>OV702296.1:431379122-433861968 GCA_916181665.1 Avena sativa
GTATTCCTCAAAATGCATAACAGGTTAGATGACCAATTGTAGGTAAGTGTAGAGTTGTACGAAATAAGGAACGTACCATATCCCTAGTGCTTAATTATGAAAGTATAAACTCATTAGGTCTTTCACAATGGGGTGCTTCTTAGCACGTTTTCATCGAAGTAATTAAAACTTAAGAAACAACAATGACAATGCATTGTTTCTTAGATGGTGTTTCTTAGTGGTGTTGTATTTAATAATTTTAGTCTCATGCATGTGTGTGATTGGTCTAGCCAAGTTTTTTGCCTATGATACCGTGCAAGGGGTGTAGGTTAGCTAAGATACAACAACACCCTTTTTTTTCATTAAATGACATGTCACATAGGCAAAACACCTAGGATACTACGCTAAGAAACACCCATTGTTATAGGCTTTAGAATTAATATAAGATAATAAATTGCTTCAGCGGATGACTAAGCAATGCTTAATTTAAATACTTAGTATAAGAACCTTCAGATGTTTAATCTTATCTAAAGAATATATTATAGCTCCCAAAGGGAGCTCTTAGAGGCCATCTGCATCTTGAATCGTCAGATTGTCCTTCCAAACGCATCCTGACCATCCGTTTCGCCCGTAGTTGGTATGTGCCGTTGGATGAGCTCCATCCTAAACGTCCACTTGACCAGCTATTTTCTTTACGCACCCGCACTTGCCGCTAGCTACCTTCTATGACAGTGGGGGCCTTCGTTTTTCAGGACCCGCTTGTCAGTCATGCGTGCACGTGGTACGTTTTGTGACAGGGGACAGCTAGCGAACGGAGTGGCGCGGTGGCAGCACCCGTGGTTTAGCTATGTTAGAAAATGTACTACACGTATACAGGAAAAACGGGGCATATAGGTAACCAAAGCACCTATTTATACTGTAATAAAAGAACAAGGAATTATGGCAATTTTTCAGTAACACCATGGTCTTCATCATCCTCATCCTAATCGTCTCTGTCATTATCATCACTAGATTTAGTGGTGCGCCTTGGCGCACCGTCCCGGTATTTTCGATCAATGTATGCGTGTAGATCCAGGAACAGTAAGAAGGCGAAAGTAAGATAAACATAGGCAGATGCACCCGATGATTACATACGAAGAGAAAAGCACAGTTTAGTTTGTTCTAACATAGGTAGATGCACCAAATGATTACATATGAAGAGCAAATGCATAGTTAAGTTTCTTAGAGGAAGCAGAAGTAGCAGAAGAAGCTTTCTAACATAGGTAGATGCACCAGATGGTTACATACGAAGTGCAAAAGCATAGCTAGGTTTCTTAGAGAAAGCACAAGCAGCAGAAGAAGCGCTGATGTAGGCAGACAACTTCGTGATCGAAATCCATGTACATAGCCTTCACGGTCTCGGAATAGGGATCTCCGCGCAGATGTGCTCGGGAGTTCTTCCTGCCTGCTCAACGGAAATATAGTGTCAAAATAGTGAATGAAGGGAAGAAACGCGGATGCAGCATCTATATATTGCTGACGATTCTATACCTGCTTGAAGTATTACCAGAGGTTTCCACATGCGAACCTTTAGCAAGGTCAGTGCCCAGGTTCTAATCCAAGAAAATCAGCAACCTATTAGTCATGGACGATGGTTCGGACTAAGGAATTGCAAGTCAGTACGACTGCGAGTTACCTCGGATACAACCGTGCTGTGCAGAGGGGTTTGTTGATCTGGTGGAGAAAGTGGTGCTTCAGAGCTTAGGAGCCGGATGTGTCGAGCCATGTTAGAAAGGAGAGCTTTCTGGGAAACGCACTTCGCTTCAAACGCTTCTGCCCAAGACGTGGCACGCAGCAAGGCACGCTTGCACTCTGTAAGCTCATTCAGGTTAGCATCGTCAATGAAGACTATGTCTGCTTTCTGTAGATAGCGCAGAGCTGAATCATACGCCAATTCAACTGCCTCATCCCTCGACTTAGATGGTTCTCCATAGAAAATCTCTTTCTTGGGAAATAGGTAATCTCCGTGTGGCGGCATGTCGAAGGAAATGGTAGCTATGATTTCATCAGAGAGATAGTCGTGCGTCATGGTTTCATGTTCACTGATCTTGAGGGCTTGCAGCGCCTGACGCACAATGTGCTGGCTGGTTATCTTAACACGAACAGCAAGAATCCTAACCTGAGAAGGAAAGGAATATTAGTAAGGCTGTAGCAAAAGTAGAAGAAGGCTCGTATTAAACGTTGCGCACCGCATCTCAGATGTTTTTCTAGGGTTCTGGGAAACGACATCGTCTTGCTGGTTCTAGCATCCAGCGTAATATAACCTAATGAACCGCCATGCTTTGGAAACAGTAGTTTGTTGCTAATTTTACGAACAGCCGGCGTGATCTATAAGCAAGACGACGGCTTGTCTAAACAGGGAGGAATTTAGAACCGGCGAGCAAACGTGATGCACAGGCAGTATAGGTCCGCAAGTGAAGGCCGTGTTCTTAGCAGTTTGCTTGGACGGCTGAGTATTGGGAAACGGATCTGAGGTAGAAATTAGAGACTCACCTGGGGTAAGAAGTCGAGCGGAAGAGGCTCCATGCAGGATGAGCAGCAGAGCGATCCACGCGCAGGGCGCCGGCGGGAGTCAGGAGCAAAGGACGGAAGCAGGCATCCGGGCTTCGAAGGGTGCGGTCAATGGCGCCGCCCCAACCCGAGGAAACCTACCGAGGACGGTTCCTTCTGTCTGGCGGCCAAGGGGGAGGACGGGCTACCTGCAACGATGACCGACGAGCGTTAGCCGGGCTAGCTCGTTGGGTTGGGCAAGCCAAATGGTAGGGCACATCACGTAGTTTGGGATTTTAACAAAGCGGTATTGAAAGCAGGCCCAAGAAGACGACACGGCACATCGTATGTGTTGCTCGCCCTAGGGCCTTTCGAGTGAAAGAGGCATCCGCAGACGAGGCTGACCATATTCTGCCGGCTCGTTCCCAATCCCTAATTCCCCAAATCAGCTTCAGATCAGAAGGCGGTGTGGCTGTGGCGGCGGCGGCGGCGGACGCGCAGACAGCATGAGTTCCGAAGGCGGCAAGCGCGCGAAGCGCGCACGCCCAGAAGCCTGGTCGCGCATCCGCGACAGCGGCACCTTCCTACAAGAGGTATGGAAGCGCGGCGAACCTGATCTTCGGCCAGAAACCGGCCACCTCGTGCTCCCACGCACGACTGGAATGGCGGAGATGGAGAACCGCTTCTACGGGCGGGCGTTGTTCGTCACCATCGTGGGTGCCACCCACGTCACGCCAGCAGATCTGCAGGCGGCCATGGAGGTACAGTGCGGAGTTCGTCCGTCGGCGGTAACGGTGAAGCTGACGTGTCCACCATACGATTTCTTTGTCCGATTCGATTCGGCCGAAGACTGCGCGCGCGTGCTGGATTTCTCTTCGGAGATGCGCTGCCGCGGTGCGTGCCTGACTGTCCGCAGGTGGAGCCGCAACGCCCGCGGCACGCCCGGGAAGCTGAAGTACAACACTGTGCTGAGCATCGAAGGCCTGCCAGAGGAGGCGTGGGAGCCACAGGCCGTGGATTTTGTGGTGGTTAGTCTCGACGGCCACCTCATCGAGATGCTGCCGTCTGATGACTACTGGATCCTCCCGGTGAAAGCATGGCTGCGCAATCCTTCTACTGTCCCAAAGGAGATGGCTGTCACGGTTCCTGCACCTGTGTTGCCAGCCACACAGAAAGGTTCAGATGAAGAAGGCGAATCACCATCGCCTCCAAGATCCCCTGAAGAGAAGTTGACGCAAGTATACAATCTGATCATACACGTGAAAGAGGTGATTGATCGTGGACCGCTTCTGACAGAGGGTTTACCAGCTGCTTATTTACCCGACGAAGATGAGAACCTGAGTCGCAGGCACGTTTTCAAAACCTGGCGTGGCAAGATCGATGGCACCGGAGATGGCAGCCTCGGGGAAGCATGAACTCAATCTCAAAGCGTGCTATGGGTGTTCTATCTAGCCAGTCTGTGGAATGTTGTTTAACAGTACCTGTTGCCTAGCATACCATCCACCCTGTTGCAAGCCGTGTAGCTCGTTTTGCTATAATCCTGTGTTATGTAGTCGAACCCTGATTTGTAATGTAGTATATGTGAACTCCAGTTTGTGTGCTATAGTATTATATAACCTAAGAATTCCAGGGTGTAATCATGTGTATGCTATAATGCTTATCACTGTCTTTATCCGTGTGTCGGGCTACCCAGAGTCTCTCCTATATCTATATAACAGAAAAGAACATGTGTTTTATTTTAATGGAACGGCTGATGATTATTATTTTTTTACCAGATCTGACAATTTAAACGCATGTTTTTCTATTGCTTTACATAGCCTAGGAATTATTGAGCAGTCTTAAGTCGTACCGTGATCCATCATTTTGAGCTGGTTAGCTGTAGGGCTGGGCCTGCGTGTCTACAGAAGATGAATGAGACAATGACTGAACGAACAAACACTTGACAGTAGTATCAGATGTTTCAGAAAGTTCAGTAGCGTGTCTTGACACAGAGTATGACATTACATAAGAATTTTAAAGTTTGTTTCCAGACCTAGATATAGTGAGCTATAAAACAGCGGCGGTTGTTTTCAGCTAACGGGGCCATGCTACGTACTAAATATTTTTTTGTCGTCTTCTCATGTTATTTTGGTTATTATCGGAAGAATTTCAAAGTTTGTTTCCAGACCTAGATATAGTGAGCTATAAAACAGCGTCAGTTGTTTTCAGCTAACAATCTCCTCCGATCAGTTACAACATGAAGAAATAAATAAACGATCCCTTATTAACCACCTTCTCTGCTTCCTGGTGCAGCAAGAGAAGGAAAACACCTGAGAAAACTGGTATCATAAGGAGAGGACACACCATAGTCTGAATATGGTATGCAGAATAGCTAGCTTAATTAAGAGATCAACAACATTCTCTCACAAAAAAAGCAAGCAACAGAGAAACCGCCATAGCTGGCGAAACGATTCTATGTCTGTAATACTCAGAAATATGATAAAAATCTGGGGACTAACCAAAAAAAGAGGAACACAGTAGACATAAAACCGTTACTATAGCTTACTGCAGGTCACTGGTTCACATCACATACATACACGGCCACTGATGGTGCGTAGGTATTAGAAATTACAAAAGCACATCATACGTACTCTAGATAAGTTCCGTAGGATAGTTTGTTTTTTAAGTAGGGCAGCAGCATCGGTGAGGGTAAGAACCATCATCCAGGTAGGTCGCACAGCGGAACCAGTGCGGCATATATCTAACCATATTTACATGCCAAAGAGCAAAAGGGAGCCACGAGATCCTTAGCTTGTACGGGTTACAGATAATAGGTACTAAGCAACTACTGACGATCTATCCAGCAGAAGCACCATTCCTGAAAAGCAAAGCATGGACCAACAATATGGTCGGTCAACCAATGGTAAGA
Source organism: Avena sativa (assembly GCA_916181665.1). Classification (NCBI taxonomy): domain Eukaryota; kingdom Viridiplantae; phylum Streptophyta; class Magnoliopsida; order Poales; family Poaceae; genus Avena; species Avena sativa. The sequence continues at coordinate 431,384,539 of OV702296.1, forward strand.
ATAAGATAACGGTGTTTCTACTGGAAAGCCAGAATGCATCATACCTGTTGTTGATTCAGTTCTTCCTCTTCTTGAGTGTTCCATCTGCAGCAGCTGCCTGAGCTTTTGATGATGGCGGCCTCTTCCTGCTAGAGTATCAAAAGGGCTGAATCAGTGAGGTATTTCTGGAAAATCGCAAGTGTATACAGGTTGCTATTGAAAGATACTACATTTTTGGGACATAGGGAGTACTTTTTTCTGTCTTTCTATATCTAGGCTAGGAGAAATGGACATACAGTCATTAAATGGAACCAAAGACAAACCTGGTCATAGTTTTCTCTGTGGAATCGGTAGTAGCAGGGGACGGAGGCACATGTGTACCAACAACAACGGACACAGGAGCCTAACATAGAATCGCAATAATCGATAAGTAAAAAGAAATCTACTACAAAATCAAAAGCGGATGCAAGCAACCACCTCCTCAGACTGAAGCTGAGACATCTCTTTAGGCTGATCCTGAAAAACTGAGGTTGTCTTAGTTCCTGATTCATGCTCAGGTGAATCCTCCATGAACAGAGCCCTCTGGACGCTTGAAATAGGCTTGTCTTTGCCACCCCTGCACAATATCAAATAGAATGGTAAGGATGGGATAAACGAAATTGGCAAGTAGAAAAGAAAGACGTACGAAACTGCAGAACCCAGAAACGCACAAAGGGATATTGGGTTTTGTGACCGAAGGCGGTGTTTGTGGAAGCAGCGACCCAGAGTCGACCTATTCACCATAGGACAAAGAACTTAAGTAAGCACGCACTGTGATAGAACGTCCAAATAAAGCTGGCAAATAACTAAAGAGTATGTCAGAGAAATGCGAACACATGACAGCTGTCTATGCTACAGTAATGCCTCCATCTTGGGATAGAGGACGACAGGAAAATGCACAAACCAAAATAAACAGAAGTGCACAACAAAATGCAGAACGCCCAAATAGACCTAGCAAATAATCAAACCTCTACCTTGGGGTAACAAACTGTAACAAACCGCAGAAACCAAAAGAAACCGTAAGTGCATAAGTCCAGCACGCACTAACCGTGGAACAAGCTGGAGGATCAGAAAGAGGTGTGCTCGTGCCCGATGAATTAGTTTGGGTAAGTAAAAGATTGCCAGCCAGAGCTTGACCCGCGGGACTTAACCCACTGGTACCAGCAGAGCTGCTGGTCGAAGCCATTGCCAATCCAAGCTTACGACCAAGGGAAGGAGACGGTGCATGCTTACCCTGCTGCACCTCGACCCTATGAACTTGATAGGAATTCTCCATCGACTCAGGCAAGAAACTTTTGCTCGACACGGAAACAACCATCCGGTACTTCTTCAAGACAACGGAAGAAAGTTCACGCGGGATTGTCTGATCGGTGCGTGCGAACTGAATAGCCTCGTCCACCGACATAGCATTAGGAGCGCTAGCACGGATAAGGGTTAGGACAAGTTTACCAATGAGCTCCCTGTCGGCCTTCTCAAAGAACACGAACTCAATCTCTGCAGTACCATCAGAACCAAGATAGTAAGCCCGGTACCTGGGAAAACCAATTACGTGAGTAAAAGAAAAGAGAGAAGACAATCCCTATAGACAGACTGTAAACGCAGAAACTCACCTAGGTGTTCCACCAGTTCCTCCACACTCTTTCTTAGGACACCTATAGGCAGCTCTGTAAGGGATTGTTCCCCTACCACAAGCAGTGCAGGCATGGAACCACCAACGTTCTCTAGGGCTAAGTTTGGTGAGAACAACAGTGCAGTAGAACTTAGTTTTCTAAAAAGAGAAAAAGAAGGTTAAGATTAAGCACTTCCAACAAAAACCAAATAGAATGACTGGATTGCAGCCTCTAGAGTATTAACCTTGTAATCATAGATATCCAAAGCAGCCAGCTCCGCAAGGGTCTTCGTCTCAAGTTCAACCTGTGCACTAATCTCAGCAGCGGTCTGACCCTGCAATGTGATGCCGCGGACAGCAGGAACCTTATCTTTCAGCCTGTAGCAACAAGGAAAGCTTAAATGCGCAGACATCTCTGTAGATCAAAGGAAATGGATATCTAACGGAGCTGAGGACGAAAATTCAAGCACTTACTGTTCAAGCAGCTCGTTGATCTCAGGCAAGTCTTCGTTAATATACCAATGGCACGGGGCACCGCCACTTAAACTCCTGCGTCCTATGACCACGAGAAATTAAGAGGTGTTAAAAACAACCAAGGATAAAATTCAGTGAACCAACCGGGTTTCATCTCGTCGAAATGCCAACCTTCAAACGGTTTAACCAGAGTTCCAACAAAAAGCACAACAACTGGTCCATTTTGAGCAGTCCTAAGAACCCCTTCCCCATCAAAAGCAGTTGCACGCTCTCCCCAGAGAACCACGTTGATTTCAAAACCACTACAACACGAAGTTAAAATGCTCAGGTAGATGACAACAAATAGAACTGATGAAACAGCAGAATATCTGACCAACAGTATCACCTGAGATCACTTAAATAAACAATCCTCTTAGTAGAAGGTGTAGAACGGCTAGCGCTATGGTACTGACTGGTGGGAGAAACTCCTGTGATTATGCCAACGACATCTACAAACGATAAACAATCTAAAATATGAGACCAAGATAAGGAGGATAAGAAGAATTGTAGTAATCGAAAGAACTGCACCTATGAAATTTGTAGGCAGATCAACCGGGGCAGGGAGATCATCGATTGGCGTTAGAGCATAAGTACAGAGGGGGTAGTCCATGACACTTTCACTGAGCTCCGTGACAGTAGTATATCTGCTAAACCTTATCATGAAGTTGCCTTCCACAGGCCTGAAGTAGTTTTTGTTAGGACAAACCAAGAACCTCCTGAGCTCGTAAACCTTGCCCTCTCGAATTCGTTCGATGAATTCAGGCACCAGAAGTGGGGAGATCTCGCCATACATGTGGTTTCCCTGAAACAGAGAGGCAGTAAGTACCGCAAAAATAATCGATAGCCAAAAGAATCAGCATTGAAGTAAACAATAGGACTGTAAGCCTAGCAAAGCAAGAAAAGTCCGCTCCAACACCTGTGCATCTAGGAACACTATGTCAGTGTGTTTTATAGGGCCATCATCCGTGGCTCCACGATGCTGCCATAGGCGAGACACGTACACATGTACTGTCCAGTCCCTGCTAGCCGGGTTAAGGTCACTCAATGGACTAATCGGCATCTGCAGTCAGGAAACAAACGACCGGTAAGCATAATATTAAAGAGGTTTACAAATGGATTAATAGGTTGCCGTGATACAAAAGAAAACAACATACAATCAAAGACGACACACCGAGTAAGGATATTCCGCAAAAGCAGCCAGCAATACAACAGCATTCATGTATGTACAATTAAAGAGTGCCATGAATCTAGAGCGTTGTAACAAGTACAAGGGAGCAGGACCAAAACGGTATTCAAAATGTATAACTAAACTGAGAAAGCAAGGGAAAAACCTCAAAATAATGTACAAGGCTCATTATATACAAGTAGTAGCTAATTATTTATTAGCAAATCAAACCGGAGGAGGTAAACACCTCCGGATATACAACATTCTTGGTCTGCGATCCACAGGTGTTATCCTTATCTACTATCAATATTTTCAGAGATTTCCTGGAGGTCACACGAGACACAGCCACATATAGTTGCCCATGAGAAAAAACTGGGGGTTTTAGGTACAGTCCTACGGAGCTTAGTGTCTGCCCTTGGCTCTTGTTGATAGTCATGGCATAACAAACACGGATTGGGAACTGGCGTCGCAAAAGAATAAATGGCCATTTTGTTTTTTTTGCCGTCAATTCGATCCTTGGTATGTACACCACATGTCCTATATGTGATCCCATGATTATGATAGCTTTCAACACGCGGTCAGCAAGATCTAAGATAATAAGCCTTGTCCCATTGCACAACCCAGCAGACTGACTCAAGTTTCTAAGAAGCATTATGGGGACACCCTTTTTAAGAAACAAGCTGTGGTTGGGAAAGTTAGGAATCTTGATTGCATTCAAAACTTCAGGAGGATAAAATACATCATCATCTTTAATCGAACCAACAGACGATGATTTAGAATCCGTACTCAGGTACTCACGGCCTTCGGTAGGCACCATGCGCAAAACATAGGTATTAACTTCCTCAGCGATATCATTAGTGGGAGCAAGTATAGCTCGTTCACGCAGATACTCAGTGTCTTGGAAATTCGAATTAAAATCTACATAAATAGCAGAAACAATGGCCTCAATGTGGTTACCCTCGGTACGGACCAAAAGATCATCGGGAATATCAATCCAATTAGAGGTAGGGTCATTCCCACGTGGCACCGCTGGAAGCTTTCCCTCCCCAACAGCAAGTACCTAGTCACTAAACACAACAATTTCTTGCTGGAGCGCGCTGCTTGCACCTGGCATAGCAAGACGCATGTTCTCCCTAAGATGCAAAACCGTGATAGAACGCCACAAAGGTGAATTTGTAACAGCAGCAGAAACAATCTGTGGACATGAGCCACCTTCAATAACCGGAAGTATCTGCCTAGGGTCCCCACCCAACACAACAACAACCCCTCCGAATGGAATATTAGCAAGCAAAGGATCGTCTGCAGATAAAATGTCATGCAAGGTCCTATCAAGTGCCTCAAAACACATACGGTTTGTCATGAGAGCCTCATCCCAAATAATAAGAGATGCTTGTTTCAAAAGTTCAGCCAGGTGGGAGCCCCTCTTGATCTCACAAACAGAAGTCTCATCGATGTTAAAAGGGATCTTAAAACGCGAATGAGCAGTTCGCCCAACGAGGCAATAAGAGAGAAGCAACTCCCGAAGATGCAACAGTGAGAACGATCAATCCCTGCCCTCGAAGATAGGACACAATAGCAGTCCATAAAAACGTTTTCCCAATACCACCAAACCTAGAAACAAAGTAAAAGCCAAGGTTTTGTTTAACCACACATCTAACAATTTTTTTAAAAGCACAACGCTGGCCAGTGTTAAGCTTAGCATACAGATCATCCGCCTTTTCTGCAAGATTAGCACAATCATGGTCCATCTCCTCCTGAATGAGCCTATTTGCATGGAAAACTCCTTCATAGGTTGATTTGGGAGGCAAATTAAAGTCAGTTATCCTTGAACCATTTTTAAGAAACACGTCAGCAAGCTTAGAGAGAAGCATATCTCTGAGATGCTCAATAGGAACCTCATACTTTGGATCCCGCCTAGCTAATCTGACGGCATATTGCAAATCGTCAGCAAGGTGAACCCAGTAACGCTCAAAAAAATCCCTCTCGCTTTTAACCCCGCAGTAAATAAGCATCGTGACAAACAGCTGGCGTAGGCGCTGACCAAAACCCCAAATAACAGCCTCATCAAATGCACGATACCACTCGAAGTCATCACCCAATAGACCACGAGCAGCACAAGCTTCCTTGAAAAGAAGGTAAGTAATGCCCTCGTATGTTCTAATATCCGCGTAACAAGTTGCCCCTTTAACAATCATAAGCAAGGTACGCAGATAATACAATTCACCGACATTTGGCTGTACATAATAGATGCGCCCTATTTTTTCGCCTCCCCCCTGGCATGCCAAGACCTATTTTCTGAATCCCAGGTCCACTCCGTTGCAAAGTCACAGTAAGTCAAGGAGCGGGCCTCTGGGTACAAGCTATTAGCAACAAACCACTCTGTCAATTTCGTCCTCCTCAGAAAATCACTATTACTAATCTTAGTGAGGTCAGCATCACCATTAAATCTAATAATATTCATACTAGGCAAATGCATGGGCAACCTCTCAACCGACGGAGTCTTGCCATGTATAGCAAAGCCAAAGACTCGCCACAAGGCATCATACTCACAAATGTACCTAGCCTCTATGTACTCATTAACTTCATTAACCAGAGGCCGTCCATCCTTACCAAGAGTTATTCCTGCACCTTTAACCCTTTGGAGATACAATTTTGAATAATCTGGACCTTTTGTCACATATTTAAACAGATATTTCATGACAATTGCTTTGTTACACCACTCAATATTCATATGGCCTTGGTATTTTTTAAGCATCTTCATATTATAGGGGACAACCCACCGGTTATCAAGCCACTTGCCATTTTTAAACACACGATGACCATTGTCACGGCGCCTATAAAGCGCAAAACCTTCCTTATCAAGAATAGTTTCATTTTGGAAATCCTCTGGGAAATGCTTGGAACATTTATTCTCTTTCATGCAAACACACTTATTATTAAGCTCCTGCAAGGACCATGCATCATGAATTTAGAAACCAAGATAAAACCAAGGGGGTCCTCACTGGGGTCTGGAATTTCAGCAGAAACGTACGAGTCAATGACTGCCATACTAACCTCGGTGTCGAGCCTTTTCAACCAGACAAGGATATGTCCGTGGGGCAATCCTCGCTTCTGAAACTCAACTGTGTAAAGAACTGCAAGAAAAACACGGCAGTTAAAGAAGCAAGACAACCAACAGCACGCACTAAAACCGTAAGCAGCAAACATAGAAGAACAAACAAGTACCGGCTTTGACCGGTCCGTATGCACGCCCTGACTTAATGTCATCGAGATATTCATTAAGCTTCATGTTATAAACTCGAACAACAAGATCAGCTCTATCTGACGCCCTTTGGCCAGGCTCAAACAAAAGGGCCTCTGTGATCTCAGGCCACTTAGGGTTGCAAGTAAAAGTCAAAAAAATATCAGGAGCACTGTGAACACGTGCAACGGCCAGGGCATCCTGAAAATTTTCTTGGAAGTAACGCCGGCCACCAGTATGGCTAGAAGGCAGAATTATTGATTTACCAACATCACCCCCATCCACAAAACCGTGGCAAACAGCATCAGTGATGCCTTGCAAGCTTTCGCTCCTAATTTTTTTCTGGTTATTAAGTATAAACCATAGACGACCTTCGTCTATGCAAGCCCGGGAATCAACAACAGCCTGGGAAGACAATAGGCCGTAACATAGATAAGGATTTGTTTGGGCGAAACGATAATGACACACAAAGCAATAATAATCCTGCATCGTCAACGTGCCACGGGTACCATTTCTAGCGACACCGGATTCAAGATAAGGAATTTCAAGGTGAAATCCTCGTTCGGCATAAAGGAACAGCAGAGGATACTGTGGTGCCATGAACGCAGGGTGCAAAGAAGAAATCTGCTCCAAACCAGTTTTTTTGTTGTCAATAACGATATCACAGGTAGGTATGTCAAGATCTAACGGACCAACAAGCAATGCTGCCAAATGAACATTTGTTGGCAGACTGTACTGTGGGCCATCACCTTTTTTAGGAGCAACCAAACGAATGGCCACATGCTCATCCTCGTTACCTTTGATACGGTCCATAGCGTCCCTAAATTTTTTGACCAAATCATTGGAACCATTAAGCATGTCTATCAAACCAGCAACAATAACGGGGTCTATGTCCTTTTTTTATCATTATCGGGGTTAACCGCAGTAATTCTATTCCTGACTTCATTGGTGGTGTCGTAAATATATAGTTCAGCAAATTTAGGCGGCTCTCTACCCCCAACAGATCCATGGATATCACTTTTTTCAGGCAAAAGAGAACCCATACGATGGCATACAGCACCTTGGATTTTGAAAATGTTCGGGCCACGTGTTTTGTTGACAGAACGATCAATCTTCGCTCCCATGGAGGTAAAAGAGAACAAACAATTATATTGCCGAATATTGGAGACAAAACGCTTTGAACGCCGATCACCGTCAAAGCGCACCAGATCGGAAAGGAAATAAGGGGTTTTTTAAATGGTGGGATGTAAACCTTCCTGCCCTTGCAACAGAGATTGTAATCAACACGGCGTAATTCGCCAGAGGATGTGCTCTTAACCCGCTCCTCCCACCAGAAAGATGCACCACAGTTACGGCACTGGTATTCAAGCGCCCCCTGGTACGACCGGTCTGCATAAGACGCTAAGCACGCAAGGCACAAGCAAACAAATTTAGCCACACGAGCAAAACAAACTCCCAAAAGATGCGAAAAGTAGCACGGAACTATGGGCCTATTACCTTTTATACTCTCAGTGAGCTGACCAGGAAAACCCTCCCAATCAGGGCCCAATGGCTCTTGAACAGAATGTTCTACAGTAATGGACAGGAGCAACCAAGTAAATCACTTTCTCCCGAAAGACAAGGAAAAAAAGAAACCTAGGACAGAGGACTAAACCCCACACCTGCATAACCGCTACAGAGCAGGTCAATTACGAGCCTCCTTCTCTTACGATAGTAACGTGAAACAGGAGCAGCAAGGAACGGAAGCCAGCCATCGCCTAGTTGGCACAAGGGTAAGGAACATTAAGAAGGTAACCTAAAGAGTAGAAAGAACCAAAAACAAGCAATAGAACCAGAACATACGTTTCCTCTTGTAAGACGGTTCGCCATCCGGAGACGGCGGGACCCAATGAGGAGTTACCTAGAAAGCTGGCTTTTTGGGAGGCATCGCGGCCTCTAAAACACAGGATGGAACTGGCACTGCATCTAACACAAGGTGGATCTGGAACTAAGGAAAAAGAGCTAAAGTATCGACCAAAAGGAGGAAAAAGATAGCAAGAACATGAAGCTGTAAGTAGATGACTTAAAAAAAACTACCCAAATAAAAGCATAGGCACAAGAAGAGGCAAGAGGAAAACATTCAAAAAGAATAGGAGTCTAACAAACACACGCCACACATTTATTCAGCAACACATTGGCATAAAGGAGCAGAATTCGCATATAGCACTAAAGATAGCTTTATTCAGGATATTTAGTAGGAATGAAATATCCTTATACACCCGAGAACAAACAAATAAAGCATTGATAGCAAGCGCTACATGTTACACACAGAAAGAATTAGCTGGTTACATATAGCCTGCCACTGAGCCGCTTCACTCAGAGAATCCACACTACTGGTAGCAGCAGCAAATGACTCAGGGCCAACAGATGTAGCAAGCGAAACCACCAGTACAATAGCCGACCGGGCGAGTTCCCTATAAGCTCCCATTCCCTCGTAATTAAAGTCACGCACAACAAACCCATACATGCACTGCAGGAAACGAATAGCTTGGTAGGCAGACTCCTCGAAAGGGCAACGCGAACCAGCAGACAGAGCTGACCAAAAAAACACGGGCGGGTGTGGCTCCTTCCTGGACAACATCGATCCCAAGTTCCACGCCGGCAAGGACGGAACCATCCCCACCCACCTCACGCAGGTAAGAATGGTAGGACAGCCGGCACCGGGTTGCAACCAGCTCGAGCAAATGAACGGAGGAATAGCAGACAGCAAACATCCTGGAGCAGCACAGGTACAGAAGACACTAACCACACGCACGCAAAAAAAGTAGCACAAGGAGTAAACGTATATCAGGGAAGCAAGAAAGCGTTGTAAAACAAGCAACACGCAGCACAACAAGGGATAGGAAGCCCAACCTGAAACAGATGAAGAGGGTACTGCCCTTGTAAGAAAAGCCGTTAGCAAAACCCGCAGCACAAACCAACCTGAAAGGAAACATAAAAATAAGACCTCCACCGTATAGGCAACACAACAGATGGAAACCTTGTACAGATTAACAAAGAATGCAGCAGAGTAAGAGATGGTAAACATACCCCGCAACAAAGAAAGAGCACCACCACTGGGAGGGAGAGACTGCAGTAGGAAGCTACAGCAGCAAGCAGTCTGGGGAAAGAACAAAATCGAGTAAATACCCCTTGTACACTCCATACATACTCTCAGCAAGATAAGGACCGTGACCAATCAGCAAGATGATAAACTGACCAATGACAACAACCAGTACAAATCTAACTGTGAAAACCTAAAGACATGACAATGATAAATACCACAAAGAGCGCACACACACATTAGGAATTGAAGAACACACATCTAGATAAACATAATGCACCAGAACAGCAGGTAGGATTCCTAACCTGAAACAAAGAGAGGGAGCACCAGCAGTCTAGGGAAAGGCTACAGGAAATCCCCCAGTAGCAGACAACCTGAAAGAAAGAAAAGCTTAGTAAAGGACAAAATAAGACCTCGAGCACACAGATAAAATAGCAGGGAATGGCCTGCCTATCTATGGAACTGCTAAAATAGCTCTTGGTTTCCACGGTTAATGCTTATCTACATGGTACATTACGTGAGTTCTCATTTAATTGCAGGAGTATATATGTCTCATTACAGAGTACCATCCTTGTGGGGAGTTCTTTCCGCTCCTAGATAGACAACCTCGAAAGGTTCTGCAGGAAGATGTCGTCAGGCTATAATCCAAACTGTTTATTGTTGTTAAACCCGGTGGGATGATTTGCATGATTTTGGCTGAAGTAACAACATAGGCCACTGATCAGAGTCACAGGCACGTTAGTTCAATGTTCTGTGATTTTGTCCAATCTAAATGCTGTAGAATATAAGAATTCTTTATGATTGGAACAGGTTATATGCTGGTGAAGTTGTCACTGCAATCGAATAATTGCATTGCCAAGGTATATACACACAATAGAGCATGCCGCTGTCAGATTTTTTGTACATGAAAAACTCCGAAAGTCTCTTTTGATCATGCTACCTATGAGCATTATCAGTTGCTACTGTCCACCTATTGCTCAGAGTAAAAACTAAGACCTCCGGCACATAAGTCCGGCGACAGGCTAAAGCTTGTACAAGGCAACCGAAAGTAAACACCGGGAAAACACCAAAGCTCCAAAACGATCAATTTAATAAAGACGGTGAGCTGAACCGGCCTGAGGAACAACTATGTACTGCATTAAGTGAGCATAGAGGAGAGCACACTAATTGCTGAACTAATCAGCCACACGCTCTAAACAGAAAACAACAACCATATGCTTATTCTGCTCTTACTTGAGAATCTGCAGCCACTATGACGTACGACCAAGGAAGGACAAGCAGAGCTGGGGAGCCCTACGGCAGGACACACCCATCCAATGAATTAGGCATTTTGGTTTAAAGAGAGTAAGGGGAACAACACCTAGTGGTATCCAGAGCAGCCCTCTTGTAAAGCATAAAAATCATCCATTGTAATTAGCCGGATAAATGGGGAACCATTAGTTAACAGGGGAGCACGGAAAATAAAGCACACCATGTAGATCGACCACAGCTTAAACAAAACCGGTACCACTAAGGGTCTAAGAAACTGCCTGAACCCTAGGCGGAAGGAACAGCGAAGCTGAGCTTACCAAAAAATTCAGGAGAGCGGAGGCAACAAGCCGATCTAGCAACCGTCAGCTGTCGAAGAACCTGAAAAATACAGGGGGGGGAGGAGGTAAGGAAGCAACGATAGCATCACGGGAGGAATCGCGCACCACCAACCGAAATAAGAACACACGCCCCAACCCTAGATCCCAAGAGCGGTGAAAACGAGGAAGGAAAAAGGCGGGCGCAGAAGGGATCCCCAGGTCCCAACCGAGAAGAAAACAAGGAATCCCCAGATCCCAATCGAGCAGAAATCGACCAACAGAAAAGGCGACCAGAAAGAATCGAATGGAGAAAAACAGGCCGGTAAAAGAGCATATGGCCAAACCCCGGATCCCCACTGCGCCGAAAACGACCAAACCAAAAGGCGAGCACAAGGAATAAGAACCCGAAAAAACAAATCGAGGAAACAGCATACGGCCAAACCATAGATCCCCACCGAGAAAAGCGAGCAAACAAAAAGCGAGCAGGACCGCAACGACCGCCTGGCCCCCAGAAACAAGGAGCGACTCACCCTAACCAAAATCCCCACAGGGAGCATCCATGGTGAGGGAACGGCGACGCCGGCGAAAGAGGGGAAGGCAGGCGGCGACCGGGTCGGCGCGAACAGTACAACAGAGAGAAGGTAGCGAACCGGGACAAGCGAGCGAGGAAGAGGAAACGGGAGAGAACTGGGAGAGGTGAAACCAGCCAGCCGCTGGGGAGGAGGAGTAGGCAGTGACCAGGCGATGGAAACGGCGGAAGGAGGAAACCCTATCCTGCCCCGAAGCGAGCAGATATTTCTGCCGTCGAAGCGGCAAGAGCGACGTCGCCTCCTCCCACGGTAGGTCGTTGACGGCCGGGCGCAAAGAAAAAGGGGCCACGACCAGCGAGTGAGGCAGAGACATGGCGAGTAGAGGTCGACCAGTCCACGCGGTGGGCTGAACCATAACCCACCCGGACAAGAAGGGACCGAGCGCTGCCCCCTCCAGGCTAGGGACACTCGCCCACGGGCCAACGAGAACGACAACAGCGAGGGCGACGCGCGGGACCATCCGTTCCCCGGCAGGAACGGCAGAGATCAGCACGAGCCAGGGTAGAAAACTCGGGGGCACGCACCGGAATAGTTTTTTACTGCAGACATGGGTAAAACGGTCTTTCCAACTTTCAGCGGTCTGGATGTCCTCCTGCCACCCGATCGAACGGCTCACAGCTGCTGGCGACCCTAGGATCTCCATGGGGGGGCACCAATTACACCTTTGGATACTCTTGGGATAGGCTTGAGAGTGCAGAAAAATAATGATTGTGTTATTTTACCGTCACAAGCAGTAAGAAGACCCCTAATGAATGCAGATTCCAGGAGTTGGTCACACCATTTGTGTATGAATAGGTAATGCGATCACCAACCTTTTCTTGTATAAGCATGAATCACGCCTATAAAAGGATATACTGCCTATGTGGTCTCCTTGTACTATATCCTAAAGGCTAAACAACATAGAAGTAGCTAATCAACGAATAAGAGAGGGTGAGAGAGTGTGTGAGCGCGTGTGCGTGAACGTCGCACATGTCCATGTGTCTCCAATTGGGCTAGAGCCGTACAATTTTTTTGTGAATGTGAGGCATACGGAAACACATCCTGGGTCACGAACCAAATTTATGTACAACTTGCACTTTCCTGGCTTCCAGGGAGGGCAGGTAGCGCGAAATTGAGGTAACCGCTGGAGAGGCAAAGCTGTACACTCATACAAATTAGACCAAAGCCAGCGCTCGAGCAACAAGATGACATGCAGAAATTGAGAAGCCTAGCAGGTCTTTGCTTCACAGCGGTGTGTAGGCAGTAGAGAGTGGAGAGAGCGGCGGCTGGGGACCTGGGGTGGGTGTGTTTCTGCTTGGTGTGGTATTGAGCATCGTCTCACCGGTCAATGCAGTATCCCACGTTCACATCTGATGATTTGCTTCCGTAGCGAAAACTTCTCTAGGTTGGTGGTCGGGCTATAGCCATTGGCAAAACAAACTGGAAAATTGTCTAAAGAGTCATGGAAGGGGTTGTAGCTGGGAACAAAAGCCAAAAGCTAGTCGCATGGCATGCTGGTATCAAGCCCAGGGTGGCATGCATTTGGACACAAAATCCGAGCACTAAGTTTTCATTTAGAATTTCCCATGATATATAGCACGGAGTTTGCACATCTTCGTATTTTACTTGTGCCTACGAAATCCACCGTCAATAGTTCAAAAATGGACACGAACAAAACCTCCATTTCTGAAAGTGTGAAGAATCTCACTCAGAAATCATCAAATACATGGACTAATTTTGGGGTTCTTGGAGTACATCGTGAGAGGGAGAAGGAAAAAGGAGGCCAGAGGAGTTTTCTAGATGACTCCTTATCCTTCTCCATTGATCCTCTCTAATATCAGTTCCATTTTACATTTTTGACCTTGAAGACCTACATAATTACATCTAACTACCAACACTCCCCCTCAAGATGGGGCAAACACATCATAAAGCCCCATCTTGCTACAAAAGGTAGAGAATAGCCTCTCTGGAAGTCCCTTTGTAAGAACATCAGCAACTTGACTAGATGAAGTTACATATGGCAAACAAATTATACCACTATCAAGCTTCTCCTTTATGAAATGTCGATCTATTTCGATGTGCTTTGTACGATCATGTTGAACCGGATTGTTAGCAATGTCAATGGCAGCCTTATTATCACAATAAAGCATTAAAGGTTTATGCTTATATAACTTCAGTTCAGATAGAAGAATCTGTAACCATAGAAGCTCACATAAACCTTGAGCCATTGCCCTGAATTCAGCTTCAGCTGTTGGCCTGGCAACTACACTTTGCTTTTTGCTTCGCCATGAGACTAGATTTCCCCCGACAAAAGTACAATAACCAGAAGTAGACCGCCTATCGTCCAAGGAGCCTGCCCAATCAGCATCTGTATAACATTCAACTTGTAAATTTCCTTGCTTTGTATATAATAGGCCTCTCCCTGGACATCCTTTAAGATATCTTAGGATTCTATTGACGGCCTCCAAATGTAATGTTTTGGGGTCATGCATGAATTGGCTCACAACACTTACGGCAAAGGCAATATCAGGACGAGTATGAGAAAGATATATTAATTTTCCCACTAATCTTTGATAGCGTTCACGATCCACGGATCTCCCTTCGTTGCTACTTAACCGATGGTTTTGTTCAATAGGTGTAGCAGCAGGACGTGATCCAAGCATACCCGTCTCTCTAAGAAGGTCAAGAATATATTTCCTTTGCGATAAAAAGATACCTTTTGATCCTCGTGAGACCTCTATGCCAAGGAAGTACCTCAGAAATCCCAGGTCCTTCACTTCAAATTCATGTGCTAGATATTGCTTCAGGTTTAGGATTTCCTTTGAATTGTCTCCTGTGATCACAATGTCGTCAACATACACTATTAGAATTGCAACTAGATCACAATCGTGCTTGTAAAATAGTGTATGATCAGCATTGCTTTGACAATATCCCCTTTTTAGCATAGCTTGTCTGAATCTATCAAACCATGCTCGAGGTGATTGCTTTAGACCATATAGTGACCTGCGCAAACGTAAGACTTTTCTTTCAGTTTGGATGGACTCAAAACCAGGTGGAATATGCATATACACTTCCTCATGAAGATCACCATGTAGGAAGGCATTTTTGACATCCAACTGGTAGATATTCCAGTCAAAGTTTGCAGCACATGATATAATTGTCCTAATTGAGTTCATCTTTGCCACTGGGGCAAAGGTCTCCTCATAATCTATACCGTAAGTTTGTGTATACCCTTTCGCTACCAGACGAGCCTTATATCTCTCAACTTTTCCTTCTGGTGTGTATTTAATAGTAAAGACCCACTTGCACCCTACAGGTTGCTTACCATGTGGTAGATCTACGAGCTCCCAAGTTTTGTTTTTTTCCAGAGCTCTCATCTCGTCAAGCATTGCATCCCTCCACTTCGAGTCCTCTAAGGCTTCTTTCCAGTCATGTGGTATAGATATAGAATCCAAAGAAGCAATGAAACTTTGGAAAGGTGGGTTACAATACTTATAGGTAATATAATTAGCTATATCATATTTATGTCCGACAAAGTCCTTGAGATATTTAGGGGGGTTTCGAGCTCTAAGGGATTTTCGTACAGCTATAGGCAAATTGTCTGAAGAAGTAGATGGTTGGTTATCACTTTGCCCTGTAGTGTTGATAGGAGCTACAGAATCATAAGAGTTACTATTGGTACCTGGGACTCCATGCATTATAGATTCCACGCCTTGTGATGGAAGTGATGAATCCCTTGTCGCATCCTCCTCACCTTCATGGAAAAAATTATCATTATGGCCGGCAGTATAGTCCTCCCCCTGAATAAGAATGTTGTTACTACTTTGAGATTTACCTAAAGTACTACTTTGAGATTTACCTAAAGTAGGAGCAAGAACAGGAACAACCGTAGGGCCTTCATCATAAACACTCCCCCTTTCTTGCTTCTCTTCAGGTGTAGATAAATAAATACCATATTCACTAGACAAACCATAATATGGTTCATTTTCACGGAATGTTACATCCATGCTTACAAAGAACCGATGTTCCGAAGGACACCAACATCTATATCCCTTTTTTGAGGGGGAATAACCCATGAACACACATTTAAGTGCCCGCGGATCTAATTTCCCAACTGAATTTCTATAATCATGTACAAAACAAACACACCCAAATACCTTTGGAGGGACAACAAACTCATTTGACTTTAGAAGACACTCTGCAGGCGTTTTATGAGCTAAAACACGAAGGGGCATACGGTTAATTAAGTAAGTTGCAGTTTTAATTGCTTTACCCCACAAAAATTTTGGAACATTCATTGTAAACATCAAAGACCTTGCAACCTCAAGTAAGTGTCTATTTTTTCGCTCTGCCACACCATTTTGTTCTGGCGTGTTAACACATGTAGTTTGATGTTCTATACCATTAGAGGCAAGAAACTGATCAAAATCATGATTAACATATTCCGTTCCATTATCTGTGCGCAAGATTTTAACAGTAGCTTCATGCTGATTTTTAATAAGAGCACATAGATCTTTAAAGATGGAAAAAACATCACTCTTATACTTCAGGAGATAAAGCCACGTGTAACGACTAAAGCAATCTATAAAGGTTACAAACCATCTATGTCCAGAAACAGAAACAACCTCACAGGGTCCCCAAACATCGGAATGAATTACTTCAAACGGTCTCTTACTTTTTAGACCGATGCTTGGGTAGGATCCCCTGGTATGTTTTGCTAGTTCGCAAGCATCACATACCATAGTATCCTTAGGACACAACTTAAATAAAGTAGGATAAACACGTGACATAGCTTCAAAAGAAAGATGACCTAGTCTTAAGTGATGTAACACTAACTCTTGACATGGTGACAAGGAGGATGTGAAAGCCACTTCATCACTTCCATCATCAAGGTAATAGAGCCCTTCATGCTCAGTCCCAGTCCCTAAGATTCTCCCTGTCTTTAGCTCCTGAAAAACACAACAAGTAGGTTCAAACCACCCTCCACAATTAAGGGATTTTGCAATAGAGCTAACAGATAGGAGATTGACTGGGAATTTTGGAACATGTAAAACTGGAGATAATGACAATGATTTTGTGCAACGGATGGATCCACGTCCAACTATTGGTGCCATGGAACCATCTGCTACACGAACCTTGTATTTTCCTGAACAAGGCATATAAGAAGTAAACAAATCAGATGCTCCTGTCATATGGTTTGTGGCTCCTGTATCTATGATCCAGGACCTTGATGGGGCTGTGGTATTGTTAGTGTGATATAATTTCATACCTTGATTAGAAGTGGCAATCAGACTGGAGTCAGCCATAGGGGAACTCTGATGGGATGACGAGCCTTCAGAAAGTTTAAGGTTGGAAGTGAACTCTTCAAGAGCTCGAACATCTAACGCAGGTGTCTCCCGCAGAGATGCAATGTGGCCTGCTTGCTTTTTGTTTGCTATTGCCATAGGGGAAATCTGATGGGATGGCGAACCTTCAGAGAATTTAAGCTTGGAAGTGAACTCTTCAAGAGCTCGAACATCTATCCCTGGTGGCTCCCGTAGAGATGCAATATGGCCAGCTTGCTTCTTGTTTGCTCCCCCTGACCGAAATTTTCCCTTTTCCCACCAAGGTGGATAGCCATGTAGTTCGAAGCATGCCTCCTTTGTATGTCCACTCTTTTTGCAGTAATCGCAAAAGGATCTGCTCTTGTCTGTTTTTCCAAATGAGCGAGGTGGTCGACGAGATTGCATCATCAAGGCTGCACGATCATCTCCACAACTCATGATATCCTCCTTTGGTTGAGCCAAGCGAGTTTCTTCTTCCAGCACACTTGAAATTATCTCATCAAGACTGGGCCATTCAGGCTGAGAAAATATAAGTTGTCGCCTCAAATTGAATTCTTGATTTAATCCATCAAGGAATAACTTGGCTACTAGTGACTCAAACCATTTGTGATGGACTGCTAAATCTTGCTTATCAACTGGTTGAAACGGATGAAAGTAATGCAAGTCCCTGTATAGCCGTTTCACCTCTCCAGCATACTCTGTCACTGATTTTGTGCCTTGCTTTAAATGAGTAAGCTCGTCCATGATACGGGTGGTTTGCATTTTATTTGACTTTCCAGCAAACTGTTTCTCTAGTGTTACCCAAACTTCATGCACTGTTGGCATGATCTCTACTTGTTGTCGAACAATTGGTTCCATACTTCCCAACAGCCACACAAGTACCCTGTCATTGGTCTGTTTTGCCTGGGGATCACCACTCATTTTCTTTTCATCTTCAGTAAGGAAGTCCTCATAACCATGAGAACTCAAGATCAATTGGGCATGACGTGCCCAACTTACATAATTGGCAGGACCTGATAACTTGACTAGATTCGGTTCAAGTGCATATTTTACTATCTCAGGACCTACTCTTGTTTGTTGTTCCTGCCTCTCTAACAGCTTACTGAAGATCTCATACATTTTATCAACATCTAGCTTGTCCTTGTTCGTTTCTGACATTATTCACAGCTCGGGAATACACTGGTGAACAAGTATGCTCTGAAATGCTAGTTGTACTCGGGAGTAAAGAAGAAAATAGCAGCTGCTTCTGTTCACTCTTGCTGAATCACGACATGTCAAAGCAGCCTCACCGAATTTGTCTTTTGCAGCAACAATAGTATTACTATAGGGGCAATCGGATGTACTAGTATGAGTTGTTCTCAAATGAAAACAGGCAGCACCAATCACAATTAGTAAGAGCTACGAGCTGTACTAGTACCTCTCCACATTGTTGGTCAAAATGTAGTAGGCGGAGCAGTCGCGAAGCAGTTTGAAGCCCCTGCTACAGACAATATGGAGATTGATGCCCACTACTCGGCACCCAAGTTAATGGCGATGACCTGGAAGAAAGCAGAGGCGACCAGGAGTCGCAGATCTCACAGGATCTGGGGAGAACGACTCACGCCACCGCAGTACGACGACAGCTCCGGCGACACAGCACCTCTCCGTCGACCAAATTTCTTCACAAACGTAGGTGAGCCGTACCAAAAACAGCCTGCTCTGATACCATGAAGAATCTCACTCAGAAATCATCAAATACATGGACTAATTTTGGGGTTCTTGGAGTACATCGTGAGAGGGAGAAGGAAAAAGGAGGCCAGAGGAGTTTTCTAGATGACTCCTTATCCTTCTCCATTGATCCTCTCTAATATCAGTTCCATTTTACATTTTTGACCTTGAAGACCTACATAATTACATCTAACTACCAACAAAGTGCAACACTCAGAATGACACGAGAAAAATGCATGCTATGCTAGCCCACCCCCACCACATATACGCCACAACTACACCTAGTTGGTCAGCTCCACCATCACCAGCATTTAGAGCCTTCGGGCGCTATATCTCGGCACAGAGGACTGCATCATCAGTAGATCGATGCCCTTCTTGTTGATGAGAGTCTCATCAACCTCCTCATCATCGATCATGGGCAGATACCATGAACGGCTCGCACTTTGAGGTGACGCCACACGGGCCTGGCGCCTTGAACTGTTCCGCGGTTTGGGTCAGCAGCTGATTGCTCGGTCCTCGATCTTGCTCCCTCCCCAAAAATGATTTATGCATGTGTCTGAATGTGGGCTCTTGAACACAAGAGAAGATAAACATAACCTGCAAATATGGACAAACGTCAATAAAATGCAAGAACATCTAAAAACAACAAAAACAGCAACCCCGGAGCAAGTGCAATATAAAGGTAACTGCCTCCCGGCCGGTCGCTCTCGGGCGACTCCGGAGGCACCGCCGGAGGAGGCCATCCGTAGGCAGAAGGCAGCGGTGAGGCGTCTCAGTTTGTCTTCTTTCCTCCATCCGGCTCCCCTGGTTTTCATCAACTCTCGATTCGGCAGTCGCCGTTCGTTGCCGATTTGGCCGGCGTTTCGATCTTAACTGCAGCACAGCACTAGGCAGGTGCTTTTTCATTGATTCTTGGTTGCAGAAGACAGCGGTGGTTCCTGCGCTGAGTGCGCCGTGAACGACACATGATGTGCACACGTTTGGTGCTCCCGTGGTGCATGGATTGAATCAATGGATTGGTCCCTTTGCCATCTTGGGGCCGTTCTCTGGCAAGCACGTCGGAATGCCGATCAGTTCTGATGTTGATGCTGCCCTGATCTGAAGGAATGGCCGTAGTTGGACTTGGGTCATCAAGCGCAGGCTCCTGTGATCCGATCTTCCGGCATCACCGAGTGATACGCCGCCGGTGAAGGACTACGTGGCGAGCCACAAGTACTAGGAGGAACAGATCTTGCCTCAACTCGGATCGATAAGCTTGTCAAGATCTTCGCTAAAGAAGCAGCTGGCGTCGACAAATTCCCCCCACTCACGTCTTTTTTGATAAATAGTATATATTAATATCGCGAAAATACCAATTACATCCAGCGTCTGCAACAACGCATCATCCTAATGGCAATATGGATGCACATAGCTCAAAAAAGAAATAGAATTTACAGAAAAGAAAATCCCACTACAGCGATCTATTCCTTGTAAGAGCAGCACTAACACTACCATGACAGCATCAGAACTCCAGCTTCTCCAAAAGCGACGTCTCCAAGGAAAGAACAGTGCACAAGCAATGTCCTGCCTGATCATAGATCTTAGGTTTTCACCCTAAAAAAATCATCGCTCTTAAAACAATACCTTCAACAAGAGCATTTCCAGGCACAACTAATGAAGGCCAGACCTTGGATTTTTACCCTGAAAGGCAAGACTATGAACTTCTTATGTGCAATCGCCCCACTTGCACGCCTCTCCTCCAAGTCAAAAACGCCAAACCAATTCCTCATCGCCATAGAGTCTCGAACCACCATTGCTAGTCCACAGATCTTTCGGCCTCCATGACCTTCTGCGCCAGCATCATGGAATGAGAACATGCCCCATGATATTAACAGTCAGCAGAGCTTCGAAACGCTCCCTCTGAAACCAAATGGCCAAACAAAAATAAGGATGCACACAACTGAATCTCCCGATCCGGCAATCTCCAGGCATGAGTCGCCACTGGAGATCACCGGCGGAGCCTTGCAGAACATACCACTGCAACCGGATCGATAAGGGAAGTCATCCAACTAGTCTTCATCTCGGTGGGAGGAAGAACCCTTGGGATGACACCTTATTCGAGGTCCTGAACATGACTGGATGGTGGGATCCAGCCAACTGTCTCCTGGCCCACCCACTGACACCGCCATGGTGCCCAACAGCCAGCAGCATAGGCAAGACCGCGCCAACCCGCCACTGAAGACGAGGACCCAGACACGCACAGGCAGAAAACCGAGTGGGCACGGAGCACCTGGCGCAGCGGCAGGGGCGCCTCCACCACGGGGAGACAGCCTCACACCTGAGAGGACGGGGAGAGGTGCCGTCGGCCGGGACTCCGCAAAACCTTTCCGCCGAGATCTCATCGGGAACCAGACCGCCTCCTCCAGCGCAGATGGCGGCCGCCGCACGTGGAGAAGTCCATGCATGCGCGCACAATGTGTGAAGCTAATTCCTAAAATATTGCAAAATTCCACCGCTTTTGTGTATTTGCACAAGTTTTAGTGTGATTAAACTTTTTAATAATCGATTGTGATTTCAGGAATTCATGGTCAGATATGTTCACTTGGGCCAATGTTAACAAAAAAGATTAAGAAATTAGTGTGACAAGTTGACATGGACATAAACGGGCTATGGTTGAGATAAAACTGGGTGGAACAACGCTGAACAAAGTAGAAACATAGTGATAGTACAGTAACACAACCCTCAACAACACACCATTGATTTGATTTCACAAAGACACTGCATTCTATGAAGCAATCGAATAATGAGTTATGGAAGCAGTTAACCAAAGAAGTAACAAGTGGCCACTCCCGCACACGAAAAGATGCGGCTTGTACCGGCATGGATTGCTGCTAGACCTACAATAGCATTGTCATATCGCACAGCCACACATGCTGGTGATGCTCACGGTCTACCACCAGCAACCATGTACCAATTCTCTCGCCTCACTGTATCATTTAGAAAACACTTTCTCTCTACTTTTAATAAAAGCGGACACCACAAACCAGAGCCCCTTAATGTTTGGATTTATTTTGTATGTTGGTTTTAATTGGAGTTAATGGCTGGATAACTAACGTATAGACTAATCTTCCATCATCTAAGCATCACTTATATTGGTCGCACTTCCCCTGTAGGGAAAAGTACTACAATCTAACAAATAAGGATCTTAAATTTTGAAAATCTACTCCGTTTGTTAAGATACGAAGACAACTGAACTAAAGCAAATTTACCAAACATGCCAAAGATCATCTAGCATTATAGTAGGGAAAGTTTTACAGCCTAACAGGGATCAAAATATTTTATGGAGGTTAAAAGGTTTAAACAAATCATGAGGCCAATCTCTCATGCCAATTAGGTACGACATGTCATTTACAATATTGAGGACCACCTTCAAGGGGTGAGAGGTGGAGTCGTTCAAGATTCGAGCATTTCTTTCCTTCCAGAACATTCAAATGGTGTATGAGGATACAAAGGTGAGGATGGTGTGAACTTCTACACATCCTCCAAACTCACCATCTCCACCAGGTTGGAAAATCATTGTTGAGTGTAGAGGACAGGGTGAGCTGGGACAATTGAGTAGAGCACACAAATATGGCCAAAACCTCTTGGAGAAATGACAATTAATGCGTAGGTGTGACGGAGCTTCTAGGACTTGGTCACAAAATTGATGTTTGAGTAGCTAATGTATTGACCAACCATCGCTAGTATAAGCATTGTGCACACTTATAAAGGACACAGTGCCTTTGTAGACTTCTTCTTATAGACTCCTATCGTGCTAGTACTAGCAACCAAAGTAACACCACCGGGGCCAAAGCTTCTGAGCTAGAGTGCAATCCCAGTTATGATGGGGGTTGGAGCGGTGCAATAAGTTGCGAATGTGAGGCATAGAGGAAAATATCATCCCGTCAAAGGAAAGTGGAACTAGAAGTAGCTATCAGATTTGGATCCCTAAGGAAGCAATGTAGCGCAACATCGAGGAGACTGCCGAGTTACCGACGGAAGGTACCGGAAGAAACTAGACCAGAGCTAGCGACAAGGTGAAGCTAATGCAGCTCTTGTGCTAAAAAGGCCCTGACTTTTTTTGGCATGGAGATCAACGTTCGCTTTAGGCTGTCTGCAATGCTGACTTCTCGATGAAGAGGTGGCAAGTTAGCAACCGACCATGGCAGGCGCATACAAGACGACCCGGCACTACAGGGGTAGGTCAAGGAGTTAGGGATTTGGGAATTCTAGTCTGATCGTCAAAGCTCTGGTGTGGTTCTACTTACCTGCTTGTATGATGTGTTTCTTTGTTTGGTGAAACTAGCAGGGTGGCCCTCGCAAATGCGAGGACATCATCTTAAATGTAAAAAAAGTGTTCGAGAAATATATTCACACCTCATATTATGCAATTTCAAGTAATATGAAGTCTTAATCATCTTAAGTGCTTTGCTAATAAATGAAACATGTCACTTGAACATTTCTAATCATCTCAACATCATGGACGCATTCTCAATTTCTCAAATTGCTAGTGATACATGGAGCTGCTATAGTGGCTTGGTGTAGTTTGTATCTTCTTGGCATTAATATGTCCATCTCTCGAAAAAATGGCTACTGTCTTATCTACTTCTTGGTTACTTTGAAAATTAGGTAGCCATATTGTATCCATTTTTTAATTCTCTCCTTATATATTTTTTGTTTAGTCTAGTCATTCTACATAGTAATCACACGAGTTGTTCTTTCATGAACATGATACACGAGATCTTAATTGACATGTCATGGATTAAGTCCTCCATGCAAACCATTCTTACAATCCCACAACCCAACTACCAAGTTCCTCCCTAATTAATCGGTCATCAATAGTCTATGTGTATTTTAGTTATACCACCACAATACAATAGGGAAAATATTGGATTCATAGGATTAGGAACAAATATATATAAAAGTATACAATTGCAACACCATATTCTCTAATATCTTGAGTTCTTTTGAAATATATAGGAAGAAACAATAAAGTTCTAGTTGAGATCCATCATCATTTTTGTACACATATTGCTTGCAACATTAGTTGTGGCAGTGGGTATAAACCATATGGTATTTATCTATCTCTACTACTCTAATATGGCTATATATATATATATATATATATATATATATATATATATATATATATACCCTATTCAGCATCCAGGGTGCAGAATAGTTATTTTGCACCCTACATATTTTTATGTTCTTACATACATAAATTTATGTTTTGTATACTAATAATTATGTTCATATTCATCAGAAACGTAAAAAAATCGACATAAAAATACGATTTATGAGTCATTATAGTGTAAAAAATAGAGAAAATTCGCATTTTACGCCGTATTTTTTTACGGCATGTAAACAATTTTTTTATGACATGTCTAAATTTTCTTATGTTCTTCTTAACTTCTGAGGTAAGAGAAAATTTACGTGACGTAAAAATCTTATACGGTTTGAAAGATAGGGGGTGGATGAAGAATAACTATTCTACACCCAGGATGTCAAATAGCGCCACTCTATATATAGAAACCCTATTCATATATATATATATATATATATATGTTAGTTCTATGCAAGGGTGGAACATGCACCATTATACACCCTAGTCTGGAGTACCACCATGCAACCCCAACAAATCATGTCTGGCAATGAACAAAGCATCAAATAATAGTGGCCATGGTATTTTTGGAAATAAACCATGAATATTGAGTTAGAATTGACATCCTTTCAATCATGGTTAATTAAAGTTGTGAACGTTTTGGAAGCCTACCACAAATGCTAAGTCGGAAAATTACTGCCAATATTTATGTAAAGTTTATAGACTTTCAAGTTCTAAAATTGATCAATTATGGGCATAAATTCATTGGAAACTAACTTTAACTATCTAAGTTAATTTGCTCGAGCCCAATGGCATGTTATTTGTAATATAATTTGGTTAAAATATAGTAATAATTTTCTTATGTATGATGATGAATTGTGATATCCTATTTTTCTAAAAGTAAGAGCTTCAAATCTCAAGCAATAGCACAATTCATAAATTTCGCAATAGTATGTGTATTTGTTGTTGTTTACTGGGAATACATATGAGGATAAGAACTGACTTGTTTTGATATCGAATTCTTAAATATTTGAACATATAATTCTGGCAATGACTTTGTGTGATTGTATTTGTTAGAAATATTAGTGATTTTCTTCATGGAAGAAATATTAGTATTGGTAGGCAAACGTGTAGCCCCAGTTATGTGGATTAGCATGATTGGAGACTTTGTATCCTACAGTACGTTTGCATGCATTGATCTTTCATGTGCTACCTTCTCACGTGCGTGGTATTTATTTTCTGAATTTTAGCTCAGATGCACATGCGTGATTGATTATTTTCCTAGTATAATACACAGAAAAGGCAACAAAGCATACGATGGATTTTTTTTCGGTGAGAAGGAATTTTTTAAGGAGGGTACCATCCGAGTTTATTTCTGTACGTGCGTGGTATTTATTTTGTTAATTTTAGCTCAGATTCACATGCATGATTGATTATTCTCCTAGTATAATACACAGAAAAGGCAGCAAAGCACACGATGCAAAAAAAAAAAAAGTAGGGAAGGAACTTTTTTTAAGGAGGGTACCACCCGAGTTAATTTCCATGAATGGAAATGGAAAAGGAACATTTTCTTTTGTTCAAACCATGTTAGGTATACGTATTTGTTTTCTTTGGGTCAGATGTACACAAATGATGTCCTGCTATCCCACGGAGGAAACAAACAAAACCCTGTATAGGCTTTTTTTTTTTTGCTAAGGTGACGGAAACTTTTTTTCTGGTGGGATGTTAACCGATCTAGTCTTATATAGAGGCTCACCATGTCAAGTAATTTTTTGTTAAATACTTTTTTCTGGTGGGATGTTAACCGATCTAGTCTTATACAGAGGTTCACCATGTCAAGAATTTTTGGTTAAATTCTGGCCTAGCAAATATGTCAGATCTTTCTCAAAAAAAAAAACATGTCAGATCTTTTTTTAGAGGGCCGCCACGTATATTAATCTTGGAAGGTGTCCTAAGGTGCGTGCTGCATTTTTTTTCGTGGTTGGATTGTTAACCGATCTTTTTTTTTCCTGGTTGGATTGTTAACAGGTTCCCCACGTCAATTCTGAAACGTGTCAAACAACATTACACGGTTACATAACTACTAATTTCTAGTTAAATCCTAGCCATAAAATTTAGATCTAACTATCAAAATTAATTTTAGATATGGCTTAACGTGATGCCTCGAAAAACACTCTTATATTGCTTTTAGTATATAATAGAAGATTGTTGTTTAGCTCCACCAGGTACATGTGTGTGGAGCGTAAGATGGAACTTGTGAGAACCACCCTACTCTCGAAATCAAAGAACTTGTCAGGATCCATAAGTGGTTGTGGTTTCGTCTCCTGATGTCGTCTGAACCGAACCCCCTCAACTGATATGTTATGTACTCCGTAGATCTTATCCCTGACCTGAATCCCACTCAATTTGTAGTCCCTTTTCATCTCACGGTCTCGCGGCGACGGTTTGTGCAGATTCGGAATCAAAATAAATACTACATAGGCTTATTAGGGTCCAACTGAAGGCAAAGAGATGCAAAATTTTACCTCGCTGCAGGTCACCGTCTCGGTCGCTTGGCTCGATGTGTCGTCCGCCGGTCACCAGCGGGTGCGAACTCTGTTCCTGAGCAACAGCGGGTAGACTGGGCGCGGTCGCCGGCTCGCCGCAATAGCTGTCACGGCGGAGTCGCTGGCGACTCTCCAAACAAGGATCAAAATTGGCTGTCACCAAAATATGATTAGGCTGGATTTTGGACACCAACAATAATACCCTACAATCCAAAAGCTAAAACGTCGCATTGTCTCAAACACAGGGCAACATGCAGTTTTGGAAACAATAATACCCAGCCACCCACCCCCCCTTATCAGGTCAAAGTCCCACCCCTCCTAGTGCCTAGTGAGTCAGCTCCATGATCGGCGCCGAGGTGTGCCGTCACTCTCTCCTTGGAGGCCTCGAATCGCGGCAAGCACCCGAGGAGTGCAACATGGACCTCTAAGCCTTGGAGGCGTCGCTGAGGCCTGGTAGAAGTGTTCGGGCAAAAGCCTAGGTCCGGAGTGGATCGGTGCGATTGTGGCGTTCTCGACGGCGTCACTCTTTTGGTAGCATCGTATTTGGAGACACGGCTTAGAGGTCCATGTTTCCCTCCTCCGGTTCTTGTCGCAATTTGAGGCTTATCGTCAAGGGTGCTATGCACGCTGTCGCTGGCAAGTCCAAGACGACGCTTTCTTGGGACCGGCCGAATTCCTCCATCTTTCCCTTTAGATGGTACGTTCAGAAGGAGGGTCTTTTTGAAGCGGCTGTTCTTCGGAGGCGTCTGGCGTCGGTTGAAACGCGGCTTTGCTGCTTAGCTTAGGATAGGCTCTTTCTTCTTGTTGTTCTTTTGTGGCTGTCTTCGGACATGCCTGTGTGAAGTTCGTGCTATGCTCGTTGCTCGCAGTGAGTGGTAGCTTTCTTATACACAAACCTCTACCTTCTGTAAAACTATGGTAGGCTTTTGGCACTCTCGAAAAAAGTCAGCTCCATGATGGCACTGACTATGTCACCATCCTCCTCATCGTCATGGGCCGCTTCCACGGACGGCTCGCCCTTTGAAGGGACGCCTCTCCCCCCTGGCGCCTTGAACGGCGCCGCAGCTTGCGTCTGCACCTGGTTGCTCAGGTCCTCGATCTTGGCCTCCCCGAAGATGATGTATGTGTCTGAGTGTAGGCTCTTGAAGACATATGGCTTGGAGATCTAAAAGTTGCAACGGCACTAGCATATGATGATGGTACAGGGGAAAATGACATGAAGTCGTCAGGAAGCTCGCGGTCTTGCTCTTCTTGACAGTTACACAGCTCACACCAGTAATGGCCTTCATGCCAAGTTTCTGCATGGCTTTCCTGCTCTTCCTCTCACTCATGCTCTGCTTAGATCCTCCACTAGCATCACCTCCTAGTACAGGTAAGCGCAGAAGCTTGGATCCACGAGGGAATGCAGCGCAGCATGGAGGTAACCGCGGACGATCTCTGGTATCATTAGATTAGGGGGAAAATTTACAGCCTAACAAGGATAGAAAAATTACAGAGGCTACAAAATAGAAACATGGCATTAGGATACTCTCTCTTGCCAGTTAGGGACAACATGCCATTTGCAATCATGAGGGTAACCTAAAAGGGGCGAGAGGTGATAATGTACGAGACTATTTCCGTGAGCGGAGGTGGTGTTTTGGCTCACAGGTGAACCCATTATAAAGAATACATTAAAAATAAAATTTAAATTGTTAAAAAAATCTGAACGGAAATTTCGTATGTACATCCGAATTTCAGAAGAAAAAAAACTATGTGGCTTGTGTAAAAAAGACAAAAAACATGTTCGTGAATAGACATGTTGCAGCACTGAAATTTGTCTTTTTACATTTTTTTTAAAAAGAGTATATATTAATATCACGGGGATACCAATTACACCCAGCCTCTGCAGCACACATGCCCTAGCGGCCTTACGGATGCACACAACCCAGAAAGAAGAAAAAAGAATTACAAAAATAAAGTCCCGCTACAGAGAACTATTTCTCAAAGCAACGACACTGACACCACCAGAACAACTCCAGTAGTCCTCCACTCCAATAACAACGCTTTCAAAAACATGGGACATCTAAAATATTTTTTTCACATGCAAACTTGTGTATGAACATATAACGTTCGGATATATATATATATATATATATATATATATATATATATGCAAATATTTTTTTTCAGATTTTTTTGACACTTTGAAACGTGTTTTCACACAGTAGCTTCATTTGCACCCGTGAGCCCGAATTGGATTTCCGTGAGCATGGGCCTAAACTTCAGTACAGGGTCCCAACTCACCATCTCCCGCCAGCTTGGCAAATCAGTGTTATTATAGAGGACATTGTGAGATGGTCACAATGGAGTAGAGCACACAGATGTAGCCAAAACCTTTTTTGGAGAAACGACAACTAATGTTCAGGTCCGTCGCGGATATCAGGATATTTTCACATAATTAATTGAGGAATAGTTAATGTACTCACCAACCATCGCTAGTCTAAACATTACCCAACCCTTATTATAAAGGATGTGCTGCCTTTGCAGTCTTCTTGTAGCCTCCCATCATGGTAGTACTAGCAACCAAAGGAACACCACCGGAGTCAAAGCTTCTGAGCTAGAGTGCTATCTTAGTTAGGATGGGTTGGATCAGTGTAGTAAGTTGCGAATGTGAGACATACAGGAACATGTTTTCTCATCGAAGGTACCGTGAAGTAGAAGGAGATCGAAGCAATGGATCCCTAAAGAGGGAATGTAGCGCAACATCGAGGTTACTGCGGAGGAATCGCCGAAAGGTACCAGCACAAGCTGGACCAAAGCTAGTAGAAGGGTGAAGCTTAGGCGGCTCTTATGCTAGAAAGGCCCGGACTGTTACAGTGGCAGTGCTCGGGCATGGAGATCAATGTTGGATTTAGGTCGGTTTTCCCTCCTGATTACTCAATTAAGCGGTGGCAAGTTGGCAACCGATCATGGCACGAACATGCAAGACCCGTCACTAGAGGTGCAGATCCAGGAGCAAGCTGGTAACCAGCTCTGTGCGAAGCTAATTGCTACAAAAAAATATTGCAGAATTCCAGCATTTCTGGATATTTATACATGTTTTAGTGCGATTACACTTTTTCAAAACCGATTGTGATTTCATGAATTCAGTCAGATATGTTCGATCTGGCCAATGTTAACAAAAAAGATTAAGAAATTAGTGTGACAAGTTGGAATGGGCATAAGCAAAAAGGCTGCGACGAAGATATAATTTGGCTAGATATTAGTCACCGACAATAGTACCCTAGAATCCCAAAGCTAGAGCGACACATTGTCTCAAATACAGAGCAACATGCAATTCTGGAAGCAAAGTTTTGCGATTCAGATCAGATTCCCATAAAATTGCATAGTTTGCGGATCATCATGAGGTCGAAACGCCCAGGAAAGCTACATGCCAATAGTCTGAAGACACGAACAGAACATCCAGCTCCGCAACTGACATTCAAGATGAGAATGGCCAAAAAAGATTGCTAGTCTGCTACCCACCCCCTGTTATCAGGTCAAAGTCCCACCCCTCCCGGTGCCTAGTTAGTCAGCTCCATGATGGCGCTAACTATGTCACCATCGGCAGCCTTGAGCGCCTTCACGGCCCTGGATCTTGGCACAGATGCCTGAGTCATTACGAGCTCGATGTCCTTCTTGTCCACGCCAGTGTCGTCCTCCTCATCGTCGTCATGGGCTGCAGCCATGGACGGCTCGCCCTTCGAGGGGACGCCTCTCCCGCCTGTCGGCGCCTTGAACTGTGCTGCGGCTTGCGTCTGCATCTGGTTGCTCAGGTCCTCAATCTTGGCCTCCCCGAAGATGATGTAGGTGTCTGAGTGCGGGCTCTTGAAGACATCTGGCTTGGAGATCACAAACATAACCTGCAATTGTCGAGGAAGAGTTGAGAAAATGCAACAACATCTCAACAACAATAGCAAAAGTTGCAACGGCACTAGCATATCATGATGCTACAGGGAAGAATGGCATGAAGTGATCAGGAAGCTCACGGTCTTGCTCTTCTTGACAGTTACACGGCTCACACCAGTAATGGCCTTCATGCCAAGTTTCTGCATGGCTTTCCTGCTCTTCCTCTCACTCCTGCTCTGCTTAGATCCTCCACTAGCATCACCTCCTGGTACAGAAAATCACAGAAGCATATTGTCAGATTTTCAAAATTTTGCCTACGACCAGAAGTATACAACTAGACATGGTCCACTTCAAGGATTTTTTATCATTAGAAATGGAAAGTGTAACATTGTTACAACACATCACTGTTCTCAAGCAAGACTGAACAGAAACTGGGATAATTTTTTCTTGGCAAACAATTGATTCCTCATATAATGGAAAATTCAAGTACTGATTCATACTAGATGCATTGAAATGATTCACCAACCAAGCTCCGCCATCATTACACTAGCAAAAGCAAGATTCTACATACAGGATTTGCTCCTATCAAACTAAATTTCATAACTGGACATTCACTCAAATGTCAATACAGATTGACATGATACAAGTTGCTGCCTAGGTACAGAAGTGAAGAAATTAAGTACAAAACGCAAGCAGTACTCAGGGGAACTATTAATTATATAGATTAAGCAGCAATGCTAATTAAGGAATAAGTGAACGCGAGACAGTTCCAAGAGACGAAGAACATAAACCACAAAGGCATAGCTATGGTACAGAAAAAACAGAATATTAGGGAGCACAAGCTGGTTCCTATTCTTCAAAACATTATAAGGTCAAACAAAATGACCAAAGACAGGTAAATGCAGAGTTTGTATCAATCGCGGACCAAATCAGATGACAATTTCTTAATTGTGATATGCCTAACTTTGACTCAATAAACAAAATAATCCATTCTTCACAGTTGTAAGAGCAACGTTTAATTTAGAAACTGGGTACAGGAAATAACTTAAATTTATGCTATAACATGTATTAAAATAAGAAATAGGCTGGTATTGGAACGAAAGAGTAGCTACTTAAACTGAACAGAAATAGCTACACAATTTCAACATACCCTCAACATCATCATCATCTTTCTCATCATCGTCTTCATCGTCGTCGGATTCATCCTCAAGGATAGGCTCATCTCCCTGAGAGTATGCATAAACAATATTATTTGACCGTTCTAAGTAGGAAACGGTAAACTTCTCCACTTCAAAACAGGTTGCAGAACAAAAAACCTTAGCAATATGCAGAAAAAAACAATAAACAGTCTAGCCACAGTATTATCTTCCCAGCATGAAGATGTCAGTCATGAGCAGCACCAGGTTAATGAAAGGGTATACATTGCATAACAAACATTTTTGCAAAAATATTCTATTGAAGCAGGAAAAAAAATCATATTGAAGCAAACCAATATTTTTATGACTTTGCACACCCACACTTGAAATCCTAGCTCTGTCACTGAGTTCAAGATAAAATGAAATGACATTCCAAAAGCAAAACTAAGAGTTTGGTTCATAACAAGGAAGTTTCATCTGTGCTCAACATTTATATCATTGGTACAGTAAACATGAAAACAGGCATATGCAGCAGAAAAAAACAGACTTGGGCACTTGGCCATATGCAGAAATGAGAAAAACAGTAAACAGTCTAGATACAGCATTTATCTACCCAGCATTAAGATGTGAGTATGTAATAAGTAGAATCAGCAGAGGATAAAAGGAAATAGAACCCCAAAATCAGAAAAGGACTGGGTTTTTGAATAACAAGGAACTGATATCTCTGTTGAGAACAGAAAGCTTGCGCACACATTTATATTGTAGCCTGACAACTGAAACCATGCAGCACATAAGCATATGCACAAGATACTTAGGTCCCTAACTGGGTAAACTGACTTCCAAGGCTAATCAAACATGCAAGGTCAATGTTTTTTTGTATGCTTGCAAAACTAGTTGCAGCCTCGGTTAAAACTCCTTCCAAATTGGTATCCATAAGACAAACGGTACAATTTCAGTCTGCAACGCTACAGACCGCTCAGGAAGTGACCCACAAACTGTACATAATTAGAAAACTGACAAACAAGGATCACAAAAGATCAAAGGAGCAGTCTTTGCTCATGGAAACTGAACTCCTGGCTGAACAGGTTCAGCAAGATCCCCCCGCACATCAAACTACCACGCCCTCACGCCCGCCTTTCTCCACGAAAAAACACCGAAAAGTTTAGTGAACAGACGGACAGGAAATTAGATTTTCCCATCCATAACAAAGGGCAGATGCACAGCGAGCAACGTATACGACCATCAAACAAAAGCAGTTCTCCAGCCAAAGGCGAAAGCTCCGGGAACTAGCTCGAAAACGAGATCTAGTGGCCTAAAACTACAAAATTGACGGAGACAGACACCGATCCGGCGGCCGAACGAGCACGGGAGACGTCGATTTTACCAACGCGAAAAAGCAGAGGGGGGATGGAGTGGAATGGAGGGTCACCTCGATCTTCTGCTCACCGAGGTGAGCGCGGAGCAGCTCCTCCTGCAGCTCGGCGGCCGTCATGGTGGCGCGAGGCGGAGAGGAGGGGTAAAACCTTGGCGGAGAGGAGCGGGGAGGTAAAACCCTAGGAGCGGAGCCGGAGAGCAGAGCGAGACTGGACTGCGACGGGAGGAGGAAGAGACTGCGGCGTTTGACTGGTCACTGGTGGGGCTTTATGAAGCCCCGTGGTCGGTCTTGAATGGGCGTGGAATGGGCCGAGACGAATCGGTTGGGCTTGGGCCATGATTAGAAGTCCAACGTGGGAAATCTTCGGGCCTATTTTCTTGGCCCATTTAGCCTGCCTTTTTCACCAACTTTTTTTAATAGAAAACCGCACGACTCTCCTACATATTTCTAAATAGTTTATGTAACAAATGGCTAAGAGATTTGTTCACCGACCTCTCAATAAAATATGATACACGTCGGACTCTACTAGTCGATAGATCAATCTCAGTAGCCACTATCGCCGCAACAAGTGGTTTCGGGAGGAAGTAAATCGACGGAGGAGAGGATGAAGAAGTGGAGGACAACGAAGGAGGAGAAGAGCCACAAGCCCAAGCCCAAGGCCGATGGCAATGATATTGCCAAGGAGATTTCGATGGTGGGGGCGGGGGTGCAGGAGGAGGAAGACGAAGGCGGTCGTGAAAAGGAGGTTGAGCCAAGAGATTATCAACTACATGCATAGATATGAATTCTTCAGCTACATGGTGGACAAGTGGACCCAGGACCCGAACGTGCCACATGAGTAGAATAGTTCCTTGATTAGCTACAAGCTCGTAATGAGGATTGCCTCTTAGGCTTAGTATAATGTCTGACTTCAACGGTACTAGATTTAGGGGTGCGTCTTGGCGTACGACCCCGTAGAATTTGAACTAAATTTCATTTTATACAATTTCATTAATTATCAGCCAGAAAAATGACAGTTTTAAGTATACATTTTTTTATTACACAAACTTGAAAGAAAAATGAATTGTATATAGGTTTATACCTAGACATACGACACTATAAAATTCGAAACCAAATTACCAGCCGGCAAAAATGGGAGTATATATCTAAGTATCCAAACAAGTTCAAGTAAAACACTTTTAAGTATAACTTTTGCTTAATACACAGTCTTGAAAAAATGAATTGTATATAGGTTTATACCTATAGATTTAACCAATAGCACATGCGTTGGATTCAGAGCCAAGTATCTGATTGTTACCAACAACACATGTCTTGGATTCTCTTAGAGCAAGTATAATAAGGTCCAGTCAGCAGACTATAGAACTTAAAATAGTATATTTGTGCTTAGTTGGATGAGAGAGAAGAGGAGAGAGAAGAGGAGTGGGTGCTTAGTTAAGAGCCAGCTGCAGCACGTGCTCCTAGGCACTATGTGAGAGTGAAAAGTGGGTCATACATTAATAAAGTAGTATATTTTAACATCTAACTATTGTACACGTTGGCTATTAGATTGACTCTAGATGACATGGACATGCTTATAGCCAACAGCTGGCTCTACTATTGCCCTTGCTCTTAGGCTTATATCTAACACTAATTAATTCCCTTATGGCATGCAACCAATAGCTGGCCTCCTAAAACGCTTCCATCGATCCTAGAGATTGGCATGCAGCCAATCCCTAATCACCTAAATCACAGCGTCATTTCTACTAAGCCTAATAAACTGAGAAGGAGGAAGTAGGATGAATGGTAAAGTAACCAGTTGTCAATTTACTATAATATAAGAAAAAGAATTGATGTAGACTTACTTACCCTGTTTTCAAAAGAGATTTAAAGTAGTGATATACATGTACCAAGTTAAAGACTACCATTGAATGAATGGTCCATGATTGATGAATTCACTACAATTATTTGGTTTCTCCACCACTCAGCTAATTCAAGAGAAGCTTATTCTTTAAATTTCAGTTAAATATAAAAGCACGGCTGTAACATACATAGTGTTTTCGAAAGCAATATATATTGTCTTAACACGAATAGCACATAGTATGATCAATGTGGTTACTTTACATCACCAAAAAGAAGAAAAGAGAGTGGAGAGAGGGATAAACCCCGGGATTGACTGAATAGTAAAAGTAAGTTGCCCACCCCTAAGGAACAAGCTAAGAGTTAATACTTAGCACAAAACAATCGTCGACAGTCAAACTGAGCTTGCACTAGGAATTTTCTGATCTTCAAATCCTTTCTCAAATGTCGTCCTGCATGTAAAGAGAAGAGTGGAATTATAAGGAGAAGAGCACAAAGAGCTGATGAACTAAATTAAGTTCAGTTAGTAGATTATAAGGAGTTGTCATGAACGAGTTGACCTTACCTGGGGAGGTAGCTCTTGTCATTGATCAAGCATGCCGGACCTGACAAATCCTGGTTGCATTATCCTTTATTGGACATAATTACTAAACTGGTATGCTATTTTGTTAACCGCATAACTTTCTTGAGTGTAGAGGAGCATTGGTAAATTTTAAGATCTAACGGAATATTAGCCGGTGAAGACGCCCAGGGGTGAGAAGTCAATGGTAAAAGGGGGAATGGGCAACGATCTAGGGTAACATTGAGGATAGATCAATATATTTCCAAGCCAAAGAAACATGGGCTATTTATAGAAGAAAGAATAACAATAATTGGGCCTGATAGCTAACGTATCTGATTAAAAATTTCAGCTAGCTGTAAAATAAAAGACCACTTTGTCGTTCTAAAGGGAAATAAAGAAATGGACAACCAAATAAAGTTATCCATTATCTAATGGCACAAACAAATCATACCAAAAAAATCTAACCATCGGTAGAGAAATGTGACTAATAATCCATAGACACAGATATCATCAAAATAAAAAAATACCTAGATTGTGAAAGATGTACTAAGAAGTAACACATAAGGGCATGCACATGCACAGAACATACATGATATACATGGCTAGATTCACATCAGATAACTTTCTGGGATAGTGAACACATCAACATCAAATAACCTTCTGGGACAGTGAACACAAAAACATTAGAGACCGTCGAGATGCTGCCAGTTACATCTGCATATCAAGAAAGGGAAGCCAATGGTCTCGGTGAGAGGAGAATGGGTTGCTCATGTACAATCAATAAGAGGTGCACAAGCATACATTTTAGCTAAAATTTTCCAAGCAATCTAACAACAAAAGAGCAAGATTTACATCAGCTTTTACAGACGGAAGTAAAGCTGACAGAAATATGAACACGGTGATAGTCTGCAACAGCAACACCCCCTAAAATAAACAAAAGCAAAGCTATGAGGCCATGGAAAAAAAGGTGATAGTGGGAGAAGCTAACTCAAGTATACTTTAATGGAAGGTGCATCACTGATTTGATGGCACCTACCTTCTCATAAAAATAGCAAGAAAGAAACTCTAGTAATTATGCGGATATTCACTTCGGCTCGCAGGTGTTGGGGATATACTTTCCGGGTATCCTCACAGTTCCTCCTGACCAGGGTGGCCCACTTCAGGTTAGAGCTTTGCTTCATGGGCGGCCCAGTTAGGGAGAGAAGACGGAGTCCAATCCGGCTACGGGAAGGCCTAGAAGACTTACCGACTTAGGCCCATAATGTTACTTGTAGTTCAAGATGTACTCTGTAACCGACTCTTAGTCGTAGCCGGATAGATCTCTCCTATAACCCCTAGGCCGGATATCTATATAAGCCGTCTTAGGGAGAGCCTTTAGGGCACCAACACTTTAGACCCTCAATAGTCTACAATCTCAACTCACACAGGCGAAACCCTTGTAACCCATATTCCGGCTCTGCCGTATTACTGGATTGCTAGCAGGAGTAGGATCCGTCCAAAGTCGGCGGATTCGAACCTGGGTAAACTTGTGTGCTCACCGTCCCGAAACACCGTACGTCTCACACCCCTCTCTTCCGCACGCCTCGAGGACCCCCTCATGGCGTACTTGTCCTCAATACGACGACAGTTGGTGCCCACCATGGGGCAAGTGAGCTTCGGATCTGCGTTCCGAGCGGAATCTACAAGAATCGGAATCGGCGAAACTATCGCCGTCGGTCGCATCCTCTACGCCAGCGATGTCCCCCTCATCGTTCTCGACGAGACTTGGATTCTGGCTAGGGAGGCCGTGACTACCTATACAATCATGTCTTTTGGCGAGATCGATGTTTACATCGGTTTCGCTGAACCTGCCCCACCCACCCCAGTGGTGATGATAGAGGCAGAAGAATCTTCTGGGTCCCCTTTGTCCGCGGAGGCGGCAGAGTTCCGGATCCTAGAAAACCCTAATCCCACCCAGCCCGCACCAGTTGCGGAGATAGTGGAGAAATCCGAGCCTGAGGAAGACCTAGCGGTCAAAATCGAATCTGGAGTGGGTCTCCTTGGAGAGGCCGAATCCCAGATCGACCCACCCGCGGAAGTCGAAATCCAGGAGGATCTCATTAACGACACTGATTCCGGCTCTGATGACGCCGGGACAGACAGGCCCTTCCTAAGGTACACACTGCGACGTATGATAATGCAAGATGCAAGCGCAGATGCAATTCTCGAGACCATCGAAAGTTTCGACATGGCTAACCGCGAGAGCCGCAGGTACCTCAGGAGTCACGCGTCGCACTTCGTCGGGTATGTGGGATCCGGATCCGGCTCTGCCGATGCTGGAGAGAACACCAACTCTATGCTAGAGGCAATTGGAACAAACGCCGACGTACCCGCATCCTCGGATGAATCGATGATGTCAGCGGATTTCCGAAAGTTCTCCGAGGAATACGAAGAGGAGTACAACTCCAAAGCTGCAGAAGAAGGAGAAGCCATGGATGAAGGATCCGGAGAACACTCTCCCAAAGTGCAGGATGACATGGAAGTCGGAGATAATCCCGAAATCCAGATGTCCGAAAGTACCGATCAGAGCTTGACTCCGGGAAACGGACCCAAAGCCATCTTTGCTACCGGCGCTGCCAAGAAGGCAAAGAAGAGGAACAAGAAGAACAAGACCCCGACAAAAGACCCTCTGACAGAAGAGGTGATTGCCGAGGAATACGAAGAAGACTCGGATGGAGCACTTATCCTAGATGAGCAGAAAAAAGAAGAATCGGTGGATGGACACGTGATCATTGAAGGTGCGCGTAAACTCATCGATGCTGCATTAACCACACTTATTCCTACAGCTGCAGAACTTATTGTTGAAGAACTGGACGAGAGGGAGCAGGCCCTAGAAGCGCGTCGTCAAGTACTCCTCGATGAAGCCAAAAACATTGAGGAGGAAAAGAAACGCATAGCATCTGCGGGGAAGTACAACTCCAGGCAATACCAGAAGACCAGGAAGCGTCACACCAGTGACAACCAATTCCCGCAGATCCACGCCGTCCTTTTTGGAGATGAGATGGGGAAGCCTCGGAAAGATAGCAAAGGAGATTGGGTATACCTAAACCCAGTACAGAATACCGTGGTAGCCCGAGAAATTCTATCGGCTAATCCAGGACCGGAGGAAATCCAGTTGGGAATCAAACTACTCAACAAGGGACTGGAGCAGCAAAAGGTCGCCATGTCCGGAAGTCAAAAACTGGTCTCGGATTCCGACCAATGTCGTACAGATCCAGGATGGGCTGACGTAAGGCCCTAGCGCGTTCCGGAGCAATATCATCGCCCCGAGCGCCGGGAAGACAATTATTCGAGAACCGGATCATCAGGACAGCACCGCAGAACTGCACGTGACTGGAGCAACGTCGCCCCAGTGGCTGAAAAAGAGGCAATTGCTGCACTGTATTCGAAGAACCCTCCCCGACGAGAGTCGAATGATCGAAGGGGAGAAGATAAAGAGAAATGTCGGGAGGAGGATCGTCAAAAAATGCCACCTCCTAGACATGCAAGCCGTCCGGCTGAGCCTCACCGTGGTGGGAACGACGGACGAAGGAACGACGGAAACCATGCCGGGACAAGCTGGCACGGGGCTCGTCGTAGTGAAGACCCTCCCCGAAATCGGAATAATGACGCTCCGGACGGAGGCCGGCGATCAGCCGGAAACAATCCAGCTGCCCCACCCTCTCCACCAAGCAGTCATCACAACGGCTCTCAAGGGGGACAAGGAGGACGACGTGGCGGAGGAGGTGGTGGCAGAAGCCGAAGTCCGGCTCCAAGGCACCGCAGCCACAGCCGACATTCGGGACGATCTCTATCCCCGAACGACGCAAGGCACAGGATCAACTCCAACATAGAGGCGCGGCGCTACGAAAACGATGATATCTACATGGGTCCAAAGTGCTCCGGACCACGCATCAGAGCTACAAGATTCCCAGAAGGATTTGCTATCTCAAGACATATCCAAGCCTATGACGGCATTGCTTGGCCAGATACCTGGCTCAGGATTTTTTCCAAGCTTGTTGCATCGCCAAAGGCGGAAACATCCTGGTCGCAACCCGATATCTCCCACTCATGTTGCGGAAGACGGCACGATCATGGCTCAATGAACTTCCGGAGAATACCATCCACAACTGGTATGACATGCAAAGTGCGTTCTTTCGGAATTTCGAAGGCACATATCGGAGGCCATGTACGGTCGGAGGCCCTGTACGGTCGGAGACCTACAGCGTTGCACCCAGAAAGCCGGAGAAACTTGCCGGGATTACCTCGGACGATGGATTGACACCAAGAACTCCTATGAAGGAGTAAACGATCAAAGTGCAATTGAAGCTTTCATCGCAGATCTCCCAATTGGCTTACTGCGCCATCGCTTGAAGTGTGACAAGGTCACTGATTTGGGAGAGATGATAGAAATAGCGAGCAAGTATGCAGATGCCGACGATGATGCAGAGGGATTACTCAATGCCCTAGTTGTGCCAAAGTCGGCAAAACAACCAAAGCAACAGGCTCAGAAGCGCAAAAATACCTCGGAAGAAAAACCCAACGCGGAAATGGCAATGGTCACTGCCACTTTCGGGTCTGGAGGACGAGGAGGACGCAGCGGAGGCCGCGGGTGTGGGCGTGGAACTTCGAGAGTCCAAGGTAGAGGAGACCAGCAACCAGGCAAAACTTACACTTGGGTCGACATTGCCAATAACCCATGTGTGCATCACCTAGACGCCAATGGGGGCTCGTCCCACACCAACGCCGAATGTCGTTTCAATGACGACATCAAAAGAGATGACACCGCGGGCTACAAAGCTAAGCGGAAGAAGGGAAAGAAGAATCCTGAAAAAGAAAAAGAGACCAAGGAAGATTCCAACATGGAGGAAGCTGATGCTTCAAATACCAAGCCGGAAGGGAAGAAAACTTTTCCCACCAAGAAGGACACTTATGTCACTTTCCTCGGATCTCAACGAGCAAAGGTCAAGAAAGCAGTTCTACACGAGCTCAATGCAACAGTTCCGGCTATCCCCCAATACTTGGACTGGTCGGAAGTGGCAATAACATTTGACCGCGCTGATCATCCGCCTAAGTTGCACAGGCGAGGAAAATACGCCTTAATTGTCAATCCACTTATTGACGGTTATGGTTTCTCCGAGACCCTCATGGACGGTGGTAGTAGTATCAATATTCTCTATGTCGAAACGCTACGCCAGATGAAGATCTCGGAAACCCAGCTGAACCATAGCTCTGTGATCTTTCACGGAGTTGTGCCAGGAAGACAAGCCAATTCCCTGGGAGAGATCACTCTGGATATTACCTTTGGAACTCCAAAGAACTATCGAACGGAAGCACTTTCCTTCGAAGTGGTCCCGTTCAAGAGCGCATACCACGCTATATTCGGACGTCCGGCTTACTGGGCTTTTATGGCTCGTCCGTGTTACATTTACAATATGATGAAAATTCCAGGTCCCAACGGCGTGATCACCATCAGGGGAGACCCGAAGGAAGCGCGAGAGTGCGAGGATGGAAATGTCGCCTTTGCCGAAGTCGTGCTGCACGCCCAGGAGTACCAGGAGATCAAGAAGAGCATAGATCCGTCCGAGATGCCCGCGACGAAGAAGGAGGTGACAAAGCCAAATCCGGAGTTCAAGGCATCAGAAGAGACGAAGAAGACGCTATTGAAGGATGATGACCCCTCCAAGGTGACCCAGATAGGTGTAGGCCTAGGTAGCGCATAGGAAAGTGCGCTCGTCAAGTTCCTCCAAGCAAATCAAGATATCTTCGCATGGCAGCCATCTGACATGACCGGAGTACCTAGGGAACTTGCCGAGCACTCTCTAAATGTAAACCCGAACGCTAAACCCGTCAAACAGTCCTTACGATGTTTTGGCGATGAAAAGCGTCAGGCAATAGCTAAGGAACTAGCATGGCTCGAGTTAGTCGGATTCATAGAAGAGGTCATCCACACTGAGTGGTCGGCCAATCCTGTAATGGTCCCCAAAAAGGATACCACTGATTTAAGGATGTGTGTTGATTATACTGCCTAGAATTGATCAAGTTATCGATTCTACGGCAGGCTCGGAACTCCTCTGTTTTCTCGACGCATATTCTGGTTATCACCAAATCCGGATAAAGGAATCTGACAAAGTCAAAACTTCATTCATAACCCCCTTCGGAACCTTCTGTTTTGTTATGATGCCCTGTGGGCTGAAGAACGCAGGAGCTATGTACCAGCGCACGATGCAGCGTTGCCTCCACGACCAAGCCGGACGCAATGTACATGCATACGTGGATGATATTGCGGTGATGTCCAAAAAGAAGGAAACACTGATTTCCGACTTGGAGGAAACATTTGCCAATCTACGAAAATACAACATCATGCTTAACCCGAAGAAATGCTTCTTTGGAATACCAGTCGAAAAATTGTTAGGTTTCATCGTGTCTCAAAGAGGCATAGAGGTGAACCGGGACAAAATCAAGGCTATACTCAATATTTCTAGGCCAACTCGCCTGAAGGACGTACAAAGATTAACTGGTTGCATCGCTGCGGTCAGTCGATTTGTAAGCCAACTTGATGAAATAGCCGCACCATTATATAAACTCCTGAAAAAGACCAAAGATTTTGTTTGGGCTGATGAAGCTGAAGCTGCACTACAAGACCTGAAGAAAGTACTCTCATCTGCTCCTATCCTTGCAGCGCCGGAACCTCAGGAACCGATGTTGCTTTATCTTGCTGCGACAAATAAAGTCGTTAGTATCATCATGGTGGTGGAGAGACCGGAGGAAAATCAGGAGCACCTGGTGTAGCGTCCGACTTACTTTGTCAGTGAGGTCCTGACAGAATCAAAACAACGGTATCCGCACTATCAAAAGTTGGCTTACGGTGTTTTTCTAGCATCTCGTAAGTTACGACACTATTTTCAGGAGCATCCAATTACCATGGTGAGCACAGCTCCCATGAGAGATATAATCAACAAAAGTGACGCCACAGGACGCGTCGCCAAATGGGGCATAGAGCTTTCAGCTTTTGATATTGAGTATAAACCTCGGACAGCAATCAAATCCCAGATCCTTGTTGACTTTGTTGCTGATTGGACAGAGACGAAGGAGAACATGATCCTCCCTGAGTCGGAATATTGGACCCTCTATTTCGATGGGTCTAAGGCTCGAGGGGGCTCGGTGTTGGAGATATGCCCTAGAGGTAATAATAAATGTAGTTATTATTATATATCTTTGTGTTTATGATAAATGTTTGCATTCATGCTATAATAGTATTAACAAGGAAACCATTAATACTTGTGTGATTTGTAAACTTAATTTGAAGTCCCTAGTATAGCCTCTATACTTCACTAGCTTGTTGGTTGATTGATGATGGTGGTTTCCCTATCATGAACATTGAGATGTTATCAACAACAAGATCATATCATTAGGAGAATGATATGGTGGACATACTCCTATAGACAAGCGTAGCATAAAGATCAAGTCATTTCAATAGTTCAATTGCTATATGCTTTCTGATACATAGTAACCTAATTCCTTCGACCATGAGATCATGCATATCACCTTTACTGGATGGATGCTTTGATGTCATCAAACACCACACCGTAACAGGGTGGTTATAAAGGTGGCATTGAGTGTTTGGAAAGTATTGGTTGAAACACATGGATCAAGAGTGGGATTTGTCCATCCATATGACGGATAGATATTCTCTGGGCCCTCTCGGTGAAATGTCATCCAATTAGCTTGCAAGCATGTGACTGGGTCACAAGGGATCACATATCACGGGAACGAGAAAAGAGTACTTATCAGTAACGAGGTTGAACTAGGTATGCAGAGATACCGACGATCATAACCTCGGATAAGTAACATATCGTGAGACAAAGGGAAATTGGTATTGTATGTAAGTGGTTCATTCGATCGCAAAGTAATCGTAGAAATATGTGGGAGCCATATGAATTTCCAGATTCCTCTATTGGTTATTGTTCGGAGAAGTGTCTCGATCATGTCCGCATAATTCACGAACCGTAGGGAGACACACTTAAGGATTCGACGTTGTTTTGAGTAGTTATGGTATTATGAGAAAGAGACCGAATGTTGTTCGGAGTCTCGGATGGGATCCGGGATATCACGAGGTGATCCGGAATGGTCCGGAGAATAAGATTCATATAAGGAAAGTCCCATTTCGGAGTTGGGGAATGGTTCCGGTGTTTTCATCGGGAACATTCTAGAAGGTCCCGGAATGTCCGGCACTCCGGAGGGGAAGGGGTACATGAATGTGTCATTGGAAGTTGGAATGATTGCATCATGTACTAAGTGTTCTTGCTGTCCCAAATAAAGGATTAAATTGAATCCTAAATTGGAAAAGTCAAACGGCTAGTTTGAAAGTCAAACGGCAGTTTTTGGGAAGTGGGAGGAGAGGAGGAAACCGACTTGAGGGAGGAGTCCTCCTCCCCAAGCCGGCGCCCCACCTAGGCCGAGTTGGGGAGGGACTCCACTC
The DNA here is from genome assembly GCA_916181665.1 of Avena sativa. Taxonomy (NCBI): domain Eukaryota; kingdom Viridiplantae; phylum Streptophyta; class Magnoliopsida; order Poales; family Poaceae; genus Avena; species Avena sativa. The sequence continues at coordinate 431,428,279 of OV702296.1, forward strand.
CCTCCCCTTGGCCGGCCAGCCCCTCCCACCTATATAAGGAGGGGCAGGGCTCCCTCCTAGCACACACAAGATCCTATCCTCTAAACTAAACCCTAGATCTAAACCCCGGTTTAGAGCTATTTCGGTTTAGAGCCTTCTAATTGGTTTAGAGCCTTCTAATTGGTTTAGAGCCTTCTAATTGGTGTGTCTAATTACTAGACCACTAATAGCCTCTCTCATAAGCTCCACCATACTCGCACCGGCTTAAGGCGAAGCCCTGCGGGATCTCCCCTCTACTTCCGGTACCACGCCGTTGTGCTGCCGGAATCGCGAGGAGAGTGCTACAACCTCCGCTGCCTGCTGGAACAAGGGAGAGGAAGGTCTTCGTCGAGTACCGAACGTGTGACCGACTGCGGGAGCGCTGCTGGAACGTGGCGCTGGAAGGATCGTCTACGCGATCTTGAGATCGGAAAGAGTACGACTACATCACCCACGAGAATCTGCTCTCGTTAAACGCTTTGGAATCTTCGAGGGTGAGTTATTCCATCGACTCGTTGCTGCAATCTAGTAGATAGATCTTGGCTTGTTTGTTTGTATGCGATAGAAAATTTTTGTTTTCCATGCTACGAACCCCTACAGTGGTATCAGAGCCGTGTCTATATGTAGATCTGTTGCACGAGTAGAACACAATGGTCATTGTGGGCGTTGATGCTTTTATTGTAGATTGCTTTTTGTGTACTTTGCATCTTGCGGTATGTGGGGATGAAGCGGCCCGGGCTAACCTTACATGACATCGTTCATGAGACTTGCTCCACGCTTGACATGCAACTCGTATTGCATAAGTGGCTTTGCGGGTGCCTGTTTCTCCTAGCATAGTAAAGATCCAATTTACAACGGGCAATCAACAATGCTAGTATCAATGTTGTGGTTCTTGTTCGTAGGTTAGAACGACACTTATGGAAAGCCCCAAACCACGTAAAATATGCAAAGAAAGTAGAAGCGTCTAACTTTGTTTTGCAGGGGTGTGCAGTGATGTGATATGGCCATGATTGTGATTATATTTGATGTATGCAATGTTCCTTATTGTAAGTCGGCAACCGGCAGGAGCCATATGGTTGTCTTTAATTTCTGTTAAGACCTGCGTGTCTATTCAAAGTAGTTGTAATAGTTGAAGCTGGTGGACGACAACCATGAAGAAGCATCATTGACCTTGATGCAATGCCGGTGATGATGGAGATCATGTTCGTGCTTGAAGATGGAGATCGGAAGCACAAAGAAGAAAGGCCATATCATATCACATATTATGAATTGCATGTGATGTTAATCCTTTATGCATCTTGTATTGCTTAGTAGACGACGGTAGCATTATAAGATGATCCCTCATGCACAAAATTTCAAGTTCTAAAGTGTTCACCCTTAGTATGCACCGTTGCCAAAGCTTAGCTGTTTCGAAGCACCACGTGATGATCGGGTGTTTTGATTCCGCGGGTGAATACAACATAAGCAAGCCAGATTTGCTTATGCGGTAGCTAAGGTTTGATCTTGACGAGCCTAGCATGTACAGACATGGCCTCAGGAACACGGATCACCGAAAGGTAAAGCATGAATCATATAGTAGATGTGATGAACATGTCGATTGTTCGCCATTGAAACTATGTCAACTCTCGTGATGATCGGTGTTGATATGGTGGATTTGGTTCGTGTGATCACTAAAACAATGTGAGGGATATTGTTTTGAGTGGGAGTTCACCTAGATTAATTTTATCATTAATTTGAACTCAATTTGTCATAAACTTAGTCTAAACTATTGCAAATATGTTGTAGATCAATGGCAGCCCCTACCATCAATTTTAATGCGTTCCTAGAGAAAGAAAAGTTGAAAAACAATGGAAGCAACTTCGCGGATTGGTTCCGCAATTTGAGGATTGTCCTCACAGCTGGTAATTTGACCTATGTGCTGGATGCACCGCTGGGTGACCCACCTGCAGCTGATGCTCCCGATGAAGTAAAGAATGTTTACCTCGCTCGGAAGAATCAGTACTCCATAGTTCAGTGTGCTATCTTGTATGGTTTAGAATCGGAGCTTCATAAAAGGTTTGAAGAGTCAGATCCATATGATATTGTCGAGGATCTCAAATTAATCTTTGAGACTCATGCGGCAATTGAAAGTTATGAAGCTTCTGAAAAGTTCTTTAACTGCAAGATGGAAGAGGGTAGCTCCGTCAGTGAGCATGTGCTTAAGATGTCTGGGCACGCAAATAAACTTCAAAGCTTGGGTATAGTGATTCCTAATACTTTGGGGGTTTACCGCATCCTCCAATCACTACCACCAAGTTACAAGAACTTTGTGATGAACTACAACATGCAGAACATGAACAAAGAGTTGCCAGAACTGTTTGCTATGTTAAAATCTGCAGAAGTGGAGATCAAGAAAGAGCACCAAGTGTTGATGGTCAATAAGACCACCAAATTCAAGAAAGGCAAGTCTAAGCAGAAGGGACACTTCAAGAAGGGTGGTAAGAAAGTTACCATACCGACGAAGAAGACCAAGGCTGGACCCAAGCCTGATACTGAGTGCTTTTACTGCAAGGGAGAAGGTCACTGGAAGCGGAATTGCCCAAAGTACTTGGCGGATTTGAAGAACGGCAACATCAAGAAGAAAGGTATATCTGATATACATGTTATTGATGTGTATCTCACTAGTATTCGTAGTAGTGCCTGGGTATTTGATACTGGTTCGGTTGCTCATATTTGTAACTCGAAACAGGAGCTGCAGAATAAACGGAAGCTAGTGAAGAACGAGGTGACGATGCGCGTAGGAAACGGATCAAAGGTTGATGTGATCGCGGTCGGCACACTACCTCTTCATCTACCATCGGGATTAGTTTTATACTTAAATAATTGTTATTTGGTGCCTGCATTAAGCATGAACATTATATCAGGATCTTGTTTATTGCGAGACAGTTACTTATTTAAATCCGAGAATAATGGTTGTTCGATTTATATGAGTAATATGTTTTATGCACATGCACCTTTGATAGATGGTCTATTCATATTGAATCTCGATAGTGGAAATACACATATCAACAACATTGAGGCTAAACGTTTGAAATCAAGCGATAACTCGACCTATATGTGGCACTGTCGTCTTGGTCACATTGGAGTGAAACGTATGAAGAAACTCCATTCCGATGGACTTCTTGAATCACTTGATTTTGAATCACTTGAAAGATGCGAAGCATGTCTGATGGGTAAAATGACTAAGACTCCATTTTCTGGTATGATGGAGCGAGCTACGGACTTATTGGAAATCATACATACCGATGTGTGTGGTCCAATGAGTGTAGCTTCGCGCGGTGGTTATCGTTATGTTCTTACCTTCACAGATGACTTGAGTAGATATGGGTATATCTATTTCATGAAACATAAGTCCGAAACTTTCGAGAAGTTTAAGGAGTTTCAAAGTGAGGTAGAGAATCAACATAACAAGAAGATTAAATTTCTACGTTCTGATCGTGGAGGTGAATATCTAAGTTACGAGTTTGGCGAGCATTTGAAGAAATGTGGAATACTTTCACAGTTGACACCGCCGGGAACACCACAGCGTAATGGTGTGTCTGAACGTCGTAATCGAACTCTCTTAGATATGGTTCGTTCTATGATGTCACTTACAGATTTACCACTATCATTTTGGGGTTATGCATTAGAAACAGCCACATTCACTTTAAATAGGGCACCATCTAAATCCGTTGAAACGACACCGTATGAATTATGGTTTGGGAAGAAACCTAAATTGTCGTTCCTTAAAGTTTGGGGATGCGAAGCCTATGTAAAGAAGTTACAGCCGGACAAGCTTGAACCCAAAGCGGAAAAATGCGTCTTCATAGGATACCCGAAGGAAACTATTGGGTATACCTTCTATCATAGATCCGAAGGCAAAATCTTCGTTGCCAAGAACGGATCCTTTCTAGAGAAGGAATTTCTCTCGAAAGAAGTGACTGGAAGGAAAGTAGAACTCGACGAGGTTGTCGAACCTTCTCTCGAAATTGCGAGTAGCGCAGCACCGGAAGAAGTTCCTGTGGTGCCTGCACAAATAAGAGAGGAAGCTAATGATGGTGATCATGAAACTTCGGTTGAGGTTACTACAGAGCCTCGGAGGTCAACGAGAACTCGTACCACTCCAGATTGGTATGATTCCGTTATGAATGTCATGGTGGTGGACAACACCGATGACCCCGAGACATATGAGGAAGCGATGATGAGCCCAGATTCCAATAAATGGCAAGAAGCCATGAAATCCGAGATTGGATCCATGTACGAAAACCAAGTATGGACTTTGGTGGACTTACCGGATGGCCGGAAGGCTGTCGAGAACAAATGGATTTTCAAGAAGAAAACAGATGCTGATGGTAATGTTACTGTCTATAAAGCTCGACTTGTCGCAAAAGGGTTTCGACAAATTCAAGGAGTTGACTACGATGAGACTTTCTCACCGGTAGCGAAGCTAAAGTCTGTGAGGATTATGTTAGCAACCGCTGCATATTATGATTATGAGATATGGCAGATGGATGTCAAAACAGCATTCCTCAATGGAGACATTGATGAAGAGTTGTATATGATACAACCCAAAGGTTTTGTCGATCCTAAAGATGCTAACAAGGTATGCAAACTTCAACGGTCCATCTATGGATTGAAGCAAGCATCCCGAAGTTGGAATCAACGTTTTGATAAGGTAATCAAAAGTTTTGGTTTTATACAAACTTATGGAGAAGCTTGTATTTACAAGAAAGTGAGTGGGAGCTCTGTAGCATTCTTAATACTATATGTGGATGACATATTGTTGATTGGGAATGATGTAGACCTTCTTAATAGTGTCAAGGAATATTTGAATAATAGTTTTTCAATGAAGGATCTTGGCGAAGCAGCTTACATATTAGGCATAAAGATTTATAGAGATAGATCGAAACGCCAAATATCATTGTCACAGAGTACATATTTGGACAAAGTTCTAAAGAGGTTTGGAATGGAGGAAAGCAAGAAAGGGTTCTTACCCATGTTGCCCAATACGACCTTGAGTAAAACTCAAAGTCCGACATCGGCAGAAGATAGAGAAAGGATGAGTAAGACTCCCTATGCCTCAGCCATAGGATCTCTAATGTATGCCATGCTATGTACTAGACCCGACATTGCATATGCTGTTAGTTTAACTAGCAGATATCAAAGTGATCCAGGAGTGGATCATTGGACAGCGGTCAAAAACATCCTTAAGTACTTAAGAAGAACTAAGGATATGGTTCTTTCTTATGGAGGTGATGAACAGCTCGTTGTTAATGGTTACACCGATGCTAGTTGGAACACCGATCCGGATGATTCTAAATCACAATCTGGATACGTATTTATTTTGAATGGTGCAGCAGTTAGCTGGAGGAGTGCAAAGCAAAGCGTTGTGGCGAGATCTTCAACTGAATCGGAATACATGGCTGCTTCGGAGGCTTCACAAGAAGCGATATGGATGAAAGAGTTCATTACAGAACTGGGTGTGGTTCCAAGTGCGCTGGACCCAATGTCTATCTACTGTGATAACATGGGTGCCATAGCCAATGCGCAAGAACCAAGGTCACACAAGAAGCTGAAGCATATCAAGCTACGTTTTCACGCTATTCGAGAACATATCCAGGATGGGGATATAAAGATTTGCAAAGTACACACAGATCTGAATGTGGCGGATCCGTTGACTAAACCTCTCTCGAGGGCAAAACATGACCAACACCAAACTGCCATGGGTGTTCGGTATATTACCATGTAATCTAGATTAGATGACTCTAGTGCAAGTGGGAGACTGTTGGAGATATGCCCTAGAGGTAATAATAAATGTAGTTATTATTATATATCTTTGTGTTTATGATAAATGTTTACATTCATGCTATAATAGTATTAACAAGGAAACCATTAATACTTGTGTGATTTGTAAACTTAATTTGAAGTCCCTAGTATAGCCTCTATACTTCACTAGCTTGTTGGTTGATTGATGATGGTGGTTTCCCTATCATGAACATTGAGATGTTATCAACAACAAGATCATATCATTAGGAGAATGATATGGTGGACATACTCCTATAGACAAGCGTAGCATAAAGATCAAGTCATTTCAATAGTTCAATTGCTATATGCTTTCTGATACATAGTAACCTAATTCCTTCGACCATGAGATCATGCATATCACCTTTACTGGATGGATGCTTTGATGTCATCAAACACCACACCGTAACAGGGTGGTTATAAAGGTGGCATTGAGTGTTTGGAAAGTATTGGTTGAAACACATGGATCAAGAGTGGGATTTGTCCATCCATATGACGGATAGATATTCTCTGGGCCCTCTCGGTGAAATGTCATCCAATTAGCTTGCAAGCATGTGACTGGGTCACAAGGGATCACATATCACGGGAACGAGAAAAGAGTACTTATCAGTAACGAGGTTGAACTAGGTATGCAGAGATACCGACGATCATAACCTCGGATAAGTAACATATCGTGAGACAAAGGGAAATTGGTATTGTATGTAAGTGGTTCATTCGATCGCAAAGTAATCGTAGAAATATGTGGGAGCCATATGAATTTCCAGATTCCTCTATTGGTTATTGTTCGGAGAAGTGTCTCGATCATGTCCGCATAATTCACGAACCGTAGGGAGACACACTTAAGGATTCGACGTTGTTTTGAGTAGTTATGGTATTATGAGAAAGAGACCGAATGTTGTTCGGAGTCTCGGATGGGATCCGGGATATCACGAGGTGATCCGGAATGGTCCGGAGAATAAGATTCATATAAGGAAAGTCCCATTTCGGAGTTGGGGAATGGTTCCGGTGTTTTCATCGGGAACATTCTAGAAGGTCCCGGAATGTCCGGCACTCCGGAGGGGAAGGGGTACATGAATGTGTCATTGGAAGTTGGAATGATTGCATCATGTACTAAGTGTTCTTGCTGTCCCAAATAAAGGATTAAATTGAATCCTAAATTGGAAAAGTCAAACGGCTAGTTTGAAAGTCAAACGGCAGTTTTTGGGAAGTGGGAGGAGAGGAGGAAACCGACTTGAGGGAGGAGTCCTCCTCCCCAAGCCGGCGCCCCACCTAGGCCGAGTTGGGGAGGGACTCCACTCCCTCCCCTTGGCCGGCCAGCCCCTCCCACCTATATAAGGAGGGGCAGGGCTCCCTCCTAGCACACACAAGATCCTATCCTCTAAACTAAACCCTAGATCTAAACCCCGGTTTAGAGCTATTTCGGTTTAGAGCCTTCTAATTGGTTTAGAGCCTTCTAATTGGTTTAGAGCCTTCTAATTGGTGTGTCTAATTACTAGACCACTAATAGCCTCTCTCATAAGCTCCACCATACTCGCACCGGCTTAAGGCGAAGCCCTGCGGGATCTCCCCTCTACTTCCGGTACCACGCCGTTGTGCTGCCGGAATCGCGAGGAGAGTGCTACAACCTCCGCTGCCTGCTGGAACAAGGGAGAGGAAGGTCTTCGTCGAGTACCGAACGTGTGACCGACTGCGGGAGCGCTGCTGGAACGTGGCGCTGGAAGGATCGTCTACGCGATCTTGAGATCGGAAAGAGTACGACTACATCACCCACGAGAATCTGCTCTCGTTAAACGCTTTGGAATCTTCGAGGGTGAGTTATTCCATCGACTCGTTGCTGCAATCTAGTAGATAGATCTTGGCTTGTTTGTTTGTATGCGATAGAAATTTTTTGTTTTCCATGCTACGAACCCCTACACTCGGGGGCTGGCGTGGTGCTCAAATCACCCCAAGGAAATAAACTTCTATACGTGTTGCAGATCCACTTCATAGCGACAAATAATATTGCCGAGTATGAAGCACTGCTGCATGGAATCCGGATTGCTAAGGATATTGGCATCCGACGTTTGATGTGTTACGGAGATTCGGATCTTGTTGCTCAACAAGTGTCGGATATTTGTAATGCAAATAAACACATGGCAGCGTATAAAGCTGTCGTGGATGATCTATCTAAATCGTTCGAAGGGTTTGAAGTTCAACACATCCCTCGAGCAGAAAACAAGGAAGCAGATGCACTATCTCGGATAGGCTCTGCGCGGAAAGAGGTCCCGGATGGCGCTTTTTTAGAGCACCTCAAAGTTCCCTCAATAAAGGGAGTAGATGAGGAATATCCGACCAAATCCGACTCTCCTCTAATAGCAGTTCTGGCTGTAATTCCCAGCTGGACTCAATCCTACTTAGATTATCTGGTAGATGGCAAATTACCCAAAGACGAGGTTCTAAGCTGGCACATTATCCGACGAGCAAAAGTCTATACTATTGTTAAAGGTAAGCTCTATAAACGGAGTGTTTCTAGGGTTTTTCAGCGCTGCGTATCTCCGGAAGAAGGAGTGGAAATCTTAAGGGAAATCCATGAAGGCGAGTGTGGTCACCATGCTGGAGCCAAATATTTAGTGGCAAAAGCTTTTAGACACGGATTTTTCTGGCTTACAGCTCAAGCAGATGCCGAACGATTAGTCAAGACGTGCAAAGGTTGCCAAAAGTACGCCAAGCAAGCTCATGTTCCGGCTGATCAGTTGCGAACAATACCTATAACATGGCCTTTTGCGGTCTGGGGGCTTGATATGGTAGGACCATTTAAACGAGCTCCAAGTGGATTTACTCATCTCTTAGTGATGGTGGATACATTCATCAAATGGATTGAGGCTAAACCTGTCACTAGTTATGATGGAGCAACAGCCAAAAGATTTTCGAGGATGTTATAATCTGGTATGGTTATCCACATAGCATTATCACGGACAACGGGAGTAACTTATCTATGGGAGAATTGGCAGAATTCTGCAATGAGCAAAATATCCGGTTTGACATTGCATCAGCCACACATCCACAGGCTAACGGACAAGTCGAAAGAGCAAATGGTTTAATCCTACAAAGCCTAAAATCAAGACTCGAGGCACCACTACGACGTGCTGCGGAGGCTTGGGCAGAGGAATTGCCCTCTATAATATGGAGTTTACGAACGACTCCAAACAGGTTAACCGGATTCACACCTTTCTTCTTGGTCTATGGCGCAGAAGCAGTTCTTCCTAGTGATTTGATTCACACTTCTCCTAGAGTGGCCGCGTATATTGAAGAGGATGCTGAGATTTCTCGACAAAATGATCTCAACTTAGTCGAAGAAGTTCGCGTCGTTGCTGAAATGAGATCAACAGCCTATCAGCAGAAGTTACGCAAGTATCATAGCCAGAGAGTCAGAAATAGATCTTTCAATAAAGGTGATTTGGTTCTCCGGCTTGTGCAGCAAAGAAAGCACAAACTTTCCCCATTGTGGGAAGGGCCCTTTTTAGTTAGTCGAGTATTGCACAATGATTCGTATTACTTAACTGACATGATACCAGTCAAAGAAAGACCGGCTACTAAGAAGAGAAAGAGAGCTGGAGGCAGTACAAATCCGGATGAGTTAGACAGACCATGGAATATTGCTCAGCTACGTCCCTTTTATTCTTAGTTTATCCTTCTTTGTAAATGTATATATGTACATGCTCTGTGAGAAATAAAAGTTTTGGTTACCTCAAGTTTTTCTGAGAAGTTCTTACCATCTTATTTCCGAATGATCATGTCATAGTCGAAAATCTCAGAATGCTTGAAAGTACTTTATGCTCAGGTTCGTTCTGGTTTAGATTTCCGATTCTAAAATTGCTACCCTTGGGTATAACTCTAAAGTTTCTAGTCTTTACTTTGGTTATTTATCTGATTGCTGGATGCGGGCATTTTCCGAGTAGTGAATTGTTGGTACTAGAAGCCGGTTTTGTTTCTGAGTTTAAACTGGTTTAGCAATTGAGCTCCGTTGCTCGGCAAAGTTTCCGGCAGAAGGTTTAGCCGGCTCACGAAAGGGACGAGGCGGAAAGCCAGATAAACGATAAGTATAGACGAAAAAATACAAGTGCTTATGTAAACATTTCAGGCACACAAAAAATTTAAAGCCAAAAGTGTTGAATAGATCAAAAGCTTAGCACTAGTAAAGTTATATAGTGCTGCATATTTACAGGCCCATCATGTTTTTCAGAATAATACAAAAAAAATCTGGTAATCTATGATGCAGGAGAGGAAGGAGCTGTCGGCTCGCTGGATACACCGCCTTGGTATCGTTCCGAGATGTCCACATCCGAAACGGTGTGGTCATCATCGGAAACTTCTGCTGATTCTTCTGGAGGCGGAGGCGGAGTGTCCACGCGGGAGAAGAAAGGAGTTTCGTAGCTGGTCAAATCAGCCACGTGACACCCATATTCAGCGTACGAGTCCATGATGGCTTGAATATCCTGCTCCTGGCCGTCTTCATCTACTTTGTAGTACCCTCTGGTCACTTGCCATATTTCCATGTTTCCATGATGGCTCATGACCATGGTGAGAGCGTTTTGCACCGCAGTCCGCGCGTAGGACATGTTCCAATCCTGGACAAGTTGCGGCATCTCCTTTGCCTTGTCCCGCACCTGAAAATCCGACATGCTATGCATGTCCGGAATCTTGAGAGCTTCGCCAATGTCCTCAAGGGATTGGCGGAAGTCATGAAGCAGGTCACCGACTTGGGTAAGCCGGTGGGTGCGGGGCTCAGCGGAGGTGGAATCTGTCAAGTTCAGAGGACCTATAGACAAAAGCAGTTAAAAGAAATCCAACATTAAAAGAAGTCAAAGAAAAAAGACAAGTCAGACAGATGGAACGTACCGAAAATGACGTCGTCAATTTTGGTCTTCTCTTCTCGAAGACTCTGGAGTTCAGCCCGGAGCGCCTCGGAAAGATCCCTTTCTCTGCAAAGCTCATTATTGAGGTCCGAGATTTTTTGATCTTGAGCAGCGATCTTGTGATCACGCTCATCAGTAGCCATCGAGGAGGACTCAAGGAGTTGAGCAATGCTCTTTTCATGATCCGCCTTGAGCTGATCTAGGTGTTGGCGAAGCTCCTTGTTCTCCACCACCAAAGTCTTGAGGTTCTCGGCCTCTTCAATCATGGCACAGGATTGTTTCACCAGTGCTGTAAGTCAAAAAGAACAACAGTTCAACGAAAAAATTCAACATTGAAAACACAAAGATAAGGCTGGAGTCTCGGAATGTTTACCTTCGACTTCATCCTTGGCAACCTTCAGCTCAGCATTTTTAAGTCGGAGAGCTCTGATCTCTCTCCTCTTATCACAGACATTCTTCAACAAATCCTGGTTATAGGAATATACTTTCTGTAAGTCAGAATACCCAAAGTCAGAAAGCTACTAAAGACTCGGGCTAATATTTTTGCTAATATCACACGAGCCTTGGGGGCTACACTAGTTCGTTCTTTCGCATCCTAAGGAAGCATAAACCCGGATTATTTATCCTACTTCATGCTTGGGGGCTAGAGGATATGATATGAAATAAAGGAAAACACAAGAGATAGAATTCCGACTTACATATTGTTCGCGAGGAAGTTTATCCAAACTCACGTTCACTTCAACTGCAACCTTCTCAGCGAGAGTCAGAGGGGTCACAGGAGCAGTTGGAAGCTCCCCGGACCTGATCCTCTCGTTGCGAAGACGCACTTGTTCAAGAAGATCAGAGTGCTTGACGTCCTCTGCTTCTTGCGCTTCTTCTTCGGCAGATAAGTTTCTTTTCTCCAGGCATTGCCTGGCTAGCCGTTGGATCTCTTCAGTAGATTTCCGGGATAGGCCAAACTTGGCAAGTCTCGGATTACTGATAAGGTTTTCGGCAAAAGTTTCTGCTGAGGCATCATTACCCAAAGAGGGTTCACCCTTATCTAAATCTGACTCACCCATGGTGACGTTAGTTTGCGATTCAAGGATCGCAGGCTCCATTGAAGGATTCAGATCTTCTGCGGCAGCCCGAGAAATCACCGGCGTTGCGGAAGGTTGAGGGGCAGGAGTCAGAGGAGCCATGGCAGGAGAAGCTATGGTAAGCTTCGTCTGTCGCAGGGGCTTCAAAGAAGTTCCCTTCCCCTTGCCCTTGATGAGCTGTTTAGCTCTGAGAATGTAATAAAGTCGGAAACATTACATCTCAGAAGGAAATTCGAGTAAAGTGCAAAGGCGAAGTTGTGATTGAAAGTTACCTCTTCACGACGGGCACCTCCTTTGTGCCAACGGCCACTGTCGAAGATTTGTGCTTCTTGAGCGCAAGGTCCGGCAATGGAACCACCTCTGTCTCCTGAGAAAACTCTGGAGGATATCCTTCGAGCGGAGCAAGTTCCGATTCGGGGAGGTCAGCAAGCTGAAAAAAAGAAAACATATCAGTATTGCAATGTAACTCAAAGATTGAAACACATAAAAAGGTGTACTGTTAGAAGCTTACCGGCACTACGGGGTTTTCCGCCGTATGCATATCCAGAGAAACCTCCGGGATCCTCCTCTCGATCCGCTCCCTTATCAGCCACTTGATCTAGCTTATATAGCCCTGCGTGGTGTAGGCTTTGGGGATGATGCGGAGGGAGTCTTTCTTGGACGACGTGATGGAGTGCATCAGTCGGTCTCCGTGGTACTGAAGGGGCTGGATCCGGCGTGATACCCAGCATTGGACCAACTCGGATCCCTTCAGTCCTTTGTGTTTGATCAGATATTTAACCCGCCTCTTAGCGAGGATCATATCGTCACTAAGAGCCGGAGCGGCCTCGTCCCAAGACGGTTGGGCCGTGCAGCTCCGTCGACAAAAGCCGGCAAAGCAGGGAGCCAGAATATCCCTATGATAAAAGAATGTGGGTGGCCACTGTTTGACCGAGTCACTAGCTAGGATTTTGGGGTATGCACGCTCGCGTCTAAGTGAAAAACTAATGGTACCGGTGATATAAGAAACACCGGCAGTGATAGAATTTCTCCGGACATGAAAATAATACCGAAATAAGGTCAAACTCAGCCTAATGCCGAGAAAGCCCTCACACAAAGAAGCGTAAGCGTGATGGCTCAATGCACGGCGCCCAGAAAATTGCTTGATGGCGGTGTTGATGTAGAGCTCGTTGGGAACCCCAAGAGGAAGGTATGATGAGCACAGCAGCAAATTTCCCTCAGTTATGAAACCAATGTTTAATCAAACCAGTAGGAGCAAGGAAACACCCCAAAGGTGTTACTAGCTAAGCCTTGGCAGGGCGCACTACCGGTGCTAGTAGCAACGTGGAGACCTGCACAACACAACCACAGAACTTTGTCCCCAACTTGCGATGAGGTTGTCAATCTCAGCGTGTTTTGCGGAAAACAAAGGATTAAACGTATCGGATAGAAAGAAGTAAAATTTGCACAAAGTAAACACAAAGAAGTAAACAGTTGTAGATTGTATGTAAAGAAAAGGACCGAGATCCATAGTACACTAGAGGTGGCTCTCCTTAGATAGATAACATGCTGGGTGAAGAGCATGATGAGTAGAGGGTCTGACAGATAGAGGGTGAAGAGCAAAAGTTAGGGATTACCTATTTGATGCATATAAACTCAGTCAGCAAAAAACTATAGAAGGCTTGATAATAGAAAGGAGTTTTAGATACAAAAGCTTAGTAATTGGGTTCATCAAATCATTCTTCCTTCGCCTCCTTTCTAGTGTTTATCATAAAAATAAACTAAATTAAATGATTCTACTAAAGATGTTAAAATTCACAATATGGTCAAAAAAGAGATGACGATAAAGCATCCATTTGGAACATCAGTGATCTTTGTAATATTGCTAGACAAGGCAACGACACGAAATTGATTGTGCAAGTTTAAAGAAAGAAGAGAAGTACAATGGCAAGGTCCACTACTCCATGAGAGAATTTGGGAGTAGTAACAATTTAGTTACTTGGGTTCTTCATTACATCATGTGCGAAAACTTTATCACATGAATGCAAACATGGCTACACCCTAGAGTGTGGGGGCAGCATGGAGACTCGAAAACTTAGTCTCTAAGTATTTAAACATATTTTGGCTTCTTATTTCACTTCAAATATTTCAAAAGATGATACATGCACTGGATGTATAATTTAAATTATGTGAATGCTGGCGATTTACTAACGATTGACTGCAGCTTACAATTATAACTGGATAAACGAATTTGCAGCACCTGAAAACGAATTTGCAAACATTTCAAAAGATGGTACAGAGAAGAAAACGAATTTGCAGCACCTGACGGATGACTGCAGCTTACAAGTATAAATGGACAAATAAAGCTAAAGAAAATCACACATAAATATCCCTTTTAATCATGAGAGTATTTTGAGGGAATCTCATATACATGTCAGTTAATCTCCTACATGTAAAAAAATTCCCCGAGAAAAACATTAGCAAGCATACATAAACAATTAAAGTTAGCGGGGGTCCTGAGAGGCCTCACGTAAATATCTACATGGTGTATATGCTTATTAGCAGCTTAAATCCTTCACAGTGGCCCTAGAAAGGGGAAATGAACAAGCCACTGGTTCATTATTTCTTCTTCTTTCCCATACCGCTAACCAATAGAATCTTTGGTTATCAAGTATAGCTCGACAAATAGTTATCAAGTAGCTCAACAAATAGAAAATGCCTAAAGGCAAATAGTTATCAAGTAGAAAGGTGAGGTATATTGGAAATTGAAATAACCCGAGGAAGCATATTTGGTTCCTTACCATGAGCAACGACTCTAGATAGGGCGATTTTCATCAAGGAAGTTTGCCACAAATATCCTCTATGTTGCATTTGTTAAATAACTGGAGGCAAAATTGTACCACATACACTAAAATATGAACAAACCGTGATGGCAATGGTATAGAAAAGCATTACATAATTTATGACAAAATAAGGCAAGAAATCGGCGGGTTGAATCACCTTACCTTGCTTCTCCAGCTTTGCTAGCAGACCCACACACACATCTCCAGTAGTTTGGTGACCACAATGTTCTACCTCTAGTACAACCTAGGGAATAAATACATAGATAAAGAAAAGGCTAAGGAGGCAAGGATTTAAGCATCAATTATCTCATGACCATGTAGTATACCGGTCCATGTACAATATATCTAAGAAGAGACCATATGCATCAATCTGTTACCTAGAGGTAATATGTTCCCACATGTTCTAGGTATGCTTCATGACCTTGATCTTGATCAACACAACAGGCACCAGAAGAAGTTGCTGCCACCAAAACACAATTAATCGCCACTGAACAAAATCAGGGCCAGTTGCACATGATAGAACTATGCACATACTTTTTATAACACCATAATATTTCAGTGGAGACACACTTCACAATCACCAGAACACACTTCAATAATAGAAGTTGCATCTTATGGCAACCATACATGATCGATCAGTCTCTTCGGCAAGTTACTGCCGATGGAACATGCGACGCCGAGGAGGTTAGCAGCTGCACAAAGAATACATCAAACAAAGAAAATAAACAATAGAGAAGATCATGCATCAAAAGTGAGGGCATAGCTCTTGCTATTAACCATTCGACATCTCCTTCTTTGAACTTGTTCTCCCTCCGGGGTCGCAAGGTTCCGGTAAGATTATCTACAAAGACTAAGCGGAGAAAAAATATGAGAAATCTGAGAAACATGACCAAAGAATCTAAAGCAAGAGATCCAGCTAATAAATTCAAAAAATGGATAGAGTTATGCCTGTAGAAGAACACGTCAAGGTTACACACCAAATAGGTAAGACAAATCAAAAGGGGGAAGCTAAGAAACATGACCAAATCAACACTAACGTTCCTATCATCGTTGCAAGGACAACCACAACGCACTGCCACTTTTCGTCAATATTAACTAGACGATACCCCGTGCGTTGCAGCGGGAATTCAGAAACAATTTGATGTGATGAAACTAAAAGAAGGTGATTATGCTGAATATCGAGTAGCATCCAAAAAAGTGCCTCCAATCCGGAAGTCAAAATTTTACCTCTTTGAAGAGGATTACATTCTTTTCAGTTAGTAACAAAGTAGATCTAAATTTAACTACGAATGTAACTTGAAGTAAGATATCAGTCTGGTATTTCTCTAAGGATAGATAAGCTTTCTTTCTAGTCTATTTTTCACATGTGAACTTGGAGCTTCAAATTCACTTTAGATATTTATAGATTGAAGAAGCAACTTTCACGATCGATAAAGGTAAAGAAACAACAAAGCATCCTAAATCATGCAAAGGGCACTAAATAAGATGTAAAGATTTTAAGTCCAAATCAAATTAAGCCATATAGAAAAGCAGAAAGATAGATAGATCTGAATACAAAGAAAGTAACTTGTCAAAATGCATGATAAATTTCAGAAGTAATTTACGGACCAAGTGCACAAATTAGAGTATCTAGAGAAGTTAGCTGTTTTTATCTCATGAGCCCAATCATGCGGATTTTGAAACCCTTAATTATCTCTACAATCATAGCTGCAAAAATGATGGTTAGCATGTTCACCACATCTCAATGTCATCTTCTTTTGACAATCACGTCTCTTAGGTTCAGCAGGAAAAGTTATTTAGGGAAAACACATTTATGATCAAGTAAACACATAAAAAACTAAACCGCATAAGAATACATCACTTGTTGCACATCCAAAATCAGAAAGTCCATAGATAGATCTGGGTTTCTAGAGTGTAGAGAGTAAATTTGGCATACCTAGTTTTCGATTACAGCCGCACGCCTAGTTGCTTTGTATGATTGTATGACAACGGTAGCTTGAAGAAAACAATAAATAACAGATGAGGCATATCTTATAACTAATTAAGTCTGTACCTTACCGGGCGGATCATTTCATCACCGCAAAAATCATCCATGGACAGATACAACTGAATCGCGATCTTCTTCGGAAGAAGCCATGCCCTATATATATGTATAAGATTTTTTGCAATTTGTCATATGGATCATCCAACATGCAAAAAAAAACCCACAAAGCCGATCTAATTTCCGCAACATTCAAGAAGAAAAATTAGAGAGCGCGGTCTTCCTAATGGCGTCTCCCACATACATGTATAGTAATCGATCTGGTCACCGTCAGTACATTTGAAAGTCAAAGCCCATGTCTGCTGCTTGTGGAAGGTTTGTATCCACCGCCGGCAAGGACTAAGGAGAACCGGAGAAACCAAGAAGTTGAGGGATGTGAAGGGACAGGTAGGCGAGCGAGATGAAGCCCAGAGGGATGGGGAAGCCATGGCTGTTTGGCCGATTCGGTGGGAGAGTGAAGTTGAGAGAGGTAGCAGGAGGAAGGGAGAGAGATGCCATATTTATGTGAGGAAATAGATGAATTTTAGGTGTCACAATGGTGAGTGGAGTCCGTACGTTTCAATCGGCAAAAGAGACCGCCGGTTCTACTCCATGCATATCCATGAAAGAAATAACGGAAGAAGAGAGCGCCACATGGGGAGAGTTTTTCTTTTTTTTCTTCTCATGAGCTCCTAGGGACAAACCGTGATATGGATTGTGTGGGCATCAAACACCAACACGATCAACAGAACAGAATGGACGGGTATAGATGAGGATTGGACGGCTACATTTTTTCGATGATGTGGCTAGGTTGCATGTTGAGATAGACAAACTTAATGACTCTTAGTGAGGGTCTACTTTATAAGAAGATATAGATATTAGCTAGGATTTTCATCAAGCACCTTGTAAGCATAGATAGAAACGAATTTGCACAAACAAAGATGAGAATTTCTGAGAGAGAGAGAGAGAGGGAGGGAGGGAATGGAACTTTCATGGAAGAGAAGCAAATGAAACACTTTCATAAAAATTCTCGTAGAATCGAGAATGAAGTTTTCATTCTGTACATGCCAGATCATGAATTAGTAACTGCATCCAATCTCCGAAAAGTCCCGATTGTTTTGATTTTTGTAATGGGATATTTACGAAATCCCCATGAATAGGATCAAACCTTATTCCGTTGCTCACATACCCGACGCTCATGCAGAATTCCGTTGCTTCTCCCGGAGGAGGGTGTTGGCCTAGCCCCTAGTGCAGCGGGCACGATGAGTTGAGGAGGGTGCCGGTCTGGCCCCTCATGCGGCGGACGCCATGGCTGTGCTAGCGGCTAGGAGAAGAGGGGGTAAGGAGGAGGAGGAGATGGAACAGGAGCGGCGGCAGCAAAGGAGGAGGGACATCAGGATGGAGGGAGGAGCAGTGGAGGAGGCATCCCCGCATGGGGATCGGAGGAGTGCAGCGATTGGGGGCTTAGGGTTTCCTACGTGGGCTCTTTTTCTGCCCCTGTCTGTATAGCTTGCACCCGCCAAATACTGATCTAAAACATTGCAGGCGACGCTGACACAGGGGTGTTGGAGATATGCCCAAGAGGCAATAATAAAAGTGGTTATTATTATATCTTTGTGTTTATGATGAATGTTTGCATCCCATGCTATAATTGTATTATAAGGAAACACTAATACATGTGTGTTTTGTAAACATAAAAGAGTCCCTAGTAAGCCTCTTGTTGAGCTAGCTTGTTGATTAATAGATGATCATGGTTTCCTGATCATGGACATTAGATGTCATTAATAACAAGGTTATATCATTAGGAGAATGATGTGATGGACACACACCCATAGTAAGTGTAGCATAAGATCAAGTCATTAAGTTCGTATTGCTACAAGCTTTCAAATGCATAGTAACCTAATCCTTCGACCATGAGGTCATGTTAATCACCATCACCGGATGGGTACTTTGATGACATCAAACACCGCTTCATAACTGGGTGGTTATAAAGGTGTCATTGGGTATTCTGAAAGTATGTGTTGAAGCGCATGGACCAAGATTGGGATTTGTCCATCCATATGACGGATAGATATGCTCTGGGCCCTCTCGGTGGAATGTCATCTAGTTAGCTTGCAAGCATGTGACTAGGTCACAAGGGATGACATATCATGGAACGAGTAAAAGAGTACTTATCAGTAACGAGGTAGAACTAGGTATGAAGATACCGACGATCAAACCTCGGATAAGTAGAGTATCGCGTGACAAATGGAATTGGTTTCGTATGTTAATGGTTATATCGATCACGAAGTCATCGTTGAGTATGTGGGAGCTGTTATGGATCTCCAGATCCCGCTGATGGTTATTGATCGGAGAGGTGTCTCCATCATGTCTGCATATTCACGAACCGTAGGGTGACACACTTAAGGTTCGATGCTATTTAGGTAGATATGGAATATGCGTTGGAGACCGAATGCAGTTCGGAGTCTCGGATTGGATTTGGGACATCACGAGGAGATCCGGAATTGTCCGGAGAATAAGATTCACATAATGGAGATCATTTTCTAGGTTCGGAAATGTTTCGGAGTGTTTATATGGGGATTCTAGAAGGTTTCGGAATGTTCCGGAAAGTACTAGAAGGTTCCGTGGACTTTACTTGAAAACCAAGAAAGGAAAGGGGAAGACTTGGGGGGAAGGAAACTCCCTCCCCCCTCTCCCTTGTGTGCCATCCCTAGGAGGTGGGCCTAGGGGTGGGAACCCTAGGCCGCACCCCTCCCTCTATATATAGAGGGGTGGAGGCGCCACCCCCTTGCCCCTCCACTCTTTGCCCTAGCCGCCTCTCTCCTCCTCCTTCGCTCTGCTCAGGCTTAGGCGAAGCCCTGCAGAATTCTCTACTCTACCACCATGATACATTGCAAATGTATCTATAATTTTTGATGTTCCATGCTTAGTTTTATCCACTTTCTTCTGTTTTGTTCCAACTTTGAAGTACTTTTATTATGATTTCTTAGACTAACCTATTAACAAGAGCCACAGTGCCAGCTGCCTGTTTTCAGTTGTTTTTGGTTCCAGAAAAGTCAGAAAATGAATATTCTCGGAATTGGACAGGACAAAAGCCAAAGTGCCTATTTTTCCGGAAGGGATCAAGTGCCAGAATACGAGACGGAGAGGGTCCAGGGGCCGGCCACACCACCTGGCCGCACAGCCAGGCCTGGCCCGCACCAGGGGGTGGTCTGGCCGACCCCAGCACCTCCTCGGCCTCTCCTTCCGCCTATAAGTTGCCCTCGGTACGAAAACCCTAAGTACCCGATCAAAAATCCACGAAAGAGTCTGTAGCCGTCGTCATCTCCATCCCTATATCGGGGGGATCTGAAGCTCTTCCCGGCACCCTGCCAGAGAGGGGAATTCACCCTGGAGGCCTTCTTCATCACCATGCAAGCCTCCGGTGTGATGCGTGAGTAGTTCATCCTTGGACTACGGATCCATGTAGTAGCTAGATGGCTGGTTTCTCCTCCTTTGTGCTTTCATGTTTAGATCTTGTGAGCTCCGTTCATGATCAAGATCATCTATTTGTAATCCATACATGTTGTGTTTGCGGGGATCCGATGGATATTGAGATGCTATTTTAGATTGATTATTGATTCTATCATGTCTTTGTTATTTGAGATCTTGCATGCTTTCCGTTGTTAGTAGCTATCTTGGCCAAGTAGATGCTAGCAACTCCAAGAGTTAGTATTTATGCTCGATAGTGGGTTCATGCCTCTGGTAATCTGGGGAAGTGACAGAAATCTCTAAGGTACTAGATGTGTTGTTGCTACTAGGGAGAAAACAACGATCTTTTGTTCATAGAACAATTGTATTGTTTACTTTACATGCAGTTCGTAAAGCAATAATATGTTGCTTGCAATTTAATACTGGAGGGGGTTCGGATGATAACCTGAAGGTGGATTATTAGTCATAGATGCAGTTGGATGGTGGTCTATGTATTATGTTGTAATGCCCAATCAAGTCTCAAAGGAGTCAAGATGATTAGTATATGCATGTATTGCTTTCTCGGTGTTTGTCAATTGCCCCGCTGTAATTTGTTCACCCAGCATGTTATCTATCTAAGGAGAGCCACCTCTAGTGAACTATGGATCCCGGTCCTTTTCTTTACATACAATCTACAATCTTTTACTGCTTTGTGTTTACTTTCTGCAAACTTTTACTTCTTTCCATTCGATGCGTTTAATCCTTTGTTTTCCGCAAAACACGGTGAGATTGACAACCTCATCGCAAGTTGGGGACAAAGTTCTGTGGTTGTGTTGTGCAGGTCTCCACATTGCTACTAGCACCGGTAGTGCGCCCTGCCAAAGCTCAGCTAGTAACACCTTTGAGGTGTTTCCTTGCTCCTACTGGTTCGATTAAACCTTGGTTTCATAACTGAGGGAAACTTGCTGCTGTGCTCATCATACCTTCCTCTTGGGGTTCCCAACGAGCTCTACATCAACACCACGCACCAAGCACTTTTCTGGGCGTCGTGTATTGAGTCATCAAGCGATTTTCTAGCGCCGTTGCCGGGGAGTCAAGGACATCTTCACAAGGGGAGTCCCTCATAACCAATCTCTTTACTTTGTTGTTTTTGTTTTTCTTAGTTTCCTTTTTGCTTTGTTTGCTTGTTTTGTTCTTCAAAAATCCAAAAAAAATAGTTTTACTTTTTGCTTTCTTATTTGAAAACCCCCAAAAAAATGACTACTCTTGAAAACACTAAGTTGTGTGACTTCACTAGCACCAACAACAATGATTTTATGAGCACACCTATTGCTCCACCTGTGGCTGAAAATACTTTCTTTGAGATAAAACCTACTTTGCTCAATCTTGTTATGAGAGAACAATTTTCTGGTATTGGTAATGAAGATGCTGCTTCCCATCTAAATAACTTTGTTGAACTTTGTGAGATGCAAAAGCATAGGGATAAAGATGGTGATATTATTAAGCTGAAATTGTTTCCTTTCTCTTTGAGAGGAAAAGCTAAAGAATGGTTGAATTCCTTAACTAGGAATAGTATTGATTCTTGGACTAAGTGCAAAGATGCTTTTATTGGAAAATACTATCCTCCTGCTAAGATTATATCCATGAGAAGTGAAATAATGAAGTTTAAACAACTTGATAATGACCATGTTGCTCAAGCTTGGGAAAGAATGAAATCTTTGGTAAAGAATTGTCCCACTCATGGACTGACTGCTTGGATGATCATCCAAACTTTTTATGCAGGATTGAACTATTCTTCAAGGAACCTATTGGATTCAGCTGCTGGAGGTACCTTTATGACCATCACTTTGGGTGCTGCAACAAAACTTCTGGACAATATGATGGTTAAATATTCTGAATGGCATACTGAGAGAGCTCCACAAGGTAAGAAGGTAAATTCTGTTGAAGAAACCTCCTCCTTGAGTGATAAGATTGTTGGGTCCGCAGCATAGAAAACAAAAAATTTCCTACGGTGTGAACTACACGCCAAGATCTATCTACTAGGTACAAAGCAATGGGTGGACATACATCCAACGAGAATTTACCCTCATAGACAACAAGCTTTGGTAACGAGTAGGAACTCGTGGTTGATGTAGTCGTACACTTGCCGATCTCAAGATCGTGAGGAAGTCCGAGCGCCGCAACTCAGCAACGCATCCGCACTCGCACACACGTTCAAGCCACCGGACAACCTCCACCTCCTCGCTCCAGCAATCCAGGGGAAGCAGCAACTTCTTCCAGACGAAATGCCACCGGGAACATGTATCTCGCTAATCCGAGACCATGGAGGAATAATTCTAGAGGGGGAGAGAGATCCTTCACAAGGAGGTGTGAGGATGAAGGAGAGAATGGGTGGCCTTTTATAGGAGGAGGGGGGTGCCTCCTCTCTCCATGGCCGGCGCATGGGGGGTGACCCCTCACCTTCCCCATTCATGTGGTGGTAACCCCTCCACATTAAAATGCCTCTTCACATTCCCTTTTAAAGTCTCCACTTTAAATGCATTAAATTTCTCCAAATTTAATGCTCTCTCATTTAATAAAACTCTTTTTATTAAATTTATTCAGAATTTTGTTAATTACTTTAATTAACAAACATTCACGTATAGCCCTTTGCAATATTTCAATATCACATGCCGAACCACCTTCTGCAATTTCACCCGAAACAATTTCCGGTTTCTATTGAAACAATTCCTGTGCTTTGCAATTATTTCGTCTGAAACATATGTGCTCCAAAATGGTGTCCGGTAACTCTTAAGTGTGCCACCCTACAGTTCGCGAATAATGCAGACATGATCGAGACCCTTCTCCGATCAATAATCAGCAGCGGGACCTGGAGATCCGTACTGACTCCTACGCATTCAACGATGACTTCTGTGATCGTGAGAACCTTTAACGCTTGTAACTAAATCCCTTTGTCTCTCAATATATTACATGTCCGAGATTCGATCATCGGTATCTCCATACCTAGTTTGATCTCGTTACCGACATGCACTCTTTTCTCGTTCCCGTGATATAACATTCTAGTGATCACATCACTTGCTTGCAAGCTATCCTAATGTGATATCACCGAGAGGGCCCAGAGTATATCTATCCGTCATCTGGATTGACAAATACCACTCTTGATCCATGAGCCTCAACATAACACCTTCGTAGTACTGAACCCATCTTTATAGTCACCCTGTTATGGTGTGACGTTTGATGTTATCAAGATACTCTTCCGGTGTCAGCAATTAACATGATCTCATGGTCTATGGATAAAGATTACTTCGTATGATGTTATAGCAATATAAACATAATGACTTGATCGTAATGCTATACTTCGGATGAATGTTCATCATATCATTCCACCAATGGTGTGACCTTGCTATTAACAACATCCAATGTCCATGATCAGGAAACCTTGATCATCTTGTTAATCAACAAGCTAGTCTATAAGAGAGGCATGACTAGGAACCCTTTTTGTTTATTAAACACACATGTATTGATGTTTCCGAATCAATACAATTCTAGCATGTAAAATAAACATCTATCATGTATAAGGAATATATAATAACAACTTTATTATTGCCTCTCAGGGCATATTTCCTTCAGTCTCCCACTTGCACTAGAGACAATAATCTAGTTCACATAGTGATAAATCTAACACCCATGGAGTTCTGGTGTTGATCATGTTTTGCCCTAGGGAGAACTTTAGTCAATGGATCTGCTACATTTAGGTCCGTGTGTACTTTACAAATCTTTATATCTCCATCCTTGACATGCTCGCGGATGGAGTGAAACCGGCGCTTAATATGTTTGGAATTCTTGTGAGACCTCGGTTCCTTTGCGTTGGCTATGGCTCCATTGTTGTCACAATAGATCACCATCGGGTCCAATGCACTGGGAACCATACCCAGTTCCGTAATGAACTCTTTCGTCCAAACTGCTTCCTGCGCCGCTTCTGAAGCAGCAACATATTCCGCCTCCGTCGTTGATCCAGCCACCACAGGTTGTTTGGAACTCCTCCAACTAACTGTTGCTCCGTTCAAGAGAAATATGTATCCGGATTGAGACTTAGAGTCATCCGGATCGGTGTCAAAGCTAGCATCGACATAACACTCAGTGACTAGCTCTTCTTCACCTCCGTATATAAGAAACATATCCTTAGTTCTTCTCAAGTACTTGAGGATGTTCTTTACCGCTATCCGGTGTTCCGAACCTAGATCAGATTGGTACCTACTAGTCAAACTAATAGCATGTGCCACATCCGGTCTTGTACATAGCATGACATACATAATAGAGCCTATGGCCAAGGCATAGGGGACCTTATCCATCATCTCTCTTTCTTCCGCCGTAGCCGGACTTTGAGTCTTACTCAATGTCTTGCCTTGCAACATAGGTAAGAACCCCTTCTTACTTTCGTCCATATTAAACTTCTTTAATATCTTATCAAGGTATGTACTCTGCGATAGCCCAATTAGGCGCCTTGATCTATCTCTATAGATTTTAAGGCCTAATATATATGACGCTTCACCAACGTCTTTCATTGAAAATTTGCTGTTTAGATAACTTTTAACACTGTTTAAAAAATCTATATCATTTCCAATCAATAATATGTCATCCACATATAATATTAGAAATGCCACATTGCTCCCACTCACTTTCTTGTAAATACAAGCCTCTCCATAAGTTTGGACAAATCCAAACTCTTTGATCACCTCATCAAAGCGGAGATTCCAACTCCATGATGCTTGCTTCAGTCCATAGATGGATCGCTGAAGTTTGCATACCTTATTAGAATCCTTAGGATCGACAAAACCCTTAGGTTGTATCATATACAACTCTTCTTCAATCTTACCATTGAGGAACACAGTTTTGACATCCATCTGCCATATTTCATAATCAAAATATGCAGCAATTGCTAACATAATCCTAACCGACTTAAGCATCGCTACGGGAGAGAATGTCTCATCGTAGTCAACTCCTTGAATTTGTCGAAACCCCTTTGCGACAAGTCGAGCCTTATAGATGGTCACATTACCATCAGCATCAGTTTTTCTTTTGAAAATCCATTTATTCTCAACGGCCTTTCGGTCGTGAGGTAAGTCCACCAAGTTCCAAACTTGGTTCTCGTACATGGATTCCATCTCGGATTTCATGGCTTCTAGCCATTTGTTGGAATCCGGGCTCATCATCGCTTCTTCATACGTCGCAGGGTCATCCATTTCATCAACCATGAAATTCACAACAGGATTGCCATACAGTTCAGGAGCTGCACGTGTCCTGCTTGACCTGCGAGGTACGGTAGTGTCCTCTTTCGGAGTTTCATGATCATTATCATTAGCTCTCTCTTCATCAGGTGAAGTCAACTCCGAAATAACTTCCGATGCTGCGCCACTCGCCATTCCATGAAGAGAAGGTTCAATAACCTCTTCGAGTTCTACCTTCCGACTACTCACACCTTTCGAGAGAAACTCCTTCTCAAGAAAGGATCCATTCTTGGCAAAAAAAACCTTGCCCTCGGATCTGTGATAGAAGATATACCCAATTGTTTCCTTAGGCTACCCTATGAAGACGCATTTTTCCGCTTTGGGTTCGAGTTTATCCGGTTGAAGTTTCTTCACATAAACATCGCATCCCCAAACCTTAAGAAATGACAGATTAGGTTTGTTTCCAAACCATAATTCATACGGTGTCGTTTCAACGGATTTAGATGGTGCCCGATTTAAAGTGAATGCAGCTGTTTCCAGTGCATAACCCCAAAATGACAGAGGTAAGTCAGTCAGAGACATCATAGATCGAACCATATTCAATAAGGTACAATTACGACGTTCCGACACACCATTACATTGTGGTGTTCCGGCAGGCGTGAGTTGTGAAACTATTCTACACTCTTTCATGTGTGTGCTAAACTCGTAACTTAGATACTCTCCTCCACAGTCAGACCGTAGAAATTTGATCTTTCTATTACGATGATTTTCCACTTCATTCTGAAATTTCTTGAACTTTTTAAAAGTTTCAGACTTGTGTTTCATCAAATAGATATACCCGTATCTACTCAAATCATCCGTGAAAGTAACAAAATAACGATATCCACCTCGTGCCGACACACTCATTGGTCCACACACATCAGTATGTATGATTTCCAATAGATCTATCGCCCGTTCCATTGAACCGGAAAACGGCGTTCTAGTCATCTTGCCCATAAGGCATGGCTCACATGTATCAAATGATTCAAAATCAAGTGATTCCAAAAGTCCATCAGAATGGAGTTTCTTCATGCGTTTAACGCTAATATGACCTAGACGGTAGTGCCACATATATGTAGACATATCATCATCAAGTTTAATCTTTTTAGCATTAACAGTATGAATGTGCGTAATATTACTATCGAGATCCAACAGAAATAAACCATTCAACATAGGTGCATGACCATAAAAGATATCATTCTTATAAATCGAACAACCATTGTTTTCAGATTTAAAGGAATGACCACTTTGCATCAAACATGATCCAGATACAATGTTCATGCTCAGTGAGGCACCAAATAACAATTATTTAGGTTTATAACTAATCCCGATGGCAAATGGAGAGGTAGCGTCCCGACGGCGATCACATCAACTCTTGATCCATTGCCGACCCGCATCCTGACCTCATCCCTTGCTAGTTGTCGCTTGTTCCGTAGCCCCTGAACCAAGTTACATATATTAGCAACCGATCCGGTATCAAATACCCAGGTGCTACTGCGAGTACTAGTCAAGTACACATCAATAACATGTATATCACATATACCTTTGTTTGCCTTGCTGGACTTCTTGTCCGCCAAATACTTGGGGCAGTTGTGCTTCCAATGGCCATTCCCCTTACAATAGTAGCACTCGGTGTCAGACTTAGGGACAACCTGGGGTTTCTTTTCAGGCGTGGCAACAGACTTGCCACCCTTCTTTCCCTTGTGCTTGCCTTTCTTGTCCTTCTTGAAACCGGGGGTCCTATTGATCATCAACACTTGATGTTCTTTCCTAATCTCCAATTCTGTAGTCTTAAGCATTGACAGAAGCTCGGGAAGAGACTTCTTCATGCCCTGCATATTATAGTTCATCACGAAGCTGGTGGCAGAGATTGGAGAACACGATGTATGCCTAGGTCAATGAGAATCGTTATTCCCAAGGACACAAGCTTATCGGCGTACCCAGACATTTTGAGTACGTGCTCACTAACGGAGCTGTTTTCCTCCATCACGCAGCTAAAGAACTTTTCTCTAGCATTATAACTCTCTACGGCAGCATGGGTATCAAAAATCATTTTCAATTCTCCCATGGTATCAAAGGCATTTCCATTTTCGAAACGCTTTCGAAGTTCTGGCTCTAGCCCATACAGTATGCCGCAATGAACTAAGTTGTGGTCCTCCTGACGAGTCACATAGACATTCTTTTCCTCGTCAGGGGCATCAGGAGCTGGTGGGGGGCCTAGCGGCGCATCTAGCACATATTGCTTTTGTGCAGCAGTGAGGAGAATCCTCAAATTCATAGCCCAGTTGGTGAAGTTGCTACCGTTCGCAGCAAGTTTCTCTTTCTCCATGAACACATTGAAATTAAAAGCAGGTGGTGCCATCTACAACAGAATTTGTAAAGTTTATTTAGACTAAGTTTATGATAGATTGAGTTCAACTAATCCAAATTACTAATGAACTCCCACTCACCCTCGTGTCCTTTTGGTGATTACATGAACCAAATCCACTACACCAAGTCCGATCATCACGTGAGTTGATATAGCTTCAAAGGCGAGCATCTATATGAGCATCATATCAACCATATGACTCATGCTTAACCTTTCGGTCCGTGTTCCGAGGCCATGTCAGTACATGCTAGGCTCGCCAAGTAAGAACCTTAGTATTCACGTGTGTAAAACTGTCTTACACCCGTTCCTATGAAAGCGTAGATTCGAGTACACCCGATCATCACGTGATGTCTCGAAACACGATCCATAGAACGGTGCATACTCAAGGAAGAACACATTTTTATCTTGATATCTAAATGAGGGATCATCTTATAATGCTACCAAACGTGCCAAACTAGCAGTATAAGATGCTAACATCTAATGTGTAAAGTGAGATGATATGGTCCATGCATTTGATCTCTATCACTTGCATCGTGGTATGATCTCTATCATTCCTTTGTGTGTAAGGCCAAGGTCTATGGAACTTACACGTTGACTGTGTTGTAAGAGTATCTACCATACATATACTTACAACAATACCATATCAATACACTAGCCCAACAACGATCTAAACTAGATGCCTCTAATTTATCATTTGCAAGTTTTACGTGGCTTAGGGCTTTCGGAGATAGAACCGTTCTCACCTACGAACATGAACCACAATGAGGATAACTAAGTTATTAGCAACTCGTTGTAAATCAGATGTTGATTATAGTAGGAGAGACAAACACCCGCCAGCCACTTATGCAAAACAAGTTGCATGTCAGTCGTGGAACCAGTCTCATGTACGATGACATGTAAGGTTGGTCCGAGCCGCTTCATCCCACTATGCCACCAATATCCAAAATACATAGAAGATGCAATAACATGATCATCATCGCCCACATATCAACATATGTGTACTACCCGTGCTAAGCACCTACGCATAGATCAGGCTCTGATACCACTGTTGGGTCCGCAGCATAGAAAACAAAAAAATTCCTACGGTGTGAACTACACGCCAAGATCTATCTACTAGGTACAAAGCAAAGGGTATACATACATCCAACAAGAACTTACCCTTGTAGACAACAAGCTTTGTTAACGAGTAGGAACTTGTGGTTGATGTAGTCGAACACTTGCCGATCTCAAGATCGTGAGGAAGTCCGAGCGCCGCAACTCAGCAGCGCATCCGCACTCGCACACACGTTCAAGCCACCAGACAACCTCCACCTCCTCGCTCCAGCAATCCAGCAGAAGAGCAACTCCTTACAGACGAAATGCCACCGAGAAGATGTATATCTTTAATCCGAGACCATGGGGGAATAATTCTAGAGGGGGAGATAGATCCTTCACAAGGAGGTGTGAGGATGAAGGAGGGAATGGGTGGCCTTTTATAGGAGGAGGGGGGGTGCCCCCTCTCTCCATGGCCGGTGCATGGGGGGGTGACCCCTCACCTCCCCCATTCATGTGGTGGTAACCCCTCCACATTAAAATGCCTCTTCACATTCCCTTTTAAAGTCTCCACTTTAAATGCATTAAATTTCTCCAAATTTAATGCTCTTTCATTTAATAAAACTCTTTTTATTAAATTTATTCAGAATTTTGTTAATTACTTTAATTAACAAACATTCACATATAGCCCCTTGCAATATTTCAATATCACATGCAGAACCACCTTCTGCAATTTCACCCGAAATAATTTCCGTTTTCTATTGAAACAATTCCTGCGCTTTGCAATTCTTTCGTCTGAAACATATGTGCTCCAAAATGGTGTCCGGTAACTCTTAAGTGTGCCACCCTACGGTTCGCGAATAATGCAGACATGATCGAGACCCTTCTCCGATCAATAATCAGCAGCGGGACCTGGAGATCCGTACTGACTCCTACACATTCAACGATGACTCCTGTGATCGTGAGAACCTTTAACGCTTGTAACTAAATCCCTTTGTCTCTCGATATATTACATGTTCGAGATTCGATCATCGGTATCTCCATACCTAGTTTGATCTCGTTACCGACATGCACTCTTTTCTTGTTCCCGTGATATAACATTCTAGTGATCACATCACTTGCTTGCAAGCTATCCTAATGTGATATCACCGAGAGGGCCCAGAGTATATCTATCCGTCATCTGGATTGACAAATTCCACTCTTGATCCATGAGCCTCAAAATAACACCTTTGTAGTACTGAACCCATCTTTATAGTCACCCTGTTACGGTGTGACGTTTGATGTTATCAAGATACTCTTCCGGTGTCAGCAATTAACATGATCTCATGGTCTAAGGATAAAGATTACTTCGTATGATGTTATAGCAATATAAACATAATGACTTGATCGTAATGCTATACTTCGGATGAATGTTCATCATATCATTCCACCAATGGTGTGACCTTGTTATTAACAACATCCAATGTCCATGATCAGGAAACCTTGATCATCTTGTTAATCAACAAGCTAGTCTATAAGAGAGGCATGACTAGGAACCCTTTTTGTTTATTAAACACACATGTATTTATGTTTCCGAATCAATACAATTCTAGCATGTAAAATAAACATCTATCATGTATAAGGAATATATAATAACAACTTTATTATTGCCTCTCAGGGCATATTTCCTTCAAAGATTGATATTATTATGTCCATGCTTGTTAATGGGAAAGCCCATATTGATCCAAATAATGTTCCTTTAGCCTCTTTGGTTGCTCAAGAAGAGCAAGTTGATGTGAACTTCATAAGAAATAAAAACTTTAGCAACAATCCTTATGGTAATAATGCTTATAGGAACAATTTTGGTAACAACAATTATAAGCCATATCCTCCCAACAATGGTAATGCTTATGGAAATCCTTACAACAATAATAAGAGTGCTCCCTCTGAACTTGAAGTTATACTTAAAGAGTTTATTAGTAAACAAACCGCTTTCAATAAAACTATTGAGGAAAAAATCTCTAATGCTGAAAGAAATATAACATCTTTGGCTGAAGCTCAATCTACTTTGAATAAAATGGCTGCTAAACCTGAAACTAATGAGAATCCCTTTGCAGCTACTAATGCCATACAAGTAAGAATTGATGAAAATGTTAGACTATTAGCTGAATTACATGCTAAGTGGGAAAGAGAAGATGAAATTGCTAGAAACATTAGTGTTTCTACTATTACCACCACTAGTGTTGAGGCTAGTAATAGTTCTACTACTTTAGATGATAAAGTTGATTTTGATCTTGATGGTTGCAACATCTCTGAAGTTATTAAGTTCCTACAAAAGCTTGCTAAAAGTCCTAATGCTAGTGCTTTGAACATGGCTTTTACAAAACACATTACTGATGCTCTCATAAAGATTAAATAAGAAAAGATGAAACATAAAGCTTCTATTCCTATAAAGCAAGAAGATGGTTGGGAACCCATCATTAATATGAAAGTGAATGACTTTGATTTCAAAGCTTTGTGTGATCTTGATAGTAGTGTTTCTATTATGCCTAGAAGGATTTATGATATGCTTGATTTGCCTCCTCTTGAAGATTGTTATTTGAATGTCCCACTTGATGCTAATGCTAAAAAAACTCATGGGGAGTCTTAATGATGTTCTTATTATGGTTAATGATTCCTATGTCTCCGTTGATTTCTCTGTTTTGGATGTTGAATACAATGCTTCTTGTCCTATTACTTTGGGAAGACCTTTCCTTAGAACTGTTGGTGCCATCATTGATATGAAAGAAGGCACCATTAAATATCAACTCCCACTCAAGAAAGGTATAGAACACTTTCCTAAAAAGAGAGAAACAATTTCTTTTGCTTCTCCTATGAAAACAAAATTTGGTCTTAATGCTTCTTCATTTGAGAACACTTGATTCTTTCTTTGGTTCTTATGCCTAACTTAAAGGCGTTAAAGAAAAGTACTTGTTAGGAGATAACCCAAGAGTTTTAGATGAGTCTTGGAAATTATTAACTCTGTAATAACCTCTCCGTATCCTTTTTATTTGCTTTTTGTGCCAAGAGTAACCTCTAATGAGAGTGAAGTAATGATTGGGAAAGTTGTTGTCCTGAAACAGATTTCTGTGCTTCACCGTAAACATTCGTGTAAAATCTCTGTACGTTCTTTTGAGGCGTCAATTTTTGTGCTTCTTCCCCAGGTTGTTATCTAACTTTTGTTAGTTCAACACTTTTTGATTTGAGCAATAGAAGGTCTTCGAAAAAATTCGTCTTTACCTGCTAGTCTGTTTTGACAGATTTCGGCCATTTTCTGCATTTGCTTCTTGTTAGTTCCTTTGGGGAATTGAGCTTTTTGAGGGAAGTGCTACAGTAGCTAGTTTTCTAATGGAAGTTTATTTGGTGTTAGAACTGAACCTTGAGACTTATTTATCTTAAGTGCACTAATGTTGCTAATGAGATTGTGTGAAGTTTTGTATGAAGGAAAAAATTTCAGGTGTATGGAAGGAATGAGTAATGAGATGAAGGATGGAATAAATCTCAAGCTTGGGGATGCCACGCGTGTCACCCCAAGAATTATCCAAGAAGTACCAGCATCAAAGCTTGGGGATGCCCAAGGCATCCCCTTCTTCATCAATAAAAATTCCAGTTTTCTTCCAAACGCTTCATTTTTATTGTTTCGTGCATAGTTGTGTTTTTCTTAGAGCGTCTTCTTTTTTGTTTTCGTTTTGGTTTTTAGTTTGCTTGGTTTGCTTAGTTTTCTGAATAAGTTGGTTGGACCCCCTCTTTCACACTTTGGTTTGCAAATAGTTTGGTTTGGTTTGGAAAAGAGTAGGAAAGTTCATGCTTATGTGGTAAAAAGAGCTCGTTTTTTACTGTGGCTATGCTTTTTCATGCCATGCTTGATATTGTTTTGGCTTTATGCTTAGTATTCTTTGCTGTAGCATGAATTGTTATAAACAATTGAGATTTCTTAATGTGCCTTGGATGAATCATGCGTTGTTTTAGCATATTAAAGCATAGTATAGTGGTATTCTCCTTTGATGCTTTATTTGGGTTGACTTGGCGCATGCTCACACCATGTTATGACTATCTCAAGTCACCATAGCCTTTATGATCCTTTAGTTTTCAACTTGTAGTATAACTTTATGCTTTGATCAATGATGTTTTGTCGCTCTGCATGATTATGGTCATTATTGCTCTCTTAGTTTGTCGCTCCCAGTCTTTTGCTAGCCTCCACAACAAAGTATGAGTTCCACTCATGCATCCAACTCCCTAAACCAAGTTTTTCCAAAGAGTCCACCATACCTACCTACTAGCTTATGCTATTCCAAGTATATTCATGCTTTTATCTACCTTCCACTTGTTATGAGAAAACTAGTGATTAAAGCACTCACGAACTTGATGGCACACTTTACTTTATTGCCTCTAATAAACTTGAACCATTGTGTCTTCTATGTTGTATATGCTTGCACTTATTTGTTGGGAATTAGCAGAACCATGCTTTCATGGGGAACGCTTTCAACATTGCACTTGGTACTTGTACCTAGTTGATATCATGCTCTTTTGTATATGGATGTCGTCGGTGTGAAATGAAAGGGGAGCTTGTAAGTCCATGGAGTTATGCATATGTGTTAGAGAAACGCCTGGGCCGCTGGTCTAATCCATGCTGACATGGTGGAAACCTGCAGCGTAACCATAATGAGCTGTCTATGAAGCATTCTTCTTATAAAAAAAAGAGTCCTATTGAGAAAAAAGAGGAAAGAAAAAAAGAGATACTATGAAAAGAGGAAAGAGAGAAAAAGGCACCATATTCCCATGGTAAATAAGAAGAATGCTGAGATGCTCGTTGTCTACTTGCCTTGTCATTTTGATATGGGGATTCTTCTGTATCATCGGGCAAGGGGTACCCCGTTGGCGGTTCTCAATGATACACATGTACTTACAATGACAAGAACTTACCGGTGACTAAACTTGAGTAGCATGAGGAGCGGCCCACGTATACAAGGGACATGAGATTTCTGACTTATACTTCATCAAGCATGTACACCATAGTTTGTTCACTTTAACCTTAATCACTTCAAGATGCTTATGATAGGGGCAATGAGAGTTGAAAGCTATAAGTATCATAATTTTTGGAAGCTCTTTATGAGACTTGAATCCCTACTTCCTTTTTACAAAAGGCCTTTCTTCCACCATTATATTGAGTCTCCACCTTCTATCTTTATGCACCTACTTTGAGAGCATAGTGGCCATTCTTAGTTCTATGTGCATTGTCCCAAGACTAGTTGATTGGTGCATAACTTGTTATTGCTTGTTTGAAACTATTGTATCTAGTCACTCTTATGAACTTTGAAGGTGTCCTATGCATTTATATTTGCTACTCTATTGAGGGACAAGATGAATACTATTATGCTATGTTTTCCTTATGTGAAACAAACAAACGTCTTGCAAAGCATGTTATTGAATCTTTTGTTTGTGCCTTTTCATGTTGCATCTTAGTTTCTTTGCTTATTGCTAGAACTTTGTCTTTCATGTTATGATTGAAGTACTATGATCCTAGCCTTGAATGTTTTGCAAATACTTTGATCAAGTCTTTGATGGTGCATGTCACCTCAAAAATTCTTTATTTTTATCACTTACCTACTCGAGGACGAGCAGGAGTTAAGCTTGGGGATGTTGATACATTGCAAATGTATCTATAATTTTTGATGTTCCATGCTTAGTTTTATCCACTTTCTTGTGTTTTGTTCCAACTTTGGAGTACTTTTATTATGATTTCTTGGACTAACCTATTAACAAGAGCCATAGTGCCAGCTGCCTGTTTTCTGTTGTTTTTGGTTCCAGAAAAGTCAGAAAATGAATATTCTCGGAATTGGACGGGACAGAAGCCAAAGTGCCTATTTTTTCGGAAGGGATCAAGTGCCAGAATACGAGACGGAGAGGGGCCAGGGGCCGGCCACACCACCTGGCCACGCGGCCAAGCCTGGCCCGTGCTAGGGGGTGGTCTGGCCGACCCCAGCACCCCCTTGACCTCTCCTTCCGCCTATAAGTTGCCCTCGGGACGAAAACCCTAAGTAACCGATCAAAAATCCACGAAAGAGTCTGTAGCCGCCATCATCTCCATCCCTAGATCGGGGGGGATCTGAAGCTCTTCCCGGCACCCTGCCAGAGAGGGGAATTCACCCTGGAGGCCTTCTTCATCACCATGCAAGCCTCCGGTGTGATGCGTGAGTAGTTCATCCTTGGACTACGGATCCATGTAGTAGCTAGATGGCTGGTTTCTCCTCCTTTGTGCTTTCATGTTTAGATCTTGTGAGCTCCGTTCATGATCAAGATCATCTATTTGTAATCCATCCATGTTGTGTTTGCGGGGATCCAATGGATATTGAGATGCTATTTTAGATTGATTATTGATTCTATCATGTCTTTGTTATTTGAGATCTTGCATGCTTTCCGTTGTTAGTAGCTATCTTGGCCAAGTAGATGCTAGCAACTCCAAGAGTTAGTATTTATGATCGATAGTGGGTTCATGCCTCTGGTAATCTGGTGAAGTGACAGAAATCTCTAAGGTACTACATGTGCTGTTGCTACTAGGGAGAAAACAACAATCTTTTGTTCATAGAACAATTGTATTTTTTACTTTACATGCATTTTGTAAAGCAATAATCTGTTGCTTGCAACTTAATACTGGAGGGGGTTCGGATGATAACCTGAAGGTGGATTATTAGTCATAGATGCAGTTGGATGGCGGTCTATGTATTATGTTGTAATGCCCAATCAAGTCTCAAAGGAGTCAAGATGATTAGTATATGCATGTATTGCTTTCTCGGTGTTTGTCAATTGCCCCGCTGTAATTTGTTCACCCAGCATGTTATCTATCTAAGGAGAGCCACCTCTGGTGAACTATGGATCCCGGTCCTTTTCTTTACATACAATCTACAATCTTTTACTGCTTTGTGTTTACTTTCTGCAAACTTTTACTTCTTTCCATTCGATACGTTTAATCCTTTGTTTTCCGCAAAACACGGTGAGATTGACAACCTCATCGCAAGTTGGGGACAAAGTTCTGTGGTTGTGTTGTGCAGGTCCCCACATTGCTACTAGCACTGGTAGTGCGCCCTGCCAAAGCTTAGCTAGTAACACCTTTGAGGTGTTTCCTTTCTCCTACTGGTTCGATTAAACCTTGGTTTCATAACTGAGGGAAACTTGTTGCTGTGCTCATGATACCTTCCTCTTGGGGTTCCCAACGAGCTCTACATCAACACCACGCACCAAGCACTTTTCTGGGCGCCGTGTATTGAGCCATCACACCACCACCACGCCGTCGTGCTGCTGGGATTCCGTGGAGAGATCTACTACCTCTGACGCTCACTGGAACGGGGAGAGGAAGGTCTGCATCGACTCCGCACGTGTGACCGACTACGGAAGCGCTGCCGGAACGAGGCGCCGGAAGGATCGTCCACTCGATCTTCAGATCGGCAAGTGATTGTCTACATCAACCACGAGATCCGATCTCACACAAGGCTTTTGGACCTACAAGGGTTAGTATAGATCTATCTCGTTGCACATGTCTAATAGATTAGATCTTGGCTTTTATCTAGATTAGATCTGGGTTTTGTTCGTTCTTGCGATAGAAATTTTTTGTTTTCCATGCTACGAACCCATCAGTGGTATCAGAGCCGTGTCTATGCGTAGATCTGTTGCACGAGTAGAACACAATGTTTTTGTGGGTGTTGGTGCTCGTGCCGTCCTTTGCTTTGTGTACTTTGCATCTTGCGGTATGGTGGGATGAAGCGGCTCGGGCTAACCTTACATGTGATCGCACATGAGACTTGCTCCACGCTTGACGTGTAACTTGCTTTGCACAAGTGGCTTTGCGGGTGTCTGTCTGTCTCAACATAGTATAGATCCAATTTACACTTTGCACTTGATAGCACTTGTATCAACATTGTGGTTCAGTTTTGTAGGTAAGATCCGTTCGTATTCGAAAGCCCCAAACCACGTAAAACATGCAAAGAATATTAGAGGCGTCTAACTTGTTTTTGTAGGGGTTTTGTGATGTGATATGGCCATCATGTGATTGTGATTATATTTGATGTATGCAATGATCCTTATTGTAATATGGCAACCGGCAGGAGCCTAATGATTGTCTTTAATTCTGTTAAGACCTGCGTGTCTATTCATCTTGTAATAGCTTTATTCCAAGTAGTTGTAATAGTTGCTAGTGATGATGGACAACCATGAAGCGGTGCCACTGACCTTGATGCAATGCTGGTGATGATGGAGATCATGTCCGTGCTTTGGAGATGGAGATCAAAGGCATAAGAAGAAAGGGCCATATCATATCACACTAATTATGAATTGCCTGTGATGTTAATCCTTTATGCATCTTGTATTGCTTAGATCGCGACGGTAGCATTATAAGATGATCCCTCTCACTAAATATCAAGTAATAAAGTGTTCGTCCTTAGTTGGCACCGTTGCTAAGACTCGTCGTTTTGAAGCATCTCGTGATGATCGGATGTGATAGATTCTACGTGTACATACAACGGGTGCAAGCCAGATTTGCACATGCGGAAACTAAGGTTAAACTTGACGAGCCTAGCATGTACAAACATGGTCTCGGAACACGGAATACCGAAAGGTAGAGCATGAGTCATATAAATGATATGATGAACATGAAGATTGTTCGCCGATGAAACTACATCTTCTCTCGTGAAGATCGGACTTGGTGTAGTGGATTTGGTTCGTGTAATCACTAAGACAATGTGAGGGATGTTGTTTTGAGTGGGAATTCACCTAGTTAATTTAAGAATTAAAATTGAACTCAATTTATCATAAACTTAGTCTAAATTACTTGCAATTTTGTTGTAGATTATGGCGAACCTCTCCATCAATTTCAATGCGTTCCTAGAGAAAGAAAAGCTTAAGAACAATGGAATAAACTTCACGGACTGGTTCCGTGGACTGAAGATTGTCCTCAGGGCTGGTCAGTTGACCTATGTGCTTGAGGCACCGCTGGGTGACCCACCTACAGAAGATGGCACCGATGACGTAAAGAATGTTTACGCCACTCGGAAAAATCATTACTCCACAGTTCAGTGTGCCATCCTGTACGGTTTAGAAACGGAGCTTCAAAAGCGCTTTGAGCACCACGACCCGTTTGAGATCATTAAAGAGCTCAGGCTGATTTTTGAGACTCATGCGGCCGTGGAGAGCTATGAGGCCTCCGAAAAGTTCTTTAACTATAAGATGGAAGAGGGTAGCTCCGTTAGCGAGCACGTGCTCACCATGTCTGGGCACGCAAACAAGCTCCAAGAGTTGGGGATAACGATTCCTAATGAGTTAGGGATTCACCGTGTCCTCCAATCACTGCCACCAAGTTATAAGAACTTTGTGATGAACTACAATATGCACTGCATGAACAAGACATTGCCTGAACTATCGTCCATGCTAAAAA
Source organism: Avena sativa (assembly GCA_916181665.1). NCBI lineage: Eukaryota > Viridiplantae > Streptophyta > Magnoliopsida > Poales > Poaceae > Avena > Avena sativa. Next base: position 431,466,492 of record OV702296.1, read on the forward strand.
CTGCTGAAGTGGAGATCAAGAAGGAGCACCAAGTGTTGATGGTCAATAAGACCACCAATTTCAAGAAACAGGGCAAGCCTAAGAACAAGGGCAACTTCAAGAAGGACAGCAAGAAAGCTGCCGCACCTCCTAAGAAGCCCAAGGCTGGTCCTAAGCCTGAAACTGAATGCTTCTACTGCAAGGGTGCTGGTCACTGGAAGCATAACTGCCCCAAGTACCTGGCAGATCTGAAGAACAGCAACATCAAGAAGAAAGGTATATTCGATATACATGTTATTGATGTGTATCTTACTAGTAATCGTAGTAGTGCCTGGGTATTTGATACTGGTTCGGTTGCTCATATTTGTAACTCGAAACAGGAGCTGCGGAATAAGCGAAGACTGGCGAGAGACGAGGTGACGATGCGCGTTGGAAATGGCTCCAAGGTTGATGTGATAGCCGTCGGCACGCTCCCTCTACATCTACCTTCGGGATTAGTTTTAAATTTGAATAATTGTTATTTGGTGCCTGCGTTAAGCATGAACATTATATATGGATCTTGTTTATTGCGAGACGGTTACTCTTTTAAGTCCGAGAATAAAGGTTGTTCGATTTATATGAGTAATATCTTTTATGGTAATGCACCTGAGATGAATGGTTTATTCTTACTGAATCTCGGTAGTAGTGATACACATGTTCACAACATAGATGCTAAACGAATAAAATTGAATGATAATTCTACATACATGTGGCACTGTCGTCTTGGTCACATTGGAGTGAAGCGTATGAAGAAACTCCATTCTGATGGACTTCTTGAATCACTTGATTTTGAATCACTTGAAAGATGTGAAGCATGTCTAATGGGAAAAATGACTAAGACTCCATTCTCTGGAATAATGGAGCGAGCTACAGACTTATTGGAAATAATACATACCGATGTGTGCGGCCCAATGAGTGTAGCATCGCGTGGTGGATATCATTATGTTCTCACTTTCACGGATGACTTAAGTAGATATGGGTATGTCTACTTTATGAAACATAAGTCTGAAACTTTCGAGAAGTTTAAGGAATTTCAAAGTGAAGTGGAAAATCATCGTAACAAGAAGATGAAGTTTCTGCGTTCTGACCGTGGAGGTGAATATCTAAGTTATGAGTTTGTCATGCATTTAAAGAAATGTGGAATACTTTCGCAATTGACACCACCGGGAACACCACAGCGTAATGGTGTGTCTGAACGTCGTAATCGAACTCTCTTAGATATGGTTCGGTCTATGATGTCTCTTACAAATTTACCGCTATCATTTTGGGGCTATGCATTAGAGACAGCCGCATTCACTTTAAATAGGGAACCATCTAAATCTGTTGAAACGACACCGTACGAATTGTGGTTTGGAAAGAAACCTAATTTGTCGTTCCTTAAAGTTTGGGGTTGCGAAGCGTATGTAAAGAAGTTACAACCTGATAAGCTTGAACCCAAAGCGGAGAAATGCTTCTTCATAGGATACCCTAAAGAAACAATTGGGTATACCTTCTATCATAGATCCGAAGGCAAAGTTTTCGTTGCCAAGAATGGATCCTTTCTTGAGAAGGAGTTTCTCTCGAAGGAAGTGACTGGAAGGAAAGTAGAACTCGACGAGGTTATTGAACCTTCTCTCGGAGTTGAGAGTAGCGCAGCACCAGAAGATGTTTTTGTGCCGCCTGCACCAATTGGAGAGGAAGCTAATGATGGTGATCGTGAAACTTCGAACGAAGTTGCTGCTGAACCTCGCAGGTCAACGATGTTGGGTCCGCAGCATAGAAAACAAAAAAATTCCTACGGTGTGAACTACACGCCAAGATCTATCTACTAGGTACAAAGCAACGGGTGGACATACATCCAACCAGAACTTACCCTCATAGACAACGAGCTTTGTTAACGAGTAGGAACTCGTGGTTGATGTAGTCGTACACTTGCCGATCTCAAGATCGTGATGAAGTCCAGCAGGTCCGGCTCCAGCACGTCCATCAGATCCAGCTCCAGCACCACCAATTCCAGCACCACAAAGCAGCGGTGCATCCGTGATCGCACACACGTCCGGTACCCCGACAACCTCCGTCCCTCGCTCCAGCAAAGCAGCGGAAGCAGCAACTCCTTTCCAGATAAAGCCACCGGGAACATGTATCTCGCTAATCCGAGACCATGGGGAATAATACTAGAGGGGGAGAGAGATCCTTCACAAGGAGGTGTGTGTGAGAAGTGAGGAGGGGGTGGCCTTTTATAGGAGGAGGGGGGTGCCCCTCCTTCATGGCCGGCGCATGCAGGAGGTGACTCTTCACCTCCTCCATTCATGTGGTGGTAACTCCCTCCACATAAATTTGCCCCTTCACATTCTCTTTTAAAGTCTCCACTTTAAATGCATTAAATTTCTCCAAATTTAATGCTCTCTCATTTAATAAAACTCTTTTATTATTTTTTATTCATAATTTTGTTAATTACTTTAATTAACAAACATTCACATAAAACCCCCTGCAACATGTCAATATTACATGCAGAACCAATTTCAGCAATTTCACCCGAAACAGTTTCGGTGTCTATTGAAATAATTCCAGCGCTTTCTTAAATCTTTATCTGAAACATATTTGCTCCAAATGGTGTCGGTATCCCTTAAGTGTGTCACCCTACGGTTCGCGAATAATGCAGACATGATCGAGACCCCTCTCCGATCAATAATCAGCAGCGGGACCTAGAGATCCATACTGACTCCTACACATTCAACGATGACTTCTATGATCATGAGAACCTTTAACGCTAGTAACTAAATCCCTTTGTCTCATGATATATTACATGTCCGAGATTCGATCATCGGTATCTCCATACCTAGTTTGATCTTGTTACCGACATGCACTCTTTTCTCGTTCCCGTGATATAACATTCTAGTGATCACATCACTTGCTTGCAAGCTATTTCAATGTGATATCACCGAGAGGGCCCAGAGTATATCTATCTGTCATCGGGATTGACAAATTCCACTCTTGATCCATGAGCCTCAACATAACACCTTCGTAGCACTGAACCCATCTTTATAGTCACCCTGTTACGGTGTGACGTTTGATGTTATCAAGATACTCTTCCGGTGTTAGCAATTAACATGATCTCATGGTCTAAGGATAAACATTACTTTGTATGATGTTATAGCAATATAAACATAATGACTTTGATCGTTATGCTATACTTCGGATGAATGTTCATCACATCATTCCACCAATGGTGTGACCTTGTTATTAACAACATCCAATGTCCATGATCAGGAAACCTTGATCATCTTGTTAATCAACAAGCTAGTCTATAAGAGAGGCATAACTAGGAACCCTTTTTGTTTATTAAACACACATGTATTGATGTTTCCGATCAATACAATTCCAGCATGTAAAATAAACATTTATCATAAACATGGAATAAGATAATAACCACTTTATTATTGCCTCTCGAGCATATTCCCTTCAGTCTCCCACTTGCACTAGAGTCAATAATCTAGTTTGAAAAACTTTGTGTATTGAACATCTATGGCTTTCTGGTGTTGCATATACTCTATTGCTAGTGGTTAACATAATCTCTGGATTTGACAGTTTCAGGTCCGTGTGTATTTGCATGTCTCTGCGTCTCTACGCATCACTCATTCACAAATGAGATGGCATTGTATATATTTGGTCCTTTGGTGAGACCTTTAGTTCGTTCGGCTCAAAATATGTTGATATTATTGTCACACAATATATCTTCATAGTATTAGCCCACTTTGAACCACACCTAGTTTGATAACAAACTACTTAACACAAATGCCCTCCTTTGCTGCTACTATAGCAGTCATATACTTAGCCTTTTGTTGTAGTATCCGTCACAATGTCTCAACTTTGGAACTCATCCAAATCCATCATGGAAACATCCTTTCCATTATATTGTGCCACCCATAGTCTAAATTGAGATAAATTTAATTTGTATCTTGTGACAAAACTAGTATCAATGTAACACTTTACAATGAACTACCTTTAACTATTTGTCACTTATACATGATATATTCTTAGTTCTTCCAAAGCTCATAAGAATATCTTTACTATTGTCCAATGATCATCTTATGAATCATTCTGGTATATGCTCATAACATTTAGAGCATAGGACATTCTGGATATATACATATCATGGTATAATCGATCAGAATCTTCATGTGATTTTACTCACCAAGTGTTGAAACACTTGAATCTGAATACAATTCTTTCCATGCAGCAAGAACCTTTCTTGTTGTTTCCATATTGAACCCTTTCAATATCTCATATTGAACCCTTTCAATATCTTATATATGTATGTCTGGCATAACCATATTAGCGCCTTAATCTATCCATATAGATATTGATGCCTAATATTCTGGGTTTGCCCAAGTCTTTCATCGAAATCTTATTTTAATGAAATCCTTAACTTGTGTCAATTCAAGATACATCATTTCCAATCAACAATATGTCCTCTACATAATGTATTAGAAATATGTCTCAGCGCTCCCACTTAATTTCTTGCAAATGCAAGCATCTTCATCATCTCCGATGAATTTAAACTCTTTTAACAGTTTCATCATGGTGAAGATTCCAACTCCGCTATGCTTACTTCAACTATTGAAGTTTACATGCCCTTTTAGCACCCTTTGAATTAACAAAACCCTTCGGACCATGTCATGTACATGTCCTAGGTTACCGTTCTATTAGAAGAAACTTGTTTTGTTTATTCAACTACCATATACCAAATTATATGTAGTGGTTGCTACATTAATCTGTCAAGACTATATATCGCTATGAAAGATCAAATCTTGTCATAGTCAACTCCTTGAACATTGTCGTAAACTTCTTTCCGACATGTCGACTATTTCATAGATGTTAAACATCCATGTCTTATTTCTTTATAGATCCAAACACAACCGATAGGCTTCACGCCTTCCGGAGGGTCTTCCAAGTTCAGAAACTTGTTTTCTCGTGTATGGATACTATCACGGATTCTATGACTTCTAGTCATTTTATGGAGTCAGGGCCCATCATCGCTTCTTTGCATGTAGTCGGTTCATCATTGTCAAAACAATAACGACTTGCTTATCAAATCTTACTATTTGATTCTTACCGACCCACACGGTTCTATAGGAACTCTAATCTCCGAGATCACACCTTTTGTAATCACGAGAGCCATGAGCATTGTGGCCGCCACCGGGACACTTTCCAGCGCTGCGCTACTTAGCACATATAGCTAAGGTTCAACAACCTTATCAAAGTTCTATTGTCCTCCCACTTAACTTTTCACGAAAAATTCCTTCTCAAGAAACTTGACGTTCCAAGAGACAAACTTTTTGTCCTTGGTGTTATGGAGAAATTCCCAACAAATTCTTTGGGATAACCTACAAAGACGTGCTTATCCGACTTTGGTTGTAAACATTTTACTTATGCATAGCATACCAAAATTTAAGAAAAGACAATTCGGGTTTTATCCCAAACCATAACTCATATAGTGTCATTTCAATGGATCACGACGGTGCTCTTTTCAGTGTAAAAGCGGTAGTCTCTAAAGCTTCAATCTTTAAAACATAATGGCAGTTTTATAAATGACACATTTGATCTTACCATGTCAAACATGGTTTGATTTCATCTCTCGAATATGCCATACTCCTATGGTTTATCGAGAAAACACAAATCATGGGACAATTCCTCAAATCTTAGGTGTTTTGCTAAACATGTAACTCAAATATCTTCCTTTATGATCGAATCATAAACTCTTTATTTTCTTGTTACAATGATTTTCCACTTCATCTTGAAAGTCTTTGAACAATTTTCAAATGTTTCATACTTCTTCCTTATTAAGTAAATATACAGATATATTCACTCAAATTTTTGGAGAAAGCATATGAAGCAAAAAGATCCATCGCATATGGCTACACATAATGGACTATGCACATCAGCATGCACAATTTCCAATAAGCTAGTCATCCGTTCCTCTCTGGCCTATGGACGGAGTTTCAATTATCTCGAGGAAAGTCTCACATGCGTCAATTGATCAAAATCAAAGGCTCCAAAAATCCATCAACATGGAGTTTCTTCATGTTTTCTTTCAAATATAATTTAAACAGTGATGTCACTTCATAAGTGATCTTTCAATCATTTGTCTTGCGACATTTTAGCAATAGTGTTTATGGATGTGATTTCTCCAACTAGACTTGTAAAAGTTTATCCATCCTTTATGGAATACGGTAATTATTTGAACAGCCATTGTTCTCATGATACCGGAACAAAATAACAATTATTTAAACAAATCTTGAAGGCTTGGTTTGATGACAACAAAAAACACAATAACACTTTATTTGTTTTCGATGAACATCATCACTCATTCTCTTGCTGGTTACTTAGGCCATTGTAGTTCATGAATTGCGTTGTCCTGTATGACACTTCATACCAACCAATTCGATATCCAATACCGGTATCCAATACCTCATAACCACATTGTTTAACAAGCAAGGAATATAGCCATAACATGTATATCTTCTATATACCCAAGTTGGACATCTCCAACCTTTTATTTTCTGCCAAATATTTTATAGATTCTCTTTCAGCAATTCCTTTTTCTTTTAAAATAATCTATCAACATCAATAGTGGTGTCATCAACATGACACATGGTACAAAGCGTATATAGTCAACTACTAATACCTTTGGACTTGCACTTTGAAGTGGATCACCATCATCAAATGTTTGGTGTTCTTTCAAAAATCCATTCTTTAGTAATCTATTAGTGTAGTAAACATTTTACTTACATATTCTATTCATCCTTATCATGACAACTTTCATGATCAAGCTACTATAGCCTATAAGGAAGAATCGCGAGTATAATATCAGTTCCCAAAACCTTTTTGGTAGATTCGGATGCCTAGCATCTCCATCCTTCACAAATTCTCATACAATATGAGAACATGTATTTTGCTAAATTATACTCTATCATAATGCAACCAAAAACATTGTTTCAGATATCACAATATCTTTCACACATGATGGTTTCTGAAACAATTTCCAGCTCCAATATAATCTTGATATTAAAACAACCTTTTGAATATCAATAATCATGGAGGCAAACATACTTTAGATACTAACATTGGAATTCTTACTCTTGATTTAATACTACTTATTAAACTTCATGGAGTAAATAGAGTTTGCTGAAAGTTTGCAATAGGACTTATAAACTTTAAATTGACTTTCAAAACAATACGATACCAGTTCGTAAAGTAAATATCTAGAATTCTATAGTTATATTATCTCAAATAAAAACTAAGCATAAGGTAGAAAACGAATGCCAATGACTACAACAAACTATGCAAATTCACTTTAATTTAATTTATGACAAATTTGGTTCGACTAATCCAAATTAGAAATGAATCCCACTCAAAAATGACATCCCTCGTGCCTTTTTGGTGATTACATGAACCAAATCCACTACACCAAGTCCGATCATCACGTGAGTTGATGTAGCTTCAAAGGCGAGCATCTATATGGGCATCATATCAACTATATGACTCATGCTTAACCTTTCGGTCCGTGTTCCGAGGCCATGTCTGTACATGCTAGGCTCGCCAAGTAAGAACCTTAGTACTCGCATGTGTAAAACTATCTTACACCCATTTGTATGAAAGCGTAGAGTCGAGTACACCCGATCATCACGTGATGTCTCGAAATACGATCCACAAAACGGTGCATACTTAAGGAAGAACACATTTTTATCTTGATATCTAAAAGAGGGATCATCTTACAATGCTACAGAAAGCGCCAAACTAGCAGTATAAGATGCTAACATCTAATGTGTAAAGTGAGATGATATGGTCCATGCATTTGATCTCTATCATTTGCATCGTGGTATGATCTTTATCATTATTTTGTGTGTAAGGCCAAGGACTATGGAACTTACACGTTGAATATGTTGTAAGAGTATCTGTCATACATCTACTTACAACAATACCATATCAATACACTAGCCCAGCAACGATCTAAACTAGACGCCTCTAATTTATCAATTGCAAGTTTTACGTGGCTTAGGGATTTCGGAGATAGAACCGTTCTTACCTACGAACATGAACCACAACGAGGATAACTAAGTTATTAGCGACTCGTTGTAAATCAGATATTGACTATAGTAGGAGAGACAGACACCCGCCAGCCACTTATGCAAAACAAGTTGCATGTCAGTCGTGGAACCGGTCTCATGTACGATGACATGTAAGGTTGGTCCGGGCCGCTTCATCCCACTATGCCACCAATATCCAAAATACATAGAAGATGCAATAACATGATCATCATCGCCCACATATCAACATATGTGTACTACCCGTGCTAAGCACCTACGCATAGATCAGGCTCTGATACCACTGTTGGGTCCGCAGCATAGAAAACAAAAAATTTCCTACGGTATGAACTACACGCCAAGATCTATCTACTAGGTACAAAGCAACGGGTGGACATACATCCAATGAGAACTTACCCTCGTAGACAACGAGCTTTGTTAATGAGTAGGAACTCGTGGTTGATGTAGTCGTACACTTGCCGATCTCAAGATCGTGATGAAGTCCAGCAGGTCCGGCTCCAGCACGTCCATCAGATCCAGCTCCAGCACCACCAAGTCCAGCACCGCAAAGCAGCGGTGCATCCGTGATCGCACACACGTCCGGTACCCCGACAACCTCCATCCCTCGCTCTAGCAAAGCAGCAGAAGCAGCAACTCCTTTCCAGATAAAGCCACCGGGAACATGTATCTCGCTAATCCGAGACCATGGGGAATAATACTAGAGGGGGAGAGAGATCCTTCACAAGAAGGTGTGTGTGAGAAGTGAGGAGGGGGTGGCCTTTTATAGGAGGAGGGGGGTGCCCCTCCTTCATGGACGGCGCATGGAGGAGGTGACTCTTCACCTCCTCCATTCATGTGGTGGTAACTCCCTCCACATAAATTTGCCCCTTCACATTCTCTTTTAAAGTCTCCACTTTAAATGCATTAAATTTCTCCAAATTTAATGCTCTCTCATTTAATAAAACTCGTTTATTATTTTTTATTCAGAATTTTGTTAATTACTTTAATTAACAAACATTCACATAAAACCCCTGTAACATTTCAATATTACATGCAGAACCAATTTCAGCAATTTCACCCGAAACAGTTTCGGTGTCTATTGAAATAATTCCAGCGCTTTCTTAAATCTTTATCTAAAACATATTTGCTCCAAATGGTGTCGGTATCCCTTAAGTGTGTCACCCTACGGTTTGCGAATAATGCAGACATGATCGATACCCCTCTCCGATCAATAATCAGCAGCGGGACCTGGAGATCCATACTGACTCCTACACATTCAACGATGACTTCTGTGATCGTGAGAACCTTTAACGCTAGTAACTAAATCCCTTTGTCCCGCGATATATTACATGTCCGAGATTCGATCATCGGTATCTCCATACCTAGTTTGATCTCGTTACCGACATGCACTCTTTTCTCGTTCCCGTGATATAACATTCTAGTGATCACATCACTTGATTGCAGGCTATTTCAATGTGATATCACCGAGAGGGCCCAGAGTATATCTATCTATCATCGGGATTGACAAATTCCACTCTTGATCCATGAGCCTCAACATAACACCTTCGTAGCACTGAACCCATCTTTATAGTCACCCTGTTACGGTATGACGTTTGATGTTATCAAGATACTCTTCCGGTGTTAGCAATTAACATGATCTCATGGTCTAAGGATAAACATTACTTTGTATGATGTTATAGCAATATAAACATAATGACTTTGATCGTTATGCTATACTTCGGATGAATGTTCATCACATCATTCCACCAATGGTGTGACCTTGTTATTAACAACATCCAATGTCCATGATCAGGAAACCTTGATCATCTTGTTAATCAACAAGCTAGTCTATAAGAGAGGCATAACTAGGAACCCTTTTTGTTTATTAAACACACGTGTATTGATGTTTCCGATCAATACAATTCCAGCATGTAAAATAAACATTTATCATAAACATGGAATAAGATAATAACCACTTTATTATTGCCTCTCAGGCATATTCCCTTCAAACGAGGGTTCGTACCACTCCTGATTGGTATGACCCTGCCTTGAACGTCATGCTGGTGGACAACACTGATGACCCTGCGATGTATGAAGAAGCTATGGTGAGCCCAGATTCTGACAAATGGCTAGAAGCCATGAAATCCGAAATGGGATCCATGTACGAAAACTAAGTGTGGACTTTGGTGGACCTACCGGATGGCCGTAAGGCTGTCGAGAACAAATGGATTTTCAAAAGAAAAACAGATGCTGATGGTAATGTTACCGTCTATAAAGCTCGACTTGTCGTGAAAGGGTTCCGACAAATTCAAGGAGTTGACTATGATGAGACATTCTCACCAGTAGCGAAGCTAAAGTCTGTGAGGATTTTGTTAGCAATTGCTGCATATTTCGATTATGAGATTTGGCAGATGGATGTCAAAACGACGTTCCTTAATGGAGACATTGAGGAAGAGTTGTATATGGTACAACCCAAGGGTTTTGTCGATCCTAAAGATGCTAACAAGGTATGCAAACTTCAGTGTTCCATTTATGGACTGAAGCAAGCATCCCGGAGTTGGAATCAACGTTTTGATAAAGTAATCAAAAACTTTGGATTTATACAAACTTATGGAGAAGCTTGTATTTACAAGAAAGTGAGTGGGAGCTCTATAGCATTCCTAGTACTATATGTAGATGACATATTGTTGATTGGGAATGATATAGAACTTCTTAATAGTGTCAAAGCCTATTTGAATAATAGTTTTTCAATGAAGGATCTTGGCGAAGCGGCATATATTCTAGGTATCAAGATTTATAGAGATAGATCAAGACGCCTAATAGCGCTTTCACAAAGTACATACTTGGACAAAGTTCTAAAGAAGTTTAGAATGGAAGAGAGCAAGAAAGGGTTCGTGCCCATGTTGTCAGGTAAGACCTTGAGTAAGACTCAAAGTCCAGCTACGGCAGAAGATAGAGAGAAAATGAGTAATATTCCCTATGCCTCGGCCATAGGTTCTATCATGTATGCCATGCTGTGTACAAGACCGGATATAGCACATTTTGTTAGTTTGACTAGCAAATATCAAAGTGATCCTGGAATGGAGCACTGGACAGCGGTCAAGAATATCCTAAAGTACCTAAATAGGACTAAGGATATGGTTCTTTCTTATGGAGGTGATGAACAGCTTGTTGTAAACAGTTACACTGATGCTAGTTGGAACACTGATCCAGATGACTCGAAGTCATAATCTGGATACGTATTTATTTTGAATGGTGCTGCAGTAAGCTGGAGGAGTGCCAAGCAAAGCGTTGTGGCGAAATCTTCAACTGAATCGGAATACATAGCTGCTTCAGAGGCTGCACAAGAAGCCATATGGATGAAGGAGTTCATTACTGAACTTGGCGTGGTTCCTAGTGCGTTGGACCCGATGGCCATCTACTGTGACAACACAGGTGCCATAGCTAATGCACATGAGCCAAGGTCACATAGCAAGCTGAAGCACATCAAGCTACGTTTCCATGCTATTCGCGAGTATGTTCAAGATGGTGACATAAAGATTTGCAAAGTACACACTGATCTAAATGTGGCAGATCCGTTGGCTAAACCTCTCCCTAGAGCAGAGCATGACCAACACCAGAACGCCATGGGTGTTAGGTATATTACCACGTAATCTAGATTATTAACTCTAGTGCAAGTGGGAGACTGTTGGAGATATGCCCAAGAGGCAATAATAAAAGTGGTTATTATTATATCTTTGTGTTTATGATGAATGTTTGCATCCCATGCTATAATTGTATTATAAGGAAACACTAATACATGTGTGTTTTGTAAACATAAAAGAGCCCCTAGTAAGCCTCTTGTTGAGCTAGCTTGTTGATTAATAGATGATCATGGTTTCCTGATCATGGACATTGGATGTCATTAATAACAAGGTTATATCATTAGGAGAATGATGTGATGGACACACACCCATAGTAAGTGTAGCATAAGATCAAGTCATTAAGTTCGTATTGCTACAAGCTTTCAAATGCATAGTAACCTAATCCTTCGAACATGAGGTCATGTTAATCACCATCACCGGATGGGTACTTTGATGACATCAAACACCGTTTCGTAACTTGGTGGTTATAAAGGTGTCATTGGGTATTCTGAAAGTATGTGTTGAAGCGCATGGACCAAGATTGGGATTTGTCCATCCATATGACAGATAGATATGCTCTGGGCCCTCTCGATGGAATGTCATCTAGTTAGCTTGCAAGCATGTGACTAGGTCACAAGGGATGACATATCATGGAACGAGTAAAAGAGTATTTATCAGTAACGATGTAGAACTAGGTATGGAGATACCGACGATCAAACCTCGGATAAGTAGAGTATCGCGTGACAAAGGGAATTGGTTTCGTATGTTAATAGTTCTATCGATCACGAAGTCATCGTTGAGTATGTGGGAGCCGTTATGGATCTCCAGATCCCACTGATGGTTATTGATCGGAGAGGTGTGTCCATCATGTCTGCATATTCACGAACCGTAGGGTGACACACTTAAGGTTCGATGCTATTTAGGTAGATATGGAATATGCGTTGGAGACCGAATGTAGTTCGGAGTCTCGAATTGGATCTGGGACATCACGAGGAGATCCGGAATTGTCCGGAGAATAAGATTCATATAATGGAGATCATTTTCTAGGTTTGTAAATGTTCCGGAGTGTTTATATGGGGATTCTAGAAGGTTTCGGAATGTTCCGAAAAGTACTAGAAGGTTCCATGGACTTTACTTGAAAACCAAGAAAGGAAAGGGGAAGACTTGGGGGGGAAGGAAACTCCCTCCCCCCTCTCCCTTGTGCGCCGGCCCTAGGAGGTGGGCCTAGGGGTGGGAACCCTAGGGCGCACCCCTCCCTCTATATATAGAGGGGTGGAGGCGCCACCCCCTTGCCCCTCCACTCTTTGCCCTAGCCGCCTCTCTTCTCCTCCTTCGCTCTGCTCAGGCTTAGGCGAAGCCCTGCAGAATTCTCTACTCCACCACCACCACGCCGTCGTGCTGCTGGGATTCCGTGGAGAGATCTACTACCTCCGCTGCTCGCTGGAACGGGGAGAGGAAGGTCTGCATCGACTCCGCACGTGTGACCGACTGCGGAAGCGCTGCCGGAACGCGGCGCCGGAAGGATCGTCCACTCGATCTTGAGATCGGCAAGTGATCGTCTACATCAACCACGAGATCCGATCTCGCACAAGGCTTTCGGATCTACGAGGGTTAGTATAGATCTATCTCGTTGCACATGTCTAATAGATTAGATCTTGGCTTTTATCTAGATTAGATCTGGGTTTTGTTCATTCTTGCGGTAGAATTTTTTTATTTTCCATGCTACGAACCCATCAAGGGGACCGCACCAATCCGGGCTAAAACAAGGGTGTTGTGACTGAGAGACACACAACTGGTAACAATCATGGGTACACGCAGGCAAATAGAAGATGATTGTTAAGCTGGGTAGAACGGTCATTCCACAAAACAACGGTCTAGATTTGCTCTTGCCACTCAATCCAACAGATCAAATCTCTAAACACTTGTGGTTGCCCCATGGGGTGCACCAATTATACCTTTAGATGTGCTCTAGTAATGCCGCTTTAGGTGATTGGGTCTCACATAAGTGACTAAGTCTCCGGCCGATCAAAATTTTATCATACATGCTCCGCAACGGTTGATCGTTCAAAAATAATTATCGCACATTTGGGGGACGACGATTTTCAAACTTTTAGAACCTACGTTGCACCTCTGAAATTGTTTAGAGACCTACGATCCACTTTACCCTTTCCAAAAGTATGTCGTATGCAAACATTTATTTTCATGGGATTTTCCTCTTGCAGGTACAACGAATTGTATCTATATTTGGCTGTCCAACGAATTGAATCTATATTTGTCTGTCCACGGGTACCCGTGAGAATCGTTTTCTGCTATCTACGCATCATCCCGCACATCGTTTAGAAATGATTGTGTGCACCTAGGAGACGGCATGGATTTGGTGAACATGGGTGTGTGGACTCTTTATGAACAGAAAAATAAAAATAGACTAAGCAAAAGCAAACAAATATGGCATAAATTATGCATGTAGAGAATGTATGCTAAAAAAATGTGGATGATGTCAAGTTTGAAACTAAAATTCCAAATTATTTAACTTCCGCAAAAAAGACAAATGTCTAAGCAACAATATAAGGACTGGGTTTTTATTGTTCAAAGAACTACAAAGTTACGTTTTCTCTTTTTTTTAAGGCCGCATATGATCATATTTTTTCTTGAAATTTGCATGAGTAGTAAGTATCAAGGTAATTTGTATACACATAATTTATTTTAAATTTTTCTAAAACTTTGAAGTACTAGCATTTGTAAAAGATTTTTTTTGAAAAATCAGGTTCACCGGGACCCAGATTCTTGAGCCTATTTCACTATAGGAACGCCTCACTACGCCGACGGCCTTCCGTCGGCATAGGCCAAATTACCGTCGGTGTAGGTCTATGCCGACAGCAGTCGTCGGCATAGCACGGCGTCGTCCTAGACGCAACTGTCGTCGGCGTAGTAAAGCTATCGGTGTAGACGGCTACGCTAACGGCTAAGCCATCGGCATAGCTCAGATGGGTCCCACTAAAACGGCTAACGGCCGTTTGGCTACGACGACGGTCGGCCTAGTTTTTTCATGTTTTTTTCCAGTTTTTTAAAAAAAAAATTAAAAAATCATTTTTTCCATTTTTTGAATTATTTGACTCTTTAATCTCACCAACTTTTTTTAAGCTCTAAGTACGCTTAATCTCCGATTAAATTGCACTATGGTCAAACTTTCCGATCGGTCATTCATCCTAATACTACTCCAGCCCAGCACGCTTAACTTCTCTGTTCCTTCTGGATGAGCTTTCGATAAAAAAATTAGACCTTACTAATAATACTACCTTATCAATCTTATTAACCTTTGGACCACGGTATCACATGCTTTTATTTTTTAAAGTTCAAACAATTATTTATTTAAACAATAATGAACAAGTAATAATAATCTTGATTTTAAATAAAAATAAAATAAATATTTTTCCCTTTTCCTATTTAATATGGAAAAATTCATATCTTTAAATCTCTAAATCGGAATTCGACAAATAAAATGTATAAATCGATCAGAAAAATGATAGGAATCCAAATATGACATCCATATAATCTTGTGAACCTAAAAATGATTGATGAACCTTGTCATATTGTTTCGATCGTTTTTGAATTTTTTATGCCTCTTTCAAACTATGGTCAAAATGGCGAGCATGAAGATTCTGAGCTCGGGGCTAAGTCTCGCTAAACTTGCATTGGATCTCTAATGAAATAGCATATTGCGAACCTAAAAATGATTTTTGTAAAAAAATCATGAGCATCATATCATATACATGTAGTTCATATCTCACCCACTTCCTGCCGATTCGGTACAAATTTGTCTTTTTCACTAGGGATGGACGAAAATATTTAGATCCCCTATTGGGAAATTGTCCATGTAAGACGGTATGCTATTTTTAAAAAATAGGATGGTAGCATTTTGAATTATCCATCTGGTGGTTGCTTTATAAAATCACCTGTTTTTGCGCTTGGAAAATGGAAAATATCTTTTTAGTGCGATAAAAAGGAAAACTTCCCCCTACAACATTGTTCGTCATCCCATGATACACATGCATGCACAATATAGGCACATTATCACAAAATATTTCTTGATTCTAGCCATAACATTAGTCGTTTGAACAGAAAGCTAGGAAACCTCGAATGAGATAGGTCATTTTATGAAGGTTTTTTGAGACATAATCAATATACCAAGTTTGATATTTTTTCTTCCAACTATGTCACATAATATGACACCACGCGAAGATCTCGCATTATTTCGATCGTTTTTGAAATTTTTATGCATGTTTTAAACTATCGTCAAACTTTGTCGAACAGCGGGCATGAAGATTCTGAGCTCGGGGCTGAGCCTCGCTAAACTTGCATTAGATCTTTGATGAAATAGCATATTATGAACCTAAAAATGATTTTTGTAAAAAATCATGAGCATTAGATCATGTACATGTAGTTTATATCTAACCCACTTTCTAACAATTCAGCAGAAATTTGTCTTTTTTATCAGGGGTGGACGGAAAGGTTTTAGATCCCCTGTTGGGACATTGTCCATGTAAGGTGGTCTACTATTTTAAAAAATAAGGTGGTAGCATTTTGAATTAGTCATTTGGTGGTTGCTTCACAAAACCACCCTTTTTTGTGCTCGGAAAATGGAAAATAGCTTTTTGGTACGACAAAAAGTAAAACTTCCTCCTACAATATTGTTCGACATCATATGATGCACATGTATGCATAATATGAGCACACTATTACAAACTATGCATTTATTCTAGCCATAATATTGGTCATTTGAACTGAAAGTCAGGAAACCTCGAATGAGATAGGTCAGTTTGTGAAGAATTTTTTAAGACATAATCAATATACCAAGTTTGATATTTTTTCTTCCAACTATGTCATATAATATGACACCACAGGAAGGTCTCACATTGTTTTGATCGTTTTTTATTTTTTATGCATGTTTTAAACTATCGTCAAACTTTGTTGAACGATGGGCATGGAGATTCTGAGCTCGGGGCCAAGCCTCGCTAAACTTGCATTGGATCTCTGATGAAATAGCATATTTTAAACCTAAAAATGATTTTTGTAAAAAATTATGAGCATCAGATCATGTACTTTTAGTTCATATCTGACTCACTTTCTATCGATTCGGCAGAAATTTGTCTTTTTACTATGGATAGACGGAAAGGTTTTAGATCACCTTGTTGAAACATTGTCCATGTAAGGCGGTCTAGTATTTTTGAAAAATAGGGTGGTAGCATTTTGAAAGTTTTATTTGGTGGTTGCTTCACAAAACACCCCGTTTTTAGCACTCGAAAATGAAAAATGTTTTTGATGCGACAAAAAGGAAAACTTCATCCTGTACTATTGTTTGCCATCTCATGATGCACATGCATGTACAATATGAGCATATTATCACAAACTATGCCTTGATTCTAGCCATAACATTGGTCATTTGAACCGAAAGCCAGGAAACCTCGAATGAGATAGGTCATTTTGTGAAGGTTTTTTTGAGACATAATCAATATACCAAGTTTGATATTTTTCCTTCAACTATGTCACATAATATGACACCACGCGAAGGTTTCACATTGTTTTGATCATTTTTGGAATTTTTATGCCCATTTTAAACTATCGTCAAACTTTGTCGAACGGCGGGCATGAATATTCTGAGCTTAGGGCTGAGGCTCGCTAAACTTGAAATGGATCTCTGATGAAATAGCATATTGTGAATCTAAAAATGATTTTTGTAAAAAATCATGAGCATCAGATCATGTATCTGTAGTTCATATCTGACCCACTTTCTATCGATTTGGCAAAAATTTATCTTTTTCATCAAGGGTGGACGGAAAGGTTTTAGATCCCCTGTCGGGACATTGTCCATATAAGGTGGCTTAGTATTTTTGAAAAATAGGATGGTAGCATTTTGAAACTTTTATTTGGTGGCTGCTTCACAAGGCACCCTGTTTTTAGCACTCCGAAAATCAAAAATGCGTTATACGAAAATATTTGTAATATTTATATTTTATTCAATAAAAATATGTAATATTTGGGTTTAGATAGATAGATATTATTTTTTTGAAAATTTTGATATATTATATGTATTTTTCTGAATTAGAATGATTTAGTTATGATTTTTTCTTGGATTAATGTGACAAAAAGAGAAAATAGCTAGACCGTCGGCGTAGCTGTGAAACCTACGCTGACGGTACCAATTGACTACACCGACGACCTGGTTTACGCCGACGGCTGCCGCCAGCCCTATCCTTCCCTACGTTGACGGCCAACCTTGGCTGACGGCCAGTTTGTCGGCTACCCTCCTCAGGGGCCCCGACAAATAGCTGTCGGCGTAGCTTCTGGCTGTCGACGCCTTGACTTGTACCTGTAGTGTGTTCGGCACCTAGGACGACTTTCATCTCCGCAGGAGATATACTACTCCTTTACACTTAAATCTAGCTGTGGTGAAGAGCTAAATTAGCCTAACCGGAGGACACCTAGGACTAGAGAATTGCAAATTGTGTCCTTTAAACCCGGACGGAGGGAGTAATGCTACCGGTGTAATTAAGCGAGGTGCTGACTTGTGAACAACGAGACGGCAACGCCATAAATGAAACGATGTTGAGCGACACTCCAATCTGATCAGAAATGCCGGAGCAATCCAAACCTTAATCGCTCTACTATCATATCAACAAAATTAAGAAGAACCGACGAAGACGTTCCAACATCAGAAGCCAACGTTAACAGACGACGTACAGTACGGCACTCACCCGCTAGAAGTGTCCTGGACTCCTAGGGACCCTGCAGCACTCACGCCCAGTGGCGTACAGACCTGCGACTCTACTACCTGAGCGAGTACATCCACTAAATTAAAGAACTCGGAGTAGAATACGACATCGAATATGAATTGTTTTTCCAGGACTCTACTGAAACAAAGAGGGAGATCTGGACACGTACGTACTAGTCCAGGACGAACACTACTGCAAACTAACTCGAACTGCAAGCATTGCTTGCTCTCATATACCGATCGGATCGGATCTTTCTAGGGCCATACATAGATCGATATCCAACTCTCGCTGATCGATATCCGACGAGATGGGAGCGGAAAGAACCACGACTGCCGGCGCCGGCGCCAACATGTGGGCGCTCCTCCAGGACAATGACCCCGGCCACGACGCCTCCGCGGTGACGCTGGCTGACAACGTCGTCGACAAACAGGCGGCGAAGCGCAGCAAGAAGACCAAGAAGAAGAAAGGCAACGGGGACAAGATGACCAAGGAGACCGGGCCGCCGAGCAAAGAAGAAGAAGAAGGAGAGATGAACGGAACCAGCCGCTGCCGGGCGGTGGCCAGCCGGATATACAGGGGGGCCGTCGTGGGGACGCTCTTGGCTCTCTTGTGCCACCTCACGTCCGCGCCTCCGGTCGCCGCCGGCTACGTCGTCTGATGCGTCAGCCGAGCAAACCAGCGGAATAGAGGGTGTATTTCTTTTAGGAGTATTTTTTAGTGATCAAAAGAAATTTTAGTAAGTACTAGTACTAGTGTTACGAGCTCTATATATACACTACCAATGACAGATTAACATCGTTCAGTTTTGCTTATGAATAAATCGAAATTTATCGGTTTCGGGACCTAATACATATCAGATACTCCAATATAAACAGATTTGCGTCATCCAAGTTTGTGCTTAGGAAGAAATCAAAATCGTTGCGTTGGGGCAATAGACATTTATAACCGTGACATTGTTTTGACAAAGAACATGTTGCTAGCATGGTCTACAAAAATCGATTTATTATGACGTTGTCATCGCCTCGCTTTCTTCCCGCTTTATTATCTTGCGGTTGTGTTCAATCGATCTCATTAAAGCTAGCCAGATTTGTCGTGATTGTCATAGGTGAGCTAGAGGCGACAAGTTTGATGCTCCAAAACGAAGGTTAGTAATTTGGGGATTTTCGGCATTACAATTTTTTTAGTGTCACATGTTGCCATCTCGTTGTTGTTTGCTACAAAAATGCTTTCGACGTGTTGCAATGACTCTAGATGTCTGCTACAAATAGTGCATTCATGCTACAATAAATTTTAGGTTTGTTGTAATAGATGGCTTCTTGTGTTGCATATGTACAATGAGATTCTAAGACTATTTGTTTCGATAGGGGTATGTTTTGCATACATACAATTTTTGAAATGTTGAAATGTTGCATGCAATATTTTGACACATAGCGAGAAGAGAAGAAATGATACGACGATTGCAAACATCCAAAGGAATCTGCACTGGTGGGGTTATCTTGCAATGATTAGACGGTCCAGGTCTCATATTTAAATGGGATCGGAAGACCGGTGGTATTGTCTGACCTGCGCTAGCATCACCCTTTCAAAGAAATATAATTTGTGCAACTTTTTGTGGGATTTTCTTTTTGCAAGTGTAATATTTTTTCAGTAGTTGATCTCTACTCTCCTGGCGCGGGTCAGAATGGATGGATGAATTGCATTCATCGTACATTTTACACATATTCTTGGATATCAATATGATTCCTTCTTTTGGTTTGCATGACAAACAAAAATTAGATACCAAGACATAATTAGTTTCTTGAATAATCAAATGAATTTGACTCCGTTTAATTACTCTGAGGCCCATGCGCAAATCATTTGGGTGGTGCATGTCCAAATTTTGGTTGCGTTCTCCAGAATAGTATAGCGCTAGGCCTTCCACAATACAGATTTTCTTAGCTTTGTATCCTACACAATTTTCTTATGTCGCATGTGTCGCATGTTAGTTAATGAGAGAGAGCGAGTGACCATGGGCCAGGGTCGAAACATGTAGATAGGTGTTTGATAGATCTTGTTGGGGAGCTGGCGATACGATTATCGTTTTTGCTCGGTGTTTTGTTTTGGCGGTTCCGATTTGTATGATCTTTGTAATGGCTTTTACCAAACATTGTGGTTCTAATAATAAATAAAATATGTGTGCATCGCTTGATGTAGAGGCTGGGGCTCCGCTCCCCATTTTGAAAAAAAAAAGTTAATGAGAGAGGGTTGTTATCTTAGCCTAATCACACGCGTCTACAATCATTCAATGTAACATCTCTAGAAAATTGAAGTAGTTCTCTCTTAAGTTTTAGATTTGCATATGAAAATGTGTTAAAAAAAACTATGCATTGTGAAAGACCTTACACCGGGAGGAGTATAGGACAAAAGAGGTGTTAACTTGTCAACTACTCTAGGAGGAACCAACCCGAACCAGTATGCGACGGGAAGGGGCGATCATGAGGCGATTTCAGATCCCCAGTCGCCTCCTGTCGGCGCCGCTGATCTGCTCCAAATCTGTGGCCTTCGGGCTATGGAAGAGAGGTGGATCTCGGCCCCCGTCGGCGGGAGGGCTCCGTTTTTCTGGTTTTAGGGTGAAGGTTTGGTGGGGCGGTGCTCAGGTAGTGGCAGCGGTGTCGGCTCCAATAAAGTCTCTCCGACTTCAACCCCATCTCGATAGTGAAGTCGAGAAGCTTGTGGGAGTGGGGTGGTCTTCAAGGACTTCTTCTAGCTGTGGGGTTATTCGGATCGTCAAGGAGCTTCATCGACGGTTCATCCTTCTTTTTCGTCTCCGGGACGGATGTGGTCTTCTGGGCCTGTTCGGCGACTTCCCGTCCGCAACCAACAACGTCACGCTGGCTCTGGGAGGAGCGGCAGCGGCGGCGTGCTGTCGACACGGTCTAGAGGTTGAAGATGAAGGGCATCTCAAGGATTTTGACATCCCGTTCATATTTGTTGAGATGTTTTGTACTGTTCGCTAAGTCTTATTCGAAAAAAAAACTTATCAACTACTAATCCGTTACAACATCATAAATCAAACCATCATGAGCCCAAACCAAGATCATTACTACTATTCCGTAGTAGTACTTCATTAGTGCTGGAGTGGCCCTGACAAAGTGCCCATAATTTGCATTAACTGACTCAAACCTTAATCAGCCATCACAAGAACAATATTAAGAAGAGTCGGCGCTCAAACACTGAAGGCAACATAGGAAGTACAAATACGGCGGTGTGCAACAGTTTTTTTATTTTTTGCAGTAATTTTTTTACAAGTATGGTTTGTTCTTTCCCATGCATGATCAATTCCATATTTTTTTTAGGGCCACACAAACTATATTTCGCTGGTAAGTGTGTCAATGTAACCAAACTGATTTTCGTCGTACATTTTCACGGGCTACCAGTTGGTTACTTTGTTCGATAAAAGGAGCAATAGGTCTTGTTTTCCATTTTACAACGTAGTAAATTGGTAACAGGACATTTACGGCACTCTTTTTTTTTTACCGCACTCAACAATCATCAGGTTCAGATTCTGAGCTTTTGGTACCAGTTGACACTTGGATGAATATAATTGCTAATCAAATGAAGAAGGCGTTGAACATCTGGACTTTTTTCCAGAGTATTGTATCGTGTACAATGGCAGATACTGGACACAGAAAAAGGTGTTGACCGATCAACTACGAAGCCGACAATGTCATAATGAAGCGATTGGGAAGCCAACCCGAAAAAATCATTAGCACACATCGCAGAGTGCCTATCATTGCATTAACTAATCCAATCCTTAATCTTTCTCAAAAAAATAAAATAATCCAATCCTTAATCAGTCGTCATCGGTTCACCACAGCCCCAAAATTAAGGCGAGACAGACGTGCAAACCCCACAAGGCCAACAACGGAACCAAGTACAGTAGTGCGCTAGCTGCACACGTGTGCAGACAGGCGCTCGATTACCTGCCAGTGCCGATCTTCTAGAGAGGCCGGTACGGTGTGGTGACTGGTGAGCTGAGCTGAGCGGCTGGTAGGTAGGTAGTTTGGTTGCGCTGCATGGTCTCCTCGACCTCCATGGATGGCGACGGCGGACGAGCGACCGTGGTAGCGCCATGGCGTCTCCTCTCGTCAATCCCCGACAGCGATCGGGTTCCCAACTCCGACCGATCGACCGCGAACGACTCGACCCCCCGGTACAGCCTTCCCTGCCAGCCAGTGACAGGTCGGTCCTGGCGAACCGTGGCCCCCGATGCAGTGGACAGTGGCGCCGGTTTCATGGCGTTGTTCTTCCGCGCCGCCGGTCGCCGTCGGGGCGTTCCTGCTGATCACATCGTCGATCGACCCTACAGTGCGGATGCGTCCCTTCCTGGTCCTGACGGTCGCCAACGCCAAAGGTCTCATCCTCTAGTTTGCACCGGGTCCACGGGCGAGCGCCGAGCGACCGAGGCACTTCCACTAGTATACAGTATCTGAAATAGTCCTACTCCTGAAATAAGTGCATGGCTGCTTTTTCAACAACAAAAATAAATTTTCAACAATAAAAATAAACGAAAACCAACCCGTGGTTAGATGGTTAGGAGGGCAGTGGTATCCCAACCCACCAGCGTTCAAATCCCAGGTTTGACGCTTTGGTGCTCGTAAAGGCGGAATATTCTTTAAGTGGCCTATCGATAGCGGGCGCCTGCGGTGACTTCGTCAATCTCAAGACCCGCTGGTTCAGTCTCTCGGAGGTGCTCATAAGGTAGGGTGTGCGTGCGTGTGGTCATAGGGGTGAATGTATGTACGCATTGTAGTCTGCGTTTGTACTAAGTTTCTTAAAAAAAAAGATGAGGTAAGACGGTTGATTGCAGCTAGGTATTAACAAAAACAAAATGAAAGCTCTGAAAGACTTGGATGGTCTAATTAAGGAGCTAGTATTTGCGAGATTGCCTAATACAATGAAAGCTCTGAAAGACTTGGATGTTAATACTAGTACATTGTGAAGCTATAGTACTAGCAGTATCTTGATTTATCAACAACACAATGTCATAATGAATCGATTGGGAGCCCAGCCCGAGATGATTAGTGCCGGAGTATCCATCGCAGAGTGCCCATCATCGCATTAACAAACCCGAACCTTAATCAGTCATCAGCAAGAGAAGTACTATAAGGCGTTCGAACATCACAATGCGAACAAACGAAGGTACAGTACTCCAGACGTGCGCGGGTAGAATGCTCCAAGCAAACCCCACACGTGCCGATCTTCTAGAGGCCGGGGCCGGGCAGTGAGCTGGTGGTGAGTTCAGCTCATCCTCTTCGGCTGGTTGGTAGGTTGGTCGCGCCGCATGGTCATGGTATTGGTCTCCTCCGTCGATGGCGACCGTGGCAGTGCCATGCCATCCAGCTGCACAACCATCCAGCTGCACAGCCACCAGCACAGCACACTGGAGAGGAGGAGGAGGAGGATCACCTGTGCTGTTGCTGTGCCACCGCATCGGTGCTTCACTCGCGCTCGATCGCTGTCCAACGTTTTCCGTTCGCTGATGGATAAGCACGGCTTCCCCGAAAGCGGCGTCCCACATGGCCACATAGAGCAACTTTTCTTTCTTCTTTCTTTCTAGTTACACCACGTAGATCAAGTGAGCAACGTAGTCGAACATTAGAACTAGAACCCCCCAGCACCAAGAACGTGCTTGTTTTGCTGTGGAAAGAACGTGTTAATTCTGCTGAACCGTGTCGCGTCGACTCATCGTAAGGTATCTACAATTAAAATCTAAGACCGATATTACACTATTACTAGTACGTGCAAAAAAAAAAAGTATAAAGTGAAAAAATCTAGTTATCTAAAATAAGTCCTACTCCTCCCTCCGTTCAAAATATAAGGTGGTGCTTTAGTTTTCGTGAAAGAAATACATCTAGATGTATTTTAGTGCGTAGGTTAGCATGAATCTACATGTTAAAAGGTGTGCTGATCAAAGTTTTATATACCCGGCTATAGCCTTTCGAGAGGCCTCCCGCTACGGCGATGATGTTCATAGACTAAATGGGGAATAGCCCGATTTAGCCATAAATTAGCCTCCAATTTAGTCGCTAAATGTCATGTTTTATGGACTGCTCTCTTTTTTTATTTTTTTTTAAATCTCTGTTCAATCTGATTAAATAAAATGTTGTGAGTTGAAGGGTTGAATACTTCTTTGTGTTGAATAGTTGAACGAAGTTGTAGCTCTCGAATCGGTACAAGATCGAGGACACGTAGTAAAAGATTATGTGGTGGATCAGTCGCAAGCATTGACAATCGCAGCCATCGAATATCTTCCTTCATCCCTCTCCTCCGCCTCCGCCTCCGCCCCTTCCAAATTTGATGATGCGTGGATGATGGTACGTCCGAACAAGACGCACAATCGTTCGAGCGTTAGATCGTGCGCGCTTATTAGACCAAACTGAGATTTCTGGTTAGAGATTTCTTAGTCGAATATTGGATGCACAGTTGTTGTGCGGTGGGCAAAATACCGCAGTATTTCCTTGGTCAGATATTGTATGCGCCATTGGCCATGTGCTAGCGTGCTACTACGAGGGAAGTGTAGCAGCAGTGTCATGCACGACAAGTCGATAACCACACGCCACCTACCGTACCGAACATCCACCCCTCCCTCAGCCACCCACAACCCCATCTACTACTACTACCAGCACGAGATCCCCCGGTACAACATCATCGCCTTTCCCCCCCTCCCGAATTCAAAATCTCCGAACAAGAAAAACCCAGATAGAAACAAAACGAAACTAGGGGACAAACGAACGATAATAAAAAAGCAAAGGGGAAACCCCAATTAGTCCAACGCAGCGCAAAGCGAGAGTCAATTCGATCCCATCGCGCTTTTACTCACGACCCCACTTGCCATACTACTCCACAGCGGAGGGAGGCGGAGAGAGAGAGCAAGTCCCCAACCGCCGCTCCTACCAGTACCAGCGCCTCCGTTTCACCTCGCTCGCCCTAGTAGGAAGTAGTACTCGCTTCCTTCGGTTTACCTCTCCCTTTCCCTCACCTTCCTCGCCCAACGCATCCCCCATCCCCTCCTCCTCCTCCTTAAGCAACCAGCCAGCCAGCGGCGGCCACCCACCCACCCACCGACGCACGCGCGCAACCGGTGTCTGGCGGACCTCTGAGGCGACTGGCGGCAATGGCGGGCCGGCTCCTCCTCTCCTCGGCGAGCGCCGGCCGGGATGCGTGAGATCGCGGACAGGGCGGATGGGGAAGGAGGCGGGGGACCAGCGCCAGCGGCCGCCCGACGGGGCAGGACAAGGCGGAGGCGGCGCCGCCCAAGGTAGCGCCCGATGCTTCTGCGGGGCCGGCGGGGTGGTCAGCCTGCAATGCGTGGCGGCGCTCGTGCTCGGCGCCGCAGTCCTGCTCTCGGCCCTCTTCTGGCTGCCCCCCTTCGCCGGCCGCGGGAGCGGGGCCGGCGGCGAGGACGCGCCGGATCCGGGCGCCATGTTCCGAGGTGAGTGCTCCACCAGTCCCAGCTTCCCCACGGTGCGGCATTGCGAGATCTCGTTTCCGATTAGGCTCCTTCCTTCAGGCTTCCTTGCCTGTCGGCCGGGCTCCTACCGCCGGCGTTTCCTAGATCTGGACGTACGGACCGGACCCTGCCAGCTTAGGGTGGAATTTTTGAACCGGCAGTGAAGAGAGTGGTCAAGGCAATGGACTTGGTTCCATCGACTGATCTAGAGCATCCGCCTGCCGGTTTCTTTCCGGAAGATTTCGATGCCTGTATTTGATCCGTGTCACGTACGCATGTGTCGGTGCTATTTTGGGACAATGAGTAGGTTGAGAAAAAACGTATGCTGTGACAATGGATCGGTTCCTGTCCCAAAATAGTCAAGTCTCGTTGTGCTAGTTCAGCGTGATCTTGCGCCGCTGTTAATAATCCGGCTGTAGAATTATTGGTCCAAAACCTACCTCAGCTGCTAAAGGCATATGTAGTAGTTGCTGTCAATTCCTGTTTTGTGTTGCTGCAACACCTGTTATAAACAATCGAGCAGCGATAGATACCTGTCCATGAGTTTTAGGTGTGGTCTATTCCCAAACGGTAAATGAATCCTTTCCCAAAGGTCAAAAGAGACAACTGGCTAAAGTGGCACTTTTTGGATTGTTGTGGTTCTGATTTTTCCAGTTCAGTTTAAGCAATTGTGTCAACCACCCTTCTTTATTCTATTTTATAATATAAGAGTACTAGACATATCTGTATATCTCGTGTCTAACGAAACTCTGTTTTCCCAGATGATATAGTGGCAAGTTTTAGGCTGCAGAAGACGGTCCCTGAGCTTGAAGGAAATACATCTAAGCTCGAATTGGACATCTATGCGGAAGTTGGCATCCCTAACTCCATTGTATGCCCCCCACAAACACATCTTTTATTTCACTTCTTGATATGTTCTTCCACATGCTTTTCCTGATGCTTGGAATACACATGCAGGTGGTTGTAAATTTGCTACATCCATTAGCTGGATCGAACTGGACAAATGTCGTCTTCAGCATTGTGCCTTATCCAAAGAACTTGACTATATCATCGACATGGTTGAGCATTCTTAGGTCCAATTTTATGTCCCTTGTTGTTCGGCAGTCAACGTTCCACTTGACCAGGTCCCTGTTTGGCAATTCATCGTCCTTTGAAGTGCTTAAATTCCCTGGAGGAATAACAATAATTCCTCCGCAAAATGCTTTTCTTCCTCAAGCACACCGTGCAAGTTTTAATTTCACTCTGAATTTCCCAATCTACAAAGTGCAAGACAGAACTGATGAGTTGAAGGATCAGATGAAGACAGGACTACTGATCAATGCTAATGAGGTTAGCGCTGCCTTCTCACATTGTTCCCCTTTTGTCCGTCGCAATCATTGTTGAATATATCTGAAGGATTTGGGTATTTGTTTGTTTCTTTATGTTGTTCATGCATTTAGGTTTGTATGTGTTAGAATCCTCTTGTACCCTTTCAGACATGTGACACCTTGCATTCTGTCTTTAATTTCTGAGATTTTGTTAAAAATGCTTCCATCAGTGTCGTTCTTCTCATATTACTTTGCGGGTGCGCGTGTGAAAATGTAGTTCGATGAGTATGATAGAGCATGTTTGGAGTAGCACAGTTGTTTGTTTGATAAATTATTATAGCATGTGGCATATGGATTGGGAATGGTTATTATACTTAGTTAAGTGCAGTAGTGTGGTTCTGTTAAGACATGATAGCAAGTCTATAGTTCCCGAGACTTAAAACAAGCTATCTCATTCTCTAGTCTTTAAATAAATGCATTTATCCCATAATCCTGTCCAACTCTGTTAGACAAGACTTGAAATACAAACGGGACTGGGACTTTAATCCATATTAGATATTTGCACAGTCGATGTGTAATAGTGTACATTGCCCTCCTTTTCTTCTTTAATTGAATTTCTTTTATTATGCATTGCAGAACCTTTTTATCAAATTGGTAAATTTGCAAGGTTCAACAGTTCTTCCTCCAACTATTGTTGAGACCTACATTGTTCGTGTTGTTGGGAATCACCAGCCATCTGTACCAAGGATGAAGCAGTTGGCGCAAAAAATCACTAATTCATCTTCAGGGAACCTCGGTCTGAACCATACCGTATTTGGCAAAGTAAAGCAGATAAGACTCTCCTCCTATCTTAGACATTCTTTGCATAGCAGGGGCAGTTCTGATGCACCTAGTCCATCCCCCAACCAACACCATGGTCATCACGGCCATCATCACCATCACCATGGTCATGAAGGCAACAGGCATTTGGCTCCTGCTCCGATAAACTTCCCTGCACATACACCCAAATACGTTGCTCCACCTCCATCTGGGTGTCCATATGGCAAAAAGGCAAAGAATAAGGTTCCTGTAACGCCAGCTGCTGAGCCTGTGGCCAATGATCACCGATCTGCTTATCCTGCTGCCTCACCGCCTTCTTCTGTTCATCATCCTCCACGTGATCCCAGTATGCACAGTATATCGCCTGTTCCGTCCCCTCCTGTTCTTCCGGAGCCACCTTTGCCTGCTGTTTCCTTTGGTGATGCACACCCTCCGAGTGAGCGCGCAACAGGAACAGGTCCATCTGCTGGAATGTTGCATGTGGCCCCTGCACCGCAAACATGTGAGTTATTTTTCCTTTACTTTCTGTAATTATTTTTTTCTGAAAAGATGCACTGTAGAATGTGGGCAAAGGAAGTAAAACCTTGTCCAAAGGGATATGTTCAACTGATAGTCTGATACATAATCTTGGACAGTTCATTTTCATTTGTGTTGTCATTGTTTGTGCTCCTGAAGAGAATGCAGTACATCTTGTTCATTTCGCTGGTACCTTGGCAATATCGATCTGGATGCCTAACTGATAAGTTTTGGGATTATTTTCGAAAGTTGTTTCATTGATAGCAAAAGGCAAAAGATAACAGTGAAACTGAACAATTATTTTCTGGGTTAAGGATTTCCATCTGCTTAGTCTCAGGTGCATGTCTAAACCTGTTTGGCTTACTGTGCCACTTTATGGTACCCCCTCTGTCCTACAAAAGATGACGAAGATTTGTTTAGATTTGCATGTATCTATACACTAAAACGTGTCTAGATACATTCATATTTAGACAAACCTGCCACTTCCTTTTGGGGATGGAGGGAGCATATTCTTTTGATAGTTATGAATGGGTATTGTTCTTGATAGTTATAAGTACCTATCACTTATTAATGGATGTATGTATATCCGTGTCCAGCTATTGATTATGTTATTAAGATGCAATGTTAAACATAGCCTCACGGCATATTTTCTGGTCGGCCAATCAGTCCTCTACTTCTTCATGTATACCTTACTTGATGTATCATTTTTTCTAAGAATTCACTGACTACTGTGTGTAATTGGCCCATTGCAGCTAATGCCAGACGGACGCACTCATGTCATTGGTTGCTGGTAGTACTCCTTATATGTTGTACGCTGCTGAGGAGCCTACTGTGACGAAGAACACACAGACCGTCTAATTAACCAGAAGATGGTCTAAAATAGAGATTTTCCAAACAGAGGATGAGGCACGGCCGTTTTTTCTTCTTCTCTGGTTTATTACAGCCGTCCGGGCGGGTGGGGGAAAGCACAAGTCAGCGTCCCGCCCTGCTGCTTCAGGCGCGCTGTTAGCCTGTTATACTTGTTAGTGGATCTGTGGATGTAAATACGGATGGGTTATATAAGTGAGGCAGGCAAAGTAAGAAGGCAACGATGGGCGAGCAGCTAGCCGTGGTGCTCGTAGCGGTCAAAGCCACAGCGGTGGCAGGCCCCTTCTCTAGCGAGCGCACGCATGCTTGGCCGGGTTTGTCGTTGCTGCTGCCGCTGTTCAGAAGAGGATGTTCGAGTGTAAACACTTTTTACATGAGAAGTCATACTAGCATTTTCTCCTCCTGTTGTTGGTACAATTTTGAGCTGCTCGATCTTGTGCGTGTTGCTATGGAACTGGAACTCTTGTCTTTTTTTCTATTTTTTTTGATTTTCCATCTTTCATGCTACTGCTGGAGAAAGTGGGAATTAGCTGTAGAGAAGGAAAAGACGTTGGGACTTGGGACTCAAGTGTACGCATGCCAGTTTAGACTTATTCTTGACCGTGCGTCAGGACATGCTGTTAGAGCATCTCCACCGGGGCACCGGCAAGCCGTTAGCGGTGGGCTGGCAGTTTGGGTTGAGCTGTATGCTTTACCTTTTCTTTTTCTCTAGCTATCTATTTTCTTGGCGATACCACAAACAGGCTATGGGCAGCTCATCGAGAAAAGTTTGGCCACGAGGACATGCAGGAGGACGTTGAAGAAGAGGGTGGTGGCATTGTCCACGTTGAGCGCGCTGACAGAGCAGGAGGCTGTTGCATCTGCTTGATGTGGACACTGACGAACTCACTCTAGCGGGCGTGGAACCAGCTCCTCTAACGTCAAGGAACAAAGTCAGAGAAAACAAAGAAGGAAAGTCATGAAAATATAGGTTAATCACCCTATTTTGTCATTACTGTAGATAATTACTGTAGCCACAAAAAAGTAAACTGAATTTTTTAACATTATAATTGTGCCCATATGTAGTTAGTCTAAATACATAACATAAACTTATATTATGCAAATTAATTTAAATTATTTTAAACTAAATAATATAATTTAAAAGAAGCAAAGTCAGGCAACTGTAGCTTCTCTAACTTTATAACTCCACGTTAGAGGATCTGGCTCCGCGGGCGTGAGGCCGCTGCATCTAACCCGCAGCCGGCAGAGCGCGAGACATAAAGCTTGAAACTCAGTGAGTTTAACGAGCGTTAATGTTAATGAGCTAAACAATTGAGTTAAAGAGTTTCGTGAGCTACCTGTCAAGCGAGCATCTCCAGCGGCACCGTGCATTTTCGGCTGCTGCCGGGTCGCCGTCGATCCCTCTCCGCCGCCAACCGGCGTTGCCTTTGCCTGTACGACCGGGTACTGTTCAGTTAGCGAGCACCAACCGAGGTGCAGTGCGGCAAACATGAATGCGAGCATCGCGCAGCAGTTCAGCAGCCAACTAACACTTGTCCTGTCCTGCCAATCTAAAACAAATCGGCGTCCTGTCCTTTCCTGCCCATCCATCCATCTCCCCAACCACATCTTCGCGCTCCTTAACTTCGCCGGCCCGCCGCCGTTCCCGATCACCAACCCCAGCTTAATCTTAGCTACTAACTCCAGATCTCATTACGCGGATGATCGAGCAGCGACGTGATTGGCAAAAGCCAAATCCAGACGGAATTGTGCGGCGTAAGAGCATCTCTAACAGAACTCGTGGATTAGGCCCCTTAAAAGCGCACATATCTGACGCTGAAAAACACGTTTTCGGTGTCGCGCGGGATCCCGCCAAACAGATACTGCAAACGGAACCGTAAAAGCGGATTTTTATTTTTGCGGTTTCTATTTGCAAGAAACACAGTACAAACTCAGACGCTCACAATACGTCCATACACTCACCCCTATAAACACACGAACGCATGCCCTATGCTTATGACCACCTCCGAGAGACTGAGCCGGCGGGTCTGGAAATTGATGAAGTCACCGTAGACGTCTCGCTATCGACAGGAATGTCACCTCCCACTGAAAGAATATTCCGTCTTTATGCGACACTAAAATGTCAAATAGACGATAAATAGACAATAGATACAATATGCAATAAACACATAGACAAATAGATGATAGGCAATATTTTTTACATCCGGTTGTTCCAATCCATGTAACCCAAACGCACAATACATGGAGAGTGACACAAAAAGTTGCATTGTCACAACATCAAACCGGTCAAGCAACAACGTGGTCGCCGTGCTCAACGGAGGCACCTCCATCGCCACCACCACTCACCGGAGACTCACCAAGACCACTAGCCGATCCACCACCACTTCTGAGCACCACGGCCTTCACGAGCTTGCCTTCTCTTCTACAAGATATCATGATCTTGTTCTCCTCGGGAATGAGCTTCTTCGTTGCCTTCTTCTCATCTAGTTGGACCCTTCTCTCCTCCAAGTTGACCTTGCGCTTCTCGCCAATTGCAAGTGCTTGCCACCTTGCTTTCTTTTCTTCGCGCTTCTTCTCGGGTATGATCAGGGGCGGACCTAGAGAAACTTACGACCGGGGGCGAATAGAGTGAGTGGGGGCATTCCTTTCGTGAACTTTGTAGACTTTGATACTTTTTGTGTCAAATATGAAAAAATAGTATAAAAATTTAAAATTTTGAGTGGGGGCCAAGGCCCCCACTTAGCTCTACTTGGGTCCGCCCCTGGGTATGATCATATTTGCTTCCATGGTATCCCTCATCATCACCTCCTTTGATTTCACCATGTCATCAATCTTGGTCCTCAAGCTTGCATCCTCGGCCCTCATTTTCTCCGACTCCTTCGCCCGTTTACGGCCATCAGTTTCCCCCCTGTTTCTTCCCCTCCTTGTCACTCTCATCATCAACATCATCCATTTGGGTGAAATCTCCCTTCCTCGGTGGAGCTTCTACATCCCTCAACCTACACTTTGCACTATGTTGAAGCACAAATGCCTTGCCCTTGAAAGACGCCATGTCCTTGTACCTTGACATTGTAATTTTATGCAACGTGCAAAACAATGCATTTGTGAGCAATGTATCCTACAATCGACCTCACAAATAAAGGAAAATGAAAAGCACAAAGTACTCACATAATCATCAATGCTCACTCGGAGGTGCATTTCTCACTCCCTCCAAGCAAGCACGCCAACGACTATAACAAGCTTTGATCACATCCCAAACGCCCTTGAAGTGACCTTGGTGTGAGTTTGGATGGATCAGTGGATACCATGGCTAGGTAATGACAAAAGTTATACTTGATGCTTTCCTAGTACCTCTTGTTGGTTTGATCATTGCCCGTCACCGTATCAAGTGACAACGCATCTCATGTCCTGCACAAGCATTGATCTTCAAGGTTATGGTAGTTGAAGGTTCTTCTTTGTTGGGTTGGTTGCGATCCATCAAACACCTCCTCTCCCTCGCCGTCCTCTTCATCACCCTTACCCTTTCCCCATATCCTTCATCACTGTTTATGCCAAGATCGAACAACTCTAGCAGCACATTGTCAATATCAACCGGGCCTGAATTCAACATGTCAGACAAAGGAGGTTGGAACATCATCGTGCAAATCATCGCTACATGTAATCGAATTCTGAATTTTACCGAACCGCAACTGAGGTACATGTACAAAAAGGAGGAAATTTCATACCTAGTCGGGGCTGTCGGAGCGGCGGCCGCTGGCAGGGCGGTGCGGTGAGCTGGCTTCTTGGAGCGCAAGCTCTTGGGATGCGGCGAGCATAGTAGCAACATGTCCGCCTTCTTACATGCAACGGCCATTGGTCCCCATGCGCTTCCACTTCTTTCCGGTCGCGGCGGTGGCTACAGGAGCCACACCAACTGCGGGAGGAGCCGCGTGGAATCCTGAGGCGCGGCGAGCTGCGTGCGGTTGGGCCACAGCGGCTGATTTCGTCCGTGCCTCCCCGCCCAATGACCCACACAATGACGAGCGGGAGCTCGGCGGGGTCCATGGTAGCAATGTCGGTTGAGGGCACAAAGCGAGTAGATTAGCCGGAGCGACACGGAAGAGAGAAGGGCGGGAGGTAAAAATGCCCCTCCCACCAAGTCCCCCCGCGCGTGTAAGGGGCAGTCGGTTTGCTCGCGAAAACTGGGGATATACCGCTTCGCGGGCTGAATTTATGGGCACTCATATTTTTTCTAACGGTTTGCTCGTTTTTTGTACCTGTTCGGGCTGTTCTCGCGTTGGAAACCATAAAAAAGAAAAGCCGTGAATTGACAATAAAACACGTTGACGTCGACATCACTTATACTCACTTGCAAACATTTTTTTGGCTGCAACAAACTTGGAAGATGACCGACGAAAAATACGGTTAATTAGCGAGTTCACACAAAGATCATGTCTGAGTTCCAAGTACGCGCACTGTCTGGTCTGGTTAACACTTTACACAGTACCGTCCGGTAATGACTAATGACTGCCAGGGGTCCCGGTGTCGGCAACGGCAAGGCTACTAGCAGGAAAGTGTACACCCGCGACACACTACTACTAGTACACGTTGAGCCTCCTCGCACACGATCCAGCCACCACCCCTAGCTATCTACACTTTCTTCCAGGCTCGGGTTCCAGCTCCCAACTCCGCCATGCCGCCTTCCTCGTCCTACCTCGCCACGAGCAGCAGCTTCTCCTACCAAAAGCTCAAGAAGCTCCCGCCGCCACCACCCCCTCCCGCCTCCACCGACCAGCTGCAAGGCGCGCACTACGCCGTCGCCGCGTCGCTGGACGACTACTACCGCCACGCGGCCGCCGCGATCGTCGCCAGCAGGAGGACGCCGTCGTCGTGGCGCCGCCGACGTGCTTCCTCCTCGTTCTCCGGCCACGGCCACGCGCGTCGGCGCAGGCCGCTGAGGATCTCGAGCCTGGCGAGGGCGCTGCGGCGGAAGGCGGCGGCGGTGGGCGGCCGCGTGCGCGCGTCCGTGGCCAAGGTGGTGGGACGGCTCCGGGAGGGCGGGCCCCTCGTCGGGGACCTCTTCGCCGGCAACTACATGTTCCTGCAGGTCACGCCGTCGTCCGCGCTGCCCGCGGGGCTGGACAAGGGGGCGTTCCTGCCCTACTACCTCGCCGTCAAGGCCAAGGGCGGCGCCGGCGCTCCTCCTCCTGTGCAAGACCTGATCCGTGCCTAGCGCTTCTTTGTTCCTTCTTGCGCAAGGCCTGATCCGTGCTAGTGCGATTGTGACCGTCCGAGCTTATTACTGCACTATTGTCCAAACGATCCAGGCCAGTTCCGCTCCATGTTCTCTGCGAGATGTTTCGCTGCTTAATAGGTTTTCTTGTCAGTAGCAGTGAATCTGTAAATCCAACGCCATGTTGATTTTTTAGTTTTGCGAGTCAACGCCATGTTAATTAATTGCAGTTATTCAAGGTTAACTTTGAGTGTAACTATCAGTTGAGCTATGACACACACAACTATGTACGCATATGCACAGGAGAGTGGGAGTGAGAAGGAACTGTTGTTTCATCTACTAGTTCAGTTCGTCACATGGGCTTGCTTGTGCAGTTTACTGTATACTTGTGCATGCGCAGCTGCATTTTTGTACTGCTCGGTAGGTCTCGCTCTCCGAAGCTCTGATTGCAGCCAGGTGATTTTTTTTTTTTCCTGCGAATCACAGGGCTTTATATTGATCAAATGACAGGGTTACAATCACTCTGAAGAGTGTCAGTTAGGAAGCTTGGGTTATAATTAATCCACAAGCATCTCCTCCTATCAGAGCTAGACTCTTTAGCACAAAGATGTGCAGCTTGATTTGCTTCCCTCCCAATAGCCTGAATGCTAAAACTAGTAAAAGCCCCACCAATCTCTCTAACCTCTTGGCATATAGGCCTCAGTTTTGATCTGTTCTGGTCATCAGCGTTGCACAATTTAACCATTTATGGGCGATATGCACTTACACGTACTGTATTGAGCTCCTCTTAACAGAAAAATCAGTTTGGAGAACGGGCTCATTGGATGGAGCCTGTTTTTGATTTTTTTTAAACATCAAATATTTTCGTAAAATAATACTTTTGTGTAGCCAACAGAATGCCAACGAATCCAATGACCATGTTTATGGTCCTTATGGATTCTCTTGGTCTTTCTACTCCCTCTGAACTTATTTATTTGCAGGTTTAGAAAGAAAAACAATTGCCTAGACATGCGACAATTAAATCGGATCGGAGGTTCCACTACTCCTATCTTCTATCCATTCTCTTAAGAAAACAACTTAGAGAGAGATATCTACATCATCTCCGTGTGCGTGATCACTTAGACGTGAGTTCTTACCAACTAATCGATGCTTGTTAGTTGTTATTAGTACTGTGGTGTACCATACCACCATCACGTGTCAGTGTCAGTGTCAGTCACCACTAATCACGATCAGTTTGCGAACGATGTAACAGTGGAAGCCACTTACTTAATCATGAATCTGGCTAATAATGCATCCGCATTGATGCTGGCAGGTGAGAGTGAGTGAGACGGTACCTTTCCGTGAGATCCTCTCGTCCGCTGGTTGCACATTCTTTCTTCAAGTGAACAAGACGAAATTGTTGATGGGAGAGCGATAACCTGGGGGCCCATGGTGGTGGTGCTCACAGGCCCAGTTGTTGCCAACCTTGCAGGGCCCACGGTTGCTCCCATGTGGGCCCAGTAGCTGCTGTTTTTACATGTACCCAATAGATGTTTCTGACATCCTTCGTACAACTCTCGCACAAGCAAACCAACATTTTTCCTCGGTAAAAGGCATGGGGGCCGTCTTCAAAAATATCGACCAATTTGTGACATATGCCACCGTGTAGGTAGTACCATTTGGTTGTATGGGTGGTCATCGATCCCATAGTTTATCCCTGAGCATGGCCTTTAGTAAGTCTAGCGAACACCGGAGAGAGATACAACACATTGATGTCACTATGATATTCCTCCATGCCAAAAAAGCGTGCAAAATCCATATGCCATTGCCTGCAACAACTTCAAGTACCACATTGCACTCACTAGTATGACATTTGTATAACCCTTACCAAGCTAATGGACAAAAATTTCATCCCCAATGCATGCAATCGATGCTCCAAACATCCATGGAAATCCTCTCGCTTCGTTTTGTGCCAGCATCCAAGTTGTGCCTTTTATTCGGTGCTTTCAAATAGATTAGATTGATCCAAACACTGCCACAATCGCTCGGCAAAACCTGTATTTGCTCTCAAAGCATGTGGACTCATACATGCTTAGGTAATAATCTTAGGTGTCCGAGGAGCTTAATATACAAGACACCTCCGGGCGATTTAAATAGTGCCAAACAAAGTATTGGAACACAACTATTACCGACGCACTATTGGCATGTTCTGCGTTAGGCATCCCAATAGCCATATTGGGAGGGCTACTGGGGGTGCCGGTGGAGATACCGAGTTGTGCCCAAAGAACTGTCATATAATGGTAGATGGCTCAAAGTGGACCATGAATTTGGACAGTCGTTCGATTGACATATCCAGTTTGGTTCTAAATCTTTACCCCGTAGTAGAGACGTGTAATATAGTTGTCAAAAACAAATAGACACATAATATTAGCGTTGTGAATTTATTACTTACTCTGTCCGTTTCATGATTCTTTTCATGATTTTAGTTTAAATTTGAACTAGAATCACGACAGAAATTATAAAAAAGAGAGCGGAAAGTCTCGTTGATTCCCGACCTCCAGTGCTCCCTACGTATTAAAAAAAATAAAAACTATATTTATAAGTTTCAAAAATCTTGACATAATTTCTAAAAGTAGCTAATGATGTATCCAACAAACGTGTAAAATATCAATTCAAAATATCTTGTATTCTAAGCTACACGAAAATGACGAAGTCTCATTATTTTTTGATTTGAAATCACTATATGCTCAGATCTACAATTTATCATTTTTGTATAGCCCAAAATACAAATTATTTTGAATTGAGATTTTGCACGTTCTGTGATATACATCTTTGACCATATCCTGATTTATTTTTAGAATTTTTTGAAACTCACAAATATGAATTTTGATTTTTTTAAAAATTCGGGATGACTGGTGCTCGTGTGCACCAAATCTCTACTCCAGAGAGAGTGCTTTTTATCGACATTTAAACATCTCAAATAATAGTGCACCGGGAGTACACGACGGCCGGGAGTACAAGATACGCCTGTATCTGCTGTCAGAAACATGCAACTGTTGCCCTTTTTTTTTGACATGCATGCAACTGTTTCCCTGCCAGGAACCAAAACAGTACTATCCCACGGAAATTCTTTGTGCCCCGGTCTGTGCTTCAGACAGAGTTTTATAGCTCATGTAATTCTGCTGGTACTAATTGCCAGGTCTACGAGTTTAAGCGAAGTTACAGTTTCAGCAACATAGACGGTACTATTTCACAAAAAATTTCATAAAGTTGAAAAACTTCCCCAATTCCAGAATACTCTCGACTCGTGAGCCCAGATCTGAACCATTTTTATCCTGAGCTAAAGTTCAGATCTTTTTTCCCGTTTCAAACCAAAAAAAAATCTGAACTTTGCTCGCAGAAAATTTAATAAAGTTTTTGTGACACAAATCTAACTATACCATTTCAATCAAACCAGCTAAATATTTAGACTGCTCAGCCAAAGTTTCCACCTGGGTAGTTGCTATGAGAATCTTCTACAGAAAAACAAAATCTGCAAACAGGATCATATTTGCATGGACAAGATACCAAAAGATCGAGAAAACAGGTTAAGGAAGTTTGGAGCCATTTGCCAGTAGATAAAAGTAACAATTGAATGAATCTGAATTTCTGATGTGTACAAGGGGGGGGGGGGGGGGGGTCTGACAATACAAAACGCTACGGCTACGGTAAGACGAAATTACACACGACAGCAATTGAATGTGAACTGAACGAGGAAGATACATGGGGCTTCCCTGGCAGACCCCGTGGACAGTGCGGCGCACGGCGCGCAGGGCTAAAGGAGAAACAATCAGTGTCACGGTCAGCTATCTGACAAATATGTACCGAGAACATGGTCGCGCGGTCGTCATCGTCGCAGAACGGTTTGTCAGAAAGGTTTACTGTGCTTGCTGTTGTCCCTCTTGAGCTGTACTTTGAGCTTCTTGCCGCCTAGCTGGAAACCGTTCATCATAGCGATGGCTGACTGCGCGGAAATGGGAGAGTCGTAGCTTACGAAACCTGCGCCAGGTTACAAGCAGATTTAGCAGATTACTACGTGCGCACGATACCAGCAGGGAGAGTTTTTGAGCGAGAGGCTTTACCGAAACATTTACTGGCACCAGTTGCTTTATCTACAAACACCTTGGCACTTACTACTCTGCCGAACCTCTGAAAGGCTTCGGAGAGTTCTTGGTCCCCAAATTCTTGTGGGATGTGGTAGATAAATAGGTTGGCTCCAGGAGGACCTGTACACGTGTAGTTAGTTAGGTTTTATAATGCAACAGAATTTCTAATAAAAGATGCAAAAAATGGTAAACCATAAAGGCATTGCTTAACCAGATATCCATAATAAAAAAGTTGGCACAATATATGGATTAGTGAAGTAGCTAGTAGAACTAAATATTTAACCCACAATCAGAGTTGTCAATCCGTCTTAAATATTCATGCAGGATTCTTGTATACATCTTTTGATAGCCTTACATACAAGTTGCTACCACATGTATAGATGCTCGTTTCTGTGACATATTACAGGAAGCAGTCAAAAAAAAATTACAGGAAATATTCATGGCATGGAAACAAAAATGCATGACATTTTAGGGAGATTACATGTTAACTAACAGGCACTGCTACTCTCGGAAAAATATGGTATTTTCCCTTGACAATAAAAGTAAATTCAAATATAAACAACAAATGTGGCTTACCTTCTGTTTGCGTATGGCCACCGCCATTGCTACCTGGACTAAAAGGAGTAGAATTGACGTTTACACTTGGAAGCTTAAGCGAATTGTGAGAATTCCCAAAAGGACGATTGTTCATGAGACCACCAGGATAGGATCCAGTATACGGCATACCAGGCACAGCTGGATAAGGGCTGCCTAACTGCATTGCATTAAAAGATCTAGGAACTGGATTCGGGGACAGTTCAGGGTTGATGCCTCGTATAGAGTTCCCATGATTAACAGGCTGAACCATATTCTGAAAGGGGGCTTGATTTTGCATAGGAGACAAAGGGTACTGCATAAGTCCGTATGTCCCTGGAGGCTGCGGAGAAAAAATGGGAGTTATATTCCATATCAGATGAGTGCACGTAAAAAATGTGTATTAGTCAAGACACATATTTCAATCTCTTGAAGGTCTACATATAACACTTGGGTATTAAAAGTACAAGTAGCATACTCTGGAGTGAATTCAAATTTTGGCAGTTCGGTTGCAATAGATATTCTTGTTCCAATGCATATGATAAAGACCAGCTATTCTATTTGCAACTATGGAAGTACAAAACAATCAGAGACACAACAGAGATAAGTTTTGAGGATTACTTTTGGCTTGCAAAGAAAACAATTCGTTAAATAACATAGTCTAGGCAAGAACTTTTCTGTAGCAAAGTTATAAAGAACACTGTCTTTAAATCAAACTAGGAACAGAACAAGGTATTGAATATCCAAAATTTCATGTGATATAATAATGTAAAGTGCAAACAAGGTTTAAAGAACAGCACAAATCACCTGATAACTAAATCCATTATACGGAGGCATATATCCCATCGGCAAAGCTCCAAATGCTGAAGAATGTGGCATTGGACCTCCATTCGGCATATTAGGTGGTTGCAGTTGAGCTTTCTGTGCTTTCCTGGCTTGCCTTTCCTTCTCTGTATCAGCCCATTTGACAACCAAGGGCACACTAGAACCCTACCAAATAGATAAGAATTTATACACAAAGTAAGCAAAACATGAATTCAGAAGATGTCCAGACTATTATTATAATGCACATCCCAGGTCTCAAAGAGTAGACTAAAAGGACAATAACAGGAAATATATTTAATTGGCTATTGTATACAATAACTAATATAATGATAATAAGCATATCATTTGGGTTGCTGCACTGCCAGTTATGTTTTGTAGTGTGTGCTTGTCACCAACAGTAAGTAATTGCTAACGTCAGCTCCATATGTGGGATATTCTAGCAATAAAAACCATTAATTTTCCCTTTAGATGTGCAAACACTCGTTTTCACGTCTATAAGTTTTTTGTATCATTTAAGTCATGTTGTGGATTGGTTGGGGAAATTCAGGACAAGTGTGATGAATCTAGGTGAAGCCTTAGAAGTGCAAACATGAACATATAATACAAGTATCAAACTATCTCAATTATTCAGAAAAAGTAACACACTGGACCAGATGTATGACTGGCCAAAGGCTCACACTATCAGCCTGGAAATAAATTATTTGAAAATATAGCAGGTTCAATGTCAATCAAGTGAGTGAATGTGTATAAACTGTTGGGAAGGAAAGTATATAGTTCACTGAGAATCATGACATATATATGCTACGTTGAGTGTTAACTAGAGTAAATTTCAACAAAACCTTCCTTGCTATCATAACTTATTTTGGGCGAACCTCTATTTTGTGCTTCCCATTAACAGCCTCAATAGCTGACATTGCTTGCTCCTTTGTTTCATATTTAAGGAAGGCGCAGCCAGCTGCAATAAGCAAAGTTATTTAACAATATTCAGTCTCAAAGCTATATTTTTAATTTGATTGACAATGACAAGTGACAAGGATATAGCAACATCTCCACAAGAACATACCTTTACTTGTTTGTTGTGAACCCCTCAAAATTTGTAAATCCTTAATATTTCCATATTTGGAAAACAAATCAGTCAATTCATTATCTGATACATTTTTTGGAAGCATTCCAATGAAAAGCTTGTGCTCTGCAAGTCATGGTAAGTGTAAATATGAGTGTACTATTCGCACGTCAGTGCAAAATTGGGACCAAAAGCAAAGGCTCATGTACAAAATCAGACAAAGACATCAGATGTACATAAACAGCAACCATACCCAGCCTCTCCAACTCTCCATCAGCATATTTTACTTGCAACGGACTAGACGCCTGTATTAAACAAAGAAAATTGTCATCAGCGAGACAAGTAGCAACAGGCCTGTAAAATCTGTACTTTTCTCAGGAGTCTTAAAGAAAAGGTATCTCAACTATGTCCAACAGGGTACCACAAGAGTAGCAATAACCTAAAACAAAATACTAGCTACGCACATGTGTCTAATTGACTCCACAGGCCAGTGTGACCAAGTAAAACCTGAGCATTCTAGTTTTTGTCCAATATAAGAATATGGGTCTTTAACTGCCAGGAGACATCATGGTATGCTTTGTATCACGTCTGGTGAACTTTTTTTTGTTAGTTTACATACATAAATAATGCAACATTACATATATCTCAATAATATCCATCTTAGTGGGTGATTAGATACTCAGTCTCTCTCTCTCTCTCTCCAGTCACTTTATGTGTTTATTTCATGAAGACATCTCAAGAATGAAAGAAAATTGACTCAAGATTTCCAGGTCTAGTGCAATCATGAAATTCTTTATGATTCTGAATAAAGGTAGTCTGGTCTGCCACAGTAACTGTACATTAGTTGCAATTCAAGCTAGTTGGACCTAAGCATGCAAGGCATGGACATAAATGAACTTTAGTTGCAACTCAAGCTACTTGAGAGCAAAGCATGCACTTTCATGAGATTTTGCATTACCTCAAAAGAACCAACTAGTGCATCTACATAAAAAGTTTGGCTGTGTTTGATAGGAGCCAGGCCACAACTAGCCACACTCGGGAGTTAGGTTTGGTGGGACCTCAGTTAGGTGTGCCACAAAACTGAAGCTACAATCAGTTCATTTTCCGTACAGTAAGTGTGGTGGCTAAATTGCTGATCGAACTTTTTGGTGGATGCGTCTCATAGTGACAAGCCTATCCTGTGTCTGTTGGCAACCAGAAGTCAAATTTTACCAC
This sequence comes from Avena sativa, assembly GCA_916181665.1. Lineage (NCBI taxonomy): Eukaryota > Viridiplantae > Streptophyta > Magnoliopsida > Poales > Poaceae > Avena > Avena sativa. Next base: position 431,508,982 of record OV702296.1, read on the forward strand.
AGACCTGAATTTCTTGCTGTTAAAACACAGTCATTATTTACACCATCATGTGGTAAGTCCAGTAGTCTAGCTCTTGCCTAAGGTTAACTGTAACCTTGTTTCTCCTCCAACCAAATACACCTTTTCTCTAATAGGCCCATATGTTTTGACAGGTCCTACTTGAAGGAACTGAAATTAGACTTCCTCTTAATATGTTCTTATGTTTACTTATCAAGGTATGGAACTTGTAACTATATCCTTCACTAATTATTATACAGCATTAACTTCCCACGATCAGGTTACAGCAGGCTAAACTAGCAATCAAATGGAGACTCCTTCACTATTACTCCTACTGTCCTCAATAAGAACTTATTATCTAGCATGTGGCTTTGAAGAGTACATGGGAATGAGGTTAAACCACTTAACTTTCATACATTGTACCAAATCACAACCCTGAATATTAGCAACCATGTAGAAACATGAAACAAAAAAGATAAAATTTACACAAGCATGAATGCAAGTATCCTATACCCCAATATCTGTAGCCGCTTTCTGCTTTATCATCAGAAAAATAGCGAACTAAAGATTCAACCGATAACTAAAGACACAAGTAGGTTACAAACATGACTATTCCATTATTTGTATTGCACGAGTGTTGCACTGTCTGCCAAGAATGCTCTAACATGTTGTACATTACCTAAGCACTAATATAGAAAAATAAAATTACCGCCTGGGTTAACTATAGTAAGAAGCATCCTTCATATCAGAAATGAAGCGACCCTGTAGAAGGGCATAGCCTTGTAAGCAATGCCACCACAAAATCTGGAAACGAGAATTTCTAGGTTTAACTGTTCAAGCCCTAATATAGTTAGTGTGACCCCTTGACAAACTAAAAATGGTTAACCTCATACAATCTGATGGAATCCACAGATGTTCAACACAAACAGTTCTAAATTTTAGACTACCCACAAAGCCACTAAATCAATTTTCCCTAGACTAGAATGCCCCACAAAGATTTTATTTTGTCACACCAACAGCTGAATACCTATCTAAGCTCCCAGTGCGTTCCCACCAACCAAATTGTTGATTGTTCGTGAACCACTCATGATATGCCAACCACTCATGAAAGCTACTCAGTCTGTAACAATTCCACCTAGGCAGATGACATAAAAGCACACTTATAGGGTCAAGATAGGAATGCTCACATACCCCCGGGAGCGTGTGCTTATTGTGGAACTCATTTACCGCCTTGTCGGCCTCATCCCTTGAGGGGCATATCAGGAAACAGCACCCTGCATTAAGAGGAAGATAGATAAAAAACTGAAGCATCAAGCAACCGAAAAAGCACTATCAGGTTTTACAGGGGCAAAGCTAGGGCGTCAATGTGTTGAACTAACGAGTAATTTTTGGCAGCGAGGTGCACTGGATAAATCTCCACATGCAGCGGAGCAGTGGAAGCCTAAGATTCTCTGACGAGATTGTGCAATGCCAGTTCAAAGAGAAGATTAAGCAAGCCCATTTCAGTATTTTCTGACGCCAGATTGAACCAAGTAGCTAAATGTTAGAGCTTCCAATCCCCAAATTACCAAAAAAGTCCACTCAAATGGAGCACATTTGCCCCTGCATTGCTTCAAAACGAGGTCAAGCCAAAAAAGGCCCACGGGAAATAGAAATAGTAGTATATACGGACAAAACTGAACTTTGGAAACATAGAGCGCTAAAAAATGCAAAATTGCCAGCAGCATTGGAGCAAATCTGCCAAACCTAGCGCAAGTCAGATCGACAGAACTCGAATTCGAGCTCAAATCACGCAGTGCCCGGAGTAAATTGTACTACACGAGATCTCCGTCCAGCATAGGGGGAGCAAACTCGAAACACCAGAAATTCTAAGCGGCCCGAAACACTCTAGCTCCTCCTCCGGCGGCGGCGGCATTGCGCCGCAAAAACCGCCGGAAAGCACGGAGGAAGGAGGCCCGGAAAACCGCGGAATGGTTCGAAAACTTTTGGCGCGAGGGAGCAGCGCGGAAAAACACGAATTTCGACCCGGCGGCATTGCCCCGGAATCGAGCTTGGACCGCGGCGGAATACCAGATCCGGGATCCGCACCTCGGGAGGCCTTGGTGGTCTTGTCCTTGATGACGGTGACCTCGTCGACGAGGGCCACCTCCTGGAACATGGCGGCCAGCTCCGCCTCCGTCATGTGCTTGGGCACCTGCCCCACGAACAGCTTCACGCTCTCGACCGCCTCCTGCTCCTCGTCTCCCCTTCCCGCTCCACCTCCGCCTCCCTCCCCCGCCGGTGCCGCCAGCTTCTCGCCGTCCTCCGCCATTTGCCGCCGGGCACCTCGCTCCTCCTCCGCCGCCGCGCTGCGCTTTGCTCGCTGAGGTGTGTGGGTCGGCTGCCTCCGTCCGCCTGGCACTGGCCTCGCCGCTCCGCCGAAATTATTATTTTTGGGGGGGCTTGGCTTGGCTTAGGTGAGGTGGTGGAGGTGATGGAGGAGTTGGAGTCCGGAGTTTTGCAATAAATAATTGGTAATGGATATGCACGTAGACGGAGTAGTTGCAGTTGATGAGAGAGAAGGGCAGGGGAGCAGTTGGTTTTCTGTTCTGTGGAGAGGGAGCTGTCCTTGTGATCTCCTTTTTCCGCCGCAACGGTTTTCTTGCAGCTTCCCTTCTCAATTTCAAAATCTGATTTTTTTTCCTAGGCTAAAACAATGATTTTTTAGATAGCAAGCTAAAATAATGATTTTTTTAGCAGGCCAAAATTAATAGGCTAAAATAATGATTTTTTTTAGATAGCAGGCCAAAATAAATAACACCAATACAGTGAAAAGATACAAGATGCTAAACCGAGCTTACAAGGTAAAACTGCACACACTTACACAAGAAAAGAGCCTACTGAGGACGAGGAGGCTTCCACCAAAAGGATATAAAATAATTTTTTTCATTCAGTTGCACCGAGATGACTGAGCATAGCGTTCAGTTCTCACTTTCTCCTTTCATTTACCTATGCTCCCTCCTTGAGAGTTGCCTCTCTTTGTCTGGCTCCTCTCCCCTTCCACTACGATGGCCTTAGCGACCAAAGTAGGGTGAACGAAGTGTGTGTATGTAGGATTAGGTCTTGGTTTCCTTTTTGGGCATTTGGCTTGATGTTGTACTTGAGTTACTCATAAGTGCCCGCGAGGAGTGCCTGATGGTTGCCTACTGTCTATCCTGGTTGTCTTCCATGGTGCATAATGATAACCGGAGGGGGGGTCAGGTGAACACCCCCCCAAGAAACTCGATGGTGGGTTGTATCGAAGAAAAATTGTGTCCATTCCCTTCTATCCACTATGGAGGTAGATTGAGAGGAGGTTGTGGATATGAGATCATCTCCCGCAGATTTGGTACACCGAGGGTTGTGAGAGCTGGCATCAACGACTTACATTCTTTAGTATGCATTCTCCTAGAGTTGTGGTTTATATGACAAGATGTCTACAAAAACTCGTACTTCTCCAGTCTCCACACAAAGGCCACCTTCCCCTTACAACGAGTTAGCAAGGTTCCACTCAAAGACAGTGGCATGTGTGTCTCTGATGAGGTCGCTGGAAGCTACAAGAGTCGATTTTCGTTCTAGCTTGCTATCATCTTTAGGGTCCTACATACAAAAGTGTCAAAATCGGACAAAAGATGATTAGGGGGTGCCTCGAGAAATATGGTTAGTTAGCTGATAACTAGCGAGTAATGAATGATAAAATTAGGTGTCTGTACGTCGACCTTATAGCGAAGGTCACCGTACACTATGCGATAATTGACACAACGATGTTTTTTAGTAGGTTGGTTGTCTCATTATGGAGCAGCTTAGTCCTACTTTAGGAGAGCGTCGATCGGTTTGAGCATGGACCCCGAGCCAAACAAGGCTTCCCGATGGCAAAGTCAAGATCCCACACGACGTCGGCCCGAGTCAAACGTGGCTCCTCGGGTTCGAAAATAGAGTCTAAGTGGAGCTCTAGCCCTCTCTCTTCTTGTATTGAATGGGGAGTAAATAAAGTGATCTCTCTCCTCCCCTTGGGGGTTTATATAGTGAAGCTATCCTTGACAAATGACCAATGCTACCCTTCATGGTGGTAGGTAGGGATACAAAGATAAAGCTTACAAAAGACCAAGGTTACCCTTCCTTGTGGTAGGTGGGAGGGGTAAAATGGTAAATCTTGGTCCACTAGCCCATGAAGGATGTAAATGAGAGAGGAGATGTGCATTTATCCCATCGTTGACTAGTCCATCTAGGCCTCAACCTAGTGGGATTCTTACTTCATGGCTTCATGGCTTCATGTTTGACTTTATATTTTATACCTTGTGGATATCTTTGACTTGATGGCCATGCTATGATAGAGGGTCCCTATTGATCCATAAGTGACTTGACTTGGCTTATCTTTTATCAACATAGGTGCCAAGTAGGATTGGGTACCATTAGGAGATTGATTCCCACTCTTACAACAAAAAGGAAAGGACTTGGTTGTAATTTATATTTTCTTTGGGGTCCTTAAGCAAATTTTTCTAAATTTCCTAATATAATGCTATATGTAGGACATTTGGGTCCCTCCCCTGAAACTTCTTGGATCCCCCATGCATGTGTGGTTTTGGTAATTGGCAATCTCTATTGACTAATGTTTTCATTGAGTTATGCTTGAAGGGTTTTTATATAGGCAATGCTTGAAGACCATATGTTGGTTTCAGGATCGAAAAAAGAAGAAGAAAGTGAAGATGGAGTTCTTATGTGGAACTCAAAGAAAACACGATCTAGCTTATATGTTAAGCCATGAAGGATCAAGATCTTGAGAAAATGACTACAAGAGAAGAATTTATGATATGGCTCTACGTGACGGCCATAATGAACTAGCATGTTAGCCATGGTTTACCAAGCTTGGAGCATGAGAACAAGTTTAGAATGCATTGAGTCCAAGAGATTGTGTTGGAGCACAAAAAAGATCAAGTGACGACCAAGGTGATGTTTAAGGTATGATATGAAGAATGGTCAAGGAAGAATTGAGCCTATGGCGTCTATATATGTCTTGGAGAAGAAGATTGTATGATCATTCATGTTTACTTTCAAGACATCGTCATGGTGAAGAGAGAAGAAAGTTGTGAGGCTGATAATGAGAAAGTACAAATATTGGATTCAAGTTGATCAACACACATATCATAGATGATGTACCAAGGCGGGACCCAGTGATCTCGTGGTATGGTAAACAATTGTGAGTTGCTCTTTTTGAAGTAACACATGATATATGTGTTTGGTGTTTACATGTGCTGTATGTATCTTTCCATTTGTTTACATCAAAGGAATATTTCATATACCCCATGAGAGGATGAATCATGTGGAGATCATCATCAATGTTGAGAAGTGTAACTTCAAGATGAGCATCTCGAGAATAGCATATAGTTTAATCTTGCTGTATGTTGGTGGAAATGCACTACAATAAAACATGCGGGCCCTAGCAGTTATAAACATCGAGTCACATGTCTAATCGCTGGGCTCGCACTAGCGTGAAAAAAGTCGCAAGAGATAACTACGTCGGAAAAAGTGCATAGGTGTCACTTTTTTCTCTCAGTGCATGGTGATCCACGGAGCTAGCGCTAGCACGACAACATGGCCTATATACCTCGGTAGAATAATACGCAACGAATATTTTAGTTTCGTGGAACAAAAGCATTGTTTCCTCGTGTTAGGTAAACTATTGAGCGGCACAAAAGTTAATGACAATCAGTGCTAATAAAATATTTTTATCATTTGATTCAGATTATATTTTGCATTAAGATATAAAATTCCATTAATAAAAATAATATCACATTCATTAAAGTACATAATATCCATTTTGGTTGTCTCCATTAGTAGTAGTTAACCTTATATTTCCTAAAGCCACACTACTTAAGATAAATGAAATCCTAAAAATACTTAGGAAAAAACTCTTATTATGAGATTTTGGGATTTTTTACTAGAAATCTATAATACATTAGCCATGGGATGATGACCTTGCCAATGATCTGATCACCATTATCCTCGCGACATGCGTTGATGACCTCGCCGACGATCCGACCGCCATTGTCTTCATGGCATGCGCTGATGACCTCGTCGAAGATCTGGCCATCGCCCTTGGTGAGTCTATTCTGGCTGCCATCCTGGTCACGAATCTGCAAGAGAAATGAGTGGTAGGGTTAGAAAATAGAACATAGAATTCAAAGATAATAAAATATGCAGAAGGGATAATGAACATGTATGCGAGCGGTCGAGGACTTCACTGCGAGTTTAGTAGATCGGGCAACATGATTGACTGAGACAACTTGGGCATATCTGGGTTCAGAGCGGAGATAGGGAGCCTGCATTCATAGTAGACACAAGGAAAGCCTTGTGAGATCTAGGGTTCAGAATGGAAAGTGGGAGAGCCTAAGCTCTAAGGTTAATTATCACTAGAGGGAGTGCGGTGGTGTGGGGAGCGCAGATGTGCGACAAGTGTTTTTTGTGTGCTATATAGGAAACGAGCATGGTGGACAGGGTTTTGTTCTTATGGGCTATTATTTGAGACACTATGGGCCTCCTTTTCTTAAAGTCCCCATCATGGGAAAAGCGGGTGCTCTTTCCCATGGTTCCTAATACAAGTTCCTCTATCAAGATAATTACCAACCACGGAAATCAAAGAAATAGAGGTATCACTTCACAGATCTTTAGTAACACCTTAATTATTTGGTACAAAACAAATAATACAACATGAAACACTTCATGGATCTTTAGTAGTTCCTTAATTATTCAGTACAAATGAAGAACACAATAGGAAACACTTTACAAATTTTTAGTAGCACCTTAATTATTCGGTACAAAATGGAGAATACGACAGGAAATACTTCACCATCTTAACTATACTACATTAATCATTCAGTACAAAATGAAGAACACAAGACATATTTTAACTATACTACCTTAATTATTTGGTACAATTAAAATGAAGAACAACATGAATCACATTATACATCTTTAGCTAGGTCCTTCTAGCTTCTCCTGAAATGGCGCCAGCACACGGCTAAATCTAAGCAAGTCTAAAGCCAAGCAAGTCGACTAATTGTGTTTACCTTATCTCACTCTTCTCGCCTCCCTTCTTATAGACTCTACTGAAACTCTTGGTTGGACAACTTTAACTTCCGGGGATGGGAAATCCTCCATATCGCTAGCAATGCACCAGAAAGCTCCGGCAAGTGTGATTTAATAATCAATTCCACCATGCTGCAAGGTGATTTATAGTGGAGGTCCATGAACCTGCTACCACGTCTCATCTATGTTGTTCTAGTGCTTGTTATGGATCCACCTAGGAGCTTTGCGATCCTTCAAAGAATAACCCCAATTGTTCCTAATAACGATCGATCGAGTAATCCAACAATAATAGCTATCGACGAATAAAAACAACAGATTGAGGATAAATTATAATGCTACCACCGCACTCAATGTCACTATCGATCGTCATCATCATGTTTTCAAGCTAGTGTCGCCGCCACTACTACAGCCACTTAGCCCGCTGAAGGATTCAAACGTTCATCACACGATATAGGTTGGTATGCCATAGAGACAATGATGATTGTATCGTTACGTGTGTGTATTTGCTGGTGGACGGTGATATAAATAAATGGTAAGGAGTCAAATCCTTATGGTACTATACACAAGTCAGTGACACATCTCTGACTAGTCAGCGCCACGCAGATGAATATTCTCAAGTGGGGGAGCCACATCAAATTTCATCAAACGTGCACAGTGGACAAATAAATGCTTCTATTCCTCTAGCGCGGAATTACCGGCTTCCGTTATTGTGTGCAATCTACCGCGGCACTTGGACGTGCTAGCATCGTGTCTACCATGGCAGATATATGGCCGCTAGCTTAAATAGGCACCGATAATGCTCATCCGTCGGGCAAAAAACTTTTCAGGTATTTTTATCTTGTGTTATTTGAAGAAAGTTCCGCTCATGGGGGAATATTTTTTTGTAGTGATGGACATGTGAATATATACCTAAGTGAGGCTTTTCTGTATAGATTTCAGGAAAACAATTTTCCAGTCACCGAGTGAGCACAATCAAGAAACGTGTTCCAACTTGAGGTAGGCATGATTGTCATCATCTAACTTAATTGAATGCCCAAGGAAAAGGTACGACCTTTATAGTTTTTCCATTTTATCTCAAGGTGATTGTTGAGAGACCGAGTTCTAGGTTTGATAGTCGTATGTATAGGGGGATGATATGTTGCTAATGTATCCATAATTTTTGATGTTCCATGCTTGGTTTTTATCTACTTTCTTATGTTTTGCCCACACTTTGAAGATGTCATATGCATCTATGTTTGCTACTCTATGAGGGACAAGCTGCATACTACTATGCTATGTTTTCTTTATGTGAAACAAACAAACGTCTTGCAAAGCATTGTTATTCATAAATCTTTTGTTTGTGCCTTTTCATGTTGCAACATAGTTGCTATGTCTTATTGTTAGAACTCTATCTTTCATGCTATGTTGAAGTACTATGATTCCAGCTATCAATGTTTTATAAATACTTTGATCAAGTTTATGATGGTGCATGTCACCTCAAAAATTATTCTTTCTTTTTATCACTTACCTACTCGAGGACGAGCAGGAGTTAAGCTTGGGGATGTTGATACGTTGCTAACGTATCCATAATTTTTGATGTTCCATGCTTGGTTTTATCTACTTTCTTATGTTTTGCCCATACTTTGGAGTACTTTTTACACACTTTCTTGGACTAACCTATTAACAAGATGTCACGGTGCTAGTTACCTGTTTTTTGTTGTTTTTCGTTTCAAGAAAGTCAGAAAATGAATATTCTCGGAATTGGACGGGACAAAAGCCAAAGTTAGTTTTTTCACCGAGGGGGACACGGAGCCAGAATACGAGACGGAGAGGGGCCAGAGGGCCGCCACACCACCTGGCCACACGGCCAGGCCTGGCCCGTGCCAGGGGCTGGTGTGGCCTCCTAGGGCACCCCCTCGGCCTCCCCTTTCTCCTATAAGATGCCTCCAATACAGAAACCCTAAGTACCCGATCAAAATTCTACGAAAGAGTCTGTAGCTGCCGTCATCTCCATACCTAGATCGAGAGGGATCTGAAGCTCTTCCTGGCACCCTGCCGGAGGGGAGAATTCACCCTGGAGGCCTTCTTCATCACCATGCAAGCCTCCGGTGTGATACGTGAGTAGTTCATCCTTGGACTACGGGTCCATGTAGTAGCTAGATGGTTGGTTCTTCTCCTTTGTGCTACCATGTTTAGATCTTGTGAGCTCCGTTCATGATCAAGATCATCTATTTGTAATCCTACATGTTGTGTTTGCGGGGATCCGATGGATATTGAGATGCTATTTGAGATTGATTATTGATTCTATCATGTCTTTGTTATTTGTGATCTTGCATGCTTTCTGTTGTTACTAGCTATCTTGGCCAAGTAGATGCTAGCAACTCCAAGGGTTAGTATTTATGCTCGATAGTGGGTTCATGCCTCTAGTAATCTGGGGAAGTGATAGAAATCTCTAAGGTACTAGATGTGTTGTTGCTACTAGGGAGAAAACAATAATCCTTTGTTCATAGAACAATCGTATTGTTTACTTTACATGCAATGCGTAATGCAATTATCTATTGCTTGCAACTTAATGTTGGAGGGGGTTTGGATGATAACCTGAAGGTGGATTATTAGTCATAGATGCAGTTGGATTACGGTTTATGTATAATGTTGTAATGCCCAATCAAATCTCAAAGGAGTCAAGATGATTAGTATATGCATGTATGCTTTCTCGATGTTTGTCAATTGGCCCACTATAATTTGTTCACCCAACATGTTATCTATCTTAAGGAGAGCCACCACTAGTGAACTATGGACCCCGGTCCTTTCTTTTACCATCAATCTACAACTGTTTACTGCTTTCTGTTTATTTTCTGCAAGCTTTTACTTTCTTCCACACAATACATTTAATCCTTTGTTTTCAGCAAAACCGGTGAGATTGACAACCTCACTGTAAGTTGGGGCAAAGTTCTGTGGTTGTGTTGTGCAGGATTCCAAGTTGGCAACAACACCTTGGAGGTGTTTCCTTGCTCCTACTAGTTCAATAACCTTGGTTTCATAACTGAGGGAAACTTACTACTGTGCTCATCATACCTTCCTCTTGGGGTTCCCAACGAGCTCGATATCAACCACAAGCCAGCAAGTATTTTTCTGGCGCCGTTGCCGAGGAGTCAAGGACATCTTCACAAGGGGAGTCCCTCATAACCAATCTCTTTACTTTGTTGTTTTTGTTTTGCTAAGTTTATTTTTGCTTTGTTTGCTTGTTTCTTTATCAAAAACACAAAAAAATAGTTGTACTAAGTTTGCTCTCTTTATTAAAAACACACAAAAAAATATTAAGTCTTTCTATAGTTGTTACCTCTTAGCTCACCATGTTGATCCCTAAATTCACCCTGAAAGACCTTTCAATAGGTAGTGGCTCTATAATTGGAAAAAATAATATTGAAGAATTCTTTAATCATGTTAGTAAACATGAGGATATTGAGGATAGATCCCTTGCAGAACTTGCTCCAAACTATGAAATTGTTGCAGCTTCTTTAGTTCACATGTTGGAAGCTAGGTTTGTTAACCTTAGCCCCTTAATGCAAGTAATGTTTCTTAAACTTAAAGAAATTAAGGACCCTAAAAAGAGAGATTTTATTCTGGAAACTTTGCTTAAGGAATTCTATGATGTTTCCAAGGAAGCTAGAAAAGTCTTTGAACGTTTTAATTGTTGGAAATATGCCCTAGAGACAAATAGTAGTAAGGACTATTATCATATTTCATATAGTTTATGATTAAGTTTTATATCATGCTATAACTGTATTGAGTGGAAACATCAATACACGTGTGATATACAAACAACCAGGGGTTCCTAGTGAAACTCTAGTCATTGGTTCATTGGTCAACACATGATCATGTTTCCTGATCATGTGGCATTTATGCCAGTTGGAAATGAGGTCATCTCATTTTGAGAATGAGATGATGAACCAATACCCAACCTAAACATTGTGACCCTATCATATCACAAAGTTTAAGTTACGATGATTAGAAATGGATCCTCGTAGACTATTCCTTAGACCGTGAGGCTATATCAATCACTGTCTCCCGGGAGTGCTTAGATAGCATCAAACGCCATCTGGTAATATAGTGGTTATAAAGGTGTGTTCAGGTACTCGGAGGAAACCGTAGAGGCAATATATGTCAAGAGCGGGATTTGTCCATCCATGTGATGGGAAGATACTCAAGGGCCCACTTGGAGAAGTTATATCCAATAGCTGCACAGCGTGTGATTTGATCACGGGGATATCACTTGTCGGAACGAGTCAAGTAGCATTTTTCAGTAACGAGATTGAACATGACATGGGGATGTCATTTGATCAGATCTCGGACAATGCAAGTATCGAGTGACAAAGGGAATAAGACACGACTGTCCCGGTTCAAACGACGAAAGATCTTCGTGGAACGCACAGGGGTCACATGGCCATCCAGGTCCCTCTGTCGATCATTGGTGCGGGAGTGTCCCGACCATGTCTAGAGTGTTCCCGAACCATGGGGTATCACACTTAAAGGCTTGATGATGCTTAGAGAGTGTTTATAGGATCGGTGGAATCGCTGAAGAATAGTAGAGAGAAAACCGGAAGGGTTTCGGTAAGTCCGGAGGATGTCTCGAGTGGAGGTGGCAGGTGTTCCATAGCCACGGAGATTGAATAATATGTGAATGAATGTTAAATTTTGATTTAATCATTTATTCATAATTATTTAATAAAGAGAAAAATCAAATTAAATGGTCAAAGGCTTAATGGGCCAATTTCCGGAGGAAGAGGGCCCATTAGGGAAAAGAGAGAGGGAGAAGGGGGCCAAGGGGGTGGCCGACGCCCTAGTGGGCCAGCCCCCCCGTGCGGGGCCCATGGGGGTGGCCGGCGGTGCCACCCCTCCCCCTCCTCTCCTTTAGTCCCAAACCGGGACTTTGAGGGAGGTAGTACCTCCCCCCCTATCCCCCTATATATAGTGGGGGTATTTAGCCAATTTAAATACACCAATAATCAATAAAGGTCTTCTCACTTTTGGGAGGACCTCCAGTTGATATTTTCTCTCTCCCCCTCTCTCTCTCTTGTGACTATGGTCCCAAGTCTGGGCTGCGCGAGCGAGAGACATCTTAACCACGGAGCGCCGTCGCGGTGCGGGTTTCGGATCCGGGAGCTCTACTTCCACAACTGCTGCTGGATCAGGGAAGCGGGAGTCATCGTCAGGCACCGGACATGTGTAACTCCCCGCGAGGTGTCGCACTTGAGGCACTCAAGTCGTTGGAGCCAGAGGAGCGCAAGGACTTCATCGCGACCTTGAGGTCGGCTTCGGCTCGTCTACATCAACCGCGCTCTCCTGAGCGTTGACAACGCTTTTCGGTCTTCAAGGGTAAGTTCGCGAAAAGCCCCTCCCGTTACTGTATTACTAATAGATAGGTCCTGGCAGCTTCAGGGGTTCAGGGGCGTAGAGTAAAATTTATTGTTTTCATACGCGGAACCCCAATAGTGGTATTAGAGCCAAATCTATGCGTAGTAATGCTAGTACGGGTAGAACACACGAGATGTAGCATGTGGGCGTTGATCTTTTAGTTGTTACCCTTCCACGTGTACTTGTGTATACCGCAGTAATGCTTGATGAAGCGGCCCCCAACCAACTTTATGCGTTCATTCGCGAGATTGGTCCACGCCTGACATACGGCTTGTACCGTATAAAGTGGCTTAGGGGGGTGTCTGTCTCTCTCGCATTAGTTGGTATGCCATTTGCAACGGAGGGCCCCGAAAGGGGTGTAGTAGAGACAACTACTTGATCAGCGTTGTGCTAAAAGTTCGTAGGTAAGAACGGTTCTTGTGTGAAAGCCCATTCAGCCACGTAAAACATGCAAAGATAAAGTAGAGGCGTCTAACTTTGTTTTGCAGGGGGGGGGGGCGTTGCTTTGTGATATGGTTGTGGCAAAGGTAAAGTGATTACCTTTTTGTTACGTAGTAGTAGATAGTCACGGAGGTGGCGAACTACCACACCAGAAAGACACTGGTACCCTGGTGTCTACGGCGCCGGAGCCCTGGCGCCGGAACCCGGTGACGGCGGATGGAGATCACGACGTGAAGGACCATATCACATAGCATTTACATTCAATGTTATTGTTTGTATGTCTTATTGTGTGCTAGTATTAGATACTCGACGGTAGCCTAATAAGATGATCCCTGTTAAAATTACCAACGATTGTGTTCCCCCTTAGTGTACACCACCAAGAAATTTCTTCGGTATGAGGCGATCCAGGGTTACAGGCCTGGGTGTCAGACATATCTATGTTCGCATATAGTGGGTGTAAGCCATGTTGCACAGTGAATACACTAAGGTTGAGTTGGCGAGCCTAGCACGCCACAGAAGCGTGGCCTCGGAACACGGATGGTCGAAAGATCGAGCACGAGTCGCATGAATGATGTGACCGACGTTTAACGTCCACCTTTGAACCCACATCGATGGCCGTGATGATCGGGGGAGATGTGGCAGATAGGGGTCGTGTTATCACTAGGAACCCTTTTGGGGATAGGTGTTTATGAGTGGAGTTATTATTAACTTATTTAATTATAAACTTAGTCTAAATTCCTTTTGCAATTATAAATGTAGATGGCTCCTTTCGGGTTGATGATTGATTGGTTAGAAGGAGAGAAGCTCAGATTAGCTGGATCAAACTTCTCCATATGGGTTGCATGTCTCCACATTCTCCTTAGTGAGAACGACATGGTCGACTACATACTCGACGGGATGGATTTGGATCAGCCCACTGACCTAGAGACCCTAGAGGAGCGGAAAGACCGCTATCTCCGTCGTGAGATGGCCTCCTTCATTTCAGTTACCATGCGTTTCAGAATGGTTGATGAGCTGTGGCCTTTCGTGGGTGATGTCGACCCTCGTTTGGTGATGTGATGACCCACAAGTATAGGGGGTGTATCGCAGTATTTTCGAGGGAAGTGAAACCCAATTTATTGATTCGACACAAGGGGAGCCAGAGAATATTTATAAGCCTTAACACCTGAAACCCAATTTATTGATTCGACACAAGGGGAGCCAAAGAATATTTATAAGCCTTAACAACTGAGTTGTCAATTCAGCTGCACCTAGAAACAATCTTGCTCACATCAGTTTATCAGTAGCAACAGGTTTGTAGTAGCAATAGTAAAGTAGCAGCAGTAGTAAAAGCAAAGACAGTAGTAACAATAGCAGTAAACAGTAGGATTCGAGTGCGGTAGGCATAGGGATGGATGGACGGGCGTTGCATGGACAAGACAATTCACAAAGCAATCAGAACATAGGGCAATTGCAGATCAATAAGATAAAGCATCGAAGTACTAGATAATCCTAGGCATGTGTTCCATAAATAGTCATACGTGCTCGCAATGAGAACTTGCACAACATCTTTTGTCCTGCCAGCCCGTTTGCAGCGGGGCCTCAAGGGAACTACTGGCAATTAAGGTACTCCTTTTAATAGAGCACCAGAGCAAAGCATTAACACTCCGTGAACACATGTGATCCTCACATCAAAGCCATTCCCTCCGGTTATCCCGATTTCTGTCACTTCGGGGCCATTGGTTCTGGACAACAACGTGTATAAACAACTTGCAGGTAAGACCATAAACAATACTATCATAATGAATCAATAACATGTTCAGATCTGAAATCATGACACTCGGGCCCTAGTGACAAGCATTAAGCATAACAAGTCGCAACAAAGTCATAAATCACTAATAGAAGATACTAGGCACCATGCCCTAACAATCTGATGCCATTACATGAACGATCTCATCCAATCCCTACCATCCCCATAGCCTACAGCGGGGGATTACTCACTCATAGATGGGGGAAACATGGATGGTCGATGGAGAAGCGATGGTGATGATCATGGTGATGATCTCCTCCAATCCCCGTCCCGTCAGGGTGCCAGAATGGAGTTTCTGGTGTTGTTTCGTGGAATCTAGTGGTGGCGGTGGAGCGGAACTTCTTCTAGAAAAACGTCGAACCCGAATTTTTAGGTCAGAAGGCTTCTTATAGGCGAAGAGGGAGACCGAGGGGGTGTCTGGGGCGGCCAGACCACCCCCTGGCGCGGCCTGGGCTATCCCGCACGGCCAGGTGGTGTGGCTTGGGCCCAGCCCCCTCCGTCTCGTATTCTGGCTCCGGGAGTCTTCTGGTGAAATAGGATTTTTGACATATTTTCCGAGATTTTTCCTGATAGTTGATTTTCTACACAAAAAGTAGACACCAAAGCAATTCTACTGAAAACAGCGTCAGTCCGCGTTAGTTGCATCCAAATCACACAAGTTTAGAGGAGAAACAATAGCAAAAGTGTTCGGGAAAGTAGATACATTTTGGACGTATCAACTCCCCCAAGCTTACATTATTGCTTGTCCTCAAGCAATTCAGTTGAAAATGGAGTGCAATAAAAGAAACTTTCACGAACACATTTGCTTCATATGATGTATATATTCTCAGCATGTGATCAACTACTTAGACAATTCATAATAAAGAGTATGCAACTAAGTTTACTCAATAGGCAATGCAAGCTATGAAGAGACTCCAACTTAAAAATAATAAGTATCATGAAACATAAACATAAGCAACATTACAATGCTCATAACAAGGTATGAAAGAGTGGTATCTCGCTTGCCTTTGATTATGAATGCCAAGGCACCTCTGAAGTTCAGGTGAAGACTAGAAGTAAAGATGTCAAAGATACAAGCATCAAAGTCATAACACAAACAATCAAGTAATGAGACAGGCACAAAGAATGACAACTATGCTCTCAAGGAAGTGCTCGTAGAATAAGTGGAGACTCAACAAGGAAATGAAAAGGTTTTGAATAGTTTTGAAAGGCTTCCAAATGCTGAAAGTATGGTACTCATTAGCTTTGAGCTATCATTGCCCCTATCATAAGCATCTTTAATGTGGTTAAGGTGAAAGTGAGGTCCAATCTGAATTATATGCTCGACAGACTATAAACTAGAAATCCCATGTCCCTTGAGTACGAGGGCCGCTCCTCATGCTACTCAACTTTAGTTACCGGTAAGTTCTTGTCATCATAAATACGTGCGTATCATAGAGAACCGCCAACGGGGTACCCCTTGCCCGATGATACGGAAGAATCCCCATATCAAAATGACAAGGCAAGCAGACAATGAGTATCTCAGCAATCTTCTTATTTACCATGGGAAAATGGTGCTTTTTTCTCTCTTTCCTCTTTTCATATACTTTCTTTTATTTTTCTCAATAGCTATCTCTCTTTTTTATAAGAAGAATGCTTCATAGATATCATTATGGTTACGCTGCAGGTTTCCACCATGACGACATGGATTAGACCGGCGGCCTAGATGTTTCTCTAACACACATACATGACTCCATGGACTTACAAGCTCCCCTTTTATTTCACACCGACGACATCCGCAAACAAAAGAGCATGGTATCAACTGGGTATATATTTACAAGTGTTGAAAGCGTTCCCCGTGACAGCACGGTTCTGCTAATCCCCAGCCTATAATTTGCAAGCATATAACTTTCATGGACAGTCACAATGGTTCAGGTTTATTAAGTGGAGGAAATAAAGTGTGCCATCAAGTTCGTGAGAGCTTTACTAACTAACTTTCTCATAACAAGCAAACATTTTATTCAGAAGAAATCAAGGCATATTGAATATGCACGGAAATAGCAAATGATGCTAATAGGTAGGTATGGTGGACACTTTGGCAAATTTTGGTTTTAGTGAGTTGGAAACATGAGTAAAACATACTCAGTGAAAGTGAAGGCTAGCAATAGTAAGGGAGCGACAAACGAGAGAGCAATGGCTGTCATAATCATGCTTGCAACAAAACAGGACTAATCATGGCATGAAAGTGATTCAAGATCCTCAAGGCAAAATAATTCATCGAGGCTTAACTGATTGTTTCAGTCATATGCATGCGTGAGCATGTGCCAAGTCAATTCAAATAAAACATTCAGAGGAGGATACCACAGTGTCATACCAAGTTATGAATAGAGTAATGCAAGCAAACACTAATATGACATGCTACAAACTATTAGCAAGCTGTATCAAACTCCTCCTCCGTGAGAGACCATCCTACCCTGTTATCAAGGTTAAACAAAACAGGTGCAGGCAAAACAACAACACGCTCGGACTTGCTCTTTCTCCAACCAGCTTTGAGAAAGGTTATTTCATAAGACAACTCACTCAAACTAGCCCACGAGGAAACAAATTTATGCTATATCATGGAATTAAGATCAAGCCTTTCTACGAGAAACTGTAGGTCTAGATGATGAGGCACTAAACCATGCAAAGCTAGTAAACGAGAAGCAATGAGGCCCCCACAAATTCCACCTTTCTCGTTTAAGAGCAGCAGAGATAAATGCTAGATCATATGAAGATAACTTATTGGCAGTTTTCCTAGTAAGAACACACTTGGCAATAAAGTAGGCAAAGTAGCGAATGGAGGGAAGATGAATGTTACGGATTTTTCCACTCTCCTTTGAGAAGCTGCTCCCTTGGCAAATTTCTGCGTATAAATCCATGAGTGGTGCAGGTCGCTCTTTAATCCTTCCACATGATCCCCATTGAGGTACCTTAATAGCTGCACAAAAGTCACCGAGAGAAAGGTCAACAACAATATTGTAAATTTTGTAGTGGACCATGGGGTTAGGCAAAGAGTTACTAAATTGAAAATCCTGCACCACAGACATGGTTAGCTTCACAAATTGACAAGGTTCATCTTCCAAAAAGTGCTCCAACCCTGCATTAGAAACCAAAGTGTGGAAATCCTGGAGAATTCCTGCAGCTCTCATGAATTCAGAGCATGGGTAAATGGAAGGAAAAACTTCCTCCTCTAGGTGAACCTTCATGACCTCAGGCACCCATAGTTCATGTTGGTTTAGTTGATGCTCATTCATCTTCTACTCTGAAATTTAAACACCTATTAAACAAGTGATTGCAAAGTGAATATAATGAAGGGTACTATTCATAGGGACTTGTAAGAGGCCTAAACATGCATCAAAACTATATCTCTAAGCATCAAACAAGCTTACAAGCTCTCATAACCTGTCATCTACAGCAGCAAAATACTCAAGATATAATCCACTAAACACAAATCTACTTGGACAAGGGGAGGAGTCACATACCAGAGAACAAGTGCTCCAAATTTCAGCAACAAAGATGGGCTAAGCAAGGAGATCGAAAAAATCAAGAGCAAGCACAACAAGAACGAGATTTTGAGCAATGAACTGGAGTTTGCTCGGGAGAGAGAAGAAAGTGGCAGGTGAGAGAGTTAGTGGAGGGCCAGGGGTGGCCCACACCATGGCATGGCGCCACCCAGGGCAGGCCGTGCCACCAGGTGGTGAGCCTGCCTGGTGGGTCCCCCTGGTACCTTCCAGGCACTCCTCTGCCCCCTTTTTTTCACGTAAAAATTTAATATGAATTTTCTAAAAAAATCGAGACACTTTATTTTTGGGCGATTTTCAGGCATAGATGAATGGTTTTTTTTGCAGAAAAATGATTTTGAAAAAGATGCAATGCAAAACAAAGCAAAAGCTACAGAAGTTCTAAGACACTAAAAATGCAAGCAACTAGTACAATAAAGGTAAACTAAACGAAAGCAAAAACTAAAATGGATAGAATAAAAGTAAACGGAGATAATCACGGTGAAAATATTGTTTTGTTCAATGAAATCCTTTTGTTAACAAGGTTGATCAGGTCTTGTTACCAAAACAATTCCATATGAGGCAAAACTTTGTATTCCACTAATGATTATGTTACCTCAACCTTGATAGCAATGGTCCCAATCATAATAGTTTCAAATTTTTCTCTTGGTATGGGACAATATATTTCTCCAACTTGAATGCCCTCAACATGTTCAATTGAATTCAAACCATAAGTCCTTTCAATCTTCTTGGGGAAATAGACAGTATGTTCCTTGTCATTAACATTAAAGGTCACCTTTCCTTGATTACAATTAATAACAGCTCCTGCAGTATTAAGAAAAGGTCTCCCAAGAATAATAGACATATTATCATCTTCAGGCATTTCAAGCACAACAAAATCAGTTAATATCAAGCAATTATGAGCCACTTGAACAGGTACATCCTCACATATACCAACAGGAATAGTGGTAGATTTATCAGCCATTTGCAAAGATATATCAGTTGGTATTAATTTTTCCAGTTGAAGTCTCTTATAGAGAGAGAAAGGCATAACACTAACTCCAGCTCCCAAATCACACAAAGCAGTTCTAACATAACTGTTCTTAATAGAGAAAGGGATAGTTGGAATCCCTAGGTCTCCAAGTTTCTTTGGAACCATACCATTAAAGAAATAATTAGCAAGCAAAGTAGAAATTTCTTCATTAGGGATCTTCCTTTTATTCGAGACAATATCCTTCATATACTTTGAGTAAGGAGGCAATTTAATAGCATCAGTCAAAGGAATTTGCAAGAATAAAGGTTTCATCCACTCACAAAACTTATTATAGTGTTCATCTTCCTTTGACTTGTGTTTCTTTTCAGGGAAAGGCATAGGTTTTTGGACCCAAGGCTCTCTTTCACTACCATGTTTCTTAGCAAAAAATATCTTCTTTAGTGTATTTAGTATTCTTAGTGTGCTTTTCAGGTTCTTCTTCAACTTTTTCTTCATTAGGAACATCATTTTCTTCATTACCACTTTCGGTTTCAGCATCAGAGACATATATACTATTAGGATCTATAGCAGGTTCCGAGGGTTCTACCATAGTTTTATGTTTCTTTTTTATTTTCTTACGAGTAGTACCACTATTTTCAGCTTATTGAGAATCCTGCTCAATTCTTTTGGGATGCCCCTCAGGATATAGAGGATCCTGGGTAGCAGCACCACTTCTAGTTCTAATTTCATAAGCATGTTTTTCTTTAGCAGCATTAACTAGCAAGTCTTTTTGCACTTCAATAAGTTGATCTATTTGAGTTTGAACCATTTGAAAGTGTTTAACAATCATCTTAACATCATTAGAGGTTCTTTCCACAATATCTTTCAACTCAACAATAGCTCTAGTGTTTTCATTTAGATGATTTTGCACCCTTTTATTAAAATTATCTTGCTAAACAATAAAGATATCGAATTCTTCTAAGCATTGATCAGGAGGTTTAGAGTAAGGGATATCACCTTGATCAAAGTGTTGGAGAGAGTGTACCTCAATAGTGGATGAGTGGGGAATAGGCTTACATAATTCTTCTATAGGAGGTAAATTCTTGACATCTGCAGCTTTAATTCCCTTCTCCTTAAGACATTTCTTAGCTTCCTTCATCACTTCATCATTTAATTCAATAACTCCCCTCTTTTTTGATGTTGGAATAGGCACCGGTATAGTAGGTTCAGGTATAATTACTTCAGGTATAGCTGGTTCAGGAGGATTCCAATCCTCATAGTTCTTGCTTATTTTAGCCATTAATTCCTCAGCTTCCTTGGGAGTCCTATTCCTGAAAACACAATCAGCACAACTATCTAGGTATGTCCTAGATTCTTCAGTTAGTCCATTATAAAATATATCAAGAAGCTCATTCTTAGGTAATGCACTTCCAGCCTGTGCATGAATCAAAGCACAAAACCTTGCCCATGATTTAGGCAATATCTATTTTTCTCCCTGTTTAAAATCAAAAAGTTCCTACAAAATAGCATGTGTAGCACTAGGAGGAAAATATTTATGCAGGAAAGTACTAATCAAGCAATCAGGGCTATCAATATATCCAGGAGGTAAATTACTAAACCAAGTTTTAGCTTCTCCGTTCAGTGAAAAAGGGAAAATCTTAGCAACAAAGTAAGTATGCATCTTAATATCATCAGAAAACAAGCCACTCATGGTAGAAAGTTCATTCATATGTGCTACCGCACTTTCATTCTTAGTCCCACAAAAAGGTTCTTTCTCAACAATAGCTATGTAAGATAGATCGAGAGAGAAGTCATAATCTTTATCTTTAATGTTTATGGGAGAAGCAGCAAACTTAGCAATAGGAGACAATTTGGGTCTAATAGTACGCCTCTCAAGGAGACTCTTAGCAGCGCTCCTATCATGGGTGTTTTTTACATTCTTTAATAAATTCATCGGTCATCTCAACATAACCATCTTCAATATCATAACTCTCACTAGACTCAGGTGAACTAACAGGTGTAGTAGTGTCTTCATTAGGAGTTTCAGTATTTCCAGCTATAGTTCTAGCAATCGTAGCATCTTGGAAAGGACCTAATGAACCACTCTTATCAAGCATAGTAGAAGCAGCATTATAAGTATTAGGAGTTTCAGATTCAGCAGTAGTAGCAGTGTGTATAGCATGTGTATGTGGTGGTGTAACGAGCTTACTCATAACAGATGGTGAATCAAGAGCAACAGAGGTGTTTATTACCGTACCTCTTTTTGTAGTGGATGGTAAAATAGGAACCTTGCCATCACGAGACTTACCCATGATGGATGGATAGCGGCGAACAATAGAGAATCCAAGTGAACTTGATAAATAAAGCTATGCTCCCCGGCAACGGCGCCAGAAAATAGTCTTGATGACCCACAAGTATAGGGGGTGTATCGCAGTATTTTCGAGGGAAGTGAAACCCAATTTATTGATTCGACACAAGGGGAGCCAAAGAATATTTATAAGCCTTAACAAGTGAGTTGTCAATTCAGCTGCACCTAGAAACAATCTTGTTCACAGGAGTTTATCAGTAGCAACAGATTTGTAGTAGCAATAGTAAAGTAGCAGCAGTAGTAAAAGCAAAGACAGTAGTAACAATAGCAGTAAACAGTAGGATTCGAGTAAGGTAGGCATAGGGATGGATGGACGGGCGTTGCATGGACAAGACAATTCAAAAAGCAATCAGAACATGGGGCAATTGCAGATAAATAAGATAAAGCATCCAAGTACTAGATAATCCTAGGCATGTGTTTCATAAATAGTCATACGTGCTCGCAATGAGAACTTGCACAACATCTTTTGTCCTGCCAGCCCGTTTGCAGCGGGGCCTCAAAGGAACTACTAGCAATTAAGGTACTCCTTTTAATAGAGCACCGGAGCAAAGCATTAACACTCCATGAACACATGTGATCCTCACATCAAAGCCATTCCCTCCGGTTATCCCGATTTCTGTCACTTCATGGCCATTGGTTCCGGACAACGTGTGTATACAACTTGCAGGTAAGACCATAAACAATACTATCATAATGAATCAATAACATGTTCAGATCTGAAATCATGGCACTCGGGCCCTAGTGACAAGAATTAAGCATAACAAGTCGCAACAAAGTCATAAAGCACTAATAGAAGATACTAGGCACCATGCCCTAACAATCTGATGCCATTACATGAACGATCTCATCCAATCCCTACCATCCCCGTAGCCTACAGCGGAGGATTACTCACTCATATATGGGGGAAACATGGATGGTCGATGGAGAAGCGATGGTGATGATGATGGCGATGATCTCCTCCAATTCCCTGTCCCGGTAGGGTGCCATAATAGAGTTTCTGGTGCTGTTTCGTGGAATCTGGTGGTGGCGGCGGAGCGGAACTCCTTCTGGAAAAACGTCGACCCCCCAAGAGTTTTTAGGTCAGAAGGCTTCTTATAGGCGAAGAGGGAGAGTGAGGGGGTGTCTAGGGCGACCAGACCACCCCTGGTGCGGCCTGGGCTAGCCCGTGCGACCAGGTAGTGTGGCCTGGGCCCAGCCCCCCTCCGTCTCGTATTCTGGCTCCGGGAGTCTTCTGGTGAAATAGGATTTTTGGCATATTTTCTGGGATTTTTCCTGATAGTTGATTTTCTGCACAAAAAGTAGACACCAAGGTAATTCTACTAAAAACAGCGTCAGTCCGCGTTAGTTGCATCCAAATCACACAAGTTTAGAGGAGAAACAATAACAAAAGTGTTCAGGAAAGTAGATACGTTTTAGACGTATCATGATGCTACAGCTTAGGACACATTTCGTGGAACAAGTACGCATATGGGAGCATGAGCCAATGGGAGACTTCCTCTCCATTAAGATGGAGGAGAACTCATCACTGGACGACCAATTGGAGCACATGCATGATGTGTACATGAGGCCTACATACTTCCTAGATAGCTGGATGACGGGCTCTTTCGCAAACAGTGTTGTGCTGCGGTCGCTGCCACCAAGCTACCAAGCACAAGTCAGGACTTGCGTAATGAGGGGCGACATAGGATCAATGGAGTTCCACCGGTTCATGACACATCTCAGGAATGTGTTAGTTGAACCAGATGTCACCCAGGTCATCAATGACAAAGGTATATATTTGATATACAGTTTTATAAATGTTATAATCTTGCAAACACATTTGTAGTGTTAAGTATATCTGATACTTGTTCTGTTTTGCTGAAAACAGGTCCTTCTGCATGAGAGGTGCTTGCTGGAGAGGAGGCGACGTTGCGTGTTGATGGCGAGCATGATGATGATGGCCGACGACACTCTCCCTCGACATTTATCATTTACTTTATGTTTAGGATGATTAATACAATCAAGAGATTGTGAACTTCTTTAGTGTGTCTCACACTTCATGAGACGGTTATTCATATGAGCTTGTAACAAAGAGTTGTTCCACTTTTATGAATGATTTCTATTCGTGTTCATATCTTGTTTGATTATGTGTGAATTATCCTTGTTGTTTGAAACTAATTGATAATGCATGAACATTTGTAAAACATTAAAATACCTTGTTTAAAATACCCAACTTAATGATATGTTCATTAATGAAAGAAAAACCATTGTTTAAATTCAAAGTTATGTGATAATATGTGAAAGTCATTCGATTTCTTATCACATATAAATCATGCCTAAGTTCGGCAAATTAACTTGAACACCATGTATTACTTGAATACAAAGTGTTTAAAGAATTGTTAAAAGTAAATACATATTCGATGTATTGTGTTTAATGAAAATGGTAATTATCATTATGTGATTGTTTAAATGTGTAAAGAAGTTCACCAAAGGAAACATGAATATGAAACTATTTGATTTGATCAAAGTGTTTCATCAATAAAAGGGTATAAATATAAAAGAGAATCAGATTGCTATGATTTGATCAATAGTAATGAAATTCAAATTTATAAGAATGGCATAAAAGAAATTGTGGAATGCAAAGCGTTTTGAAACGTCAAAATGCAAAGCATCACAATGTGATATTAGATATCAAAGGGGTTGAATAGAAGGCACCAAATAAATCGTTGTAGTGTAGATGTAGAGACCATTAGCTTAGAAATAATTAGCACTCAATTAGAAGGTAGTGAACCATTTGAATTCGTGAAAGTTTTGGGGTTATTTGATATAACCAAAACAATAGCGAATAAGTCCTTATAGAGTATTCATTGGAAAACTTTGAATACAAAGTCCATAGATAAAACCAAAAGAAAGCAAGATTCGTATTGCTTGGATTTTGGTACATTCTTGAGAAAGCTCACTTTTAGTGATGTTTCTCGATTATGGAGCAAATGGAAGATAGTGAAAAACACGATGAGGATTCAAAACCCTGCATTAGAGTGTTGAGAAGTGCAACGGACAACGTTCCTGAACGATTCTCTTCACAAAGGAAAGAATCAATGATATTGATAATTATGTTTTCTCCACTAGTGTTTTCACTACATAAAGTAGGATTCAAAATGTAAATCCACATCTAGTATGGAGACACTTGTGAATCAATTGTCATGAGGAATGTGACATACCCTACGAACTACAAAGGAAATAATGGTAAACTAAAATTATGAGAAATCCTAGAAGCAAACTTCCCTTGAGATTAGAAAGCAATTCGTTGCTGAATCTCATAAGTAAGAGGGTTACTTGAAATTTTCCCAAATGACTACAAAGCCATAGAGGAAAAAGGGGGTAAATGACAAAAGCACAATTTGTCAAGTATTGGACAAATTCAAATGAATTTGATTCAAATGTGCTAAATGTCTAGTGGATTTAAAACTAGTAAAGTACTAGTATCTCATAGTAAAATCTCCAAGTTTGATATTTGATCAAAGGATTTTGAAGTTGTTCAAAATAGTGAGTGGATATGCAATTTGCATGAAATTGAGTGAGAGCTATGAAAGTCTTCCTAAAACAATATGTGATTGACATATTTTTGAGTGGGAGCTTGTAGGAGTAATTCTTAAGTATGTTAAGAATGAAAGCATAAATACTTATAAATAATGATTTATAAGATGTAGAAGTTGACAATAAGTGTATTATGATATTATGTAATATTCCTTAAGGGATTCTGAAAGGGGTTTCAGAATAGAAGTTAATTAAGGAACTGATCCTTAATAACTCAAATTAGGAATAGTATTAAGTTTAACTTCAATGGTTGAAAGAAATAAAAGGATGATCATCATCCACTATGTTGAGACATAGGTTCTATCTTAGTACACGATGATGATAACTTAGCATAATATGTGATCCAAATAAGGAACATTTAAAAGTGATTAAGTTCGAATCACAGAATGTTGAGCTAAGTTTGTCCGCAGTGTCTAGTAGAGAACTGTAGACATGCTTCCCAAATCCATAAAGGATGACATATCTTAAAGCATAAAGGGTTATGTTATAAGGGAATATGTTGGAAACTCCTGTAATACCGATTGAAGTCAAGTAGGAAGCGAGGTGAACAAAACATCGAAAGTTGCACAGAGTACACTAGTGTTTCGGTGAATACATTTATAATAATAGATAAGGGTACCATCTAAAGTGTTGTATAATGTTATGGCGGGGCTAGTTTGCTTTTAACATAGAATGATGTGTCCCAGGGCATAGTGACCATGAGAAAGCCCTCAAGGTTGATCTAACATCACTGTAGGCTCCTGGAATCAGGCCTCGTTCTTCTGCCATAGCGACGATGCATACACACATATGCTATCATGTGATGATAGAGTATTAATGTCAATCCAGGTGACATTAGTAAGTTGCAAAGGATTTGGGATTGTAAAGTACAGACCCAAGACTCAATCTCTTCCATGAGCAAGCATGTTCAGGGTACCGGGTATATGGTGCCAATGATTGAGAACAAATGCAACTAGTGTATTTGTACTCTAGGGCAAGTGGGAGAATGTTGGAAATATGCCCTAGAGACAAATAGTAGTAAGGACTATTATCATATTTCATATAGTTTATGATTAAGTTTTATATCATGCTATAACTGTATTGAGTGGAAACATCAATACACGTGTGATATACAAACAACCAGGGGTTCCCAGTGAAACTCGAGTCACTGGTTCATTGGTCAACAGATGATCATGTTTCCTGATCATGTGGCATTTATGCCAGTTGGAGATGAGGTCATCTCATTCTAAGAATGAGATGATGAACCAATACCCAACCTAAACATCGTGACCAGATCATGTCACAAAGTTCAAGTAACGATGATTAGAAATGGATCCTCGTAGACTATTCCTTAGACCGTGAGACTATATCAATCACTGTCTCCTGAGAGTGCTTAGATAGCATCAAACACCATCTGGTAATACGGTGGTTATAAAGGTGTGTTCAGGTACTCGGAGGAAACCGTAGAGGCAATATATGTCAAGAGCGGGATTTGTCCGTCCATGTGACAGGAAGATACTCAAGGGCCCACTCGGAGAAGTTATATCCAATAGCTATGCAGCGTGTGATTTGATGATGGGGATATCACTTGTCGGAACGAGTCAAGTAGCATTGTTCAGTAACGAGATTGAACATGACATGGGGATGTCATTGATCAGAGATCGGACAATGCAACTATCAAGTGACAAAGGGAATAAGACACGACTGTCCCGGTTCAAACGATGAAAGATCTTCGTGGAACGCACAGGGGTCACATGGCCATCCAGGTCCCTCTGTCGATCATTGGTGCAGGAGTGTCCCGACCATGTCTGGAGTGTTCCCGAACCGTGGGGTATCACGCTTAAGGGCTTGATGATGCTTAGAGAGTGTTTATAGGATCGGTGGAATCGCCGAAGAATAGTAGAGAGAAAACCACACTACTAGGGAAACCCTTATTTGTGGCGCACGTAAATTGGTTTCTGTGGCACATGCCTTGTGTGCCACAGAATTTGCGCCACTAAATTGGTAATTCTGTGGCGCACGAGCCATGCGCCACAGAATTTGGGCTTTCTGTGGCGCATGTGGTCCCGTGCGCCACAGAAGTGTGCTTTCTGTGGCGCATATGCACACATGCGCCACAGAATGCTGTGCGCCACAGAAACGTTACAAGATGCGCCACAGAATGTTTTTTCGGTATTTTTTTTAGTTTCTAACACAGCCCAAAATACAGTGCATATACAGGTTTTATACAGGATTTATACATAGATAGTAAATAATAATCTGGACAAACAGTACATGCAAATATATACATTACTATGTCATCAAATATTAGATCCCAACATACATGCATACATATAGTCATAAGTGACACATTTTTACACAAGTATAAATTAGTTCATCATCTAAAGTTACAAATGAAGTGGTCACCGCCGCCTACACTATGATGAAATATAGTAGAGCCGCAACGATGGTGAGAAAGAGCATGAGCACGACCGTGGTCTTCATCTTGTTCTTGTTCTTCCTCGACCGGTAGTTCCTCCACTTGGCCTCCGCCTCCTCTCTAGTCGCGTATCCTTTGTAGCAGTTGCCGCTGAACTTGTGCACCTGTTTCTTACAGTCCTCCCACTCCTCGTAGATCCCTGGAACCCGACCCTCGAACACCACGTAGTACGTCATCTCTATAGACACAAGGCATATATTAGTGCATAATGCAACATATAAGAGATATTGCATCGATATCACAGAAGCAAGTTTAACGATAAAATACGACAAAACACACACACACACATCCGTCGATACAAATTATTACAAAGCAATTATGGTTCACGACACCTGGGAACACGACACAATACACACATGTGTCCATGATCAATGAGCCTACTTGCCGGACGGTGCCGGGAACGGTTTGTAGCAGTCTTTCGTCGTCCACGTCCTTCGATCACCCTGTGCATCTAGGAGTTTTTCGATCGCCCTCTTAGACGGCTTCTAGCGTACGTTTAAGCACCCCCATGGTTTCGACATCTTCCTTGATTATCTCTGATAACTTCCTTTGGATGCGATGGAAGTGTTCTCTAAGATCAACATCGCTGATTTCCCCTATATATCTTGCAGACCACTCTCGGACAGTGTCTGGGCGCTTGATCTGCTCTGCATCCCGGACCAACCCGTGAAGGTGACGGAGGGCGTAGAAGCTATCCCTCACGCTGCCAGCCGGCTGCTTGATGCAGGGGAACTCAGTCACGTGCTTGAACCCGTGTCTTTTATCCGTGTTGACAAATTCCCCTTTCTTTACGAAGGTGCCTCCCTTTTGGAAGTATCCCTCCATAGCATCATCGAGAATAGCTTTTATTCTGGCCCAGTTTTTCTTGTATGTGGTATTCGACGAGTCAAAATACTGGGCTACTGAATACGTCGGGTAAATGGCGATGGTTACAGAGTAGTAGTCCCTGCTCAACACAATTGAAACGAATGTTGGAAAGGATAAGCAATGGAAGAAATCTACAAGAAAGCATTAGTTACGACAGCGACGAACGGATGTGTGTGCTTACTCGGGAAAGACGGACAGAAGAATGGTGTTCTCTTTGTATCTGAGCATGAAATTCTGAAGGTACTCCATAGCCCGGGTCTGTGTCGCCGATCCTTCCACCAGCTGGCTGTCGCGCATGTAGTAGGGATCCGCTACCGTGACTTGCGGGAGTAAATCTCTCTTGATCTTCAACTATTGATTGATCGAGAATAGGCGGACCAAGTTATAGTCCAGCCGTCTGAGGTGAAACAGTTTGAAGACGTCCTCGTATGCTATGAAGAACAGACTTGCGGGTTCCTCATGGACAAAGTCTGGGTCCTCTGGCATGTTGACGACGCACACCGGGTAAGTTGGATCTTTCTCCTTGAGAAGGGTTTGATCAACATATAAGATATGACTATGCAAAGAGTGCATTGATCCACTTGCCAAGCGTAGCAGATCAGGAGGTAGTATCGGTTTCCCAGCTTCATGAACTCGCGTCAAGCCATCCAGACGGGGTGGTATCACGCTGTCATGCCGTATCTTCTGAGCTGGCTGGCTCATAGAGGCACCTGGGGCAGTTTTAGGTTTCCTCTTCCTGGCCTTCTTCTTCTTGTCAGCTTGTTCTGGGGGTGCTACCCCTACCTCGTTGACCGTCTTTTTCAGCGTGGTAGGGCTGAAAATGGTAGCCGGTTTCTGTATAGCTGCATCGCCGGCCTCCGGAGGCGTGTCTACTTCCTGAGATAAACCCTTGAAGACTAGCTGGCGCTGCAAGGGTACTGCATTGGGACGCCTAGGTTCATCGTCGTGACCACGGAAGGCTTCTTCATCAACCTCAATAGGAGGCATATACACATCCTTGCTGCAGGCGCCAGTGTTGATGTAGGCATCGACGTCGACATCCTCATCCTGATCATTGTCATAGTTGTGGTCATCATTGTCATGGTAGTGGCCGTCAACATGATCAAGTGGTGCCATGTCAACGTCCTTAGTTACTGGCAGCGGTTGCGATGCCGGCGGTTGAGGTGCAACGGCCTTGGTTTTGGATGGTCGGCGCGGTAACGGTTTTCATCCCAATAGTTCTTGGTGGCGGTTGGTGTTGGTGACGAGAACCGGTTCCTCCCGGGTGACGATGACCGGCGGTACCTTAAGCTTCTTCTGGGTGGTGGTAGCGTCGGCGACCGTCGGTTCCTTCGGGGCACGCTTCACCGAGGGCCGGATGGGCATGGGCCGGCGGACCGAGGCGCCACCTGCGGGAAGCTTTGGCCCCACAAGATCCCCCGCCCCCAAGACGAATCTGGGACTTCGGCCATGGCATGACCCAATTGGTGCATTCGTGGAGGGGAGTGTTATCCTCGGCTCCCGGAGGGTTAAAGGACGGGAGGATGTCGCGGTACTCCGGCACTATGTAAGTCAAACTGACCCTCATGATGTATTTGCCCATTTTAACATTGTGCATAACCTCCGTGCTCTTTGGGCGAATCACCTGGCCCGCCGCAACCTCCTTCAACTCGCCGTCGGGCACCATGCTATGCAGCACTACGCAAGGCGTGTCCTGAGTCAAAACATGTTTGGGATGATGAGATGACAGTCATCAAAGGCATAGTTAAAAAAATTATGCGCAAACTAACTAATTAGTTACCACTATGATGGCGTCGAGCTCGGCTAATGTGGAGACAAGGGTGGCGGGCGGCCTATCAATCTTCGGCTGCTCGGGTGCATCATCGTGCATCGCCGCCCTATCATCCTCGGCCGGCTGGTCGGGTGCGTCCAACTAGAGGAGCGGCTGCGGCCCGACGACGTTGGGCTGTGGGGTCACGAGTTCCGGCGAGGCGGGCCTGTTCCTGCTCGAGTTGCTGCCGGTGCAGGCGGGCACGTGTATCGGCCCCTGTTGACCTCTCGCATGCCAAGCACTTATCCCCTCCCACAAATTAGGGGGGATCAACGACTTTATCGTCTCGTTGACCTGGGATGCCACTATGTCGGGCAACTGCGCTTTGACCTGTTGTAGGTCCTCCACCTGCTTCTTCAGCTGCTCAACCTCGGCGCGTGCCACGCCCGTCACCCTCCTCGCCTTTTTGGACTTGGTGTTCGAATCGTAGTAGTCCCCTACCTTCATGTTCAAACGAAAGCCGGACACACGGCCAGCTGACATCGGCGGCAGATCTAACTTCCTTTTCTTCATCGCGTTCATCGCCCGGTTGAAAGCCGTGTCCCACGGCTCCGTAGACCCCTCGGACGACTGCGTGTTCTTAGCCAAATCCTTCAACGCTTCGTCCTTCGAGAAAAGGAAATTAAGGTGAACCCAATTAGAAATTTGTCTCCGTTATCTAATTAGATCAACTCGAGATATAAGCGGTAATGAAATTCCTTACCAGCTTTTTCTCGATGGCCTTCACGGTCGGATCGTTGGTAACAAATTCCCCGGTCTTCCAGTCGAGGAAGTAGCGGGACCGGACATAGTTCCTCGTCTGTACGTCGTTATTTTGTACCACGGGTTGTCTTTTCCCAGACGTATATACTCGTTGTCCTCCTTCTCCCAAATCGGCTGTTTTCCTCGGTAGCCACCGCTTCCGAGATGGTGCTTACCTATGTTCTACTCTTGCATTTCCCTCCCCTAGGCGGTCCATTCTCGAGCCACCTCCGTGTTGAAGGACTCCTTCAATGCATCGAAGTCTTCTCTAGGGAGTTGTGGCTCTTCCTTACTTATCTTCTCCCAACTGTCACCCTTGTTAATCTTCTTCTTCACCCAGAATCTCCATCTACTCAAGGCGGTGCTCATCTTCGTGATGGCATTAGCTTCCGCCCTTTTTTTGGAGTCCTCGTCCAGGAACTTGTATCTTTGGTGAAGCTTATCGAGCATGGTTTGGAGTATAGCCGTATTCTCCGGGCTTCTGATGTCCTTAGTGTTGATTGAAACACTCTCCCGGACGATGCACCCTATTTGCATGCTGAACCAGGAGGCCGCCTTCTTCGGCTCTAATGGTAGGCCAGATTCTGAGACAGAAGTGAACTCGCCTGTGACGTTGGCGAGCACTTGCGCCTTCCGGGGCCTCCTTGGCCTCGTCGCCTTCTTCCCGGCGGTCGGATTGGTGCCGCTACCACTTGCGCCGTGGTCGCCGCCATCGGTGGTGTCGTCGTCCTCCCGGCCATCGGTGGTGCCGTAATCATCGGTGGTTTCCTCCCGGCCACCCTCATAATCATTGGCGGCTTCCTCCCGGCCACCCTCATAACCAGCAGCTCCGGCGGCGGCCTCCGCCTCCTCCATCTCCTCGTTCCAGAATGACTTGTTGTGCTCTCTCGCTTATTCTTCAATGCTCATGTGCTTAGAAGTGCCGGGCTCATCCGCGTTTCCCGACATGTTTATTTGCGCTTTATATAATGAGGCAAAAAGTTAGCACAAAAGGCAAAAAAATATAGTACAGTCCCATTTCTCCCAGAATGTTGATTAACTTCTGTTTCGGTTGAGAAATGGGCACTCCTAGGTAGTAGAATAATTAGCAAAGGTCATGCCCAAAAATTCAAAATTTTGGCATGACCTTTGCTAATTTTTCTACATAGGAGTGCCCATTTCTCAACCGAAACGGAAGTTAATCAACATTCCGGGAGAAATGGGACTCAATGAAATCCCTGCAAAACATACCCCCCCAACATATATATATCACACCATATCGTGCTCAGTAGCACCCCAGGTCATGAATAGATACAATTTCTGGATGTATAATAAGAAAAGGCATTTTCCATGAGGAGTCTTCTATAGGAAACAACTTACTTGATTTGTATATGAAATGCGATGAATCATCTACTGCCAACCTTTTATTTAGGACAATGCCAATAAGAGACTTGATCTCCTGGAACACAATGCTTTCTGGTTACTCAAGAGATGACACACTGGGAATAGAAGCTCAAGCTATGTTCAAAGACCTGATTTCTGAAGGTTTAAGCTGCACTTTGACCACTATACTAGCTGTTATACCTTCATGCTCTTGTCCAGAAGACCTTAGCTTTGGCAAAGCAGTTCACTCTTTTATCCTCAAGTGTGGATTTGGTAGTGCAGTTTCAGTTGTTAATGCTCTGATGCACATGTACATATGCTGTGGGGACTCATTGGCTGCCTTCGTGCTATTAGAAAGTATAATGCCAGTGTCAGATATCATTTCATGGAATACATGCCAAAGTCAAGTGATCAATGCCTCTTATGTATGGGACCCTGGTACTATATTACTCTGGTACAGGTCCATATGGTTGCTGTTTTCGGAAGAAAAGGACACAGGTAGACAGATTCTTGAACAATGGAACTGCTGGTGCAATGCTTATTGCAAGATTTTACAGAGATGCACTGCAATGAGTTCACAGTTTCACTCTGACATAATTCCTCTTTGGCTGATCAATTTTAAAGTTCCTTAACGAGGATGAAAGTTTCTGAAGAAACTTGTTTATCCATTACTGAGCAATGGTCTCAAGGGGGAAGGAATGTCAGGGAATAGTATTAGTATGTAATATGGGGTTACTAGTGCATTACTAGCTATAAGGGTATTTCATTGTGATGTCATACTGTAGCTGGCCACACTTCATATAAGGCTACCCTTGTATTCTGTGATAGGAAGGACGAAATCAAAACCCTAATTCTATCATTTATTTCCTGCAATTTATCTTTTAATACGTATAAGAAATTTTGGGAGGTGGTTGGAGAGAAGGTGACTGAGGAGGTAGGTAATGGCTGTACTGAATGGAGGTCCCATGCTCGAATCATGGAATGATACTTGTGTTGTTTTGATCCCCAAGGTGGACAATCTAGAAAGTATGAAGGATTTACGACCGATCAACCTATGCACTGTGGTATACAAATTAATATCCAAAGTGTTAGAAAACAGACTGAAGCAAATCTTGGAGGAAATCATATCACCTAATCAAAGTGCATTCATACCTGGATGGTTGATTACCGACAATATTTTGCTTGCCTACGAGTGCACACATTTTATGAAGAATAAGAGAAATGGGAGGGAAGGTTATGCATCCGTCAAACTTGATATGAGTAAGGCTTATGATAGGGTCGAATGACCTTTTTTTGGAGAAGATGATGAGGAAGTTGGGATTTGATGAGAGGTGGGTTATGTTGTGTGTTACTTCGGTGAAATACCAAGTGCGCATAAATGGGGAGCTTACCGATGAGATTATCCCTTAACAAGGTTTAAGGCAAGGGGATCCTCTCTCTCCCTACCTTTTCCTCATCTGTGCAGAGGTTTTTTTTTGAATTTTCTTAATATAGCCGAAGTGGAGGGTTGGCTAGAGGGCATCAGGATTTGCAATGAGGCCCCGAGTTTCAACCATTTGTTGTTTGCGGATGACTCCTTGGTACTGATTAAAGCTAATAGCGAAAGTGCTAGAAATCTGCAACATATCCTACATTTATATGAGGTGTGCTCGGGCCTGACTATTAATTTTGATAAGTCCCATGTGATGTTTAGTGAGAATACTAAACAGGAACAAAAGAACCAAGTGTTGATAGAATTACAAATTAGAGTTGAGGCAAAAACCGACAAGTATCTTGGACTGCCAGTTTATGTTGGTAGATCAAGGTCACAAATCTTTGAGTATTCTGTGATAGGCTACCCTAAATAACCCTAGCCAACGAGTAGGAGGAGGGGGAGGAGGAAGGGGGAGGGGGCCTTACCGGCTGGTGCTCCGGCTGCGGGCGCGAGGTCGACGGCATGGGCCTCCTCCTGGTGCGGGCCTCCTCCTCCTTTCTCCTGCACGGGGATGGCGAGGAAGACGGCGTGGGCGTGGTGCTCTTCCTCCGGTGGCGGCGTAGACGGCGTGGTGGGCTGCTCCGGTGCTCCTCCGGTGCGGCGCGGGAGGGGGACGGCAGCGTGGGAGGGGGACGGCGGCGTGGGATGACATGACAGATCGAGTTGCAATGTTGATAGAGGGGGAGGGGAAGGGAGAGTGTGTCGTTTTTTTGCTAAGTGTAAACATTCCGTGGTGCATCCAACCAATAGATGCGCCACAGAATTGTAGATTTCTGTGACGCATCCCACCAATAGATGCGCCACAGAATTCTTTGACTAGATTAAATAAAAAGAAAGTCACTGCTATATTGACAACAACAGAGAACTAACCAGTGGTTTGCTGCTGTTAACTTGGAACCTGGGGTGGCTAGGTTCGAATCCTAGTTGCCCCACATTTTTTTAACTTTTTTTAAATTATTTTAGTTAATTACATTTAATGAAAGAAAACACTAGGGATTTTCTATTTCCATATCCTTAAATATCACTCACATACATATATCACTCACATACATATATCACTCACATACATATATGCTTGTTCTCTCACATAGACACACATGTGATACACAAAAAAGTCTTTCTTCGTCCCGGTTCCAAGCTAGCTAGCTTTAGCGTCTCTTCGCAATCTTCTTGCCCTTCTTGTTGGCGGTTGAATACTTTATGCCAACCACCTTGAGATTTCTTCGCGTGAACGGACAACCTTTGGTGGGTAGGGAGGTCTTCCTTCTTACTTTACTAGTAGTAGGCATGTCAAAGTTCTTGTCGAATTCCTCCTCGATCTTCGGATCACCGTTCTTATCCAAGTCTTCCTTGTTGGTGTCTCCTTGCATTTCGATGATGCTCCTCTTGCCCCTCCTCACGACAACACGGCTAGGTCTTGACGGGTCGGTGATGAAGAAGCATTGGTCAACTTGGCTGGCGAGTACCCATGGCTCATTTTTCGCGGATGCGTTCTTTGACTTGGCATCGGGTATAACCATGGTGGTGAAATACCGGCCTTCTTTTTCGACGTTCTTGGCCCATCTCACACGGAACATTGGCACCGTCTCTCCACAGTAGTTGAGCTCCCAAATCTCCTCGATCCTTCCGAAGTACCGTTCCTTGATAGTAGCCTTGTCATCGGCGAAAGATAGCATAGTTACTCCTGAGTTTTGGTATTCGCTATTCTTGTCCTTTTCCTCGGTGCCGAATCTGTAACCGTTGATGTCGTACGCTTTATAGGTCTTGACGTTTTGCCCGGGGACCGTGATAAGGCAAATATGAGTTTTTCTTCTTCCGTAGACGGTGTTATGGTCTTTGCGAGAAGCTCTTGTGTTTTCTTGAACCAGCGGCCGAAGCTCGAGTTGTGCTCTCTGGTTACGTCTCCATTCTTCCTCGTTCGGCCCAGGTCGATGTTACTCTGCTCGACTACGCGTTTGTGCTCATTCACCCAAGGTTCGATCAATGTCAAGTGTTGTAGCACGACCCGGTGAGCCCTGTTAAAGTCGTCGCGTCGATTCTCGATGCCGACATGGAGTGAGCGGGACCCCTCGTGGTGACCCTCTCCAGCGAGCCTACCGAGGTGTGTCCTGGTTGGCAGACCAACATCCTCGTCCTCGCTCCTTATATAATTCTGGCAGAAGGTGAAGCCCTTGGCCATGCTTGCGTCTGGACGGGACCTGCTGCGAACGTATCCTTTCATGACACCGTTCTGCCTTTCAAACGACATCATGTTGTGCAGGAACGTCGGGCCGAGATGCTTGATGTCATCAACGACATGGAGACATAGATGCACGCAAATATCACAGAATGCGGGCGGGAAGTAAATTTCGAGCTCGCATAGTATCACCACGATCTCTTCCTGTAGCCTTTGGAGCCGCCTCACACCGATCGACTTCCTGGTGATGACGTCGAAAAAGTTGCACAGGCCAAACAGCGTATCACATACGTGCTCGTCCATTATCCCTCGGATCGCGACAGGTAGTATCTGCGTCATCAGCACGTGACAGTCGTGAGACTTCATCCCGGTGAACCTCTTCTTCGCTGCGTCAAGATATCTGCTTATCTAAGATGAGTAACCGTGAGGAACTTTGACTCCTAGGAGGCACCTGAAAAACTGATCGAGCTCCTCCGGACTAAGCGTGTAGCATGCAGCTGGAAGCACCACAAAGTTTTTCTTAGCCCTTTTGCGGAGACGTTGAGTCCCTTCCGTCCGATCATCATCATCATCATCGGCTTCATCACCACTACTGGGGGCCTGTAGTTCTTTCCTAATGCCAAGATATTTCAGGTCGTATTTTGCTTTCGCCCCATCCTTGCCCTTTTCCGAATTGCAAAGAGTGCCAAGCAGACTCTCCGTAATGTTCTTCGTAATGTGCATGACATCGAGGGAATGTGGCGTGTGGAGGTACTTCCAGTACTCCAAGTCATGGAAAACAGACCTGGCTTTCCATACACCCAGCAATGGCTCTACCACCCTCGGTCGCTTCATTTTTCCCGGCAAAGGGCACTCCTCCCAATTTTTCAAAAGCTCGTCAATTTCTACGCCACTCCTCGGCAGCGGGGCTCTGTCAGGCTCCTCTTTACCATTGAACAGATCACCGCGTTTCCTCCACGCGTGATCCAAGCGAAGCCACCTTCGAGCACCTGAGAACACGGTTTTCGAAGACCCGGAATCCCTTGGTAGCTGGAGATGCGGGGTATTATCCATGCACCTGACACAGCCGCAGAATCCATGGCCGACCTGGCAAGCTACATATGCATAACCAGGATAGTCGTGCACCGTCGTGAGCAACGCGACTCTCATATCAAAATAATCTTCCTTGTAGGCATCCCACGTACGGGGTGGATTATTCCACAACAATTCTAACTCCTCTTTCAGCAGCCCGAGATACAGATGTATGTCGACACCTGGTTGTTTCGGCCCCTGAATGAGAATACACATGTGTATGTACTTCTGCTTCATGCATAACCACGGGGGAAGGTTGTAAGGCCATACAAACACGGGCCAGGTGCTATGCGTGCTACTCTAGTTGCCAAACGTATTGAGTCCATTAATGCTCATACCCAGCCTGACGTTCCTTGCGTCGTCCCCGAACTTCTGCGGGAAGGCGAGGTCCAATGCTTGCCACTGGGTGGCGTCTGCAGGGTGTGTTAGGATATAGCCCTTCTCCGGATCCTCTTCGGGCTTCTCCCTTTCCACGTGCCATTGCATGAGCTTTGCTTCCTTAGGGTTCACGTAATACCGCTGCAAACGGGGAGTGATAGGAAAGTACCATACCACCTTTCGAGGAACCTTCTTTTTCCCAACCTTGTACTGCCCGTGGCCGCACTTTGGACATGTCGTGCTATTCTCATACTCGTCCCGATACATTATGCAATCGTTGATGCAGGCGTGGTATCTCTTGTGAGGTAGGTCAAGAGGGCACACGACTTTCTTGGCCTCCTCGATACTACGTGGCAATGTGTTCCCCTCCGGAAGACGGTCGTGCCAGAATTCCATGTTCTCTCTGAAGCTAGTGTCGGTCCATTTGTTATTCGACTTCAGCTCCAGAGCATCAAGCGTTACTTGCAAGCGTGTATCCTGGGGCCGGCATTCAGGAAACAACAGAGTCATCCCGTCTTTCTTCATTTGCGCCAGCTTGGCTTTCTCCCTTTCAGTAGCCCTGGCGTTGCTCGTCTGCTTGTGGAGCAGTTCTTGAACATGAATGTCCTGAAAGGCCGATCGAGGGATCTCCGTGTCCGCGGATCCATCTTCTGCTTCATCATCTTCTTTGTCATGATGATCTTCTCCGCTGGCATCTCCTTCATCATTATTATGGTCTTGTCCGGGAGACTCTTCGTCTTCTCGCCGCCCGCCCTCGTCTTCACCCGCACCATTTGCTGGCGGCTCGAAGAAACCACGTCTGAGCAGGTGCTGCTCCAGTATTCCGGAATCAGGGTCGATCCACCTATCGGGTTTGCATGATCGACAGGGGCATCTTATCTGGCGCATGTTCCGCCGAATCATGTCTGCCTTCGCGTCTTTCTTGTATCTAGCGATTCGACCGGAGTCCATCGCGAGAACCATGGTTAATTATTGCCTGCGAGAAAGTATGTTTATTAATACCGCAACATGCGTGTGCACACACACCCACAGAACGACACACACACACACGCATGCATATGCATGGTCGCCGGAAAAATTTGGCATGACCTCCCCTAAAACTAGGACATATGGGTGGTGCAAAAATTTGCCGAAACGGAAATGAATCAACATCTCGGCAAACATCCATGCACCACGCCGGCACAAGCAACAACAAAAAGAATATTCACACATATCCAAATATGCATGCGCCACGCCAAAAAGCTTCTTGCATAGCATAAGCATCGTATCACCATACGAATCCGGTCGCGCAAAACGCCCGCGCGTGACAAGCTCTTCCCCTACAACAAACATACATACGCACCGCCACGCCAAAACATGCATATGCATGTCTCTCCAAGCTATACTCACCTAGTAGATCCCGAACGAGAACGCGGTCGGTGAGATGTGGGAGAGGAGGAGATTATGGAGAGGCTCGCCCTCACCAAATATATACCAACAAATCTAGGTTAAACACACAAAATAAAGCAAAATATGAGCAAAATGGCCTAGGAGAGAGAAGGGGGTCGAGCTAGCTAGAGGTATGTAGAAGAAGGGGATGGAGTGGGTGGGGTAGGTGGGAGATGCCACAGATATTGGGCCATGTACGCAAATTCTGTGGCGTATCTGGGCCAGTGCGCCACAGAAGTGCACTTTTCTGTGGCGCACGTGGTTATATGCGCCATAGAAAAGCCACATTTCTGTGGCGCCCTGGCCCAGATGCGCCACAGAAGTTGGCTGCCTGGCCAGCGGCAATGATTGGAGTGGGGCCCTCTGGAATTCTGTGGCGCACGGGCACGGATGCGCCACAGAAGTGGCGCTTTCTGTGGCGCATCCGTGTCCGTGCGCCACAGAATTTGCTGCTTTCTATGGCGCATGGCCTTTCGTGCGCCACAGAATTAGTTTTTGTGGCGCATGGCCTTCCGTGCGCCACAGAATAGGGGTTCACCTATAGCATGTTTCCTAGTAGTGCCGGAAGGGTTTCGGTAAGTCCGGAGGATGTCCGGAGTGGAGGTGGAAGGTGTTCCATAGCCACGGAGATTGAATAATGTGTGAATGAATGTTAAATGTTGATTTAATCATTTATTCATAATTATTTAATAAAGATAAAAATCAAATTAAATGGTCAAAGGCTTAATGGGCCAATTTCCGGAGGGAGAGGGCCCATTAGGGAAAGGAGAGAGGGAGAAGGGGGCCAAGGGGGTGGCCGGCGCCCTAGTGGGCCAGCCCCCCCCCCCCGCACGAGGCCCATGGGGGTGGCCGGCGGTGCCACCCCTCCCCCCTCCTCTCCTTTAGTCCCACCCCGGGACTTTGAGGGAGGTAGTACCTCCCCTCCCCCTATATATAGTGGGGGTATTTGGCCAATTTAAATACACCAATAATCAATAAAGGTCTTCTCACTTTTGGGAGGACCTCCAGTTGATATTTTCTCTCTACCCCTCTCTCTCTCTCTCTCTCTCTCTCTCTCTCTCTCTCTCTCTCTCTCTCTCTCTCTCTCTCTCTCTCTCTCTCTCTCTCTCTCTCTCTCTCTTGTGACTGTGGTCCCAAGTCTGGACTGCGCGAGCGAGAGACATCTTCACCGCGGAGCACCGTCGCGCTGCAGGATTCGGATCCGGGAGCTCTACTTCCACAACTACTGCTGGATCGGGGAAGCGGGAGTCATCGTCAGGCACCGGACGTGTGTAACTCCCCGCGAGGTGTCGCACTTGAGGCACTCAACTCGTTGGAGCCAGAGGAGCGCAAGGACTTCATCACGACCTTGAGGTCGGCTTCGGCTCGTCTACATCTACCACGCTCTCCTGAGTGTTGACAATGCTTTTCGTTTTCAAGGGTAAGTTCGCGAAAAGCCCCTCCCGTTACTGTATTACTAATAGATAGGTCCTGGCAGCTTTAGGGGTTCAGGGGCGTAGAGTAAAATTTATTGTTTTCATACGCGGAACCCCAACATTGATATGCTAGGCTCATGTGTAGATGTTGTTGGTACATGAGAAAAGATGAACAAAACCGAACCTAATGGGGAGGAAATTAAGATACCAACACCTTTCAAACTTGTAGCAATGCATGAAGCCATAGAAAAGAATCTTGATATTGTTTTTGACTGTGGCCCATGCTTTATCATGCCATGCTTGATATTGTTTTGGCTTTATGCTTAGTGATATTTGCTGTAGCATGACATGTTATAAACAATTGAGATTGCTTAATGTGCCTTAAAAGAATCATGCGTTGTTTTAGCATATTAAAGCATAAGTACTGTGGTATTCTCCTATGATGCTTTATTTGGGTTGACTTGGCGCATGCTCACACCATGTTATGACTATCCCAAGTCACCATAGCCTTTATGATCCTTTAGTTTTCGACTTGTAGTATCACTTTATGCTTTGATTAATGATGTTTTGTCGCTCTGCATGATTATGGCCATTATTTCTCTCTTAGTCGGTCGCTCCTAGTCTTTTGCTAGCCTCCATAACCAAGTATGAGTTCCACTCATGCATCCAACTCCTAAAACCAAGTTATTCCAAAGAGTCCACCATACCTACCTATTATCATTTGCTATTCCAAGTATATTCATGTTTTTATCTACCTTTTGAATTAAACTTGTTATGAGAAAACTAGTGATTAAATCTCTCACGAACTTGATGGCACACTTTACTTTTCTTGCCCTTAATAAACTTGAACCATTGTGTCGTCTATGTTGTATATGCTTGCACTTATATGTTGGGGATTAGCAGAACCATGCTGTCATGGGGAACGCTTTCAACATTGCACTTGTACTTTGTACCTAGTTGATATCATGCTCTTTTGTCTATGGATGTCGTCGGTGTGAAATGAAAGGGGAGCTTGTAAGTCCATGGAGTTACGTATGTGTGTTAGAGAAACGCCTGGGCCGCCGGTCTAATCCATGCCTAATGATGGTGGAAACCTGCAGCGTAACCATAATGAGTTGTCTATGAATTATTCTTCTTATAAAAAAAGAGTCAGATATTGAGAAAAAGAGAAAAAGAAAAAAAGAGATATGAGAAAAGAGGAAAGAGAGAAAAAGCACCATTTTCCCATGGTAAATAAGAAGATTGCTGAGATGCTTGTTGTCTGCTTGCCTTGTCATTTTGATATGGGGATTCTTCCGTATCATCTGGCAAGGGGTACCCCGTTGGCGGTTCTCTATGATACACATGTACTTACTATGAAAAGAACTTACCGGTAACTAAACTTGAGTAGCATGAGGAGCGGCCCTCGTATTCAAGGGACATGAGATTTCCAACTTATACTTTGTCAAGCATATACTCCATAGTTTGTTCACTTTAACCTTAATCACTTCAAGATGCTTATGATAGGGCAATGAGAGCTGAAAGCTAGTAAATACCATAATTTTTGGAAGCTTTTTATGAAACTTGAATCCCTGCTTCCTTCTATGAAGGCCTTTCTTTTACTTTTATGTTGAGTCTCCACCTTCTATCTTTATGCACCTATTTTGAGAGCATAGTGGCCATTCTTAGTTCTATGTGCATTGTCCCAAGACTTGTTGATTGACGTATAACTTTGATATTGCTTGTTCTTAAACTACTTGTATCTAGTCACTCTTATGAACTTTGAAGGTGTCCTATGCATCTATGTTTGCTACTCTATGAGGGACAAGCTGAATGCTACTATGCTATGTTTTCTTTATGTGAAACAAACAAACGTCTTGCAAAGCATTGTTATTCATGAATCTTTTTTTGTGCCTTTTCATGTTGCAACATAGTTGCTATGTCTTATTGTTAGAACTTTATCTTTCATGCTATGTTGAAGTACTATGATCCCAGCTATCAATGTTTTACAAATACTTTGATCAAGTTTATAATGGTGCATGTCACCTCAAAAATTATTCTTTCTTTTTATCACTTATCTACTCGAGGACGAGCAAGAGTTAAGCTTGGGGATGTTGATACATTGCAAAGTATCCATAATTTTTGATGTTCCATGCTTGGTTTTTATCTACTTTCTTATATTTTGCCCACACTTTGGAGTACTTTTTATATACTTTCTTAGACTAACCTATTAACAAGATGCCACATTGCCAGTTACCTATTTTCTGCTGTTTTTGGTTCTAGGAAAGTCAAAAAATGAATATTCTCGGAATTGGATAGGACAAAAGCCAAAGTCAGTTTTTCACCGAGGGGGACACGGAGCCAGAATACGAGACGAAGAGGGGCTAGAGGGCCGCCACACCACCTGGCCACGTGTCCAGGCCTGGCCCACGCTAGGGGGTGGTGTGGCCGTTGTTAGTAGCTATCTTGGCCAAGTAGATGCTAGCAACTCCAAGAGTTAGTATTTATGCTCGATAACGGGTTCATGCCTCTAGTAATCTGGGGAAGTCATAGAAATCTCTAAGGTACTAGATGTGTTGTTGCTACTAGGGAGAAAACATCAATCCTTTGTTCATAGAACAATCATATTGTTTACTTTACATGCAATGCGTAATGCAATTATCTATTGCTTGTAACTTAATACTGGAGGGGGTTCGGATGATAACCTAAAGGTGGATTATTAGTCATAGATGCAGTTGGATTACAATCTATGTATAATGTTGTAATGCCCAATCAAATCTCAAAGGAGTCAAGATTATTAGTATATGCATGT
The DNA here is from genome assembly GCA_916181665.1 of Avena sativa. Classification (NCBI taxonomy): domain Eukaryota; kingdom Viridiplantae; phylum Streptophyta; class Magnoliopsida; order Poales; family Poaceae; genus Avena; species Avena sativa. The sequence goes on from OV702296.1 coordinate 431,552,113, forward strand.
ATGCTTTCTCCATGTTTGTCAATTGCCCTGCTGTAATTTGTTCACCCAACATGTCAGCTATCTTAAGGAGAACCACCACTAGTGAACTATGGACCCCGATCCTTTCTTTTATCATCAATCTACAACTATTTACTGCTTTCTGTTTACTTTCTGCAAGCTTTTACTTTCTTCCACACAATACGTTTAATCCTTTGTTTTCAGCAAAACCGGTGAGATTGACAACCTCACTATAAGTTAGGGGCAAAGTTTTGTGGTTGTGTTGTGCAGGATTCCAAGTTGGAAACAACACCTTGGAGGTGTTTCCTTGCTCCTACTGGTTCGATAACCTTGGTTTCATAACTGAGGGAAACTTACTACTGTGCTCATCATACCTTCCTCTTGGGGTTCCCCAACGAGCTCTATATCAACCACGAGCTAGCAGGGGAGGTCTATGGTGAGTAACTTAATTGCATCATTCATTGATAACTCAAATTATTGTATTCTTGGCATCATATTTTTTGGTTGTTATTTTTTCTCTATGTTATCTTTAGAGATTGTTGTTATCTTCAAGAAAATCTCAAGTTCATCAAAAAATGGATTTTGTATGAAAATTGTTGCTATCTTGGTGTTGGAGGTTTTGCCGACAGTTCATTTGTAGAGAAGTCAAATATTTTGACGTGTGGCTTCATTCCCCTTCGGTGATCTTCGGTGCTTCTATGTGTGAAGACATAGATCTATTAGTATCTCAAAAAAAGACAGAGTTCATCAAAATAAAGTTCTACGGACAAGATATTCAATTTTTATACCATGGAAGTTCCACGACGGGGTGGGGTGGGGGTGGGGAGAGGAGGGGAGAGGGGGAGGTTCTAGGCCGTACCTCCATGTTGTCTAGAACATTTCCCTTTTGGGGGACTAGGGTTGCCATAGGAAAACAACATAACACATGGTTAACCTTCTAAAGCATACTTTCTCTCAATCCCTCAAATGATTTTTGCCTCTATCCAAGGGAAATATGAGGATATCTAATTCTACTTTCCACCAACCAATTTCTATTCTATGTGAAGGGAAGATTTAAGATGTAGATCTTGGATTAATTTCTTGACCTACTCCTTTATTCTTCCTCTTCAATTCCTCCATACCATTTTTCTCTTTGGTGGGATTTGGTAAAAAAGGTCTTGAGCACTTCTTAGTGTTATTGCCCTGTATTTGTTGCATTAGTATGATTTCTCCGTGAGGATTAATTTGGGTGAGATCTTGGGTGATTGTTACTGTTTGGCTATTAGAACCCTAGATGGTTGGTGTCTAACAATGAGTTTATCCTAGTGGAGAAGGGCTTCAGGAAAGTTCAGGATCCTTCGATAGAGTTGTTGCAAATCTCCAAACAATTTGTAAGGGATCCGTTACTGCCTTCAAGGGTATAAATAATGGATTGAGGCATTTACCTTGGCGGGATATACCGAGGAGAATAAGATGATGCCTTTGTGACATCGTGAAGTTGTTTTTCTTTGCATATTAAGGTGAGGCCTTTGTGTCCGCTTGAGGAGAATTATGCCCCCGCACCTCCCCAAAGGGTATTGGCTTCCTTTGAGAAGTGAACTTTAGGATACATCCTCTCCTCCACATTCCTCAGTTATCTCTATATCCGAGATATTCTACTTATGCATTTATCTTGTAGTAGCCTTCACACTTAAAGTCATTTATCTTGTAACATATTGCTATCGCATAGTTGTTTACATCTTGTTTATCCTAAGTTGTTAGTGCACTTAGTTGAGCCTACCATATTTAGGTTTTGTGCGTGATAAATTAAATGACTACTTTATTTCCGCATTTATCGAAGAAAAATATGAAATTCTTTTAAATCGCATATTCATCCCTATAGGAGACACCCCAGGTCTTTTCATCCCTGTCGTTCAAAACGAAAAATATGACTAACCAAGGCATGATACTAGTAGAAAAAGATACATTAGAAATCTTTGTGGCAATTTATGTTGTTTTTATGAAACACTGTTTGAGTAGGCAGTGTATTGATACGTACATTTTGCATCACTATTCTATATCATAATTCACTGTTATTCATTGATATATTTCATATTAAGAGATGATACTTATGTTATTTCATCTGTTTTTGCATGGTTGATGACTTTTGGAGCATGGACCGCTGCAGTCAGGATTCTGATGGAAAAGGTGTTATTTGGAGGCAAAATTCACGAAGATCAGAAAATTCGGGAAAATATACGGAAAATCCTATTTTTCCAGAAGACAAAGGAAGCCAGAAGAGGGAGTGGAGATGGGCCACAGGGGGCCCACACCACCCCCTGGCGCGGGCCACCCTGGGCCGCGCCACCAGGTGGTGTGGCCGCCCTGGCCCACCTCTGGCTCTTCCCTCTGGCGTATATATTCCTCCTGAAACCCTAAGACTCGGGGAGCGACCACAGAAAGATTCTGTCGCCTCTGCGGGGCGGAAAATACCGAGAGAGAAAGATCTCTCCGATAGACAGATTTCTGCCAGGGGAATTCCTTCCTGGAGAGGGGAGATCGTCGCCATCAACACCACCATCAAGCTGGACTTCATCAGGATCATCATCATCATCATCACCACCATCATCACCATCAGCACCCTCATCACCATCTCCATATTGCTGTAACAATTGGGTTGAATCTTGCATAGTTCTTAGGGGAAACTTTCCCGGTGTTGATTACTCTTTGTAGTTGATGCTATTGAGTGAACCATCGAATTATCGTTTATGTTCAGATTTGTATACATCATTATTCCATCTCTGATCATGATCCATATGATCTCTTGTGAGTAGTTCGTTTTGTTCTTGAGGACATGGGAGAAGTCATGTTGTTAGTAGTGGAATTGTGTTGAGAAAGATTCAATAGTTTGATATTTAAGTTGTGGTGTACTTCTTCTAGTGGTGTCATGTGAATGTCGACTACATGACACTTCACCTATATGGGCCTAGGGGAATGCATTGTGTATTTGGCTACTAATCGTAGGGGTTACCGGAGTGACAGAAACCTGAACCCCCGTTAGGAAACCATTGCACAAGGGACGTAAGGGTCTTAGAGTTTAAAGTTGTGGTTAGGTTTCTACCTTAATTAATTTCTTGTACTTACGGATGTTTGCAAGGCGTATAATCACAAGTAAGTATTAGTCATAGGAAGGTTGGTACATTAGCACAGGTTCACCCAGACAACACATATCAAGCTAAAGAAGATTAATCAACTATATGAAGCGAAAGCACTTGACAGTCTTCCCATGTGTCCTCGAGAACGTTTGGTCATCTTAAGTAATACAACCGGCTTGTCCTTTGCTGCATAAAGGATTAGGCCACTTGCTGCATCTATTCTTATTGTCTTTTATTTACTCGTACTTTATTTACTTGCTTTATCAAAAACCCCTAAAAATCCGTTTGCTAAGTATTTGCAGAGAATTCCTGATCCATACCACTAGCCAGCACCTTCTGCTCCTCGTTGGGTTCGACACTCTTACTTATCGAAAATACTGCGATACACCTCCTATACTTGTGGGTCATCAAGACTATTTTCTGGCGCCATTGCCGGGGAGTGAAGCGCTATTAGAGAGTGGAACTGGTAAAGGAAACTTCTACTATGAGTATTGTTTACTTCTGTTAGTTGCTTTATTTTCGTTATGGATAATTCACTGAGTTTCTTATTTGGTAATGCTACTACCACTGCTAAGGTAGTAGACGAACCACCACCTACTGAGAATGATGCTTTTAAAATACCTACGAGAATTATTGATCGTGTTATGGATAACTACTATGTTGGGGATGGAACTGTCCATCCCGGTGATCATTTACTCTTTATACACGAATTATGCGGGTTGTTCAAGTGTGCAGGTATTACTACAGATCAAGTTAAGAAAAAGTTATTCTCATTATCACTGAAAGAAAGAGCTGAGGAATGGTATAAGCTGCTGAAGAATGGTCAAGCTCTTGAATGGGAGGAAATAGTGCCTCTCTTTTATTCAAAGTTTTATCCTCCTAATGAGATTCATAAAGATCGGAATCAAATATACAACTTTTTGCCTCTTGATGGAGAGAGTACAGCTCAAGCTTGGGGAGATTGAAGTTACTAATGCTCAAATGTCTCATTCATGAGCTCCCCAACGATATTATTATGAATAACTTTTATGCAAGGCTTTCTCTACATGAAAGGATTTATTGAATGCTTCTTGTGCTGGATCATTCACTCGCATGGAAGAAGAAGCTAAATGGGATCTTGTGGACCGTATTCAAGACAATGCTGAAGCTTGGGAGAATGACAAAGGTAGAAAGTCAGGTATAAATGATGATTATGAATGCATTGAATCTTTTATGGGAACTGATGACTTTCAAAATATTAAAAATGCTTATGGTGTAGACTCTCAAGCTATTGCTTCTTATTTTAAGGCTTTTGCTTCCTATATTGAAGTGCCTAAAAAGAAGTGGAATAAGTATCATGAACCTTATAAAGATGTTGCTAAGAGTGTTCCTGCAAGAAATACTGAAGTTTATACTACTAATCATGCGTTACTCGAACCTTACATTGAGAAAATGCCTTTCCCAGTTAAGATAAAGGAACATTCTATGATAGCTAGTATGGTTAATGAAAGTATAATCAAAGCTGTTGAACCTGATAAACAAATGGATTATGAACCTATAATAGAAAATGTGAAAGACTTTGTTACTAAATATGAAGAAGAGGGACACACTATCCTTTGTAAGGATACCTCTAATATTGCTTCACATAGTAGTGTTATGAGAGCTAGTATTCCTGTGTTTTCTATTAGAATAAGTGATCATTGCTATGATGGTTCTTGTGATAGTTATTATGAGAGAGGGAAAAGTGTTCTTATGTATCTCAATAATATCAAGTTTCCTCGTTTTATGCTGAAAGTTTTTATGTTGCACTTGTTATGCCTTCTTATGCAAGTAGCCTCTGGTTTCAATAACTTGTTTGTTTACAAAATTCCCTTGCATAGGAAGTGGGTTAGACTTAAACGTGTGTATTTTTGCTTCTTAATGCTCTCTTTCACTTCAATTCATATTCCTATGTGAGCATCTTCAAAATTATCATGCCCCTCTTAATGGCTATAAAGAAAGAGCTTTTTGGGAGACAACCCAATTTGTTTTTGTTTCTTTGAGTATTGGAAGTTATTACTTCGGTAATAACCTCTCCTTATCCGTTTTGTTTGGTTTTTGTGTCAAGATCAACCTCTAATGAGAGAGAAGTAAGATTTGGGGAAGATGCTGTCCCGAAACAGATTTTTTTGCTTCACCGTAAAAATTCGTGAGAGATCTCTGTCTTTCGGATTGAGCTGTAATTTTTCGTGCTTATGCCCCAGGTTGTTTTTTAACTTTCGTTAGTTTTGCACTTTTTGATTTCAGCAACAGAAGATTTTCGAAAAAAATGATATTTACCCGCTGGTCTGTTTTGACATATTTTGCCACTCTTGCATTTGCTTCTTTAATCGATTTTCTTTTTGAATTCTTTTTGGGTTTTCGGAAGGAGTTGCTACAATAGCTTATGTTTTGATGGTTTTCAGTTGAAGTTGAACTCAAAAGGTTTTATCACTTCACTTATACTAATGTTGCTAATGAGAACTGTGTGAAGTTTTATGTGAAAAAAATTTCCAGGTAGTGGAGGTAATGGTGTAATAAGGAAGAGGAAGGTTTCATGACTCAAGTAATAAGTGTATGAAGATGAAGATATTGATGTTATTCAAGTGGTGACTCCAGAAGAATCTACTAGATACCAAATTCAGAGACCTGCAGAGTCCGTTTTCAAATAGGTAACAGTTCTAGTAAGAAAAGTTCCGCGAAAATACTATCCAACTATATTTTTGCAGTTTTTAGACAATAAGGAAAACTACGAAGCGAAAGAGGGACAGAAACGGAGCCAGGGTGGCTCACACCACCCTGTGGCGCGGGCCCACCCTTGGCTGCGCCACCAGGTGGTGTGGCCACTCCGGACTCCGTCTCCGACTCGTTTTCTCCCAGTACCTTCCTTTTGTTGTGAAACTTCGTAATATATAACCCTCCAGATCCCCCGAGGTTCGTATATCGTGTTCTCATCGTGTTTTTGTTTCGATCTGTTTTCTGCCAGGAACTATCTTTGAAAGCTTAGGAGCACAATGGTGTCTACCAAGGACAAGGGAAAGAATCCTATGGAGAAGGATCTCCAAGACCCCGGGAAGGAGAAGGAGATCAAGAGTGAATATGAAGGGGAGGCAAAGCACACCGACACTACCATTGCAAGCATTGGAGTGGTGGCAAACCCTGCCAGGACTATGTCAATTGGAGGGAAGCCTCCTCATCACCGTTCAGATCCCTGGTCACTTCCCCCACACGCCAAGAATCCTTTCCATACCCTTATCCATGAGTATCAATACCAAAATATGCCCAAGGATAAATTACCCTCCAATTGGGATTTGCCTCATTCTAGCCATGCAGGGAAATAAGACTCCAAGAAGGAAGAGTGGAAAAAGAATCACAAGAGCTAGGATCCACAATCCGACATGATCATGCACCGCATCGAGCAAAACTCGGAGTTGATTCGTACTCTCACCTTCGAGATTGAGGACTTGGGAAACTGATCAAAGAGCTCATTGAGAGGATACCACCACCACCGAAGGAGTAATTCGTCACCAGGTTTGGCATCCCCTTGGCTTGTTCCAAGCTTGGGGGAGTGCCGCGGTATCACATCACTATCTTCTATCTTTTTACCTTTTTATAGAGTCATATCATGAATAGAGAAGTTATCATGTAGGATGGTTTGCATTATGGAAGTGTCCCCTCTCTCGTTAGATATGTATCCCTTGGTGTGAGTTGCCGTTATGGATTATTAATGAGAAGTTCTATCATTTACTCTTTTGCATATCTTATATTAGTTTTCAATTCGTGGTTATATGATTGATCTTGTTGTTAGTATTGCTATCACTTTGGGATCATTAAGTTAATTTAGTTGGTTTTGGCAAACCTGGCTTGGTCAGTAGCAACACTATTTTTGAGAGTTGAATAAAAAGATAAAAGTACTCTAAAGAAAAATAATTTCATCATCTTTCTTTCTTGATTTTCTCATAAGTTTAGTATTCTCTAGTTAAGATCTTTTGTGCTTCCATGGAAGATTGCATGTTTGTCTTTGTCACTTGTATGTTTATTTGTTTCCTTCAACTCTTATACTTGCTACTGATACGTCCAAAACGTATCTACTTTCCCGAACACTTTTGCTATTGTTTCTCCTCTAAACTTGTGTAATTTGGATGCAACTAACACGGACTGACGCCGTTTTTAGCAGAATTACCTTGGTGTCTACTTTTTGTGCAGAAAATCAACTATCAGGAAAAATCCCGGAAAATATGCCGAAAATCCTATTTCACCAGAAGACTCCTGGAGCCAGAATACGAGACGGAGGAGGGCCAGGGCCTGGCCACACCACCCCTAGGCACGGGCTGGGCCTGGCCGCGCCAGGGCATGGTCTGGCCGCCCCAGGATGCCCCTAGGTCTCCCTCTTCGCCTATAAGATGCCTTCTGACCTAAAAACTCAGGGGGGTTCGACGTTTTTCAGAAGGAGTTCCGCTCCGCCGCCACCACTAGATTCCACGAAACAGCACCAGAAACTCCGTTCTGGCACCCTGCCGGGACGGGGAATTGGAGGAGATCATCGCCATCATCATCACCATCGCTTCTCCATCGACCATCCATGTTTCCCCCATCTATGAGTGAGTAATCCCCGCTGTAGGCCATGGGGATGGTAGGGATTGGATGAGATCGTTCATGTAATGGCATCAGATTGTTAGGGCATGGTGCCTAGTATCTTTTATTAGTGCTTTAAGACTTTGTTGCGACTTGTTATGCTTAATGCTTGTCACTAGGGCCCGAGTGCCATGATTTCAGATCTGAACATGTTATTGATTCATTATGATAGTATTGTTTATGGTCTTACCTGCAAGTTGTATACACACGTTGTTGTCCGGAACCAATGACCCCGAAGTGACAGAAATCGGGATAAACGGAGGGAATGGCTTTGATGTGAGGATCACATGTGTTCACGTAGTGTTAATGCTTTGCTCCGGTGCTCTATTAAAAGGAGCACCTTAATTACCAGTAGTTCCCTTGAGGCCCCGCTGCAAACGGGCTGGCAGGACAAAAGATGTTGTGCAAGTTCTCATTGCGAGCACGTATGACTATGTATGGAACACATGCCTAGGATTGTCTAGTACTTGGATGCTTTATCTTATTTATCTGCAATTGCCCTATGTTCTGATTGCTATGTGAATTTTCTTGTCCATGCAATGCCCGTCCATCCATCCCTATGCCTACCGCACTCGAATCCTACTGTTTACTGCTATTGTTACTGCTGTCTTTACTTTACTATTGCTGTTACTTTACTATTCCTACTACAAAACTGTTGCTACTGATAAACTACTATGAGCAAGATTGTTTCCAGGTGCAGCTGAATTGACAACTCAGTTGTTAAGGCTTATAAATATTCTTTGGCTCCCCTTGTGTCGAATCAATAAATTGGGTTTCACTTCCCTCGAAAATACTGCGATACACCCCCTATACTTGTGGGTCATCAATCTATTGTTCGCTGCTATCCATCCATCATGGGTAAGTCTCGTGATGGCAAGTTTCCTATTTTACCATCCACTATAAGAAGAGGTACGGTTCTGAACACCTCAGCTGCTCTTGATTCACCATCTATTATAAGTAAGCTCATTACACCACCACATACACATGCTACACACACTGCTACTATTGCTGAATCTGAAACTTCTGATGCTTATGATGCTGCTTCTACTGTGCTTGATACGAGTGGTTCATTAGGTCCTTTCCTAGATGCTATGATTGCTAGAACTATAGCTGGAAATACTGAAACTCCTAATGAAGACACTACTACTACACCTGTTAGTTCACCTGAGTCTAGTGAAAGCTATGATATTGAAGATGGTTATGTTGAGATGACCGATGAATTTATTAAAGAATGTAAAAACACCCATGAAAGGAGCGCTGCTAAGAGTCTCCTTAGAGGCGTACTATTAGACCCAAATTGTCTCCTATTGCTAAGTTTGCTGCTTCTCCCATAAACATTATAGATGAAGATTATGATTTCTCTCTCAATCTATCTTACATAGCTATTGTTGAGAAAGAACCTTTTTGTGGGACTAAGAATGAAAGTGCGGTAGCACATATGAATGAACTTTCCACCATGAGTGGCTTGTTTTCTGATGATATTAAGATGCGTACTTACTTTGTTGCTAAGATTTTCCCTTTTTCACTGAAAGGAGAAGCTAAAACTTAGTTTAGTAATTTACCTCCTGGATCTATTGATAGCCCTGATTGCTTGATTAGTACTTTCCTGTAGAAATATTTTCCTCCTAGTGCTAGACATGCTATTTTGCAGGAACTTTTTGATTTTAAACAGGGAGAAAAAGAGGTATTGCCTGAATCTTGGGCAAGGTTTTGTGCTTTGATTCATGCACAGGCTGGAAGTCCATTACCTAAGAATGAGCTTCTTGATATATTTTATAATGGACTAACTGAAGAATCGAGGAACTACCTAGATAGTTGTGCTGATTGTGTTTTCAGGAATAGGACTCCTAAGGAAGCTGAGGAGTTAATGGCTAAAATAAGTAAGAATTATGAAGATTGGACTCCTCCTAAACAAGCTATACCTGAAGTAATTGTACCTGAACCTACTATTCCGGTGCCTATTCCAACAACAAAGAAGAGGGGAGTTATTGAATTAAATGATGAAGTGATTAAGGAAGCTAAGAAATGTCTTAAGGAGAAGGGAATTAAAGCTGCAGATGTCAAGAATTTACCTCCTATAGAAGAATTATGTAAGCCTATTCCGTACTCACCCACTATCGAGGTACACTCTCTCCAACACTTTGATGAAGGTGATATCCCTTACTCTAAACCTCCTGATCAATGCTTAGAAGAATTCGATATCTTTATTGTTAAGCAAGATAATTTTAATAAAAGGGTGCAAAATCATCTAATGGAAAACACTAGAGCTATTGTCGAGTTGAAAGATATTGTGGAAAGAACCTCTAATGATGTTAAAATGATTGTTAAACACTTTCAAATGGTTCAAACTCAAATAGATCAACTCATTAAAGTGCAAAAAGACTTGCTAGTTAATGCTGCTAAAGAAAAACATGCTTATGAAATTAGAACAAGAAGTGGAGCTGCTACCCAGGATACTGTATATCCTGAGGGGCATCCCAAAAGAATTGAGCAGGATTCTCAACAAGCTGAAAATAGTGGCTCTACTCGTAAGAAAAGGAAAAAGAAACATAAAACTACTGTAGAACCCTCTGAACCTGCTATAGATCCTAATAGTATATCCATCTCTGATGCTGAAACTGAAAGTGGCAATGAAGAAAATGAAGTTCCTAATGAAGAAAAAGTTGAAGAAGAACCTGAAAACCACACTAAGAATATGAAATACACTAAAGAAGATTTGTTGCTAAGAAACATGGTAGTGAAAGAGAACCTTGGGTCCAAAAACCTATGCCTTTCCCTGATAAGAAACACAAGTCAAAGGAAGATGAGCACTATAATAAGTTTTGTGAGTGGATGAAACCTTTATTCCTGCAAATTCCTTTGACTGATGCTATTAAATTGCCTCCTTACTCAAAGTATATGAAGGATATTGTCTCGAAAAAAAGGAAGATCCCTAATGAAGAAATCTCTACTTTGTTTGCTAATTATTCCTTTAATGGTAAGGTTCCAAAGAAACTTGGAGACCCTGGGATTCCGACGATCCCTTGCTCTATTAAGAACAGTTATGTTAGAACTGCTTTGTGTGATTTGTGAGCTGGAGTTAGTGTTATGCCTTTCTCTCTCTATAAGAGGCTTCAACTTGAAAAACTGATACCAACTGATATATGTGAGGATGTACCTGTTCAAGTGGCTCATAATTTCTTGATATTAACTGATTTTGTTGTGCTTGAAATGCCTGAAGATGATAATATGTCTATTATTCTTGGGAGACCTTTTCTTAATACTGCAGGAGCTGTTATTAATTGTAATCAAGGAAAGGTGACCTTTAATGTTAATGACAAGGAACATACTGTCTATTTCCCCAAGAAGATTGAAAGGACTTATGGTTTGAATTCAATTGAACATGTTGAGGGCATTCAAGTTGGAGAAATATATTGTCCCATACCAAGAGAAAAATTTGAAACTATTATGATTGGGACCATTGCTATCAAGGTTGAGGTAACATAATCATTAGTGGAATACAAAGTTTTGTCTCATATGAAATTGTTTTGGTAACAAGACCTGATCAACCTTGTTAACAAAAGGATTTCATTGAACAAAACAATGTTTTCACCATGATTATCTCTGCTTACTTCTATTTTATCCATTTTAGTTTTTGCTTTCATTTAGTTTTCTTTTTGTTGTTAGTTGCTTGTATTTTAGAGTGTCCTAGAACTTCTATAGTTCTAGCCCTGTTTTGTCATTGCACCATTTCCAAAAAAATCTGTCTGTCAGAAAGTCATTCTTCTATACCTGAAAAACGCCCAAAAATAAAGTGTCTCGAAAAATTCCAGAAAATTCATATTAAATTTTTACGTGAAAAAAGGGGCAGAGGAGTGCCTGGGAGGTACCAGGGGGACCCACTAGGCAGGCTCACCACCTGGTGGCGTGGCCTGCCCTGGGTGGCACCATGCCATGGTGTGGGCCACCCCTGGCCCTCCACTAAGTCTCTCACCTGCCACTTTCTTCTCTCTCCCGAGTAAGCTCCAGTTCATTGCTCAAAATCGCGTTCTTGCTATGCTTGCTCTCGATTTTTCTCGATCTCCTTGCTCAGCCCATCTTTCTTGCTGAAATTTGGAGCATTTGTTCCTTGGTATGTGACTCCTCCCCTTGTCCAAGTAGATATGTGTTTAGTGGATTATATATTAAGTATTTTGCTGCTGTAGGTGACAGGTTTTGAGAGCTTGTAAGCTTGTTTGATGCTTAGAGATATAGTTTTGATGCATGTTTAGGCCTCTTACAAGTCCCTATGAGTAGAATCCTTCATTATATTCACTTTGCAATCACTTGTTTAATAGGTGTTTAAATTTCAACCATACCTTTGGAGAGATATTTGAGAGTGATGCACCTAGGAGGTCGAGGCACTCAAGATCAGCCTCTCAGTTTAGGCCATCATACAACGAAGATCTCATTGCAACTCGTATTGGTAATGAAAGGGATGATGGGGATGCTCACCCATCTACTTTTCCTTGTTTTACTTCCTTACAAGCTGCAGGGATTCTTGATGATTTCTTGCTACTGATTGAGAGGGTTGGTTTGACCGCATATATGCAAGATGAGAGTGAGCATTACACTATGCTCACCAAAACTTTTGTTGAGAGCTTCACGTTTACTAACACATCCTATCAGTCGACTGTCTTTCAAAATTTATAATCTGCCCTTCACCATGCCTTTGGAGAGGTTTTGCAGTATTGTAGGTGTAAGCATGACAAGGACCGTGAAGAAAATTCAAGGGCGACCTGCTGATTTGCTGGAGCTTTACCGAGGGGTGACCAATGATGATGACCGCGTGGCGCAACGCGGAAAGATAAGAAATATCCAACTCCCTTCTCTTAGATACTTTGCATATTATCTTGCTACTAGCATACTGGGTAGGGAGAACACAAGTAATATCTCCAACTATCATTTTGCATTCCTTGCTGCTGCGCTTAACAATGATACTCGGTACAACCTGGGCTCGCTTATTGCTCGCCGCCTAGCTGCTAGGGGGCCTATCTATGGGGGCATCATTGCCTCACGTATAGTCAATGCATTGGGACTTTTAGTAGATCCCAATGATATTGTACTAGCACCACAGAGGCTTGACCTTGTTGCTATGAAAACTCATCACTTTGTCACTGCTACTTCTGATTTGAACAGTCTAGTATATAGGATGCTTTTCACTGACGGGGATGAAAGGGAAATCCTTTTGCCACAGCCTTCTTTGTTTAGTGTTCACATGAGACCGTGGTCGCGCTCCAAGGAGGAGGTGGATGAGCAGCTTTGCTTGCTGGGTTTCCACGAGCAGCACCAGGAGGATGTGCCCTTTATGATTACTACGCACATTACGGAGGGACGTACTCGAGCTCGCACCAGGACGAGGGGACCTCTTCGTCGTACCACGGTGACACTTCATCCTGGCCAGCTTGGGATTGATACCCACTTAGGCCAAAAGCCTAAGCTTGGGGGGAGGTACGACGACACCGCACTCATCTCCTTATCATGTTGCGTCGGTACTTTGTATATTCATGTTTCGTTCTCTTTTTAGTTTTTGTTCTTTCTTTGCTTTTGCTTTCTAAAACACAAAAAGACCAAAAATATTTTTGTTGTTTCTCTTTGGTTTGCTTCTTCTTTTTGCCTTGGTTTGCTTTTTCCCTTTTGCTTTGTTTGAACTATTCGAAAAAACCCAAAAAGATTTTGCTTTGCTTGTTTTTCCTTTTTGGTTCTTGCTTTAAAAAAATCGAAAACACCAAAAATATTTGTTGTTCTTCTTTGGCTTTGTGAGTTTGTTGCAGGGTTCAGCAGTCCTTAGTGGATATTGGTTTCATATTATTATTCAAGCCACACAAGTGAAGAGCAATAATGAGGATTAATGACAACTTGAGGCGTGGTAAGAGGCTGGTAACAAACTCTATTTATTTTCATTTTCGTACATATACTCATCACTGTGGGCATGCTTAGTCCGTTCATGTAAGGTGTATGTTATCTTTGGATGCTTAGTAGTTCTTGCTTTCGTATGATTAGCTCTAGCTCGCTAATAGTTTGTAGCATGTCTTATGAATGTTTGCTTGCATTACTCTATTCATAACTTGGTATGACACCGTGGTATCCTCCTCCGAATGTTTCATTTGAATTGACTTGGCACATGCTCATGCATGCACATGACTGTAATAATCAGTTAAGCCTTGATGAATTATTTTGCCTTGAGGATCTTGAATCACTTTCATGCCATGATTAGTCCTGTTTTGTTGCAAGCATGATTATGACAGCTATTGCTCTCTCGTTTGTCGCTCCCTTACTATTGCTAGCCTTCACTTACACCGAGTTTTACTCATGTTTCCAACTCCCTTAAACCAAATATTGCCAAAGTGTCCACCATACCTACCTATTAGCATCATTTGCTACTCCCGTGCATATTCATTATGCCTTGTTTTCTTCCGAATAAAATGTTTGCTTGTTATGAGAAAGTTAGTTAGTAAAGCTCTCACAAACTTGACGGCACACTTTATTTTCTTGCATTTAATAAGCCTGAACCATTGTGACTGTCCATGAAAGTTATATGCTTGCAAATTATAGGCTAGGGATTAGCAGAATCGTGCTGTCATGGGGAACGCTTTCAACACTTGTAAATATATACCTAGTTGATATCATGCTCTTTTGTATATGGATGTCGTCGGTGTGAAATAAAAGGGGATCTTGTAAGTCCATGGAGTTATGTATGTGTGTTAGAGAAACATCTGGGCCGCCGGTCTAATCCATGTCGTCATGGTGGAAACCTGCAGCGTAACCATAATGATATCTATGAAGCATTCTTCTTATAAAAAAAGAGAGATAGCTATTGAGAAAAGAAAAATAAAGAGAGATTTATGAAAAGAGGAAAGAGAGAAAAAAGCACCATTTTCCCATGGTAAATAAGAAGATTGCTGAGATACTCATTGTCTGCTTGCCTTGTCATTTTGATATGGGGATTCTTCCGTATCATCGGGCAAGGGGTACCCCGTTGGCGGTTCTCTATGATACGCACATATTTACGATGACAAGAACTTACTGGTAACTAAAGTTGAGTAGCATGAGGAGCGACCCTCGTACTCAAGGTACATGGGATTTCCAGTTTATAGTTTATCAAGCATATAACTCAGATTGGACCTCACTTTCACCTTAACCACATTAAAGATGCTTATGATAGGGGCAATGAGAGCTCAAAGCTAATGAGTACCATACTTTCAGCATTTGGAAGCCTTTCAAATTATTCAAAACCTTTTCCTTTCCTTGTTGAGTCTCCATATATATTCTTTGAGCACCTTCTTGAGAGCATAGTTGTCATTCTTTGTGCTTGTCCCATTACTTGATTATTTGTGTTATGACTTTGATGCTTGTATCTTTGATATCTTTACTTCTAGTCATCACTTGAACTTCAGAGGTGCCTTGACATTCATAATCAAAGGCAAGCGAGATACCACTCTATCATACCTTTTTATGAGCATTGTAATGTTGCTTATGTTTACGCTTCATGCTACTTATTATTTTTGAGTTGGAATCTCTTCATAGCTTGCAATGACTATTAAGTAGACTCAGTAGCATACTCTTTATTATGAATTGCCTAAGTAATTGATCACATGCTGAGATTATATACATCATATGAAGCAAAGGTGTTCGTGAAAGTTCTTTTATCGCACTCAGTTTTCAACTGAATTGCTTGAGGACAAGCAATAAGCTAAGCTTGGGGGGAGTTGATACGTCCAAAATGTATCTACTTTCCCGAACACTTTTGCTATTGTTTCTCCTCTAAACTTGTGTGATTTGGATGCAACTAACACGGAATGACGCTATTTTCAGCAGAATTACCTTGGTGTCTACTTTTTGTCCAGAAAATCAACTATCAGGAAAAATCCCGGAAAATATGCCAAAAATCCTATTTCACCAGAAGACTCCCGGAGCCAGAATACGAGACGGAGGAGGTCCAGGGCCTGGCCACACCACCCCCACGCGCGGGTTGGGCCTGGCCGCGCCAGGGCATGGTCTGGCCACCCCAGGCTACCCCTCGGTCTCCCTCTTCGCCTATAAGATGCCTTCTGACCTAAAAACTCAGGGGGGTTCGACGTTTTTCCAGAAGGAGTTCCGCTCCACCGCCACCACTAGATTCCACGAAACAGCACCAGAAACTTCGTTCTGGCACCCTGCCAGGACGGGGAATTGGAGGAGATCATCGCCATCATCACCATCGCTTCTCCATCGACCATCCATGTTTCCCCCATCTATGAGTGAGTAATCCCCCGCTGTAGGCCATGGGGATGGTAGGGATTGGATGAGATCGTTCATGTAATGGCATCAAATTGTTAGGGCATGGTGCCTAGTATCTTTTATTAGTGCCTTATGACTTTGTTGCGACTTGTTATGCTTAATGCTTGTCACTAGGGCCCGAGTGCCATGATTTCAGATCTGAACGTGTTATTGATTCATTATGATAGTATTTTTTATGGTCTTACCTAGAAGTTGTATATACACGTTGTTGTCTGGAACCAATGGCCCCGAAGTGATAGAAATCGGGATAACCAGAGGGAATGGCTTTGATGTGAGAATCACATGTGTTCACGGAGTGTTAATGCTTTGCTCTGGTGCTCTATTAAAAGGAGCACCTTAATTGCCAGTAGTTCCCTTGAGGCCCCGTTGCAAACGGGCTGGCAGGACAAAATATGTTGTGCAAGTTCTCATTGCGAGCATGTATGACTATATATGGAACACATGCCTAGGATTATCTTATTTATATACAATTGCCCTATGTTCTGATTGCTATGTGAATTGTCTTGTCCATGCAACGCCCGTCCATCCATCCCTATGCCTACCGCACTCGAATCCTACTGTTTACTGCTATTGTTACTGTTGTCTTTACTTTACTACTGCTGTTACTTTACTATTCCTACTACAAAACTGTTGCTACTGATAAACTGCTGTGAGCAAGATTGTTTCCAGGTGCAGCTGAATTGACAACTCAGTTGTTAAGGCTTATAAATATTCTTTGGCTCCCCTTGTGTCAAATCAATAAATTGGGTTTCACTTCCCTCGAAAATACTACGATACACCCCTATACTTGTGGGTCATCAGCTACCCAGCCTTGCTAGCCAAAAACCTGTACTGAGAGGGATTTCTTCTCGTGCATCCAATCCTTAAACCAAACCCATGCCATTTGTGTCCACCATACCTACCTATTAGCATTATTGCTATTCCAAGTAAATTCATGTTTTTATCTACCTTCCAAATTAAACTTTTTATGTGAAAATTAGTGATTAAAGCTCTCACGAACTTGATGGCACACTTTACTTTCTTGCATCTAATAAACTTGAACCATTATGCCCATCTATTTTGCGTATATGCTTGTGCTTTGTGAGTTGTGAATTAGGAGAACCATGATGTCACGGGGAACACTTTCAACATTGCATTGGTACTTTGTACCTAGTTGATATCATGTTCTTTTGTCTATGGATGTCGTCGGTGTGAAATGAAAGGGGAGCTTGTAAGTCCATGAAGTTATGCATGTGTGTTAGAGAAACGCCTGGGCCGCTGGTCTAATCCATGCTGACATGGTGGAAACCTGCAACGTAACCATAACGAGTATCTATGAAGCATTCTTCTTATAAAAAAAGAGTCCGATATTGAGAAAAAGAGAAAAAGAAAAAAGAGATATTATGAAAAGAGCAAAGAGAGAAAAAAACACCATATTCCCATGGTAAATAAGAAGATTGCTGAGATACTTGTTGTCTGCTTGCCTTGTCATTTTGATATGGGGATTCTTTCGTATCATCGGGCAAGGGGTACCCCGTTGGAGGTTCTCTATGATACACATGTGCTTACAATGACAAGAACTTACCGGTGACTAAACTTGAGTAGCATGAGGAGCGGCCCTCATATTCAAGGGACATGATATTCTCAATTTACAACCTGTCAATGCATATCCTCATATTTGATCACTTTAACCTTAATCACCTAAAGATGCCAATGATAGGGGCTATGAGAGCTGAAAGCTAATAAGTATCATAATTTTTGGGAGCTCTTTATAAAACTTGCAATCCCTGCTTCCCTCCGCGAAGGGCCTTTCTTTTACTTTTTAGTTGAGTCAGTAAACCTATTACCTTCTATCTCAGCAAGTATTTTGAGTTGTTGTGTTTCATTCATTCATATGATGATTTATTCAATCATGTTTCTTATGTTCCTTGTTTTGCACATTGCTCTTATCTTGGTGATTACTACTTTGAAAGCTATCATTCAAAACCAGTTATTTGTGAACTCCAGCAAATTATCAACTATTCTTCGACCAAGAGCTAAGTTTGCCATTACCAATTATGATTTACTTTATGTATCTTTATTGTGTTTCCTTTACTCATTGCAAGTTGAGTTATATAATAGTGAGTTGTCTTCTATTATGATCTATGTATTTGATGAATGTGATGCTTCTTGTATGTATTCTTTTATCGACTCTTCACTCCATAAACCTGATGCCATGTTTATTGAGCTCAGTTTCGCTTGGGGACAAGCGAAGTCTAAGCTTGGGGGGAGTTGATACGTCCATTTTGCATCACTATTCTATGTCATAATTCACTGTTATTCATTGATATATTTCATATTAAGAGATGATACTTATGTTATTTCATCTGTTTTTGCATGGTTGATGACTTTTGGAGCATGGACCGCTGTAGTCAGGATTCTGATGAAAAAGGTGCTGTTTGGAGGCAAAATTCGCGAAGATCAGAAAATCTAGGAAAATATACGGAAAATCCTATTTTTCTAGAAGACGAAGGAAGCCAGAAGGGGGGCTGGAGATGGGACACAGGGGGCCCACACCAACCCCTGGCGCGGGCCAGCCTAGGCCACGCCACCAGGTGGTGTGGCCACCCTGGTCCACCCTGGCTCTCCCCTCTGGCGTATATTATCCTCCCAAAACCCTAAGACTCGGGGAGGGACCACAAAAATATTCCGCCGCCTCTGCGGGGCGGAAAACACCGAGAGAGAAAGATCTCTCCGGCAGACAGATTTCTGCTGGGGGAATTCCTTCCCGGAGAGGGGAGATCGTCGCCATCAACACCACCATCAAGATGGACTTCATCGGGATCATCATCATCATCATCACCACCATCATCACCACCATCATCACCACCAGCACCATCATCACCATCTCCATATTGCTGTAACAATTGGGTTGAATCTTGCATTTAGTTCATAGGGGAAACTTTCCCGGTGTTGATTACTCTTTGTAGTTGATGCTATTGAGTGAACCATTTAATTATTGTTTATGTTCAGATTGTTACACATCATTATTCCATCTCTGATCATGATCCATATGATGTCTTGTGAGTAGTTCGTTTTGTTCTTGAGGACATGGGAGAAGTCATGTTGTTAGTAGTGGAATTGTGTTGAGAAAGATTCAATAGTTTGATATTTAAGTTGTGGTGTACTTCTTCTAGTGGTGTCATGTGAACGTCGACTACATGACACTTCACCTATATGGGCCTAGGGGAATGCATTGTGTATTTGGCTACTAATCGTAGGGGTTGCCGGAGTGACAGAAACCTGAACCCCCGTTAGGAAACCATTGCACAAGGGACGTAAGGGTCTTAGAGTTTAAAGTTGTGGTTAGGTTTCTACCTTAATTACTTTCTTGTACTTATGGATGTTTGCAAGGGGTATAATCACAAGTATGTATTAGTCCTAGGAAGGTCGGTACATTAGCACACGTTCACCCACACAGCACTTAGCAAGCTAAAGAAGATTAATCAAATATATGAAGCGAAAGCACTTGACAGTCTTCCCATGTGTCCTCGAGAAAGTTTGGTCATCTTAAGTAATACAACCGGCTTGTCCTTTGCTGCATAAAGGATTGGGCCACTTGCTGCATCTATTCTTATTGTCTTTTATTTACTCGTACTTTATTTACTTGCTTTTTCAAAAACCCCTAAAAATCCGTTTGCTAAGTATTTGCAGAGAATTCCTGATCCATACCACTAGCCAGCACCTTCTGCTCCTCGTTGGGTTTGACACTCTTACTTATCGAAAAACCGCGATACACCCCCTATACTTGTGGGTCATCATGTATGTTCTTTGATCGACATAATACGATATAAGTAGGTGATGTAGCCCAACACATGGCAATCACCATTGGTCCATATAATGCTGCACCAACCACTCCTACTAAGGTGAATTCTTTCCAACCCTTACCTTCCTTCGGTCATCACGTGAATGGAATCCTACTTGAGACAAGTATGAATTGTATGACCAAGCCCATGACCATGATGCCAAGAGGAGGATACAAGTATGCTCCAGGAGCTAAGACGCCCAAGGAAGAAGCATGGAAAAGGCGGAAGAGGACTTCTGGTGCTAGCTCTGGCCCGCCAGCCCCACCCCCGAACAAGTCCGGCGCCACGCCTGACCGACCGGACTCCACGCCTAACCACCCGGCCACCGCCGACCAAACCGGTGCCCTGCTGTAAGATGCCTCATTATACCCAAACGGAACACGCCAATCTGTCTGGCCGCCGTCAACCAATCCGGCCTGGATCCCAGCACCGCCAAACTTATGGCCGAAATGACAGTCTGTGCACTATTTCCGGTTTGATGCCTTGGAATATTCCTTCTACCTACCCCCTTCGCCCCTAGTACTATAAATATCCCCTTGTGGCACAGACCTAAGTAGAGAATGCATGTTGAGTAGATTTGACTTAGCCTCCATCTTCCCATAGGAGGAACCTCTCTAGGATCTACACCAAGACCTAGGCTGTACAAGACCCTCGCCGTATGAGTTCTCTTTATATATCGTGATCTCTATTGCGTCGATCTCTCCCTTTGGTTATCCATCGATTGCAATCACTTCACGAGTAGATTATAGAGGCTCCGGATTCAATCTTTCTTTTGTGGATCTCTACCTAGAGGTCTTTTCCACAAGGATTCTATCGAGTTGGTGATTCGGGCCAACGAGGGCAATCGAAGCGTGTGTATTTTGCATGTGTTTGTATCTTTACCTTGCATTCGAGTGAGTTCATCGCATTCATCGGGATTCCCCTCACTCATTGCCTCAAATCCGTGAAGATTGGGCCACCCCAAGGGTAAATCCACAAGGGGATCCATATCATCTGGCATCGGTAGCTTTTGGTTGCCACAGATTTGACTTCCTTTATTGATTTCCATCATAAGTTTTAAAATACCAAAAATATTGCCCCAAATGTAAGCTTTTGGTTCAATCTCTCAATTTGGTGAGTTTTTAGTGGTTCTTGTCCATAGATATGGTTCTTTGGGTGATGATCTTTGTTTCCATGCATTCCCTAGCCCCAAATTGACCAAGTTCCCTTCGAATCGATGGATCGAGTTTTTGGAGTTCTTCATGAACTCAAACCGACAGGAACCCTGGCACGCCGATCTTGCCGCCGGAATTTTCGGCGTGATTCCCGGCCCGCCGGACTCAACGCCAGACTTGTCGGCACCAAGACCGGCCCCAGCCGGAATCTCCCCCCCCCAATTTTGATAGTTTTCCTTTGGAGTTTGTGTTTCGTGTGCATGTTTGTCATCTAACAATGAGATTCTGCAACAAATCTTCACGCTCTACGACACCACGGAACTCGAACCATCACCTACACCATTGGTTGCAAGTACGACATCAATAAAAGGTATAACTTGCACCACCGTTGTTAACCCCATTCTTTCTTTGTGTGTTACCTAACCTATAGAGTAGCTCATTTTAGTTTGCTGAAGCATTGTGCGCTTGATCTTGCATAGTAATAGTGCATAGGCAATAACAAAAGTTGACTCCATATCATAGAAAGAAAGAGATATATCATAAAAAGCAAAATAAAAAGAAAGATATCAATACAAAGAGAGTCTGAAGCTTCTAAGCAAGAGTGCAAGCAAGAGCAAGACAAGTGTGAAAATCTGTTGATCCTCAATCTTTTTGCAAATGATCTATGGTCTCTCCTTGCGTTGGCACGACACCGAGCATTAGTCTTTGCTAGGACCATTTTTGTTCATTTATCATTTTCCATCATCGTGCTGGCCACATTAATCTCCACTGTGTATGTATAGTTATAGGTATCCGTGTTCTTTTGATCATGTCCTTTCGCATTTTGATCTTTTGGATTTTACCACTTTTGACAATAACCTTGTCATTTGGTTGTTCCATTTTCTATCCACCTTCCTAACCTTCCACCATAGGCCTTTGTGTGTGTGTGTCTTGTGTTTCATGTTTTCGGTTGAACTCGGCTAGAATCACCTTCACGAGGCTATCCAAAAGGTGAGACATAGGATTACACTTGCTTTATCATTTTCCACCATAATACTCTCGGTCTTATGAGACAATGTCTTGGGGAAGTGGAGCTAGTGGACATAACAACTTCAACAACCAAGAAGATTTCACCATGTGCCACAACTTATGGGCGCAACACCAAGAATTCAATTGCCAGTTTGAGAGGCTTGAGAACCTCATGACACATTCCAAGAGTTCGACTACCATGATCGACAACGTCAAGCGGAGCATCACGCTCAATTCCAAGATCTTCATCAAGCTATATCCGATCTAGGCAACCTTCATGGACATCGTCAAGCTCATCAAGATCATCCCGTACTAGTTCCTAAAGTCTTCATGGCGAGTCTTCGCGCTCATACTCCCGTCATGGAGAACCCCACCACCACAATGGGGAAAACCAAGCTCGTCATCGACATGAACAACCGGTTGATCCACAAGATCCTCAACCACACCAAGCAAGACATCATTGGCACCATGATAATCATGACAAACCTCAACAACAACCCCAAGATCTTCGTCACCCTCGTCAAGAGCACGTGCCACCCCTAAACCAAGATATTGTCCAAGTTCCCCACAACAACAATGACAACCGATAACACCATCCTCAAAACTACAATGCAAGGTATTACTTCCAAGGTGAACAAGATTGGGATCCATGCAACGATGAGGAAGTAGAACCATGTGCCAACTGCATTGCTCAACCACACCATCAGAACTGCCAAGCAATGAATGCAAATGATTCTGAGCAAATATGTCAAAGGGAACATGAGAGAGATCATCAAGCTCCTCCCCACCGCGTCCACAAGGCAATCAAGATCCACATCCTCCTCCACCACCACATGAACCAAGTGAAGCAAGCATGAGATAAGAACGCCGCAACTAACACCATGAGCATGATGATGGGAAGTTTGGGAAGATCAAACTCGTTATGGCCAAGTTCAAAGGATAAGAAGATGCCGATGCATACATTGATTGGGAACTCGGAGTTGATAAGATCTTCCGAGTCCACAACTATTCCAAAGAGAAGAAAATTGCAATGGAATCTCTTGAGTGAGGACTACGCCATTGTTTGGTGGGAAGACTATCAAAGAAATCGTGAGAAGCAAGAAGAACCACCAATTAGCACTTGGATGGACATGAATCAAGTGATGTATGCAAGGTTCTTCTCTAAGAACTATAGACAATATATCTTCGATAAGCTACAAAACTTGAAGCAAGGCACAAGGTCAATTGAAGAGTTCTACAAGGAAATGGAGACAACTATGATGCGAGCTGATGTGTGAGAACTTGAAGAGCAAACAATAGTAGGGTTCCTTAATGGTTTGAGCCGCCCAATATGGAAAATTGTTGAGTTCCAACCGTACAAGAACCTCATCGAGATTATCCATCAAGCTACCAAAGCTGAGCGTCACTTGCAAAAGGAAAATGCTTATGACAAGAAAAAGACATACTTTTCTTCAATCAATGCCAATGCCTCCACCAATTCCAACAAATAAAGCACCAAGCTCATCCAAGCAAGCAAATCCACTAATGGCATCCTCCTCCAACACAACAACAGATAGTCAAGTCATTTGCTTCAAGTGTGGAGGAAAGAGTCACAAGTCATATGAGTGCATCAATACGAGAGTTATGCTAACATATGAGAATGGCGCAACCTATTCCGTGAGTGAATAAGGATATGAAGCCATGGATCAATGTGCAATTGCAAGATAAGCCGTAATTCAAGAGGATGACATCATCCTATGTGAGCATGATCCAAGTCCTTCACTTTTCATAGCGCAATTCTTGGGAACAAACTATGTTCCAAGAGAGGACCAATGCCTCAATATTTTCCAAACTAGAGCCAAAATGATGGCAAGTCCATAAAGGTAATCATCGATGGAGGAAGTTGTCACAACCTTGCGAGCACATATATTTGTGAGAAACTCAAGTTACCATACATGGAACATCCTCACCCATATCATGTCAAAT
The DNA here is from genome assembly GCA_916181665.1 of Avena sativa. Classification (NCBI taxonomy): domain Eukaryota; kingdom Viridiplantae; phylum Streptophyta; class Magnoliopsida; order Poales; family Poaceae; genus Avena; species Avena sativa. Next base: position 431,576,104 of record OV702296.1, read on the forward strand.
GGCTCGATGACAATGGAACCCTCAAGATCAAACACAAAGTCAATGTCTCCTTCAGGATTGGCACATATGAAGACACCGTCAGGTATGATGTAGTGCCTATGACCGTGTGTGACATGCTACTTGGGAGACCATGGAAATACGATAGAGGAGTCATACATGATGGTACCACCAATCAATACTCCTTCAAGTGGAACGACGAGACATTTGTGCTCCAACCTATGACACCAAGCAAAGTTATTGCTTCAAACATGACAATCATACACAAGATAAAGGAAGCTAAGGACCCTTGTGAGCTGAATGGTGGGAGAATGAACCACCATCACGAGAATGAGTGCCACAAGCCTCAAATGATTGGAAAAATCATGAGTGCCACGACGCATTCCACCAAAAGTGAGAAGAGATATTTGAGTGTGACCCATGCTAAGAACCCATCATACAATTATCTTTCTTTGTTCTCGATTTTGCAAGGTACCCAAGATAGACCAACGCTTCAAAGTAAAATACTACAAGATCTCCGATCGCAACTTGAAGACAAGCACAACTACAAGATCTTCTACAACTCGGCACAAGGCTTCGACACCAGAGATCCAACCGTGTACAAGCTCAAGACCAAGGACACATCTCTTTCCTTACATGATGAAGGAAGATCGTCGAGGTCGACTCGTTCTCAAGCTAGGGGGAGATGATGTAGCCCAACACATGGCAATCACCACTGGTCCACATTATGCTACACCAACGACTCTTACTAAGGTGAATTCTTTCCAACCCTTGCCTTCCTATGGTCATCACGTGAATGGAATCCTACTTGAGACAAGTGCCAATTGTATGACTAGGCCCATGACCATGGCGCCAAGAGGAGGAGACAAGTATGCCCCATGAGCCAAGATTCCCAAGCAAGAAGCATGAAAACAAGGCAGAAGAGGACTTCTGGTGCCAGCTCTGGCCCGCCGGCTGATACATTGCTAACATATCCATAATTTTTGATGTTCCATGCTTGGTTTTTATCTACTTTCTTATGTTTTGTCCATAATTTGGAGTACTTTTTATACACTTTCTTGGACTAACCTATTAACAAGATGCCACAATGCCAGCTGCCTGTTTTCTGCTATTTTTGGTTCCAGGAAAGTCAGAAAATGAATATTCTCGGAATTGGACGGGACAAAAGCCAAAGTCAGTTTTTCACCGAGGGGGACACGGAGCCAGAATACAAGACGGAGAGGGGCCAGGGGAGGCCACACCACCTGGCCGCGTGGCCAGGCCTGGCCCCATGCCAGGGGGTGGTGCCGCCACCTAGGGCACCCCCTCGGCCTTCCCTTTCGCCTATAAGATGCCTCCGATACAGAAACCCTAAGTACCAGATCAAAATTCCACGAAAGAGTCTATAGCCGCCATTATCTCCATCCCTAGATCGGGAGGGATTTTAAGCTCTTCCCGGCACCCTGCCGGAGGGGAGAATTCACCCTGGAGGCCTTCTTCATCACCATGCAAGCCTTCGGTGTGATGCCTGAGTAGTTCATCCTTGGACTACGGGTCCATGTAGTAGCTAGATGGCTGGTTCTTCTCCTTTGTGCTATCATGTTTAGATCTTGTGAGCTCTGTTCATGATCAAGATCATCTATTTGTAATCCTACATGTTGTGTTTGCGGGGATCCGATGGATATTGAGATGCTATTTTAGTTTGATTATTGATTCTATCATGTCTTTGTTATTTGTGATCTTGCATGCTTTCCGTTGTTAGTAGCTATCTTGGCCAAGTAGATGCTAGCAACTCCAAGAGTTAGTATTTATGCTCGATAGTGGGTTCATGCCTCTAGTAATCCGAGGAAGTAACAAAAATCTCTAAGGTACTAGATGTGCTGTTGCTATTAGGGAGAAAACAACAATCCTTTGTTCATAGAACAATCGTATTGTTTACTTTACACGCAATGCGTAATGCAATTATCTGTTGCTTGCAACTTAATACTGGAGGGGGTTCGGATGATAACCTAAAGGTGGATTATTAGTCATAGATGCAGTTGGATTATGGTCTATGTATAATGTTGTAATGCCCAATCAAATCTCAAAGGAGTCAAGATGATTAGTATATGCATGTATGCTTTCTCGATGTTTGTCAATTGGCCCGCTGTAATTTTTTCACTCAAGATGTTATCTATCTTAAGGAGAGCCACCACTAGTGAACTATGGACCCCGGTCCTTTCTTTTACCATCAATCTACAACTGTTTACTGCTTTCTATTTACTTTCTGAAAGCTTTTACTTTCTTCCACACAATACGTTTAATCCTTTGTTTCAGCAAAACCGGTGAGATTGACAACCTCACTATAAGTAGGGGCAATGTTCTGTGGTTGTGTTGTGTAGGTTTCCACGTTCCTGCTGGCATCGGTAGTGCACCCTGCCAAAGTCCAGCTAGCAACACCTTGGAGGTGTTTCCTTGCTCCTACGGGTTCGATAACCTTGGTTTCATACCTGAGGGAAACTTACTGCTGTGCTCATCATACCTTCCTCTTGGGGTTCCCCAACGAGCTCGTTATTACACGAGTCAGCAAGTACTTTTCTGGCGCCGTTGCCGGGGAGTCAAGGACATCTTCGCAAGGGGAGTCCCTCATAACCAATCTCTTTACTTTGTTGTTTTTGTTTTGCTTTGTTTACTTTTGCTTTGTTTGCTTGTTTCTTTATCAAAAACACAAAAACATAGTTGTACTAGTTTGCTTTCTTTATTAAAAACACAAAAAATGACTACTCTTGAAAATACTAAGTTGTGTGACTTCACTAGCACCAACAATAATGATTTCATGTGCACACCTATTGCTCCACCTGTTCCTGAAGCTATTTTCTTTGAAATAAAACCTGCTTTACTCAATCTTGTTATGAGAGAACAATTTTCTGGTATTGGTAATGAAGATTCCGCTGCTCATCTAAATAACTTTGTTGAACTTTGTGAGATGCAAAAGCATAGGGATATACATAGATATATTATTAAGCTTAAATTGTTTCCTTTCTCTTTGAGAGGAAAAGCTAAAGAATGGTTGCAATCCCGAACTAGGAATAGTATTGATTCTTGGACTAAGTGCAAAGATGCTCTCATTGGAAAATAGTATCCTCTTGCTAAGATTATATCTATGAGAAGTGACATAATGAAGTTTAAACAATCTGATAATGAACATGTTGCTCAAGCTTGGGAAAGAATGAAATCTTTGGTAAAGAATTGTCCCACTCATGGACTGACTGTTTGGATGATTATCCAAACCTTTTATGCAGGATTGAACTATTCTTCAAGAAATCTATTGGATTTTGCTGCTGGAGGTACCTTTATCACCATTACTTTAGGTGCTGCAACAAAGCTTCTGGATAATATGATGGTTAACTATTCTGAATGGCACACTGAAAGAGCTCCACAAGATAAGAAGGTAAATTTTGTTGAAGAAACCTCCTCCTTGAGTAATAAAATTGATGTTATTATGTCTATGCTTGTTAATGGGAAAGCTCATATTGATCCAAATCATGTTCCTCTAGCCTCTTTGGTTGCTCAAGAAGAGCAAGTTGATGTGAACTTTATAAGAAATAACAATTTTAGCAACAATGCCTACAGGAATAATTTTGGTAATAATAACTATAGGCCATATTCTCCCAATAATGGCAATGCTTATGGAAATTCCTACAACAATAATAGGAGTGCTCCCTCTGAACTTGAAGTTATGCTTAAAGATTTTATTAGTAAACAAACTACTTAATAAAACTATTGAGGAAAAACTCTCTAATGCTGAAAGAAATATAGCATCATTGGCTGAAGCACAATCTTCTTTGAATAAAATGGCTGCTAAACCTGAAACTATTGATAATCCCTTTGCTGCTACTAATGCCATACAAGTTAGAATTGATGAAAATGTTAGACTATTAGCTGAATTGCATACTAAGTGGGAAAGAGAAGATGAAATTGCTAGAAACATTAGTGTTTCTACTATCACTACCACTAGAGTTGAAGCTAGTAATAACTCTACTACTTTAGATGATAATTATGATTTTGATCTTGATGGTTGCAATATCTCTAAAGTAATTATGTTCCTACAAAATCTTGCTAAAATTCCTAATGCTAGTGCTATGAATATGGCCTTTAGAAAACACATTACTGATGCTCTCATAAAAATTAAAGAAGAAAAGATGAAACATAAAGCTTCTATTCCTATAAAACAAGAAGATGGTTGGGAACCCATCATCAATATGAAAGTGAATGATTTTGATTTCAAAGCTTTATGTGATCTTGATAGTAGTGTTTCTATTATGCCTAGAAGAATTTATGATATGCTTGATTTGCCACCATTGGAAGATTGTTATTTGAATGTCCTACTTGATGATAATGCTAAAAAGAAACTCATGGGGAGTATTAATGATGTTCTTATTATGGTTAACAATGCCTATGTCCCTGTTGATTTCTATGTTTTGGATGTTGAATGCAATGCTTCTTGTCCTATTACTTTGGGAAGACCTTTTCTTAGAACTGTTGGTGCCATTATTGATATGAAAGAAGGCACCATTAAATATCAACTCCCACTCAAGAAAGGTATAGAACACTTCCCTAAGAAGAGAGAGAAGATTTCTTCTGCCTCTCCTATGAAAACAAAATCTCTTAATGCTTCTTCATTTGAGAACACTTGATTCTTTTTCTTACTTCTTATGCCTAACTTAAAGGCGTTAAAGAAAAGTACTTATTGGGAGATAACCCAAAAGTCTTAGATGAGTCTTGGAAGTTATTACCTCTGTAATAACCGCTCCTTATCCTTTTTATTTGCTTTTTGTGCCAAGAGTAACCTCTAATGAGAGAGAAGTAATGATTGGGAAAGTTGCTGTTCCGAAACAGATTTTTGTACTTCACCGTAAAAATTCGTGTAAAATCTCTGTACGTCGTTTTGAGGCGTGAATTTTTATGCTTCTGTCCCACGTTGTTATATAACTTTCGTTAGTTCAACACTTTTTGATGTGAGCAACAGAAGGTCTTCTAAAAAATTGGTTTTTACCTGCTGGTCTGTTTTGACAGATTTCTGCCATTATTTGCATTTGCTTCTTGTTGGTTCCTTTTTGAGTTCATTTCAGGAATTGAGCTTTTTGACGAAAGTGCTACAGTAGCTTGTGTTTTAGTGGAAGTTTATTTGGTGTTGAAACTGAACCTAAAGACTTATTATCTTGAGTGCACTAACGTTGCTAATAAAGATTGTGTGAAGTTTTGTATGAAGGAAAAATTCAGGTGTATGGAGAGAATGATGTAATGAGATGAAGAATGGACTAAATCTCAAGCTTGGGGATGCCACGCGTGTCACCGCAAGAATTATCCAATAAGTACAAGCGTCAAAGCTTGGGGATGCCCAAGGCATCCCCTTCTTCATCAATAAAAATCCCAGGTTTCTTCCAAACACTTTATTTTTATTGTTTCATGCATAGTTGTGTTGTTCTTGGAGTGTCTTATTTTTCGTTTTAGTTTTGGTTTTTGTTTGCTTGGTTTTCTTAGTTTGCTTGAATAAATTGGTTGGACCCCCTCTTTCATGCATTGGTTTTCAAATAGTTTGGTTTGGATTGGAGAAGAGTAGGAAAAGTTCATGCTTAAGTGGTAAAGAGAGCTTGTTTTTGACTGTGGCCTATGCTTTGTCATGCCATACTTGATATTGTTTTGGCTTTATGCTTAGTGATCTTTGCTGTAGCATGACATGTTATAAACAATTGAGATTTCTTAATGTGCCTTGAAAGAATCATGCGTTGTTTTAGCATATTAAAGCATAAGTACTGTGGTATTCTCCTTTGATGCTTTATTTGGGTTGACTTGGCGCATGCTCACACCATGTTATGACTATCCCAAGTCACCATAATCCTTTGTGATCCTTTAGTTTTCGACTTGTAATATCACTTTATGCTTTGATTAATGATGTTTTGTCGCTCTGCATGATTATGGCCATTATTGCTCTCTTAGTCGGTCACTCCCAGTCTTTTGCTAGCCTCTGTAACCAAGTATGAGTTCCACTCATGCATCCAACTCCTAAAACTAAGTTATTCCAAAGAGTCCACCATACCTACCTATTAGCATTTGCTATTCCAAGTATATTCATGTTTTTATCTACCTTCCGAATTAAACTTATTATGAGAAAACTAGTGATTAAAGCTCTCACGAACTTGATGACACACTTTACTTTTCTTGTCCTTAATAAACTTGAACCATTGTGTCGTCTATGTTGTATATGCTTGCACTTATATGTTGGGGATTAGCAGAACCATGCTATCATGGGGAACGCTATCAACATTGCACTTGTACTTTATACCTAGTTGATATCATGCTCTTTTGTCTATGGATGTCGTCGGTGTGAAATGCAACGGGAGCTTGTAAGTCCATGGAGTTATGTATGTGTGTTAGAGAAATGCCTGGGCCACCGGTCTAATCCATGTTGTCATGGTGGAAACCTGCAGCGTACCCATAATGAGCTGTCTATGAAGCATTCTTCTTATAAAAAAAGAGTCAGATATTGAGAAAAAATAAAAAGAAAAAAAAGAGTTATGAGAAAAGAGGAAAGAGAGAAAAAGCACCATTTTCCCATGGTAAATAAGAAGATTGCTGAGATGCTCGTTGTCTGCTTCCCTTGTCATTTTGATATGGGGATTCTTCCGTATCATCGGGCAAGGGGTACCCCGTTGGCGGTTCTCTATGTACACATGTACTTACTATGGCAAGAACTTACCGGTAACTAAACTTGAGTAGCATGAGGAGCGGCCCTCGTATTCAAGGGACATGAGATTTCCAACTTATACTTTGTCAAGCATATACTCCATAGTTTGTTCACTTTAACCTTAATCACTTCAAGATGCTTATGATAGGGGCAATGAGAGCTGAAAGCTAATAAGTACCATAATTTTTGGAAGATCTTTATGAAACTTGAATCCCTGCTTCCTTCTATGAAGGGCCTTTCTTCTACTTTTATGTTGAGTCTCCACCTTCTATCTTTATGCACCTATTTTGAGAGCATAGTGGCCATTCTTAGTTCTATGTGCATTGTCCCAAGACTTGTTGATTGATGCATAATTTTGATATTGCTTGTTCTTAAACTATTTGTATCTAGTCACTCTTATGAACTTTGAAGGTGTCCTATGCATCTATGTTTGCTATTCTATGAGGGACAAGCTGAATACCACTATGCTATGTTTTCTTTATGTGAAACAAACAAACGTCTTGCAAAGTATTGTTATTCATGAATCTTTTGTTTGTGCCTTTTCATGTTACAACATAGTTGCTATGTCTTATTGTTAGAACTTTGTCTTTCATGCTATGTTGAAGTACTATGATCCCAGCTATCAATGTTTTACAAATACTTTGATCAAGTTTATGATGGTGCATGTCACCTCAAAAATAATTCTTTCTTTTTATCACTTAACTACTCGAGGACGAGCATGAGTTAAGCTTGGGGATGTTGATACGTTGCTAACGTATCCATAATTTTTGATGTTCCATGCTTGGTTTTTATCTACTTTCTTATGTTTTGTCCACACTTTGGAGTACTTTTTATACACTTTCTTGGACTAACCTATTAACAAGATGCCACAGTGCAAACTACCTGTTTTCTGCTGTTTTTGGTTCCAGGAAAGTCAGAAAATGAATATTCTCAGAATTGGACGGGACAAAAGCCAAAGTCATTTTTTCACCGAGGGGGACACGGAGCCAAAATATGAGACGGAGAGGGGCCAAGGGGTGGCCACACCACCTGGCCGCGCGGCTAGGCCTGGCCCACGCTAGGGGGTGGTGCGGCCACCCAGGGAACCCCCTCGGCCTCCCCTTTCGCCTATAAGATGCCTCCGATACAGAAACCCTAAGTACCCGATCAAAATTCCATGAAAGAGTCTGTAGCCACCGTCATCTCCATCCCTAGATCAGGAGGGATCTGAAGCTCTTCCCGACACCCTGCCGGAGGGGAGAATTCACCCTGGAGGCCTTCTTCATCACCATGCAAGCCTCCGGTGTGATGCCTGAGTAGTTCATCCTTGGACTATGGGTCCATGTAGTAGCTAGATGGCTGATTCTTCTCCTTTGTGCTATCATGTTTAGATCTTGTGAGCTCCGTTCATGATCAAGATCATCTATTTGTAATCCTACATGTTGTGTTTGCAGGGATCCGATGGATATTGAGATGCTATTTCAGTTTGATTATCGATTCTATCATGTCTTTGTTATTTGTGATCTTGCATGATTTCCGTTGTTAGTAGCTATCTTGGCCAAGTAGATGCTAGCAACTCCAAGAGTTAGTATTTATGCTCGACAGTGGGTTCATGCCTCTAGTAATCTGGGGAAGTAACAGAAATCTCTAAGGTACTAGATGTGCTGTTGCTACTAGGGAGAAAACAACAATCCTTTGTTCATAGAACAATCGTATTGTTTACTTTACACGCAATGCGTAATACGATTATCTGTTGCTTGCAACTTAATACTGGAGAGGGTTCGGATGATAACCTGAAGGTGGATTATTAGTCATAGATGCAGTTGGATTACAATCTATGTATAATGTTGTAATGCCCAATCAAATCTCAAAGGAGTCAAGATGATTAGTATATGCATGTATGCTTTCTCGATGTTTGTCAATTGCCCCGCTGTAATTTGTTCACCCAACATGTTATCTATCTTAAGGAGAGCCACCACTAGTGAACTATGGACCCCGATCCTTTCTTTTACCATCAGTCTACAACTATTTACTGCTTTCTGTTTACTTTCTGCAAGCTTTTACTTTCTTCCACACAATACGTTTAATCCTTTGTTTTCAGCAAAACTGGTGAGATTGATAACCTCACTATAAGTTGGGGGCAAAGTTCTGTGGTTGTGTTGTGCAGGTTTCCACGTTGCTGCTGGAACCGGTAGTGCGCCCTACCAAAGTCCAGCTAGCAACACCTTTGAGGTGTTTCCTTACTCCTACTGGTTTGATAACCTTGGTTTCAGAACTGAGGGGAACTTACTATTGTGCTCATCATACCTTCCTCTTGGGGTTCCCCAACGAGCTCATTATTACACGAGTCAGCACCGGCCCTACCCCCGAACAAGTCCGGCGCCACACCTGTCCGATCGGACTCCACACCGAAGCATCCGACCACCGCTGACCAAACTGGTGCCCCGCCGAAAGACGCCTCAGTATACCCAACCGGCACATGCTGATCCGTCCGGCCTGGATCCCGGCCCCACCGAACTTATGGCCAAATGATAATCTGCGCACTGTTTCGGGTTTGATGCCCTGAAATATTCCTTCTACCTACCTGCTTTGCCCCTAGTACTATAAATATCCCCTTGTGGCACATATCTGAGTAGAGAATGAATATTGAGTAGATTTGGCTTAGCCTCCATCTTCCCATAGGGAGAACCTCTCTAGGATCTACACCAAGACCTCGCCGTATGAGCGCTCTTTCTATCTCGTGATCTCTATTACGTCGATCTCTCCCTTTGGGTCTCTATTGATTGCAATCTCTTCACGAGTAGATTCTAGTGGCTCTAGATTCGATCTTTCTTTTGTGGATCTCTACCTAGCGGTCTCTTCCACAAGGATTCTATCGAGTTGGTGATTCGGGCCAACGAGGACAACCGAAGCGTGTATGTTTTGCGTTTGTTTGTATCTTTACCTTGCATTCGAGTGAGTTCATTGCATTCATCAGGTTTCCCCTCACTCCCCATCTCAAATCCGTGAAGATCGGTCCACCCCAAGGGTAAATCCACAAGGGAACCCATATCAGCAGGGGCGTATACTACGGTCTTGTGGAGTGGTTAACAAGATTGATACACATGTGTTCTCTAATAGCTTCATCCGCCTCATTAGAACACGACTTAATCCTATGTCACTAAGGCATTGAGAGTGGCTTGAGTGAAGGATCGTGTTGTACTTGAATCTTTGAGACCGACACATAGTTACTGACAAGGCTTAACTGAAGGCTTGATGAAGGATTGTTTTATGATCCCTCGGCAACCACACTTCCGAAGGTCGAAAGCGTGTTTATCTCGGCTTCTGTACCGTGGGTTGGCGATGCAAAGCCAAGCAAAAGCAAGGAACTTGCTAACCATGAGGCCAAGGAATGATGGAGACAGGAACATAAGAAGGATATATAACTACAAGACAGACACTAGACAAATTGAAACTTCCGCTGTCAATCCTTCCCGGAGAGAGCTGTCATGTCGGCTCTCATATTCAACTTGCTCAAAATATTTGTGCTCTTGTTTATTCTACTTTTTGTAGCAAGGACAAGGAGACATGGCCGGGAGATTTGAGTAGTGCCCTGTTTTTGGTGCAACATTTTTTCCTTCCAAAAGGAAGATACATTTCTTTGAACGATAAATCGAAGTGTCGGCAACACCATTGAAAAAGCATTATAACTGGAACACAACTTCTTTCTTACCTAGGCTCAATCAACGGTTGTCATAAACGTGAGAATAAAGTTCGAAGACATGGCGCATGAAGCTATGACCGAGTAATTTGTGAAACCTTTGCATAAAACTCGGGGAAAATTAACCCCAATTTGGCTTGATTATCAAGGGAAACAGTGTGCAGCTCCATATGGACAAAAGCTACGTAGATGTTGGATGGCTTCTCCTCTAAAAGAGAAAGGAACCAAATTAAGGTTAGGAGCTATTTATGCTAGGCTCTTGATCTGCTTTTAATAATGATGATGATATACATAGGATGTGTCTGAATGATTTGAGGCACTGCTACATAGCACATACGCAAAGCACTCTCATCGCAGGATGATGCCTCCTCTTTCATGATATAAACATCTTTAACAAAGCTAATCAGTGTAGTGCTTGGGCATAACCATCTCGTTCGACAGTTCGACTCACCCAATTATCCACACACACACCATAAGTACATTAACCTCACCTTGGACAAAAAAAATTCAAAATTCCCCCTCCCTTTTTGGGTAAAACTGGTCCAGATGGCAGCTTCCTACTCTGCAAAGAAAAATCTGCAGGGCACAGGTGCCACACATATATTCTCCTGCACAGAGCCAGCAGTTGCCTTTCCAGAAAGCAATTGTCTTTATTAGATTAGATGTGCTGCATCATCATATATGGTAGGGCAGAAGAAGAATCACACAGTTCCTAAGCCACAAGAATACCCAATCTAGGCCAGAGCTGTACTAGTAGTCTATTGCTCGTAGCTACCCATAGCTTCCACCATGTCCATGTGCCGAACATAACTGGAGAATACCAGTGCCAAAAAAAGGACAGTCCAGTGTGCCCAAACTCACAAGCCGACACAACCTTTAGTGATTAGAAATGTTGGAGAGAGAGAGAGAGAGAGAGAGAGAGAGAGAGAGAGAGAGAGAGAGAGAGAGATCCTGGCAGGCAGCAAGTTGGAGTTGCAGAGAGAGAATGGTGATTAATTGCTGTCCAGAGTCTCCAGAGTATTTCTAGGCTGGCTTCCAGGGCGGCCACATGCTCCATGTCTGCCTGCGGCGAAACGCAACCCCCAACCCGTGATGCACTACATGAAATTGCTCCCCAGGTTAAGCCAAGCCACTCAGTCTGACCTACTTGAACCACCACCAATCTGTCTGCTCCTCCAGTTACCACGCCTGTCCCGCTGCATTAGGCTAACACACAATCTATTAATTAAACCATAATCGCAGCACGGGGGACATTTGTCGCATGTTTCGTCCGGCTTGATGCTCGCTGTAATGTCGCTTCTTCTGTCAATCCAAAACCTCGCTGCAACAGGCCGGTCTTCGCAGCAGTCTTCGGTAACATGATAGTGCAGATTAATCCTGGCGCGCGGCACATTGAGCAACCATCATTGCAGCATTTCATGCAGTTCGATCTTGCTTTTCCTTGGCTCTCCAGTGCGTTGCCGTACAGACAGACAAACCTGCGCTCAGCATCTTCTACAAAAAATGCAATACGCGTCAGGAAAGAAACTAGCCACAGGGACACCCATGATGACTCCATGGCACAGCCCAGTGTCAAGCATCAAGCTCACCTGCATCACGAGGTGGACCGGCTTCTGGGGCCAGCACTGCAGGGAGATGCCGCTGAAAGGGAAGTGCAGCACTCTGCATGGGCCCACCTGTTGAACCTGGAAATCGGTGTCAAGCGTCGGAATGCCAGATTCAGAATGGTGCCTGTAAGGTCATCAATGCAATGTTGGCTTACCACAAGATTGCCTCGATGAATGCTGGACATTGGTGCAGATGTACACGAGTCACGTTTCCTGAAATGAGCAATACTGATGCAAAGTCTGAATTCGAACATGAATATCCAGGACATATATGTTATACTGTCGCGTCAGCAAATGGCATCGATGGTGAACTAGTATCAAATCAGTGACATGGTAGTGTTTCTCACACATGTGAAAAGTAAATCTAAATGGGGCAAATGATGTCTTGAGAAAATTATATGACATAACACTTGAGCTCTTTTAGACACTCCGGTTTGACTTTAATTTCTCTAACCATAAGCAATATATCACGGCTTGCCATACCCATGTATTTTTATTTGGTTTTACATTTCCCAAAGGAGGAAAAGCTTTGGTGTCCACAATCTGGTGTTGGCTTATCCCCAGTTACGCACTTGCATAATTATTTCAGGACCGATCAATCGAGAAACTGCATAAGAATTTTAAGACTTCCCAAATTGGACCAAAAAGGACATACCAGATGCCACATAAATAGGTTCAATCATTTTGTTCCTATTCAAGGAAAACCATGCAAACAGAAAGAGTGGAGCCAACGAATCAAATACCTCATACCTGTGTGTGTCACACTTCAGCGAGTCTGCATGAGCAAAGATAGTGAAGGGAACATGCAGTTTTGGTGATTTAGAACAAAAAATTTCTTGCACGTCATAGCTTGCATGGTTCTTTTGCCACCCTTTATGCAACAAAGCTGTGACCACGGGGCTTCATCAATCCTTTATCTTGCAAAGTGTCCCTGACCTGGACTGCACCACTCCACATGTCTTGATATGCATACAGGTTAGAAATAGTCACGTAATAACCGCTATTTTCAGGCTCCAGGCAAAGCAAATGCTTGGCGATGGACTCACCCATCTTGAGGTCTGGCGTGTTACTGCAAGCACTTAACAGTGCACCCCAAACTCCATGTGCTTCCTTGGATGGTAAACTCTCCACAAATGTATGTGCTTCCTTTAGCCGACCAGCACGTCCAAGCATGTCTACGATGCAGACATGATGTTCTGGTGTTGGAGTAATCCCAAATTTCTCTGACATAAGGTGGTAATATTTCCATCCAGCATCAGTAAGTCCAGAGTGACTGCAAGCTGACAAAAGAGCGATGAAAGTACTTCTAGTGGCTTTCATTCCTGACTGAATCATCTTACGGAAAAGCTCTATCGACTGCAGTCCATGCCCATGAAATCCTAAAGCTGATATCATGGAGTTCCAGCACGCAATTGATTTTTCATCAGAGGATTCAAATACTCTGATAGCACTGTCGAGTCTTCCACACTTACTGTACATATCAACTAGAGTCGCTGAAACAAAAACATTATTCTGAAGATCAGATTTGAGCACATGCCCATGTATGCTCTTTCCATGTCTAAGATCCCCAAGTTGAGTGCAAGCACAGATAATACCGACTGTGGACATTTCATTCGGCACAAAATCTTCGATCTTCTGATAGAACTGTAATGCTCTCCAACCTTCGTTATTCTGTGCGAAACCAGAGATCATACAATTCCAGGAGCACAAATTTCTATCTCCTAGACTATAGAAGACTAACTCAGCACTTTCAGTATCTGCAAACCGAAAATACATGGTTAACAGAGCATTCTTTATCCTCAAATTGCATGCAAGCAATTGCTTCAGTGATAAGCAGTGGATGGATTTTCCTAAGAATTGCAATTTAAGAGTTCCACATGCTGATAAGACACTAACTAGCGTGATGCTGTCAGGATTTACTGGCAAAGATGAATGCATGAACCGAAAGGCTTCCAACGCATCTCTGTGGAGTCCATTCTGTACACAGCCTACTATGGTTGTATTCCATGAAATGATATCTGACACTGGAATTATACTTTCTAATAGCGCGAAGGCAGCCAATGAGTCCCCACAGCATATGTACATGTGCATCAGAGCATTAACAACTGAAACTGCACTCCCAAATCCACACTTCGGGATAAAAGAGTGAACTGCTTTGCCAAAGCTAAGGTCTTCTGGACAAGAGCATGAAGGTATAACAGCTAGTACAGTGGTCACAGTGCAGCTTAAACCTTCAGAAATCAGGTCTTTGAACATAGCTTGAGCTTCTATTCCCAGTGTGTCATCTCTTGAGTAACCAGAAAGCATTGTGTTCCAGGAGATCAAGTCTCTTATTGGCATTGTCCTGAATAAAAGGTTGGCAGTAGATGAGTCATCACATTTCATATACAAATCAAGTAAGCTGTTTCCTATAGAAGACTCCTCATGGAAAATGCCTTTTCTGATTATGTATCCATGGATTTCTTTCCCTCTACAGAGTAGTCCTTGATCAGCACAGCCAGATATTACAGTCACCAAAGTGGCAAGATTTGGCTGGTCCTTCGATACCATTTCTCGGAAAACAACGAGGGCTTCGCTGACCTTTTCATTTTCCACCAGTCCCTTGATCATTGCATTCCACGATACCAAATTTCTGTTAAAAATGCTCAAAAAGACCTGCTCTGCATCCTTGGGAGACCCAAGCTCGGAATAAAAAGTTATCAAGGAATTCGCCACCGAGCAAGATGCAGTGTCCTCATAACCAAGCTTGATCACGCAGCCATGGACAGACTCCCCAAAGGACAAAAGATCGTTTGCACAAGAAGAGGCTGAAAGGACAGATGACAGGGTCACCTCATCTACCTGAATTGTCAGACTCATCATTTCTCTGAAGTAATAAGCTGAAAACAGAGAAAGGCCATTGAATGTGCTTCCACCTATCATAGAATTCCATGAGGTAGTGTCCCAGCACGGCATCCTCTGAAACACGGCCTCCGAAGCAAAGAAACATCCGCACTTTGCGTACATGTCGACGAGAGCATTGCAAAGGTACAGGTCAGTGTCGAAGCGACGCTTCACGGCCACGGCATGGAGCGCCATCCCATTGTCCAGGTCGCCCGAACGTGCTGCCCCCGACAGCATGATGACCACTGTGGTCGAGTCGAATGTCCCAATCATAGCCGTCATTCGCCGGAAAAATACCACAGCCTCGTCGAGACAGCAGTTCTTCGTCAGAGCACCGACCGCGGCGTTGCACAGAATCAAGTCTGGGTCTGCGGCCTCGTCGAAGAGTGCCAGAGCTGCGCGCACGTCGGCGCCTCTTCGGGCGTAGGCCGCGAGGAGGGAGGTGCGCACGGGCGGGTCCAGCACAGCTCCAGACTTGAGGGACTCGCAGTGGAGGGTCCCGATGGCGCCCGATGCGAGAGACGCGTCGTCCCTGAGGGCGCGCACGATGGAGCTGGCCCGTTTTCTGTGGGGCGTTCCGTCGAGCAGGTGGCGGGCGTCGTCGGCGCTGCGCGCATGGTGGAGAGACGGTTGGGGGAAAATCTGGTAGGAGTTCTGGAAGAGATTGGCTGCGGCGGGGAGGGTGGGGTTTACGGCGGCGAGCAGCCTGGGAGCTCGGCGTAGCATCAGCCGGCGACCATGGCGGTGGCTCTCCAGGGAGTTCCAATCGACGGAAGGTCTCAGACTCCCGATGTAAATAAATAAAGAAAGAGAAAAATCGAACAGAAGAGAAGCCCTTGGATGGCCCAAAGGCCGGCCCTTGCAACGGCTTGTATATGTTTTCCAGTTATTCTAAAACAAATGTTTCCAGCTAACGATTATTTCTTTTATTTTTTGAGGGAAAATAAAGACAAGAAAGGAATGAATTTTTTTTTTTTGAGAAACACAGTACAATCGTAGACACTCATAACATGTACATGCACCCACCCATATGAACGCACACACGCACACCCTACCCCTATGAGCACCTCCGAGAGCCTGGGCCGGCGGATCGGGTTTTGAGATTGACAAAGTCACCACGGACGCCTCGTTGTCGACGGAAACGTCGCTTCGCACTGAAAGAATATTTCGCCTTTTATGCAACACACAGTGTCAAACCTGAGGTTTGAACTCTGGTGGGCTAGGGATACAACCATCCTCCTAGCCACCCAATCACAGGTTGGTTTGTAGCGAACGATTATTTCTAGAAGCATATATGACATAATTTGTGACATATAAAGTGAATGATCTTGGGTTTTCTTACTTTTCTGTAATCGATTTGTTCACTATGTATTCTTGCATGTGTTTTCTAGAATATTATGGCTATGGAGCCCTCCCTCTTAGAAAAAAGGTCCCCACATAATTGTGGAATGTGTTCCATGATGATCATTTGTTTTGTGTATTTATCTAGCTATTTGTTTTTGTGCATGTCTTGTACATGAACTTTTATCCTCGCTATGGTTCTTATTCAACGATGAATGTTAATATTAGAATATTGATATTTCTAAATTTGAAGGACAAAAATTAATCTAGAAAATAGACAAAAGAAGAAAAAGAAGAATTTGGTTTGCATCCCATACCGCCTCTCGGTTGCTTCTACCATTGTGTATTCCATATCAAATTAGAGAAGGTTCCGACAAGCTTCCTAGAGGCACCCCACTCGTCTGACAGAAGATTGGGAGAACAACCTTGGAGCCATGGAGCAAAGGAGTTCAAATTGAAAGGAAATGTCTCATTGAAGAGTGAGAGAGATGAAGACCATTGGTCTCTCTACAAACACCATTATGAGTTGCAATTTTCAATCATGGAACTCTACTTCAGGGTCTAATGTATCTCTTTATCCATCATAATATTAGGGAAGAAGCCAACACCTCTCCAATGCTGCGAAGTAAACTTTGCAAAGCAATTAGGACCAAATTCTCCGGAACACGTCACGGTCACACAAACACCAGTTCAACTATTGTTTTATGATTACATCAAATAATTGCCTAAAATTATGATTTTTATGCTTCCCATAAGCCAACACATAATCCTCTAATCTATACATGGCCCCCAAATCCTAACCTCGTCATCACTCATAGTTACGTTGACACTACAAAATGATCCGATTGAACCTTTGACGTGTTCCATGATTGCCTCCAATTACAATCTTAATTTTGTCTCTATATCTCCTTATAGTTGGATTCACCTCTTTATGTATAATCTTGTTTATGGGTACAAATTGCTTGTCCGGAGGTATCTATGACATGCATGCGAAGTAATATATTGAGCAAAGATATGAGGTAGTGGTGTGTTGATGGGTTCATTATCTATCCATCTCCACACGTTAATATCGTGATTTTCCTAGCTTTATAATTAAGAACCCGAATCTCACTTTCCATTTGCTCCAGTTGAACATTTGCTCTAGTTGAACATTTGTTTGTGTCTGCTAGAAGCATATAAACTATATTTTGAATGGTATATATGAAGCTAGCCAAATGAGTGAATGAATTCTTGATGCTTGACTTTCATATAACAAGGACGAGATTAAAAAAAGAGGCAACTGTTAATTGACTGTAAATTAGGAAAGTAAACAAGATCAACTTTAAGATAACTGAGCCCGCTGACCACAAAGCTGCGTGACCATGTAGTCATGTGGAAAATATATATCCCCTGCCTTACTAAACTGCATGCGCCTTAATCTAACTGAAGAATGGTTTTGATTATAGTGCAGTAATTTTATACTTCCACGTGTCTTAGGCATGTTATTAATGCGCGAGAAGTAAATATTTTTGATATTTTGCATGAGCCAGGTTTTGATTTCGAGAACTCTTTGTATCTAAGTAGGGATGAAAGTGGAGTGGAAAGTTTCCGACTTCTCCGTGGAAAACGGAAACGGAATGTAAATACGAAAACAAAAACAGAATTTTGCAAAACGAAATTATTTTGGCGGAAATGGAAACAAAAACGGAACAATATTTTCTGGTGGAACAGACACGGAAATAAAAATTCCGTTTGCGGCTAATATGAAATTTCCGTTTTAGAGTTGATATGCATGGCCAAATTCAACCGGCCAATTACATGACCGTGTCAAGCCAAAGTTCCAAAGCCGCTTATTCCTAAACCGACAACCACATAGTCGTTTCACGCATTCAAGAAGACTTTCACAATTTGACATTTTCCCTTGTTCCCTTGTAAACCGAATAGTGTGCCATAATGAGGGAATATTTTTGTTAGTTTGCTTGAATGCTTTAGATTTTCTACAAGATCCAAGGGCTCTCTTGGTTTTGGGTAACATCTACATCACTCCACGCCCGTACCGCGTTCAGTTTGTATCTATTCCCAATAATATCTACTTTCGTTTATGTTTTCGGAGTTTCTGTATTTGTTTTCGCTTCCGCAAAAGAATATGAAAACAAATGTGGCACCACTCTGTTCCGTCCGTTTCCGCTCCATTTTCATCCCTATATCTAAGACCATATTTAAATTGTTATTAATTTTATTTGTAGGCCAGTCGCTCATACCATTGTTTTTTTGAAAGGAAAGCGGTGGGGGAACCCCACAACGAGTTTGATTTTAAAATAATAAGAACCCAATTTCGCAGTCGTGAGGACTTGAACCTGGACGGCTGACTCGTACATCCAATCCCCTAACCAAGTGAGCCTAGCTTACTTCTCGCCCATACCATTCTTAATTTACTAGATTGAATATATGAATATATAAGCCAATTCATACGGGGCTATTGGACAAATGTACGTAATATATTTGAGCACGTGAATCCTATCATGAATATATCCACATATCATGTTCAAGGGCATTTCATCCATCAGGCAGGAACTAAATGCATTCATATCTCTACAACAAAGACATTACAAAAAATAATTTATATTTTAAATATTTCTCTTTATTTCCATCAATTGTATTGCGTTAGCAATAAATATATGGTGTTGCCATGCTATTGTGTTGTAATGTATTTTAAGGTGTGATCTTGTCTAGCGGATCAACTATCAAGCCATCAATAGGAAGCCTGCATTCAACATAGTGGATGCTCGATCGCTGATAGAAGACCGTTAACCCTTGGAACTCACGTACGGGACTAGTCATTCCAGAGCCCGCAACGTGGAGTGGAGGCGCGGTACTGTACGTCTGTACTAGCATGTTGCATGGTTGTCCTTGGGCATGATGTGGAGAAAAGTGCTAGTGATTTGGCATCCATTTTCACGGTTGCAACGTTCTAATGGCATTTGATCTCGCATAGGCCATGGCATAATACAATGAACTTCTATAATACGAAGTAGCTAGTGTTCCAGGAAGGTTCACATAGATCTCATCACCTCAACCTATCCTAAGCATCGTGGATGTGCTCAGGATGCATTCTGTTCCGACCATCATTGCACCCGCCATGAGAAGATGGCCATAGAGAATAGAGATCCTCGATCGTGAGCTCCTTCAGATTGACGACCTGCTCGATCTCCATCACCAGCGCCTGATACTTGCGCGGGATGATGCGGAGAAATATGAGGACAGCCTTGTACTCATCCATGGGATCCCCGAGGAGCTCCAACTCATTCATGATGGCAGCGAGGAGAATCAAGAAGGCTTCGATCGACTTGACGATGAGGAAACAGAGATCTTCCCACACCGTTTTGGCATAGTATCTGGTTGCTAGCATGCACACCAGCTCTGGCAGAACGGCGCGCAGCGCCGCCAATGCAGCACGGTCATCCCAATCATCGTCGGCACCAAACTCGATGACGTGTCCCATATGTGCTGGGTACGGAGCTGGATGTGCATCACCATTGCCCACTCCACGTAATTGGTGCACACTAGTAGAAAACGGACCTTTAGTCCATGGGCATTAGTCCCGGTTCTGCTACATACCGGGACTAATCCCCGGTCCCAACGGCTCTATCTGGCCGCAGGGGGCGGCAGATAGTCCCGGTTCGAACGGACCTTTAGTCCCGGTCTGTGTAACAAACCAGAACAAACCGGGACTAAAGCCTGGTTATATCTTCTTTCCAACCAGCCCAAGCCACCATTTCAAGCTGGTGGCTCCTCTCTCTCTCTTTCTTGTAGCAGAACCGGGACTAATGCCCCTGGACCAAAGGTCCATTTTCTATTAGTGACATATGCAAATATAATCGATTGACAAAACACAATGGAAAGAGGTTTACCCACATTTAACAATATTAGAAATATTTCTCGCCTAAACTTTTGTTCAACTCCAGCAACTCACCTAAATGGAGCAACTTATATGCTCAAATATATCTTGATAATATTCGATATCTAAAATTGTGCCACAAATAGCTCCACCCAAATGATTGACAGGTAAAGAGGTGACAGTTCCAGTCAATCCCTCACCATGCATATATATCTATGATGGACCAATTAATGAATTATGACAATATAATTTATCTCATTGATATCACAATGACGTTTATTGACCACACCAGGTCGCAGTATTTTTTTTTGCAAACATACAGTATCAAGAAGACACATTAAGACAACACTTCTTGCCCGATTCCATGTTGGTGTGGCATCGAGGTTTCACAAAGAAAATAATGTTTATGAAATCTTAATTTTTTCTTTACCTTCTCTTCTTTCGTATTCCTTAGTTGCTCCCCATGGAGTCTTGAGATAGAGACGGGGATCGAGGGGTGGCGGCGATAGAGACGGGGATCGAGGGGTGGCGGCGATGGTGGTGGGATGAGAGGAATCGGTCCTGCGAGGTGGGTCTCAGGCAGAAATAACGTTTGGTCATGGGACTCAGACTGCGGGTAAAGCGCCCGATGTTGGAATTGACGTATCAACAGGGACGCAATCTTATTTTTAGGTATTAGAGTAGAGTAGATAGAAGATATATAGATAGTGTAGATTGTACTTAGTTGTGCTCGTCAAAATAGTGTTGTGCCTGTGCCTTGATTGCAGGAGCCTTTGGTTCCACCTCCTGCACACGGAGGCGACTAACACAAGCATGTATTCGTTTTCCGTCACGGATAGCACAGCGAACAGTTGCCTCCAGTGACTCGGCCACGACGGCAAGCGGGAGACCTCATGCCCACCCGCCACACTTACTCAGCCACTCACCACCCACTCTCTCTACCTCCTCGAAATAGGGTGGAGTACTACTTCGTACCTATACACACGTATAAAGGAAAATACAACCAAATATGTTTAGGTATTTGGCGTGGCGTTGCCGCGCAAACGACGTGCTCATGGATGGTCATCTTGCCTCAACCTAAAATGATATTTTTTCTGTATGCCTCCCATTCGTAACATATTTCACCGCTCCAGTAGTTGTCTTGTCACTACTCTCTCACTAAGGAAAATCGACTCCAGTGGTGTTGCTTTGGCTGCTAGTACAAACCAGGCCATGCGCCTTTATAAGGCTGGTTCATGTTTATGCTAGCAAAGGTTGGTGGTCGCATTAGTTATTCATCCATTAGTTTTGTGAACTTTTTCTAAATCTGAGGCGCACCTAATCCTTAATTGTCCTTCCTGGCGAGAGATGGTTAGCTTAGGAATTATAATGAAGTTCAGAGTCCTCCACATCTTAAAAGACGCCACCTCCTGCCCCTGCAAATGGCCCTCAAAATTTCAATTGACTTGCCATCCCTAACTGACGCGTAGCCTAGTGCTATCTAGCTTTGTTGCCTTAATTTATAAACTGTACTATTTTATTTTTTGATCCTTGTGAGTTTGTCTAGGTGTGTTAGGGCGAGGCTTCTCTAAAGGTCTAGGTGCAAGATGTGTTCTGGAGCAGACACCCTTTGAGCTACATCGATCATTTTTGGACATGGAGGAGGACGGGCAGCTCACCGTTCCCGAAACATATGAGGGTCGAGATCCTGTTTCACCTCGCTGCGGTTTCTTCACCTTGATATCTTGCTTATGCTGCTACCCTGGTGGCTGGTGCTTCATTCACAGTGGACGACATTCTCTGAGATGGACCTTTTATTCAATCTTATGTTTATTACTTGTTGTTCTTGATGCTTGTAAAATGTATGTTGTTTCGTAGACGTTGTTCAAAACATTATCACTCCAATTTAAATCCAGACATAGTGATTTGAGTCTAATAAAGCTTTAGACACGCCTTGCCGAAGGGGAGCTACAGCTAGAGCTCGAGCCGGAAGCCGTGGTGGCTGTGACGCAGCTTTGCCGATAAGCATTTTCTCCTGCCGGTGAAATGAACACCTTACACCTTCAATCTGGCAATCCCATGGTACTGTTTCTTGGAGATGCACCTTATGTTTTCTTGGTCAGGCTTGATGCAATTGTTTCACTAGTTCTAGTTACCTGAATCTGGATCAAGTTGTTGTTAGCATCTATTTTTTTAGATCGTTGAACTTAGTTATGCTCGTCAAAACAGTGTTGTGCTTGTGCCTTGATTGCAGGATCCTTTGGTTCCACCTCCTGCACACGGAGGCGACTAACGACAAGAACATGTTCGTTTTCCGTCACGGGCAGCACAAGGAACAGTTTCCTCCAACGACTCGGCCATGAGCCCACGACGGCGAGCGCGAAACCTCATGCCCACCCGCCGTGCTTACTCAGCCACTCACCTCTCTACCTGATCCACCCACTAGCCATTCCTCACGAGCAGTGCCACACCCCCTTCAGCCGGGCAGCCGACACCACGTCGATGCGGCTCTTTGTGGCGAGGCACGCTCCCCTTATTTCTTCCCCTTTGCGTCTATAATTATTAGGGTTTTGATTTCAAATTTTTATAAACCTTAAGTTGTTTCTATTGGTTGATTCCAAATTTATGAACCTTAGGTCGATTCAATATTTTTATGAACCTTTGTGGCTAGGCTGCCAAAGCTTACTACATCTAGTAACTGACTTGATAGGCGCCTTGCGCTGTGGATGCTCTAACTCAAACAACTAGCTGACTAACAGTAGCATAGTCTTTGCTAAATAATCGGTCACTACCTAGTGCAAGTGCCGTGTCAAAATGAACACAATCGACAAGTGGTCGTGTCTTATTTCATGGAGGAGAAACAAAACTAAATGTGTGGTGAGTTTAGGCTAACGACAACAGCAACATATTTTTTCTACTACCTTTTTCTCAACCTGAAATGATATTTTTTCTGTATGCGTCCCATTCGTAACATATTTGTACAGCTGCAGTAGCCTGGTCACTACTCTCTCACTAAGGAAAATCGACTCCAGTGGTATTGCTTTGGATGCTAGTACAAGCCTGACTACAAAGACAATGCACCTTTATAAGGGTGGTTCATGTTTAGGCTAGCAAAGGTTGGTGGTCGCATTAGTTATTCATCCTTTAGTTTTGTGAACTTGTTCCAAAATCTGCAGCGCACCTGATCTTTAATTGTCCTTCCTGGCGACATATGGTAAGTTTTCTGCACGTCTTAAAAGACACCACCTTTTGCCCCTGCAAATGGCCCTCAAAATTTCAATTGACTTGCCATCCCTAAGTGCTGCCAGAGTAGCCTAATGCTATCTTGTTTTGTAGCCTTAATTTGTATAGTCTTTTCTTTTTTGATCCTTGTGAGTTTGTCTAGGTGTAAGCTGTGTTACAGCGAGGCTTCTCTCAAGGTGAGGTAGGTGTAGCTGTGTAGGTGCAAGATGTGTTCCAGACCAAACACCCTTTGAGCTAGAGCGATCATGTTTGGACAGGGAGGAGGACGGCCAGCTCGCCGTTCCCGAAACATATGAGGGCCGAGAACATGTATGTGTCTAGGACCATATGGCGTATGGGTAAATCTAGGTCATCATTGTCAAACATGTATGTGTCTTCGATCAGAAAAATATAAAAAATGGAGTATCCTTCCAAAATATGCTGCTACACCTTGTTGTGTGAGACACTATATATTGAAATATTACATATCATATGTGAGCTTTGTCTCCTTTGCCCCCCTATGCCCAAATCCTGGATCTACCCCTGATGACCGGAGTCGGCTCTTAAAATATGTGGGGGGAGGGGGGGGGGGAGGGGATTTCACTTCCCCGGCCTCTACACCAACTAGGATACACACAACCATTAAACATTAGTACTAGGATTTGGAAACTTGGTTAAGAACCAAGCCTGGAGGAGGACCAGACACCCTTTGATATAGGTGTGTAGCCTTAATTTATAGTCTTTTCTTTTTTGATCCTTGTGATCTGAGTTTGCCTAGGTGTAAGATGTGTTACAGCGAGGCTTCTCTCAAGGTGAGGTAGGTCTAGGTGCAAGATGTGTTCTGGACCAGACACCCTTTGAGCTAGAGAGATCATGTCCAGACATGGAGGAGGACGGCCAGATCGCCATTCACCAAGCAGACGAGGGTCGAGAGACTCATCAGCTTGATCCAGAGACAGGTAAACTAGAACTAGTGAAACAATTGCATCAATACTGACCCAAAAAAACAAGGTGCATCTCCAAGAAACAGAACGGTCGGATTGCCAGAACGAAGGTGTAAGTGTTCATGTCACCGGCAGGAGCATGTTAGAAATAAGCACAACGGACACCGAAGCGGCACCATGTGAGCATGTTAGAAATAAGCACAACGGACACCGAAGCGGCACCATGTGCGGTACAGGTATACGTATCCGAGTAGGTTTGTGTAGCCGATTAGTGGTAGAATTGCGAGTCCTAGTTCTACTAGACTAGCTACAACAAAGATGCTATATATGTACGTGTAACACCCTGTAATCAGAGTGCGAGAGATAGAAATAAAGAAAAAAAAGACACGTGTGTGGCAATCAACTCGTTTCCGCGTACGTTGCTAAGATAGCAGAATTGATCAGGTCTTGTATCTACTACGTTGCATCGTGTATTCTTGCATGAATCAATCTGAAGATTGAGCTAGCTGTACGTGGTCTGTACATGCCAAAAGTACCGGCTGGTGCACTACGAGCTAGGTGGTTTTGCAAGGTGTCTTCGTCAAAAAGTACTTGACGGACTACGAGTTGTTGCAGGTTGTCTCGTCGCAACGTTCCGGCGAAAGTATTGCCGGGTCTGGGCCAACAGAGCAAATGCTCATCGACAAAGCTTTGTCAGAACCACGACGGCTTCCGCTCGAGCTCTAGCTCCCCTCCGACAAAGCGTGCCTGAACCTATTTTAGAACTCAGAGCACTGTCTGGATTTAAATTGGAGTGATAATGTTTTGAACAACAGCTATTAAACGGCTTTACATTTTACAAGCATCAAGAGCAACAAGTAAACATAAAATTGAAGAAAAAGTCCATCCTAGAGAATGTAGTCCACAGTGAACGAAGCACCAGCCACCAGGGTAGCAGCATAAGAAAGATATTAAGGCTAGTTACTGTTTTTTAGACCGTTGAACTTAGTTGTGTCAAAACAGTGTTGTTGTTCTGCCGTGAATGCATGAGCCATTGGGTTCCGCCTCCTACAGACGGAGGCGACTAATGCAAGCACGTGTTCGTTTTCCGTCACGGGCAGCACAAGGAGCAGTTGCCTCCAGCGACTCGGCCATGACAGGCGAGCGGGAGACCTCATGCCCACCCGCTGCGTTTACTCTCTCTACCTGATCCACTCACCAGCCGTTCCTCAGGAGCAGCGCCGCACCCCTTTCAGCCGGGCAGCCAATACCAGGACTTTGTCGACCAATGCGGCGCTTTCTGGCGTGGTATGTTCCCCATTCTTCCCCTTTTGCGTCCATAACTGTAGGGTCTTGATTCCAAATTTGTATGAACCTTAGAGTGTTTTTGTTGGTTCCAAGACAAGGAAATACACACACGCGTTGACTGGAGCAGCCTAGGCTTCTCCTTTTATTGATGTGCAAAGGAAACTACGTAGCTACTCCTACATGCTGATGTTCAGAGGAAATGCTTGAATTTTAAATGTAAACCACCCCCACCTAGTAGTCACATGTGGAATTGAAGATTCCAAATAACGTGTTGTTCCTGTTTGTATTGAAAGAGTAGCCTAGGCATGTTTCTTATTTGTACCCTTGTTTTCCTGTTAGCTACATACAAGGTTGTAGAAATATCTCTAGTGTAACAAACTGTAGAGCTCCAGCTTGTTTTATCAATTAACACCAAACTAAAATAAGGGTTTATTATGACTGTTTCCTCGGTTCTCTCGGAGATTATGACCGTGCAACTACGATTTGGTGAATTGGATGGACGTCACTAGTTTCAGCTAAGGATGGCAATTTTACCATGGGTATGGGTATCCGCGGGTACCGTACCCGCATGGGTAGGGTATGAGCACACTTTTATACCCATGGGTTATACCCATACCCTACCTGTCAAGTTACAGGTACGGGTACTGGTATAGGCTTGTACCCATGGGTATCCCCATACCCTACCTGTTTAAACTGATATGTCAAACTTACCTGTAGAGTGTCAACCTATGCGGCCAAGAAGCCTATGAACAAGTATGCGGTTGTGAATTCTAAACTTTCATACTTTCCTGTACTCGTTTACCTATTATTAAGTAGAGATAATTATCTTTTCTCAAATATATGTTATTGATTAACATAAAATTGTGAATAACTTGTGTACTATTGGATCTACCCACTGGGTATCCAATGGGTATGGGTACCGAGCGGGTACGGGTATGGGTAAAGTTTTATACCCGCGGGTATGGGTACGGGTAAAGTTTTATACCCATTGACTACACGGGTATGGGTATGGTATTGCTCTACCCTGCTCATACCCTACCCATTGTCATCCTTAGTTTCAGCGTTGTCGTTACTTCTATTCCACTAGATTCACTTGGTGTCGGCTACCATTAGCTCTAGCTAACTTGTCTATTTGACCGGGTTTTGTTTACATGATAAACCTCCCTTGCTTACTCTGTGGCTGTTATCCTGACAGGTGGACCCCACCACGCAACAGAAGATGGTGCACCTCCCATATTGCTGGATTTGAGTACCCATTTTGTGCAATTACCTTTTTTTGTCTCCCCTCGCCACGCTCCCCAGCTCTGCTCCTCCCTTCGCCATCGTTTTGTCGCGCACCACCGTGCACCATTAATTTTGAGAGACCAAAGTCCTGCAATCTGCATTGCACTTGAGCCCTTTAACCAAAGTTATTTGTCTACATATGAGCTCTACTCCGTTTTCAACAGATCACTCCAGTCTCTCTACACGCAATACTAATTAGTCAAGATGGTGGACTGAATAACAAAGTCGTCTATTATAGCGGCCAACGCTGTGTGAAATATTTTAGAGCGAAATGGTCGAATTTTATAAGAAAACAACCTCCACCCAGTAGTTACATGTGGCCTTGAAGATTTCAAATAAAGTGTTGTTCCTCTTTGTACCCTTGTTTTTCCTGTTAGCTCCTTAAAAGGCTGTAGAAATTCTCTCTAGTGTAACAAATGGTAGAGCTCGAGCTTGTGTTGTCAATTAACACCAAACTGAAACAAGGGTTTATTATGACTCTCTCCTCGGTTCACTCGGAAATTATGACCGTGCAACAAAACTGGATGGACGCCACTAGTTTCAGCGTTGTCGTCACTTCTATACCACTAGATCCAATTGGTGCCGGCTACCGTTAGCTCTGGCAAACTTGTACTATTTGACCGAGTTTTGTTTACAAGTGAGTCCTCCCATGCTTACTCGCTGTTGCGACTATTATCCTCACAGGAAGGCCCCACAAAGCGACAGAAGACGGTGTGCATCCCAGGTTCCGGTATTCAAGCACCCATTGTGTGGGATTTCCCCTTTTGCCTCTCCCCTGCTCCGCTCCCCAGCTCTGCTCCTCCCGTCGCCACCTTTTTTTATGCACCACCGTGCACCTCTCCAAGCCTCCAATCTGGTTTTTATAAATCCTCGATGATGCTTAGGCTAAAAAAGGATGGTGGGCGCATTAGTTATTCATCCATTAATTCGGTTACAAAGTTCCTGGAATCTGCATTGTACTTGGGTTGTAATTTTCCTTTCTCCAAGCTGGTTTGTATGCAACTCACCCCGCTCTGTACACACAACATTGATTAGCCAAGCTTATAGATGTGTGTACTGTAAGAGCCATGCTCGCCATTATATATTACGTTCTACGCCATCTGAATTTTGTCAGAGCGAATTCTAGAATTTTAAAGGAAACCCACCCCCACCTAGTAGTAACATGGGGCCTTCAAGATTGCAAATAATCGTGTTATGCCTATTTGCATAAAAAAGTAGCCTAAATATATTATACCTCTTTGTACCTTATGTTCTCATGTTACTACAAGGTTGTAAAACATGTATCTGGTGTAATGAATGGTAGAGCTCTTGCTTGTTTCTTCAATTAACACCCAATTGAAATAAACATACCATGTAGTATGAAAGAAAATCTTTGCTTCATGATGCTACAATTTAGTGGTCATAATCTAATCAAAATAAAGGAGAGGTCTCTTTGATCATGTACATCCTGAATATTGCAATTAGAGGATTGGGGGTTCTATTCATGTCCATTTATTTTAGTTTGGTTATCAAGTATAGATACAATACCAAGTGAGAGGTTCCCAAAGGTTGGTGACCTAACTGCCTCACAGGTCATCCGCAGGTGACTCAAGAGGCGCCGCCCGCCAGGGCCGTCCTAGGAGAACGGCGGCGGTACGGCATCTCATTTAGCCGTCCTCCATACCGAGTGTGGTACTCCTCCTCCAATCTTCTTTATCTCACCGACATCGCTTGACGATCCATGCAATCTGGAAGTCATCTTCAATCCATCTGTTGGTCGGCTTGCTCCATGCTATGAGTAGCGGCCACCTCTTGGTGCTGCATATGATAAGATAGGTAGTGAACTTACCTACACTCATTGTCATTCCAATGGCCACCTCCACGGCACTCCGCGTGTCTTCCACCGATTCCTTTGCCCTCTCGACCCCCTATGATTGTTGATCTCAATCCCCATCCATGATGGCCTCGGAGCAGCATCACCAACAGTAATGGACGAGGTCATAGGCTTGGTCCAATGAGACTAATATCGGCATGGCGCCCTATTTCTCTATTAGCATCTTTGGACATGTTGGCATGGAAAGCATGTTGTCGCAATTACCCATGTGCTGGTGGAAATGGGTAATAGCAACCAAGCATGTTCAAAGAGATTGACAAGGCTCTGAAGGTGATATCATAATATTAATAACTCATATCGAGTTCCATCACTAACTGATGGAGGCCGGGAATGACGATGCTCGCCAGCTCGCCTTCCACGACCATGGTATAAGACCATGCGCATGTGCGGTTGTCTTCAGGTATGTGGAAAATGGACGAGGAGAAAGACGATGCTTCGCTGTTTCACAAAACCTTGCACAAGGCGATTGTTAGCTGGCGATCCATGCTTTGCAGCAGTTGTTGTTTCATGCTGCTACAAGCCAATAGTCGCTTTGGTAGAGTCATGCTTTATTTTTATATTTGATATTCCTACCTTTTTTGCTTTTTAGGTTGTGTGCATTTTTAATGTCTCAATTACATCTCGGCATTCTGATGTTGCAAGGTTGGATGTAGTTCACGTCTTATTGATACTAATATATTCCCTTTGTCCAAAAAATTATGTGTTTCTCTTCGAACTGTTGGATCATAGATTTTCTTCAAATTTTAACAGCCGATGTGAGAAAACTGTATGCTTTTTTATTTGAATCGGCAGAGGAAATTTGTTCCCAAAATATGTGTCACTGCGTGATAAAATATGTCATGCTAATTATTGTATTTTATACCGACTATGCTAACAACGGTGGATTTTCTAGGCAACTATCCGATATGAATTAGACCCATGAACAAGGCAAAACATGCTGTGCCTTCGAAACAAAACAACACAGCTGCTGGCAGCAGCCAAAGAACATGAAAAAAATTGGTCTCTTTCATTTCTTTGACTAATGTCAAGATGCTGCCGACGTGACAGCACACCAGCAACTGCAAAGGCTATTTTTATTATATGTTTTAGTTAAGTTGTTTTATCTGTGTTAGTTTTTCTATCCGCAAAGGCACTTAGACACACATACTTCTTGGAGCCTCTCCCTACCTTGGCATCCATTCCGGCCGCTCTACCAACCATACCCACTCACCGATTTCCTCTCTCTATCCAGCTCGTGTCGCCTCAAGTGTCTCAACATCATCAACGAGATGGGACCACTCCCCTTCCTTGAATCACAGCCTTCCCTCCATGCTCCGTCTCTATACCTGACCCACCTGTAGTTGTGCAAAACAGGCGTCAGACCTTGTCCATCCCGAGACAACAAATTCAGCAGCCTCCAGCGAGATAAAACCATCCATTCACCCCCTCTTCTTGTATTGTAAAAACTCAAGGTCATGATTTCAAATTTGAATGACCTCGGGGTATTAATGAGATGAAATTACATTTCAACTTGGGTAAATAGGAAAAATGAATTGTGCTCGTACATCACTCTCTCATATTTCTTCCCTTTTCATTTTTTGTGCATCAAGGTTGTGCACTCTTGCTAGTTCTGGTCTGAACTTTATTGCAATGTGCATATCCTCAACGCGTTGTCACCTCATTGTGGTGCTGGTTACCCTCCTCGGAAATCAGCACCAATGACTTGTTCTACTTTCTAGCTCCTGGTAGGAGATGGTGTCTTTCCATATGCCTCCCATACACAACATGCTAGCGAGTTGATGTAATTGTTCGTGATTTCTCGCTTGGGAGCCTTGACTCTGGTTGTGTTAGTTTGGTCGTTACTTCTATCAGGAGAATATTGTTAGTGGTCACATAAGTAGACTACCAATCGAGATCAAGAGTGTGTCCTTTATAAGGGAGGGTGATGCTTAGACTAAGGAAGGTTGGTGAGCCTATTTGTTATCCGTCCATTAATTTTGTGATAAGTATTTGTAGTTGTGTTGTACATGAGCCTTAATTTATCTTTCTCTTAAGAGTTTTGGATACATATTTTTGCTTTTATCAGTTAACTCAGCTCACCACCCTGCCCTCTACACTCAACACGATTTGCTGTTATCGTTATCCCATTACCCCAATTGATATGCAGGGTTATTACTCAACTTGTTCATCTAGGAGTTCTTTCCATGTGCATAGATTGCTAATGCTATCCTTTGATCTTTGTGGTCCTAAATTCGGTACTGCAAGCCTTGTGGCTTCTTAACTTGACAACTGTCATAATTATGCACAGTGTGTGCATCACTTCTGACTTCTGAGGGATCTATAGTGATGCAAAATGAAATGTTACTACTTCTCTAATGTATACAAAATTGGAAGGAGTTTTAAGTAGGCTGAAGCGAGTCTGCTAGCATGAAAAAATCATTGACCTTGGGTGATTGGTATAGTTGAGATGCGTCAACTTGATCATTAGCTTTGGGAGTCAGTTACGAACCTGAGTGTGTTGTTCTTATGCTTAGGTGATATATGTCATATTCTATCATAAATTTCAATATCTCGAGTTTCTAAATTAAATATTGCTTGTAGAACTGCCGAAGAATTTATAATTTTGCTTCAGTGAGTTAAAGTTAGACAAACATTTCGTAATAAAAAAACTTTTTTCTGATTTGTTCCGCAATGGATACAAACTCTTCTTTTTTATCTATTATTAGTCATTTTGACTTGTTAATTATTTGAAAAACAGGCACTGGTCATTTTGTACTGGGAGCATCTAGCGGGAGTGCGCGCTCCACTGCGCGCAGGACAAGGGCGCGTGCGATTCTCCCTGTGTGGGCACGCGCAAGCCTCGTAGCTCGCCACATGGCAGCCCATGGCAGGGTTGCCGCACCATACGACCGCTGTGCGCGGGTCTGGTTGTCCCGACACTATCTGCCGCGTGCTATTTTTAGTTTATCCAGTACGCGGAAAAACAGTATACCCAAAATAACAGTGCACCATGAAAAAGAGAAAAAGAAAAAGCAGTGCACCGTTTTGGTGCACTTCGAACGAAGGTAGTGTACCGTGTACTGTGACCGAAGTCAGTGCATTGCACTATAAAGGACAGTGTATGGACGGTGCACAGCCAGAACACCGTATTCTGCACTATGACCAAAGACAGTGTAACACAGTAAAAAAGATAGTGTACTGGCAGTGCACTGTCAGGACATCGAGTCGTGCACTGCAACCGAAGGCAGTGCAACTTAGTGCAGAAACACCGTGCATGTGCGGCAGTGCAACTTAGTGCAGAAACACAGTGCATGTGCGAGACACTGCCAGGACACATCGTTATGCACTAAGACCAAAGCAGTGCAAGACATCAGAAAAAGGCAATGCACGAGCTATGCACTACTGAGACACCAAACTGTGCACTGCAACTGAAGGCAGTGCAACACAGTACAAAAGGGCAGTGCATGGCGGTGCACTATCGGGACATTGCGTCCTGCACTGAGTTCAAAAAGGCAGTGCAAAAAAACATTCGTCGAAAGCTATCAACATACGATCTAGTTTTGTAACTATCCATGTGACTAGCATCATGGTGAAAGCGGATTGTTATTTGGACACTCGGTTGAGTGTTGGAATTTGGGTGTGGGCCTTGGCCCATAGCCTAATACAAATTCTGAAATTCTCTTGGCCCATTCATGCCTAGCAAGGGGTGGCACCAAAGTTTAGTCCCACCTTGCTAGTTTAGAGGGAGTTGGACCAATATATATAGTGGAGTGTTTCACTACCTCCTAAAGAGAGTGAAGAGGAGTGGCATACACGCGCGCTCCTCCTCCTCCGCCGCCCGCCTCGCCTCGTCACGACGCGCGCCGCGGTTTGCGGAATTGCGCCTCGGTGCCGATCTTATCTTTTTGCTGCTCGGGAAAATTATTGTGCGAGTTATTTTTCTGTCAGCCGTTTCCGGTTTTTTCGGAAACGTGGGCTGTTACTACTCGGACGTGGACTACGCCCCACGTCTTACCCGACCGACGCCTATATATAGACGGCCTTAGGCTAAAACCCTAATACGAGAAAATACACATCTCTCTGCCTCCAGAACCTTGCGCCGCCGCTACACCTTCTCCATCCCCTCTTTCGGCGTGCACCGGACGACGGGACAGTAGGCCTCCGGAACCACCGCCTCTCGTGAACCTGTACGGGTGAGGGGCGATCAGGTTTTTGGGGAGCGCGTCTGCGCGACTACTGACGGCATCACGTCGACCGACCACTCCTTCCCCGACGAGGACTTCTTCCCGGACATCAGCAGCCTCTACATCGACGCCATGGCTGCCGACACTGGTGTCAACCTCAACCCCAACCTGAACGCGAACCCGATTCCTCCTCCAGCACCGTATGTAATCTGTTCCTATCTAGTTTAGTTTCTGTTGCAGTTTCTTGTACTAGCTCTTGGAATAGATGTGATCTGTTTATTCTGGTTGAATATGATCTGTTCGTTTATTCTGCTAGGATACATGATTAGATTAATTCTAGCACTTATAGTCATGATTTATTATTACTTATTTCGGATTAAATATTATGGTAATTTGCTTATATTTTCAACAATCCAAAAACCTGATTATAGGCAACTGAATTCAACTGGTTTAGCCGCGGCTACAAGGCCGCCTCCTTTTGACGGTGTCAATTATAAGAGATGGCGCACGAGAGCAGTTCTATGGTTGAAAAACCTAGGCTGCTATAGCGCCACTCTTGGCAAACCTGAGGGAGACCTTTCTCCTGTTCAGGAGGAAGCGTTTCAGAAAGTCGACACCATGTTTATGGGGGCTTTGTTCAATATTCTTGGTGACAACATTGTTGACACCTATATGTCATTTGATAATGGCAAGGATGCGTGGGATGCACTGGATGCCAAGTTTGGTGTTTCGGATGCTGGCACTGAACTGTATATCATGGAGCAATTCTATGACTACAGATGACTGATGACCGTCCCATCGTGGATCAGGCTCATGAGATACAGTCCCTTGCCAAAGAACTCGAGCAGTTCAAGTGTAACTTACCGGACAAGTTCGTGGCCGGAGGCATTATTGCCAAGCTTCCTCCTTCTTGGAGGAACTTTGCTACCTCTCTGAAACATAAGAGACAGGAGTTTTCTGTTTCAGATCTCATCGGATCTCTTCATATTGAAGAAAAGGCGAGAGCAAAAGATACACGTCCTCGAGGCTTTGATGGAAGTTCTAGCGCACATGTAGTGCAGAAAAACAACTTCCAGTCCCACAAGTTCAAGAATAAGAACAGGTCTGATGGCAAAGGAAAGTTTGATGGCAAAAACAAGGCCGCACAGACTACCAACTTCAAGAAGAAGACCGAGTATAAGAAGAAAGGATCCTGCCATGTCTGTGGTGATCCTAATCATTGGGCTCCTAGCTGCCCCAATCGCTTTGACAAGCGTTCACATGGAAATAGTGGCAAGTCCGCTAATGTTGTCCTTGGTGATATTGAGATGAAGGATGCTGGGTACGGTATATTTCCCACTGTTCTTTCAGTTTGTAATTCACCTGATTGGTGGATAGACACTGGTGCAAATATACATGTATGTGCTGATATTTCCATGTTCTCTTCTTATCAGGTCGAACGGGCTAGCTCCGTGCTGATGGGAAACGGCTCACGTGCTTCAGTTCAAGGTGTTGGTACGGTGGATCCGAAGTTTACTTCGGGGAAGATCGTAAAGCTGAAGAATGTGCAGCACGTTCCCTCAATCAATAAGAATCTCGTCAGCGGATCTCTTCTGTGTCGAGATGGTTTTAAGTTAGTCTTTGAGTCCAATAAAGTTGTAATTTCTAAGTGTGGACAATTTGTTGGAAAGGGTTATGAGTGCGGAGGCTTGTTCCGCTTATCTTTGTCAGACTTATGTACTCAAGTTATTAATCATGTTTGCAATGATAGTGAGTCCAATATTTGGCATTCACGACTTTGTCATATTAATTTTGGGTGCATGACGTGGCTTGCCGATATGAATTTAATTCCGAAATTTACTACTGTCAAAAGTTCCAAGTGTCAAGTATGTGTGCAAGCTAAGCAACCTCGCAAGTCTCACAAGACTGCCGAGGTACGAGATTTGGCACCACTGGAACTAATACATTCAGATCTTTGTGAGATGAATGGTAAGTTGACAAAAGGTGGAAAGCGATATTTCATGACTTTAATTGATGATTCCACTCGATACTGTTATGTGTATCTTCTGAAATCTAAAGATGAAGCTTTTAATCACTTCAAAATCTATAAAGCTGAATCAGAAAACCAACTTGATCGAAAGATTAAGCGACTTCGGTCTGATCGTGGTGGAGAGTATTTTTCCAACGAATTTGATTCTTTTCGTGCGGAGCATGGTATTATCCATGAGAGGACACCTCCCTACTCACCTCAGTCAAATGGGGTGGCCGAAAGAAAGAACCGTACTCTAACTGATTTGGTTAACGCCATGTTAGATACATCGGGTCTATCCAAGGAATGGTGGGGGAGGCGATAAAGACTGCGTGTCATGTCCTAAACCGTGTTCCCAAAAAGAACAAAACCATTACTCCATTTGAGGAATGGGAAAGGAAAAGGCTGAAACTCTCCTACTTACGAACTTGGGGTTGTTTGGCGAAAGTGAATGTGCCGATACCCAAGAAGCGCAAGCTTGGACCAAAAACCGTGGATTGTGTCTTTCTGGGATATGCATTTCATAGCATTGGCTATAGATTTTTGATAGTGAAATCTCAGGTATCTGACATGCATGTTGGTACAATCATGGAGTCGAATGATGCGACTTTCTTTGAAGACATCTTTCCCATGAAAGATTCGTCTAGTTCATCAAATCAGGAGATGCCTAGTTTATCTAGTCAAGAATTAATCACAATTCCTGAACCCACCATTTCGATAGAACACCCTGATAATCCTGTGGAGGATAACAGTGAAGCTCCTACCAGAAGTAAGAGACAAAGGACTGCGAAGTCCTTTGGTGATGATTTCATTGTATACCTCGTGGATGATATTCCCACTTCTATTTCAGAAGCTTATGCATCTCAAGATGCTGACTACTGGAAAGAAGCCGTTCGCAGTGAGATGGATTCCATCATAGCAAACGGAACTTGGGAAATTACTGATCGTCCTTATGGGTGCAAACCTGTAGGATGTAAGTGGGTGTTTAAGAAGAAGCTTAGACCTGATGGTACTATTGAGAAGTATAAGGCACGCCTTGTTACCAAGGGTTATACTCAGAAAGAAGGCGAAGACTTCTTTGATACTTATTCACCTGTGGCTAGATTGACCACCATTCGAGTACTGCTATCCTTGGCTGCCTCGCATGATCTTCTCGTTCATCAAATGGACGTTAAGACGGCTTTCCTAAATGGAGAGTTAGATGAGGAAATTTATATGGATCAGCCAGATGGATTCGTGATAGATGGTCAACAAGGCAAGGTGTGCAAGTTACTGAAGTCTCTGTATGGTCTTAAGCAAGCACCTAAGCAGTGGCATGAGAAGTTTGAAAGGACTTTAACTGATGAAGGATTTATTGTAAACGAAGCTGACAAGTGTGTGTACTATCGCCATGGTGGGGGCGAGGGAGTCATCTTATGTCTGTATGTTGATGATATACTGATATTCGGGACCAATATTAATGTTATCAATGAGGTCAAAGACTTTCTATCTCGTTGTTTTGAGATGAAAGATCTAGGAGTGGCTGATGTGATATTGAACATCAAGCTGCTGAAAGATGATGATGGTGGGATAACACTGCTTCAGTCTCACTATGTGGAGAAGATCTTGAGTCGTTTTGGGGTATAGCGAATGTAGATCCTCTCCTACACCATATGATCCTAGCGTGTTGGTTCGAAAGAATCAGGGAGATCCTAAGGATGCTAAAGATCAGCTGAGATATTCTCAGATTATTGGCTCGCTTATGTATTTAGCCAGCGCTACGAGGCCTGACATCTCCTTTGCTGTAAGCAAGTTAAGTCGATTTGTCTCAAATCCTGGAGATGTTCATTGGCAGGCCCTTGAAAGGGTTTTGCGTTATTTGAAAGGCACTGCGAGCTATGGGATTCACTACTCCGGGTATCCAAGGGTACTTGAAGGGTATAGTGACTCAAACTGGATTTCTGATGCTGATGAGACTAAGGCCACGAGTGGTTATGTGTTTACACTTGGTGGTGGCGCTGTTTCTTGGAAGTCTTGCAAGCAGACCATCTTAACGAGGTCAACTATGGAAGCAGAACTCACAGCATTAGACACAGCCACTGTTGAAGCAGAGTGGCTTCGTGAACTCTTGATGAACTTACCTGTGGTTGAAAAACCAATACCCGCAATCCTTATGAACTGTGATAATCAAACTGTGATCATAAAAATAAACAGTTCTAAGGACAATATGAAGTCATCAAGACATGTGAAGAGGAGATTGAAATCTGTCAGGAAAATGAGAAACTCCGGAGTTATTGCATTGGATTATATCCAAACATCTAAAAATCTGGCAGATCCCTTCACAAAGGGTCTATCACGTAATGTGATAGATAATGCATCGAGGGAGATGGGTTTGAGACCCACTTTTTGAGTTGCTCACAGTGGTAACCCGCTCTATGTGATCGGAGATCCCGTGAAGTAGAGTTGGGAGACAAGCTGTTGGTCAACTGGGAGGAGAGTATCCTTATAGCATACTACCACTCCGTATAGATGCAATACTCTCCTATTCTGCATGGCAGGTTGGTATTTACCTTAATGTGTTCTGAGTGGCTTGTTTAAGCAAAGATGTTGTCCTGCAGAACATCTTTTGAAGAACACACCTATATGAGTCTGACTGTCAAACGTCGCAGTCCGTGAGAGTTGGGTGC
This sequence comes from Avena sativa, assembly GCA_916181665.1. Taxonomy (NCBI): domain Eukaryota; kingdom Viridiplantae; phylum Streptophyta; class Magnoliopsida; order Poales; family Poaceae; genus Avena; species Avena sativa. Next base: position 431,613,620 of record OV702296.1, read on the forward strand.
TCTCTAATAAACTCATGAAAGGCCATGGAGTATGACGCATAAGCTCCAAACCGCGGAGAAGCTTCGCGGCAGCCCTGTATCGGTCTAGACCTTATGTGAAACTAGTGCGCACCAAACTTGTAGTTCAAGGCATAGTCCACTATTCAAGTTGCAATCTAGTGTAGCATAAAGTTCTAAGTGGAAGTTCAACTTAACAGTCTCCACCTCGCACCGGTATATAAACAATGCTCTAGAACTGATTGATGTGATGTGATGATATGTGCCTATGAGAATTTGTGGGGGATTGTTGGAATTTGGGTGTGGGCCTTGGCCCATAGCCTAATACAAATTCTGAAATTCTCTTGGCCCATTCATGCCTAGCAAGGGGTGGCACCAAAGTTTAGTCCCACCTTGCTAGTTTAGAGGGAGTTGGACCAATATATATAGTGGAGTGTTTCACTACCTCCTAAAGAGAGTGAAGAGGAGTGGCATACACGCGCGCTCCTCCTCCTCCGCCGCCCGCCTCGCCTCGTCACGACGCGCGCGCGCGTCTTTTTGCTGCTCGGGAAAATTATTGTGCGAGTTATTTTTCTGTCAGCCGTTTCCGGTTTTTTCGGAAACGTGGGCTGTTACTACTCGGACGTGGACTACGCCCCACGTCTTACCCGACCGGCGCCTATATATAGACGGCCTTAGGCTAAAACCCTAATACGAGAAAATACACATCTCTCTGCCTCCAGAACCTTGCGCCGCCGCTACACCTTCTTCATCCCCTCTTTCGGCGTGCACCGGACGACGGGACAGTAGGCCTCCGGAACCACCGCCTCTCGTGAACCTGTACGGGTGAGGGGCGATCAGGTTTTTGGGGAGCGCGTCTGCGCGACTACTGACGGCATCACGTCGACCGACCACTCCTTCCCCGACGAGGACTTCTTCCCGGACATCAGCAGCCTCTACATCGACGCCATGGCTGACGACACTGGTGTCAACCTCAACCCCAACCTGAACGCGAACCCGATTCCTCCTCCAGCACCGTATGTAATCTGTTCCTATCTAGTTCAGTTTCTGTTGCAGTTTCTTGTACTAGCTCTTGGAATAGATATGATCTGTTTATTCTGGTTGAATATGATCTGTTCGTTTATTCTGCTAGTATATATGATTAGATTAATTCTAGCACTTATAGTCATGATTTATTATTACTTATTTCGGATTAAATATTATGGTAATTTGTTTATATTTTCAACATTGAGGAGATATTTTAGTTTTCGCATTCAAATCTACGGAAAAAGAGAGAAAAATAGACTGTGATCATCTCCAAAGCTACCACCTGTCAGCGCACATGCGCGCATGCCACGTGCATCAATAACAGTAAAGCGGGATAGTAGTCTGTAACACATGCTCCTTTTTCTAGTGATTCTGGTTTGTACTTTGTTCTTTGTGTACCACTATATGCCTTGTGGTTTATGGTCTTCATCTCTTGGAACTGTATTGTGTTTACTTATTTCTTGATTATTGATGGCTGCTTAATCTACAGATTTTATAGTCTTCTCTGCTATTGGCATGGAATTGACGTACTCCATCGATAACAATGTTTAGCCCTTCAGCACATAGCTTTTACTGGGCATGCACATCCTCACAATTGCAATGGGGAAACTAGAATATTCACATATATGAGAAAACCTAAATCTAGATTTACAACATAGCCCTAACTAAATCTGCAAATCTTGTCTGAATTCGCGGTGGTGCTACTATATAGAACGCTCATATGGGGCACCATGGTGCCCGGACACCATACCTGTATTTTATATATACCCAGGATGTACGTACCTAAATTTTACATACCTAAAATATACCTATCCAAGTTATATATACCTAAGGTATCACATACCTAAAGTGTATATATCTAAGTTGCATATATATACACGTACGCTGCGTACGTACACCTTAGGTATGTAATATGTTAGGTATATCTAAGTTAAATATGCATATCTTAGGTATGTGATACCTAGGTATGTATAACTTAGATACGTATACCCTCAGGTATGCGTGGTTTAAAGCAAAATTACGCGTATCACGTATGGTGCCTGGGCACCATGGTACCCCAGTTATTTTACCAGGGTGCAGAATAGTTATTTTACACCTCACATATTTTTATCTTCTCACATTTAGAAATTTATGTTTTGTATGCTAATAATTATGTTCATATTTATTAGAAATACAAAAAAATCGATATAAAGATACAATTTTTGAGTCATTATAGTGTAAAATACATAGAAAATATGCATTTTATGTACTATTTTTATACGGTATATAAATAATTTTTTTACGACATGTCTAAATTTTCTTATGTTCTTCTTAACTTCTAAGGTAAGAAAAAAATTTACGTGACGTAAAAATCATGTACATATATATATACTTGAACCATTCAAGTTGCTTTGCTCAAAGTACAGACCGCTTCATCCCGAGCTGGCCGACACAATGATTCTGAACGACCAATGCGGCGTCCTGTAGTAACATACACACTCCATTCTCGGTCTTTGCTTGTACGTATACTGTAAGCTTGGTCTTGGTTCTAAACTTGAGGCGACCCTGGGGTTGCTGTTGAGAAAGAGGAAAACAATGATACACTACGTAGACTTCCATTGCTTCCCTCATCTATTTCTTCATTTCTTTTCCGGGAGAGTTTGTTACTAGATCGACCTCATTTTCACAGTTATCACTCATTTGCTCCTCTAATGAGTTCACGGAAATGCAAACTTCCCTTCTCGGAAATCAGCATCGTCAAGCTCTTTCTACTATGTGCTGAAGTTCTCGAGATGATGTGTTTCCATATGCCTCGCATTCGTAACAGATATCCCTCTTTCTATATCTCCCTCTTCGAATTAGTTTGGGTGCTAGTAATACCTTGCTACCCTATTTAGAGTCTGCAAGAACAGGACTACACATCCAAGAACTCATTTTATAAAGTGTGACACATGTGTAGTTGGTCAGCGCATTAGTTATCTGTCCATCAATTGCAAATTAATGTCAACATGCATCATCTAGTACAAAATCAATAGTAATGTTCTTCAACTCATGGAGCTCGTGCTCGTGCGACTCACAGAGTTCTGCGCAGTATCATCATCGATTACTCGTTGACATAATAAACAAGGTGAGCTCACGGGCTCGACCGAGCCGAGCCAGCCGAGCTTTTGACCCGCGACGGTCCAGATATTGGGCTCGACTCGGTCCACGATCATCTCGGGCCAAGCCAAAAGCTCGCCCTCGAGCGTCCATCCTTAGCTGCAGCGGGCATTTAGGTCTGGCCCAACTAAGTCCATGATTTAGTTTTGAATGGTGTTTTTGTGTGGTTTTCTTTTTTTGCCCTCGTTCTCAGTTTTCTGATGGTTTATCTTTTTTCTGGTTTACTTGGTTGGTTTTCAATTTCTTTTTTCTGTTTTCTTTTGTGGTTTTCTTCTATTTTGTAAAAAATATTCAGATTTATGAAAATGTTCATATTTGAAAATGTTTAGGTTCAAAAATGTTCAGGTTTTAAAAATGTCTATATTTACAAAATATTCAGTTTTAAAAAATGTTTAGGTTTTGGAAATTGTTCAAATTTTGGAAAAAGTTTAGATTTGAAAAATGTTCCAAACTTGAAAAATATTGAGATTCTAAAAATTATTTAGATTTTTATAATGTGTTCTTATTTTGAAGTTCTTTCAGATTTTTAAGATGTTTAGCGTTCGAAAAACACTATAATAAATAACATAAAAAGAATAGAATGAAGAAAGAGAACAAAAAGAAAATCTCGCTAATGGGCTGGCCCATATACAGTGTCCTTCAGGCTTCACGTAGCTACCACGCGGCCGGCGCCATACTGAATCCCCCCGTGTGACCCTATATCGCCGCATCAAAGGACTGACGGGATTTGGTTTTGGTCTTACAAACAGGGGCATCGGTGTCCACTACTTGGGACCAATCTAAATATATGCATTTTTAGTCCTTATAATCACCGTATAAAATCAAGCGGTGGGGTCTAGACAGTTAGGCTATGTGACTTAGTCAGATTGTGAGGTGGTTGTTTCGGTTCAGATTCAACGTCTCAAAACTGACATAAAATAATATGACGTGTCACAAAAATAATAAAATAAAATAAAATGTGAGTTGTGGAGTAGTTATAATCTTTTTCAGCCATGTCATCTTGAACTTTGCACTTTGCAGTTGCCGAAGTAGATGGTCTATTCGTGTCTTTTAAACATAAATATATGGGCGTGTACTTTTCCCTGGCATTTTGCCCTCCGAGGATCCGCAAACCGTGCTACTCCCTCCGCCACTCCAAAAGATATGTTATTTTAACTTTTTTGAAACACATGTATCTAGATGTCTTTAAGTATATAGGTTTACATGTGTTTTAGAAAAAAAGGCTATGTAAAACATTCTATATTTTGAAACATAGGGAGTATTTGGGAACCTAATCTGAAACTACTATACTTTCTATGTTTATGTCGCTCGGTGATTCAGATGGCAATCACTAGTGGAAAACGGGCCTCCAGTCCCGGCCCGTAAGGAGCTTTAGTCACGGTCCTGGTAACCGGGACTGGAGGGGCGGGACTAAAGGCCCACCCATTAGTCCCGGCCCTCTTACCATCCGGGACCAATGGGCATCCACGTGGCTGTCTCTGCAGGCGCTGGGTGCCCCCCATTAGTTCCGGTTCGTATTACGAACCAGGACAAATGGTTCAATGCCGCGGCAACATTTTAGGCACTTTCTCTGCCGCGGCAGAGAATTTAAGTATTCTTTTTTTCATTTCAAAATAGTTTTCTACGCTACCACATACCATACATGTTCGTGCATACATAAGATAACTTCTCTTAAGATCGAGCATACAAATATATACATGATAGTTACACATGGAGATCACAATTATCGGGACTAGAGCCCGTCTATTCAATTACACGGTCGGGGATCATCGGCGCCTATTCACACTAAATTCTCCGGCGCCATCTATCATCTCGTTCATCAAGAATCCTGCCAGTTCTTTAGCAATTGCTACTACACGTTGCTGTGGTAGGAGCCGATCCCGCATTTTCTTGAACTATATAAGAAAAGGAGATCAATATGAATATCAATCATGATAACAAAAAGTGACGGTAATAAAAATAATGTTATGAATGTATTGCTCACATCGACTCTATAATCATTCAGCTCACTGGTAAACGTAGAATCCACATAGATTCGTCCCCTGTGGCTGCCTCGCACACTTTACGAGAATAGAATTTAATCAAAATAATAATCATGCATCATAATACATATTGAAACTAGAAGTAAAGAGATGCGCCTACTACTTACCGAGACCGGCTTAAACGTCAGCTTCTCAGTAAAGTCACCCGTAATCGCACTCTTGAACTGGTTCCAAACCCTACCCGGTAAAGAAGATGAATGAGTTATTTATTACGTGATATCTCAGGAAATCAACGAAAGAGACCGCTGTAGCGCAAAAATTACCTCTGGAGCATGTCCTGCATGTCACTAAACTGTTCCAGGGGTCTCTTTAATGGGTCCATGACTTCAACTCTTCCCTTATCAAGTTGAATGTCCATGAGAATCCAGTGAAAACTCTACACGTTTATATATACATCAGTAACTCATCAATTACACTTAACATCGAGTAAGCAAAAGAGAATGTATACAATAGAGTAAGACACTCACGCGAAATTATAAGGAAACAGTATGTGGTCACAGAAATTTTGCTCCGTTAAAAACCTTAGAAGGTTTTCCTGTGTTTCCTCGGGTTTTTTCCTTTAGCGTCCGACAATGTATTTTATCTGGGTCAATGAACCCAACACTGAAGATTGACCTTCTTTTACATTCCATGATCTTCATTCTGCATAATAATAGAGTACAAAAGGATATAATTAGGATAATTACATGCAATGAACTGAACAACTGAAAAAAATGAACAGCTTATATATAGACAATGAATTCAACAACTTATAGACAATAGCAACTCATGAGACTTTTGTCGATGGCGTCGAAAGTGTATAACTAGAAGAGTTCTGGAAACTCAACATGGACCTCTTCTTCTCGGAAGTAGTAGTCATGTGGGACTTTCGCCACGTTCATTATTCTCTCCTCCTTTACAGCATTCAAGTACCATTTATGTAAACTCCGCATTTGTGTTGGCAGTTGTTGGAACTGCTCAAAGCTAACCAGAGGCTTTCCTGAGACATATGTAGGGACTACCTGAGCCTTGGGTAACTTGTCGTCCTAGGAACCTAGCAATTCCTCAACAGTCACATTCATAGCGGCCGCAAGCTTCTTAGCTTCTTCCATATCCTGCTGGGGAGTGTCATAGGATACCACCTTGAGGGGTGGGGTCGATTTTTTGGCCTGTTCCCCGAGCTGGGGGACGTCCTTTCTTTTCCCGGTTGCACTTTGACTTGATGATTTGCTCCCGCTTGCACTTCTACTTGATTTGCTCTTCTTCACTTCCTTCTAAAGTGTGCGTCGATAGTCATCTGGCTTATGGTGCAAGTCATATTGCGATTTTGTGTTCAGAAAAGAAAGTGCATACGCTTTTTGCTTCTCGGTGTATACCGGAGCGGGCTCGGGTTTCTTCTTTTGAAGCTGCGCAACACATTCGGCCTTTACGATCATGTCGGTTTCCTCGTCAGTACGATCGTAAGGTCTGATAGAAAGATTCTTACGAGGTACTCTTGGGAGGGGTGACATTTGTCATTTTGGGCTCCTGCGTCGTTTAGTACTAATCGGAGGCTGCGGCGGAGATCGAGATGGACTCGGGCTGTGGTGGTCGTAGTCATGGGGTGGGCTTCTTGGAGGTGATGGAGGTGAAGGTGACATGCGACCACTCGGAGGCGGTGTTGGCTTTGGCGTCCAGCCTGGAAGCTTGATGTTGTTCTTGTCCCATAGAATGATACCACCCAATACTTCTCTGAGTGTCTTCTCACCTTCAGGTCCAGGGATGTCAAGCTCCATTGAGTCCCACCCCATTGAGATTTCATCCACACCAACTTTAGCATAGCCAGCTGGAATCTCACGGCCATGCCAGCATGCGCCAGGTGGACAAGGTATAGCACATCCGACCGCCACCTTGATGGATAGGTTCTTCACCTTCTGATGGAGCTCACAAGATGCCTGCTCCTTGATTCCATTCACGGGGTAGTCGGGACCGCCATCTACCATACGTGCATCGTCAGAAGGGACCTCCGATTCAGCCACGCTGCTTTTCCGCTGAGATGGGACGACGGTAATATTGAGTACAGGATCTTGCAGGCGCGCTGCTCCTCGAAGTTCGTCAATCTGTTGCTGATGCATTCGAAGTGTTCCCATCAACTCGGTGAACTTGTCTCCCTCCTCCTCCTGTCGTCGCCTCTTTGCTCTCTCTCGGCTCCTATAAGTATCCCTGTCTTTGGGAAACCCCATCTCCCACGTATAACTAGGGCCAAGGCCTCGTACACATCCTCCGCGTTCGTCATTCCCGAGGACCTTTGTCAGCAAGTCTTTCTCTCTATCAGGACGAAACTTTGTTGTCCCCGCTTTAATCTCCTTCACCACTTTCTGCCATGTATCCCGGGGTATCCTAATCCCGTCACTGCAAATAAGGTCCCATGTACTTTCGTCATACTCATTCCCATGCCCAAGGAACCAATTCCTTGCCCTCAGATCCCATTGTTCGCGTATTGGTTCTGGAGTGATCCCTTTAGCAAGCAGCTCATTCTCTTTAGCATCCCACTTTGGCATGGCAGCCGCGTAGCCCCTGGCCCCAGGTGATGGTGATATTTCTTCATCGCGGCATTTTTCTTGTTTTTTTCCGATATTTCCATAGCAGGTTGTGACTCCTTGTACTTCACAAATGCATCCCAGTTAGCCTGCTGCTTCGTTAGATAGCAGTCAAATTTAGGAGCCTTCTTCGTCTTCTGATACTTTTGCCATAATGCTTTCTTCCAGTTCTTGAATAGTTCGGTCATCTTCGTAAGAGTCCACTTCTTGACTTTCTTCCTCAATGCAGCTGTGTCGGCATCATCTTCACATTCTGGCAGGGTGAAATGTGTCATGAGGTCATTCCAAAGACCCTCTTTGCACCTGTCGGAGACATACTCACCCTCTTTCGCCCCTTTGGTCTTATTCCACTCTCGAACGGTGATCGGGATGCGATCCCTAACCATAACTCCGCATTGTTGTTTAAATACAGTTTTAGCCTTTTCAGGTTCCACCGGTTCACCCCGTGGTGATACCCGCATAATTGTATAACGCGTAGATGCGTCCAACTTTTTGGCCGGGCCTCGTTTGGAATATTTTTTGCTCGATGTGGAGGCCTAAGAGAAGAAACATTCGTCAATTTATATATATATATACAACTCAGTTAATGCATCTACTGATCACCAGACTTCATATATATACCTCGCTGTCGGCTTCTCCACCACCGGAGCCGTCGGCTTCTCCACCACCGGAGCCGTCAGCTTCTCCTTGATCATTTCGGTCGACCTCCTCTCCCTCACCGGAGGGGTTCAGATAAATCGACGGAGATTCGGGTGGATCAACATGGGGGGTGTCGTTGATCATATCCTCGAGAATTTCTTCCTGTGCTATGTCTCTCTGGATTGGATCCATAGTTTTCTACAAAATGCACAGAATAACATTTTTCATTCAATATTGATGCATAAAATAACACTAAACAATAATATGAACACGCAATTTGCTACAATAATACTAAACAATAGCAAAATTCTAGTGATGCCCTAACCCTAACCCTAAGTCCGGGCGGCCCGCAAGCACCACCACCCTAACCCTATCTCCGGGGGCCCACGAGCACCACCACTCTAACCCTAAGTCCGGGGGCCCGCGAGCACTACCACCCTAACCCTAAGTCCGGGCGACCCGCGAGCACCACCACCCTAACCCTAAGTCCGGGGGCCCGCGAGCACTGCCACATTAACCCTAAGTCCGGGTGCCCGCGAGCACTACCACCCTAACCCTAAGTCCGGGCGGCCCGCGAGCACTACCACCCTAACCCTAAGTCCGGGGGGCCGCGAGCACTACCATATTAACCCTAAGTCCGGGTGCCCGCGAGCACTACCACCCAAACCCTAAGTCCGGGCGGCCCACGAGCACCACCGGACTTAGGGTAGTTATTTCTTTAGCTTATCTTTATTTAGCACCGATGCTTGTCTGTCTCAATCGACACTATAATACTACATACTATATAATATACTACTATATATATTATTACTAGTAATAAATATATATACACAAACATATATATATATACTATATTTATATACTAGTAATAAATATTACAATATAAAAAAGATACAAGAAATACTAGTAATAATTCTATCTATCTATTACAAAAAACATACTAGTAATACAAGTAATAATTCTATCTATCTATTACTAAAAAAATACACTAGAAATACTAGTAATACAAAAAATATAAAAAAAACAAGTAATAATTCTATCTATCTATTACTAATAATTCTATCTATCTATTACAAAAAAAATACACTAGAAATACTAGTAATACAAAAAATATAAAAAAAACAAGTAATAATTCTATCTATCTATTACTAATAATTCTATCTATCTATTACAAAAAAATACACTAGAAATACTAGTAATACAAAAAATATATAAAAAAACAAGTAATAATTCTATCTATCTATTACTAATAATTCTATCTATCTATTACAAAAAATATACACTAGAAATACTAGTAATACAAAAAATATAAAAAAAAACAAAAAATGGCCGGCGGCCGGGGTGCCGTCGGGCTCGCCGGTCGCGGGGCGCCGCCCGGGCTCGCTGGGGGGGAAGCGCGCGGCCGGTCGCGGGGCGCCACCCGGCCTGCTCGCCTACAGTGCCGACGCTGCCGCGCCGTCGCGCCATCGCGTAGCCGCCGGACGGGGGAGCGAAGGGGAGGGGGCGCGGGGTACCTCTGGCGGGGGTGCGCGCGCGGCGGCTGGAGTGGCGGTGGCGGTTGGGGTGGTGGCAGCCAGAGAATCGGGTAGCCTGCCGGCGTTTCAGGTCGTCCTTCGCGCGTGGTGGGTGCTCTGCGTGGGGAGAAGAAGGGGCACGCGGCTCGCCAAATGTATAGTGGGGGACCTTTAGTTCCGGTCCGTATAATGAACCGGGACTAAAGGGTCGTTAGTCCTGGTGCATTATACGGACCGGGACTAAAGGCCCCCCCTTTAGTCCCGGTGCGTGCCACCCACCGAGACTAAAGGGTTTTCGGCCTAGCCCAACAGGTGCGCGCCAACGCCAAACCTTTAGTCCCGGTGTGTAGCACGCACCGAGACTAAAGGTCCCTTTTTCAAAAAATTTCACCCTGGTGTGCGCCTGTTTAAAAAAAATTCAATTAGCATATTATTTAAACATTTGAATTTTACAGTTTTTGCATACATATGAATTTGAGAAAAATTTCAACATGAAAAGTTCTTGAATTTGAATAACTAATCCAAATCTATTTTCTATTTTATAAAATAATTATTCTAACTAGTGAAACTAATAACCATTTTGTCATTTTCAATTTAAAAATGCATTAAATATTATATTTTGCTTATTTTTAAATAAGTGATTCAAATCAATTTTCTGTTTTATAAAATAATTATTCTAACTAGTCAAACTATTAACCATTTTGCCATTTTCATGTAATTCCGACGCTCCGGTGGTCTTTCTCCGGCAAAACCCTAGACCAGATCGTCTACCCCGCCTTATTTTTTCCCGCCCGTTCTCTTCCGGATCATAGCCCCTTTAGGGTTTAGGGTTTAGGGTTTAGGGTTTTTGGTTTAGGGTTTAGGGGGTTTTTGGTTTAGGGTTTATGGTTTAGGGTTTAGGGTTTTTAGTTTAGGGTTTAGGGTTTCCTCCTCTGACTTAGGGTTTAGGGTTTAGACTCATATCTGCCGCCTCTCTCCACTCTATCCCATGGCTTCCACCATACCTCTAACCCTAGGGAGGCGGAGATGCCGTAGGGCATGTGAACCAAGGGCAGCTTCGAGAAGTTCCGCCACAGGAGATTTCCCAACCCTTTCCTCCATCCATGGGGATGAAACTCTCCATCCATGTTGGCTTGGTCGTTGCCATAGCACATCTAGACTCATATCTGCCGCCTCTCTCCACTCTATCCCATGGCTTCCACCATACCTCTAACCCAGGGAGGCGGAGATGGAGTCTTTCATGGGCTAGCAGGAATATATTTTCCGAGGCGGAACTTCCGAAGATGCCATAGGGCATGTGCACCAAGGGCATCTTTGAGAAGTTCCGCCACGGGAGATTTCCCAACCCTTTCCTCCATCCATGGGGATGAAACTCTCCATCCATGTTGGCTTGGTCGTTGCCATGGCACATCTAGACTCATATCTGCCGCCTCTCTCCACTCTATCCCATGGCTTCCACCATACCTAAAACCCCAGGGAGGCGGAGATGGAGTCTTTCACGGGCTAGCAGGAATATATTTTCCGAGGCGGAACTTCCGAAGATGCCATAGGGCGTGTGCACCAAGGGCATCTTCGAGAAGTTCCGCCACGGGAGATTTCCCAACCCTTTCCTACATCCATGGGGATGAAACTCTCCATCCATGTTGGCTTGTTGAGTTGCTTGCCATGGCGTATCGATGCTCCTTTTATAGGCACGCCGCCGCTTCTACTTTGTCTTCTTCCTCCGACAGGGCGTCGTGTGCTACATGCTTTATCTCAGCGAGCAGTGCGTCCACCCACGCGTCCTTATTCTACCGACAGCTTTAGTCCTGGTTTGAGCCCCCACCCGGTACTAAAGGTTACCCACGCGTCCTTATCCCACCGACAGTTTTGTTAGATGACACAAAAACCAGCTTTAGTCCCGGTTGCATCCACCAGCCGGTACTAAAGGTTATCCACCCCCAGATAAGGCTCTCCCAGATAAGCCTCCCCCAGATAAGGCCCCCCATCTTTTGTCCCGGTTTGAGCCCCCACCCGGGATGAAAGTTTCCCGCGCCACTGCGTTCCCGCGCTTTCCACCGGTTCCCACCTCTGTCTTCCCTCCATTTTTTCAGTATATATATGTACGCTTGGCCTCCATTTACATATCACATCTAGACTCATCATTCTCTTCCCATGGCTTCCATCGTATCCCTAACCACCCGGGAGGCGGAGGCGCTTTGTGCCTCGAACTACCCCTGCCCAACGGGCTACCGTGTCCCCACCGGCTGGATGCTGAGCGCCGGAGGCGTGCCGGTCCCTCCTGTCCCTCTAGGTGTGGGGTGCCGGATGGCCATCACGAACCACTACTAACTCGAGCTCACTCCAGAGCATCGGAGGAATCCCAACTGGCATCCCGACTATTTCCCGACTTGGGAAGCCTTCTTCATCAATCGGCATGAGAGGGTGCTCGCCAGGCACGAGGAGGCGGCCCACCTCCTTCGAACTTCAACAAGGCCGGCCGTCGGTTGTGGTGGCGCGGCTGGACTCTCCAGAGTGTCATGGCCTACAACACGACCGGCAATAACCCCCGCCTGCGGTACCCTCAAATTCAGCCCACTCGTGCCCAACCTTCAAGGTTCGAGTACGACAACCCCGACGATGACAACGATGACGGCGTCGGCGACTACGACGACTACAGTGGCGCGTATTACAGGGCTAGGCAGGAGCATGACTGAATCACTCCAACCATTAGGCATGTTTCTTAATTTTCAGTTGTGCTATGTATCCTTAGTGTTTGTGGGTTCCTTCTCTTGTGATGGTTCCTTCTCTTTGTGTGATCACCTACCGCGGCTCAGAACGTCTAGTTTGATTGAGCAAGATGTATTACATGAAAGGGGACCTTTATGTCTCAAATAAAAGGTTTAATACATTTCATAGATTTATGTCTCAAATAAAAGGTTTAGTTACATAGATTTATGTCTCAAAGAAAAGGTTTAATACATTATTACACATCACCAACATCTAGTGTTGTGGTTTTCTTCTGTACCGTAGCCATGGAGAATCTTCATCATTTAACAGGATGCTTGGGTCAGTTTTCACTTTGAAGGGCGGAATTTTATGAAACTTATTATAATCTTCTGACATGTCTGTCTTGTCATCCACTCCCACGATGTTTCTTTTCCCTGAAAAAACTATGTGGCGCTTTGGCTCATCGTATTTTGTACTCTTTTGCTTATCTTTCCTTTTTCTCGGTTTGGTAGACATGTCCTTCACATAGAAAACCTGAGCCACATCGTTGGCTAGGACGAATGGTTCATCCATGTACGCAAGATTGTTGAGATCCACTGTTGTCATGCCGTACTTTTCGTCTACATGTACCCCGCCTCCTGTCAGCTTGACCCATTTGCACCGAAACAAAGGGACCTTAAAAGTAGGTCCATAGTCAAGTTCCCATATCTCCTCTATGTACCCATAATATGTGTCAATCTGCCCATTGTCATCTGTTGCATCAAAGCGGACACCACTGTTTTGGTTGGTGCTCTTTTTATCTCGGGCGATTGTGTAAAATGTATTCCCATTTATCTCGTACCCTTGGAAAGTACATATAGTCAAAGATGGTAACCTGGCCAACGAGTACAACTCATCTCCAACAGTGGTGTTATTCATGAGATGTGTCTGCAACCAATTGCCAAAATTCTTCTCATGTTCCCCTTTAATCAAGGTTTCAGGCTTCCCCGGGTTTTCAGAGCGTAGAATATTCTTGTGTTTCTCGATATACGGATCCACCACGGTGGAATTGTGTAGAACTGTGTAGTGTGCTTGAGTGAAAGAATGCCCTTCCCTACATACCATTGATTTCCTTCCTAGTGTGCCTTTTCCAGTCATCCTCCCCTCATACCGAGATTCAGGAACACTAATCGGCTTAAGGTCAGGAAGAAAGTCAACACAAAACTCAATGACCTCCTCTGTTCCATAGCCCTTGGAGATGCTTCCTTCTGGCCTAGCACGGTTATGAACATATTTATTTAAGACTCCCATGAACCTCTCGAAGGGGAACATATTGTGTAGAAACACATGACCGAGAATTCTAATCTCTTCGACTAGGTGAACTAGGAGGTGCGTCATAATATTGAAGAAGGATGGCGGGAACAACAACTCGAAGCTGACCAGACATTGGACCACATCAATCTGTAACCCTGATAGACTTTCTCGATCGATTACCTTCTGAGAAATTGCATTGAGGAATGCACATACCTTCACAATGGCTAGTCGAACATTTTCTGGTAGAATTCCTCTCAATACAACCGGAAGCAATTGCGTCATAAGCACATGGCAGTCATGAGACTTTAGGTTTTGAATTTTTTTCTCTTTCATATTTACTATTCCCTTTATATTCGACGAGAAGCCAGACGGGACCTTGCTACTGAAAAGGACTTACAAAAATATTTCCTTCTCTTCTTTGGTAAGAGCGTAGCTGGCAAGCCCTTGAAACCGCCCTGGATGCTTGCCGTCTCGTCCTTTATGATGTTGCTGGTCCTGCCGTGCTGCCGGGGTATCTTTTGACTTTCCATACAAGCCCATGAAGCCTAGAATATTCACGCAAAGATTCTTCGTCAGGTGCATCACGTCGATTGCAGAGCGGACCTCATGCACTTTCCAATAGGTAGCTCCCAAAATATAGATTTCTTCTTCCACATGGGTGCGTGTCCGGTAATCGGGTCTTTCGGAACAGGTTGTCCTCCAGGACCCTTTCCAAAGATTACATCCAAATCCTTGACCATACCAAATACATCAGCACCACTACGGGGGACAGGCTTCGTCCGGGTTTCTGCCTTGCCATTGAAATGCTTGCCTTTCTTCTTTAAGGGATGACTAGGCGGAAGAAAACGACGATTGTACGGGTACACATTCTTTCTACATTTATCCAGATATATACTTTCAGTCTCATCTAAACAGTGCGTGCATGTATTGTATCCTTTGTTCGTCTGTCCTGAAATGTTACTAAGAGCAAGCCAATCATTGATGGTTACGAACAGCAACGCTTGTAGGTCAAATTCCTGCTGTTTTTTCTCATCCCACACACGTACACCTGGTTTGGTCCACAACTGTAGAAGTTCATCAACTAATGGCCTTATGTACACATCAATGTTGTTGTCGGGTTGCTTCGGGCCTTGGATGAGCACTGGCATCATAATAAACTTCCGCTTCATGCACAACCAAGGAGGAAGGTTGTAGATACATAGAGTCACGGGCCAGGTGCTGTGACTGCAGTTCTGCTCCCCAAAAGGATTCATGCCATCGGTACTTAGACCAAACCATAAGTTCCTTGCGTCACCAGCAAAGTCCGGGAAGTCTCTCTCGATTTTTCTCCACTACCGGCCATCAGCAAGGTGCCTCAACATCCCGTCTTTCTTACGGTCTTCCATGTGCCATCGCAACAACTTGGCATGCTCTTTATTTCTGAACAAACGTTTCAACCGTGGTATTATAGGAGCATACCACATCACCTTGGCAGGAACCCTCTTCCTGGGTTGCTCGCCCTCAACATCACCAGGGTCATCTTTTCTGATCTTATACCGCAATGCAGTGCATACCGGGCATTTATCCATATTCTCGTACTTCTCACCGTGGTAGAGGATGCAGTCATTAGGGCATGCATGTATCTTCTGCACGTCTAATCCTAGAGGGCAGACAAGTTTCTTTGCTTCGTACGTACTGGAGGGCAATTGGTTATTTCTTGGAAGCAGCTTCTTCATTATTACCAGCAACTTTTCAAATCCCGAGTCAGTCATACCGGTCTCTGCCTTCCACTTCAATAATTCCAGTGTGCTGCCCAGCTTCTTATGGCCATCTTCACAAGTTGGATACAACAATGTGTTGTGGTCCTATAACATCTGCTCGAACTGCAACCTCTCCTTTTCTGTGTCGCAGTCTCGCCTTGCATCACTAATGACCCGACCAAAATCATCAACGGGCTCATCTGGTTCCCGTTCTTCACCCCCTTCTTTTTTCATTATCTTCAACTGCGGTATCATCGTATTCAGGGAACATAGATCGGTAGTTTCCATCATCGTTCTCTTCTTCATCGCCGTCTTCCATCATAACCCCTCTTTCTCCGTGCTTGGTCCAAACATTATAGCCGGACATGAAACCTGACCGAAGCAGGTGGCTCTGAATGACTCTTGAGGAAGTGTGAGCCTGCTCATTCTGACATTCAATACATGGACAACACATAAAACCATCCCGCCGCTTGTTCGCCTCGGCCACAAGGCGAAAAGAACGCACGCCTTCTCTGTAAGCGTCAGAGCGTCGGTCACCGTACATCCATGGGTGGATCATCTGCATCATACAACCATGCATATATATCAAACGCAATCACGATGCTTAAATTAGTACCGCGCAGTCAAAACGAGAAAATAGTTGCTAACCTTTTAGGACACTTCAAAACAAAGAGGAGAAACCTTAAGTGTCGCTCTGACACCTCATATCATATTTTGTCTTGTGTAAACTCAAGTGGCATCGCTCTAATAGGCATTTCACCGAACACCTCTACTACATATGAAGAAAAAAAGATAGCATAAAGTTATACCCACCTCTCACATAGGAAAAAAACAGGAGAGAGTGAAGGGCTGGGTGCATATATATAGGGCCAGGCTATTAGTCCCGGTTTGAGATACAAACCGGGACTAAAGGTTCTGCCAGGAGCACGCGCGTCGGTCCAGACCTATTTGTCCCAGTTTGTATCTCAAACCGAGACTAATGGTTTCTTACGGACCGGGACATAGTGTCTCGGCCTCCTCGGGCCGTCTGGTTCGGACCATTAGTCCCGGCCCCAGCCACGGCCGGGACTAATGGCCCGAACCAAAAGCCCATTTTCTACTAGTGAATATTTGTTTCCAAATGCATGTCACTTTGTGTCTCATACAACATACCCTAGATTTTGGATTCTAAGGTAATGTTTTGTTGGTCTTTATTTATATTCAGGTCACCAATAAATTTTTGCCTTATGCCACGTGCCAACTTGGCACTCTAATATACTGTCGTCTTTTTGTTAACATTGGCCAAATTGCTGGAAGTAAACCTCACAAAAATTCTGACCGTCAAGACCATAGAGGCCTGCGAATTATTGAAAAATCAGAATCGATTTAGGAACAAATTCAAGATTTTCAAGGCCCGAATTTCGTCAGGAAATGAAACCTCACCACTCGCAGACTCAAAAAAGTTTGATTTACTTACTGTCCACACCCAAGTGATAATAGCTGAAACGAAGGTCCATCAAACAAACAGACCAAATATACAAGCATCTCCATGTTAACAGACATCTTAACCAAAGCCCTAACGATCATGCTAAAATTTCCAACTTCTTAGAACTGCGCCTGTGCTTCCAGTTCCTACACTCTTGCATACGCTTCCTAAATTGACCACGAGATCTTCATCACGTGCATGAGTGCAGAGGGAGTAACACTAGTAGTTCACTAGTTCCTTCTGCCCCCTCCAATGGTAGCTGCTATTTTAGCCTTAATAGAAGAAGATCCCCATAAGCTTTGGATCGTTGCTTGCTTCCATGAAGTTCGTGGTCGTATCTTGGAAACAATTGGCTTTGACCTTTGAGCTATTTCTACATCGAATTCAACTGTACGAGACGATGTGTTTCTGTATGCCTCTCATTCACAACATACCACTACAATCCATTTTCCCTCACGCACGGCTCTCCCGCTCGTGAGCTTTTGACTCCGATTATGTTAGTTTCGATGCTAGTACAACTCTGCTAACGTAGTCAGGAGGCTAAAATAAAAAGACTAAAAGGCAGTCTCTCCTTTATAAGGGCGGGTCATGCTTAGACTACCGAAGGTGGGTGACCACATTTGATATTCATAACTTAATTTTGCTACCTTGTCATGGAATCTCCTTCCCATATGATCTTCAATTTCCAAAGATGTTTTTGCTATACATTTATTTGTTCTGTTCCATTGTCCCTAGCTCACCCTCTGCGCTCAGCATTTGATTTAACAAGCTGATGGCAGATAGTGAGTTTGGACCGTGTAGCTAAGTTTAGATTCACCGCCACCGTGTTACAGTATCATACACCATCTAGAGTGCATGGCTGTACTCCATGAAATGATATCCGCACCTCTAATCAGTTTGCTGGTACATCTATCATTTCTCGAAAAACAACGAGGGCTTCGTTGACCTTTTCATTCCCCCACCAGTCCCATGATCACCGCATTCCATGATATCAAATACTCCCTCCGTTCCTTAATATAAGGTGTATAGTTTTTTGTAATTTTTTTTATAATATAAGATGTATAGAGAATTTTGAGATTTGTTCCTCTTATTTAGGAGGCAATTAATCCGATCAAGAGAGAGAGGATACCCAGATTTTGTATGTTCCCTCTATATCACGTCATTCACCTGGGGCATTCACGTCCTAAAGCAACGAAATTTGCCCTCCCAACCTATGCGCTAATATTCGTGCAAGAAAACTATATACCGAACGGAGGGAGTATCTGTTAAAAATGTTTAAAAAGACCCAAGCTCGGAAGAAAATTTTATCAAGGGATTCGCCGCGAGCAAGATGCCAAACAGATAATTTCTCTGAAGTAGTAACAAGCTTGAACCTCCGAAAGTCCATTGAACTTGCTTCGAACAATCATAGAAATCCATGAGGTTGTATCCCAACATGGCATCCTCCGAAGCGCAGAAACATGTGCACTTGACGTACATGTCAACAAGACAAGAGCATTGCCGAGGTACAGGTCTGGTCACGGCATGGACTGCCATCCCAAGATCCAGGTCGCACGTACTCACTGCCCCGACAGCATGATAACCACGGTCCTCGAGTCGAACGTCCCAATCGTGGCCGCCATGGCGCCATTCAGTGGAAAAAGACCACGTTGTTGTGTCGAGACGGCAGCTCCGCGTCAGAGCACTGACCGTGGCATTCCATAGGATCAAGTCTGGGTCTGCGGCCTCGTAAAAGAGCGCCAGAGCTGAGCGCACGTCGGCGCCCCCCCGTCGGTGGCTCGGCGTAGCATCAGCCGGCGACCATGTCGGTGGCTCTTCAGGGAGTTCCAAATGGGCGGAGAGTCTCAGACTACCGACGTAATAAATAAATAAAGAGAAAAATGGAACAGAAGGGAAGCCCTTGGATGGCCCAAAAGGCCAGCCCAAACGTTTGATTTGGTCGATGCAACGGTTTGCCTATGGTTTCCAGTTATTATCCTAAAAAGAATGTTTCCAGCGAACGATTATCTCTAGAAGCATATATGACATAATTTGTGACATATTAAGTGGATCATCTTGGGTTTTCTTACTTTTCTGTAAGAGTAAATTCCAATTTTACCCTCTAGTTTCACAATTTTGACGCAAATGACCCCATTTTGCAAGTTTTCATCCTCATTATCCCATTTAGTGAAACTTGTACCACCTTTTACCCCATCTAACTGAGTTACAGTCTACAAATTATGCACACCAAGACAATTCTTGGGCCATCATTTCCAGAGTTGTTGGATTCAGTTTAGAAAATATCAGTGAATGGAATTGAATCTGAAGTGCGAATGATCAACTGAGTAGAGTAGCCTTGCCACGGCAGCCCACATCAGGTGAGCATGCGTGCCGGCGGAGAATAGAAGAAGAGAGCGGGATTGGACGAGCGGAATTGAGGAGCCATGATGAATTAAGCTCACAAATGTTTTTTTTTTTTGCGAAATTCCACCGATCTATTAATAATCATCAACAGTAATACAAAGAGCCATAAAAGTAATAGAAATTACAAATAGGTCATCGGACCACCTAGCGATGACTACAGACACTAGCACGAGCCGAAGGCGCACCGCTGTCCTCGCCCCTCCATCACAGGAGCCGGGCAAAGCTTATCGTAGTAGAGCTTGTTGTAGTAGACAGACGGGAAGTCGTCGTGCTAAGGCCCCGTAGGACCAGCGCACCAGAGCAGCAACCATGCCAAAGATGACAACCGTAGACCGGAAGAGACGGACCTCAAACCACACCGACGAATACAGAAAATGACCGGATCCCAAGAGATCCGCCGGACACACGACTCCATGTGTCCTCCGCCGGTGCTAGACGCACCACCGGAGCGAGGATAGGACGGGAAGGACTTTATTCTGACTTTCAGGACACAGCCACCGCTTCAACATCCCGAAGAAGACACTGAAAAAAGGCTAAACAAAAATGAAAACCCTCCCGCCGGCGAGAGGCCGTGGACCGCGGCACCTCCGAGGCCCTAAGGCCGCTGGAGGCGGAGCGGAACAATGGCGTCGCCGGCGAGGGGAACGGAACCCTAGATGGGTTTCTTCAAAGAGCCGCCGTCGCCTCCTCCAGAGTCCGTACCGGTAACCTGTGGTCGGTGGAGATGCCTTTAAGCTCACAAATTTATTAACCTACCGTAGTATAACTGGTCAAGTCATTCAGAGCAAGTAGAGAGGAAAATTACATGGTACAAGTGGGACTAGAGAGGCAGAGAGCCGATCGATAGATTAGTTGAGGCTGGCGTGCCAACTGCCAAAGCCATTTTCGCCTTGATGTACATCAACGAGCCGAGCTATGTCTTCTCGGTGGCCGTCTCCAGGATTGCCGTGGTACATGATGAGCAAAATGTATAGAGCGACGCCCCGTTGAGCCGCGCAATGGGTACGTCCGGCGGTCTGGGTTGTACTGTACCACGGTATATGAAAACAGTCCGTGTGACATGCAACCTATACCTAATGGCCAGGACCTACTTATCGACTGGCTCAAAAAATTAGAGAAGGTAAAAATTGACACAGTTTTGACTAAATGGGGTAATCACGATGCAAACATGCTAAATGGGGTAATTACTATCAAAATTTGCAAACTAGAGGGTCAAAGCCGGAATTTACTCTTTATGTAATCGATTTGTTCACTATGTATTCTTGACTCTGTTTTCTAGAATATTATGGCTATGGAGGTTGGGAGGCTTAGCCTCCCTCTTAGAAAAAAGGTCCCCACATAATTGTGGAATGTGCTCATTCCAAACAAAAATATTCAACTCTTTGTTATTTCTTTCTTTTATCTAGAATCCTGAATATATTCATGAAATCGACTTTGGGAACTACCTATTCTAGGAGGCTTATGTTGAATGCTCTTATCAAAGACGAAGCAGATATATATAGGATATGGCATAGGGAAACTAGCTACGCTCATTTGAATTTCCATCGGAAACAATCAATTTTTAGACCCAGAGTTGTTGATCATTCGTTTAGTGTATTTATCTAGCTATTTGTTTTTGTGCATGTCTTGTACATGAACTTTTATCCTTGCTATGGTTCTTCTTCAACGATGAATGTTATTATCAATATTATAAAATTGACATTTCTAAATTTGAAGGACAAAAAATAATCTAGAAAATTGACAAAAAAAAAAGAATTTGGTTTGCATCGCATATCGACTCTCAATCGCTTCTACCATTGTGTCTTCCACATCAAATTACAGAAGGTTCCGACAAGCTTCCTAGAGGCACCCCACTCATCTAAAAGAAGATTGGGAGAGCAACCTTGGAGCCATGGATCAAAGGAGTTCAAATTGAAAAGAAATGTCTCAATGACCATTGGTCTCTCTACAAACACCATTATGAGTTGCAAATTTCAATTATGGAACTCTACCTCAGGGTCTAATGTATCTCTTTATCCATCATAATATTAGGGAATAAGCCAAGAGCTATCCAATGATGCGAAGTAAACTTTGCAAAGCAATTAGGACACAACTCTCCAGGACACGTCACAGTCACACAAACGCCAATTCAAGTATTGTTGTGTGCTTACACAAAATAATTGCCTAAAATTACAATTCTTATGCTTCTCATCAGCCAACACATAATCCTCTAATCTATACATGGCCCCCAAATCCAAACCTCGTCATCACTCATAGTTGTGTTGAGACTACAAAATGATCCAATTGAACCTTTGATGTGTTCCATGATGCCTCCAATTCCAATCATAATTTTGTCTATATCTCCTCGTAGTTGGATTCACCTATTTATGTAAAATCTAGTTTATGGGTACAACTTTCTTGTCCTTAGGTAGCTATGACATGCACGCAAAATGAATATATTGAGCAAAGATATGAGGTGGTGTTGTGCTGATGGGATCATTATCTATCCATCTACCACATGATTAATCTATGGTTTGAATTGGTTCAACTTTTTTTGTGCCTACTAGAAGCATATAAACTATGGTTTGAATGGTATCTGTGAAGCTAGCCAAATGAGTGAATCAATTCTTGGTGCTTGACTTTCATAAAACAAGGTCGAGATTAAAAAAAGGAGGCAACTGGTAATTCATACTAAGTAAACATGATCAACTTTAACACAACTGAGCCCGACAATTGAGCCCGCTAATCACAAGTTGTCTTAAAGTTGATCTTGTTTACTTTCGATTAATTTGCACAAGTTGTCTTAAAGTTGACCAAAACTTTGTGGTCAGCGGGCTCAGTTGTCTTAAAGTTTATCTTGTTTACTTTTCTAATTTACACAAGTTTATAGGTGAAAGGAACATGTGAGATGTCTCATGTAAAAAAAGTTAAATTTCAATGCTCCAACATGTCTATTCACGAAAATGCTTTCTTGTCTTTTTACACAAGCCACATAAAATGTTCATTCATTCTGAACCCAATGTCGCACAGTCATCCTGATTGTCATTGGCGCCGAACTCGATCATGTCCCATAGGTGATGGGCCTGGAGCTGGATGTGCATCACCATAGCCCACTCCATGTAACTGGAGCAAGTAAGCGTCGGGTGTACTTGGCGTTGCCGATGCTCTCACGAACGATGCACTCATGGACGATCAGCTTGCCTCTGCCACGGAGAGGGGGCTACAGCCACTGCACCTTACCGGCGATGATGAGGGGCACTGCCTGGCCGCCGGTGGCGGCATCTTGTCCCCGCTTCCTTCTGCCCGTGCACCGTTGTTCCTCCGACGATATCGACATGGCTCTGATACCAAATGTTGTTGTCAATCTTGCAAAATCTAAACTTTTCTGAACTTTTTCTGATACCAAAGTGCCATGTCAAACAAAAAAACACTGCTAGGAGAAACTAGACACTTTTTTGATATAGTAGAAGCGGGTCGGCGTGAGAATTCCGGAAATTCATCCCTGATAGGGATCGAACTCCGGTCGTTGGGATGCGCCAACTGCGACCCAGAATGAATGAACATTTTATGTGCCATGTCAAACAGAACACAATCGACAAGTGATCGTATCTTATTACATCGACGAGAAACAATACTAAATGTGTGGTGAGTTTAGGCTAACAACAACAATGACACATTTTTTCTACGACCTTTCCTCAACCTGAAATTATATTTTTTCTGTATGCCTCCCATTCGTAACATATTTGTACCGCTCCAATAGTTGTCTTGTCACTACTCTCTCACTAAGGAAAATCGATTCCAATGGTATTGCTTTGGCTGCTAATACAAGCCTGACTACCAAGACAATGCGCCTTTATAGGGGTTCTTCATTTTTAGGCTAGCAAAGGTTGGTGGCCGCATTAGACTTATTCTTCCTTTAGTTTTGTGAACTTGTTCGAAAATCTGCGGCGCACCTGATCCTTAATTGTCCTTCCTGGGGAGAGATGGTAGGTTTCTAAATTATACCGAGTTTCAGATAGTAATGCACATCTTTAAAGACGCCACCTCCTGCCCTATGAATGGCCCTCAAAATTTCAAATGTCTTGCCATCCCTAACGCCACCTAATGCTATTTTGCTTTTTTCGATAATGGGAATATATGAAAATGGTATCAAAATGCTATCTTGATTTGTAAAACCTTAGTTTATAATCTTTTGTTTTTTGATCCTTGTGAGTTTGTCTAGGTGTAAGATGTGTTACGGCGAGGCTTCTCTCAAGGTGAGCTAGGTCTTGGTGCAAGATGTGTTCCGGACTAGACACCCTTTGAACTAGAGGGATTATGTTCGGACATGGAGGAGGAATGCTATGTTTCTTCTTTGTAGCATATGATTTTCCTTTTGTTCTCTGCTTGGTTATACACATATCCTTTGATGTATTAAATAGCAGAGCTCTTGCCTATTTCATAAATTAACTCAAGATTCGAATCAACATACTATGTGGTACAAAATATGTCAATACCTTGACGATTGAATTAAATGGTCTCTCTATCTAATCAAAACAAAGATGAGGTATTTTCTGTAAATGATCTGGTCATGTGAGAGAATGGCTTAATGATGCTGCGTGCGCGGTTGTGGAACTGGTGGTTTTATTCGTGTGTAATTTTAACTATTGGATTTAGGCTTCTTAGGCATTTTAACGGCTAGCCGTGTGCTCTAGTGGAAATCTGAATTAGATGTTCCATAACCTTTCAATTTTGTTTCCAAATCCATGTTGCATTAAAAATATCATTCTAGCTCTTGGATAATATTCCGAAGTACATCTATACTATCTCAAGACAACTTTTTAATTCATTTGTTCCTTGTACCCACTATTCTATAGTAGATAATTTTTTTGTGGAAATATACATAGGAAACTTTAGGATCTGGTCTGACTAGCATTGGAGGAGTCGACGAGCATTCCAATGTATGAAAAGTTGTTTTTCACCAAGGATATATGACCTCCTATTTTGAGACTAGGCCCCAACGGTGACTTGGAAAATGGTGAAGTGGTGCCGCAACTCAAATCCTCAACCCCACTTCTATCCTCTCACATTCCCACCTGCCAAGCTCATATTTCTCGTCCCAACTATCATCTCTCAGTAACAATGCTCAGTATTGCACTAAATCCTCCTAGTGGCTCGAAACTCACTGAGTGTTGATCTACACCCATGTACACAGACATGCGATGCATGTGTTTCCATATGCCTCCCCTTCATATTACACCGTACCAAACCATGAGAATTGCCAGTGGTCTCAGCCTCTCTAAAGTAAAATAAGTCCTTGTCAGCTGGCTAAAAGGATTAAAATACTATGCATTTTCTTAGTTGGGTGAGTGAGAAGATCGTCAGAGAGAAAAGAAGAGCTCAGCCAGTTGCAGCATGTGCTCATAGTCACTTTGTAATAAATATATGAGGTGGGCCATATACTAATACAATATTACTTTCTTAAATCTAACAAGATTTGCTTTGGTGTCATCCCCTCCCTCAAACTTAGAAAACTGAAAACACAAGAATAGCTATCGTATATGTTGGCTCTAAGTGATACGTCCATTCATTATTTGATTGCGTCACAAACCATAGTGTCCTTGTGAAACCCGATAGGTGGTGTGTAACTAAATGTTAGTGAGGTTGTCATATGCCTCTACAGAATGGTGTGTCCTTATGAATATATCACTTCTCACTTTTTTATCAGCAATGTCTCTTTCAACTCCTTCCCGGAAAGGTACATAAATTTGTATTGTTTCTCTTTTGTTCACTTTCTCTGCATGCCCGGAGATTCAGTCTGTACCCAAGAAGGAAAAAGAGATGATGCACTTGTCCAAATATCAGGAGGTGGTGTCAATGTTCATTCCTTTTAGCATCATATTATTTGTATTCTTTTTCTACGTTGCTTGTAAGCTGCTTCCACCATTTCAGAACTGTCTTTTGTCTGCCATAAAAAATGTTATGTAATGAATCACAAAAAAGAACATATGGTCAATGGTTTGTTTCCCCTCCGCCCGCTAATATTAGCTTAGAGTAAATTCCACTTTTTACCCTCCAGTTTCACATTTTTGACAAAATTACCCTATTTAACAGAAATTCTTCCTGCTTACCCCCATTTAGTGAAATTTGTGCCACTTTTTACCCTATTTAAACTAACACATGTTCTGTTAAGTGGGATCTAATCTTGATGTCCACATCTCAAGCATTTTTCTGGACTATTGTTCTTACCAGCGGTCATCTCCTCATATTCCTAGCAGCAGACCAGCGGTGGCGCCACCGTCGCGTGCACCGCACTCCTGGCGGTGGCCTAGCATGTGTATGTGTACACGGATCTGCTAAAACATTTGAGGAATCTAGCATATACAGTGCGTGCTAGACTGCTAGTACTAGCAGAAGAACGACAATTGTCTAGATGTGGAGTATAACAATCGTATGCGCCGACGTTCCAGCCGGTGTCGACACAAGTGATGACGGAGACGAGCTAGTCGCGCACACACCTATGTATTCATCAATGGACGGGGCATAAACCATGTTAGCGTGGTAGTGGGGCTACCGACATGAGAGGAGATAAGCGACACAACCACGACACTAGCAGGAGAGGAAATCATGACGTCGTGGCGAAGAATAGTGCAGACGAGCGGGAGCATATACGATATATTATGGTAAAAAATTCAATGGGGGTAAAAAGTGGCAGAAGTTTAGCTAAATAGGGTAAACATGGAGAGTTTCTGTTCAATGGGATAATTACTGTCAACAATGTGAAATTAGGGGGTAAAAAACGGAATTTACTCATTTTCTTATGGAAATTTTACGTAGTTACCACAAAATATTTAACATAGTATTTGAGTATTATACCTACCTTCTTAGCACCAAGTTAATTTTGTTAGAAAACTTAGTAGTTGAATCTTGTTAGAAAACGGTATAATTTCCTTTACTTTTCACTTACTAGGTATTATTGCCTAACGCATGCTTGTGCCCTTGGCACTTCATGTGATAGTTATTGTCTATTTTCATTGGCTAAGCATGAAGATTATTCAAGCATGCTAGTAGGAAGAATCACACGCCACATTATGGATGAAGTCAATGATGGTCTACAATCTTCTCGCTATCTATAATTTCTTTTGCAAACGCTGAATCACTAGAGAAGCGGATCCCTTATGCACGTTTCTACCATGAGATTATTTTCCCTGAAAAAAACAAGCAGCAGTAGAAACAGCCAAACGAAGAGCCAACCCAGTGGTCGCCGCTGCCAGGTAGCTCGCCGGGGCTTTTTCTTTAGTTCTTGTAACTTCCTAAGGGACGAGGGCCTTTTTCTCCTCCTTCATTCACGTCGCTCAAGTGAGTGCAACCTTTATCTGTGACTCAAACCCACGCCGACCCTCTGCAGTGGCTCCCCACAGTTTCCAGAAAGAGTCTACCGTCCTCTATCCTAGTGGCCGATATAACTACTCCCTCCGTTTATAATTAGATAGCGTTCTAGGTTTAGTCAAAGTCAAACTTTTGAACTTTGATCAAATATTTAGCAAAATAGAAAAATATCTAAAATGTAAAAGCTATAGTATTGAAATGGTTGTAAATTATATTTTCATAATATATATTTAATATTATAAATATTGATATTTTTTCCTATATTTTTGTCAAAGTTGACAAAGTTTGACCTTAGAAATCCTAGAACGCGATCTATTAAAAAACAGAGGGAGTACTCTAAGAGCTGATGTGGCAGCCTGCAAGTCTAGGGAACCCACGACCACCTCGTAGTTTCCCCACCGTCCCTCCTCGCAAAGCATGAAAGTTCTCTTGTTTTGTACATCGAATCTGACAGCAGCAGATGATGTGTTTCCATATGCCTCCCATTCTCAAACTGATTGAGCAACTCCAACCTATGGTATTTTTCACACTAGTAGAAAAAGAGCCTTTTACCTCTTTAGTCTCGGTTGTGGTTGGACCCAGGACTAATACTCACATTACTCCCGGTTCTAACGGAACAACCTTTAGTCCCGGGTTAAATGGAACCTTTAGTCCCGGTTAAAGACACCAACCGGGACTAAAGGGGTTGCGTATTACCAACCGGGACTAAAGAAACTGGGCAAAAAAATTCAAATGGCCATAACTTTTGCATACGATATCAGAAAAATACGTACAGCCTATCAAAACATGCAGAAAAAAAATTCCTTTTCGATTTCAATAGCCTTAGGCCGTTTTGGATTCTTTTAGATTCTTAATTTTTTTTAAAAAAGTTATTTTAATTTTTTTTTTAATATTTTTATGTCATATTTGAATTCCTCACATTTTTCTGATAATAATGGATATATTATTGTCAAATTTCGATTTACAGATTTGAAGATATTATTTATGTCAAATTAAATGAATAAATGGCAAAAAATGAATAAAATATTAATTCGAATTTTTCATTGGAATAAAATATTATTATTACTTATTTATTGTTGTTTACTTAAATAGTTATTCGTAATTTCGAAAAATAAAGACGATTGACATATTGATATGAGCTAATAGGATTGATATACTAGTCTTAACAACAAAGTATAAGAGTCCTTCGCGCGAGGTGGGAGAGATGGAATGGGGAAGTTAAGCGTGCTGGGGGTGGAGTAGTGCTAGGATGGGTGACCGACCGGGAAGTTTGACTATCAGTGTAATTTGACCTAAGATTAAATATAGTTAGTGTGAAAAATGAGAGATGTGAGAGATTAGCGAGTCGGATAATTCAAATGTTCAAAAAAATTTGAAAAAAAATTCGCACGCTCGACACTGCCCCGTGAGGGCCTTTTGTCCCGGTTTGTGGCCAAACCGGGACTAAAGGGGGTGACCTTTAGTCCCGCCCCTCCAGTCCCGGTTACCAGGGCCGGGACTAAAGCCCCTTACGGCCGGGACTGGAGGCCCTTTTTCCACTAGTGTCACTAGTCGATACTCTTTGTATTTGTTTGCCTGCTAGTACCATTGCCAACATCCTGATAACATTGTTAGGATCTATAAGAAGGATAATATATAGCCGGTCCATTTTATATAGAGCCTGTATGATGCTCAAGCTAAGAAAGCCTCGTGGGTGCATTAGTTATTCATCCATTAATTTTGTTACCAAGTTCCTGGAATCTACATTGTACCTGATCTGTAATTGCACTTTCTCCAAGTTGGTTTGTCTACATATGTGATCTCTACACGAAGCATTGATTACTCAAGCCGGTGGATGTGTACTGAAAGAGCCATGCTCACCATTATACTCCCTCTGCTCCAGTTTACTTCGCGCGGTCTACAGTGCACGCAAAACGAGGTGGCCGATTTCCCTCTTATTTTTCAC
The DNA here is from genome assembly GCA_916181665.1 of Avena sativa. NCBI lineage: Eukaryota > Viridiplantae > Streptophyta > Magnoliopsida > Poales > Poaceae > Avena > Avena sativa. The sequence goes on from OV702296.1 coordinate 431,642,436, forward strand.
TTTTTTGCTCCTCGGTTTTTTGGGATGTGTAGCTCCGTGTTTACTCTACCCATTCCAAAAATCATTAAATTTATTTGATAAAAAATGAAATAGAAATAGGCCGCCTTGTTTTGCGTGATGAACAGTAACGCGCAGAGTAATATGGAACAGAAGTAGTATAACACTGCTATTCTCCGATCATGACAAGATTTTTAATAACACTGTGTCTTCTTCTTTGCAGGTTATCTATCGAGCTACGGCTATTCTCCGATCATGGACTACCCTCAAGCGTATGGAGCTTCGTCACTTATTTGTGGAGGGGTGAACGCGATTGGAGGATAAGACGAGTGATATTTTCTCCCGACATGGATGACAGCGTGATCTCTTTATAGATCAACATTAGCTCGAGGCGCTTGTTGTTTTTATGATTTGTAACTTTCATATTTTAGCGTTGGACCTTTGGTGTGTGGTTGAACGGCTGTGTGCATCCTAGTTATGCAGAGACCGTGTGTAAACATTGCTTTAAATAATATATGCGCCCATTTCTAAAAAAAATATGCTCACCATTATATATAGCATTCTAGGCCGTCTGAATTTGTCAGAGCGAGTGGTTGAATTTTAAATGAAAATCACCCCCACCCACTAGTAATATGTGGCCTTGAAGATTGAAAATAACGTGGTGTGCCTCATCGAAAAGTAGTCTTGTTGGAGATATACTTTCCGGGTATCCTCATAGTTCCTCACTGATCAGGGTGGTCCACTTCGGGTTAGAGCATTGCTTCACGGGCGGCCCAGTCAGGAAGAGAAGACGGAGTCTAATCCGGCTACGGGAAGGCCCAGAAGACTTACCGACTTAGGCCCTTAATGTTACTTGTAGTTCAAGATGTACTCTGTAACAGACTCTTAGTCGTAGCTGGATAGATCTCTCCTGTAAACCCTAGGCCGGATATCTATATAAGCCGTTCTAGGGAGAGCCTTTAGGGCACCCAATACTTTAGACCCTCAACTCGCACAGGCGAAACCCTTATAACCCATATTCCGGCTCTGCCGTATTACTGGATTGCTAGCAGGAGTAGGATCCGTCCAAAGCCGGTGGATTCGAACCTGGATAAACTTGTGTGCTCACCGTCCCGGAATACCGTACGTCTCATCCCCTCTCTTCCGCACGCCTCGAGGACCCCCTCATGGCGTACTTGTCATCAATCCGACGACAGTTGGCGCCCACCGTGGGGCAAGTGAGCTTCGGATCTGCGTTCCGAGCGGAATCTGCAAGAATCGGAATCGGCGAGACCATCGCCGTCGATTGCATCCTCTACGCCAGCGACGTCCCTCTCATCGTTTTCGACGAGACTTGGATTCCGGCAAAGGAGGCCGTGACTGCCTACACAATCATGTCTTTTGGCGAGATTGATGTTTACATCGGTTTCGCTGAACCTGCCCAACCCACCCCAGCGGTGATGATAGAGGCAGAAGAATTTTCTGGGTCCCCTTTGTCCGTGGAGGCGGCAGAGTTCCAGATCTCAGAAAACCCTAATCCCACCCAGCCCGCACCAGTTGCGGAGACAGTGGAGAAATCCGAACCTGAAGAAGACCTAGCGATCAACGTCGAATCTGGAGTGGATCTCCCCGGAGGAGCCGGATCCCAGATCGACCCACCCGTGGAAGTCGAAATCCAGGAGGAACATATCAATGACACTGATTTCGGCTCTGATGATGCCGGAACAAACAGGCCTTTCCTAAGGTACACACTAAAACGTATGATACTGCAAGGCGAAAGCGCAAATGCAATCCCCGAGACCATCAAGAGTTTCGATATGGCTGATCACGAAAGCCGCAGGTACCTCAGGAAGCACACATCGCACTTCATCGGATACGTGGGATCCGTATCCGGCTCTGCCGATGCTGGAGAAAACACCGACTCGGTGCTGGAGGCATTTGGAACAAATGCCGATGTACCCGCATCCTCGGATGAATCCATGACGTCGGTAGATTTCCGAAAGTTCTCCGCGGAGTATGAAGAGGAGTACAACTCCAAAGCTGCAGAGGAAGGAGAAGCTATGGATGAAGGATCCGGGGATCACTCTCCCAAAGCGCAGGATGACATGGACGTCGGAGACAATCCCGAAGTCCAGATGTCTGAGAGTACCGATCAGAGCTTGACTCCGGGAAACGGACCCAAAGCCGTCTTTGCTACCGGCGCTGCCAAGAAGGCAAAGAAGAAGAACAAGAAGAACAAGACCCCGACAAAAGACCCTCTAACAGAGGAGGTGATTGCCGAGGAATACGAAGAAGACTCGGACGGAGCACTGATCCTAGACGAGCTGAAGAAAGAAGCATCGATGGATGGACACGTGATCACTGAAGGTGCGCGTAAACTCATCGATGCGGCATTAACTACACCTATCCCTACAGCTGCAGAACTTACTGCAGATGAGCTGGATGACAGGGCGCAAGCCCTAGAAGCGCGTCGTCAACAACTCCTCGATGAAGCCAAAAACATCGAGTTGGAGAAGAAACGCATGTCGAACAATAAGTACATGTCTCGTCTGCATCATAAGACACGGAAGCGTCACATAGATGACAACCAATTCCCACGTGTCCGTGCCGTCCTTTTTGAAGATGAGATGGGGAAGCCACGAAAAGATAGCAACGGAGATTGGGTATACCCAACACCAGTACAAAATACCGTGGCAGCCCGAGAAATTCTATCGGCTAATCCAGGACCAGAGGAGATCCGTTTGGGTATCAAGCTACTCAACAAGGGACTGGAGCAGCAAAAGGTCGCCCTGTCCGAAAGTCAAAAACTGGTCTCAGATGCTGACCAATGTCGCACAGATCCAGCATGGGCTGACGTAAGACCCCATTACGTTCCGGAGCAGTATTATCGCCCCGAACGACGGGAAGACAATTATTTGAGAACCGGATCGTCAGGACAACATCACAAAACCATACGCGGTTGGGGCAATGTCGCACCAGCGGCCGAGAAAGACGCCATCGCTGCCCAGAATCCAACGAATCCTCCCCGACGAGAATCTAAGGATCGAAGGGGAGAAGATAAAGAGAAACGTCGGGAGGAGGATCACCAGAGAATGCCGCCTCCTAGACATGAGAACCGTCCGGCTGAGCCTCACTATGGTGGGAACGATGGAAACCATGCAGGTACAAGCCGGCAGGGGGCTCGTCGTAGTCAAGTCCCTCCCCGGAATCGGAATAATGACATTCCGGACGGAGGCCGGCGATCAGCCGGAAACTATCCAGCTGCTCCACCTTCTCCACCACACAGTCATCACAACGGCTCCCATGGAGGGCAAGGAGGACGACATGGCGGAGGAGGTGGTGGCAGAAGCCAAAGTCCGGCTCCACGGCACCGCAACCACAGCCGACATTCGGGACGATCTCTATCCCCGAATGACGCAAGACACAGGATTAACTCCAACATAGAGGCTCGGCGCTATGAAAACGATGACGTGTACGTGGGCCCAAAGTGCTTTGGTCCACGCATCAGAGCTACAAAATTCCCGGAAGGATTTGCTATCTCAAGACATATCCAAGCCTACGACGGCATTGCTCGGCCAGACACCTGGTTACAGGATTTCTTCCAAGCTTGCTGCATCGCCAAAGGCGGAAACAGCCTGGTCGCAACCCGATATCTCCCACTTATGTTGCGGAAGACGGCACGATCATGGCTCAATGAACTTCCGGCAAACACCATCCATAACTGGTAGGATTTACAAAGCGTGTTCTTTCGGAATTTCGAAGGCACATATCGGAGGCCCTGTACGGTTGGAGACCTACAGCGTTGCACCCAGAAAGCCGGAGAAACTTGCCGAGATTACCTCAGACGATGGATTGACACCAAGAACTCCTGCGAAGGAGTAAATGATCAAACTGCGATTGAAGCTTTCATCGCAGGTCTCCCTATTGGTTTACTACGCCATCGCTTGAAGTGTGACAAGGTTACCGATTTGGGAGAGATGATAGAAACAACGAGCAAGTATGCAGACGATGACGACGATGCAGAAGGACTACTCAATGCCCTAGCTGTGCCTCACTCGGCAAAACAACCAAAGCAACAAGCTCAGAAGCGTAAAAACACCTCGGAAGAAAAACCCAACGCGGAAACAGCAGTAGTCACTACTGTTTCCGGGTCTAGAGGACGAGGAGGACGTGGCGGAGGCCGCGGGCGTGGCCGTGGGACATCAAGGGTCCAAGGTAGAGGAGAACAACAACCAGGCAAAACCTACTCTTGGGCCAACATTGCCAATAACCCATGTGTGCATCACCTAGACGCCAATGGGGGCTCGTCCCACACCAAAGCTGAATGTCGTTTCAATGACGACATCAAAAGAGATGACACCGCGGGCTACAAAGCTAAGCGGAAGAAGGGAAAGAAAAATCCCGAAAAGACAAGGAGACCAAGGAAGATTCCGACATGAAGGAAGTAGATGCTTCAAATCCCAAGTCAGAAGGGAAGAAGACTTTTCCCACCAAGAAGGACACTTATGTCATCTTCCTCGGATCTCAACCAGCAAAGGTCAAGAAAGCAGTTCTACACGAGCTCAATGCAACAGTTCTGGCTGTCCCCCAGTATTTGGACTGGTCGGAAGTGGCAATCACGTTTGACTGCGATGATCATCCGCCTAAGCTACACAAGCGAGGAAAATACACCTTAATCGTCAACCCACTTATTGACGGTTATGGTTTCTCCAAGACCCTCATGGACGGTGGTAGCAGCATCAATATTCTCTATGTCGAAACGCTACGCCGGATGAAGATCTCGGAGACCCAGCTGAACCATAGCTCTGTGATTTTTCACGGAGTTGTCCCAGGAAGACAAGCTAATTTCCTGGGAGAGATCACTTTGGATGTTACTTTTGGAACACCAAAGAATTATCGGACAGAGGCACTTTGCTTCGAAGTGGTCCCGTTCAAGAGCGCATACCACGCTATATTCGGACGCCCGGCTTACTAGGCTTTTATGTCTCGTCCATGTTACATTTACAATATGATGAAAATTCCAGGTCCCAACGGCGTGATCACCATCAGGGGAGACCCGAAGAAGGCGCGAGAGTGCGAGGATGGAAATGCCGCCTTTGCCGAAGCCGTGCTGCACGCCCAGGAGTATCAGGAGATCAAGAAGAGCATAGATCCGTCCGAGATGCCCGCAACGAAGAAGGAGGTTACCAAGCCAAAACCGGAGTTCAAGGCATCAGAAGAGACGAAGAAAGCACCGTTGAAGGAAGATGACCCCTCCAAGGTGACCCAAATAGGCGTAGGCCTAGATAGCGCATAGGAAAGCGCGCTCGTCAAGTTCCTCCAAGCAAATCAAGATATCTTCGCATGGCAGCCATCGAAGGAGTACCTAGGGAACTTGCCGAGCACTCTCTAAATGTAAACCCGAACGCTAAACCCATCAAACAGTCCTTATGACGGTTTGGTGATGAAAAGCGTAAGGCAATAGCTAAGGAACTAGCGCGGCTCGAGTTAGCCGGATTCATAGAAGAGGTCATCCATACTGATTGGTCGGCCAACCCTGTAATGGTCCCTAAAAAGGACACCACTGATTTAAGGATGTGTGTTGATTATACTGCCTTGAACAAGGCTTGTCCAAAAGATTCGTTCGCTCTGCCTAGAATTGATCAAGTTATCGATTCTACGGCAGGCTCGGAACTCCTCTGTTTTCTCGACGCATATTCCGGTTATCACCAAATCCGGATGAAGGAATCTCACAAAATCAAAACTTCATTCATAACCCCTTTCGGAACCTTTTGTTTTGTTACGATGCTCTTTGGGCTGAAGAATGCAGGAGCTACGTACCAGCGCACGATGCAGCGTTGCCTCCATGACCAACTCGGACGCAATGTACATGCATACGTGGATGATATCGCAGTGATGTCCAAAAAGAAGGAAACACTCATTTCCGACTTGGAGGAAACATTCGCCAATCTACGAAAATACAACATCATGCTTAACCCGAAGAAATGCTTCTTTGGAATACCAGCCGGAAAATTGTTAGGTTTCATCATGTCTCAAAGAGGCATAGAGGTCAACCGCGACATAATCAAGGCTATACTCAATATTTCCAGGCCAACTCGCCTGAAGGATGTACAAAGATTAACTGGTTGCATTGCTGCGGTCAGTCGATTTGTAAGCCGGCTTGGTGAAAGAGCCGCACCATTATACAAACTCCTGAAGAAAACCAAAGATTTTGTCTGGACTGACGAAGCTGAAACTGCACTACAAGACCTGAAGAAAGTACTCTCATCTGCTCCTATCCTTGCAGCGCCGGAACCTCAGGAACCGATGTTGCTTTACATTGCTGCGACAAATAAGGTTGTCAGTATAGTTATGGTAGTGGAGAGACCAGAGGAAAATCAGGAGCACCTGGTGCAGCGTCCGACATACTTTGTCAGCGAGGTCCTGACAGAATCAAAACAGCGGTATCCGCACTATCAAAAGTTGGCTTACGATGTTTTTCTAGCATCTCGTAAGTTACGACACTATTTTCAGGAGCATCCAATTACCGTGGTGAGCAAAGCTCCCATGAGAGACATAATCAACAACAGCGACGCCACAGGACGTGTCGCCAAATGGGGCATAGAGCTCTCAGCTTTCGATATTGAGTATAAACCTCGGACAGCAATCAAATCCTAGATCCTTGCCGACTTTGTCGCTGATTGGATAGAGACGAAGGAGAACATGGTCCTCCCTGAGTCGGAATATTGGACCCTCTTTTTCGATGGGTCTAAGGCTCGAGGGGGCTCGGGGGCTGGCGTGGTGCTCAAATCACCCCAAGGAGATAAACTTTTATACGTGTTGCAGATCCACTTCACAGCAACAAACAACATTGCCGAGTATGAAGCACTGCTGCATGGAATCCGGATTGCTAAGGACATTGGCATCCGATGTTTGATGTGATACGGAGATTCGGATCTTGTTGCTCAGCAAGTCTCGGATATTTATAATGCAAATAAGCACATGGCAGCATATAAAGCTGTCGTGGATGATCTATCTAAATCGTTCGAAGGGTTTGAAGTTCAACACATCCCTCGAGCAGAAAACGAGGAAGCAGATGCACTATCTCGAATAGGCTCTGCACGAAAAGAGGTTCCGGATGGCGCGTTTTTAGAGCACCTCAAAGTTCCCTCGATAAAGGGAGTAGATGAGGAATATCCGACCAAATCCGACTCACCTTTAATAGCAGTTCTGGCTGTAATTCCCAGCTGGACTCAACCCTACCTTGATTATTTGGTAGATGGCAAATTACCCGAAGACGAGGTGCTGAGCCGGCAGATTATCCGACGAGCAAAAGCCTATACTATTGTTAAGGGTGGGCTCCATAAACGGAGTGTTTCTGGGGTTTTTCAGCGCTGTGTATCTCCGGAAGAAGGAGTGGAAATCTTAAGGGAAATCCACGAAGGCGAGTGTGGTCACCACGCTGCAGCCAAATCTTTAGTGGCAAAAGCTTTTCGACATGGATTTTTCTGGCTTACAGCTCAGGCAGATGCCGAATGGTTAGTCAAGACATGCAAAGGCTGCCAAAAGTACGCCAAGCAAGGTCATGTTCCGGCTGATCAGCTGCGAACAATACCTATAACATGGCCTTTTGCGGTCTGGGGGCTTGACATGGTAGGACCGTTTAAACGAGCTCCAAGTGGATTTACCCACCTCTTAGTGATGGTGGATAAATTCACCAAGTAGATCGAGGCTAAACCTGTCACTAGTTGTGATGGAGCAACAGCCAAAAGATTTGTCGAGGATGTTATAATCCGGTATGGTTATCCGCATAGCATTATCACGGACAACGGGAGTAACTTTTCTATGGGAGAACTGGCCGAATTCTGCGATGAGCAAAATATCCGGCTTGACATTGCGCCAGTCGCACATCCACAGGCTAACGGACAAGTCGAAAGAGCAAATGGTTTAATTCTACAAGGCCTGAAACCAAGACTCGAAGCACCACTACGACGTGCTGCGGGGGCTTGGCAGAAGAATTACCTTCTGTAATTTGGAGTTTACGAACAACTCCGAACAGGTCAACAGGACACACACCTTTCTTCTTGGTCTATGGCGCAGAAGCAGTTCTTCCTAGTGATTTAATTCATACTTCTCCTAGAGTGGCTGCGTATATCGAAGAGGATGCCGAGATTTCTCGACAAAATGATCTTGACTTAGTCGAAGAAGTTCGCGTCGTTGCTAAAATAAGATCTACAGCCTATCAGTAGAAGTTACACAAGTATCATAGCCAGAGAGTCCGAAATAGATCTTTCAATAAAGGTGATTTGGTTCTCCGGCTTGTGCAACAAAGAAAGCACAAACTTTTCCCAGTATGGGAAGGGTCCTTTTTAGTTAGTCGAGTATTGCACAATGGATCATACTACTTAACTGACATGAGGCCAGTCAAAGAAAGACCTGCTACTAAGAAGAGAAAGAGAGCTAGAGGCAGTACAAATCCGGATGAGTTAGACAGACCATGGAATATTGCTCAGCTACGTCCCTTTTATTCTTAGCTTATCCTTCTTTGTAATCATACATATGTATATGTTCTTTGAGAAATAAAAGTTTTGGTTGCCTCAAGTTTTTTCTGAGAAGTTTTTACCATCTTATTTCGAAATGATCATGTTGTAGTCGAAAATCCCAGATTGCTTGAAAGTACTTTATGCTCATGTTTGTTCTGGTTTAGATTTCCGATTCTAAAACTGCTACCCTCGGGTATAACTCTAAAAAATTCTAGTCTTTACTTTGGTTATTTGTCTGATTGCTGGATGCGGGTATTTTCCGAGTAGTGAATTGTTGGTACTGGAAGCCGGCTTTGTTTCCGAGTTTAAACTGGTTTAGCAATTGAGCTCCGTTGCTCGACAAAGTTTCCGGCTGAAGGTTTAGCCGGCTCACGAAAGGGACGAGGCGAAAAGCCAGATAAACGATAAGTCGAGACGAAAAATATAAGTGCTTATGAAAACATTTCAGGCACACAAAAATTCTAAGGACAAAAGTGCTGAATAGATAAAAAACTTAGCACTAACCAAAAGTCATAGTACTTCATATTTACAAAACGCATCATGTCTTTCTAGAATAATATATAGTTTTCTGATTTATGATGCAGGAGGAGATGAAGGAGCTGATGGCTCGCTGATTACTCCGCCTTGATATCGTGCCGAGATGTCCGGATCCGAGGTGGTCCGTTCATCGTCGGAAACTTCTTCGGCGTCTTCTGGAGGAGGCGGCGGAGTATCCACGCGGGTGAAGAAGGGCACCTCGTAGCTGGTCAGGTCAGCTACGTGGCACCCATATCCGGCGCAGGAGTGCATGATGGCTTGAAGGTCCTGCTCCTGGCCGTCTTCGTCTACTTTGCAGTACCCTCTGGTCACTTGCCATATCTCCATGTTTCCATGGTGGCTCATGACCATGGTGAGAGCGTTCTGCGCAGCAGTCCGCGCGTAGGACAAGTTCCAGTATCGAACGAGCTGCGGCATTTCCTTGGCCTTCTCCCGCACCTGGAAGTCCGACATGCTTGGCATGTCCGGAATCCTGAGAGACTCGCCAATGTCTTCAAGGGACTGGTGGTAGTCATGAAGAAGATCACCGACTTGGGTAAGCCGGTGAGTGCGGGGCTTGGACGAGGAAGAGTCCGACAACTTTAGAGGACCTATACACAAAATGAAGATAAGGAAAAACCGGCATTAATGAAAGTCGAGGAAATGATAAGTCAGATAGATGGAACTTAGCAAGAATGACGTCGTCAATCTTGGCTTTCTCCTCCCGGAGACTCTGGAGTTCAGCCCGGAGTGCTTGGGAGATATCCTTCTCTCTGTCAACCTCATTCTTGAGGTCCGAGATAACTTTATCTTGAGCGGCAATCTTGCGATCGCGCTCTTCAGTGGCCATGGAGGAGGATTCCAGGACTTGAGCTATGCTCGTTTCATGATCCACCTTGAGCTTTTCCAGCTCTTGGCGAAGTCCTTTGTTCTCCACCACCAAGGTCTTGAGGTTCTCAGCCTCTTCAATCATAGCGATGGATTGTTTCACCAACGCTGTAAGTCAAAAAAGAACAACAGTTCAGAAAAATTCGACATTTCAAAGCAAAAGGCAAGGTTTGAATCTTGAAATGTTTACCTTCGGCTTCGTCCTTGGCTACCTTGAGCTCAGCATTGTTAAGCCGGAGAGCTTTGATCTCTCTCCTCTTATCACAGACATTGGATAATAATTCCTGGTTATAGGAACAAACTTTCTGTAAGTCAGAATACCCAAGGTCAGAAAGCTACTTAAGACTCGGGCTAATATTTTCTACTAAATATCAGCACGAGCCTTGGGGGCTACACTAGTTCGTTCTTTGGCATCCTAATGAAAGCATAAACCCGGATTTCTATATCCTACTTCATACTTGGGGGCTAGAGGATATGATATAACATAATGTAAAAACAAGAGTTAGAATTCCGACTTACATATTGCTTGCGGGTGAGTTTGTCTAGACCCGCGTTCACTTCAACTGCCACCTTCTCGGCGAGAGTAAGAGGAATCACTGGAGCTGTTGGAAGCTCGCCAGTCCTGATCCTCTCGTCGCGAAGGCGGACTTGAGTGAGAAGGTCGGAGAACTTGACGTCCTCTGCTTCTTGCGCCTCCTCTTCGGGGGATAGATGGCTTTTGTCCAGGACTTGCCTGGCCAGCCGCTGGATCTCCTCTGCAGATTTCCGGGTCAGGCCAAATTTGGCAAGACCCGGATTGTTGAGGAGGTTTTCGGCGAAGACTTTAGCCGAGGGATCATTACCCGAAGAGGGTTCACCATTATCTTGAGCTGACGCACTGGTGGTGAAGTCAGTGTACGGCCCAAGGATTGTCGGCTCCGCTTGAGGAGCCGGATCTTCTGCAATCACCAGAGAAGGGATGATCGTCGGAGTTGTAGAAGGTTGAGGGACTGGAGTCGGAGGAGCCACGGCAGGGGAAGCTATTGTAAGCTTCTTCTGGCGCAAGGGCTTCGAAGAAGTCCCCTTCCCCTTGCCCTTGATGATTGATTTTGCTCTAAGAAGGTAGTAAAGACGGAAACATTACATCTCGGAAAGAAACTTGAGTAAACAACAAAGGCGGAAAAGTTGTGACAGAAGGTTACCTCTTCACGACTGGCACCTCCTTTGTGCCAATTGCCACTGTCGGAGCTTTGCGCTTCTTGAGCGCAAGATCCGGCAATGGGACTACTTCTGTCTCCTGAGAAAACTCAGGAGGGTATCCTTCGAGTGGAGCAAACTCCGACTCAGGGAGGCCAGCAAGCTGAAAATAAGAACACAAATCAGTACTGCGATATAACTCGAAAAGTGAAACACGCAGAAGATGTTCTGATAGAAGCTTACCGCTACCACGGGGTTTTCCGCCGTGTGCATATCCAGAGAAATCTCCGGAATCCTACTCTCGATCCGCTCCTTGATCAGCCACTTGATCTGGCTGATGTAGCCTTGAGTGGAGTAGTCTTTGGGGCTAATGCGGAGAGAGTCTTTTTTGGAAGACATGATGGAGTGCATCAGTCTATCCCCGTGGTACTGAAGTGGCTGGATCTGACGTGAGACCCAGCATTGGACTAAGTCGGATCCTTTCAGACCCTTGTGCTTGATAAGGTATTCGATCTGCCTCTTATTGAGGATCAGATCGTCGGTGAGAGCCGGAGCAGCCTCGTCCCAGGAAGGCTGGGCCGTGGCAGCTCCGTCGATAAAAGCCGGCAAAGCAGTAGCTTTGCCGGGAGCCGGAATATCCCTATGGTAGAAAAAAGTGGCTGGCCATTGCTTGACCGAGTCACTGGCAGAAATTTTGGGATATGCCCGGTCTCGTCTAAGAGAAAAACTTATAGTGCCGGTGATGTAAGGAATGCCGACAGTGATGGAATTCCTCCGGACATGAAAGTAAAACCGGAAGAGAAGCAAACTCGGCCTAATGCCGAGAAAGCCCTCGCAAAGCGCAGCATATGCGCTCATTTCTAGAAGGTAATTGGGAGGAAGATTGTGGAGTTGAACTCCATAGTGGTCAATCACCTCGGAGAAGAACTCCGAGGGAGGAAAGGACAAACCTCGGTCCAGATGGGTGCCGAAGTGGACGCGCTCGCCCTCGCGCGGATTGGGGACGGTTTCCCCGAAGCCGGTCCACCAGTCGCCGACGGCGAGAAGCCCCTCCTTTTCCACGTTCTTGAGGCCCTCCTCGTTGAGGGCGCAGGGGATCCAGACTCCCCGGAAACTCTCCTTCTCCGCCGCTGCTTCCGCCACTGCCGCCGCCGCCGCTGCCGCCAAACCGGAGGAAGAAGATGAAGAAGCCATTTTTCTCCGGTGAGAAAGTGACCTTAAAGGGGCGGCGCTGGGAGTTTTCTATGGGGGAAGGACGGGGAGGCTCTATGCGCGTGGGAAGATTGGGAAGGAAGGAACGACAAAGGACTGGTGGGGATGAGAAGAAGAAATCTAAACCCCTTATATCCACCTACCTGCGCCAAGATTCGTGCAAACGCTACAGTGCAATCGCCACGCGTCGTGGAAAGAACTGGGAAGGACCCGCACGATGATTGCGTCGCCTCGATCTCCACGCACGCATTGAAACGGCGCCTCGGTTCCACGAACCGCGGACCCACCAACGGTCGTGCTGACGGAACGTCTGTCAGATGACGTGACTTGACCATGCTTGTGCCAGGTGGCGTTAGAGACCAAGTTCCGGCTTAGTTTAAAAGCGAGCTGGAAAATCCGAGTAACCAATGGCAAGGTCCGACTTATTTTTTAAGACCCGGATCGTATTTTTTGTTGTGAAGTTTCAGGAACCCTTCAAGATTCTGCAAGCCGAAGATCAAGCTAGACGATGATAAATCCGACTTTGGATCTTGGAGGCCTCCGGGGGCTGCTGTTGGGGATATACTTTCCGGGTATCCTCATAGTTCCTCACTGACCAGGGTGGCCCATTTCGGGTTAGAGCATTGCTTCACGGGCGGCCTAGTCAGGGAGAGAAGACGGAGTCCAATCCGGCTACGGGAAGGCCCAGAAGACTTACCGACTTAGGCCCTTAATGTTACTTGTAGTTCAAGATGTACTCTGTAACAGACTCTTAGTCGTAGCCGGATAGATCTCTCCTGTAAACCCTAGGCCGGATATCTATATAAGCCGTCCTAGGGAGAGCCTTTAGGGCACCCAATACTTTAGACCCTCAACTCGCACAGGTGAAACCCTTGTAACCCATATTCCGGCTCTGCCGTATTACTGGATTGCTAGCAGGAGTAGGATCCGTCCAAAGCCGGCGGATTCAAACCTGGGTAAACTTGTGTGCTCACCGTCCCGGAATACCGTACGTCTCACCCCCCTCTCTTCCGCACGCCTCGAGGACCCCCTCATGGCGTACTTGTCATGAATCCGATGACAAGTCTAGCTCCAAAAATATTACTACCCTCTTTGTACCTTATGTTCTGATGTTACTACAAGGTTGTAAAACATGTCTCTGGTATAATGAATGGCAGTGCTCCTTTTTGTTTTTTCAATTACCACCAAACTGAAATAAACATACCATGTACTAAAAAAGAAAATCTCAGCGTCCCGATGCTACAATTTAGTGGTCCGAATCTAATCAAAAGAAAGGACAGGTAATTTTTGGTCATGTGAATCTTGAATGTTGCAATTAGAGCATTGTAGGTTCTATTCGTGTCCCGTTATTTTTGTTCGGTTATCCAAGTCTAGGTAAAATAGCAAGCGAGAGACTACCCAAAGCTTAGTGATCTAACTGCCTCCCGGGTCAACCGCGCGCGGGCGACTCCAGAGGCGCTGCCCCAGCCACTCTAGGGGTCGGCATTGTAGATCCTCGAAGTCGCTTGAGGGGGCCGTCCTGGGTGAACAGCGGCAGTACGACATCTTCTTTAGCCATACTATATCCCGAGTGTGGTCCTCCAATTTTCTTGATCTCACCGACATTGGTTGACAGTCCACGTTATGTGGAAGTTGTCTTCATCCCATATGCTTATCGTCTTGCTCGAGGCTGTGAGCAGCGCCCACCTCTTGGTGCTACAGATGAGCAGATCGGTCGTGAACTTCCCTGCACTCGTCGTCATTCCAATGGCCATCTCCACGGTGCTCCGGGTGTCTTCCAACGATTTCTTCACCCTCTTGACCCCCTGTGCCTGCTGAACTCACACCTCGTGTGCTATAGCAGCGTGGAGTGGACATCACTAATGGCCGAGGTCGTATTGTTAGTCCAAGGCGACCAATATTGGCATCAGTGATCGCCCTATTTCTCTATTATCATCTACGGAGATGTTGCCAGGGCAAGCATGTTGACGCGATTACCCATGCGATGGTGGCGATGGGGAATAGCAAGCCAGTGTGTTGAAAGAGATTGAAAAGGCTCTGGAGATGACATCATAATCTCAATAACTCATATCGAGTTTGATAACTAAGTGCTGGAGGCGGGGAATCACGATGCTCGACAGCTCACCTTCCATGGCCATGGTTTAGGACTGTGCGTGTGTGCGGTTGTCTTCAGGTATGTGCAAAATGGACGGGGAGAAAGAGGATGCTTCGCAGTGTGTTATGCCACCGTTGTTCACGAAACAATGCACAAGGCGAGTATGAGATGGCGATCCCTGCTTGGCAGCAGTTGTTGTTTCATGTTGCTAAAATCCCATAGTCGCTTTGGGAGGGCCATGTTTTACTTTTATTTTTGTTATTCTTGTTCTTTTTTGCTCTTTTAGCTGTGTGCATTTTTAAGATCTCAACTAGATCTTGACATTATGATGTTGCAAGGCTGGATGTAGTTTGTATGTTATTGATATTAATATATTTCCTTTGTCAAAAAAAAGTACCGTGCCGCTCTTTGAACTGTTAGGACTTACGTTTGCTATGAGTTTTAACATCTAATGTCAGCAAACTGCATGCTCTTGTATCTGAATCGGCAGATGCAATTTATTCTCAAATGTGTCTGTCCCTGTCCCCGTGTGAGAAAATTATTGTACTTCCTCCGGTCCATATTAATGTTCTCAACTTTGTCTAGATTCGAATAAATCTAATTAAAATCATTAACTAGGTACATCTGAATCTAGATAAAGTTGAAAACAATAATATGAGCCGGAGGGAGTATTTTAAGTTTATACCCAACTCCACCACCCATGGTGGATTTGCGAGGCAAGTATCCTATACGTATTGCCTGCTGGACCCATGCACAACGTGGAAGCAGAACATGTTGGGCCTTTTACACAAAACAACATAACAACAGGCAGCAGCCAAAGAACAAGAAAAAAGACGATGCTACCGACTTTACGGTACACAAGCAACCGCAAAGGCTATTTTTTATTTTGTTTCAATACAGCTGTATTTGTTTTTTAACCTGAAGAAAAAGACGCCCGCGCACGGCTTAACACTTAGACACGGCCCTTCAGTTTTTCGGGAATGGAGGTTGAATCCCGGCCTTTATATTAAAATATATACGCACAACCTTTTTTATTTATATTATCCAACAGAATCAAAGAAAACATAAAGATCAACCCATAGCCACCTCAGTAACCTTAAATACCCTACAAACCTGAGGAATGGAGTGGACATGTCGGGCCATGTGTCCTGACTATAAACATAAGCACATCATCTTAGCGTGCACCATCGTACACGCTCTAGTCGCCGCCACCTTCTTCCACCGACCCATCTCCAGGAAAAGGATGAAGATATTGACCTTACCAGGTTTGTTGTCGATGCTGCCACAATGCCAGGCCGCGCCACCACTTGACGCGCATCTATCATCACCAGCCCGCCGCCGAGACTCGCTGCGCACGCATCGCCGAAAACTGCCGACGTCGACTCTATAGATGAAACGCTGCTCCACCAGTAGACCCCTGACCCCTCCAGGCATCACGTGCCATTGTCTGACCTGTTAGACCAAAATCTGTGGTTTCCACCAAAGCATCTGGGCAGGAGGCAGGAGGTTCGCTTCACCCTGAGGACGCCATCATCGCCCTGAATCGGTGTCTGTGTCTATCTCTCACTGGCCAACTCAATGCCTGTGAGCCCGTCACGAGCAGCAACTCAACACCAGGGGCACGCCACCAAACATATCCAATGCCCTTACCTCGCCAGGATCCCTCCCGCACACCCCCGACACAAGGGACGGAGTCGTCAGAGAAAAAGCACCTCCACGCCATTCCGTCGCGCTATGTTCTGCAAGAGACCCGCACTAGTGGAGAACGGGCCTTTAGTCCCGGCCCGTAAGGGGCTTTAGTCCCGGTTTTGAAACCGGGACTGGAGAGGTGGGACTAAAGGCCTCCCCCTTTAGTCCCGGTTCGGCCACAAACCGCGACAAAAGGCCCTCACGGGGCAGTGTCGAGTGCGCGAGACCTTTAGTCCCGGTTTGTAATACGAACCGGGACTAAAGGTTTTTTTTTCAATTTTATTTTATTTTTGAATTTTTTTTCAAATTTGTCTTGAACATTTGAATTATCTGACTGCTAATCTCTCACATCTCTCATTTTTCACACTAACTATATTTAATCTTAGGTCAAATTACACTTATAGTCAAACTTCCCGGTACGTCACCCATCCTAGCACTACTCCACCCCCAGTACGCTTAACTTCCCCATTCCATCTCTCCCACCTCACGTGAAGGATTCTTATACCTTGTTGTTAAGACTAGTATATCAATCCTATTAGCTCATATCAATATGTCAACCGTCTTTATTTTTCGAAATTATGGATAACTATTTAAGTAAACAACAATAAATAAGTAATAATAATATTTTATTCCAATGAAAAATTCGAAATTAATATTTTATTCATTTAATATGACATAAATAATATCTTCAAATCTGTAAATCGAAATTTGACAAATAATATATCCATTATTATCAGAAAAATGTGAGGAATTCAAATATGACATAAAAAATTATTAAAAAAATTTAATTATTGAAATAACTTTTTTTCTTTTCAAATTTTAAGAATCTAAAAGAATTCAAAACGGCCTAAGGCTTGAAATCGAAGAGGAAATTTTTTTCTGCATGTTTTGATAGGCTGTACGTATTTTTCTGATATCGTTGCAAAAGTTATGGCCATTTGAATTTTTTATAATATGTTTTTGCAAATTTTTTTGCCAATTTTCTTTAGTTCTGGTTGGTAATACGAACCAGGACTAAAGGTTAACCGGGACTAAAGGGGTCGGCACCGGTCGCAGCCTGCCGCAACCCCTTTAGTCTCGGTTGGTGTCTCCAACCAGAACTAAAAGTCTCGTTTGACCCGGGACTAAAGGTTGTTCCGTTGGAACCAGGACTAGGGACTAAAGGGGTGGACGAAAGGCTCTTTTTCTACTAGTGCCAGAGGCGTTTTTCACTCCTAGGCTCCTAGCGTACGCCGGGATGTCTGTCAAGCCGCCAGGAGAGGGCGTATCAAACACACGTACTTCTTGGAGCCTCTTCCTGCCTTGGTATCGATTCTGGCCGCCCCAACAACCATGTCAGCTCACTGATTTCCTCTCTCTGTCCAACTCGTGATTCCTCAAGTGGTTCGGCATAAACTTCCTTCTCACAACCTTCCCTCCATATGCCATCTCTGTACCTGACCCACCTGTAGTTGTGTAGAAGAAGCGTCGGACACACTGTCTAGCCCGAAAATAAGCATCCACCCCTCTTCAGTAAAAGCTCCAGGTTGATTTCAAAATTTAATGAACTCTAGGTATTTCTGAGATGAAATTAGTTTTCAATTCAGGGGTTAAAATGAATACAACTTGTAGACCACGGGCTCGTGTTTCTTCCCTTTTCAATTTTTGTGCGTCAAGGTTGTACGGTCCTACAAGTTCTTGTCCGAACTTTATTGCAATCTTCATATCCTCGATGTGTCGTCACCTAATTGTTGTGCTGGCTACCCTCCTCGAAAATCAGCGGCTGTGACTTGTTTCTACTTTCTAGCTGCTGGTAGGAGATGGTGTGTTTCCATATGCCTCTCATTCCCAGCGTGCTGCATTGTTGCAAGCCGCTGTAATTTTCCGTGATTTCTCACTTGGGATCTTTGATTCTAGTTGTGCTAGTTTGGTTGTTACCTATATCACGAGAATCTTGTTAGTGGACTACGGATCGAGACAGAGAGTGTGCCCTTTACTATAAGATAGGGTGGTGCTTATACTAGGGAAGGCTGGTGAGCCTACTTGTTATCCGTCCATAAACTTCCTGACAAGTATTTGTAGATGTGTTGTGGATGAGCCTTAATTGCTCTTTCCTTAAAGAGTTTTGGCAGGGCCGGTACTCAGATTTTTGGGGTCCATGACGAAACTAGAATTCGAGGCCCCTTAATATATGTACATATAATGAAATCAAAATATATACCAAATAATGTGTGAATGATAGAAACTTGGGAGGAACCTCGTGATATTAAGATAGGGGTGTGATACCCGGCCAAAATTCCCCATCAAATAAATCTAGCCAATGTAGGGATTGGAACGCAAGTTAGAGGGAAATAGCCCATCTAACAAATAATGGATACATATTACCTTGAAAGTAATTTAAGATTACCACGATGAAACTTCTAGATGACATGATGATATTGATATATAAAGAAATAATTACTAACTAGCAATCGGGTGAAGATACAAAACTAGTAGATTATGTCAACATGCTTTGATCATCACGCTGAACTAAAAAATTAGGGCATAACATAGACTTACCTAAGAGTGAAGAATCAGAGAAATATACGTGGGGAGTGGGAAGTGGCGCCATCGCGGTGGGTAATCTTCTCTTGGTGCTAGTTCCCTGTGTTCAATCGCAGTCTCAGGATAAACCGAGCTAGCGAGGGTCACCGCTTGCCGGGGGGGGGGGGGGGGGGGGGGGATTTGGATCGGGAGTCTTGCAATTTGATCTTGCCGCCTGATTAGCGTATAGGTGCATAGATCAATCTTTTTTTCTTTTGGGGAAGATATACAGTGTTGAACTACTGATCTCATCTCATCATTCATAAACTCTTCGTTGATTGCGGTCAGTGTGCCTAAATTATTTCCCGCGCTCATTTCTTTCAACTTTTCCTACACTGATCTGCTAGGTAGAGACCCTTGTACGCCTGCACTTGAAGGCCACTACTAGTGCTACCAGACAGGCCATCTATTGTATAGTCCAAGAAATGAGCCCCTAATTATTTTGGGCCCGGGGCGGCCGCCCCTCTAGCCCTGTCCTAGGGCCGCCCTGCGTTTTAGCTACCTAATTTTGCTTTCATATGTTACTCCAGCTCACCACCCTGCCCTCTACACGCAACACTGATTTGTTGTTATCCCTATATGTTATCTCCATTTGATGTGGGGGGATATTGCTCAACTTTTACATATAGGAGTTTAGTTTTTCCATGTGCATAGGTTGCTATTGCTATCATTTGATCTTTGTGGTCCTAACTTCATTGTTCCAGGCTTTTTTTTTTTGCAAAAATTCTACCGATCTATTAATAATCATCAACAGTAGTACAAAGAGGCCTAAAAATAATAAAAATTACAAATAGGTCGATGGACCACCTAGCGAAGACTACAAACACTAGCATGAGCCGAAGGCACACCGTCGTCCCCGCCCCTCCTTCACTACTAGGAAACTAGCTATAGATAGAAATATTTTCTGTGGCGCATATAAAAGGGCATGCTCCATAGAATTAATTATGTGGCGCATATAAACACAAGCGCCACCAAAATTTGGCAATTCTGCGACGCACGAAACCCATATGTGTCACAAAAATGTGTGTTTTTGTGGCGCATATTTTTCCGTGTGCCATATAAAGTGATGATTCTACAGAAATTTCATGAGACGTAGAACTAACTAAGGGGGAGACAATTATATGGCGTATATGTCTATATGTGCCACATAAAGTGATATTTTGTGGCGCATATGTAAACAGATCCCACACCCCCCAAGTGGAACGCCTTTTAAATTTTGTAAAAAATAAACAAAAATGATTAAAAAATCAAATAAATAATTCCTTTGAGATGTAGTTATAGTTTGGGGTATAGTTGGAGGGAAATTGAAAAACATGATTTTCGATGTATTTTGCAAAAAAAGGCATGGCACGGTAAAACGGCCATAACTTTTGCATACGACGTCGAAAAAGAAATGTTTAACCTATCAAAACGACCGTCTTGAAATTTTCTACTCGAATTCAATGACTAAAGGTCGTTCTGGATTTTACAGAATCCACAATTTCGAAAAGAGTAAAAAGTTATGATAGAAAGAAGATTTTTTTCCTGCAAAAAAATAAAAAAAGGGGAGACAATTCTCTAGCGCATATCTCCAATATGCGCCACACAATTTCTGGGCGGGATTCAAATTTTGAATCCCGCCGACACCCCTTCTCCTTCTCTTTTATCCTTTTATACTTTACTCCTCTCCTCCACACACTTCTCCTCTCCTCCTCTCCTTCTCCTCTCCTTCTCCTCTACTTCTCCTCCCTCTACTTCTCCTCTCCTTCTTCTCCTCTTCTCCTCCCTCCCCTTCTCCTCCATCTCCGGCCATGGCCTCCTCCTACTCCTCCACCCCGGCAAACTCCTTATCCTCCTCCTCCAACGACGACCACCTCCGTCCATGGCCTCCTCCTTCTCCGACGACAACAATGACGACCACCACCTCATCCTCCTCCTTCGGTGACCTCCTATGACAACTCCTTCGGCAACCACCTCCTCCTCTGGCGGCCTCCTCCTCTACCATCTCCGGTGACCCCCTCCTCCACCCACTGATACATTGCAAATGTATCTATAATTTTTGATGTTCCATGCTTGGTTTTATCTACTTTCTTGTGTTTTGTTCCAAACTTGGAGTACTTTTCATATGATTTCTTGGACTAACCTATTAACAAGATGCCACAGTGCCAGTTGCCTGTTTTCTGCTGTTTTTGGTTCCAGGAAGTCAGAAAATAAATATTCTCAGAATTGGACGGGACACAAGCCAAAGTTCCTATTTTACCGGAAGACTCAGGGAGCCAGAATACGAGACGGAGGAGGGCCAGGGCCTGGCCACACACCCCCAGGCGCGGGCTAGCCCTACCCACGCCACCAGGTGGTGTGGGCCCCCTGGCACTCCACCGACCTTGCCCTCTGGCCTATAAGAAGCCTCCCGAAGCCAAAACCCTAAATCGTCCTGCCTCCAGCCATGAAAAGTTCCACAGCGCCGCCGCCACCGAAGGGGAGATTCGGGGGACAGAAAGTCTCTGTTCTGCCACCCTGCCGGGACGGGGAAGTGCCCCCGGATCCATCTCCATCGATCTCCATCACCATCTCCATCACCATTGCTGATTCCCATGATGAGGAGGGAGTAGTTCTCTCTCGAGGCTAAGGGTTCTACCGGTAGCTATGTGTTCATCTCTTTCTCTAAGCATGATCTTATTGAGATCATGAGCTTATAATCTATAGATCTACCTTGCTACTCAAGTGCTTTAATAGATCTCTGCTCTCCCCATGTGTGTGAAAGTGACAGCGTGCACACCATGGTGGCACTTAGGCTAGAGATTACAAATACTTGTTATGAGTTATATTTGGAGTTGGATGTCTTTATGAAATTGTGGTGTTTGTTGGACTCATCTAGTACTCAAGGTGACAGTGTGGGGTTTTCTAGATGGGAAAGATGAACTTTGAGGTGTGCTGTTATAGCCCTACCATCGATTAGAGTGTTTAACCGGAGAGTAGTTAAGAGTAGTATCATGAAGATGATATATTTATATGAGAGTGTTCACTAGTGAAAGTATGATCCCTAGGCCTTGTTTCTAAGCATTAATACACCGTTTGCAATTAGATCTGTTACATGTTTGCTTGTTTCCTTCTTTATTTCAGTTTTCCTTTAGTCTTTTCCACGCCATCAAGCTATATTCTATCACCGGTACCACTTATAATTATCTACACCACTTGTATTTCACTATCTCTTCGCCGAACTAGTGCACCTATACACCTGACAAGTGTATTGGGGACACAAGAGACTTCTTGTATCTTGACTGCAGGGTTGCTTGAGAGGGGATACCTTTGACCACTTCCTCCCTGAGTTCGATAAACCTTGGGTAATCCACTTAAGGTAAAACTTGTTGCTGTTCTACAAACCTCTGCACTTGGAGGCCCAACAACTGTCTGCAAGAATAGAAGTGCGTAGACATCAAGCTATTTTCTGGCGCCGTTGCCGGGGAAGTAAGGTAAAAGGTATTCACACCGGAGGATTAAAGAAGAAGAACCTCCCACGGCAAACGCCTATTTTCTGGCGCCGTTGCCGGGGAGGTAAGGTAAAAGGTATTCACACCGGAGGATTAAAGAAGAAGAACCTCCCACGGCAAACGCCTATTTTCTAGTGTGAGTGCTCGAAGTTATTTTCTTTAGATTCTGCAATTTTGTCTTTTTGTTTCTTGTTTTCACTAGTTAGGCTTAATGGAAAACAACAAAAAAATTAGAGAGCTTTATAGTATTTATCTTGAGTTAGGACATGAAGTGTTTGAAGAGAAAATTAAAAAACCTATGGAACTTTATTTGCATGCTAATAGCAATGTTGTTAGTATGAATTCTTTGGACACCATTGTTGCTAATGCTATGGAAAATTCTAAGCTTGGGGAAGCTAATTTTGATGAAAATGATCTTTTTAGTTCCCCAACTTTGGAAGATAGCTATTCTATTGCTTATGATGATACCAAACCTCCAATATATGATGATTACAATGATGAATATGATATTTTCAGTCCACCTACTATTGAGGAGGAAATTAATTATGATTATAATATGCCTCCTATATTTGATGATTATGGTGATGAAAATAACAATGATAGCTATTTTGTTGAATTTGCTCCCACTACAATTAACAAGAATGACTATGTTTATGTGGGGAGTATTAATTCTTTTATGCATGTGGCTCATGATAAGAATGTTTTATGTGATAGATTTATTGTTAATTTTATTCATGTTGCTACTGAAAGTTATTATGAGAGAGGGAAACATGGTTCTATGCATCTCAATAATATTAAGTTTCCCCTCTTTATGTTGAAAGTTTTGAAGTTGCACTTGTTTTGCTTTCCTATGCTTGTTGCTTTGTGCTTTCATGACTTGTTTCTTTACAAGATTCCTATGCATAGGAAGTGGGTTATACTTAAATGTGCTTTGAATTTGCTTTTTGATGCTCTCTTTTACTTCAATTCATATTTCCTATGTGAGCATCTTTTCAAACTATCATGCCTAACTTAAAGGCGTTAAACAAAAGTACTTGTTGGGAGATAACCCAAGAGTTTTAGATGAGTCTTGGAAGTTATTATTTCAGTAATAACCGCTCCTTATCCTTTTTATTTGATTTTTTGCCAAGAGTAACCTCTAATGAGAGTGAAGTAATGATTGGGAAAGTTGCTGTCCCGAAACAGATTTCTGTGCTTCACCGTAAAAATTCCCGAGAGAGTTCTGTACGTCCGAATGAGCTATATTTTTTTGTGCTTCTGCCCCAGGTTGTTATCTAACTTTCGTTAGTTCAACACTTTTTTATTTGAGCAACAGAAGGTCTTAGAAAAAATTTGTATTTACCTGCTGGTCTGTTTTGACAGATTTCTGCCATTTTCTGCATTTGCTTCTTGTTAGTTCCTTCTTGAGTTGCTTTGGGGAATTGAGCTTTCTGAGGGAAGTGCTACAGTATCTAGTGTTCTAATGGAAGTTTATTTGGTGTTATAACTGAACCTTGGGACTTATTTATCTTAAGTGCACTAATGATGCTAATGAGATTGTGTGAAGTTTTGTATGAAGGAAAATTTTCAGGTGTATGGAAGGAATGAGTAATGAGATGAAGGATGGACTAAAGCTCAAGCTTGGGGATGCCAGGCGTGTCACCCTAAGAAATATCCAAGAAGTACAAGCATCAAATCTTGGGGTGGGCATCCCCTTCTTCATCAATAAAAATTTCAGGTTTTTTCCAAACGCTTCATTTTTATTGTTTCGTGCACAGTTATGTTTGTCTTGGACCGTCTTATTTTTCGTTTTCGTTTTGGTTTTTAGTTTGCTTGGTTAGCTTAGTTTTCTGAATAAGTTGTTTGGACCCTCTCTTTCATACTTTGGTTTGCAATTAGTTTGGTTTGGTTTGGAAAAGAGTAGGAAAGTTCATACTTATGTGGTAAAAAGAGCTCATTTTTGACTGTGGCTATGCTTTGTCATGCCATGCTTGATATTGTTTTAGCTTTATGCTTAGTATTCTTTGCTGTAGCATGACTTGTTATAAACAATTGTGATTGCTTAATGTGCCTTGGATGAATCATGCGTTGTTTTAGCATATTAAAGCATAGTATAGTGGTATTCTCCTTTGATGCTTTATTTGGGTTGACTTGGCGCATGCCCACACCATGTTATGACTATCTCAAGTCACCATAGCCTTTATGATCCTTTAGTTTTCAACTTGTAGTATCACTTTATGCTTTGATCAATGATGTTTTGTCGCTCTGCACGATTATGGCCATTATTGCTCTCTTAGTTTGTCGCTCCCAGTCTTTTGCTAGCCTCCACAACAAAGTATGAGTTCCACTCATGCATCCAACTCCCAAAACCAAGTTTTTCCAAAGAGTCCACCATACCTACCTACTAGCATATGCTATTCTAAGTATATTCATGCTTTTGTTTACCTTCCGAATTAAACTTGTTATGAGAAAACTAGTGATTAAATCTCTCACGAACTTGATGGCACACTTTATTTTTCTTGCCCTTAATAAACTTGAACCATTGTGTCGTCTATGTTGTATATGCTTGCACTTATTTGTTGGGAATTAGCAGAACCATGCTCTCATGGGGAACGCTTTCAACATTGCACGGGTACTTTGTACCTAGTTGATATCATGCTCTTTTGTATATGGATGTCGTCGATGTGAAATAAAAGGGGAGCTTGTAATGTTGGAGATATGCCCAAGAGGCAATAATAAAAGTGGTTATTATTATATCTTTGTGTTTATGATGAATGTTTACATCCCATGCTATAATTGTATTATAAGGAAACACTAATACATGTGTGTTTTGTAAACATAAACGAGTCCCTAGTAAGCCTCTTGTGGAACTAGCTTGTTGATTAATTGATGATCATGGACATTGGATGTCATTAATAACAAGGTTATATCATTAGGAGAATGATGTGATGGACAGACACCCATATTAAGCATAGCATAAGATCAAGTCATTTAGTTCATATTGCTATAAGCTTTCAAATGCATAGTAACCTAATCCTTCGACCATGAGGTTATGTTAATCACCATCACCGGATGGGTACTTTGATGACATCAAACACGCTTCGTAACTGGGTGGTTATAATGGTGTCATTGGGTATTCTGAAACTATGTGTTGAAGCGCATGGACCAAGATTGGGATTTGTTCATCCATATGACAGATAGATATGCTCTGGGCCCTCTCGGTGGAATGTCATCTAGTTAGCTTGCAAGCATGTGACTAGGTCACAAGGGATGACATAACATGGAACGAGTAAAGAGTACTTATCAGTAACGAGGTAGAACTAGGTATGGAGATACCGACGATCAAACCTCGGATAAGTAGAATATCGCGTGACAAAAGGAATTGGTTTCGTATGTTAATGGTTCTATCGATCACGAAGTCATCGTTGAGTATGTGGGAGCCATTATGGATCTCCAGATCCCGCTGATGGTTATTGATCGGAGAGGTGTCTCCATCATGTCTGCATATTCACGAACCATAGGGTGACACACTTAAGGTTCGAAGTTGTTTTAAGTAGATATGGAATGTGCGTTGGAGACCGAATGTTGTTCGGAGTCTCGGATTGGATTCGGGACATCACGAGGAGATCCGGAATTGTCCGGATAATGAGATTCATATATTGGGGATCATTTTCTAAGTTAGGAAATGTTCCGGAGTATTTGTATGGGGATTCTAGAAGGTTTCGGAATGTTCCAGAAGGTTCTAGGAGATTTCTTGGAGTTTGCTTGAAAACCAAGAAAGGATCAAGGAGTCCTTGTGGCCAAGGAAGGGAGGGGAGTCCTACTAGGACTCCCCCTCCCATGGCGCCTCCCTCCTTTAAATAGAGGGGTGGGGGCGCCACCCCCTAGCCCCCTCGACTCCAAACCCTGGCCGCTGCCTCTCTCCTCCTCCTTCCCTCTGCTCAGGCTTAGGCGAAGCCCTGCAGAATTCTCTACTCCACCACCACCACCACACCGTCGTGCTACTGGGATTCCGTGGAGAAGATCTACTACCTCCGCTGCTCGCTGGAACGGGGAGAGGAAGGTCTGCTTCGACTCCGCACGTGTGACCGACTGCGGAAGCGCTGCCGGAACACGGCGCCGGAAGAATCGTCCACACGATCTTGAGATCGGCAAGTGATCGACTACATCAACCACGAGATCCAATCTCGTAACGCTTTTGGATCTACGAGGGTTAGTACAGATCTATCTCGTTGCACATGTCTAATAGATTAGATCTTGGCTTTTATCTAGATTAGATCTGGGTTTTGTTTGTTCTTGCGGTAGATTTTTTTTGTTTTCCATGTACGAACCCATCAGTGGTATCAGAGCCGTATCTATGCATAGATCTGTTGCACGAGTAGAACACAATGGTTTTGTGGGCGTTGGTGCTTGTGCCGTCTTTTGCTTTGTGTACTTTGCATCTTGCGGTATGGTGGGATGAAGCGGCTCGGGCTAACCTTACATGTCATCGCACATGAGACTTGCTCCACGCTTGACGTGTAACTTGCTTTGCACAAGTGGCTTTGCGGGTGTCTATCTCTCCCACCATAGTATAGATCCAATTTACACTTTGCACTTGATAGCACTTGTATCAACATTGAGGTTCAGTTTCGTAGGTAAGATCCGTTCTTATTCGAAAGCCCCAAACCACGTAAAACATGCAAAGAAAATTAGAGGCGTCTAACTTGTTTTTTTAGGGGTTTTGTGATGTGATATGGCCATCATGTGATTGTGATTATATTTGATGTATGCAATGATCCTTGTTGTAATATGGCAACCGGCAGGAGCCTAATGGTTGTCTTTAATTCTGTTAAGACCTGCGTGTCTATTCATCTTGTAATAGCTTTATTCCAAGTAGTTGTAATAGTTGCTAGTGATGATGGACAACCATGAAGCGGCGCCACTGACCTTGATGCAATGCTGGTGATGATGGAGATCATGTCCGTGCTTTGGAGATGGATATCAAAGGCATAAGAAGAAATGGCCATATCATATCACACTAATTATGAATTGCTTGTGATGTTAATCCTTTATGCATCTTGTATTGCTTAGATCGCGACGGTAGCATTATAAGATGATCCCTCTCACTAAATTTCAAGTAATAAAGTGTTCGTCCTTAGTTGGCACCGTTGCTAAGACTCGTCGTCTTGAAGCATCTCGTGATGATCGGATGTGATAGATTCTACGTGTGCATACAACGGGTGCAAGACAGATTTGCACATGCGGAAACTAAGGTTAATCTTGACGAGCCTAGCATGTACAGACATGGTCTCGGAACACAGAATATCGAAAGGTAGATCATGAATCATATAAGTGATATGATGAACATGAAGATTGTTCGTCGATGAAACTACATATTCTCTCGTGAAGATCGGACTTGGTGTAGTGGACTTGGTTCGTGTAATCACTAAGACAATGTGAGGGATGTTGTTTTGAGTGGGAGTTCACCTAGTTAATTTAAGAATTAAAATTGAACTCAATTTATCATAAACTTAGTCTAAACTACTTGCAAATTTGTTGTAGATTATGGCGAATCTCTCCATCAATTTCAATGCGTTCCTAGAGAAAGAAAAGCTTAAGAACAATGGAAGCAACTTCATGTACTGGCTCCGTGGTCTGAAGATTGTCCTCAGGGCTGGTCAGATGACCTATGTGCTCGAAGCACCGCTAGGTGACCCACCTGCAGAAGATGCCACCGATGACGTAAAGAATGTTTATGCCACTCGGAAAAATCATTACTCCACAGTTTAGTGTGCCATCCTGTATGGTTTAGAAACGGAGCTCCAGAAGCGTTTTGAGCACCACGACCCATTCGAGATCATTAAGGAGCTCCAGGTCATTTTTGAGACTCACGCGGCCGTGGAGAGCTATGAGGCCTCCGAAAAGTTCTTTACCTGTAAGATGGAAGAGGGAAGCTCCGTTAGCGAGCACGTGCTCACCATGTCTGGGCACGCAAACAAGCTCCAAGTGTTGGGGATAATGATTCCTACTGAGTTAGGGATTCACCGTGTCCTCCAATCACTGCCACCGAGTTATAAGAACTTTGTGATGAACTACAATATGCACTGCATGAACAAGACGTTGCCTGAACTATCGTCCATGCTGAAAACTGCTGAAGTGGAGATCAAGAAGGAGCACCAAGTGTTGATGGTCAATAAGACCACCAATTTCAAGAAACAGGGCAAGCCTAAGAAAAAGGGCAACTTCAAGAAGGACGGCAGGAAAGCT
Organism: Avena sativa; assembly: GCA_916181665.1. Lineage (NCBI taxonomy): Eukaryota > Viridiplantae > Streptophyta > Magnoliopsida > Poales > Poaceae > Avena > Avena sativa. The sequence continues at coordinate 431,670,770 of OV702296.1, forward strand.
GCCGCACCTGCTAAGAAGCCCAAGGCTGGTCCTAAGCCTGAAACTGAATGCTTCTACTGCAAGGGTGCTGGTCACTGGAAGCGTAACTGCCCCAAGTACCTGGCGGATCTAAAGAACGGCAACATCAAGAAGAAAGGTATATTCGATATACATGTTATTGATGTGTATCTTACTAGTAATCATAGTAGTGCCTGGGTATTTGATACTGGTTCGTTTGCTCATATTTGTAACTCGAAACAGGAGCTGCGGAATAAACGAAGACTGGCGAGAGACAAGGTGACGATGCGCGTTGGAAATGGCTCCATGGTTGATGTGATCGCCGTCGGCACGCTCCCTCTACATCTACCATCGGGATTAGTTTTAAATTTAAATAATTGTTATTTCGTGCCTGTGTTAAGCATGAACATTATATCTGGATCTTATTTATTGCGAGATGGTTACTCTTTTAAGTCTGAGAATAAAGGTTGTTCGATTTATATGAGTAATATCTTTTATGGTAATGCACCTGAGATGAATGGTTTATTCTTATTGAATCTTGATAGTAGTGATACATATGTTCACAACATAGATGCTAAACGAATAAAATTGAATGATAATTCTACATACATGTGGCACTGTCGTCTTGGTCACATTGGAGTGAAGCGTATGAAGAAACTCCATTATGATGGACTTCTTGAATCACTTGATTTTGAATCACTTGAAAGATGCGAAGCATGTCTAATGGGAAAAATGACTAAGACTCCATTCTCTAGAATAATGGAGCGAGCTACAGACTTATTGGAAATAATACATACTGATGTGTGTGGTCCAATGAGTGTAGCATTGCGTGGTGGATATCGTTATGTTCTCACTTTCACGGATGACTTAAGTAGATATGGGTATGTCTACTTTATGAAACATAAGTCCGAAACTTTCGAGAAGTTTAAGGAATTTCAAAGTGAAGTGGAAAATCATCGTAACAAGAAGATTAAGTTTCTGCGTTCTGACCGCGGAGGTGAATATCTAAGTTATGAGTTTGGCATGCATTGAAATAAATGTGGAATACTTTCGCAGTTGACACCGCCAGGAACACCACAGCGTAATGGTGTGTCCGAACTGAAGGAAATATGCCCTGAGAGGCAATAATAAAGTTGTTATTATGTATTCCTTGTATATGATAGATGTTTATTTTGCATGCTATAATTGTATTGATAGGAAGCATCAATACATGTGTGTTTAATAAACAAAAAGGGTTCCTAGTCATGCCTCTCTTATAGACTAGCTTGTTGATTAACAGGATGATCAAGGTTTCCTGATCATGGACATTGGATGTTGTTAATAACAAGGTCACACCATTGGTGGAATGATGTGATGAACATTCATCCGAAGTATAGCATTACGATCAAGTCATTGTGTTTATATTGCTATAACATCATACGAAGTAATCTTTATCCTTAGACCATGAGATCATGTTAATTGCTAACAACAGAAGAGTATCTTGATAACATCAAACGTCACACCGTAACAGGGTGACTATAAAGATGGGTTCAGTGCTACGAAGGTGTTATGTTGAGGCTCATGGATCAAGAGTGGAATTTGTCAATCTAGATGACGGATAGATATACTCTGGGCCCTCTCGGTGATATCACATTAGGATAGCTTGCAAGCAAGTGATGTGATCACTAGAATGTTATATCACGGGAACGAGAAAAGAGTGCATGTCGGTAACGAGATCAAACTAGGTATGGAGATACCGATGATCGAATCTCGGACATGTAATATATCGAGAGACAAAGGGATTTAGTTACAAGCGTTAAAGGTTCTCACGATCACAGGAGTCATCGTTGAATGTGTAGGAGTCAGTACGGATCTCCAGGTCCCGCCGCTGATTATTGATCGGAGAAGGGTCTCGATCATGTCTGCATTATTCGCGAACCGTAGGGTGGCACACTTAAGAGTTACCGGACACCATTTTGGAGCACATATGTTTCAGATGAAAGAATTACAAAGCGCAGGAATTGTTTCAATAGAAACCGGAAATTGTTTCGGGTGAAATTGCAGAAGGTGGTTCTGCATGTGATATTGAAATATTGCAAGGGGCTATATGTGAATGTTTGTTAATTAAAGTAATTAAAAAAATTCTGAATAAATTTAATAAAAGGGTTTTATTAAATGAGAGAGCATTAAATTTGGAGAAACTTAATGCATTTAAAGTGGAGACTTTAAAAGGGAATGTGAAGAGGCATTTTAATGTGGAGGAGTTACCACCACATGAATGGGGGAGGTGAGGGGTCACCCCACATGCGCTGGCCATGGAGAGAGGGGGCACCCCCTCCTCCTATAAAAGGCCACCCATTCCCTCCTTCCTCACACCTCCTTGTGAAGGATCTCTCTTCCCCTCTAGAATTATTCCCCATGGTCTCGGATTAGCGAGATACATGTTCCCGGTGGAATTTCGTCTGGAAGGAGTTGCTGCTTCCGCTGGATCGCTGGAGCGAAGAGGTGGAGGTTGTCCGGTGGCTTGAACGTGTGTGCGAGTGCGGATGCGCTGCTGAGTTGCGGCGCTCGGACTTCCTCACGATCTTGAGATTGGCCAGTGTATGACTACATCAACCACGAGTTCCTACTCGTTAACAAAGCTCGTTGTCTTCGAGGGTAAGTTCTCTATGGATGTATGTCCACCCATTTGCTTTGTACCTAGTAGATAGATCTTGGCGTGTAGTTCACACCATAGGAAATTTTTTGTTTTCTATGCTGCGGACCCAACACGAACGTCGTAATCGAACTCTCTTAGATATGGTTCGGTCTATGATGTCTCTTACAGATTTACCGCTATCATTTTGGGGCTATGCATTAGAGACAGCCGCATTCACTTTAAATAGGGCACCATCTAAATCCGTTGAAACGACACCGCGAATTGTGGTTTGGTAAGAAACCTAAGTTGTCGTTCCTTAAAGTTTGGGGTTGCGAAGCGTATGTAAAGAAGTTACAACCTAATAAGCTTGAACCCAAAGCGGAGAGATGCGTCTTCATAGGATACCCTAAAGAAACAATTGGGTATACCTTCTATCATAGATCCGAAGGCAAAGTTTTCGTTGCCAAGAATGGATCCTTTCTTGAGAAGGAGTTTCTCTCGAAAGAAGTGACTGGAAGGAAAGTAGAACTCGATGAGGTTATTGAACCTTCTCTCGGAGTTGAGAGTAGCGCAGCACCGGAAGATGTTTTTGTGCCGCCTGCACCAATTGGAGAGGAAGCTCATGATGGTGATCATGAAACTTCGAACGAAGTTACTGCTGAACCTCGTAGGTCAACGAGGGTTCGTACCACTCCTGATTGGTATGACTCTGCCTTGAACGTCATGTTGGTGGACAACACTGATGACCCTGCGACGTATGAAGAAGCTATGATGAGCCCAGATTCCGACAAATGGCTAGAAGCCATGAAATCTGAAATGAGATCCATGTACGAAAACCATGTGTGGACTTTGGTGGATTTACCGGATGGCCGTAAAGCTGTCGAGAACAAATGGATTTTCAAAAGAAAAACAGATGCTGATGGTAATGTTACCGTCTATAAAGCTCGACTTGTCGCGAAAGGGTTCCGACAAATTCAAGGAGTTAACTACGATGAGACTTTCTCACCAGTAGCGAAGCTAAAGTCTGTGAGGATTTTGTTAGCAATCGCTGCACATTTCGATTATGAGATTTGGCAGATGGATGTCAAAACGGCGTTCCTTAATGAAGACATTGAGGAAGAGTTGTATATGGTACAACCCAAAGGTTTTGTCGATCCTAAAGATGCTGACAAGGTATGCAAACTTCAGCGCTCCATTTATGGACTGAAGCAAGCATCCCAGAGTTGGAATCAACGTTTTGATAAAGTAATCAAAAACTTTGGATTTATACAAACTTATGGAGAAGCTTGTATTTACAAGAAAGTGAGTGGAAGCTCTGTAGCATTCCTAGTACTATACGTAGATGACATATTGTTGATTGGGAATGATATAGAACTTCTTAATAGCGTCAAAACCTATTTGAATAATAGTTTTTCAATGAAGGATCTTGGCGAAGCGGCATATATTCTAGGCATCAAGATTTATAGAGATAGATCAAGACGCCTAATAGCGCTTTCACAAAGTACATACATAGACAAAGTTCTAAAGAAGTTTAGAATGGAAGAGAGCAAGAAAGGGTTCGTGCCCATGTTGTCAGGTAAGACCTTGAGTGAGACTCAAAGTCCGGCTACGGCAGAAGAGAGAGAAAAGATGAATAATATTGCCTATGCCTCGGCCATAGGTTCTATCATGTATGCCATGCTATGTACAAGACCGGATATAGCACATGCTATTAGTTTGACTAGCAGATATCAAAGTGATCCTGGAATGGAGCACTGGACAGCGGCCAAGAATATCCTAAAGTACCTGAATAGGACTAAGGATATGGTTCTTTCTTATGGAGGTGATGAACAGCTTGTTGTAAACGGTTACACTGATGCTAGTTGGAACACCGATCCAGATGACTCGAAGTCACCGTCTGGATACGTATTTATTTTGAATGGTGCTGCAGTGAGCTGGAGGAGTGCCAAGCAAAGCGTTGTGGGAAATCTTCAATTGAATCGGAATACATAGCTGCTTCGGAGGCTGCACAAGAAGCCATATGGATGAAGGAGTTCATTACTGAACTTGGCGTGGTTCCCAGTGGGTTGGATCTGATGGCCATCTACTGTGACAACACAGGTGCCATAGCTAATGCACAGGAGCCAAGGTCACATAGCAAGCTGAAGCACATCAAGCTACGTTTCCATGCTATTCGCGAGTATGTCCGAGATGGTGACATAAAGATTTGTAAAGTACAGACTGATCTGAATGTGGCATATCCGTTGACTAAACCTCTCCCTAGAGCAAAGCATGACCAACACCAGAACGCCATGGGTGTTAGGTATATTACCATGTAATCTAGATTATTGACTCAAGTGCAAGTGGGAGACTGTTGGAGATATGCCCAAGAGGCAATAATAAAAGTGGTTATTATTATATCTTTGTGTTTATGATGAATGTTTACATCCCATGCTGTAATTGTATTATAAGGAAACACTAATACATGTGTGTTTTGTAAACATAAAAGAGTCCCTAGTAAGCCTCTTGTGGAACTAGCTTGTTGATTAATTGATGATCATGGTTTCTTGATCATGGACATTGGATGTCATTAATAACAAGGTTATATCATTAGGAGAATGATGTGATGGACACACACCCATAGTAAACATAGCATAAGATCAAGTCATTTAGTTCGTATTGCTATAAGCTTTCAAATGCATAGTAACCTAATCCTTCGACCATGAGGTTATGTTAATCACCATCACCGGATGGGTACTTTGATGACATCAAACACCGCTTCGTAACTGGGTGGTTATAATGGTGTCATTGGGTATTCTGAAAGTATGTGTTGAAGCGCATGGACCAAGATTGGGATTTGTTCATCCATATGATGGATAGATATGCTCTGGGCCCTCTCGATGGAATGTCATCTAGTTAGCTTGCAAGCATGTGACTAGGTCACAAGGGATGACATAACATGGAACAAGTAAAGAGTAATTATCAGTAATGAGGTAGAACTAGGTATGGAGATACCGACGATCAAACCTCGGATAAGTAGAATATCGCGTGACAAAGGGAATTGGTTTCGTATGTTAATGGTTCTATCGATCACGAAGTCATCGTTGAGTATGTGGGAGCCATTATGGATCTCCAGATCACGCTGATGGTATTGATCGGAGAGGTGTCTCCATCATGTCTGCATATTCACGAACCGTAGGGTGACACACTTAAGGTTCGAAGTTGTTTTAAGTAGATATGGAATGTGCGTTGGAGACCAAATGCTGTTCGGAGTCTCGGATTGGATCCGGGACATCACGAGGAGATCCGGAATTGTCCGGAGAATGAGATTCATATATTGGGGATCATTTTCTAAGTTAGGAAATGTTCCGGAGTATTTGTATGGGGATTCTAGAAGGTTTCGGAATGTTCCGGAAGGTTCTAGGAGATTTCTTGGAGTTTGCTTGAAAACCAAGAAAGGATCAAGGAGTCCTTGTGGGGCAAGACAAGGAGTCGTGGGGGAGGAGGACTCCTCCCCCCTCCCAATCCGCTGGCCAAGGAAGGGAGGGGAGTCCTACTAGGACTCCCCCTCCCATGGCGCCTCCCTCCTTTAAATAGAGGGGTGGGGGCGCCACCCCCTAGCCCCCTCGACTCCAAACCCTGGTCGCCGCCTCTCTCCTCCTTCCCTCTGCCTCAGGCTTAGGCGAAGCCCTGCAGAATTCTCTACTCCACCACCACCACCACACCGTCGTGCTGCTGGGATTCCGTGGAGAAGATCTACTACCTCCACTGCTTGCTGGAACGGGGAGAGGAAGGTCTGCTTCGACTCTGCCGTGTGACCGACTATGAAAGCGCTGCCGGAACGCGGCGCCGGAAGGATCGTCCACACGATCTTGAGATCGGCAAGTGATCGATTACATCAACCACGAGATCCAATCTCGTAACGCTTTTGGATCTATGAGGGTTAGTACAGATCTATCTCGTTGCACATGTCTAATTGATTAGATCTTGGCTTTTATCTAGATTAGATCTGGGTTTTGTTCGTTCTTGCAGTAGAATTTTTTTGTTTTCCATGCTCCGAACCCATCATGTAAGTCCATGGAGTTATGCATATGTGTTAGAGAAACGCCTGGGCCGCTGGTCTAATCCATGCTGACATGGTGGAAACCTGCAGCGTAACCATAATGAGTTGTCTATGAAGCATTATTCTTATAAAAAAAGAGTCCTATATTGATAAAAAAGAGAAAAGAGAAAAAAAGAGATACTATGAAAAGAGGAAAGAGAGAAAAAGCACCATATTCCCATGGTAAATAAGAAGATTGTTGAGATGCTCGTTGTCTGCTTGCCTTGTAATTTTGATATGGGGATTCTTCCGTATCATCGGGCAAGGCGTACCCCGTTGGCGGGTCTCTATGATACACATGTACTTACAATGACAAGAACTTACCGGTGACTAAACTTGAGTAGAATGAGGAGCGGCCCTCGTATACAAGGGACATGAGATTTCTGACTTATACTTCGTCAAGCATGTACACCATAGTTTGTTCACTTTAACCTTAATCACTTCAAGATGCTTATGATAGGGGCAATGAGAGCTGAAAGCTATTAAGTACCATAATTTTTGGAAGCTCTTTATGAGACTTGAATCCCTGCTTCTTTCTATGAAGGCTTTTCTTCCACCATTATAATGAGTCTCCACCTTCTATATTTATGCACCTTCTTTGAGATCATAGTGGCCATTCTTAGTTCTATGTGCATTGTCCCAAGACTAGTTGATTGATGCATAACTTGTTATTGCTTGTTTTAAACTATTGTATCTAGTCACTCTTATGAACTTTGAAGGTGTCCTATGCATTTATATTTGCTACTCTATGAGGGACAAGCTGAATACTATTATGCTATGTTTTCTTTATGTGAAACAAACAAATGTCTTGCAAAGCATTGTTATTCATGAATCTTTTGTTTGTGCCTTTTCATGTTGCATCATAGTTTCTTTGCTTATTTCTAGAACTTTGTCTTTCATGTTATGATTGAAGTACTATGATCCCAGCCTTGAATGTTTTGCAAATACTTTGATCAAGTCTTTGATGGTGCATGTCACCTCAAAAATTATTTCTTTTTTATCACTTACCTACTCGAGGACGAGCAGGAGTTAAGCTTGGGGATGTTGATACATTGCAAATGTATCTATAATTTTTGATGTTCCATGCTTGGTTTTATCTACTTTCTTCTGTTTTGTTCCAACTTTAGAGTACTTTTCATATGATTTCTTGGACTAACCTATTAACAAGATGCCACAGTGCCAGTTGCCTATTTTCTGTTGTTTTTGGTTCCAAGAAGTCAGAAAATGAATATTCTCAGAATTGGACGGGACAAAAGCCAAAGTTCCTATTTTACCGGAAGACTCACGGAGCCAAAATATGAGACGGAGGAGGGCCATGGCCTGGCCACACCCCCTAGGCGCGGGCTAGCCCTACCCGCGCCACCAGGTGGTGTGGGCCCCCTGGCACTCCACCGACCTTGCCCTCTAGCCTATAAGAAGCCTCCCGAAGCCAAAACCCTAAATCATCCTGCCTCCAGCCACGAAAAGTTCCACAGCACCGCCGCCATCGAAGGGGAGATTCGGGGGACAGAAAGTCTCTGTTCCGGCACCCTGTTGGGACGGGGAAGTGCCCCCGGAGCCATCTCCATCGATCTCCATCACCATTGCTGATTCCCATGATGAGGAGGGAGTAGTTCTCTCTCTCGAGGCTAAGGGTTCTACCGGTAGCTATGTGTTCATATCTTTCTCTATGCATGATCTTATTGAGATCATGAGCTTGTAATCTATAGATCTACCTTGCTACTCAAGTGCTTTAATAGATCTCTGCTCTCCCCATGTGTGTGAAAGTGATAGCGTCCACACCATGGTGGCACTTAGGCTAGAGATTACAGATACTTGTTATGAGTTATATTTGGAGTTGGATGTCTTTATGAAATTGTGGTGTTTGTTGGACTCATCTAGTACTCAAGGTGACAGTGTGGGGTTTTCTAGACGGGAAAGATGAACTTTGAGGTGTGCTGTTATAGCCCTACCATCGATTAAAGTGTTCAACTGGAGAGTAGTTAAGAGTAATATCATGAAGATGATATATTTATATGAGAGTGTTCACTAGTGAAAGTATGATCCCTAGGCCTTGTTTCTAAGCATTAATACACCGTTTGCTATTAGATCTGTTACATGTTTGCTTGCTTCCTTCTTTATTTCAGTTTGCCTTTAGTCTTTTCCACGCCTTTAAGCGATTTTCTATCACCGTTACCACTTATAATTATCTACACCACTTGTATTTCACTATCTCTTCGCCGAACTAGTGCACCTATACACCTGACAAGTGTATTGGGTGTGTTGGGGACACAAGAGACTTCTTGTATCTTGATTGCAGGGTTGCTTGGGAGGGGATACCTTTGACCACTTCCTCCCTGAGTTCGATAAACCTTGGGTAATCCACTTAAGGGAAAACTTGCTGCTGTTCTACAAACCTCTGCACTTGGAGGCCCAACAACTGTCTACAAGAATAGAAGTGCGTAGACATCACCCACCTCCGACGACCCCCCATCTCTGGCGACCCCCTACCTCTAGCCTAGCCCTCCTCCGGTGACCCCCACATCTGACCATGAACATGGCCTCTGACAAAATTCCGACAGCTGCTAGATCTAGAAATAAAATTTAGTGGCGAGATAACAGTGACACATCCCATATGCTCCACATAATTGCAAAATATGTGCGCCACTGCTAAGCTTTTTCCTAGTAGTGCTTGTGGATCGTGACTTGTTTGCCAGCTCTCATAATTATGCACAGTTTGTGGTTCACTTTCTGAGGGATCTGTAGTGATGTAAAATGGAATGTTACTGTTTCTCTAGTGTATGCAAAATTGGAAGAAATATTATTTTTGAGAAATTGGGAGGATTTTTAAGTTTGCTGAAGCTAGTCTACAATTATGAAAAAATCAGTGACCTTTGGTGATTGGTATAGTAGAGATGTGTCATGACTTGATCATTGGCTTTGGAAGTCAGATACGAACCTGAGTACATTGTGCTTATGCTTAGGTGATGTATGTAATATTCTAACGTGAATTTTAATATATGATCTAAAAAATAAATATCTCGAATTTCTAAATTAATTTGCAGGATGTATGTAATATGCTTATACAGCTGCTGAAGTATTTATAATTTTGTCTTAGTGAGTTAATGTAAGGCAGGAATTTTGTAATTAAGAAACGGTTCCCTGATTTGTTCTGCAATTGATATAAACTCTTTCTGTTTACCTATTATCGGTCATTTTTACTTGCTATTTATTTGAAGTGCAGGCACCGGTCGTTTGCAGTCCCTAATTTCCTGTTCCTTTTGTATCACTATATAAGCTTTGTTGTTTATGTTCTCTTGGAAGCCTAGTATGTTCACTTATTCCTTGATTATTAATGGCTTCTTAATCTATTAATGGCTGCTAAATCTACATAATTTATAGTTTTTTCTCTTTGGTTATACTCTCTTCTTTCAAAAATAAGTGACTCAACTTTGTCTCTATATATATGTACCTTGATGTAATTTAGTATATTGATATATCTATATTTAGATAAAGTTTAGTCACTTGTTGCCAAAGTGAGGTAGCATAACAGGAGAACCCCTCTCTCTGCCTTCACGTGCGTCTTGGCCATTCCAGACTTCAGCATCCAATGGTCGTGTTGTTTTCCTCTCTATTTTTTTTTGTTTTTTTCGAAATGGGGTAAGCTCCGGCCTCTGTATAAATTGATACATGCAGCCTTTATTACTTTATTAAAGTTCAATCCTTACACAACATTACATCATGGGTCACTTAAAGTCTGAACATGGATAAGCCATAAAAAATACTAGACAACATGATGTGATTCTTCAACAACATGTTAAGTAGAGATCAAAACACCAGTCACTGGATGTATAAATCCCGTGCAACCATTTTCAATCGGCTGCACCCAATATCCAAAGCCTCCTGCTGCTCCATAGACTGAAGGAAGGACCACATACGGATCCAATATGTTGCCAAAACGACGACCTGCATAAGAGAGGTTGATTTTGCATTGTTAAAAATGTAGTTATTCCACACATTCTAAATTGCCCAAAGAATGGAAGCCGCTCCAACACGTATTTGTACTTTGTCTTTCTTTGGGACACCTCTTAGCCAATTACCAAAAAGATTACTAATGTTTTTCAGAGGGACTATGTTGAAAGACATCTGTACAATACGCCATACCATCTTAGCAAATGGACAATCAATAAAAAAATTATTGTATTGTTTCTTCTTTATCACAGAAACAACACTTTTTACTATCTTGCCAATTTCTCTTCGCTAAATTATCTTTGGTAAGAATTACCTTCCTGAAAATAAACCACATAAATATTCTAATTTTAAGTGGTACCTTCATCTAACAAATATATTTCCTAAGAATTTTGGTATGATCGTTTAACAAGTCGAGGTAATGAGATTTTACAGTAAAAAGACCAGAGGTTGGCAACTTCCAAACATACTCATCTTTTTTATCATTTAAATGGATATCCATTAATCATATTATAGTATGGATCCATATATTCCATTTATTGCCGGTTAGGGATCTCCTAAATTGGATGTTCAGTGGTGTATGCGACAATACATCAGCAATAGATACTTCCTTTTGTTGCACAATGCGGTACAAAGAGGGGTATTATTTTGACAATGGTTCTGATCCCAGCCATGTATCCTCCCAAAAACAAGCTTGCCTACCATGTCCAACTTCAAACCCTCCTCATTCAAAGAATTCTTCTTTAATCCTCACGAGTCCTCTCTAAAACGGAGAGTCAGTTGGTTTGGACTTGACTTGCGTTAGGGATTTTGAGTGCAAGTACTTATTTTGCACTAACTCATGCCATAGACCTTGGCCCATTAAAATCTTAAACAACCACTTACTCAATAAACATTTATTTTTATCTCCAGTACCTCGACCCTAATCTTTTGGTCTACAAATTATATTCCACTTGGTGAGACTATATTTCTTCTTATGGCCATCGCTTTGGCAAAATAATCTTGATCTAAAAAAATCAAGTCTTTTCTTTACCCCTTAGCCATTTCAAAAAAAATACAACATGAACATTGGGAGATTCGTTAGAACTTAATTAATAAGGATTAATCTATCACCATAGAATAGGAGCTTCCCTATCCAACTAGATAGCTTTCTCTCTAACCTATATCTATAGGTTTCCATTCCCATTCTTTAATTTTCTATAATGAATTGGTATTCCGAAATATCCAAAAGGGAGTGAGCCTAATTCACATCCAAATACACATTTATATTGATCTTGTGCATCTTTTTCCTTGCCAAAATGAAAAACTTCACTATTGTGAAAGTTAATTTTGAGTCCCGATAATTGCTCAAAGATAAAAAGTATTAGGTTCATATTTAGTGCTTTGTTTAAATCATGCGCAAGGAAAATGATGGTATCAACCACATATTGAAATATTGACACCCCTCCATCGACTAGATGAGGTATTAGGCCACTCACTTGGCCATCCTCTTTTTCCCTTGCAATCAGATCAACCTTCAAGTCTGCTATGATATTTAAATGAATTGGTGACAAAGGGTCCCCTTGTCGCAAACCCTTTCTAGTTTGGAAATAATGACCTATGTCATTGATAAATTGCAAATGTATCTATAATTTTTGATGTTCCATGCTTGGTTTTATCCACTTTCTTGTGTTTTGTTCCAACTTTGGAGTACTTTTCATATGATTTCTTGGACTAACCTATTAACAAGAGCCACAGTGCCAGCTGCCTGTTTTCTGCTGTTTTTGGTTCCAGGAAAGTCAGAAAATGAATATTCTCGGAATTGGACAGGACAAAAGCCAAAGTGCCTATTTTTCCAGAAGTGATCAAGTGCCAGAATACGAGACGGAGAAGGGCCAGGGAGCCACCACACCACCTGGCCGCGCGGCCAGGCCTGGCCCACGCCACGGGGTGGTGTGGCCGCTCCCGGCACCGCCTGGGCCTCTCCTTCCGCCTATATATTGCCCTCGGGACAAAAACCCTAAGTGCCCGATCAAAAATCCACGAAAGAGTCTGTAGCCGCCGTCATCTCCATCCCTAGATCAGGAGGGATCTGAAACTCTTCCCGGCACCCTGCTGGAGAGGGGAATTCACCCTGGAGGCCTTCTTCATCATCATGCAAGCCTCCGGTGTGATGCGTGAGTAGTTCATCCTTGGACTACAGATCCATGTAGTAGCTAGATGGCTGGTTCTCCTCCTTTGTGCTTTCATGTCTAGATCTTGTGAGCTCCGTTCATGATCAAGATCATCTATTTGTAATTCTGCATGTTGTGTTTGCGGGGATCCGATGGATATTGAGATGCTATTTCAGATTGATATTGATTCTATCATGTCTTTGTTATTTGTGATCTTGCATGCTTTCCGTTGTTAGTAGCTATCTTGGCCAAGTAGATGCTAGCAACTCCAAGAGTTAGTATTTATGCTCGATAGTGGGTTCATGCCTCTGGTAATCTGGGGAAGTGACAGAAATCTCTAAGGTACTAGATGTGTTGTTGCTACTAGGGAGAAAACAACAATCCTTTGTTCATAGAACAATCGTATTGTTTACTTTACACGCAGTTCATAAAGCAATAATCTGTTGATTGCAATTTAATACTAGAGGGGGTTCGGATAATAACCCAAAGGTGGATTATTAGTCATAGATGCAGTTGGATGGTGGTTTATGTATTATGTTGTACTGCCCAATCAAGTCTCAAAGGAGTCAAGATGATTAGTATATGCATGTATTGCTTTCTCGGTGTTTGTCAATTGCCCCGCCATAATTTGTTCACCCAGCATGTTATCTATCTAAGGAGAGCCACCTCTAGTGAACTATGGATCCCGGTCCTTTTCTTTTACATACAATCTACAATCTTTTACTGCTTTGTGTTTACTTTCTGTAAACTTTTACTTCTTTCCATTCGATACGTTTAATCCTTTGTTTTCCGCAAAACACGGTGAGATTGACAACTTCATCGCAAGTTGGGGACAAAGTTCTGTGGTTGTGTTGTGCAGGTCTCCACGTTGCTACTAGCACAGGTAGTGCGCCCTGCCAAAGCTCAGCTAGTAATACCTTTGGGGTGTTTCCTTGCTCCTACTGGTTCGATTAAACCTTGGTTTCATAACTGAGGGAAACTTGCTGCTGTGCTCATCATACCTTCCTCTTGGGGTTCCCAACGAGCTCTACATCAACCACGAGCCATCAACACTTTTCTGGGTGCCGTGCATTGAGCCATCAGTCATCGTTCACTTTAATACCCACACAACCTTGACTAACAATGTTCTGAATCCATGTACACCAGGATGGACTAAACCTTTGATCCGCATGACTTGTTGTAAGAAATCACATCATACTTGATTATATGCCTTTTCGAAATCTATTTTTCAGAAGTACTCCGTCCATTTTATTACTATGTAATTCATGGATTGTTTCATGTAAAATTAATACCCCTTCGAGTATGTGTCTACCTGGCATGAAAGCTGTCTGTGTCGGCTGAATCAACTTATGAACTCGATTTGTTGTTATTTTTGTGAAGATTTTAAAACGTATATTTAACAAGCATATGGGCCGGTATTGTTATATTTGGATCGCATTTTCCTTTTGGGGAAGTAAGATTATAGTGCCGAAGTTTAGGTGGAAGAGCGGTAATTCTCTATGTAAACTGTCGAACATATTCATTAGTTCTCCTTTTATTACTTTCCAACTTTTCTGAAAGAATTCAGCGGGGAACCCCAGGCACTTTATTTTATCCTGGCATTATTGCCTCATGTACCTCCTTCTCTGTGAAATTGGCCGTGAGTATAAAATTTTCTTCTTATGAAATTTGAGGTATATCTTGTATAAAGGATTCTACCAAAGAGAAGTTATTGTGAGGCTCCGCTCCAAATAAACTCTTGTATAAATCAGAAATGTAACTCATTAGGTTCTCTTGACCCAAGATCTTCCCCTCGTCTTGTTCTAATTGGTAAATACTTTTTCGTTTAAATTTTCCATTTTCTATCAAATAAAAATATCTAGTACTATTCCCTTCCTCTTGTACGTGTTTTACTTTTGCATGCTGTGCCCACTTAGTCTCCTCATCTCTTCTAAGTGAACAAAGTTTTTCATTTGCATGTCTCATGTTGTCCTTTTCGGCTTGAGAAAGTGCTGTTGTTTCAGCTTTTAAGTCTAGAAGATCAATTAAGTTTGACAAACACTCTTTTTTCTTTTTTTACTCACTACTTTCATTTCTGGCTCATCCTCGAAGGAATATACGCAAATGGCGTGTTTTGTTCTGCGATATTTCCATGGGACTATTCCCATGATGAATCATGTTCCATTGCTCCGTTACCATTTGGATAAAGCCCTCTTGTCTTAACCAAGTTAGGTCAAAGGAGAAACGTTTCTTATTTCCTAGATGAGCTTGTTCTCACGAGTCAAAAAGTAAAGGAGTGTGATCCTAACCTCTTCGAGTTAATGCATGTACACTAACAAGAGAATATTTTTGTTCCCAGGAAATACTAGCTAAAACTCTGTCTAGCTTTTCATAAGTTGGGTTTGTTTTTCTATTTTCCCAAGTGAACTGTCTTCCTGATAAAACAATTTTTTTCAGATCTAAGCTTTCTATAATAGCATTCAAAATGAATGCCCATCTGGTATTGAAATTATCATTGTTTTGCTCTTCTTGTCTACAAATTTTGTTGATCCACCTACCAAAATAGGCAGCGGCTCATCTTGGCATATCCGAACTAGCTCTGCCAAAAACTCACCTTTTTTTGCATCTTGAGCAGCACCATGTACATCCACTAGAGACCACTCAAACTTGTCCGATTTATTTATCAGATGAAATTTAACGCACCGCTCTCCAGGGGTCATGTTCTTAACTCGCAAAGTTTCCGAATTATTACCTAGTAAAATGCCGGCCGACCTCTCTTGTGGTGGTATACGGTACCAAATATACTCCAGCCCTCCGGCTAGTTGTTTAAGAAAAGGTACCGAGAAGTTGTCTCTACTTGTTTCTAAAATGGCAAAAAAATCGAGCTTATAATCACGAATCGCATCATGGACTACCGCGTGTTTAGCTAAATCCCTAAAACCTCCGCTATTCCAAAAACTTCCTTTCATACTTTACATTAATTTTTTGTTAATCCTAGCACTACGCTGAACACAGGAAATATCCTTCGTTTTCCTTCTTTTCGCCTTTCTTAATGACGATATAAGAAGGTCTAGATACTTCTGATCCAAAGAACCTTGTTGCTCATGTTCCTCCAAATCTGAACTGAGCTCTATAGCTGCCTTTAAAACCAAGTTATCTGAGTCATACAACCCTTACCATCTCTTCATTCTTTTTAAGCATGACTAATGTGTGCTGCATATCTAGATCTTTAATACTTTTATCCGAAGTTGACACTTTATCTGGAGAAGCCCCAAGTGGAACTCCTAACATAGTTGCTATAGAAATTACTGACTCATTTGATATAGATGCAATTGTAAATTTGGAGAAACGTTTGTACCTGAAGAGGAGGCTTGATTACGATTCTCAATCACACTTTGCGCCCTCTCCATTTGAGTATCATCGGCATTTGGTTGAGTTCGAACTCGATCACTTGAATGAATTCCTTTCTATGTCACCTCAAGTAGCTCGTGATTTGTTTTCCTCTCTATGTCACCTCAAGTACGTAGCTCGGCATCCGGCACACCGGCGAACATTCCCATTGTCTCCCCTCCATGCTCCCATTCTCTACTTCACCAACCCGCCGTTGTGGAGAACAAGAACGCGACTTTCTCTAGCCTGGCTAGAAAGACAGCGGCCTGCAGCGAGGTGTACTGTAGGTCCCAAAATCGGCTCCTTGGACTTGTACTGTAAATTGCTATGTATTTATTTCAAATTTGAACGAAACCTGACACAGGTCTTTCCGATATGAAATTTGTCTGGAATTAAAGCATTGGGGAGTTACATAGGCAACATCAATCAACTTGTACATTGCGGACGCCTGTCTCTTCTCTTTTCAAGTTTTGTGCATCAATGTTTAGACCTTGTGCTAGTTCTGATCCAATGTGTATTGCAAATTCAATTTCTTGACACGATATCCACTCGATGTTGTTCTACCTTTCCTACTCGGAAATCAGTGGCGTTGAGTTGTTTCTACTCATTGCATAGTTTAGTGAGATGGTGTATTTCCATATATCTCCCATTTACAGTGTATTGCATTGTTCTAACCAGGGGTAAATGCACCATGTTTTCTTGTTCGGGTGCCTTTAATCTGGTTGTCTTTAGTTTGGTTGCTAGTTATATTGTGAAAACTTACTTAGACGCTACAAGCAGACTATGGAGGAACAAAGTGTTTCCCTTTTATAAGAGGCCGGGTCATGCTTTATGACAACTCACTAAATTTATGAGAACTCTTCGCCAAAATGGGCTGTCTCTATGTTTGTGTTTTGCTGTTTTGTCCCGGCTCATCCTGGCCTCTACACAGTACACACAACACTGATTTCCAAGATGGTGGGAGACGACGCGTCCTGAGTTGCATTGCAAATCCATGGTTAACGCTATTGCCTCGTACACCCTCTAGTCGTTTTAGGAGAATGCCCGGATAGATCTTCAACGAAAACCAGCTCCTGCCCCTTGCAGTCATTGGTGGCATTCAAACAAAAAGATTAGAAATGATGTGTCATCGTTGTTTTCATTGAGAGGGTAGCATACTACTACCTTTATTTTTTGTAGCCTCACTTTTCATTTTTTTTTCATTACTAGGTTGTAAAACTTATCCCTACTATAATGAATGTTAGAATCCTTCTTGTTCAGTTGATTAACTCCAAATGGTAATAAACATACCATCTAGTCTAAGAGCCTTGCTTCGGTACCCCCCACCCCCCCACACACACACGACAAAATTTTCAGCCCGATAGCGTGTATCGGGCGGGATCGGGGGTGAGATCTAGTCGCGTACTGGCCCCGTATACAACAATCGCGCATACAACCGGGTCGGGGTCAAGTTGTATATTGTTTGTACAGCTCTGCTGATCGTCCACGCAAAAAAAATCTCTCCTAATCGTTCTTGTAGCGTATGTACTGGTCCACGGATGTAGCTCGATCGTGTAGATCTCTCCTGGCCGACATTGCTGGACACACTCTCGCTTGCCGCCCTCGCACAGTTCCTCCACCTCACTCGTTGTACATCTACCCGGAGGCCGTCCCCTCCGGCCCGCGTCGCCCTCCGCCCGCCCGGCTTGGGCCCTATCCATCCAGCCCGGAAGCCGTCTTTGCTACCGGCGCTGCCAAGAAGGCAAAGAAGAAGAACAAGAAAAACAAGACCCCGACAAAAGACCCTCTGACAGAGGAGGTGATTGCCGAGGAATACGAAGAAGACTCGGATGGAGCGCTTATCCCAGACGAGCTGAAAAAAGAAGCATCGGTGGATGGACACGTGATCACTGAAGGTGCGCGTAAACTCATCGATGCCGCATTAACCACATCTATCCCTACAGCTGTAAAACTTACTGCAGATGAGCTGAACGAAAGGGCGCAAGCCCTAGACGCGCGTCGTCAACAACTCCTCGATGAAGCCAAAAACATCAAGGTGGAGAAGAAACGCATGTCGAACAGGGAGTACATGTCTCGTCTGCATCAGAAGACATGGAAGCGTCACATAGATGACAACCAATTCCCACGTGTCCGTGCCGTCCTTTTTGGAGATGAGATGGGGAAGCCACGCAAAGATAGCAACGGAGATTGGGTATACCCAACACCAGTACAAAATACCGTGGCAGCCCGAAAAATTCTATCGGCTAATCCAGGACCAGAGGAGATCCGTTTGGGTATCAAGCTACTCAACAAGGGACTGGAGCAGCAAAAGGTTGCCCTGTCCAGAAGTCAAAAACTGGTCTCAGATGCTGACCAATGTCGCACAGATCCGGCATGGGCTGGCGTAAGATCCCACTATGTCCGGGCGTTGTATCATGAATCCGAACACAGGGAAGACAACTATTCAAGAACCGGATCTTCAGGACAACATCACAAAACTTCGCGTAACTGGAGTGAAGGGAATATGCCCGAGAGGCAATAATAAAGTGGTTATTATCTTATTCCATGTTTATGATAAATGTTTATTTTACATGCTAGAATTGTATTGATCGGAAACATCAATACATGTGTGTTTAATAAATAAAAAGGGTTCCTAGTTATGCCTCTCTTATAGACTAGCTTGTTGATTAACAAGATGATCAAGGTTTCCTGATCATGGACATTGGATGTTGTTAATAACAAGGTCACACCATTGGTGGAATGATGTGATGAACATTCATCCGAAGTATAGCATTACGATCAAAGTCATTATGTTTATATTGCTATAATATCATACGAAGTAATCTTTATCCTTAGACCATGAGATCATGTTAATTGCTAACACCGGAAGAGTATCTTGATAACATCAAACGTCACACAGTAACAGGGTGACTATAAAGGTGGGTTTAGTGCTACGAAGGTGTTATGTTGAGGCTCATGGATCAAGAGTGGGATTTGTCCATCCCGATGACGGATAGATATACTCTGGGCCCTCTCGGTGATATCACATTGAAATAGCTTGCAAGCAAGTGATGTGATCACTAGAATGTTATATCACGGGAACGAGAAAAGAGTGCATGTCGGTAACGAGATCAAACTAGATATGAAGATACCGATGATCGAATCTCGGACATGTAATATATCGCGGGACAAAGGGATTTAGTTACTAGCGTTAAAGGTTCTCACGATCACAGAAGTCATCGTTGAATGTGTAGGAGTCCGTATGGATCTCCAGGTCCGGCTGCTGATTATTGATCAGAGAGGGGTCTCGATCATGTCTGCATTATTCGCGAATCGTAGGGTGACACACTTAAGGGATACCGACACCATTTGGAGCAAATATGTTTCAGATAAAGATTTAAAAAAGCGCTGGAATTATTTCAATAGACACCCAAACTGTTTCGGGTGAAAATGCTGAAATTGGTTTTGCATGTAATATTGAAATGTTGTAGCGGGTTTTATGTGAATGTTTGTTAATTAAAGTAATTAACAAAATTCTGAATAAAATAATAAAAGAGTTTTATTAAATGAGAGAGCATTAAATTTGGAGAAATTTAATGCATTTAAAGTGGAGACTTTAAAAGAGAATGTGAAGGGGCATTTTAATGTGGAGGGGTTACCACCACATGAATGGAGGAGGTGAAGGGTCACCCCCTCCATGCGCTGGCCATGAAGGAGGGGCACCCCCTCCTCCTATAAAAGGCCACCCTCTCCTCACTTCTCACACACACCTCCTTGTGAAGGATCTCTCTCCCCCTCTAGTATTATTCCCCCATGGTCTCGGATTAGCGAGATACATGTTCCTGGTGGCTTTATCTGGAAAGGAGTTGCTGCTTCCGCTGCTTTGCTGGAGCGAGGGATGGAGGTTGTCGGGGTACCGGACGTGTGTGCGATCACGGATGCACCGCTGCTTTGCGGTGCTGGACTTGGTGGTGCTGGAGCTAGATCTGATGGACGTGCTAGAGCTGGACCTGCTGGACTTCATCACGATCTTGAGATCGGCAAGTGTACGACTACATCAACCACGAGTTCCTACTCGTTAACAAAGTTCGTTGTCTACGAGGGTAAGTTCTCGTTAGATGTATGTCCACTCGTTGCTTTGTACCTAGTAGATAGATCTTGGCGTGTAGTTCACACCGTAGGAAATTTTTTGTTTTCTATGCTGCGGACCCAACAGTGGTATCAGAGCCTGATCTATGCGTAGGTGCTTAGCACGGGTAGTACACATATGGTTGATATGTGGGCGATGATGATCATGTTATTGCATCTTCTATGTATTTTGGATATTGGTGGCATAGTGGGATAAAGCGGCCCGGACCAACCTTACATGTCATCGTACATGAGAACGGTTCCATGACTGACATGCAACTTGTTTTGCATAAGTGGCTGGCGGGTGTCTGTCTCTCCTACTATAGTCAAAATCTGATTTACAACGAGTTGCTAATGACTTAGTTATCCTCGTTGTGGTTCATGTTCGTAGGTGAGAACGGTTATATCTCTGAAAGCCCTAAGCCACGTAAAACTTGCAATTGATAAATTAGAGGCGTCTAGTTTAGATCGTTGCTGGGCTAGTGTATTGATATGGTATTGTTGTAAGTAGATGTATGGTAGATACTCTTACAACACAGTCAACGTGTAAGTTCCATAGACCTTGGCCTTACACACAAAGGAATGATAGAGATCATACCACGATGCAAATGATAGAGATCAAATGCATGGACCATATCATCTCACTTTACACATTAGATGTTAGCATCTTATACTGCTAGTTTGGCGCTTTCTGTAGCATTGTAAGATTATCCCTCATTTAGATATCAAGATAAAAAATGTGTTCTTCCTTGAGTATGCACAGTTCTGTGGATCGTGTTTTGAGACATCACGTGGTGATCGGGTGTACTCGAATCTACGCTTTCATAGGAACAGGTGTAAGACAGTTTTACACATGCGAATACTAAGGTTCTTACTTGGCGAGCCTAGCATGTACAGACATGGCCTCGGAACACGGACCGAAAGGTTAAGCATGAGTCATATAGTTGATATGATGCCCATATAGATGGTCGCTTTTGAAGCTACATCAACACACGTGATGATCGGACTTGGTGTAGTGGATTTGGTTCATGTAATCACCAAAAAGGCATGAGGGATGTCGTTTTTGAGTGGGAGTTCATTTCTAATTTGGATTAGTCGAACCAAATTTGTCATAAATTAAATCAAAGTGAATTTGCATAGTTTGTTGTAGTCATTGGCATTCGTTTTCTACCTTATGCTTAGTTTTTATTTGAGATAATAGAACTATAGAATTCTGGATATTTACTTTACGAACTCGTATCGTATTGTTTTGAATGTCAATTTAAAGTTTATAAGTCCTATTGCAAACTTTCAACAAACTCTATTTACTCCATGAAGTTTAATAAGTAGTATTAAATCAAGAGTAAGAATTCCAATATTAGTATCTAAAGTATCATGTTTGCCTCCATGATTATTAATATTCAAAAAGATGTTTTAATATCAAGATTATATTGGAGCTGAAAATTGTTTCAGAAACCATCATGTGTGAAAGATATTGTGATATCGGAAACAATGTTTTTGGTTGCATTATGATAGAGTATAATTTAGCAAAATACATGTTCTCATATTGTATGAGAATTTGTGAAGGATGGAGATGCTAGGCATCCGAATCTACCAAAAAGGTTTTGGGAACTGATATTATACTCGCGATTCTTCCTTATAGGCTATAGTAGCTTGATCATGAAAGTTGTCATGATAAGGATGAATAGAAGATGTAAGTAAAATGTTTACTACACTAATAGATTACTAAAGAATGGATTTTTGAAAGAACACCAAACATTTGATGATGGTGATCCACTTCAAAGTGCAAGTCCAAAGGTATTAGTATTTGACTATATACGCTTTGTACCATGTGTCATGTTGATGACACCACTGTTGATTTTGATAGATTCTTTTAAAAGAAAAGTAATTGCTGAAAGAGAATCTATAAAATATTTGGCAGAAAATAAAAGGTTGGAGATGTCCAACTTCGGTGTCTAGAAGATATACATGTTATGGCTATATTCCTTGCTTGTTAAACAATGTGGTTCTTATGTATTGGATACCGGTATTGGATACCGAATTGGTTGGTATGAAGTGTCATACAGGACAACGCAATTCATGAACTACAATCGCCTAAGTAACCAGCAAGAGAATGAGTGATGATGTTCATCGAAAACAAATAAAGTGTTATTGTGTTTTTCGTTGTCATCAAACCAAGCCTTCAAGATTTGTTTAAATAATTGTTATTTTGTTCCGGTATCATGAGAACAATGGCTGTTCAAATAATTATCGTATTCCATAAAGGATGGATGAACTTTTACAAGTCTAGTTGGAGAAATCACATCCATAAACACTATTGCTAAAATGTCGCAAGACAAATGATTGAAAGATCACTTATGAAGTGACATCGCTCTTTAAATTATATTTGAAAGAAAACATGAAGAAACTCCATGTTGATGGATTTTTGGAGCCTTTGATTTTGATCAATTGACGCATGTGAGACTTTCCTCGAGATAATTGAAACTCCGTCCATAGGCCAGAGAGGAACGAATGACTAGCTTATTGGAAATTGTGCATGCTGATGTGCATAGTCTATTATGTGTAGCCATATGCGATGGATCTTTTTGCTTCATATGCTTTCTCCGAAAATTTGAGTGAATATATATGTATATTTACTTAATAAGGAAGAAGTATGAAACATTTGAAAGTTGTTCAAAGACTTTCAAGATGAAGTGGAAAATCATTGTAACAAGAAAATAAAGAGTTTATGATTCGATCATAAAGGAAGATATTTGAGTTACATGTTTAGCAGAACACCTAAGATTTGAGGAATTGTTCCATGAATTTGGATTTCCCGGTAAACCATAGGAGTATGGCATATTCGAGAGATAAAATCAAACCATGTTTGACATGGTAAGATCAAAGGTGTCATTTATAAAACTGCCATTATGTTTTAAGGATTGAAGCTTTAGAGACTACCGCTTTTACACTGAAAAGAGCACCATCGTGATCCGTTGAAATGACACCATATGAGTTATGGTTTGGGATAAAACCCGAATTGTCTTTTCTTAAATTTTGGTATGCTATGCATAAGTAAAATGTTTACAACCAAAGTCGGATAAGCACGTCTTTGTAGGTTATCCCAAAGAATTTGTTGGGAACTTCTCCATAACACCAAGGACAAAAGAGTTTGTCGCTTGGAACGTCAAGTTTCTTGAGAAGGAACTTTTTGTGAAAAGTTAAGTGGGAGGACAATAGAACTTTGATAAGGTTGTTGAACCTTAGCTATATGTGCTAAGTAGCGCAGCACCTTAAAGTGTCCCGGTGGCGGCCATAATGCTCATGGCTCTCGTTATTATAAAAGGTGTGATCTTGGAGATTAGAGTTTCTATTGAACCGTGTGGGTCAGTAAGAATCAAATAGTAAGATTTGATAAGCAAGTCATTATTGTTTTGACAATGATGAACCAACTACATGCAAAGAAGCGATGATGGGCCCTGACTCCATAAAATGACTAGAAGTCATAGAATCCGTGATAGTATCCATACACGAGAAATCAAGTTTATGAACTTGGAAGACCCTCCGGAAAGGCGTGAAGCCTATCGGTCGTGTTTGGATCTATAAATAAATATACATGGATGTTTGACATCTATGAAATAGTTGACATGTCGGAAAGAAGTTTACGGCAATGTTCAAGGAGTTGACTATGACAAGATATGATCTTTCATAGCGATATATAGTCTTGATGGATTAATGTAGCAACCACTACATATAATTTGGTATATGGTAGTTGAATAAACAAAACAAGGTTCTTCTAATAGAACGGTAACCTAGGACATGTACATGACATGGTCCGAAGGGTTTTGTTAATTCAAAGAGTGCAAAAAGGGCATGTAAACTTCAATAGTTGAAGTAAGCATAGCGGAGTTGGAATCTTCACCATGATGAAACTGTTAAAAGAGTTTAAATTCATCGGAGATGATGAAGATGCTTGCATTTGCAAGAAATTAAGTGGGAGCGCTGAGACATATTTCTAATACATTATGTAGAGGACATATTGTTGATTGGAAATGATGTATCTTGTATTGACACAAGTTAAGAATTTCATTAAAATAAGATTTCGATGAAAGACTTGGGCAAACCAGGAATATTTGGCATAAATATCTATATGGATAGATTAAGGCGCAAATATGGTTGTGCCAGACATACATATATGAGATATTGAAAGGGTTCAATATGGAAACAACAAGAAAGGTTCTTGCTGCATGAAAATAATTGTATCAAGATTCAAGTGTTTCAACACTTGGTGAGTAAAATCACATGAAGATTTTGATCGATTGTACCATGATATGTATATATCCAGAATGTCCTATGCTCTAAATGTTATGAGCATATACCAGAATGATTCATAAGATGATCATTGGAAAATAGTAAAGATATTCTTATGAGCTTTAGAAGAACTAAGAATATATCATGTATAAGTGACAAATAGTTAAAGGTAGTTCATTGTAAAGTGTTACATTGATACTAGTTTTGTCACAAGATACAAATTTATCTCAATTTAGACTATGGGTGGCACAATGTAATGGAAAGGATGTTCCATGATGGATTTGGATGAGTTCCAAAGTTGAGACATTGTGACGGATACTACAACAAAAGGCTAAGTATATAACTGCTATAGTAGCAGTAAAGGAGGGCATTTGTGTTAAGTAGTTTGTTATCAAACTAGGTGTGGTTCAAAGCGGGCTAATACTATGAAGATATATTGTGTGACAATAATATCAACATATTTTGAGCCGAACGAACTAAAGGTCTCACCAAAGGACCAAATTTATACAATGCCATCTCATTTGAGAATGAGTGATGCGTAGAGACGCAAAGACATGCAAATACACACGGACCTGAAACTGTCAGATCCAGAGATTATGTTAACCACTAGCAATAGCATATATGCAACACCAGAAAGCCATAGGTGTTCAATACGCAAAGTTTTTCAAACTAGATTATTGACTCTAGTGCAAGTGGGAGACTGAAGGGAATATGCCCGAGAGGCAATAATAAAGTGGTTATTATCTTATTCCATGTTTATGATAAATGTTTATTTTACATGCTAAAATTGTATTGATCGGAAACATCAATACATGTGTGTTTAATAAATAAAAAGGGTTCCTAGTTATGCCTCTCTTATAGACTAGCTTGTTGATTAACAAGATGATCAAGGTTTCCTGATCATGGACATTGGATGTTGTTAATAACAAGGTCACACCATTGGTGGAATGATGTGATGAACATTCATCCGAAGTATAGCATTACGATCAAAGTCATTATGTTTATATTGCTATAATATCATACGAAGTAATCTTTATCCTTAGACCATGAGATCATGTTAATTGCTAACACCGGAAGAGTATCTTGATAACATCAAACGTCACACAGTAACAGGGTGACTATAAAGGTGGGTTTAGTGCTACGAAGGTGTTATGTTGAGGCTCATGGATCAAGAGTGGGATTTGTCCATCCCGATGACGGATAGATATACTCTGGGCCCTCTCGGTGATATCACATTGAAATAGCTTGCAAGCAAGTGATGTGATCACTAGAATGTTATATCACGGGAACGAGAAAAGAGTGCATGTCGGTAACGAGATCAAACTAGATATGAAGATACCGATGATCGAATCTCGGACATGTAATATATCGCGGGACAAAGGGATTTAGTTACTAGCGTTAAAGGTTCTCACGATCACAGAAGTCATCGTTGAATGTGTAGGAGTCAGTATGGATCTCTAGGTCCCGCTGCTGATTAGTGATCAGAGAGGGGTCTCGATCATGTCTGCATTATTCGCGAACCGTAGGGTGACACACTTAAGGGATACCGACACCATTTGGAGCAAATATGTTTCAGATAAAGATTTCAAAAAGCGCTGGAATTATTTCAATAGACACCCAAACTGTTTCGGGTGAAAATGCTGAAATTGGTTTTGCATGTAATATTGAAATGTTGTAGGGGGTTTTATGTGAATGTTTGTTAATTAAAGTAATTAACAAAATTCTGAATAAAATAATAAAAGAGTTTTATTAAATGAGAGAGCATTAAATTTGGAGAAATTTAATGCATTTAAAGTGGAGACTTTAAAAGAGAATGTGAAGGGGCATTTTAATGTGGAGGGGTTACCACCACATGAATGGAGGAGGTGAAGGGTCACCCCCTCCATGCGCTTGCCATGAAGGAGGGGCACCCCCCATCCTCCTATAAAAGGCCACCCCCTCCTCACTTCTCACACACACCTCCTTGTGAAGGATCTCTCTCCCCCTCTAGTATTATTCCCCCATGGTCTCGGATTAGCGAGATACATGTTCCTGGTGGCTTTATCTAGAAAGGAGTTGCTGCTTCCGCTGCTTTGTTGGAGCGAGGGACGGAGGTTGTCGGGGTACCGGACGTGTGTGCGATCACGGATGCACCGCTGCTTTGCGGTGCTGGACTTGGTGGTGCTGGAGCTGGATCTGATGGACGTGCTGGAGCCGGACCTGCTGGACTTCATCACGATCTTGAGATCGGCAAGTGTACGACTACATCAACCACGAGTTCCTACTTGTTAACAAAGCTCGTTGTCTACGAGGGTAAGTTCTCGTTGGATGTATGTCCACCCGTTGCTTTGTACCTAGTAGATAGATCTTGGCGTGTAGTTCACACCGTAGGAAATTTCTTGTTTTCTATGCTGCGGACCCAACATGGAGCAACGTCGCCCCAGCGGCCGAGAAAGACGCCATCGCTGCCCTGAATCCGACAAACCCTCCCCGACGAGAATCTAACGATTGAAGGGGAGAAGATAACGAGAAACGTCGGGAGGAGGATCGTCAGAGAATGCCACCTCCTAGACATGAGAACCGTCCGGCTCAGCCTCACCATGGTGGGAATGATGGACGAAGAAACGACAGAAACCATGCCGGTACAAGCCGGCAGGAGGCTCGTCGTAGTCAAGCTGCTCCACCCTCTCCACCACACAGTCATCACAACATTTCCCATGGAGGACATGGAGGACGACATGGCGGAGGAGGTGGTGGCAGAAGCCGAAGTCCGGCTCCACGACACCACAGCCACAGCCGACATTCGGGACGATCTCTATCCCCGAACGACGCAAGGCACAGGATCAACTCCAACATAGAGGCTCGGCGCTATGAAAATGATGACGTGTACATGGGCCCAAAGTGCTTCGGTCCACTCATCAGAGCTACAAAATTCCCGAAAGGATTTGCTATCTCAAGACATATCCAAGCCTACGACGGCATTGCTCGGCCAGACACCTGGTTACAGGATTTCTTCCAAGCTTGCTGTATCGCCAAAGGCGGAAACAACCTGGTCGCAACCCGATATCTCCCACTTATTTTGCGGAAGACGGCACGATCATGGCTCAATGAACTTCCGGCAAACACCATCCATAACTGGTATGATTTACAAAGCGCGTTCTTTCGGAATTTCGAAGGCACATATTGGAGGCCCTGTACGGTTGGAGACCTACAACATTGCACCCAGAAAGCTAGAGAAACATGCCGGGATTACCTCGGACGATGGATCGACACCAAGAACTCCTGCGAAGGAGTAAACGATCAAGCTGCGATTGAAGCTTTCATCGCAGGTCTCCCTATTGGTTTACTACACCATCGCTTGAAGTGTGACAAGGTTACCGATTTGGGAGAGATGATAGAAACAGCGAGCAAGTATGCAGATGCTGACGACGATGCAGAAGGACTACTCAATGCCCTAGCTGTGCCTCAGTCGGCAAAACAACCAAAGCAACAAGCTCAGAAGCGCAAAAACACCTCGGAAGAGAAACCCAACGCGGAAACAGCGGTAGTTACTACTGTTTCCGGGTCTAGAGGACGAGGAGGACGTGGCCGTGGGACATCAAGGGTCCAAGGTAGAGGAGAACAACAACCAGGCAAAACCTACTCTTGGGCTGACATTGCCAATAACCCATGTGTGCATCACCTAGACGCCAATGGGGGCTCGTCCCACACCAACGCTGAATGTCGTTTCAATAAAGACATCAAAAGAGATGACACCGCGGGCTACAAAGCTAAGCGGAAGAAGGGAAAGAAAAATCCCGAAAAATACCAGGAGACCAAGGAAGATTCCGACATGGAGGAAGCCGATGCTTCAAATCCCAAGTCGGAAGGGAAGAAGACTTTTCCCACCAAGAAGGACACTTATGTCACCTTCCTCGGATCTCAACCAGCAAAGGTCAAGAAAGCAGTTCTACACGAGCTCAATGCAACAGTTCCGGCTGTCCCGCAATATTTGGACTAGTCGGAAGTGGCAATCACATTTGACCGCGATGATCATCCGCCTAAGTTACACAGGCGAGGAAAATACGCCTTAATCATCAACCCACTTATTGACGGTTATGGTTTCTCCAAGACCCTCATGGACGGTGGTATCAGCATCAATATTCTCTATGTCGAAACGCTACGCCGGATGAAGATCTCGGAAACCCAGCTAAACCATAGCTCTGTGATTTTTCACGGAGTTGTCCTAGGAAGACAAGCTAATTCTCTGGAAGAGATCACTTTGTATGTTACCTTTGGAACTCCAAAGAATTATCGGACGGAGGCACTTTCCTTCGAAGTGGTCCCATTCGAGAGCGCATACCATGCTATATTCGGACGACTGGCTTACTGGGCTTTTATGGCTCGTTCGTGTTACATTTACAATATGATGAAAATTCCAGGTCCCAATGGAGTGATCACCATCAGGGGAGACCCGAAGAATGCGCGAGAGTGCGAGGATGGAAATGCCGCCTTTGCTGAAGCCGTGCTGCACGCCCAAGAGTACCAGGAGATCAAGAAGAGCATAGATCCATCCGAGATGCCCGCAACGAAGAAGGAGGTTACCAAGCCAAATCCAGAGTTCAAGGCATTAGAAGAGACGAAGAAAGCACCGTTGAAGGATGATGACCCCTCCAAGGTGACCCAGATAGGCGTAGGCCTGGATAGCGCATAGGAAAGCGCGCTCGTCAAGTTCCTCCAAGCAAATCAAGATATCTTCGCATGGCAGCCATCTGACATGACCGGAGTACTTGGGGAACTTGCCGAGCACTCTCTAAATGTAAACCCAAACTCTAAACCCATCAAACAGTCTTTACGACGGTTTGGCGACGAAAAGCGTAAGGCAATAGCTAAGGAACTAGCACGACTCGAGTTAGCCGGATTCATAGAAGAGGTCATCCACACTGAGTGGTCGGCCAATTCTGTAATGGTCCCTAAAAAGGATACCACTGATTTAAGGATGTGTGTTGATTAGACTGCCTTGAACAAGGCTTGTCCAAAAGATCCGTTCGCTCTGCCTAGAATTGATCAAGTTATCGATTCTACGGCAGGCTCGGAACTCCTCTGTTTTCTCGACGCATATTCCGGTTACCACCAAATCCGGATGAAGGAATCTGACAAAGTCAAAACTTCATTCATAACCCCCTTCGGAACCTTCTGTTTTGTTACGATGCCCTTTGGGCTAAAGAACGCAGGAGCTACGTACCAGCGCACGATGCAGCGTTGTCTCCACGACCAACTCGGACGCAATGTACATGCATACGTGGATGATATCGCGTGATGTCCAAAAATAAAGGAAACACTCATTTCCGTCTTGGAGGAAATATTCGCCAATCTACGAAAATACAACATTATGCTTAACCAGAAGAAATGCTTCTTTGGAATACCAGCCGGAAAATTGTTAGGTTTCATCGTGTCTCAAAGAGGCATAGAGGTGAACCGCGACAAAATCAAGGCTATCCTCAATATTTCTAGGCCAACTCGCCTGAAGGACGTACAAAGATTGACTGGTTGCATTGTTGCGGTCAATCGATTTGTAAGCCGGCTTGGTGAAAGAGCCGCACCATTATACAAACTCCTGAAGAAGAACAAAGATTTTGTCTGGACTGACGAAGCTGAAGCTGCACTGCAAGACCTGAAGAAAGTACTCTCATCTGCTCCTATCCTCGCAGCGCCGGAACCTCAGGAACCGATGTTGCTTTATATTGCTGCGACAAATAAGGTTGTTAGTATCCTCATGGTGGTGGAGAGACCAGAGGAAAATCAGGAACACTTGGTGCAGCGTCCGACTTACTTTGTCAGCGAGGTCTTGACAGAATCAAAACAGCGATATCCGCACTATCAAAAGTTGGCTTACGGTGTTTTCCTAGCATCTCGTAAGTTACGACACTATTTTCAGGAGCATCCAATTACCGTGGTGATCAAAGCTCCCATGAGAGACATAATCAACAATAGCGACGCCACAGGATGTGTCGCCAAATGGGGCATAGAGCTCTTAGCTTTCGATATTGAATATAAACCTCGGACAGCGATCAAATCCCAGATCCTTGCCGACTTTGTCGCTGATTGGACAGAGACGAAGGAGAACATGGTCTTCCCTGAGTCGGAATACTGGACCCTCTTTTTTGATGGGTCTAAGGCTCGAGGGGGCTCGGGGGCTGGCGTGGTGCTCAAATCACCCCAAGGAGATAAACTATTATACGTGTTGCAGATCCACTTCACAGCAACAAACAATATTGCCGAGTATGAAGCACTGCTGCATGGAATCCGGATTGCCAAGGATATTGGCATCCGACGTTTGATGTGTTACGGAGATTCGGATCTTGTTGCTCAGCAAGTCTCGGATATTTGTAATGCAAATAAGCACATGGCAGCATATAAAGCCGTCGTGGATGATCTATCTAAATCGTTCGAAGGGTTTGAAGTTCAACACATCCCTCGAGCAGAAAATGAGGAAGCAGATGCACTATCCCGAATAGGCTCTGCGCGGAAAGAGGTCCCGGATGGCGCATTTTTAGAGCACCTCAAAGTTCCCTCGATAAAGGGAGTAGATGAGGAATATCCGACCAAATCCGACTCAGCTTTAATAGCGGTTCTGGTTGTAATTCCCAGCTGGACTGAACCCTACCTTGATTATTTGGTAGATGGCAAATTACCCGAAGACGAGGTGCTGAGCTGGCAGATTATCCGACGAGCAAAAGCCTATACTATTGTTAAGGGTGAGCTCCATAAACGGAGTGTTTCTGGGGTTTTTCAGCGTTGTGTATCTCCGGAAGAAGGAGTGGAAATCTTAAGGGAAATCCACGAAGGCGAGTGTGGTCACCACGCTGCAGCCAAATCTTTAGTGGCAAAAGCTTTTCGACATGGATTTTTCTGGCTTACAGCTCAGGCAGAAGCCGAACGATTAGTCAAGACATGCAAAGGCTGCCAAAAGTATGCCAAACAAGCTCATGTTCCGGCTGATCAGCTGCGAACAATACCTATAACATGGCCTTTTGCGGTCTAGGGGCTTGATATGGTAGGACCCTTTAAACGAGCTCCAAGTGGATTTACCCACCTCTTAGTGATGGTGGATAAATTCACCAAGTGGATCGAGGCTAAACCTGTCACTAGTTGTGATGGAGCAACAGCCAAAAGATTTTTCGAGGATGTTATAATCCGGTATGGTTATCCGCATAGCATTATCACGGACAACGGGAGTAACTTTTCTATGGGAGAACTGGCCGAATTCTGCGATGAGCAAAATATCCGGCTTGACATTGCGTCAGTCGCACATCCACAGGCTAACGGACAAGTCGAAGGAGCAAATGGTTTAATTCTACAAGGCCTGAAACCAAGACTTGAAGCACCACTACGATGTGCTGCGGGGGCTTGGCAGAAGAATTACCTTCTGTAATTTGGAGTTTACGAACAACTCCGAACAGGTCAACAGGACACACACCTTTCTTCTTGGTCTATGGCGCAGAAGCAGTTCTTCCTAGTGATTTAATTCATACTTCTCCTAGAGTGGTTGCGTATATCCAAGAGGATGCCGAGATTTCTCGACAAAATGATCTTGACTTAGTCGAAGAAGTTCGCGTCGTTGCTGAAATAAGATCTACAGCCTATCAGTAGAAGTTACACAAGTATCATAGCCAGAGAGTCCGAAATAGATCTTTCAATAAAGGTGATTTGGTTCTCCAGCTTGTGCAACAAAGAAAGCACAAACTTTTCCCAGTATGGGAAGGGCCCTTTTTAGTTAGTCGAGTATTGCACAATGGATCGTACTACTTAACTGACATGAGGCCAGTCAAAGAAAGACCTGCTACTAAGAAGAGAAAGAGAGCTAGAGGCAGTACAAATCCGGATGAGTTAGACAGACCATGGAATATTGCTCAGCTACGTCCCTTTTATTCCTAGCTTATCCTTCTTTGTAATCATACATATGTACATGTTCTGTGAGAAATAAAAGTTTTGGTTGCCTCAAGTTTTTTCTGAGAAGTTCTTAGACCATCTTATTTCCGAATGATCATGTCATAGTCCAAAATCCGACATTGATAATACATAAGTTTGTGGTCATCGAAAATCCGACTTAGCACTAGCAAAAAGTCATAGTACTTAATATTTACAAACGTATCATGTTCTTTCACAGAATAATACATAAGTTTGTGGTCTATGATGCAGGAGGGGATGAAGGAGCTGTCGGCTCACTGGTTACTCCGCCTTGATATCGTTCCGAGATGTCCGGATCTGAGGTGGTGCGCTCATCATCGGAAACTTCTTCGGCTTCTTCTGGAGGAGGAGGTGGAGTATCCACGCGGGTGAAGAAGGGCACCTCATAGCTGGTCAGATCAGCTACGTGGCACCCATATCTGGCGCAGGAGTGCATGATGGCTTGAAGGTCCTGCTCCTGGTCGTCTTCGCCTACCTTGCAATACCCTTTAGTCACTTGCCATATTTCCATGTTTCCATGGTGGCTCATGACCATGGAGAGAGCGTTCTGCGCAGCAGTCCGCGTGTAGGACATGTTCCAGTCCCGAACAAGCTGCGACATCTCCTTGGCCCTGTCCCGCACCTCAAAATCCGACATGCTTGGCATGTCCGGAATCCTGAGAGACTCGCCAATGTCCTCAAGGGACTGGCGGAAGTCATGAAGAAGATCACCGACTTGGGTAAGCCGGTGAGTGCGGGGCTCGGACGAGGAAGAGTCCGTCAACTTTAGAGGACCTATACACAAAACAAGTCAAGAAAAAACCGACATTGATAAAAGTCGAAGAAAAGATAAGTCAGAGAGGTGGAACGTACCAAAAATGACGTCGTCAATCTTTGTCTTCTCCTCCCGGAGACTCTGGAGTTCAGCCCGGAGCGCCTGAGATATATCCTTCTCTCTGCCAAGCTCATTCTGGAGGTCCGAGATTACTTTATCTTGAGCAGCAATCTTGCGATCGCGCTCTTCAGTGGCCATGGAGGAGTATTCCAGGACTTGAGCTATGCTCGTTCCATGATCCGCCTTGAGCTTATCCAGCTCTTGGCGAAGTCCCTTGTTTTCCACCACCAGGGTTTTGAGCTTCTCGGCCTCTTCAATCATAGCGATGGATTGTTTCACCAACGCTGTAAGACAAAAGGAATAACAGTTCAGAAAAATTCGACATAGAAAAAGCAAAAGACAAGGTTTGAATCTCGAAATGTTTACCTTCGGCTTCATCCTTGGCTACCTTGAGCTCAGCATTTTTAAGCCGGAGAGCTTTGATTTCTCTCCACTTATCACAGACATTGGTCAATAATTCTTGGTTATAGGAACATACTTTCTGTAAGTCAGAATACCCAAAGTCAGAAAGCTACTTAAGACTCGGGCTAATATTTTTTGCTAAATATCAGCACGAGCCTTGGGGGCTACACTAGTTCGTTCTTTGGCATCCTAATGAAAGCATAAACTCGGATTCTATATCCTACTTCATGCTTGGGGGCTAGAGGATATGATATAACATAATATAAAAACAAGAGTTGGAATTCCGACTTACATATTGCTCGCGGGTGAGTTTGTCTAAACCCGCGTTCACTTCAGCTGCCACCTTTTCGGCGAGAGTAAGAGGGATCACTGGGGCTGTTGGAAGCTCGCCAGTCCTGATCCTCTCATCGCGAAGGCGGACTTGAGTGAGAAGGTCAGAGAACTTGACGTCCTCTGCTTCTTGCGCCTCCTCTTCGGGGGATAGATGGCCTTTGTCCAGGACTTTCCTGGCTAGCCGCTGGATCTCCTCTGCAGATTTCCGGGTCAGGCCAAACTTGGCAAGACCCAGATTGTTGAGGAGGTTTTCGGCGAAGACTTCAGCCGAGGGATCATTACCCGAAGAGGGTTGACCCTTATCTTGACCTGACGCACCCACCGTGGCGTCAGTTTGTGACCCAAGGATCGCAGGCTCCGTTTGAGGAGCCGGATTTTCTGCAGCATCCGACGAGATAACCAGAGTTGCAGAAGGTTGAGGGGCCAGAGTCGGAGGAGCTACATTAGGCGAAGGTATGGTAAGCTTCGTCTGGCATAAGGGCTTCGAAGAAATCCCTTTCCCCTTGCCCTTGATGATCGATTTTGCTCCGAGAAGGTAACAAAGTCGGAAACGTTACATCTCGGAAAGAAGTTTAAGTAAAGCACAAATACGGAAAAGTTGTGACGGAAAGGATACCTCTTCACGACAGGCACCTCCTTTGTGCCAACCGCTACTATCGGGGCTTTGCGCTTCTTGAGCGCAAGATCCGGCAGTGGAACTACTTCCACCTCCTGAGAGAACTCCGGAGGGTATCCTTCGAGCGGAGCAAGTTCCGACTCGGGGATGTCAGCAAGCTGAAAATAAGAAAAGATATCAGTATTGCAATATAGCTCAAAGATAGAAACACATAAAAGATGTGATGATAAAAGCTTACCGGCACCACGGGGTTTTCCGCCGTGTGCATGTCCAGAGAAACCCCTGGAATCCGCCTCTCGATCCGCTCCTTGATCAGCCACTTGATTTGGCTTATGTAGCCTTGAGTGGTGTAGGCCTTGGGGCTGATGCGGAGGGAGTCGGTCAGAGAAGACGTGACGGAGTGCATCAGTCTATCCCCGTGGTAATGAAGTGGCTGGATCCGGCGTGAGACCCAACACTGGACCAAGTCGGATCCCTTCAGACCATTGTGCTTGATCAGATATTCGATCCGCCTCTTAGCGAGGATCAGATCATCTGTGAGAACCGGAGCAGCCTCGTCCCAGGAAGGCTGGGCCGTGGCGGCTCTGTCAACAAAAACCGGCAAAGCAGTATCTTTGCCGGGAGCCAAAATATCCCTATGGTAGAAAAAAGTGGCTGGCCATTGTTTGACCGAGTCACTAGCAGAAATTTTGGGATATGCCCGGTCTCGTCTAAGAGAAAAACTAATGGTGCCGGTGATGTAAGGAACACCGGCAGTGATGGAATTCCTCCGGACATGAAAGTAAAACCAGAAGAGAAGCAAACTCGGCCTAATGCCGAGAAAGCCCTCGCAAAGCGCAGGGTATGCGCTCATTTCTAGAAGAGAATTGGGAGGAAGATTGTGGAGTTGAACTCCATAGTGATCTATCACCTCGGAGAAGAACTCCGAGGGAGGAAAAGACAGACCTCGGTCCAGATGAGTGCCGAAGTGGACTCGCTCGCCCTCATGTGGGTTGGGGACGGTTTCACCGGAGCCACTCCGCCAGTCACCGGCGACGAGCAGCCCCTCCTTCTCCACGTTCTTGAGGCCTGCTTCGTCGAGGGCGCAGGGGATCCAGATTCCCCTATAGCTTTCCTTCTCCGTTGCAGGTTCCGCCTTCACCGCCGCCACCGCTGCCGCCAAGCCAGAGGAAGAAGATGATGAAGCCATTTTCTCCGGTGAGAAAGTGACCTTAAGGAGGCGGCGCTCGGAGTTTCTGTGGGGGAAGGACGAGGAGGCTCTGTGGGCGCAGCAGGATTGGGAAGGAAGGAAACGACAAGGGACTGGTGGAAAGGAGAAGAAGAAATCTGAACCCCTTATATCCACCTACCTGCGCCAAGATTCGTGCAAACACTACAGTGCAACCGCCACGCGTCGTGGAAAGAACTGGGAAGGACCCGCGCGATGATTGCGTCGCCTCGATCTCCACTCATGCATTGAAACGGCGCCTCGGTTTCGTGGACCGCGGACCCACCAACGGTCATGCTGACGGAATGCCTGTCAGATGACGTGACTTGACCATACTTGTGTCAGGTGGCGTTAGAGACCAAATTCCGGCTTAGGTTAAAAACGAGCTGGAAAATCCGAGTGACCAACTGAAAGGTCCGACTTATTTTTTAAGACCCGGATCATATCTTTTGTTGTGAAGTTTTAGGAACCCTTCAAGATTCTGCAAGCCGAAGATCAAGCTAGACGATGATAAATCCGACTCTGGATCTTGGAGGCCTCCGGGGGCTGCTGTTGGGGATATACTTTCCGGGTATCCTCACAGTTCCTCACAAACCAGGGTGGCCCACTTCGGGTTAGAGCTTTGCTTCACGGGCGGTCCAGTCAGGGAGAAAGACGGAGTCCAATCCGGCTACCGGAAGGCCCAAAAGACTTACCGACTTAGGCCCATAATGTTACTTGTAGTTCAAGATGTACTTTGTAACCGACTGTTAGTCGTAGCCGGATAGATCTCTCCTGTAAACCCTAGGTCGGATATCTATATAAGCCGTCCTAGGGAGAGCCTTTAGGGCAACCCAATACTTTAGACCCTCAAATCGCACAGGCGAAACCCTTGTAACACATATTCCGGCTCTGCCGTATTACTGGATTGCTAGCAGGAGTAGGATCCGTCCAAAGCCGGCGGATTCGAACCTGGGTAAACTTGTGTGCTCACCGTCCCGGAACACCGTACGTCTCACACCCCTCTCTTCCGCACGCCTCGAGGACCCCCTCATGGCGTACTTGTCATCAATCCGACGACGCCATCTCTCTTATATGGTGGGCTGCGAGGACGTAGTTCCTTCCATCGCCTCCACCAACGGCCGGTGGTGGAGTTCGCCGGAAGCTCTCTAGGAGCGGTGGTGGCCGACTGGGTGTTTGCCGGAAGCTCTCCGGGAGCAGTGGTGGCCGACTGGGAATTCGTTGGAGTTCGCCGGAAGCTCTCTGGGAGCGGTGGTGGCCGACTGGGAGTTCGTCTGGAACAAAACCGATGGGGACGGACGGAAATAGGAGTATAGAACCCACTCAAAACAAACCTGAACCTGTTACCATAGACCAAAAGTTCTTGGGGTGGGGGGTACCCAAGCAAGAGTGCTAGTCTAATGCAAAAGAAAATCATAACATCACGATGCTTTAGTTCAATTATCTCACAAAACCGCTAAAAAGTACAGAGAAGAGATATTTTTGTAATGATATAGCCAGGATAGGTTAATGGTTGCTGGCTGGCATGGCTATATAGTAACACGACCGGTGGTTCCTCCTAGTGGCACCAAATTTATTGCAATTTCTTACATGATGGAGAGTAGTCTTCAGTTATACAATCTTGCATCTTGCAACTGTATGCCTGGAGGTTGTATTCGTGATTCAATTAAAACTATTTTCTATTTGTCTTGTAGCTTTCCTTGGGCCTTTGAACATCTGACCATCTGGTCTAGTTTTCCTTCTTTCAACTGCATGCTTCATTGCCGCTATGTGAGTTTGAAATTTTCGTTTCAGATTTCAGCTTTCACCGTTGTTTTATCTGAAGACAACTTTTCCTTGCCTTTGTTCCTTGAATCATCGTATCATATATTTGAAGTGAGGAATTTTGCTAGTACTTGGTAGCTCTAAGTGGGAATTAATAAAAAAAAAGATGAAACAGTGATAGGAACAACTAGACACTTTTTTCGATATAGTAGAAACGGGTCGGCGTGAGAATTACTGAAATTCATCCCTGACAGGGATTTAACTCCGGTCGATGGGATGCGCCAACTGTGACCCAAGCACTAGGCTAGGTGGGAATTAATCAGGAACGTATACACGTTGTTGTTCTCACTCTATCCAGAGCCAGGACTGGGTTCGAATTAGTTTTGGTGCTAGTACTTTCCTGATAATATAGGTAGGAGGTTACAAAGATGTTGCCTCATTTATAAGGACGGGATACGCTTGCATATAGAAGGTTGGCGGGCACATTAACTCGCCATCTATAAACAACCTAACATCAACATATCAATAAGTACAACAAAATTTAACGTTAAGGGGCTTCAGTTCGATGGTTTTGTATCTAATAAAAATAGAGAATATATATTTTTAAATGTTATAGGGAACTGGATAATTGATTAATAATTTATGGTTGGCTATGACGATTCTCTCGAGGATATGGCCATGTAGACGCTACAAGATTTGCAATCCTAGCAGCTAATCCACGCTACAATGGGAATATGATGTTTTCTTATTGAATGTTTACATATTTACCACATACTATTTTACGGAATAGGTGAATACTATTCTTGTATGCCTAGAACAAAAAATATCGTAAGCTAGGTTGAATCTTCTTTGAAGCTAAAATGAATATATTTCTCTTTAGCAAATAGTTTTACTTTTAGGCTTATGATGGAAACTATAGTTTTACATTTTTTTTTTGAAATGGGGATGTACCCGGCCTCTGCATCCTAGGATGCACACAGCCATTTTATTACTCAAAGTCTTAAAGTCTTAAAATGCCAAATACAGATCAAAGATCAAAGAGGGTTGATACAAACACCAACCATCTGAAGAGACAAAAAAGTCTGAGGATGCAGAGCATACAAAAGCTAAACATGTCTCAGTCTACTAGAAGGACGCCACGTAGCCTGGTAGAAGATATCCTGAGCAACCATCACCAGACGGCTGCATCCAGAAACCATCAAATCTCGGTGCTGCTTCCGGAGCAAAAAAGCCCAAAGCTGGATCCATTGGGACGCTGATATTATAACCTGCAAAAAAGAAGGAACTCGCACCCTGTTAAAAATAATAGCATTGCGACTCTTCCAAATAGACCAACATAAAGCCGATACCCCTATACGTATTCGAGCTTTGTTAGCCCTATCCATCCCATTTAACCAATTCCCAAACATATTAGTAATATTGGTCGGGGGTGGAAGATTGTATGTAAAATAAACAATTCGCCATATAATTCTAGCACAGGGGCATTCAATAAAAAGGTGTTCAATTGTTTCTTCCCCATCACAAAAACAACATTTTTTGCATCCTTTCCAATTCTTTTTAACTAAATTATCTTTAGTTAACAAAACCTTTTTATGTAAGAACCACATAAAGATCTTAATCTTTAGGGGTAGTTTAAGCTTCCATAAATATTTTGTAGGGAGGCTCTGATGATCATTCATCATATCCTCATACAAAGATTTGACATTGAAAACCCCATCTGTAGATAGCTTCCACCTAAACACATCTGGCTCACTAGTCAAAATAACCTGCATCAATCTCTGACATAGATGCAACCATGCATCCCATTTTGTCCCAGTCAAATTCCTCCTAAAGCCTATGTTAAGAGGATTGTGAGATAAGACATCATGAACAGATACATTTTTCCTATGCACAATATTGTAGAGCGACGGATACTGTTGGGAAAGGGGCGTCTCCCCTAACCAAACATCTTCCCAAAATCGAGTTATTACCCCACTCCCAACTTTGAAGAACCCTCTGGTAAAGAATCCATCCTTTACCTTCATTAGTCCTTTCCAAAATGGGGAATCCGTCGGTTTAGCTTCTACCTGTGCTAGAGTTTTGTTTTTAAGATATTTATTATGAAGAATTTCCTGCCATACCCCATGTTCTGAAAGTAATTTATATAACCATTTGCTCAAAAGACATTTATTTTTAACTTCTAACACCTCAATGCCCAATCCACCCTGATCCTTGGGGCGAAAAATTATATTCCACTTAGTTAATCTATATTTTTTCTTATGTTCATCATTTTGCCAAAAAAATCTTGAACGATAGAAGTCTAATCGTTTTCTAACACCTTTAGGTATTTCCAGAAAAGATAACATGAACATGGGCATACTTGTTAATACAGAGTTAATTAGCACTAATCTATCTCCATATGACAAAAGTTTACCCTGCCAACATCCTAACTTTCCTTCAAAACGATTCTCGACAGGATTCCACTCAGAATTCCTAAGCTTTCTATAGTGAATAGGTATCCCAAGATACTTGAAAGGCAAAGAACCTGAGTCGCACCCGAATATATCTCTATACTCATGTTCATATTCTTTTGCCTTCCCAAAACAATAGACCTCACTTTTGTGGAAATTGATTTTAAGCCCCGAAAGTTGCTCAAAAATGCAAAGTATCAGCTTCATGTTTACAGCCTTCATAAGATCATGTTCTAAGAAAAGAATTGTGTCATCTGCGTATTGAAGG
Organism: Avena sativa; assembly: GCA_916181665.1. Classification (NCBI taxonomy): domain Eukaryota; kingdom Viridiplantae; phylum Streptophyta; class Magnoliopsida; order Poales; family Poaceae; genus Avena; species Avena sativa. Next base: position 431,711,175 of record OV702296.1, read on the forward strand.
ATGGAAATCCCTCCCTCAACTAGATGTGGGATTAAACCACCAACCTGTCCATCTTCCTTAGCTCTAGCTATGAGGATGGCTAGCATATCTGCCACAATATTAAATAGCATGGGGGATAAAGGATCACCCTGTCGTACCCCCTTTCTTGTTTGAAAAAAATGACCGATGTCATCATTCACTCTAATTCCAACACTTCCCCCTTGAATGAAATTTTCGATCCACTTGCACCATAAAGGATCAAAACCCTTCAAACGAAGAGATTGAAGTAAAAAGGGCCATTTTACCTTATCGTATGCTTTCTCAAAATCTATTTTGAAAAGCACTCCATCTAGCTTTTTCGAATGAAGCTCATGGATGGTTTCATGTAAAATAACTATGCCCTCCAGAATATGCCTTCCAGGCATAAATGCTGTTTGAGTCGGTTGAATCACCTTGTGAGCTATCATAGAGATTCGATTCGTGGCCACTTTAGTAAAAATTTTGAAGCTTACATTTAAAAGGCAGATCGGTCTATATTGCTGGATCTGAACCGCATTTTCTTTCTTAGGCAGGAGAGTGATAACCCCAAAATTTAGTTTATAAAGAGGTAACTCGGCTGTTTGCAACTGTGCAAATAAAGCCATCAAGTCATTTTTTATCACTTTCCAAAAAGTCTGATAAAATTCCGCAGGGAATCCATCAGGGCCCGGAGCCTTATTGTGTTCCATGGAAGAGATTGCATCAAGCACTTCCTTTTCCGAGAACACCGACGTAAGAATTGTATTCTCCAAAGTAGATACCTGAGGAATGTCCCCGTTCCTCTCCTCCATTAATGAAAAACTATTTGGGTCCGTGTCAGCAAATAGTTTCTTATAATATTCGGAAATATATATTTTCAAGTTTTCATCTCCCACAATAATGCCCTCATCTTGTTCAAGCTGAAAAATCTTTTTCTTCCGATGTTTTCCATTAGCTATTAGGTGAAAATACTTAGTATTATTTCCCCCTTCCTGGATATGTTAAACTTTTGCCCGTTGAGCCCACTTAGTCTCCTCATCACGCCTCAGCTTTGAGACCTGATCATTAGCGAATTGGAGTAAGTGTCTCTCAGCAGCCGACAAGTCAGTTTTCTCAGCCTTAATATCAAGCCTATCGATAATCGCAACGAGTCTATCTCTTTCTTTCCTGTATTTACCACTTTGGTTTTTCGCCCATCCGCGGAGAAAGCGTCTTAAATGCCTAATTTTATTTTGCCACCGTGCAATTGGAGTATCTCCATGTGATACCGCCCCCCATTCGGCACCCACCATCTCAAAGAAACCATCTTGTCTTAACCACGATAGTTCAAACGAAAACCGCAGGTTATTGCGCGGGTTATAGTTTTACATGTTAAAGCTTATATAATGGAGATTGCAAATGCATACAATATTTTTATCGCTAACATGAAAAATCCTAGCCTCTTAGAGCTAACCATGAATTCCTTTTTTGGTATTATTTAATTTACACAACAGTTTATACCATGTGTAGCATGTTTAATATAAAACAATATGAACATGTTGGCATTGTTTCGTGCTGTCTACACAGATAGGAATTTATTGATAATGCACAAGAAATTATAATTGTATTTGAAGGGTCATTTTATTTTAACGATGATGGTACTTGTGTTAGAGTACGTATATGTGTATATGCTAGAGATAGACTAGGACTCTACATCTTGTACTCCAAGTGTCCACCTACCCCGTATATACCCCTCCGAGGGTCGAATTAATACACTGAAATAGTAGAGATTTAATATTTTCCACATGGTATCAGAGCGGTTAGTCTCACAGTGCCGATCCTAGGTTCTTCCTCCACTTCTGCAATGCGCGCTGCCCCCGGGGAGATCAATCTCCTCGGGGGCGCGGGACCCGATCGAAGTCAAAGATTAGATCGGTTCTTAGATTAGACTAGATTAGATCCAATTTTGCAGTTCCTAATATTTTCATAGATTAGATCCAATTAGCCAAATAAAATTCCTAGTCTCCATGATTCTATTATCCGGTGAAAATCACAGATGAACAAGTTCCAAGATCTAGCCCAAATCTTGTGCACGCCGCCGGCACGGCGCGTCTTCAACGCGCGCACGGACCCAGAAACTCCACGGTGACAGTAGGTACGCCGCAAATTCTGCCGAGCTCTCCAATCTCTAAGCTGACCGGTCCCTGCACGCGTACCTGGCCGCGAGTCCCAGCAAGGTACACATACGCGATATCTTCTTGAGAAGCTATACGTGCCACGTCCACGCCCGCACATCAGCGCTTCATCAAAAGTCTGTTTCATCACCGACGACTCGGACGGCCACACATGTCCACGCCCGGTTGCACATCAGCGCTTCATCAAAAGTCTGTTTCATCACCGACGACTTGGACGGCCACACAGGCACCGAAATCTTCATCAACTGCATCAAGCCGGACTCCATCGATCTCCCGCACACCGGCATCTACATCAAGCTGTATGCGGCACTGCCTTGACACGCGACTACACCGATACCAAGATCTGCACTGCTTTGAGACGCGACTACGCCGACACCAAGATCTGCATTGCATCAAGCCGGACTATATCGACCCAAACATCTACATCAAGCTGTACGACTACAATAAGATCTTCATCGAGTTCTACATCGCCAACAAAAATCATCGCCAAGGTCTACATCACGTGGTCCAAAACCGCCGCCGCTGCATCCCGGCACTGCTAGGGCGATCACACAATCGCCTCGCCCGCCTAGTCAAAAACCCGCCGCCGCCGCTGATCCTATGTGATCCGCTGCCGCCGTCATAAAAACCTTCCCGCTGCCGCTTGCCTTGTGCCCCGGCCGCCGCCTCAAAAACCCTACAACCAAAAACCTGCCGCCGCCGCACGAAACCCTGTCGCCGCCGCAGATTACTGTCGCCGCTGCACTATGACCAAGAAACCCACTGCTATCGCAGATTACTGCCGCCGCCGCACGAAAACCTAAAACCCTACGACACAAACCGCGCAATTTTGAGCGCCTCCGGTGCGGCTACAATGACCACGATAACCTCGACCACGGCTTCATCACGACTGGCTACCTCGACATCGACATCAAGAACAACGTCTACAGCAACTCAAGAACTCTAGTCAGCAGTGTCCGCGTTATCACTTGCGTTCACGCCACTCCCACTATGATTGTGGGAGGAAATAGAGGCACCAGAAGGGGACATTGTCACCGTACCTAGGTGCCAACCATGATCATGTCCATGCAGGTGATGATGACAAGGAGGTGAAGACGACGAAAGCGCAAGACTTTAAATCCAGTCGCAAGCGTCCGCTTCACTCCCGCTCCGACTGAGGAGGATGTTAGAGTACGTATATATGTACATTCTAGAGATAGATTAGGACTCTACATCTTGTACTCCAAGTCTCCATCTACCCTGTGTAACTCTATATATACCCCCACGAGGGTCAAATCAATATACTGAAATACTAGGGATTTAATATTTTTCACAACTTGGTACTCTGCCACTCACATCTTGAAGTTGGAAAGATAAAAAAATTCGCCAACAAATCATGTATAACAATACGGTAGCTACAATATTGTGATCACTGAATTTCAGAAGACCGTGAAATTTCCGGCATCCGAATTTCTTTTCAAAGATGGTGAATGAGATACTCGCCTAGATTTTGTAAGCACATATCTGGAATTGACAGAGCCACGATATCACAATAGAATCTGAATAGTCTAGTCAAAAGTTTCCTTTGAATGTGCCACCGTGTTTGTTTGAGAAAATCTGACATTTCCACCTACAGTGATTGTGCGATTTTGAGAACACTTTCCAGTTCGCTTCGCCGGATACTCTATTGCTCAGTTATTCGTTAAACTTGAACTTAGACCTATGCACAAGACATAAACGGATTGTGCCTCCTCTAGAAAATAATACAGCTACCACCCAAGTAGCAACACATAGGTTTAAACAGAGTGGCGGACACAAATGAAAACGGCAATACTGTAAGATTGGTTTCGTTCTGCTTAAGAGTCGAGCATGATGGCCCGAGGCCATCGCGACCATGCAGCTTTTCCATGAGCATTTGCTCCGGCAGATGAGATGAATGCCTTGAAAGAGTCTTTCCATTGCTCTCTCGGTGCTCATCTAGCAATCCAACGGTTTTGTTCCAGGGAGATGGTTCATTTTTCTTGGTCAGTTTTGACGCATGTGTACTGCTTAATGTAGTTTCATTTTTTACATCAAATGGTAGTTAGTTTCTATAGACCGTTGGATTTAGCTGTTGATGACTTGATGTGTTTTGCACACTGTATGAGATGTATGTCTTCGGTAGTTCATTTTTCTGTCCCGGGCCGAACCTCACCAGGGACAACGCCAGGACGCAATCTATTCCCCTTCCACAGTTCGTTTGTCTCGCGGCATCGCCAAGCGACTTTACCCCCACAGCGAGATGGAGACGGTGTCCTGTCTCTCTCCCCGCGTGTACCCAACCGCCACGCTTCCTCTGTCTACCTAATCGACCCCAGCCAGTTGTAACACAGGAGCAACGCATCAACCCCTTGAGCTAGATGGTTGACGAAAACGCTGATGAACCCGCTACCGTTGCACCCTCCAGCAGAGAAGTCCCACCATGCTCATATGTCTCTGAATCTTTGTGCACCAAGCAGCACCTTCAAGAAGAAATGTGGCGATGACGATGCTGCTGCTAGGCTGATCCTAGGATTTCTCCTGGTATACGAAAGGTAGTGGGGAAAGGGTACACCAGACACCCTTCAAGAAGGAAGGGTGGCTCCCTCATGCGTCACCGCGTCGGTGCTGGCCGGACCGACAAGGATTTCTGCCGACCCCAAAAAACCACTCCCCCGAACAATCTGTCGCGTTCCACCAAACTTGTCGCACACCAACATACGCCCATGGTATATTACCGAGGGATTTCATTCCAACTCTTTACGAACCCTAGGTTGTTGTCAGATTAGTTTGAGTTACATTTCAGAGGCTAGCAAAATTGAGAGAAGCTTTTGTGAAAGCGAAAACTTCTTGCTTCCTTTTGCAGTTTCTTTTTAGTCTTGGACTCAGCCTGGTGCAACTATCAATTCGATTTTCCCGCTAACCCTGTCTCACCGGTGTCGTGTTCCATCTCGAAAATCAGCAGCGTTGAGCTCTTTCAAACTGGAGTTCCAAGGTTGAGGTGTTGGGTTTCCATAAGTATCCCATTCATAATCAATTGCACCCCATCGGCCTCTCTGGACCCACAACTCTATTTGTTTTAGTTCGCATGCTAGTAATACAAGGGAGACTACCGAGGGAGTGCATCTTTTATAAGGGTGGATCATACTTAGAGTAGGCAAGGTTGGTGAAGCATTATCTATTCTCCCCTTTAATCTACGTCGCAACGTGGGACATAATTTCACTTTCTACAAATTGAGTTCTCTACATAGGTGTGCTCTATTCTACTGTCCCCATTCCCCAACACACCCATCCCTCAAAACTCAAAATTAATTTGTCAAGATGATTGAAGACGATTTGTTAGGGGAACTGTATTGAAAACCACAACCAGGATCCGGGTTATAGCCTCAGAGACTAGCTGAAAGTTGTAGGAGGAGAAAACTTCCCAAATCATCAACGGAACTACCATTGGTTGCTCATTGTCATATGATGTGTCATATGTGTGCATTTAGAAGAGCTTACTGCTATGTTTGTTCTTTGTAGCATCATATGCTCTTCTTTTCGTTCCCTGCTAGGTTATACATATTTCCTTCGATGTATTAAATAGCATAGCCCCAGCTTGTTCCATCTATTAACCCAAAAATGGAATCAACATACCATCCGGTACAAAAAAATGTCAACACCATGATGATTCAGTCCAATGGTCTCTTGATCTAAAACATATAGCATGTATTTTTTATAAATGAATATAGCCATGCGAGATAATGGATTAATGATTGTTGCGGGCATTGTCACCATCGTGGGTCTTGTAGAGATCCCATGCTAGTGAGGACAACCCTTTAGTTAGTATTCATTTCTATGATGCAGGATCTCATAGGAGTCTTCGGTAATTTCATCTTTAATGTTATGGAACCGATGTTTTTATTGGTGTGTAATTTTAACTATTGGATTTAGGTTTCTTAGGCATTTTAATGGTTGACCTTGTGCTCCAGAGGAAATCTTTATTAGTTGTTCCATAACCTTTCAGATTTGTTTCCACATCCATGTTGCACTAAGAATGCCATTCTATCTTTTGGATTTTATTCCCATCTACATCTATTGTACTATGTCGAGATATTTTTTAATTTTTTTTGTTCTTTCTATCCTCTATTAGAAACCAGGAATCTTGCAAAATATCTTATTCTTATATTTTAGATTATTTATTGTGAAATATTCATTAGAAACTTTAGGATCTCATCTGACTATCATTGGAGGAGTTGACGAGCCTTCGAGTGTGTGAACTATGACAAGATGGTTTCCCCTAGAATATATGACCTCTCCTCATGAGACTCAGCCCCAATGGTGACCGGAACATGGGGAAGTGGTGCCGCTGCTCACGTCCTCAATCCCACTCCTTTCCTCTCATATGCCCACCTACCACACTAACATTTCTCGCCCCAACTGAACCATCATAGCTCAGGAACAACATTCAATATTGCACTAAAGCCTCCTAGTTTCTTGAACATCACTGTGAGTTGTTCGACACCAATGTACGTTGTTATGTGATGTTTTTGCTTATGCCTCCCCTTCATAAAGTATTGCACCATATCAACCCACCATAATTGCTATTGCTCTCACTCTTTGGAGCCATGACTTTGTTCGATTTAGCTTGGTTGCTAGTGTTGTCCTGATAAGATACCTAGGATTCTATGGAGGCATTGCATCCTTTATAAGGGCTGGTCATGCCTTCACGTGGAGGCTTGGTTAGCGCATTAGCTACCCATCCATTAATCTGAAACAAAAATCAGCATATGATTTAGTACAATCAAAAATGTCAAAATTAAGATGCTTTAATTTGATGGTTCTGCATCTAAAAGTAATATACAAGAGGTAGTTTTTAAATATCGAGTGAAACAAGAGATACTTTGTGAATTTAGCAGAAGTACATGTGTATGCCTACGACAAGCAATACCTAGTGCTACTTACTTGCTTAAGTACCTAATGTCACTGTTTAGTGCTTCAGTTAGCTCATTCATCCATTCATCATTTGATTGCTCCATTAACCATAGTGTTATGGTGATATCAAATAGGTGTTGGGTAACTGAATATTTTGTTGTTGAAGTATGCCTCTAGTTCTAAAGTATTTACTAATCAGTTTTTCTCAAAAACTTCTATTTTGAATCCTTTTGAGAGAGATACCTGAAATTCTAATTTTTAGTTTCTTGGTGATTCCATCTATACATACGGCAAAACAGACGATGGGCTTGTCCAAAGATCATCTGATGGGGTCAACATTCATTATTTCTGGCATCATATTATTTTTTGGTTTTTTCTATGTTGCTATTAATCCAAGTTGCTTCCACCATCTGAGAACTGGCTTCTCTATTCAATCCAGAAGGATAGATACTGAAACACAAACATAACAGATGGTCATCGTTCCACTTTCCCTCTGAAGCTAATATTTTCTTACCGACTTTTTATGTAGATGGCACAAACTATTTAACATAATATGTGACTATTATACCTGTTGGCTTTGCACAAAGTTACTCGAATGTTGCATTGTACCACAAGATACGCATATGTAATTTTATATCTTACCTAACATGCAAAACTTGGAGTATCTTGTTTACAGTCTTATGTTTGACGACGGTCCGGAAGAAAAATTCATCACAAATTTTTAACTTCTATTACAATGAAGAGTTCTCAAACTAGTATAGCGCGAACACTTACCATTACTACATAATTGCACTTAATAATCATGAACTTCATATTGCTATCCTTCGGAATTGTGCAAAATATGATAACATATTTTGGGTTAAGAGGTGATGTTGGTGCAAGATCTAAGCTTGTAGGACCGATAAAAGAGCAGGAAGACGATGAACAAGCATGGCATTAACATCACTAGTGTTAGCCATATAACTATCAAAAATATCAAGACTAATCTATATTTTTTAGATTAAGAGTGCTTTTATTACAACATTACACCTGGCCCAGAAAATAAATGCTAAATACAAGTAATCGTCAAGAAACTGTAAATCGCCTCTGGTGATGGAGGACCAATCCATAGATCACGTTGTCTATCTGCTATCCATGTTGGATAAAAAAATTCTCGTCACGTTCTCCAACCTTGTAGACATATCTGTAAATAGGTCTTGATTCTTCACACATTGTACAACTTCCTGATCATTGGCATCCCATTTATTCTTGCATCATCCGTACATGCTAGTGTTATTGTATTTTCTTAACTTTTCCTAAAATTGTAGGTTTATGTTGAAAACCTATGAAACAAATGGCTTCAAGTATGGTACAGAAAGAACAGTGATTCGTCCGATGCAGTGGCTCGGGACAATGAGTTGATGAGACTAGCATTGACAAGAGGGACATGAGATCACGATGACGCATGCCGCCGCGCCAAGATACATGGATGCAAAGGTGCTGAAGGTTGCTGGTGTTGAAATGGTCAGTGCCATCACGAAGTAGTAACTAGGTTGAATTGTGACCTGAAAGGGTCAGGGTGTGGTGAGATATCTTAGAAAGTTTTTGGTTATCATCATTTGATTGCTTCATTAACCGCAGTGTCACGGTGATATCAAATAGGTGGTGGGTAACTGAATATTGTGTTGTTTCAGTATGCCTTTAGTTCTAAAATATATAACTACTTAGTTTTTCTCAAACAACTTCTCATTTGAGTCCTTTTCAGAGAGATATCTAAAATTCTCTTTTGTTCAGTTCCTTGGTGTGAATGGAGATTCCATCTATACATATGGCAAAAGCGATGATGGGCTTGTCCAAAGATCAGCTGATGGGGTCAATATTCATTACTTTCGGCATCTTTTTTGTTTTTTCTATGTTGCTATTAATCCAAGTTGCTTCCACCGTCTGAGAACTGGCTTCTCTATTCAATCCAGAATGATAGGCAATGAAACACAAAATATAACTGATTGTCATCAGTCCACTTTCCCTCTGCAGCTAATATTTTCTTACCAACTTTTAATGTGGAGACCACAAACTATTTAACATGATATGTGACTATTATATCTGCTCACTTTCCATAAAGTTACTCGAATGTTGCATCGTACCACGAGATAAGCATTTATAATTTTATATCTTACTCTAACATGCAAAACTTGGAGTATGTTGTTTACACTCTTATGCTCGACAACGGACCACGAGAAAAAATGATCACAAAATTTCAAATTTTCTTACAATGAAGAGTTCTTAGAGTAATATAGTGCGAACACTTACCATTGCTAAATAACTGCACTAATAATCATGAAATTCATATTGCTATCCAATAGAATTGTGAAAAATATGATAACACATTTTGGGTTAGGAGGTGAAGTTGGTAGAAGATATAAGCTTGTAGGACTGATAAAAGAGCAGGAAAAACGATGAAGAAGCATGGCATGAACATCATCGGTGTGAGCCATCTAACTATCAAAAATATCAATACTGAGCTATTTTTTCCATAAAGAGTGCTTTATATTACTTGAAAGGTTCAAGCATTACCCCTCGCCTATTAAAAAAAGGCCAAATAGAAGTAATCATCAAGAAACCGATATCACCTATGGTGACGGAAGACCAATACCTAGATCACACTGTCTATCTACCATTCATGTTGGATAAAAATATTTTCTCGTCGTGTCCTCCAACGTTGTGTCCCGATTCTCGACACAATGTACATACTGAACTTCCTGATCATTGACATCCCATTTATTATTGCATCATTTGTACATTCTGTGTTATTTTATTTTATTAAGTTTTCCTAAAATTGTAGGTTTTGTTTTAATGTTGTAAACACATGGATTTTTTAGGTAAAACAGATGGCTTCAAGTATGGTATGAAAAGAACGGTGACTAGTATGAGGCAGCGGCTCAGGACAATGCGTCCATGAGAGTAGCGTTGACAAGAGGGACATCGAGATCATGATGGTGGATGCCGTCGTGCCATGATAAATGGATACAAAGGCGCTGAAGGCTGCTGGTGTTGTAATGGTCAGTGCCATGACGAAGTAGTAACTAGGTTGAATTGTGACCTGATAGGGTCAGGTGTGGTGAGGTATCTTAGAAAGTGTTTGGTTATCATCTTTTATTTGTCACTTTTGAACTATTGGTATGTAGACTTCCTATCGAGCTTTCTAATGTATGAGGTTCAGTAACCCACGCACGCTCCTATAAAAAAATCTGAACCGTGTGTGCCAAATTTGTTGGCAAATGCATGCCACTGTCTGTTTGAGACAAAGTGTCATTCTGGCCATTGGATGTTAAATTCCAAGTGCCGCTACTGTGGGATTCTGAGACTACATTCTAGTTTCCTTTGCCTGATTGCTTTGTACAATTTTATTCACTTCACCACGATCATTCAACTAGATCTGATTTGCTAGAGAAGAGGAACCCTGGAAGCGCACATTAGAGGCTACCGTGACAGTACCTTCCCTGCAGACAACAACAAGTACAGTATCAGCAGAAGTAGCCTAACGAGTAGTCCATTTTTTGAGACTGTCACACACTAGCGCTCGCCGCCTCTGTGGGCTAACCCGTACACGTCTTAAGAGCATCTCTAAGCGAAAGCCTAAATTCCTGTAGAGGACTAGGACTAAATTTAGTCCTCTAACGGTCGAAGAGGCCTCTAACCGAAATTCAAAATCCTTTAGAGGAGCAAATTTAGGAATCTGGTCCCAAAAATCTACACCCACCCTCTCCTATATTTGCTCGGCTGCAAGGCCGATGAGAAAAAATTCCCCTCCCCTCTGCCGCTCACTCCCCTGCCGTCGTTCTGCTCCCTACCGCCCCTCCTTCCATTTATACCCGCCGGATATGGCCGGATCCCGCCGCCGGTCTCTGCAGCCTGTCCGCAGCGCCGTTCGGGGCCGCGGCGCGCCTCGAGGCCGGAGATCTAGGTCACCCGATGTTCCACCGCCGTCGACACCGCACTGCCAGTACCATGGCGTGTGGCAGCGGTAGTGGTGGACGTGGGTGGCCGAGATCACCAACCGGAACACCGGCGCCCGCCACTGGCTCGGTACATTCCAATCGGCACGGTAGGCGGTGTGGATGCACGATGTCTCCAACGTCCGGTTCCACGGTGACGACTGTGGGCCGCTCAACTTCCTGCTCGGGCAGCCCGGCGAGGTTCTAGATCTCTTCTCCCCTCCCAGCCGCGACCTCGCTGCGCGCATCGCTCGGGAGGACCGAGAGGCTCGGGAGCTACTCGAAGCCATGGCAGCCAGCGAACGATACATGTCCGAGCTTCGCTGGCTCAATCCCGGCCGCATAGTGGTAGATGCGCAGCTCTACACGGAGTACGCCTCGCGCCACGGCTTTTCCTCTTCAGCGGCACCGGCGGCATCTGCGACGGCGGCGGTGGGAGCGAGACCTTCTTCTTCTATTGCGGCCTCGTCTTCCTCGGTGACAGAGGCTACGTCTTCCTCTGTGCCGGCACAGGATGTAATCGACCTCTGCAACAGCGACACCGACTCAAATGACTACTTCAACGCCTGTCTCGACAGCCTCGACGGCTAGGTGGTGGCGCGGCAGGCCACCGACGGCGCCGAGCATCATCAAGGGTTCCTTTGCCGGCCACCGACGCTGCCGAGCATCAGCTAGGGTTTTTTTGCTGGCCGCCGACGGCGCTGAACATATGTAGGCTGTGTATGTATGAACTAGCAACACAACAACATGCAGTGCGTTTCAATCCTATGTGTTTTTGTTTGAATTTGGTGTGTTTTTGCTTTGATTGCAATGTGTTTGTTGAAATATCTAGTAGAAGATCCAAATATAGGAGCTTAGATTTAGGGGATTGATTCCTGTGGCCACCATTTAGAGGAGTAAAAAAATTCTCATTCATGAACAGTGCATGTTTTTCTCCTCTAAGATTTAGGGTTCCGGTTAGAGATGCTCTAAGCCACGGGTGGTCGGGTGTCTCTCTGTCCTCCTTCGCTTCCGGGCACTCTAGGGAGCGCGACCATCTTAGCTACTCGAACTCAATGGCTACCCAGACTCCCAGTGCCTCCTCAACATTGTTGTCGTTATAGCGACTCCATCACCTAATGTGGCAGCCTGCCAGGGGTTTAAATTCCCTTTTGCTTGTACGGTAAACGCTTGGTATGATGCTCAATTCTGCTTGTAGGTTTTGTGAGATGAAAATGTGTTACAATTGAGGAGCCTGATCCGATTTGAAACTATCTCCTTCATTTCTACGCGATGGCCTATCGTAGCTTCCGTTCTCAATCCGTGTCGTATGTTACTGTTTGGTTGTATTGCTATTCTTTCCAGTCAACCCTGCCGGCACCACATTGTTGCGCCACCTTCCATCCTCGGAATCAGGAGATTTTGTCCATTCTGTACATCAAATCTTACTTCAGCAGATCATGTGTTTCCCTGTGCGTCCCATTCACAAACTGATTGCACAACTCTTTACCTATGGCACTAGTCGATTCTGGTCGTGCTTGTTTGGTTGCCAATACTGCTCCCAGCATCCTGATAACATACTTAGGAGCTACTACAAGAAGGAGAAAACATAGCCAGTGCATTGTTTATAAAGCCTGGATCATGCATAGACTAAGAAAGGCTGGTGGGTGCATTAGTTATTCATCCATTAATTCTGTGACCGAAGGTCCTGGAATCTGCACTGTACGTGAGCCCTTTATCCAAAGTTATTTGTCTACATATATGAGCTCTACTCGGTTTTCAACAGATCACTCCGGTCTTTCTATACACAATATTCATTAGTCAAGCTGGTGGACTGAATACCAGAGCCATGCTCACTATTATAGCGGCCTACGCCTACACCGTGTGAAAATTTTCAGCGCGAAATTCTTGAATTTTAAAAGTAAACCACCCCCACCTAGTAGTCACATGTGGCATTGAAGATTCCAAATAACGTGTTGTGCCTGTTTGCATTGAAAGAGTAGCCTAGGCATATTTCTTCTATGTACCCTTGTTTTCCTGTTAGCTCCCTACAAGGTTGTAGAAATATCTCTAGTGTAACAAACCAGCTTGTTTTATCAATTAACACCAAACTAAAATAAGGGTTTGTTATGAATGTTTCCTCGGTTCTCTTGGAAATTATGACCGTGCAACTACGATTTGGTGAACTGGATGGACGTCACTAGTTTCATCGTTGTGTTTACTTCTATTCCACTAGATCCACTTGGCGTCGGCTACCATTAGCTCTAGCTAACTTGTCCATTTGACTGTGTTGTCTTTACATGTGAGACCTCCCGGGCTTACTCATTGTTGTGACTGTTATCCTGACATGCAGACACCACCACCTGACAGAAGACGGATTTGAGCACCCATTTTGTACAATTTTCCTTTTTTGTCTCTCCCCTGCTCCGCTCCCCAGCTCAGCTCCTCCCATCACCACCATTTTTTCGCGCACTGCCGTACACCTCCCCAATCCTCCAAGATGGTCTTATAAAGCCTGGGTGATGCTTAGGCTAAGAAAAGCTGGTGGGCACATTAGTTATTCATCCATTAGTTTTGTTAACAAGTTCCTGGAATCTGCATTGTACCTAAGCTATAATTTCCCTTTCTCCAAGCTGGGTTGTCTACATGTGTGAGTTCTATTCCATTTTCCATCGCTCACCCCGGTCTCTACACTCAACGTTGATTAGTCAAGTTGGTGGATGTGTACCGAAAGAGCCATGCTCGCCATTATATACATCGTTCTATGTCGTCTGAATTTTTTCAGAGAGAATGCTGGAACTTTAAAGGAAAACCACCCCCAACTCGTAGTGATATGTGGCCTTGAAGATTGCAAATAACGTGTTGTGCATATTTTTATTGAAAAGTAGCCTAGAAATATTACCTCTTTGTATCTTATGTTCTCATGTTACTACAAGGTTGTAAAACCTGTCTCTAATATAATGAATGGTAGGGATCTTGCTTGTTTCTTCAATTAACACCCAATTGAAATAAACATGACATGTAGTACAGAAGAAAATATCAGCGTCATGATGATATAATGTAGTGGTTAGAATCTAATTAAAAGAAAGAAGATGTATTTTTGGTCATGTATATCTTGAATGTTGCAATTAGAGGATTGGAGGTTCTATTCGTGTTCCTCTATTTTAGTTTGGTTATCCAAATCTAGGTACAATAACAAGTGAGAGTTCCCCAAATCTCAGTGACCTTACTGCCTCCCGTGTCACCCGCATGCGACTCTGGAAGCGCCGCCCCATTCACTCCAGAGGCCACCATCGTCATGCATGTGTAACTCCTTGCTATCACCGGAGGAAGCCATCCCGGGCAAATGACAGAGCTAGGACATATCCTTCAGCTGTCTTCCATCCCGATTGTAATCGTCCTCCTCCTCCGATCTTCTTGATCTCGCTGACCTCGGTCGACATTCCACGTGATCTGGAAGTCGCCTTCAAACCATCTGCTGGTTGGCTTGCTCCAAGTTGTCAGCAACGCCGACCTCTTGCTGCTCCAGATGAGGTGAACTTCCGTTCACTCGTATTCATTCCAATGACCATCTCCGCGGTGCTCTAAGTGTCTTCCACTGATTTCTTCGCCCTCTCCCTATGCATGCTAACCTCGGGCCTCATATGCTATGGCCTCGCCGCGGCGTGGCCATCAGTAATGGACAGGGTTATAGGCATGGCGCCCTAATTCTCTATCAACATCTTCGGACATGTTGCCATGGCAAGCACGCTGCCACGACTACCCATGCACCGATGGCAATGGGGAATAGCAAGCCACTATGTTCAAAGATATTGACAAAGCTCCAGAGGTGACATCACAATCTCAATACTCATATTGAATTTGATCACTAAGTGTTGGAGGCAGGCAATGGCGTGTGCTCGACATCTCACCTTCCATGGCCATGGCTAGGACCGTGCGCATGTGTGGTTGTCTTCAGGTATGTGCAAAATGAATAGGGAGAAAGAGGATGCTTTGCGGTGTGTTGTGCCAACGCGGTTCACAAAACCGTGCATAAGGCGACTGTGAGTTGGCGATCCGTGCTTTGCAGCAGTTTCTGTTTCATCCTTTGGCAGGGCCATGTTTTATTTTTGTTATTCTTTTTATTTTTAGCTTTTTTAATGTGTGCATTTTTAGAGGAAGATCTTGACATTTGTTTTAGAGAAAGATCTTGACATTATGATGTTGCAAGGCTGGTGGTATCTCATTGATATTAATATATTTTCTTTGTCGTAAAAAGGTCCGTGTCGCTCTTTGAACATGTTGGAACGTAGGTTTCCAACGTTTAAACATCTGATGTCAGCAAGTTACATGCTCTTGTATCTGAATCGGCATATGCAATTTGTTCCCAGATGTGAATATGCCAACCTAATTATTTTATTTTATTCCCTACTACACCACCAATAGTGGTTTTCGAGGCAATCATCGTATACATATTGCCAGCGCGACCAATGCACAAGGCGGACGCATTACATGTTTTTTTTCAAAATGGGGGGAAACCCCGGCCTCTACATCAAGTGATGCACACAGCCTTTTTATTACGAAGTTTTGCAATTCAAAGTATTACACTCATGGATCAGCCAAGGTTGAGACAAATATCAACCATCTAAACATGATAAGCAACAAGTAACTAGACATTTTGAATTCTACTAATGTGCCGCCACCCATAAGCCTGGAAGTAGAAATCCCGAGTGACCGTCAAGAGCTGGTTGTAGCCAATAGCCATGCTTTCCTGCTGATCTACTGGAAGGAGATAAGACCATAAATTGCACCGCCATACGGATAACCTGCAAGAAGTTTATACCAGATTTTTTGTTATCATTCCGACATTTCCAAATTGCCCAACATAAAGCGGAAACACCAATACGTATACTCGCTTTATTTCGTTTATCCATCCCGTTTAGCCAATTTCCAAAAATATTGGTTATATTGGAGGGTGGTGTGATATTGTAAGTGAAGAAAATAATTCGCCAAATAATACGAGCAAAAGGACACGAAAGAAACAAGTGTTCGACTGTCTCTATGGAGTCACAAAAACAACATTTTTGACAACCCGTCCAATTGCGCTTTGCTAGATTGTCTTTTGTGAGTAAGACCTTGTTACTGAGGAACCACATAAATACTTTAACTTTAAGTGGGATTTTTAGCTTCCACGTGTATTTTCTCAAATACCTTGTATGATCATTCATTAGATCTAAATACATAGATTTGACTGAAAATAAACCCGTGGATGGTAATTTCTAAACAAAACTATCAGGTTCTTCACTAAGTTGTACTTTCATTAATCTTCGACATAAATGCAGCCATTCATTCCATTTATTACCAGTCAAGGCCCTTCTAAAACCAATATTTAGAGGATTTTGGCCTAGAACATCCGTCACAAGGACATTTTTCCTTCTGACAATGTTATATAACGAAGAGTACTGCTGCGCTAAATTCGTGCCACCTAACTACACATCTCCCCAAAAGCAAACCGTTGATCCATCTCCAATTTTGAAAAAACCTCTTTCAAAAAAGTCTTTTTTAACCCTCATAAGGCCCTTCCAAAATGGTGAGTCGTACGGTTTCTCCTCCACTTGGGCTAACTTCTTATGATGTAAGTACTTATTGTGTAGCAATTGCTGCCACATGCCCTCTTCAGTAAGTAATTTGAAAAGCCATTTTATTAACAAACACCTATTTTTAAGTTCTAGTACTTCTATTCCTAATCCTCCCCGATCTTTTGGACGACAAATAATATTCCATTTAGATAGCATGTACTTTGTTTTAGTCATGACAATGCCAAAATAATCTTGATCTAAAAAACTCTAATCGTTTCCTCACACCAATAGGTATCTCAAGGAAATAAAGCATAAACGTGGGTAAGCTTGTGAGCACCGAATTAATTAAAACCAAGTGGTCCCCATACGAGAGCATGTTACTTTGCCAACATCCCAATTTGGCCATAAAACGACTCTCAATTGGATTTCACTCCACGTTACGCAATTTTTTATAATGGATAGGTACTCCAAGATACCGAAAGGGAAGAACACTAGCCTCGCAACAAAAAATCTGCTTATACTATTGCTCCATTACCTTTGCTTCTCCAAAATAGAAGATATCACTCTTATGGAAATTAATTATCCATCATGATAGTTGTTCAAAAATACTTAGGATTAGCTTCATGTTTACAGACTTATCTAGATCGTGTTCCATAAACAAAATGGTGTCATCGGCATATTGCAAAATAGAAATGCCTCCCTCTACCAGATGAGGTATAAGGCTTTCCACTTAGCCATCCTCCTTCACTCATGCAATTAAAATTGCTAACATGTCTGCCACTATGTTAAAAAGCAAAGGAGATGGCGGGTATCCCTGACTTAAATCTTTTCGTGTTTGGAAATAGTATCCAATACCATCATTAACCCTTATTCCAACACTCCCGCCTTGCACATAGTTTTTGACCCATGCACAAAAATAGGGATCAAAACCTTTCATTTGTAAGGCTTGTTGAAGAAACGGCCATTTTACTTTGTCGTATGCCCGTTCAAATTCAATCTTGAAAAGCACACCATCTAATTTATTACGGTGTAATTGTAATTCATGTATTGTTTCATGTAGAACAACCACTCCCTCAAGAATGTGTCTACCGGGCATGAATGTCATTTGTCTTGGTTTAATGATCTTCTAAGACAAATTTGATATACGATTAGTCGCAACTTTAGTGAAAATTTTAAAGCTCACATTTAGAAGACAAATTGGTCTATAGTGTTGTATTTGCACCGTGTTCTCCTTTTTGGGAAGTAGAGTTATCACGGCAAAATTCAACTTAAACAATGGTAACTCCTGCTGATGTAAAAGGCCAAACAAAGCCATTAGATCAGATTTAATAATCTCCCAAAAGGTCTGATAAAACTCTATAGGGAAACCGTCGGGCCCTGGAGCTTTATTATGTTCTATCTGAGAAATTGCCTAAAAAATTTCTTGCTCGGTGAATACATCTGTTAGTATATCATTTTCCTCCAAAGAAAGTTGTGGTACATCCATAATCTGATTCTCCATCAAAGAGAAACCATTCTGATCTGGATCCCCGAAAAGCTTTTTATAATATTCTGTAATATATACTTTAAGATTATTTTCACCCACTATGGTTCCCTCGTCTTGTTCGAGCTGAAATATTTTTTCTTTCTATGCTTACCCTTTGCTATGAGGTGGAAATATTTGGTGTTGTTTCTACCTTCTTGTACATGTTTAACCTTGGCTCTTTGAGCCCACTTGGTCTCCTCATCACGCATAAGGGTGTTGACACGTTCATTCGCTTTTCTCAAGGTTTCCTTTTCATTTGCACTTAACGAAATTGTTTCAGCTTTAGTGTCTAAGTCATCAATGATCGACAAAAGCCTATCCTTTTCTTTTTGTACTTTCCACTCATATTTTTAGCCCACCCTTTTAAAAATTGTCGCAAGTGACGAATTTATTCTGCTATATTTGAATAGGAGTATCACCCAGATACACTATTCCATTCCTTCGCTACCATCTCATAAAAACCCTCCTGACGCAACGAGGGTAGTTCAAAAGAAAAGCGCGCTTTATTTCCGATGTGGGTTTGATTTCCCGAGCCAATTAACAAAGGTGTATGGTCCGAGCCCGATCTAGAGGAAATTTAGCATTTAATATATTAGTATCAACTTGCCGTACCTCCCACTGGTATAAATCATCGGGCAGGACCCACTTGAGTTGAGAAACAATTTCTTCCATCGTCAAAGCTTCGCCCTGGACCGTGATTCTACTAAGCCTAGTATTTTCCACTCTAGGTCTTACAGTACCTGTAAGAGGCAGCTCCCAGAACATCAGGTCTTCATGAGCGAATCCATAGCATATCATAGCCGGTTTAGGAGCATTTCTAATAGTACACTCATGCATAACATGATCAGCTGACAAACAAATATCACCAAGAACAGTTGTACAATCTTCCAAATGATGTCCTGGTTTGCGGCATCGATAACAAATGAGGCCTTTCTTCTTTTGTGCCTTAGCAACCTCACCAACCTGACCACCGGTGGCCGAGACTTGCTCCAATGGATTGTTGACAACCTCTGCCGTGGCATCCCGAACGGTTGCGGCATGCTGCCTTGGTTGCACAGCAGGCTGCCCAGACGCAGCGGCAGGCTTCCGCGGCACAGATGGCTGCCGCTAAAGAGCAGGGGTCCGTGCAGGGGGAGGAGGTACATCAGTAGCCACATTCTCCTGGGAGATATAGCATCCTCCTTCCCCGTACGCAGCCCGGCGATCTGCTTAGCAAAAGCAACCGCAGTTTCTTGCACCAATTTTGCCTACAAGCACGTTAGCTTCGGCTCCCTATCATCACAGTTTGCACGAGCACCACGACCTCTGACATTGCGATAAAAACCACTGCCCTCATGGTTGTTATTCCAATCACCAGCAGGACGAGGATGCCTCCCGTTGAAATTATTATATCCAGGGCTAGAATTATAACCAGCGTATCCTCCATTGAAACCTTGTGGTGCAGGTCCACTATTACCCTGATTATTTTCTTGGAAGTCAGTGAATCCTTCTCCATAGCCACCATTCTCTCCAGCCGACCCACTAGGGCCACCTTCAAAATAGTTTTTGCCTCAACCATTGCCAAAGCGCCCAAAACCTCAACCTCCACCTCTAGCATAGCACCACCATGGTATCCCCTTTCACGATTGGGAAAATTCCCTCCGCCACCACGGTTCATGATCAACGGGGAGACAGAGGTTGCGCCACCTAGATCGGCGTCGCTCTTTTTTTTTTTACTTGATCGGCGTCGCTCTTTGGTTGCAGTTCCAGGGGAAACCTAGGCTACGACGATATCCAGCCGTTGTTTGCCTCTTTTGATGAGTAAACAGCACCGTAAGTCATAGAACTTGTCCCCTACGTGCAATTAAGTCACACATCTTATAAAATAGACTAACCGGTCACACAAGTTGTCAAATGCGTGCACCGCAGGTCACAATCCGGTTAACCAGACGGTTTTTAACACAACGCATCACGCACGTGTCACGTTCGGTCAACATGGCACTTAAAATTTTACAAAAAACCCCTCATGTCTATCTGGCCGGGTTCATCTGAAATTGTATTTTTTTTGGATCAGATCACGTTAGTTACACAAAGTAAAAAAAAAGTTCACCTAAGGATTCACGTCGATCGAATCGATCTGATACTCGTTCCTGTTTGTGGCGTGCGCGTCAATGGAGGACGCGAGCGGCGGACCGGCGACCGCGGCCAGCTCATCGAGGACGCCGCATGTGGAGGAGAAGACCCTACGCGTTGAGGAGATGGCGCTGCCCGCTGATTTCCCCCATCTCCGGCTCGAACGGCGGGAGGCCTCGGTCCATGGTGAGTTTCTCTTCTCCCCATGATTTATGATTTCCATTCAAAGGAGGATTTTTAGGATATCCTGGTACTCTATGGGGGGCATTAGGAGTACCGATCAAATCAAATCTCGTGGCCTGTTCTTGCTGATATCGCTGATTACTATACTAGTGAGTTGCTGTCCCCTGTCCGTGATGATATGTTATTTTTTGTTCTTCACGTACGTTGAGGTTCTTAACCCTTCCGGTCTCCAGATTTAGGGTATTAACATTTTTGTTAGAAGTCCCTATTAACCTTGCGAGGCAGTCTCACGTGACGAGTTTTTTTTTTAAAACCGGCCGGTTAAGCAGATTGTGACCTACGGTGCACGCGTTTGACAAGTTGTGTGACTGGTTAGTCTATTTTACAAGTTGTGTGACTTAAATGCACGTTAGGAACAAGTTCTATGACCTCCGGTGCTATTTACTCCTCTTTTGATGATCAGACTGGGCCTTAGAATCATAGCCCAATTGGCTTTTTGATTGGACCAGCTGACTCAACTTATTGTCGGACTCGGGGCCCACAAAGTTCCCCTCATCGCGGCGAGTCAGCGTTACGGATTTCAAATTCCGTAAATTTCGAACTGCCCTTACCTTCGACGGAGAAGAAGCAGTTCTTCGTCTCCGGTGAGTTGATGCTCCCCTACCTCTCCTACGACATACTGTGATCCACTCTGCAGCATCAAATGAATCCAGTGCAAAGGTAGATGGCGACAAGGGGACATCCTTCTTCAACCCACGTTTACCTGCAGAGTGAGAAGAGAGACGTGAGGAAGAAAATTAAACATCACGTACTGACGTACCTGATCAGGAGATACCGCTAGCATGATCGCTGCCTCACGTTGCCTTCTTCTCTTCTCCTCCCTTTTCTTCACGGTCTTGGACGAAACCAGCTCCAGATCACAAAGCTCCGGATCTCGCGACGCACAAAGGTAGTTCCAACTCCGAGGGAATGATTCCGGCGATCCAATGTGTAATTCCGACGAGAGAACATCTTCATTGTCGGACTCCGGTGAGATCGCCCAGAATCGCCCACCTGGTCGCCTTAACAGCTCTCCACTCATTTGTTTCTATTTCCGACGCATTACATGTTGCACCTTCGTTCTACAAAACACGCAGCAGCCAAAGAAAAAAAAAGATTGGTCTCTTTCATATCTTAGCATAATATATAATGATGCTACCGACATGACGGTACACCAGAAAGTGCAAAGGCTATTTTTAGTCGGTTCTAATTCACTTGTGTTAGCTGTGTTACTTTTTTATCCTGAAAAAAAGCCGCTCGCGCACGGACTAAGGCACTTACACACACACACACTTCTTGGAGCCTCATTCTGGCCGGTCCACAGCAACCATCACCACTCCCCTTCCTTCTCACAACCTTCCCTCCATGCATGCTCCGTCTCTATACCCGACCCACATGTAGTTGTGCAGAAAAAGCGTCGAACCCTGTCTAGCCCGGAAAACAAATGCAGCAGCCTGCAGCGAGGTAAAACTGTCCATTCCCCACCTCTTCTTGTATTGTAAAAACTCCATGTCTTGATTTCAAATTTGAATACACATTTGGTATTTCTGAGATGAAATTAATTTTCAATTCAGGGGTTTAAATAGGTTAAATGAAGACAATTCGTACATCACGGGCTCATGTTTGTTCCCTTCTGAATATTTGTGCGTCAGGGATTTGTGGTGTTGCTAGGTCTGCTCCGAACTTTATTGCAATCTGCATATCCTCGACGCGTTGTCACCTCATTGTTGTGCTGGCTACCCTCCTCGGAAATCAGCGGCAGTGCCTTGTTTCTACTTTCTAGCTGCTGGTAGGAGATGGTTTGTTCCCATATGCCTCTCATTCACAACGTGTTGCATTGTTCCTAGCTGCTGTAATTGTCCGTAATTTCTCACTTGGGATTCTTCGCTCTGGTGGAGTATACTTCTATTACAAGAATATTGTTAGTGGCCACAAGTAGACTATCGATCGAGCCATCGAGGCAGAGCGTGTGTCCTTTATAAGGGAGGGTCATGCTTAGACCAGCGACACAGTTGGTGAGCCTATTTGTTATCCGTCCATTAACTTTGTGACAAGTATTTGTAGCCATGTTGTACATGAGCCTTAATTATTCTTTCTCCCAAGAGTTTTGTTTCTGTACAAATGGACCTATTACAAAAAATAAAAAAAAAAAATTTAAGTTGTCAAAAAAATCTGAACAAAAATTTCGCATATACATCCGGACATTCTATGCCCGTACACAAGTTTTCAGAAAGAATGAACATTTTATGTGACTTGTGTAAAAAAAACAAAAAATATGTTGGGTGTCGTCTACACCCAACACTGATTAGCCATTATCGTTACTGCTATCCCCAATTGATGCACGGGGATTTTGCTTAACTTGTTCATGTAGGAGTTCATGTTAGAGTACACCATAGTTAGGTATTAAAGTAGATCATGGATTGATATATTTCGTAGTTTAGACTTCTATCTCTACTATTGTTCTTAGTGGCCAAGTCTTCTAATATTATATAAACAGTTCAAGGGATCACAATGTAATCACGCAATAAGCAATACAATTTATCAACACAATTAACTATTATTGCCTTCATGGTATCAAAGTCTCTCGTTTCTCAACCTAGGATTTAGCCCACCACTTCCACCGCGGCGCCCCCCGGGAGAAAAATCTCTACTGGGGCCACAAAACTCGTAAATTAGAACCAATAGACATCGTTCAAATTTTCTCACCGGTCGTTTGACCGGCGTTTCTTCTTATTTCGACGATCATAGATCAGATTGTGCTACCCACCACAGCATGTCGTCATCACACGCCTCTACTCCAACTCGACATCGACTCATCTCCGGCAAATCATCGCCAACGATCGTGCCAAGGATGTTGTGTGCGACGCCCCAAGGGACGCCTTCACGTGTCGTCGCCGGCTTCTCGGTCCGCACATCGCCACCTCATCGGCTCGTCTTTGTAAACCATCTGTAGATAGAACAACCAATACTCCTAAACCAGGGGATCACTCACGTATATATATAGAAACAGAGTACACAAAAAGTCCAGGTCGGATAATACTAAGAGGAGCCTGTGTCGAACCTAATTTCATATCTAACATCCCCTTAATCTTAGCCTGAGTAAGGTTAAGATTACGTCTAAACTCATGTAGTAGATTTACAGGAAAAACTTTAGTAAAACCGTCAGTGACTTGATCTTTATTGGAGATGAACTTGATATCCAAAAATTTACTGGTAACTTGTTCACGAACAAATTAATAATCAATCTCAATATGCTTGGTCCTGTCATGGAACACTAGATTGGCAGATAAATAAGTAGCTCCTGTTAGAGTATATTTGTGTATTGTAGTTTCCTCATATGTTAGGGGGCTTTTTGTATATTTGCACCTGTACATGTACTATATATTCTGGCCTTTGGCCCTCTGGTAATACAAGAGATCTATTACCCTAACATGGTATCAGAGCCGTAAGGCTTTTTTTCGCTGCCGCCGCCCGCCCCGGCACCTCGCCGCCGCGCCCGGCCGCCGCCGCCGCCGACCCTGGCCGGCGCCTCCTCTTCCGCGCCCGCCGCCGGCCGTCGCCGTCGCCGACCCGCCCTGTCGCCGCCGCCTCCTCTCCCTCGTCGCTGGCCGCCGGTCCTCCCCCGGTCGCCGCCCCGCCTGCTGCTGGCCCCTCGGTCGCCGCCCTCCAGCCGCCGCCAGATTCGGTCAGATCCGATCTAGGTCGGTTTAAAAAAAAATGTCTTCCTCGTCGGGCTATGTTGCGATTCCTCGCTGCCCGGTGATTTTTGATGGCGCGAATTATCTTGATTTCGCTGCCTTCATGCGCGTCCATATGCGCGGTCTTCGCCTTTGGAGTGTGCTTTCCGGTGAGGTCTCCTGTCCACCGTGCCCCGTTGTGCCTCCTGTGCCTCTTGCACCGACGCCCGTTGTCCTTGCCTCCGATGCTACTCAGGCGGTCAAGGATGCAGCCCAGAGTGCTGATGACTTTGCTCGGGCTGATTATGAGCGTCGTGTCCAGGCGCATTCTACTGCTACTGCGACCTACCGGCTAGATTTGGCTGACTACACTCAGTGGATTGATGAGGATGCTCGTGCTGCTGCTATTCTCACTTCCAGTGTTCTACCTCAGTATGCGGCTGAGTTCATGGGCCTTCCCACTGCTGCTGCTCGGTGGGCTTTTCTTCGTCAGCGCTATCAGCCATCTGGAGATGCTCTTTATCTGTCTGTGGTTCGTCAGGAGCATGAGCTTAAGCAGGGTGATTCTACTATTGATGATTTCTATACTCAGAGTGCTGCTATTTGGCGTCAGCTTGACTCTCTTCGTACAACGGTGTGTAACACCTGTCCCTGTTGTCTGATTGTGCGCGCGGATCTGGAGTTTCAGCGCGTATTTGAGTTCTTGTCACGGCTCCGCAAGGAGTTTGAGCCACGCCGTGCCCAGCTGCTTGCCCGTGGTCGTGTTCCGCTCTCTGAGGTACTGGCTGAGCTTCGTGCTGAGGAGACTCGTCTTCGTGGTGCTGGTCTTCTTGAGGTTCCTTCTGTTCTTGCTGCTCGTGGTCCCCCCGTGTCGCCGGCTTCGTCGCGGCCTCTCGCGCCACCGTTACTCTCTACTCCACCGGCCCAGGGTCAGAGTCACTCTCAGCAGCCTTGTGGTTCTCGTCCTCCCTGTGCCCACTGTGGCAAGCCTGGCCACGATATCTCTGGTTGCTGGACGAGGGATCCACGCTTACGTCAGCAGTATTTTGCTCGTTGCCAGTCTGGTTCTTCAGGATCTTCTGCTGTTGCCTCTGGACCTCCTACTAGTGCTTCTGGACCTCCTGCTGGTGCTCTGTCTGATTAGGATATTATTCGTGGTCTTCGTAGTCTGCTTGCTGCTAAAGGCTCCTCCTCGTCGGGTACTGATGGTTCTGTGCCTAGTTCTTCTGGCACCGCGCGACCATCATCTTCTACACAGTCAGGTACGTCATCCCCGTGGTATCTGGATTCTGGAGCTTCTTTTCATATGACTTCTGCGTCTTCTATTCTTTTTGCTCTTCGCTCTCTTATTTCTCCTGTCCGTGTTATTACGGCTGATGGTACCTCTCTTCCTGTTTCCAGTCGAGGCACCCTCTCTACTTCCTCCTTCTCTGTTCCTGATGTTTCTCATGTTCCCAGCCTTAAGATGAACCTTTTCTCTGCTAGTCAGTTCACTGATTATGGTTGTCGTGTCATTCTTGATGCTGATTCTTGTGCTGTTCAGGACCGTCGCACACAAGCTCTGGTTGGAGCTGGCCCTCGCAGCATTGAGTTTCCGGGGCTCTGGGAGTTAGACTGGCTTCGCGTTCCTTCCGCTGACACTTCTTCTGCCACTTCTCCTGCGGTTGCTGCTTCTTTCACTGGCTCGTTTCAGCAGTGGCATCATCGGCTGGGTCATCTTTGTGGCTCCCGTTTATCATCCTTAGTTCGTCGTGATCTTCTGGGGCGTGTCTCAGTAGATGTGTCGTCGTTACATTCGCGTCAGGGTTGTAGGTTAGGTAAACGGATTCAGCTTCCCTATCCTACTAGTGTGTCTGTATCTCAGCGACCTTTTGATTTAGTTCATTCAGATGTGTGGGGTCCTGCTCCCTTTGCTTCAAAAGGGGGCCACCGATACTATATTTTGTTTATTGATGATTTTTCACGGTACACCTGGTTATTTTTTATGCGCTCACGTAGCGAGGTGCTTGCTATTTATCAGCGTTTTGCGGCCATGGTTCGTACTCAGTATTCCACGCCTATTCGTGTGTTTCATGCTGATTCTGCAGGAGAGTATATCTCCCAGCACCTGCGTGGCATCCTTGCTGAGCAGGGCACCCTTGCTCAGTTCTCGTGTCCCGGCGCCCATGCTCAAAATGGTGTCACAAACTTTATTGACTGAGAAAGCCAGGTTTGGTCTAGTCAAAGTTAAATACTGAAGAGCATCAACAATACTTCTGTAATTTTACTATCTTCTGAACCAAGTAGAGTGCCATCCGTCAAAGACAATGTGTCCTTTGTAGATAAGGGTGTAGGAGTGGGAGTACAACCTGGCATATTAACCTTTGCTAAAAGATCTTTAGCATATTTTTTCTGAGTCAGAACAAGACCGTCAACGGTTTTTGTAACCTCAATCCCAAAAAATAATTTAAATCACCAAGATCCTTGATAGCAAAGTTCTCTCTCAGATAATGAAGAATATTAGTAACTCCTTTATCCGAAGAACTAGTGACAATAATATAATCCACATATATGAGAACAAAAATTGTGACACCAAAATTGTTATATAAGAATAAGGATGTATCTTCTTTAGACGGTTGGAAACCAAGCTCAGATAATTTTGAGCTAAGACGAGAATACCATGCACGGGGAGCTTGTTTTAATCCATAGAGAGCTTTATCCAATTTGCAAACATGTTGCGTAAAACGTGGATTTACAAAACCAGGAGGTTGTTTCATATACACTTCCTCTTCCAGAACACATAAGAACGCGTTCTTGGTATCTAGCTGACGAAGAATCCATCCTTTGGACACAACAATGACTAGAAGAAGACGAACAATAGCTATTTAGACAATAGGACTAAAGGTATATTCATAATCAAGACCATACCTTTGTTTGAATCCTTTTAAAACAAGTCGTGCTTTGTATCTATCAATAGTACCATCTGCTCGCTTCTTGATCTGATAAACCCATTTGCAATCAACCAAATTTTTGTTTGATCTAGGTGGAACAAGATGCCATGTTTTATTTTGCATGAGAGCATCATATTCATCCACCATAGCTTGTTTCCAACTTGCATCACCAAGAGCTTCTTTGAGATTGCAAGGTTCTCCGGTAGATGTAAATAAACCATACCTTATAGTGCCATCTGTGTATATTTTGGGATTTTTTATACCTTTTTGCAAGTGTGTGTGGTGCAGACACAAAAGGAGGTTCAGGCACAATGTTTGCAGAAGATCCAATGCATCTGGGGCCATCGTCATCATCAATTCCCAAATTTCCATCCCTAGGAAACTGCGTGGACGCAGTATGAACAAGCATGATCAATAAACACATATGTTATATGGTTTATGATTAGTAGGAAATGCAAGCTATATTATTTGTACTCTAGTACAACTGGAAGACTAAAGGAGATATGCTCTTGAGGCAAATAATAAATGGATTTTATTATCATTTCTCAATTATTTCATAATAGTTTCATACTTTGCTATAACGGTATTAAGTGGAAACATTGAAACAGGTATGCATCAAGATCGGGATTTGTTCACCCTTGTGACAGGAAGATACACAGGTTCCTCGGTGAGTTTACATCCATAATGTTGCCACATGTGACTAGGTTACGAGAATGGGATATCATGGGAACGAGTAAAGAAGCATTTGTTATTAACGAGATTGAACAAGGTATAGTGATACCAATGATCAGATCTCGGACAAGTCAAGTATGGAAGTAACAAAGGGAACTGGACTCGACGTTTATGGTTCAAACGAAATTAAACATCATGGAATACACAGGGGTCATTATGAGCATCCCTGTCCCACTAATGATCATTGATATGAGAGATGTCTCGATCATGTCTGTGATGTTCCGGAACCGTAGAATAACACACTTAAGGTTTCGATGACTCTTAGAGATCATTATGGAATCACTAGAAGAGAGAGAGAGAGAAGAGAAAAACAGAAGTGTTTCGAGAGAGAACCGGAATAACTCTAGAAGGACTCGATGTGTTCCGGAGTGAACCGAAACGTGTTTCGGGTCAACGGGAATTAAATAATATGAAAATATATTAAATAATGAAATTAATATTATTTAATAAATATTAAAATTGGGATTTTAGGGGCATCCCACCTCGTTGGGCCCTCCCGGAGGGAGGGCCCCATGAGGGAGGCCGCCGCCCTAGAAAGGAGGGGGCGGGTGAGCCTTGTAGGAACACGTGGAACCCAAGGCCACCACTAGCCAGCCACCTCCCTCTCCCTACTGCCTTTTTTAGTCCCACATGGGGAAGCCCTTGAGAAGGGAACACCCCCTTCCCTATATAAGAAAGGTCCTATGGGTGGGGAAATACACACCAATAATCACTTTCCCTCCCATGAGGTTCCCAAGATTGGAACCGCATACATGGATAGGGATATCTCTCTCACTCGTTGCTTCTGCGATGGCATGGTTCCTTGAAGAATTGTACACGGAAGAGATGACACAACTACAACATGCCGTTGTGCTATAGGGATCCCAGCCAGAAGATGTATTTCTTCACTCTTAACAAGGATAAGAGAACCGGAGATTGTCATCGTGCACCGGATGTGTGCGAAATCATGGAGGTGCTATCACTTGTGGCACCTAGATTGTTGTACAAGGACCAGGGGAGAATTGCGAGGAGCTTCACGACCTTGAGGTTGGCTATGAGTACGACTATATCACTCACGTTTCCCACGAAACGTTAAACGCTTTCGGTGTACAAGGGTATGTTACCGAAACCTTCTCCATCGGGTGTTGTTCTAGTCATAAAAAAATTGTGTTTTCCACTACGAACTCCTTCACCTCGGGCCTCCACTCTCGTGTTTCTTATGCTTCAGGTGCTTCTCCTCGCCAAAAAATACTCCTAAAAAAATCCTAGGTCCACTCGACTTCATTTAGGTCCCTAAATCTTAAAAATACGCAAAACATGTTTTTTCTATCCTGCAGAGTTATAAACCAAATAAAAGGGATCATTGGTAAATACTCATAAATCAGTGTCAAACATGAATATAACATCATATACGTTGTAAATATATGTGACAAGTATCAATAAACTATAAAGTTCATGTATGTATTTTTCATTTATCAATGCCACACTAGTTAAATTCAGTAATAATATGCTATTGTTATGAATCTATTGCATGTGGATGGCGAATATAATAATTTTAGCCTTTTTTGTATTATTGCTCTTAATTCAATAATAACATCATCATTTAAAAAATCATACGAATATTGGTGGTGTGCCCCATGCTACCACTAAGGTACTTACTGGTAACATGCACCCCAACGTTATCAGTATGATTTAAGAGTGGTGA
Organism: Avena sativa; assembly: GCA_916181665.1. Taxonomy (NCBI): domain Eukaryota; kingdom Viridiplantae; phylum Streptophyta; class Magnoliopsida; order Poales; family Poaceae; genus Avena; species Avena sativa. Next base: position 431,740,650 of record OV702296.1, read on the forward strand.
ATTACAAGTAGCTGAGAGGCGGCTATATATATAGAGTTCACAAGGGATGGAAAATGAGAAACAAAAGCTGTGTTAAAATGGAACCTGAAAAATGGAAATATCTATGTTTGCCAAGTCTGTTTTTCAAAAACACTCGGCAAACATAGATTTGTTGATAGTTTTTGACAAGGACACTCGGCGAACATTGGCAAAAAGCAATCTTTGGGGAGGAACTTGGGAGGGAAAAAGGACCACAAGTTTGTCAAGTATTTCGAAAAAACACTCGTTAAAGAATTGGCGTGAAGCCATCTCCTCATGTGGGAGGAAATCGGCGGGAATATTCTCAAACCTTTGCGGAGTGTTGTTAGGGGACACTTGGAAAAGGCCACGCACCGTTAAGGGCCAGGTTTTGCCTAGTGTCGAATTTTTGCTCAGTGTATTTTCAATATTTTGCCGAGTATAAGTTGTTTGTTGAGTGTCTCCTGGTCTGGTACTTGGCAAACCTGTTTCAAACATAATACTCTTGGCAAACAGTGGGATACCCACCAAAAATTGATGTTTCCTTAGTGATGTATACCGCACCTTATTGACAATATAAGATCAAATTCGGCAGGATTTGGTACATAGGAGAGCAAGACAAATACTTACATGAAATTGTGAGAACACTCTAGGAGCTAATACTTTTCTTATCCACGTATGATTTGCGAAGTAAGGCTACATCTTCCAACTTTCCAAAGGTACATAACAAGTCTTTGTGTCCCCCTGACACTCCGACTTCCTCGATCGGAAGTGGCGGTGTTGAGAATATAAATATGTTGCCTATCGTCTTTTCATCGGTTTGGACTTTTGGAGTAATTGGCTAGGACGATAATTTAATATGGTATCAAAGCTAGACGTCTTGAGTTTAAATCATGTCTAACGAAGTACTAAAAATACATATATGTGGACACCCGAATCCACGTCCTAGGTCCGTAAACAAAAGAAAAAAGGCACCGTCCTATACGTGAGGGAGTGTTGAGAATATAAATATGTTGGCTATCATATTTCCATCAGTTCGGATTTTTAGAATAATTGGCTACTGCAACAATTCAATAGGGGGGGGGGGGGGGGTCTTGGTCCAAGACACCACGTGGACGTCTCCCGGTGGAGGTGCCACAACGACATGTGTGTCACCATGTGCAGCATGCATGTTCATCGACTCACTGCCTTGTTGATGATGTTTTTTTAAAAAAATTATAAAGGTGGAGGCTTGATATCTCTTCCGGTGTCCTCTCCACGGCGCTGGACTTATGCAGTAGCCGCTGGCTATAGTGGTTACAGGAAATTAAAGAAATCGTTTTTATTTCTCGATCTATTAGGATTTTATATGAAATTTTTGGATAATCATTTTATCCTTAGTCTCTAGCTTATTGTAAACATATGGAGAGATTCAACAAATTCTATTTCAGATGATTTTCAACAATTCTCGTTTACATTTTTTTGCGGGGTAATTCTCGTCTACATACACGCTCTGTATATTATTATGCTATACTATACGAGAGCCCTGACCATGCATCTAATTTTAATTTTATTTCTCTGAAGATCACCAATTAACAGGCTACCCGAAATAGCGCACCTATTTGAGCATATCTAAATTTATCCAACTATACTAGTTTGATCTCGGGAGTCTGAGGCTAGTACAACACCCACATAGTCCGGACTCAGATACTCCACGTGTGGCAATGCACAGATCCCGGGCATGCACGGGAATAACGAAACCAACTTCCAAACGGTACGTAGAGCTGCTCCGCCGCGGGGGGAGAGGTGAGATGGAGAATTAGAGAGACAGGGCTAGAGGAGTTTGGTCGATCTCTTGATCGAATCGATCCACGGCCGGGTCGGTCACCATGGCCTACCTACACAGGAGATCGATGGAATTCTTGAAGACCTTCGAGGTGCCGGCGAAGAACCCGTCGGAGGACGCGCAGCGGCGGTGGCGGGATGCCGTCGGCACGCTGGTCAAGAACCGGCGGCGCCGCTTCCGCATGGTCCCCGACCTCGACAAGCGATCACAGGCCGAGACCCAGCGCCGCAACATCCAGGTGATTTTCATCCTCTCGATCAATCGATCTACCTGCTGCGCGTACGTGCGAGCCTGCGGTGCATGGCTAGACCGGGTTAATCAGTCTTTAATCTATGTGCGTTACGATTCCCCAGTCAAATTTGACCGCGCAGTATGTGAATTCATAACTCTTGCATGCATTGCTGTGGTCAATGCAATTTATTAAAGCACAGACAGTGCGATCGATTGTGTCTTTGTGTGTAACGTAGACACATGGAGAGAGTTAAGCTGGCTTAAATCTCAGGTCTTCATCAGGATAACTTATGGAATTGCTCTAGTATTAAGGCTAGAATATATGGAAGTAATTAATGTGATATTCTGGTGTACTCACATAGGGAATTTGTGAAAGATTTTTAATAGAGTAACGATTATGAAAAGCCTATACTACATATATTAAGTAGACAAGATCATGCCACTAATTTGTGGTCTATAAACTAGAAACATGATGTATGAACTGTATAATATGGTTCCAAAACGGACCTCTCATTAATTTGTTGACCTATTAGACTTTACAAGAGAATCTGCAGATATAAGGCATGGGCAATTCAAGAAATTCTCACATAAATATACAAAGTAAATTATCCCTTCTATTTGTATATTTTCTGCTGATGATGTTTCGCTGCATCTCCACAGGAAAAGCTTCGTGTTGCCCTGTACGTGCAGAAGGCGGCCCTCCAGTTCATCGATGGTACGTACCACCACAGCATCCTTAATTTCCAAAACGAATTAATTCCATTAGATTCATGCCCAATATATTCCCCTGATCGATCGTAACATCAATGGCAATGCTCTTGCGTTCCCTCGCTGCAGCCGCCCACAGGAAAGAGCACCCGCTGCCGGAGCTGGCGCGCCAGTGCGGCTTCTCCATCAGCCCCGAGGAGCTGGCCTCGCTGGTGCGCGGCAAGGACTCCAAGAGCCTCCGCCACCACAAGGGCGTCGACGGCCTCGCCCGCAAGATCAACGTCTCCCTCGCCGACGGCATCAAGTCCGACGACGTGGGCCTCCGCACCGAGGTCTACGGCGCCAACCAGTACGCCGAGAAGCCGCCGCGCACCTTCTGGATGTTCCTGTGGGACGCCTGCCAGGACATGACGCTCCTGCTGCTGGCTTTCTGCGCCGTCATCTCCGTCGTCATCGGCGTCGCCACCGAGGGGTTTCCGGGCGGCATGTACGACGGCGTCGGCATCATGCTCACCATCTTCCTCGTCGTCGCCATCACCGCCGCCAGCGATTACAAGCAGTCGCTCCAGTTCCGGGACCTCGACAGGGAGAAGAAGAAGATCGAGATGCAGGTCACACGAGATGGGTTCCGGCAGAAGGTGTCCATCTACGACATCGTCGTCGGCGACATCGTGCACCTGTCCATCGGCGACCAGGTGCCCGCGGACGGGTTGTTCGTTGACGGGTACTCGTTCCTGGTGGACGAGTCGAGTCTGTCCGGCGAGAGCGAGCCGGTGCACGTGTCGACGACGAACAGGTTCTTGCTGGGCGGGACCAAGGTGCAGGACGGGTCGGCGAGGATGCTGGTGACGGCCGTGGGGATGCGCACGGAGTGGGGGAACCTGATGGAGACGCTGAGCCAGGGCGGCGAGGACGAGACGCCGCTGCAGGTGAAGCTCAACGGCGTCGCCACCATCATCGGGAAGATCGGGCTCGTGTTTGCCATAATGACGTTCACCGTGCTCATGGGGCGGTTCCTGTGGGTAAAGATGCATTCAGCCGGCGGTCTGCTGGAGTGGGCCATGGAGGACGCGCTGTCCGTGCTCAACTTCTTCGCCGTGGCCGTCACGATCATCGTGGTCGCCGTGCCGGAGGGCCTGCCGCTCGCCGTGACGCTCAGCCTGGCGTTTGCCATGAAGAAGCTCATGCAGGAGCGCGCGCTCGTGCGACACCTGTCGGCGTGCGAGACCATGGGGTCGGCAAGCTGCATCTGCACCGACAAGACCGGCACGCTCACCACCAACCACATGGTTGTCGAGAAAGTCTGGGCAGCCGGCTCGGCGACCACGGTGAGCACCGCCAACGGCTTCGAGGAGCTCACCTCGTCTGCCTTGTCGGAGGCGTACACGAAGCTGCTTCTCGAGGGCGTCTTCCAGTGCTCTGGCTCCGAGGTGGTCCACGGCAAGGACGGCACGACCACCGTCATGGGCACGCCCACCGAGTCGGCCATCCTCGAGTTCGGGCTCGGGGTGGAGAAGCACAAGTGCATCGAGCACGCCGCCGCCGCGAAGCTCAAGGTGGAGCCGTTCAACTCGGTGAAGAAGACCATGGGTGTTCTCGTGGCGTCTCCGAACGCCGCCGGCCGGCCACGGGCGTTCCTCAAGGGCGCGTCCGAGGTCATCCTCCGCAAGTGCAGCAACGTGGTCGTGGACCGCCACGGCAGCATCGTGGCCCTCACAGAGAAGGATTACACCAAGCAGGTGGCTGGCGCGATCGACACGTTCGCGTGCGAGGCGCTGCGCACGCTCTGCCTGGCGTACCAGGACGTGGGCGGCGAGGGCGAGATCCCCGCCGACGGGTACACGCTGATCGCCGTGTTTGGCATCAAGGACCCGCTCCGGCCGGGCGTGAGGGAAGCCGTGGCGACCTGCCACGCAGCCGGAATCAACGTGCGCATGGTCACCGGCGACAACATCAGCACGGCCAAGGCGATCGCGAGGGAGTGCGGCATCCTCACTGAGGACGGCGTCGCCATCGAGGGGCCCGACTTCCGGGAGATGAGCCCTGAGCAGATGAGGCAGATCATTCCTAAAATCCAGGCGCGTATCAGTCTCCATTTGCCAGGCTTCTTCTTCTGAACTTGGTGGATGCCGATGGTGACATTGTTGCTTGCTGTGTCTTGCAGGTGATGGCACGGTCTCTGCCGCTGGACAAGCACACGCTGGTGACCAACCTGAGAGGCATGTTCAACGAGGTGGTGGCCGTCACCGGCGACGGCACCAACGACGCGCCGGCGCTGCACGAGGCCGACATTGGGCTCGCCATGGGAATTGCCGGAACAGAGGTTTGTATTGTACAGTGTACCTCCATGCCATTATTTCTGAAGTGGTCGTCAGTTACAAACGTTTGTTTGTGAATTGTCAGGTTGCCAAGGAGAACGCCGACGTGATCATCATGGACGACAACTTCTCGACGATCATCAACGTCGCCAAATGGGGCCGCTCCGTCTACATCAACATCCAGAAGTTCGTGCAGTTCCAGCTCACCGTCAACGTGGTCGCCCTCATGGTCAACTTCGTCTCTGCAACTGTCACAGGTACAGATAAACTTAAACTCCACTGATATCTCTGTCCGCTTCTGAATTACGTGCCTTCAAATTTATCTGTTCAGGGAGCGCTCCCCTGACGATCGTGCAGCTGCTGTGGGTGAACCTGATCATGGACACACTGGGCGCGCTGGCGCTGGCCACGGAGCCGCCGAGCGACGCGATGATGCTGAGGCCGCCCGTTGGCCGCGGCGACAACTTCATCACCAATGTCATGTGGAGGAACATCGCCGGCCAGAGCATCTACCAGCTCGCTGTGCTCGGCACCCTCCTCTTCAAAGGGGACAGCCTACTGCAGATGAACAGCGACAACGAACTGCTCAACACATTTGTGTTCAACACGTTTGTCTTCTGCCAGGTACAGTACATCTCTCTTCCCATGCCAGAGCCTCTACGAGATCGAAGCACAAATATGTCAAATTTTTCTCTGTTTCAATTGATACAGCATTTACTTCTGAATTCTGATACAGGTTTTCAACGAGGTAAACAGCCGAGAGATGGAGAAGATCAACGTCTTCAGCGGCATGTTCAGCAGCTGGGTCTTCTCGGCGGTGGTGGCCGCCACCGTCGGGTTCCAGGTGATCCTGGTGGAGCTGCTGGGGACGTTCGCCGGCACGGTGCACCTCAGCGGGTGGCTGTGGCTCATGAGCGTGCTGATCGGCTCAATCAGCCTCATCGTTGGCGCCTTCCTCAAGTGCATCCCCATCAGCTCCGGAGATGGCTCCTCGGATCGCCACGACGGATACCAGCCGATCCCCACCGGACCGGGTGCCGTGTGATTTTGAAAACGTTTTGTCCTTGTTTATCGTCAGAAAGAAGAAAAAATTGTGATTTACGAACGAACTTTGCATTTTTTGTGTGGGGGGTAGGATGTACCGGAGCGGACTTCTTATTATGGGTAAAGACCGTTCCGTGTGATTTCAACTTTTTTTGGTTATTATTTCTGTTCTGTGCTTTGTAGCAAACATTGTTCCTGAAATTTCATACTCCCTCCGACCCATATTAGTTGACTCGAATTTGTCTAGATTCGGATGTATCTAGACATGTTTTAGTATTAGATAAATCTGAATCTAGAAAACTCTAAGTCAAGTAATATGGGCCGGAGGGAGTAGTCAGATCAGTGTGACAGTGTAACATCCCAATTTTCTAGAAATTGAGATTTGCACGGCATTCATATGCATTGCATCTCATCGTGCAAAACCACCACCTCAAAATATTTTTATCAAATTCTGTTTAAGCTTTCTATTTTACTCTATATGTCCACAAAAGAGTACTTCCACTTTTCTTCGGGTGTCAAAATTTTCTAATAAGTTTGACTTATTTATATGAATGGGCAGAAAAATTTATGCTACAAATTTAATATCATTAGATTAGATTCACGATGAAATATATTTTCATCATATACTTGTTTGGTTTTATTAATATTTCTACAATTTTTGTGCAAACTTGGTCAAAGTAATAAAATAGTTTAACTCTCCAAAAAAATTAGAGGTACACTCTTTTGTCTTTTGTGACAGAAGGAGTACCAATAAAGGCAATTGCATGAAAATACTATTTTATATTTTGTTTGACAGATAAGATGTTCCCAAAATGTCCTAAAATGTTATTCTATGTTTCCCAAAATTTAGATTGGTTCGAACCAATTTGTAGGGATAAATCAAAATGTAGAAATTAAAACAATATTGTAGAAACGAAGGGACCTTAAAATAAGGTTTATAGTCAAATTCTCATATCTGCTCTATGTAACCATAATATGTGTCATTTTGCTCATTGTCGTCTGTTGCATCAAAGCGGACACCACTATTTTTGTTGGTGCTCTTTTTATCTTAGACAATCATGTAAAATATATTCTCATTTATCTCGTATCCTTGGAAAGTCAATATATTCGAAGATGATGACCTGACCAACAAGTACAGTTGATCTCCAACAGTGGTGTTATTCATGAGATGTGTCTGCAACCAACCGCCGAAAGTCGCCATGTGTTCAAGTTTAATCCAGAAGTTAGACTGTCCTGCGTTTTGGAGTATATGTTCAAGTTTAATCCAGAAGTTAGACTGTCCTGCGTTTTGGAGTATATAATATTCTAGTGTTCCTTGATATACAAAGCCAGTAAGGTGGAATTTTGCAGAACTGTATAGTGTGCTTGAGTGAAAAAATGTTCGTCCATACATTTCCTTACTTTCTTTCCTAGCGGGCCTTTTCCACCCAGTATCCTCTCATGCCGTGATTCAGTAACACCAATCGGCTTAAGATCAGGAATAAAGTTAACATAAAACTCAATGACCTACTCTGTTCCATAACCCTTGGAGATGCTTCCTTCTGGCCTAGCACGGTTATGACATATGTCTTTAAGTCTTCCATGAATCTCTCAAAGACGAACATATTGTGTAAAAATACAGGACCAAGAATGGTAATCTCTCCGACTAGGTGAACTAGGAGGTACGTCATAATATTGAAAAAGGATGGTGAGAATACCAACTCAAAACTGATAAGATATTGGACCACATCATTCTATAATCTTGGTAGTTCTAGATTGATTACCTTCTGAGAAATTGCATTGAAAAACGCACATAGCTTCACAATGGGTACTCGAACATTTTTGATAGAAGTCCCCTTAATGCAAGCGAAAGCAATTGCGGCATAAGCACGTGGCAGTCATGAGACTTTAGGTTCTGGAATTTTTTTCTCTGCCATATGTATTATTCCCTTTATATTCGACGAGAAGCCAGACAGACCTTGATACTGCTCAGACATTTAAAAATTATTTCTTTCTCTTCTTTGGTAAGAGTGTAGCTGGTAGGATCTTGAAACTGCTCTGGATGCATGCCACCTCGGTCTTTCATACATTGTTGGCCCTGCCGTTCTTACGCTATATCTTTATTGTTCCCATACACGCCCAAGAAGCCTAGCAGAATCACGCAAAGTTTCTTCATCGGGTGCATCACGTCGATTGGAGAGCGAAGCTCTAGGACTTTCTAATAGGGTAGCTCCCAAAATATAGATTTCTTCTTCCACATTGGTGCGTGTCCACTAGCGTCATTTCGGAACAGATTGTCTGTCAGGACCCTTTCCAAATATTACTTTTAAATCCTTCACCATATAAAATACATCATCACCAGTACGGCGAATAGGCTTACTCCGGTGATCTGCCTCACCGTTGAAATGCTTGCCTTTCTTTCTTAAGGGATGCCTGGGAGAAAGAAATCGACGATTCCCTAGGTACACATTCTTCTTATATTTATCAAAATATGAACTCTCAGTCTCACCTAAACATTGTGTGCATGTATTATATCCCTTGTTTGTCTATCCTGGAATATTACTAAAAGCAGACCATTCATTGATGGCTACGAACAACAAAACTCGTAGGTCAAATTCCTCTTGTTTGTTCTCATCCCAGACATGTACACCTTGTCCGCGCCATAACTATAAAAGTTTTTCAACTAATAGCTTTAGGTACACATCTATGTTATTGCCGGGTTGCTTCGGGTCTTGGATGAGCACTGATGTCATAATGAACTTCCACTTCATGCACAACCAAGGAGGAAGGTTATAGATACATAGTCACAGACCAGGTGTTATGACTGCAGCTCTTGTTCCCGAAAGGATTCATGCCATCTTTACATAGACCAAACCATAAGATCCTCGCGTCATCTACAATGTTCGAGAACTCTCTCTTGATTTTTCTCCGCCGTGACCCATCAGCGAGGTGTCTTAACATCACGTCTTTCTTACGGTATTCGATGTGCCATCGCAATAACTTGACATGCTCTTTGTTTCTGAACAAATGTTTCAACCATGGTATTATAGGAGCATATCGCATCACATTGGCAGGAACCCTCTTCCTAGGGCGCTCTCCCTCAACATCACTAGGGCCATCTCGTCTGATCTTATACCGCAATACAGTGCATACTGGGTATGCATCCAAATTCTCGTACACCTCACCGCGGTAGAGGATGCAGTCAATACGGCCTTCATGTATCTTCTACACGTCTAATCCGAGAGGACAGATAACCTTCTTTGCTTCATACGTACTGGTGGGCAATTCGTTATCCTTTGTAAGCAGCTTCTTCATTATTTTCAGAAACTTTTCAAATCCCTTGTTAGTCACACCATTCTCTGTCTTCCATTGTAGCAATTTCAGTGTGCTACACAGCTTTTATGGCCATCTTCACAATGTGGGTACAACAATTTGCTATGATCCTCTAACATCTGCTCAAACTTCAACCTCTCCTTTTCACTTTCATAGATTCTCTTTGCATCAGCAATGGCCCGACCAAGATCATCAGCGGGCTCATCTGATGCTGGTTCTTCATCATTATCTTCCATTGTAGTACCACCGTATTCAAGGAACATAGGATAGTTGTTATCATTCCCTTCTTCTTTGTTGTCTTCTATCATAACACCTCTTTCTCCGTGCTTGGTCCAACAATTATTGCTGGACATGGAACCAGACCGAAACAGGTGGCCGTGAAGGACTTTTGAGGAAGAGTATTCCTTCTGATTCCAACAGACACCACATGGACAATACATAAAACCATTCCGCTTGTTTGCCTCAGCCACAACGATAAAACAATGCACGCCTTTAATGAACTCGCTAGAGCGTCGGTCAACGTACATCCGTGGTCAGCTCATCTGCATTATATAAGTACATCAAACACAATCATGATGCTAAAATTAGTACCGGTCTAAAATTTCTACACCATCTTAAAAAACTATGCACTGATTTAAAAACTTTCTACTCCCTCTTTAGTCCCGGTTGGTGGATCTTTAGTCACGGTTGGAGACACCAACCGGTTCTTAAGGGGTTGAGGCATAGTGGGGCTGGCACGAACCTGTTTTGTCCCGGATAGTGTCTCCAATCGGTACTAAATATGGACCTTTAGTCCCGGTTGGAGACACCAACTGGGACTAAATGTTTAGATTTATTTAATCGTGGGTGGCGACACTATTCGGTTGGTGATGACACTATATCATGGGTGAGTGTCGACACTATACTGTAAGTGGCGGCATTAGGCCATGAGTGGCGACATTATCCTGTGGGGGGGTCACTATGTCATGGGTCAGTGTCGACACTATATTGTGACGCTTAATCTATAAATAGGGAAGATGCATCCGTGTGAAGTAATAAACTACAAGATGTGGTGTGAGAGGGACACCTCTACGGCTGAGCTTCTCGAAGATGTCTTAGGATCCCTCCCTCAGACTTCTTCGAGGAGCTCTCCATAGAGGTACTCCCATATATGTCAAATTTGTTAGCTCCGAGGCGTATTGATCTAGCTAGAGAAGTTATAAAATGCAAGATGGTGCGATAGAGACACCACTACGGTGGAGCTTCTCGAAAATGTCATAGGATCTGTTGAATCGTGTAATAACGAGCTCGTTGGGGAACCCCAAGAGGAAGGTATGATGAGCACAGCGGTAAGTTTCCCTCAGTTATGAAACCAAGGTTATCAATCCAGTAGGAGGAAGGAAACACCTCAAAGGTGTTGCTAGCTGGTCTTTGGCAGGGCGCACTACCAGCGCCAGCAGCAACATGGAAACCTGCAAAACACAACCACAGAACTCTGTCCCCAACTTACGATGAGGTTGTCAATCTCACCGATTTTGCTGAAAACAGAGGATTAAACGTATCGAGTGGAAGAAAGTAATAGTTTGTAGAAAGTAAACACAAAGCAGTAAACAGTTGATTGTAGATTGATGGTAAAAGAAAGGACCGGGGTCCATAGTTTACTAGTGGTGGCTCTCCTTAAGATAGATGACATGTTGGGTGAACAAATTACATCGGGGCAATTGACAAACATCTAGAAAGCATACAAGCATATACTACTCATCTTGACTCCTTTGAGACTTGATTGGGCATTACAACATTGTACATAGACCGTAATCCAACTGCATCTATGACTAATAATCCACCTTCAGGTTATCATCCGAACCCCCTCCAGTATTAAGTTGCAAGCAACGGATAATTGTATTACGCATTACGTGTAAAGTAAATAATACGATTGTTCTATGAACAAAGAATTGTTGTTTTCTCCCTAGTAGCAACAACACGTCTAGTACCTTAGAGATTTCTGTCACTTCCCCAGATTACTAGAGGCATGAACCCACTATCGAGCATAAATGCTAACTCTTGGAGTTCCTAGCATCTACTTTGCCAAGATAGCTACTAACAACAGAAACCATGCAAGATCACAAATAACAAAGACATGATAGAATCAGTAATCAATCTGAAATAGCATCTCAATATCCATCGGATCCCGCAAACACAACATGTAGGAATTACAAATAGATGATCTTGATCATGAACGGAGCTCACAAGATCTAAACATGATAGCACAAAGGAGAAGAACCAGCCATCTAGCTACTACATGGACCCATAGTCCAAGGATGAACTACTCACGCATCACACCGGAGGCTTGCATGATGATGAAGAAGGCCTCCAGGGTGAATTCCCCTCTCCGGCAGGGTGCCGGGAAGAGCTTCAGATCCCTCCCGATCTAGGAATGGAGATGACGGTGGCTACAGACTCTTTCGTGGAATTTTGATCGGGTACTTAGGGTTGATGTATCGGACGCAATATATAGGCGAAAGGAGAGGCCGAGGGGGTGCATGGGGCGGCCAGACCACCCCCTGGCGCGGGCCAGGACTGGCCGCAGCCAGGTGGTGTGGCCGGGCCCCAGCCCCTCTCTGTCTCGTATTCTGACTCCTGGTGTCCCTCGGTGAAAAACTGACTTTGGATTTTGTCCCGTCCAATTCCAAAAATATTCATTTTCTGACTTTCCTGGAACCAAAAACAGCAGAAAACAGGCAGCTGGCACTGTGGCTCTTGTTAATAGGTTAGTCCAAGAAATCATATGAAAAGTACTCCAAAGTGTGGACAAAACATAAGAAAGTAGATAAAACCAAGTATGGAACATGAAAAATTATGGATACGTTAGCAACGTATCAACATCCCCAAGCTTAACTCCTGCTCGTCCTCGAGTAGGTAAGTGATAAAAAGAAAGAATAATTTTTGAGGTGACATGCACCATCATAAACTTGATCAAAATATTTGTAAATCATTGATAGCTAGGATCATACTACTTCAATCATAACATGAAAGACAAAGTTCTAACAATAAGGCAAAGCAACTATGTTGCAACATGAAAAGGCATAAACAAAAGATTCATGAATAACAATGCTTTGCAAGACGTTTGTTTGTTTCACATAAAGAAAACATAGCATAGTGGCATTCAGCTTGTCCCTCATAGAGTAGCAAACATAAATGCATACGACACCTTCAAAGTTCATAAGAGTGACTAGATACAAAGAGTTTAAAACAAGCAATATCAAAGCTATGCATCAATCAACAAGTCTTGGGACAATGCACATAGAACTAAGAATGGCCACTATGCTCACAAAGTATATGCATAAAGATAGAAGGTGGAGACTCAACATAAAAGTAAAAGAAAGGCCTTCATAGAAGGAAGTAGGGATTCAAGTCTCATAAAGAGCTTCCAAAAATTATGGTACTTATTACCTTTAAGCTCTCATTGCCCCTATCATAAGCATCTTGAAGGTGATTAAGGTTAAAGTAACACAACTAAGAGGATATGCTTGACAAGTTATAAGCCGAAATCGCATGCCCCTTACTTACGAAGACCGAACCTCATGCTACTCAACTTTAGTCACAAGTAAGCTCTTGTCATTGTAAGTACATATGTATCATAGAGAACCGCCAACGGGGTACCCCTTGCACATGATATAGGAGCTATCCCATAATCAAAATGACAAGGCAAGCAGACAATGAGCATCTCAGCGATCTTTTTATTTGCTATTTGCATAGGTTTTTATTGAGGATGCTTCATAGAGTGCTCATTATGGTTATGCTGCAAGTTTCCACCATGATTAGGCATGGCTTAGGCTAGCGGCCCAGGCGTTTCTCTAACACAAATACAAACTCCATGATCTTACAAGTTCCCCTTTTATTTCACATCGCCGGGATCCATAATCAAAAGAACATGATATCAACGGGGTACAAAGTACAAGTGCAATGTTGAAAGCGTTCCCCATGATACATGGTTCTGCTAACTTCAACTTATAAAGCACAAGCATATACACAACAAAGATGGACGCAATGGTTCAAGTTTATTAAGTGCAAGAAAGTAAAGTGTGCCATCAAGTTCGTGAGAGCTTTAATCACTAGTTTTCTCATAACAAGTTTAATTCGGAAGGTAGACAAAAACATGAATATACTTGGAATAGCATATGCTAATTGGTAGGTATGGTGGAATCTTTGGAATAACTTGGTTTTAGGAGTTGGATGCATGAGTGGAACTCATACTTGGTTACGGAGGCTAGCAAAAGACTAGGAGCGATGAATTAAGAGAGCAATAATGGCCATAATCATGCAGAGAGACAAAACATCATTGATCAAAGCATAAAGTGATACTACAAGTTGAAAACTGAAGGATAGTCATAACATGGTGTGAGCATGCGCCAAGTCAACCCAAATAAAGCATCAAAGGAGAATACCACAATACTATGCTTTAATATGCTAAAACAACGCATGATTCTTCCAAGGCACATTAAGCAATATCAATTGTTTATAACATGTCATGCTACAACAAAGAATACTAAGCCTAAAGCCAAAAAAAATATCAAGCATGGCATGACAAAGCATGGGCCACAGTCAAAAACAAGCTCTCTTTACCACTTAAGCATGAACTTTCCTACTCTTTTTCCAATCCAAACCAAACTATTTGAAAACCAATGCATGAAAGAGGGGGTCCAACCAATTTATTATGCAAACTAAGAAAACCAAGCAAACGAAAACCAAAACGAAAAACGAAAAAGAAGACGTTCCAAGAACAACACAACTGTGCATGAAACAATAAAAATGAAGTGTTTGGAAGAAACCTGGGATTTTTTTATTGATGAAGAAGGGGATGCCTTGGGCATCCCCAAGCTTTGACGCTTGTACTTCTTGGATATTTCTTGGAGTGACACGCGTGGCATCCCCAAGCTTGAGCTTTAGTCCATCCTCCATCTCATTACTTATTCCTTCCATACACCTGAAATTTTTGCTTCATACAAAACTTCACACAATCTTTATTAGCAACATTAGTGCACTCAAGATAATAGATCTTTAGGTTCAGTTCCAACACCAATAAAACTTCCATTAAAACACTAGCTACTGTAGCACTTCCCTCAAAAAGCTCAATTCCCCAAAAGAACTCAAAAAGGAATCAACAAGAAGCAAATACAAATAATGGCAGAAATCTATCAAAACAGACCATCGGGTAAAGACGATTTTTTTCGAAGATCTTATGTTGCTCAAATCGAAAAGTGTTGAGCTAACAAAAGTTAGATAACAACCTGGGGCAGAAGCAAAAAGATTCACGCCTCAAAAGGACGTACAGAGATTTTACACGAATGTTTACGGTGAAGCACAAAAATCTATTTCGGGACAGCAACTTTCCCAATCATTACTTCTCTCTCATTAGAGGTTACTCTTGGCACAAAAAGCAAATAAAAAGGATAAGGAGCGGTTATTACTGAAGTAATAACTTCCAAGACTCATCTGAAACTTTTGGGTTATCTCCCAATAAGTACTTTTATTTAACGCATTTAAGTTAGGCATAAGAAGCAAGAAAAAGAATCAAGTGTTCTCAAGTGAAGAAGCATTAAGAGAAAATTTTGTTTTCATAGGAGAGGCAAAAGAATTTTTCTATCTCTTCTTAGGGAAGTGTTCTATACCTTTCTTGAGTGGGAGTTGATATTTAATGGTGCCTTCTTTCATATCAATAATGGCACCAACAGTTCTAAGAAAAGGTCTTCCCAAAGTAATAGGACAAGAAGCATTGCATTAAACATCCAAAACATAGAAATCAACGGGGACATAGGCATTGTTAACCATAATAAGAACATCATTAATAATTCCCATGAGTTTCTTTTTGGCATTATCATCAAGTGGGACATTCAAATAGCAATCTTCCAATGGTGGCAAATCAAGCATATCATAAATCCTTCTAGGCATAATAGAAACACTACTATCAAGGTCACATAAAGCTTTAAAATCAAAATCATTTACTTTCATATTGATGATGGATTCCCAACCATCTTCTTGTTTCATAGGAATAGAAGCTTTATGTTTCATCTTTTCTTCTTTAATCTTTATGAGAGCATCAGTAATATGTGTTGTAAAGGCCATATTCATAGCACTAGCATTAGGACTTTTAGCAAGCTTTTGCAGGAACTTAATAACTTCAGGAATGTTGCAACCATCAAGATCAAAATCACAATTATCATCTAAGGTAGTAGAGCTATTACTAGCCTCAACACTAGTGGTAGTGATAGTAGAAACACTAATGTTTCTAGCAGTTTCATCCTCTCTTTCCCACTTAGCATGCAATTCAGCTAATAGTCTAACATTTTCATCAATTCTAACTTGTATGGCATTAGTGGCAGCAAAGGGATTATCATTAGTTTCAGGTTTAGCAGCCATTTTATTCAAAGAAGATTGAGCTTCAGCCAAAGATGCTATATTTCTTTCACCATTAGAAAGTTTTTCCTCAGTAGTTTTATTGAAAGCAGTTTGTTTACTAATAAAATCTTTAAGCATAACTTCAAGTTCAGAGGGTGCACTCCTATTATTGTTGTAGGAATTTCCATAAGCATTACCATTGTTGGGAGGATATGGCTTATAATTACTGTTACCAAAATTATTCTTGTAGGCATTATTGCTAAAATAATTATTCCTTATAAAGTTCACATCAACTTGCTCTTCTTGAGCAACCAAAGAGGCTAAAGGAACATTATTTGGGTCAATATGGGCTTTCCCATTAACAAGCATAGACATAATAACATCAATTTTATCACTCAAGGAGGAGGTTTCTTCAACAGAATTTACCTTCTTACCTTGTGGAGCTCTTTCAGTGTCTCATTCAAAATAGTTAACCATCATATTATCCAGAAACTTTGTTGCAGCACCCAAAGTAATGGTCATAAAGGTACCTCCAGCAGAAGAATCTAATAGATTTCTTTAAGAATAGTTCAATCCTGCATAAAAGGTTTGGATAATCATCCAAGCAGTCAGTCCATGAGTGGGACAATTCTTTCCCAAGCTTGAGCAACATGTTCATTATCAGATTGTTTAAACTTCATTATTTCACCTCTCATAGATATAATCTTAGCAGGAGGATAGTATTTTCAAATGAAAGCATCTTTGCATTTAGTCCAAGAATATATACTATTCCTAGTTAAGGAATTCAACCATTCTTTAGCTTTTCCTCTCAAAGAGAAAGGAAACAAT
Organism: Avena sativa; assembly: GCA_916181665.1. Lineage (NCBI taxonomy): Eukaryota > Viridiplantae > Streptophyta > Magnoliopsida > Poales > Poaceae > Avena > Avena sativa. The sequence goes on from OV702296.1 coordinate 431,757,288, forward strand.
TTAAGCTTAATAATGTCTCCATCTATATCCCTATGCTTTTGCATCTCACAAAGTTCAACAAAGTTATTTTGATGGGCAGCAACATCTTCATTACCAATACCGGAAAATTGTTCTCCCATAACAAGATTGAGTAAAGCAGGTTTTAGTTCAAAGAAAGTAGCTTCAGGAACAGGTGGAGCAATGGGTGTGCTCATAAAATCATTGTTGTTGGTGCTAGTGAAGTCACACAACTTAGTGTTTTCAAGTGTAGTCATTTTTTTGTGTTTTTAATAAATAAAACAAACTAGTAAAACTAATTTTTTTTATTTTTGATAAAGAAACAAGCAAACAAAGCAAAAGGTAAACTAAGCAAAACAAAAACAAAAAAGTAAAGAGATTCGTTATGAGGGACTCCCCTTGTGAAGATGTCCTTGACTCCTCGACAACGGCGCCAGAAAATCACTTGTTGTCTCGTGTAATAACGATCTCGTTGGGGAACCCCAAGAGGAAGGTATGATGAGCATAGCAGTAAGTTTCCCTCAGTTATGAAACCAAGGTTATATCTCCAGTAGGAGCAAGGAAACACCTCAAAGGTGTTGCTAGCTGGTCTTTGGCAGGGCGCACTACCGGCGCCAGCAGCAACGTGGAAACCTGCACAACAGAACCACATAACTCTGTCCCCAACTTACGATGAGGTTGTCAATCTCACCGGTTTTGCTGAAAACAAAGGATTAAACGTATTGAGTGGAAGAAAGTAATAGTTTGTAGAAAGTAAACACAAAGCAGTAAACAGTTGATTGTAGATTGATGGTAAAAGAAAGGACCGGGGTCCATAGTTCACTAGTGGTGGCTCTCCTTAATATAGATGACATGTTGGGTGAACAAATTACAGCGGGGCAATTGACAAACATCGAGAAAGCATACAAGCATATACTACTCATCTTGACTCCTTTGAGACTTGATTCGGCATTACAACATTATACATAGACCGTAATCCAACTGCATCTATGATTAATAATCCACCTTTAGGTTATCATCTGAACCCCCTCCAGTATTAAGTTGCAAGCAACAGATAATTGCATTACTCATTGCGTGTAAAGTAAACAATACGATTGTTCTATGAACAAAGGATTGTTGTTTTCTCCCTAGTAGCAACAACACATCTAGTACCTTAGAGATTTCTGTCACTTCCCCAGATTACTAGAGGCATGAACCCACTATCGAGCATAAATACTAACTCTTGGAGTTGCTAGCATCTACTTGGCCAAGATAACTAGTAACAACAGAAAGCATGCAAGATCACAAATAACGAAGACATGATAGAATCAATAATCAATCTGAAATAGCATCTCAATATCCATCGGATCCCCGCAAACACAACATGTAGGAATTATAAATAGATGATCTTAATCATGAACGGAGCTCACAAGGTCTAAATATGATAGCACAAAGGAGAAGAACCTACCATCTAGCTACTACATGGACCCGTAGTCCAAGGATGAACTACCCACGCATCACACCGGAGGCTTGCATGATGATGAAGAAGGCCTCCGGGGTGAATTCCCCTCTCCGGCAGCGTGCCGAGAAGAGCTTCAGATCCCTCCCAATCTAGGGATGGAGGTGACGGCGGCTACAGACTCTTTCGTGGAATTTTGATCAGGTACTTAGGGTTTCTGTATCAGAGGCAATATATAGGCGAAATGAGAGGCCGAGGGGGTGCCTGGGGCGGCCAGACCACCCCCTGGCGTGGGCCAGGTGGTGTGGCCAGGCCCCAGCCCCTCCCCGTCTCGTATTCTGGCTCCTGGTGTCTCTCGGTGAAAAACTGACTTTGGCTTTTGTCCCGTCCAATTCTGAGAATATTCATTTTCTGACTTTCTTGGAACCAAAAACAGCAGAAAATAGGTAGCTAACATTGTGGCTCTTGTTAATAGGTTAGTCCAAGAAATGGAACATAAAAAATTATGGATACGTTAGCAACGTATCAGGATCCCGTCCTCAGACATCTTCGAGGATCTCTTCATAGAGGCACCCCCATATGTTGATCTCGAGGAGCTTCTCGAAGATATATTGAGCTAGTGTATCTTATTATGAAGCTTTTTTGAATTAACCTATTTTTGTTACAACTTTGTAATTATTATTGTTTAGTATTGTACATATATATGTCTATGCATAATGATGAACCTATTTTGCTTATATCCATCCAGAATTTGAAGATGAAGTGGTTACAAATCTCTCTACTCCGAGAGCATGAAATGAGCTAAAATATCAATTAAAGATGAAAGCATAGAGTTGCTAACCTTTTAGAACACTTGGAAAGATGGGGTGCCGCCAAATCTTGATAAATCGTGTGTAAAAAGGGGATGAACTCGAGCTTGGGAAGGAGTGTGGCCAAATCTGCATTATATAATTAAGTATATCAAAAACCATTACACAACATCATAAATAGAGAAGTGACCAAATTAATACAAGTTCATCACATTAAAACCAAAATAAAGTAGTGACCAAATGTAATTATTGCAAAAATTACTCCCAAACTAAACCCACAAATCCCACTACTTCTAGAGCATGTAATGAGCTAAAGTAGCAATGAAAGATAAAATGATGAAGTTGCTTACCTTTTAGAACCCTTGGATAGATGGGGCACCGCAAAATCTTGAAAAATCTTGTGAAAAAATGGGAACTACTTCTAGAGCATGAAATGAGCTAAACTAGCAACGAAAGATGAAAGGATGAAGTTGCTTACCTTTTAGAACCCTTGGATGGATGGGGCGCCACCAAATCTTGACAAATCTTGTGAAAAAATAGGATGAACTCGAGCTCAATGGAGGAAATAGAGAAGAGAAGCAACTTCAAATGGAGTGTGGCTCGGGGTAGGGAGGAAGATGATATAAAAATCAAATTAGTCCCGGCTGGAGACTAAAGATCTATCATTAGTCCCGGTTAGAGAAACCAACTAGGACGAAAGGGTCTGGCGATGACCCCAGCCTGTCGAAAACCCTTTAGTCCCGGTTGGTGTCTCCAACCAGGACTAAAGGTCCCATTCAAACCGGGACTAGAAGTCACCGGGCCTTGTGGGGGTTTCTAGCCGTTGGGACCGGAGCATTAGTCCTAGTTCGTAACACAACCGGGACTAATGCTCCAAATGAAATGTGAGTTTTTTACTAGTGTATGTAGGTAAATGCTTTTATTCTTCTCTATTAGCTTCTTGACTTGTATTGTTTATGTAGATAAATATTACCTTGTTGATTCACGTTATCCAAATCGCATATTATATCTTGCTCCTTATAAACTCTAAATATACCATTTATTGGAATTCCATAATGGACAAAGCCCGGTTGGAAAGCATGACGTCTACAACTATGACCATGCTCGAGGGAGAAATGTCACTGAACACGGGTTTGGAGTGCTTAAAGCTAAATTTCCCATGTTGAAGGTTGTACCTAATTTCAAGCCTCATAGGCAAAAGAAGATTAATATTGCGTGTATGTCGCTTCAGAATTACATTTGTGAGACCATGCTATCTGATGAGGAGTTCGACAAATGTGATGAAGACGATTATTATGTTCCAAGAGAGGAAGAACCACTTCAAATGGATGATGTTACAGCGAAGAGTGATGTTGTTTACATGAACTCAATCCTGATATAATTGCCGACTCCTCGTGGAGCACGGCGAAAGAATGAGTTTTTTAGTGCGTTCATGTGCGACTGACTAGTATACTTTGTGATATGTGCCAACTACATATAATATTTAGTGCCACAACTAAGGATGGTCATAGTGGTAGTATCATACTGCTAGTATCATGCATATGATACTAGTGCATGATACTATCTCCATAGTGCATGATATCATATGGTAGTATCATACTAGTACTATATTCAATAATTTGTAAAATCTCAATGCAAAATTGTGTACAAGATTTATTTGCATGAGGATTTTTTAGTTTTACGTGCTATGATATGGTATCTACCTATGACACTCTAAACATCTCTTTCTTCATTAATTATTGCCACATCAGATTTTTTCCAACATGGCATGCATAATAATAGCTATGATACTCCCACTAGGATCAGCCTAAACTAGTTGCTGGCTGTTTGCTTGTAAAAATAGCAAGCATTTAAATGAGAGAGAACCTCTATATTCTGTAAATGCAGCTTTCTCTTAGTCCACAACCCACAGGTACCTTGCCACAACACAATCCACAAATTCTTTCAGGAAAGCCACAACTAAATCAAATACAACCAAGCCCTCGGGCTGGAGTTGCTAGACAAGCTGCAGTAACCGGTGCAATATGGATGTTGGAAGTCAAAGAGGGCGTGTTTATACTTGGCATTTCCAACGTGTCTCCATTGTCCAACTCATTACATTTTGGATCATTGCTCTCTCTTTCTCTGAACTATCGACTCGGTGTAAGTCACGGAACTTGTGCATTCCCTTAAGGATGGAAAATTGTGCCCGAACCCTATCTGAAACACCTCACTATAGTAAATCAGTAATTTGCCGTAGGCCTCAGACCTATGGCAAAGGTCGAAAATATCATGGCAACCGTTTTGCCATAGTCAAACTCATGGCAAATCGCTAAGGAAAATTCGGTCTTGGCAAACCGTCCGATTTGCTAAGTGTTTGTTTGTGGGCACACAACAAACCATTTGCCGTGAGTTTTATCTAGCCTATAGCAAACTATATTAGGTTGACGGTTGTTGGCTCCGTTAAGATGGTGGGTTCACCTCAGGAGTTTCTGTGAGCTGTATTTGGCCAACGATAAATCTAGCTACAGATTTTCCGTGAGCCATGACAAACCTACGGAAAATTAACTAGTGGGCCCATATGGACGATCTCACCCACGCTCGAGGTTTGTCGTGATCCATGTCCGGGCCTTCGGCAAAGCGATGGAAAGTTTGCAGTGAGTGCGTTAGGAATGTTCACAGCAAATCTGAATTTTATTTTTTTATATTTTGTCTAGTTTTTAAAAATCTCTACATTTCAAAAATTCCAGAACAATTTCATATGACAGCAGATACATCACAAGATGTACATATATAGTATATTTATCAATAGGTCAAACTAGATCATCCAAAACATCGAACTAGATCATCCAAAACATCAAACTAGAACATTCAAATATCACAATATATTATCAATGTAGCACAACAACAAAAGCAAGTCTGAATCATGTAATGGCAACCAGTCCATGGTACCATCTTCTGCCATTGATGCCATCCGCTCCCTAGTCCACGGTACCATCGATGCCTTTCGCTCCTAGTTGGTACATGCATATTAAAAAGAATTTAGTTTATAATATAGCAACAAAGAATTTAAAAAATAAAAAGAACGTATGGTAAGCAACTAGTTTGTAATATGACACCATGCATGTGCACTATCACAATATAGAACATATCTAGCTACCGGTCAAATGTCACAATAGAGAACATATCTAGCTACTGGTCATGTGTTGCCTACTTTGAATTTTACTGACGGTTCGGTTTTGAAACAGAAAAGGGAGGAATCAAGCATATTACCGGTTGTAAATAGTATACACAGAACAACAGACCCACTATGAATTTCCTAGAACCCGCTGCTCAAGGAATCATCTACAAATCAGTTCCGAAGAAGATCACCAAGCCAACAGTAGCCAGAATAGCACAAAAAAGGTGCATACGGTGTTGGTGATGAACAGTAGCCAGGACTTAATTTGTCGTATGTTCTTTTTTTGCCGTGTATATTTTGCAAATTGTCGGTTTGCCGTGTGCCCGTTGATTTGCTCACGGAAAATCTACTTTCCTACGGTAAATTCCTCGATTCCTGTAGTGCCTAATCTATTTCCAGATGCCTCTTATTTCTAGCACACTTCATTTGTACAACTCATCACCTAATTAACCAATCCTACTATTCTACTAATTGTTATTGCTCAAGCTATCGAGAATACTCACTCGACTCATGTTCAATTGGATATGCTACTATGTTGGTGAAGAGAGCTAAGATGGCTATATAGAGTAGCAGCAAAAACTGTAGATGCAACCAATGGATCTGTCACTGCATGCCTTTTATTAACAGTAGTTGGCCAACCGGAAATAAAAAATGTATCTCATACTCTAGGCAGAAAAGGAAAAAAAACTACATTCCAGTATAAAAGAAATGCATTAGGTGTCACCGTCCATGTGCTTCTTTCTAATAGTGTGTGCATCTGGTACAACTATATGCAACACACAGAGGCCCCTCAAATGCTGGATGACTGTTAGTAGTTTCCGTAAACCAGAGTGAGCTGATCCTCTAGTTAATTACTGGTATTGTTCCACATATATAAATTTTATACAAACGACATGAACATACATGCATGGTCTATTGAACTCACTTTGTCATACCCTGGAGGGAAGATGTGGTTGGATCGGACGCCATGAAGCTGATCAAGTACCGTCACTGTATAATGACTTAGACTAATACAAAACACTAGACCTCTGACTGGCTTTTAAACTGAGTCGATATGTAACCCGTGTGTGTTATGTAAATCGTATTCATTTTCTACAAAAGGAATGGCACCATGAGTGTGTGTTATGTAACATGTGTTTCGATCCAAAGCATGTGGATTCAACGATCAGATTGAGCTAGCTTTTAGACTGAGTTGAGATCATAATATTGAATTGTTTTTCCAACGAGGCTTTCCTCTCGGCTCTCATTTGATGGCAGTTGGAGACGCAGCGACCGAAAAGTTGTTACTTCCGATAGGACTGCGAGAAAACTCACACAACATACGGTGCATAGGTCCATCTGGATTAAACATTAATAGGTCTTCCACCCATATTATTTACAAATGATGTTCACACCTGAAAAATAATCTAACCGGCACAGATCATCACACTCTTTCCTATCCAAGAATGAATAGGCATGATACAAGGTGTACCTACACGAGAGAACAAAAGATTGACCCCTCGTGGAAGAAAGGCGCGGGATACCTAGCTACGACATGTTGTTGCATTCCTTCAATCTTACACATCATGAAGAAATTAGAATTGGAAATCTTCTGAGCCACTTCCAATCGCAGCTACCGGGCTCCTCTATCTATCACCTTTTCTCCCCGTGGCTCACATACTACAACAAGTGCAAAAAGTCTAATGAAATCGTCACCAGATGATCTATTTCCTGGTGCCCTTCCATTCCCAACACTCTACACGCCTCAAAATCCAAGTATATACTACCCCTATAAATCATTGTTCGTATTTGATATTGAATATCTCTTGGCCACAAATCAGAAGTCCTTATTTGTGTGTAGGCTCAAGTTTTACTATCCTGGCAGTAGAGAGCTAGCAAAAGGTAAAAAGGGACTAAACAACAAGTGTTTCATGCAATGCTAGTAGGAAGGTTTTGTGCATTATAATGGCGAGCATATGTTCAACATAAGTTTGGTGAACACATTCCCTACCTATGATAAAAAATATATTAATTCTCCATGTTTTATCTGTCATTGAAAGGATACACAGTTCCTTTTTTAAAGGCATGCAATCTCCAAAATGTAATTCAGACAATCCTATTTGTATCTAATATATCATTCAATCCATGACTATATTATGAAAAATATTTTCTCACACAAATGAATGTACATAAAATTTTCAAGGATCTAATACTAGATATAAGACATGCTCACTTGTTGCTTGATTTTTTCATGCAAGAAAGACATGTGCATCTTGAGTTGAAGATATTAATTAACTAACTCTATCTTACTCTAGAAAAAAACCAATCCATGTTACAAGTAGTTATAGACATTGACATGATCTTAAAAGTGACTCTTGTACTAACAAATTTTCAATGAATATGTTGCAGATAAAAATAATAATTTACCTCATCTATGTCTTAGCAAAGTATAGATCACAACCGATGGTAATATCAATTTACTATTGATGTTGATAGTTCTTCATCTTTCAATTATCAAATTCAAAAAAAATTATAATGCATCGAGCAGTTGCCCCGTGAACCTGCAAAAGATTCATCTAGAAAATACCTACAAAAGTGTAAGTTTCCTGATAGGCCCATGTGATACTTGTGAAAATGTCTCAACTTTTTTTACAATGGGTGCTTTATTACTCATAACACATCATGAAAGTGATACAATTTAAAAGATCTAACACTCGACCTCTGCATAACTAAGATACACAGCCGTAACAATTTAGCGAACAAAAAATAAAAATAAAATGAGGGATAAACATGAATCATGAAGATCTTAGATCGTTTATGGTGAAAGATGACTAATTCGATGATTTCGTCGCCATCCATGTGTGAATAATATCCCTCATCGCAACCTCCAACCATGTATACACCTCCGTAAAAAGGTCTCAATTATCTGTAATGCACCGCTAGATAACCTGCGTAAGAGAAAAAATGTTTTCATTAAAAAACTCTAACATTTATACATATTCAAAGTGACCGAATTACGGAAAATGCTCCCATGATAAGGATTATAAACTTCTAGTTGACACCACGTAGCCAGTTGCCAAATACCGTTTGTAATAGTACCTGGTGGATGCAAGCTAGACACTACTTAGATGATGGACCATATGGAACGAACAATCTTGCATTGGAAGAATATGTGTTTGTTTGTCTCATAATGATGACATAGAACACACTTTGTCGTCCCAAACCAATTGTGCTTTAGAATATTTCCTTCACTAAGGATTACTCTCCTTTGCACATATGCCACGCAATTGTCCATCATAGATGGCTAACCAAATCGTCACTATCCCTGGGTGTGCGATGCACCTCTGTAGCATAGTCTTTTATTAAACCGTGTGCGAAGGTACAAACATTCGAGCACGTTTACTTTTCTTCGATAGAGAGGGCCTTCACACACCATTTATTTTTCTCGACCGCTAGCAGACTGAAAGATCGCAAACCATGATTTTTATATCCATTGAAGAGCATGCCCACCGTTTATATTTTATAGTCCCTCATCGACATGTGTCAATTCAACATATGTGAACCTTCGGTAGTGTATGTACTTCCCAAATAAATGATAGGAAATTATTCTTGCTCGCAAGCAAAAAGTTTGGCATACTGAGCTACCTCATCTTGGGCCTCCCACAAACAAGACAACTAACTCTTCTAGAAGTTTATTTTAGATCATATTAACAAAAATAATCAGGTTCCGAGCCTTTTCAAGATCATGATCTATAATAGAATTATATCATTCACGTATTGAAATATGGATAGTCAGCCATCAACGAGATGCAGAACCACACCTTCAGTTTGGCCATCGAATTTTACGTGTTAAATTATAGAAGCTAACATATGCACCACTATATTAGATGGCATGGACGATAATGGTTTAACTTGTTCAAACCTTTTTTGGTTCGGAAGTAATGCCCGGTGCGATCACTGACATTAATTGTCATAGTATGAAACACCCTTACCATACAAGGTTCAGTTCTTGTGTATAATGTTAATCACTGGATCGGTTCACTAGCACACACACAGTATCGATATATGTGAAAGGGTAACCATGCATCATGATTATAACGTACATGATCTAGAATTTACAATTATTACAACTTGCATAGCTCTAGGCTAGCTCAAATTATACATGTAGGAGCGGAAAAATGATAAGTAAAGGTAGATCTTCTTCCTTCAAATGTCCCACAAACGAACAAGTAATGCGTGAAGTCTTATGACCTATAACAAGCACCCAGTAATGCAATAGCCTGCAACATTAAGGTTGCAGCAAAACAAATTGGTTAATAGTTTGAATGTATTGACAAGTAGGGCTAGCAAGATTATGATAGATCTAACATGTACATGTATATTTGGATAGGTGGAGATTAATCTCATTTGCAACAAAAAAAAGCAATATAAATTTCCCTACTTTCAAAATACTTTTTGTTCTTCAAAATAGTTTTCTAAGGACATACCAGCATAAACCCAAGTTGAGACAAGACGGTCTAGCTTTGTATGCTCCTAATCCATGTTCACCCATCACTACAACAAGACATAGCTTTCGTAACACAAGCATGTAACACATAGAGAGATGTGTTACAGAGTAAAATTGCCGTAACACAACAGAGATGTTACACTGTGGACAGTAACACATGGATGGCGAGATGTGAAAATGTGTTACTGTGACAATACAGTGGTAACATATATATTTGTGTATCTCCGGATGTGTTACAAACAATACATATGGTAAAACATAGCCATTTGTTGTGCATGTGCGGTAAGCTATATAACTACAGAGAAAAGTGGGGATGTCGGCTCGATTAGCCAGTTGTGGAGAATTTTGTGCCAAATTGCACCCTCTCATTAAGTTTAGCCACTAATTAAAACCATTTTATCAAATTGCACATGCGTGCCAAGAATTGACTTTTCAGTCTTGGAAATCAATTGGTTGAACATATTTTAAGCTTAGATCACATGTAATTGAATAGCTTGTTTATAGTGATTTTGTTTTAATTGAAATTCTATAAGACTTAAATCTGGTCGAAAATATGTAAAAAAACCATGGCTCGTATGATGGATGGATTAATGAACGTACTGTAAATTTCGCATGCGACTTAACATTTTTTTTGTCATATTTAAATTTTACTCTGAATTTTCTATTATGTTTTGAGATTAAAAAGATCCCTGCGTAGCAGACTGCAGCATAGGGCCAGAGTGCATTGGCAAAAAAAAGGCATGGGGCCTGGGCTTCATCCCTAGCTACCGTGAGCAAGGAAACCGAAGGTGCAAAAACAAATCGATTACTGCGCGCTGAGCAGAAAATTAGACAACAAAATTTTGGACTTAGACGCGCGCGAACTTATTTCACACCGTGCCGCTCGCGCAATCGTGAATTTTTTACGAACCCAGCCCACTGACAGGTGGATCAGTCAAACCTCCACCACGTTCTGCCTTATCTATCCCTAACCAAAATCTCCCAGTCCGAAGTCTCCTCACCGAAATCGCCGCCCTCCTCAACTCGCCACCTTGCCCGCTGCCGCTCCGATCTGCCAGCACCGCTGGCCTCTTCCGCTTTCCCGCAGAAATCCAGTAACCCCGTAGCCTCCTCCACCCAACACCTCTCACTATTTCTCCCGGAGGTTTTCCGGCGCGGATGACCAGATCCTGAGGGCGAGGGAGCTGGCCTTGGTCGCTCTCGTCAAGGGCTTTCGTGGGGAAAATCACGACAGGACGATGGTCAGCGGCAGGTAAAAATACCCATGCGGCCGCCGACTTGTCGAGTTCTGCCAGGTGATGTAAGTATTTTGCCATCGACATCATGACGAGGTGGTGAAGGCATTTGGTGGCTTTCTGCTTTTTCTATTCTGAAATTATTACCCCTTTCTTGCAGATTTGCTATTTGGGGTATATGATCTGGTCGTTTCTCTCAGTTGCTTCCATAGGTTGGCCATGCGGCCATGCCTTCCGCGTTGTGTTCCCTGCGTCATGAAGATGAAATACTACACGGTTTTCTAATATAGGGTGCTTTTTGATTACTCGAAATTTCTCCATCTTAGCTTGATATTTTCTCAGATACTTGGAGGGTAGGTAGCTTACTGGCAATCATATACTGAAGCCATTTGTGGTGTCAGAACCTGAAATTCCGGTAGCTTATTACTGAGTTGTTCCAAGATTTTAGTTCCTATTTTTTAATGAATAACACTGCACCTATGGACTGTTTTCTACAGAATCCAACTTTCACGTGGATGAAGGTGGATGGACTGGTGCCCTAAATCATGGGAGGTCGGAGGGATTCAACCAATCGAGGAAGCTGAAAAAATCCATAAGGTTCTTCCGTAACAATTCGTCTGTATATGTGGAATTTCTGTTTTTTATTGCTGAAACCAATGTTCTTTAATTGTTTGAACCTACTATAGATAGCAAATACAAAAATGATAACTGTTATTAAATATTTGTCTTTATATGAGTTACTTTGTTGCATATTCTATTGACCTGTGAAGCTTGATAAAACTTATCTATCAAATCACAAGAAGTGGTCAATGGAGAATCGCAAGAAGTGGTCAATGGAGAAGTGGAAAGTCTGGTTCTCAGCCTAAAGAAGTCGGAATTTTTTAAGAAAACCACTATTGCATATGACTTTGTACAAAGCATTTTCTGTATCTGGTATGTGCTCACATTGTAAGGAGTTTAAAGCCTTATGCAGTTCTTTAGCAATTGCAAATAGTATGGCTAGCTCCTGTGTTACTAGGTGAACTTTGATGATAAGTATATGTTGCGTGAGCTTTTATTTGTATCCCTATGTGCTTCTGCACGAGAGTTTTTGATTTATTTTATCCAGGTGCAGGTGTTAAATAGCTTTGTTTAATGTCATGAGGTCTAGATCAGTTGATTATAGGCTGGGCTAGCTAGTTATTGGATTGTCATCTGGTTAATTACCGATGTGTTCTTGCTTGAACTTTGTGGTAGTACTTTGAGGACGTAACTGTATTCAAGAGGAAACATTTAGAAGTTATGCTTTCCATGAGATTATAAAATAACCAGCATCACTGTTTTCTGCAAAACTAGCGAATTATTTTGACTTTTGCCAAATAATTCTCTTGTAATTATCTTGCTCTTATTTCAGGCAGAGGAACTGTACTCCCTCAGTCCTAAAATAAGTGACGTATGTCTGTATCTAGACGCATTTTATCTAGACAAAATTGCGTCACTTATTTTGGAACGGAGAGAGTTTACGCGATATTGCGAGCACGGATGGTCATGGAGAACAATTCCTGCCATGGATTAGTATCACTCGTGAGATTTATTTCCATCTTTTTCATTTAAGATATCAACTAAATCAAATTTGATGTGCAGATGAGAACGATCTGGTTTAGTTAATTTCTAGACCTGTATTTGGTTTCATTAAATGATGCCTATACGTAACACCAGTTCCTGTAGCCCACTTATCTTATTATTCAAGCTTGTAGCGCATGCTATTCTTTCCTGTCTATAAAGCAAAGTATTGACTGATATTTATTCAATTCCCATATGTTTGCTAGACGAATATCCTACATGACCATAATTTTAGTTTTACACATGAAATGATCAGTTGTAGGCAAAGGAAATAGCATGCTATAACTCAAATCAAAAGTTCAGTGGTAGCACTAGAACATTAAGGCCTATGAAGTCAAACCTATGAATATTTTGTATAGATGTCCAAAAAAATACATTTAAAGTGAAGCACACGCGTATACATGCCGAAGATGCGAATCATGTCATGTTTTTTGACATTATGGTCACCAACATAGCGTCGTCCCTTCAGAAGGTGCAAGTACATTTATGGTTAAACTGAATGTATTTACCTTGTTAGTTCTTAGTCATGTAGTGAAAGAGTAGTATCGTTGTATTGCAAGTGAAGTAAATACAAATGATGATTTTTCTTTAGGTCATTAACTCAATATTTACTTTTATATTTGCAGATACTTTGGTGTTGCCTCTGGTGATCAGCGGAGGAATCAAGTCTTTTTTTCCAGCTCAAACATTACGAGCACTTTGGACTAGTTATCAAGTTGTTTTCTTTCTTGCTGTGACTTGGCCATATGATTATGGTTGCAAGCGCATTCTAGTTATTGTTCGTGTCACTTTAATGTAAATGCGATTTGCAATTATTTTGTTTTTATGTTTCTGGATGGAATGTAATTTGTGATTTTCATGAACCTGAAATTCTAAATGGGTTATACAAATTGAATAAAATAATGTAGAACTGGACACGAACTGCTATAGAAACATGTGCGAACATTGCAATGTAAAGTTGGGCTGAAACTACACTATGAATTGCTAGAAACTAAGAAGAAAATCAAGCTATCTCTGAAAAGCCACGTTATGCAGGGTAGCTCATGTGGTGTTTACAATGAAATCTTGTACATTTATTGTGTTATAATATTTGGATAAATATGTTATTAATTGTGTTGCGAGAGCTTCTAGAATGTGTTACCGGTCATGTTAGTATTGTTAAAAAACCATGTTACTAGTAATATTAGTACACCTAAAGATATATTAGTATCTGTGTTACTATAGTTATAAATCAGTGTTACTAGCGCATTTAGTAACAGCTATGATACGTATTACTGCACCAAAGCGGTAACGCAGTTTTCAACATATAGGAACAATTATTATGTGTGATAGCAAAACCTCTCAGTAATACGGCCTAACGTAACACATTCCAAAATATGTTACTACATGGTCTAGTAACATCTTTTTGGACTTGTCGGAACACAAGTGTGTGTTACCAAAGCTTTGTCCTATTGTAGTGCATCAAGTTTTAATTTAAGAAATTAGGATGCGTGAGATCTTCCAAATAGTTTCAGGTATAGTTACTCATAGATGTACATAACCAGAGATACTGCTAAGTACTTAGATTTACACTCTCAAAAAGTTTGTGCAGTTTATCTGCACGACTCAGTCAGCCCGACAGGTCCACAATACTCAAGTGTGGAATGGACGAGAGAAGACCAAGATGAATCCTTACTGAAGTAGAACCCTGAGCTTTCGGATAGACCCATGTACCAACCTATATCTCATACATCTGCTAGTCATGTCGAGTCAGTTTCCCACAACCTATTTAGTTAAGATAGAACTCATATGACATAAGGCTATATTGGAAGCTACTACACTAGAAATCTATCCAGTCTCTTAGAAGCCTAGGTGCGGGCACATATCTTGACAACCGGGCATATCCAAAAATGAACATCCATTATAGGAGGTGTAACTGCATGAGAGCACAAAATATCAACTTCTCATAGAAGAAAGGCGCGAGATACACATCATGTCTATCTAATCGGGCATCATCAGCACAACCTAGCAGGTACGATGTGTCATTACCTTCGTTCAAGTTTCAACATGTGACTAAACTAAAATTGCTATAATCTTTTACTGATATTTTTGAAGGAGCTAGCCAGATCCTCCCATCTAAGCAGCTTCTTTTCCAGTGATTCACATACTACAACAAGTGCAGCAAGTCCGGTGTAAGCGTCACCACATGATGTTCCTGGTGCCTCCCATTATCAACACGTGTTAAACACCTCAAATTCCAGTTTGATACTACCGATACAACTATCTGTGGCTATTTGATTCTCAGTATCTCTTGGTCCGCAAAACATAAGTCCATATTCGTGTAGATCGAGTGTTGCAGCTGTCCAGTCGACAGCTAGCAATAATAAGTAATATGGGACGAAACTGGAAGGGTTGCATGCAACGCTGGTAGGAGGGATGCGTGTAATATAATGACGAGCATGCCTTCAACAAAAGGTTGGTGAAAACACTACCTACCAATTAACAATAATAAGGGTTATGCTTGATTCATCTGTCAATGAAGAGATGGATTTTTGGTGAAGGCACAAAATCTCCAAAATGCAAGTCAGACAATCTATTTGTATGTAATATATCAGTCTAGTCAAGAGTTATATTATGGAGATTCCTTTTCTTGAGATAAATATATACATGTGATTTCCAAGGATCTAGTAATAGACATGAGAGACATGCTTACTTTTGCTCGATTGTTTCATCCAAGATAAACATGTGCAACTTGAGTTAATGATATTAACACACTATACATTACCCGGAGGAAGAAAACTCTATCTGATACATGTTCGTGAAATGATATTTAGACTAACATTTTTTCAATCAATATGCTGCCAATATAATTACTAATAAGTTATACTCTATGTATTACCAAAGTATAGATTGGACCAGATGATATATAGTACTTCCTCCGTCCTAAAAAGGATATCGCAAAGTTATGTGAATTTGAATGAACATATATACTAAACAGTTTCTAGATATATTGGAATTCAGAAAAATCTGCGATATCCTTTTTGGGACCAATGGAGTATCAATTTATTATTCATGTTTATATACAGTTCTTTCTCTTTAGATTATCAAACTCTAAATATTTGTGTTTTGAGCTTAGAAAGGGCATAACATTGCTAGAAAACTGTTCTGATTAAGAATTATCTAATCTATCCATGTTGCAT
Organism: Avena sativa; assembly: GCA_916181665.1. Lineage (NCBI taxonomy): Eukaryota > Viridiplantae > Streptophyta > Magnoliopsida > Poales > Poaceae > Avena > Avena sativa. The sequence continues at coordinate 431,773,194 of OV702296.1, forward strand.
CGGCAATAAAGGATTACTAGATCATGATGGCGCGCGTTGCCGCGCCCATCTATTTTTATGATGGAAAGATAGGAATTTAAGTATATGATGTTTAAGTGCAAACTTTCAATTCCGAATGAATAAAAAAGTTATTTACCAAAATATTTGTAACACAAATATTAAGTTGAAATAACTCAATTGGTCAAGGCAAGTCTTTATGTATTCAAATGGTGGGCGTGCTAGGATGTTGTATCAAGTTGAACAGACTGGATCTTCGGAAACTATTGAATGTGAAGGAATACATTTCCACCGAACACTATCATTTTTTGACATTGTTTTGTTTCGTCACCACATATGCATGCCATGTTGTTACACGTCACACCATCATTATCTGATACAAGCTTTAGAAAAATAATATCACAAAATTAAAAAGCAAACTTACAACAAAATAGTTTAAGTAACACTATAAGCTCCCCAAGTCACAGCACTCTGCTCGAATATCCACCTCCAAGTAGCTCTCCATCGTTTTCACTCAGCTACACCACTTAAATTATGCATCGGCGCTAACACAAGCAGAAATGACCACAACACCTCCATCTATGTTGTCTGCTCTAAAATATTTTCGCAAACAAGTTCATACCTAATTTACGGAAATATATAAAAATAAGAGTGTTGGTGCAAGGCAAGAATGCTGCAAGGTTTTTCCTTATGATAGTTTGCTAACTAAGAAAGCAATAGAAACACACTTAACTATAGTCATGAAAGTGAAAAGTAACACACGTGGACATGCTTTCAAAGGAAAGCTAACTATTGATAGTATGGCATCTTTAATTTATTTTTCTCATAAAAATAGCAACTTGTATGAAAATAAGTCAGTGCATATTTTTTAGAGTGATTTGCGGTAAATTTTACACCACATTATGGACAACTCAAAAGCAGGGATTTTCCTATCATAAAAGATTAAACCTTTTTATTCTTAGTTAATACATGTTGCCATTTTCTAGTGTAAAATAATACATCTAAGGGCAGACTTAGTTCATCGTGATGTTGCCCTTCAATCTTCGATTATAACCCATTTTTTGGAAAGGAACAACTGAAAGCATGTTGATGCATATCAATGTTACATTTAGAAAATGCAGGTTATACTGACTAATAAGGAATCTAATTTCCACTCCAAACTCAGTGTACCATGTGGGGCTAGTGGTAGACTGTTGTATGAATATGCGCATGTTTCTAATTATATCTATTCCAACCTAGGACCGATATCTATATAAATCTTACAAGGAACAACAATGTTTGGCAGATGCTATAATGATTGCTTTATGGTGGTATATATGTTTCTAAGAGGCAAAGAAGTTGTGTGGTGTTTCTCGGATTAGTGCATAACTTAAAATAAAATTGCATACAATCTACTTGACACCTCGAGTACGTATATCAAATGAACAAAGCAGGTTACGTGTTCATATTAAATTTTACCTTTGCTTAATGGAAAAGATGTCCTTGCACTTCTCAATGTGTGTACTCACATGCAGAATGGAAAAAAATCAGTACATGAAGTTATTCTAGGAGTTGGATAGTGATATATACTAAACTAAACTACAATGTTAATTAGATCAGCGAACCAGCACAAAAGTAAACATATGATATGTTCCAGTAGACTGAAGTTGACACAAATTAAATCAGGAAACAAGGACAAAACTTAAAATATGACATGTTCCCACACAAATTCTAGAGTTCTCGTCACCCATTATTGGGTTATCACACCCATATGCTTTTGATATACAGAATCAAAGTTTGGTTAGTTACTTACATAAAAGGTTCACTCTAACCTTGAACCTTATCCAAGCCACACGAATAAACCACTTTATACAAGAGCTTTTTTTTCTATTTCTAATCAGGCGTCCCTCATCTATAGAGATAGATACAACTTAACACAAAATACTTAACGGTCACACGTGAAAGGAAATTAAACATGATTCGGTAAGGGAATATTGTGCATAGCGTACTTTGAAACAAAGGAAACATGTTCAAAAGGCATGGATGATGGACCTGTATGGAGGAACATAAATAAGTATGACTAAAAAATGTTAAGCCTGAACTAATAGAAATGTTAATCCCAAACTCTACTGAGAGAAACTAAAATGTCAAACGCCTAGTTGTACTGTAATGACTCACTACGAATGCAGCATCCACTTCTCAATCATCATACTTTAAATTTTCCAAATAGCAAGAGTGTACTCACATTAGACCACACCACCCAACAAACGTTTTCCAACATTTTTGTATATGCAGTACCAGCACACATAACATTTTGAATATCCTTCAGCACAGGCATCTCATACAAATCAATAGCCTTCATGTTACAAAATCATTCTTTGTACTTATTTCCATAAGCCAGCAAAGACCTTACGACAATGCAGCCTGTCATATTGTACAACAAAACACATGGAGAAGAAATCAGCAAACATATTTGTTGCAAAGACATCAGTATAATGCAGCTAGGTATATTGATGTGTTGCCCCAAGTCATCAAATCTGCAGCTGAATACATCCAAATAAATAACTATACATTGTGTTCTTGAGGTGGTTGTTGTGGAGGAAGTGTTGGTGGCAGATGTTATTGTTGTGCTCTAGCATCTCTGACAGGCTGACACAGGCCATCCGCAGAGGCCAGAAACCCTGTGTTATCACCATCCATGGTATAAAGGTCATGTATATCCACGAATGAAACATGGACGTGCTATGCTATTTAACCCATTAACTTTGTAATGTGTTTCCAGTAGTCAAATAGTACAGACGGATAAATTAGACAATCAAATTTGCAAGTCCAATCAGGGTGTGGAAAGGGGCTGTGCACAATGGACTGGAGAAGTAACGAGGGATGAGAGACACGCATCCGTGTCGCTGGTTGTCTCCATCCCTTCACGCAAGAGTTGTGGTCGGAATCTTCACCTTCACCGGACGGGTATCCCGACCAAATCAAGGGCTTGGGCGGCTGACGGGTATGCGAAGAAATCCCTGCCCACTACCACGCTGATCGACTGCCCCTTTCATCTACCCTGCAAACGATTCCATCGATTTAATATCCAGTTTGATCCACCAACTCACCAAGGTTCCATGGATGAACCTCTACCGCAAGTAATCGAATATGGGCATGGCGGCGAGACCTAGGGTTCGCCCAGAGGTCAGGAGGAGCACAATGATTGACATCGGGAGCAGTTGGTCATGGTCAGGGTAGTGGAGGTTTGGAATCTCTCGGACTGTACGCTCGATGCCTTGATCAGAAATGGACAGTTCAGCTAAACCTCGATTAGGTGGGATTTAGCGCGGGTTTTTGGCCCAACTCACGTCAGTTTGTTAATTTGACACGGAGAGTAGCATCCCCGGGATAATTCGCCCAGCTCAGAAACTAAATTAAATCCGACGGTCGAAAATGTCCATTTAAGCAGATCGGATGGCGCGAAAGTCTCCAGGTCATGAGAGAGCTCCCTCTTGTCTTAGTTTTAATATCCCTAATCAGGTTTATATTAACATTGCTAGAAAAGTCAAGATTTATAGTAACAAAGACATCTTTTGGAGGTTTCCACTTCTGAACAACACCAATAGTACTCCCTCCAACCTGAATTACTGTTCGCACGTGCTGTACAAATAAAATTTGCAAACAAACCCAGTTAGTTTCAAAATGTTACAGATCGTAGATTAAAAATCCAAATTTGAAACGGCGAGCAGAGTAGTCTGTGGAGTGAGAAGGGGATGGAGACGACAAGGAGTTAGGGGTTTGTCGGAAATCAGCCGAGTACTTTTTTGCATAACGACCACCGCGAACACTAATTCGGGCCGGAGGGAGTATAATTTTCTTCTAGCGGAGAATTGCATCCTCGTGCAAAAACATGCTTAACAACGTTCAGCGTAATCACTTCTCTGTATTTGACAAACAGATTGTTCCACCTAAAGAATAACAAGTTCATTGGCACTGCAGACCATAGTGTTCCCTAAATAACACGATAGTTTTCCCATCTTACATAACCTCAATGGAATCGATGTTCCACACTTGAGTTGTGATTATGTACAGTACTCACAAGCTATTTCTACGTTGGACATGCACCTTGCTGCAGACGATCCACAGGCATAAAGTGTAAGGGTTCAGCTACATTTCCCTTAGATCTCACAGATTCGGATTACAACGAGCCGATCTGGCTGTCAGATCCGGCCAAGTTCCTCCCTACCTCCTCTTAACATGTTCCCCACGGCACTGCCGTTCTGTTCATCATTCAGATACAAGCCAGGTATTACAGTAGCATATGCCTCCTATGTATAGTGCTCGCTGGCGTATCTCTCTCGCAGCCAGTTACTGGACCCACTCCTCGCCGGCGTGCCACTTCGGAGATCCCAGCTCCTCCTCTTGGGCCGGCCAGTGGACAGCCCATGGTCTTGAGTTGTATTGCCGCCGCTGCTGTTGCTGCCAGTTGCTGCCGGGTCGTTGACATAAAGCATCACAGATACCTCATGGTTTCCCACCGATGTCTCCTGATATCCACAACTAGCTGCTGAGTTGTTCCTGGTGCCTCTCATTCCAAGAGACGGTACTCACAAGGTTCCTGGTGCAACATAGGGCTATGACGCGTGAATACGGGTTCAGGTAAATAGACTGTAGGCAAATCAAGCGAATATATAGTGAGCTAAAGAACGAGAAGATGCATCATTTATAACAACATGGCCATGCTTGAACGACGGAAGGGTACATTAGCTATCCATTCACTGTAATGTATGTAGAATCGTATGTTGTAGTTGAGAAATAGGAAAAACTTGAAGTCTTAACACCCATAGGTCTCAGTTAGGTGATGTGTTTCTAGTAGAAATCTGGAAGCTATAATCTGTGAGTGATAAGGGTGAGGCAAGACGAGTGGCTGGCTTTGATCATGTAAATGAAATATTGTAGAACAGATTTGGAACCCATGTAGCTATGCCATAGGCTAAGATGTTCTATTGTTAACTGTCATCAGCTAGCCTTTGCTGCAATAAAGGTGGAACTCAACTCTGAATATTTGTGTTAAGATCCAATCTTCCGTTGCTTTAAATGGCATTCCCAAATCTACTTCTGTCATCGGCGGAGGTTAGGTTCTCGCTGGTGCTGATATATATGTTTCTGCAAAAGTAAGCGAGCAGAAGGTTTTGAGATCAGGTGGCTGGTGTTTGTTAGTTAACCTAGTAGTTGCGTTCAGAGTTTCAGCTAGCAGTGTCTAGTTCAGTTAGTCTCTCAGTTTCAGTTAGAGCGTCAGCTATTTTTCAGAGTTTAGGTAAGCTAGTTTCTGTTTAGTTTCCTACCCGATCATCGCACATTAACTCGGTCGCCTGGACATGGGATGGTGCGTTCTTCCGTAGGCATTGTGTAAGTAGACAAGAACGATCTCTCGTGAATAAGGGCATGCACAATGGGGGTGACGTCAGTCTTCCCTTATGGTTGCCACGTTGGTTTTCGCTGAGAAAATAAGAAAGAGAAGATTGCCTTCACTTAGCTAAAGGATGATCTCCTGAAAAGAAATAAGAGAAGACTACTCACAAGGTTCCTGGTGCAACATAGGGCTATGACGCGTGAATACGGGTTCAGGTAAATAGGCAAATCAAGCGAATATATAGTGAGCTAAAGAACGAGAAGATGCATCATTTATAACAACATGGCCATGCTTGAACGACGGAAGGGTACATTAACTATCCATTCACTACAATGTATGTAGAATCGTATGTTGTAGTTGAGAAATAGGAAAAACTTGAAGTCTTAACACCCATAGGTCTCAGTTAGGTGATGTGTTTCTAGTAGAAATCTGGAAGCTATAATCTGTGAGTGATAAGGGTGAGGCAAGACGAGTGGCTGGCTTTGATCATGTAAATGAAATATTGTAGAACAGATTTGGACCGCATGTAGCTATGCCATAGGCTAAGATGTTCTATTGTTAACTGTCATCAGCTAGCCTTTGCTGCAATAAATGTGGAACTCAACTCTGAATATTTGTGTTAAGATCCAATCTTCCGTTACTTTAAATGGCATTCCCAAATCTACTTCTGTCATCGGCGGAGGTTACTTTCATGCTGGTGCTGATATATATGTTTCTGCAAAAGTAAGCGAGCAGAAGGTTTTGAGATCAGGTTGGCTGGTGTTTGTTAGTTAACCTAGTAGTTGCGTTCAGAGTTTCAGCTAACAGTGTATAGTTCAGTTAGTCTCTCAGTTTCAGTTAGAGAGTCAGCTATTTTTCAGGGTTTAGGTAAGCTAGTTTCTGTTTAGTTCCTACCCGATCATCGCGCATTAACTGAATGGCCTGGACATGGGATGGTGCGTTCTTCCATGGGCATTGTGTAAGTAGACAAGAACGATCTCTCGTGAATAAGGGCATGTATAATAGGGTGACGTCAGTCTTCCTTATGGTTGCCACGTTGGTTTTTCGCTGAAAAAAATAAGAAAAAGAAGATTACCTTCACTTAGCTAAAGGATCATCTCTTGAAAAAAAAAGAATGCTATTTCCTCCGTTGTACCATATGTCTTCTCTTAGCAAATCAAATGCGACCGCAAACCTGATACTAGAAAGGGTGCCCAAGAAATCGGCAAATACTTGGGCTTGAATTGAGAAATGTGAAACACGGGATGCACCTTCGAATCAGGGGATAAATCCAGCTTATAAGCGACTTCGCCCACCATTTCTAGTATCTTGTAAGGACCAAAATACTTCAATGCCAATTTAGGATATGCCTGGCAATTGACGACGCTTGACTGAGTATATGCATAGAGCTTCAATAATATTAAATCCCCCACACTGAAAATTGGTGTTTGCATCGCCTTCCTAGAAAAGAATTGACGACGCTTGACTGAGTATATGCATAGAGCTTCTGAAGTCAACGAAAAGACAGAAAAAATTTGGTGTTTGTATCGCCTTCCTAGAAAAGAATATTGCGCAAGTGCAATTTAGATCCAGAAGACAGAAAGGTCCAGGGACGTCGTGGTCCAATTTAGAGCCCAACACTAATGGTTTGAGCATGCGCCTGACTGAATAATAGCTCCAAGTGCAAAGTATCACAGACGCATCCTGGTTTCTCATCGATGCTTCCTGATATCGCCAACTATCTGCTGAGTTGGCCTGGTGCCTCTCATTCCTAGCGGCGGGTACGGGTGTAACCTACTAGTCTGATGAGAGATATGACGAGCATAAGGGTTCAGGTAAATATGGACTATTGACACATCAAGCCGGTATATATTGAGCTAAAGAACGAGAAAATGCATCATTGACTCAAGGAGTTGGGTTGAAGGACGTTGCACTGGGCCTTGGACGTTGCAATGGGCCGCTGGAGGATGCCACGGGCCTTCTTGCCCGCCTGGAGATCGCTGCGTCGCAGGATGCCTCCCTGGGGACTGAAGCCTGGCACGAGACGCACACGCCGCCTCTCGTGGTGCTTGACGACACCGGAATTGCGCCCTCACCACACCAGGCCGCTACCTCCACCGACCAGACTCTCTCTGTTGGTTGCGACAGCATCAGGCCTCCCCAGGGTGCGGAAGAAGGGGCCACTACTCTACATCAGTTCCTAGACAGTGTGGTGGTGTCTGCCCCGCCACCGATCATTTCCACCCCACCGCCTCGGAAGAACAAGAAGGCTGTAGGGCAGATGGGTTCGCCAAGGAGGAGCGGCCGCATCGTAATAAAGAAAAAGGCGAAGCAGGTGAGCGATGGAGCTGTAGCTGTGCAGGAGCTCATCGCCCGTGTCTGCGACATCATCGGACCAGCGGACTCCTTCAACGACGACTCGCGTGCTGCGTACCAGCACATGTTCCTGCGTGCGCCGCTGGCAATGGCTGACATCCACGCAATGGAGGCTCTGGTTAAGCAAGTCTAGAAGCTCAAGAAGAAGAAAGGTGCGGCCAAGATCAAGGCAACTCCCGTGACCACTGTTGCCAATGTGTAGAAGCCATCAGCGTATCAGCTCGCCGGCGTCCCTGCGTAGGAACCACGCGCAACCAGCACTTAGCTGCCGTTTTTCATTTCAGCGCATCATCCACGTCGCCTACCTTGTCAGGCCGAAGCGCCGTGTATCTCTACTTTATGCATCCTCGACATTGTCATCTCGTGAATTCCTGAAACTAGTTTAAGATTTTTCTACACCACATGTCAAAGTGTTTGATTAATGTCACAAAAGCATGCCAACCTCCTGAACTGGAACCCGAGAGGTCTGAATAGCTCCGCCCGCCGTGACGTTGCTAGGGACTCTCACGCCTCCATTGTTTGCTTGCAAGAAACCAAGCTCGACATGGTCGACAACACAATCATCACCAGCATGCTTGGGCCGAACTACACAGATAATTTCGCTTACCTTCCGGCCACGGGCACTAGGGGTGGCATCATGGTCGCGGCCTCAAAAGCTTTCTTCACTCTCTCAGCCCCCACACTACTGATTCCACGCTAACAGTGACGATCACAATGCTTGAAGAGAGGACAAGCTGGACACTTACTTGCGTATATGGTCCTCAGGGGAACCATGAGAAGCTTGCCTTTATTCAGGAGCTACGGGAGCTAAGCCTTTTGTCCAGAATAAGTGGCTCCTGGTGGGAGACTTCAACCTAATAACAAAGGCATCCGACAAAAACAACCTCAACATAAATCGCGGCCTCATCCGCAAATTCCGGGAGGCTCGTGACTTCCTGCAGCTAAAATACATGCGCATGGTTGGAAGACGCTTCACCTGGTCAAACGCCCAAGACGACCCTGTCCTCACTGATGGCCCAAAATATATCGAGCTCGTTGGAGAACCCCAAGAGGAAGGTATGATGAGCACAGCAGCAAGTTTTCCCTCGGTACGAAACCAAGGTTATAAATCCAGTAGGAGCAAGGAAACACCCCAAAAGGTGTTGCTAGCTGAGCCTTGGCAGGGCGCACTACCACAGAACTTTGTCCCCAACTTGCGATGAGGTTGTCAATCTCACCGGTTTTGCTTAAAACAAAGGATTAAACGTATCGAATGGAAGAAAGTAATACTTTAAAGAAAGTAAACACAAAGCAGTAAACAGTTTGATTGTAGATTGAATGTAAAAGAAAGGACCGGGGTCCATAGTTCACTACAGGTGGCTCTCCTTAAGATAGATAACATGTTGGGTAAACAAATTGCAGCGGGGCAATTGACAAATATCGAGAAAGCATACAAGCATATATCAATCATCTTACTCTTTTGAGATTCGATTGGGCATTACAACATTATACATAGACCGCCATCCAACTGCATCTATGACTAATAATTCACCTTCAGGTTATCATCCGAACCCCCTCCAGTATTAAGTTGCAAGCAACGGATAATTGCATTACGAATTGCGTGTAAAGTAAACAATACGATTGTTCTATGAACAAAGGATTGTTGTTTTCTCCCTAGTAGCAACAGCACATATAATACCTTAGAGATTTCTGTCACTTCCCCAAATTACCAGAGGCATGAACCCACTATCGAGCATAAATACTAACTCTTGGAGTTGCTAGCATCTACTTGGCCAAAATAGCTACTAACAATGGAAAGCATGCAAGATCACAAATAACAAAGACATGATAGAATCAATAATCAATCTGAAATAGCATCTCAATATCCATCGGATCCCCGCAAACACAACATGCAGAATTACAAATAGATGATCTTGATCATGAACGGAGCTCACAAGATCTAAACATGATAGCACAAAGGAGGAGAACCAACCATCTAGCTACTACATGGACCCGTAGTCCAGAGATGAACTACTCACACATCACACCGGATGCTTGCATGATGATGAAAAAGGCTTTTAGGATGAATTCCCCTCTCCGACAGGGTGCCGGGAAGAGCTTCAGATCCCTCCCGATCTAGGGATGGAGATGATAACGGCTACAAACTCTTTCGTGGAATTTTGATCGAGTACTTAGGGTTTCCGTATCAGAGGCAATGTATAGGCGGAAGGAGAGGCTGAGGGGTTGCCTAGGCTGGCCACACCACCCCCTGGCGCGGGTCAAGCCTGGCTGCACGGCCAGGTGGTGTGACCGCCCTCTGGCCCTTCTCCGTCTCGTATTCTGGCTCCAGGTGTCCCCCGGTAAAATAATGACTTTGGTTTTTGTCCCGCCCAATTCTAAGAATATTCATTTTTCTCTTACAACAACTAGTAAACGCTCACGTCCACGTATTGGTACAGCAGTAGAACCGTAGGATCCCGGCAGCAACGGCGCAAGAACAAAGGTTAGAGACCATTCGATCTCACACCAGACCACACCGCTCCGGTCCTTTTTTTGCCTGAACCTACACCGCACCGCTCCATATCTGTCTTCGACCCGTTGAGGCCCATTCCAAATGTAACCAAGCTAGGAACCGCACCCAAAAAAAACCCACTTCCGGCTGCACCATTCCCACCTTTGAAGTGAGAGTTCACACTTTAACGAGAAATAATCTTCGTTAATTTATGCCAATGCAATAAATTGGTACACCAAACAAATATCTTGCCTTGAGATAAGGGCTGCATTTTTTATCCTCAAGTAATAAAAGTTATCGCTTCCGATTTTCTAGATAAATATAAAATAGGAACCCACAAAAATCACGTTTTTGGACCTGGTCCTTTTTTTGTTGTGGTATTAGCGTTGCTTCCTTGTTCTCCATTGAGAGCGACCAAAATGAAAACACAGGGCGGAGTTTTTTCCTTGAAAGAAGGTTGCATTTTCATTAAGTAAACGATGCCTTCAGTTTAATTTATACAAGATGTACAACACATGGAAGTAGTAACAAGCAACGCTAACACCACAACACCCAGCACCACCACGAACTCCGGCGGAAAAGAAACACTCAGCGAAAAGAAGCATATGGCGGAGAGGTACCCGGCGATCCGGCGGCGAATGGCTTCGGCCGACGGACGCTCCAGCCCTGGGAGGATCGGATGCTCTACGACGCCGGCTACATGGCGCCGCCGGACTTCCGCTACCCCCCCCCCCCCCCCCCCGGGTGGAAGCTCAGCGCCGGTGACATACCAGTGCCGCCGGTGCCGGAGGACGACCAGATGGTGGAGGAGATCCAGGCCGCCATCGCGGCGATGCCGGATCCCGAGCTCGCAGAAGACCCAGGCAACCTCGCGCACTGGGAGTAGTTCTTCGCCGAGCGCCGGCTCGCCGAACTCGCCGCCCACCAGGGACCTCCAGGCGAGCCGCCGAAGCGCAACAACGCGGCGAGCCGCCGCCGATGGTGGAGCGTGTCGGGACGTACCCTCAACTACGTCCTCGAGCACATCCACGCTGGCAACAACCCCCGGCTGGGCTTCCCGTGTTCGCCGGCGCCCGCCCCTCACCGCGGGCGCCAACCTCTGGCGAACTAGGCGCCCAGGAGGATGGCCAGCCTCACCTCCTCCTCCGCCGCCGTGTCGCACTCATCCGAGACGGTGCCTGCGCAGTCGCCGCGCAACAGCGGCGAGTTCTTTCGACCTCCCAAACGCGAGGCCGACACGCCCAGGAGGTCGCCGCCGAGGACACGTGTGCGGGGACTTGTCATCAACGAGCCCCGCACGGCGGCGCCGCCGACAGGCTGGCTTCGCCTTCGCCAGCCCAAGCCGGAGCCCGCGGACTGGGGCGTTGCTGTCGATGAGGACTCCTTCGCCATCAAAATGGCAATCGAACGTTCTCTGCACGACGCCACGCCACCATCGCCGATTCCGGAGCCGAACATCCTCACCTTGTCCAGGGCGGACTGGGAGCAGGAGGAGGCTCGCCGCATTCGGTGCCAGCAGGAGGAGGCCGAGCGCCATGCCAGCGCGCACCGTGAGCTCGCCTACCAGGGCGCGCCTCTCGTCGTCCTCGACGACGACGACGTCGGGCCTTCGTACTAGCCGTGGAGGTACGGCGACGCTGGCCAAGGCAGCTCGCGCCCCCTGCAGACGCCGAGCGACGACGACGATGATGACAGCGACGACGACCGCCCGGCGGACCCAGACTACACCAACTTCTACCGCAACTTCGGCATGTAGACGGCGTCCATCGGCATCGGAATCGGCATTGGCAGCGGCCTTTTTTTAGTTTTTTTAGCCTAAGCGAAGATAGAATTCGGGTGCCCACCCGAATTTGATGTAATATTTATGAATCAGCCATCTATTAATAAAATCCGCCTATATTCGTCCAAAGTTTGCCGAATTTTGTTAAAATTTGTTCAATCCCGGGAGCTCGGCCTGTGAGCGCAACTGGAAAACCACCGTTCCTAGGCTGAAACTTTCTTCATCTGGCGCTATTATCTCCGGATTTCGGTCTGGAAACGGCCAACGAGTGAAGATGCTCTTAGCGTTGCTTCCTTGTTCCCCACTAAGAGCGACCAAAATGAGAACACAAGGGCGGAGTTTTCTCCATGAAAGAAGGTTGCATTTTGATTAAGTAAATGATGCCTTCAGTTTAATTTATACAAGATGTACAACACATGGAAGTAGTAACAAGCACAAAAATCCACCCATAGAGCACTTTTATTCTTCAATCCCTTGCGGTGCCCATTACAGACGTAGCACACACCTCAGGGACTTGCCTTCCTCCAGCAGCCGGAAAGCCTCTCTGATCTCCGAGAACGGCATCTCGTGGGTTATGAAGCCATCGAAGTTTATCTTAACCTCCTGCAAAATATAGTAACTGACGCTCAGCAAAATGGTAATTATATCTTCCATCTTAATATTATATAATTGCATTGGCATGTTCTGTGCGTAGAAAATGATGAGAAAAAAATGTGATGTGATTACCCCGTTGATGCACTGGTCGACGAGGAGCGGAAGCTGCGTCTTGCCCTTGAAGTCACCGAAGGTGCAGCCGACGATCCGACGGCCATCGAAGAGCTCCATGGGGTGCAGCGGCAGCATCCGAGGCGTCGGATGGATCCCGAGCATCACAGTCAATCCCCATCCCTGGATTTACATTATTTTCGACGCAAATGAGTCTTAAGTAAATTTAAACTGGCCAGCTAACAGTGTTAGTAACGCACTTTGTTTTGGCATTTGCTTCAGAGCATACCCATAATGGCAATTAAAATTGTTTAAAAAATATAAATGGTATGCTTTTTTGGATGGAATAGAAAGTGCAACACAGAGGACAGCGAGATGCATACGTCGTGTGTAGACACGAAGGTTTCTCGTAGCACATCGAGGTTGCCGGTGCACTCGAAGCCGTAGTCGACGCCCCCATCCGTCATCTCCTTGATGACCTCGTGGACGGGCTTGCCACACGTCTTGGAGTTGACGAAATCCGTGATGCCCATCTCCTTGCCTGCACGGACACGAAACACGTTGATTATTGCCTATGGAGAAAGCGCCATCAATCCATAGGTTCTATTACTAGTAGGAATAGCGGTTTATGTTGCTATTTTATCGACACATGCCATTTTCTCGTACTGAAACAAACCGAAATTAAATGGAAGCTATAGGTAGGCTTTAAGATTGTTGCATTCAAGAGATTGAGTTTACGACTCTACTACTAGAAAAAAAATCATCTGTAGCTTTCAATCTTTCATGAGCAGTAGTACTGGTTACGAGATGAAAAATTACTTTATTTTATTTATGATTAGAAAGAGACATGTGAACTGGCTAATTATGAGCAAAATTACGTGGCTTAATGCGCACCTTTGGTGAACTTTTCAGGGTTGATGTCCACACCGATGATCTTAGCTGCCCCTCTTAACCTCGCGCCTTCAGCAACCTAAAGTAAAAAAAACAAAAATATTACATAATTAATTCCCTGGTGACAGTTCTGAAACTAATTTGATCATTAGTTTATGGTAATTTCAGCTGTGCCTTTTAAAAGATGTTAACTTTTATCTTGTTGTGAAACCTAATCAAACATTTTATATTTGCAAACAGAAGTAGCTAGTAATAAATAATTGACTGACTGACCGCAAGACCAACGGCACCAAGTCCGAATATTGCCACGGTTGATCCCTTGGACACATTTGCAGTGTTCCATGCAGCTCCAACTCCTATAGAAAACAAACCACATGGCAATGAAACCTTGTTAGTATACTGAAAACAAAATAAACACGCATACAGATCCTTGTGAAGAGCGAATATTAGGTAGTACTAGTAGTATTTCCACGTTCTGTAAACTTGTTTATTGTCTCAAGAATCTTCACAAGGTTACGGGACATAGCAGACACCTTCGACACCGATGTATATATGACAACAACTCTACGTGACAGCTAACTACAAGTTTTCCTCTTGGAAGATCCTCTGGCAGTGGTGTGAGGATGGACAGCGACGCCCTGAACATATCATGTGTTCATATTCAGACTGCCAATGACCACGCTGCGTTCCAAATTAAAAAACTAAAGACATCACGTATTCTAGCTAGTTGATTAGCCCATGCCATGTCTACTTGCATACCGTCGGTTTGTTCGTACGTGTCAAGTTTGTTAATTCAGACTGATTGATGGAATAATTAATCAATGATAGATGAAGAAAATTGTGATCCAGGACCACCCAATAACATAATCATGGGAAGACGCAAAGCACGGAAAAAATGGGATCAATTAGTAGGATATATAATTCAAGGTGATATAATTAAATTACCGGTGGAGATGCCGCAGCTAAGAAGGCACATCTTCTCGAGCGGGGCCGCCGGGTTGATCTTCACGGCGCAGGCGGAGTCAAGCACGGTGTACTCGGCGAAGGTGGACGTGTTGAGGAAATGGTAGACTGGTTGGCGTGTGCCAGTGGACTGATCGACCACCGAGAACCTCGTGCCGTTGTCGAGAGTCATGGTGCTCTTGAAGGCGTCCACCCGGGCGGACTTACACAGGTTGGTTACGGTAGACTCGCAGTAGGCGCACGCCCCACACTCCCCGTTGAAGATGGGAACCACGTGATCTCCGGGCACAAGGTCCTCCACTCCTTCGCCGACCCTCTCCACCACTCTGTATGTACATGCACGAGTGACCGATATTGTTAGTATATATTAGTATATATATTAATATCGGACTGATATTAGTGCATCGGACCTCTGCAACACCATTCAGTATATAGATAAAACTAAACGGGCTATTTATATCGATATGTTGTAAGGTATCATCCACATTAAAAGGCCTCTAACCATGTCCGAATGTGTTTTCTTTTAATTACAATTTGTTTTGCGCGCAAAAAGTAGATAGTATGACTGTTCATAGCAGTATCCACGTGTGCATTTTTCACTTGCAACTTTTTACTTACAAATAACCTAGCAAAATTGTTGCTTTCTAGAAGTCAATGTCGGCATTGCATATGCTGACAAGTACGACAAGCCAGAAACGTGGCTATGCTGGCATGATGGAGCCATGGTGACCAAGATGCATGGGTTTGTGATCGCCGTGTCCACGTGCCAACAACAGGCTAGCTAACTATATTTGGATGTGTATATATTATTTGAAAGAGTGGATGTGTCTATGTAACCATAAAAAAATCTCTAATTATATTACTACCTCTGTCTAGAAATAACTGACTTGAGTTTGTATAGATGCGAGTGTATATATGCACTAAAATATGTCTAGATATATTCGAATATAGACAAACCTAAGTCAGTTATTTCTGGATGGAGGGAGAACTTATGATCGACCATTTCGACAAGGATGGGTACACCACACCTTCCAAAAAAAAAATTCTCTTGTCGACGAGTTGAGCAAAAAAAAACTTATAGATACACAATTTCTTTTCCATTTTTACACAAATTGGGAAGACAGTTTCGGTTTCCGCTGCTGCACAATGGTAAATAAATAACAGGTGGGCGGCAAAACCCATCTAGGGTTCCTTCCCTCCGCCGGCGATGCCACCGGTCCGTCCCGTCTTCGGTGGCCTTAGGGCCTTGGAGGTCTGGCGGACCACGACCCCTCGCCGGTGGGAGGTCTCAGTGTTCAGTGTCCTTTTGAGGATGTTGAGGCTGCGGCTATGTCCTGGAGTTAGAATAAGGTCCTCCCTGCCCTATCCTCGCTTCGGTGGTGCGTCTAGCCTCCACGAAGGGCGTGTGGAGTCGTGTGTCCGACAGATCCCTTGGAATATGGTCGTTTTTCATATTCGTTGGTGTATTTTCAGGTCAGTCTCTTCCGAGCTACGTTGGTCATCTTCAGCGACGGTTGCTGCTCTGGTGCGCTAGTCCTTTGGGGTCTTAGGACGACGACTTTCAGTTCGTCTACTACAACAAGCTCTACTACGACAAGCTTTGTCCGGCTCCGGTGATGGAGGAGCGAGGATGGCGGCGCGTCTTCGGCTCGTGCCAGTGTTTGTAGTTGTCGCTAGGTGGTCCATTGATCTATTTGTAATTTTTATTACTTTTAGAAATCTCTGTACTGCTGTTTAAGATTATTAATAGATCGCCAAAAAAAAGGTGTACTTGCTAGGAGTAGAGTGACCGAGAAGGTGATTTATGTGCGTCTAGAACACTAGATTAGTCATTATAGCCATGACTTGTCCCATCCAAATTGTTGCTTTCTTGAAGTCAATTTCTCCATGGCATCAGCTTACACGTACGACAGGCTAGAAACAATCCAAAAAGGGTGCGTGTGCGTATGGGATAAGCTGGCATGACGGAGCCATGCCATTGCAAGATCCAATGCCAGCAAGAAGGGATCGGTCGTTGGTCGTTGAGACCACGTGCAAACAGCCAACTAACTATATTTCTTATATCGATGTGGATATATAACCATATATAAATAATGCTATCTCTCCTGTGATTGATCCGATCGTCAAAAAGATACTTGTTGTCGACCAGTTGTACTAAAAAAAACACGTGTAAATATAGGCCCATATGTAAAATTTTATATTTTCAAAACAAAGTGGTTAACCTGCTTAAGTCTGAATAACTTTTGTACAAACCAAACTTAGCTTTATTTAAGCAAACATAGTGTAATTAAGGAGCGACTATGTGTGTCTAGAAGAGGCGTTTCACCCATGACTTCACACTAGTTCAAACATGTGCTAAAAAAAGTCAAGCCATTCACCACAGTTTTTGAAATTTCAGCCTGTATTTACACTGAAAAGACAAAAGTCTGTACTGCGCCAACCAAATTGAACCGTACAAACTATATATATATGTCAACACATAGACCCTCCACATGTGAACAAAAAGAGTAGTCAAATAGGTAGCTGGAATCATAATTAGAGCTATATACGTATAGCGTACCCGGCGGCCTCGTGACCCAGGATGCGAGGGAACCTGCGCTGGAGCTCGTTCTGCATAATATATAGTTTGGGCGATGAGATGAAGAAATCGGGATATGTACTGTATATGTATGTGCGTGGAAAACTAACTGGAGTAATTTGGTTACCTCTCCTTTCCAGAAGCTGAGGTCTGTGTGGCATATGGAGGTGAAGAGGACCTTGATGCGCACCTCCATGCGCTCCGGCGGCGCCACCTCCACCTCCTGCATCACCAGCGGCTCGCTCGGACCCCACGCCACCGCCGCTGATCAATCATCCATGGCCGGTTCACGGGTAAGGACTAAGAAGAGGATAAGGAACTGAAGAAGACGATGATGAGTGATTGTAAGGATCGGAGAAGAACCTTTGCACTTGATGGTCTTCCCCTGGGTGCTGCCGCCATTGGAGACGCCACTGGTTTCCATGGTGTGAACCTTTCCTTCTCCTTTTTCTTCTTGTCTTGAGAGGGGAAGGCGAGGCTCTTTGTCCTTGTGGGTGAGGCAGACGGCAGCTGGCAGGCTGAGTCTAGTGTGTGCTTTATATAATTCGAAAGAGAGGGGAGTGGCGGGCGGAGGACCCGAGCTAGCTCGCAAGGTTAGGCACCGCATGGCTGATTTGAGCATCGGAAAGATTCAGCGCTGTACGTCTACGGCATATCCTTGGGTCAAGTGATTGGACTGGACCGATCTGTCGGTGGCCAGACCGGCCGTACCGGCGACGGCAACGTAGGGAGGCGAGAGAGACATCTGCTGTAATAGTACTATTCAGCACCGCAGGAAACCAAAGATGGGAGGGAGATCAAGTCCATGCCTCATTCTCTCCATGTTTTTGTATTCTTATAATCATTACGTATTGTTTATAGCAGCCAGCCAGCGCTGACTTTCTGATGCTGTGCATTGAATTCGCTTGCGGTTCAGTCGTAGTGGTAGTGGTAGCGGTCGATCAATGTTGGCTCTGTGCTTTTGTTGCTGCGCGCAGCTGAAGAATGCCGATGCTTACTCATACTGATACTGCTGCAGGGTAGAGCGAGCATTCGGTGCTTTCTTGCTGCTGTATTCTTTCCTGAATATTCTCACTAAGTACTCGAAACATCATCGGTGTCGAGAAAACAAAAGTACTGGGAACATCTGTACAAAGAGCACGTCGTTGAAGAGAATTTTATGGTTACAATCATGCAAAGTTATAATATTGTACTCTGTACTAATAGTTGATTATCTATTCTTATGGAGAAAATACAGATCAAAGAAGATGAAAATATGGTGAGCCTAAACCGTACACAGCTGCCTCGACCTGTATGCGTCATGCACATGGCTACTGTTATCAATCCAAAGTCCATGTACTACTCATCTACCACTTAAAAGGTGTCCTACAGAGCCCCCCCCCCCCTCCCATCACCAGGGGGCCAAACCCTACCCCCGCCGCCACCTCTCCCCCCCCCCCCCCTCCTTTCCCCCCCTCCCCGTCGCCCCCGGAGGGCCACCGCCCTAGGAGCGCGGCGCCAGTGGAAGGGAGGAGATCTCCGGCGCTGGACGGGGCATGCTCGCCATCAACGCCCCTGCGACTCTGGTCGTTGGTGGCTTCGTGGGGGCTCGGACCTTGAGGCGGCGGCCTCAATCGGTGAGGGCGGCATCGACCCAGCGGCAGGGGACGCACGCCGGTGTTGCTGGCCTCCCTCCTCGGTCGCAGGGGCGGCGAGGGGGTGGTGGTCTAGGGTCGCGATGTGGGGGGCTCCGTCGACCTCCCCTGTCAAAGATGACTTTGTTGCTGCCTTCCTGCTGGCCATGGCCGGATCTGGTGCCGGCTAAAAGGATGGGGTGTGGGGGCTATGGTTGGGGGAAACTTTTGACTGACGACGGTGGTCACGGCATCAACGATGCTCCGGCGCCATTGCGCTTCTTGGAGCGGATGTTGAGGTTCATCCCCACCCCTCCCCTTCCCTTAGATCCCGGGTGAAAACCCTAAATCCTTCGGATTGGGCGACGGCGACGTTCTAGCGGCGTTCCCTCCATGGAAGCGTCGCCTTGGGACTTTGTGGTGATGGGCGAGCAGTGTCGGAGCAGATGATTCTTCAGGCGACTTCATCCCGAAGCTTGCGTCTTGATGGGTGGCTGCTGCTGCGGATGGCGAGGTTTGTGGGCGGCTCGTGCACAGAGGTGATCGTGTACGAGGTTCTTCTCCTCGGTAGCCTTGTCGTGCGTGGCCATGTGTTCTCTAAGGAGGGCTACTTTGCTTGCCGGCGGTACGACGCCCTTCGAACCAGGGCGACAAGACAAGGGTCTTCTTCAGAGGTGGAGGCATACACCGCGATATCGACGGCATGTCGGGTGTAGACAGGGACATGATCTTCTCAGGTGGCGTGTGTGGCCCACGATGTTTTCTCTCGAGCTAAGCGCGCGGATGGACAAAGGCCTCGTTTCTCAAGTTGTGTTTCGTGTTGTATTTTCTTGCTTGAGTGGGGTGCCTATAAGCTGACTTTCAGCACCTTGTATCTGTCGTTTCGGTGTTATTAATTTAACGCGTCGCTAAGGCCTTCAGTTTAAAAAAATCTACCACTTAAAAGGCCATTATCGAAGCTAGTTCTATGGGCAATTCCGGGAGGTCCTATTTTCCGCTCAACATGAACCTTGTAAACGCACACCTAAGTGTTTCCCCATATGGCCCGCTCCAATAGTGGCCTAGTAAGAAATACTCCCTCTATTTCAAAATATAATATAATATATTTTAGTTTTGTGAAGCTAATATATCTAGACCTTTTTAGTATATAGGTTCGGAGACTTTCGGAGTGAACCTAGACACTAAAAGTGGTCTAGATTCATTAGCTTCACAAATAAGCTAAAACATCTTATATTTTGAAACAGAGGGAGTACTTTTTGGAGGGTTACAGTAATAAAAATGTTGAGATTTTTAAATAGTTTAATTTTGAAACAAAAAACTAAAAAATTGTTCCAGTTCGGAAAATTTTCAGATATGAAAATTGTTCAAAATTTTAGAATGTTCAGCTTTAAGAAAAAAAACAAAAAGAAATCATAAACAACTAGAGAAAACACTACTAAAAACACACAATGCCTAATGGGCCCAGGTCCAACCCGTGCAAACACTCATTCATGCGTTAAACACAGGCATTGAGCGGAGAATAGGAAATGCCGACAATCCCTATTTTTAGCTCGCGTGTTAATAGACTCTGCTCACGTGTACGCGCATGTTGAGCTTGCCCATTTAGCCTTTTTAATTTTTGTTTCTTTTTCATGTATTCAATTTTTTTATTATTATTTTTATTGTTTTTTAACCTGGTTTTCAGATTTTGAAAATATTCAATTTTAAAATTATTTATTAGTTTTGAAAAATATTTTTTTCTTAAAAGAATGTGGTAGGGGAAGCCCTACAACGAGTTTGCTTTTTAACTAATAAGAAACTAAATCTACATCTATGAGGAGAAGCTGGGTGGCTGGACTAACTTTCCTAACCAAGTGAACTAGACTCACTTCTTTTCGAAAAATGTTTAGATTTGAAGAAGTTTAGATATGAAAAATATTCAGAAGTCAGAAATGTTCATATTTAAAAGTGGAAAAAAAAATTATACATGTTATGGGGCCGCTCGCCCAGGAAGGAAGCGCTACAAGGGACCATATAACGTCCTCATACGGGTGCCATGAAAAATAGTTAGTTTTGAAATTATTTTTAGGACGGTTGTTGTGTGTGTTTATGTTTACTTGTGTCACTTTTCGATCAAGTAATACAAGGGTTAACCGTTGCTAATTTTGAAAATATCGCGGCCGTCCACTCCATCAAATCCATCGCCAAGGTAGTCGTTGTCCTATGATTCCTCGGCCCGATATGTATTAAACATGCTACAGTAGGGATATGTTGGGTAGTTCTCAGACATTACTATACCACCCGACATCTCGAAGAGTAACTCCTACATATCCATCTGTGCCTATTATCGAAATCCTCCCATAGCGGGAGATGTTCTGACACTTGAATCCCAGGTGTGACATGGTCGGAATTCACTATCAAATCACTATGTAGGCAAGGGGTTATTAACAACCTGCCACGGGTGTGTGGTTAACATGGAGTTAAAACAATTTAGATACCCATGCATAGAATCAAAATACCTCAAATGGCATATAGATAGGCAGACCAGACATTCATTTTGGCCGCCGTAGGCAGTCGATAGCATTGCAGGCCGGCATGCCTTTTGCCACACCATCTGAATGTAGTAGCATTTTTCAAATAAAGGGCACATCCAACTGGTTTTGTAATTATCAGATGTATGTCGTGCTGTGATTTAGCTTTAACTATGGGAAGGGGATGACAACAACAGTGGTACCAACGATTCTTTCACTCCAGGTTGAAATCCACACTAGACAATCAAAATCTATTGGGGTGTGCTTTAGTAGAAACAACAATTAATATTTTTTTGAAAGGGGTCCGAATAGGTGTACCCAAATATGTTCCGATTCTATATACTGATAGTATATATTTCGGTGATCATTCTGAATAGTCAGGTGGCTGTTCCTTTGGTCGAACTTAATACTTAAAATGTGTGCATTTTGAGATCTATCATTTTCTATGCTGTGATATGTCTTGAAGATAAAATTGAGCATGTACTGGCCATCTGGCCCCTTTATTTCTCATTGACTAATACTACCTCCGTTTTAAAGTTTAATTTTTTTTTTCTGAAAAGTCAAGCTAGGGAATGTTTTGACCAAACTTTTAGAAAAACCTATCAAAAACTATGATACTCTCTCCAATCCATATTACTTGCCGTAAAAATGGATTTATCTAGTGCTAGATACATCAAATCTAATGACAAATATGGATCAGAGGGTCTACTATATTTTGATACCATGTGAAAATATGTTTTATGATGTACCAAAAAGTATAAATTTCGTATTGTAAATATTAATATTTTTTTCTAAAAACTTGGTCAAAAAAATTACATAGTTTGACTTTTGAAAAAAAAAGTATTAAGCTTCAAGACGGAGGTAGTAAGAATACTGGTGCCCAGTCAGCTGAAACCAGCCAAAAAACGACTTTAAAATGAAGAAAAGCTGCCACCAAGTGGGTGTTTAGTCAATCATGGTGGCTGATGGTAGGCTATGAAGGAACTTAGCTAGCTGCTAAACTTCGCCTAGAAGTAGTTCTACATTCATTTCATCAATAGAGGATATCCATCTCGAAAAATGGCTTTAGTGGACGGGCTCCATGGAGCCCTTTTTGAATATTTTGAAAATTAATATTTTAAAGTTCCCAAAAAATCTTAATTAAAATTCTGGATGTTCACAATGACTTGATCTACAGCTCTGCAAAATTTCAGCGCGAAATAGTTTGTATCCCGGCCTACACAAAAATAACAAATTCTGACAAATTTGAAGAATTCAAATTTTGCACTGTTCATTGCCTCAGGTCTGGAAATTTGTCATTTTTGCTCAGCGCGAAATACAGAATATTTCGCATTGGTTTTTTGCACACAGCTAGAAGTCATCGTTATCTACATCTAAATATTTTTTTCCAGAATTGTTTGGAAACTTTAAAATATCAGTTTTTAAAAAATTCAAAAACGGGCTCCATGAAGCCGGTCCTCCATATTTACGCACTCATATCCATCTCATCTAAAAGTTCATCTACATCTATCCCTCAGACTTGTGCCATGTCAGATTCACCAATAGAATACATGCGACTCTGGCTAAAAGTTCATCTACATCTATTTCTTCCTCAGACTTGTGCCATGTCGGATTCATCAATAAAGGACACGCATCTCGGCTAAAAGTTCATCTATGTCTATTTCTTCCTCAGACTCATGCCATTTCGGATAGCACCAAAATGGCTTAGGCACAGGCCACCTGTTAAGAGTTAAACAAAAATAAGAAATCTGAATTTTGCAACATGTTACTGAATGCATACTAAATAAACAATACCTGTTCTGGCTGTGATCGTCAATAGCAACAGTCCTACAGAAAAACCTAATATAGTTTTTAACACTTAACAATATTGCTAGTAAGCAACCAAACACAGACCAAGGGAATGCGGAAATGGAAAAAAGGATTTATTGGCATCCAAGACGTACAAAATGCATAAGCACTATGTCGATAGTGGATTAGTCATTTTTTTCTTATTCGCTTGTTTATCACTAACTTACATGCTGGCATATAACTAAAAGCATGTCACTTTTCCGCTATTATAGATCATTTTCAGGGGCAATTAAACCCACTTTGAATATTTCAGTTCACCTGATTTTGACCAAGTAACGATTTCTTAGAATACATTTTTTCAAGGTTGGTTTAACTATAACATTTTGCAATTACATAATCTTGTGGGTTTCAAAGGAATTATCGAGGCAAGTAAACTCCCTCAAGCTTGAATATTGTGTACATTAAGAACAATTGCATATCGTATAAATTTTAACATACATGCAAAAAGCATACCCTTTTGCACCGAAATTCCCCAACAGTTCTAGAATCATATTAATTGGTATGTACGGAGTATCTTCCAAGCCAAAGAAGTTCACGCCAATAAAATTCCCAGCAAAATCAATAAGAGGCCCTCCAATCCCAGCCTAGCACAAACACATAAGTAACAAACATGACAGATATTATTGGTAAGCCACACAGATGTGGCGATGGATTTAATTACTCATATTCTAATGCAACTGTTTATTTACACCATACGAGAAAACACATCATACCTTGGTGATTTTGCAAGTAGAGACCACAAGCTCTTTGCAACTAAGCTTGCTTGGTTTATCAGTCAATACCCCGCTTGTAGCCATTAATTTACCTGAATCATAGACGCGGCCTACAGCTACTACGTCCCCATGAGGTTTAATTTGAACCTGATCATTGATTCTTGCTGTCTGAGTACAGCAGAAATCCTCGATACTAACAAGAGCAATGTTATAATTTACACTATAAAGTTGCAATGTCCCTGGGACATATCGACTGTCTGGAAGGCACACTACAATCTGCAATTAGTGATATGGTGAGACTAAACCAGCATTGTAATGAATAAATAAAAGCGTTAATTACACGATTACTAGTAGAGTAACAACCTTCAATTTATCATCAACCTTGTATTCATTGTCAGAAGTTCTAACCAAACTTCCCGAGGTCAGAACTCTTGTGGTGGACTCATTGGATTCCATAACAACACCCGTGCAAGCAAAACACCTTTGTTTTCCTACAAGAGTAATGATTCAAACAATTTAGTGATGCAATTGGAAAAATAATACCGAAACAAAATGGTCTTCTAGCGAATACAATTACCAATGAATGAAGCCAGTGCAACAACACTTCGAGACATATTTGAAGCAACTTTTTTCTTGAGCTTGCTGAAGATATTTTTACTAAATTCCTCTTCAAAACTATTATTCAAACGCCTACCGACTGGCCACATCAATAAATGTTCACTAGTTGAGGGGTGCTAGATAGAACAGTCAAATATTTCAACAAAAAGAGTGAAATAAAAACAGACTAAGAAATAAACTCACAATCCTCCCAAAGTGGAAAGGGATAAGCATTGGACCTCAACTCTTTTTTTTCAGCAGTACCATTACCTGATCATTGCAACATAGTAAAGTGATTGATAACATCATGAGTTAATATCAATCGGGAAAACTGAAAGCCACGACTCACGAAGAAAGGAAGAATTCGGCCATCGATGATGAAAACTCTCACATTTTGATATTTTATCCTCGACTCCTGGTGCCACAGGGTGAAATAATCAAGGACTGTGACCAATGATCAATACCTAACATGAAAAGTGACCCAACCTGGTTGACATTCTGGATCACAGAGAGTACAAATGGAAGGTTTCTGGCCTTTATTTTTTTGCCTTCCCCTTGAGCTGCCTATAATGGAGAAGATTGGAGAAGGGAAATGAGCAGAATTTAGAACATGGAAAAGGAGTATGATGGAGAGGTGTATATTCTCATATAGTGTACCCATGTACTTCATATGAAATAACTAAGTAGCACACCACATATGTTAGCATCATAATAGGTAGTAAGAACAAAAGCCTAGGAAGTACGCAACTAAATGTGTACGGGGATCCTATAAATGGTCATTGAAAATTAATATTGGGTTATTGGCAGTGATGAGTTTGCTTGATAGTGCACTCTTTAGCAATCTTAAGGAGTGTGTTCTTCTCACCGTGTGAATCAGACTTATGAGCTATGGGATATCTTCTGATTATACTAGCATGTCCTTTCTTAGCCCTGCAGCAGAATGGGATAAACTCATCAAGTCATCACAGTAATAAAGACATCCAAAAACTCACATTCCCTCAGTATTACTAAGTCCAATCTTGACTAAGGCCATTACTAATTTTTCCTAAGCATTTGTGTTCCATGTAAAGAAAATTATAAGATCAAGTAGGAGAGGGTAAACAAGGGTAGAAGAGTGGAAGGAGACGCATACATAAGACAGTCGTAAAATCTTTGGCTCTTAAGGAGTATAGACTATAGAGGACTTACAAGGACAGGGTTATTTCACTAAACTGCTTCAGGAGTTCGAGAATTTTAGTCCTTGGTACGAATGGAGTCTCTTCTTCAGCATAAAAGTTCATCCCAACAAAGTCCCCATTAAAATCAATAAGGGGGCCTCCAACTCCAGTCTAGAAAAAGAATAAAGTGACAATCAGCCAAGCACAAAAATTTAGCGGTGCTGAAGGAAGGTTGTATAACTGAAAAAGGGAGTAAACTTAAGTGCCACCAGAAAATAGTTCAGTGCATATCATGATAAATTAAGCCACTCATATCATGACACCATTATATATTTATTTGTGCTATGTACAGAAAGTAAAGTGAGATATCAACAGTGGACACACCATAGTAATTTGACATGTGGAGACCGCAAACTCCCCGCGATAATCTCCACTTGGATTGTCAGTCAACATACCAGCTGTGGACATTAATGTCCCTGAGTTGAAGCAACGCCCTACAGCAACAACTTTGGTATGACACTCAAACTGACGCTGATTATCCAGGCATGCAACTTGAAGAGTATGGAAGCGATGTATGTTGATAACAGCAAGATTGTGCTGTAAATCCCAGAAATTCAACCATCCCAGCTCAACATTGTTATCTGGAAGGCGCACTTGAATCTGTAATGATAAAGCAAGACAACAAGTACATGTACACCCTGGTTAGCAATATAATTTATTACCATGCATGCTGTTAAAAATCAAGCAATAGAGAGCAAGAAAAAACAATTTGGCAGCACCAACCTTCATGTCATGAAAGATCTTGGTGTCGCCTTCGCTAGATCTAGCCAAACTTAATGAAGTCAGAAAGCTCGCAGTCTCTGGATCATTCTTGATAATTATGCCCGTACACGCGAAAAACACCGAGTTGCCTGCACAAGATAGTATTTTTTTTCTTCAAATTTCCAATAATGAAGTACCAACGATTAGCTGGAAGCACGAAATGTTGATGTGTATAATCACCTTCATCGAACGAAGCGAGCGATACAACAGTGTTGGCTAAGTTTGACGCGAGTTCTTCACCTAGTTCCATCCAGACACCTTGGCCAGAAGCAGTTGAGCTGCCGAATTCCTCCTCAAAAGGATTGTCCGGATGCAGATCTCCTGGTTCAGCAAAGCATTATACATCAGTCAAAATTCTGTCCTGGCTGCGTAAATCGATCGTAAGTGCAGAAGAGGTGAGTAGCTGAGATAGAAAATCGGTGGCTGGCGCACCTCCATCACTCGTTCCAGCCTTTTGTTTTTTAGACGAGCTTCTTGTGCGAACGCCTTCTAGCTTATTCTTCATCTTTCCAGCCTCAAAAGGATTGTCCTGGTTCAGCAAAGCATTATACATCAGTCACAATTCCGGCCTAGCTGCACAGAAGAAGTGAGTAGCGAGATCGAAAATCGGTGGCTGGCGCACCTCCATCACTCGTGTCAGCCTTTTGTTTTTTAGACGAGCTTCTTGTTTGAACGCCTCCTCGCTTATTCTTCATCTTTCCAGCCTAGAGCGGAAGGAGCAGATCAAGTCAACGAGTCATCACAAGCACAGCGCGGATCTAGTCTATATGGTGCGAGATAGCGGGGTTCAACAAATCAATTCACCGCGACTGAAAAGGGGGCTCGACTGATCACTGGATGAAAACAATCAGGGAAGCGGCCAGAAAGGGAGCTCGCACCTCACTATCGAATAGCCGAAAATCGCAGCCGGGCCGGGGACAGCAGGGAAGGGACGAGGAATGACGATGGCGCCGGCGACGCGGGTGAGGATTGGGGGTGGGGAATTGAGGCGTCAGCTCTAGGGCACGCGGGGGTGGGTCGGGTCGGGAGAGGAAGAGAAAGAAAAGAACGGGACGGGAGGACGATGGATGGAGAGCCGATTTACTGCGGGTGTTTATATATATTTATAAAATCAAGTTTGGTACTTTGACTATTGTGGCGTGGCTAAAATATTGGGAGTTCTACGCGTCGCCCGGCGGATAATTCCCCCCGATCCCCAGTTCCCTGCATGACACGTGTCCTATAAATTAAGTGTAAATCCCGTTTTGCTACAATCATTCGATTTTGCTATATAATTTCCCGCTTTTGCTACATTTGACAAAAAATGGTTTGGTCCAGAAAATAGAAAAATAGACTCGACCTCGCCGGATATTTTGCCGGAGACCTCGCCGGAGACAGTGTAGCAAAAAAGTTATGCTAATGTATCATATTCGACCTCGCCGGAGGCTTTCGTCCGTAGACCTCACCGAAGACCGTGTACCAAAAATTTTACGTTATTGTAGCAAAACCGCAAAACAGTGGTAGCAAAAAGAATATGCTAATGTAGCAAAAAAAACGACCTAGTAGGAGACCTCTCGCCAAATACCTCATAGCAAAATTATAGAGCGGTTATAGCAAAAAAATTATGCGAAAATAGCAAAACGAAAATGAATATGTAGCATAAATATTATGTTAACATAGCAAATGCTCGTGGCTCCGACAGACAACATATGTAGTAAGACCGAACAACATAAATAGCAAAACTAGATGACAGTTGTAGCAAGCCCGTACGCCTTAAGTTGTCTAGACGTCGCCGCAGCCCATGGCTGTGGAATCTGGTGACTCCGGCGAGGGTGGGGGAGGGCCACGGTGTAGGGAGGCTACTTTGATGAGGGTGGGAGAGGACGGTGCAGGGATCCTAGGCGAGGAGGGGCGTTGTGGCGTGAGGGCGCGGCTGGGATGGGCGAGGCAGCGCGGGCGCAGCGCAGCCATGGGTGCGGAAGCGCGGCGAGCAGCGGCGGCACGGGCGTAGCGCAGCCATGGGCGCGGCGGCGCGGGCGAGCAGCGGTGGCGGCGAGGGAGCTGGCGGGCGTGGGCGGTGATGTGGGGGCAAGGAGCGGCGCGGCACGCTCCGGTGGCTGTGGCTGTGGATGGCCAGGGCAGGGCAGCGCGCGGCAGCTGAAAAGAAGTGCGGTTGGAAACTGAAGGAAGAAGGGAGAGGAAGGAGAGGATAAGGCCGGGCCCACCCACTGCGCTCGCGAGGCCATTTCAGTGTGATTCGGGGGATGAAAGCTAGCGATCCCCTGGAGGATCCCTATCATTTCCCCTAAAATATACTACTACCTCCGATTTGTATAGAACAAGTGTCGCCATACTTATTATAGCCTATTTTTTAAAAATAATACATTTTTAATTAATTCTTAGAATAATACACGAAATTTGAATATTCGAATCTAGTGCGGCTGCGTCACACGGTGTGCCGACACGCACTTATCGCCACACCTTGTGCTGACGGCACTAATCGGCACACCATGTGCAGCAGCCATGCTAGATTCGGAAATTTCAGATTTTATGTATTAATTTGAAATTGATTAAAAAAATATATTACTTTAAAAAAATAGTCTTATTATAGCCATACTTATTATAATTGAAGGAAGTACTAGTAGTAAAACCCATAAGGGTGGCGCTAGGCATTCCTGGTATATTCCCGATTCCCGGTCAGGCCGCCACATGTTCTAAAAACAGCCATAATCCCCTTTTTTCTATAAAACCATCATTTTTGTTACAAATGTTTTTTTACATGTAAGAAAAAATCATTCGTCTACGAGACAAAAATATAAACAAATCTTGCTAGACACCTCGTCGGAGTTCCGCGGTAGACTATGTAGCAAAAATTTAGTACTACTGTAACAAACCGACTTCGGTGATGACATATACCTGGATTGATCCACGAGGTCTTGGGTACTAACAAGTCTTTGGATCAAGACAAAAGATAAGAATACAAAACGATAGTTCTAACATTCAATCACACTCAATACCCCATGGGGTTAGAAATTGCACATAATTGCCACAAGGCTATGTCTCAACCTTTAGCAATGAGGACTACTCATAAATGATTAGATCAACAATCATAAAATACTGTATTGAAAATTCTTAAGACAAATAAAAAAATAGTCTGACAATGCTGTCAATATAGATGAGATCAAGATTACAAGTAGATGAATATGGCTATGGAGTGGAAATTGGACGGGAAAGGAGTTGTGGCTATGGTGATGAAGATGGAATCTCCTCTCCTCATATGCAAATGACTTCAGATGTGTTCTGCAGACTGGCGTTAGGGTTTATGGTGGCTACAAGTCGATTCTTATATAGCTCCTTTCACGAAAGTTGTTTGGTTTGACTTGGCGGCTCCTCTGAAAGGACGTAGTGGATGGGGCATGCCTGTGCGGGTGCTCGTTAAAGCTTCTGGAGGTCCTCTCCATAGCACCTTTGACTTTAGAGTATTGGCAACTCATAAATGTTCATTGATTGCTCTAGATTTCTTCATAGAACTGCCCAATTCTGCAAGGAGAAAGATCAAAGAGAAGATTTGCAGATTTATGCAATAATTAGTCATTAGTAGCAATGCTAGAGAGAAAAAATCAATTTTTTTTAACAAATATTAGGTTTTAACGTGGAGAGACATGGTTGTATTTTGTAGCCATCAACATCCCCAAGTTTAAACATTGACCGCCCTCGGAAAAAAGAAAAAGCATAAGGATTTTAGCGTTTAAACCGAATCAACGAAAAAGCGAATTCACTTACAATTGGTAGTTTCATGCACCCACCACTTCCTCGACCTGAATGAAGGGGTTCCGTAGCAGAAAACAAAAAATCCTAGCAACGCAAACACCATAGCCAAGATCTATCTATGAAGATGTAAGGTAACGAGATGGATTTGGTGTTCATACCTATGAAGACCGAACAGTTAACGTTTTGAGAGAAACGTTGTTGATGTAGTCGTACTTTCCCAACCTCAAGGTCGTGAAGCTCCTCGCAAGTCCTTATGGGCCTTATATGACGTAGATGACCTCAAGATCGTGTAGAGGTCCAAACTCCAAGAGAATAACACCACAAATGGCGGTGCCTCGTGGCTTTACATGCATCGGTGTAGAGACGTCTCTAGCTCCGGTCCAGTAAAGCAGCGGAAGAAAATTGATCCAGACCGAGTCCAACAACATGAAGATGTGCGTATGGTGGAGAAATCGCTATCCCCATATGCAGTTTTAAACTTGGAAACCACATGTGAGGGGAGGGAGAGAGAGAAAGGGGAGAGAATAGGCAAAGCCAATTGATGAGATGGATTTCGAGAGAGGGGTGCCCTCTTTATATAGGTGGAAGAGAGGCACCACCTCCCTCAAAGTCCCAGGGTCGACTAATCAAGAGGGAGGAGGTGCAGGAGGCGGACGGCCAGCCCCTCCACATGGGCCCCACATGGTGGGAGGCCCACTAGGGCCGGTGGCCCTCCTTTGGCCTTCCCTAGGGCGCGACCCCCTCTTGGGCCTTCTCCGACGAGGTCCAATTAGGTGGGTTGCCCCATAAATCCAATTAAAATATATTTTTAATATTAATACATTTACTTAATATTAAATAGATATTATTTAATACCTATCACTCCGAAACACCTTTCGAACCCCTCTGATCATCATCGGATATCCCCGAATCACTTTCGATATCTCCCCAAAACAATTCCAGAGTTCTCTCTCTTTTGTCCTACTATCTCAGATCAATCCCTGAGCGTCATCTACCCTTAAGTGGGACATCCTACAGTTCGGAAATACACAGACATGATCCAGACACTCTATGATCAATGACCAACATCGGTGTCTGGAAACTCATGATGGCCTTGTGACCTAGTCACATGTTTGCTAACTTGTAGATGTAATGTCACCGAGTGGGCCTTGGGTATATATCCATCACTCGGATGGGAAAATTCTGATCTTGATACATAGACCTCAACCTATTCCTTTGGAGTATCAAATGCACACCTTTATGGCCACTCAGTTACGGACATGATGGTTGATGTGATCAAAACATCCACGGGAGATAGTGATTAATATGATCTCACGGCCGAAGGACTGAAGCAGTACACTCTACTAGATATTGCAATGTTGAACTATGTGACTAGATTACATTGCAATACTACGGTCGGGTGTGTCCATCACATAATTCATCTAGTGAAGTGATCTCATTGTCAGTTGATGTTTTAGTAAGTCCATGATCAGAAAACCTTGATCATTAGCTGCTCAACGAACTAGTCTTCTAGAGGATACAAGGGACTTGATTTGTTTACATACCACAGGTGGACCAATGTTTCTGATTGATATATCTATATCATGGTATAAAACTATTACGAACTAATGAGATATGTCAATAAAAACATATTTATTATTGGCCTCTAGGGCATATATCCTTCACCAAAAGCTTAGCATATCAATAGTAATGGCAAGAATATTATGCAAGCGGTGTTAAGGATAGACAGTTAAAACAAAGAATTCATAAGCAAGAATGATGAAACCCTAAGTCCATAACCATGGGCATTACCGAGGTTACCCCTCGTCAACTAGGCTGTGTACCTCTCCACGGAGTTCCGCAGCGCCATGTAGGGATCCCCATCCATCATAAGATGCTTCGCTTGAAGGGAATATGCCCGAGAGGGAATAATAAAGTGGTTATTATCTTATTCCATGATTATGATAAATGTCTATTTTGCATGCTATAATTGTATTGATCGGAAACGTCAATACATGTGTGTTTAATAAACAAAAAAGGTTCCTAGTTATGCCTCTCTTATAGACTAGCTTGTTGATTAACAAGATGATCAAGGTTTCCTGATCATGGACATTGGATGTTGTTAATAACAAGGTCACAACATTAGTTGAATGATGTGATGAACATTCATCCGAAGTATAGCATTACGATCAAAGTCATTATGTTTATATTGCTATAACACTATACGAAGTAATCTTTATCCTTAGACCATGGATCATGTTAATTGCTAACATCGGAAGAGTATCTTGATAACATCAAACGTCACACCATAACAGGATGACTATAAAGATGGGTTCAATGCTACGAAGGTGTTATGTTGAGGCTCATGGATCAAGAGTGGAATTTGTCAATCCCGATGACGGATAGATATACTCTAGGCCCTCTCGGTGATATCACATTAAGATAGCTTGCAAGCAAGTGATGTGATCACTAGAATGTTATATCACGGGAACGAGAAAAGAGTGCATGTCGGTAACGAGATCAAACTAGGTATGGAGATACCGATGATCGAATCTCGGACATGTAATATATCGCGAGACAAAGGGATTTAATTACTAGCGTTAAAGGTTCTCACGATCACAGAAGTCATCGTTGAATGTGTAGGAGTCAGTACGGATCTCCAAGTCCCGCTGCTGATTATTAATCGGAGAGGGGTCTCGATCATGTCTGCATTATTTGTGAACCGTAGAGTGACACACTTAAGAGTTACTGGACACCATTTTGGAGCACATATGTTTCAGACGAAAGAATTGCAAAGCGCAGGAATTGTTTCGATAGAAACCGGAAATTGTTTCGGGTGAAATTGCAGAAAGTGGTTCTGCATGTGATATTGAAATATTGCAAGGGGTTATATGTGAATGTTTGTTAATTAAAGTAATTAACAAAATTCTGAATAAATTTAATAAAAGAGTTTTATTAAATGAGAGAGCATTAAATTTGGAGAAATTTAATGCATTTAAAGTGGGGACTTTAAAAGGGAATGTGAAGAAGCATTTTAATGTGGAGGGGTTACCACCACATGAATGCAGGAGGTGAAGGGTCACCTCCCCCATGCGCCGGCCATGAAGGAGGGGCACCCCCCCTCCTATAAAAGGCCCCCCTCACTCCCCTTCTTCCACACACCTCCTTGTGAAGGATCTCTCTCCCCCTCTAGAATTATTCCCCCATGGTCTCGGATTAGCGAGATACATGTTCCCGGTGGCATTTCGTCTGGAAGGAGTTGCTGCTTCCGCTGGATCGCTGGAGCGAGGAGGTGGAGGTTGTCCGGTGGCTTGAACGTGTTTGCGAGTACGGATGCGCTGCTGAGTTGCGGCGCTCGGACTTCCTCACGATCTTGAGATCGGCAAGTGTACGACTACATTAACAAAACTCATTGTCTTCGAGGGTAAGTTCTCGTTGGATGAATGTCCACCCGTTGCTCTGTACCTAGTAGATAGATCTTGGCGTATAGTTCTCATCGTAGGAAATTTTTTGTTTTCTATGCTGCGGACCCAATAGTGGTATCAGAGCCAGGTCTATGCGTATGTGCTTTGCACGGGTAGTACACATATGTTTATATGTGGGCGATGATGATCATGTTATTGCATCTTGTATGTATTTTGGATATTGGTGGCATAGTGGGATGAAGCGGCCCGGACCAACCTTACATGTCATCGTACATGAGACTGGTTCCACGACTGACATGCAACTAGTTTTGCATAAGTGGCTGGCGGGTGTCTTTCTCTCCTACTGTAGTCAATATCTGATTTACAACAAGTTTCTAATAACTTGGTTATCCTCGTTGTGGTTCATGTTCGTAGTAAAGAACGGTTCTATCTCTGAAAGCCCTAAGCCACGTAAAACTTGCAATTGATAAATTAGAGGCGTCTAGTTTAGATCGTTGCTGGGCTAGTGTCTTGATATGGTATTGTTATAAGTAGATGTATGATAGATACTCTTACAACACACTCAATGTGTAAGTTCCATAAACCTTGGCCTTACACACAAAGGAATGATATAGATCATACCACGATGCAAATGATAGAGATCAAATGCATGGACCATATCATCTCACTTTACACATTAGATGTTAGCATCTTATACTGCTAGTTTGGCGTTTTTGGTAGCATTGTAAGATGATCCCTCATTTAGATATCAAGATAAAATGTGTTCTTCCTTAATTATGCACCGTTCTATGGATCGTGTTTCGAGACATCACGTGATGATCGGGTGTACTCGACTCTACGCTTTCATACAACAGGTGTAAGACAGTTTTACACGAGTACTAAGGTTCTTACTTGGCGAGCCTAGCATGTACAGACATGG
Source organism: Avena sativa (assembly GCA_916181665.1). Lineage (NCBI taxonomy): Eukaryota > Viridiplantae > Streptophyta > Magnoliopsida > Poales > Poaceae > Avena > Avena sativa. The sequence continues at coordinate 431,807,661 of OV702296.1, forward strand.
CCTCGGAACACGGACCGAAAGGTTAAGCATGAGTCATATAGTTGATATGATGCCCATATTGATGCTCGTCTTTGAAGCTACACCGACTCACGTGATGATCGGACTTGGTGTAGTGGATTTGGTTCATGTAATCACCAAAAAGGCATGAGGGATGTTGTTTTTGAGTGGGAGTTCATTTCTAATTTGGATTAGTCGAACTCAATTTTGTCATAAACTAAATCGAAGTGAATTTGCATAATTTGTTGTAGTCATTGGTGTATGTTCACTACCTTATGCTTAGTTTTAATTGAGATAATAGAACTATAGGATTCTGGATATTTACTTTACGAACTGGTATCGTATTGTTTTGAATGTCAATTTAAAGTTTATAAGTCCTATTGGAAACTTTCAGCAAACTCTATTTACTCCATGAAGTTTAATAAGTAGTATTAAATCAAGAGTAAGAATTCCAATGTTAGTATCTAAAGTATCATGTTTGCCTCCATGATTATTGATATTCAAAAGTTGTTTTAATATCAAGATTATATTGGAGCTGAAAATTGTTTCAGAAACCATCATGTGTGAAAGATATTGTGATATCTGAAACAATGTATTTTGGTTGCATTATGATAGAGTATAATTTAGCAAAATACATGTTCTCATATTGTATGAGAATTTGTGAAGGTTGGAGATGCTAGGCGTCCTAATCTACCAAAAAGGTTTTGGGAACTGATATTATACTCGCGATTCTTCCTTATAGGCTATAGTAGCTTGATCATGAAAGTTGTCATGATAAGGATGAATAGAAGATGTAAGTAAAATATTACTACATTAATAGATTACTAAAGAATGGATTTTTGAAAGAACACCAAACATTTGATGATGGTGATCCACTTCAAAGTGCAAGTCCAAAGGTATTAGTATTTGACTATATACGCTTTGTACTATGTGTCATGTGAATGACACCACAATTGATGTTGATAGATTCTTTTAAAAGGAAAAGGAATCGCTGAAAGAGAATCTATAAAATATTTGGCAGAAAAGAAAAAGTTGGAAATGTCTAGCTTGGGTATATAGAAGATATACATGTTATGGTTGTATTCCTTGCTTGTTAAACAATGTGGTTCTTAGGTATTGGATACCGGTATAGGATACCGAATTGGTTGGTATGAAGTGTCATACAGGACAACGCAATTCATGAACTGCAATGGCCTAAGTAACTAGTAAGAGAATAAGTGATGATGTTCATCGAAAACAAATAAAGTGTTCTTGTGTTTTTCGTTGTCATCAAACCTAGCCTTCAAGATTTGTTTAAATAATTGTTATTTTGTTCCGGTATTATGAGAACAATAGTTGTTCAAATAATTACCTTATTCCATAAAGGATGGATGAACTTTTACAAGTCTGGTCGGAGAAATCACATCCATAAACACTATTGCTAAAATGTCGCAAGACAAATGATTAAAAGATCACTTATGAAGTGACATCGCTGTTTTAAATTATATTGGAAAGAAAACATGAAGAAACTCCATGTTGATGGATTTTTGGAGTCTTTTGATTTTGATCAATTGACGCTTGTGAAACTTTCCTCGAGATAATTGAAACTACGTTCATTGGCCAAAGAGGAACGGATGACTAGCTTATTGGAAATTGTACATGCTGATGTGCATAGTCCATTATGTGTAGCCATATGTGATGGATCTTTTTGCTTCATATGCTTTCTCCAGAAAATTTGAGTGAATATATCTGTATATTTACTTAATAAGGAAGAAGTATGAAACATTTGAAAGTTGTTCAAAGACTTTCAAGATGAAGTGAAAAATCATTGTAACAAGAAAATAAAGAGTTTATGATTCGATCATAAAGGAAGATAGTTGACTTACATGTTTAGCAAAAACACCTAAGATTTGAGGAATGATGGGTTTGTAGCATGGAAAACAAAAAAATTCTACCGCAAGAACGAATAAAACTCAGATCTAATCTAGACAAAAGCCAAGATCTAATCTATTAGACATGAGCAACGAGATAGATCGGTACTAACCCTCGTAGAACCGAAAGCGTTAACGAGATTAGATCTCGTGGATGATATAGTCGATCACTTGCCGATCTCAAGATCGTGTGGACGATCCTTCCGGCGCCGCGTTCCGGCAGCGCTTCCGCAGACGGTCACACGTGCGGAGTCGAAGCAGACCTTCCTCTCCCCGTTCCAGCGAGCAGCGGAGGTAGTAGATCTTCTCCACGGAATCCCAGCAGCACGACGGCGTGCTGGTGGTGATGGAGATGAGAATTCTGCAGGGCTTCGCCTATGCCTGTGCAGAAGAAACATGGAGGAGAGAGGCGGCTGAGATTGGGAGTTATGAGACAAGGTGCAAGAGGGGGCGCCCCCTCCCTTCTATTTAAAGGAGGGAGGCGCGCCTGGGGAGGGGGAGTCCTAGTAGGACTCCCTCCTCCTTGGGCCGGCGGGTTGGGGGGAGGAGTCCTCCTCCCCCACGAATCCGTGTCTTACCCCACTTGGTTTCTTTGATCCCTTTCTTGGTTTTCAAGCAAACTCCAAGAAATCCTCTAGAACCTTCCGGAACATTCCGAAACCTTCTAGAATCTCCATACAAACACTCCGGAACATTTCCTAACTTATAAAATGATCCCCAATATATGAATCTCATTCTCTGGCCATTCCGGATCTCCTCATGATGTCCCGGACCCATTCTGAGACTCCGAACAACATTCGGTCTCCAACGCAAATTCCATATCTACTTCAAACAACTTCGAACCTTAAGTGTGTCACCCTATGGTTCGTGAATATGCAGACATGATGAAGACACCTCTCCCATCAATAACCATCAGCGGGATCTGGAGATCCATAACGGCTCCCACATACTCAACGATTACTTCGTGATCGATTGAACCAATTAACATACGAAACCAATTCCCTTTGTCTCGCGATATTCTACTTATCCGAGGTTTGATCGTCAGTATCTCCATACCTAGTTCTTCCTCGTTACTGATAAGTACTCTTTACTCGTTCCATGTTATGTCATCCCTTATGACCTAGTCACATGCTTGCAAGCTATCTAGATGACATTCCACCGAGAGGGCCCAGAGTATATCTATCCGTCATATGGATGGACAAATCCCAATCTTGGTCTATGCGCTTCAACACATACTTTCAGAATACCCAATGACACCTTTATAACCGCCCAGTTACGAAGCGGCGTTTGATGTCATCAAAGTACCCATCCGGTGATGGTGATTAACATAACCTCATGGTCGAAGGATTAGGTTACTATGTATTTCAAAGCTTACAGCAATACGAACTTAATGACTTGATCTTATGCTACGCTTACTATGGGTGTGTGTCCATCACATCATTCTCCTAATGATATAACCTTGTTATTAATCACATCCAATGTCCATGATCAGGAAACCATGATCATCAATCAATCAACAAGCTAGTTCAACAAGAGGCTTACTAGGGACTCTTTTATGTTTACAAAACACACAAGTATTAGTGTTTCCTAATAATACAATTATAGCATGGGATGTAAACTTTCATCATAAACACAAAGATATAATAATAACCAATTTTATTATTGCCTCTTGGGCATATCTCCAACAGTCTCCCACTTGCACTAGAGTCAATAATCTAGATTACATGGTAATATACCGAACACCCATGGCGTTTTGGTGTTGGTCATGCTTTGCTCTAGGGAGAGGTTTAGTCAATGGATCTGCTACATTCAGATCAGTGTGTACTTTGCAAATCTTTATGTCACCATCTTGGACATACTCGCGAATAGCATGGAACCGTAGCTTGATGTGCTTCAGCTTGCTATGTGACCTTGGATCCTGTGCATTAGCTATGGCACCTGTGTTGTCACAGTAGATGGCCATTGGGTCCAACGCACTGGGAACCACGCCAAGTTTAGTAATGAACTCCTTCATCCATATGGCTTCTTGTGCAGCCTCCGAAGCAGCTATGTATTCCGATTCAGTTGAAGATTTCGCCACAACGCTCTGCTTGGCACTCCTCCAGCTCACTGCAGCACCATTCAAAATAAATACGTATCCAGACTGTGACTTCGAGTCATCTGGACCGGTGTTCCAACTAGCATCGGTGTAACCATTTACAACAAGCTGTTCATCACCTCCATAAGAAAGAACCATATCCTTAGTCCTATTCAGGTACTTTAGGATATTCTTGACCGCTGTCCAGTGTTCCATTCCAGGATCACTTTGATATCTGCTAGTCAAACTAACAGCATGTGCTATATCCGGTCTCGTACATAGCATGGCATACATGATAGAACCTATGGCCGAGGCATAGGGAATTTTATTCATCTTTTCTCTATCTTCTGCCGTAGCCGGACTTTGAGTTTTACTCAAGGTCTTACCTGACAACATGGGCACGAACCCTTTCTTGCTCTCTTCCATTCTAAACTTCTTTAGAACTTTGTCTAAGTATGTACTTTGTGAAAGCGCTATTAGGCGTCTTGATCTATCTCTATAAATCTTGATGCCTAGAATATATGTCCCTTCGCCAAGATCCTTCATCGAAAAACTATTATTCAAATAGGTTTTGACGCTATTAAGAAGTTCTATATCATTCCCAATCAACAATATGTCATCTACATATAGTACTAGGAATGCTACAGAGCTCCCACTCACTTTCTTGTAAATACAAGCTTCTCCATAAGTTTGTATAAATCCAAAGTTTTTGATTACTTTATCAAAACGTTGATTCCAACTCCGGGATGCTTGCTTCAGTCCATAAATGGAGCGCTGAAGTTTGCATACTTTATCAGTAAGAATCAAATAGTAAGATTTGATAAGCAAGTCGTTATTGTTTTGACAATGATGAACCGACTACATGCAAAGACGCGATGATGGGCCCTGACTCCATAAAATGACTAGAAGTCATAGAATCCATGATAGTATCCATACACGAGAAATCAAGTTTCTGAACTTGGAAGACCCTCCAGAAAGGCATGAAGCCTATCAGTTGTGTTTGGATCTATAAAGAAATAGACATGGATGTTTAACATCTATGAATTAATCGACATGTCGGAAGAAGTTTACGACAATGTTCAAGGAGTTGACTATGATAAGATTTGATCTTTCATAGCGATATTTAGTCTTGACAGATTAATGTAGCCACCACTACATATAATTTGGTATATGGTAGTTGAATAAACAAAACAAGGTTCTTCTAATAGAATGGTTACCTAGGACGTGTACATGACACGGTCCGATGGGTTTTGTTAATTCAAAGGGTGCTAAAAGGGCATGCAAACTTCAATAGTTGAAGTAAGCATAGCGGAGTTGGAATATTCACCATGATGAAACTGTTAAAAGAATTTAAATTCATCGGAGATGATGAAGATGCTTGCATTTGCAAGAAATTAAGTGGGAGCACTGAGACATATTTCTAATACATTATGTAGAGGACATATGTTGATTGGAAATGATGTATCTTGTATTGACACAAGTTAAGAAGTTCATTAAAATAAGGTTTCGATGAAAGACTTGGGCAAACCCGGAATATTTGGCATCAATATCTATATGGATAGATTGAGGCGCTAATATGGTTGTGCCAGACATACATATATGAGATATTGAAAGGGTTCAATATGGAAACAACAAGAAAGGTTCTTGCTGCATGGAAAGGATTGTATCAAAATTCAAGTGTTTCAACACTTGGTGAGTAAAATCACATGAAGATTTTGATCGATTATACCATGATATGTATATATCCAGAATGTCCTATGCTCTAAATGTTATGAGCACATACCAGAATGATTCATGAGATGATCATTGGACGATAGTAAAGATATTCTTATGAGCTTTGGAAGAACTAAGAATATATCATGTATAAGTGACAAATAGTTAAAGGTAGTTCATTGTAAAGTGTTACATTGATACTATTTTTGTCACAAGATACAAATTAAATTTATCACAATTTAGACTATGGGTGGCACAATGTAATGAAAAGGATGTTCCATGATGGATTTAGATGAGTTCCAAAGTTGAGACATTGTGACGGATACTACAACAAAAGGCTAAGTATATAACTGCTATAGTAGCAGCAAAGGAGGGCATTTGTGTTAAGTAGTTTGTTATCAAACTAGGTGTGGTTCAAAGTGGGCTAATACTATGAAGATATATTGTGTGACAATAATATCAACATATTTTAACCCGAACAAACTAAAGGTCTCACCAAAGGACCAAATTTATACAATGCCATCACATTTGAGAATGAGTGATGCGTAGAGACGGAAAGACATGCAAATACACACGGACCTGAAACTGTCAGATCCGGAGATTATGTTAACCACTAGCAATAGCGTATATGCAACACCAGAAAGCCATAGGTGTTTAATACGCAAAGTTTTTCAAACTAGATTATTGACTCTAGTGCAAGTGGGAGACTGAAGGGAATATGCCCGAGAGGCAATAATAAAGTGGTTATTATCTTATTCCATGTTTATGATAAATGTTTATTTTGCATGCTATAATTGTATTGATCGGAAACATCAATACATGTGTGTTTAATAAACAAAAAGGGTTCCTAGTTATGCCTCTCTTATAGACTAGCTTGTTGATTAACAAGATGATCAAGGTTTCCTGATCATGGACATTGGATGTTGTTAATAACAAGGTCACAACATTAGTTGAATGATGTGATGAACATTCACCCGAAGTATAGCATTACGATCAAAGTCATTATGTTTATATTGCTATAACACTATACAAAGTAATCTTTATCCTTAGACCATGAGATCATGTTAATTGCTAACACCGGAAGAGTATCTTGATAACATCAAACGTCACACCGTAACAGGGTGACTATAAAGATGGGTTCAGTGCTACGAAGGTGTTATGTTGAGGCTCATGGATCAAGAGTGGAATTTGTCAATCCCGATGACGGATAGATATACTCTGGGCCCTCTCGGTGATATCACATTAAGATAGATTGCAAGCAAGTGATGTGATCACTAGAATGTTATATCACGGGAACGAGAAAAGAGTGCATGTCAGTAACGAGATCAAACTAGGTATGGAGATACCGATGATCGAATCTCAGACATGTAATATATCGCGAGACAAACAGATTTAGTTACTAGCGTTAAAGGTTCTCACGATCACAGAAGTCATCGTTGAATGTGTAGGAGTCAGTACGGATCTCCAGGTCCCGCTGCTGATTATTGATCGGAGAGGGGTCTCGATCATGTCTGCATTATTCACGAACCGTAGGGTGACACACTTAAGAGTTACCGGACACCATTTTGGAGCACATATGTTTCAGACGAAAGAACTGCAAAGCGCAGGAATTGTTTCGATAGAAACCGGAAATTGTTTCGGGTGAAATTGCAGAAAGTGGTTCTGCATGTGATATTGAAATATTGCAAGGGGTTATATGTTAATGTTTGTTAATTAATGTAATTAACAAAATTCTGAATAAATTTAATAAAAGAGTTTTATTAAATGAGAGAGCATTAAATTTGGAGAAATTTAATGCAGTTAAAGTGGGGACTTTAAAAGGGAATTTGAAGAGGCATTTTAATGTGGAGGGGTTACCACCACATGAATGGAGGAGGTGAAGGGTCACCTCCCCCATGCGCCGGCCATGAAGGAGGGGCACCCCCTCCTCCTATAAAAGGCCCCCTCACTCCCCATCTTCCACACACCTTCTTGTGAAGGATCTCTCTCCTCCTCTAGAATTAATCCCCCAGGGTCTCGGATTAGCGAGATACATGTTTCCGGTGGCATTTCATCTGGAAGGAGTTGCTGCTTCCGCTGGATCGCTGGAGCGAGGAGGTGGAGGTTGTCCGGTGGCTTGAACGTGTGTGCGATTATGGATGCGCTGCTGAGTTGCGGCGCTCGGACTTCCTCACGATCTTGAGATCAGCAAGTGTACGACTACATCAACCACGAGTTCCTACTCGTTAAGAAAACTCGTTGTCTTCGAGGATAAGTTGTCGTTGGATGTATGTCCACCCGTTGCTCTGTACCTAGTAGATAGATCTTGGCGTATAGTTCTCATCGTAGGAAAATTTTTGCTTTGTATGCTGCGGACCCAATATCGCTGACCTCAAGGAGCTCGCTGACCTCGGTGAGCCCATCGGTTACCGCGCACAGGTACTGAACATGTTCCGCGTGCTGCACCTGCGTTTCTAGTATACCATCCCCATACTGAAGATGCAGACCCCATTCCCATCCTTCCTTCGCGCCTGCGCCTTCCTCCTGGTCGAAGAGAGCTGATTCAATGCGGACGAGGGCTCCTCCGACACGGCACTCCATGCTGGTCGTGCCCAGTCGAACCTCACTGATGTCTACGCACTTCTATTCTTGTAGACAGTTGTTGGGCCTCCAAGTGTAGAGGTTTGTAGAACAACATCAAGTTTTCCCTTAAGTGGATCACCCAAGATTTATCGAACTCAGGGAGGAAGTGGTCAAAGGTATCCCCTCTCAAGCAACCCTGCAATCAAGATACAAGAAGTCTCTTGTGTCCCCAACACACCCAATACACTTGTTAGGTATATAGGTGCACTAGTTCGGCGAAGAGATAGTGAAATACAAGTGGTATGGATAAGTATAAGTAGTAACAGTGATAGAAAATAGCTTGCTGGCGTGTGGTTGACGTGGGAAAAGACTAAAGGCAAACTGAAATAAAGATGGAAGCAAGCAAACATGTAACAGATCTAATTGCAAACGGTGTATCAATGCTAAGAAACAAGGCCTAGGGATCATACTTTCACTAGTGAACACTCTCATATAAATATCTTCCCTTTATGATACTACTCCTAACTACTCTCATGTTGGACACTCTAATCCATGGTAGGGCTATAACAACACACCTCAAAGTCCGCTTTCCGCATCTAGATAACCCCACACTGTCACCTTGAGCTCTAGATGCTTCCAACAAACACCGCAATTTTATAGAGACATCCAACTCCAAATATAACTCATAACAAGTATTTGTAACCTCTAGCCTAAGTGCCACCATGGTGTGCACGCTGTCACTTTCACACACATGGGGAGAGCAGAGATCTATTAAAGCACTTGAGTAGCAAGGTAGATCTACTTGATTACAAAGCTCATGATCACAATATGATCATGCATAGAGAGAGAGATGAACACATAGCTATCGGTAGAACCCTTAGCCTCGAGGAAGAACTACTCCCTCCTCATCATGGGAATCAGCAATGGCGATGGAGATGGTGGTGGAGATTGATGGAGATGGCTCCGGGGGCAATTCCCCGTCCCGGCAGGATGCCGGAACAGAGACTTTATGTCCCCTGAATCTCCCCTTCGGTGGCAGCGGCGCTGTGGAACTTTTCGTGGCTCGAGGCTTGACTCTTTACGGTTTTTGCATTCGGGGGAGATATATAGGCGAAAGAGGCAATGTCGGTGGGCGGCCAGGGGGGCCACACCATGCCCTGGCGCGGCCAGGGGGACCTGCGCCTAGGGGTGGTGTGGCCACCCTGTGGCCCCTCTCCGTCTCGTCTTCTGGCTCCGTGAATCTTCCGGGAAAATAACGACTTTGGCTTTTGTCCGGTCCAATTCCGAGAATATTGATTTTCTGACTTTCTTGGAACCAAAAACAGCAGAAAAACAGACAACTGACACTGTGGTATCTTTTAATGGGTTAGTCCAAGAAAGTGTATAAAAAGTATTGTGGACAAAACATAAGAAAGTAGATAAACCAAACATGGAACATCAAAAATTATAGATACGTTTGCAACGTATCACTCACCAACAACAACGGGGGGCGCCATGACAACGGCAGGGCACGCACCAATAATGGCGATGGTCGCAATGGCAACGGCAAGTGGAAGGGCAAGGCCAAGGTCGTCAACCACTCCTTTGGTGAAGGGAGTAGATCCTCCGGTGGGGGGCGGTCTTCCTCCTCCTCCTCCAACACTAAGAACCGCTTTGGTGCTCCTGGCGTGTGATACGCCCATAACATATCTATAATTTTTGATGGTTTTATGCTAATAATATGCTTTTGACACTCCTTTTTGTATAAAGTTTATGATTTATTTGGACTAACCTACTAATAGTCTCAAAAAAGTGTACAATGTTCTTGTTTTACACTTTGATGTGTAGGAATTATCAAGAATGCAAGTGGAAACCTTGTTGGAGTCAAATTGGGATTTTTTTAGAAATTTGTCTCAGAACTCTTTTTAAAGATGGTCACGTTTCGGGTCGAATACAGCGTTAAACAGAAAACTCTTCAACTACAAAGTTGTTGGAAATTTCGCGACAAACGTTCTGGACATAAAATTTAGCTGATTCCGAATCCGGACGGGCCTGCTAGGCCTGATTTACTTCAGCCCAAGATTGGGGTGAAGGGAATCTGAGAAGCTATATAAAGGAAGGAAACCTAATTCGCCTAAGACATCTCCACCCATGATTTTGCAGCCACCAAAGCCACTTTTTTCCTCCCCCATGAATCCCATCTCCATTGGGGAGGGCTCTGATACGTCCATTTTGCATCACTATTCTATGTCATAATTTACTGTTATTTGTTGATATATTTCATATTAAGAGATGATACTTATGTTATTTCACCTGTTTTTGCATGGTTAATGACTTTTGGAGCATGGACCGCGGCAGTAAGGATTCTGATGGAAAATATGCTGTTTGGAGGCAAAATTCGCGAAGATCGGAAAATCCAGTAAAATATATGGAAAATCCTATTTTTCCAGAAGCCGGAGGCTGCCAGAAGGAGGAGTGGAGATGGGCCACAGGGGGCCCACACCACCCCCTGGTGCGGGCCAGCCTAGGCCGCGCCACCAGGTGGTGTGGCCGCCCTGGCCCACCTCTAGCTCTCCCCTCTGGCGTATATAATCCTCCCGAAACCCTAATACTCGAGGGGCGACCACAGAAAGATTCCACCGCCTCTGCGGGGCAGAAAACACCGAGAGAGAAAAATCTCTCCGGCAGACATAATTCTACCGAGGGAATTCCTTCCCGGGGAGGGGAGATCGTCGCCATCAACACCACCATCAAGCTGGACTTTATCGGGATCATCATCATCATCACCACCACCATCACCATCAGCACCATCATCACCATCTCCATATTGCTGTAACAATTGGGTTGAATCTTGCATAGTTCTTAGGGGAAACTTTCCCGGTGTTGATTACTCCTTGTAGTTGATGCTATTGAGTGGAACCATTGAATTGTTGTTTCTATTTAGATTGTTATACATCATTATTCCATCTCTGATCATGATCCATATGATGTCTTGTGAGTAGTTCGTTTTGTTCTCGAGGACATGGGAGAAGTCATGTTGTTAGTAGTGGAGTTGTGTTGAGAAAGATTCAATAGTTTGATATTTAAGTTGTGGTGTACTTCTTCTAGTGGTGTCATGTGAACGTCGACTACATGACACTTCACCTATATGGGCCTAGGGGAATGCATTGTGTATTTGGCTACTAATCGTAGGGGTTGCTGGAGTGACAGAAACCTGAACCCCCGTTAGGAAACCATTGCACAAGGGACGTAAGGGTCTTAGAGTTTAAAGCTGTGGTTAGGTTTCTAGCTTAATTACTTTCTTGTACTTACGGATGTTTGCAAGGGGGTTTAATCACAAGTATGTATTAAGTCTTGGATGGGACGGTACATTAGCATAGGTTCACCCACACAACACTTAGCAAGCTAGAGAAGATTAATCGACTATATGAAGCGAAAGCACTTGACAGTCTTCCCATGTGTCCTCGAGAACGTTTGGTCATCTTAAGTAATACAATCGGCTTGTCCTTTGCTGAATAAAGGATTGGGCCACTTGGTGCATTTATTCTTATTGCATTTTGTTTACTCGTACTTTATTTACTTGCATTATCAAAAACCCCTAAAAATCCGTCTGCTAAGTATTTGCAAAGAATTCCTGATCCATACCACTAGCCAGCACCTTCTGCTCCTCGTTGGGTTCAACACTCTTACTTATCGAAAATACTGCGATACACCTCCTATACTTGTGGGTCATCAAGACTATTTTCTAGCGCCATTGCCGGGGAGTGAAGCGCTATTGAAGAGTGGAACTGGTAAAGGAAACCTCTACTGTGAGTATTGTTTACTTCTGATAGTTGCTTAATTTTGTTATGGATAATTCGCTGAGTTTCTTATTTCGTAATGCTACTACCACTGCTAAGGTACTAGATGAACGACCACCTCCTGAGAATGATACTTTTAAAATACCTAGGAGAATTATTGATCATGTTATGGATAACTACTATGTTGGGGATGGAACTGTCCATCCCGGTGATCATTTACTCTTTATAGACGAATTATGCGGGTTGTTCAAGTGTGCAGGTATTACTACAGATCAAGTTAAGAAGAAGTTATTCTCATTGTCACTAAAAGGAAGAGCTGAGGAATGGTATAAGCTGCTGAAGAATGGTCAAGCTCTTGAATGGGAGGAAATAGTGCCTCTCTTTTATTCAAAGTTTTATCCTCCTAGTGAGATTCATAAAGATCGGAATCAAATATACAACTTTTGGCCTCTTGATGGTGAGAGTACAACTCAAGCTTGGGGGATATTGAAGTTATTAATGCTCAAATGTCACATTCATGAGCTCCCCAACAATATTATTATCAATAACTTTTATGCAAGGCTCCCTCTACATGATAAGGATTTATTGGATGCTTCTTGTGCTGGATCATTCACTCGCATGGAAGAAGAAGCTAAATGAGATCTTCTAGACCATATTCAAGACAATGTTGTAGCGTGGGAGAATGATAAAGGAAGAAAGTCAGGTATAAATTATGATTATGAATGCACTGAATCTTTTATGGGAACTGATGACTTTCAAAATATTAAAAATGCTTATGGTCTAGACTCTCAAGCTATTGCTTCTTCACCGTCTTTTTCACCATCTTCATCGCCATCTCCATCACCTAATCCTCCTAGTATGCAGTGGTTCATCCTCCCACACACCTCTGTACCGTCCTATGTAAACATAGCGTTTGATGCTATAAGTTATAATCCTATGATCTATGTCATGTTTGTGTAGTTTCTTTGTTCTTAGATTGAATGGTTGAACGTCTTTGGTTCATTAGAGTTGTATGTTGATATGGCACAATCCTTTGGTGTCCATTATATTTGTGCGCGCTTGGATTAAACATCATAGGGTTTGTAGTATGTGTAAAAGGAAGAGGGGAGTTCTGCCGGAGTGACAGAAACCTGAGGACGCAAACTGGAACGTTGCACATATGGGAGTAAGAGGACCATTAAACTTAAGGCTATGGTTGGGGAAACCTTAATGCATTGATTACTACTGACGGATGTTTGTTAACAATCCAATCATATAGTACATGTAATTTCAAGTAGTGAAGCGCATGTATATTTAGCCTCTCCCACATAGAAAACTGCATCGAAGACAATGAACCCGATCTATTTGTTATTTAAACTTGGACAAAGCCACCACAATTACCACCACTATTCCACACTCATGGTTCTGTTAGTTTAGTGTATTTTATTGCTGCATCAACTAGCTTTACTTTCTTGTTATTTATTATCATGCAAAGCTATCTCTATTACTCGTATTGTTGCTCTAGTTTTATTTCCTAGATAATGCAAACATTTAGTGTGCGTAGAGTTGTATCAGTGGTTGATAGAACTTGAGAGAATATTTATCCTACCTTTAGCTCCTCGTTGGGTTCGACACTCTTACATATCGAAAAAGCTACACACGATCCCCTATACTTGTGGGTTATCAAGACCTTTTATGGTGTCGTTGCCGGGGAGCAATAGCGTGTGGGTGAATATTCTTGTGTGCACTTGTTTGTTTTATCTCTAAGTAGTTTTTACTTTCAGTTTTAAGTTGTTCTCTATCTTAGTATGGATAGGGAATGCGAATTACAAAAAAAATAGTTGTACTTGTTACCTAAAAATGTATTCAAAAAGGAAAGTGATTGGAAAGATGAGTAATGGTTAAGTGGAGGTCGACCTTGAACACTTGTGTTCATGCCTATGAAACCAAAACAAATCTTCCCATGGAAGCTTTTCAGTTAAAAACCACAGGAACGAATGGGAAAGTTTTTGTGTTGAAGTTTTTTCACAGAGAATAAGGAAGGCCAAACAGAGAAATTGAAGAATGGCCAAACGTTTCTTCAACAATCCCTCAGTTTGCAAACCTTTAAACTTTGTTTTTTGAGCAGCATAGAAAGTTGAATAAATTTGGAGCGGTTGTATCTTTTTATTTATTTGTCTTAGCATCAAACACCAGTTACATTTGTTTTCTTTGAGTCTTGGAAGTTGTTACCTCTGTAGCAACCGCTCCTTATCCTTTTTATTTGCTTTTTGTGCCAAGAGTAACCTCTAATGAGAGAGAAGTAATGCTTGGGAAAGTTGCTGTCCCGAAACAGATTTTTGTGCTTTGCTGTAAAAATTCGTGTAAAATATCTGTACGTCGGTTTGAGATGTAATTTTTTGTGCTTCTGCCCCAGGTTGTTATACAACTTTCGTTAGATCAATACTTTTCGATTTGAGCAATAGAAGGTCTTTGAAAAAATTGGTTTCTATCTTGTGGTCTATTTTGACAGATTTCTGCCATTATTTGCATTTGCTTCTTGTTGATTCCTTTTTGAGTTCTCTTTGGGGAATTGAGCTTTTTCAGGGAAGTGCTACAATGGCTTGTTTTTTAATGGAAGTTTTATTGGTGTTGAAACTGAACCCAAAGACTTATTATCTTGAGTACACTAATGTTGCTAATGAAGATTATGTGAAGTTTTGTATGAAGGAAAAATTTCAGGTGTTAAGGAAAGAATGATGTAGTGAGATGAAGAATGGACTAAATCTCAAGCTTGGGGATGCCACCCCGTGTCACCCCAATAAATATCCAAGAAGTATAAGCGTCAAAGCTTGGGGATGCCCAAGGCATCCCCTTCTTTATCAATAAAAATCTCAGGTTCTTCCAAACACTTCATTTTTATTGTTTCATACTCAATTGTGTTGTTCTTGGAGCGTCTTTGTTTTCATTTTTGGTTTTCGTTTGCTTGGTTTGCTTGAATAAATTGGTTGGACCCCCTCATTCATACATTAGTTTTCAAATAAGATTGGTTTGGATTGGAAAAGAGTAGGAAAAGTTCATGCTTAAGTGGTAAAAGGAGCTTGTGTTTGACAGTGGCCTATGCTTTCTCATGTCATGCTTGGTATTAGTTTGGCTTTATGCTTAGTGATTTTTACTGTAGCATGACATGTTACAAACAATTTAGATTGCTTAATGTGCCTTGAAAGAATCATGCGTTGTTTTAGCATATTAAAGCATAATATTGTGGTATTCTCCTTTGATGCTTTTTTTGGGTAAACTTGGCCCATGCTCACACGATGTTAAGACTATCCCAAGTCACCATAGCCCCTATGATCCTTTATTTTTCGACTTGTAATATCACTTTATGCTTTAATTAATAATGTTTTGTCGCTTTGCATGATTATGGCCATTATTGCTCTCTTAGTTGGTCACTCCCAGTCTTTTGCTAGACTTCATAACCAAGTATGAGTTCCACTCATGCATCCAACTCCAAATAAACCAAGTTATTTCAAAGATTTCACCATACCTACCTATTAGCATTTGCTATTCCAAGTATATTCATGTATTTATCTACCTTTCGAATTAAACTTGTTATGAGAAAACTAGTGATTAAAGCTCTCACAAATTTGATGGCACACTTTACTTTTCTTGCCCCTAATAAATTTGAACCATTGTGTCGTCTATGTTGTATATGCTTGCACTTATATGTTGGGGATTAGCATAACCATGCTGTCATGGGGAACGCTTTCAACATTGCACTTGTACATTGTACCCAGTTGACATCATGCTCTTTTATCTATGGATGTTGTCGGTGTAAAATGAAAGGGGAGCTTGTAAGTCCACAGAGTTATGTATGCGTGTTAGAGAAACGCTTGGGCCGCTGGTCTAATTCATGCCTAATCATGGTGGAAACCTGCAGCGTAACCATAATGAGCAATCTATGAAGCATTCTTCTTATAAAAAAATAGATAGAGATTGAGAAAAATAGAAAAAGAAAAAAAAAGAGATGAGAAAAGAGGAAAGAGAGAAAAAAGCACCATTTTCCCATGGTAAATAAGAAAATTGCTGAGATGCTTGATATGTCCATATTGCATCACTATTCTATGTCATAATTCACTGTTATTTATTGATATATTTCGTATTAAGAGGTGATACTTATGTTATTTCATCTATTTTTGCATGGTTGATGACTTTTGGAGCATGGACCGCTACAGTCAGGATTCTGATGGAAAAGGTGTTGTTTGGAGGCAAAATTCGCGAAGATCAGAAAATCCGGGAAAATATACGGAAAATCCTTTTTTCCAGAAGACGAAGGAAGCCAGAAGGGGGGCTGGAGATGGGCCACAGGGGGCCCACACCACCACCTGGCGCGGGCCACCCTAGGTCGTGCCACCAGGTGGTGTGGCCGCCCTGGTCCACCCCTGGCACTCCCCTCTGGCGTATATTATCCTCCGGAAACCCTAAGACTCGGGGAGGAACCACAGAAAGATTCCACCGCCTCTGCGGGGCGGAAAACACCGAGAAAGAAAGATCTCTCCGGCAGACAGATTTTTGCCAGGGGAATTCCTTCCCGGAGAGGGAGATCATCGCCATCAACACCATCATTAAGCTGGACTTCATCGGGATCATCATCATCATCACCACCACCATCAGCACCCTCATCACCATCTCCATATTGCTGTGACAATTACGTTGAATCTTGCATAGTTCTTAGGGGAAACTTTCTCGGTGTTGATTACTCTTTGTAGTTGATGCTATTGAGTGAACCATTGAATTATTGTTTATGTTCAGATTGTTATACATCATTATTCCATCTCTGATCATGATCCATATGATGTCTTGTGAGTAGTTCGTTTTGTTCTTGAGGACATGAGAGAAGTCATGTTGTTAGTAGTGGAATCGTGTTGAGAAAGATTAAATGGTTTGATATTTAAGTTGTGGTGTACTTCTTCTAGTGGTGTCATGTGAACGTCGACTACATGACACTTCACCTATATGGGCCTAGGGGAATGCATTGTGTATTTGGCTACTAATCGTAGGGGTTGCCGGAGTGACAGAAACTTGAACCCCTGTTAGGAAACCATTGCACAAGGGACGTAAGGGTCTTAGAGTTTAAAGCTATAGTTAGGTTTTTACCTTAATTACTTTCTTGTACTTACGGATGCTTGCAAGGGGTATAATCACAAGTATGTATTAGTCCTAGGAAGGTCGGTACATTAGCACAGGTTCACCCACACAACACTTAGCAAGCTAAAGAAGATTAATCAACTATATAAAGCGAAAGCACTTGACAGTCTTCGAGAACGTTGATCATCTTAAGTAATACAACTGGCTTGTCCTTTGCTGCATAAAGGATTAGGCCACTTGCTGCATTTAGTCCTACTGTCTTTTATTTACTCGTACTTCATTTACTTGCTTTATCAAAACCCCCTAAAAATCCGTTTGCTAAGTATTTATAGAGAATTCCTGATCCATACCACTAGCCAGCACCTTCTGCTCCTCGTTGGGTTTGACACTCTTACTTATCGAAAATCTGCGATACACCCCCTATACTTGTGGGTCATCAAGACTATTTTATGGCGCCGTTGCCGGGGAGTGAAGCACTATTGGAGAATGGAACTGGTAAAGGAAACTTCTACTGTGAGTATTGTTTATTTCTGTTAGTTGCTTTAGTTTTGTTATGGATAATTCGCTGAGTTTCTTATTTGGTAATGCTACTACCACTGCTAAGGTAGTAGATGAACCACCACCTGCTGAGAATGATGCTTTTAAAATACCTACAAGAATTATTGATCGTGTTATGGATAACTACTATGTTGGGGATGGAACTGTCCATCCCGGTGATCATTTGCTCTTTATACACGAATTATGCGGGTTGTTCAAGTGTGTAGGTATTACTACAGATCAAGTTAAGAAGAAGTTATTCTCATTCTCGCTGAAAGGCAGAGCTGAAGAATGGTATAAGCTGCTGAAGATTGGTCAAGCTCTGGAATGGGAGAAAATAGTGCCTCTCTTTTATTCAAAGTTTTATCCTCCTAGTGAGATTCATAAAGATCGGAATCAAATATACAACTTTTGGCCTCTTGATGGAGAGAGTATAGCTCAAGCTTGGGAGAGATTGAAGTTACTAATGCTCAAATGTCCCATTCATGAGCTCCCCAACAATATCATTATAAATTACTTTTGTGCAAGGCTCCCTCTACATGACAAGGATTTATTGGATGCTTCTTGTGCTGGATCATTCACTCGCATGGAAGAAGAAGCTAAATGGGATGTTCTAGACCATATTCAAGACAATGCTGAAGCTTGGGAGAATGACAAAGGAAGAAAGTCAGGTATAAATTATGATTATGAATGCATTGAACCTTTTATGGGAACCAATGACTTTCAAAACATTAGTAATGCTTATGGTCTTGATTTACAAGTTCTTACAAATTGCTTTAAGGCTTTTGCTTCTTATATTGAAATTCCAAAAAGGGGATGGAACAAGTACCATACACCTTATAAAGATATTGTTGACTGTGTTCCTGTTGGGAGTACTGAGTATTGCACTATTTACCACATCTTACCTGAACCTTATATCGAGAAGATTCCCTTCCCAGATAAGGTAAAGGATCATCCTATGATAACTAGTGTAATCACTAAAAGTGAAAAGAGAATAGTAAAACCTGATGAACAAATAAACATTGAACCTGTTGTAGCAATTGTTAAAGATCTTGTCACTAAAAGTGTAGAATATGGGCACATAGTCTTTTGTGAGAACGCTTCTAATATTGTCTCACATCCCAACAGAACTAAAAAGGCTAGTGTCCATGTGCTTTCTGTTAGAATTGGTGATCATTGCTATTATGGTTTGTGTGATATTGGTGCTAGTTCAAGTGCTATTCCTTATGAGCTTTATAAAGAAATTATGCATGAAATCAGTCCCTGCGAGTTGGAAGAGATTGATGTAGTTATTCACCTTGCTAATAGAGAGACCATCTCTCCAATTGGTATTGTACGAGATGTGGAAGTTCTTTGTGGTAAGATTAAGTATCCTACTGATTTTCTAGTACTTGGTTCAGCTTCTAGTAAAACTTATCCTATCATTTTTGGTAGACCTTTCTTGAGTACTTGTGGAGCTATTATAGATTGCAAGAGGGAGAAAATCTTGACTAAGTTTGATGGGGAATCTTATGAGTTTAATTTTTCAAAATTTACTAAAGAACCTTGTGAAGAGGAAACCCATAATGAGGATTTTAGAGTTGAACAACTTGCTTATATCTCTCTTGCTCCAAACAATCCTTTGCAGCAATTTATGGAAGATCAAGAAAGTGAGATCTTCATGGAAGAAAGGAATGAGATTGACGAGATTCTCTGTCGTCAACCCAAGATGCTTAAGCATAACTTGCCTGTAGAAGACTTGGGTACCACGTTGCCACCTAAAAAGGATCCGGTCTTCGATCTAAAACCTCTTCCTGATGATCTTAAATATGCTTATATTGATGATAAAAAGATATATCTTGTTATTATTAGCTCTAAACTTTCAGGAAAGGAAGAAGAAAGGTTATTGGAGGTTTTGAAGAAACACCGAGGAGCTATGGGCTATACTCTGGATGATTTAAAAGGGATTTCACCTACTATATGTCAGCATTCTATCAATATAGAACCAGATGCAAAGCCAGTAGTAGAGCACCAACGATGTTTAAATCCTAAGATGAAGGAAGTGGTAAGGAATGAGGTATTGAAACTCCTTGATGCTGGTATTATTTACCCTGTTACTGATAGTGAATGGGTTAGTCCTGTCCATTGTGTTCCTAAAAAAGGAGGAATTACTGTTGTTCCTAATGATAATGATGAGCTTATTCCCCAAAGAATAGTAGTAGGCAATAGGATGTGAATTGACTTGAGGAAAGTCAACAAAGTTACTAAGAAAGATCACTACCCGCTTCCTTTTATTGATCAAATGTTGGAAAGGTTGTCTAAAAAGACCCATTTTTGTTTTCTTGATGGTTATTCTGGTTTCTCTCAAATTGCTGTTAAACAACAAGATCAAGAAAAACCTACTTTTACTTGCCCTTACGGAACTTATGCTTATAGACGTATGCCTTTTGGTTTATGTAATGCTCCTGCTACTTTGCAAAGAAGCATGTCTGCTATCTTTCACGGTTTTTGTGAGGAAATTGTGGAAGTGTTCATGGATGACTTTTTTGTCTATGGAACTTCTTTTGATAATTGTCTGCACAACCTTGATAAAGTTTTGCAGAGGTGTGAAGAAACTAATCTTGTTCTTAATTGGGAGAAATGCCACTTCATGGTTAATGAAGGGATTGTCCTTGGGCATAAGGTTTCTGAAAGAGTTATAGAAGTTGATAGAGCTAAGGTTGAGGCAATTGAGAAAATGACATGTCCAAGAGACATCAAAGGTATTCGTAGTATCCTTGGTCATGTTGGTTTCTATAGAAGGTTTATTAAAGATTTTTATAGGATATCAAAACCCCTCACTAATCTTCTTCAAAAAGATGTACCCTTTGTTTTTGATGATGATTGTAAGGAAGCTTTTGAAACTCTTAAGAAGGATTTAACCACAGCTCCTATCGTTCAACCACCTGATTGGAGTTTACCCTTTGAATAATGTGTGATGCTAGTGATTTTGCTATAGGTGCTGTCCTTGGGCAACGAATTGATAAAGAGCTAAACGTTATTCATTATGGTAGTAAGACTCTAGACGCTGCTCAAAGGAATTATGCTACCACTAAAAAAGAATTTCTAGCTGTCGTCTTTGCTTGTGATAAGTTTAGACCCTATATTGTGGACTCAAAAGTCACCATTCATACTGATCATGCTGCTATTAAATACCTTATGACGAAGAAGGACGCTAAGCCTAGGCTTATTAGATGTGTGCTACTTTTACAGGAGTTTGATCTACATATAGTAGATAGGAAAGGTGCTAAAAACCCTGTAGCTGATAATTTATCTCGATTAGAAAACATCTCTTTTGACCCTATGCCTATTAATGATAGTTTCCCAAATGAACAATTGGCTGCAGTAGGGGTAAGCTCACGAGGGAGCCCTTGGTACGCTGATTATGCTAATTTTATTGTCTCCAAGTATTTGCCTCCAACTTTTACAGCTCAGCAAAGAAGGAAGTTCTTTTGTGATTTGAGGCATTATTTTTGGGATGACCCACAATTATATAAAGAAGGAGTGGATGGTATTATGCGAAGATGTGTTCCAGAATAAGAACAAAAGGAGATATTGCGTAAATGTCATGGTAGCGCTTATGGAGGACATCATGCAAGAGATAGAACTGCGCAAAAGGTGCTACAATCAGGTTTCTACTGGCCTACCCTTTTTAAAGATGCAAGAAAATTTGTTTTATCTTGTGATGAATGTCAGCGTGTTGGTAATATTTCTAGACGCAATGAAATGCCTATGAACTACTCTCTAGTTATTGAACCCTTTGATTACTGGGGATTTGACTTTATGGGTCCTTTTCCTCCCTCGAAAGGTTATACTCATATTCTTGTTGCCGTTGACTATGTTACCAAGTGGGTAGAAGCCATTTTTACGAAGAGTGCTGACGGGGAAACTTCTCTAAAAATGCTTAAGGATGTTATCTTTCCTAGGTTTGGAGTGTCTAGGTATCTCATGACTGATGGGGGTTCTCACTTCATTCATGGTGGTTTTAGAAAGACCCTTGCTAAATATGATGTTAATCATAGAATTGCTTCAGCTTATCACCCCCAAACTAGTGGGCAAGTGGAGTTATCAAATAGAGAAATTAAATCCATCTTGCAAAAGACTGTTAATAGATCTAGAAAAAACTAGGCTAAAAAGTTGAATGATGCTTTATGGGCTAATAGAACTGCCTACAAAAACCCTATGGGGATGTCTCCTTATAAAATGGTTCATGGGAAAGCTTGTCACCTACCTTTAGAATTAGAACACAAAGCTTCCTGGTCAGTTAAAGAACTCAATAGAGATTCTAAGCTCGCAGGTGAGAAAAGATTATTTGATTTAAGTTCCTTAGATGAATGGAGGAGTGAATCCTATGAAAATGCTAGGCTCTTTAAAGAAAAAGTTAAAAGATGGCATGACAAGCGAATATTTAAGAGAGAATTTCATGTTGGTGAGAAAGTTCTATTGTATAGGTCTCGTCTCAGATTTTTTGCAGGAAAGCTACTGTCAAAATGGGAAGGACCCTTCATTATTGAAGAAGTGTACCGTTCGGGAGCAATAAAAATTTCTTCTTTAAAATATAATACTACACAAGTAGTGAATGGGCAACGACTCAAGCACTATATATTGGAGATTCTTACAATGAAGATGTTGATGCCTTTCAAGTTATAACTCCGAAGAAATTTATCAAGGATCAAATTCAAAGACCTGCAGAATCCGTTTTCAAATAGGTAACAGTTATGGTAAGAAAAGTTCCGCGAAAATACTATCCAAGTATATTTTTGCAGGTTTCAGTCAATATGGGAAGCTACGAAGCGAAAGAGGGGCGGAAACGGAGCCAGGGTGGCTCACACCACCCTGTGGCGCGGGCCCACCCCTGGCCGCGCCACCAGGTGGTGGGTCCACCCCGGACTCCGTCTCCGACCCGTTTTCTCCCAGTACCTTCCTTTTGTTATGAAACTTCATAATATATAATCCCGCGGATCTCCCGAGGTTTGTATATCGTGTTTTCGTCGTGTTTTCGTTTTGATCTGTTTTTGCCAGGTAGAATCCCAGATTTGGAGCCACAATGTCTCCCTCTAGATCAGCCAAGGGAGATTCCTTAGAAGATATCATCAACCCATACATGAGAGAGTTGAAGATTCATCCCAAGGAGTTCTTGCTTGAAGATGGGGAGGTCCGGATAAAAGAGGTTCAAGGCCCTAAAGGTGAAGGAAGTCTGGAGGACAGGATGGAAGCACTAGAGCAAGAAGTCTTTAGGTACAAGAAGATGGCAAAACGCGAAGTGGATATCATCCATAAGATTTGTTCCGAACTCATCGCCGAGCACCAAGAGGAGAATGCTGAGCTCAAGGATGAAGTCCTCTCACTCTGCCAAATAACCAACAAACTGCAAGCACAGCTCTACGACGTTCAAAATCAAAACTGTGAGTATGAGGTTAGGTTTAAACGCATAAGTGCTGCTGCAAGTTTCAGGATGCTGGAGACCACGATGTCCTTTGTTGATGGGAAGCCCTTACCCTGGAAGTCGGACGATGATGAGAGGATACCACCACCACCGAAGGAGTAATTCGTCATCAGGTTTGGCATCCCCTTGGTTTGTTCCAAGCTTGGGGGAGTGTCGTGGTATCACATCACTATCTTCTATTCTTACCTTATTAGTAGAGTCATATCATGAATAGAGAAGTTATTATGTAGGATGGTTTGCATTATGGAAGTGTCCCCTCTCTCGTTAGATATGTATCCCTTGGAGTGAGTTGCCGTTATGGAATATTAATGAGAAGTTCTATCATTTACGCTTTTGCATAGTTTATTTTAGTTTTCAATTTGTGGTTATATGATTGATCTTGTTGTAAGTATTGGTAGCACTTTGGGATCATTGAGTTAATTTAGTTGGTTTTGGCAAACCTGGCTCGGTCAGTAGCAACACTATTTTTGAAGAGCTGAATGAAAAAGACAAAAGGACTCTAAAGAAAAATAATTTCATCATCTTTCTTTCTTAATTTGCTCATAAGTTTAGTATTCTCTAGTTAAGATCTTTTGTGCTTCCGAGGAAGATTGCATGTTTGTCTTTATCACTTGTATGTTTGTTTGTTTCCTTCAACTCTTGTACTTGCTACCCAACCTTGCTAGCCAAAAACCTGTATTGAGAGGGAATTCTTCTTGTGCATCCACTTCCTTAAACCAAAACCTCTGCCATTTGTGTCCACCATACCTACCTAGTAGCATTATTGCTATTCCAAGTAAATTCTTGTTTTATCTACCTCCCAAGTTAAACTTGTTATGTGAAAATTAGTGATTAAAGCTCTCACGAACTTGAAGGCACACTTTACCTTTTTGCATCTAATAAACTTGAACCATTGGGTCCTTCTTTGTTGCGTATATGCTTGCGCTTTATGGGTTGAAGTTAGCAGAACCATGTATCATGGGGAACGCTTTCAACACTGCATTGGTACTTTGTACCTAGTTGATATCATGATTCTTTTACTTATGGATCTCAGTGGTGTGAAATAAAAGTGGAACTTGTAAGATCATGGAGTTTATATGTGTGTTAGAGAAACGCCTGGGCCACTAGCCTAAGCCATGCCTAATCATGGTGGAAACTTGCAGCATAACTATAGTGAGCATTCTATGAAGCATCCTCAATAAAAACCTATGCAAATAGCAAATAAAAAGATTGCTGATATGCTCATTGTCTGCTTGCCTTGTCATTTTGATTATGGGATAGCTCCTGTGTCATGTGCAAGGGGTACCCCGTTGGCGGTTCTCAATGATACACGTGTATTTACAATGACAAGAGCTTACTCGTGACTGAAGTTGAGTAGCATGAGGTTCGGTACTCATAAGTAAGGGGCATGAGATTTCAACTTCTAACTTGTCAAGCATATCCTCTTAGTTGTGTCACTTTAACCTTAATCACCTAAAGATGCCTATGATAGGGGCAATGATAGCTGAAAGCTAATAACTATCATAATTTTTGGGAGCTCTTTATGAAACTTGCAATCCCTGCTTCCCTCTGTGAAGGGCCTTTCTTTTACTTTGTAGTTGAGTCAGTAAACCTATCCCTTATATCTCAGTAAGTATTTTGAGTTGTTGTGTTTCATTCATTCATATGATGATTTATTCAATCATGTTTCTTATGTTCCTTGTTTTGCACATTGCTCTTACCTTGATGTTTACTACTTTAAAAGCTATCATTGAAAACCAGTTATTTGTGAACTCCAGCAAATTATCAACTATTCTTCGACCAAGAGCTGAGTTTGCCATTACCAATTATGATTCACTTTACGTATCTTTATTATGTTTTCTTTACTTATTGCAAGTTAAGTTATATAATAGTGAGTTGTCTTCTTTTATAATCTATGTATTTGATGAATGTGATGCTTCTTGTCCATATTCTTTTATCGACTCTTCACTCCATAAACCTGAGGTCATGTTTATTGAGCTCAGTTTCGCTTGGGGATAAGCGAAGTCTAAGCTTTGGGGGAGTTGATACGTCCATATTGCATCACTATTCTATGTCATAATTCACTTTTATTCATTGATATATTTCATATTAAGAGGTGATACTTATGTTATTTCATCTGTTTTTGCATGGTTGATGACTTTTGGAGCATGGACCGCTGCAGTCAGGATTCTGATGGAAAAGGTGCTGTTTGGAGGAAAAATTCACGAAGATCAGAAAATCCGAGAAAATATACGGAAAATCATATTTTTCCAGAAGACGAAGGAAGCTAGAAGGGGGGCTAGAGATGGGCCACAGGGGGCCCACACCACCCCCTGGCGCGGGCCACCCTGGGCTGCGCCACCAGGTGGTGTGGCCGCCCTGGTCCACCCCTGGCACTCCCCTCTGGCGTATATTATCCTCCGGAAACCCTAAGACTCGGGGAGCAAACACAGAAAGATTTTGCCGCCTCTATGGGGTGGAAAACACCGAGAAAGAAAGATCTCTCCAGCAGACAGATTTCTGCGGGGGAATTCCTTCCCGGAGAGGGGAGATCATCGCCATCAACACCATCATCAAGCTGGACTTCATCGGGATCATCATCATCATCACCACCATCATCACCATCAGCACCGTCATAACCATCTCCATATTGCTGTAACAATTGCGTTGAATCTTGCATAGTTCTTAGGGGAAACTTTCCCGATGTTTATTACTCTTTGTAGTTGATGCTATTGAGTGAATCGTTGAATTATTGTTTATGTTCAGATTGTTATACATCATTATTCCATCTCTGATCATGATCCATATGATGTCTTGTGAGTAGTTCGTTTTGTTCTTGAGGACATGGGAGAAGTCATGTTGTTAGTAGTGGAATTGTGTTGAGAAAGATTCAATGGTTTGATATTTAAGTTGTGGTGTACTTCTTCTAGTGGTGTCATGTGAACGTCGACTACATAACACTTCACCTATATGGGCCTAGGGGAATGCATTGTGTATTTGGCTACTAATCATAGGGGTTGCCGGAGTGACAGAAACCTGAACCCCCGTTAGGAAACCATTGCACAAGGGACGTAAGGGTCTTAGAGTTTAAAGCTGTGGTTAGGTTTTTACCTTAATTACTTTCTTGTACTTACGGATGTTTGCAAGGGGTATAATCACAAGTATGTATTAGTCCTAGGAAGATCAGTACATTAGCACAGGTTCACCCACACAACACTTAGCAAGCTAAAGAAGATTAATTCACTATATGAAGCGAAAGCACTTTACAGTCTTCCCATGTGTCCTCTAGAAAGTTTGGTCATCTTAAGTAATACAACCGACTTGTCCTTTGCTACATAAAGGATTGGGCCACTTGTTGCATTTAGTCCTACTGTCTTTTATTTACTCGTACTTTGTTTACTTGCTTTATCAAAAACCCCTAAAAATCCGTTTGCTAAGTATTTGCAGAGAATTCCTGATCCCTACCACTAGCCAGCACCTTTTGCTCCTCGTTGGGTTCGACACTCTTACTTATCGAAAATACTGCGATACACCCAATATACTTGTGGGTCATCAATGCTTGTTGTCTATTTGCCTTGTCATTTTGATATGGGGATTCTTCCGTATCATCGGGCAAGGGGTACCCTGTTGGCAGTTCTCTATGATACACATGTACTTACTATGACAAGAACTTACCGGTAACTAAACTTGAGTAGCATGAGGAGCGACCCTCGTATTCAAGGGACATGGGATTTCCATCTTATACTTTGTCAAGCATATACTCCATAGTTTGTTCACTTTAACCTTAATCACTTCAAGATGCTTATGATAGGGGCAATGAGAGCTGAAAGCTAATAAGTACCATAATTTTTGGAAGCTCTTTATGAGACTTGAATCCCTGCTTCCTTCTATGAAGGTCTTTCTTTTATTTTTATGTTGAGTCTCCATCTTCTATCTTTATGCACCTATTGAGATAGCATAGTGGCCATTCTTAGTTTAATGTGCATTGTCCCAAGACTTGCTGATTGATTCATAACTTTGATATTGCTTGTTCTTAAACTATTTGTATCTAGTCACCCTTATGAACTTTGAAGGTGTCTTATGCATTTATGTTTTGCTATACCATGAGGTACAAGCTGAATACCACTCTTATTATGTTTTCTATATGTGAAACAAACAAACGTCTTTCAATGCATTGTTATTTATGAATATTTTGTTTGTGCCTTTTCATGTTACAACATAGTTTCTATATCTTATTGTTAGAACTCTATCTTTCATGATTCATGGTTAGAGTACCTTAATCCCAACTATAAATGCTTTTAGAATAATGATGATCAAGATTGTGTTGTATGCATGTCACCTAAAAAATTATATTGTTTTGATTGTTTACCTACTCGAGGACGAGCAGGAACTAAGCTTGAGGATGTTGATACGTCCATAACGTATCTATAATTTTTGATGGTTTCATGCTAATAATATGCTTTTGACACTTATTTTTGTATAAAGTTTATGATTTATTTGGACTAACCTACTAATAGTTGCAAAAGTGCACAATGTTCTTGTTTTACACTTTAATGTGGAGGAATTACCAAGAATACAAGTGGAAACCTTGTTGGAGTCAAATTGGGATTTTGAAGAAATCTGTCTGAGAATTCTTTTTGAAGATGGTCACGTTTCGGGTCGAAGACAGCGTCAAACGGAAAACTCTTCAACTACAAATTTGTTGGAAATTTCGCGACAAACTTTTTGGACATAAAATTTAGCTGATTTCGAGTCTGGATGGGCCAACTAGGCCTGATTTACTTCAGCCCAAGATTGGGGTGACGGGAATCCGAGAAGCTATATAAAGGGAGGAAACCTAATTCGCCCAAGACATCTCCACCCACAATTTTGCAGCCTCCAAAGCCACGTTTTTGCCTCCCCTATTGATCCTATCTCCATGGGGGAGGGCTCCCAAGAAGCCATGGAGGAAGGGGCTAAGGGGCGGTGCTCCCCCATGATACCGGCGGCGGGGAAGGAGTCCCCCGCACCACCGCCGG
The DNA here is from genome assembly GCA_916181665.1 of Avena sativa. Lineage (NCBI taxonomy): Eukaryota > Viridiplantae > Streptophyta > Magnoliopsida > Poales > Poaceae > Avena > Avena sativa. The sequence goes on from OV702296.1 coordinate 431,835,803, forward strand.
CGCCGCCGCTGCCATTTTCCATCTTCACCACCATCTCCATCACCTAATCCTCCTAGTATGCAGTGGTTCATCCTCCCACACACCTCTGTACCGTCCTATGTAAACATAGTGTTTGACGCTATAAGTTATAATCCTATGTAAACATAATGTTTAATCTATGTCATGTTTGTGTAGTTTCTTTGTTCTTAGATTGAATGGTTGAACGTCTTTGGTTCATTAGAGTTGTATGTTGATATGGTACAGTCCTTTGGTGTCCATTATATTTGTGCACGCATAGATTAAACATTATAGGGTTTATAGTATGTGTAAAAGGAAGGGGGAGTTCTGCCGGAGTGACAGAAACCTGAGGACGCGAACCGAAACGTTGCATGTATGGGAGTAAGAGGACCATTAAACTTAAGGCTATGGTTGGAGAAATCTTAATGCATTGATTAGTACTTACAGATGTTTGCTAACAATCCAATCATATAGTACATGTAATTCCAAATAGTGAAGCGCATGTATATTTAGCCTCTCTCACATAGAAAACTGCATCAAAGACAATGAACCCAATCTATTCGCTATTTAAACTTGGACAAAGCCACCACAATTACCACCACTATTCCATACTCATGGTTCTGTTAGTTTAGTGTATTTTATTGCTGCAACAACTAGCTTTACTTTCTTGTTATTTATTATCATGCAAAGCTATCTCTATTACTCGTATTGTTGCTCTAGTTTTATTTCCTAGATAATGCAAACGTTTAGTGTGCATAGAGTTGTATCCATGGTTGATAGAACTTGAGAGAATATTTATTCTACCTTTAGCTCCTCGTTGGGTTCGACACTCTTACTTATCAAAAAGGCTACACACGATCTCCTATACTTGGGGGTTATCAAGACCTTTTCTGGCGCCGTTGCCGGGGAGCAATAGCGTGTGGGTGAATATTCTTGTGTGCACTTGTTTGTTTTATCTCTTAGTAGTTTTTACTTTCAGTTTTAAGTTGTTCTTTATCTTAGTATGGATAGGGAATGTGAATTACAAAAAAAAATAGTTGTACTTGTTACCTAAAAACGTATTCAGAAAGGAAAGTGATTGGAAAGATGAGTAATGGTTAAGTGGAGGTCGACCTTGAACACTTGTGTTCATGCCTATGAAACCAAAACAAATCTTCCCATGGAAGCTTTTCAGTTAAAAACTGCAGGAACGAATGGGAAAGTTTTTGTGTTGAAGTTTTTTCACAGAGAATAAGGAAGACCAAATAAAGAAATTGAAGAATGGACAAAAGTTTCTTCAACAATCCCTCAGTTTGCAAACCTTTAAACTTTGTTTCTTGAGCAGCATAGAAAGTTGAATAAATTTGGAGCGTTTGTATCTTTTTATTTATTTGTCTTAGCATCAAACACCAGTTACATTTGTTTTCTTTAAGTCTTGGAAGTTGTTACCTCTGTAGCAACCGCTCCTTATCCTTTTTATTTGCTTTTTGTGCCAAGAGTAACCTCTAATGAGAGAGAAGTAATGCCTGGGAAAGTTGCTGTCCCGAAACAGATTTTTGTGCTTCGCTGTAAAAATTCGTGTAAAATCTCTGTACGTCAGTTTGAGCGTGATACATTGCAAATGTATCTATAATTTTTGATGTTCCATGCTTAGTTTTATCCACTTTCTTGTGTTTTGTTCCAACTTTGGAGTACTTTTATTATGATTTCTTGGACTAACCTATTAACAAGAGCCACAGTGCTAGCTGTCTGTTTTCTGTTGTTTTTGGTTCCAGAAAAGTCAGAAAATGAATATTCTCGAAATTGGACGGGACAAAAGCCAAAGTGCCTATTTTTCCGGAAGGGATCAAGTGCCAGAATACGAGACGGAGAAGGGCTGGGGGCCGACCACACCACCTGGCCGCGCGGCCAGGCCTGGCCCAAGCTAGGGGGTGGTCTGGCCGACCCCAGCACCCCCTCGGCCTCTCCTTCCGCCTATAAGTTGCCCTCGGGACGAAAACCCTAGGCACCCAATCAAAAATCCACGAAAGAGTCTGTAGCCGCCGTCGTATCTATCCCTAGATCGGGGGATCTGAAGCTCTTCCTGGCACCCTGCCGGAGATGGGAATTCACCCTGGAGGCCTTCTTCATCACCATGCAAGCCTCCGGTGTGATGCGTGAGTAGTTCATCCTTGGACTACGGATCCATGTAGTAGCTAGATGGCTGGTTTCTCCTCCTTTGTGCTTTCATGTTTAGATCTTGTGAGCTCCGTTCATGATCAAGATCATCTATTTGTAATTCTTACATGTTGTGTTTGCGGGGATCCGATGGATATTGAGATGCTATTTCAGATTGATTATTGATTCTATCATGTCTTTGTTATTTGAGATCTTGCATGCTTTCCGTTGTTAGTAGCTATCTTGGCCAAGTAGATGCTAGCAACTCCAAGAGTTAGTATTTATGCTCGATTGTGGGTTCATGCCTCTGGTAATCTGGGGAAGTGACAGAAATCTCTAAGGTACTAGATGTGCTGTTGCTACTAGGGAGAAAACAACGATCCTTTGTTCATAGAACAATTGTATTGTTTACTTTACACGCAGTTCATAAAGCAATAATCTGTTGCTTGCAACTTAATACTGGAGGGGGTTCGGATGATAACCTGAAGGTGGATTATTAGTCATAGATGCAGTTGGATGGCGGTCTATGTATTATGTTGTAATGCCCAATCAAGTCTCAAAGGAGTCAAGATGATTAGTATATGCATGTATTGCTTTCTCGGTGTTTGTCAATTGCCCCGCTGTAATTTGTTCACCCAGCATGTTATCTATCTAAGGAGATCCACCTCTAGTGAACTATGGATCCCGGTCCTTTACTTTACATACAATCTACAATCTTTTACTGCTTTGTGTTTACTTTCTGCAAACTTTTACTTCTTTCGATTCGATACGTTTAATCCTTTGTTTTCCGCAAAACACGGTGAGATTGACAACCTCATCGCAAGTTAGGGACAAAGTTCTGTGGTTGTGTTGTGCAGGTCTCCACGTTGCTACTAGCACCGGTAGTGCGCCCTGCCAAAGCTCAGCTAGTAACACCTTTGGGGTGTTTCCTTGCTCCTACTGGTTCGATTAAACCTTGGTTTCATAACTGAGGGAAACTTGCTGCTGTGCTCATCATACCTTCCTCTTGGGGTTCCCAACGAGCTCTACATCAACACCGACATCAAGCATTTTTCTGGGCCCCGTGCATTGAGCCATCAAGCATTTTTCTGGCGCCGTTGCCGGGGAGTCAAGGACATATTCACAAGGGGAGTCCCTCATAACCAATCTCTTTACTTTGTTTTTTTTGTTTTGCGTAGTTTCTTTTTGCTTTGTTTGCTTGTTTTGTTCTTCAAAAAACACAAAAAAATAGTTTTACTTGTTTTGCTTTCTTATTTGAAAACACACAAAAATTAAGTCTCCTTTAGTTTTCACCTCTTCCTTAGCTCACCATGTTGATCCCCAAGTTCACCCTGAAAGACCTTCCAATTGGTAGTGGTTCTATAATTGGGAAAGATAACATTGAAGAATTCTTTAATCATGTTAGCAAACATGAAGATACTGAGGATAGATCCCTTGTAGGACTTGCTACAAATTATGAGATTGCTGCAGCTTCTTTAATTTACATGTTGGAAGCTAGTTTTGTTAACCTCAACCCCATAATGCAAGTAATGTTTCTTAAGCTTAAAGAAATTGAGGATCCTGAAAAGAGGGATTTTATTCTAGAAACTTTGTTTAAGGAATTCAATGATGTTGCCAAGGAATCTAGAAAAGTTTTTGAACATTTCAATATGCTAGGCTCATGTGTAGATGTTGTTGGTATGCGAGAAAATATGAACAAAACCGAACCTAATGGGGAGGAACCTAAGATACCAATACCCTTTAAACTAGTAGCAATACATGATGCCATAGAAAAGAATCTTGATTGGATTGTTCCTGCAAACCCTTTTGATGAGAATAGTGAACCCAAGAGCATTGAGAGAGGATCCTCTAGAACTTATTTGGATGATATACCTTGCCTTGTTGAAAATATTTCTGGTATTGATCTTAATGCTTCTTTATTTGAGAACACTTGATTCTTTCTTTGCTTCTTATGCCTAACTTAAAGGCGTTAAAGAAAAGTACTTGTTGGGAGATAACCCAAGAGTTTTAGTTGAGTCTTGGAAGTTATTACCTGTAATAACCTCTCCTTATTTTTATTTGCTTTTTGTGCCAAGAGTAACCTCTAATGAGAGTAAAGTAATGATTGGGAAAGTTGCTGGCCCGAAACAGATTTCTGTGCTTCACCGTAAAAATTCCTGAGAGATCTCTGTACGTCGGATTGAGCTGTAATTTTTTGTGCTTCTGCCCCAGGTTGTTATCTAACTTTCGTTAGTTCAACACTTTTTGATTTGAACAACATAAGGTCTTCGAAAAAATTCGTCTTTACCTTCTGGTCTGTTTTGACAGATTTCTGCCATTTTCTGCATTTGCTTCTTGTTAGTTCCTTCTTGAGTTCCTTTGGAGAATTGAGCTTTTTGAGGGAAGTTCTACAGTAGCTAGTGTTCTAATGGAAGTTTATTTGGTGTTAGAACTGAACCTTGAGACTTATTTATCTTAAGTGCACTAATGTTGCTAAAGAGATTGTGTGAAGTTTTGTATGAAGGAAAATTTTCAGGTGTATGGAAGGAATGAGTAATGAGATGAAGGATGGACTAAAGCTCAAGCTTGGGGATGCCACACGTGTCACCCCAAGAAATATCCAAGAAGTACAAGCGTCAAAGCTTGGGGATGCCCAAGGCATCCCCTTCTTCATCAATAAAAAATTCCAGGTTTCTTCCAAACGCTTCATTTTTATTGTTTCGTGCACAGTTGTGTTTCTCTTGGAGCGTCTTCTTTTTTGTTTTCGTTTTTTTTAGTTTGCTTGGTTTGCTTAGTTTTCTGAATAAGTTGGTTGGACCCCCTCTTTCACACTTTGGTTTGCAAATAGTTTGGTTTGGTTTGGAAAAGAGTAGGAAAGTTTATGCTTATGTGGTAAAAAGAGCTCGTTTTTTATTGTGGCCTATGCTTTGTCATGCCATGCTTGATATTGTTTTGGCTTTATGCTTAGTATTATTTGCTGTAGCATGACTTGTTATAAATAATTGAGATTGCTTAATGTGCCTTGGATGAATCATGCATTGTTTTAGCATATTAAAGCATGGTATAGTGGTATTCTCCTTTGATGCTTTATTTGGGTTGACTTGGCGCATGCTCACACCATGTTATGACTATCTCAAGTCACCATAGCCTTTATGATCCTTTAGTTTTCAACTTGTAGTAACACTTTATGCTTTGATCAATGATGTTTTGTCGCTCTGCATGATTATGGCCATTATTGCTCTCTTAGTTTGTCGCTCCCAGTCTTTTGCTAGCCTCCACAACCAAGTATGAGTTCCACTCATGCATCCAACTCCCTAAACCAAGTTTTTTCAAAGAGTCCACCGTACCTACCTACTAGCTTATGCTATTTCAAGTATATTCATGCTTTTGTTTACCTTCCACTTGTTATGAGAAAACTAGTGATTAAAGCTCTCACGAACTTGATGGCACACTTTACTTTATTGCCTCTAATAAACTTGAACCATTGGGTCCTTCTTTGTTGCGTATATGCTTGCGCTTTATAAGTTGAAATTAGCAGAACCATGTTTCATGGGGAACGCTTTCAACATTGCACTTGTACTTTGTACCCTGTTGATATTATGTTCTTTTGCTTACGGATTCTGGCGGTGTGAAATAAAAGTGGAACTTGTAAGATCATGGAGTTTGTATATGTGTTAGAGAAACGCCTGGGCCGCTAGCCTAAGCCATGCCTAATCATGGTGGAAACTTGCAGCATCACCATAATGAGCACGCTATGAAGCATCCTCAATAAACACCTATGCAAATAGCAAATAAAAAGATTGCTGAGATGCTCATTGTCTGCTTGCCTTGTCATTTTGATTATGGGAAAGCTCCCGTATCATGTGCAAGGGTTACCCCGTTGGCGGTTCTTAATGATACACATATACTTACAATGACAAAAGCTTACTCGTGACTGAAGTTGAGTAGCATGAGGATCGGTCTTCGTAAGTAAGGGGCATGAGATTTCGGTTTATAACTTGTCAAGCATATCCTCTTAGTTGTGTCACTTTAACCTTAATCACCTTCAAGATGCTTATGATAGGGGCAATGAGAGCTGAAAGCTACAAGTACCATAATTTTTGGAAGCTCTTTATGAGACTTGAATCCCTACTTCCTTTTACAAAAGGCTTTTCTTCCACCATTATATTGAGTCTCCACCTTCTATCTTTATGCACCTACTTTGAGAGCATAGTGGACATTCTTAGTTATATGTGCATTGTCCCAAGACTAGTTGATTGATGCATAACTTGTTATTGCTTGTTTGAAACTATTGTATCTAGTCACTCTTATGAACTTTGAAGGTGTCCTATGCATTTATATTTGCTACTCTATTGAGGGACAAGCAGAATACTTTTATGCTATTTTTTCTTTATGTGAAACAAACAAACGTCTTGCAAAGCATGTTATTCATGAATCTTTTGTTTGTGTCTTTTCATGTTGTATCATAGTTTATTTGCTTATTGCTAGAACTTTGTATTTCATGTTATGATTGAAGTACTATGATCCCAGCTTTGAGTTTTGCAAATACTTTGATCAAGTTTTGATGGTGCATGTCACCTCAAAAATTATTTCTTTTTTATCACTTACCTACTCGAGGACGAGCAGGAGTTAAGCTTGGGGATGTTGATAAATTGCAAATGTATCTATAATTTTTGATGTTCCATGCTTAGTTTTGTCCACTTTCTTGTGTTTTGTTCCAACTTTGGAGTACTTTTATTATGATTTCTTGGACTAACCTATTAACAAGAGCCATAGTGCCAGCTGTCTGTTTTCTGTTGTTTTTGGTTCCAGAAAAGTCAGAAATTGAATATTCTCGGAATTGGACGGAACAAAAGCCAAAGTGCCTATTTTTCCGGAAGGGATCAAGTGCCAGAATACGAGACGGAGAAGGGCTGGGGGCCGGCCACACCACCTGGCCGCGCGGCCAGGCCTGGCCCACGCCAGGGGTTGGTCTGGCCGACCCCAGCACCCCCTCGGCCTCTCCTTCCGCCTATAAGTTGCCCTCGGGACGAAAACCCTAGGCACCCGATCAAAAATCCACGAAAGAGTCTGTAGCCGTTGTCGTCTCTGTCCCTAGATCGGGGGGATCTGAAGCTCTTCCTGGCACCCTGGCGGAGAGGGGAATTCACCCTGGAGGCCTTCTTCATCACCATGCAAGCCTCTGGTGTGATGCGTGAGTAGTTCATCCTTGGACTATGGATCCATGTAGTAGCTAGATGGCTGGTTTCTCCTCCTTTGTGCTTTCATGTTTAGATCTTGTGAGCTCCGTTCATGATCAAGATCATCTATTTGTAATTCTTACATGTTGTGTTTGCGGGGATCCGATGGATATTGAGATGCTATTTCTGATTGATTATTGATTCTATCATGTCTTTGTTATTCGAGATCTTGCATGCTTTCCGTTGTTAGTAGCTATCTTGGCCAAGTAGATGCTAGCAACTCCAAGAGTTTGTATTTATGCTCGATAGTGGGTTCATGCCTCTGGTAATCTGGGGAAGTGACAGAAATCTCTAAGGTACTAGATGTGCTGTTGCTACTAGGGAGAAAACAACGATCCTTTGTTCATAGAACAATTGTATTGTTTACTTTACACGCAGTTCGTAAAGCAATAATCTGTTGCTTGCAACTTAATACTGGACGGGGTTCGGATGATAACCTGAAGGTGGATTATTAGTCATAGATGCAGTTGGATGGCAGTCTATGTATTATGTTGTAATGCCCAATCAAGTCTCAAAGGAGTCAAGATGATTAGTATATGCATGTATTGCTTTCTCGGTGTTTGTCAATTGCCCCGCTGTAATTTGTTCACCCAGCATGTTATCTATCTAAGGAGAGCCACCTCTAGTGAACTATGGATCCCGGTCCTTTACTTTACATACAATCTACAATCTTTTACTGCTTTGTGTTTACTTTCTGCAAACTTTTACTTCTTTCAATTCGATACGTTTAATCCTTTGTTTTCCGCAAAACACGGTGAGATTGACAACCTCATCGCAAGTTAGGGACAAAGTTCGGTGGTTGTGTTGTGCAGGTCTCCACGTTGCTACTAGCACCGGTAGTGCGCCCTGCCAAAGCTCAGCTAGTAACACCTTTTGGGTGTTTCCTTGCTCCTACTGGTTCGATTAAACCTTGGTTTCATAACTGAGGGAAACTTGCTGATGTGCTCATCATACCTTCCTCTTGGGGTTCCCAACGAGCTCTACATCAACACCGCCATCAAGCATTTTTCTAGGCGCCGTGCATTGAGCCATCAGAGCGGTAATTTTTTGTGCTTCTGCCCCAGGTTGTTATCCAACTTTTGTTAGATCAACACTTTTCGATTTGAGAAACAAAAGGTCTTCAAAAAAATTGGTTTCTATCTGTTGGTCTATTTTGAAAGATTTCTGCCATTATTTGCATTTGCTTCTTGTTGATTCCTTTTTGGGTTCTCTTTGTGGAATTAAGATTTTTCAGGGAAGTGCTATAGTAGCTTGTGTTTTAATGGAAGTTTTATTGGTGTTGAAACTGAACCCAAAGACTTATTATCTTGAGTACACTAATGTTGCTAATGAAGATTATGTGAAGTTTTGTATTAAGGAAATTTTTCAGGTGTTAAGGAAAGAATGATGTAGTGAGATGAAGAATGGACTAAAGCTCAAGCTTGGGGATGCCACCCCATGTCACCCCAATAAATATCCAAGAAGTACAAACGTCAAAGCTTGGGGATGCCCAAGGCATCCCCTTTTTCATCAATAAAAATCTCAGGTTCTTCCAAACACTTCATTTTTATTGTTTCATGCACAGTTGTGTTGTTCTTGGAGCGTCTTCGTTTTCTTTTTTGGTTTTTGTTTGCTTGGTTTGCTTAGTTTGCTTGAATAAATTGGTTGGACCCCCTCATTCATACATTAGTTTTCAAATAAGATTGGTTTGGATTGGAAAAGAGTAGGAAAAGTTCATGCTTAAGTGGTAAAAGGAGCTTGTTTTTGACTGTGGCCTATGCTTTGTCATGTCATGCTTGGTATTGGTTTGGCTTTATGCTTAGTGATTTTTACTGTAGCATGACATGTTACAAACAATTGAGATTGCTTAATGTGCCTTGAAAGAATCGTGCGTTGTTTTAGCATATTAAAGCATAATATTATGGTATTCTCCTTTGATCCTTTATTTGGGTTGACTTGGCACATGCTCACACCATGTTAAGACTATCCCAAGTCACCATAGCCTCTATGATCCTTTAGTTTTTGACTTATAATATCACTTTATGCTTTAATTAATGATGTTTTGTCGCTTTGCATGATTATGGCCATTATTGCTCTCTTAGTTGGTCACTCCCAGTTTTTTGCTACACTCCATAACCAAGTCTGAGTTCCACTCATGCATCCAACTCCAAATAAAACCAAGTTATTTCAAAGAGTTCACCATACCTACCTATTAGCATTTGCTATTCCATGTATATTTATGTTTTTATCTAACTTTCGAATTAAACTTGTTATGAAAAAACTAGTGATTAAAGCTCTCACAAACTTGATGGCACACTTTACTTTTCTTGCCCTGAATAAACTTGAACCATTGTGTCCTCTATGTTGTATATGCTTGCACTTATATGTTGGGATTAGCAGAACCATGCTGTCATGGGGAACGCTTTCAACATTGCACTTGTACATTGTACCCAGTTGATACCATGCTCTTTTGTCTATGGATGTCGTCGGTGTAAAATGAAAGGGGAGCTTGTAAGTCCACAGAGTTATGTATGTGTGTTAGAGAAACGCCTGGGCCGCTGGTATAATCCATGCCTAATCATGGTGGAAACCTACAGCGTAACCATAATGAGCAATCTATGAAGCATTCTTCTTATAAAAAAATAGATAGAGATTGAGAAAAATAGAAAAAGGAAAAAAAGAGATGAGAAAAGAGGAAAGAGAGAAAAAAAACACAATTTTCCCATGGTAAATAAGAAGATTGCTGAGATACTCGTTGTCTGCTTGCCTTGTCATTTTGATATGGGGATTCTTCCGTATCATCGGGCAAGGGGTACCCCGTTGGCAGTTCTCTATGATACACATGTACTTATTATGACAAGAACGTACCGGTAACTAAACTTGAGTAGCATGAGGAGCGACCCTCGTATTCAAGGGACATGAGATTTCCAACTTATACTTTGTCAAGCATATACTTCATAGTTTGTTCACTTTAACCTTAATCACTTCAAGATGCTTATGATAGGGGCAATGAGAGCTGAAAGCTAATAAGTACCATCATTTTTGGAAGCTCTTTATGAGACTTGAATCCCTGCTTCCTTCTATGAAGGTCTTTCTTTTATTTTTATGTTGAGTCTCCATCTTCTATCTTTATGCACCTATTGAGATAGCATAGTGGCCATTCTTAGTTTAATGTGCATTGTCCCAAGACTTGCTGATTGATTCATAACTTTGATATTGCTTGTTCTTAAACTATTTGTATCTAGTCACCCTTATGAACTTTGAAGGTGTCTTATGCATTTATGTTTTGCTATACCATGAGGGACAAGCTGAATACCACTCTTATTATGTTTTCTATATGTGAAACAAACAAACGTCTTTCAATGCATTGTTATTTATGAATATTTTGTTTGTGCCTTTTCATGTTACAACATAGTTTCTATATCTTATTGTTAGAACTCTATCTTTCATGATTCATGGTTAGAGTACCTTAATCCCAACTATAAATGCTTTTAGAATAATGATGATCAAGATTGTGTTGTATGCATGTCACCTAAAAAATTATATTGTTTTGATTGTTTACCTACTCGAGGACGAGCAGGAACTAAGCTTGAGGATGTTGATACGTCCATAACGTATCTATAATTTTTGATGGTTTTATGCTAATAATATGCTTTTAACACTTCTTTTTGTATAAAGTTTATGATTTATTTGGACTAACCTACTAATAGTTACAAAAGTGCACAATGTTCTTGTTTTACACTTTAATGTGTAGGAATTACCAAGAATACAAGTGGAAACCTTGTTGGAGTCGAATTGGGATTTTTGCAGAAATCTGTCTCAGAACTCTTTTTGAAGATGGTCACATTTCGGGTCGAAGACAGCGTCAAACGGAAAACTCTTCAACTACAAAGTTGTTGGAAATTTTCGTGACAAACATTCTGGACATAAAGTTTAGCTCATTCCGAGTCCGGACGGGCCAGCTAGGCCTGATTTACTTCATCCCAAGATTGGGGTGACGGGAATCCGAGAAGCTATATAAAGGGAGGAAACCTAATTCGTCCAAGACATCTCTACCCACAATTTTGCAGCCACCAAACCCATGTTTTTTGCCTCTCCTATGGATCCTATCTCCATGGGGGAGGGCTCCCAAGAAGCCATGAAGGAAGGGGGCTAAGGGGCGGTGCTCCCCCATGATACCGGCGGCGGGGAAGGAGTCCCCCGCGCCGCCACCGGTGCCGCCGCCGCCATTTTCACCATTTTCACCATCTTCACCGCCATCTCCATCACCTAATCCTCCTAGTATGCAGTGGTTCATCCCCCCACACACCTCTGTACCGTCCTATATAAACATAGTGTTTGATGCTATAAGTTATAATTCTATAATCTATGTCATGTTTGTGTAGTTTCTTTGTTCTTAGATTGAATGGTTGAATGTCTTTGGTTCATTAGAGTTGTATGTTGATATGGTACAGTCCTTTGGTGTCCATTATATTTGTGCGCACATGGATTAAACATCATTAGGTTTGTAGTATGTGTAAAAGGAAAGGGGAAGTTCTGCCGGAGTGACAGAAACCTGAGGACGCGAACCGGAACGTTGCACGTATGGGAGTAAGAGGACCATTAAACTTAAGGCTACGGTTGGGGAAATCTTAATGCATTGATTAGTACTTATCACCACAATTACCACCACTATTCCACACTCATGGTTCCGTTAGTTTAGTGTATTTTATTGCGGCAGTAACTAGCTTTACTTTCTTGTTATTTATTATCATACAAAGCTATCTCTATTACTCGTATTGTTGCTCTAGTTTTATTTCCTAGATAATGCAAACGTTTAGTGTGCGTAGAGTTGTATCAGTGGTTGATAGAACTTGAGAGAATATTTATCCTACCTTTAGCTCCTCGTTGGGTTCGACACTCTTACTTATCGAAAAGGCTACGCACGATCCCCTATACTTGTGGGTTATCAGCATGCTCCCGCAGCCTGCAGCGAACCCTTGGACTCGAATGGTACACGTGTGGCCTATGACATGGTGCCTGCACACGCCGGGAGCCGGGATCCTCGGTCCACGTCCAAGTGCGTCACCTCCGTTCTCTGGGTCAACCACCCACTATGACGCCCCACCTGCACCAGCTCCCGGGAACCCAGCATAGGACCAGACAACCCTGATCCAGGCACTCAACGGCATGGGCATTCAGCAGCAGCCCCAGGTGGTTGGCGCTGACTGGTACCTGGACACTGGAGCATTGTCCCGCATGTCATCATCCCTTGGTAATCTTGATTCCTCATGCCCTTCTTCTTCTTCTTCTCGTATAGTTGTTGGCGACGGTTCCTCGCTTGCAGTGTCGCACACCGGCCGCCTCACTAATTCTACATCTAGCTCCCCACTACAGCTACACCAGGGCCGTCGATGGGCCTGAGCGAGGTGCATGACCGCTCAGTGCCCCCATTTTCTAGGGGCCCCCGTATGTTTAGGCCCAGTATAAATAGTTTAGTCAATTTCCTGCATTTAGTTGAGTGGCCTACTCCTTGCGCTGCAGCTGCGGCCCAAAACCCATCATTCCCAGGCGTCGGACGAGTTCCCACAAGGCCAACCCCTAACTTCTCCAATTGGTTATGCCAAAAAAAAATCCTGACCGTGATCGTCCGAGAGGCTTCCAGCTTAGTCTGCGTCGGCACTTGGATCGATCAGTTTTTGCGTCCCTGGGGAAAACGAAAAGGCCCCTCCGCCCCGGCATCGCTGGTTTTCTGGTCGCATGGCGCGTTGACGCAAGCGGCAGCGATTAGACGCAGCGATTTTGGCAGGGGCGGAGCCAGGATTTCAACATAGGCGGGGCGAGAAATAAAAAGATCTCACAAAATATTTAAGACATAAGAGAAGAGGTATTTTGTCTTAAAAACCCTGCTTGCTTTCCATAATTCTACCTATTTGGAGATCTCTAACGTTACACATTTTTTCTTTAGGAACAAAATGATAGAGAGACATTTGATCTCATGAAAATCCCTTGTTCTTTTTGATTCAGATGTTTCGTAGGGGTAGCAGGACACGTCAATACTGTGACTGCATTGATATAAAACTAGTACTATAGAAATATATGTATGACAATTCAAATGAAAGCTACATTTCTATAAGCCTAAATATTGCTCTACCGCATCAAGACACTCACAGTTAGGTTGTACCTCAACCGAAATACAATAGCTACTAATCTGCATCTTTCTCTTCATCTTTGAGGCACTGAAGAATTAAAGTATCCCCACAAAATAAATTTAATTAAGGACATGCATAATTAATGATAAATTGTTGGTTTATGAGCAACTATGCGAATTCATCAAAGTAGTACGTTGTAATTCACCGGAACGATTAACTAGTAGCTAGCCTTTGTGTATTACGGAGCACATGAATACTTACAGAGATCAATTGACATGCACGGCGGCAGACGGCAGATGGAGACCGACTGTATATATGACCGTATCCATGACTCTTAGTCTCCTGCAATCTGGTCGTCGTTGCCGATGGCGAGTGGCTGCAGCGGCAGCCGCATGTGCCCTAGTAGCGCCCGAGCCGCCGAGATCAACTTAGATCGATCCATCGATTTGATTGATGATCGTACGGGCGATGCGGAGAGGTTTTGTTTGGCAAAAAAACATGACTATGGGCCATCGGATGGATTTTTGGGCTTCTGTAGCGCAGGTACGTGGGTGTAAATCACTAAACATGGGCAAATTAAGTAATTACCCACGGCCATTAGCGCATATACATGCGTATCTTTCTTCTAGACCCTGTTGCATGCAAATCCCTTGTGTGTGTGTGTGTTGGGGGGGGGGGGGGGGGGGGGGAGGTCTAGCCCCCCTGCTAGCCCCCCTTGTCTCCGCCCCTGGACTTTGGAATAGTGTAACCTCTAGATCCCAACGTTGACACAAGGTCTTGGACACCGAGAGGCATGTTCGTCTGTTTGGCTTCCTCTAGATACCAACGGGGTGTGAACCAAATTACCAATCAAGGTACTATAACACTGAGATACTTGTTGGCCAGACAACACTAGCAATTTTCTGTGATTTAATTGCAGTTAAAATATTTAGACTTACTTACTCTCTCGGATCCATTTAACTAGATGCATTTGTATCTAGATAAAGTAAATGAATGGTTTTGCTTTACTTGTTATTGATTTTGAAAAATATTAGGGTCTAATTTAGCAAGTCGCACCGGGGCCCCCATTTTCTGGAGACGGCCCTGAGCTACACCATGTCTTAGTCTCGCCTAAGTTAATCAAAAATTTGATCTCTGTTAAAGCCCTCTGTCGTGACAATCCTGTGACAATTGAATTTGATGCCCTTGGTTTTTCTATCAAGGACTGGCGTACCAAGCAGAGGCGTACCAAGCACATTGAGCTCGACATCCACTTTGTGCGGGATAAGGTCACGTACAGACAGCGTTTCATCCACGTCCCCACAACCCAGCAGTTCGCCGACGTCAAGATCAAGGGCCTACCAACGGCAGCGTTCTAGGAATTCCGGTCCATCTTGTGCATCCGGCCACCGTATGACACAGCTGCGGTGGGGGTATTAGCGCAAGCTTGACCAGGTCTGTAGACTAACTGCTGAACAGCTCTGACTGCATACGATTGTACGCACCATATGCTGCCCATACAACAAGAAGCACCACGGTGCATTACACTTCTCTCTACTCATCTTCATACAGTCCATTTTGATATGAGACTCCCGTGTGCCTTGTTATCGCGGCAGGTGGCAGATCAGTGTCAAGCCCTTGGACTGTGGAACAGCAGTACAGCGTGAGCGTTCAACCCGGTAACATGGCCATGCAGAATCTGCATGCACGTCTCTTGGCGTGGCAGCGACTTGGAGATATTGATTTGTCTTTTATCCCCAAGGAGACTACTCGGTGGAGTTTGAATCGGCGTGGTTCGTGTCATGTACTGGGGTGTTGAACTGTGTGTCTAGCAGCAGCATGAGGCAGCCGATAGTTTACGCATGCTTTTGTCTATATCACCACGAGCTGTTCCATTCCCGTAGGGATGCTTTCCCCAATACCTCCCATTTCAAAGAAACATTGCACTGTCCAGATTCTTAATTGCCATTGCTCTCTCTATCTATCTCTATCTGAAGACTCAACTGCAACGTTGATAGTTATAGGCACACTCAAAGTTCTAGAAGTATGTTTCTGTGGCTCTGAATTGCACTGGCTTACTGGTTGTTTCCGCAGCTCATACATACCCGGGTCATTGTGAGGAGGAGGATGTACATGTATCAGGGAGAGTGGCTAGTCTTGTGAGAACTGTAAATAGTGTTAGTATGTCATGTGACTTATGTAGGGACACCATTCACGCATTAATTCACTTTGACCATCAATTTTGAACAATAAAATATGCAATACGTGTCTTAAAAAATACACCATTAAAAACTTCTTTTTAAGATGAATCCAATGTTATAATTTTTTTGACATATTATGTAAAATTTCTTGACGAAAATTAATGGTCAAACTTGTCCTTAAACTACGTATGTGCCTAATAAACCAAAACCGAGGGAGTAGTTCGAGATGAATTATTTTCTTCCGCTTTTCATTAGCGGATCTTTTTTGCCATCTCTCCCGATTCTTTACTCCGTTTGTTAGCGGATCTTTTTTGCGTCAACCTACATATTTAAAATAGCATGATAGTCAATGTTTCACGGAAGACGCATTGTTATTTATTTTGTAAACCTGAGGTAGTAAGGGTGCATTTTGTTTGGAGAGGAAATGGAATGTAATGTCACTGTTCCATTCCACTAGAATTGTTTGGTCCCCTCCGAGGTTTGGTAAGTAGCAATGAGATGTTCAGAATGGTTATGTTGCATTGCTTGATTGGACAATGTTTTTAAAATGGCTTATTTCATGGGAAGAATGATGTTACCTCTAGGATTAAGAATTTTCGTATTGATTTCTCATCAACATATAATATTTTGTCTATTCAACATTTATCAGCACAACAATTTGTCTAAACAAAGATGGACAACTAGTAATATTCAAACAAAAAAACTCATCACGGTAAGCAGAGATCACAGGAAATCGGCGGTAAACAAAGATGGACAACTAGTAATATTCAAGCAAAAAATTCATCACGGTAAGTACTGATCACAGGAAATCGGCGCTAAACAAAGATGGACAACTAGTAACATTCAAGAAAAAAAAATCATCACGGTAAGTACAGATCACAGGAAATCGGCGAACACAAGGCTCCTTGATGTAGCACTAATATGGATGAGTACATCGCTTCGGGGGATAATAATGTCAAGCTAACAGTTTCAAACTCTCCACATCGGCCTACCTTTCTTGTAGTCTTCTGTGTTCCTTGTGTCGCCGCTAGACTCAACTTGGGTTACCTTCAGAAGCAAAGTATCGGTGAAACTTTGGCCAACTTGTCTACCCTCCGTGCAAGATTGAGTCAGATTTTGACCTAAAAAATTAAATCTGTTCGAAAAATATAAAAATTCCATCCCCAATCACATTATTCGGTGAAGTTTTGAATTAAAACTAGATGGACCCAGCGCGCTGTGCCGCGCTGCCGTCTGCTAACGACGTTTAAATTATTTGGTAGAGATGTTGTTTGCCGATGTATTTCTGGTTTTATTTGTGGGCCCCTATGGGCTAGGCTCATTCGCAGTACGCTGCAAAATTAAGACACCACAAGACATGGCCGAACCGAAGGCCCACAACCATATTTTAGTTCTCTCAAATTATCCTAAAAGTTTTGAAAAACTCGTCTTCTTGGGTTTAAAATTTAAAACACTGAAATTTAATTTGTTTTCTTTTCAAAAAAATCAGTTCAAAAAATGCTATGTAAAATAAATAAAACTAAAAGAACAAACTTTTTAAACATTTTTTTAGAGAAGGACCCTCGACTGGCTAGGACCAATAGGACCAGCCGCCACCACCTAGCCCAACACCCCACCAACTCCACATCAACCCCAACCGGTTTCTAACCCTAGTACACAAGCATACCACCTTCGCAACCCCCATCCACATTGATCTACCACCCCGCCGCCGGCGCTCCACCCAGTATGCACACACGCCCCCACGCGCAGCACACACACCACGCACCAAACGCGTCGCCGCTCCCCTTCCTCACCACTCTCTCTTAGAGCCTCCCCATGACCGGCGCGGCCCCCAGCTCCAAGTCTCGTTTAGCACTGCCACCTGGTCCGAGTCATGCCCACCGTCATTAAAACCCCTAGGATTTGTTGCCTTGGCCGACACTTAGTTGTTGGCTCCATCTCCCGATGCTCTCGGCAGTTCTAAATCATGTTCGCCATGTATCCAGCACCGCAATGCGGGTCGGACACGCTGGATCCATACATCCACATCAACCTTCGCAAGCGTAGGCGCCACCAACTCCCTCCGCCCGTTTTCCTTGTCTTCTCCTCTCGGTTAACCAAGATGTCAGTTGCACACCGTCCTCTTCCTGGCTATTGATTACATCCAGCTCGCCCCAGTTGCCATCTTCTCCCTACTCCTTCCAAGTGCAGCACCATACATGCCACCTCCCCTCTTCCTGTGCCCTACGGCTTTTGGTCGACAACATAGGTTTCACGAACAAGAGAGAGATGACACTAGTGGAAACGGGGTATTTTGTCCCGGTTCGTAAGGGGCTTTAGTCCCAGTTTCCCAACCGGGACGGGGCAATCGGGACTAAAGCCCCAACCCTCTAGTCCCGGTTGGGTTGTGAACCGGGACGAAAGGGCGGTCCACCTGGCCGCTGGCTGGGGCGAGGGGGAGGGGCATTCGTCTCAGTTCGTAATCCATGTGTCTCTGCCGTGGCAGGATTTTTGGCACTTTTTATGCCGCGATAGAGAATTCATTTTGCATATTTTCATTTATTTTATTTCCCCTTTATCTATTTCCTTTTTATTTTGTGTTTTGCACTCAGCAATGAAGGAACCATTCTATTAAACAATATCTCTTGATTATATTATATAGCAAGTATCGAACATATTACATTCATGCATATATACAATATAAAGTATTTTACGATCCCTATTACATTATCATCATCTTCCGATAGTATTCTCCTTTTAGATCTAGGACCTCTGTATCTAAGAATCCCGCAATTTCCTCTTGGATTGCTTGTACGCGATCCTTTGGTAGAAGATCGTCCCGTAACCGTTCGATCTATTTTGAAAAAAGGAGTCAATATATATGAATGAAACTAAACATAATTGATGATAATAAAACAAAATTCTGAATATTGTTTACGTACTCGAAGGTGTTCTAAATTTCTACCCTTCTTACAGGTTGTCTGACGAATGAATTCGCAAACATAGTATCCATATAAATTATTTCCATCTGCCTGCCTCAGACACTTTATGAGAACAAAGTTCAATCAAAATAATAATAATTAAACATGCTAATGGTATCAAAACTATAATCAAAGAGATGCGCGAATCTAGCTAATAGTACTTACATTTAGTGGTTTAAATATAAGCTCCTCTTTCTAGGCACCCTTAGCCTTGTTGGTGAACCGTTTCCAAGCGATGCCCGACAAAGAAAATGAATAAAATGAGTTATTAGTTACTTAATATTAGTAAATGAACGAAAATTGTTGATATAGTGTCATAATGACTGAAATTACCGCTGGAGCATATCCTGCATGTTCGCCCACTTCTCAAGGGGTTTACGTTTAGAGTCCATGACTTGTACTACTCCATTGTCAGGTTGAATGATTAGCAGAATAAAATGGAAGCTGCGCATGTATAACTCATCAATTATACACTTAACATCGAGTAAGCGAAATAGAATCTGTACAAACAATAACACTCACTTGAAGTTGTAAGGTAATAATATTTCCCTTTTGGTTTCTTGAAACCTTAACACCATTAAAATTTTATCCTCTGCTTCCTTGGGATTAAGTTTCACAGTAACTTCATGAACTCAATATGGGTCAATGAACCCAATATCATAGATCTATCCTCTTTTGCATTCGAGAATCTGCAGTCTGCATAATATAGTGAGTATGATTATACATGCGATAAACAAGGTGAGCTAACTAAAGACTTAATTATAGAAATAATACTTATAGACAATAGGCACTGGCGATCGATTTGTCGAGGGCGTCTTGATTGTAAAACTCATGTAGTTCAGAAAATTCAATTAGTATCTGGGTATCTCCATACCCGTAATGCTCGTTCCTTTGTGGCTTTCATGTACCAATTATGCAATCTTCGTATTTTTGTTGGTAGATACTTGATATCCTCAGGTCTGGCGAGAGGTTCTCTGTACTTGTATTTGTATTTTTCCTCAGCCACGGGGAACTCTAACTGGGCTACGTACTGAGCAATAGTCATACCTTGAGCAGCGGCCGCTTCTCCATACATTGCAACAAACTCCGGATCATACTGCTCGCCCGCACATTTGCTCGACCCCACCCCGGTATCGGAAATCACCTTGAGCGGGGGCACGATTGGTTTTTCTGTAAAACGAGTTGGGGAACTAATTTCCTACTTCCACTAATACTCTTTGACCGCACCATTGACTGGTGTGACTTGAGAATAGAGCGGTTATAGTCTGATGACAGCCTTGGCTCGGGTTAATGAAGGGTCTTCAACATTTTTTGCACATTGGTTTTTTCTTCCTTCATGGTGGGAACTCTGTCTCTTTCAGACGCTTCAGGTTATCAAACCACTTTTGTATTTTGGCCTTTGCGATTACCGTATTCTCCTCTTCAATATAGTCGTAAGGTCTCTTGGGAGGAACCTTTGGTACTTTTGGGAGGGGCTCTGGTAGACATTTCGGTGATCGGTTACTCTTCCGCTTTTGGCCCTGAGCCTTTTGTACTTTTGGGAGGGGCTGAGATGGCGACGAAGACGGCCGTGCTGGAGAAAGGGCTTGTTTTGGCGGAGAAGGTTGCGCCGGAGAAAGGGCTTGTTGTGGTGCAGACGACGCCTGCATCAGCGACGGCAAAGATGGCTGATGCGCTGGAAATGGGTGAGGCTGTGACGAAGATGGAGTTGTTCTCTGAGGAGTGGATGGCCTTGATACGTCCATTTTGCATCACTATTCTATGTCTTAATTCACTACTATTCATTGATATATTTCGTATTGAGAGGTGATACTTATGTTATTTCATCTATTTTTGCATGGTTGATGACTTTTGGAGCATGGACCACTGCAGTCAGGATTCTGATGGAAAAGGTGTTGTTTGGAGGCAAAATTCGCGAAGATCAGAAAATCCGGGAAAATATACGGAAAATCCTATTTTTCCAGAAGACTCAGGATGCCAGAAGATGGAGTGGAGGTGGGCCACAGGGGGCCCACACCACCACATGGCGCGGACAGGCCTAGGCCGCGCCAGGGAGTGGTGTGGCCGCCCTGGCCCACTCCAGCCTCTCCCCTCTGGCGTATATCAACCTTCCGAAACCCTAAGACTCGGGGAGCGACCACAGAAAGATTCCGCCGCCTCTGCAGGGCGGAAAACACCGAGAGAGAAAGATCTCTCCGGCAGACAGATTTCTGCCGGGGGAATTCCTTCCCGGAGAGGGGAGATCGTCGACATCAACACCACCATCAAGCTGGACTTCATCGGGTTCATCATCATCATCATCACCACCATCATCACCATCAGCACCCTCATCACCATCTCCATATTGCTGTAACAATTGCGTTGAATCTTGCATAGTTCATAGGGGAAACTTTCCCGGTGTTGATTACTACTTGTAGTTGATGCTATTGAGTGAACCATTGAATTATTGTTTATGTTCAGATTGTTATACATCATTATTCCATCTCTGATCATGATCCATATGATGTCTTGTGAGTAGTTCGTTTTGTTCTTGAGGACATGGGAGAAGTCTTGTTGTTAGTAGTGGAGTTGCGTTGAGAAAGATTCAATAGATTGTTATTTAAGTTTTGGTGTACTTCTTCTAGTGGTGTCATGTGAACGTCGACTACATGACACTTCACCTATATGGGCCTAGGGGAATGCATTGTGTATTTGGCTACTAATCATAGGGGTTACCGGAGTGACAGAAACCTGAACCCCCGTTAAGAAACCATTGCATAAGGGACGTAAGGGTCTTAGAGTTTAAAGCTGTGGTTAGGTTTCTACCTTAATTACTTTCTTGTACTTACGGATGTTTGCAAGGGGGTTTAATCACAAGTATGTATTTAGTCTTGGATGGGGCGGTACATTAACACAGGTTCACCCACACAACACTTAGCAAGCTAGAGAAAATTAATCAGCTATATGAAGCGAAAGCACTTGACAGTCTTCCCATGTGTCCTCGAGAACGTTTGATCATCTTAAGTAATACAACCGGCTTGTCCTTTGCTGCATAAAGGATTGGGCCACTTGCTGCATTTATTCCTACTGTCTTTCATTTACTCGTACTTTGTTTACTTGCTTTATCGAAAACCCCTAAAAATCCGTTTGCTAAGTATTTGCAGAGAATTCCTGATCCATACCACTAGCCCACACCTTCTGCTCCTCGTTGGGTTCGACACTCTTATGAAGGAAATATGCCCTGAGAGGCAATAATAAAGTTGTTATTATGTATTCCTTGTATATGATAGATGTGTATTTTGCATGCTATAATTGTATTGATAGGAAATATCAATACATGTGTGTTTAATAAACAAAAGGGTTCCTAGTTATGCCTCTCTTATAGACTAGCTTGTTGATTAACAAGATGATCAAGGTTTCCTGATCATGGACATTGGATGTTGTTAATAACAAGGTCACAACATTTGTGAAATGATGTGATGAACATTCATCCGAAGTATAGCATTACGATCAAGTCATTATGTTTCTATTGTTATAACATCATACAAAGTAGTCTTAGTCCTTAGACCATGAGATCATGTTAATTGCTAACACCGGAAGAGTATCTTGATAACATCAAACGTCACACTGTAACAGGGTGACCATAAAGGTGGGTTCAGTGCTATGAAGGTGTTATGTTGAGGCTCATGGATCAAGAGTGGAATTTGTCAATCCCGATGACGGATAGATATACTCTGGGCCCTCTCGGTGATATCATATTAAGATATCTTGCAAGCAAGTGATGTGATCACTAGAATGTTATATCACGGGAACGAGAAAAGAGTGCATGTCGATAACGAGATCAAACTAGGTATTTGGATACCGATGATCGAATCTCGGACATGTATTATTTCATGAGACAAAGGGATTAAATTGCTAACGTTAAAGGTTCTCACGATCACAAAAGTCATCGTTGAATATGCAGGAGTCAGTATGGATCTCCAGGTCCCGCTTCTGATTATTGATCTGAGAGGAGTCTCAATCATGTCTGCATTATTCGCGAACCATAGGGTGACACACTTAAGGGTTGTCGGACACCATTTAGGAGCACATATGTTCCAGACAAAAGGTTTGCAAATCACAGGAAATGTTTCGATAGAAACAGGAATTGTTTTGATAGAAACCGGAATTGTTTTGGGTGAAATTGCAGAAAGTGGTTCTGCATGTGATATTGAAATGTTGCAAGGGGTTTTATGTGAATGTTTGTTAATTAAATTAATTAACAAAATTCTGAATAAAATAAATAAAAGAGTTTTATTAATTGAGAGTTGCATTTAATTTGGTGGAAATTAAATACATGTGAGTGGGATTTTGGGTGGAGGCCATGTTTATGTGAGTGGAGGTTCACCACATGAATGAAGGAGGGGAGGAGTCCCCCCCCCTCATATGCCGGCTATGGGATGGGAGGGGTCTCCCTCCCTCCTATATAAAGCCCCCATCTCCCCTCTCACAAACCACACCTCCTCGTGAAGGATCTCTCACCCCCTCTAGATATTCCCCCATGGTCTCGGATTAGCGAGATACATGTTCCCGGTGGCCTTGCGTCTGGAAGGAGTTGCTGCTTCCGTTGATTCGCTAGAGTGAGGAGGTGGAGGTTGTCCGGTGGCTTGAACGTGTGTGCGAGGACGGATGCGCTGCTGATTTGCGGCGCTCGGACTTCCACACGATCTTGAGATCGGCAAGCGTACGACTACATCAACCATGAGTTCCTACTCGTTAACAAAACTCGTTGTCTTCGAGGGTAAGTTCTCCATGGATGTATGTCCACCCATTGCTCTGTATCTAGTAGATAGATCTTGGCGTATAGTTCTCATCGTAGGAAATTTTTTGTTTTCCATGCTGCGGACCCAACAGTGGTATCAGAGCCTGATCTATGCGTAGGTGCTTAGCACGAGTAGTACACATATGGTTGATATATGGGCGATGATGATCATGTTATTGCATCTTCTATGTATTTTGAATATTGGTGGCATAGTGGGATGAAGCGGCCCGGACCAACCTTACATGTCATCGTACATGAGACCGGTTCCACGACTGACATGCAACTTGTTTTGCAGAAGTGGCTGGCGGGTGTCTGTCTCTCCTACTATAGTCAATATCTGATTTACAACGAGTTGCTAATAACTTGGTTATCCTCGTTGTGGTTCATGTTCGTAGGTAAGACCGGTTCTATCTCCGAAAGCCCTAAGCCACGTAAAACTTGCAATTGATAAATTAGAGGCGTCTAGTTTAGATCGTTGTTGGGCTAGTGTCTTGATATGGTATTGTTGTAAGTAGATGTATGATAGATACTCTTACAACTCACTTAACATGTAAGTTCCATAGACCTTGGCCTTACACACAAAGGAATGATAGAGATCATACCACGATGCAAATGATAGAGATCAAATGTATGGACCATATCACCTCACTTCACACATTAGATATTAGCATCTTATATTGCTAGTTTGGCGCTTTTGGAAGCATTATAAGATGATCCCTCATTTAGATATCAATATAAAATGTGTTCTTCCTTAAGTATGCGTCGTTTTGTGGATCGTGTTTTGAGGCATCACGTGATGATCGGGTGTTCTCGACTCTACGCTTTCATACAACGGGTGTAAGACAGTTTTACACACGTGAATACTAAGGTTCTTACTTGACGAGCCTAGCATGTATAGACATGGCCTCAGAACACGGACCGAAAGGTTAAGCATGAGTCATATAGTTGATATGATGCCCATATAGATGCTCGCCTTTGAAGCTACACCGACTCACGTGATGATCGGACTTGGTGTAGTGGATTTGGTTCATGTAATCACCAAAAGGACACGAGGGATATCGTTTTTGAGTGGGAGTTCATTAGTAATTTGGATTATTTGAACTCAATCTATCATAAACTTAGTCTAAATATATTTTACAAATTCTGTTGTAGATGGCACCACCTGCTTTTAATTTCAATGTGTTCATGGAGAAAGAGAAGCTTGCTGCGAATGGTAGCAACTTCACCAACTGGGCTATGAATTTGAGGATTCTCCTCACTGCTGCAGAAAAGCAATATGTGCTAGAGGCGCCGCTAGGCCCCCCACCAGCTCCTGATGCCCCTGACGAGGAAAAGAACGTCTATATAAATCGTTAGGAGGACCATAACTTAGTTCATTGCGGCATACTGTATGGGCTAGAGCCAGAACTTCGAAAACGTTTCGAAAATGGCAATGCCTTTAATACCATGGGAGAATTGAAAATGATTTTCGATACCCACGCTGCCGTAGAGAGTTATAATGCTTCTGAAAAGTTCTTTAGCTGCATGATGGAGGAAAACAGCTCCGTTAGTGAGCACGTACTCAAAATGTCTGGGTACGCCGATAAGCTTGTGTCCTTGGGAATAACGATTCCCATTGACTTAGGCATACATCATGTTCTCCAATCTCTGCCACCTAGCTACAAGAGCTTCGTGATGAACTATAATATGCAGGGCATGAAAAAGTCTCTTCCCGAGCTTCTGTCAATGCTTAAGACTGCAGAAGTGGAGATTAGGAAAGAACATCAAGTGTTGATGATCAATAAGACCACCGGTTTCAAGAAGGACAAGAAAGGCAAGCAGAAGGGCGACAAATCTGTTGCCGCACCTGAAAAGAAACCCCGAGCTGGCCCTAAGTCTGACACCGAGTGCTACTATTGCAAGGGGACTGGCCATTGGAAGCGCAACTGCCCCAAGTATTTGGCGGACAACAAGGCCGGCAAGGCAAACAAAGGTATATGTGATATACATGTTATTGATGTGTACTTGACTAGTACTCGCAGTAGCACCTGGGTATTTGATACGGGATCGGTTGCTAATATATGTAACTCGGTTCAGGGGCTGGGGAACAAGTTACAACTAGCAAGGGATGAGGTCACGATGCGGGTCGGCAATGGATCAAGAGTTGATGTGATCACCGTCGGAACGCTGCCTCTCCATATGCCGTCGGGATTAGTTATAAACCTGAATAATTGTTATTTGGTGCCTGCACTAAGCATGAACATTGTATCCGGATCGTGTTTGATGCAAAGTGGTTATTCGTTTAAGTCTGAAAATAATGGTTGTTCGATTTATATGAATAATATCTTTTATGGTCATGCACCTATGTTGAATGGTTTATTTCTGTTGGATCTCGATAGTAGTATTACGCATATTCATAATGTTGATGCTAAAAGGATTAAACTTGATAATGATATATCTGCATATATGTGGCACTGCCGTCTAGGTCATATTGGCATTAAACTCATGAAGAAACTCCATTCTGATGGACGTTTGGAATCACTTGATTTTGAATCATTTGATACATGTGAACCATGCCTTATGGGCAAGATGACTAGAACGCCGTTTTCGGTTCAATGGAACGGGCGACAGATTTATTGGAAATCATACATACTGATGTGTGTGGACCAATGAGTGTGTCGGCGCGAGGTGGATATCGTTATTTTGTTACTTTCACGGATGATTTGAGTAGATACGGGTATATCTATTTGATGAAACATAAGTCTGCAACCTTTGAAAAGTTCAAAGAATTTCAGAATGAAGTGGAAAATCATCGTAACAGAAAGATCAAATTTCTGTGGTCCGACCGTGGAGGAGAGTATCTTAGTTACGAGTTTAGCACACATATGAAAGACTGTGGAATAGTTTCACAACTCACGCCTGCTGGAACACCACAACGTAATGGTGTGTCAGAACGTCGTAATCGTACTTTATTGGATATGGTTCGATCTATGATGTCTCTGACTGACTTGCCACTGTCATTTTGGGGTTATGCACTGGAAATCACTACATTCACTTTAAATAGGGCACCATCTAAATCCGTTGAAAAGACACCGTATGAATTATGGTTTGGAAACAAACCTAAGCTGTCATTTCTTAAAGTTTGGGGATGCGATGTTTATGTGAAGAAACTTCAACCGGATAAACTCGAACCCAAAGCGGAAAAATGCATCTTCATAGGATACCCTAAGGAAATGATTGGGTATACCTTCTATCACAGATCCGAGGGAAAGGTCTTTGTTGCCAAGAATGGATCCTTTCTTGAGAAGGAGTTTCTCGCGAAAGGTGTGAGTAGTCGGAAGGTAGAACTCGAAGAGGTTATTGAACCTTCTCTTCATGAAATGGCGAGTAGCACAGCACCGGAAGTTGTTTCGGAGTTGACTTCACCTAATGAAGAGAGAGCTAATGATATTGATCATGAAACTCCGAAAGAGGACACTACCGGACCTCGCAGGTCAAGCAGGACACGTACAGCTCCTGAACTGTACGGCAATCCTGTTATGAATTTCATGATTGATGAAATAGATGACCCTACGATGTATGAAGAAGCGATGATGAGCCCTGATTCCAACAAATGGCTAGAAGCCATGAAATCTGAGATGGAATCCATGTACGAAAACCAGGTTTGGACCTTGGTGGACTTACCTCACGATCGAAAGGCCGTTGAGAATAAATGGATTTTCAAAAGAAAAACTGATGCTGATGGTAATGTAACCATCTATAAGGCTCGACTTGTCGCAAAGGGGTTTCGACAAATTCAAGGAGTTGACTACGATGATACATTCTCTCCCGTAGCGATGCTTAAGTCGATTAGGATTATGTTAGCAATTGCTGCATATTTCGATTATGAAATATGGCAGATGGATGTCAAAACTTCATTCCTCAATGGTAATATTGAAGAAGAGTTGTATATGATACAACCTAAGGGTTTTGTCGATCCTAAAGATGCTGATAAGGTGTGCAAACTTCAGCGATCCATCTATGGACTGAAGCAAGCATCCTGGAGTTGGAATCTCCGCTTTGATGAGGTGATCAAAGAGTTTGGATTTGTCCAAACTTATGGAGAGGCTTGTATTTACAAGAAAGTGAGTGGGAGCAATGTGGCATTTCTGATATTATATGTGGATGACATATTATTGATTGGAAATGCTATAGATCTTTTAAACA
The DNA here is from genome assembly GCA_916181665.1 of Avena sativa. NCBI lineage: Eukaryota > Viridiplantae > Streptophyta > Magnoliopsida > Poales > Poaceae > Avena > Avena sativa. Next base: position 431,863,370 of record OV702296.1, read on the forward strand.
GTGTTAAAAGTTATTTAAACAGCAAATTTTCGATGAAGGACCTTGGTGAAGCTTCATATATATTAGGCATTAAAACCTATAGAGATAGATCAAGACGCCTAATTGGGCTATCATAGAGTAAATACCTTGATAAGATATTAAAGAAGTTTAATATGGACGGAAGTAAGAAGGGGTACTTACCTATGTTGCAAGGCAAGGCATTGAGTAAGACTCAAAGTCCGGCTACGGCGGAAGAAAGAGAGATAATGGATAAGATCCCCTATGCCTCAGCCATAGGCTCTATAATGTATGCCATGCTATGTACAAGGCCGGATGTGGCACATACTATTAGTTTGACTAGTAGGTACCAATCTGATCCAGTTCGGAACACTGGATAGTGGTCAAAAAAATATCCTTAAGTACTTGAGAAGAACTAAGGATATGTTTCTTGTATACGGAGGTGAAGAAGAGCTAGTCGCTAAGTGTTATGTCGATGCTAGCTTTGACACTGATCCAGATGACTCTAAGTCTCAATCCGGATACGTATTTCTCTTGAACGGAGCAGCAGTTAGTTGGAGGAGCTCCAAACAACCTGTGGTGGCTGGATCAACGACGGAGGCGGAATTTGTTGCTACTTTAGAAGCGGCGCAGGAAGCGGTTTGGATGAAGGATTTCATAACGGAACTAGGTGTGGTTCCTAGTGCGTTGGACCCGATGGTGATCTATTGTGATAACAATGGAGCCATAGCCAACACAAAGGAACCAAGGTCTCACAAGAATTCCAAACATATTAAGCGCCGGTTTCACTCCATCCGCGAGCATGTCAAGGATGGAGATATAAAGATTTGTAAAGTGCACACGGACCTGAATGTAGCAGATCCGTTGACTAAAGTACTCCCTAGGGAAAAACATGATCAACACCATAACTCCATGGGTGTTATATTTATCACTATATAAACTAGATTATTGTCTCTAGTGCAAGTGGGAGACTGAAGGAAATATGCCCTGAGAGGCAATAATAAAGTTGTTATTATATATTCCTTGTATATGATAGATGTTTATTTTGCATGCTATAATTGTATTGATAGGAAACATCAATACATGTGTGTTTAATAAACAAAAGGGTTCCTAGTTATGCCTCTCTTATAGACTAGCTTGTTGATTAACAAGATGATCAAGGTTTCCTGATCATGGACATTGGATGTTGTTAATAACAAGGTCACAGCATTTGAGAAATGATGTGATGAACATTCATCCGAAGTATAACATTATGATCAAGTCATTATGTTTATATTGCTATAACATCATACAAAGTAGTCTTAGTCCTTAGACCATGAGATCATGTTAATTGCTAACACCGGAAGAGTATCTTGATAACATCAAACGTCACACCGTAACAGGGTGACCATAAAGGTGGGTTCAATGATATGAAGGTGTTATGTTGAGGCTCATGGATCAAGAGTGGAATTTGTCAATCCCGATGACGGATAGATATACTCTGGGCCCTCTCGGTGATATCACATTAAGATAGCTTGCAAGCAAGTGATGTGATCACTAGAATGTTATATCACGGGAACGAGAAAAGAGTGCATGTCGGTAACGAGATCAAACTAGGTATTTGGATACCGATGATCGAATCTCGGACATGTATGATATCATGAGACAAAGGGATTAAATTGCTGACGTTAAAGGTTCTCACGATCACAGAAGTCATCGTTGAATATGCAGGAGTCAGTATGGATCTCCAGGTCCCGCTTCTGATTATTGATCTGAGAGGAGTCTCAATCATGTCTGCATTATTCGTGAACCATAGGGTGACACACTTATGGGTTGCCGGACACCATTTAGGAGCACATATGTTCTAGACAAAAGGTTTGCAAAGCACAGAAAATGTTTCGATAGAAACAGGAATTGTTTCGATAGAAACCGGAATTGTTTCGGGTGAAATTGCAGAAAGTGGTTCTGCATGTGATATTGAAATGTTGCAAGGGGTTTTATGTGAATGTTTGTTAATTAAAGTAATTAACAAAATTCTGAATAAAATAAATAAAGGAGTTTTATTAATTGAGAGTTGCATTTAATTTGGTGGAAATTAAATACATGTGAGTGGGATTTTGGGTGGAGGCCATGTTTATGTGAGTGGAGGTTCACCACATGAATGAAGGAGGGGAGGAGTCCCCCCCCTCATGCGCCGGCTATGGGAGGGGAGGGGTCTCCCTCCCTCCTATATAAATCCCCCAGCTCCCCTCTCACAAACCACACCTCCTCGTGAAGGATCTCTCACCCCCTCTAGATATTCCCCCATGGTCTCGGATTAGCGAGATACATGTTCCCGGTGGCCTTGCGTCTGGAAGGAGTTGCTGCTTCTGTTGATTCGCTGGAGCGAGGAGGTGGAGGTTGTCCGGTGGCTTGAACGTGTGTGCGAGGACAGATGCGCTGCTGATTTGCGGCTCTCGGACTTCCACACGATCTTGAGATCGGCAAGCATACGACTACATCAACCACGAGTTCCTACTCGTCAACAAAACTCGTTGTCTTCGAGGGTAAGTTCTCCATGGATGTATGTCCACCCGTTGCTCTGTATCTAGTAGATAGATCTTGGCGTATAGTTCTCATCGTAGGAAATTTTTTGTTTTCTATGCTGTGGACCCAACATCTTACTTATCGAAAATACTGCGATACACCCCCTATACTTGTGGGTCATCAAGACTATTTTCTGGCGCCGTTGTCGGGGAGTGAAGCGCTATTGGAGAGTGGAACTGTTAAAGGAAACTTCTACTGTGAGTATTGTTTACTTCTGCTAGTTGCTTTATTTTCGTTATGGATAATTCGCTGAGTTTCTTATTTGGTAATGCTACTACCACTACTAAGGTAGTAGAAAAGCCATGACCTGCTGAGAAAGATGTTTTCAAAATACCTATAAGAATTATTGATCGTGTTACGGATAACTACTATGTTGGGGATGGAACTGTTCATCCCGGTGATCATTTACTCTTTATACACGAATTATGTGGGTTGTTCAAGTGTGCAGGTATTACTATAGATCAAGTTAAGAAGAAGTTATTTTCATTATCACCGAAAGGAAGAGCCGAGGAATGGTATAAGCTGCTGAAGAATGGTCAAGCTCTGGAATGGGAGGAAATAGTGCCTCTCTTTTATTCAAAGTTTTATCCTCCTAGTGAGATTCACAAAGATCGGAATCAAATATACAACTTTTGGCCTCTTAATGGAGAGAGTACAGCTCAAGCTTGGGGGAAATTGAAGTCACTAATGCTCAAATGTCCCATTCATGAGCTCCCCAACAATATTATTATCAATAACTTTTATGCAAGGCTCCCTCTACATGATAAAGATTTATTGGATGCTTCTTGTGCTGGATCATTCACTCGTATGGAAGAAGAAGCTAAATGGGACCTTCTAGACCGTATTCAAGACAATGCTGAAGCTTGGGAGAATGACAAAGGTAGAAAGTCAGGTATAAATTATGATTATGAATGCATTGAATCTTTTATGGGAACTGATAACTTTCAAAATATTAAAAATGCTTATGGTCTGGACTCTCAAGCTATTGCTTCTTATTTTAAGGCCTTTGCTTCCTATATTGAAGTGCCTAAAAAGAAGTGGAATAAGTATCATGAACCTTATAAAGATATTGCTAAGAGTGTTCCTGCAAAAAGTACTGAAGTTTATACCGCTAATCATGTTTTACCTGAACCTTATATTGAGAAAATGCCTTTCCCAGTTAAGATAAGGGAACATTCTATGATGGCTAGTATGGTAGATAAAAGTATGAATAAAGCTGTTAAACCCGATAAACAAATGGTTAATGAACCTATAATAGCAAGTGTGAAAGACTTTGTCACTAAGTACGAGGAAGAGGGACACACTATCCTTTGTAAGGATACCTCCAATATTGTTTCACATAGTAGTGTTATGAGAGCTAGTATTCCTGTGTTTTCTGTTAGAATAAGTGATCATTGCTATGATAGTCCTTGTGACAGCTATATTGTTAAGTTTATGCATGATACTGAAAGTTATTATGAGAGAGGGAAAAGTGTTATTATGCATCTCAATAATATCAAGTTTCCTCGTTTTATGCTGAAAGTTTTTAAGTTGCACTTCTTTTGCCTTCTTATGCAAGTTGCCTTTGGTTTCAATAACTTGTTTGTTTACAAAATCCCCTTGCATAGGAAGTGGGTTAGACTTAAATGTGTGTGTGTTTTTGCTTCTTAATGCTCTCTTTCACTTCAATTCATATCCCTATGAGAGCTTCTTCAAAATTATCATGCCCATCTTAATGGCTATAAAGAAAGAGCTTTATGGGAGACAACCCAATTTGTTTTTGCTTTCAGTTTGTTTTTGTTTCTTTGAGTCTTGGAAGTTATTACTTCGGTAATAACCGCTCCTTATCCGTTTTGTTTGGTTTTTGTGTCAAGATCAACCTCTAATGAGAGAGAAGTAAGATTTGGGGAAGTTGCTGTCCCGAAACAGATTTTTGTGCTTCACCGTAAAAATTCGTGAGAGACCTCTGTCTGTCGGATTGAGCTGTAATGTTTTGTGCGTCTACCCCAGGTTGTTATTTAACTGTCGTTAGTTTTGCACTTTTTGATTTGAGCAACATAAGATTTTCTAAAAAATTGATCTTTACCTGCTGGTCTGTTTTGACAGATTTTGCCAATCTTGCATTTGCTTCTTTATTCGATTTCCTTTTTGAATTCTTTTTGGGTTTTCGGAAGGACTTGCTACAGTAGCTTTTGTTTTGATGGTTTTCAGTTGAAGTTGGACCCAAAAGGTTTTATCACTTCACTTATACTAATGTTGCTAATAAGAACTGTGTGAAGTTTTGTGTGAAAGAAATTTGCAGGAAATGGAGATAATGGTGTAATAAGTAAGATAAAGGTTTTATGACTCAAGTAATAAGTATATGAAGATGAAGATATCGATGATATTCATGTGATGACTCCGAAAGGATCCACTCAATACCAAATTCAGAGACCTGTAGAGTCCGTTTCCAACTAGGTAACAGTTCTGGTAAGAAAAGTTCCGCGAAAATACAATCCAACTATATTTTTGCAGTTTTCAGTCAATAAGGAAAGCTACGAAGCGAAAAAGGGACGAAAACGGAGCTAGGGTGGCCCACACCACCCCATGGCGCGGGCCCACCCCTGGTCGCGCCACCAGGTGGTGAGGCCACCCACGACTCCGCCTCTGACTCATTTTCTTCCAGTACTTTCCTTTTGTTATGAAACTTCGTAATATATATCCCCCCGGATCCCCCGAGGTTCGTATATCGTGTTTTCGTCGTGTTTTTGTTTCGATCTGTTTCTGTCAGGACATACTCCTTGAAGGTTAAGAAGCATAATGGCGTCTGCCAAAGATAAAGGGAAGGAGCCCATGGAGGAAGACCTCCAAGACCCCAACCAGGGGCTGGCACCTTTAGTCTCTTGCCCTGCATCAACAGAAGCCCTACAAGTCACTAAGGAGTTTTGCGATAAGTACCGAGACTTGAGGAGGAAGGTGGACATGCTTCAATGGGAGAATAATAGGCTTCGCAATATGCTGGAAGATTTCCTCACGTCAACTAAGAAGATACCACCACCACCAAAGGAGTAATTTATCATCAGGTTTGGCATCCCCTTGGTTTGTTCCAAGCTTGGGGGAGTGCCGCGGTATCATATCACTATCTTCTATCTTTTTACCTTATTAGTAGAGTCATATCATGAATAGAGGAGGTATTTTGTAGTATGGTTTGCATTATGGAAGTATCCCCTCTCTCGTTAGATGTGTATCCCTTGGTGTGAGTTGCCGATATGAAATATTAATGATAAGTTCTATCATTCACTCTTTTGCATAGCTTATGTTAGTTTTCAATTCGTGGTTATATGATTGGTCTTGTTGTTAGTATTGGTATCACTTTAGGATCATTGAGTTAATTTAGTTGGTTTTGGCAAACCTGGCTCGGTCAGTAGCAACACCTTTTTGAGAGTTGAAAAGAAAAAGATAGAAGTATTCTAAAGAAAAAATAATTTCATCATCTTTCTTTCTTGATTTGCTCATAAGTCTAGTATTATCTAGTTAAGATCTTTTGTGCTTCCAAGGAAGATTGCATGTTTGTCTTTATCATTTGTATGTTTGGTTGTTTCCTTCAACTCTTATACTTGCTACCCAGCCTTGCTAGCCAAAAACCTGTACTGCGAGGGTATTCTTCTCATGCATCCACCTCCTTTAAACCAAAACCTTTGCCATTTGTGTCCACCATACCTACCTAGTGCATTATTGCTATTCCAAGTAAATTCTTGTTTTATCTACCTCCCAAATTAAACTTTTTATGTGAAAATTAGTGATTAAAGCTCTCACGAACTTGATGGCACACTTTACTTTCATGCATTTAATAAACTTGAACCATTGGGTCCTTCTTTGTTGCGTATATGCTTGCACTTTATGAGTTGAAGTTAGCAGAACCATGTATCATGGGGACCGCTTTCAGCACTTCATTGGTACTTGTACCTAGTTGATATCATGTTCTTTTGCTTATGGATCCCGGCGGTGTGAAATAAAAGTGAAACTTGTAAGATCATGGAGTTTATATGTGTGTTTGAAAAACGCCTGGGCCGCTAGCCTAAGCCATGCCTAATCATGGTGGAAACTTGCAGCATAACTATAGTGAGCATTCTATGAAGCATCCTCAATAAAAACCTATGCAAATAGCAAATAAAAAGATCGCTAAGATGCTCACTGTCTGCTTGCCTTGTCATTTTGATTATGGGATAGCTCATGTGTCATGTGCAAGGGGTACCTTGTTGGCGGTTCTCAATGATACGCATGTATTTACAATGACAAGAGCTTGCTCGTGACTGAAGTTGAGTAGCATGAGGATCGGTACTCATAAGTAAGGGGCTTGAGATTTCAACTTATAACTTGTCAAGCATATCCTCTTAGTTGTGTCACTTTAACATTCACCACCTAAAGATGCCTATGATAGGGGCAATGAGAGCTGAAAGCTAGTAAGTATCATAATTTTTGGGAGCTCTTTATGAGACTTGCAATCCCTGCTTCCCTCTGCGAAGGGCCTTTCTTTTACTTTGTAGTTGAGTCAGTAAACCTATTCCCTTCTATCTCAGCAAGTATTTTGAGTTGATGTGTTTCATTCATTCATATGGTGATTTATTCACTCATGTTTCTTATGTTCCTTGCTTTAAACTTTGCTCTTATCTTGATGTTTACTACTTTGAAAGCTTTCTTTGAAAAACCAGCTATTTGTGAATTCCAGCAAATTATCAACTGTTCTTCGACCAAGAGCTAAGTTTGCCATTACCAGTTATGATTCACTTTATGTATCTTTATTGTGTTTCCTTTACTCATTGCAAGTTGAGTTATATAATAGTGAGTTGTTTTCTATTATGATCTATGTATTTGATGAATGTGATGCTTCTTGTCCGTATTCTTTTATCGACTCTTCACTCCATAAACCTGAGGTCATGTTTATTGAGCTCAGTTTCGCTTGGGGACAAGCGAAGTCTAAGCTTGGGGGGAGTTGATACGTCCATTTTGCATCACTATTCTATGTCTTAATTCACTATTATTCATTGATATATTTCATATTGAGAGGTGATACTTATGTTATTTCATCTAATTTTGCATGGTTGATGACTTTTGGAGCATGGACCGCTGCAGTCAGGATTCTGATGGAAAATGTGCTGTTTGGAGGCAAAATTCGCGAAGATCAGAAAATCCGGGAAAATATACGGAAAATCCTATTTTTCCAGAAGACTCAGGATGCTAGAAGATGGAGTGGAGGTGGGCCACAGGGGGCCCACACCACCCCATAGCGCGGGCAGGCCTAGGCCGCGCCAGGGAGTGGTGTGGCCGCCCTGGCCCACTCCAGCCTCTTCCCTCTGGCGTATATCAACCTCCCGAAACCCTAAGACTCGGGGAGCGACCACAGAAAGATTCCGCCGCCTCTGCGGGGCGGAAAACACCGAGAGAGAAAGATCTCTCCGACAGACAGATTTCTGCCGGGGGAATTCCTTCCCGGAGAGGGGAGATCGTCGACATCAACACCACCATCAAGCTGGACTTCATTGGGTTCATCATCATCATCATCACCACCATCATCACCATCAGCACCCTCATCACCATCTCCATATTGCTGTAACAATTGCGTTGAATCTTACATAGTTCATAGGGGAAACTTTCCCGGTGTTGATTACTACTTGTAGTTGATGCTATTGAGTGAACCATTGAATTATTGTTTATGTTCAGATTGTTATACATCATTATTCCATCTCTGATCATGATCCATATGATGTCTTGTGAGTAGTTTGTTTTGTTCTTGAGGACATGGGAGAAGTCTTGTTGTTAGTAGTGGAGTTGCGTTGAGAAAGATTCAATAGATTGTTATTTAAGTTGTGGTGTACTTCTTCTAGTGGTGTCATGTGAACGTCGACTACATGACACTTCACCTATATGGGCCTAGGGGAATGCATTGTGTATTTGGCTACTAATCGTAGGGGTTACTGGAGTGACAGAAACCTGAACCCCCGTTAGGAAACCATTGCATAAGGGACGTAAGGGTCTTAGAGTTTAAAGCTGTGGTTAGGTTTCTACCTTAATTACTTTCTTGTACTTACGGATGTTTGCAAGGGGGTTTAATCACAAGTATGTATTTAGTCTTGGATGGGGCGGTACATTAGCACAGGTTCACCCACATAACACTTAGCAAGCTAGAGAAGATTAATCAGCTATATGAAGCGAAAGCACTTGACAGTCTTCCCATGTGTCCTCGAGAACGTTTGGTCATCTTAAGTAATACAACCAGCTTGTCTTTTGCTGCATAAAGAGATTGGGCCACTTGCTGCATTTATTCCTACCGTCTTTCATTTACTCGTACTTTGTTTACTTGCTTTATCGAAAACCCCTAAAAATCCGTTTGCTAAGTATTTGCAGAAAATTCCTGATCCATACCACTAGTCAGCACCTTCTGCTCCTCGTTGGGTTCGACACTCTTACTTATCGAAAATACTGCGATACACCCCCTATACTTGTGGGTCATCAGGCCTTGGCGTCCGATTTGGAAGCACGATATGTTCCTTTCGTCATAGAATGGTCATGTTTTTTGCTTCTCCCAGTTCAGTCACATCCCCTTCACCTGCAGGGTAGTCAAGTTTGAGATGCGCGAATATGTTCATAACTTCATCCACCCCGGCAATAGAGTAGCCCTGTGGAACCGGACAATAATGGTAAGTTGGTACTGGTCCAACTAATGGTAAGGCATAGCCGACCGCCACCTTCATGGTTATGTTGACAACTTTCACATGTAGCTCACAATGTGTCATCTCCGTGATATCATCCACTTGGTAGCGAAGAGGAGCCATCGCCGGTGCAACATTATCATCATCACCGGGGAGCTCCGTGTAAGCCACGCTACTTTTTTCGATTAGTGTGGCTCGGACACCTCATATCATTTTTGTTTTGTGTGAAATCAAGCGATATCATTCTCTCAGGCATTTCATCAAACACCTAATGTGCATAGAAAAAAACTAGCACACACACCTCACTCCTTCCACCAAGAAAAAAACAGAGGGAGGGGCTGGCTGGAGCGACGCATATAGGCGGACTATTCGTCCCGGTTCGTATTACGAATCGGGACTAAAGGTGTGCGACAGACCACGTGTCTGACGCACGACCTTCGGTTCGTATTACGAACCGGGACGTCCCGGTTCATATTACGAACCGGGACAAATAGTCCCTTACGAACCAGTACGTATGCCCCCCGGCTCCTGTGCATCGCTCGGTCCCTTGATCCGGGACAAATGTGAGCATTAGTCCCGGTTCGTGGCGGAACCGGGACAAAAGATCTAGGAGTCTCCGAACGAAAGACAATTTTTCTACTAGTGTCAGGGGGTTAGGAGGATGACTCGTCCGTGACTTTTCCTCTCTCTTCCTGGTTTTGTGTTGCTTCGACACGTTGACCTGACGGGTGGGCCTAACATACAGTGCGAAAGGGCATGTCTAGAGCAACCACATGCTCTCAAAACCAAGGACCTCATGGAGATTGTCCTTTTCCACTGTACATGGCGTGGTTTTCCTAATATGTATACTATGTATTGTACTAAAACATCCAATGGGCGAATAACACAAAAATACCCTATATAAGTTACATCAGGTTGCCACAAAACGTAATTTATTTCACAATGAACTTAAAAAAAGTAAATGAAGTTTCTCACTGGTATTTGTTGGAGGAAAAAGATTACAACAAGCTATATAGATAGACGTAGTACATAACCTCAACTTTAGTACATAAGCTCAGCTCTATGTATATGCCAACTGAAAGAAAAAATAATATATGGGTTCCTTATATTTATTAAGATTATTAAAACTTCAAGAGAACAACATTTATCCTACCCATTGTTCCTCCTTTTGGAAGACACGGTCCTATCTGCCAGCCCTCACATGCTTTCCTGTAATAAAATACTACGATATAACACCTACAGAAGTACTTTCAGTACTCTAGCAATAATCCTAGATATGTGGATAAAATAGTTTCACTTTCATTGTTTGTATGCTGTTATTTCAGATGGGTCCCCAGAGAAAGGAACAGAGAACAAAAAATGATAAAACATAAGACACACTTTGTGGACCAATGGTAGAAGTGAAAACACTAATAAGATTATGAACCCTACAAGCTTCCCTAGTCTAGTCCGACGGCCTACGCACCTCGTCTTCCTCCCGTGAAAGGGCATGTCCGTCAATGACACCATCGCGGTCGCCACCGGAGTGGTCGGCGTCGGAGCTCGCGGTTTACGGCGATGTGGAGGTTGAAGACGATGAAATGGAGGGGATTAGCTAATGGGGATTAACCAGATAGGTTAATCATAGTTGCACGCCGTGAGAAACAGACTTGTGTCCACGAAGAAACCGCGTTCACTTTTTGGCCCGCTAGAACTGGCCCCGTGGAAACGGCCAATTTTGATGCTCCTCGCGAGGCAACTTTTTACCTGCTTTAAGTTTCATGCCATATCAGAAATCGGTGCGGCCCAGACGACTAAACTGACGGTTTTTCCCACTAGTTGCGAGAAACCACCTCGTGGGCAACCAAACACGCTCCTTGTGTGTACGAATAAAATGCATTGAAGCTTTATCCTGGCCTCATTGAATTGGTTATGTCTTTATGAAGTGAACAATATAACTCGAAGTTTAAACACATGATAAACAAAATCAAGACTACTAGCAAAATACAAGTTTGGGCTAAGTGAAAAAAAATTAGCACCCATGAATCAAATGAGAACTATAGGCAAAACCAAATATTGGACTAAATAAAACAAAGTTTCGTCGCCCGCTGACCACATCCCACTTATGGGCGAAATAAAATTTTCAAATCTAGCTTTAAATCCCTAGATGAAAGAAATAAAAAATGCAATATAAACTAAAACGTTAAGCTAAAAATGGAACACAAATTTAGAAATCATGAAATAAAATAGTTTTGATGAGATAATAAAATGCAAAATTTCCTTTAAAGAAAAGCATAAAAAGAAAACTAAAATAAGGAAAAAGGAAAAGTCACATGAAAAAAATTCAAAATGTTTTGAACTCACGTGAAATACTATAGGAATAGAAGGTCCTACAACCGTGCACGCGAAGTCTCACCCCCGGACCCTCTCCCTTCTCCCTTCTCCTAGCCTCCTTCTTCTGAGAGTCCCCCATGAGGGCCCGGGCCGATCCCGAGCTGTCTCCGCCGGCAGGCCGGCCGGAGATGGTGGAGGGGAGGCGCCGAGGCAGTAGATAGGTGTAGTTTTAGGGTTTCCGGCTGCTTGCTGGTTGTATGGAGTGGGGCGCCGGCGTTCTTTGGTCAGATCTGGCGCATCTGGCGGTGCTGTAGGCTCTCGTTTCTGCCCCAATGGTTGGTGCAGGGGATGAGCTCTGCTGCCGCCGACATCTCCGTGAATAAGGCAACTTCTCCCTTCCCCTAGATCTGGTTCCAAGCGTCTCTGTTCTCTCTCTGGCTGGCCGGCCGTGGCGGCGAGGAGCAGGGAAGTTACTGTGGATGCAAGGCTGGTTTGGTGGATGGGTTGGGGTCCTCCGTCTCGGCGTTGCTGCACGGCGCCGGACGGTCACCCTCCTCTCCCACTACAAAGCCATCAAGGTGGTGGCTGGTGGGCTTGGAGTTGATGGTGAGGCCCCTGTCCAATAAGTGCAGTTTCCTCCATCTGACAAGAGTTGATGGCGCGGAGGAGTGGCTCTTGGCCGGCCGTGGAGGCGGGGGAGGGGAGCTGCTGCTCAACGCCCTGATTTGCATAGCCTGCTCCCCTTCGGCCGGCCGCGATGGCGAGGGAGGGCGGAGTGGCTGTGCATCAGGTGTTGCTCAGCTCGAGTGGAGGAGTGGCCCCCCTTAGGGGGCTTTCTGGATCGGTTGCGGCGGCATCTTTTTCGGCCTCTCTCCCTCATCTCGGGCAAGAGCTCTGAGGGAAGGACAAGGTGTCCATCGTGCAGCGGCGGAGATTGGCCTTGGAGTAGTGAAGCCACCTTCATCTGCAGATCCCAATCGGAGGCTCGGTGCCAGCCGATTATCTTGGCCATGCTGAGGCCTTCAACCTCGCCGGCGATGTTCTGCGGCGTTTCTTCAACCTCCTTCCTGATGCCCAGTAGGTGCAGAGGCGGAATAGGAGTAGGACCTGATTGCTTTCTTTTGCATTTTTCTAGGGTCCTTGTTGTAAAGTGCATGGCTTTGGGTTTATTTTCCTCTTTTCTAGGGGCCTGCACGAAAATATGTATCTCTACCGTCCTGAATTAATGAAGGCTTCCAGCCCGAAGGGGCTCTCCCGTTCAAAAAAAAAAAAAAAACCGTGCACGCAATCCAGGGGTGTTTCCGTCCAATGTTGTTTCTCCAAACAGGGTGCATCCCGCAACTGATACGGCGGAACATATTCTTCTCCCGTTCCGTTCTGCTCCATTCCCCACCCCACCCCACCTGCTCCCTCTCCTCCAAGGCCTCGTCTGCCACCGCCGCAGGCCCAAAACCCCAACCCTAGCGAGGATTCGGCGGCGACAGCAGTGGGGATGGTTTTCTTCGCGCTGCTCGTGGGGGCAGAGCTCGACGGCCTCACCAACCTGCAGCCCGCCGGCGGCTGCGACGATCCCAGCTTCCCTTACTACTTCAAGGTTCTGTTGTTGATTCCGCCCTCTCTTTGAACAAGCCCCCCCCTCTCCCCCCCCCCCCCCCCCCCCCCCCCGCCCCACCTGCCTCTGATTCGGATGATTCTGATGGGGGCTGTTTATCTGTGTCGGACCTATCGCAGCTGCGGTGCGAGAGCTGCGGGGAAACTAGCGCCAAGACCACCTGCGTCTCCCTCGACGAGGTCGTCGACCTGTCCAGCGGCAAAGGCACCGCCAACCTCGTCCAGAAGGTGCCACCTTGTGTCATCGCACGCCTCCTCCCGACTCATATGTGGCTTTACCTTTCTGTGTGTGGCAAATATTGTTCGTGGCATTGTGTGGTTGATGAGACTGGAAGTGCGGTGTTTGTGCGTTTATAGGATCGATCGGCTTGTTTCTCTAGACACGATTTCGTCATGTCTTGTCTGCCTACACCGTTTAATTGCAGGTGCGATGAAGGTCCTGGTTTCTTTGTTTGTTAAAAAATGGGGGATTAGATTGTGTGGTGGAGCCTCAGCTTTTTGTTTGAAATTAAGAACATAGTCGTGTGTTACTACGATTCGTTTGCTTGGTAAGGACTCCGTGTGAAGTTGGTTAAGCTCTTCCAAATCTATGCTGATGGGTGGTGATAAATGCGGTTTTCATGTGAATTTGTAAGTGCAGACCAGACAATTTTTGTTTCAGCACTAATTTTAGGGAGAACTTTATTCATTGTTGTTTTGTTTGAGTTGTTTATAGATGATATGAATATTCTGTTTGCATGTTCATGTGAAAATAGTTACTCCCTCCGACCCATATTAGTTGACTTGGATTTTTCTAGATTCGGATGTATCTAGTACTAAAACATGTCTAGATACATCCGAATCTAGACAAATTTGAGTCAAGTAATATGGGTCGGAGGGAGTAAAATTTTCTTATGCGATCTTCAGTGTTGCATCTAGCATGTAGATATTGTGATTGTGTTTTAAGTTTTAACAGAAGGATGCCCACCTTTTGGATGAAACAATTCCAAGGTGAAGTGATGTCATGAAGCTTTGACTCTGTCTTGTTGCAGTCCATAATGTTGTGCGTGTTGTCTGGATTTGTTATTGCCGGAACTATTTCTTCTACTCCATGTGTACTTAACATTGATTGGTCTCATTTGTTTATGTTTTCTCAATTGAAGTTGAGTTTTCAAGCTACAAGATCTTTATTTAAGCAGCACAGACACAATATATTTGCTTATTTGACAATATGAGCCTATGTACAACTGTCTGTTATTTTTCTAAATGTGTCTGGGTTAGATAGATTTATTACTTGATTTCTGGGTATCAACATATATTTTCCTTTTTCTTTGTTTTATATGGACCTTCATTGACCAGTTATTTAGTGGATAGGCATAGGTTTCTCCCGTTTGGCTAGAATATTTTGAGGTATAAATCGGTAATCATTGGAAGATTGATGAAGTTTTATTATGTACTTATGTATGGGAACTGAGGTCCTTCTGTGCTTTAAAATGGTTTTTTGGCTTTCTTTTATATATCGTACACCTAGGAGATTCTGGTGGAATTCAGTATGCCCATAGAGTGCAACGTAGCTTTGACGCTGCCTGTGAGTTATTTATTATTATTTCCCCTGTGCATTCAGTTTTTCTGAATGTGAGTTATTTTTGTAATGCTGCTCCACCTGCATGTAATATGATCGCTGTTTTAAATGGACTATTTCGTATGTCCATTGCTGAAGGGCAATGAGGTTTGCCAAATATAGGACTTCATATTGTTATATTCTTTGATGATCAAGCAGCCTGGTAGGTAGAACACTCTGTTCATGGTATCGTTACACCTGCACCTTTCTAGAGCAGTACTTATCTTGCACTTATCACTATCAGTATTGCAAAGTTTCATTACTGTTGTTGTTTCCTTAGGAGCTTAAGCATTTCTTATTTTGGACTTTTGAGGGGCTTCATAGGATCCATAATGGTCCTTTTCAAAACAATACCTCTGTTGCAAACCATTTTATATTTTGTGTAATTGAAAACTAATTATTTTAACATTTGATGGAATAATATATTGCTGAATGACTTTTCAAAGGCTCATTGCTGGTCTTTTCCATTGATCTTTCTAGGGAAGGTGTACACGAGCAAAATACTTGTTTCACTAAATACTTTGTGATATGGCTGGATGTCTTATCTATACCATGTTTTGGTTTTCTTTCAGTGCAAATTTTGTACAAGAGAAGGATCAATTGTGATGGTTCCTGGGCAGGGAACACCGCTGACTTCTGAGCTGAGCCAGAAAGGAGAGAAGGCTTGTCTGATGGTCTTTGAATGCAGAGGCTGTGAACCTATTGAGTTTGATTTTGGTAATGGCTGGAAGGTTGAATCTGTAAGTATATATTGATCTTCCACCACATCCGCATGTAATAACAGCCTGTGTAGTTATACTGTTGTTTTCAGTGTTCCTTTGGCGCTAGACTTCTGTTTGCAGACAGCAAGTATACTGAATTAATGTAGTAGGTTTATCGTAACTATTATTAATCTTGTCTAGACAATTCATATGCTACAATTGAGCTGTATGTTGCGTTTTGTCAGATGCGAGCTTGACTAGTTGGTTTAACTGTTATGTACTTGTTGCTTAGGGATGTGGAAGTGGGATAATCAAATCCGGATTTATTAAGAAGGGAAAAGGAGTTGGAGTCTAGAATGAAAGCCAACCACCTATCCCACTTGTCCCACTTCTACATCCCTATTGTTGCTGAATTTAAGTTGCTTCTACATATTTTGTTTCTTTTTGTATCTGTTTCTTATAAATCTGTATCATATGTTTCCTGAGTAAAAAAATAATTGATAGTACACTTCTGCTTGTGTTGCATATGAAAGCACAGGTATTCCTTGTCGTCTATTCGTTGCCAGCCTTTTTCCACAAACGGAAACCAACGAGCCTTTTTTTTTCCTTGAACAAATCCATAATTTCTCAATGTTCTTCTGGTCCATTTCAAAATGTGTGTTTCTTCATACCACATAGCATATAAGAAAGAGTAACTATGTCCTTCAGTGCTCTAAAGTCTAAACCCACGGGAAAGGCACAACATCTAATCAAACTCGGAACCTGATTTGCAGATACTAAGAACCACTACCTTGTGTACTGTGGATATGTGAATTTTAGTTTACAAAGGAACATTGCTTGATAGCCTTCATAGCTATATTTGACAATATATATGTGCCTCGCCCTTCCAGCGTGTTTGTTATGGTTTATCAGTGTTCTAACAATTGACATCTTCTTTAAGGTACATGGGACCCCATTTGACATTGATCTTTCTGAAGGAGAGTTTGATGAGTATGACGATAAGGGAGAGTGCCCCGTCTCTCTATCCAAGCTGCAGTCAACATTCAAAGTGGTAAAGAAACACTCATTTCCTAAATTAGCCGAGTTGGTGGAATTCTCAGTTAAGTTAACACCATACTGGGAAGTGTATCAATCAATTATTGACATATTTGTACACGGTGGATTTACAGGTGAAGAAACAGGGATTTCATGGGAAGACCAGATATGTCTAGATCCAGTATCTCTTGAGCTCTTCATACATGGGAGTCAGAGATGTATAAAGCGTATCTACATAAACACAACTCGCTCTTGATCATAGTTGAACTAAGTTGGCTCCCGTGCCTGACACCCCTTTCTGTCGATTCTGTGGGTCTCCCGTGAATTTGGTTAAGCTTGCACCTGTTAGGAACCATCGAATATTCTGCGTATCAATGCTATTTAAACATGGATCTCCTACGGCTCTATCATATCGATCATAAAATGTGTGCCTGAAGTTCTCTCGTCTTACCCTTTTTGTATATTTATTTGAAGCTCTTGTTCTCATGCATCTAAACGACGGGAGGATAATATGTGCAGTGTTCAAATCATCTCACTCGCTCTAAATCTTCTAGTCCTAGCATAGTTAGCCATGAAGTGGCTGCTAGTATTTTGATTTCTACTAATGTAAGTAATACAAGTAGAAATCAGAGTAATAAGACACTAGATTAGATGAAATCAACAACGATATTTTTCGTACTCCCTCCTGTTCATATTAATGTTGTCAACTTTGTCTAGATTCGTATGTATCTAGTTAAGTATTTAGACTAGATTTATTCGAATCTAGACAAAGTTGAGAACATTTATATCAGTGGGAAGGAAATCGGTAATCGTTAACTACTTGGTTGGCATATGAGTAGGAACTAATCAGAATTTGGATGATTAACTAATTTAATTGGTTAACTATTAATCGATGCAACCTACAAATTAAAAGTTGGCACCTAAAACAGTGTATAAAGGAAATAAATAGCATATGAGATTTTATATGCCCGACTCTATTTCTCTAGAGCCCCAAAGTCCATTAAAACATGTACACTTCTCCTCCCTGACCTAATCTTCAAGGTCACGAGCGACTCAGGATCTGCTAGCTAGCACCATGTGCCCTCCTTCCGCTTATATCCTCTGACCTCTAAAGTTGCTCATCTCCCACCTACCCAGGATACAACTCCTCTTGCACCTCTACCACCTACCCTATTAAAGGTAGTCTCGAGCTCTTGTATCTGAGGCCTGGTCAGCAACTACGAGGAAGTAGTCAATGACGACAAGGAACTGGTTGGTGATGGCGGTAATCGAGGTCCTGGAGGCGGGAATCGAGTGGGAGCTTCGCAAAACCTACTTCATTGGGGCGGGCTAGCGACTGAACGGGCGATATGCGTTGAATAATTTACAACTTATTTGACCAAGTGTAGTAGTTAATCGAGAACATACCTAGTAACTATTAGTCGGGATAAACGATCAACACAATCGGTTAGTGGTAATCAACACAGTCAGGTCCCGAGTAGCGATTAATCGGCCTATTAATCGCTGAGTCGGCCGATTTTTTGAACTGTGATTAATATGGACCGGAGGAAGTATAAAACTATTAACACAAAACTAGGAACTCTACTTTCAAATGGAGGCAAATAGTTGACGGAGTTTGCAGCCTCGATCTAAGCATAGCAAATATGATATAACACTCTTGGTTGTTACAGCGAAGCACCTAACGATTCCCACCCTAGCAAATAGATGAGACCAGCGTCACCGCCACTAGTCCACCACCATTCACCTCGACGCGGGGAGGCCTCTCTCCCACCCTAGTGAGCCGCCGCTTGATCTACTCTCCATGGCCACTTCTGCCGTCTTTGTCGGCGGTGGCGGCAACACCCAGCCCGCCAAAGGTGGGGGTGAGGGCGGAGCTCCAATAGTGTCCTACGCGCGAGGCGGGCCGTCACCGGGGTGACAGATGTGGAACACGGGTGGTGGCAGAGGTATTCCACAAGTGCATTGACCAGCAACGGGGGCTTCTCGCCGCACAATTCGTCCGGTTCCGGTGGAAGATCACCCCTGTTCTGTCGTCTTCTTCCTCAATGCTGGCTTGGCCAGTGGGGTTCGGAGTAGCACAACCAACAGGGTGTCGGCGGGTGGCGTGGGGGCTTCAATAAAGGTGGTGGTCCTAATGTTTCAACGCGCACCAAGATGATGAGCGGTCGGATGCCTATCCCCATTGATATGTTTGGTGTGTCGTGTTCCGGAAGGCTTTGTCGGCGAACTGCACTGGGCGATTCATGCCTGAAGATTGCTGGATTGGATGGGATTTGGTCGTGTACACACACGCTTTTCTCTGACCATTTAGTTTCAAAGGGAGCGCTGCGAAGCTCTGCTGGCTGTTACCATCATGGGGAACGCATTCTCATTTCATGGTGAAGTCAACTGGCGGAAAATGTCATGGAAGCCGACATCCGAGGACTAGCAATGGTTATTCAAAGTCTTTGTGGCCATAAGGAACTGTCTTGGTGATTCTTGACTTGTAGCATCACGCCTGGCAGGATGGACACACTATCGACAACCACAGCTCCACCACTTCCGACCATGCACAGGCGGACACATGACTCGACGACCTCGCAGCACCGCCGCCACTCAACACCGTCACGTTGCCGGCCACCACCAGTGCGCCTCCTGCAAGAGAAGCAAACCCGTGACGAACCGGCTCTGATACCAATTGTTGGGGTGCCTCTCGCAACCCCTCTTATTCTTCCTCTCAACTCTCACACTTGCACGAACGAAGGTAGAATAAGGACAAAGACAACACTGTTTTCCGGCGACGAACTTCTCGCCGACGAACGACCTTTTCTTGAGCTCAAACTCCTTCGTCCGTGCGAGTGTGAGAGTCGAGAGGAAGAAGAAGAGGGACTGCGAGAGGCCGCCCCAACAATAAGGGCAAGACAACATTGTTTCCAGTGACGAACGTCACCCTGACGAGGCGACGAATAACCTTTTCTTGAGCTCAAACTCTAGCCCCGAACCAACTGATTACATGGCTATAAGTAGCCTCACAGACGCATGCAGCCGAGCACGACACTCACCCAATAACCATGCACGAACACATCAAGCTAATAATAACCTGGCCCTGGTCTTGCGCACGCACACGACCTGCTCCGATTTTCTTACTGCCGTCTCCAACCACGCCGCGCACGGCAAGCACACAGGTCACATGGACGCTCAAACATCCACTGCTGCTAGAGATCAGACTCGTACATGATTCGGTCAGGTTTATTCCTAACAATAACCGCACTCGAAGAAGTGGAAGCTGGCCCGTCGCCCCGCCATCGCCATCTCCATCCCCTTGCCTCCACGGTCCGCCAGAGGAAAATAAATCGACGAAGAGGACCAGACAGGCCACCGCCCCGACGCCGCGCACACGCGGAGACTTCCTCACCACCCCGGACCTGCACCACGCCTAGGTCCCCATCTTCTTCCCCTCGCCACCATGGCCGGACAAAGGGAGATAGAAGAGCACAAGAGCAGCACAGGAAGGGAAGTTGCAAGCAACCCCTACCTTATTCAGGAATGCGGTGCCCGCCGCCGCCACCCAGAGTTCCAACCAGAGGAACATGAGGGCAAGGAGAACGAACCCTAGATCCCAAATCGGGTTGCAATGATCTGCAGCTCCACATCCGGGCATAGCGCCCACTACTGGCACACAACCACACTACAACAGGACAGAGCTTTGGTAACACAAATCATGTAACACATACTAAAATATGTTACGAGTTAAATTGATGTAACACATCATTTGTGTGCCAACGATAGGCAGTAACATAAACTATATAAGGCTCGAAATTATGTTACACGGTCATCAACAAAGTAACATATAAACATGTATTCCTGGCAATGTGTTACTAGTATATTGACATAGTAGCATATAATTATGTGATGCTGGAAAGTGTTACATACTTTAGGAAGAGTAACACAAAATCATGTTTTTGTCCATAGTGTTACAAGCGCCATGTAGGGCCTGAGGAATACTTGAATCACCGTGTCGAGGAATAAGGGCCTCCACTGGGGGAGGTTGAAGATGCATAATTGCGGAAAGTGCATTGGTGTCATGTGGAGTAACCACCATCTCGGCCTAAGATCATTGCACACGAAATTTGTTACCATGTAGGAACTCCACGAAGTAGCATCACCCACATTCCTGGAAAATCTCGCCAGTAGCCCCAACTGCCCGCCACCATGATACCCATCGTAGAAAACACTTAGTTGATGTTGATCTCCACCAGAGCCAACAAGCTTTTTTAGGCCGCCCCCTCTAGATCTGTCGCAGACTGCCATTGTACACCATGGGCAATAATACATAAGCAACATGAAGTTTCTCCAACCGTCGCTCGAGAACGATGGAGAACAAGGCGACAACTATATATAGACAAAATCCATGGAAGGACAACACACAAACCTAGACAAATAACCATAGAATACACAAAGTACAAGGAGGTGACCCTCACACTGATCGATGCCAGGGGTCACTAGAGAAGAAAGGGGAGGGCCAGCCAACCCTAGATCTAGAGGAAGGAGGAGAAGAGTCGGGGTGGGGCAAGATTTAAATCTCCATATCTTTTCGTCAATGGCTACTATAATAAAATAAAATAACTATAATCTTGTATAATCTCACATGGAACACGATTATGGGCCAATGTTAGAACACGGAATCTTAAGTTCAAATCAGAGTCAACAAGAATCTATAAGATATGATGCTTTAAAAGTTCGGAATAAACACACGAAAACATGAGTCCGTGATGACACATGTGCACATAAACCCTGAGTGCCACAATTGCCTTTTAATCATGTGGAGAATGCATTTACAACTGTTTGTCGGAGCCAGATCGGGTCACCCCATGTCGTCTTTGGTGTACAAATTGGTTGCAAAATGTTGGTTCGATTTTTTGTGTCAAAGTCAACTCGCATGTCAAAAAGTCAACACATGGTTTGACTTCGACAGAGAAAATAGAACCAAAATTCTGAAACCACTTTTCTACACTAGAAATCCATGTTGTACTAGAAAAATAAGATAAAATCGATGAAGACCATGTGTTTCATCGTAAAATAGATTGCATTCCATCCGGATGAAGAAGACGATCATCTATGGACATGGATGCATATTTAATTTTTGGGTAGCTATTCCGCACGTTCGATAAATAGATTTGAGCTCTTTTTTTAGAAAATAAAATTCCTTTGATGTGCTAATCTGGTTATTTTGGCGTAGAAGAAAAACCAGCCGAGGGAAAATTTTATTCCCGGATTTTATTAATTAGCGGCAAAGCAATTCCCCGCAATTATCTCATCTGCAAACTACCCGGTCGCCGCCACCCACCACCGAGCTACCACCAGGGCGCCGCCATCGCACCGCCCCTACCACCGATCTGCTACCATGGCACCCCCCACCGCCCGCTCCCACCACCGTGCGCTGCTCTCCGCCGCGCCGACTGCTCCGTCCTATTTTTCCCCGCCGCGCCGGCCGCTGTGTCCTGTTGTTCCCCGTCGCGCCGGCCAGCCCACCAGCTGCTCCCCATCCCGTCCTCTCGTCGAAGCCCAGCCATCCCGCGAGCTGCTCAGAGTCGTGTCTCCATCCAAGGCCCGACCACCCTCCTAGCATGATCCCCTCACTGCTCACCCTAAGTACAAGCAGTTGTTCATGCCTCTACACCTCGAGGTAATTAACCAGCCACAAGTGCTTCCTCTTGTTGATTTGGAATCTTTGGTAATTGCGGAGGGGACGTCCTGGCCTTATTATTAACCATTCACATCTTTTTATTAATAAGATTACTCTGTGACCCAAATTGCGGAGGGGACGTCCTGGCCTTATTCTGCTTGATTTCCCTGTCAGAGACTACAAACTTGTCCTAGGTGATTCCCCTTCCTCTTCCCTCATTTGTCTGCTACGAATTGATCACTATTGGCAATCTGAATTGTCGCTATATTGTTATTTATAGTTGAATCAGCTTAATTGTATGACAATGACGTGCTGATAATCTCAGATTACCTATACTACCTCCTTCATTTGAAGTTGTCTCAGGTCATTCACAAAAAATTCCAGGCTTTAAAGTTTGGT
The DNA here is from genome assembly GCA_916181665.1 of Avena sativa. Classification (NCBI taxonomy): domain Eukaryota; kingdom Viridiplantae; phylum Streptophyta; class Magnoliopsida; order Poales; family Poaceae; genus Avena; species Avena sativa. The sequence goes on from OV702296.1 coordinate 431,885,924, forward strand.
CGGTTCCTTCCCGTACTGAAACCAAACGTTCTAGGCTTTTTAAGTTTCAGATTTACTTGGTCAGTTCCTTCCCGTACTAAAACCAAACATTCTAGGCTTTTTAAGTTTCAGACTTACTTGGTGAGTTCCTTCCCATACTGAAAACAAAATGTGTAGCTAATTAAATTTCAGATTTACTTGTTGGGTTTCTTCCCATACTGAAACAAAAAAAGTATAGCTAATTAAGTTTCAGATTTACTACGTTGCACTGTTGGCATAGCTGGACACACATTCTAGGCTTCCCGTACTGAAACCAATAATAGTGTTACTTAGGTTAAATTGGTCGGTTATAAACTATATAATTTGGAGACTAAATAGAACTAAAACAAAGTCGTTGAAGGCATCGAGTTTATTATAAGGCTCCTGCAACATGGAGCTATTCGTTTGGGTCCATTTTCTTTTACTTCCTCAAACGAAAATTTGCAACTGCCTTCTAACTTCTCTAAGAAATTATAGACCATATCAACTCATTCTTTGTTCTGACTCGTTGCAAACAACATATGAATAATAGCAGATATGCATCAAACCTGTACCGAGATATTAGAGTTGGGAGATTGCTAGAATAAACTAGACTATATGCTGTAGGATCATATTTTTGTCTTTTTTGGCATTGTTCAATTTTTTATGCTGCACTAAGACACTGCAAACTATGGGGGCATGTTTTTTATGCTGGAAGTATACAATAGTCCTGGCTAATACAGATTTGATTGGTCAGCTTGTAATGGTTTGATTGACATTTTATTTATATATATGTAGGATGGTGAAGGAACTCGAAGAAAGGAAAGGTAATGAAGGAGATAATGTACTTTCATATTTTGACACTTAAATTTGAGGTCTTGGTCGGATCTTAAAAGTTGCACTTATGGTATGATTGCATCATAACAGACCCTAACCGAGAAGAAATGCAATTAGTCATTCCCTTGTGAAGAATTCACATAATGTTGGGACTAAGAGTTGTGCTCGTTGGAGTGAAGACATGGTGAGCTATCCTGATTTGTGATTTTTTTCTCTATGTCAGTTTTTTCATATCGGTGTTATTTCTGTTTTGTAGAGACAAGCTGATCCTGAAAAGAAGCAACCACACCGATCTATAGTCAGACACCACACTATCTCAAGAACATCAATATGACTACAACTGATGGATCACCATGTGATGCTAAAGATGATGTTAGGGAGGAAATAGCAAAGCTGAAAGAACATATAAGAAGGATTGAAGATAGGAATAACAAACAACACTATGGGAATATTGGAATAGAAGAGGTAATTGAATTCCTTTTCTCTTCCTTTTGTATGCATTCATATCAATATTTTACTCAGACTTGTTAGTTCTTTAGGAAAATCTCCAATCAAGCAATAATGTTTTTTCTCGCTTACCAATACTACATGGTAAAACAAAGGTAATGTCAATACATGGCGCATATGTATCATTGATTGTAATTTGAAACCTTCGTATTAATATTTTAGTTTGTAGAGAGTCCAATGCAATGGACCTGTTGAAGCACGCTCGTCTATGCAACATAACATGTCCGAGGATAATAATTTATTGCTTTCTCGTGAAAAGGTTCTGACTTCTCTTAATCATGTCACAAAGATAGAATATAGAATAGTTACTCGCTTAACATTGCTTTGTCACCGAACAAGGACAGGGAGCATGATAATGTTATTCAATTATTGATTCAACAAAATGAATCATCTCCACGTGACCCAATTATGGATTATGTGCCAAAGGTAATATTGTGTAGTTTTGAGTTTTGAAGCTACAACTTTCTCTAGCTCGAGAATATGAATATCATTCAATGTACTATTATTGTCTGTAGGTGAGGGAAACGAAAGATCGGTCGGATGAATCTTCTGCAAGACAGGACCAACAAGTGACTAGAAGTAAATAGCTACACTAATCTCCCTCAAACTCGGCTCCCTAAAAAAGAAGGCACACTTCTTTACTGAAGGTAAATATCTGCTATAGTTTACTTAGTTTTTTCGGGGTAATCTATGCTAGATTTGCATTAAAATAGACCACATCGTCATTTGTCTAAGTTTACTAGAATTCATAATTGGTAGGGAGAAATGATAACTCCTCGTATCAGAGCAAGTATCACGGGTTTTACAACTGTCGAGAACCTTGGAAAATGTCAATTTTGTAATAGTTAGATAGTTTAATTTCTCTTTTGCTCGCTGCTTCGACGATTTTTTGAGGGGAAACTTAGTTAGTAATCTGTACTACTGTGTTGACAATGAACGTTGTATACTATCCTGGTAGCTGGTCATTAATCTTATAAGAATGTACTTACTCTACCTTATTTGTTTTTACAATTCAAGATACAAACAGATTTAGGTTATTGGTAATACTTCCTATCAAATTTGATAAATTAGCAAGTTGTATTCTGGTATTGTTCATAATATAAATGAAATAAACCTGCATATAGCCATATTTAAATGTGTTACCTAATAACTTAGAAGGTGTAGTAGTCTAGTAGATATCCTAGATTGTGCATGCAACTAGAAGGTGTTGTGATCATGTTGAGGTACCTGATCGTTAAATTGTTAGTCTGGATTTTTGACTTTCACATTAACATCAAGAAGTAGTACTAGGGAAACATGAGTACTATTAAAATATAGTATACTTGCAATAGTTGCATATTAATTGTGTATATGTATTCGTTGACATTGGTGGAATATGCATTGTTGGCCTTTTCTCTTATAAAATCTGGTGTATGTATGTGTATTTGTTGGCATATTATTCATGCAAATGATGTCATCCTTCTCGTTGAATGACAATATTGATCATAATGCAGGCTGGGTCCAAAGTAGTTCTATAGACTTCAACCTATCCAAACAAGCAGAACATTGTCTAGGCTACTATCCGGAGTACCGATCCTGCAACTAAGGCTAGTGGTATTGAGTTAGGTGCCAAATTTGCACTCGTGCGCATAGATGAACCTATTCTAGAGAATGAGGAGTTTCTAAGGTAAGTATGCGATTGCAAGATAATTAGTGATGTTTGTTGAAGAACTATTAATTGCTTGGCCTTCAGCCTTTGTAAGTTCAAAAAATTCTTCCAAATTCCAGAATCATATGGGTACATTTAATCATATGGGTACATTTAATCATATAACTATAAGTTCTCATTTTCTCTTATAGATTTGAAGGAAGGATGATTGAGTTGCAATTCTTTGATTGGATCAAGAAGCAAATAAAATTGAAGATTTTCCTTAGCAATAATTGTAGTTTATATTGAAAATGTAGTAGCATTCATGTTATCTTATTCTTTGGTGGATTGATACAAATGTTATGGTGTAATCTTCTTGACAATTATGTTTTCTATAGTGAAATTTATGGATATTATGTTGTGGCACCAATAATATTTGTATCTTTGTAAGGTAATGCATATGTATTTTACACTTGTTTATTCGTAACAATATCTTGATATGTTCAATTTTTGGATATGACATGCTTTAGATTCTTTCTTTTTAATGTTGCCCAACGTCATAATGAAATAATTACTTTTCCCGATGACAAATCTGAGTCAACTAATTTGGATGGATCAGAGGGAGTAATTAATTGAGCGTATGGAGTGATTTATTAATTACATATATATTCCATAAATTGCTTTCGTAAATTTGTGTTTAATAATAAAAAAAATAATACATTAATGATGATGTAATAATATTATGGTAGTGTTACCGATGGTGTTACTACGGTTACGAGATGTGTTACTATGGTAGTTGGCATCTACATATTGTAGTGTTACAACCTTTGGATATTATGTTACTAATTGTGCCTTGGAGCTAAAAATGGTGTTACTAATCCTGTTACTATAGTTGTAAAAATATGTTACCACCAATGTTCTACATCGACAAAAATATGGTACTATAGTTACAAAAACGTGTTACCAACATGTTTAGTAACACCTAGTATGCATGTTACTACAACATAAGGTGTAACACAATTTTTAACATATGGTAACAGTTACACTGTGTTACTGGCAAGACCTCTTAGTAACACGGCCTAGTGAAGCACAGCACAAAATTTGTTACTACATGGCTTGATTGGAGATTTTACACTGCTTGATTGGAGATTTTCCTAAAGAACTAACAAGTCTGAGTAAAATATTGATATGAATGCATACAAAAGGAAGAGAAAAGGAATTCAATTACCTCTTCTATTCCAATATTCCCATAGTGTTGTTTGTTATTCCTATCTTCAATCCTTCTTATATGTTCTTTCAGCTTTGCTATTTCCTCCCTAACATCATCTTTAGCATCACATGGTGATCCATCAGTTGTAGTCATATTGATGTTCTTGAGATAGTGTGGTGTCTGACTATAGATCGGTGTGGTTGCTTCTTTTCAGGATCCGCTTGTCTCTACAAAACAGAAATAACACCGATATGAAAAAACTGACATAGAGAAAAAAATCACAAATCAGGATAGCTCACCATGTCTTCACTCCAACGAGCACAACTCTTAGTCCCAACATTATGTGAATTCTTCACAAGGGAATGACTAATTGCATTTCTTCTCGGTTAGGGTCTGTTATGATGCAATCATACCATAAGTGCAACTTTTAAGATCCGACCAAGACCTCAAATTTAAGTGTCAAAATATGAAAGTACATTATATCCTTCATTACCTTTCCTTTCTTCGAGTTCCTTCACCATCCTACATATATATAAATAAAATGTCAATCAAACCATTACAAGCTGACCAATCAAATCTGTATTAGCCAGGACTATTGTATACTTCCAGCATAAAAAACATGCCCCCATAGTTTGCAGTGTCTTAGTGCAGCATAAAAAATTGAACAATGCCAAAAAAGACAAAAATATGATCCTACAGCATATAGTCTAGTTTATTCTAGCAATCTCCCAACTCTAATATCTCGGTACAGGTTTGATGCATATCTGCTATTATTCATATGTTGTTTGCAACGAGTCAGAACAAAGAATGAGTTGATATGGTCTATAATTTCTTAGAGAAGTTAGAAGGCAGTTGCAAATTTTCGTTTGAGGAAGTAAAAGAAAATGGACCCAAACGAATAGCTCCATGTTGCAGGAGCCTTATAATAAACTCGATGCCTTCAACGACTTTGTTTTAGTTCTATTTAGTCTCCAAATTATATAGTTTATAACCGACCAATTTAACCTAAGTAACACTATTATTGGTTTCAGTACGGGAAGCCTAGAATGTGTGTCCAGCTATGCCAACAGTGCAACGTAGTAAATCTGAAACTTAATTAGCTATACTTTTTTTGTTTCAGTATGGGAAGAAACCCAACAAGTAAATCTGAAATTTAATTAGCTACACATTTTGTTTTCAGTATGGGAAGGAACTCACCAAGTAAGTCTGAAACTTAAAAAGCCTAGAATGTTTGGTTTTAGTACGGGAAGGAACTGACCAAGTAAATCTGAAACTTGAAAAGCCTAGAACGTTTGGTTTCAGTACGGGAAGGAACCGACCAAACTTTAAAGCCTGGAATTTTTTGTGGATGACCTGAGACAACTTCAAATGAAGGAGGTAGTATAGGTAATCTGAGATTATCAGCACGTCATTGTCATACAATTAAGCTGATTCAACTATAAATAACAATATAGCGACAATTCAGATTGCCAATAGTGATCAATTCGTAGCAGACAAATGAGGGAAGAGGAAGGGGAATCACCTAGGACAAGTTTGTAGTCTCTGACAGGGAAATCAAGCAGAATAAGGCCAGGACGTCCCCTCCGCAATTTGGGTCACAGAGTAATCTTATTAATAAAAAGATGTGAATGGTTAATAATAAGGCCAGGACGTCCCCTCCGCAATTACCAAAGATTCCAAATCAACAAGAGGAAGCACTTGTGGCTGGTTAATTACCTCGAGGTGTAGAGGCATGAACAACTGCTTGTACTTAGGGTGAGCAGTGAGGGGATCATGCTAGGAGGGTGGTCGGGCCTTGGATGGAGACACGACTCTGAGCAGCTCGCGGGATGGCTGGGCTTCGACGAGAGGACGGGATGGGGAGCAGCTGGTGGGCTGGCCAGCGCGACGGGGAACAACAGGACACAGCGGCCGGCGCGGCGGGGAAAAATAGGACGGAGCAGTCGGCGCGGCGGAGAGCAGCGCACGGTGGTGGGAGCGGGCGGTGGGGGGTGCCATGGTAGCAGATCGGTGGTAGGGGCGGTGCGATGGCGGCGCCCTGGTGGTAGCTCGGTGGTGGGTGGCGGCGACCGGGTAGTTTGCAGATGAGATAATTGCGGGGAATTGCTTTGCCGCTAATTAATAAAATCCGGGAATAAAATTTTCCCTCGGCTGGTTTTTCTTCTACGCCAAAATAACCAGATTAGCACATCAAAGGAATTTTATTTTCTAAAAAAAGAGCTCAAATCTATTTATCGAACTTGCGGAATAGCTAACCAAAAATTAAATATGCATCCATGTCCATAGATGATCGTCTTCTTCATCCGGATGGAATGCAATCTATTTTACGATGAAACACATGGTCTTCATCGATTTTATCTTATTTTTCTAGTACAACATGGATTTCTAGTGTACAAAAGTGGTTTCAGAATTTTGGTTCTATTTTCTCTGTCGAAGTCAAACCATGTGTTGACTTTTTGACATGCGAGTTGACTTTGACACAAAAAATCGAACCAACATTTTGCAACCAATTTGTACACCAAAGACGACATGGGGTGACCCGATCTGGCTCCGACAAACAGTTGTAAATGCATTCTCCACATGATTAAAAGGCAATTGTGGCACTCAGGGTTTATGTGCACATGTGTCATCACGGACTCATGTTTTCGTGTGTTTATTCCGAACTTTTAAAGCATCATATCTTATAGATTCTTGTTGACTCTGATTTGAACTTAAGATTCCATGTTCTAACATTGGCCCATAATCGTGTTCCATGTGAGATTATACAAGATTATAGTTATTTTATTTTATTATAGTAGCCATTGACGAAAAGATATGGAGATTTAAATCTCGCCCCACCCCGACTCTTCTCCTCCTTCCTCTAGATCTAGGGTTGGCTGGCCCTCCCCTTTCTTCTCTAGCGACCCCTGGCATCGATCAGTGTGAGGGTCACCTCCTTGTACTTTGTGTATTCTATGGTTATTTGTCTAGGTTTGTGTGTTGTCCTTCCATGGATTTTGTCTATATATCTTTGCCGCCTTGTTCTCCATCGTTCTCGAGCGACGGTTGGAGAAACTTCATGTTGCTTATGTATTATTGCCCATGGTGTACAATGGCAGTCTGCGACAGATCTAGAGGGGGCGGCCTAAAAAAGCTTGTTGGCTCTGGTGGAGATCAACATCAACTAAGTGTTTTCTACGATGGGCATCATGGTGGCGGGCAGTTGGGGCTACTGGCGAGATTTTCCAGGAATGTGGGTGATGCTACTTCGTGGAGTTCCTACATGGTAACAAATTTCGTGTGCAATGATCGTAGGCCGAGATGGTGGTTACTCCACATGACACCAGTGCACTTTCTGCAATTATGCATCTTCAACCTCCCCCAGTGGAGGCCCTTATTCCTCGACACGGTGATTCAAGTATTCCTCGGGCCCTACATGGCGCTTGTAACACTATGGACAAAAACATGATTTTGTGTTACTCTTCCTAAAGTATGTAACACTTTCCAGCATCACATAATTATATGCTACTATGTCAATATACTAGTAACACATTGCCAGGAATACATGTTTATATGTTACTTTGTTGATGACCGTGTAACACAATTTCGAGCCTTATATAGTTTGTGTTACTACCTATCGTTGGCACACAAATGATGTGTTACATCAATTTAACTCGTAACATATTTTAGTATGTGTTACATGATTGTGTTACCAAAGCTCTGTCCTGTTGTAGTGTGTATCACCGAGGTCAATCGTAGTATGCTAGCATGATTCTCAACCTTCTACTTACAAGGTTCTTGCTTACCTTCATATTTACAATGTTTCCTTGTCTTGCAGTCTTGACGAAGGATTTACACACGATCAAGTTCGTGCAAAGAAGTGGTTGTAACTTGCTTCTGACTGTTTTCACGCGAAGGCTATTTATGTATGTGGTACTAAAATATGTTCAGTACCCTCTCAAAAATAATATGTTTAGTACGCCATTTTGTTCCACCGTTAATGCAATTGCCTATCTAAACTATTCCTTGATAATCTGAAGACATTATTGCACTTCAGTTCAAGATGGTTTCGTATAGAGGAATACCAAGTGTATTTATTTGCCTTGAAATAGGCTTTTGTCCCGCTATATTAATATAGCAATCACATCGATACATGAGTTCGAAACAAACGAAATGCTGGGGCACAACATAAACATGCCCAAAAGAAAAGAAATGAAGACAATGGCAAATCGACGAAGCGAGATGACCCACAACCGTTTCACCCTTCGACTTTGAGCCACCACGCGCCAAGCACCGAGTACCAAGCAGCAGCTTCATAGGAAAGCATTGTCGACACGGCGTCGCTACTCGTACCATGGTCCTAGGGTTTCCCTTGGCACTGATACGTTGCGAACGTATCCATAATTTCTGATGTTCCATGCTTGGTTTTTATCTACTTTCTTATGGTTTGCCCACACTTTGGAGTATTTTTATACACTTTCTTGGACTAACCTATTAACAAGATTCCACAGTGCCAGATGCCCGTTTTCTGCTGTTTTTGGTTTAAGGAAAGTCAGAAAATGAATATTCTCGGAATTGGACGGGACAAAAGCCAAAGTCAGTTTTTCACCGAGGGGGACACGGAGCCAGAATACGAGACGGAGAGGGGCCAGAGGGCCGCCACACCACCTGGCCGCGCGGCTAGGCCTGGCCCGTGCCAGGGGGTGGTGTGGCCGCCGAGGGCACCCCCTCGGCCTCCGCTTTCGCCTATAATATGCCTTCGATACAGAAACCCTAAGTACCCGGTCAAAATTTCATGAAAGAGTCTGTAGCCGCCGTCATCTCCATCCCTAGATCGGGAGGGATCTGAAGCTCTTCCCGACACCCTGTCGAAGGGGAGAATTCACCCTGGAGGCCTTCTTCATCACCATGCAAGCCTCCAGTGTGATGCGTGAGTAGTTCATCCTTGGACTACGGGTCCATGTAGTAGCTAGATGGTTGGTTCTTCTCCTTTGTGCTACCATGTTTAGATCTTGTGAGCTCCGTTCATGATCAAGATCATCTATTTGTAATACTACATGTTGTGTTTGCGGGGATCCGATGGATATTGAGATGCTATTTCAGATTGATTATTGATTCTATTATGTCTTTGTTATTTGTGATCTTGCATGCTTTCCGTTGTTAGTAGCTATCTTGGCCAAGTAGATGCTAGCAACTCCAAGAGTTAGTATTTATGCTCGATAGTGGGTTCATGCCTCTAGTAATCTGGGGAAGTGATAGAAATCTCTAAGGTACTAGATGTGTTGTTGCTACTAGGGAGAAAACAACAATCCTTTGTTCATAGAACAATCGTATTGTTTACTTTACACGCAATGCCTAATACAATTATCTGTTGCTTGCAACTTAATACTGGAGGAGGTTCAGATGATAACCGGAAGGTGGATTATTAGTCATAGATGCAGTTGGATTACGGTCTATGTATAATGTTGTAATGCCCAATCAAATCTCAAAGGAGTTGGATTACGGTCTATGTAGAACCGCTGTTGAGGGTTCGGTGTTAGAGGGACCCCCTGTAACACCGGTTCTTATACGAACCGGTGTTAAAGGGTGGCGCACGTGGGGCTGCCGCAGGGCTCAGGCCCCCCTTGTGCCGCGGCAGGAAAAGGAGATAAATCTCTGCCGCGGCAGGAAAACGGCCTAAATCTCTGCCGCGGCAGAGTTCTGCCCCTGCCCCGTTCTGGGCGTATTTCTGCGGCGCGGCAGGGACGGGGAGGGGGAGGGAAGGGGAATCGATCGGGAGCGGTATACACATACATCGTCATCGGTACATACGAGTACAGGAATAATTAAGCAACTATTATTATACACAACATCATCATTGTGTGGTATTCTCCATAAACGTTGAAGCATCAAGTACAAGACAAACACGTTCAATCATATATACAACGTTCATTTTGGTGGATATCTAAAGAGTTCTCCGCCAGGCGTGACGACCTCATCAAGTATGAACCCCGCCAATTCCTCTTAAATGGCTCGTATGCGGTCAAATGGTAGGAGTTGGTCCCGCATCCGTTCGATCTGAATATATATGAAGAATGGGGTCAATATATATATAAGAATAAAACTCAACACAATTGATGGTAATAAAATAATGTTGTGTACTTTGTTTACTTACTCTAAGTTGTTCTAGTGCGGCTTGGCCCGTCGCACATATCGTTTTGCGAATGAACTCGCAAACATAGTACCCACATAAGTTATTGCCGTGTCCCTGATGCGCGCACTTTACGAGAATAGAGAGTTCAATCAAAATAATAATCAATAAAGCATGATATAATGGAATTGGAAGCAGAATCAAAAAGATACGCAGACCTAGCTAGCTAGTATTACTTACATTTTGGTCTACAAATTTTAGTTCTTCTGACCATTCACCCACGGCCCTGCCCGTGAACCTTTTCCAAACCCTGTTCGGCAAAGAAAATGGATAAAGGAGTAATTAATTACTTGTTGTCACGAAAGTTGCCGATCTAGTGCGATAATATGATTGAAATTACCTCTGGAGCATCTCTCTAAAGTCTGCCCATCGCTCTTTTTCTTTTCGTAACGAGTCCATGACAAGGACTTTTCCTGAGTCAGGTTGAATGACTAGCAGAATAAAGTGGAACCTACGCACGCATAACTCATCATCAGTTACACTTAACATCGAGTAAGCCAAAACAGAATGTGTACAAGAGAGGATAACAGTACTCACGAGAAGTTGTAAGGCAATAGTATTTCTCTTTTGGTTTGTTGTCTCAGTAAAGACCTTAGCAATAAATCTTCTGTTTGCCCGGGTTTGGTTCTTACCACTTCTTCATGAACTCTATTTGGGTCAACGAACCCAATGTCAAAAGGTCCTCCTTTCATGCATTCCATAACCTTTTTCCTGCATAATAGTATATACATATATGGTGAGCATATATATATACATGCAATTAATGAAGTGAATGAGATGAGATAGAAAATACAGAAATAGTACTTACACACAATAAAGGCTGATGGCAGCTTTGTCGAGTTCCTTCTGATTGAATAGAAAATGCAAGTCTTGAATGTTGAAGGCGACGTTTTAACTGTGGTATTACAGGAGCATACCACATAACCTTGGCAGGAACCTTCTTGCTAGGGGCCTCGCCCTCAACATCGCCAGGATCGTCTCGTCTGATCTTATACCGCAGTGCAGTGCATACCGGGCATGCATCCAAATTCTCGTACTTCTCATCGCGGTAGAGGATGCAGTCATTAATGCAAGCATGTATCTTCTGCACGTCTAATCCTAGAGGGCATACAACCTTCTTTGCTTGGTATGTACTGTCGGGCAACTCATTATTTTTTGGAAGAAGATTCTTCATTTTTACCAACAACTTTGAAAATGCGCTGTCAGTCACACCGTTCTCTGCCTTCCATTGCAGCAAATCCAGTGTGGTACCTAGCTTTTTGTGGCCATCTTCGCAAGTTGGGTACAACAATGTTTTGTGATCCTTTAACATCTGCTCCAGCTTCTCCTTCTCCTTTTCAGTTTCACATTCTTCCTTTGCATCAGTAATGGCCCGACCAAGATCATCATCAGCGGGCCCATCTGCTGCCTCTTGATCTTCATTATCTACCCCCGTTGCAGTATCATCATATTCATGATACATATTATGATAGTTGTCATCATCCTCTTCTTCTTCGTTGTCTTCCATCACAACCCCTTTTTCTCCGTGCTTGGTCCAACAATTATAGCCGGGCATGAAACCGGATCGAAGCAGGTGGGCGTGAATGGTTCTGGTATTTGAGTAGTCTTTCTTGTTCTGACAGTGAACACACGGACATCACATAAAACCATTGTGACCACGGTTTGCATTAGCCACAACGATGAAATTTTGGAGGCCCGTAATGTACTCGGAAGTGCGGCGGTCACCGTACATCGATTGCCGGTTCATCTGCATTAATATATAGTATATATCAAAAAATAATAGGGAGATGACCATTTATATATATAGTATATCAATGACACATGAAAGGATAGTTGCCGACCTCGACCGAGAAGGAAAGAGCAACGAGAAAACTTATTTTGAGCTCTCGGGCATTTCACCGAACACCTCTTGTGCATACGAAAAAACACAAACTAGCACACTTCACACCCTCTTGCTAGGCTCCAAAATGAGATAGTGAAAAAATGGAAGAGTGGGGTGTGGGCTGCGGTGTCTTATATAGCCTCCCCCTTTAACACCGGTTCAAGCCACGAACCGGTGTTAAAGGGGGGGCTGCACGGGCCACTGGTGCAGGGGCCTTTAACACCGGTTCGTGCCACGAACCGGTGTTAAAGTGGGGGCTCCTTTTTGCTGCACGGGCCACGCTGGTACAGGCCCCCCTTTAACGCCGGTTCGTAGAAGAACCGGTGTTAAAGCCCATTTCCAGGCTCAACCAAAGGCCTCGTTTCCACTAGTGTAACCTAGATTGTATTAGTATGAGAATCTTTTTTAACACCTGAAAAATAAACCAGCGATGGGCACATAAAATGAATTGTCACTACTGTGAACATGTGAGCATATCACTGCCAATTTATGAATAACATCCAGAACAAAATATAGATGTTGGTGATAAGTTACTAATGATGATCCGTTGACGAGAAGACATGAGTGGAGAGTAGACGCCATTGCTGCGAACAACATAGCAGATTTATAAATAGGTTGTTTAGCAAAAATGCCTTAATCGAAAACTTGTGGCGAATATACCAAATAGTCCACGATGGTGCCGCATACAAAAGCCATATGAACTTCGGTTTCCTTGACGGTACAGTATATTCCAAAAATGCAAGAAATAATTTGGGTTCCATGCAACATCCAACATAGTGCGAATACCGCTCAACATAAATCTTGCTAGAGCACGGACGAATAAGTGAATCGCATTTTGAGGCTCGCCACATAAGGCACATTTACTGTTACATAAACCATTTTAGTGAGAATTTGCTCTCTTGATGGCTGTCTGTTCTTGGAAAGCTACCACAAGAAAAATCTTGATTTTAAATAGCATTTTCCCGACCAGAAGAAACCAGGAACAACCGGTTCCTCTTGTCTCAGTATCTGTCCATATAAAGAAGCCACTAAAAATAACAGACTGTTCCAAAGCCCGAGCCACCTTATTGGGATGCAAGGAGGGGTGAAGACTTCCAATTTTAGACCACATCTCTCGCCATTGGGCCACTTCCTGTTCTATAAAAGTTCATTAAAAGTGAATGATATATCCTATGCCGTCATGACGTTGGGAGGCTTGGATATTGAGGTTGGAAGCGATATCTGAAAGGCGAGGAAATCTGACTTAAAGTGGTGACTGCATTTTAACACCTATGGCATTTTGTCTTTAGTGTTACGGTGGAGGAATTCCCAATGATAGATTTGGGATAACCCACAAATACGTGCATATCCGACTTTGGATTTGTAAACATTTTACATATGCCTTGCATACCAAAATATAAGAATAGACAAATTAGGTTTTACCTCTTGCCATTTGAACGGATCAGGATGTTGCTCTTTTCAGTGTAAAAGCGATATGCCACTATAGCATATGATTTAAATTATAATAGAAGTTTTATATTTGATCTCACCAAGTCAAACTAGGTTCGATTACATTCTAAAAAAATCCATATTATTATGGTGTTTTGGGAAACTCAAGTTTATGAAACAATTTCTCAACTTTCATATGTTTGCTCAATGTGCAACTCAAAAATCTTCTTTTAATATCCAATCATAAACTCCTGATTTTCTTGTTACAATGATTTCTAGTTCATGCTAAAACCTTTGAACATGTTTGAAATGTCTTATACTTTTTCATCATTAAACAGATATATTCATATATCTATTCAAGTCCTTGGTGAATTTATATGAAGTAGAATAATCCACCACACATGGTTTCACATAATGGACCACATATATCATTATGTATTACTTCCTAAGTTAAACATCCGTTTAACTTTGTCTATGAACAGAGCTTCAGTTATCTATAGGGAAGTTTTACAAGTGTCAATTCCTTCAAAAACAACTTGACTCCAAAATTTCATTAAACATGGAGTTTTTTCATGTCTTTCTTTCCAATATAACTTAAACGGTGGTGCCACACTTAGGTGAAATTCCAATCATTTGTGTCTTGCGACACTTTAGCATTTAGTTTTATAAATGTGATTTCACCAACAATATTTCTAATGGTTCATCCATCATCTATGAAATAAAGTAATTATTTGGAGAATAACTTGTTCTCACAATACTGGAACCAGATAACGATTATCGGAATAAATCTTAATGACTTAGTTTTTGATGTATATGACAAACATAATAACATCTTATTTGTTTATCGATGAACATAGTTACCATATTCTTTTGGTAGTTACTCAGACCATTGAATTTCTTATATTGAGTTGCTTCGTATGACACTTCATACCAATCAATCCAGTATCTAATACCGAAGAATTACATTGGTTTAAAGAGAAAAGAATACATATATTCATAACATGTATATCTTGTATATATCTAAGCTGGACATTTCGAGTCCATTTATATTTCTTCCATTTACATTTATACGCTCTCTTTTAACATTTTCCTCTCTTTTAGAAGAATCAGTCATCATCAATAGTGGCACCAATCACATGGTACTTGTTCCAAGTGTATTAGTAAATACGAATATCCTCAAACATACACTTTTGAAGTGATTTACTATCATTACAGGATTCACATTCTTCTGGATTCATCTTTTAGTGATCTTTTAGTATAGTAAACATTTTATCTATACCTCTTATTCATCCTATCATGACAACTTTCATGATTGAACTACTATAGTTTATAAGGAAGAATGTGTGTATAACTTTAGTCCCACAACCTATTGGGTGATAGGTACGCCTAGTGTCATCATCATTCACAAATGCTCATCCAATATGAGAATCAGTTTCCAACTAAATTATACTTTATCATGTTTCAATAAGATAGTGTTTCAGATATCAAAATATCCTTTACACAAGATTATTTATGAAACAAATCTTTTAGATCTCAGATAATCTTCATACTAAAAAGTTTCTTTCTAATATCAAGTATCATCGAGGCAAGCATGATCTTTTAGATACTAACTTTGGAATCATTTACTTTAGGATTAATAGATTTATTAAACCATATGGAGTAAGTGTGGTTTTCTTGAAAGTTTGCTTTAGGACCTTTTATCTTTATTTTGACACTTAAAAAATACGGTATTAATATGTAAAGTATCTAGAATACTATAGTTGTATTATCTCAATTACAATTAAGCACAAGGTAGTCTATAAAGGATGCCAACTACAACAAGCTTTGCAAATTCACTTAGATTGTTTAGTGATTACACGATCCTTTACAAGAACTTCCACTTGAACGAGCATCTCCCAATATTCGTTTAGTGATTACACGATCCTTTATATTGTATCATCACTGATCGTCACGGCCTTTGATATAGCCGCCAGGGTGGAAAAATACCGTCGATCACATTATCTATGTGACTTGTGCTTAACCTTTCGGTCATCTGTGTTCCTAGGACATGTCCGTACATGCTAGGCTCACCAATTTTAACCATAGTGTATTGTAGTGCGTACGTGGCTTGCAACTACCGTATGGGAACATCGATATTTCTAGAACCCGATCGTTATAGCCTGCTTCATAATGATAAACTTTCTTGGTGTGGCACCCTAATGAGAGAACACAAACATTGGAATTATGTTTGAGGGATCATCTCATTATAGTATCGTCGTATGTCTAATACTTGCACAACAAGATACACAATAGTTAACATCAAATGTAAACAATTTATGTGATATGTATTATCCGTCGCGCCTTGATCACCATCGAGTGCGCTGGCATTGCACCAGGTTCACGATGTTACCTTGCCATCGGCTGTTCATCTCATAAACACTTACCTAGACCACACATATCATGTGCCCGTGCAAAATAAAGTTAGATTCTTCTACTTTATCTTTACAAGTTTTACATGGATGTTTGGGCTTCTGTACAAGAACTGTTACATACATAGGAATATCAATCATAACATGGATTGACTAGTTGTTGCTTTATATTCCTTTCCAGGACCATACTTTGTAAATGTCATATTAACTAATGTCGGAGAGACAGACACCCACCACTTATATGGTATAAGCCATATGTTGAGCGTGGAACCACTCTTGCGTAAGATTATGCGTAACGTCGGTCCGGGACACTTCATCCGACATTGCCACGATATGAACAAGTACACATGGGAGGGTAGCAACTAGAAAATCAATGCCACCATATTTCTATGTGTTCTACTTATACCAAACATATGTGCATAGATCATCTCTAATGCCACTGAAGGATTTCCACGATAGAAAACAAAAAAACTACTACTAGGAAACTGCTTATCAGTGGCACACCTATTTTGCATTTCAGTGGCGCATATGGGATGCGCCACTATTATGTTTCCACTGATAATATCTTCTGTGGGGCATATTGATATGCGCCACAGAAATCTAAAAATTTCTATGGCGCATATTGCTAATATGCGCCACAGAAGTTTTTTTCCAAATTTCAAAAAAAGGCGAGATAGATCTAAAATTTCAGTGGTGCATATTGCCAATATGCGCCACCGATTTTTTTTTCAAATTTCCAAAAAAAGGAGGGCCAGATCTGAATTGGGCACCACCGTGGCCGCCGGAATTTCACCGGAATTTTTCACCAGAGGAGGTGGCCAGAAGTGGGTGTCATCGGAGGAGTGCTAGGCCGGAGATTGATGGAGGAGGGGGGTCACCGGAGGTGCCGCCGGAGATGGTGGAGGAGGAGGCCACCGGAGGAGGAGGTGGTCATCTTCGGAGGACGAGGAGGTCACCGGAGGAGTTGGAGGAGGTCGCCGGAGTAGGAGGAGGAGGTGGCCATGGCCGAAGGTGGAGGAGGAGGAGGATGCAATGCAATGGCCGAAGGTAGTGGAGAAGGAGGAGGGAGGAGAAGGAGGAAGGAGGAGAAGAGGAGAAGTGGAGGGAGGAGAAGTATGGAGGAGAGGAGAAGTGGAGAAGTGGAGAAGGATAAGTGGAGGAAGGAGAAGTATGTAGGAGAGGAGATTTAATGGATAAATAGGAGGGAAAAGGGGCACCGGCGGATTTCAAAATTCAAATCCCTCTCAAACAATCTGTGGCGCATATTGGAGAAAAATCCCCTTTTTTTAATTTTTTTGCAGAAAAAATCTTCTGTCTGCCATAACTTTTTACTCTTTTCGAATTTAGGGAGTCTGTAAAATCTTCAATGGCTTCCAGTAGGTTTTGAGACGATCATTTTGATATATTAAACTTTTTTTTTTCTGACATCGTATGCAAAAGTTAGGTCCATTTTACCGTTCCATGACCTTTTTTGCAAAATACATCAAAATTCATGTTTTTCAATTTTGTCTAGAACTATACCCTAAAATCTAACTACAACTCAAAGAAATTATTTTTTTGAAGTTTTTATCATTTTTATTTATTTTTTACAAAACTGAAAAGGCGATCCACAGGGGTGGATCCGTTTTCCACTTCCTTTCTGAATTGTCTCCCCCCTCTCACATTTTATGGTTCTGGGTCCCATCAACTTTCTGTGGCGCATATGTCCATATGCGCCACAGAGTCATCACTTTCTGTGGCGCATAGGAAAATATGCGCCACAGAACATCACATTTCTGTGGCACGTATTGGTTCCGTGCACCACTAAATTGCCAAATTTCAGTGGCGTTTTTTTCTCTATGCGCCACTGATATTTTTTGTGGCGCATGTTTTTGTATATGCGCCACATAATAGCTTGTCTACCTATAGCTATTTTCCTAGTAGTGAACATTCCTAGCAATGATAACACCCAAGCCAAATAACTATGCAGATGTAAGGTAACAAGAGGGATTTGATGTTCATACCCTTGAAGACCGAAGGTGGTTCACATTTCAAGATAAATGTTGTTGATGTAGTCGTACTCGCCCGACCTCAAGGTCGTGAAGCTCCTCGCAAGTCACCCCTGTTCCTTGTATAACGTAGCAAACCTCAAGGTTGTGTAGACTTCCGAACTCCAAGCTCTAAGAGAATAGCACCACAAGTGGCGGTGCCTCGTGGCTTTACACACATATAGTGTAGAGACGTCTCCCGATCTCCGTTCCAGCAAAACATCGGAAAAAGATTGATTCAGATAGAATCCAGCAGCATGCCATCCTGCGTATGGTGGAGAAATCACACGTGAGGGAGAGAGAGAAGGAGAGATAATAGGCAAAGGCCAATTTATATGATGGATTTGGGGAGAGGGGTGCCCCTCTTTATATAGGTGGAAGGGAGGCACCACTTCTCTCAAACTCCCGGGGTGGGACTAATCAAGTGGGAGGATGTGGAGGAGGCGGCCGGACAGCCCCCACACGGGCCCCACGTGATGGGAGGCCCACTAGGACCAACGACCCTCTTTTGGCCTTCCCTAGGGTGTGGCCCCCTCATGGGCCTCCTTCGGTGTGGCCCAATTAGGTCGGTTGCCTCATAAATTCATTTTTTTTAATATTATTCATTTGGTTAATACTAAATACATATTATTTAACACCTAGCACAGCAAAACACCTTTCAGACCCCTCCGATCATCATCGAATATCCTCGGAACACTTCGGTATCTCCCTAAAACAATTCCGGAGTTTTCTCTCTTTTCTCTTAATATGTCGGATCAATTCCTAAGTGTTTCTACCCTTAAGCAGGACACCCTATGGTTCGGTAATACACAGACATGATTGAGACACTCTCGGGTCAATGTCCAACAGTGGTCTCTAGAAACTCATGATGCCCCCATGCATTCCACGAATAACTTGATCTCTTGAATCTTGAATATTGAGTCTCATTCCCTTTTCTCTACGATATCTTGTTTGTCTAAGAGCTGATCTCCGGTATTGATATACCTAGTTCGGTCTTGTTACCGACAAACACATTTACTCGTTTTCGTTGATATTACATCCCCAGGACATACCCACATGTTTGCAAACTTATAGATGTAATATCGCCGAGTGGACCTTGGGTATCTATCCATCACTCGGATGGGTAAATCTCAATCTTCATACATAGGCCACAACCTATTCCTTTGGAATACCCGATACATACCTTTATGGCCACCCAGTTACTGACATGACAGTTGATGTGATCAAAGCATCTGTGGGAGATAGTGATTAATATGATCTCACGGTCGAAGAATTAAATCACTACGCTCTGCTGGATATTGCAATGACTGGATCACTTTGCAATACTATGGTCGGGTGTGTCCATCACATCGTTCATCTAATGAAGTGACCTCGTTGTCAGTTGACGTTAAAGTATGTCCGTGATTAGGAAACCTCGATCATTATCTTCCCAACGAACTAGTCTTCTATAGGACACTAGGGACTTGGTTTGTTTACATACCACACGTGTATCAATGTTTCCGATTGATACCGTTATACCATGGTATAAAACTACTACTAACTAATGAGATATGTCAATAAAGATATATTTATTATTGGTCTTTAGGGCATATCTCCTTCATGCCGTTGAGTTCTTCCTAAGGTTCTAGCTTCTTTCGGATAGGGTTTCATTTTCGAAATCCCAACCCTTGGGGCTCTCCCAACCTATCTCAGTATGATCGTTTTCTGAAAATTTGGCTACTTTGTAGTGTGAGAAATGTGGATTCTTTACCTTTTCCCCTTCCTCCGTAGATGAGTCACCCTGAGATGACCGGTGGAAGGAAAAGGGAGGAGCTTTAGTTGATATAGGAATTGATGAAGGAGGGGCAGGAGAAAGCGGCACATGCAAAATGTGTGCCTCTAGAAGATTGGAACCGTATTGATAGAACAAGGTTCTTGCCACTTCTTCGCATGTGTGGACATGGAACGCTGCTACCTGACGACCAACGAACGGGTTAGGCACCTGATTCTTCGTCAACCTGATATTTGTGTTTGGCAAAGGCTGACCAACATCGGGAGTCGGCACCACCAAGGAACTGACCTTGTTGCCATTGGCACTAGTGCCCATTGTTGATCCCATCTCAGTAGATTTTGTAGATGGTTCATCACTGTAACCTTTATGCCTCTTTCTTTGTTTTATGTGTCCTCATCTGGTTCAGAATTTTCTTTGGCTTTGGGTGGAGGAGGAGGAGGAGGTGGATCCCGTGTCCTAGAAACTCTGTGGCCCAACTCAGGAATCACTTGTATCAGGAAGCCCTCCCTATTAACAAAAAGGCGCATCGTGATCATGAGTTTTGACATATCTGGAGTTAGCACCTTAGCCAGCATATCCTTTTCTTTGAACAGGGACAGCTCATCAACCAGCACCGGCGTTCCGATCAATACCAGCGACACCATCAGCTTATATTTGAAGAGCATTTGGGGAGGAATCCCTTTGAGTCCGAGCCACACTGGTTTACGTTCATGAATAGATTGGGGTACTTGTTCCAATTCCATGACCACAACATTAATTTTCCTGCAATAAAGTTAAACCCACCATATTTTGGCATAATCTCAGGCTCGAGCCGTTGGTGAAAATTACACTATATTCCCTTTCTTGTATTT
Source organism: Avena sativa (assembly GCA_916181665.1). NCBI lineage: Eukaryota > Viridiplantae > Streptophyta > Magnoliopsida > Poales > Poaceae > Avena > Avena sativa. The sequence continues at coordinate 431,906,638 of OV702296.1, forward strand.
GGGAAACCTACCAACATCCCACTTCACTTCCACCAGTTTCTTGAGGCCCTCAGTAATTTTGAAGACGTGTCTTGGGTTACCCGAGAAAATGGAGCCCTGATATGAAACAAATAATTAGGCCCTCGATGAAATTTTTGGCAATTAAGAAAACACAGGGTTCTATATATTATATATCATGTTGGTGGTATACTTGTTGGAAGAAAATTACATCTTATGAAAAAATCTGTCCTCAGATTTGATAAGTACCAGTACCATCCTTCTAGCATTCCTTGAGACAATGTCTTAAATAAAGTTATATATGCAATGATTGCATTAGGGGAAAAATCAAATCGTTGAAGTGCTGCATTATTAAGGCTATAGCCAGAAGAAAAGTGCAGTCTCTAAAAGCTACTGCAAGAAGAAAACACCTGATCACAAATAGATGCTGGATTTATGGTGCAGGCTGCAGCGTACATGTTCATTGCAACAGCGGATCTATTCTTTGGGAAATCGCTGCATAGCGGCTGCCATTGGAAGACGATGGAGAGAAAGAGAAAAGGAGAGAGAAGCGTGCGTGACTTGGATGGCAGATTCCTAAGCAGCAGTATTGCTCAAAGCAGCATCAATTAGTCCAAACTAAACCGGCTATTAGCAGAACAACGTACTAGATTAACACAGAAATTTGGGGCCCTAATAAGGAGAGGATATCACTGATATACAAGCAAAGAAACGGAAGCGAAAACATCATATTTTGCTTCTCAACACAAGAAGTAGGTGAAACCATGTCTGTCCATAAGAGAAAAACATAGCCTTGTTTGCAGCATCGACATCGATCGATTAAAAAGTACTCTAGGTACCAGTAATACGCTAGATATAAGGCAGTATATGACACAAAGGCAAAGCATCCTCTGCCGGGTTGGATCCGCTCTTCTTTCTCATAGCATCAAGCCTCCGCCGCATCGTCAAGATCCACTACCATCACCTCCCCCTCATAGTCATTGGGGCAAAACACCAGATGGCTGTAGTCCTTTTGCACTTTCCCTTCGTAGGAATCAAATTCAGGTTCGTCGTCCATGTAATCCTCACGTACCTCCACATAGCCCTTGGTGATCAGATCCACACGGACCTTGTCCGCCACCACTGCTCTGTCACCAATCTTCTTCTTGCCCGGCTGACATTCTTCTTCCAGCTGCTTCCTTCTAGCATCAAGCCACCCTGCCCGGAACGCATCGCCGGCGCCGACACCCGGAAGTTGGGCAACGGTGGGGGGCTCAATCAGCCGCAACAAGACTGTGATATCATCATCAGTCAAACGAAGCATGCCTAGGGCGACTTCAGAGGCAGTCTCAGGGTTGGACTCCTTCATGATCCTGTCCACCGCGCCCTCCAGCTGCTCCGGACTCAACGCCTCAGACTCGGGGAAGGATTGCACACGAACTCAATGTTGTTCCGTAGCTCTGCCTCATCCGACAAGAGATTGGCCGCAATAGGCTCCAATAGTTTCGGAAATGCAATACCACACATAGGTTGGGCCCAACGGGTCTATCTCACCGTTTATTTATTAAAGATTCGTGCAAACTATTTTACAAGACCCTTTCACCTCAATCTAGATTCATACGTGATTTATTAGAGATTTAAAACTGCTTTAAATCTTGCAGATACATACACGATTCAATATCAATCGTAGAATAAACATGAAAAACAATCAAATTAAGAGTATTTAAAAAATAAAACCAAAATTAACAAAATTTTGATGATACATACAAATTTCAGCAGACCCAGTCAAGAAATATCCAAGTTTCACTGCCAGGTGGAGCTCGGGTTGTTTCCAACATTTTATGGGGACTTAAGTGTAAATGTGTGGCAGTTATTGACTTCGTGGACTCTACACGAATCTCCAACAATCCTACGATATATGTGATGCCGGGGGACCAACGTACGAGTGGTAAATCCGCTCTCCAATAGCTTGTGAGTCACGGCTGCTGACGCAACATGCACGGGGCGACATAGTTGACATGCCCAATGCTTGACAGGAGACAAATCCGCCGGGAACATGTCCAGCGCATCCACTCCACCGGCGGCCTTCCTTTTCAGCGTCCCCTCCTCGGCTTTCTCCACCGGCACCGCCATAGGTTTCCTGGTGGTGCACGACCCAGTGAAAAAGCGCCCATTTTTTCGCCGGTCACCGACGCGGAACGATTGTGGAGATTTGATGGGGATTGGTCAGGTGTGAGACGCGGAGGCGGTGTCATCTCCATCTATATGAAGAAGCCACAACCCAACCCTAGTCGACACCAATAAGGGTCGGGATAGAATCCACTCTGGCATGGACTCCTACTTCTTTCTTGGCTGCTAACTCAGCACCTGCTTTGAAAGCGGCCGCATCTAAGGCTGTGTTTGGTAGCAAACTATTTTTTTGAAGTATTTCAATAATACTATAGTTTCTCAAAATACTATAGTTTTAATACATTGATGTGTTTGGTTGTCACTAAAAATTGTTGTATTAATACTTCAACATCTTTCAAAACATGTTAATTTTGAAGTATTGGAAAAACAACTCCGGACCCTTTTTTCAAAACTGAAGTATTGCTAGCCAAGGCACTTGGATACTATGGTTTTGCAATACTTCCGTTTGAAAATGATTTTGTTGCCAAACTTGGCCTTAGAGTGAATAAAAGAGAGAACATGAGAAGGGGAAGCATCAGGGGCAGTGGACTCAAAACCCGAATAAAAATCAACCACAATGAAGGCAATAGTAATTGATTGTATTGCTAGATATATATTGTGTATTGCATGATTAAATTGTGAGTCCTTGGGCTGTTATATAGTATCAGATGACTTGGAGCCTAAAATCCTATTACAGATATTATCCTAAGCTACCAAATATAGAAATCAGTGATCTACTCTAATATAATACGGTGGTATACTCTAACAACCCCTGCAGTCGTATCGGTAGTGATGCAACGAGCAGGAGTGTCATAGACGGTCCAACTGGAGCATAAGCCGAAGACACCGACTGGAGAGGGTGCTAGTTGATGGTGTAGTTCGAATGTTTGTTATATAGTTGTCGTTAATGAAGTAGGTGTGGTTGGTGTCGTCGCTGAGGTCGAGGTAAACCACTAGAGTAATAAAATAGTAAAAGGCAGTTGTAGCGGTAGTCAAATGCAAGTAGACGCAACTATAGTTGTGGTAGGAGAGATAGGCGACAAATCGCGCCGAGCTTGCCAAACTTAGGAGCGTGCCAGGATCAAGGCACACATCGGTGTCACCAATACCGGACGTGCGAAGACAGAGACCATCATGAGCCATACGAGCCAGAGTCGGAGAGAGCAGCAGAGAAGACCTCCGTGTACAATCGGTTGCGCGCCATATTGTCCGGAGTATACAAAGTGGTTGCAAAGATAAAATTAAGCACGAGCGGTGCAAATAAAAACTAAACATCGACTCTGGAGGTGAGGTGGTTAACTATGGCGATTGAATTGCAGCGGTAGTAGATATCGGGGATCGAATCCATTTTATTCATCTACATGCAGAAGCGCGGTGACACAGAACACGTTGGCGTCGACGAAGATCTTGATTGGTGGTGGCGGCGACAATGCGGTACGTACGACAGAGTTGTTGGTATAGATTGGTGTCGGTAATGATGACCAGTGACGATGCATATGCGTCCCTTTGTTAATGGAGAAGCGCGTACTCGAGCAAGATTGACCCGGCTCATGTTGGTGAAGACGAGTCAGCGTGGTCGCAACGTGCGGACGGAGAAGCCAGTGATGACACTTGAAGGCGTTTCTTGGAGCACCGCGCACGTCACGGTCATTGGCGACGATTCGTCAGAGATGAGTCGATACCAAGGTTGGAGTACAGGAACGTGATGACGGTATGTGGCAATGGGTGATGCAATCTGATCTATGATCGACGAAAGAAACAGAATCATTGGTCAAGAGGCCGACGACAAATTTTTGATGAAATCTATTGGATGTAATCTACGACTTGCATGGCCCCCGACGGAGACATTGATCTCCGGGGGCGGCACGGTGAAAGCGGTCGGCTAAACCATATGTCAAGAAACGAGAGGCTATGATACCATGAAGGCAATAGTAGTTGATTATATTAATAAATTGATATTACATATTGTGTAATTACATTGTGAGTTGATAGGTTGTTTATATAGTACTAGAAGACTCGGGAACTAAAAAGTCTAGTAAGGATAGAATCCTAACACTAGTACAAACGCGTTACGTAGAGATGTCAATTGCCCATAGGCCTCAGCCGATTTATCGTTCCTGCTTAAGCGCATAGCTTCTAAGAGCACACCACCTGAGCCGATTTTCTTTGCAGCTCTAAGATACGCAACCTCAGAAGGTGCAAAAAGGAAAACACCTCTAATATGTACGAGCTGGAGACGGCTAATATTTTTAACAGCTTGCAAGAACTCCTCAACCTCAGACGGCCTATTCTAGGGGGCATCTCCAATAATCAGGTGATCTGAGTCGGATTCTAACAAAGACCGTCTCCAGAACTAGTGTGCCTCGAAGCAGCTTTTAAAGTGACTGTCTCCAGTGTGTACACCATTTTAAATAATAGTCTGCTAATTCAAACTCGATCATAACTTACATGACACATAATCCTGATTCAACAAACAGATAGACACATTAACTAAAGAACTTATAGCACCTCAATCACGGTAATATTAGCTAGATAGTTGGGTAAATCCATACAAATTTAGTCATTACATGTTATGAGAGTACATACAAAGTGCAGTTCATAAATCAATCAACTAGCAGAACTACTACTCTCTAACAAACCATCATTGCATTTATAATCGGCCTTCCGATGGAAGTTGCTGAACCATAATATATACCTCTCCATTATCTTTTTCATCAAAGCAAAAAATGACCATTCTGTCCTGCTTTGGGTTGAGATTGGATTTGACCCAGCTCCCATCATCATACTAACCATATTTGGCTTTTTGCTCTTCATTTTCCAAACATGAACATCAGTAGGTTCATCAAAGCGATTCTTTAGGTATTTTCTTGTGAACTTAGCTCCGAATATCTGGGAAAGTATAGAGAATTGAAGAATTAGCATGATTTTTATTACTGGAAGTATTTAAATATCATAGGATAGCTTGTTAATAACATGATTAAGAATATATTATCTTACCAGCTTTCTTTTTCATGACGCATGCATATGGCAGCCTATAGATGTAGTACTTGATTTTTGGTAGAAATTCGGGTTCACACTAGTCGAGTCTGCATAAACTTATTTCAGATACATGTCATTTCCAAAAGATTCTGCTTATCAAAATCAGTGCCCCTTGTGTTGAGGCCCTGATGCAACAACACATGAAAATTTCAATGCGGTGGAATATTAGTGTCTACCGTCTAAATACATACAAAATTGACTGCAATTTTGATGTTCTTTTAATACCTCTAAACTCAATCCTCTCAGTGGGCTCTTCATCTGTTGACTGGAATTCAAAACCACCAAAGTTAATGCGAAAACTGTTATCGCTAGACTGCATTAATCTATCGACTGCAGGTTTCCATCTGTTAAATAGATACAGACAGAGAGCATCTTAATACAATCAAGAAACAAGCAGACTAATGAAGTGACAATTAAAATAGACCAATGAAGTGACAATTAAATCTCTATTGCTGGAAGTGACAATTAAATCGCTATTGTTGAAGTGACAATTGTAGATTGTGAGATTTATAAAAGGGGAAAAATTTGGGACAGATATAGGCCAGCTGGGGAGGCTCTCCCGATGTCTGCGTCGGGTCTTTGCATCTCGGTAACCTTGAATCTTAAATTCGAGAAGCAAAATGGCACATTCCATGGCAAAATTTCTAAATCGAACCTACTGATTTAGGGTTTTGGGGGTTTGGTTTTCACGCATACCTACTTCGACGATGAAGGGGTCCTCGGAGGAGAGGGAGAGTGTCGGCATCGCAGAGGACCGGAGGCGGTGGTGGTGGAGAGGCAGGTGACTGGAGGCGGCAGTGGTGGAGGGCGGCGGCGGTAGACAGTGTTCTGGGCGGGTGAGGAAGAACAAAAGTGGCACAGATCTAAAATATTTGTCCAAATATTTTCAGATATTTGCCTGCAAGTACTAGCCTCAGAAGGCTGCAAGTGTAAAAAGTATGTAAGAACATCCGTTCTCCAAATATTTCACATTTTTCCGCCAAATACTTGATGACTAGTAATTTTAAAAGAGCTAATATTCGTAACTTCGGATATATTCGGAACTCTGACGTTTGATTATCATAAAATTTGAGAATTATTCATAATGTAAAGGAAAATAAAGGTGTGTATATATGCTTGCTAGAGTAAATCGAGTCCTCTAAGACTAAATGAGGTTCCTAAATTGAAGAAAATAATTGGCGTAGTACAAACCTTGGATCTTTACCATGAAAGGCATGATGAATAGTGTTCATGCGCGTTGCAACGAAATAAGGTGCAACTGTTTTGAATTTGACTAATTCAAATGTTTAATCATGCAGTGAGATCATTTGGTTACTTAACTATGAAATTTTCACCAATATAACCTTTTTTATGTATTCTTTCAAGGAAATCTCGTTGAGTGATTATACAGACGTTCACATGAAGGGAATATGCCCGAGAGGCAATAATAAAGTGGTTATTATCTTATTCCATGTTTATGATAAATATTTATTTTGCATGTTATAATTGTATTAATTGGAAACATTAATACATGTGTGTTTAATAAACAAAATATAAAGTTCCTAGTGTTGGGTCCGCAGCATAGAAAACAAAAAATTTCCTACGGTGTGAACTACACGCCAAGATCTATCTACTTGGTACAAAGCAACGGGTGGACATACATCCAACAAGAACTTACCCTCGTAGACAACGAGCTTTGTTAACGAGTAGGAACTCGTGGTTGATGTAGTCGTACACTTGCCGATCTCAAGATCGTGAGGAAGTCCGAGCACCGCAACTCAGCAGCGCATCCGCACTCGCACACACGTTCAAGCCACCGGACAACCTCCACCTCCTCGCTCCAGCGATCTAGCGGAAGCAGCAACTCCTTCTAGACGAAATGCCACTGGAAACATGTATCTCGCTAATCCGAGACCATGGGGAAATAATTCTAGAGGGGGAGAGAGATCCTTCACAAGGAGGTGTGTGGATGGAGGGAATGGGTGGCCTTTTATAGGAGGAGGGGGGGTGCCCCCTCTCTCCATGGCCGGCGCATGAGGGGGTGACCCCTCACCTCCCCCATTCATGTGGTGGTAACCCCTCCACATTAAAATGCCTCTTCACATTCCCTTTTAAAGTCTCCACTTTAAATGCATTGAATTTCTCCAAATTTAATGCTCTCTCATTTAATAAAACTCTTTTTATTAAATTTATTCAGAATTTTGTTAATTACTTTAATTAACAAACATTCACATATAGCCCCTTGCAATATTTCAATATCACATGCAGAACCACCTTCTGCAATTTCACCCGAAACAATTTCCGGTTTCTATTGAAACAATTCCTGCGCTTTGCAATTCTTTCGTCTGAAACATATGTGCTCCAAAATGGTGTCCGGTAACTCTTAAGTGTGCCACCCTATGGTTCGCGAATAATGCAGACATGATCGAGACCCTTCTCCGATCAATAATCAACAGCAGGACCTGGAGATAAGTACTGACTCCTACACATTCAACGATGACTCCTGTGATCGTGAGAATCTTTAACGCTTGTAACTAAATCCCTTTGTCTCTCGATATATTACATGTCCGAGATTCGATCATCGGTATCTCCATACCTAGTTTGATCTCGTTACCGACATGCACTCTTTTCTCGTTCCCGTGATATAACATTCTAGTGATCACATCACTTGCTTGCAAGCTATCCTAATGGGATATCACCGAGAGGGCCCAATGTATATCTATCCGTCATCTGGATTGACAAATTCCACTCTTGATCCATGAGCCTCAACATAACACCTTCGTAGTACTGAACCCATCTTTATAGTCACCCTGTTACGGTGTGACGTTTGATGTTATCAAGATACTCTTCCGGTGTTAGCAATTAACATGATCTCATGGTCTAAGGATAAAGATTACTTCGTATGATGTTATAGCAATATAAATATAATGACTTGATCGTAATGCTATACTTCGGATGAATGTTCATCACATCATTCCACCAATGGTGTGACCTTGTCATTAACAACATCCAATGTCCATGATCAGGAAACCTTGATCATCCTGTTAATCAACAAGCTAGTCTATAAGAGAGGCATGACTAGGAACCCTTTTTGTTTATTAAACACACATGTATTGATGTTTCCGAATCAATACATTTCTAGCATGTAAAATAAACATCTATCATGTATAAGGAATATATAATAACAACTTTATTATTGCCTCTCAGGACATATTTCCTTCAGTCTCCCACTTGCACTAGAGACAATAATCTAGTTCACATAGTGATAAATCTAACACCCATAGAGTTCTGGTGTTGATCATGTTTTGCCCTAGGGAGAACTTTAGTCAACGGATCTGCTACATTTAGGTCCGTGTGTACTTTACAAATCTTTATATCTCCATCCTTGACATGCTCACGGATGGAGTGAAACTGACGCTTAATATGTTTGGAATTCTTGTGAGACCTTGGTTCCTTTGTGTTGGCTATGGCTCCATTGTTGTCACAATAGATCACCATCGGGTCCAACGCACTGGGAACCACACCCAGTTCTGTAATGAACTCTTTCATCCAAACTACCTCCTGCGCCGCTTCTGAAGCAGCAACATATTCCGCCTCTGTTGTTGATCCAGCCACCACAGGTTGTTTGGAACTCCTCCTACTAACTGCTGCTCCGTTCAAGAGACATACGTATCCGGATTGAGACTTAGAGTCATCCGGATCGGTGTCAAAGCTAGCATCAACATAACACTTAGCGACTAGCTCTTCTTCACCTCCGTATATGAGAAACATATCCTTAGTTCTTCTCAAGTACTTGAGGATGTTCTTTACCGCTATCCAGTGTTTCCGAACCTGGATCAGATTGGTACCTACTAGTGAAACTAATAGCATGTCCCACATCTGGTCTTGTACATAGCATGGCATACATAATAGAGCCTCTGGCCAAGGCATAGAGGATCTTATCCATCATCTCTCTTTCTTCCGCCGTAGCCGAACTTTGAGTCTTACTCAATGTCTTGCCTTGCAACATAGGTAAGAACCCCTTCTTACTTTCGTCCATATTAAACTTATTTAATATCTTATCAAGGTATGTACTCTGCGATATCCCAATTAGGCGCCTTGATCTATCTCTATAGATTTTAATGCCTAATATATATGACGCTTCACCAAGGTCTTTCATCGAAAATTTGCTGTTTAGATAACTTTTAACACTGTTTAAAAGATCTATATCATTTCCAATCAATAATATGTCATCCACATATAATATCAGAAATGCCACATTGCTCCCACTCACTTTCTTGTAAATACAAGCCTCTCCATAAGTTTGGACAAATCCAAACTCTTTGATCACCTCATCAAAGCGGAGATTCCAACTTCGTGATACTTGCTTTAGTCCATAGATGGATCGCTGAAGTTTGCACACCTTATTAGCATCCTTAGGATCGACAAAACCCTTAGGCTGTATCATATACAACTCTTCTTCAATCTTACCATTGAGGAACGCAGTTTTTACATCCATCTGCCATATTTCATAATCGAAATATGCAGCAATTCGTAACATAATCCTAACCGATTTAAGCATCGCTACGAGAGAGAATGTCTCATCGTAGTCAACTCCTTGAATTTGTCGAAACCCTTTTGCGACAAGTCGAGCCTTATAGATGGTCACGTTACCATCAGCATTAGTTTTCCTTTTGAAAATCCATTTATTCTCAATGGCCTTTCGGTCATGAGGTAAGTCCACCAAGTTCCAAACTTGGATCTCGTACATGGATTCCATCTCGGATTTCATGGATTCTAGCCATTTGTTGGAATCCGGGCTCATCATCGCTTCTTCATACGTCGCAGGGTCATCCATTTCATCAACCATGAAATTCACAACAGGATTGCCGTATAGTTCAGGAGCTGCACGTGTCCTGCTTGACCTGCGAGGTTCGGTAGTGTCCTCTTTCGGAGTTTCATGATCATTATCATTAGCTCTCTCTTCATCAGGTGAAGTCAACTCCGAAACAACTTCCGGTGCTGTGCCACTCGCCATTCCATGAAGAGAAGGTTCAATAACCTCTTTGAGTTCTACCTTCCGACTACTCACACCTTTCGCGAGAAACTCCTTCTCAAGAAAGGATCCATTCTTGGCAACAAAAACCTTGCCCTCGGATCTGTGATAGAAGGTATACCCAATTGTTTCCTTAGAGTATCCTATGAAGACGCATTTTTCCGCTTTGGGTTTGAGTTTATCCGGTTGAAGTTTCTTCACATAAACATCGCATCCCCAAACCTTAAGAAATGACAGCTTAGGTTTGTTTCCAAACCATAATTCATACGGTGTCGTTTCAACGGATTTAGATGGTGCCCGATTTAAAGTGAATGCATCTGTTTCCAGTGCATAACCCCAAAATGACAGAGGTAAGTCAGTCAGAGACATCATAGATCGAACCATATCCAATAAGGTACGATTACGACGTTTCGACACACCATTATGTTGTGGTGTTCCGGCAGGCGTGAGTTGTGAAACTATTCCATACTCTTTCATGTGTGTGCTAAACTCATAACTTAGATACTCTCCTCCACGGTCAGACCGTAGAAACTTGATCTTTCTATTACGATGATTTTCCACTTCATTCTGAAATTCCTTGAACTTTTCAAAAGTTTCAGACTTGTGTTTCATCAAATAGATATACCCATATCTACTCAAATCATCCGTGAAAGTAACAAAATAACGATATCCACCTCGTGCCGACACACTCATTGGTCCACACACATCAGTATGTATGATTTCCAATAGATCTGTCGCCCGTTCCATTGAACCGGAAAACGGTGTTCTAGTCATCTTGCCCATAAGGCATGGCTCACATGTATCAAATGATTCAAAATCAAGTGATTCCAAAAGTCCATCAGAATGGAGTTTCTTCATGCGTTTAATGCCAATATGACCTAGACGGCAGTGCCACATATATGTAGACATATCATCATCAAGTTTAATCTTTTTAGCATTAACATTATGAATGTGCGTAATATTACTATCGAGATCCAATAGAAATAAACCATTCAACATAGGTGCATGACCATAAAAGATATCATTCTTATAAATCGAACAACCATTGTTCTCAGATTTAAAGGAATGACCACTTTGCATCAAACACGATCCAGATACAATGTTCATGCTCAGTGCAGGCACCAAATAACAATTATTTAGGTTTATAACTAATCCCGATGGCAAATGGAGAGGTAGCGTCCCGACGGTGATCACATCAACTCTTGATCCATTGCCGACCCGCATCCTGACCTCATACCTTGCTAGTTGTCGCTTGTACCGTAGCCCTTGAACCGAGTTACATATATTAGCAACCGATCCGGTATCAAATACCCAGGTGCTACTGCGAGTACTAGTCAAGTACACATCAATAACATGTATATCACATATACCTTTGTTTGCCTTGCTGGACTTCTTGTCCGCCAAATACTTGGGGCAGTTGCGCTTCCAATGGCCAGACCCCTTGCAATAGTAGCACTCGGTGTCAGACTTAGGGCCAGCTCGGGGTTTCTTTTCAGGCGTGGCAAGAGACTTGCCACCCTTCTTTCCCTTGTTCTTGCCTTTCGTGTCCTTCTTGAAACCGGTGGTCCTATTGATCATCAACACTTGATGTTCTTTCCTAATCTCCACTTCTGAAGTCTTAAGCATTGGCAGAAGCTCGGGAAGAGACTTCTTCATGCCCTGCATATTATAGTTCATCACGAAGCTCTTGTAGCTAGGTGGCAGAGATTGGAGAACATGATGTATGCCTAAGTCAATGGGAATCGTTATTCCCAATGACTCCTGTGATCGTGAGAACCTTTAACGCTTGTAACTAAATCCCTTTGTCTCTCGATATATTACATGTTCGAGATTCGATCATCGGTATCTCCATACCTAGTTTGATCTCGTTACCGACATGCACTCTTTTCTCGTTCCCGTGATATAACATTCTAGTGATCACATCACTTGCTTCCAATCTATCCTAATGTGATATCACCGAGAGGGCCCAGAGTATATCTATCCGTCATCTGGATTGACAAATTCCACTCTTGATCCATGAGCCTCAACATAACACCTTCGTAGTACTGAACCCATCTTTATAGTCACCCTGTTATGGTGTGACGTTTGATGTTATCAAGATACTCTTCCGGTGTTAGCAATGAACATGATCTCATGGTCTAAGGGTAAATATTACTTCGTATGATGTTATAGCAATATAAACATAATGACTTGATCGTAATGATATACTTAGGATGAGTGTTCATCACATCATTCCACCAATGGTGGGACCTTGTCATTAACAACATCCAATGTCCATGATCAGGAAACCTTGATCATCCTGTTAATCAACAAGCTAGTCTATAAGAGAGGCGTGACTAGGAACCCTTTTTGTTTATTAAACACACATGTATTGATATTTCCGAATCAATACATTTCTAGCATGTAAAATAAACATCTATCATGTATAAGGAATATATAATAACAACTTTATTATTGCCTCTCAGGGCATATTTCCTTCACCTAGTAATGCCTCTCATATAAACTAGCTCGTTGATTAACAAGATGATCAAGGTTTCCTGATCATGGATATTGGATGTTGTTAATAACGAGGTGACAATATTGGTGGAATGATGTGATGGACATTCATCCGAAGTATAGCATTACGATCAAAGTCATTATGTTTATATTGCTATAACATCATACGGAGTAATCTTAGTCCTTAGACCATGAGATCATGTTAATTGCTGACACCGGAAGAGTATCTTGATAACATCAAACGTCACACCGTAATAGGGTGACTATAAAGCTGGGTTCAGTGCTACAAAGGTGTTATGTTGAGGCTGATGGATCAAGAGTGGGATTTGTCCATCCCGATGACGGATAGATATACTCTGGGCCCTCTCGGTGATATCACATTAAGATAGCTTGCAAGCAAGTGATGTGATCACTAGAATGTTATATCACGGGAACGAGAAAAGAGTGCATGTCGGCAACGAGATCAAACTAGGTATGGAGATACCGATGATCGAATCTCGGACATGTAATATATCGCGATACAAAGGGATTTAGTTACTAGCGTTAAAGGTTCTCACGATCACATAAGTCATCGTTGAATGTGTGGGAGTCAGTACGGATCTCCAGGTCCTGCTGCTGATTATTGATCGGAGAGGGGTCTCGATCATGTCTGCATTATTCGCGAACCGTAGGGTGACACACTTAAGGGATACCGACACTATTTGGAGCAAATATGTTTCAGATAAAGATTTAAGAAAGCGTTGGAATTATTTCAATAAGACACCAAAACTGTTTCGGGTGAAATTGCTGAAATTGGTTCTGCATCTAATATTGAAATGTTGCAGGGGGTTTTATGTGAATGTTTGTTAATTAAAGTAATTAACAAAATTCTGAATAAAATTAATAAAATAGTTTTATTAAGTGAGATAGCATTAAATTTGGAGAAATTTAATGCATTTAAAGTGGAGACTTTAAAAGAGAATGTGAAGGGGCAAATTTATGTGGAGGGAGTTAGCACCACATGAATGAGGAGGTGAGGGGTCACCCCTTGGGCGCCGGCCATGGGGAGGGGCACCCCCTTCTCCTATAAAAGGCCCCCCTCTCACACCTTCACACACACACCTCCTCGTGAAGGATCTCTCTCCCCCTCTAGTATTATTTCCCCATGGTCTCGGATTAGTGAGATACATGTTCCCGGTGGCTTTATCTGGAAAGGAGTTGCTGCTTCCGCTGCTTTGCTAGAGTGATGGACGGAGGTTGTCGGGGTACCGGATGTGTCTGTGATCACGGATGCACCACTGCTTTGCGGTGCTGGACTTGGTGGTGCTAGACTTGCTGGAGCTAGATCTGATGGACGTGCTGGAGCCGGACCTGCTGGACTTCATCACGATCTTGAGATCGGCAAGCGTACGACTACATCATCCACGAGTTCCTACTCGTTAACAAAACTCGTTGTCTTCGAGGGTAAGTTCTCCATGGATGTATATCCACCTGTTGCTCTGTATCTAGTAGATAGATCTTGGCGTATAGTTCTCATCGTAGGAATTTTTTTGTTTTCTATGCTACGAACCCCAACAGTGGTATCAGAGCCTGATCTATGCGTAGGTGCTTTGCACGGGTAATACACATATGTTTATATGTGGGCGATGATGATCATGTTATTGCATCTTTCATGTATTTTGGATATTGGTGGCATAGTGGGATGAAGCGGCCCGGACCAACCTTACATGTCATCGCACATGAGACCGGTTCCACGACTGACATGCAACTAGTTTTGCATAAGTGGCTGACGGGTGTCTGTCTCTCCTACTATAGTCAATATCTGATTTACTACGAGTTTCTAATAACTTGGTTATCCTCGTTGTGGTTCCACGTTCGTAGGTAAGACCGGTTCTATCTCCGAAAGCCCTAAGCCACGTAAAACTTGCAATGGATAAATTAGAGGCGTCTAGTTTAGATCGTTGCTGGGCTAGTGTCATGATATGGTAATGTTGTAAGTTGATACTCTTACAATACACGTAATGTTTAAGTTCCATAGACCTTGGCCTTACACACAAAGGAATGATAGAGATCATACCACGATGCATATGATGGTGATCAAATGAATGGACCATATCATTCCACTTTACACATATGATGTTCGCATCTTATATTGCTTGTTTGGCGTTTTAGTAGCATTTTAAGATGATTCCTCATTTAGATATCAAGATAAAAATGTGTTCTTCCTTAAGTATGCACCGTTCTATGGATCGTGTTTTGAGACATCACGTGATGATCGGGTGTACTCGACTCTACGCTTTCATACAACGGGTGTAAGACTAGCGAGCCTAGCATGTACATACATGGCCTCGGAACACGGACCGAAAGGTTAAGCATGAGTCATATAGTTGATATGATGGCCATATTGATGCTCTCCTTTGAAGCTACACCGACTCACGTGATGATCGGACTTGGTGTAGTGGATTTGGTTCATGTAATCACCAAAAAGGCACGAGGGATGTCGTTTTTGAGTGGGAGTTCATTTCTAATTTGGATTAGTCGAACTCAATTTGTCATAAACTAAATCGAAGTGAATTTGCATAGTTTGTTGTAGTCATTGGCGTCTGTTCACTACCGTATGCTTAGTTTCAATTGAGATAATAGAACTATAGAATTCTGGATATTTACTTTACGAACTAGTATCGTATTGTTTTGAATGTCAATTTAAAGTTTATAAGTCCTATTGCAAACTTTCAGCAAACTCTATTTACTCCATGAACTTTAATAAGTAGTATTAAATCAAGAGTAAGAATTCCAATGTTAGTATCTAAAGTATCATGTTTGCCTCCATGATTATTGATATTCAAAAGTTGTTTTAATATCAAGGTTATATAGGAGCTGAAAATTGTTTCAGAAACCATAATGTGTGAAAGATATTGTGATATCTGAAACAATGTTTTTGGTTGCATTATGATAGAGTATAATTTAGCAAAATACATGTTCTCATATTGTATGAGAATTTGTAAAGGATGGAGATGCTAAGCATCCGGATCTCCCAAAAAGGTTTTGGGAACTAACATTATACTCGCGATTCTTCCTTATAGGCTATAGTAACTTGATCATGAAAGTTGTCATGATAAGGATGAATAGAAGATGTAACTAAAATGTTTACTAAAAGATTACTAAAGAATGGATTTTTGATAGAACACCAAACATTTGATGATGGTGATCCACTTCAAAGTGCAAGTTCAAAGGTATTAGTATTTGACTATATACACTTTGTACTATGTGTCATGTGAATGACACCACTATTGATGTTGATAGATTCTTTTAAAAGAAAAGGAATTGTTGAAAGAGAATCTATAAAATATTTGGCAGAAAAGAAAAGGTTGGAGACGTCCAACTTAGGTATATAGAAGATATACATGCTATGGTTGTATTCCTTGCTTGTTAAACACTGTGGTTCTAAGGTATTG
The DNA here is from genome assembly GCA_916181665.1 of Avena sativa. Classification (NCBI taxonomy): domain Eukaryota; kingdom Viridiplantae; phylum Streptophyta; class Magnoliopsida; order Poales; family Poaceae; genus Avena; species Avena sativa. Next base: position 431,922,766 of record OV702296.1, read on the forward strand.
GATACCGGTGTTGGATACCGAATTGGTTGGTATGAAGTGTCATACAGGACAACGCAATTCATGAACTGCAATGGCCTAAGTAACTAGCAAGAGAATAAGTGATGATGTTCATCAAAAACAAATAAAGTGTTATTGTGTTTTTCATTGTCGTCAAACCTAGCCTTCAAGATTTGTTTTAATAATTCTTATTTTGTTCCGGTATTACAAGAACAATGGTTGTTCAAATAATTACCATATTCCATAAAGGATGGATGAACTTTTACAAGTCTAGTGGGAGAAATCACATCCATAAACACTATTGCTAAAATGTCACAAGACAAATGATTGAAAGATCACTTATGAAGTGACATCGCTGTTTAAATTATATTGGAAAGAAAACATGAAGAAACTCCATGTTGATGGATTTTTGGAGTCTTTGATTTTGATCAATTGACGCTTGTGAGACTTTCCTTGAGATAATTGAAACTCCGTCCATACGCCAAAGAGGAATGGATGACTAACTTATTGGATATTATACATATTGATGCATATAGTCCATTATATGTAGCCATATGCGATGGATCTTTTTGCTTTATATGCTTTCTCCAGAAATTTGAGTGAATATATCTATATATTTACTTAATAAGGAAGAAGTATGAAACATTTGAAAATTGTTCAAAGACATTCAAGATGAAGTGAAAAATCATTGTAACAAGAAAATAAAAGAGTTTATGATTTGCTCATAAAGGAAGATATTTGAGTTACATGTTTAGGAAAACACTTAAGATTTGAGGAATTGTTCCATGATTTGTGTTTTCCGGTAAACCATAGGAGTATGGCATATTCAAGAGATGAAATCAAACCATGTTTGACATGGTAAGATCAAGGGTGTCATTTATAAAACTGCCATTATGTTTTAAGGATTGAAGCTTTAGAGACTACCGCTTTTACACTGAAAAGAGCACCATCGTGATCCGTTGAAATGACACCATATAAGTTATGGTTTGGGATAAAACCCGAATTGTATTTTCTTAAATTTTGGTATGCTATGCATAAGTAAAATGTTTACAACCAAAGTCGGATAAGCACGTCTTTGTAGGTTATCCCAAAGACTTTGTTGGGAATTTCTCCATAACACCGAGGACAAAAGAGTTTGTTACTTGGAACGTCAAGTTTCTTGAGAAGGATTTTTTCGTGAAAAGTTAAGTGGGAGGACAATAGAACTTTGATAAGGTTGTTGAACCTTAGCTATATGTGCTAAGTAGCGCAGTGCCGGAAAGTGTCCCGGTGGCGGCCACAATGGTCATGGCTCCTGTGATTACAAAGGGTGTGATCTCGGAGATTAGAGTTCCTATTGAACCGTGTGGGTCGGTAAGAATCAAATAATGTGATTTGATAAGCAAGTCGTTATTGTTTTGACAATGATGAACCGACTACATGCAAAGAAGCGATGATGGGCCCTGACTCCATAAAATGACTAGAAGTCATAGAATCCGTGATAGTATCCATACACGAGAAATCAAGTTTCTGAACTTGGAAGAGCCTCCGGAAAGGCGTGAAGCCTATTGGTCGTGTTTAGATCTATAAAGAAATAGACATGGATGTTTAACATCTATGAAATAGTTGACATGTCGGAAAGAAGTTTACGACAATGTTCAAGGAGTTGACTATGACAAGATTTGATCTTTCATAGCGATATTTAGTCTTGACGGATTAATGTAGCAACCACTACATATAATTTGATGTATGATAGTTGAATAAACAAAACAAGGTTCTTATAATAGAATGGTTACCTAGGACGTGTACATGACATGGTCCAAAGGGTTTTGTTAATTCAAAGGATGCTAAAAGGGCATGCAAACTTTAATAGTTGAAGTCAGCATAACGGAGTTGGAATATTCACCATGATGAAAATGTTGAAGGAGTTTAATTTCATCGGATATGATGAAGATGCTTGCATTTGCAAGAAATTAAGTGGGAGTGCTGAGAAATATTTCTAATACATTATGTAGAGGATATATTCTTGATTGGAAATGATGTATCTTGTACTGACACAAGTTAAGAATTTCATTAAAATAAGATTTCGATGAAAGACTTGGGCAAAACCAGAATATTAGGCATCAATACCTATATGGATAGATTGAGGCGCTAATATGGTTGTGCCAGACATACATATATGAGATATTGAAAGGGTTCAATATGGAAACATCAAGAAAGGTTCTTGCTGCATGGAAAGGATTGTATCAAGATTCAAGTGTTTCAACACTTGGTGAGTAAAATCACATGAAGATTTTGATCGATTATACCGTGATATGTATATATCCAGATATGTCCTATGCTCTAAATGTTATGAGCACATACCAGAATGATTCATAATATGATCATTGGACGATAGTAAAGATATTCTTATGAGCTTTGGAAGAACTAAGAATATATCATGTATAAGTGACAAATAGTTAAAAAGAGTTCATTGTAAAGTGTTACATTGATACTAGTTTTGTCACAAGATACAAAATTAAAAATTTATCTCAAATTAGACTATGGGTGGCACAATATATTGGAAAGGATGTTCCATGATGGATTTGGATGAGTTCCAAAGTTGAAACATTGTGATGGATACTACAACAAAAGGGTAAGTATATGACTACTATAGTAGCAGCAAAGGAGGGCATTTGTGTTATGTAGTTTGTTATCAAACTAGGTGTGGTTCAAAGTGGGCTAATACTATGAAGATATATTGTATGACAATAATATCAACATATTTTAACCCGGACGAACTAAAGGTCTCACCAAAGGACCAAATTTATACAATGGCATCTCATTTGAGAATGAGTGATGTGTAGAGACACAAAGACATGCAAATACACGCGGATCTGAAACTATCAGATCCAGAGATTATGTTAACCACTAGCAATCGCGTATATGCAACACCAGAAAGCCATAGGTGTTCAATACGCAAAGTTTTTTCAAACTAGATTATTGACTCGAGACTGAAGGGAATATGCCTGAGAGGCAATAATAAAGTGGTTATTATCTTATTCTATGTTTATGATAAATGTTTATTTTGCATGCTATAATTGTATTATTTCGAAACGTTAATACATGTATGTTTAATAAACAAAATATAAAGTTCCTAGTAATGCCTCTCATATAAACTAGCTCGTTGATTAACAATATGATCAATGTTTCCTGATCATGGACATTGGATGTTGTTAATAATGGGGTCACAACATTGGTGGAATGATGTGATGGACATTCATCCGAAGTATAGCATTACGATCAAAGTCATTATGTTTATATTGCTATAACATCATACGGAGTAATCTTAGTCCTTAGACCATGAGATCATGTTAATTGCTGACACCGGAAGAGTATCTTGATAACATCAAACGTCACACCGTAATAGGGTGACTATAAAGGTGGGTTCAGTGCTACAAAGGTGTTATGTTGAGGCTTATGGATCAAGAGTGGGATTTGTCCATCCCGATGATGGATAGATATACTCCGGGCCCTCTCGGTGATATCACATTGAAATAGCTTGCAAGCAAGTGATGTGATCACTAGAATGTTATATCACGGGAACGAGAAAAGAGTGCATGTCGGCAACGAGATCAAACTAGGTATGGAGATACCGATGGTAGAATCTCGGACATGTAATATATTGCGAGACAAAGGGATTTAGTTACTAGCGTTAAAGGTTCTCACGATCACATAAGTCATCCTTGAATGTGTGGGAGTTAGTACGGATCTCTAGGTCTCGCTACTGATTATTGATCGGAGAGGGGTCTCGATCATGTCTGCATTATTCGCGAGCCGTAGGGTGACACACTTAAGGGATACCGACACCATTTGGAGCAAATATGTTTCAGATAAAGATTTAAGAAAGTGCTAGAATTATTTCAATAGACACCAAAACTGTTTCGGGTGAAATTGCTGAAATTGGTTCTGCATGTAATATTGAAATATTGCAGGGAGGTTTATGTGAATGTTTGTTAGTTAAAGTAATTAACAAAATTCTGAATAAAATTAATAAAATAGTTTTATTAAATGAGAGAGCATTAAATTGGAGAAATTTAATGCATCTAAAGTGGAGACTTTAAAAGAGAATGTGAAGGGGCAAATTTATGTGGAGGGAGTTACCACCACATGAATGAGGAGGTGAGGGGTCACCCCTTGGGCGCCGGCCATGGGGAGGGGCACCCCCTTCTCCTATAAAAGGCCCCCTCTCACACCTTCATACACACACCTCCTCGTGAAGGACCTGTCTCCCTCTCTAGTATTATTTCCCCATGGTCTCAGATTAGCGAGATACATGTTCCCGGTGGCTTTATCTGGAAAGGAGTTGCCCGTTCCGCTTCTTTGCTAGAGTGAAGGATGGAGGTTGTCGGGGTACCGGACGTGTGTGCGATCATAGATGCACCGCTGCTTTGCGGTGCTGGACTTGGTGGTGCTGGACTTGCTGGAGCTAGATCTGAGGGACGTGTTGGAGCCGGACCTGCTGGACTTCATCACGATCTTGAGATCGGTAAGCGTACGACTACATCATCCACGAGTTCCTACTCGTTAACAAAACGCGTTGTCTTCGAGGGTAAGTTCTCCATGGATGTATATCCACCCGTTGCTCTGTATCTAGTAGATAGATCTTGGCGTATAGTTCTCATCGTAGGAATTTTTTGTTTTCTATGCTGCGAACCCCAACATCACATGTATTCAGAAATCTGGATTTTGTTAATCCTAAATTTTGAGAATAATTCATAATTTAAAGGCAAAGAAAGGTGTTTACACATGCTCGCTAGAGTGAAATTCAGTCCTAAGAGTACATAAGGTTCATACATCAAAGAAAATATATGGCATAGTACATATATACATCGAAGAGTGAAATTGAGTCCTAAGAGTAAATGAGGTTCATAAGAGAAATAAGGTGCAACTATTTTGAATTTTACTAATTCAAATGTTTAATGCCGATGGGAGATCATTTAGTTACTTCAATATGAATTTTCCACCAATTTAAATTCTTATTGATGTATTCCTTGACAATTATAATATAATCGAGCACTAGAATTATTTGGTAGTATCAATGAGCATGATCAATAATATAATTGAATACTAGAAATTTTAAGGAACTTCATATAAAGGAGTAGATTAATATATATATATATATATATATAGACGACGTTCACCAGAGACAACACAGATATATTATCATACATGCAACCACGAAATAATTAACTTAAACAAAATATAAGTAGGGGCAGCAGCAGGAGGGACACATAGATGCCTAGCACAGGCAGCAGAAGGAGCATGCATCAGCCTACTCGAGGGGAAACAGGCCAGTCCTAACATATCCCTAGAGGAATTTGTCCAAGGCTGCGTGTTGTGCCAAGGTCTTTGGCTGGTGCCTTCAGCCTCAGCTTTTTCCAACGTCCATCGTGTGCTGGATCATATTGTTGAGGTCCATGTCGATGGCTTTACCACCGAATGGGAAAAACAGTTCCCCCCTACAGTAGAAACAGATTTGCCCACACCGTAACCGCCTCAGCACGGAGCGACTCTTGTTGTCCCTAGAGTATTTGCTAGACTCCATGTCATCACAATCCTCTTGTTGATTTCAAGAACATAACTTAGAACTTATACATATGATGAATTGTATTACAACTCAAGAATTGACAACATATGTAGGAAAATATTAAATTTATATCAAAGAGAATGTTTCTCATCAATATATAGTGTGATCAGTTCATATATCATTTTATCTCAACAAAATGACAATTAATTGGATCAGAGTATATGTAGAACAAATATTGCATCCTCATAAGTTTCTTTAGGGATGGCGTAAGTGAACCAAGTACCAATTGCACAACCTATTTCTTATACATTGCCCCGGATTCGCTAACTCATCCCTGAAAAAATCTGACACCAATGTGTCCGATACGTTACAAACGTATCTATAATTTTTGATGTTCCATGCTTGTTTTATATCTACTTTCTTATGTTTTGTCCATACTTTGAAGTACTTTTACACATTTTATGGAACTAACCTATTAACAAGATGCCACATTGCCAGTTGGCTGTTTTCTTCTATTTTTGGTTCCAGAAAAGCCAGAAAATAAATATTCTCGGAATTGGACCGGACAAAAGCCAAAATCGATATTTTACCGGAAGACTCACGGAGCCAGAAGACGACACAGAGAGGGGCCAGGGGCTGGCCACACTACTTGGTGGCGCGGGCCAGGCCAGGCCCTGCCAGGGGGTGGAGTGGGCCCCTCCGACCTCCACCGACCTTGCCCCTTCGCCTATATATGCCTCACGGGACAAAAACCCTAAGTACAAGATCAGAATTCCACGAAAAGTTCCGCAGCGCTGCCGCCACCGAAGGGGATACTCGGGGGACAGAAAGTCTCTATTCTGGCACCCTGCCGGGATGGAGAAGTACCCCCGGATCCATCTCCATCGATCTCCACCACCATCTCCAACGCCATTGCTGATTCCCATGATGATAAGGGAGTAGTTCTTCCTCGAGGCTAAGGGTTCTAACGGTATCTATGTGTTCATCTCTCTCTCAATGCATGATCGTATTGTGATCATGAGTTTTGTAATCAAGTAGATCAACCTTGCTACTCAAGTGCTTTAATAGATCTCTGCTCTCCCCATGTGTGTGAAAGTGACAGCGTGCACACCATGGTGGCACTTAGGCTAGAGATTACAAATACTTGTTATGAGTTATATTTGGAGTTGGATGTCTCTATGAAATTGTGGTGTTTGTTGGAACCATCTAGCGCTCAAGGTGATAGTGAGGGGTTATCTAGATGGGGAAAGCGAACTTTAAGGTGAGCTGTTATAGCCCTACCATGGATTAGAGTGTCCAACCGAAGAGTAGTTCAAAGTAGTATCGTAAAGAGAAGATATTTATATGAGAGTGTTAACTAGTGAAAGTATGATCCCTAGGCCTTGTTTCTAAGCATTGAAACACCATTTTCAACTAGATCTGTTACATGTTTGCTTGCTTCCATCTTTATTTCAGATTGCCTTTAGTATCTTCCTACCCGTCAAGCTCTTTTCTGGCACCGTTACCACTTATAATTATCCATACCACTTGTATTTCACTATTTCTTCGCCGAACTAGTGCACCTATAAACCTGAAAAGTGTATTGGGTGTGTTGGGGACACAAGAGACTTCTTGTATCTTGATTGCAGGGTTGCTTGAAAGGGATACCTTTGACCACTTCCTCCCTGAGTTCGATAAACCTTGGGTATCCACTTAAGAGAAACTTGTTGTTGTTCTACAAACCTCTGCACTTGGAGGCCCAACAACTTTCTAAAAGAATAGAAGTGCGTAGACATCAAGCTATTTTCTGGCGCCGTTGCCGGGGAGGTAAGGTAAAAGGTACTCACATCCTCCGGTGTGAGTGCTCGAAGTTATTTCCTTTAGATTCTTGAATTTTGTCTTTTTGTTTCTTGTTTTCACTAGTTAGGCTTAATGGAAAACAACAAAAAAATTAGAGAGCTTCATAGTATTTATCTTGAGTTAGGACATGAAGTGTTTGAAGAGAAAATTAAAAAACCTATGGAACTTTATTTGCATGTGAATAGCAATGTTGTTAGTATGAATTCTTTGGACACCATTATTGCTAATGCTATGGAAAAGTCTAATCTTGGGGAAGCTAGTTTTTATGAAAATGATCTTTTTAGTTCCCCAGCTTTGAAAGATAGTTATTCTATTGCTTATGATGATACCAAACCTCCAATATATGATATTTTCAGTCCACCTACTATTGAGGAGAAAATTAATTATGACTACAATATGCCTCCTATATTTGATGATTATGGTGATGAGAATAATAATGATAGCTATTTTGTTGAATTTGCTCCCACTACAATTAATAAGAATGAATATGCTTATGTGGAGAGTATTAATTCTTTTATGCATATGGCTCATGATAAGAATGTTTTATGTGATAGTTATATTGTTAATTTTATTCATGATGCTACTGAAAGTTATTATGAGAGAGGGAAACATGGTTTTATGCATCTCAATAATATTAAGTTTCCCCTCTTTATGTTGAAAGTCTTGAAGTTGCACATATTTGGCTTTTCTATGCTTGTTGCTTTGTGCTTTCATGACTTGTTTCTTTACAAGATTCCTATGCATAGGAAGTGGGTTAGACTTAAATGTCCTTTGAATTTGCTTCTTGATGCTCTCTTTTACTTCAATTCATATTTCTTATGTGAGCATCTTCTCAAACTATCATGCCTAACTTAAAGGCGTTAAAGAAAAGTACTTCTTGGGAGATAACCCAATAGTTTTCTTGAGTCTTGGAAGTTATTACCTCTGTAATAATCTCTCCTTATCCTTTTTATGTGGTTTTTGTGCGAAGAGTAACCTCTAATGAGAGAGAAATAATGCTTGGGAAAGTTGCTGTCCCGAAACAGATTTTTGTGCTTCACTGTAAAAATTTGTGAAAAATCTCTGTACGTCGGTTTAGCTGTAATGTTTTGTGCTTCTGCCCCAGGTTGTTATCCAACTTTCGTTAGTTCAACACTTTTCGATTTGAGCAACAGAAGGTCTTTGAAAAAATTGGTTTTTACCTGATGGTCTGTTTTGATAGATTTCTGCCATTATTTGCATTTTCCTCTTAATATCTTTCTCTTTGAGTTCTCTTTGATCATTTGAACATTTTAAAGGAAGTGATACAGTAGCTTGTGTTTTAATGGAAGTTTTACTTGTGTTGAAGCTGAACCAAAAGACTTAATATCTTGAGTACACTAATGTTGCTAATGAAGATGGTGTGGAGTTTTGTATGAAGGAAATTTTAAAGTGTAGGAAAGAATGATGTAATAAGATGAAGAATGGACAAAATCTCAAGCTTGGGTATTCCGCCCCGTGTTACCCCAAGAAATATTCAAGAGGTACAAGCGTCAAAGCTTGGGGATGCCCAAGGCATCCCCTCTTCATCAATAAAAATCTCAGGTTTCTTCCAAACACTTCATTTTTATTGTTTCATGCACAGTTGTGTTGTTGTTGGAGCGTCTTCATTTTTGTTCTTAGTTTTCGTTTGCTTAGTTTACGTGGTTTGCTGCAATAAGTTGGTTGGATCCCAGCATTTCTTTTGGAGAGAGACACACTCTACTTTCATCGTTTAGAACACTCTAGTTTTCACTCTTATTGTTCTGTGAGTGTTCTCCTTTGCTAGCACTGTGTTTAGCCTTAGTTTTCTTGTGCTTTCAGCGTAGAACTTTTTAGTTCTTCCTTTTTGGATTTGTGAGACAAGCCCACTGATCTTTATTTGTTATTATCTTTGTGAGTTGTTTCAAATAAGTCGATTGGTGTTGGAAAAGAGTAGGAAAGTTCATGCTTAAGTGGTATAAAAGGAGCTTGTTTTTGACTGTGACTTAGATTTTATCATGTCATGCTTGGTATTGTTTTGGCTTTATACTTAGTGATTATTGTTGTGGCATTACATGTTATAAACAATTGAGATTGCTTAATGTGCCTTGAAAGAATCAAGTGTTGTTTTAGCATATTAAAATATAGTATTGTGGTATTCTCCTTTGATGCTTTATTTGGGTTGACTTGGCGCATGCTCACACCATGTTATGACTATACCAAGTCACCATAGCCTCTATGATCATTTAGTTTTTGACTTGTAATATCACTTTATGCTTTAATTAATAATGTTTTGTCGCTTTGCATGATTATGGCCATTATTGCTCTCTTAGTTGGTCGCTCCTAGAGTTTTGCTAGCCTCCACACCAAGTATGAGTTCCACTCATGCATCCAACTCCAAATAAAACCAAGTTATTCCAAAGAGTCCACCATACCTACCTATTAGCATTTGCTATTCCAAGTATATTCATGTTTTTATCTACCTTCCGAATTAAACTTGTTATGTGAAAATTAGTGATTAAAGCTCTCACAAACTTGATAGCACACTTTACTTTTCTTGCCCCTAATAAAATTGAACCATTGTGTCATCTATGTTGTATATGCTTGCACTTATACATTGGGGATTAGCAGAACCATGTTGTCATGGGGAACGCTTTCAACATTGCACCTATACATTGTACCCAGTTGATATCATGCTCTTTTGTTTATGGATGTCGTCGGTGTGAAATGAAAGGGGAGCTTGTAAGTCCATGGATTTATGTATGTGTGTTAGAGAAACGCCTAGGCGACTGGTCTAATCCATGCCTAATCATGGTGGAAACCTGCAGCGTAACCATAATGAGCAATCTATGAAGCATTCTTCTTATGAAAAAAAGAGATAGAGATTGAGAAAAAAAGAACAAAAGAGATGAGAAAAGAGGAAAGAGAGAAAAAAGCACCATTTTCCCATGGTAAATAAGAAGATTGCTGAGATGCTTATTGTCTGCTTGCCTTGTCATTTTGATATGGGGATTCTTCCGTATCATCGGGCAAGGGATACCCCGTTGGTGGTTCTCTATGATACACATGTACTTACTATGAAAAGAACTTACCCGTAACTAAACTTGAGTAGCATGAGCAGCGGCCCTCGTATTCAAGGGACATGAGATTGCCAACTTATACTTTGTCAAGCATATACTCCATAGTTTGTTCACTTTAACCTTAATCACTTCAAGATGCTTATGATAGGGGCAATTAGAGCTGAAAGCTAAGAAGTACCATAATTTTTGGAAGCTCTTTATGAGACTTGAATCCCTACTTCCTTCTATGAAGGCCATTCTTTTACTGTTATGTTGAGTCTCCATCCTCTATCTTTATACACCTATTGAGAGAGCATAGTGGCCATTCTTAGTTTAATGTACATTGTCCTAAGACTTGTTGATTGATTCATAACTTTGATATTGCTTGTTCTTAAATTATTTGTATCTAGTCACCGTTATGAACTTTGAAGGTGTCCTATGCATTTATGTTTTGCTACGCTATGAGGGACAAGATAAATACCATTTTCATTATGTTTTCTTTATGTGAAACAAACAAACGTCTTTCAAAGCATTGTTATTCATGAATCTTTTGTTTGTACCTCTTCATGTTACAACATAGTCACTATGTCTTATTGTTAGAACTTCATCTTTCATGGTCATGTTTAGAGATCTTTGATCCCAGCTTTCAATGCTTGCAAATGGTTTGATCTTGATTGTGATGGTGCATGTCACCTAAAAAATTATTCTTTCTTTTTATCACTTACCTACTCGAGGACGAGCAGGAGTTAAGCTTGGGGATGTTGATACGTTGCAAACGTATCTATAATTTTTTATGTTCCATGCTTGTTTTATATATACTTTCTTATGTTTTGTCCACACTTTGGAGTACTTTTACACATTTTCTGGAACTAACCTATTAACAAGATGCCATAGTGCCAGTTGCCTGTTTTCTTCTGTTTTTGGTTCCAGAAAAGCCAGAAAATGAATATTCTCGGAATTGGACCGGACAAAAGCCAAAGTCGATATTTTACTGGAAGACCCATGCAACCAGAAGAAGAGATGGAGAGGGGCTAGGGGCTGGCCACACCACCTGGTGGTGCGGGCCAGGCCAAGCCGTGCCAAGGGGTGGTGTGGGCCCCTCCGGCCTCCACCGACCTTGCCCCTTCACCTATATATGCCTCCCGGGACGAAAACCCTAAGTACAAGATTAGAATTCCACGAAAAGTTCCGCAGCGCCGCCGCCACGGAAGGGGAGATTCAGAGGACAGAAGGTCTCTGTGCCGGCACCCTGCCGGGACAGGGAAGTGCCCCGGATCCATCTCTATCGATCTCCACGACCATCTCCATCGTCGTTGTTGATTACCATGATGATGAGGGAGTAGTTCTTCCTCGAGGCTAAGGGTTCTACCGGTAGCTATGTGTTCATCTCTCTCTATGCATGATCATATTGCGATCATGAGCTTTGTAATCAAGTAGATCTACCTTTCTACTCAAGTGCTTTAATAGATCTCTGCTCTCCCCATGTGTGTGAAAGTGACAGCGTGCACACCATGGTCGCACTTAGGCTAGAGATTACAAATACTTGTTATGAGTTATATTTGAGTTTGGATGTCTCTATGAAATTGTAGTGTTTGTTGGAACCATCTAGCGCTCAAGGTGACAGTGAGGGGTTATCTTGATGGGGAAAACGAACTTTGAGGTGAGCTGTTATAGCCCTACCATGGATTAGAGTGTCCAACCGGAGAGTAGTTCAGAGTACTATCATAAAGAGAAGATGTTTATATGAGAGTGTTCACTAGTGAAAGTATGATCCCTAGGCCTTGTTTCTAAGCATTGAAACACCGTTTGCAACTAGATCTGTTACATGTTTGATTGCTTCCATCTTTATTTTAGATTGTCTTTAGTCTCTTCCTACCCGTCAAGCTCTTTTCTGGCACCGTTACCACTTATAATTATCCATACCACTTGTATTTTACTATCTCTTCGCCGAACTAGTGCACCTATACACCTGAAAAATGTATTGGGTGTGTTGGGGACACAAGAGACTTCTTGTATCTTGATTGCAGGGTTGCTTGAGAGGGATACCTTTAACCACTTCCTCCCTGAGTTCGATAAACCTTGGGTAATCCAGTTAAGAGAACTTCCTGATGTTCTACAAACCTCTGCATTTGGAGGCCCAACAACTGTCTACAAGAATAGAAGTGCGTAGACATCAGTGTCTACCTCTCTTTTGGGGCAAATTTGAATCATTGGCCATAATAAAAAATTGAAATATAATCTTATGAAACAATATTCAGGGATATACATATTCAGGTACAAAAACAATCATAAATATTGAATTATAAATAACGAAAAACCAAACATTTTTCAGGTACATGTAATAAAAACTTATGATCAAAACCATGCATATACGTATGCATCATACGAATCATTCAAATATCAGAAACAATTCAAAGGTTATATATATAGTTACATATGAGAATAAATCAAGGGCCTCATAATATTTTCAGATATGGAGTTGGAGAACCAAAGTACCAATAGCACAACCTATATTGTTTGTGTACATTGCTGTCTCAGGTTCACTAACCCATACCTAAAAAAACGACACCAACAAATGTATCAGCACTGCGCTCTTTTGGAGAAAATTTCAATCATCGTCCTTAGTGAGAAACTGGAATATAATTCTTATACACTATGAATGCATGCAATAACAATTCAAAGATCATAGTTCTATGAATGTAGAATAAATCTGGGGGCCTCATAAGTTTTTTCAGGAATGACGTAAGCGAACCAAGTACCTATTGCGCAACCTATTATTCTTGTACATTGCCCAGGGTTCGCTAACTCATCCATGAAACAATCTGACAACAATGTGTCTACCTCTCTTTTGGGGCAAATTTGAATCATTGGCCACAATAAGAAATTGAAATGTAATCCTACGAAACAATATTCAGGGATATACAAATTCAGGTACAAAAATAATCCTAAATATTGTAATTATAAATAACAAAAAACCAAACAATCTTAAGGTACATGTAGAAACCATGCATATACATGTGCATCATACGAATCTGTCAAAGATCATAAACAATATTGCTTGTGTGTCACCCATACAATCTTTTGGCGCAAATTTCAATCATCGGCTTGAGTGTAAAACCGTTCAAAGATCATAGTTCATATGTGTAGAATAAATCTAGAGCCTCATAATTTTTCTAGGGATGGAGTTACCCAACCAAAGTACCAATTTCACCACTTCTAATGTTGTATATTGCCTCAGGTTCACTAACCATTCCTAAAAAATCTGACACCATCATATGTGTCTCGCCTTCCACTCTTTGGGGCAAAATTAAATCATTGTCCTCAGTAATGAATAGAAATGTAATGTTATATGCATGTTGTGTATCGAAATCAACACTCAGCTAGCAATACATAAAACCCGTAAAATCAAATGTTACATATCGATTAAATTTACAGCAGAAGAAGAACCATATGACCAACAACAAGTTAAGAAAATGTAAATTTACTAGATGGCAGATGAACATATCTAATCAAATCCAAAACAATCGACCATTCAAACAATATATATTCCCTACACCAAGGTCAAAAGAATCTATAGACTATTGAACAAATCCTACTTATGAATAGTGAAATATGTGGCTGCGACTATAGAAGCTAGCAAAGTAGTACCTAAGACGTCTCATCGGAGACCTCCTCCTCGAACTCTTCGTTCTCCGTGAGTGTCTCGACGATTTTTCGTGGAGGATGGGGTCATTGATGTAGAGCACCGGGTTACCTCTGCTTGCCACATGCCCCTCATCCAGATCTATGGCTGGCACCACGATGTTGTCGGCCACCTACTGCTTGACGACGACTGGCTAGACGGAGCCCGAAGCCTCGGCAACACGACGACGACGGAAGAAGCCGCCTCCACCTACTCGGCGACGACCGAGCCATTTGTTGATGTGTCTCCAAAATGCTTCACCTTTGGCTCGTCTCCATGCGTATGCTTCATGACCCAGCTAGGGAGGGCGGTTGTGCAAGCGAAGGAGATTCGGCACGCGCGGAAGGTGCAGATTGGGTTTTGTGAGTAGACAGATTGGGGAAAATGGCACGAGCTCGTGGAAGAAGGCCGAGATGGTTTATATAGTTGGAACCGTTGGTAGTACTTAAGTGGACACGTGGGTGTGGACTCGTGTGGGTGGGGGGGGCTAGTGCACTATCTCCACTTTCTAACTGCATTAACAACACGCGCATGCTTTCCTTTAAAAACACGTGCATGCTACCTCGGGAATGTGCACGGCGCCAATTTTCAAGACGGGTGGCATAATTGTCTGCCTCAGTAGACACCTAGAGGCGATTAATATTTCTGACCGCTGCGGTTGAGTGATCTAGAGAGACGACCAATAATATTTGTCGTCTCAGGTTCAATTTAGAGGCAGTTTATTTTATAGACTGGCTGAGGGGCACTCGTACTAGAGATGATGTAGATTAATAACCGTTTGTGGTTAGAGTTAGAGGCGGTCAAAAAATTACGATCTCCTGATGGTGATGAACACAACCGGTGGTTTGTATTTTTAGGATAAACCAGCTCTAGGCACAGTCTCTAAGTAACGAGTTTGTACTAGTGTAAACTAAAAAATATAGCAATCCGTTGTCTACGCCAATACAAAATGGTGGTATAATCTAACACACAAGTAAACGTTCACCGGGAATATCAGATAGAACCGTAAAACCAGCAACACCGGGAGGGGAAATGCATGTACCTGGAGCGTTCTTCCCTGCTGTGCGCTACACTACTTTCTAGAGGATGGGAGTGGTGTCTTAGTCTTGGTCAAAGGGTACGATGAGCAGAACAAGAGGGAGTTGATGAAGTAGAAGCAACGACATGCTTGGCGGTGACCTTGTTCTGGTCCCCCAAACATCTGGTGGAAGCTCCTATCTTGGTAGTCTTGGAAGATTGTGGCGATGCTTCCATTCAGTTATTTCTTTAGATAACATGCTCTAAAGAGCTTGGCTTTAAATTAATAATGTCCTAATCCAGCTAGAATACATGGTATTGATCACAAAGCTTGAACAAGTTTACCAAAAAGAGGGGAAAATAAAGAGGAATTATAATGGACGAAAGTTGTAAATCCACTAAAACAACACCTGCAGGTCCATGGGCGACCTCGACCCCCTTGCATCATGCCCAGAGGAAGCCAAGGGGAAACCTAGCGCCGCCACCAACCTCGCCCCTTCGCCTGCTCTCTGTTACCGCTGCCACGGCATAAGACGTCGTGGCTGTGGTCCAGCTGCCGAAGGGTGGGGGATCTCTTCTGGTGGAGGCCGCCATGTGTGGGGCATCGGAGGTCATGTGCAAGAGTTTCTGGGGTGGTGCCCTGCCGCTGATCCATTGAGGAAGGTGACGAGGCTTCTGGTGGGCGGCGCTAGCAGCCCTCAATGCTTCTCCTCCTCGGATGCATGACCCTAGATCACATCGTCTTTTCTTCCAAGATCGCCCTCCTGGTCATTGTTGAACCTCGAGGTTCCCATGTGGATGCGTTGGCTCTACCGGGCCTGGTGGCACCTTAGTTGCCTCCATAGTCATCCTAGTCTTCTCGTTTTTCCCAAGGATGCTGCCTCAAGTTCTTCTGATGGGCCATTACTGTGCCTCAGATGTGGATTCATCTTCAACAATGTAGAAGGCTTTGCTCTTAGTTGTTGGATATTGTCAAGCATAGTTTGTCGTCACCTTGGACTTCGGCAGCGGCATCTCCATGGCGCTGATTCTAAGATGTTGATGTGGGGATTTAAGTTGTTCGTTCTTGTAGATCAGATAGGATCTGAAGGTATTGTCTCGCATGATGTTGTTGAGTCGAGATCGTCTACTGTTGGTGGTTGTCCTGGTGAGTACTTGCAGTGATGAGAAGATGATGATCTGTTGTTCTTTCTATGCATGTGGTGGTGAACCATGCATGTGATGACTGTGAGATGGATGATCGGTTACATGCAGCAGCCCGACAAGTGGAGCGGTGGCATAGAATGACTTTGTTCATGGTGGTGCTCTATGATCTCCATGTCATAGTTTCCGAATTTAAAACCCTAGGTCTGGATTTTATTGGTTGTACCTGGTAATGATGACTTTCTAGTCGATTCCTTGTTGAAGGCATTGTCTGGAGATTTGACCTCTCTAAGTGAAAACCTATTATCTAACTTTCGTGGTTAGACAGGGCAACAACAGCGGTTGTGCACAATTACCCTTTTTGGAGGCATTGCTTTGGAGAACCCTTACACAAAATATAGGTCCCGTCATTAGGGGTGGTTTGTTCCTGTTGCAGTGAGTCTCTCATTGCTCCAACGAGATATTTTTATTTTTCTTTCGTTTTTCCTCTTTTTCGGTTGTGTATATCCTTGATGTCTAGACTAGCTCTGGATATTTTGTTGTTGCAGAGGCAATGTGTATGTGGTATCTTCTTGATATTAATATATTCTCTTTATGAAAAAACATAATGTCCCGGTCAATCCCCATGGTAATGCCAAAGGATGGATCACTGGTCTAGAAGAAAGAAAAATGTACGTATGTTGTCGGTACCTAGAGGGCAGGAAAAATGTAGGTATGTTGTCTTGATATACCAACACTGGCATACATTACACCTTAAAAACCCAACGCTAACTATGGTGTAAGAATATTCCATAGATGTTCCATAGCTATTTTTCTGAATGCCTAACTTCAAAAGTGCTAGTTTGCTCGTCTAATTTGTTTCCTGAATACATCCTGGAGGTGTATTAATCATATAGAAGAAATGGCAGACAACACATAATGCTGCAAAGCGGCAAGTTCTCTGCCAACAAGAGGTGACAGATCCTCAAAACATTAAAACACTAATCTCCGTCGAGCCATCTCTGAGGCAACGACTGCGGGAAACTAAATCTATTGGTTCTGAAAAGACTCTCTAAGCGTCATCTGTCAAACTCCTTTAATATCTTTGTCCTGATCGTCAACGCCACAGCAGTGGCTCTGTTGAAGACCACGTCATTCTGGTACCTCTAGATGCACCAGAAGACCAAGACAAGTGTTATCGACACGTCAGGACAGTTCACTATGGGGCTTGTGATGGGTTCGTAGCATGGAAAACAAAAAAATTCTACCGCAAGAACGAACAAAACCCAGATCTAATCTAGATAAAAGCCAAGATCTAATCTACTAGACATGAGCAACGAGATAGATCGGTACTAACCCTCGTAGAACCGAAAGCGTTAACGAGATTAGATCTCGTGGATGATGTAGTCGATCACTTGCCGATCTCAAGATCGTGTGGACGATCCTTCCGGCGCCGCGTTCCGGCAGCACTTCCGCAGACGGTCACACGTGCGGAATCGAAGCAGACCTTCCTCTCTCCGTTCCAGCGAGCAGCGGAGGTAGTAGATCTTCTCCACGGAATTTCAGCAGCACGACGGCGTGGTGGTGGTGGTGGAGATGAGAATTCTGCAGGGCTTCGCCTATGCCTGTGCAGAAGAAACGTGGAGGAGAGAGGCGGCGGAGATTGGGAGTTATGAGACAAGGTGCAAGAGGGGGCGCCCCCTCCCTTCTATTTAAAGGAGGGAGGCGCGCCTGGGGAGGGGGAGTCCTAGTAGGACTCCCTCCTCCTTGGGCCGGCGGGTTGGGGGGAGGAGTCCTCCTCCCCCACGAATCTGTGTCTTACCCCACTTGGTTTCTTTGATCCCTTTCTTGGTTTTCAAGCAAACTCCAAGAAATCCTCTAGAACCTTTCAGAACATTCCAAAACCTTCTAGAATCTCCATACAAACACTCCGGAACATTTCCTAACTTAGAAAATGATCCCCAATATATGAATCTCATTCTCCGGACCATTCCGGATCTCCTCGTGATGTCCCGGACCCATTCCGAGACTCCGAACAACATTCGGTCTCCAACGCAAATTCCATATCTACTTCAAACAACTTCGAACCTTAAGTGTGTCACCCTACGGTTCGTGAATATGCAGACATGATGAAGAAACCTCTCCCATCAATAACCATCAGAGGGATCTGGAGATCCATAACGGCTCCCACACACTCAACGATTACTTCGTGATCGATTGAACCAATTAACATATGAAACCAATTCCCTTTGTCTCGCGACATTCTACTTATCCGAGGTTTGATCGTCGGTATCTTCATACCTAGTTCTTCCTCGTTACTGATAAGTACTCTTTACTCGTTCCATGTTATGTCATCCCTTGTGACCTAGTCACATGCTTGCAAGCTATCTAGATGACATTCCACCGAGAGGGCCTAGAGTATATCTATCCGTCATATGGATGGACAAATCCCAATCTTGGTCTATGTGCTTCAACACATACTTTCAGAATACCCAATGACACCTTTATAACCACCCAGTTACGAAGCGGCGTTTGATGTTATCAAAGTACCCATCCGGTGATGGTGATTAACATAACCTCATGGTCGAAGGATTAGGTTACTATGTATTTCAAAGCTTACAGCAATACAAACTTAATGACTTGATCTTATGCTACGCTTATTATGGGTGTGTGTCCATCATATCATTCTCCTAATGATATAACCTTGTTATTAATCACATCCAATGTCTATGATCAGGAAACCATGATCATCAATCAATCAACAAGCTAGTTCAACAAGAGGCTTACTAGGGACTCTTTTATGTTTACAAAACACACAAGTATTAGTGTTTTCTAATAATACAATTATAGCATGGGATGTAAACATTCATCATAAACACAAAGATATAATAATAACCTCTTTTATTATTGCCTCTTGGGCATATCTCCAACAGTCTCCCACTTGCACTAGAGTCAATAATCTAGATTACATGGTAATATACCAAACACCCATGGCATTTTGGTGTTGGTCATGCTTTGCTCTAGGGAGAGGTTTAGTCAACGGATCTGCTACATTCAGATCAGTGTGTACTTTGCAAATCTTTATGTCACCATCTTGGACATACTCGCGAATAGCATGAAAACGTAGCTTGATGTGCTTCAGCTTGCTATGTGACCTTGGCTCCTGTGCATTAGCTATGGCATCTGTGTTGTCACAGTAGATGGCCATCGGGTCTAACGCACTGGGAACCACGCCAAGTTCAGTAATGAACTCCTTCATCCATATGCCTTCTTGTGCAGCCTCCGAAGCAGCTATCTATTCCGATTCAGTTGAAGATTTCGCCACAACGCTCTGCTTGGCACTCCTCCAGCTTATTGCAGCACCATTCAAAATAAATACGTATCCAAACTGTGATTTCGAGTCATCTGGATCGGTGTTCCAACTGGCATCAGTGTAACCGTTTACAACAAGCTGTTCATCACCTCCATAAGAAAGAACCATATCCTTAGTCCTATTCAGGTACTTTAGGATATTCTTGACCGTTGTCCAGTGTTCCATTCCAGGATCACTTTGATATCTGCTAGTCAAACTAACAGCATGTGCTATATCCGGTCTTGTACACAGCATGGCATACATGATAGAACCTATGGCCGAGGCATAGGGAATTTTATTCATATTTTCTCTGTCTTCTGCCGTAGCCGGACTTTGAGTTTTACTCAAGTTCTTACCTGACAACATGGGCACGAACCCTTTCTTGCTCTCTTCCATTCTAAAATTCTTTAGAACTTTGTCTAAGTATGTACTTTGTGAAAGCTCTATTAGGCGTCTTGATCTATCTCTATAAATCTTAATGCCTAGAATATATGCCGCTTCGCCAAGATCCTTCATCGAAAAACTATTATTCAAATAGGTTGTGACGCTATTAAGAAGTTCTATATCATTCCCAATCAACAATATGTCATCTACATATAGTACTAGGAATACTACAGAGCTCCCACTCACTTTCTTGTAAATACAAGCTTCTCCATAAGTTTGTATAAATCCAAAGTTTTTGATTACTTTATCAAAACGTTGATTCAAACTCCGGGATGCTTGCTTCAGTCCATAAATGGAGCGCTGAAGTTTGCATACTCTATCAGCATCACTAGGATCGACAAAACCCTTGGGTTGTACCATGTACAACTCTTCCTCAATGTCACCATTAAGGAACGCTGTTTCGACATCCATCTGCCAAATTTCATAATCGAAATATGCAGCGATTGCTAACATAATCCTCACAGATTTTAGCTTCGCTACAGGTGAGAAAGTCTCATCGTAGTCAACTCCTTGAATCTGTCGGAACCCTTTCGCGACAAGTCGAGCTTTATAGACGGTAACATTACCATCAGCATCTGTTTTTATTTTGAAAATCCATTTGTTCTCGACAGCCTTTCGGCCATCCGGTAAGTCCACCAAAGTCCATACTTGGTTTTCGTACATGGATCCCATTTCGGATTTCATGGCTTCTAGCCATTTGTCGGAATCTGGGCTCACCATAGCTTCTTCATACGTCGCAGGGTCATCAGTGTTGTCCACCAACATGACGTTCAAGGAAGAGACATACCACTCAGGAGTGGTACGCACCCTCGTTGACCTGCGAGGTTCAGTAGTAACTTCGTTCGAAGTTTCATGATCAGCATCATTAGCTTCCTCTCTAGTTGGTGCAGGCGGCACAGAAACATCTTCCGGTGCTGCGCTACTCTCAACTCCGAAAGAAGGTTCAACAACCTCGTCGAGTTCTACTTTCCTTCCAGTCACTTCTTTCGAGAGAAATTCCTTCTCCAGAAAGGATCCATTCTTAGCAATGAAAACTTTGCCTTCGGATGTATGATAGAAGGTATACCCAATTGTTTCTTTAGGGTATCCTATGAAGACGCATTTCTCCGCTTTGGGTTCAAGCTTATCAGGCTGTAACTTCTTTACATATGCTTCGCAACCCCAAACTTTAAGGAACGACAACTTAGGTTTCTTTCCAAACCACAATTCATACGGTGTCGTTTCAACGGATTTCGATGGTGCCCTATTTAAAGTGAATGCGGCTGTCTCTAATGCATAGCCCCAAAATGATAACGGTAAATCTGTAAGAGACATCATAGACCGAACCATATCTAAGAGAGTTCGATTACGACGTTCGGACACACCATTACGCTGTGGTGTTCCCGGCGGTGTCAACTGTGAAAGTATTCCACATTTCTTTAAATGCATGCCAAACTCATAACTCAGATATTCACCTCCGCGGTCAGAACGCAGAAACTTAATCTTCTTGTTATGATGATTTTCCACTTCACTTTGAAATTCCTTAAACTTCTCGAAAGTTTCGGATTTATGTTTCATAAAGTAGACATACCCATATCTACTCAAGTCATCCGTGAAAGTGAGAACATAACGATATCCACCACGCGATGCTACACTCATTGGACCGCACACATCGGTATGTATTATTTCCAATAAGTCTGTAGCTCGCTCCATTATGCCAGAGAATGGAGTCATAGTCATTTTTCCCATTAGACATGCTTCGCATCTTTCAAGTGATTCAAGAAGTCCATCAGAATGGAGTTTCTTCATACGCTTCACTCCAATGTGACCAAGACGACAGTGCCACATGTATGTAGAATTATCATTTAATTTTATTCGTTTAGCATCTATGTTGTGAACATGTGTATCACTACTATCGAGATTCAATAAGAATAAACCATTCATCTCAGGTGCATAACCATAAAAGATATTACTCATATAAATCGAACAACCTTTATTCTCAGACTTAAAAGAGTAACCGTCTCGTAATAAACAAGATCCAGATATAATGTTCATGCTTAACGCAGGCACCAAATAACAATTATTTACATTTAAAACTAATCCCGAAGGTAGATGTAGAGGGAGCGTGCCGACGGCGATCACATCAACCTTGGAGCCATTTCCAACGCGCATCGTCACCTCGTCTCTTGCCAGTCTTCGTTTATTCCGCAGCTCCTGTTTTGAGTTACAAATATGAGCAACCGAACCAGTATCAAATACCCAGGCACTACTACGATTACTAGTAAGATACACATCTATAACATGTATATCGAATATACCTTTCTTTTTGATGTTGCCGTTCTTCAAATCCGCCAGGTATTTGGGGCAGTTACGCTTCCAGTGACCAGCACCCTTGCAGTAGAAGCACTCAGTTTCAGGTTTAGGACCATCCTTGGGCTTCTTAGCAGGTGCGGCAGCTTTCTTGCCATCCTTCTTGAAGTTGCCCATGTTCTTAGGCTTGCCCCGTTTCTTGAAATTGGTGGTCTTATTGACCATCAACACTTGGTGTTCTTTCATGATCTCCACTTCAGCAGTTTTCAGCATGGACGATAGTTCAGGCAACGTCTTGTTCATGCAGTGCATATTGTAGTTCATCACAAAGTTCTTGTAACTTGGTGGCAGTGATTGGAGGACACGGTGAATCCCCAATTTATTAGGAATCGGTATCCCCAACTCTCGGAGTTTGTTTGCGTGCCCAGACATGGTGAGCACGTGCTCGCTAACGGAGCTACCCTCTTCCATCTTGCAGGTAAAGAACTTCTCGGAAGCTTCATAGCTTTCCATGGCCGCGCGAGTCTCAAATATGAGTTTGAGCTCCTTAATGATTTCAAATGGGTCATGGTGCTCAAAATGCTTTTGAAACTCCGATTCTAAACCGTACAGGATGGCACACTGAACTGTGGAGTAGTGATGTTTCCGAGTGGCGTAAACATTCTTTACGTCATCGGTGGCATCTTCTGCAGGTGGGTCACCTAGCGGTGCTTCGAGCACATAGGTCAACTGACCAGCCCTGAGGACGATCTTCAGTCCACGGAACCAGTCCATGAAATTGCTTCCATTGTTCTTAAGCTTTTCTTTCTCTAGGAACGCATTGAAATTGATGGAAACGTTCGCCATTATCTACAACATATTTGCAAGTAGTTAAGACTAAGTTTATGATAAATAGTGTTCAAATTTAATTCTTAAATCAACTAGGTGAACTCCCACTCAAAACAACATCCCTCGCAGTTGTTTTAGTGATTACACGAACCAAATCCACTACACCAAGTCCGATCATCATGTGAGATGATGTAGCTTCATCGGCGAACAATCTTCATGTTCATCATATCAATCATATGACTCATGCTCTACCTTTCGGTATTCCGTGTTCCGAGACCATGTCTGTACATGCTAGGCTCATCAAGATTAACCTTAGTTTCCGCATGTGCAAATCTGGCTTGCACCCGTTGTATGCACACGTAGAGTCTATCACACCCGATCATCACGAGATGCTTCGAAACGACGAGTCTTAGCAACGGTGCCAACTAAGGACGAACACTTTATTACTTGATATTTAGTGAGAGGGATCATCTTATAATGCTACCGTCGCGATCTAAGCAATACAAGATGCATAAAGGATTAACATCACAGGCAATTCATAATTAGTGTGATATGATATGGCCCTTTCTTCTTATGCCTTCGATCTCCATATCCAAAGCACGGACATGATCTCCATCATCACCAGCATTGCGTCAAGGTCCGTGGCGCCGCTTCATGGTTGTCCATCATCACTAGCAACTATTACAACTACTTGGAACAAAGCTATTACAAGATGAATAGACACGCAGGTCTTAACAGAATTAAAGACAACCATTAGGCTCCTGCCGGTTGCCATATTACAACAGGGATCATTGCATACATCAAATACAATCACAATCACATGTAGGCCATATCACATCACAAAACCCCTGCAAAAACAAGTTAGACGCCTCTAATTTTCTTTGCAAGTTTTACGTGGCTTGGAGCTTTCGACTAAGAACGCATCTTACCTACGAAACTGAACCACAACGTTGATACAAGTGCTATCAAGTGCAAAGTGTAGATTTGATCTATACTATGATGGGAGAGACAGACACCCGCAAAGCCACTTGTGCAATACGAGTTGCACGTCAAGCGTGGAGCAAGTCTCATGTACGATGACATGTAATGTTAGCCCGGGCCGCTTCATCCCACCATACCGCAAGATGCAAAGTACACATATAGCAAAAGACGGCATGAGCACCAACGCCCACAACCTCATTGTGTTCTACTCGTGCAACAGATCTATGCATAGACAAGGCTCTGATACCACTGATGAGTTCGTAGCATGGAAAATAAAAAAAATCACCGCAAGAACGAACAAAACCCAGATCTAATCTAGATAAAAGCCAAGATCTAATCTACTAGACATGAGCAACGAGATAGATCGGTACTAACCCTCGTAGAACCGAAAGCGTTAACGAGATGAGATCTCGTGGATGATGTAGTCGATCACTTGCCAATCTCAAGATCGTGTGGACGATCCTTCCGGCGCTGCGTTCCGGCAGCGCTTCCGCAGACGGTCACTCGTGCGGAATCGAAGCAGACCTTCCTCTCCCCGTTCCAGCGAGCAGCGGAGGTAGTAGATCTTCTCCACGTAATTCCAACAGCACGACGGCGTGGTGGTGGTGGTGGAGATGAGAATTCTGCAGGGCTTCGCCTATGCCTGTGCAGAAGAAACGTGGAGGAGAGAGGCGGCGGAGATTGGGAGTTATGAGACAAGGTGCAAGAGGGGGCGCCCCCTCCCTTCTATTTAAAGGAGGGAGGCGCGCCTGGGGAGGGGGAGTCCTAGTAGGACTCCCTCCTCCTTGGGCCGGCGGGTTGGGGGGAGGAGTCCTCCTCCCCCACAAATCCGTGTCTTACCCCACTTGGTTTCTTTGATCCCTTTCTTGGTTTTCAAGCAAACTCCAAGAAATCCTCTAGAACCTTCCAGAACATTCCGAAACCTTCTAGAATCTCCATACAAACACTCCGGAACATTTCCTAACTTATAAAATGATCCCCAATATATGAATCTCATTCTCCGGACCATTCCGGATCTCCTCGTGATGCCGCGGACCCATTCCGAGACTCCGAACAACATTCAGTCTCCAACGCAAATTCCATATCTACTTCAAACAACTTCGAACCTTAAGTGTGTCACCCTACGATTCGTGAATATGCAGACATGATGAAGACACCTCTCCCATCAATAACCATCAGCAGGATCTGGAGATCCATAACGGCTCCCACATACTCAACGATTACTTCGTGATCGATTGAACCAATTAACATACGAAACCAATTCCCTTTGTCTCGCGACATTCTACTTATCCGAGGTTTGATCGTCGGTATCTTCATACCTAGTTCTTCCTCGTTACTGATAAGTACTCTTTACTCGTTCCATGTTATGTCATCCCTTGTGACCTAGTCACATGCTTGCAAGCTATCTAGATGACATTCCACCGAGAGGGCCCAGAGTATATCTATCCGTCATATGGATGGACAAATCCCAATCTTGGTCTATGTGCTTCAACACATACTTTCAGAATACCCAATGACACCTTTATAACCACCCAGTTACGAAGCGGCGTTTGATGTTATCAAAGTATCCATCCGGTGATGGTGATTAACATAACCTCATGGTCGAAGGATTAGGTTACTATGTATTTCAAAGCTTACAGCAATACAAACTTAATGACTTGATCTTATGCTACGCTTACTATGGGTGTGTGTCCATCATATCATTCTCCTAATGATATAACCTTGTTATTAATCACATCCAATGTCTATGATCAGGAAACCATGATCATCAATCAATCAACAAGCTAGTTCAACAAGAGGCTTACTAGGGACTCTTTTATGTTTACAAAACACACAAGCATTAGTGTTTCCTAATAATACAATTATAGCATGGGATGTAAACATTCATCATAAACACAAAGATATAATAATAACCTCTTTTATTATTGCCTCTTGGGCATATCTCCAACAGCTTGGTAGTTCACCAGTGGATCAAATCGGTATCCAGCACGGGCTACCACTTTGGACAGCCCCATCGCTGCAAATACCAACCCCAAACCTCCTGAGTGACATCGCAACCCAAGAAGAGTTGCTGCAAGGTCTCCTGATGTTGATCACAAAGCGGGCAAGCAGCTGGGTGCACCGGTCTCCGACGCTGTAGCCGATCAGCCGTCCAACACCTGTTCTTGAAGATAAGACATCCGAAGAACATACAGATGAATGGTGAACGAGATCTCCAGATCTGGTCCATGAGTGGAGCAACGGTGGTGGCTATGAAGAAGGCTAAGACGACTTCGCCGAGTAGACTGTATCGTTGGTCTAGCACCACACCAGTTTGCGCTCCCTATCCGGCAATAGCTGAACGCTTGCCAGCACATGCCAGAGGATGAAGAACTCGGCCAACGCCTCTGGACCTAAGTCTGGTCCATAGTCCAAGAGACACGCCCCTATGATCTGTCCTTGACTGACCGCACATTCACTCGTCTTGCTGACAGTTCAGCCACAAGAGTAGGGCAAAGTCAACCACTCTAGCTCCATGGAGCCATCGGTCTTTCCAGAATCTCACCCACTCCCCATTGCTGATGGTGAAGCAAGTGGCCGCGTCAACGATCTATCGAGCTACGGGGGGGGTGTCTAGAGGATGACCTTCGCCTTGTTAGATTTATATGGGTTGTGGCCCATGTAGGTAGCCCATCTAGTCTAATAAATCCTGAAATCTCAAGGCCCATCTATTATGGCAGCTTGGGAGCTGTGTGGGAGACAAAGTTTAGCCCCACATTGCTAGTTGGGAGAGAGTTGGACCAGCTTATAAGGTGAGCTGTTTCACTCCAACTAAGTGAGTGAGAAGAGAAGGAGTCCACGCGCACTCCTCCTCCTCCGCCGACCACCTCGCCTCGCCCGCACGCGCGTCGCGTTTCGTGAATCGAGTTCGAGTTAGAAACTCGTTTTGTGGAAGACTAAATTTTTTGCTTGGTGCACCAGCTGTTGGGTACATGTCAACATTCGTGTGCATGTTTGACGCGTGTCCCTATCTTCCAACGCGTGGCGACTCGGTGGCTCACCTCCCAGACTATAGAGCGAGAGACCGACAGATCTAGACGATCCAGTTCTTTTCTCCGTCTCTCTCGCTGTGTGTTTCTCTTGCTGCGCTGCTCTCTAGGCTTCCCCATCCTGGCGGCTGCGTGCACTGCTGTCCGGGAGAGCAGGCCTCCGAAACCCCGTCCGCTGAGATCCTGCACTGGGAGACGGGCGATAAGGTTTTTGGGGAGCGTCTCAACGCGACTGCTCGCCTCTGTTCGTGTGTTCTTCTTCAGCAACCGACAACCTTATCAGCACCATGGGCGATAACAACAATGACCAAGGTGTTGCTGCGGTGACGACCTTCCCGGTCAACCTGTACGTGTTATTCTTATCTTTGTATGCACTAGTTCTTGCTAGATTTTCAGATCTACTAGATGTGGCTGTTTGGCTGCATGTGTTTAGATCTGCTAGTGCTTACATAATGTTGATTTCGGTAATTAATATCATGGGGAAATTGCCTAATATTCCATCAATCCAAAAACCTTATTTATTTAGGCATTTTTCGTCATCTGCCTTTGCTGCTTCGCTAAAACCGAGCCCTTTTACGGGTGCTAATTTTAAGAGATGGCAAGGGAAAACCCTCTTGCGGCTCACTGTAATGGGCATAGAAAAAGTTGCAGCTGGCACTCCCAAAGGTCCGCTTACTCTCGAGGAAGAGAGAGCGTTCAGGGAGGCCACTGTACTTTTTGTCGGCTCTGTACTCAGTGTGCTTGGAGACAAGTTGGTTGATGCATATTTGCATATCCGTGATGCCAAGGAACTGTGGGATGCGCTAGATGCTAAGTTTGGTGTTGTTGATGCCGGTGGTGAACTTTATGCTATGGAGCAGTTTAATGACTACAAGATGGTTGAAAACCGATATGTAGTAGAACAGGCTCATGAGCTACAGATCATGGCAAAGGAACTCGAACTCCTCAAGTGTGTGCTTCCGGACAAGTTTTTTGCGGGATGCATTGTCGCTAAGCTTCCTCCTTCATGGAGGAACTTTGCCACTTCTCTGAAACATCAGAGGCATGAGCTCTCTGTTGAGTACCTAATTGGTTCTCTGGATGTTGAAGAGAAGGCGAGGGCAAAAGACAAACACACTAGTGGAACCGAGGGACATTCTGCTGCCAATATGGTATAGAAAAATGCCCACAAGTCCAAAGGAAATAACAAAGTCTGCCAGACTACCAACTTCAAGAATAAGAAGGGGCAGAACAAGGAAAAGAAAGAACCTTGCTGGGTGTATGGTGAGATTGGCCATTGGGCTCATCGTTGTTGACAAAAGAAAGGCAAGAAGGGTCAGGCTAGACAGAGTTCTAAATCTGTCAACATGGTCATTGGCAATACTGATGCAGGAACTTCAGGTTCTTGGTACGGTAATTTATTACCTACTGTTTTTTCAGTATTTCAACCCACGGAATGGTGGGTTGATACGGGTGCCAATGTCCATGTGTGTGCTGACATTTCCATGTTCACCTCTTATCAGGCTCGAGATTCCTCAGTCATGATGGGGAATGGGTTACATGCTACTGTTCTTGGTGCTGGCACGGTAGATCTGAAGTTTACTTCGGGCAAGATCGTGCAATTGAAGAACGTTCAGCATGTCCCTTCTATCAAGAAGAATCTCGTTAGTGGATCCCGTCTTCTGAAAGATGGGTTTAAGTTGGTATTTGAGTCCAATAAAGTTGTATTGTCTAAGTATGGAACCTTTGTTGGAAAAGGCTATGAATGCGGAGGCATGTTCTGTTTTTCATTGGTAGACTTCTGTGATGATGTAGTGAACCATGTTTGCACTACTAGTAATGAAACTAATGTTTGGCATTCACGACTTTGTCATATTAATTTTGGTTGTATGTCGCGGCTTGCTGGTATGAGTTTAATTCCAAAATTTACTATTGCCAAAGGCTCTAAGTGCCATGCTTGTGTGCAAGCAAAGCAGCCTCACAAGCCTCATAAGCCTGCAGAGGAGAGAAACTTGGCATCTCTTGAGCTTATACATTCAGATCTATGTGAGATGAATGGTGTGTTGACAATTAGTGGAAAGAAATATTTCATGACTTTGATTGATGATTCTACTAGGTATTGTTATGTATATCTCTTGAAAACAAAAGATGAGGCCTTAGATTTCTTTAAAATCTATAAGGCAGAAGTTGAAAATCAACTTGAGAGAAAGATCAAAAGAATTCGGTCTGATCATGGTGGAGAGTACTTTTCTAATGAGTTCAATTTATTATGTTCGGAACATGGTATTATACATGAGAGGACGCCTCCCAATTCCCCTCAATCCAATGGGATTGCTGAGAGGAAAAACCGGACTCTAACAGATTTGGTTAACGCCATGTTAGACACTGCCGGTTTATCCAAGGAATGGTGGGGGAGGCTATATTGACTTCATGTCATGTCCTAAACCATGTTCCAACTAAGAATAAAGAGATTACACCATTTGAAGAATGGGAAAAGAAAAGGTTGACACTCTCTTACTTACGCACTTGGGGTTGTTTGGCAAAGGTCAACGTGCCAATCAACAAGTAGCGTAAGCTTGGACCGAAAACTGTAGATTGTGTCTTTCTTGGCTATGCTCCTCACAGCATTGCTTACAGATTTCTTGTGGTGAAATCTGAAATGGACCACATGAGTGTTGGTACCATTTTTGAATCAAGAGATGCTACATTCTTTGAGGACATATTTCCTATGAGAGATATGCCTAGCATATCAAATAAGAAATATGATCCAGTTTCTGAACCTGAAACTCCCATAGAGACTGATGAACAATCAGATGATGTGAGTTCAGATTTAGATGAGGATGACAATGAAGCTCCCACAAGGAGTAAGAGACAAAGGATCGCAAGATCTTTTGGTAATGATTTCATTGTGTACCTAGTGGATGACACTCCCACTACCATTTTAGAAGCTTTTGCATCTCTAGATGTAGACTACTGGAAGGAAGCGGTTCAAAGCGAGATGGATTCCATCTTGGCTAATGGAACGTGGGAGATATCTGAACGTCCGTATGGGTGTAAACCTGTAGGATGTAAATGGGTATTTAAAAGGAAGCTTAGGGCTGATGGTACTATTGAAAAGTACAAAGCTCGGCTCGTGGCTAAAGGCTATACCCAAAAGGAAGGCAATATTTCTTTGATACTTACTCACCTGTGGATAGATTGACCACAATTCGAGTACTACTGTCACTGGCTGCCTCACACGGTCTTCTCGTTCATCAGATGGACGTTAAGACGACTTTCCTAAATGGAGAGTTGGATGAGGAAATTTACATGGAACAACCTGATGGTTTTGTACTAGAAGGTCAAGAGAGAAATGTGTGTAAATTGAAGAATTCTTTGTATGGCCTCAAACAAGCTCCCAAACAATGGCATGAGAAGTTTGAAAGAACTTTGACATCTGTCGGCTTTGTTGTAATGAAGCCGACAAATGTGTATACTATCGCCATGGTGGGGTTGAGGGAGTTGTCCTATGTCTGTATGTAGATGACATACTAATTTTTGAGACAAGTCTAAAAGTGATTAATGAGGTCAAAACCTTCTTGTCTCAATGTTTTGAGATGAAGGATCTTGGAGAAGCTGATGTTATCCTAAACATCAAGCTACTGAGAGATGAGAATAATGGGATTACACTCGTGCAATCACATTATGTAGATAAGGTGTTGAGTAGATTTGGATATGATGATTGCAAATCTTCTCCCACACCTTATGATCCTAGTATTTTGCTTCGAAAGAATCAAAAGGCGGTTAGAGATCAGTTGAGATACTCTCAGATAATTGGCTCACTTATGTATTTAGCTTGCGCTACGAGGCCTGACATCTCGTTTGCTGTAAGCAAACTTAGCGGGTTTGTGGCCAACCCAGGAGATGATCATTGGCATGCTCTTGAGAGAGTAATACGATATCTAAAAGGAACCGTGAGCTATGGAATTCATTATACCAGGTATCCAAGAGTACTTGAAGGGTATAGTGATTCAAATTGGATATCAGATGCTGATGAGATAAATGCCACAAGTGGATATATATTCACTCTTGGTGGTGGCGCTGTTTCATGGAAGTCTTGCAAGCATACCATCTTAACGAGGTCAACAATGGAAGCAAAACTCATAGCATTAGATACTGCGACTGTCGAAGCAGAATGGCTTCATGAACTCTTAACTGATTTGCCCATGGTTGAAGAACCAATACCGGCAATCCTTATGAACTGTGACAACCAAACTGTGATTGTCAAAGTGAACAGTTCTAAGGACAATATGAAGAGTTCAAGACATGTTAAGAGAAGACTGAAGTTTGTCAAAAAAGCTAAAAAACTCCGGAGTTATAGCATTGAATTATGTCCAAACGGCTAAGAATCTAGCAGATCCTTTTACGAAAGGACTATCAAGAAACTTGATAGAAAATGCATCGAGGGAGATGGGTTTGAGACCCACGTGAGTTGTCATCCTTGGGAGCAAAGACGTTGTCCTACAGAGCGATCTTGAAAGAACATACCTATATGAGCTACACTACTGGTCACAGTGTATGAGATTTGGGTGAATCTCTAGGAAACTCATTAAAGGCCGAGGAGTATGACTTATAAGCTCCACCCGAGGGGTAGCCTATGGCAGCCAAGTACTGGCAACAACATTGAGTGAAACTTGCTGCGCAAGACTGGTAATTCAAGGCATAGTCCATTGTTCAGTTGTAGTAAGTGAATCTCTTTGTCTAGGTGGAAGTTCAACTTAACAGTCTCCATTGAACTGCAGGTATATTAAACAATGATTGGAACTAATGTGTCATATGATGTGCCTCTGAGATCTGGTGGGGGATTGTTAGATTTATATGGGTTGTGGCCCATGTAGGCAGCCCATCTAGTCTAATAAATCCTGAAATCTCAAGGCTCATCTATTATGGCAGCTTGGGAGCTGTGTGGGAGACAAAGTTTAGTCCCACATTGCTAGTTGGGAGAGAGTTGGACCAGCTTATAAGGTGGGTTGTTTCACTCTAACTAAGTGAGTGAGAAGACAAGGAGTCCACGCGCACTCCTCCTCCTCTGCCGCCCACCTCACCTCGCCCGCACGAGCGTCGCGTTTCGTGAATCGAGTTCGAGTTAGAAACTCGTTTTGTGGAAGACTAAATTTTTTGCTTGGTGCACCAGCTGTTGGATACGTGTCAACATTCGTGTGCATGTTTGACGCGTGTCCCTGTCTTCCAACACGTGGCGACTCGGTCGGCTCACCTCCCAGGCTATAGAGCGAGAGACAGACAGATCTAGACGATCCAGTTCTTTTCTCAGTCTCTCTCGCCGTGTGTTCCTCTCGCTGCGCTGCTCTCTAGGCTTCCCCATCCCGACGGCTGCGTGCACTGCTGTCCGGGAGAGCAGGCCTCCGAAACCCCGTCCGCTGAGATCCTGCACCGGGAGACGGGCGATAAGGTTTTTGGAGAGCGTCTCGACGCGACTGCTCGCCTCTGTTCGTGTGTTCTTCTTCAGCAACCGATAACCTTATCAGCATCATGGGCGACAACAACAATGACCAAGGTGCTGCTGCGGTGACGACCTTCCCGGTCAACCTGTACGTGCTATTCTTATCTTTGTATGCACTAGTTTTTGCTAGATTTTCAGATCTACTAGATGTGGCTGTTTGGCTGCATGTGTTTAGATCTGCTAGTGCTTACGTAATGTTGATTTCGGTAATTACTCTTATGGGGAAATTGCCTAATATTCCATCACGCCCATGGCGTTGATGGGTGGGCTCGTTGCAGCCATGCCCATTGGCATCTAAAAGGGTTCAGGAGATGGAGGTTTCGGATACCAACTAGGTCGATAAATCTTGGGGATTGACATCTTATCCCATGTCACAGGTAGTGCACACGAATGATCCCACATGACAAGTTCATTCGTGGTTATTTTAATGCTACGGATAATTCCACTTGACACGCTGGTTACAGCCGGTAAATAGAGCTTAGGTAGGTAGATATAAAAAAGTGATTCCAACAAGGGAAAAGCCCTATTGAAATTGGAAATAATTCCTGAATTCGTCGAGGCAGTGCCCACCGTTAACTTCCCAGCGACAAATGCTATGGATGATCCCACATACTACAGGTGATTCCCCTTGACACGATGGTTATGGCCATTAAACAGAGCTTGGGTAGGTAGATATAAAAAAGTGATTCCATTGTTGGAATCACTTTTTTATTCCCTTAATTCGTTTCCGACCTGACTTGAAACTCTGGTGGTTAGGATGTGCACCAATCTGAGCCCATGGCGTTGATGGGTGGGCTCGTTGCAGCCATGCCCATTGGCATCTAAAAGGGTTCAGGAGACGGAGGTTTCGGATACCAACTAGGTCGATAAATCTTGGGGATTGACATCTTATCCCATGTCACAGGTAGTGCACACGAATGATCCCACATGACAAGTTCATTCGTGGTTATTTTAATGCTACGGATAATTCCACTTGACACGCTGGTTACAGCCGGTAAATAGAGCTTAGGTAGGTAGATATAAAAAAGTGATTCCAACAAGGGAAAAGCCCTATTGAAATTGGAAATAATTCCTGAATTCGTCGAGGCAGTGCCCACCGTTAACTTCCCAGCGACAAATGCTATGGATGATCCCACATACTACGGGTGATTCCCCTTGACACGATGGTTATGGCCATTAAACAGAGCTTGGGTAGGTAGATATAAAAAAGTGATTCCATTGTTGGAATCACTTTTTTATTCCCTTAATTCGTTTCCGACCTGACTTGAAACTCTGGTGGTTAGGATGTGCACCAATCTGAGCCCATGGCGTTGATGGGTGGGCTCGTTGCAGCCATGCCCATTGGCATCTAAAAGGGTTCAGGAGACGGAGGTTTCGGATACCAACTAGGTCGATAAATCTTGGGGATTGACATCTTATCCCATGTCACAGGTAGTGCACACGAATGATCCCACATGACAAGTTCATTCGTGGTTATTTTAATGCTACGAATAATTCCACTTGACACGCTGGTTACAGCCGGTAAATAGAGCTTAGGTAGGTAGATATAAAAAAGTGATTCCAACAAGGGAAAAGCCCTATTGAAATTGGAAATAATTCCTGAATTCGTCGAGGCAGTGCCCACCGTTAACTTCCCAGCGACAAATGCTATGGATGATCCCACATACTACGGGTGATTCCCCTTGACACGATGGTTATGGCCATTAAACAGAGCTTGGGTAGGTAGATATAAAAAAGTGATTCCATTGTTGAAATCACTTTTTTATTCCCTTAATTCGTTTTCGACCTGACTTGAAACTCTGGTGGTTAGGATGTGCACCAATCTGAGCCAACCACTGGACTATAGCTCGATCCACAAAGTGGGAATGCGCAAGATGAGATTAAACATGCCATGTCACTAGGGGTACACAACTAGGTTTATAAGGGTGTGATGTACTACCTCTGTTCGGGATTATTAGTCCTAAGGCCAAGTTGCTAATACCAAAACACTCCATAACTCTTCCTCATTATTCTTTGCATGCACCAATAGTCTTTACATGCATGAGAGAAGTGAGAGTAGCATCTAACGTCAAAACTATGATCATGTGACTATTATAATTTATATACAATAAAAGTGTAATATATCATTGCAATATTTTTAGACAAGAATCTACACATACATATAACTTGGAAATATTTAATCCGTCCATTAAAAATGTATGTATTTGTAACCATCAGCTTTAAAGTTTTACAACATCTAAATAAAAAATACTGGGACTTGAAGAAAAGAACAAGAGGTTTTCTACCATCTTTCGAAATAACCTCATCTGATCATTTCTCTAACATTTTGGACACAACATCTAAGCTGCAAATTTGATCAACTATTCGCCGTATTGCATTTATAAATCCTGGAAGTAGAACAATATTGATATACCTTTTGGGATGAATCCTTGTCAAGGAACTAGCCCAGCTGTGTAGAAAAATATAAATGTACTCTATCTCTAAATGCGCGACTTCATTGCTATCCAAGAACAATCTTATTAGTACTTAATGGGGCAGATTTTATACCATCTTTGGAAGTAACCTAAGATGTTCCATTTCTATTTTTTTAAGGACTAAACTGTGGAGGTAGTGGTCCCTTATGTTTCGACTACAGTTACTGTCCTTGGACTGAGCCTTGAAGCAGTAAACGAATCCTAGCTACTCAGTGATAGTTTCTAACTGCAAAAGAAAGAAATCATAGTGTAGTGTCCGTTATAGCCAACTAGTTCGAATGCTTTCTGTGTATAGTGAACTGGAACAAAAGAAACTACAGGCATCCCATACTAAGAGTTTACTGGGTGATAGTAGAGGAGTACAGATAGTCACAATGTTACTAGGAGAATTCTCGTTTTGTGCATGGTTTGACATTGTCCAATAGACCAATCCACCATCCATTTTGCAACGGGATTCTCATGTGGCTTGGTGTCGCGGCAGGTTGGTCAGCGGCAGATCAGTGTCAGACCCTTGACAGTGGAACAGCACTATAATGTCGGCGTTCAACCCGAGAAGGAAAGCCGGCAACATGGCAGGGCAGAATCTGCGTCGACGTCTCTAGGCGAGGCAGCGACCTTGGAGATATTGATTTGGCTTTTGTCCCGAAGGAGGCTACATGGTGGAGTTTGAATCAGCGAAGTTTGTGTCATATACTGGGCGGTTGAACTGTGTGCCGAGCAGCTGCATCAGGCAGCTGATGCTTTACACATGTTTTTGTCTATATCACCACGAGATATTCCATTCCCGTGGGGATGCTTTCCGGAATTCCTCCCATTCCCAGGAAACATTGCACTCCTAGTTTCTTAATTGCCATTTCTCAATCTCTCTCTATCTGAAGACGCAACTGCAACGTTGTTATTACAAGTTCTAGAAGTTCTAGAAGTATGTTCCTGTGGATCTGAATTGCACTCTCGGCTTACTGGTTGTTTTTACAGCTCATATATACATGGGTCGACCCGAGGAGGAGGATGTACATGTGTCAGGCAGAGTGGCTAGTCTTGTGAGAACTATAAATAGTGTTAGTAAGTCACAACAGACACGCATTAATTCACTTTGTAGTTCGGGATGAATTATTTTCTTTCGTTTTTTATTTGTGGACATGAAAGTTTCTGGAATTAACTAATAGAAGGTAACTTAGTGGATTCTAGAAACTGTATTCCCAAAGTACATTTTTTAGCCACCCTTCCTCATGTTCCTTTTTGTCCCTTCTTTTTAGTTGTTTTCCCCTCCATATCTTCTGCGTCGAACTGCTGCTGCCAAAGGTTGTTGCTTGCCTTGTGTAGCTTGTCCTGCACTATAGAAGACAGCCGTAGTTTGCACTTGTCCCATGGGCATACTTCGGTAACTAGAGAAACATTGTCATAAAGTACCTTTTTGGTTTGTGTCCACTTCCTAAAAAAATTATCATGACAAACGTTTTGGATTGTGGCCAATATTTTAGGATGCGCTTGACCTTTTTCCAACTCAAGTTTATCTTGGATTCCAAGATTAACTAAATCTTGGGCATACACTATCATGACGGGAACATTGACTACGGAATATTTTGGGTGGGGGCAGGGGACTTGAGCTACAACCAAACCCACCTAGAGAGCAGCAACTGAACTGGGCATGCATCTAATTCCGAAGACAAGTTTTGTTTTGCTCATTTATTATTGTGCCATCTCTCCCAACTCTTTACTCTGTTCGTTAGCGGATCTTTTTTGTGTCAACTAACGTATTTAAAAGATGATGATAGTCAAAGTTTCAGTCAAGATGAAATGGCATTTATTTTGTAAACATGAGGTAGTAAGTGTGCATTTTGTTTGGAGAAGAAGTAGAATGTAATGTCACTGTTCTATTCCATTAGAATTAGCTGGTCCCACTCTGGCGTTTGGTAAGTAGAAATGCAATGTTGAGAATGGTTATGTTACATTGTTTGATTGGAAGTATGTGATGAAAATAATGTTGTTAACATGACTTATTTTGTGCGAAGATAATGACCTCGAGATTAAGCAATTTCGTATTGATTTCTCATCAACATATAACCTGTTGTCTATTTAATATTTACCAGCAAAACAATTTGTCTACACAAAAGATGGACAACTAGTAATATTCAAGAAAAATATTCATCACGGTAACTATTGATCATAGGAAATCGGTGAACACAAAGCCACTTGATGTAGCACTAATATGGATGAGTACATCAATTCGGGGGATAATGTCAAGCTAACAACCTCAATATCTTCACATCGACCTACTTTTCTTGTAGTCTTATGTGTTCCTCGTGTCGCCGCTGGACTCAACTTGGGTTACTTTGAGAAGAAAAGTAATGGTGAAACTTTGGCCAACTTGTCTACTCACCGTGGAAGATTGACTCAGATTTCGAACTAAAAAATTAAAACTGTTCGGAAAAATGTTAAAATCCCATCCCAAAGCAGAGTATTCGGTGGAGTTTGAATTAGCATGGCTTTTGTCATATACTGGATTGTCGAACTATCGACCTTCTAGCTGCATGAAAAGACGAAGGGTTTATGCAGGTTTATGTCGATATCACCAAGATCTTTTCCACTCTTGGTGGGGATGCATTCCCTATTGCCTCCCATTTCCAATAAAAAATTGCACTCTCGGCATAATTGACATTGCTCTCTCCTCATCTGGAGACTCCGAATTAAATATATATATATATATATATATCTAGACTCGACTGTGTCTACATACGTACATTTTGTTCATGGATTAACGAAAATATGCAAGAGATCTACTTTCCTATTTATGGTTGCGGTCCAAGTTCCAAATGTACCTTCTTTTAGCTCATAATTGCACACTAAGCTTAATGGTTGCTTGCATAGCTCATATATACCTGGGCCAATGTGAGAAGGAGGATGCATAGATATATATAGGACTATCTGGGAGAGAGTAGTAGTCTTGTGAGAATTTCATAGAAGTGTTAGTCTATCATGTGAGTTTGCACGGACAACAATGAACGCATTAGTTCATGTTTTAGTCGTGATGAGTTATTTTGTTTGTGTCCACATACCAAAATTTTGTTAGTGACCAAAGTTTTGGACCATGGCTAATATTGGGTATGGCTAAATACTTCCAGTATTTCACCAAAAATTGTATATTTATGAGCATTAACATGGTTTTGAAGATGTAATATGGACAACTATTTTATCTGGTAATATGTTATATGTGTATAAAAAACACCATATTATATGAAAAAAATAAAATACAGGCATATGATTTCCAATACCTCAACCTGCATATTTTTAAAGGATAACGATAATCAAAGTTAAATAGAACACGAAACATCATTTTTTGTGAACTTGAGGGATTAAGGGTGTGATCGGTTTGGCTAGATGATATTTCGTTAAAAGAACTTTACGATCTAAAAACCACATAAAAATTATATTCTTTAGTAGTACCTTAATTTTCCAAATGTACTTATGTAGAAAGCTTGTGTGTTCATTTAGTAAGTTAAACTAAATTGATTTAACCGTGAAAACTCTACATGGCATCAGAACATATCTAAACTGATCTTCCTCTTCCGCTAAATGAATGTCCATTAACCGGTTTACTAAAGTGAGCCATCTTGACCATTTAATTCCAGTTCAGGACATACAAAAGGCGATGTTTACAGGATACCGGTGTATTGCTCACGGAAAATCAGCTTATAGGGCCCACGAAGGAGTTTTTTATAGCGCCAGTGGAAAGCACACGTCAAATCGGCAAGCTGGTCCCACACAAGCATTTGCCACCTGCCCAAAATAACTCACAGCAAATCGGCCTAGCTGGACCCACCACTTATATTCACCGATGGCAAAAATATTACTCATGGCAAATCGAAAAGCGGGCCCCATGCTAGTATTTTCCGCCGGTCGAAATACTGACTGGAAGTCGGCCTAGTTGGACCCACCTGACTTGAGGAGCCTCCGGCCGTCAACCCATGGTAGTTTTCTGGAATAAACTCGCAACATGTGCCGGAGACCCCTCAGCAAATTGGTCGATTTAACGGCCATAATTTGCCAAAATGATTTTCCGCTAGTTTGCACACAGCAAACCGGACGATTCCTGTAGTGGTTTGAAGGAGCCATAGATGGCGTCCAACTTACGGTGATTATGGACTAGTCTATGGGATTATATGCAAGCAGTACCATAAATCAACCGCTTTATCTCAAGTACTAGTAACAACTAATAGACCCCTCTATGTGCTTTATCCGTGTAGATGAAATCCAGCCAAACTAGCTTGTACTTACTCACTATAGCTGCCTTCTTCCAATCAACATGTTCTAGCAACAGACAATGATAGTGCGACTCAAGAAGCTCAAGGAGTTTAGAAACCTCATGAGCCATGTCCGCCGTGTATCAGGTACTTGTAGCGCAAGTTTGACCAGGCAGCTGGCAGACCACGCTTCACAGTGTCTCCCCCACGCACTTGCTTCCAGATGTGTCTCATTCCCATCATGCATCACAAGTTCTCATGCACGATCACTATACCTCTCTCCATCTAGTCTAACGGCTCTGTTCGGTTAGCTGGAGCGGTAGCTGCTCACATACAATATGAGAAGACTAGAAAGATAAGGAGTTTTACATGTCTCGGTCTGCTATTGTGTATTTAACAGGTTATCATGTACGGGATATTTCTGTACCTCTTAACTACCAAGCAGGTTTACTTACAGTAAACTCCCCGCCCGGTAATGTACTAGCTGGCCTGCCGTAGAGTCCACTAACGTAGCCATTTATACCCATCTGTTTGTCGTACCCAATTGTCCCATTGGTTGGCCCATGATGACATATTAACACAACAAGCGAAGTTCCTGTGGGTTACAACGATTCTACAATGTTTCAATAAGTTCTCACATACCTAGATAACAATATGACATACAGTAATATCTAACACTTCCATTTTGTTTGCTCCGTACCATTTGATACATTTCACGTTTTGCTTCAGATTTAGTTCCCTTGCTGCATTGCATATAAAACTCAGGGCCTAATTTTTATATTATCACCATGGTTCCATTGTAACGTATAATAGGTATTGTAGCTCACGTGCTAAAAAGTGTTGCGAGTAGCCAAACAAAAATTAAAGTATATTCTCCCAATAAACACAACAGCGAGACTATATCTTATAGGTACATCTACTCCAAAGTACACACATGCCTCTCCTATTTGTTCGTATTCTTTGCCTAATAGTGTTTTTTCTGCTTAATCATCTTTTATCCAAGTATGAAGTTTCCAAATGGTGAGGCAATGTGCCGCTAGTATTTGGTCATGCGGGTTGAATCGAAGCTTTCATGGTTCCATGATCTCGTTTAGTAGCATAGTCATCAAAAGTACACCACGGCCCATCAGATCCAACCTCAAATGCTTTGCACAAAGTTATCCTTATAGTGGCCATTTAATACTTGTGTTGCATGGTAAAACTTATTTTCTCGATCCTGTTAAATCATCATAATGACAAGGAGTGTACAGAGGTGCCCCAAAACGTGAGCACACGTCGTCTAGCTGGACTTGGCAGTCGGTAGTGGCTAAATCAAAAAAACAAATTACATGCAAAATGCTCCTGGGCTAAATAGAGTATCAAACTCCCACCATCTGCGCATTTGAGGTTGAGACGGAGCTACACGTGCCAATCATCGGGCAAACAATTCACGTGCATACCTCCGTCGTGCATCGGCACACCCCTCGATTTCCTCCAGGAGGAGCACCGGCGGATCAACGAGTTCTAGTTCGTTGGGACCTAGATGGAGCGCGGGTCTTGTAATGCGTCACCCATCGGGGTGCACGGCGTACGAGGTGATCTCGACGGGGAGGTCCTCCCAGTTATGCATATCCCGTGCCAATAGGACCGAGGATCGGTCGTTCCAGTGCAAGATCAACCTTACACATGGGGTAGATTTTTTCCAACCGCTAGAAGCTGAAGCTCACCCATCACAACTCTTGTTTTTACAACGCTCCACAGGTCTAACAACCCTTGTGATTTGATCCAACCAAGGAAGAATATGTCTCGGTATGCAGTTCATTTCACAATAGACAATACAAACTCACGGGTCTCATAACTTCACGATATACATCTATTGGTTTAGATATATTTTATTTCAAAATTTATGCATATCGTCTAAAATCCAATTAAGCAATAGAATAGTCCAACCATATAACCGTGATATAGACAGCTTTGGTAGAGTAACTAGATTTTTATTCAATCCGTAGATCGGGGGTACATACCTACACTTTATCATTCTTACATCCAAAAGCTTTAAAGCACAAATCAGTACGCATCACTAGCTGTCTCTGACAACTACTAATTATGTTTTAGGCAACAACAAACTTTTCCTAACTTAAACTCCGGCCTGTCTTGGCAAGAGGTTAGTCCCGGGGCATAACCAGATTCTGCGCACGAAGTAGTGCATTGTTTGAGTTCACAGGGAATTGATCCACTGTAGCCACACACCTCGATCACATCACGACCCCCTGTGCAAAAAAAAAAAACACAAATGGCAGAACATAGTTACTAAATTAGTTTGAAAGATCACTTTGAAGTGGACTATCTATTCTACTGATTCCAAAGAACAAACATGTATATTAAACTAATGAAATGGATACTCTCTCTGATATGATTCAATTGGTCCCATGTTTAGACAAAGTTTTCCCGAAACCTTGCCTAAATCTACGACTATTAAATCGGATCAAAGGATGTAGAAAATTATCAGCAGGGGTTACAAACCTATGTGGAATTCAGACGCATAGCAGGATTGTAAACAAACAGATAGGACCAGAAAAGCCCCCAAGGACACAACGCTTGTCATATTCTTGATACACGCCATGTGGAGAAGCTATTAGTTTCTTTGTCACTTCCTATACAGACTGCGTCCCTCTCGTTCTTGCGTTTATATAGAGCCATATGATAACGCATGCAATAAATGCATGGATACGTTAGTAATTGTAGGATATATATGATATCCCTTTATATCGTAAGAAATTATTAATATGTCAATACAAATGAAAACTTCCTACGCAGGAGTCAATATTGTTACATCTCTCTGATTCATATCTTTATATACAGCCATATGATAACGTATGCAATTAATTACTTCCTTTTTATGAATAACTTGTGAAACGACATAGTTTTTCTTCCATTTTTCTTACTAGGGAAACTACTTCCTTTTTTGTTATACTGTACATTACTGTATACTTAAAGTTTCAAGGACACGTTATTAATCCTAGGATATATACGATTTTCCTTTATATAGTACTTGCACACGGGAGAGATAAATCTTCCTCGTGGAACTAGAAACTGATTGAAGTAATTCAAATCTCGAACATTATTAGTTGTATCTAACCATTTTTGCACACATTGTTTTATTTATTTATATCTAAACCCTTTTTAAACCATACTAGCAGGATGAGGCGCCTCTTCTGGTTAATGTTTGTGGCAACCACCTGGACCCTATGGAATATCCGTAATAAGATGGTCATCCAACGTGTCTTCCT
The DNA here is from genome assembly GCA_916181665.1 of Avena sativa. Lineage (NCBI taxonomy): Eukaryota > Viridiplantae > Streptophyta > Magnoliopsida > Poales > Poaceae > Avena > Avena sativa. The sequence continues at coordinate 431,965,395 of OV702296.1, forward strand.
GCACCGTGCTTCTGAGTCGAATTTCAAATTTCTGGCTTTTTTGAAGCAGTGGTACCCGTTGTGTAGACATGGGGACAGGACCCAGCTGGACGAGAGGATGCAACTTATTATAGTGGCGGCGCGCCGCCTTTCTACACCTTCAGGTCGTTGATATGGGCTCGCTCGAGAGTTGTATCGCTTTGCTTTGTCCCTTTTTTGGTTTCGCGAGACTTTGGTCTTCATATTTTGGGCATTCTTGTGCTGTTGCCCCCAGCATTTCGTGTTCTTAGTGTATACTTAAAGTTTCATGGACACGTTTTTAATCCTAGGATATATACAATATTCCTTTATATACAGGAGAGAAACATCTTCCTCGTGGAACTAGAAACTCATAGAAGTAGATCAAATCTCCAACCTTATTAGTTGTATCAAAATATTTTTTTCACACATTGTTTTATTTAGTTATATCTAAAACCCATTTTAAATATAGTATGATTGTCTGACACAATTTTCCAGTCATCTTGAAAATGTGTTTTCCCGGGATGAACCACCTGAACAATCAAGTTTCAAGGTGAAAGAGTAAAACAAAAAAAAGTTGGGAGCCCTCCCTAGGTGTGTGCTTTATATATGACCTAGTGTAGATCCAGAAAACATAAAGAATAGCAGTTCAGCGTGTCCCGTTGGGATAGGTTGGGGCATTTTCATGTGAAAGAAAAATAAAGGCCAGAGATGATGCAATTTTATCTAGCGACATGGCCCTATCTAGCGGATAGATCGGCCATGTAACTCCTCCTCTCGATCATAAACGGGGAATCACAGTCGATACAATGGACCTCATGCAGCCATGCACCCGTTGGCCGTCACCCATCACCTCTTATCATCTTGGTCGTTTCCCAAGGACAGCCGTTCATTGTCGCTCCAATCCCAATCAGCGCGAAAGGCATCAAAACAAAGTCCCCACTCACCAATTATCTAAAAGTATGAATCTCTATGGACTTCATCGATGTATGACCTAATTCTAGACTTCTAGTTTTGGTTAGTAGTTGTTTTTCTTACTTCCAATGTAGTTAACTCGTTATGGCGCCTAAGACAACAATGCCTGCTATGGATTTTTTGAGTTTGTCAGAGAAGCGGATTGCTAATCTAATATTTCTATGGCTTATCGGATCTTATTAACGATGCCCGTGAGTGTTGCATAAAACTGAAGGGAGCTTTTTCAAGTTGAAATTATTGAAGAACTATTTGAGATCTATAATGCCTTAAAAAGAGTTTAAATAGTTTAGCAACTCTATGCATCAACGAGATTGATATTGATTCCATCATCACCGACTTAGTTTCTAGGAATTTACTAAAAAAAATTAAGATAAAATGTAAACGCTGCTATTTTATAAGAATATTACATTTGGTTACAATTGAAGTCTATTTTTCATCACCTCAAATTTTGTAAGGGGCCCCAAATTTTGTTTTCCCTCGAGCCCCGAATCTCGGACCGGCACTGAAAGTAGCAGCCATGTTGATCCTCTCCTCTCAGTTAATTCATACTAACGAAAGCAGCATTTCCATGTGTTCCCCGTTACCTTTCATTCACATCTAGTTCTAGTTGCCCAAGTTATCTCTAGGTAGTTCCCCTCTTGTTCTTTCTCGGTTCTCAACTTGGTCTAGCATGTGATTGAGATTTAAAGAGATGAGTGTGTCCCTTTCAATGGAGACCGCAGGTCATGTGGTAAAGTTAGTACGATGAATGAGCTATACCTATCAACTCTATTTTTTTCCTGAATTTGTACCTATCAACCTTAAATTTCCATTATATATTCTACTTCCTCCCTTTGGTGATAAAAGACCCTTCACAATCGAAAATTCGAAAGAGTAAAACACTTCCATGGTGCACGAAGTTGCCAAGCATGAGCGGATGGGTCACGAACTCGGAAAATGGAAGTATCGGTCACGAAGTTGCTTGGATTTGCAAAATATCTCTTATGCTTTTTTCGCTTTTTCTAATTACTAGCCCTCTTTGGAACTGTTTTCTTTTGGAGAGAGAGACTTTAGACCAGCTTGATTGAATCTGTTGTGTAGCTTGCACACACAAGCGAAATGCAACAAAAATCGCACATGAATGTTCTAATGTTGGCTTGCACACGCTTCTTATGTCCAGGACACTCATCCAGGCAGCAGCGATGGTTGTGGTTTTTTGAACCAAAAAAGAGGAAAAACCGAAAGTTTCTATGAAAAAAGAGAACTGCATTGGCAAGTTACCTAGGGCATCGCGCGGAGGGACTCTCGAGCTGACGTTTCCTCCGCATAATTTCCAATAAACATTGGAAACAATGTCGTGTCCTCTGGCCGTGGCGCTCGACAACTTTGCCAGGGCTACGAGCCTACGACACATCAGGTGACAACTACAAGTGAACCAGCACACACGGGAACATAAGCATATGGCGATGCTGCTGGCCCGCATGTATGTGCCATCATCGGACTTGGCGACCCGTTAATTAGCAGGTTCAAGTATCTCGCTCCAAGCGTTAACGGATATGCACCTTAGTGGCTTCTCTTGTGTGCTCAACCCCGGTGAAGATGACCAGTGTGTCTTCACCTTAATGAGGACACAAAAGTGTACCGCCAACCCCAATCGTCTCGCCCAAACGGGCTACAAGCATGCCAATGCCAAGAGACCAGAGAAGGTGATCACAAACTTTATGTTGTCGGCTAGGTCAAGCTCGATCCGCTCGATGACCAGTACCTCCTCCATCGTCTTCTTCTCCTTATAAATCCCCAACAACCGGCACCCGGCGCCGGCATCATGACCAATTTCTTGGCTGTCTTGGCAATTGGCATATTGACACCTCAGGTACACGAAAAGCACTACCGAGCAAAATTCACAAGTCACAAGGTGTGGCAGGTCACCCTGTTAAGCAAACGGTTGAGTGAGCACATCAATAACTATAGGAACACGCTAGCTTGTTTAGAAGATGAACTGTTGGTTGTATGGCAAGTAAGTTGTGCGGATTCACAAAAAACTTCACATTTTATCTCGGAAAAAAGGTGAAACCTACTATGCACAAGCAGGTCCTTAGTTCACATTGCAAATCACAAAGTTCATATTATACTAGGATCAGATAAGAGTAAACACATACCTTCCATACCATTTGGTAAAATCTCCTAACATTTGTGTTGAAGCACCGAGCTCTCTCTCCTAGCACCGAGAACTCTCCCCTAAGCTCATCAAAGATAGACCCATTTCCCATATATAGACACGTGCCCTCTCTGGAGGTGTGGGCAGGAACACACGAGGAGTAGGGGAGAAGACTGTGGTGTGAGGCATGATGTGCATTGCGTGTTTGTCCTAGGCGAGAGGCCGTGTAAAGAGAGAGACAGCCTGGCCGATCCTCGCTATTTTAGGTTTTCGAGCTTATTCCATCAAAAATATATGGGGAACTTCATGCACGTTACAAACCCGTACAGTTCCAGTTAGACAAGAATCAGCCTATCTACGATTAAGCCACCCACATAATTGTTTTAGTTTTGACGTTTTTTAATAATTAAACATGATTTTCCTAGAATGCATTGTTACTAATTAAACAAGATTTTGCTCGAATGCAGATAGATAACAACAAAAAACTAAACGTTAAGTTCATGCAATGAACTCTTCGGTTTTGGTTGCCACCATCTGTCTCACAACCAGCCACCTCTTTCCCACCTTATACCACCAACTCGTTGCAAATGGCTTCCTCGGCATCCAAATCGGCTACATCCTATGCACATTGTACGAAGGTCGCTCGTCGGCTTCCTCCACAACAACTACAACCTTTTCCCTTCACAGCTTTTATTCTAGGAAATGTACTCAACAGATCAACAAACAAGGTAGCCACAAGGGACGTTTTCCTCGATCCCATTCGCATTCCAAAATGATTGGACATGTCTAACTACTCTAGTTGACATTGTTTTGTCCTGAGTATCAATTTCAACCTCATAAAAAAAGTCAATATAGGCACACGTTGGAGAATTAAGGTAGAGAACTAAAATGTAGTGTGTCTATCATTTTTATGAGAGGCTAGAACATGTTGGTAAGGTTGAAAAGGTAAATGCTGCTATACATATCAACCATAATTTAAGACCATATCTTGTATAGTAAAAGGGAAAAGCTCACATGTCATAATTTATGACCATGTCAACACATACAATTCGGACCTATGAGGATCCTATAGTTATTTGATATTATTATTCACGACTATAATAGTCAACATCACAATAGTAATTTTTTGATCTTGACGTGATGTACACATGAAAAGATGTCCCAAAGACTGCATTTTATGGATACGGATGTAATGTCTCTTTGTATGCGTGCTAGCCATTAACTGCAACCAGGAACATGTGTTATGTACGCCAGTATGGATTGTATTAGTATAAGAATCTTTTAACACTTGAAAATTGAACCAGCGATGGGCACATAAAATGAATTGTCACTGTTGTGAGCATATGGGCATATCACTGTCAAATAACTAATGACATCCAGAACAAAATACAGACGTCGGTGTATTAATGATGATCCGTTGAAGAGAAGCCATGTCACTAGTACTTTACGATTGATGAGTCGTCCATTCAGCCGCTCTCTACTGCAAGTTTGTTAATGGCATATTCCACATGAACGTATACAAATTGCGTAATGAGGGTGTGTAAAAATAATTGTCTATCACTGTTACTTACTAATAACAACGTAATTAACTAAATGGTTGTCGGCCCATGTGTTATGCTGATGTTCCGTACTTTATAAGAAAAATAATAAATCCCGCTTCCCTCCGGTAAAACATTGTTGTCGAGAAAAAAACCTTGCACCAAAGGCCGAACAACAATGACTAACGACTCCCTCCAATGGTTGATGCTCTTGTACATCCTTCTTGCCCCTCTTTTGTGTGATGCAAAGGAAGCAAAGTCTAGGATTAATTAGTTGTTTCCTATCGTACCACCTTTGTTCGCCCATGCCTAGAAAAAAATGCCGCTCTCCAAAATGGGGGAGATCATTCAGAGTTCAGTGCTAAATAAGTTTTGGAAAAAACTAAAGAAAACTATGTCACCTTACCTAAAGTATAATGCTAAACAACTTACCATCGACAATATTCGAGAAGAAAAACATGTGTATGTAGAATCAAATATGCAACGACTTTAAAATTAACCTCGTGAAACTTCAGTACAAAACAATCAGAAGTACGTAATAGGAGCGCTTAACTTGCAAAAAGAGCACGGAGAAACCAACATTTCACCCGGGCATAATTTGCAACTAATTCTAAGAGAACATAAAATAATTGTTAGACTGGAAATAGACGTCCATGTTTTCTATGACAGGCGCGGACATTCCAGAAAACATCACATATGCATTAGAAAGCGGATGAAATGCTAAAACGTGTGCTGACCGTGAGGTGATCATTGTACTTGGGGAGCTACCGGGAACCATTCAACCAGATTGTGTAACCGAGAGGGGTGTTGTCGGGCTGACTGGCCATACCCCATGAGCATGCTTATCAGACTAGACAGCAACAGAATTAGCATCATCAATGTTTTCTTGACTTTCGTATCTAGTGGCCAAAGTCAGCACATGATTTCCGTTTGGCATAGGATATGTTTCTGAATCTGCCTCACATTCCCAGTGTGGTGTATGCACGCATATGACTCTCCTAGCTCTCATTTTGTAGTCATTTATTTCTCTTTCCCTCGAGTGCCTCAGTCTTGGATAGCGTACTTGAATCTTTTAGGCATGAACTATAATATGGAGAAAAAAACTGCTCAACAACTGGATATATATTGAGCTAGGTATGAAAGTATGCACCGTTCTGCGTCCTTTGTTGGTGCACATAATAATAACCAGTGGGAAGACTGGTACGCACAATTATCTAGATTTATCAAGAGTTAAAACAATCAGCATGTCTTCTAGTACCAGAAAGTCACTCCACCATGTTCAGTGGCATCTTCCTTTGAATCGAAGCTTTCATGGTTCTCTGATCTCGTTCAGTAGCATAGTCAACAAAAGTACACCACGGCCCATCAGGTCCAACCTCAAATGCTCTGCACGAAGTTATCCTATTTCAGCGTGGCCATTAAATACTTTTGTTAGATATAGTAAACAATATTTTCTTGAGCCTGTTAAATTATCATAATGACAAGCAGTGTACAGGGGTGGCCCAAATCTGAGCACACGTCGGCTTGCGGGACTTGGGAGTCGGTAGTGGCTAAATTACATGTACAATGCTCCCTGGGCTAAACATAGTATCAAACTCTCGCACCATGCGCATGCAGGCGAGAAGTAGCACGCAACCTGCCATTGGGATCGCATTCGAGGAGGAACCGTTGAGACGGAGCTGCATGTGCCAATCATTGACCAACCAACGACTACAACGCAGGACCGTCCCCGTTGTCCATGCAGACGGCCTGGGACGTCAAAGCCCCGCAGGTGCAAATGTTCCCCAGCGAGTGGCGTCCAAACCAGGTGACTAGGACGACATTGTCGTGGCCCCCGGTGCATTTACTCGATGTTGCCATTGACCACGGAGAAGGTGTCGGCGTAGGTGTTGCCTTTTTTTTGAACGATAAAGACCCCGAAGGGCTTGGAATCTGCTTCATTACGGCGGAGGGTGTACAATTACAAGGGGGTCCTGGAGAAAAGGAAAATTACAAGGCCACCCTGCATTCTTACAAATAACACCCTACAAAGAAAGTCTGAAAAGCAATCAGATCCAAGCACACCGCCGACGAACTTTGACGGCTAGTCCCGGCCATCACTAGCACCTTCGAGGACGATACCACTTGGAGGAGCAGCCGCGTTCTCCGCCTCGACAAGAACCGCGAAGATCCTCCTCTGGAGGAGGTAGTAGAAGCCCAAACAAGCTTTGTTTTGGGGCTCTGCAGGGCCAACGCCATCGCCAAGGATAGCGGCAGCACATCGCTGATGCTTCGGAGATGCAGATGAGGGCGCAGATTCCAACACCCGCTGCGAAGCCGCATCAGGAGAGGCGAACTCCCCAACTCGTCCACCATCACCATGTCGGCAGGAGAAGAGGGAAGGCACCGCCGAGCTCAGATTCACCGCGCAGCAACCAGACCACTATCTCGGCATGGCAGGGGAAGACGATCTCCACCACCTCTGCTCCTCGCCTCCATGGCCAACCAGGAGAAACAACAGGGCCTCGCACACCACACCTCTGAGTCTCTCCCCCTCGCCTCCACAGCAAGCCGAGAGAAACCCCAAAGCATAGCACCCACGCCACACCAGATGGTCAACGACCTCTAAATTATTCAGGGAGACGATGTTCCCCTCCTTCTCCTCCGGCTCCGACCGAAGGAGCAACGAGAAAAGGAGGAGGAACCCTAGAAAGCTCTGGATCTGACCGCCGAGATTCAGAGCACCTCTCCATCAGCACGCATAAAGCCTAAACCTAGCAAGCAGCTAGCTACCCTACATCTATAGCCTACACTACAACTGCCAGAGCGTCGCCTCAGCCACTCTCCGGCGGCGGCGCCGCCGAGGAGGGCCTAGGTTTGGCCCGGCCCTGAGGAAGGGGCTCTCAAGCTACTTGTATAGGAGAGAGAAAGAGAAGGGGGAAAATGGTCACCGCGTCGCGTAGATGTTGCCGTGGGTGCAACCTGTTACGTGTGCATAGTTCAACTGTCCGAGTGCTCGATGTACGAGGTGGTCTCGATGTGGACGTCGAGGAGGAGGCTTGTGTCCATGCCAAGTCATGCTGCCCAGCGTCCAAGTCTACAAAGTGCATACCTCCGTTGTGCATCATGTACGGTCTCTTTCTTCGCGCTCCTATAGGGTGGCGATCTTGCCGCCGAGAGCATCGATCAGCAGACCCCTCGATTCCTCCAGGCGGAGCACCGGCGGATCGGCATGTTCTAGTTCCTCGAGCCCTGGATGAAGCGGGAGTCCTGGTGGCCCCGCGTCCTTCTCTCCTTCATTTTTTTCTACTTTTATTTGTCATGGGGCAAGAATGGTATGTTCCCGGACGGTAAAGATTTTTTTTGCTAGACTCACCCTTTTCGGTGTTTAGACCTAGGTCTAGCAAGAAAAAGGTACTCCTAACCACTCCTTTTTTTGGATTGCTGCGCAGCTCTAACAACCCTTGTGTTTTGATCCAAGGAAGGAAGAATATGTCTCCGAGTGCAGTTGATTTCGCAACAGACAATACAAACTAACGGGTCTCATAACTTCGCGATATACATTTATTGGTTTAGATATGTTTTATTTCAATATTTATCCATATCGTCTAAAATCCATTTGAGAAATAGAATAGTCCAACCATATAACCTTGATATAGACAGCTTTGATAGAGTAACTAGATTTTTATTAAATCCGTATATCATGGGGGTGCATACCTACACTTTATATCATTCTTACATCCAAAAGCTTTAAAGCACGTATCAGTACGTAGCACAGCTGTCTCTGACAACTATTCATTATGTTTTAGGCAACAACAAACTTTTCCTAACTTAAACTCCGGCCTCTCTTGGCAAGAGCTTAGTCCCGGGGCAAAGACTGATTCTGCGCACGAAGTAGTGCGTTGTTTGAGTTCACAGGGAATTGATCCACTGTAGCCACACACCTCGATCACATCACGACCCCCTGTGCAAAAAAGAAACACAAATGGCAGAACATAGTTACTAAATTAGTTTGGAAGATCATTTTGAAGTGGACTATCTATTGCACTGATTCCAAACAACAAACATGTATATCAAACTAATGAAATAGATACTCTCTATGGTCTGATTCAATTGGTCGCATGTTTAGACAAAGTTTTTCCGAAACCTTGCCTAAATCCACGACTATTAAATCGGATCAAAGGATGTAGTAGAAAATTATCAGGTGGGGCACAAACCTATGTGGCCTTCAGACGCATAGCAGGATTGTAAACAAACAGATAGGACCAGAAAAGCCCCCAACACTAGTGGAAACGAGGCTTTTGGTTAATCCTGGAAATGGGCTGTACCAGCGTGGTCCGTGCAGCAAAAAGGAGGCCCCCCTTTAACACGTGGCACGAACCGGTGTTAAAGGCCCCTGCACCAGTGGCCCGCGCAGCCCCCCCTTTAACACCGGTTCGTGGCTTGAACCGGTGTTAAAGGGGGGGGCTATATAAGACACCGCAGCCCACACCCCACTCTTCCATTTTTTCACTATCTCATTTTGGAGCCTAGCAAGAGGGTGTGAAGTGTGCTAGTTTGTGTTTTTTTCGTATGCACAAGAGGTGTTCGGTGAAATGCCCGAGAGCTCAAAATAAGTTTTCTCGTTGCTCTTTCCTTCTCGGTCGAGGTCGGCAACTATCCTTCCATGTGTCATTGATGTACTATATATATAAATGGTCATCTCCCTATTATTTTTTGATATATACTATATATTAATGCAGATGAACTGGCAATGGATGTACGGTGACCGCCACACTTCCGAGTACATTACGGGCCTCCAAAATTTCATCGTTATGGCTAATGCAAACCGTGGTCACAATGGTTTTATGTGTTATCCGTGTGTTCACTGTCAGAACAAGAAAGACTACTCAAATACCAGAACCATTCACGCCCACCTGCTTCGATCCGGTTTCATGCCCGGCTATAATTGTTGGACCAAGCACGGAGAAAAAGGGGTTGTGATGGAAGACAACGAAGAAGAAGAGGATGATGACAACTATCATAATATGTATCCTGAATATGATGATACTGCAACGGGGGTAGATAATGAAGATCAAGAGGCAGCAGATGGGCCCGCTGATGACGATCTTGGTCGGGCGATTACTGATGCAAAGGAAGAATGTGAAACTGAAAAGGAGAAGGAGAAGCTGGAGCAGATGTTAAAGGATCACAAAACATTGTTGTACCCAACTTGCGAAGATGGCCATAAAAAGTTAGGTACCACACTGGATTTGCTGCAATGGAAGGCAGAGAACGGTGTGACTGACAGCGCATTTTCAAAGTTGTTGGTAAAAATGAAGAATCTTCTTCCAAGAAATAATGAGTTGCCCGACAGTACATACCAAGCAAAGAAGGGTGTCTGCCCTCTAGGATTAGACGTGCAAAAGATACATGCCTGCATTAATGACTGCATCCTCTACCGCGGTGAGAAGTACGAGAATTTGGATGCATGCCCGGTATGCACTACACTGCGGTATAAGATCAGACGAGACGATCATGGCGATGTTGAGGGCGAGGCCCCTAGGAAGAAGGTTCCTGCCAAGGTTATGTGGTATGCTCCTATAATACCACGGTTAAAACGTCTCTTCAGAAATAAAGAGCATGCCAAGTTGTTTCGATGGCACATGGAAGACCGTAAGAAAGACGCGATGTTAAGACACCCCGCTGATGGGTCACAGTGGAGAAAAGTCGAGCGAGAGTACCCGGACTTCGCACGTGACGCAAGGAACTTAAGGTTTGGTCTAAGTACAGATGGCATGAATCCTTTTGGTGAGCAGAGCTGCAGTCACAGCACCTGGCCTGTGACTCTATGTATCTATAACCTTCCTCCTTGGTTGTGTATGAAGAGGAAGTTCATTATGATGCCAGTGCTCATCCAAGGCCCGAGGCAACCCGGCAACGATATTGATGTGTACCTAAGGCCATTAGTTGAAAAACTTTTACAGCTGTGGGCCAAACCAGGTGTACGTATGTGGGATGAGCACAAAGGGGAGCCATTTGACCTACGAGCATTGTTTTTCGTAACTATCAATGATTGGCCTGCTCTTAGTAACATTTCAGGGCAGACAAACAAGGGATACAATACATGCACACACTATTTAGATGAGTCTGAAAGTGTATATTTGGATAAATGTAAAAAGGTTGTGTACCTAGGGTATCGTTAATTTCTTCCGATCCTGCATCCAGTAAGAAAGAAAGGCAAGCATTTCAAACGTCTGGCAGAACCCCGGAGGAAGCCTGTCCTCCGTACCGGTGAGGAGGTATTTGGTATGGTCAAGGACCTAGAAGTAATCTTTGGAAAAGGGTCCTGGCAGTCTATCTGTTCCGAATGATGATGCCGGACACGCGCCCATGTGGAAGAAGCAATCTATATTTTGGGACCTACCCTATTGGAAAGTCTTAGAGGTCCGCTCTTCAATCGACGTGATGCACGTGACGAAGAATGTTTGCGTGAACCTGCTAGGCTTCCTAGGAGTGTATGGGAAGACAAAAGATACACCGGAAGCACGGCAGGACCAGCAACGTACTACACGGGTTGGGGGCAAAGTGTGCAACCGGGCGTGCACGACTAGCTAATTCATGTTGTTTTTATTTGTAAAATCAGATTCGCCGTCGTTGTTTCCTTCAGACCAATTGAAATCCAATGTTTATTTCTAAATAAACTCCTCTGATATTGCTATTATCTAATAGCTTAAGCGTGAACAGTAGGGAGCCATCTGAGGCCACTTGCCGCGTGATGCATGGGTGTACGGTCGTGGTCTTGGGCCCTTGTCAGTCTTTGCCGCTGCGTGTTGACCAGGAGGGGTGTGTTTGTGTGTCTTTGTAGGTGGCGTGGGCAGGCGGTGATCAAAGCTCACCTTTCATGCACGCGTTTCTCCGCCGCTTGATCTCACCTCCCACATCCCGTCCCTACTCCTGCTCCCCAAGCCAGCCTCACGGCGTCTTCATCATCCCCACCTACGTCTCCCTGACCGGCGACGGGAAGAGCAGCAGCGGTCAGCGGCCGGCAGCCGGAGGTCGATTTGCATTAAAAGGTGTAATCCTGGTGGCCTGTCCGAGCTCTGAGGCCATCTGCGCGCAAGCTTGAATCTGCAACGCGGGTCCGTTGTAAGGTCGGTCTTGTGGGGGGGTTGCTGCTCGCATCACAATTCTCTGTCGCCCATGCTATCAAGGCATCCAAGTTGTGGCAGCGGTGGCGGAGCATCGGGCAAAGGAGGCAGCGACGAACAGGTGATGTGGAACGACGGGAAGGCCAGTGCATCCAATCTTCTTTGCCCTCTGGCAGTGGAGGCGGAGCATCAGGCAAAGGAGGCAACGATGCGCAAGTGACAGGGAACGACGGGAAGGCCGGTGCGTCCAATCCTCTCTGACCCGCTATCGCCCTCTCCTCCCTTTTCCATGTCAATGGCGGCGGGGATGGCGAACAGGTAGCGGTGGGAAATTGCGAGCGCATGAGACTACCTTCCTCTCTCTCTCTCTCTCTCTCTCTCTCTCTCTCTCTGTCCCCCAAGGCTCTCATCTCTCTTCTAATCCGCGGCTGCTCCAATCCATCCGGCTGGCCGTCGTGCCCCATATTTCCGCCTCGCCCGCTGACCGGCCAGCCTCCTCATGGTCTCCCACCTATCGTATTATCGTCTAGATGGTCTACCTCTTCCTCCTTTCTGGCCACCGGATGGCCTCTATGCGATTCTATTGCTGCTACGGCCTGCGGCGTAGAGTATTCGGCCCATCGTAATATGTAGCGAATAGAAGAGCGAGGACCAGCAGCGTGTTGTTGGGGAGCGGGAGAAAGAGAAAAGCAAACGGAATCAGCAACGCTCCACCCAAAAATGCAAATGGCATGTCTTTCTTCTCATCTTCCTCATGAGGTTAACGACGACGTCATCGAACCATACCAGGTATGGTTCTCCTAGCACCCGCTCTACAAATTCCTAGAACACAGCAATCTTTCTAAATACGCCCTCCGATCCAAATTATTAGACTCATATTTGTCTAGATTTGGATGTATCTAGCAGTAAAACATGACTAGATATATCCAAATTTAAACAAATCTGAGTGCATTAATTTGGACCGGATGGAGTATATTTTTCATCAAGAATTATTGTTTGTCAATAGCATGAAGTAGGTCATGCTAATGTTGTATATTAGAGTTTAGATTAGTTCAAATTTGAGTTTGCACTAGACTACAAAATAATGCAATCGTGCTGAGTTTTTTGTTTAGAGAATTATAGCCTGATCATTGTTGCGATTAACTTTGTGTGATGGTGTTATATAAATACAGGCTGAAGAATATCATCCTCTTTCCGACTAAGCACATTAGTTCAACATTCTGATTTGGATTCAGGAGAATATGAAGGTTTCAGTTTGAAGTGTGATAATAGATAATCAACCAGGGTCGCACAAAAATGCTATATATAGCTGACCGTTATATTTCATCTTCTTTTGTGCTCATCTGAAGGTGTTCTTTGGTGTGATTTAGTTGTTGCTGAGTTTTTTTATATCAAAGTCATATTCCAGGAATGATATGCATATTTAATTAATGAAGAACATGGAACACCTAGAATTGATCCTTGTGACACCAGTTGTTGTTGTGTTTCCAGAATTGCAAATCCTGAAATACCCGGTTTACCGCTCCCATGTTCTCGCTATCGACCCTCAGTTGTTGCGCTCACCGTCCATACAGCTTCGACAATTGCAGCCTTGCCATGGAGGGTGTGGGCAGTGCGTTGTGATGTCGACCCATGATCTCCATGTATTAGGCGGCTTTTGTTTCATGTATCTGCTTCTCCGATACAGCTTTGATATTCAGTGGAGGAAGAACACAAATTTATTTCCGTATGATATGACTACACTGGCAAGATTAGTGAACTGTTAGGTTTAGTCCCACATCAGAAATTGGATATGAGGGAACCCAACTTATAAGCTAGGGCAATCCTCACCTAAAAGGCTGGCGCGAGAAACATGGGCTAGAGGCCGATTTGTGGGTGGAGAAACATGGGGGTCATGGTGGTAGCCGATTTCAGTCGACTCATCTTAGAATTCTCACGTTTCTCCATCCTAGGTTTGCTCTTTCATTTTGGTTCTATCTGATTTGCTTCCACCTAGAGCCATTGAATGTCTCCTTTTCTTCCCAAACGATGAGCTGAGGCCTTGAACATGAATCCTATTTTCCCTGTCCTGCTCTCTACCGGTACTCTATATATCTATATCCAGATCCTTACCATATAATTTCCGTTCCAGTTTTGTTTCTATTTGCTTTGTTTTCCAATCTCTGGTCCATCTCTGATGATGATCCAAATATACTGTCCTTCTTCTAAAATTCTCGGTGTGGAAGAACTAGAGACCTAAACTTAGGAGACACGTCTTAGTTTAGTGTTTGATTCCTTTTCGTTATTTTGTTTTTGTTTCCAAAAATCTGTTGTTGGTGTTAAAAGGATCCTGGTGATGTCTTCTGATGTTAAAGTAGTGGGATTCATATGTTGAAGAGATCTATATCATCACCGAATTTGAAGCACCACCAGTAGACCCATATTTTTCATAAAAACATTCCACTTCTTTTTCGGTTTGTTCTTCTGGTAAGATTTTATTCAGCAACATATTCCTCCCGATGACTAGGTAGAACTTAAGTTTCAGCCTTGTCTAAAAAATATCAATCTGTTGATACCTTAGTGCAATCTTTCTAAGGGTGCCCTTGAGATATTTGTTTCTGGTCTATATATTGTACCGATCTAATCTTATTTTTTATCCGATGACGATCAATCTAAATAATTTTTGTAAGAGTATGAGATTGATGTAATATGTTGGACATATTATTGAGACCCATGGGCGAGTATATATAGACGTACAAGGGATTATCTTGGAGTACGAGTCAAGTTAGGCTAGAGTCCTAACTATCCTAAACTACCATAATAACCGTGTCCGTATAATACTCTAACATCCCCCGCAGTCGTGGCGGTAGCATCGTAAACAACTGGAACGTCGCGGACGGTCAGACTGGAGATAAACCGAAGTAGCATCCAGTAGGCTGACATCCCCGCAGTAGGAGCGGGAACGTCATGGACGGTGTTGCGTCGCGGTAGCTTGGACTGTAGAGGAAGCTGATGATGCTCAAGCGAGGTGGTAGCCCTTGTGTCGATGTCGAGGGAGCCGAGAGCGTGAGGCGGTGCCATGGTCGAGGTAGCCATGCGATGGGTCGCCATGGTCGATGTCGTGGTTGGGGATGCCGGTCTCGAGGTAGCCGCACGTGAAGCCGCATGCGCATAGCGCGTGAGGAGGATGACGGAGACGCGTCAAGACAGTCGTTGAGGGTGTCGATGCCGAAGTCGACGTAGTCCGAGCCGTCGAGGACGAGGTGCGGCCATAGTTTTGCCAGAATTAGGTGCACGTCAGGGACGAACGCACACTCCGGTTTTGTCAGAACCGAGGATGCAGAGAAGAACTCGTCGGTGACACGGTCGAGGCAGTCGTAGAGGGGTCGATGCCGAAGAAGACGTTGTCGAAGCTGATGAAGACGAGGCGTCGATCCGAGCTTGCCAGACTCGGGAACACGTCAGGGACGAAGGCACTCCCGGTATTGCCAGTACCAGGTGTGCGGGGGGGCAGGGACCATCATGAACTTATTGCCATGTCAGAAAGACTAGCAGAGGAGCCTCCAGAGCGGTTGCGACGCGCAGAGCAACGAAGGGAGAGATGCCGGCGCTGTCCGCGGTTGTCGGAGTAGAGTAGCAGGTGGTGTAGTTGGGGATGAAGTGATGACGCTAGCGACGAAGTTGTTGTGGACGAAGACATAGAAGACGGCGAAACCAGCGGCGACCTGAGTTAGTCATGATGGATGCCTAGAGTGGCGATGGGGTAGTCGACGGGACCTGCGACGGCGAGAGGGCGCCCTGCAGGTTACCTTGTGAAGCGCGGTGGTGGTGTTCGAAGTAGGCGAGGAAGACCCGGCGACGTAACGAAGACCATGTGCAGACGGCGGTGATCCACGCCGTAGGAGATGGCGCGGTGAAAGACGAGGCCGTCGATGCACGAGGATGGCGAAGTAGACTGCGTGCAGCCACGCTACGACCCGAGGAGGCGGCGTAGCTGCACGGCGCAAGTCGGTGCAGTGGCTGGGAGACCACCAGCGACGTACACGCCAAGGAAGGCGCGTTGGAAGCCGGTAGCGTGGACCAAAGGCGGCGGCGCTGCGGCCCGACGGGGCGACACAGCGGCAGCCCGTAGCTCGATCGGCGGATCGCGCGGTCCCCAGCGGAGATCATGGAGATCGATCCCGCCGGGGGCGACGCGGCGGAAGCGTGTCGGCGGCGGCTCGAATTTAGGCTGATACCATGTAAGAGTATGAGATTGGCGTAATATGTTGGATATATTATTGAGCCTCATGGGCGAGTATATATAGGCGTACATGTATGAGTCAAGTTAGACTAGAGTCCTAACTATCCTAAACTATCATAATAACCGTGTCTGTATAATACTCTAACACTTTTATTCTTGCCAGGACTATTTTTCCGGCAGTATTTTCCTATATATGTGCCGATCTTGCAAAGGCAAGTAATCCGACAGCCAAGATGCCCAGGGAGAAGCTGCCTCCATCTTTCTGTGGCGGCCAAAAGTGCTGGATCAATCAGCTGGCAGTAGTCTAGATGATATCATGTATGTAGTGAGTTCTCTGTTTTTAATATCATATCCATAAGTTGTTGTCTTGCGTCACCACAGCCTCCAAAGATGGCATAACTTTGGACGGTTCAATTGAATGCGTTCTAGGAGTCTGGCTAGCTTGATTTCTAGATGATTGATTTTGCACATATGCATGTCTGCATGCCCACGATTGAATTTTTCCTTCTGGGTTTTGTCCTCAGACTCAAGAAAGTTGTTTTCTATGAAGCCCTACCAGATGCTTGTCCTTAGATTCTATGATTTAATTAAGGGGTGTGATGCATGTGCTAAACCATATAGGTTTTAGACTAACCTCATTACAGAGACATATTATGTATACTCATTAAGACATTTATTTGGTAGACTTTCATGCATCTCAGTTAATCTTAATTTGCACCCCCGATGAAACTTTATTATATTTAAAAGTTTGTATCAAAGAAAATATTTTCTATGATATTGTATTTGAAGCATCCAATTTCTCTTGACAACTATTGGAATTTGCTTCATCCAAATTATTATGGTTGTTTCAGTCTCAGGGAAAACTTGGTTGAACTGATTATGGCACTTTTATCAGTGTAAGTATCTTATGGGCCACCCAAGCAAGTAGAAGAGTGGAAGGAACTCAAAAAATTCAAATTCAGTAAAAGAAGACATCGTAGGGCTACACAACGTGAATTAACAAGTTCAAATCCATCTATTCTTCCACCCCACGGTAGCTTCGGTTCTTTTAGTTTGTTTCCATATGAATATATGATAGCAAATAGCCTTAAGCAGAAAGGCTAGCTGGATTACTGAAAGTGATTTATGTTGCGTTGCACTTTCAGACATGGATGTGAGCATCTTTATCCTGCTTTGAGTCATCGGCTCACAACGGATGGTTGTGTTTGCTTAATTGCTCAAGTTGTGGTCGTATGTGCATGTAGTAGGGTCAAGGAGCTAGCACAAAATTAAATGCTCAGAGGTGGACTGCCAATACCTTCTTTTTACTAATTATGTCGCCTAAACTGGCTTATTTGAATTTAGGAATCCTTATTTTCAATAGTTGTCTAAATAATCTTGTCCTATTAGTTTCTACATTTGGTGTGCATCTACCGGTGTGTGTTCGACGGATAGTTTCTAAGGTATGTGCAAATGAGGTAAATTTTGTAATTATGTGATATGATAACCCTAAATCAGCTTCATAATCTCAAGGATTGAAACAGAGGTATGTGAGACATATTATTTTGCTTAAATAGTGCATTTATATATTTTCCATTTCACTTCCCTAAATATATGCTCTGCTAAATAGTACGCGTGTTTAGTCCGGGAGTTTTAGTTCTAGTGGGGAGTTTGATAGTATGGGTGGAAACTGAAAAGCAAGGTTTATACCAATAATTAAACTCATAATTCTTTAGTACTCAGTTCACTTCACTGGGTGCTCTACTAATTTAGACATTGGTACTGCCCTCAATTATTGTCTCCTTAAAGAGTATTTCATCTAGAGGCCAATGATATTAGAGATAAGAAGGTTGCAATTTTTGTGTTGTTTTCTTGTTCCTTGGGCAATATTTGTTGAGTTTCTTGACCAACTTGGTACAAAACCATCAATTCAGAGTGGGATGGAAAAAATAATAAAATTGCTACATTGTTGATATGGTAGATTGATCGTTATTATGCTATAATCTCTGTTATGAGAAATAATTATTGCATGTACTTTAATTTCTGTTGAGAGCTTGGTACAAGAATGTTTTGATATTATTGGTCTTATTCTTCGTAGAGAAACATTGAAAATATTGTCCTATGATATTTGTTTGTTCTTATTCTGTACCGAGGTACAATTGCATGCAAATTAGGGATATTCAAACTGAGTCAAAGAGGAGGCCTCCCATGAACTGGGCAATTTTGGCCATTCGATCACGTCCTCCGCATCATTCTGGCCATTGGATGGTCATCAAATCCCGCGTGAGCCAAATTATCCCTTAGGGACGCTTCTCTGGATATCAAAATGCCTTTATGTGGTTAATTGGGCCGGAATGCTACTTCGACCCGTTACTTCGTTTACTGTACCATTCTACAATGAACCCGGTGTCGCTGGAATGAGCTGAAAAAATTAGGAGAGCACATGGCAATGTGGCAGACTCCAAGCGAGATTTGACAGACCGACACTAGATGCCACCTCACGATTACTGGGCCAAGATAAATCACATCTGCTCAAGGCCGACCTGAACTCATGTAGGCATGCACCGAGCAAAACTGTTATAATCGAGAGAGAGAAATGTGCTCACGCGGCAGGGAAGGAGAACCAACAGGCAGCCGAACTCAAGCGGCGGGGAAAGCGATGCGACGGGATGGTCGTAATTCGTCCGCCGTCGTTCGATAGTGGAGTTCGTCTACCTTTTTTTGGGGAGTAAAGCAGCAGTTTGTAAAATCCATTAATGGTAGTGATGCGCCAATCACCGGAGGTACGTTACAGCATGCCTTAGCTCGAGCATATATACTATTTGTGCCTTCGGCCTGTATCCTACTCCTTGTTCTTGTTCATTCCATTCTCCAGAGTGCCTGCAGGATTTATACTCCCCTTCCTCCCCTACGTGCAACGCGGAGCCGGACAAAGGCTGCAGAGGGCGGGGGTGGGATGGGCGGCCTTAGAAGGGTAGGTTAAACCGGATGGTCGGTGCATGCCTATAGGGCCATTGTCGTCCGTCTCTGTCCCTGACCCTATGGCCAATCGAGTACACGGCATCAGCCACCCTCTCCTATCTCGGTGGCAACGACCAGACGACCTGCTGAGAGGCGGTGGCAAAGGTGTGCACAAGATGACGAGACGTGATGGAAAGAGAGCATAAAGCATGCGACGAGGAGGTAACTACTGTTGTAAATTACGATTTCATATTGAGGGTGAATCATGTACTGTCTTTTGGTTCAGTGCTTATGATTGTTTGTTGTAGTGACATATTCAGTGCTTATGATTGTTTGTTATAGTGACGTATTCAGTGCTTATGATTGTTTGTTGTAGTGACATAGCATGCTCTCTGCCTGCATGTCAGTGATCTTTACAACTTAACATTGCCCTTTTCTCCAGCGATGAATACTTTGCATTAATAATTTAGGCGTTGCATATACTAGGATGTTATGCATATGCATTTATACTAGGGTGTTTCATAGTTAATTTTCGGATGATTAGAACCATCAAAACGTATTGTTCTTTTCACTGTTTCAGTTAGCACACTGCAGTACTGAGAGATTCATCTTACTGTTACATATTAATTTAGATAAAAGTGGCTCTGAATATTTGTGTGTAAAAAACTCCCATGAAAACAAGGTCTTTTAGTCACTATTTTTTATATTATTTGTATAGATCATACTGCATCACGTATCTTGAATCACTGCCGGTCCATGTTCCTGTCAGTTCATGACATTGTTCCGTTTCTACGTCAGATATTTGAACACTGGAATCATGTGGATTCAACTGACATATTTGCCTATTCAAATTCATGATATTCTTGTATTTATTAACCAGATGTCATGCTGGTACATGTTCTGCCAGTCTCAACTTTATGTAGTGACTCAACCCGTTGATTCTCCATGAATAATCTCCTTATCTTTTATTTTCTAATAGTACCTACCATGCTTTTGTATTTAGAGTCCTACAACGCATACATATTGACTCCTTCCCATCATATGCATGCATATTTTTCTTTCCACTACTATTGTTGCTTGCGGGTATTACCAGATGAGTCAAAATGGAACCGTCTAAAATTGATGTGTACCAGCTACTGGATTTGGCAACAGTTCAGATTACACCACCTGATGAGAGTTCGAGATGCACAATTGGTTATCTCACAACATATTCACGACTCATATTTTTTGTAAATGCTCTTTCTACAAATGCCATCTTACTAGAATTACACTTTTTATTGACGAGTCCACATGATTCTGCAGAAGGTAATGATAGCTTGACAAGAAGCCTAATGATTAAAAATTCAACTATAGAGTAAGAATGTAAGAATGGTAATATCATAAAGGAACACAAAAAGACACCTACAAGTCTCTTCATAAAACGTATTCACATTTTCCTTCGGTATCACCTATGTTCGATTGGAGTATTTGCCGTCTTTTTTCAAATATTTCAATCTTTTAACAATGAAATCCATCTATATTAAGGCACTATATTCTAAATTGGTAATAAATCTTATGATTCATTAGTACAACTACCTATGTGTAATCAGGCCATTCCATTATCAAATGGACGGGCGTGGCAACGCGCGCCTCCATGATCTAGTTGTAACATATATGTGTGATGTTTGTGATATGTCGTGTCTTACCGTAAGCAGCTGATGTGGCAAAGGTGTAGCAGGCGGCAGTCCTGCATAGTTTACATTGCCTGTATTTTTACTTAATTGGTAGGCAGCCACTTGTCCTGCCTAATCACACGTGGACATGCCGGATTGTGGCAGGAGCTCCGCAGGCCGGCCCACCTGCATTCTGACCAACGGTGGCTCTCAGCTCGGTTGTTGCGGCGATGGTGGCCGTTGATGCTTCCCGTGGGTTTGGTGCTTTCTTGCACGGAGGGCTGGCTCTTGCAGACGCTAGCATGAGTGAGTGTCGAGTATGTAGAGCTAGGTCCTCCTCTCATCTTTCTTCTGGTTGATAATTAATCATGGAAGAGCTAGATCTGTAACTTACTTCTACATGTTTGTTTGTTTGTTCTTAGCCTTCTAGATGCACCGATTTAGCGGTGTTGTTGAAAATGATTAAGTTAAATGGTCAAGAATGGGAATTTGAAGGCGGCTATTGTCATTGGCGGTAAAGGTGCACATAGTGAACTGGTGTTGGCTGAGGATTACATATGTGTCTTCACTCTGGTTCAAGGCCCAATATGAGCCACCAACATTATGAACTAAAGGTTACCTTCCATAAACTTTCTTAGTTTCCATTGAAAATGCTAATTTCTTAGTTTCTTCGTTATCATGCCCAGCATTACTAACTGAACAATGTTAATTTCTTAGTTTCTATTGTATGTTCACATCCATGGAAATCACATGGCATGATCTTGGTGCTTATTTTATATTTAGAAACTCTTGCCCCCTTAGTAATTTGAGAGTGAGCCTTCAATTTTTACTGCCTTTTTATCATGTCAAGCGATGTTTATGCTCCATGATTAGACTATTAACTCTGATCACATTGTTGACGTTTTCAGTAGACGGCTCTTTTCAAAATTCTACAGTGCAACTATCTGTTTGATATTACAATGAGTAACAAGTACTGTTCACAATTTCCAGATATTGTGAAGTGGCTTCATTAGGTGACTCATATGTTTGGCAATTTCATATGAATCTCACAATACATGGATGTCTCAATATATTAATTCCCTGGATTACCTCAGTCAGTATTAAATATGATCTGTCCATTTTCTGAGAACATACTTTATCTCCTATGCAGATCTGCCCATTGCCTCGAGGCACTCTCTGTAGCTCTTCTTGGAGGATAGTTTTGATGGGATAGCATCATGAATGAAGGGTAGAGGCGTATTTGGGTGTTTTCTTCTTAGAATCTATGTTTATTTTTCACATACTGTGTACGGTGTACCACATCATTCTGATGTTTATTTTCTGTGTGGTCAAAGTTTAAATGGAACTGTTCCATCGACGGAAAAATAATTATATAACGAATGATGTTATGCTCTTTAATTGAAGGGATGACCACATAAAACATATATGGAGTTTTAATTGTTGATCTCTCTATTCATGGCTTATTTAACTTTTAATTTAGCCTTTTGTTCATGTAAGTATGGAGTTAGGCTTGTGACATGTCTCAAAATACCCTGATAACTAGACATGTACATTCATGGCTAGCTGCGGCTCCTCTTAGACTAACTCCTACCCTCTTTGCCGATGGTTTGTGTGCCCGGTTGCTTCTTGCGCTGCCTTGTGGCCTTGGCTAGGTCTTGTGAGTGTGCGGCTTTCTGTAGCGGATTGAAACAGAAAGCTCACAAACAGAGTTATAACAGAATGTCACGGATTGAAACAAAAAGTTTACAAACAGAGCTATAACAGAATACCACGCTGATACTCATGCCAGGCCACATCTGCAACGGCATACACGTTTGACCACAATATTCAAGTGTCCGTGTGTGTGTGTGCACCAGGTGTGTGTGTGTGTGTGTGTGTGTGTGTGCACCAGTGCAGCAATGACGTTTAATTTCTTATGTTTATATTGTGGCATTAAAACAAAACAGAATATTACAAGCATTATGACAGACAGAAAAAAGTCGAGAGCCACCACGCCAATCACATAGTGACAAAACGCATTTTGGGTGGCGAAGCGAAGTTCGCATGTCCGTCTAGTATGTTATATTTCCCCAGAAAGCTTTATGATCAGCCAAAGAAGAGTTGTCGGTCATTTTCATGCATTCTATGGTGTTAGGATCAAATATAATTGATGTTAATTACTCTCAAAAAATATAATTGATGTGTTTGTTGTTGGTAACTTTGCTAAATGTGTAGTTGTCACTCTCTCTGAAGATGCCTCCTGAGGTAAACAATGTTTGTCGGAACCAGACGGGGATTAGGGTCACAAACAGTTGCGGCTTGGTGTCCTTAATCAATGAGGCGGATGAACAATATTTGGAGTTGCCACTCCCCGGAAGGGTATTCCGTCCCCAAGAAGAGATGGCACTTGTTGTTGAAAGCTTGAGCGTCGTGCTCGGCCCGCATCACGCCTGCCCTTCACTTCGTTCATCTGCGCCCATGATTTCGCTTCTTCTCCAACTGCTCCCGCCCTTCATTATTGGGATGTTCAGCGACCCCAAGTTAGTCTCGAGTGTAAGTGGGTGGGCCGACGAGCAATGAACGCAGCTCCAAAAAAGGTTTAGGGACTTTATCAATTTGTGTCTTCCTTCCACGCAACGTACGAATTGGACCAGCAAGGGTGTTCACAATTGCAAGACATATATTCCTCGATGCCTTCCATTTCCAATGACTAATTGTTGCCTTTTGTTCTCTCTCTGAGTTGTCAAATCTGTCCCCATTTCTCTCTCTTTGTTCTCAACTTTGGCCGTGTAAAACATATGGTTGAGATTTAAGAAGAGGAATGCCTCCCTTTAATAGAGGTCGGGTCATGTTGGTAAACTTAGTATAGGACAAATGAACAATCAATTGAGATAATATCTTCTACTACCTCCTTTTGGGTTTACAAGGCCCCCTACCCAAAAGATGAAATTCGAAAATGCAAGTCATGCAATCAGTGCGATCCTCTCCACAAATTGATCAATGAACTAGGTTGAGAAGCAAAATTATTACGAGCAGTAGTTCCCTCCATGTTATTGGCCATCCAAAAGCACGCAGTTAAGGAAGGAAATTAAGTGGGAGATCATGGTCTTGGTCTAAACCGAAGAGTACTATGGTCTTAGAGGACATCCACTCGTTGAACGTTCCTAGGCCGAAATCCGGATGGATGCAACCTTCTTCCTCGGAATGGCCGGTTTTCCACTCGTGTTCCCAAACAAACCCAGTAATCGGCGATATATTTGACAGTGCTTCTTCCTGCCACCAAAAAACAACACGAGTTCAATAGATTCTCTCCCAAAAACGTAGTTCAGCGATCGCAAGCAGCTTAGCTTCAGATTCAAAATTATTACAAAAAATAGGCTCCTCCACCGTAGCAACCGGCGGCGCCTCCGCCGTAGCAGCTGTGGTCGAGCTCAGAGATGGGTTGGAAGACGTGGAGGCAAAGCTCGACAACACAGTGGCGGTAGAGAGTGTTGGTACAGACCTCAGTATAGATGTCGGGGTGCCAACAGTGGCGGGGAGATCCTCGTCCAGAATGGCATCGCGGCGCGCCGTATACCACGTCTTGACCTTGTTGCTCATCGCCGAAGTGTCCTCACCACCCATGAGAAGTGCCAGGTCTATGTTCCTCTTCTTCACGACGTAGTTGGCCTTGATCATGTCGAGCTTGATGCCTTGGTTCTGCAGCAGCTGCCGCCGACTTTCTTTGGATTTCTCCTCCCTCTTATCAGCATGGGCCTTCGCATCGGCCATGCACTTCTCGATCTATGCATGAAGTCGTTCAGCAGGCGGACCCATAGCCTTCAGAGCCTTGGACTTCTTCTAGCCGAGCTCTGGCCAGCCTTCGGCGACAGCTGTGGGTGGCGCCTCGGGGTTGTAGATGTCGTCCTTGGCCTTGGCGAGTGACACGCGAGTGTCCACCCACTTATGGCACTTCTCGATCCTTTGGAACACATGGTGGAACCTAAAATCGGTCTTGGTGTTGTTGCGGTACATGCCGAGAGCACGGGCTAGCTTCAAACATTGCGAAGGGTTAGTCGTAAACAAGGCATGAACACGGCGAAGGTTAGTAGCAAACACGACGAATTTATGTACCTTGTTGTCCATCTTGGCATCGCTTTCTAGGCGATGCTCGATTTCCTCTTGGATCCCATGCCATTTGCTACACGCTTGTTGCAAGCCCCCCAATGGTTCATCATGGTCTTCTCGCAATGTTCCATGTGGACCTTGTTGAAGTATGGATCCATGAACTTGCGCTCGTCGAACGCAATCTTGATCCGCCTCCAATAGTTCTCCGAGTTTTGATTCGCGCCGGTGATTGCGTCGAGGCTCGTCGCCTTTCATGCTTCGGTGAGGCACTCGTCTTCAAGGCGATCCACTTGATGCGGGGCTCGGCTGATGGTACCGTCTTCGGCTTCCTCTTCCCCTTGCGCTGGATCATCGTCGGCTTCTTCATCCGCCTAACTGTCAGCGAACTCTTGCGAGTGAAGGCCATGCTCCACATCAGTGCAGGATTTCTCTTGTGTGAAGAACGAGCCTACGGAGGCTGCAGAGCCAGAAGCGATCATCTCGGCCATGAAGGAGTCGCCTGACATCCCGCCGAACACGTTGTGTGCGTCCGTGTCGTCGAGCTAGATGGAGGAGGCAGCTCCCTTGTTTTGGGAGAGGGCCAAGGGACTGCGTCACAACGCCGGTGACCCGGTGTACGAGGGAGATCCTCCATAGGGCATGTAGATGTCGACGTTGAAGTCGGGCGAACCGCGAGGTGCAGGGGAGTGGGGGAAGACCACGTTGGGGTTGAATCCACCCAACTAGTCGCCGTCAAACTCGGGGGATGCCGAGAACCTCGGGCACGGTGTCATTTGGCTCTCCTGGAATAGCGTTGGCGAGCACGGCGAGAAGCTCGCCGGAGATCCGACGTTGGCCTTGCTTCCCCCACAGTAAGCCATATGGCCCGGCATGGAGCGGCAGATGGCCCATGGCCACTCGAGTAGCCGCCATGTTGCGCTATGTCGCCGCTTTCGCCTCCATGGCCGCCTACGCCTCCTCCTCGGCTTCCAGCTTCTTCTTCAACTTGTCCTCCCTCTTCTTTCGGCCCTCTTTTTCGGCTTTCCTTCGCTGGCAATCCTTCGCCCAGGATGCATCGGTACAGCCCTCCGGCTTTGGTTGCAGCGCTCTCGAACTTCTCTGCTTTGGCTGTGCAAGATCGTCGGCAGTGGTGCGGGGAATGGTAAATTTATTGGGCGGCATGGCGGGCGGAGCTCGGGGAATTGAAGGGAGTTGTGGCCGATAGGCGGGGATGGGGGGAAATGGAGGGAAGGGAAAGAAATGGAGGAGAGGGGAAGTCGCCGACAGCTCTAGCCCACTCTAGGGCCATGGCAAAGGAACATCTCCATCTAGATGTAGTGGAGGACAAGTGTAGTAACGCCGACAAAGGAGGTGAAGTGACGGCGGAGGCGATACAAGAGAGGATCACGATGGCAGGTGCCCTTTTTGTTTTTGGGGCACTGTTGTGCAATGAGTGAAGGTATTGGGTGAGCGGACAACGCGAGGATTACAAATTAAATGGCCAAATACTTGCAGGTGGCAAACACCATGCGGTTCCAACCATAGACAAACAGCATTTCCCCATAACATGGTAGCTCGCTGGATTCCTCCACAACAAACAAGGTATTTCCCCTTTAGAGATTTCATGCCAGGCAATGTACTAACCGAAGCAACAAAGATCTTGGTTGCTACAGCACAGCAAATGCGTTCCTTGATGCCTCACATTCCCAACTGGTCGACTTACCAACTACTCTAACCATCATTGCTCTCTCTGGATTCACTACTACATCTTGATAAAAAATTGTCAATCTAGGCAGAAGGTTGAGATATAAGGTAGAGAACTGCAATAGCAGTGGAGTGGAGTGGCTCCTTTTTAAGAGAAGTCAGAACATGTTAGTAAGGCTGAAAAGGTAAACGAGTTATACCTATCAACCATAATTCAAGACCATATCTTCTACAGTAGTACAGGTGTTAACATGCACATATCTGTTGGTGTTCTCTGCGCCCAACCAAACCATAAAAGAAGAGATATCTTATGCATTTCCCCATAACAAGGTAGCTCGCACAGTTGTCACTGTGGAGTACTTGCAAAATAAACTATTCCCTCCGTTTGGACATATAAGATGTTTTAGGTTGGTGAAACTAATGTATCTAGACACCTTTTAGTATATAGATTCATTTGAACCTATAAACTAAAAGGTGTCTAGATATATTTACTTCACAAACCTAAAACATCTTATATTTCTAAACGGAGGGAGTACTTACTAATAGAATAGACAGTCAGTTTTGCTGCCTCATTCACTAATATGTTCACCACATAATCCTTACAAGACCTCAGCTATACTAAAAGCATTAGAGAGCGAACTGCCCATCATCCAGTCTGAGCGTGGGAAGTAACACGATCATGAAAACAGGTTGAGCTCTGCTGCAACTGTACGTACTTGCAAAATAAATAACGACAGTAACTACAGCGACATTCGGAAATATTTACAAGATGAGGCGGTTATTGTCTTGCAAGCTAGCTGCCCAGATCTCGCACAAACTTCACATTTTATCACGGAAAAGGCGAAACCTACAATGCACAGGCAGATGTTCAGTTGGCCCTGTAGTCACAATGTTCATCAAACAAACTTATACTAGGGTCAGAAGAGAGCAAACACATACCTTTCAAACTCTAGCTTCTGGACAACAATTCCATTCAGTAAAAGCTCCGAGTCAAATATTTCCAAGCCTGCAACAATGGAAAGAGTTACAGAATTGATCCGAAAATTCGAGACAGGGGAAAAGCACAGAAGAACTTTAGGGACAGGAGATATGCAGCACAAGTTTACTGGTACATACCATTTTTAATGAACGGTAAACAGATGCTGCAGTCTTGTTGACAAGAGATTACAAGGACTCCTTCAAAATTCTTATTCTTCATCATAGACACTGTAATTCTCTCCAACGGCTGACAAAACAGCGAAGTATAATCAGCAGAAAAGAAAGTTAATAAAAACAGAAATGAGTACGGAATTTCTTAAATTGTATCCACTAGACTTCAGTGAAAAAATGAAACTACATTTCTACTCAACTTATGGGAACACAAGTGCACATCAAGAAAAACTAAGGAAAGTAGAATGTAACACAGATCACTAGGAAATTTCACTAAGTAACAGATGCAGGTACACTGTATATCCGAGTCATGCAACAGGCTGCTTTTGCTCCACCGCATACTTTTGGACCTAACAGATTTATGTTCACTATGCATTGCAATCACAAGGTCTCCAAATTTTGGATGCACTTTACATAGGAACATGAAAATATCATTTTTTATTAGCATTACCATTAAGTGATAAGCAATTAGATACTTGGACAATTCATCAAATCGAAAAGTATATATATTCAGAACATTAAACCTCACCTTTTTTTAGCATCACATTAAACCTCACATTGGAAGGCAGTTCAGAAGTTGACACGTAAGAAATGAATGCAACAAAGGAAATATACTATATACTGCCGAGGACAGCACGATACAGATTGCTACCAAGATACTGGATGCTATCGTAGATAAAGGAGGATAGCCAGTTGCATACCTTGCCACCAGCTGCCACAACTAAAATCTTCAAAAGCTCCTTGCTAGGCTTAGCATTTGGTGTGATTAGCACTCTTCTGCCCTACAATGATTTTTGAGGAAGTTAGTAAGTAAATATAAAGATATCATGAACATGGCAGTATTTTTTCAAAGATGATATACTATAAATGCTAAACAATGATCAAGATTATATAATTTTCCTCTGCTACTACTATTTATTTTTCCATTTTGATTATAATTTTAACTGCTAATAATTAGATGCTAACCTCTAACAATGGGCTTTTGCAGGCTCGGCTTAGGGAGGCAGGCATGCTGAAATGTAGCTCCTTCTCCTTCTTTGTATCTCTCATTATGTATTTTTTCTCATCAATGAAGCATCTTGCTTGGTCACAGCATTCAAGCCATGATGGTGTGACTACAGGTATACCCATGGCTATTGCTTCTAGCATGTTTCTTGTACGAGCAAACTTTTCAGCAACAAAATGGGTAGCCTCTGACATAGTTGTTACCACTGGTAACCCGAAGTGTATCAATATCTGCCAATGTCAAAAAGTCAAAAAGTGAGAAACATCAAGATATTTTCAGTTACTTGTGTATAGTATATGCAGATGAAGAAATGAAACTACCTTTGTCTGATATTTGATGGTTTCACTGTCCATGCTTTGGCTGAACAGAACACGGACTGAGGACATGTTTCTCTTTCTTCGCCTGCTTGATGGCAAAACTGGAGATACATCATTCCTAAAAAGATTAGCAAGCTCTCTGGAAACTGGTGATTTCAGGAGGCCTCTCTTCAGTGCCTTCTTTGATTTATGTGTCCTAGATTGGGACTCTGTGCTATTTAGCTCTCTCAGTGGTGCTCTATTCTTCGAAGTAGAGTCATCGTCTTTCTGCTGAGATGTGGATTGTTTTTCCAGTCGAGTACTAAAAGTTCCTTCAAGCTGATCGAAATCTGATGTTTCTTTCTGAATTCCTCTGACCACTCTACGAGTTGCTGTAGTTCGCACAGAAACATGAGTAGAGTTAGCAGCTGATGCTTTCAGATTAGCAAAGGAAGACTTGTGGATCATTTCCATGCCTTTTATGGTATCATGATCAAATTTGCTTGATGGTTTTGCTGCTGGTAACTCTGCAACTTCTGAAGTTTTAGCTCTCCCTGCAGTTGATCTGGTAGCTTTACTGAACTCAACTTTTGTGCTTCCTGAGGTGAACATGTATGTTCTCTTTCTTTTAGGATGGATTACAGCATCTTTACCTAGTAAACAAGGAATATTTGAGTCATCTGTGCCAGATCCTATGATTACTTCTGGCACCTCAAAATTTATGGCTCCTCTTACAACCCCACTCTCAATCCTTGTTTTCACTTTCCTTGTCATATGTTTTGTATTCTTCCTGGTTTTTGACTTACTGGGATGATTCATCAAAGGGATTGAACTTTCACCATTTGGCCTTTCTATGCTGTCTACCTTGAGTCGGGTAAGCTGCAATGTCATTCTCTCTGAGCTCTCAGGTAAGCAGGCTAGCATTTGGTTCTGAACTGGTGACTTCACTGAACATAACGAATCCACTTTGTTTTCTTTCCCCAGAGAGTTTTCCAGGTGTTCAAGCTCCATGATATTATAACTGACAGCTGGTGCGTTGAACAATGCTTCCATGGCTTCAGCTGCCATTTGAGTATTAGGCCCAATATCATATGCTTCATATAAATCATCGGTGATAACAGATGGTTCTGGTTTCTTCAGACAGTTCATGCCCAAGTCCTCATCAATACATTCTAGCATGGCCCCAGCCCTGGTACCTGATCCATAGCCACCACTTCTCTGGGAGTCAGAGTATGAAATTCTACTTTTAACATGAACTCTTGGAGTTTCCCTGGAGGATAGGCAATCATCATGATTGGGGGTATCAAACCAGTCAAAGACACCTGCCTTCTCCAGTGGGAATCTGTGATCAGCCCTTTTTGCCAAGCACTGAGCTACTTTTGAGCCTAAAGTGGAAACTGACTTTGTCACACTTACCGGCTCAACGGTTACTGTCTGATAAGCCTCTGTGTCATCTTCTATTAGCAATCTATCGACAATATCAATAGCACTAGCCTGTGATGCATCTCCTGGCTCTTGCGAATTAAGGTACTCTAACCTTGCACATTCTCTTGCATCGGCCATTATGCCCGTGCTGTGATGGTTATAAGAAAGCACCTGCCATGAATTTATAAACTATAAGTGTTAGGCCTTGCTACCAACAGTATATTTCTCAGATTAAATTGATTGGAATGGTAATAAAAATGTTTAGGATGACAAAATATCCAATTAATACAGATACGCCCAAATGCAAATACTACAGAAGAACTGAATGAATGGTAATACCATATTTAGTATGCCAATTTATATAGACACGCCCACATGCACACAGAGAGAATGTAAGATCGCATGGGAAATAAATGGGTTGTGCTGACTTGTCCATGGATATGGAGAATGAAGACAAATGCAGACAACAGCAGACACAATATCACACACAGTAAACAGAATATTGAGTAAGGCCGACCAGTTGTCGATAGCCACTATCAAGGATTAAAAATGCCACATTCAGATCAGACAGTGTTCACTGAGTAGAAAATCGTATACCATACTTCATATCTAAAATTTGGATTTCAGATCGTTTCGTCTGCCACTGCCATTGATTCTTTTCAAACATGCATCACATGACTAGAAGTTTATTCGTATCATGAAAATGGAAATAAGTATGGCAATCAGTTGCATGTGGGCCATTTACTCCGAAAATATAGCAGCGGTTATTCTCCACACGGCAGACAAGACATCCTAAGCGTACAGACTGAATCAAACTACCATCTAGTCTGAAATTTCAGTCTGGCAGTGATAAGGAACATCACACCTTCAGCATCCTACAAGTCAGTAACATGAAATTTCTCGACGACGGCAGTAAGCACGTGGCATTACGCAGATCACTCTTACCTACGCATCAAATTTCACCACGGAATCATCAGGATCGACACCTAATAATACCGTAAGTTGCCAAACTGATCGTCTCTACTTATCCAGGCGGGTGGATCTGGATGGTGCGCAACCAGAAACCGTGAAGTCCGGTGGGATTCATCTAATCACTGCATGGAGAACAGCACCATACCTCAAAGGCCGATGGCCAGCGACTGGCGAGGGAGAACGACGACGGCGCCGACGCGAGTAAGAGGCGGAGTGAGTGGGGATGGGGATGGGGATGGGGATGGGGATGGATCGAGGCGTCGGCGGTGGCGCCAAGGTACGGCGTGGCGGGGATGGATTGGGAGTGAGGGGAGGAGGGGGAGTGAGGTGGGACTTGGGAGGGAAGAAAGCCCGCGCTCCGGAGGGAAGTGTGCTCGAGAAGCCAAACATCGCGCCTTAATTTTGGTCTCCTTGCTTTTTTGCTAGGGAAAAATATGTGTTTTAGTGAATATGCTTTCAGGCTTCAGCGAAATAATACAATATGTGTACAGAAAACAAAAGGTGGGATATTCTAAAATGAAAAAATATATAAAGAAGAAGGGTGAGACTGATTTACAATCAGGACCCTGGAAGATAAAGAAATTACAGAACAGTCCTAGACATGAGTACCTTGAAAAAAGCAAAACGCAATCAAGTCCTTTGGTCAACGCATAGACTCAGTCGACGACCGTCGTCTACACCACCGGGGAGCTTGCCACTTGAGGTGAGGACGGCGCAGGGTGCCGTCGAGGAGTCGAAGAAGGGCCTTCGGGAGAGGAGGTTGACCATACGCCACCATGGTGCTCCAAAGACAAATGGGGTCACCATTCCACCAAGAGAAGCAAGGGCAGGTGATGGCTCAATGCACGGCGCCCAGAAAAATGCTTGATGGCGGTGTTGATGTAGAGCTCGTTGGGAACCCAAGAGGAAGGTATGATGAGCACAGCAGCAAGTTTCCCTCAGTATGAAACCAATGTTTAATCGAACTAGTAGGAGCAAGAAAACACCCCAAAGGTGTTACTAGCTGAGCTTTGGCAGGGCGCACTACCGGTGCTAGTAGCAACGTGGAGACCTGCACAACACAACCATAGAAGTATGAACTTTTCTACTCTTTTCCAAATCAAACTAAACTATTTGCAAACCAATGTATGAAAGAGGGGGTCCAACCAATTTATTCAGAAAACTAAGCAAACCAAAGCAAACGAAAAACCAAAACGAAAACGAAAAAGAAGACACTCCAAGAAAAACACAACTTTGCATGAAACAATAAAAATAAAGCGTTTGGAAGAAACCTGGGATTTTTATTGATGAAGAAGGGGATGCCTTGGGCATCCCCAAGCTTTGACGCTTGTACTTCTTGGATATTTTTTGGGGTGACACGCGTGGCATCCCCAGGCTTGAGCTTTAGTCCATCCTTCATCTCATTACTCATTCCTTCCATACACCTGAAATTTTTCTTCATACAAAACTTCACACAATCTTTATTAGCAACATTAGTACACTTAAGATAATAGGTATTTATCTTCAGTTCCAACACCAAATAAACTTCCATTAGAACACTAGCTACTGTAGCACTGTCCTAAAAAATCTCAGTTCTCCAAAAGAACTCAAAAAGGAACCAACAAGAAGCAAATACAGAAAATGACAGAAATATGTCAAAACAGACCAGCAGGTAAAGACGAATTTTTTCGAAGATCTTCTGTTGCTCAAATCAAAACGTGTTGAACTAACGAAACTTAGATAACAACCTGGGGCAGAAGCACAAAAATTCACGCCTCAAAAAGACATTCAGAGATTTTACACGAATTTTTACGGTGAAGCACAGAAATCTGTTTCGGGACAACAACTTTTCCAATCATTACTTCACTCTCATTAGAGGTTACTCTTGGCACAAAAAGCAAATAAAAAGGATAAGGATAGGTTATTACAGAGGTAATAACTTCCAAGACTCATCTAAAACTTTTGGGTTATCTTCCAATAAATACTTTTCTTTAACGCCTTTAAGTTAGGCATAAGAAACAAGAAAGAATCAAGTGTTCTCAAATGAAGAAGCATTAAGATCAATACCAGAAATATTTTCAACAAGGCAAGGTATATCATCCAAATAATTTCTAGAGTATCCTCTCTCAATGCTCTTAGGTTAACTATTCTCATCAAAAGGGTTTGCAGGAACAATTCAATCAAGATTCTTTTCTATGGCATCATGTATTGCTACTAGTTTAAAGGGTATTGGTATCTTAGGTTCCTCCCCATTAGGTTCGGTTTTGTTCATATTTTCTCGTGTACCAACAACATATACACATGAGCCTAGCATATTGAAACGTTCGAAGACTTTCCTAGCTTCCTTGGCAACATCATAGAACTCCTTAAAGAAAGTTTCTAGAATAAAATCCCTCTTTTCAGGGTCTTCAATTTCTTTAAGCTTAAGAAACATTACTTGCATTAAGGGGTTGAGGTTAACAAACCTAGCTTCTAACATGTGAATTAAAGAAGCTGCAGCAATCTCATAGTTTGGAGCAAGTTCTACAAGGGATCTATCCTCAGTATCTTCATGCTTACTAACATGATTAAATAATTCTTCAATATTATCTTTCCCAATTATAGAACCACTACCAATTGAAAGGTCTTTCAGGGTGAATTTGGGGATCAACATGGTGAGCTAAGGAAGGGGTGACAACTAAAGGAGACTTAATTTTTTTGTGTTTTTGAAAAAAAGAAAAATAGTAAAACTATTTTTTTGTGTTTTTGATAAAGAAACAAGCAAACAAAGCAAAAAGAAACTAAGCAAAACAAAAATAACAAAGTAAAGAGATTGGTTATGAGGGACTCCCCTTGTGAAGATGTCCTTGACTCCCTAGCAACGGCGCCAGAAAAATGCTTAATGGCTCAATGCACGGCGCCCAGAAAAATGCTTGATGGCGGTGTTGATGTAGAGCTCGTTGGAAACCCCAAGAGGAAGGTATGATGAGCACAGCAGCAAGTTTCCATTCAGTATGAAACCAGGGTTTAATCGAACCCGTAGGAGCAAGGAAACACCCCAAAGGTGTTACTAGCTGAGCTTTGGCAGGGCGCACTACCGGTGCTAGTAGCAACATGGAGACCTGCACAACACAACCACAGAACTTTGTCCCCAACTTGCGATGAGGTTGTCAATCTCACCGTGTTTTGCGAAAAACAAAGGATTAAATGTATCGAATGGAAAGAAGTAAAAGTTTGCAGAAAGTAAACACAAAGCAGTAAAAGATTGTAGATTGAATATAAAAGACAAGGACCGGGATCCATAGTTCACTAGAGGTGGCTCTCCTTAAGATAGATAACATGCTGGGTGAACAAATTACAGCGGGGCAATTGACAAACACCTAGAAAGCAATACATGCATATACTAATAATCTTGACTCCTTTGAGACTTGATTGGGCATTACAACATAATACATAGACCGCCATCCAACTGCATCTATGACTAATAATTCACCTTCAGGTTATCATCCGAACCCCCTCCAGTATTAAGTTGCAAGCAACAAATTATTGCTTTACGAATTGCGTTTAAAGTAAACAATACGATTGTTCTATGAACAAAGGATTGTTGTTTTCTCCCTAGTAGCAACAGCACATCTAGTACCTTAGAGATTTCTGTCACTTCCCCAGATTACTAGAGGCATGAACCCACTATCGAGAATAAATACTAACTCTTGGAGTTGCTAGCATCTACTTGGCCAAGATAGCTACTAACAACAGAAAGCATGCAAGATCACAAATAACAAAGACATGATAGAATCAATAATCAATCTGAAATAGCATCTCAATATCCATCGGATCCCCGCAAACACAACATGCAGAATTACAAATAGATGATCTTGATCATGAACGGAGCTCACAAGATCTAAACATGAAAGCACAAAGGAGGAGAACCAGCCATCTAGCTACTACATGGATCCGTAGTCCAAGGATGAACTACTCACGCATCACACCGGAGGCTTGCATGGTGATGAAGAAAGCCTCCAGGGTGAATTCCCCTCTCCGGCAGGGTGCCGGGAAGTGAAGGAAATATGCCCTGAGAGGCAATAATAAAGTTGTTATTATATATTCCTTATACATGATAGATGTTTATTTTACATGCTAGAAATGTATTGATTCGGAAACATCAATACATGTGTGTTTAATAAACAAAAAGGATTCCTAGTCATGCCTCTCTTATAGACTAGCTTGTTGATTAACAGGATGATCAAGGTTTCCTGATCATGGACATTGGATGTTGTTAATAACAAGGTCACACCATTGGTGGAATGATGTGATGAACATTCATCCGAAGTATAGCATTACAATCAAGTCATTATGTTTATATTGCTATAACATCATACGAAGTAATCTTTATCCTTAGACCATGAGATCATATTAATTGCTGACACCGGAAGAGTATCTTGATAACATCAAACGTCACACCGTAACAGGGTGACTATAAAGATGGGTTCAGTACTACGAAGGTGTTATGTTGAGGCTCATGGATCAAGAGTGGAATTTGTTAATCCAGATGACGGATAGATATACTCTGGGCCCTCTTGGTGATATCACATTAGGATAGCTTGCAAGCAAGTGATGTGATCACTAGAATGTTATATCACGGGAACGAGAAAAGAGTGCATGTCGGTAACGAGATCAAACTAGGTATGGAGATACCGATGATCGAATCTCGGACATGTAATATATCGAGGGACAAAGGGATTTAGTTACAAGCGTTAAAGGTTCTCACGATCACAGGAGTCATCGTTGAATGTGTAGGAGTCAGTACGGATCTCCAGGTCCCGCTGCTGATTATTGATCGGAAAAGGGTCTCGATCATGTCTGCATTATTCGCGAACCGTAGGGTGGCACACTTAGGAGTTACCGGACACCATTTTGGAGCACATATGTTTCAGACGAAAAAATTGCAAAGCGTAGGAATTGTTTCAATAGAAACCGGAAATTGTTTCGGGTGAAATTGCAGAAGGTGGTTCTGCATGTGATATTGAAATATTGCAAGGGGCTATATGTGAATGTTTGTTAATTAAAGTAATTAACAAAATTCTGAATAAATTTAATAAAAAGAGTTTTATTAAATGAGAGAGTATTAAATTTGGAGAAATTTAATGCATTTAAAGTGGAGACTTTAAAAGGGAATGTGAAGAGGCATTTTAATGTGGGGGGGTTACCACCACATGAATGGGGGAGGTGAGGGGTCACCCTCCCATGCGCCGGCCATGGAGAGAGGGGGCACCCCCCCTCCTCCTATAAAAGGCCACCCATTCCCTCCTTCATCCTCACACCTCCTTGTGAAGGATCTCTCTCCCCCTCTAGAATTATTCCCCCATGGTCTCGGATTAGCGAGATACATGTTCCCGGTGGCATTTCGTCTGGAAGGAGTTGCTGCTTCCGCTGGATCGCTGGAGCAAGGAGGTGGAGGTTGTCCGGTGGCTTGAACGTGTGTGCGAGTGCGGATGCGCTGCTGAGTTGCGGCGCTCGGACTTCCTCATGATCTTGAGATCGGCAAGTGTACGACTACATCAACCACGAGTTCCTACTCGTTAACAAAGCTCGTTGTCTACGAGGGTAAGTTCTCGTTGGATGTATGTCCACCCGTTGCTTTGAACCTAGTAGATAGATCTTGGCGTGTAGTTCACACCGTAGGAATTTTTTTGTTTTCTATGTTGCGGACCCAATAGTGGTATCAGAGCCTGATCTATGCGTAGGTGCTTAGCACGGGTAGTACACATATGGTTGATATGTGGGCGATGATGATCATGTTATTGCATCTTCTATGTATTTTGGATATTGGTGGCATAGTGGGATGAAGCGGCCCGGACCAACCTTACATGTCATCGTACATGAGACCGGTTCCACGACTGACATGCAACTTGTTTTGCATAAGTGGCTGGCGGGTGTCTGTCTCTCCTACTATAGTCAATATCTGATTTACAACGAGTTGCTAATAACTTAGTTATCCTCGTTGTGGTTCATGTCCGTAGGTGAGAACGGTTCTATCTCCGAAAGCCCTAAGCCACGTAAAACTTGCAATTGATAAGTTAGAGGCGTCTAGTTTAGATCGTTGCTGGGCTAGTGTATTGATATGGTATTGTTGTAAGTAGATGTATGGTAGATACTCTTACAACACAGTCAACGTGTAAGTTCCATAGACCTTGGCCTTACACACAAAGGAATGATAGATATCATACCATGATGCAAGTGATAGATATCAAATGCATGGACCACATCATCTCACTTTACACATTAGATGTTAGCATCTTATACTGCTAGTTTGGCGCGTTTGGTAGCATTATAAGATGATCCCTCATTTAGATATCAAGATAAAAATGTGTTCTTCCTTGAGTATGCACCGTTCTATGGATTGTGTTTCGAGACATCACGTGATGATCGGGTGTACTCGAATCTACTCTTTCATAGGAACGAGTGTAAGACAGTTTTACACACGCGAATACTAAGGTTCTTACTTGGCGAGCCTAGCATGTACAGACATGGCCTCGGAACACGGACCGAAAGGTTAAGCATGAGTCATATGGTTGATATGATGCCCATATAGATGCTCGCCTTTGAAGCTATATCAACTCACGTGATGATCGGACTTGATATAGTGGATTTGGTTCATGTAATCACCAAAAGGACACGAGGGATGTCGTTTTTGAGTGGGAGTTTATTAGTAATTTGGATTAGTTGAACTCAATCTATCATAAACTTAGTCTAAATAAACTTTACAAATTCTGTTGTAGATGGCACCACCTGCTTTTAATTTCAATGTGTTCATGGAGAAAGAGAAACTTGCTGCGAATGGTAGCAACTTCACCAACTGGGCTATGAATTTGAGGATTCTCCTCACTGCTGCACAAAAGCAATATGTGCTAGATGCACCGCTAGGCCCCCCACCAGCTCCTGATGCCCCTGACGAGGAAAATAATGTCTATGTGACTCGTCAGGAGGACCACAACTTAGTTCATTGCGATATACTGTATGGGCTAGAGCCAGAACTTCGAAAGCGTTTCGAAAATGGTAATGCCTTTGATACCATGGGAGAATTGAAAATGATTTTCGATACCCATGTTGCCGTAGAGAGTTATAATACTACAGAAAAGTTCTTTAGCTGCATGATGGAGGAAAACAGCTCCGTTAGTGAGCACGTACTCAAAATGTCTGGGTACGCCGATAAGCTTGTGTCCTTGGGAATAACGATTCCCATTGACTTAGGCATACATCGTGTTCTCCAATCTCTGCCACCTAGCTACAAGAGCTTCGTGATGAACTATAATATGCAGGGCATGAAGAAGTCTCTTCCCGAGCTTCTGTCAATGCTTAAGACTGCAGAAGTGGAGATTAGGAAAGAACATCAAGTGTTGATGATCAATAGGACCACCGGTTTCAAGAAGGATAAGAAAGGCAAGCACAAGGGAAATAAGGGTGGCAAGTCTGTTGCCACGCCTGAAAAGAAACCCCGGGCTGGCCCTAAGTCTGACACCGAGTGCTACTATTGCAAGGGGACTGGCCATTGGAAGCGCAACTGCCCCAAGTATTTGGCGGACAAGAAGTCCAGCAAGGCAAACAAAGGTATATGTGATATACATGTTATTGATGTGTACTTGACTAGTACTCGCAGTAGCACCTGGGTATTTGATACCTGATCAGTTGCTAATATATGTAACTCGGTTTAGGGGCTATGGAACAAGCGACAACTAGCAAGGGATGAGGTCAGGATGCAGGTTGGCAATGGATCAAGAGTTGATGTGATCGCCGTCGGGACTCTACCTCTCCATTTTCCATCGGGATTAGTTATAAACCTAAATAATTGTTATTTGGTGCCTGCACTGAGCATGAACATTGTATCTGGATCGTGTTTGATGCAAAGTGGTCATTCCTTTAAATCTGAAAACAATGGTTGTTCGATTTATAAGAATGATATCTTTTATGGTGATGCACCTATGTTGAATGGTTTATTTCTATTGGATCTCGATAGTAATATTACGCACATTCATAATGTTAATGCTAAAAAGATTAAACTTGATGATGATATGTCTACATATATGTGGCACTGCCGTCTAGGTCATATTGGCATTAAACGCATGAAGAAACTCCATTCTGATGGACTTTTGGAATCACTTGATTTTGAATCATTTGATACATGTGAGCCATGCCTTATGGGCAAGATGACTAGAACACCGTTTTCCAGTTCAATGGAACGGGCGACAGATCTATTGGAAATCATACATACTGATGTGTGTGGACCAATGAGTGTGTCGGCGCGAGGTGGATATCGTTATTTTGTTACTTTCACGGATGATTTGAGTAGATATGGGTATATCTATTTGATGAAACACAAGTCTGAAACTTTTGAAAAGTTCAAGGAATTTCAGAATGAAGTGGAAAATCATCATAATAGAAAGATCAAATTTCTACGGTCTGACCGTGAAGGAGAGTATCTAAGTTACGAGTTTAGCACACACATGAAAGAGTGTGGAATAGTTTCACAACTCACGCCTGCCGGAACACCACAATGTAATGGTGTGTCAGAGCGTCGTAATCGTACCTTATTGGATATGGTTTGATCTATGATGTCTCGGACTGACTTACCTCTGTCATTTTGGGGTTATGCACTGGAAACAGCTGCATTCACTTTAAATCGGGCACCATCTAAATCCGTTGAAACGACACCGTATGAATTATGGTTTGGAAACAAACCTAAGCTGTCATTTCTTAAGGTTTGGGGATGCGATGTTTATGTGAAGAAACTTCAACCAGATAAACTCAAACCCAAAGCGGAAAAATGCGTCTTCATAGGATACCCTAAGGAAACAATTGGGTATACCTTCTATCACAGATCCGAGGGCAAGGTTTTTGTTGCCAAGAATGGATCCTTTCTTGAGAAAGAGTTTCTCGCGAAAGGTGTGAGTAGTCGGAAGGTAGAACTCGAAGAGGTTATTGAACCTTCTCTTCATGGAATGGCGAGTGGCGCAGCACCGGAATTTGTTTCGGAGTTGACTTCACCTGATGATGAGAGAGCTAATGATAATGATCATGAAACTCCGAAAGAGGACACTACCGAACCTCACAGGTCAAGCAGGACACGTGCAGCTCCTGAACTGTACGACAATCCTGTTGTGAATTTCAAGGTTGATGAAATGGATGACCCTGCGACGTATGAAGAAGCGATGATGAGCCCGGATTCCAACAAATGGCTAGAAGCCATGAAATCCGAGATGGAATCCATGTACGAGAACCAAGTTTGGAACTTGGTGGACTTACCTCACGACCGAAAGGCCATGGAGAATAAATGGATTTTCAAAAGGAAAACTGATGCTGATGGTAATGTGACCATCTATAAGGCTCGACTTGTCGCAAAGGGGTTTCGAAAAATTCAAGGAGTTAACTACGATGAGACATTCTCTCCCGTAGTGATGCTTAAGTCAGTTAGGATTATGTTAGCAATTGCTGCATATTTCGATTATGAAATATGGCAGATGGATGTCAAAACTGCGTTCCTCAATGGTAAGATTGAAGAAGAGTTGTATATGATACAACCTAAGGGTTTTATCGATCCTAAGGATGCTAATAAGGTGTGCAAACTTCAGCGATCCATCTATGGACTGAAGAAAGCATCACGAAGTTGGAATCTCCGCTTTGATGGGGTGATCAAAGAGTTTGGATTTGTCCAAACTTATGGAGAGGCTTGTATTTACAAGAAAGTGAGTGGGAGCAATGTGGCATTTCTGATATTATATGTGGATGACATATTATTGATTGGAAATGATATAGATCTTTTAAATAGTGTTAAAAGTTATCTAAATAGCAAATTTTCGATGAAAGACCTTGGTGAAGCATCATATATATTAGGCATTAAAATCTATAGAGATAGATCAAGGCACCTAATTGGGCTATCGCAGAGCACATACCTTGATAAGATATTAAAGAAGTTTAATATGGATGAAAGTAAGAAGGGGTTCTTACCTATGTTGCAAGGCAAGACATTGAGTAAGACTCAAAGTCCCGCTACAGCGGAAGAAAGAGAGATGATGGATAAGATACCCTATGCCTCGGCCATAGGCTCTATTATGTATGCCATGCTATGTACAAGACCGGATGTGGCACATGCTATTAGTTTGACTAGTAGGTACCAATCTGATCCAGGTTCGGAACACTGGATAGCGGTAAAGAACATCCTCAAGTACTTAAGAAGAACTAAGGATATGTTTCTTATATACGGAGGTGAAGAAGAGCTAGTCACTAAGTGTTATGTCGATGCTAGCTTTGACACCGATCCGGATGACTCTAAGTCTCAATCCGGATACGTATTTCTCTTGAACGGAGCAGCAGTTAGTTGGAGGAGTTCCAAACAACCTGTGGTGGCTGGATCAACAACGGAGGCGGAATATGTTGCTGCTTCAGAAGCGCCGCAGGAAGCAGTTTGGATGAAAGAGTTCATTACGGAACAGGGTGTGGTTCCCAGTGCGTTGGACCCGATGGTGATCTATTGTGACAACAATGGAGCCATAGCCAACGCAAAGGAACCAAGGTATCACAAGAATTCCAAGCATATTAAGCGCCGGTTTCACTCCATCCGCGAGCATGTCAGGGATGGAGATATAAAGATTTGTAAAGTACACACGGACCTAAATGTAGCAGATCCATTGACTAAAGTTCTCCCTAGGGCAAAACATGATCAACACCAGAACTCCATGGGTGTTAGATTTATCACTACGTGAACTAGATTATTGTCTCTAGTGCAAGTGGGAGACTGAAGGAAATATGCCTTGAGAGGCAATAATAAAGTTGTTATTATATATTCCTTATACATGATAGATGTTTATTTTACATGCTAGAAATGTATTAATTCGGAAACATCAATACATGTGTGTTTAATAAACAAAAAGAGTTCCTAGTCATGCCTCTCTTATAGACTAGCTTGTTGATTAACAGGATGATCAAGGTTTCCTGATCATGGACATTGGATGTTGTTAATAACAAGGTCACACCATTGGTGGAATGATGTGATGAACATTCATCCGAAGTATAGCATTATGATCAAGTCATTATGTTTATATTGCTATAACATCATACGAAGTAATCTTTATCCTTAGACCATGAGATCATGTTAATTGCTGACACCGGAAGAGTATCTTGATAACATCAAACGTCACACCGTAACAGGGTGACTATAAAGATGGGTTCAGTACTACGAAGGTGTTATGTTGAGGCTCATGGATCAAGAGTGGAATTTGTCAATCCAGATGATGGATAGATATACTCTGGGCCCTCTCGGTGATATCACATTAGGATAGCTTGCAAGCAAGTGATGTGATCACTAGAATGTTATATCACGGGAACGAGAAAAGAGTGCATATCGGTAACGAGATCAAACTAGGTATGGAGATACCGATGATCGAATCTCGGACATGTAATATATCGAGGGACAAAGGGATTTAGTTACAAGCGTTAAAGGTTCTCACGATCACAAGAGTCATCGTTGAATGTGTAGGAGTCAGTACGGATCTCCAGGTCCCGCTGCTGATTATTGATCGGAGAAGGGTCTCGATCATGTCTGCATTATTCGCGAACCATAGGGTGGCACACTTAAGAGTTACCGGACACCATTTTGGAGCACATATGTTTCAGACGAAAGAATTGCAAAGCGCAAATAGAAACCGGAAATTGTTTCGGGTGAAATTGCAGAAGGTGGTTCTGCATGTGATATTGAAATATTGCAAGGGGCTATATGTGAATGTTTGTTAATTAAAGTAATTAACAAAATTCTGAATAAATTTAATAAAAAGAGTTTTATTAAATGAGAGAGCATTAAATTTGGAGAAATTTAATGCATTTAAAGTGGAGACTTTAAAAGGGAATGTGAAGAGGCATTTTAATGTGTGGGGGGGGTTACCACCACATGAATGGGGGAGGTGAGGGGTCACCCCCCATGTGCCGGCCATGGAGAGAGGGGGCACCCCCTCCTCCTATAAAAGGCCACCTAGTCCCTCCTTCATCCTCACACCTCCTTGTGAAGGATCTCTCTCCCCCTCTAGAATTATTCCCCCATGGTCTCGGATTAGCGAGATACATGTTTCCGATGGCATTTCGTCTGGAAG
The DNA here is from genome assembly GCA_916181665.1 of Avena sativa. Lineage (NCBI taxonomy): Eukaryota > Viridiplantae > Streptophyta > Magnoliopsida > Poales > Poaceae > Avena > Avena sativa. Next base: position 432,008,677 of record OV702296.1, read on the forward strand.
GAGTTGCTGCTTCCGCTGGATCGCTGGAGCGAGGAGGTGGAGGTTGTCCGGTGGCTTGAACGTGTGTGCGAGTGTGGATGCGCCGCTGAGTTGCGGCGCTCGGACTTCCTCACGATCTTGAGATCGGCAAGTGTACGACTACATCAACCACGAGTTCCTACTCGTTAACAAAGCTCGTTGTCTACGAGGGTAAGTTCTCGTTGGATGTATGTCCACCCGTTGCTTTGTACCTAGTAGATAGATCTTGGCGTGTCGTTCACACCGTAGGAAATTTTTTGTTTTCTATGTTGCAGACCCAACAGGAAGAGCTTCAGATCCCTCCCGATCTAGGGATGGAGATGACGGCGGCTACAAACTCTTTCGTGGATTTTTGATCGGGCCCTTAGAGTTTACGTCCCGAGGGCATCTTATAGTCGAAAGGGGAGGCCGAGGGGGTGCCTGGGCTAGCCACACCACCCCCTGGCACGGGCCAGGCCTGGCCACGCGACCAGGTGGTGTGGCCGCCCTCTGGCCCCTCTCCGTTTCGTATTCTGGCACTTTATGACATCCGGAAAAATAGGCACTTTGGCTTTTGTCCCGTCCAATTCCGAGAATATTCATTTTCTGACTTTCCTGGAACCAAAAACAGCAGAAAACAGGCAGCTGGCACTGTGACTCTTGTTAATAGGTTAGTCCAAGAAATCATATGAAAAGTACTCCAAAGTTGGAACAAAACACAAGAAAGTGGATAAAACCAAGCATGGAACATCAAAAATTATAGATATATTTGCAATGTATCAGCAGGCAAGGCAGTCTCGTCAGCATAGGTCCCTTGTTGGGAAACTCTTCGAGGAAAGCACCACTTCGATGGCATCAAGGGAAGTTGCTTATCCACGGAATAGATTGATGGCCAGAAGAAGACCACTGTTGATTCCATTATTCCAGCATCAGAGAAGCACCTAGCAGATCTAGCTCGTGTAGAGCCAAATACCTCTTCTTCCTTGCCACCATGACAGGCCAAGAGAAGGAGTACATCAAGTCCACCCCACATCCATAGACACACACACTTATTGAACGAGCTCGAACCATAGCCCTCCTCCTTCCTCCTCTGTCATGGAGGCTTTGTGGAGAAGGACTCGATCGATCCATTGTTGGGTTCGCAGCATAGAAAACAAAAAATTTCCTACAATGTGAACAACTAAGGAGCAAGATCTATCTACCTAGATACAATCAACGGGTGGATTTACATCCATAGAGAACATACCCTTGAAAAGCGATAAAGTGTTACGAGGCTATACTTGTGAATGATGTAGTCGTACACTGGCCGATCTCAAGATCGTGATGAAGTCCTTCAGGTCCAGCAGGTCCAGCACCATCAGGTCTAGCACCATCAAGTCCAGCACCACAAAGCAGCGGTGCATCCATGATCGCACACATATCCAGTACCCTAACAACCTCCGTCCCTCGCTCAAGCAAAGCAGCGGAAGTATCAACTCTTTTCCAGATAAAGCCACCGGTAACATGTATCTCACTAATTCGAGACCATGGGGAATAATGTCTAGAGGGGAGAGAGATCCTTCACGAGGAGGTGTGAGTGTGATGGAGTGAGAGGGGGCCTTTTATAGGAGGAGGGGGCAGCCAAAGGACATGGCGTGGCATCCATGGTGGGTTCCCCCACCTCTTCCTCATTCATGTGAGTGGAGCACCCACTCATATAAAAGACCTCCACTCAAAATTCCACTCACACATGCATTAATTCTCCACCAAAATTAATGTATCTCTCATTTAATAAAACTATTTTATTTATTTTATTTAGAATTGTTTTAATTACATTAATTAATAAACATTCACATAAAACCCCTTGCAACATTTCAACATCACATGCAGAACCAGTTTCTGCAATTTCACCCGAAACAATTTTGGTTTTCATCGAAATGATTTCAGATCTTTCTTAAATCTTTATCTAAAACATATTTTCTACAAATGGTGTCAGTATCTCTTAAGTGTGTCACCCTACGGTTTGCGAATAATTTAGACATGATCAAGACCTTTTTTCGATCAATAATCAGCAACGGGACCTGGAGATCCATACTGACTCTCACACATTCAATGATGACTCTAGTGATCGTGTGAACCTTTAATGTCATAACTAAATCCCTTTGTCTCACGATATATTACATGTCCGAGATTCAATCATCAGTATCCCCATACCTAGTTTGATCTCTCTACCGACATACACTCTTTTCTCTTTACCGTGATATAACATTCTATTGATCTCATCACTTGCTTGCAAGCTATCTCAATATGATATCAGCAAGAGGGCCCTGAGTATATCTATCCATCATCGGGATGGACACATCCCACTCTTGGTCCATGAGCCTCTACATAATACCTTCGTAGCACTTAACCCACCTTTATAGTCACCCTGTCATGGTGTGACGTTTGATGTTATCAAGATACTCTTCTAGTGTTAGTGATTGACATGATCTCATGGTCTAAGGACTAGGATTACTTTGTATGATGTTATAGCAATATAAACATAATGACTTTGATCGTAATGCTATACTTTGGATGAATGTTCATCACATTATTCACTAATGTTGTCATCTCGTTATTAACAACATCCAATGTCCATAATCAGGAAACTTTGATCATCTTGTTAATCAACGAGCTAGTTTATAAGAGAGGCATAACTAGGAACCCTTTATTTGTTTATTAAACACACATGTATTGACGTTTCCAATTAATACAATTATAGCATACAAAACAAACATTTATCATAAACATGGAATAATATAACAACAACTTTATTATTGCCTCTCACGCATATTCCCTTCAGTCTCCCACTTGTACTAGAGTCAATAATCTAGTTTGTAAACTTGCGCACTCAACACCTATGGCTTTCTGGTGGTGTATATACGCGTTTTCTAGTGGTAATCGTAATCCCCGTATCTGACACTTTTAGGTCTGTGTGTATTTGCATGTCTTTGCGTCTCTACGCATCACTCATTCTCAAATGAGATGGCATTGTATAAATTTAGTCATTTGGTGAGACCTTTAGTTCCTTTGGGTTAAAACATATTGATATAATTATCGCACAATATATCTTCATAGTAATAGCCCACTGTGAACCACACCTAGTTTGATAACAAACTACTTAACCGAATTCCCTCCTTTGCCGCTACTATAACAGGTATATACTTAGCCTTTTGTTGTAGTATCCATCACAATGCATCAACTTTGGAACTCATCCAAATCCATCATGGAACCTCCCTTCCATTATAGTGTGCCACCCATAGTTTAAATTGAGATAAACTTAACTTGCATTTTGTGACAAACTAGGATCAATGTAACACTTTACAATGAACTATTTGACTATTTGTCACTTATACATGATATACTCTTATTTCTTCCAAATCTCATAAGAATATCTTTACTATCGCTCAGTGATCATCTTATGAATCATTCTGGTATATGCTCACAACATTTAGAGCACAGGACATATCTCGGTATTATTGATCAAAATATTCATGTGATTTCACTCACCAAGTGTTGATACACTTGAATCTTGATTCAATCCTTTCCATGCGACAAGAACCTTTCTTGTTGTTTTCATATTGAACTCTTTCAATATCTCATATATGTACGTTTGGCACAACCATATTAGCGCCTAAATCTATCCATATAGACATTAATGCCAAATATTCCGGTTTTGCCCAAGTCTTTCATCGAAATCTAATTTTAATGAAATTCTTAACTTATGTCAATAAAAGATACATCATGTCCAATCAACACCATGTCTTCTACATAATGTATTAGAAATATGTCTCAACCCTCCCACTTAATTTCTTGCAAATGCAAGCATCTTAATCGTCTCCGATGAAATTAAACTCTTTTAACATTTTTGTTTCAAAAAAACTCTTTTAACATTTTCATCACGGTGAAGATTTGAACTGCGCTATGCTTACTTCAACCATTGAAGTTTGCTCGCCCTTTCAGCATCCTTTGAATTAACAAAACCCTTTAGACTGTGTCATGTACACGTCCTAGGTAATCATTCTATTAGAAGAACATTGTTTTGTTTGTTCAACTATCATATACCAAATTATATGTAATGGTTGCTACATTAATCTGTCAAGACTAAATATCGCTATAAAAGATCAAATATTATCATAGTCAACTCCTTGAACATTGTCATAAACTCCTTTTCGACATGTCGACTATTTCATAGATGTCAAACATTCATGTCTATTTTTTTATAGATCCAAATACGACAGATAGATTTCATGCCTTTTCAGAGGGTCCTCCAAGTTGAAAAACTTGATTTCTTGTGTATGGAAACTGTCACAGATTTTTATGACTTCTAGTCATTTTATGGATTCAGGACCCATCATCGCTTCTTTGCATGCAGTCGGTTCATAATTGTAAAAATAATAACGACTTCTGTTTCAAATCTTACTATTTGATTTTTACCGACCCACACGGTTCAATAGAAACTCTAATCTCCAAGATCACATTCTTTATAATCACGGGAGCCATGAGCATTTTAGCCACCTCCGGGACACTTTCCAGCGTTGCGTTACTTAGCACATGTTGCTTAGGTTCATCAACCTAATCAAAGTTCTATTGTCCACCTACTTAACTTTTCGTGAAAAATTCCTTCTCAAGAAAACTCACGTTCCAAGCAACAAACTATTTTGCCCTTGGTGTTATAGAGGAATACCCAACAAATTATTTTGGATAACCTACAAAGATGTGCTTATCCGACTTTACCAAAATTTAAGAAAAGACAACCCAGGTTTTATCTCAAACCATAACCCATATGGTGTCATTTCAATGGATCACGATGGTGCTCTTTTCAATGTAAAAGAGGTAGTCTCTAAAGCTTTAATCCTTAAAATATAGTGGCAGATTTATAAATGACACCTTTAATCTTACCATGTTAAACAAGGTTTGATTTCATCTCTCGAATATCCCCTATTCCTATGGTTTATCGGGAAACACAAATCATGGAACAATTCTTCAAATCCTAGGTGTTTTGCTAAATATGTAACTCAAATATCTTCCTTTATGATCAAATCATAAACTCTTTATTTTCTTGTTACAATGATTTTCCACTTCATCTTGAAAGTCTTTGAACAATTTTCAAAATTTTCATACTCCTTCCTTATTAAGTAAATATACAGATATATTCACTCAAATTTTTGGGGAAAGCATGAAGTCAAAAGATCCACCGCACATGGCTATATATAATGGACTATATACATCAACATGTACAATATCCAATAAGCTAGTCATCCGTTCCTCTTTAGTCTATGAACGGAGTTTCAATTATCTCCAGGAAAGTTCTCACAATAATCAGTTTATCAAAATCAAAGATTACAAAAATCCATCAACATGGAGTTTCTTCATGTTTTCTTTCCAATATAATTTAAAACAGTGATGTCACCTTGCAAGTGATATTTCAATCATTTGTCTTGTGACATTTTAGCATTAGGATTTATGGACGTGATTTCTCCAACTAGACTTGTCAAAGTTCACCCATCTTCTATGGAATACGGTAATTATTTGAATAACCTTTGTTCTCATAATACCTGAACAAAATAATAATTATTAAAACAAATCTTGAAGGCTAGGTTTTGATGTCAATGACAAACACAATAACACTTTATTTATTTTCGATGAACATCATCACATATTCTTTTGCTAGTTACTTAGGCCATTGCAGTTCATGAATTGTGTTGTCCTGTATGACATTTCATACCAACCAATTCAGTATTCAATATCCAAGAACTAAATTGTTTTATAAGCAAAGAATACAACCATAACATGTATATCATCTATATACCAAAGTTGGACATTTCCAGTCTTCTGCCAAATATTTTCAAGATTCTCTTGCAGAATTTCATTTTCCTTTTAAAAGAATCTATCAACATCAACAGTGGCGCCATACATATGATACATAGTACAAAGCGTGTCTAGTAAAATACTAATACCTTTGGATTTGCACTTTGAAGTGGATCATCCATCATCAAATGTTTGGTGTTCTTTCAAAAAACCATTCTTTAGTAATCTTTTAGTGTAGTAAACATTTTACCTACACTCTTATTCATCCTTATCATGACAACTTTCATGATTAAGCTACTATAATTTATAAGGGTGAATTGTGAGTATGATTTTAGTTCCCAACACATTTTGGGGGATTAGGACGTCCAACGTCTCCAACCTTCACAAATTCTCATACAATATTAAAATATGTATTATTAAATTATACCCTATCATATTGCAACCAAAAATATTGTTTTAGATATCATAATATCTTTCACACATGATGGTTTCTGAAACAATTTTTTCAGCTCCTAGATAACCTCGATATTAAAAAAACATTTGAATATCAAGAATCATGGAGACAAACATGATACTTTAGATACTAACACTTGAATTGTTACACTTGGTTTAATACTACTTATTAAACTTCATAGAGTAGATGAAGTTTACTGAAAGTTTGCGATAGGACTTTAAACTTTAAATTGACACTTAAAATTTCGTTCGCTTGTAGGACGACTATAACATACACACAATCTCTTACAAAGAATCATGTAATTTTCTTACAATGCAGCCAGCCGATGTGTATTAGAAATTTCCGTATTTTCAATTACAGTATGATATATCATGTAATCTTATTTGCATATTTTTTCCATATTTGAAGTTTTGGAGTTCCTCGAACTCAAGAGTGAAAGAGGCCCGTTCATTTAAAGTCAACTACAATCTAGAATGGACAAATGACATATACAACAATAAGCACCGGCAACAAAAAAAACATATATACTTCCTCCGTCTTAAAATAAGTGACGTTACTTTATATAGATTTAAATGTATCTAGATATATTTTAGTGTCTAGATATATGTGTATTTAGACCCACGTTTATTATGGGAGGGAGGGAGTACATCAATAAGAAACGTGGCCAACCTGACATGGGCAACGAAGGAAACATACCCAAAAAAATCAAAACTGAATCCGAAGCGTACTAGTACATGAACACGCAACACGGCGCCACCCCTGCGTCGATCGCACGCGTGACATCTCCCTACAAAACCCCCACGCCGCGACCGCCACCGCCACCGAAAACCCCACGAAGCAGAGCCACCTCGCCGCCGAGCGCCATGGAGAAGGAGGTCGCGGAGGCCGCCAGGGGCGAGGCCGCCTTCGCGATGCGCATGCTGCACCTCCTCGCGCGCGCCGACGCGTGCAGGCCCGGCGCTGGTGCCAGCAACCTCGCCATCTCCCCGCTCTCCATCCACGCCGCGCTGGTGCTCCTCGGCGCGGCCGCCCGCGGCGCCACGCTCGACGAGATCGTGGCCTTCCTCGGCGACGCAGGCGGCCGCGCCCACGCCCTGCTCGCGTCGCGCGTCGCCCTGCGCGTGCTCGCCGACGCGGACGGCGAGAACGGCGGGCCGAAGGTGCGGTTCGCCAACGGCGTCTGGGTGGACGACGCGGCTGCCCGCCTCAAGGCCGACTACGCCGGCGTCGTCTCCGAGCACTACCGCGCCCAGGCGCGCCAAGCGTCCTTCACGACAATGGTGAGTGAGCCCCGCCGCGCCGGCCAGACTGCTCTGGTTAGATGCATATCCGACTTCTTACTGTTAATTTGTTGTTTTACTTTCCAGCCGGAGACAGCGAGGAGCGAGATCAACCGGTAGCTCGAGGCAGCGACGGCGGGCCAGATCAAGGACTTCCTGCCGCCCGGCTCCGTCTGCGCCGCCACGCGCGGCATCCTCGCGAACGCGCTCTACTTCAAGGGCGTCTGGCATAGCAAGTTCGACGCCCACCTCACGCTGCCAAGAACCTTCCACCTGTCCGCCCACAAAGAAGTCCGCGTGCCGTTCATGTCGAGCCGCCTGAACCAGCACATCGCCTGCTGCCCCGACTGGAAAATACTGAAACTCCACTACGCGGGCGGCGGCAACGACGAACGCCAGCTGCGGCAGTTCGCCATGTACGTCTACCTCCCGAACGAGCGGCACGGCCTGCACAGCATGCTGCAGAAGATGGCCTCCAGCCCGGAGCTGCTCGAGGCGGGCTCCATGGATCTCTGGAGCAAGGTCCGCGTCGGCGACTTCGGGGTGCCCAAGTTCACGGTATCCTACAAGACGGACGCGACGGGGCTGCTGCAGGGCCTCGGCCTGCGCCTGCCGTTCGACCACCAAGCCGCCGACTTCTCCGAGATGCTCCAGTCGACGGCAGCAGCGGACGATCAGGAGGAGCGGTTCGTCGTCTCTAACGTCTACCACCAGTCCTTCGTGGAGGTGAACGAGGAAGGGACCGAGGCGGCCGTGGCTACCGCGGTCGGTTTTCAATGTACTATGTCGCCGACCGCGGCCCCCGCGCCGGTGCCACTAGTAGACTTTGTCGCTGACCACCCCTTCATGTACTTGATCAAGGAGGAGCTCACCGGCGCCGTGGTCTTCACTGGCCAAGTCGCCAATCCTTCCCTCTAGCTAGATTTTCATGCTACCTCATGTTTTTTTTTTTCGAAATGGGGGTATTACTCCCCGGCCTCTGCATCAATCGATGCACACAACCTTTATTAAAGACATAAGTCAAATATCAAGTTTACAACTTAAGAGTTGGCAAAAATTGCCACAAAGATCAACCAGCGAAATAAGGTAGACATATAACAACTAAACATTATGTAGTCGTCTAGTATGCTGCCAAGTAGCTTGGTTGAAGAACTCCTGAGCGACCGTGAATAGCCGTTTGCACCCGGACGACATGGCATCTCGGTGCCCAGGTGGTAATAGGTACGCCCACAGCTGCATCCAATGCGCCATCATATGAATAACCTGCATAAAAGTGAAAGTTTTCTTCTTGTTAAAAACAATATCATTACGACATCTCCATATGGACCAACATAAAGCTGATACACCAGTGCGAATCATAGCTTTCGTCCTACTATCCATATGATCCAACCATGAACCAAACATATGATCCACACTAGTTGGAGAAACCAAGTGGAAAGTCACAGCGACTGCATGCCAAAGGAGACGAGCAAAAGGGCAAGTAATAAATAGATGATCATTAGATTCAGGTTCACCACAAAAACAATATTTTGTGCACCCGACCCATCTTCTTTTAACCAATTTATCCTTCGTAAGCAACACCTTTTTATGTAAAAACCACATAAAAATCTTAATCTTGAGAGGTATCTTAAGTTTCCACAAATATTTGCTAAGAAAAGGCGTATGACCATTCATAAGATCCACATACATGGATTTTACGGAGAAAGTACCCGAGGTAGTTAATCCCCATACAAATTTATCCGACTCATGCGACAATTGTACCATCATTAACCGTTGACATAAATGTAACCATCGTTCCCATTTATTACCAGTAAGTGATCTTCTGAATTCAATATTTAGTGGTACATTAGCCATAACATCCGCAACCAAAACATTTTTATGTTGCACAATATTATATAAGGATGGATATTGTTGTTGAAAAGATAGTTCCCCTAACCATCTATCTTCCCAAAAACGAGTAGCATAGCCATCACCTACTTTGAAATGACCTCTTTGAAAAAACTCGTCCTTAACTACCATAAGCCCCTTCCAAAAGGGAGAATCAGTAGGTTTCACCTGAACCTCAGAAAGAGTCTTCTGTTTGAGGTATTTGTTTTGTAGCAGCTCTTGCCACACACCTTCCTCATTAAGAAGTTTGAACAACCACTTACTCGACAAACATCTATTCTTTAACTCAAGAACTTCAATACCAAGGCCTCCTTGGTCCTTTGGTCTACATATTATGTTCCACCTTGTTAACCTATATTTCTTTTTGTTCTCATCGCTTTGCCAAAAAACCTTGAGCGATAAAAATCTAGTCGTTTCCTCACTCCCTTCGGAATCTCTAGAAACGACAACATAAACATAGGCAGACTCGTTAGAACCGAGTTAATGAGGACAAGTCTGTCACCATAGGACAAGATCTTTCCTTTCCAACATCCCAATTTTCCTTCAAAACGTGTTTCTATCGGGTACCAATCAGAAATTCTCAGTTTTCTATAATGGATTGGTATCCCAAGATACCTAAAAGGCAAAGAGCCAGATTCACAACCAAAAATATCTTTGTATTGTTGTTCGTCATCTTTTGCCTTACCAAAATAGAAAATTTCACTCTTATGAAAATTGATTTTAAGACCAGAAAGTTGTTCAAAAATACACAAGATCAATTTCATGTTAAGTGTTTTCTCTAGATCATGTTCCAAGAAAAGAATAGTGTCATCAGCATATTGCAAGATCGAAACTCCACCCTCAACAAGATGAGGAATGAGGCCACCCACTTGACCATCCTCTTTTGCCCTCTCATGTTCCGCTCACGTCTCGTAATAGGTTTCAAGGATTTGGGTTACCATGATATTTAGGTGTGTCACCATCAACACAAATGAATCGCATCTTCAAATTTTCAAAGGAAATCTATACATTCTCTCCATAACTCATCCACTCACTACTGAGTGTTGTGCAACCTCTGCATCGCCGGTCCGCAGGGTACACCGTGTCGACGAAGAAGACGAACAACAAATACACACACCGATGCAGTAAATTGACACAGGGAAAATAGGAATGATCTGTTTTTTTATCTTTCTCTCACAATGATTACTCCTCACTTTATATAAACTAAAGGGCTAGATGGATAAACATCCATTTAATTGACGGGAAAATAGGGATGATATGTTTTTTTTAATCTTTTTCTTGAACTGTACATACAATGATTACTCCTCGCTTAGACTAAAGGGCTAGATGAAGAAACACTCATTTAATGTTAAACGTGGGGATTGACTTGGACTAAACGTGCCTACCGGAGTGGGCTCATGCGCATAGCCCAAGTTTCCAAACACTTCCCCCTGAGTGTTCATCCCTATATTCATGTTTCAAAACTCTGAAAAAATCAATGGAAAAATTTATACCTTTTGACTTTTGCTATGTTGCACAATTGTCTCGTTAAAAATCTCATGTGAGAAACTTCGTAGAAACTCAATCAAGGGAAACATAGTACAATTCACTTCACTATGAAGTTAAGTACTCACATCCGGATAAAGATTTCACAAACACAACTCTCAAAAGAGGATGCATGAACGTCTACCTCCTGAACGAGCGGCACGGCCTGCAGAGCATGCTGCAGCAGATCGCCACCAGCCCGGAGCTGCTCGAGGCGGGCTCCATGGATCTCTGGAGCAAGGTCCCCGTCGGCAACTTCGGGGTGCCCAAGTTCACGGTATCGTACAAGACGGAGGCGACGGGGCTACTGCAGGGCCTCGGCCTGCGCCTGCCGTTCGATCACCAAGCCGCCGACTTCTCTGAGATGCTCCAGTCGACGGCGGCGGACGATCAGGAGCGGTTCGTCGTCTCTAACGTCTTCCACCAGTCCTTCGTGGAGGTGAACGAGGAAGGGACCGAGGCGTTCCGCGGCCCCCACGCCGGTGCCACTAGTAGACTTCGTCGCCGACCACCCCTTCATGTACTTGATCAAGGAGGAGCTCACCGACGCCGTGGTCTTCGTTGGCCATGTCGCCAATCCTTCACTCTAAATTTTGAGGGATTGTTTGATTCATAGGATAGGAAAAGTATAGGAATAGAAAAAACATATGATTGATATGTCATGCCAACTTGAATCCTATGGGAAGAGAAATTCTGTTTGATGTTGCAAAGGAATTTTTCATGAGGTATGATCTAATGTTTCTTTCCTATAGGAATTGCACTATAAGATTCGTATAGGATTAATTCCTATAGGATGTGTTCCTATGAATAAAACAATAACATAGGAAAAATTTTCATAGGATTCAAATCCGACACAATTCCTATGCAATTCCTATGAATCAAACAAGCCCTGATGCTACCTCATAATCTGCTCATCTCTCGTCTGACGTGCCAATCCAATTGTTCTTGAAGTTATATACTGGCACTGTGTTTTCTAATTTCTGGGTAGTCATACATAGTACATCTTCTCCATCTGATTTGTAATAAGGGTAGCTGAGTTAGTATAAAATTGTACTAAATAAGCGGCACTTATGGATTGGTAGTAGAACACATGTATTTGTCGTTGAAATATGTTTGAAGGATTTAGGATACAAGGTCTGCAACTTTTGAAGGAAATCTACACATTCTCTCCATAGCCCATCCACTCACTACTAACAATAAGATTTAGAACACGTTCTGCACTTCTGCAACCTAATGTGTGTGTTCTACATAAAAATAACAAGTGTTAGGAGTATATGTGAACATAAAATTTATCAAATTTATATTTGTTTTTGTTTCTCTCAAATAGCACAACTTATCAACCTCAAACTACAACGTGAATATTGTTTTGGAATTTTTGGTAAACCAAAAAGTGTCTAAAAGAAGTGAGGGTGTAGTTGTACCCCTGCTTAGAAAACACATCTTGTGTGTTACCTAACTTTTTGGAACAATGTTTTAAACTAAGATGAAGTTCTATGCAATAGCTGATATACAAAGGTATATTTTTACATGATTGTGGTTTTTAATTACATTTTACTTGTCTTTAATTCAATTAGTGCAAATTAAGCATCATATTTAGCGCCATGGCATGAAACACATCTTCTGCAACTTCCTTTTGGTTTTATATCAAGACTAAATCCTTCAAACACCCATCATTCACACACTGTTTCTCTCATAGTTAAGGCACACTCTAGTGCCAATTCGGGAGGACAAAAAAGATCATCGATGATTCCGCATATAGTTATATCTTATGAAATCAGTAGTACTACACCGCCAACCTCCACTTCAATTTTTTCTTATCTATACCATAACAATCTCTCTTTTTTTAGTTGTATGTATACCACACCAACCTTGTTGAATAATGTCTCCCTCTTATATATCCACACCATCTTCAACTAAATAGCCCTCTATCTTCACGCTCTATCCTAATTTGGCAACATTAGCTTAGTACTACTACGTCAAAGAGGTGTCCGTCACAAACACATACATCAAAGAGGGGGATAAAAGATACAAGAATACATGGGAATATGAGACACCAGCAACAGTGTGGGAATGAATTTCTTGAAATCTACCTGTGAGAGAGCAAGTTCGATGTAGGGCTCATGCAGCCCAGAAGTTTCTACCTCCCTCCCTACGGGCAAGTCTGTGTGTCGTTCATGTTGAACAGCGAGCCCAAGCACATCGCATGATGTCCCGTGTCGAAGGTCATCAAACTTCTCTGCACGTGTGGCCGCTAGAAGTACTGGCGGTGGAGATCCACCAAGGTCCCTTTCGGCACGTTCAGGTTGCGAACATTCTCCATATAGTACGATGATTTCGGGTAGTTATATTATCATTCAATTTATCATTTTTTCAATCATCTACTAAGTAGCCTTTTAGCTGATATGTTGTGTTGCACATATAATTTGTAAAGTCGACCATACTACGCCACCAACCTCCACTTTGTCGTCTTCCTTGTCTATACCAGACCAACCTTACATACATGAAATTAGGTTCAGCTCTTATCTAAAAGTATAATTATGGAGACCCCATGAGGCCTCCCCAGCGATTAGTCATTTTCGGTCGTCCGATGGGGTTGGTGCAGCATACCTGGGCAGGCCCGTCTCTACCCCATGGCAAGGTTGTGCGACGGCCAAGGGCCCAGGCCGGGAGGGGCCCAATATTTTGTATGCGCTGAAGAGGTTCTGACACTGAACTGAAGAAACGGCAGGCCGACAGCCCAATTTCCGATTGATCGTGGCAAGAAAGTCTGGACGCCTGGTGCCTTGGTCGCGAGGAGATCGATCGGGAATTGGGATCGATCGGGAATTGGGATCGACCGCAACCTCCAGTAAACGCGATATAGTTGCGCACACGCTAATATTTTTTCTCACACGGCATTTTGCCCCCTCCGGCGTGTCAATTTTGGTGCATGTCGAGCGCGTGCTATCGTTTCGACCGCGCGTGAAACACCCAACCGCCAATTAGAAACTTCACCCACGCCCGCGCCCTCTCCTATCCCATTTCAGCTCCCCCATTCCGGCACCGCCGGCGCTTCCGACCGCGCCCCCGCAGTAGATCCGCCCCCACCGCACATCCCCATAGCTATCCCGAGCGCGCCGCCTCTTTCCCAATGTCGGTTTGGTTCTCGCCGCTTCCGCGCTGCCGCACCGAACCTCGACTGCGACCATGTCCTCCTCGAGCCAAGAAGCAATATGGCGCACGCAAGGTGTTCGCTGAGATAGCCGGAAAGTATGTTTCCCTCTCCGAGGTGCCATTTTTCCTATAGTTTTTAAGTTTAGTTGGTAGATGAAGTGAGTTCAATCGTTCCGTGTTTGTAGAGGAACTATGATTCATCCGATAATGAACTTGAGATGGAAGAATACGAGAACATAGCGATGCTATTGGCTTGCGAGCTAACAAAAAGCTAAAGCGTGGTGGCTCGGTTTTAGGTAGGATCAAGTTGTGGAGGGATAGGATCGATGGCCACAATCGGTTGATGTGGATGCATTTCAACGAAAATTGTACATACCCCGAGCACTATTTTCGTTGGCGTTTTTGGATGAGCATCAAATTGTTCAAGCGCATCGCAGAGGAGGTGACCAAGTATGATTGTTTTTTTCAGCAAAGGAGGAATGCCGCTGGAGAACCTGGGCATAGCACCTACCAAATGGTGACCACCGCCTTGCGGATGTTGGTACAAGCGACGGCTAGGAAAGATGTGGAGAGAGCATTTAGAATTTTCGAAGCCCAATTTACTATTGTGAGAGGACCAGCTAGATTTTGGAACCAAGATTGTCATTGGTACATCATGAACACTTGTGTTATCATGCATAACATGATCATAGAGGATGATCGTGGCAAAGATGCGGGTTACTCCTTGTTTGACTTGATGGGGATTCCGGGCAAGTGAAGAGGAGAGCACATAGAGTGGTGCGTTCCATTGCCTCATATCAAGCCATTCGGTCGAATGAGGTGCATGATGATCTCCAAAAAGATCTCATTGAGGAGCATTTGAAGTGGTTTGGAAAACAATAGTGGCCACTATGTTTGTATATTTGTTCAATTATTCGAAAACACTTTGTTGTAATGTTGATGAAAAACTTGTTGTATTTGTTGGTGAATAATTTATTGTATTTGCTTGTGCCATAATAATAACTAGACAATTTATTGTTGAATTATTTTGGGTTTGTTTGATCTAGTTCAATCTTTTTTTTTAAATGGAGCATAGCTCCGGCCTCTGCATCAAAGTGATGCACACAACCTGATATTATTGCAAAAAAGTCTCCGAAGGTATCAAAGTGCCCATATTATTACATCAATGAAAGGAAAAAAATCTAGGTTGAGACAACTATCAACCAACTATAAATGAAAAGCAACATACATATGAGGCTATCCATTTTGCAGTCTAAGACTGTGGCGCCATCCAGTAGTCCGGTAAAAACAGTCATGCGTAACCGTAAGGAGACTGGTGTAGACAGACGCCGTTGGCTCCCGCTGATCCTCTGGGAGCAAAAGGGGCATTGGTCCAGCCAGTGCGCCGCTAACCGGATAACCTGCAAAAAATTAGTTCCTTTTTTGTTAAAGATAATATTATTACGACTTGTCCAAATAGACTAACATAAAGCTGAAACTCCGACACGAATTCTAGATTTAGTTTTACTGTCCACCCCATTCAACCAATTACAAAACATATTAGTGATCCTAGTTGGTGGTGTTATGTTGAAAGCAACAAAAACCATTCACCATAGAATTATAGCAAAGGGGCATGAGATAAAAAGGTGTTCTATGGTTTCCAACGAATAAAAAAAGAACACTTATGACATCCATGCCAATTTCTCTTTGCAAGATTATCCTTAGTTAAAAGAACCTTTTCACTTAGGAACCACATAAAGATCTTGATTTTTAACGGCATTTTAAGTTTTCAAAGATATTTTTTCAGAAATCTAGTATGACCATTCATTAGATCAAGATACATAGATTTAACAGAGAAAATTTCTGAATCGTTCAGTTTCCAAACAAAAACATTTGAATCAGCAGACAAATTAACCTCCATCAACTTCTCACACAAATGCAACCAATCAGTCCACTTATTACTAGGCAAAACCCTTCTAAACGCAATATTCAGTGGTGGTTGACTCAAAACATCTGCTCCAAGAACATTTTTTCATTGAACAATGTTATATAAAGATGGATATTGATTTGCTAACAAGCTATCCCCTAGCCAAACATCTTTCCCAAACCGTACAGTCCGTCCATCCCCAATTTTGAAAAAACCTCGTGTAAAGAAATCATGCTTCACTTTCATAAGACCTTTCCAAAACTGTGAATCCGTAGGCTTGACTTCAACATGTGATAAAGTTGTGTTCTTTAGATATTTATTTTGAATCAACTCTTGCCACATCCTTTTTCACTAAGTAATTTGTAAAGCCATTTACTTAGCAAATACTTACTTTTCAGGTCTAGTACTTCAATTCCTGAACCCTCTTGATCCTTAAGACGGCATATTATATTCCATCGATTCAGCCTATATTTCTTATTCTTCTCATCGCTTTGCCAAAAGAACCGCGATCTATAAAAATCTAAACGCTTTCGTACCACAACCGGTATCTCTAAAAAAGACAACATGAACATTGGCAAACTTGTCAAAACCGAATTTATATGAACCAATCGATCTCCATATGAAAGTAACTTTCTTTGCCAACAACTCACTTTAGACACAAACCTACTTTCAATTGGATTCCATTCAGAATTTCTTAGCTTTCTATGGTGAATAGGAATTCCCAAGTACTTAAAAGGCAAACACCCCGCCTCACATCCAAAAATTTCCTTATATTGTTGTTCCAAATCTTTTGCCTTTCCAAAACAGAAGATTTCACTCTTATGGAAGTTAATTTTGAGCCCAGAAAGTTCTTCAAACATGCATAAATGAGTTTCATGTTTATTGCCTTATCAAGGTGATTTTCCATAAATAAGATCGTATCATCCGCGTGCTGAAGAATCAAGACCCCCCTCCACCAAATGAGGTATGAGTCCCCCCTCCTGGCCGTCTTCTTTTGCTCCAAAGATAATGATAGCGAGCATATCCGCAATAATATTAAAAAGCATAGGAGATAACGGGTCCCCTTGACGGAGGCCTTTCGTAGTTTGAAAATAATGACCAATGTCATTGTTAACTCTCACGCCAACACTACCGCCTTGAACAAATTTTTTAATCCACTCACACCAAACTAGATCAAAACCTTTCATCCTAAGCGCCTGCTGTAAAAATGGCCAATTTACTTTGTCGTATGCTTTTTAAAAATCAATTTTGAGTAACACCCCCATCAAGTTTTTTCCTGTGCAACTCGTGGATTGTTTCATGCAAGACCACCACCCTTTCAAGAATGTATCTCCCAGGAATAAATGCTGATTGTGTTGGATGGATTATTTTTTGGGCCAAGTTTGTGATACGATTAGTAGCCACTTTTGTAAAAAAATTGAAGCTCACATTAAGCAAACAAATTGGTCGATATGGCTGAATTTGGACTGTATTTTATTTTTTCGGCAGCAAGGTTATTACCCCAAAATACTTATATAAAGGGAGCTGACCATCATAAAGCGATCTAAACATAGACATTAAGTCATCTTTAATGACGGTCCAAAAATGTTGATAGAATTCCGCCGGAAAACCATCAGGTTTCAATCTATTAATGACTGTAAAATCTGTTTGCCGGCGCCTCGCACAATATCAGGATGCAGCGTGCTGTAAAGTGAATTTAGCATGCCGCGCGATAGCTCGCCTGCTGGAGTTTCTCTAATGACCTGAACAGTGAGGACCGTTGCAATGCTGCCAAGCTATTATTTACCGTGACAACACACAACTCTATTAAATGATCTAAAATATTAGAACATCTTGTTGCAATGGTACTAACGTTCTTAAGATTTTCTATAAATGTTTGGTGGTGCTATCGTGCATTGGTAGCACGATACCATGACAAGGTGTGGTAAAGCATTAGAACCTTCTCTCCAATCGATCAGATGGTGGATTTTTTCCTACTAGTGTGGCCCTGAATTGATATCGGCCGGCAGTTTATTATGAAATCATATTTGTTACTCCCTCGATTCCATAATTCTTGTCGTGGTATCTATAGTGAGTAGTGAGTCTCATGAATTTAATGGTTTTTTGCTCTCCATGTGTATTGCATATAACCCTACGAAATGCAGTTGTTCCAGTAAGAAGCGGCAGCGACCGGGCGAGAAGTGATGAGTAGCATTCCTAAGTTTTTGACTTTAGTACTCGAACAACTGCATGTTCCATATACAGTTTGGCCGTAAGCATGATCTTTTTTAACTTGTGCAGCTGCAGCGATGATGCCAGCCAGCTATGTTGCTGCCACTTTCTGAACTTTGGTCATGTTTGTGTTTTATTAAGACAGACATTATGCTGCAAACAAAATCGGTGCGCTCTCCACCTCAGGCACGAGAGGCGGCGGCTGACAAAAATCACCCCAATCTCCACCGGCCATAGCGTAAGTCCCCTCTCCCTCCATGCCACTTCGGCGGCGGGAGGGAGGGGGGACCTCGTTCCTCCGTTCTGTAGTTAGGGTTAGGGTCTTTTTGCTGTGGTGTGTCATTGGGGTGGTGGGAGCGACACACGGGCGAATAAATCTACCTCAACTCTTCTCCCACACCGGCAGCATCTCGTAGTTGATGACAACGTGTGCTTGTCGATCCTTTAGATCAACGGCTTGGTCTTCTCGCGGATCTTCAGATCTGGCGAGATTTGTATCTCGACGTGTCGCTGGCGTTCGTCGTTATCCACGGCGGCGCTGGGGGCCGGTGCGAGGTGGAAGCTCTGGAGCAAGGATGCTGGTCCGGAGGTGGTGGATTTGCCGTTATTCCTTGACTTCGTCGATGGTATGAGGCGGATCTTGGTTCAAGGTAGCACGGGAACGTCCCCCGGTAGACATGCCACAACGACATGTGCCTTGATGCTTGCAGCGGGCCATTCATCGACTCACAATGCCTCGTTGGCGATGGTGCTCCCTTGGATCCGGTAATGGTGAAGGCTCGATGTCTATTCCAATGCACGTCTAGGCGGCGTTGGTATTTGGCGGCGGCCGCTGGCTTCCACAAGTGTAGAAAACCCTAGGGATAGTTCCCTGCAAAGTTTTCAGGCTATTTGTTTTCTTCTGGTCTGTCTATTAGTTTTCATGTTTATTTACTCATGTAACTTAATTTTTTATTAATGAAATACGTGGTTCTCTCTAAAAAAAAGACAGACATTATGCTACTTTTATGGTTTTATTCAAGTCGTATACACCGAGAACATGTTTGTGGCCTAGAATTGTATCATATATACTGCATGGTTCTCATTTTAGTCATGAATATGAAAATTTGATAAATTGATTTTCTAGCCACTGGTCCAAATTATTATTTTACCAAGTTATTATGAAACACAAGACCCATCAACTACCTCTCCATTCTTCACAACAGTAGGACATTCTTGTTGTGGCGATCCGGTCTGACAGGCTACACTAAATTAATTAACTGAGGCAGCTTTGTTTAGATACACATGTACTACTAGGAAAAGCAATATAGGAAACACCATATTAGCGCCCCACTGTCAGGTGCCCACGCCGCTGTTACAGTTGTTAAAATATGTTACGGCTAGATATATTTGGTAGTTTAAGATTATAATCTAAGTCTATCTCTATTAGTCTTCTTGTCCCCAACTCTTCTAGTACTATCTAAACAGCCTAAGGGCTCATGATATAATCACCTCTTGCAATATCAATACAATCATTACTTCCGCAATCTTTCTTGTCAGAGCGGTTTTCTCCGCCTAGGATTTAGCCACTGCTTCCGTCGCGCCGCCCCCGGCGAGATCGAGCTCCATGATCTCCGCCGGGGGCATCAAATCTTGTAGCTAGTTTTCTTCCAATCTATAGATCTATTTTCGTTAGTTTTAGCAATTTTTCGTTTGCCAAATTAGATCTATTTTTTCTTTAGCTACCAAACATCCAATTAGCCATCTCGCCGGTGCAATAAGCTAGCTTCATCGGATCGACTCCAGGCAATGCACGGCGGCATCAACACCACAAGCTACATGCAAGAAGGCCATATCCCGTGCATGCAAATGCATGGGCAAGAACGGCTCAACTCTACTTCAAGAGCTGATTTTGGCCCGCTCTGCGTCAAGTCGTCACCAAGCCGATCTGCACCGAGCCGATCTACTCCGATCTTGCCATCACGTCATCGCCAAGTCGTCGTGCGCCTCTTGTGGCGCCCCGTTAAAACCACTACTAGAATTGAGGTGGTTACCGACCTTCTTTCCGGTACCATGAGGCGGATCTCGAGGGCGAGATCCATTGTTAGTGGTGTCGAATTGTGGCGCCCCGCTAAAACCACTACTAGAAAATCGCGTTGTTTTTGTGCATTGCATCATCACGACCGCATGCTCATGTCATCATGCCACCTTGCATTGAGTATCGTCATGTCTTCTTACATTGGTTTGCATAAAACTATTTTCGCAAAGTCTGTTTTGTTTTCTAAACGCCCGTCTCTATTCAAATTAAAACCCGGGTCTGTCCGGAATATTTTGTTTCGTCTACCAACGGATTTCAAAAGCCCCGTTTTAAACAATAGAACATTTAAATTATTTTTGGGAGGCAGCCAGCCAGGCCCGAAAGCCTAGCCGGCCACCTCCAAATTAAAAACCCTATCTGTCTAACACCCAACCTTTTTCTACCAAATATCCCACCCAGCCTATTCTACCCAGTCCCTCCACCTCACCTCACCCTATGGCAGCGCGCCACGTCACCCTGGCCAAATTCCCACCCACTCACGGATTGCCACCTCACCCCACCTGGCCACCTCACGTGCCCCACCCCATCTCACCACCTGCCCCGCTCCCCCGTGCCGACAACTCCCGCCTCGGGATCCCGACCCGCCCGGCCGTTTCCCGCCCGCGCGTCGCCCTGGGACCAAATCCCAACCCCGACGCCAGCCTGGCCCCGGGTCCCACCCTGGACAGCTCCCCACCAACCCCGCGCCGTCTCTCTCTCTCTTCTCCCTCCCGCTCTCTCTCTCCTCCACCAACCGCACGCCTCCACCGCTGTCGGGCCGCCTCTGCAACCTCCGCCGAGTCCCGTAGGCCGTTGGTAACCACCTCCCCGAGCGGCCTTCTCCGCGGCCAGGCGCGACCCCGCACGCGGATGACCTTGCCGGGGTCTTCCTCGTCCCTGTCCCACGCCAACCTCCCTCCACCGGCGCCCCTGTGTTGCTATTCCATTTGTTCAGCTTGTCGTTTAGTCCGCGTGATGTTCTCTGGTGCTGCCTAGTACTAGATAAAGGAATCACTTCGATATTTTTGTCTCCATGCAAGATCTTCCGAAGACCGTACCTTACCCGATGGCACTAGACAAACCCGACAAGATCGTTCCCAACCCGCCAAGTCCGTCTTCCGGATGCGACAAGAACTACTTCCCGGATGCCGAGACCCCCGTACCCGAAGGCGCCTCGATGCCAAACCAAGTACATCGTCGACAACCAAAGCCGGAACACCAAGATCTTCATCCCGGTACGACAAGAGCATCGCCCTGTACCCGAAGACCGAACCTCGACACGCCAAGATCTACTGTCCGGACACCATGACCTTCACGGATCCGATGCCCGAGAACCCGGAACGACAAGCGCTTCATCTTGGATACGCCAAGTTCTTCACCCCGGACGCCAAGATCGACCCGGTACGCGGACCCGACAAGATCTTCGTGATGACAAGAGCGACACCGACCAGGACGAATCCGATGCGCCCCCGACGCCCAACCAAGTCCTTCGACAACCTCCGAAGATCGATCCCGTCGATCCGAACCCCAGATCCGACCCCCGTCGGACCCTGTCGAACCCCGAACCCCCCGGAACCAAGATCTTCCGAACCCAGATGTGTGACCCTAAGCCCCTATTTTTATAATATGACATTATCAACTGTCGCATATTAAATTGTTCATACATGCATACTTGTTTGTGGGTTGGGGGCATTATGCCGATTCATCTCATAATTAATTATGGAGTCTATATGCGGGATATCTTTGTCTTATTCCGGACTCCATTTAAATTTGTGTAGCGAACCGATGCCATGTCTAGCCCTGTTAATACCACATTTAAATTGCGGGGTAGTTAAATAACTTGAACCGCCTAATTAATTGTCGAGACCCCGGTTCCGCTTAATACTGCCTAATTGCACCGCATCTGCATCATATCATAATCATGCCGGATCTTCTGCCGTAGTATTAAATATTGCATCCGGTGTTTCTTCTAGTGTTTGCTTCTTCGCGGATTAGGCCGATGAGTGGATGCGAGTATCGACAAGTTCTCCGGCTATGAACCTCCGGCAGTGTTTCCCAGGCGAGCATCTCTCCCCCTTCTACCTATTTTGCATTTATAGTCTTTATTTCCTCATGTTGATCTATTGCTATCCGTGTCGCGATGCTTTAGTTTCCGTACCCCAGTTATGTCCCGTGCAGCCTCCATATTGCCTTGGACACCTCCTATTACCTGTGTTTGGTAGATAGCTGGCCTTGCGAGTCGTAGTTGCTTGCTCAGGTGCGATCTCGTGCTGTCAAGTACCACAGTTGTTGGAATGCTGGCAGATGTTTATTTGGTGGAGATGCTTATTGGTGAAGATGATCATGTCTTTAAATACAACTAATAAAATGCTAGATATAACTAATGCAGAGGCATCGGTGGGCAATAGATGTTATTTGGTTCTTCCACGCTCACTTCTGTCCCGTAGGACCCCGAGTACTTGATACCTGTTCCTTGATTTTTCGCACTATCCACATCCGGGAGGCCTTATGGACCACCCCTGAGCCAGAGCTTGATTCATTTCTATTTCTTGGGGCCACAAAGTAGTTTGGGGCTTTATTACTATCTTGTACTTATGCCATGCTTTACCGCTTTATTTAAGATTGTGCGTGGAGCACCTGTACTGTTTTGGATCGTGGAATGTTTTCGCGCTATCGACAAGCCCAGTCACACTTTCGGGTTCCCAGTCGTTTACAGCCATTGACACAAACCCTGGGTCCGTTCCGGAGCCGGCCAACTTCGTTGCGGGTAGCTTAGTGGGGTGGCCCCCTAAAATATTTCTGAATCCTGTGATCGCTTTGTCGTGAATGCCTCGTTGGGTTTTGAGTTGGTTTTTCCGAGGTTGATCGAGTGTGTGTAGCTATTTGTGCGCCCCTGCAGGGTAAAACTTTCTGAAAGCCGTGTCCGCGGTTATGGATGACTTGGAGCACAGTATCTCGATCATAGACAAGCATAACTAAAGTAGTGCTATAAATTTGACTTAATATGTGACTAGTAATCAGATGCAACTATAACGGAATGGATATTAAAAATGCCAACAACTGGTGGATCTGGGTTGTTCCGTGTCATACTATACCTGCTTAGTAAGTATTGCAACTCCAATGGAATGTGATAAAAGTGCCAACAACTGCTGGGTTTTGGGATTCCTCAGGACTATTATATCTGACTAGTAAATGTTCCAACTACAACGGAATGGTGATTAAAACTGCCCACTACTTATGCTATCAGGATGACTCATGCTACCTATATCTGATTAGTAATTGCTGCAACTATAACGGAATGAGTAAAATTGCCAACTGTGTGAGTTCCTTGGTCCGACTTTCTCGTTTGGTCTCGAGGGGGAAATACCAGGATGGGTTTGTTTGGTGTTAGCTTCAGGTTGGATCTGAATAGGTCTTTCTTATCCCTCTCTGATAACCGCCAGTTGTATTGAGTCTCTATAGGTTGTTTAGTGCCGCTGCGCTGCCGCTTCAGCCCACCATACCTATGTAGGCGAGAGCCGCCGAATTCTAGCCTCGCCGTGTACTGGCCTCAGTACTGACTCTCCTCTTTTTCCTTTGCCCTTTATCGGCACCCCTTTTGTTTTAGCAGGTTCGACGTCGTTAGCAGGGTTACCCTTCCGGCTTGGCCTGGGCAGGGTTATGGATGCATTGGTTATTCTTCAGGGCTCTTAGCCCCATTTGCATCTTGTCCTTAGTCGGACGCTCTATCGTTTTAAGGTGATTTGGATCTTTGGATATTATATCTATATTCTTGACTCGTTGAGTCACTGTTGTATATATATCTGTTCTGTGGGTCCCATCGAGGACTGTTGTGTAATGTTATTACTTTGTTTTCCACCCGCACGAAAGTGCCTGGTGGGCGTCCGTGAATCGTTTCTATGCGGGTTTGGCGGAAAGGGCTAAAACTTGCATAGGGCCGATTTGAGGGTGTTACAGAGTGGTATCAGAGCTCAGCAGTTACGATACCCCACAAGTCCAACCTGTAGGATAACCTAGCTAATGGCCGAAGTAGAGTGTCAAAACTATTTTGCAAAATCGGTTGGATAGATCTGATTAGGTCTGCTTTTACTCCTTATCCCTATGCTATTCTCCTCTTACCTCTGCGTGTTTTGGATTTATTCTCTTACCTTCTTCTAGTCCAGGACTTCTCGTGGTTGGGTTTTTTGTCGTACCTTCAGGGCATCGCTTCCTCCTTTGGCAACGGTGTTTCTATCTCCGGACTTGATGCTATCTGAGTGATCCTTTATCTGTGGTACCATTCTTTGTTCCTTGTTTGTGCCTTCCGGTGTTTTTCGACGTGACGACATCATCTACGCCAGATCCGATGCAGAGTCTGCTTCCCTCCTGTGTTTCCGAATCTCGCATGTCGAGATCTTCAATCTGAATTCCGAGAGTTGGTTATATAATTCTCCTATTCATGTGCAAAGTAATGCTTTGAGTGTGGGATGGAGTAGCTAACATACCACTACTCTTATCATTCGCTTTGTACATTGAATCGGTGGATCCAGCAATTATACTCCGTCCGTGGAAGCTAGAGGTGGCTTTATTTGTTGATACCTCTACCTTCGACCTTTGTTACCGGAGTGTTCTCGACGACCACGGACAACGACCTCTTGTTAGTGGTGTCGCGAGGATCTACACGAAGCGAGAAGATTCAGATCGCCGACCTTCTTTCCGGTACCATGAGGCGGATCTCGAGGGCGAGATCCATTGTTAGTGGTGTCGAATTGTGGCGCCCCGCTAAAACCACTACTAGAAAATCGCGTTGTTTTTGTGCATTGCATCATCACGACCGCATGCTCATGTCATCATGCCACCTTGCATTGAGTATCGTCATGTCTTCTTACATTGGTTTGCATAAAACTATTTTCGCAAAGTCTGTTTTGTTTTCTAAACGCCCGTCTCTATTCAAATTAAAACCCGGGTCTGTCCGGAATATTTTGTTTCGTCTACCAACGGATTTCAAAAGCCCCGTTTTAAACAATAGAACATTTAAATTATTTTTGGGAGGCAGCCAGCCAGGCCCGAAAGCCTAGCCGGCCACCTCCAAATTAAAAACCCTATCTGTCTAACACCCAACCTTTTTCTACCAAATATCCCACCCAGCCTATTCTACCCAGTCCCTCCACCTCACCTCACCCTATGGCAGCGCGCCACGTCACCCTGGCCAAATTCCCACCCACTCACGGATTGCCACCTCACCCCACCTGGCCACCTCACGTGCCCCACCCCATCTCACCACCTGCCCCGCTCCCCCATGCCGACAACTCCCGCCTCGGGATCCCGACCCGCCCGGCCGTTTCCCGCCCGCGCGTCGCCCTGGGACCAAATCCCAACCCCGACGCCAGCCTGGCCCCGGGTCCCACCCTAGACAGCTCCCCACCAACCCCGCGCCGTCTCTCTCTCTCTTCTCCCTCCCGCTCTCTCTCTCCTCCACCAACCGCACGCCTCCACCGCTGTCGGGCCGCCTCTGCAACCTCCGCCGAGTCCCGTAGGCCGTTGGTAACCACCTCCCCGAGCGGCCTTCTCCGCGGCCAGGCGCGACCCCGCACACGGATGACCTTGCCGGGGTCTTCCTCGTCCCTGTCCCACGCCAACCTCCCTCCACCGGCGCCCCTGTGTTGCTATTCCATTTGTTCAGCTTGTCGTTTAGTCCGCGTGATGTTCTCTGGTGCTGCCTAGTACTAGATAAAGGAATCACTTCGATATTTTTGTCTCCATGCCAGATCTTCCGAAGACCGTACCTTACCCGATGGCACTAGACAAACCCGACAAGATCGTTCCCAACCCGCCAAGTCCGTCTTCCGGATGCGACAAGAACTACTTCCCGGATGCCGAGACCCCCGTACCCGAAGGCGCCTCGATGCCAAACCAAGTACATCGTCGACAACCAAAGCCGGAACACCAAGATCTTCATCCCGGTACGACAAGAGCATCGCCCTGTACCCGAAGACCGAACCTCGACACGCCAAGATCTACTGTCCGGACACCATGACCTTCACGGATCCGATGCCCGAGAACCCGGAACGACAAGCGCTTCATCTCGGATACGCCAAGTTCTTCACCCCGGACGCCAAGATCGACCCGGTACGCGGACCCGACAAGATCTTCGTGACGACAAGAGCGACACCGACCAGGACGAATCCGATGCGCCCCCGACGCCCAACCAAGTCCTTCGACAACCTCCGAAGATCGATCCCGTCGATCCGAACCCCAGATCCGACCCCCGTCGGACCCTGTCGAACCCCGAACCCCCCGGAACCAAGATCTTCCGAACCCAGATGTGTGACCCTAAGCCCCTATTTTTATAATATGACATTATCAACTGTCGCATATTAAATTGTTCATACATGCATACTTGTTTGTGGGTTGGGGGCATTATGCCGATTCATCTCATAATTAAACATGGAGTCTATATGCGGGATATCTTTGTCTTATTCCGGATTCCGTTTAAATTTGTGTAGCGAACCGATGCCATGTTTAGCCCTGTTAATACCACATTTAAATTGCGGGGTAGTTAAATAACTTGAACTGCCTAATTAATTGTCGGGACCCCGGTTCCGCTTAATACTGCCTAATTGCACCGCATCTGCATCATATCATAATCATGCCGGATCTTTTGCCGTAGTATTAAATATTGAGTCCGGTGTTTCTTCTAGTGTTTGCTTCTTCGCGGATTAGGCCGATGAGTGGATGCGAGTATCGACAAATTCTCTGGCTATGAACCTCCGGCAGTGTTTCCCAGGCGAGCATCTTTCTCCCTTCTACCTATTTTGCATTTATAGTCTTTATTTCCTCATGTTGATCTATTGCTATCCGTGTCGTGATGCTTTAGTTTCCGTACCCCAGTTATGTCCCGTGCAGCCTCCATATTGCCTTGGACACCTCCTATTACCTGTTTTGGTAGATAGCTGGCCTTGCGAGTCGTAGTTGCTTGTTCAGGTGCGATCTCGTGCTGTCAAGTACCACAGTTGTTGGAATGCTGGCAGATGTTTATTTGGTGGAGATGTTTATTGGTGAAGATGATCATGTCTTTAAATACAACTAATAAAATGCTAGATATAACTAATGCAGAGGCATCGGTGGGCAATAGATGTTATTTGGTTCTTCCACGCTCACTTGTGTCCCGTAGGACCCCGAGTACTTGATACCTGTTCCTTGATTTTTCGCACTATCCACATCCGGGAGGCCTTATGGACCCCCTTGAGCCAGAGCTTGATTCATTTCTATTTCTTGGGGCCACAAAGTAGTTTGGGGCTTTATTACTATCCTGTACTTATGCCATGCTTTACTGCTTTATTTAAGATTGTGCGTGGAGCACCTGTACTGTTTTGGATCGTGGAATGTTTTCGCGGTATCGAGAAGCCCAGTCACACTTTCAGGTTCCCAGTCGTTTACAGCCATTGACACAAACCCTGGGTCCGTTCCGGAGCCGGCCAACTTCGTTGCAGGTAGCTTAGTGGGGTGGCCCCCTGAAATATTTCTGAATCCTGTGATCGCTTTGTCGTGAATGCCTCGTTAGGTTTTGAGTTGGTTTTTCCGAGGTTGATCGAGTGTGTGTTGCTATTTGTGCACCCCTGCAGGGTAAAACTTTCTGAAATCCGTGTCCGTGTTTATGGACGACTTGGAGCACAGTATCTCGATCATAGACAAGCATAACTAAAGTAGTGCTATAAATTTGACTTAATATGTGACTAGTAATCAGATGCAACTATAACGGAATGGATATTAAAAATGCCAACAACTGGTGGATCTGGGTTGTTCTGTGTCATACTATACCTGCTTAGTAAGTATTGCAACTCCAATGGAATGTGATAAAAGTGCCAACAACTGCTGGGTTTTGGGATTCCTCGGGACTATTATATCTGACTAGTAAATGTTCCAACTACAACGGAATGGTGATTAAAACTGCCCACTACTTATGCTATCAGGATGACTCATGCTACCTATATCTGATTAGTAATTGCTGCAACTATAACGGAATGAGTAAAATTGCCAACTATGTGAGTTCCTTGGTCCGACTTTCTCGTTTGGTCTCGAGGGGGAAATACCAGGATGGGTTTTTTTGGTGTTAGCTTCAGGTTGGATCCGAATAGGTCTTTCTTATCCCTCTCTGATAACCGCCAGTTGTATTGAGTCTCTATAGGTTGTTTAGTGCCGCTGCGCTGCCGCTTCAGCCCACCATACCTATGTAGGCAAGAGCCGCCGAATTCTAGCCTCGCCGTGTACTGGCCTCAGTACTGACGCTCCTCTTTTTCCTTTGCCCTTTGTCGGCACCCCTTTTGTTTTAGCAGGTTCGACGTCGTTAGCAGGGTTACCCTTCCGACTTGGCCTGGGCAGGGTTATGGACGCCATTGGTTATTCTTCAGGGCTCTTAGCCCCATTTGCATCTTGTCCTTAGTCGGACGCTCTATCGTTTTCAAGGTGATTTGGATCTTTGGATATTATATCTGTATTCTTGACTCATTGAGTCACTGTTGTATATATATCTGTTCTGCGGGTCCCATCGAGGACTGTTGTGTAATGTTATTACTTCGTTTTCCACCCGCACGAAAGTGCCTGGTGGGCGTCCTTGAATTGTTTCTATGTGGGTTTGGCGGAAAGGGCTAAAACTTGCATAGGGCCGATTTGAGGGTGTTACACCTCTACACCAGCCTTGGCATCGACACATCTCCAGCTACTCCTCGTCATCGACTGCGCTGGATCGTCTTCGTCAACACCGACCGGGGCACTCGTCGCGAGTATGCGCCACGCCGTCAACACAGGGTCACGCACAAATTGCACCGTGGTCATCATCGCCGACAACCATCTACACCAACAACATCGCCACATCGTCGCCGCCACCACCGATCGTGGTCATCGTTAACGCTAACAAGTTTTTTTCCACGAGCGACGCCACGCTCATACAAGCGGAAAATACGGGTCTAATACCCGAAATCGACTACCGCTACAATTCAATCGCCATCGACAACTACCACCGTCGTCTTCGTCTACCACGACCTTGTCGTTAGAGTCACGGTCTAATTTTTATGTGCACAAGTCTGTGCTTAATTTTTCTTCTTGTAGCACTTCGTCTACTCCGACACGGCGGACAACTTCTACACCGACCGTTTACGGGAAAACAATTTTGCTCCTCAATCCGGCTCTGGCACGCATGGCTCATGATGGTCCCTGTCTTCGCACGTCCGGTATTGGCAACACCGACGCGTGCATTTGTCCCCGACACGCTCCCAAGTATGGCAAGCTCGGTATTGCGGGTCGAGCTACTTTGACCAAAACTACGTCTACGCCAACTACTACGACGAATTCTCCAGGCTCAACGGCGACATCGACCACAACACAACAACGTCATCGACTTCATCAGCAGCGACAACTTCCCCAACAGCATCATCGACCACAACTACAGTGCCCTCACTCCTGGCTACATTGACATCGACTTATTCTCTAGTAAGACCGTCGGCGTCACTACCGATCCAACTGCGGGGGAGTGTTGGAGTATGTTACGGCTAGACATATTGGCAGTTTAAGATTATAATCTAAGTCTATCTCAATTAGTCTTCTTGCCCCCCCAAGTCTTCTAGTACTATATAAACAGTCTAAGGTCTCACGATGTAATCACCTCTTGCAATATCAATACAATCAGTACTTTCGCAATGTTTCTACAACACTACCAATAAACAGGCATCGGCTGCATATGTAGACATTAAAATACGTCTAGATACATGCATTTCTAGACAAAGTTGCATCAATTAGTTTGGAACAAACGGAATACAAAAGAAATAGGGTTGCTCACTGAGCTGATATAGTAATCGCATAAACAAATAATAAAACTCTTGGTCATCTAAAAAAACATGGAGGAGAGTGGTGAGATGAAGACAAGGAAGAGAAGGGGTTGGAGATAAAGAGGAGAAGAACGACGATTGGGATGAGGCGAGAATAAAAAAATTATCGATGTTTGGGACTAGGATAGAATAAAAGTTTTAATGGCGATTCGTATGAGGCACCAGTTCGGCGGAAGAAATAGCATCATCGATGATGATTCAGCGATAGCTATATTTCAACCCTTTTATAAACTCAACCGTGCCACACCGCCAACCTCCTCTTTAATGTTTTCTTATATATACCATACCAAGCTCTCTGTTTTAGATGTATACCATACCAAATTTACGTACTCCTCTTATATATACCACATCATCTTCAATAGAATAGCTCTGTATATTACTCTATCCTGATTAATTTGGCAGCATTAGCTTAGTACGATCAAGTAGGTGTTAGTCACGAAAATAGATCAAAGGGTGGGGGATAAAAGATCATGAAAGATATGAGAGTATTTGAGAATATGAGGCATCAGGAGCAATGTTTGAACGGATCTCATGAAATCAACCTGTGCAAGAGCAAAACAAAGAGCAAGTTCGGAAGTCACCCAGAATTTTCTTCCTGCCTGCCTACAGGCAAGTTCGCGTACCATTCATATCGAGCAAATGAGGCCCAGCACATCGCCTGCAGCTTTGAGAGGAACGTCATCAACTTCCTCTCTTTTTCAAACAATACCATCATGTTCATTTCTTTCTCTCGTTCGGGCCACACTCATGTGCCAATTTGGGAAAATAGTTCATCATCGGCTATCACGATTTCAGAGTAGCAATATATATATATATATATATATATATATATATATATATATATATATATATATATATATATATATATATATATATATATATAGCAGAACTATTCTACAACCCCTTAAGAGATTGTAGAATAGCTATTCTACAACCCCACACCCAAAATAAAGACCTTCTTCCCAATCCTACCTCCCGCGTTCCACTCCCACCGCACCTCCCGCGTCGCCCCCGCCCACCCTTCGGCGCCGCCCACGCCCCACCTCCGGCTCGCCACCCCCACCCTAGCGCCGGCGCGCCGCCCCCATCCCCCTCCCGCGCAGCTCCCACCCCAGCTCCGGCGCACAGCCCCCTGCCATACCTCCGGCGCACTACCTCTCGCGCTCCACCCCTCCCAACCTCCTGCGAGCCGGCCGCTGCCCCACCTCCACGCCGGCCCCGCCCCACCTCCTGCCCCGCCCTAGACCTCCTCAGATTCACTGTGAAAGTTCAGAAAGCCCCCAACATCCCCTTCTCTTCTCACGTGAATTTGGTGCTCCGACAGGAAGTTCACTTGCTATCTACCGAGAAGTTCACATCTTTCAACGCGGAAGTTCAGAAAAGCCCCCCAAACCCCCAACCTCCCCTTCTCTTGCCACGTGAATCTGGTGCTCCGACTGTAAATTCACTTGCTATCTATAGAGAAGTTCACATCTTCCACAGTGGAAATTCAGAAAAGCCCCCCCAACCCCCACCCCCCTCTTCCCACGTGAATCTAGTGCTCCGACAAGAAGTTCACTTGCTATCTACCGAGAAGTTCACATCTTTCACCACGAAAGTTCAGAAAGCCCCCAACCTCCCCTTCTCTTCTCACGTGAATTTGGTGCTCCGACAGGAAGTTCACTTGCTATCTACCGAGAAGTTCACATCTTTCAACGCGGAAGTTCAGAAAAGCCCCCCAAACCCCCAACCTCCCCTTCTCTTGCCACGTGAATCTAGTGTTCTGACTGTAAATTCACTTGCTATCTATAGAGAAGTTCACATCTTCCACAGTGGAAGTTCAGAAAAGCCTCCCAACCTCCCACCCTCCCCCCTCTTCCCACGTGAATCTAGTGCTCCGACAAAAAGTTCACTTGCTATCTACCGAGAAGTTCACATCTTTCACCACGAAAGTTTAGAAAGCCCCCACCCCCCTCCCTCTCTCTTCCCACGTGAATCTGGTGCTCCGACAGAAAGTTCACTTGCTATCAACAGAGAAGTTCACATCTTTCACCGCGAAAGTTCAGAAAGGGTTGTAGAATAGTTATTCTACAAGGGGTTGTAGAATAGCATACCTATATATATATATATGTATGTATTTCTATAATCCTTCCACATACTACTAACCAAAAGATAAATAACATACATCAAAGTTCTCCTTGTAGAGTAGATCGAACGACATCTAATCATCCTAACAAAGCTACATGCTTTTAGCAAGAGCATGCACTACTGTCACAACGAAAGTGGAGGAGAGTGACCATTGAGACGGGAACAAGGAGAAAATTTTCATTCCTCACACTCTAACGTCTTCCACCAGTCCTTCGTGGAGGTGAAAGAGGAAAGGACCCGCGGTCAGTTTTTCATGTACTATGTCGCTGACCACGGCCCCCATACCGGTACAACTAGTAGACTTTGTCGCCGACCAGCCCTTCATGTACTTGATCAAGGAGGAGCTCACCGGCGCCATGGTCTTCGCCGGCCAAGTCGCCAATCCTTCACTCTAGATTTTAATGCTCTGCTCATGTCTCGTCTGAAGTGCTAGTCCAATTTTTCTTGTAGTTATATATTCACACTGTGTTTTGCAATTTCTGGGTAGTCATACATAGTAGCTTTGTCTTTGTAATATGTTCGAAGGATTTGGGTTACCATGATAGTTAGGTGCCACCATCAACAAAGCTGAATCACATCTTCAATTTTCGAAGGAAATCTATACACTCTCTCCATAACTCATCCACTCACTACTAAGTATTGTGCAACTGGTGTCAATATGACGAAGCTCTTTTTAAATATTTTTTAATTTGGTGAAGAACTTTTTTAATCTAGACAAAGTAGACCAACAACAAAGACATACACCAATGCGTAAAGTAAATTGATGAAATATGGATAAGCTCTTTTTTAATCTTTCTCTCGAACTGTACAGATAATGATTACTCATCGCTTTATATAGACTAAAGGGATAGATGGATAAATTTCCACTTAATATTAAATGTGGGGATTGACTTGGCCTAATCGTTGCCACTGGAGTGGGATCTTGCACGCGACCCAAGTTTTCGAACACTCCCCGTTGGATGTTCATCTGTATATTCATGTTTCAAAACTCTGAATAATTCAGTGGGAAAAAAGTACATCGTATACCTTTTGGCTTTTGCTATGTTGCAGAATTGCCTCGTTAAAAATCTTATGTGAGAAACTTCGTAAAAACTCACTCAGGAAAACATTATACAATTCACTTAACTATGAAGTTTAGTAGTCACATCGGGATAGAGATTTTAGCAATGAGTTTGCGAAGATTTCAGCCTGAACCTTGCATCTCTCTAAGTCTCATCTACCAATTTCCCAAACACATCTCTCGAAAGAGGATGCTGGAAATGACTTGTTGAATAAATCAACAAGATTTTTACGTGACTTAGTTTGTAAGATCTTTACTTCGTTCATCTTTTACAATTCATGTGCATAGAAGAACTTGGGGTTGATATGTTTCGTAAGATTGATCTTCACATAATCCGTCTGGATTTGTGCAACACAAGCAACATTATCTTTAGAGATAATAGTTGGGGTTGTACCGTGTTCAGCCCACATGACATGTGGATGTGGCCGACCATCCGCCGAAGCTATACTAAATTTTTTAGGTATCATGAAAAGTGATACCTCTAAAGATCATGCATTTCAGTCAAATTTGGATCTTTTTTTCCAGAGTCCATGATATAAAAATGGGTTAGTTGTGCGGCCTCAGGCTACGCTTGTCGTTTGACGCCACAACGGCTAACTTCATGAAGATACTAGAATCAAAGACTACAGCAGATGTGGGGTCCATCATGTCCAAGGTCTACCAGAAGTCAATCCTTTGTGGAAGTGCATGAGGAAGAGATCGAGGCAGCCGCGTCGACATTGACATTTGTACTAGTTCATTTGGGGTAGCTTGCCAGTCCTTGTAGACTTTTCTATTGACCACCCCTTCATGTACTTGATCAAGGAGGATCTTGCTGGTCAGAGGTTTTTCCAAGCGAAGTCGTCAATCCTTCTCTCTGAAATTTTGATGTTGGCTCATCGCTCATATCAAGGTGAACATGCCAATGCAATCTATTCTATTATATACTAAAAGCAATATAAGGATATTATTCGAGGCGCTACGTTGATCCACATCACTTAATTTATTGTGATGGTCAGATCTGAAATTTACGATTAAGATTTAAGTGAAATTATTCGTTATGTACCAGTTTGACACAATATATATTGATAAGTGCACCTGTTGGACACCCGTAATTAAGCAATATGACTTCCAAAACGGACTTTCCCATCTAAAGGTTGCATCCGCTATATTAAAAAAAAAAAGTTGTGTGAGCTCGCGGCTGGAAGCGTGGTGGTTGCAAACAAAAATCTTGCTGGAACGTGGTGGCTTTGAACGGAAAAAAAAGGACCCAACTCACGTACAATGCCTCAAAAAGTGTACAAGGCAACCGGAATGAGGTAGTACACGGCTGCTGCTAAATCGTGGAAATTGCTAAATTGTTCTCCCTTGGATGGACCAAGCTGGCCATTGATATTTCCCAGAGTACGCAAGGATACCATATTCATCTACCATGCCGGCTGGGCTACCGTTGGCGTCGTGCTCACACTAAAATAACGTCTTTCTAATGATACATGAGGGGCTAAATTAGCATAGACTCTCGCAGCCAATTAAGAGAATATTCGGACTAATGGGACACATGACCAAGATTTTTCAAGAGGATAGGAAGTTTCATGTTGAATTGTTCTCGATATCCTTAAAAGTTACATTTGCATGGTCAAGTGATACATATGATTTATCTTCAATATCCACGTATCACGTTAATAATATTTTTTTTAAGAGGACCTAAAAAGTGCACAATCATAGTTATTAAGAATTGTTCATGCGGATATTATTTTGTTTGTATGAAATAAGTCTATGAAAATTTTTATGCGACTTTATGTGATGATAAAATATCATGATAACATCACATGTCATGCCAATCATGCAATGAAATTGACTATGAGGAGGTGTTTGCACCAGTTGCTCGACTCGAGACCGTGAGACTGCTCATAGCTTTGGCAGTACAAGAGGAGTGGAAGGTTCATCATATGGATGTTAAATGGGCTTCCTTCAACGGTGATCTCATGGAAGAATTGTACGTGGAACAGCCCCTCGGCTACGAGAAGAAAGGCGAAGAAGAGAAGGTTTACAAGCTCAAGAAGACATTATATGGGCTGAAGCAAGCGCCAATAACTTGGAACTCAAAGTTGGACCAATGCATGGTCTCTCTCGGATTCAAGAGATGTCCCCTCGAGCGCGCAGTCTATACAAGAAACTCCAAAGGCTCGAACCTGCTAGTTGGAGTTTATGTCGATGATCTGATTATAACCGGAAATAACGCGCAAGAAATTGAAAGTTTCAAGGCGCAGATGAAGAAGTTTAGCATGAGTGATCTGGGATTACTAGGCTATTACTTAGGTATTGAAGTCAAGCAAAACTCCGGAGAAATTTCCCTATGTCAATTGGCTTACGCGGTCAAGTTGTTGGACAAGTGTGGAATGGCAGATTGCAATGCCGTACAAGTTCCAATGGACCAACGTCAAAAGTTGAGCAAGATCAGCTCAAATCCGCCCGTATACACCACAATGTATCGAAGCATTGTGGGCAGCCTAAAATGTTTGGTGCATACCCGACCGAACTTGGCATATCCAGTCGGGATCGTGAGTCGTTTCATGGAGAACCCCGTGACCGAATACATGAGTGCCGTCAAGCAAATCCTACGCTATGTGAAAGGCACTATCAATCTTGGCTGCATGTACAAAAAGGGAAAAGAAGGATTGATCCTTCATGGCTATTCTGACAGCGACATGGGGGCGATGTTGATGATCGGATGAGCACATCGGGCATGGTATTCTACCTAGGTCAGAATCCTATCGGTTGGAATTCTCAAAAACAGAAGCTGGTGGCACTGTCTTCATGTGAGGCAGAGTACATCGCGACAAGCACGGCGGCTTGTCAAGGTGTGTGGCTGAGAAGACTCCTATCTGATCTTGCAAAGAAGGAGGTGCAGAAGGTGTCACTAAAGATCGACAACCAAGCTGTAATCTCATTGTGCAAAAATCTGGTTCATCACGAGAGGAGCAAGCACATAGACACCCGTTTTCACTATATCCGGGAGTGCGTTGTGGAGGGGATGATTGAGGTGCAACACGTGAACACAAACAATCAGCCTGCAGACATTATTATCAAGCCTCTCGGGAGACATAAGTTCATTGAGATGAGGAAGAAAATCGGAGTGCAAGAAATGAAGCAAGGAAACAAGGTTACGGAGGTGAATGTAGAAAGTAACCTCGTTGCTACATTATGTATAGGAGTAAGATTAGGGACAAGTTTGAGTCCTAGTAGAACTAGGAGTTCTAGTCCTAGTCTAATCTTCTTGTCCCTGCGTGGACGTGTATAAAAGCCTCCATAGAGCTACACCTTGTATCAACAAAAATCACCAAAAAATAAAGCAAGGCAATTACGAGGCTCGGACAGGAGCCTCCGGCAACCAGCGCTACAACTGATTGAGCTGTTTGTGGTACTAGCTAGTTTGTTCAGCCTAGGTACGTGTACTCGTCCGTCTCGCCGGAGCAACTGCTAGTCGCACGACGCGGTCTGGCCGGAAAATACTCGTCTGATTGCAGTGTGCGAGTATAACAAAACCAATAGAGGTGAATGGGATGCTGCAGGTTCTTCGGTTTCGCCAGCCGCTTGACACCACCGTCACCGACTTGCCATAGACGCTAGGATCAACGGCGACGCCGAACAAGGGGTTCGTCATGCCAAAAGTCTACCAAGAGTCCAACATGGATGCAGAATGAACAATGGAAAAAGGAGAATGCGAAGCTCACTAGTGTCGTTGTTTTCACTGGCCAAGTCATCAAATGTAAGCCTGCTATTTTCATTTCGGCTGAAATCATACGTCTGCCATGCCTTCCGCAAGTTTTGGTAGACTTCTAAAATTTCAGGGATGACGAAGGATTTTGGTTCTGTACCAAAGAGCACAGATGATTCAGATTAGCCTGGACGGCATCGACTTTGTTCACTGGCCTCATACAAGGCATGGACTTTATTCTGTTTGGTCGGCCTACAATCAAGCTCGGTCGGACAGGTTCTTTATTGAACGCAGCCGGCGAGGAAGAGATACGTCTTTTCGAGCTCGGTCAATGAGGAAGAGTATTGGAAGACTATCTAGAAGATAAATGCTCCGGGTAAAATAAAAATCTATTTATGGCGGTTCGCACATGCATGATTGCTTTCCCAGCGGTGTGCAGCTGCAGCATGGTAATATTCCGGCCAGCGATGCTTTCATTTTCTGTGGCAGCGTTGAGGATATTGAACATTCTATGCTACTCTATCCGTTTGCTAAGGACGTGTGGCATTCCATCAAGGAGACTTTCAACATTCAGTTGCAGCGGCATGTCCTCACGATGCCGAAACAATGGTTATTCCACTTCCTTGCTAAGGCAACTAATGTGGAGGCCACGGTCTTTGCCATTGGATGCGAAAAATAATAGAGATCGCCCTGGTCCTAGGCTCCCAGCAGAACTAGTGCGAGGACTCTCACATACGTTGAGATGATTATTCAGCATTGCTACAGATGGAAACCAGGTAATAGACGAGAGACCAATCCAGCTTCCAGATGGTCGCCGCCGCCTCCCAGTGAGGTCCTTGTCAATGCAGATGCTTCCCCTGTTTGCTGACTCTCGATGTATGGCAATGGGGATGGTGATCCGAGACCATGCTGGAAGGTGTCTTGGTGCAGCAAGATTATATTACCTCTCTAGGGCTACACGTCTCCGGAGGTTGCTGAGGCTCTAGCGTCGCGTGAAGTAGTGTCTATCACTACCTCAAAGGGCTTCTCTAAGGTGATCTGTCACTGATTGTCTGTCCTTAATTCAGCGGCTCAATTCGGCTTAGCTGATTGATCCCAGGTGGTGCTGGTGGTTAAGGACATTAAATCAATGGTTTCTAGTTTCTCCTCTGTAACCTTCATGTTAGTCGGTCTTTGAACGAAGGGGAACACCATTTGGTTAGTCTTGTAATCTATCTTCTATAGGTTTTATTTCAGATTCTATCCCGGATTGCATCCAGAGAACTCTTTGTATTGATGTGGTTTAATCAATAAAGTGCCCGTGTTCTGTAAAAAAAAAAAGAGGAGAAGTCCAGCGCGGACCCACCCAGGCACAGGCTCGCGGAGAGGCCGGCGACACCGTGAATGTAGCTTGCATTTGTGCGTCAGTAAAAGTTTTTTTGTCTCTGCTGACTTGGCAAATTGGTGGCTTCCACAGAGCAAAAAATGCAAGAGTCAAACGAGCTCTGCCTTGACGATAGTGAGTAACAAGTTCGCCAAATTCAGTGGCAGTCAACCAATTTATTGATTCTCAGAGACATGGTCCCAATTTTAGCGAGAACTAAAAAGAAAGTCAATAAAAACTCTAAATAAAAAAGTTCTCCTCTTATATATACCGCTTCATTTTTCAACAGGATAGATCAATCGTCTCATTCTATCTCAACGGGTGGCGACAATAGCTTATTTTGTCAGATAGGTGATAGTCACATAAATAGACCAAAAGGAGGGTGAGAAAATTACCAAAGATACGAGAACACACTGGATTATGAGACATCGGGAGAAAATGTGGAACAGATTTTCCGAAACCCACCTATGGCTTTGAGAGATTTGGTAGGATAAAAAATGTTTCCCCACCTAAGAGAGTGAATACCAGGAGCTAGAGCTTCTAGGGGAGAACTAATTAGAGGTCACCCTGTGCACGTTAGAAGGTGCCTCGGAGATGCGAGAGTCAATGATGACCGTTGATGAGGGGTTCGTCATGTCAATAATCTACCATGAGTTCTTAGAAGGAAGCGATATGTGGCTGCCATGACAACCGTATGGCTTGTTTTAGCTAGTTCCACGGGGTCGGACAGGCTGGTCATGGACTCCTTTGTCAACCCCCTTGATCTTCTTGATAATGGAGAAGCTCACTACCCCTGTATGTTCTTGATCATGGAGACTCTCACTGGCGTTGTGGTTTTCGTCCTTCCAATTCGTGATCAATTAGGGACTCACCGACATTGTGATTTCACCGGCATAGCCCTCTGATTCCGGCTGAAGGCTTATCGTGTGTTATGTGTTTTGTTAGTTCTGGGTGAACTCTTCTAAAATTTCTGGTGATATGTGTCTTTGGTGTCTTTATAATATGTTTGAAGTATTTTGGTCTCTGCACCATTGAGCACAGATGAATCACACATCCACACCTTACAAGAAAGGCTACATTCTCCTGCCAATCCATCTGGTCACTATTAACCAAAATATATTGAACACGACACATTCAGCTTGCACAATAGAACATCAACTATTCGTCCTAAAAGAGTTACAAGCTGGTGAACGCTAAACAAACAGCAAACAAATGCCACACAAGAAAGCATGCAGTATCTCTTGAGTGTTGACACTCCTTCCGTGGGCCCGGTTGCAGCAACGTGGTATGTCAATCATGCTAGCTGTCATGGGAACCAAATAGATATGTCACTCGAATCCGGATTGAGGTTAATAAACTGGTACTACATGCTAATCATTCCGTATTGCCACAAAGAAGTTTGCACGTATCTTCGGTAACAATGTTACTCCTGTAAAAATCAAAAGGACAAACATACGCCTATTTTCCTCAGTTCACTCGAATCACTTGACTGAAAAAGAACTTTCAAGGAAACCAAATGAACGAGGATTGCATCACAAATTATTTAAATCACTTCCTCCATCACAAATTAGTTATCTTAGATTTGTCTAGATATAGATGTATCTAGTTATAAAACATAATTTGAGATGGAGGGAGTAGATGAAAATAGGACTCACCTTACACTAAGGTGTGGTGGAACTGGTGTTAAAAAAAAGCAGTGGTGGAACTAATGTGCTTGCAGTAGCATTCCTGGCACCACGAGGGCTGTCCTTGGAAATTTACTGCGTGGATCTCCAATAGCAGATCCATTTGATTCTCTTTTCCTTCATGAACCTCGCACCATAACAGCAGAACCTCTAAAGTGGACAGAAGGTGAAGCACAAAAGTTCTGCAATGTCTGGTAGTTCAAATGATGCCGTGGGAAGTGAGACATTACTCGAATTAGTTGACAGTACAGTCCTGGACCCAAAAAAACAGAACATGAGGTTGCATACTCAGAAACAGAGGATATATGCAAGTCAAATAATGTGGGATACATCAAGAACATACAAATACATGTAAATGAATAGGCTAGACGTGGACAAGCTACGGTAGTATTAATCCCTGCTTGACCACATGAAATGGCTATATAGTGGCTGAAATGACATGCATGACATAGTCCATCAGAGGTACGACAAAACAACCTGCCTAAACGAATCCTACAAGGTTATAATTAGTGTATGCACATTCCAACAAAAGGAGAAGAATTGTACTACATAAACAGAAAATGTCCTTGCACATGATCCTCATACGGACAATTGTGAACAATCAACAGCAGCTTATCAAACCATAACTTCTTTCAACCAAATTCAGGAAGTACCACAACAAAGGAGCCTAAACGGCATTTGTTCAAATGAATCATGGCTTGACAAATTCAATTCTCTTCAGTTGTGAGCATACGCCTTCAGATGTGAGGGAAGCACGCCACAGATAAATTTATGGCTTGTACCTACTAGAGTATTTGGTTCAAGGCTTCTCAATGTCCAAGAAATTTATCAACACTTCAGTTTAGTTGATAGAATAATAGGAAGGAGATTCTTTTTATAATTATCCAAGTTCCCCTGTTGCAAAGACAACTTCAGCATCCACTCAAACAGAGAGGCAAATGAGGCGTAACCATTTTGATGGAGCAAATAAAAGAACGGAAGGTGAAACCTGGCATCAAACAACTGAAACTGTGCAGACATGAGCGAACCGGACAAGTGAGCGTGCAGGACAACCAAAGCAACATGCAGACATGAGTGAACTAGTCACGAAGAACGCAATGTATCTCAGGCGCGTTCGAAGGTACCAAAGTTCACCATGTCGTTCAAGACGGAGGTGAATGGGATGCTGCAGGTTCTCTGGTTGTGCGAGCCGCTCGACACCACCGTCACCGACTTCTCAGAGATGCTAGAATTGACGGTGACGTCGAACAAGGGGGGTTCATCATCAAAAGTCTACCAACAGTCCTATGTGGAAGTAAAACGAACAATGGACAAAGGTGGATCATGCAAAGCTCGCCAGTGTCGTTATTCTTGCTGGCCAAGTCGTCAACTGTAACCTCTGTATTTTCATTTCGGCTGAAGTCCTATGTATGCCATGCCTTCCGCAAGTTCAGGATAGACTGTTCTTTTCACTTCATTGACAGAAACGGGATTTGATTTACAAGCCAAAGAAAAGACCGAGACACTCTTATTTACACAACTAACACTCAAAACAAGACTACAACTAAATAGCCAAAATTCGTCGAGTGCTACTCCAAGACACCACTGAGTGAGCTCTTCCACTAAACAGAACCCTTGCTGATAAAAGTCGCAGTGCTTGTGCATTGTCAATATTACCAAGAAACTGCTAGCGACATTTTCGTGAACCAACAGTGGATCATTGCTGCTCCGGCCTTAGCCCAAATACGGGGTATGTCGTCGGTGCGACATTTACCTCCCAGCAACCTCAATAGACACAACTGTACGGTCTTCACCACTGGGAGCTAGGGAGGACGGGCGTGGGAAGGGGTGGCCGCACCTATCCGCAGGACGGCAGAATAGCCAAGGCCTGCCTGACCTAGTTTAAGCCCACAATGGCCCATATTTGGGCCAACGGGTCCGTGCCGCCATGGCGTCACCCTGTGCCAACTCCAGCCACCAGAACCATCGTCCTTGCCAGCTTCGTAGCTAGAACACCCACATACACGTAGTGGAGCAACACCCGCTCCTTACTCGCGCGTCATAGCGCTGCTGCGTCCTCGCTGTCGGAGGAGGAAGACACACATGCGCCTCCAGGTCCCTAACATCGTTGCGGGACTGCCCAGGGCCCCACATCGTGAGCTTGCTCCTCCAGCCTTCCTGGCATGCTCCGCCGCTCTCTCTCCTCGTCGTGCCTCTCGCCGCCGGGCGCAGCCCCTCCAAACCCCCATGCCCTAGCCACGAGTCATAGAATCCCCATTGCCCCCTTCACCGGTGTCGCGCGTGGATTTTTGGTGGCCACCTCCGAGGACGGTGAGGGGAGGGGGAGGGGGAGTGTACGATGTAGACATGCTAGGTTTTGGCTCCCCCTGTTGCCCTAGAGGAGGCGGCACGAGGGGAGTGCTTCTCAGGGTAAACTGTTTAAAATTTCAGGCATAAGGATTTTGATTGTGTACCATTGAGCATAGATAAATCACACATCTTTACTTCCCAAGAAAGGCTACATTCTCTTATCAAGTCATCCACTCACTATTAATTGTGCACATTCCAACAGAAAGAAATAATCGTATGCACGTAAAAATCTGAAACTTTTATTGATGAAAAAAAGAAATCTGAAACCGTCCACGAACATGGAAATTTCACAAAGGGCAATGGACAAGTAGAGATGCAGAAGTGAAATAACCAATGTGCCACTTTATAATTTAACTCTAAATTAAGCGAGAAAGTAGAATTGTCAAATCTCACTTATCCCACTTAGTTTAGAGATAAACTAGAGGTCTAAAAGTGAGATCCCACATGTTCCACTCCTTTTTTCAAAACGGGGAGCACAGTCCCGGCCTCTGCATCAAGTGATGCACACAACATTTTTATTACGAAGTTCAAAAGGTTCAAAGTAATACAATCATGGATCAACCAAGGTTGAAGCCTACACCCAATAGCCTGGAAATAGCAGTCCTGAGCGACCGTCAGGAGCTGGTTGCAGCCAATAGCCATGTGCTCCCACTGATCCTCCGCGAGAATGTGCGACCATAAATTGATCCAGTGCGCCGCCATATGAATAACCTGCAAGAAATTGGTACCAGATTGCTTGTTAAAGATAATATTATCGCCGCCATGCCATACGAATCCCTATGAACAAGGAATTGAAGTTTGTCAAACCATGGGTCTGTCAATTAGATTATATACGGTACAACAACAAAGGAACACAAAAGGAGCTTATTCT
Organism: Avena sativa; assembly: GCA_916181665.1. Classification (NCBI taxonomy): domain Eukaryota; kingdom Viridiplantae; phylum Streptophyta; class Magnoliopsida; order Poales; family Poaceae; genus Avena; species Avena sativa. The sequence continues at coordinate 432,051,989 of OV702296.1, forward strand.
AATAAATTAATGCTTGTCATACATTCAGTTGTAAGAAGAGCCGCTCAATTGCGAGGAAAGCACACAACAAATAGCTTTTCAGCACATTTGGTTCAAGCCTTTCAATGTCTAAGAAATGTATACTGTCTTTCAGTTCAGCTAATGCGATTCTAGGAAGGAGGTTCTTGGCAATAAGAAAATTTCCATGTGTTGAATATCTCCACAAGTTGTGCTATAGTTGGACTTTTAACTAATAGACGTGTTAGAGTCGAGCCCTGTAACTTGGCCTAATATATAAAAGCTCTGGGATTAGCCAAAATAGCTAGACGTAAGACAGGTTAGACACAAGGTCGAGCTTTCGGTGACGCATGTAGCAGGGGCTGGACCGGCGTGGCTTTGTAAATCTGATGTGTCGGTACACCGTGACGGGCTTGTCATCGACGACAATACTAGGATGAGTACCTAGGGAGGAGCACTTGTAAAGCATGCTTAATAAATCTCAGTGTCGGTTGCTCTGATAGCTTGTTCTCGATAGATCGATTTAGCACCTGCAGCGTCAGCACCATGTCCTCGCTGTCAAGATGTGTGGTGTGTCTTATCTACAAATTTCTGAGAAATGTTTTAAATTAAGATGAAGTTTTATGGAACAGTGATATATATGTAGGTACATTTTCATTATTGTGATTTAAATTATGTTTTACTTGTCATTATTATAATTTGTGCTAATTGAACCATGTAATTAGAGCCACAACATGTCACAATTAACTCATATTCTGCAATTTTTGTTTGATTCTATATCAAACTAAATTCTGCTTCAAACAACGACTCATGTTCTTCTCTCTCTCTAGCAGAATACTTTACTGCCAATTCGGGAAACAGTAATCACAACATGAAAAAAAAAGGAAAACAAGTAATCATTGGGGATGATGATTTCACGGTGGTTATATTGTATCAACCCTTTTATAAAGTCAAGAATACTAGACCGCCAACCTATAATTTAATGTTTTTCTTATATGTACCACATCAAGATGTTCTTTTATATGTATAACTAGCAGGATGACCCTCGCAATTGCGAGGGCATACTTTTAAAGTGTTGAAATTGTTTCTAGAATAAATTTGATGTTTGTGGTTATTTCAATTTTGCGTCAGAAAACTAAACTCCAATTTTATTGTCATCTGAATTCAAAGCTTAGTGTACTATTTCTTTTGTGAAAAAAAATCATCTTTAATTTGTTGGTGAATAAAGTTTATGCCATTCCCATAATAGCAAATCAGGGTGATTTTGTTCTCGGTTTTGTTCTATAAGTACCAAATCTCTAGTCACAGGGTGAAAACTCTAGGTCTAACCTTAGTGGGTGTGCGGGAGGCATGCTTTATTCAAAAGTTTAAAACTTCATGAGCCAATATAATTATTGATCTAAATTCTTTAAAATGGTAATGTAGGTTTCATTACATATAAATTAAGTTGTATTTTTGTATACATTTAATAGTTCTTTTTATTATAATCTTGCAAGTTTTCATGAAGACTTTCTAAATATCTCAGGTGATTAAGAATTATTTGGTAATGTTAATTTTTTAAAGAGTGCATTAAGGGAGGAACCTACCCTGATTTTTTGTTTTTGAAAGAGAACTAAAGCATCCGTGAAGACTTAAACCCGGTTGGTACATCCATTTTGTTAATATAAAGTGGCATTGCCTCACTTCTTTGCTAGTGTTAAATACATCGAAGATTAAGATATTATGTACATGTTTTGACTTGTATGTAAATGGAAAAAATATCAGATTTAATCTGGACACTTAACTTGACCAATTGATTTTTGTAGTTGTGAGGTGCCAAATTATTTTATATGTACGTAAAATTGAGATCTCCATAAACTACTTAAAAGTTACTTTATGTGTACGTAATCTTAGATTTCAAACTGGATTGAAAAGAAATCACAGGTTGCAACTTCCATGTGTCAGAGAAGTGTGTATGTCTCCATAATAATATAGGTGTTGTAGTACGACATGAAGCTTTAAGAATATCAAAAGATATCTTTCTATGTGAATATTCGTTGTTTTTTGTTCATCCATGACTAAATCTCAGTCATTCTTTTATCTATAGTATCTAAACCATTTCTTTTGGGCCCTAACATCATTCTTTGTCAATGTGATCCCCCAATTTCTTTTGAGTCCTAAACTCATTAAATGTCTATGTCAGTCTTTTAAAAAAACACCTTAGAGAAAGGCTTAGATAATACTTTATGATATATGATTTGAAGCTCACCACCATGTTTGGCTACAATTTTCTTTTACAAAAAAAATTAAAATGGTAATTTGAAGATAATCGTGTCCCACTCCCCGAGCGGTCGACACAAATATAGAGTTCTACTGATATTAGACTCTGGGTAAGAGCTCAGGAGGTGGTAAAATAAACACCAATTATGTTCGTATTTTTTCTTATTTTTGTAAACTATATCGCTAGATTTTCAAAATCATATCTTAGACTTGTACTATTTGTGCTATCACCTGATACGTGTACATGTTAGTACAATCCTAACATGCACGTAATAGCAGCAGGTCCTATTATAGATTTTTAAAAGGGGTGTGATACGAAGCAATTTAACTAAACACCATATATCACAGGAAAAAAAAACTAAACACCGTATATTGTGTTAATGAGCCGATGTCATTGATGATGTCAGCACATGCCTGACACCCTCGTTGTCGTGTTGCCCCTGGTTTAGTAAGTACGGGTTGCAACCAAGGATTTGGTTACCGGTCGGTAAATCTGGTTACCGTCCGGTAACCGGATATCCCGAGCACCCTTGGGAAACCGAGTAACCGACTAAAAAATTTCGAGATTTTTTGAATTTAAATTCCGTAATATGGATAAATAGACAATATCCCGCAAAGATTTATCGTAACCAGGTTTGGCGCAGTGGTTGAAATGCAGCGCAGCGTCTTTAGCATTGCAAGGTCCCAGGTTCGACTCTCCTTTTTGTCATTTTTGTTGTTCTTGAAGATTATACAAGATCTAATTTGAAATTAATATACGTAAACCAATAAAAAGATGGTCTAGTGGAGTCGAACACGCGACGTTTAGCTGGTGCATGGTTGAAGTAAGGATAGACCACTGAGACATATCGGCTGATGTGTTGTAGTAAAGTTTAAAACCTATAAGACAGATGTGACAAAAATTTGAATTCAAAATTTGATTTTTAAATTTGTCCGGTAATCACTCGGGATTTCTCGGTAACCGCGGTAACCGAGAATCCCGAGCCCCCTCGGGAAATTTTCTTTTCCGGGAACCAAAATCTTGGTTGCAACACATCTTTTTTTCTTTGAATCGCACGGGGTGCAACACGTTAGGCTTAAATCTCAACAACTAATCTATCTTTTAGTACGTGTCTGGTATAGGACGATAGGGCACGAATCAGACTATATATTTGTATGCACGTAACTTTTAGATCTTTTAATCTCATCCGTTAATTATATATCTAACTGTCTAAATAATTTAGGTGATGTGGATCGACCTGGTGCCTTGAAAAACACCCTCATATTGCTTTTAGTATATAATAGATACTACACCATACATGCATGCTCGATCATGTTTCCCTCTTCAACGGAGTAGCTCTATCATCTCATTGTACCCCAGTTTGACTATTAACTTATTACATCAAATAGGTGTTAGTTACAAAAATAGATCAAAGTGAGGGTAGTGAAAGATATAAGAACACATGGGAATATGAGATTTCGGGAGCGGTGGTAGAACAAACTTTCCGGGATTTTCTGTGCCAGGCTAACATCCGATAGGATAAAAATAGTTACCTACCTAAGAGAGCATGTTGCATAAGCTGGCCTCCAGCATGTTGTATAAGCTAGCCTCCAGCATATGCAGGAGCGGGATGCTGCAGGTTCTCAGGTTTTGCCAGCCACTCGACACCACCGACATCGACTTCTCAGAGAAGCTAGAATTAACGGCGACGTCGAACGGAGTGTTCGTCGTGTCAAAAGTCTACCAAGTGTCCCACGTGGAAGTAGAACGAACAATGGACCAAGGAGAATGCGAAGCTCACCAGTGTTGTTGTTTTCACCAACCAAGTCGTCAACTGTAAGCTCCGTATTTTCATTTCGGCTCAAGTCCTACGTCTGCCATGACTTGCACAAGTGTTCAAGGCAGACTTCTAAAATTCCAGGCATTATGAAGGATTTTGGTTCTATACCATACAACACAGATGGATCACACATCTTTACTTTCCGAGTAAGGATACATCTCTTATCAAGCCATCCACTCACTATTAACTGTGTACATTCCAACAGAAAGAAAGAATTGTACGCTCATAGAAATCTGAAACTTCTATCAGAAAAAATAGAAATCTGAAACTGCCCGCAGACATGATTTTCACAAGCAACTGTGAGCAAGGAAACAAAGCTTGTTAAACTATGGCTTTTTTTCAAAATAGAGATTTAGCCCCGGTCTCTGCATCGGTAGATGTATGCTACCTTTATTAATTTATTGAAGTCAAAAGTTTACATAAGATTACATCATGGGTCGCACAGGGTTGAGAAATGTATCAACCATATAAAAAAGAATGAAAACACGAAGTGGCTCTGCATCAACATGTTAACGTAAAATCAAAACGCCAATTGCACCGGCTGTATAAATCTCGTGTCACCGACTCTAGCCGGCCGCACCCAGCATCTAAAGCCTTGCGCTTCTCCGTATGCTGAAGGAAAGACCACAAACGGATCCAGTGAGTAGCCATAGGGATAACCTGTATGAAAGAAGTAGATTTTGCTTTGTTAAAAATATAATCATTTCGTATATTCCATATGGCCCAAAGTAAAGTACAAACCCCCACTCGGATTTGTACTTTTTCTTCTTTCGACACTCCCATAAGCCAATTGCCAAACAAATTATTAATACTATTAGGAGGTGTTATGTTAAAGGCCATATACATAATACGCCAAACTACCTTTGCAAGGAGGCATGTTATAAATAGGTGTTGTATTGATTCATCCTAAGAATAAAAGAAACATTTCGTACATCATTTCCTATTTCTTTTTATCAAGTTATCCTTTGTTAGTAGTACTCTACGGTATAAGAACCACATAAAAATCCTTATTTTAAGTGGTACTTTCATTCTCCAAATATATTTACGCAGGAAACATGTATGGTCATTCATGTGGTCGAGATACAAAGATTTTACCATGTACACTCCGGATTTAGTTAACTTCCAAACCAATTCATGAGGCTGCATTATCAAGTTGATGTTCAATAGTCACCGCACTAGATGGAGCCATCTTGTCCCTCTATTACCCGTTAGAGCTTGTCTAAAACCAATATTTAAGGGTGTGCGTGACAAAACATGATCTACGGTAACCTGCTTCCTTTGCACAACATTATATAGAGAAGGATATTGGTGTGAAAGGGGTGTGCTACCTAACCAAGTATCTTCCCAGGGTTTGTTCTCCATTTCCAATTTTGAAAACCCCCCTTCGAAGAATTCATCCTTAATTTTCATAAGCCCTTTCCAGAATGGTGAGTCCGAAAGTTTCGGTTTAACTTGGCATAGCGAACTAGAGTGCAGATATTTATTTTGTACGAGTTCCTGCCAAACTCCTTGCTCGGTTAGGAGTTTAAACAGCCACTTACTAATCAGGCATTTGTTTTTGATGTCCAGGACCTCCACCCCGAGAACCCCTTGGTCTTTTGGTCTACAAATGATGTTCCATCGAGTTAGTCTGTACTTTCTCTTATGACCATCACATTGTCAAACTATGGCTCTGTCAACTAGATTTTAGACACTACAACAACACAGGAGCACAAAAGGCTCTTATTCTAATAAATTGTGCTTGGCAAATTTAGTTATATTCAGTTGTAAGAAGAGTCGTTCAATTGTGAGGGAAGCATACCACAAGTAGTTTTTCAGTACATTTGGTTTAAGCATACTAATATCAAAGAAATTTATATAACCTTCAATTTGGCTAATGCAATTCTGAGAAGGAAATTCAAGTTATCCATGTAATCTGGCAAGAAGAAAAGTTTCATGTCCTCACTTTCAAGATGTATGTGTCTTCCCTAAAAAAATCTGAACAATGTTTTAAATTAAGATGAAGTTCTATACGGAACAGTCATATATATGTAGGTATATTTTTTCATTATTGTGATTTAAATTATGTTTTACTTGTCGCTATTGTAATCTTTTCTAATTGAATCACGTACTTAGTGCCACAACATGTCACAATTAACTCATGTTCTGCAAATTTTGTTTGGTTTTATATCAAACCAAATCCTTCAAACATTGACTCATGTTATTCTATATCTCTCTTTAACAACATACTTTACTGCAAATTCGGGAAAAGAAATAATCACAATTCGAAAAAAAGGAAAACAAATAATCATTGGGGATGATGATTTCAGGGTACCTATATCCTATCAACCCCTTTATAAAGTCAAGAATACTAGACCACTAACCTCTACTTTAATGTTTTCCTTGTACGTACCACATCAAGCACTTTTTTATCTGTATACTACACCAACCTTACATACATGATTGTTCATGTTTCCCTCTCATATATACCCGTCTTCTTCAACGGAGTAGCTCTATCGTCGCATCGTACCCCAGTTTGACTATTAACTTATTACATCAAATAGGTGTTAGTTACAAAAATAGATCAAAGTGAGGGTAGTGAAAGATATAAGAACACATGGGAATATGAGATTTCGGGAGCGGTGGTAGAACAAACTTTCCGGGTTTATGTTGGTTTGATAAGCGAATATCCATGAAACAACGAACCAAATAAAGCCATCTTGACCATTTGTTCCCTGTTAAAGCTCATCTAAAAGCTATATTTAGAGGAGTTTGTGATAGAACACTGGCAACATAAACTTTTTTCGCTGCACAATGTTGTATAATGATGTATATTGTTGAGACAGCGGCTCATTTCCTAGCCACGTATCTTCCCAAAAACGAGTACTTAAACCATCACCAACCTTGAAACAACCTCTTTCAAAAAAATCATCTTTAACCTTCATGAGGACGTTCCAGAATGGGGAATCTATCGATTTTACTTTAACTAGGGATAGAGATTTAGAATGTACATACTTATTTTGAATTAGCTCCTGTCACACTCCCTGTTCAGATAAAAGTTTAAAAAGCCACTTGCTCAATAAAAATTTATTTTTTAGCTCTAAAACCTCTACCCCGAGACCTTCCTGATCTTTTGGCTTACATATGATGTTCCACTTAGTAAGCCTATACTTTTTCTTGTGACCATCACTTTGCCAAAAGAACCGTGATCTAAAGAAATCCAATCTTTTCCTTACCCCTTTGGGTATTTCAAAGAAGGATAATGTAATCATCGGAAAGCTAGTTAAATCTGAGTTGATGAGAGCGAGTATATCACCATAAGATAAGAGTTTGCCCAGCCAACTAGCTAGCTTTCTCTCGAACTGATCTTCCACCGGTTTCCACTCTCTATTTTTAAGGTTGCGGTAGTGAATAGGAATACCCAAATATCTAAAAGGGAAAGATCCAGCCTCACACCCAAACATATTTATATATTAGTCCTCCTCTTCTTTTGCACGGCCGAAACAAAAGACTTCACTCTTATGGAAGTTAATTTTTAGACTCCATAGTTTTTCAAAAATACACAAGATTAGCTTCAAATTTAGAGCTTTTTCTAAGTCATGTTCCATGAACAATATTGTGTCATCGGCATATTGGAGAATCGACACTCCCCCCTCAACACACCATCGGCATAGCCATACCAGCCACCAACACCACCTCGGTGAAGCAACACCCACGTGCGCTAGTCGCTCCACCCTCCTGCCGCTTCCGTCCAATGCTGCTCCACAAGCGATGCTCCCAGGAGAGAACGCGATACCGACACCGCCATCGCCTGGCCCGAAGATCTTAGGGTTTCCCCTGGAAAAGCACGATTGAGGTCGACACAAGGTGCACGGTGATGCCTTCATCAAGGTAACGACGTGGTAACGCCGTCATCGCCTGCCAATGGCTCGGTTTTCACCGGCACCTATGTTTCCCTGCCTCGCTGCTGGGACTGGAAGACGGATCGCGAGATCTGCCAAACTAGCCGTAGGCCGGCCACCTTCGACGGAGAAGATGACCACCTCCACTAAACCCAGGACCTCCGCTGATCCCTACAGCCGGTGAGAACTCCAAAAGTGATGCCCTCAAGAGGGGAACGATGCACAGCACACTGCCATCGCTCGATCCCTCGGGATCTGAGGTTTCCCCGAGAGTTTTCTTGGCTAGAGGGATGAGGGGCACCAGATCGCGGTCTGCCACGTCGTTGCTCCTCCGGCCATGTTGTAGCCGCCGCACGCCAGAGATGCCACGCCGCTGAGGTGCCCAATGCGCACCCCATCCGCAATGAGGATTGGCATCCCGCGCCGCCGATGTAGGCCGGGGAAGACGAGAGATCCCCCCCCCCCCCCCCCCCGTCGGCGGCAGCACCCAGGCTTTGCCTGGCCACGACCTTGGTGGCAGCAGGGGAGAGAGGAGGGAGGGGAGTTGTGCGGGCTAAGGCGGCGGCAGCTAGCGCTATTTCAAGTATAGCACGTTATTTTTTTATTGTTGGGTGTGCAGTAAGAGAGCATATGATGAATGTGTCGAGTAAGCAAACATAGGATGAAGATTTTGATTGTTAAACTTAAGTGATCGTGTCAAGCCACCGTCTCCTGCTGCAGCACCCGATGCTGCACCTAGATTCAGCCCTGCCGGTTCTCCTTCAACTTGGATAGCACCGAAATTGATTATGCATGTACAAGTATTACTCTGGAAAATTCATTAGATGCTGAAATCCTTGATATTCATGATATATCTGTTATATTTTTTTAATTTTTACAAAATGCTATTTTGTAAAATAGCGCGTTATTAGCGAGAATTACAGTGTGGCTCCACGGTGCTACACACCTCCATAGTTGGAAAAATTAAAAAAAGTTTTAAAAAATCAAACTTTTTTGGAAATCAAAGAAACGTCAGCTCCGGCAGAAACAATCTCTCTTTTTTCCGCCGCCACTACAGCCTCACGTGGAACCAGCAGCTGATCAAAACGTGCAGGTGCTGATCTTGCCAGCGGTGAGCGCAGGGACTTCTCAATATCCTCCACACGATCTGTCCAAGGAGCTGATTTGGAGCTTGTGTGCAACTTATTAGAACCGATGTACTCATCTTTTTTTTTTGTATCTAAACCATACGAGCCAAACTGAATGGCTAGCGCTGAACATCCAGGAGCTACTTGCTTGTTACTATGTGAACTTGGAGACTCCGGCGCTGCACTTTTTTCTTGATGTTTATTTTGATCTTTATGTTCTCCATCGTTTGACTTGACCTCCTTGTTCCTCTTATCACTAGAATCGGCATCAGCCGCGACGGTATAAGCTGGAGCTTGCTTGGCACCCTCAACTTCAAATTCGGGGTGTTTACGAGACATAGCTGTCGGTAATCCTAGATGTAGTCTCATACGACGTAAACCTTGTTTGGTTCCTTTAGTCTCTAACAACACAGCATTAAGGCCCTCTTTGCCTAAAACATGGTTTGGTTTGATCGACATGTGCCGTTGGACCTCACTGGTGGAAAAATGGCCTCTAGTTCCGGTTCATAAGGGCCATTGGTCTCGGTTCTAGAACCGGGACCAATCACTCGGGACTAATGCTAGTCCCGGTTCGCGCACGAACCGGGACCAATGGGTCTCCACGTGGGCGGGCGAGCGACGAGGGGGGGGGGATGGATCATTGGTCCCGGTTCGTGGGAAAAACTGGGACCAATGGGTCCCCACGTGACAGCGCCAGAGACGGGCGGGGGTGGATCATTGGTCCCGGTTCTTGGCACGAACCGGGATCGTTGGTCTCTGTGCCACGGCAGGGTTTTCGGGCTATTTTTCTGCCGCGGCAGGATTTCGGGCTATTTTTCTGCCACGGCAGGATTTTTTTATAAATTTAATGGTACTACATATATACAGCAATAATGAAACCACGATATATATATATTACACATCATGCATGATCACAAATATATACACCGTCTCATCCGTCTTCTTGGTCAAAACATATTATAATTACAAACGATACTCTCACACGAATTTGATCTAATTTACATCTTCTTTTATACACTTCACCCTTCCAAATGAAGTGGGTAATAGTATTCTCCTTTCGGATCTATGACTTTTTCTAACAAGAATCCGGCAATTTCCTCTTGAATTGCTTGCACGCGTTCTTGTGATAGAAGACCGTCCCGCATCCGTTCGATCTAATATAAAGAAGGGAATCAATATATATGAATGAAACTAAACACAATTGGTGGTAATAAAATAAAGTTGTGATTATTGTTTATCGTACTTCAATTTTTTTGATGTTCCGGTCTGCCCCCTTCTCTTTGGTCGTCTGGCGAATAAACTCGCAGACATAGTATCCACATAAGTTATTCCCGGCTTCCTGCCTCAAGCACTTTACGAGTACGAAGTTCAATCAAAATAATAATCAAGCATGATAATGGTGGTATTGAAACTACAATCAAAGAGATGCGTGGATCTAACAAGTAGTGCTTACAGTCAATGGTTGAAATGTAAGCTCTGGCTTCCAAACACCCCTAGTTTTGGCGGTGAACCGTTTCCAAGCCTTCTGGAAGCATTCCTGCATGTCCGCCCACTTTTCTAATGATGTGCGTTTCGAGTCCAGGACTTTTACTACTCCGGTGTCAACAGAAATGATTAAGAGAATATAGTGGAAGCTTGACATACTAACAAAATATAACACGAGTCAATTATACGCTTAACATCGAGTAATCAAAAATGGAATGTGTACAAGACAGTAACACTCACACAGCATTGTAAGGAAATAGTATTTCCCTTCTGTTGCTGAAATACTTCAACGCTTGGAACAAGTTATCCTCTGTCTCTTTGGGATTTGTTTTTAGAGTAACTTCATGAACGAAATTACAGTCAACAAACCCAAGGTCATAGATTTGTCCTTTGTTGCATTCTTGAATCTCCATTCTGCATATATAATTAGTATAGTGATTAGTAAGATTATACAAGCAACGAATAAGCTGAGCTAGAAAGACTTAATTACAGAAATTAACAATACTTACAAACAATAGGCACCGATGATAGTTTTGTCGAGGGCGTCTTGTTGGTAAAACTGAAATAATTCTGGAAATTCGATCAGTAGGAAGCCATCTCCATGACCGTAATGGTGGTGTTTATATGCAGCATAGATCCAGTTTTTGAAATCGGCACAGGCTTGGATGTACCAGTTATGCAATCTTCGCATTTTTGTTGGTAGATCTTTGACTAATTCGGGTTTGACGAGAGGATCCCCGTACTGGTACACGTATGCTGTTTCTTGGTACCCCTCGAACTCATGCATACGGCTCATGTACTCAGTAATAGACAGTCCATATAATTGGGCTTTTTCTCCGTACAGTCGAACAAACTCCGGATCAATGTTCGGATCATGCCACTCCTGGATCATCCACTCATTGGTATCGTACACTTTGAGCGGTTCGATCGATTGATTTTTCTGTTGTCCGAGCTAGGCAACTTCTTTCCCGACTCTCCGCTCTTTTGCCTCAGCCGACTTGGTAATAGAGCGATTATAGTATGATGTGAGCGCTATGGGTTGGTGAAGTTGAATCTTAAGCGCGACTGTTTTGGCTTTATCTTCTGCGGTGACCGGGAAAATGCCTCTATCAGCTTTTTCTTGTTAGCCATGTCAATCTTCCACTTTTCATAATGGGCAGCTGCGGCCGCATCAGTTTCCTCATCTGTCTTCTCGCAAGGTAGCTTCTTCATATTCTAATGAGGTACTCTTGGGACGGGCGATAGCTTACGTTTCGGTGATCGGAACATGCTCTTGCTGCTGCTGGTGGTGCTGCCCCCTTAGTATACTTCCGCTTTTGTCTCTGAGGCTCAGGGGACGAAGACGGCTGACGCGGCGGCGGAGATGGCTGAGGCGGCGATGGAGACGGTTGCGCTGAGTGGTGAGGCGGTGAAAGCGACAGTTGCGCTGGAGAATGGTGAGGTGGCAACGAAGGTGGATTGCTGCTCTGAGGAGTGGGTGGCCTTGGCGGCACATAATGTGGAAGCATGATGCGCTCCTTTAGCCATAGAATAGTCCCCCTTTGGCTTCTCCTAGTTGAGCCAGCTCCATATCTTCCCCTGCAGGGTGGTCTAGCTTTAGCTCCTCAAAATCTTCCTTCACCTCATCCACCGTGACGACAGCGTACCCTTTTGGAACCGGTCTGCAATGCTAAGTTGGGTTAGGCGCAATTGGTACCGCCATGCCGACCGCTGCCGTCACCCTTAAGTTCATAACATGCACCTTTAGCTCACACTCTGTTGTCTCCGTGATATCATCCACTGGGTAGCGTTTAGGAGGAGATGTCGTCGGTGCATCATCATCAACATCATGGAGATGTGTGGAAGCGATGCTACTTTTCTTATTCGATAGGGCGCCGGTACCCTCGAATGCAGCTTCTACCACGTGCCGCTGAGATTGGCCGCTAGTACCTTGCTGGCTAAGTCTGTCGAGTTGATCCTGGTGCCGCTTTAATGCTTCTTCTACATTATGCAGCCGGTCTGCAGCGGCCGCTTTCTCAGCTGCCTCCCTTTCCTTTCTCCTCTGATGGCTTTTATCGAGATATCTCTTCATTTCCGGGGGGAAGACAACCTTCCACGGCTTGGAGCCTGGTGTACCTCGTGCTCGTCCATCGTGTTCAGGATTTTTAAGGGCCCGTGTGAGCTCGTCGTTCTCTCTATCGGGAACGAACCGTCCCGCTGCAACATCATCTACTGCATTTCTAATATCGTCGATGGGCAGTAGGGGATCATCTTTGTGTTTCTGATTATATATTGCCCTCCCTTCTTTGTCCAATGTGCCCCCATGGCCGTAAAACCAGTTTCTCGCCCGTGGTGTCCATGTTGCGGGCTCTGGTCTGATCCTGGCAGCTATGTAATTGACCTCAAGTGCATCCCACTTAGGCATGCAACCGGCGTAGCCAGCAGGCCCCATGTTATGATGGTACAGTTTCTTAGCAGCGTTCTCCGTATTTATTCTAGACCTTTCCTTAGCTTTCTCCGATGTCTTGTACATCACAAAATCCTTCCACTAGTGTATTAACTTAGCATAGCCGGCTTCATTGAAATTCGGAGTCTTCTCTACCTTGACAAAGTTATTATACAGTTTCTTCTTCCAGTTCTTGAATGCATCGGCCATCTTGCTGAGAGCAAACTTCTTGACTCTTTGCACAAGCTCCCTTCTTGCTCTCTCCTCCTCATCTGGAGTCACCTCTGGTACCGGCAGGAGGAAATTAGTCATGAGCTTGTCAAAAAGCTTATCTTTGGCGTTGTCGCCGACATACGGGACTCCACCGCTGCTTGGCCGATTCCATTCTTGAACGGTGATCGGGATGTAGTCCCTCACAAGAACTCCGCATTGCTTGACAAATTTTCTTGCGACATCGACGGGAGCTTGCGGTTCGCCATCTACACCGACCACGTCGATCCTATACCTCACAGTGTCATCCAACTTTTTGTTGGACCTCGTTTCGTTCTTACGGAAGAAGTTCTCGATCCGGAGGGCTAAAAGAAGAAAGAGTGTTAATATATGCATGTATATATATAGACAGCAGTATTTTAATTACAAAAATACATATATACACCTCGCCGGTGTTTGCGAGATTTAAGGTTCCGCCGGATCCGTCGCCTTCTTCCTTATCGGCTTCTCCCCTGTCCCAGGCTTCGGCTTCTACCTCACCGGAGCCGTCTCCTCGGTTGAGAGACTCATCTCCCTGACTGGAATCGTTTAGAAACTCACTCGTGACATCGATATCGATATCTTCATTTTCGCAGATTATCCCTTGGAGGATGTTTTCCTGATATATTGGATCCATAGTATCTGCAAGTTAAACAATCAACACATGGCATCGATAATGATATAACACTATGCACTTATTTTCTAAATCGGTTTGGAATGCCCTAGGTGGAAAAAACAATCGAACCTATGGTACTTAGGGGGTGTCAGTGTTCCTCAATGTAAAGTAAGGTTCAAAAGTTATATGAATATGAATGTAATCGGTAGAGCTCATTTTTCTGAACATTTTGATATATTATACACATTTTTCAGATTTAAAATGAATTAGTTATGATTTTTCCCAATTTTAATCCTTTTTTAAATTATTTTTAAATAAATAAACATTTTTACAATTACTAAAACCTAACTAAAAACCTAATTAAAAACCTAACTAAAACCTAACTAAAAACCTTTTTTTTGACATGAACCTAACTAAAAACCTAATTAAAAACCTAACTAAAACCTAACTAAAAACCTAATTAAAAACCTAACTAAAAAACGAACTAATAATAAAACCTAATTAATATAAAATTAATTAGGTGGCCGGGGGAGGCTTACTGGCCGGCGGCGTGCGGGGGCGGAGAGCGGGCGGCGCGGGCTTCAGCGGGGGGCGGCGCGGGCAGGGGCTCGGGCGATAGCGCGGTCGAAGGCGGAGCGGCGTGGGCTCGGGCGGCGAAGAGGGCTCGGGCGGCGCGGTCGACGACGGCTCGAAAATCCGGCAGCCTGACGGCGTCGTTTTGCTCCGCGCGTGATTTTCCTTAGGCGTTTTGCGAGTGAAGTGAATGGGGAAGAAGAAGGAGGGGAACAGTTATCTAGTACATGCCTTTGGTCCCGGTTGGTACCAACAACCGGGACCGTTGATCCTTTGGTCCCGGTTGTTGGAACGAACCGGGACCAATGGTCTGGGCAGGAGCGTTGCTGCGCTGCCACGTGCCCAGACCATTGGTCCCGGTTCATCCCAACAACCTTTCCAGACCATTGGTCCCGATTCGTTCCAACAACCGGGACCAAAGGATCAACGGTCCCGGTTGTTGGTATCAACCGGGACCAAAGGCATGTTGATGGCAGCGCGCGCATCCAGGATCATTGGTCCCGGTTGGTGGGACAAACCGGGATCGTTGACCCGTTTTTTAGATTTTGGCAAACCTTTTGGTATTCCCGCCATTTTCAAATTTGTTTTCTTCTTTAATTAATAAGATGTTTCAATTTAAGATGATTATTTGGAATTTCAAAAAACTTTTAACAGGAAAAGTGCTTCAATTTAACTAATTAATCAAAAACCATTTTCTGTTTTCAAATATTTTTATTTGGACTATAAAATTTTACTATTTTCAATTAAAATTGCATTAACAAAATATTTATCGCATAATTTGGAATTTTAAAAAACTTTTAATAGGAAAAGTGCTTCAATTTAAATAACTAATCAAAAACCATTTTCTGTTTTCAAATATTTTTATTTGCACTATACAATTGTACTATTTTCAATTAAAATTGCATGAACAAAATATTTATTGCATAATTTGGAATTTTAAAAAACTTTTAACAGGAAAAGTGCTTCAATTTAAATAACTAATCAAAAACCATTTTCTGTTTTCAAATATTTTTATTTGGACTATACAATTGTACCCATTTTCTGTTTTCAAATATTTTTATTTGGACTATACAATTGTACTATTTTCAATTAAAATTGCATGAACAAAATATTTATTGCATAATTTGGAATTTCAAAAAACTTTTAACAGGAAAAGTGCTTCAATTTAAATAACTAATCAAAAACCATTTTTTGTTTTCAAATATTTTTATTTGGACTATACAATTGTACTATTTTCAATTAAAATTGCATTAACAAAATATTTATTGCATAATTTGGAATTTCAAAAAACTTTTAGCAGGAAAAGTGCTTCAATTTAAATAACTAATCAAAAACCATTTTCTGTTTTCAAATATTTTTATTTCGACTATACAATTTTACTATTTTCAATTAAAATTGCATTAACAAAATATTTATTGCATAATTTGGAATTTCAAAAAACTTTTAACAGGAAAAGTGCTTCAATTTAAATAACTAATCAAAAACCATTTTCTGTTTTCAAATATTTTTATTTAGACTATACAATTTTACTATTTTCAATTAAAATTGCATTAACAGAAATTCAAAAATGATCCAACAATGTGAAACCTTGAAAAATATTGAACAGAAAATGAACTTGAAAAATTGCACACATATTATGTGTCACAGTTGCAAGGAAAAATATTGAACTTGAAAAATTGCAAACATCATAAAAAAATCCTTCACAAAATGACCTATCATGTTCGAGGTTTCATGGCATTTAGGTCAAATCACCAATGTTATGGCTAGAATCAGGGCATAGTTTATGATAATGTGCCCATATTATGCACACATGTGCATCTTGGGATGGCTTACGATGTTGCAGGAGGAAGTTTTCCCTTTCGACGCACGAAAAAGCCAATTTCCATTTTTGAGGTGCCGAAATTGGGGTGTTCTGTGAAGAAACCACCAAATTAAAGTTTGGCATTGGTACCAAACCATTTTTCAAAAATACTATACCACCTTATATGGACAATTTCCCAACCAGTGTATCTGCAACCTTTCTATCCATCCCTCATGAAAAAGACAAATTCCTGCCGAATCGGTAGGAGGTTGCCAAGATTTGAACTACAAGTAAATGATATAATGCTTGTGAATTTTAAAAAAAATCATTTATAGGTTCACAACATGCTATTTCATCAGATATCCACTTCAAGTTCAGCGAGGCTCAGCCCTAGGCTAAGAAGCTTCATGCCCGCCGTTTTGAATATAGTTTGAAACGGGCATAAGAAATTCAAAAATAATCCAAACAATGTGAAACCTACACGTGTTGTCATATATGTGTCACAGTTTCAAGGAAAAATATTGAACCTGAAAAATTGCAAACATCATAAAAAATCCTTCACAAAATGACCTATCATGTTCGAGGTTTCATGGCATTTAGATCAAACCACCAATGTTATGGCTAGAATCAGGGCATAGTTTGTGATAATGTGCCCATATTGTGCACATGTACATCTTGGCATGGCTTACGATGTTGCGGGAGGAAGTTTTCCCTTTCGACGCACGAAAAGGCCAATTTTCATTTTTGAAGTGCCGAAATCGGGGTGTTCTGTGAAGCAACCACCAAATTAAAGTTTGGCATTGGTACCAAACCATTTCTTAAAAATACTATACCACCTTATATGGATAATTTCCCAACCAGTGTATCTGGAACCTTTCTGTACATCCCTCATGAAAAAGACAAATTCCTGCCGAATCGGTAGGAGGTTGCCAAGATTTGAACTACAAGTACATGATATAATGCTTGTGGATTTTAAAAAAAAATCATTTATAGGTTCACAACATTCTATTTCATCAGAGATCCACTTTAAGTTCAGCGAGGCTCAGCCCCGGGCTAAGAAGCTTCATGCCCGCCGTTTTGAATATAGTTTGAAACGGGCATAAGAAATTCAAAAATGATCCAAACAATGTGAAACCTTCGCGTGGTGTCATATTATGTGTCACGGTTGCAAGGAAAAATATTAAACTTGAAAAATTGCAAACATCATAAAAAATCCTTCACAAAATGACCTATCATGTTCGAGGTTTCATGACATTTAGGTCAAACCACCAATGTTATGGCTAGAATCGGGGCATAGTTTGTGATAATGTGCCCATATTATGCACACATGTGCATCTTGGGATGGCTTACGATGTTGCAGGAGGAAGTTTTCCCTTTCGATGCACGAAAAAGCCAATTTCCATTTTTGAGGTGCCGAAATCAGGGTGTTCTGTGAAGCAACCACCAAATTAAAGTTTTGCATTGGTACCAAACCATTTTTCAAAAATACTATACCACCTTATATGGAAAATTTCCCAACCGGTGTATCTGGAACCTTTCTGTCCATCCCTCATGAAAAAGACAAATTCCTGCCGAATCGGTAGGAGGTTGCCAAGATTTGAACTACAAGTACATGATATAATGCGTGTGAATTTTAAAAAAAATCATTTATAGGTTCACAACATGCTATTTCATCAGAGATCCACTTCAAGTTCAGCGAGGCTCAGCCTCGGGCTAAGAAGCTTCATGCCCGCCGTTTTGAATATAGTTTGAAACGGGCATAAGAAATTCAAAAATGATCCAAACAATGTGAAACCTTCGCGTGATGTCATATTATGTGTCACAATTGCAAGGAAAAATATTGAACTTGAAAAATTGCAAACATCATAAAAAATCCTTCACAAAATGACCTATCATGTTCGAGGTTTCATGGCATTTAGGTCAAACCACCAATGTTATGGCTAGAATCAGGGCATAGTTTGTGATAATGTGCACACATGTGCATCTTGGGATGGCTTACGATGTTGCAGGAGGAACCTTTCCCTTTCGACACACGAAAAAGCCAATTTCCATTTTTGAGGTGCCGAAATCAGGGTGTTCTGTGAAGCAACCACCAAATTAAAGTTTGGCATTGGTACCAAACCATTTTTTAAAAATACTATACCACCTTATATGGACAATTTCCCAACCGGTGTATCTGGAACCTTTCTATCCATCTCTCATGAAAAAGACAAATTCCTGCCGAATCGGCAGGAGGTTGCCAAGATTTGAACTACAAGTACATGATATAATGCTTGTGAATTTTAAAAAAAATCATTTATAGGTTCACAACATGCTATTTCATTAGAGATCCACTTCAAGTTCAGCGAGGCTCAGCCCCGGGCTAAGAAGCTTCATGCCCGTCGTTTTGAATATAGTTTGAAACGGGCATAAGAAATTCAAAAATGATCCAAACAATGTGAAACCTTCGCGTGGTGTCATATTATGTGTCACAGCTGCAAGGAAAAATATTGAACTTGAAAAATTGCAAACATCGTAAAAAATCCTTCACAAAATGACCTATCATGTTCGAGGTTTCATGGCATTTAGGTCAAACCACCAATGTTATGGCTAGAATCGGGCAATAGTTTGTGATAATGTGCCCATATTGTGCACACATGTGCATCTTGGGATGGCTTACGATGTTGCAGGAGGAAGTTTTCCCTTTCGACGCACGAAAAAGCCAATTTCCATTTTTGAGGTGCCGAAATCGGGGTGTTCTGTGAAGCAACCACCAAATTAAAGTTTGGCATTGGTACCAAACCATTTTTCAAAAATACTATACCACCTTATATGGACAATTTCCCAACCGGTGTATCTGGAACCTTTCTGTCCATCCCTCATGAAAAAGACAAATTCCTGCCGAATCGGTAGGAGGTTGCCAAGATTTGAACTACAAGTACATGATATAATGCTTGTGAATTTTTAAAAAATCATTTATAGGTTCACAACATGCTATTTCATCAGAGATCCACTTCAAGTTCAGCGAGGCTCAGCCTCGGGCTAAGAAGCTTCATGCCCGCCGTTTTGAATATAGTTTGAAACGGGCATAAGAAATTCAAAAATGATCCAAACAATGTGAAACCTTCGCGTGGTGTCATATTATGTGTCACAATTGCAAGGAAAAATATTGAACTTGAAAAACTGCAAACATCATAAAAAATCCTTCACAAAATGACCTATCATGTTCGAGGTTTCATGGCATTTAGGTCAAACCACCAATGTTATGGCTAGAATCAGGGCATAGTTTGTGATAATGTGCCCATATTGTGCACACATGTGCATCTTGGGGTGGATTACGATGTTGCAGGTGGGATGGATTACGATGTTGCAGGTGGGATAAGGACGTGGGTAACCTTAATCCCGGCTTGTGGGTGCAACCGAGACTAAAGATGCCGGTGGGATAAGGACACCTGGGTAACCTTTAGTCCCGGCTTGTGGGTGCAACCGAGACTAAAGCTGTCAGTGGGATAAGGACGCGTGGGTAACCTTTAGTCCCGGCTGGTGGGTGCAACCGAGACTAAAGTTGTCGGCGGGATAAGGACGTGTGGGTGGTCGCACTGCTCGATGAGATAAAGCATGTAGCGCACGACGCCCTGTCGGAGGAACAAGATAAAGTAGAAGCGGTTATGTGCCTATAAAAGGACCATCGATACGCCATGGCATGCATCTCAACAAGCCAACGTAGGTAGAGAGAGTTTCATCCCCATGGATGGAGGGTTGGGAAATCTCCCGTGGCGGAGCTTCTCAAAGATGTCATTGGTGCACACGCCCTACGGCATCTTCGGAAGCTCCGCCTCGGAAAAATTTCCCCGCAAGCCCGTGAAAGACTCCTTCTCCTCTAACAGTGTTGGGGAAAGGGTTGAGAAATCTCCCGTGGCGGAGCTTCTCGAAGATGTCGTTGGTGCGCACGCCCTACGACATCTTCGGAAGCTCCGCCTCGGAAAAATTTCCCTGCAAGCCCGTGAAAGACTCCATCTCCTCTAACAGTGTTGGGGAAAGGGTTGAGAAATCTCCCGTGGCGGAGCTTCTCGAAGATGTCATTGGTGCACACGCCCTACGGCATCTTCGGAAGCTCCGCCTCAGAAAAATTTCCCTGCAAGCCCGTGAAAGACTCCATTACATAAAGTTTCGATACATCACATAAAGTTTCCATACATCACATAAAGTTTCCATACATTACATAGATTTACATAGGGTTTAGGGTTTAGGATATGAATCCTTCGTCGCGTATGTTGATCCCTTGCCTATGATCGCTTCTTAGGCCGTAACCATGGAGCATCTTCTTTGCTTAACGGGATGCTTGGGTCATTTTTCACGGTGAAGGGCGGAATTTCATCAAACTTATCATAATCTGCTGACATGTCTGTCTTGTCCTCGACTCCCGCGATGTTTCTTTTTCCTGAAAGAACTATGTGACGCCTGGGCTCATCGTCTGATGTATTCGTTTCCTTATTTTTTTCTTTTTTTCGGTCTAGAGCACATGTCCTTCACATAAAAAACCTGAGCCACATCATTGGCTAGGACGAATGGTTCGTCTCTGTAACCAAGATTCTTGAGATCCACTGTTGTCATTCCGTACAGCTGGTCTACCTTTACCCCTTCTCCATTCATGTTGACCCAACTACACCGAAACAATGGGACCTTAAAAGTAGGTCCATAGTCAAGTTCCCATATCTCCTCTATGTAACCATAGTATGTGTCATTTTTCCCATTCTCGCATGTTGCATCAAAGCGGACACCACTGTTTTGGTTGGTGCTCTTTTTATCTTGGGCAATCGTGTAAAATGTATTCCCATTTATCTCGTACCCTTGGAAAGTCAATACAGTCATAGATGGTGTCGCGGCCAACAAGTAGAGATGATCTCCAATAGTGGTGTCATTCATGAGATGTAATTGCAACCAAGTGCCGAAAGTCTCCATGTGATTTTTTTTAATCCAGTAGTCATCCTTCCCCGGGAACTTGGAGCGTACAACATTCATGTGTTCATCGATATACGGAGCCACGAAGGTAGAACTTTGGAGAACTATGTAGTGTGCTTGATTCAAAGAATGTCCGTCCCTAAATATCATTGCTTTCTTTCCTAGCGTGCCTTTTCCACTCAGTCTCCCCTCATACCGTGATTCAGGAACACCAATCGGCTTAAGGTCAGGAAGAAAGTCTACACAGAACCCAATGACCTCCTCTGTTCCATAGCCCTTGGAGATGCTTCCTTCTGGCCTAGCACGGTTACGAACATATTTCTTTAAGACTCCCATGAACCTCTCAAAGGGGAACATATTGTGCAGAAATACAAGACCGAGAATGTAAATCTCTTTGACTAGATGAACTAAGAGATGCGTCATAATATTGAAGAAGGACGGGGGAACACCAACTCAAAACTGACAAGACATTGGACCACATCCTTCTGTAGCCTTTCCAGACTTTCTCGATCGATTACCTTCTGAGATATTGCATTGAGGAATGCACATAGCTTCACAATGGCGAATCGAACATTTTCTGGTAGAAGCCCTCTCAATGCAACCGGAAGCAACTGTGTCATAATCACGTGGCAATCATGAGACTTCAGGTTCTGAAATTTTTTTCTCTGCCATATTTATTATTCCCTTTATATTTGACGAGAAGCCAGCCGGGACCTTGATACTGTAAAGGACTTCAAAAAAGATTTCCTTCTCTGCTTTGGTAAGAGCGTAGCTACTTAAGTATTTACGTCCTTTATCAGTATGCTTGTTGTGTGGGTCTTTGATATGTTGTTGGTCCTTCCGTGCTTCTGGTGTATCTTTTGTCTTTCCACATATGCCCAGGAAGCCTAGCAGGTTCACGCAAAGATTCTTCGTCATGTGCATCACGTCGATTGAAGAACGGACCTTTAGGTCTTTCCAATACTCAAGCTCCCAAAATATAGATTTCTTTTTCCACATGGCCGTGTGTCCGGTAATGGGGTCTTTCGGAACAGATTGACCGCCAGGACCCTTTCTAAAGATTACTTCTAGGTCCTTCACCATACCAAATACATCAGCACCTTTAGGGAGCTTAGGCTTCTTCCGGTAATCTGCCTCACCGTTGAAATTTTTGCCTTTCTTTCTTACTTGATGATTGGTCAGAATAAATTTACGACACCCCAGGTACACAACCTTCTTACATTTATCCAAATATGTACCTTTAGTATTATCTAAACAGTGCGTCCATGCATTGTATCCCTTGTTTGACTGTCCTAAAATGTTACTAAGAGCAGGCCAATCATTGATGGTTACGAACAACAATGCTCGTAGGTCAAATGGCTCATGTTTGTGCTCATCCCACACCTTTACACCTGGTTCTGCCCACAACTGCAAAAGTTCATCGACTAATGGCCTTAGGTACACATCAATGTCGTTGCCGGGTTGCTTCGGTCCTTGGATGAGCACTGGCATCATAATGAACTTCCGCTTCATGCACAAGCAAGGAGGAAGGTTGTAGATACATAGAGTCACTGGCCAGGTGCTGTGACTACAGTTCTGCTCCCCAAAAGGATTCATGTCGTCTGTACTTAGACCAAACCATTAGTTCCTCGCGTCACCTGCAAGGTTCGAGTACTTTCTCTTGATGTTTCTCCACTGTGACCCATCGGCGGGGTGTCTCAGTTTCCCGTCTTTCTTACGCTCTTCTTTGTGCCATCGCAACAACTTGGCATGCTCTTTATTTCTGAACAGGCGTTTCAACCGTGGTATTATAGGAGCATACCACATAACCTTAGCAGGAACCCTCTTCCTGGAGGGCTCGTCATCGCCCTCAACATCACCAGGGTCATCTTGTCTAATCTTGTATCGACATGCATTGCATACCGGGCATTTATCCATATTCTCGTACTTCTTACCACGGTACAGGATGCAGTCATTAATGCATGCATGTATCTTCTCCACATCTAATCCTACAGGGCAGATAGTCTTCTTTGCTTCGTACGTTGTCTCGGGCAGTTCGTTATCCTTTGGAAGCTTCGGCTTCATTATTTTCAGTAACTTCTCAAATCCCTTGTCAGATAAGCCAGTCTCTGCCTTCCATTTCAGCAGTTCAAGTGTGGTACCGAGCTTTGTGCTGCCATCTTCGCAATTTGGGTACAACAACTTTTTATGATCCTTTTGCATGGCCTCCAACTTAAGCTTCTCCCTTTCTGTATCATATTGTTGCTTTGCATAGAAATGACCCGACCAAGACCATCAGCGGGCTCATACGATGCCCGTTGTTCTTCTTCATTGCCGCCTCCCTCTTCTTCATTGTCTTTCATTGCAGTATCATTGTATTCTTCAGGGGACATAGGATAGTTGTCATCATCCTCCTCTTCTTCATTTTCTTCTACCCTAACCCCTCTTTCTCCGTGCATGTCCCAATAATAATATCCGGGCATGAAACCTCTCCAAAGCAGATGGCCTTAAAGGATTCTCGGGGCAGAGTGCTCCGCCACGTTCCGACAGTCGACGCAGGGACAAGGCATAAAATTATCCACTTTGTTTGCCTTAGCCAAATCGATATATTTATGGAGGCCTGCAATAAAATCGGAATGGCGTCGTTCGCCATACATCCATCGCATCCGTGCATCGATCTGCGTCATAATAATTAACCATTACAATAACATCGTGAATAGTAAAATGACCACCCTACATGGATAGATGCAATATTTTTGTATCAGTTATAGATAAAGAAGATAAGGTTGCTAACCTCAGCCGAGGATACCGTGTTGTGCGAACTAAAGTGTTGCTCAGACATTTCGTCGAACACCTTGTGTGCAATCAAAGAAAAAAAAAGCTAGCACCCACACCTCGCACACAATCCAGAAAAATTTGGTGGGCAAAGGGTTGGGCTTATATATAGCCAGGGGAGGGTTTTTGGTCCCGGTTATTGCCACGAACCGGGACCAAAGCCCCTCCCGCGCGACACGTGGCGGCCCAGCAGCTCGCACCCTACCCAGGTCATTGGTCTCGGTTAATGGCACGACCCGGGACCAATGACCTCGGTGGGGGGCGCGCTGCTGGGCCGCCACATGTCGCGCGGGAGGGACTTTGGTCCCGGTTCGTGGCAATAACTGGGACCAATGCCCCTGTCGCTTCGTCGTCCCCGTGCATAAATATGAGGCCACAGCGCTCGCTTTCGCCATCGCCTCTGTCTCTCTGCAGTCCCTCTCTACCCCACCACTTTAGCAATCGCCTCTCCACCGTGCCGTCGTCTCGCATCCCCTCCTTCTCCAATCTCCACCGCGCCGTCATGGAGGTGCCCACGCTCAACCACTACGAGGCGGCGCAGTTTGCGATCTACGGCATCCTCGTGCCGCCATGCGTGACCCTTCCCGCCGGATTTCGCATCAGCGAGGGGGGTGTGCCGGTGGCTCCGCTCCTCACCCCCGTGGATACGAGATGGAGTACGTCATCACGAAGCGTCGCCGCCAACTTCCCGCGTGCATTAAGGTGTTGCCCCGGTACACGGCGGCCAGCGAGTATTGGCCCCGACTGTTCAAGAAGGAGCGGTAGGCCAAGCTTGGCAACCGTTTCGTGGACGGGCGCCTGGTGCACCCGGATCGCCGCAACCAAGAAGGGCGGGAGATGTTCTGGTCCGTCCCTGGACGGACCATCTACACCGCCATCGACGCCGCTAGGCGCGCAGACGAGCTTCGTCTCCCGAAGAACGCCGAAATCGTGGAGATTTCGTCCGACGACGACGAGGAAGCCGGCGGCTCGGAGGACAGCGGTAGCGAAAGTGTTGTCGACTAGGAATTTATAAAGTCGCATCTTTATTTGTATGGAAAAATTTGTGGTCGAATAATAAAATGTCTCAATTTAGACCTTTGTCTCGATTAATTCGTGAAAGATTTGTTCAAAAATAGTGATCAATTCAATTTTTACCTCGAATTAATTTCTGTCTCGAATTAATTTTTACCCCGAATTAATTTACATTAATTGTCCTGGACTGCTAACCGTCGCGGGGTTTTTGGTTCCGGTTGATGGCATGAACGAGGACCAATGCCCCGCAGAGCGCCACGTATGCGTCGCGGGGGCATTGGTCCCGGTTCATGCCACCAACCGGGACCAATGCTTACAGATGAACGGGACCAATGCCCTGGCGGCATGAACCGGGACCGGTGCCTGGCATTGGTCCCGATTATAAAAACGAACCGGGACCAATAGAATTTGGACGCTGGACCAAAGACCCTCTTTCTACTAGTGCCTTATGCCCATTAAGCCCAGGAATTTCCCCAGCTCTAAACTGTTGTTGGCGATCGAACTGATTAGCTACTAATACGAGCAGGTAATGTCGAGGAAAGAAAAACAGGGACTATGGTGGCAGTCCCGTAGGATCGACTGCGCCAGAACCCTATGGTTCTCTGCAAACGTAACCGACCAGCACGCCCAGCTTGGTTCACACACGATCGAGAGAACCAGAGCCCTCATGGCCCGGCCCACTCTCCATATTTTTTCCAGGCACTGAGGCCTCATGCCTCATCGGGCCAATGGTCCGAAAAGAACGAGCAGGAAAATTAAACTTACCGCAATTAACGCGATCCGAGAAAACCGGCTGTGATTGCCGGCGAGGACGACGGATGACGGCCGGCGCCCGGGCTCGACGGAGTGCCTTCTTCCGATTCACCACGCTTCATCCCAGGTTGTCATCTTCTTCGCTGATGAATACCGTAGGTGGCAGCACCGGCAGCCGGATCGCCGACCTCGACGATGATGCGAGCTTGGACGTCACCAATTCGTCGGATCTAAGTGGCGATCCCGGAGATACCAGCGCCGATGCGAAGGAGATCGCCGCTTGCTGCTGATTTTTCCGCTTCCGAATCCTCCTAGACGCCCGAGAACGATCCTCCGGACTTCGGCCAGAGACAGGCTCCGGCGTGCGGCAGAGATACCGCAGGTATGGCGATGAGGGCAGGTCATCCTCAGCCTCCGGCGAGGATAACGCCAGAACTTCCCGCCGGTGAAGGTCCTGGCGTCATCGCCTGCGGCGTCGCCAGTTGAGCTTTCGCTCCCAGAGTCGCCACAACGTGCAGATGTCGAATACTTGACTCAGCAAAAAATACATACACTTTCTTACTAATGAGTCAAAAATACAGTAAGAGAAATCCATTTCTGAGAGTGGGTGGTATGTTTGGAGGAGGAAGTACCAACACCACGACATTATCTTCCGCGGAGCCAGCGGCGGCGGCCTTTCTCTCCCCGCGCCCTGGGAGCCGGTCGGGGCTGGTGCTCTCCATGGCGGCGGCGCGGCTCGGGAAGCAACGGTCCGTGCGGGTGGGCTCGGCAGCGGCGCCGGTGGTGAGGCGGCATATCTGCGTGGCTTGGTGGCTGCGACAAGGGCACGACGTCTGGCGCCGGCTTTCCCCTCGAGCCCGTTGGGTCCAAGGCAGACCAGCGCGCCCTTTGCTGCGGCTTCCCGGCGACGCGACGATGGCCTGGCGGGGAGCCTCGCCTGCAGGCACGACGGGGATTCCGGCCCTCACGGCCCAAATCTAGGCCCTTTGGGCCTGATCTGGGCTTCGGTGGGCCCTCTCGTCTGCAACAGGGGCACCCTCTGAAGATGGCGGCGGCAACTGTGAGCGAGTAGGGGACAGTAGCGTGGCGCCTAGCCTGTTGCAGCAAGGCGGCGGGGGCTTTACGGGCACTCTGGGGCTCGGACGGGCCCGCCGGGCCTGGTGTGACCCTGCTGCCCTGTCCGGTCGACGACTAGCTCTCGGTGGTGGAGGTGGGCTCCTCCCGTGTGCCTGCGGTGTTGCCATCCCAAACTCATTCTAGGTTACTTCCTCTATCCTCGGGCTGCTTGATGTGTCCACGACGAGACGATGACGATGGTGGCCGCAAGATTGTGGTGGTGCACATTGGTGGACAGTAAAGTTGGTGGTGGTGCACTAAATCGCTCGAGGTTCTGTGTGGGTGGGGGTAGGGAGAAATCCCTGTCGGCTTGTCCGACTCCGTCGCGGTGCCGCCCTCGGGTGGCGCCATTCCTTCTTGGAGAGCGTAGCGAATATCCCCTGCCTACTGGAATTCGAGTGCCGGGGGAAACCCCTAGGTCCAGTGTTCTGGCCCGGGCAGCAGTGTCATGACGGTGCCCCCCCTTGTTGAAGGTGTTGTCTTAGCACTGGGCGCTTCGGTGTGCTAGAAGCGTGGTGGGACATTTCCGGAGGGCACATCGGTGGCGGGTCACCCTAGTCTCGTCGAATCACCGTTTCTTCCATTTATTTTCTTTTGGGCGTGTTTTTGCTGATGCCCCAGCACTCTCGGTTGTTCGGGCGTGTGTGCTGCTGCCCCAGCACCTTGTACCGTGTGTGTGCGTGTGTGTTCTTTTGGACGTTGTGATGTCTGGCCCAGCAGCGGTCTCACCTGTGTGCTTTATTTATAAAACGGGACGAAAACCTGATTCGAGAAGGAGTGATTCTTAACCAGTCCATGGAAGCGAGCGAAGAAGGGAGCAATGCGGCTGTGACGACAATCGTCAGTCTTGGTTAGATAGTTCGGTGGTGGTCAAACCAAGTTGGCCGTGGATTTCATCACCAAACTGAAGTGGACTTCATCACCAATCCCCCTTCTTGTTCTTGATCAAGGAGCATGCAGGCGCCGAGGTTTTTGCCAGCCAAGTCGTCAACCCTAAGCTCAAGATTTTTATTTCAGTTGAAGGCGTATGTGTGCCATGCATTCTGCAAGTTCAGGGTAGTCTATTCTAAAATTTATGGTGCATTATTATATGCCTTTGACTTTATAATATGTTTGAAGGCTTATTGGTATATGTACCATCCAGCAGAGATGAATCACACATCCATACTTTCGAAGAGATGCTACATTCTCTTGTCAATCCATCCACTCACTATTAACCAAAATATAATGAACACGCCACGTTCAATCTGCGGAGTAGAACATCAACTAATTGTCCCAAAAGAGTTGATGCTTTCAATAACAGAGAATCTACTATATTGTTGCAAGAAAACGCAGGTGAACACCAATGAAACAGACGACAAACAAATGTCACAATAGAGACCATGTTTGTCCTATCTCTTGAGTAACGACAAGTACTTCACCTAAGGGAGCCAGTAGACGTGTCACCCAAATTTGTCAATTTAGTGGTACTAAATGCTAATCTGTATGTCTTGTCACAAACAGTCTGCCCATATCTTCGGTGGTAACAACGTCACTCCTGCCAAAACAAGAAAGGCTAACATTATTTAGTTGTATCAAATGCTGACATACATAATGTGGAAGAACTTTTTTCAGCATTATTAGCAAAAGACTCATGTTCACCTAAGTTCACTCCAATCACTCGATTGAAAGAGAAGTTTCGAGGAAAGCAACTCAACGAGGATTGTCTTTTGAAGTATCTGAAAATAGGACTAACCTTGCACTTAGCTGTGGCGATACTAATGTGCTAGTAGCAGGCTAGCAACATTTCTGGTACCACGAGGAATTTACTGCGTAGAGGAATTGCGGATCCATTTGATTCTCTTTTCCTTGATGCAAGTTCCTGCCATAGCAGCAAAACCTCCAGCTGGTGGTAGAAGGAGAAACTAAAGGATCTGCAACATCTGGTAGTCAGAATGATGCTGTGAGCAGGGAAACATTACACATTACTCGACTTAATGTGGACATGCTACAAAAGCACAAACCCCTGCTTCTGTTGTGAATGGGATGCTGCAGGTTTTCCGGTTGTGCCAGCCGCTCAATACCATCGTCGCCGACTTCTTAGATATGCATCGAAAGTCTACGTGGATGGAAGTAGAACGAACAATGGACCAAGGCGGATGCGAAGCTCACCCGAGTGGCCGTGGCGTTGTTTTTGCTGGCCAAGTCGTCAACTGCAACCTCCGTATTTTCATCTCGGCTGAAGCCGTACGTCTGCCATGCCTTCCACAAGTTCAGGGTAGACTGTTCTAAAATTTCAGGCATTATGAAGGATTTTGGTTGCGTACCATTGAGCACGGATGAGTCACACATCTTTATTTTCCAAGAAAGGCTGCATTCTCTTATCAAGCCATCCACTCACTATTAACTGTGCACATTCCAACAAAAAGATAGAATTGTGCACATATTTTTTTTTTGAAGAAAAATAGAAATCTGAAACTGTCCACGGACATGATTTTCACAATGGGCAACTATGAACAAGAAACTGAAGCTTGTCAAGAATCGGGATTCACTAAGACAGAAATCAAGCATTGGGTTAAACTCTTTGGTGTTAAGATAGTAGCTGTGAATAGCCATCGACTACCAAGAAATGGTAGAATAATAGAACTTATCCTAGAACATACAATGCATTACAGAAATATGATCATTACCCTTTAATCGGGTTATTCTATTCCACTTCTAGATAGAGAAAAAACTAAAGGAGAATACTTTATAATATGCCAAAAAATTATACAAAACACCTATCCTAGCAAATGCAAGGGAACCATAGACAGGCAAGTGAAATCCAATCCACGAAATAATTTAATCCACGGACGACACCTTTGTGGTAAAGGTCGTAAGCCTTGGCTCTGCCAACTAGAGTTTAGGCACTACAACAACAGAGGAGCACAAAAGGAGCTTATTCTAATAAATTAATGCTTGCCAATTTTAGTTATATTAAGTTGTAAGAAGAGTCGTTCAATTGTGAACGAAGCACACCACAAATAGTTTTTCAGCACATTTGGTTCAAGCCTTCTAATATCCAAGAAATCCATATAACCTTCATTTCGACTAATGTAATTCTAAGAAGGAAATTCTCGTTATCGATGCAAACTGGCAAGATGTTCCATGTCCTCATTGTCAAGATGTGTGTCTTGTCTAAAAATTTCTAAACAATGTTGTAAATTAAGATGATGCTCTATGGAACCGTGATATATGTGTAGGTATATTTCAATATAACATGGAGGGCAGGCGTTGGTGCTTATAAACACCGTGGCACACACCTAATCGTCGCGCTTGCACTGGCGTCGTAAAAAGCTGCTAGGAATAACTGTGTCAGGGAAAGTAATTAGTGGCGCTTTCTACTGCTGTGATTACTAATTTAGTTTCTACATACAATTCATATTTATTATGAACCCATTTTAAGTAAAAATAAATTTATATTTATATTTGTTTCATACATTTCAATTTTTATGTAACAACTATTCTGAGAAGTAGAAGAATTCCTAAACAATCAATCTAATTCTTGAGCGTCTCTCTATTCTGATAATCATCGTGTCACGTGAGAAAGAACAACCTAACACGGACGAGCGTGATGAGCTAGGAACTGCTTCATCCAGCACGAGCACGACGATCTCCTGCGGATCTGCTTCGTCCACCGCAAGCACAATGATCTCACATGGATCTGCTTCGTCCACAGCGAGCATGACGACCTTGCATGAATCTACTTCATCCACCGTGAGCTTGACGACCACGCGCGGATCTAATTCTTCCACCACGAGTCTAACTGACAATATTGGCTCGGATCTGAAAAGGTGTTTGCAGATGGAGCAGCCATGTTGAATCTCAAGGATAAGTGGAGAGTGTGGAAGTAGCAGTGAGATTTATGGTTGAGTCAGAGTCATAGTGAGGATTGGTAGGATAAGCGAATGTGCGACTTTAATGAGAAATATGTTTGCCGATTGGAAGGATGAGTGAGAATGCGGCTAGTGAGATCTAGGATTTGAGTCCCGGTCTTAGTGAGGAATGGGGAGTGCGGCGATGGCGTTGTAGTTGAAAGCATGGGCAAGGGTTGCTTCTATTATAAGAGGATCAGTGAGTGTTGGTTGGTTAGAGTTTGTTTTATGAGTTCATTAACAAGTGGACCATATGTGCAACCTAAGTCTACAATAGTGGGCCCAATTTGCCTTTCAGCAATAACATAAACATAAGATGCACACAACTGCTTATAAAGAACAAATGAATATGGTTTTTGACAACATAATACCATCCATAATCATGAATGATGCCTAGATATAGGTCATCTAGTGCAATCCTAATAGGCTCTAGAGATCTAGCAACATTCAGACACATATCATGCATTGCCCGCAGTGAAGGAATAATTTCTTCTTTGGTTAGCTTCCTTGTTTCCTTCTCGAGCTACTAGTTGTCGGAGCTATCACTCAAATCTTCGTCCTTGGTTTCCTTCCATGTTTTGATCAACGCACATTGTAGTTGCTTCGAGTGTGGTCGATCCTTCCATAACATGTATGGACATTTCTGCGTTTTGTAGTGGCAGCCGAGGAACCTGCGGCCGATGTGCTTGCCATGAAAAGTGACGAGTCTATCTAGGAATCAGTCGCACAAACTTATTTTCTTGTAGCGTTATCTCATAGGGACACTGTTCCAGGATGGATCATAGATTCAGCGCAGCACTACTCATCCTAGAAAAATACCCAATATGTGTTCGGAGATCTAATTTGATATCCAAAGAAAACTTGCAAATTGGATCTAGAATAGAATCAGTATATAATTAGCTTACATATCCACCACCCGTTGGAGACTCCATTGCGGTGTCTCCGCTGATCGCCTCTACAGTCTCCGCTGCCGCACCACTACTACAGATTCGTGGAGAGGGATTTCGGAGTGGAGCACGAGATATAAAGTATGGGCTCGATGGTGAGACAAGCTAGTTAGCGAGACAAGGTTAACCAGTCAGTTGGATGTCTTTGACCACTCTCCATATTTGTGACAAATTTAATGGCGCTATAGATAATGCCAACGTTGCCCAAGCGTGGCATTAAAAATGTCGATATTGTGCGCCACCTACCATGGCACCAAAATCCGCATGTACCATGTTTGCCATGGTGTATAAGTGGTCGTCGCAAAAATAATGGTGTTGCGACTGCTCATCCTCCATGTAACCAAGTTTTGCAAGTAATTTTGCTTGTTCTGCCCCAAAGAAGTGTGGCATACAGGGGTATTCTATAGTGTTTTTCCATTATTGTGATTTAAATGATGTTTTACTTGTTGCTATTATAATTCGTGCTAACCACATACTTAGTCCCATGTTGTCGATCTACTTGATGTCGGCCTCCTTGATTTAGCATGTTTCCGTCTTCCGGTCAGAGATCTCCACAGTTGGGTGCATGGTGACACTATATATATCGATCAGAATTGATCCAATCGTGTGAGCCCTTATCTCTAGCCAATGAGGCTACATGATGGTGTGGTGCGAAGCTTCGCTTTTTTTTGGATGTCATGGGACATGTCTAAGTATAGATTTCCAAAATACTGGTAGAGGTGAAGAAAATCGTAGTGACCACGATCGGAAGTTGGTAATGTCATATAGGAGTGTTGGTTGCGATGAACACTATGCGGCATAGGTTCTTCTTGTGTGTTCGGTGTTTGGAGACTTACAGCAGCAGTCTTGGCAAGAGGGAGTGGCAGCATAGGTGGACAACAATCTTGGTGGTCCTCCTTGAGTAAAGTCACGATTTCCAGGATAAAAATCCAAGGTCTGAACTCATTGGTTGTATCTGACAATGACCTTGCTAAAATTATTTTGAAATCTTGGACTTTCTCTAGGGTAAAACCCAAGATCTTAGATCAGGCGACGACAATGCTAGTGCATTGTTTTATTTTTGGTGGTATTGCTTTTGGATAGTCTCTCTT
This sequence comes from Avena sativa, assembly GCA_916181665.1. Lineage (NCBI taxonomy): Eukaryota > Viridiplantae > Streptophyta > Magnoliopsida > Poales > Poaceae > Avena > Avena sativa. The sequence goes on from OV702296.1 coordinate 432,084,791, forward strand.
GTAGTTCGGGTGTTGCCTTTGGTGGTGGTTAGAGTGTTGTTGTTGCGAGTGTTTCATCACTGTGACGAGGTCTTTGCTTTCTCTTTCTCTCTTGTTTTTTTCTTGGTTGTGTACATCCTTGATGTCTTTGGTTACATGGGCGTACACAGGGGTGGGGCCGGGTGGGCCGTGGCCCACCCAGAATTCTAGAGAATAAATAGACTACCACTAATCTAATGTTCATCATCTAAAAAAGCCTAATCTGATGTTTAGGTCATAAACTAGTTTGGGAGTATTCATTTTTTAGTCGTAGGAATAGTTGATTGCATAAAAAAAGACAGCTCTACGCGTCCCCGGTTTGATGGCGTACTGCCATCGTCCTAGTTCTTCTGCTGACACTTGTCTTATACTTTTTTGTCAAAATCCCGCTTTTGCTATAAAATATGTCTTTTTCTACAAAATGTTCTGCTTTTGCATGTAGCAAAAAAATTCACCCATGGGACCAAAATTAAATGACATATCTTGTCGGAGACATTTTTTCGAGAGACTCACCGGAGTCGTGGAGGAGATGAGGTTCCAGGAGGCCCACCACGGATGCAAACGTGCATGCACGCGGGGGACCTGGACGGTGAAAGTCGCGGGATCCACATGGGTTATTGCAAAAAAGTCTAGCAAGGGATAACCTCTACTTAGCGCAGGTTCAGTAGCTAAAAAGCATCATTTTCTAATTGTTTAATTCTAATGTACTTGTCTCTGGTGTACCGTAACTTACAAAATAAAAATATATTTTTGACCTAAAAATTGGAACATCTTATAGAACTATAATATTATGAAATTCCATTGTGCTATTTATATTACTTTTTAGGTAGATTTTGTATTTCACATGGTTCAGCGAAAAAAAATTGGAGTGTGCCCATTCTCCAATTCATTCTTGCGTCCGCCACTGTTTGGTTATCTAGTTGATGTAGAGGCTGTGTTATCTTCACGATATTAATATATTCTTTTTATAAAAAAATCATGTTCTACAATTTTTTTGTTTTATATATCAAACTAAATCCTTCAAACATCGACCCATGTTCTTCTATATCTCTTCTATATAAAGAAATAATCGTTGGGGATGATGATTTTGGGGTGGCTACATCCTATCAACACTTTTATAAAGTCAAGAATACTAGACAACATTGGTGCATTGTTTTCTTCTTGGAGGCATTTCTTTTGGAGAGTCTCTCTTGTAGCCCGGGTGTTGTCTTTGGTGGTGGTTGGAGTGCTATTTATGTGAGTATTTCATCACAGAGATAGGGTATTTGTTTTTTTCTCTCTTGTTTTTTTTCTTGGTTGTGTACATCCTTGATGTCTTTGGTTATCTAGTTGATGTAGAGGCTAGGTGTAATTGGTATCTTCGTGATATTAGTATATTCTTTTTATCAAAAAATTCATGTTCTACAAATTTTGTTTGGTTTTATATATCAAACTAAATCCTTCAAACATCGACTCATGTTCTTCTATATCTCTTTTTAACAGCATATTTGGGAAAACAAATAATCACAATTCAAAAAAAGGAGAAATAATCATTGGGGATGATGATTTCGGGGTGGCTATATCCTATCAACCCTTTTATAAAGTCAAGAATACTAGACCACCAACCTCTGCTTTAATGTTTTCCATATATGTTCATTAAGCCTTTTTTATATGTACAGTACACCAACCTTACATACATGACCGATCATGTTCCCCTCTTATATATACCACTTCATCTTCAACATAGTAACTCTATCGTCTCAGAATCCCAATCTGGCCACATTAGGTTATTACATTAAATAAGTGATAGTCATGAAAATAGTTAAAAAAGAGGGTGGTGAAAGGTAGACGGGGACATGGGAATAAGAGACTTCGGGAGCGGTGGTAGAACGACCTTCCACAAGTCTTCATGTGAAAGGCTAGATTCTCGCAGGATCATAAATGTTAAACAACCTATGGTACAAGATAGAGGAGAAGGGGATGTTGCAGGGTCTTGTGTAAAAACAACAGTGACCAAGGGTTATGACACCCAGATGCATGGAAGTTCTCACCAGCCAAGTCATCACACCAAAACTCTATATTTTGATTTCCTCTGAAATCTGTATGTGTGCCATGTATTCTCAAAGTTTACAGTAGTGTTTCAAAAATTGCTGGTACATGATTATGTGACTTTGTCTTTCGAGAATTGTTTGAAGGATTATCCGTACCATTTTAGCACATTTGATTCAAGGTTCTCAATATTAAACACAAGAAGTTCAACTTGTAGAGTAGAACGTCAACTAATTGTCCCAAGAGAGTTACATGCATTCAACAACAGAGAATGTACTATTGTTGTGGCAAAACACAGGTGCACACCAAAGGAACAGGCAACAAACAAATGTCACGATAGAGAGCATGTCCATCCTATCTATTGAGTCTATTGAGTTACGACAAGCCTTGACCAAGGGAGCCAGTAGATGTGTCACCAGAATTTGTCAATTTAGTGATACTAAATGCTAATCCATACGTCTTGCCACAAACAGCTTGCCCATATCTTCGGTAACAACGTTACTCCTGCCAAAACCAGAAGGGCGAACATTATTTAGTGGCATATAAAATGCCGAGATACAGAACTTTGCTCACCATTATCAGTAAAACACTCGCCTATTCACCTTAGTTCACTCAAATCACTTGATTGAAAAAGAAGTTTTGAGGAAAACAACTGAACGAGGATTGAATGCCAAATCTTTTGAAGTAGCCGAAAATAGGACTAACCTTCCACTAAGCTGAGGTGGAACTAATGTGCTCGTCACAGCATTCCTGGAACCACGAGTCTGTGCTGACTGGCCCCTTGGAAATTTACTGCGTGGAGGAAATGCAGATCCATTTGATTCTCTTTTCCTGGATGAACTCCCCACCATAGCAGCAAAACCTCCAGGGGAGAGAGAAGGGGAATCAAAAAGATCTGCAACATCTGGTAGTTCAAATGATGCTGCTGGCAGGGAGACATTACTCGAATTAGTTGATGTTGAAGTCCTGGACCAAAAAACAAACAGAAAATCAAGTTAAGAACATAGAAACAGATGGCAATGAAATATATGCAAGACAATTAGTATGGGATACATCAAGAACATACAAAATACATGTAAATGAATATACTAGGACTAGACGTGGACGTGCTACAAAAGTATAACTCTCTGTTTCATTACATGAAATGGATATCTGGTGGCTGAAACTTTTTGCAAATCAAGTACAAGTGTATAAATGACATGACATAAACCATAAGACGGAAGGAAAGTTGCGACAAACAACCTGCCTAAATGAATCATGCAAGGTTATAACTAGCAAGTGTATGCACATTCCAACAGAGGGAGAAGAATTGTACATGCATAGAAAATGTCCCTGCACATGATTCTCAGAGGGACAATTGCAACCAAACAACAGCAGCTTGTCAAACCACGACTTCTGCCAACCAAAGTTCAGGCAGTACCATAACAGAGGGGCTTAAAAGGCATTTGCTCAAATGAATCATTACTTGACAGATTCAATCATCTTCAGCCTTAAACATACTAGCATAGCCCTTTAATTGTGAAGGAAGCACGCCGCAAATAAATCCAAGGCTCGTACTTATGAGCGGATTCGATTCAAGGATTTTCAATACCGAGCAAAACTATAAAAAAAAACTTCAGTTTGGCTGATAGAATTTTAGGAAGGAGATTCTCTTTGTAATTATCATCAATGCCTCAATTCGCCATAGTGGCAGAAAGACCTCACAGTAGCCATTATTCGGTATCAGATATCAGCATTGGAGCTGCAATTCGCTACAGAAAGCACGCTAAAGTTGAGGAACATAGAACGTTCCTTTCCTCTGGGTTCTGAATCTATACATGATCCCACCAGTGAGGAACAAGTGAATCAAGCATGAGCGTGACCGTTCTCGTGTTGAATCTAGCCTTTCACTAGCCTAGGAGCTTGCTCCTAGAAACTAGTTACAACCATGACTTGTGCTGCTACATGATTTGCTACTACGGTATGGTGATTCGGTTCCCAGTAGCTCAAGCTCTGCTGCTCTAGCATATCGTGACAGTTCTACCCAGTGGCCTCCAATGGCATCAATAAGCCTAAATCCAGTAGGCGCATACAGATCGACGGTATTCCCACCGATCCCCATCCCAACAATCGGAACCCTAGAGAGGCGGCATGGTGCTTACTGGGTGGGGGCAGGCGGCGGCGCAGGATGCTGAGGAGCGGCATGGACCGACGGCGAGGGCGACATAGGCCTCGGCTGCGGCCCGATGGTGGACGGGATGTGGAAAGGAGGGGCCGGACCGGCGGCGGGGGGCTCGCCGGCGTCGTCCTCGTCGGAGGAGACGTCGTAGGCGACCAGCGACATCGGGCGCGGGTGCGGGTGCGGGTCGGTTGAGCCGGGTACTGGGTGCCGTGCCGTGCGGTGCTTTGGATTGGGTTCGTGGGTTTCATTGCGGTTTGAGACATGGACCGGTACTCTTTTGGGCCGGTGCACACGTGGGCTGATGAGTCCGTGGAAGCGAGCACGATTGCTGTGAAGTTAGCCCATTCGAGTCATCCCCTGTAGTATTAATGAATAAAGGGAAAATACATTTAAAAAAATAACAAAGGAAATTGCTGTATGCAAAGTGGAGGAGATCTTTGATGACTGTAAAAAGTGAATCAGATCTTTGAGCACGTCTCTTAGGAATAAAATAAATTGATAAAAAAAAGGGTTCTGTGAATAACGCCAAAAGGATTTTTATTAACAAACCAGTGATTCATTTCTGAAGAGAAAATGGCTGTGAACTAAAATGAAGTGTCCCCAATAAGTGAATTAGATTTCTATGAGAAAAGCCAATTCATTTCCCTCTAAAATAATATACACTCGTTTGTTCATTTTTTTTGGAAAACTCAAACACATTCGACGTAAAATATGCAATGTAGATAATATGAAGACTGAGATGCAAAGATCGGAGCTACGGGATGGTCGATCCTGAAGTACCTTCATATAACTCATGTCTTATATCTGTGGTCGTATTGCTCGTTTCCATTTGAGTTAATTGTATGTGTCAATGCTTGTTGTTGAAAATGAATGAATTTCCTTCCATGTAATACAGAACTGAAGTATTATCATTTATTAGGAATTATTGTTGTTCGTGGTGTTTGATCTGTTCCGGGTTCCGTGGAGAGGATTGCGGTTGCGTCCGCCGCCGACGGTGCAGGGGCGCGCGGGCGCCCGTTCCGTCCGGCGAGCCCCTGCCTCGCGGCACCCCCTTCGTTGCTTTTTTGTTGGGAATTGGTCTCGTGCAGGAATAGAATGATGCGTTTTCTCTTCCGTCGAGGTCGATTTCGCGGGGAGGATTAGATCAGTTACGGCTTGGGTATCAGCAGTGATTTGCTTGTTGCAGAGATAGAACATGGTGGATTTGGTGTGCAATTGTTTGCGACTTCTCAATTTACTTTTGGGGGAACCAAGGCGTTAATTTATTCTTCCCTTATGTTGTGCTGCGCCTGGTATGAAGAAGCTACTGCTAATATAGTTCTGCATTTGAGGGCTGGGTCCCAAGTATCTTAGGACCATCAACTCTGCTCTGCACTGTCTAACTGGTCCTGCATGTGTGAATCCAAGTGTACATGCCACAACTTACCTTCTTTTTTTCGGGTGTGGTTGGTTGTCCTAACATATGACAGGGACAGCTCTTATAAATATTATATTACCTTTGACGGTAAAACTGGACTTATTCTTTTATTTATTTTATTTATAGGCTGCAGTAAATAGTTTTGCGATCATCAACTCTGCTGCGCTGTTTAACTGGGCCTGCATTTGTACTTATTAGGCAAATCAAAGTGTACATGCCAGAATTTACCGTCTTCTTTTAGGTTGTCGTTGTTTGTCCTAAAATATGACAGGGACTGCTCTTAAAAATACTATACTACCTTCTATAGTAAAACTGGACTCAATTCTTCTATTTATTTTGTAGGTCACACTAAATAGTTTTCTAATTGAGTGCTACCTCCCATTGAACTTAGGATCATCAATTTTGCTGCACTGTTTAACTGGTCCTGCATTTGTACTTACATGCGCAAATACAAGTGCACATGCCAGAATTTACCACCTTGTTTTAGGCTGTGGTTGTTTAGTCCTAAACTGTGACAGGGTAAGGTCATAAAAAAGATTATTTCACCTCCAACAGTAAAAACTGGATGCGTTTTTTTTCGCCTAGTATTCTTCACCTCTGATCTTCTATGGTGATAAGTAGCTTTTTTATGAACTCTGTTTCGCTCTGTGTTCCGTCTGTTGAAATAGATTTCGTATTCAGTGCCTTGTACATGCCAGATTTTAGGCTTGTGGTTCTTTTGTCCTAAAATATGGGAGGGACAGCTCTTAAAATATTACTATATTACATTCAACGGTAGAACTGCGTGCATCTATTATTCTTTACCTCTTATCTTGTGTGGTGATAATTGGTGTTCTTATAAACTCTGTTTTGCTATGTGTTTTGTTTGTTGAAATAGATTTCGTGTTCAGTGCCTTTGTAACTGTTGTCTTTGGCCTGGTGCTTCTTAATTTTTATCAAAATTTCCTCGATTATCTGTCATTATGCAGGTTACATATGCATTCATCATGATAAATATATTGTTTTGATAGTGTAACAGTTCCTATCTGCCTTTATGTACATTAACTAGTTCAGCATTTGGAGTTCTCTTTCTTGTCATGATTGCATGTCTGTAATCCTTCCTTCTTTTCTTGAATGAAAGTTACAGTTCTTATTTATATGTTGCTTGGATATAACCCCAGCTTATGCTCCTGGAATAATATGTTACATGGTATCTAAGGATTTTGTTTTCATCAGCTCTGGTGCTCTGTTTTAACCGGTCCTGTATTTGTGGTTTGTTGTACATGCGTAAAATCAAGTGTGCGGTCCCGACTTTATGGTTTTTTTTTTTTTTGTGGTTTTTTCCCTAAAATATGTCATGATCTGTTCTTAAAAATATTATTTTACAGTCACCAGTAAAACAGGATGCATCTTTTTTCGTATTATTGACCTCTGTTCTTGTAAACTCTGTTTTGCTCGGTGGTGTGTTTGTTGAAATAGGTTTCGTATATTCAGTTTATTTGTAACTGTTGTCTTCGCTCTTTTGCTTTGTAATCTTTATCAATTTACCCACGCTTCTCTTTAATTATGCCGGTTATGTAGTCATACATCATGATAAATAATGTTTCCACATTGTAACAATTCCTATCTGCCATTATTTGCCCATTAATTAGTTCACCCATTGGATTTTTCTCCCCTGTCATGACTGCATGTCGATAATTGTTTTTCATTTCGAGAATGAAAGTTACAGTTCCACTTTAAATGATGTTTTAATTTGTTCCCACTTCTATACAGCCTGACTTGAAGGTTCTACTTGTAGGTGAAGGCAGAGGTGGGAACACAACCAAGATGGCTGAGGGTCATGATAATGACAAGAACATTGAGATCTGGAAAGTTAAGAAGCTCATCAAAGCACTTGATGCTGCCCGTGGAAATGGGACAAGCATGATTTCTCTGATCATGCCACCCCGTGATCAGGTCTCTCGAGTAACCAAGATGTTGGGTGATGAATATGGAACTGCCTCAAACATCAAGAGCAGGGTCAACAGGCAGTCTGTCTTGGCTGCTATTACCTCTGCCCAGCAAAGGTTGAAGCTGTACAATCGAGTCCCCCCCAACGGATTGGTGCTTTACACTGGAACCATTGTGACCGATGAGGGCAAAGAAAAGAAAGTCACCTTTGACTTTGAGCCATTCAGGCCAATTAATGCTTCCTTGTACCTCTGCGACAACAAGTTCCACACCGAGGCGCTGAATGAGCTGCTTGAGTCTGATGATAAGTTTGGCTTCATCATCATGGATGGTAATGGAACACTTTTTGGAACACTGAGTGGCAATACCAGGGAGGTTCTTCACAAGTTCACTGTTGATCTCCCAAAGAAGCATGGACGAGGAGGGCAGTCAGCACTCCGCTTTGCCCGCCTGCGCATGGAGAAGCGCCACAACTACGTGCGCAAGACAGCTGAGCTCGCTACACAATTCTTCATCAACCCTTCCACCAGCCAGCCAAATGTTTCTGGGCTCATTCTAGCTGGTTCTGCTGACTTCAAGACTGAATTGGGTCAATCGGACATGTTTGATCAGCGCTTGTCAGCCAAGATACTCAACGTGGTGGATGTCTCTTATGGTGGAGAGAATGGCTTCAACCAGGCCATTGAGTTATCTGCTGAAGTGCTCTCCAATGTCAAGTTCATCCAAGAAAAGAAGTTGATCGGGAAATACTTTGAGGAGATAAGCCAAGACACAGGGAAGTATGTTTTTGGTGTGGATGACACCATGGCTGCTCTTGAAATGGGTGCAGTCGAGACACTGATTGTGTGGGAAAACCTGGACATCAATCGATATACCTTGAAGAATTCTGCCACAGGGGAAACTAGTGTGAAGCACTTCAACAAGGCACAGGAGGCAGATCAGGGTAACTTCAAAGACAAGGCAACCTCTGCAGAGCTGGAGGTGGTTGAGAAGACCTTGCTGCTGGAGTGGTTTGCCGAAAACTACCGGAACTTTGGCTGCACGCTGGAGTTCATCACAAACAAGTCGCAGGAAGGATCTCAGTTCTGCAGGGGCTTTGGTGGGATAGGAGGGATCCTTCGCTACCAGGTCGAGGTGAATGCTTACGAGGACGCGTCTGATGAGGAGTATGACGAAGACTTTGAATAGCAATCAATTGAAACCCCAGTGAATCCGGTCCGGGAGGAGCCTGTGCTGGTCCGGAACCGGAACGCGCCGCGGCAGGAGGCCGAGGCATCCACAAGCTCATCGAGGAAGAATTAAGGTTTGTACTTCTAGCTCCCTCTCCTTGTAAACAAACGGGTCGCCTTGTATTTATCGTATTCCCTTTTCTGATGTTCGGATCTTTTCTCATGATGATTGAATCGTCTTTCTTGCTTTAGGGGGATGAAGAGTAAGACTTGAGAAGTGGTGATGACCATGGTCGTGTGATGAAGCATGCTGTTGGTCAAGTGAAGTCTTATGGGCGTGTTTTGGAGGAAGGCTGCACTTCTGATGTCCAGCAGAGGACTACCCTATTTAGTAACGTGATTATGATAATCATAGCTATATAAGCTATTATTAAGCGGCTCTGCTACGGGAGTCTTGAACTAGTCTGTCAAGTTTTTCGGTCTGTTGCTACAGCTGAAGCTATGTTTTTTATCTTTCGAACCGTAGTTGTGATGCTATATTTGCATGTGCTATCTGATAGACAACTGTGTGATCAGTGCGCCATCATATTCTAAATAAACCTGTGTTATGCCTACATGTGTTAAATCTTCTATCACAATATTACTGCCCAATTTGTATCTGCTTTTCCAGTGCATATGCTGCTTTAAATTGCGATGCATTGTTAGCCTACAGATGCTCTGCATCGACGGTGAGCAGTTCGCTCTTGTCAGGAGGTTTATTCGGTTGGGCTCGTGAATCTTGTGTGTGCCTTCCAAAGATCATTGTACTGTCTCAGATTTGCTCCAGAGGCTTTAAAACACAGTTTCAGTTGTTTGGCATGGGAACTCAGATGTTCATAAGTCAGATTCTTCTTCCTAAAAATTCTATCAGCCGAACTGAAAGTTTTGTCTTTCTGCTGGATATTGAGAAGCCTTGAATTAAATGTGCTGATAAGTAGGAGCCATATTTTCATTTGTGGTGTGCTTTCTTCACAATTGAAGGGCTATTCTTACAACTGAAGAGGATTAAATTTTTCGACCAATGGTTCACTTGAACAAATGCCTAATGTGCTCTGTTGTGGTACTGCCTGAACTTTGGTTGACAGAAGACTTGGTCTGACAAGCTGCTGTTGCTTGTTCACAATTTCTAATTATATCCTTGCAGGATTCATTTAAGAAGCCTGTTTGTCGTAATTTTCCTAGTCTTGTACACCTGTACTACGTACTTGATCTGCAAAATGTGCCAGTCCACCTCCAAGCCATTTCATGCGGTGAAACAGGGGATTTGTACTTTTGTGGCAACTAGTGTATCCGTTTACATGTATTTGTATGTACATGATGTACCCCATATTAATTGACTTGTGTATACTTCATTGTCCTGTGTTTCGAAGTTCCTAACTTGATTTTCTGTGTTGAGTTTTGGTCCAGGAATATAGCGTCAACTAGTTCAAGTATTGTCTCCCTACCCATGCCATCATTTCAACTACTACGTACCAGATGTTGCAGATCTTTTGGCTTCCCCTTCTGCCCCGCCAAGAGGTTCTGCTGCTATGGTCGGAAGCTCATCAAGGAAAATACTTTGTTTCAAATTATAGGACGTTTTGGTAGGCTAAAATAGCCTACTAAAACGTCTTATAATCATGGTGCTACCCGAATGATGCTGCGAGCACATTAGTTCCACCACAGCTTACTGGAAGGTTAGTCCTATTTTCAGCTACTTCACAACATTCGGCATACAATCGAGCGATCTGGCATACAGTGTATGTCAGTATTTGATGATGTCCCTGAACAATGTTTTCCCAATTGGTTTTGACAGGAGTAGCGTGGTTACTGAAGATATGGGCAAATTGTTAGCGTTTAATAGCACTTTATTAACCTCAATCTGAATTCTAGTGACATATGCATTGGGCTGCATGATTGGCGGACAATGCAGTTGTGATCTGGTCTGTGGAAAGGGTGTCCTAACTCAAGAGATACAACAGGCTCTTTTGGCCTTCACCTGAGTTTTGCCGCAAGAGTAGTACATTCTCTGCTGTTGAAAGCGTGTAACTCTTTCGGGACAATAAGTTGACGTCGTACTCCGTAAGGTGAACGTGTTGTGTTAAAGATCTTTTGGTTAATCAATAGTGAGTGAATGGATTGACAAGAGAATGTATCCTTTCTTCCCAAGTGCAGATGTGTGATAATCTTTGCTCATTCATACAGTCTGTCGCCGTACAGATGCCAAAATCCTTCACGGAACATGGATGCCTTGAGCCGAAATCAAGATACAGAGCGTAGGATTGGCGACTTGGACGGCAAAATCAACAAAACCAGTCAGCTCCTCTGTGATAACGAACATGAAGGAGTTGTATGGCAACGAAGCCCACGACCAGCCTACTCAAACCCCGTGTGGAACTACCTAATAAAACAATAAGAGGCAGTCGCCGCAGCCGCCTCCTCAGTCCCTTTTTCCACTCACTAGTCACTTCCATGAAGGTGATATTTTTATCACCCTCTCTTTGATCTATTCGGTGTCCACCATCTATTTGAAGGAATATCCTAATGCTGCCAAATTGGGATAGAGTGAGACGACCCAGATATTTTGTTTAAGATGAATTGGGTTATATAAAATGAGAACAATATTCATGTAAGGTTGGTGTGGTATACTGTTGGATAATTAGGCACAATTTTCATGATTAATTTCAGAATATTAAACATGACAAAATCAGCTAGTAGCACATGTAACTCGAACATACTAGATGTACTAAACAACAAGATGAACGAAAACAAGAAGCAGCTAAACATGTACTCGCGGAACATGGTGAATAATCAGGCAACAGCACGTCGCACGTACCGTTCGATTGCAGAAGTAGTCGCAGCAGTAACCTTGGGAAAGATTGATCGAAGCAGACGGCGGCGAAGACGACGATAGGCAGCACTGCCCGACTTGGATAGAAGACGACCCGTGATGAAGAACTCGAGCAGTCACGCAGAGCGCTTTTCAAAAACCTTATTCGCCCTCTCCCATACAGGATCGCAAAGACGAGTGGTTCCGGAGACCTGCTCTCCCGTCCGCCGGTGCAAGCCAGCAAGCGGAATGGAGTAGGCTACGATGGCGGCGCAAGCAGAGAGGTTGGCAAAACCCTAGATTGGATTCGGTGTGTTCGTGGTGGAAGCCGCACATGCGTTTATATAGAGCGGCTCGGGAAACCCGCACAGGGCACGCCGTGGACCAAGCCCACGTTGCGCACGTTCGGGTCGGTTACAGACATCGGCGAGATTCCCACAACCCGCGGCGCGCGCGCGTTGTGACGAGACGAGCGGGCGGGCGGGCGGACGAGCGGCAGCGTCGTCAGAGGAGGAGCGCGCGTGTAGTTCTCCTCTTCTCAGTCACTTTACTAAGTGGTGAACCATTCCACCTTATAAGGTGGTCTAACTCTCCTCCAACTTTCCATGTGGAACTAAACTTTAGCTCCCACTCTACTCGCATGTGAGCTGCCACCAATTTGGACCAAATCATACATGGGTTTTGAGATTTAGGGAAAATCTGAAATCATATATGGGCTTATATAGATTAACCCACTATTTCTAACAATCCTCCACCATACCTCAAATGCCCATTTGAAGATTTGTCAATCCTCGCTACTTATTTATATACCAGTATTTCAGCAGAGACTGTTAAGTTGAACTTCCGCCTAGAATCTTGAGCTACGTCCATCAGCAACTTGAACAATGGACGAACCTTGAATTGCAAGTTTGGTGCCAATAGATTTCACTCAAAATCATAACTAGTACCTGGCTGCCAATAGCCTATCCCGTGGGTTGAAGCATATGCGTCATACTTCCTGGTCTCTTTATGAGTTTACTAGAGACCACCCAAGTCTCATAGACTGCGATGTTTACAGTCGAGCTCATATAGGTGTGTTCTTTCAAGAATGCCCTGTAGGACGACATTTTTGCTAGTTATAACCAACAGACACATTAATGCATGTTGCCAACCTGCCTTACAGATTTTGAGAGTCATGCATCTTCACCTAGAGAGGGTTACAAAAATACTCTCCTCGATCAAACAACTAGCTTGTTCTTCCCAGATCCAATTCACGGGATCTTCGATCACATAGGTGGGGATACCACTATGGTGTGACATCCATGGGTCTCAACCCCATCTCCCTCGATGCATTTTCTATCACAATTCGTGATAGTCCCTTTGTAAAGGGATCTGCCAGGTTCTTATCTGTTTGAATATATGTAACAGTTATTACTCCGGAGTTTCTCAATTTTCTGACAGATTTTAAACGTCTCTTGACATGTCTTGATGACTTCGCGTTATCCTTAGAATTGTTCACTTTGACAATAACAGTTTGGTTGTCACAATTCAAAAGGATTGTCGGCACAGGTTTTTCAACCACAGGCAAGTCCATCAAGAGTTCACGCAACCATTCTGACTCAACAGTGGTTATGTCTAAAGCAGTTAGTTCTGCTTCCATAGTTGACCTCGTCAATATGGTCTGTCTACGAGATCTCCATGACACTACGTCACCTCTAAGGGTAAACACATGCCTGCTTGTGGCGTAGAGTTCATCAACATCAGAGATCCAGTTCGAATCACTATATCATTCAAGCACAGCAGGGTGCCCTGAATAGTGAATCCCATAGCTCATTGTACCACATAGATAGCGCATGACCCTTTCAAGTGCATGCCAATGATCAGTACCCGGGTTAGACATGAACCTACTCAACTTGCTCACAGCAAAAGAGTATCGGGTCTTATAGCACTTGCTAAGTACATGAGAGAACCAACAATTTATGAATATTTCAACTAGTCTGTTGGTTCCTTCCTATTCTTTCGCAAAGTCAAACTAGGATCATAAGGTGTTGGAGAAGTCTTGCCATCAATAAAGCCAAAATGGCTCAAGACCTTCTCAACATAATGAGATTGTGTTAAAGTAATCCCATTCTCGTTCTTAATAAGCTTGATGTTCAGAATCACATCAGGCTCTCCTAGATCTTTCATGTCAAAACTCTTTGACAGGAAAGCCTTAACTTCATTTATTACATTCATGTTTGTACCAAAGATCAGAATATCATCCATGTACAGACATAATATAACACTATCGCCCCCACCATGGCGATAGTACACACACATATCAGCCTCATTGATGACAAAGCCAGCAGAAAGTAGGGTTATGTCAAACTTCTCATGCATTGCTTAGGTGCTTGTTTCAGGCCACATAAAGATTTTAACAACTTGCACACCTTTGTCTCTTCACCTTTTACCACAAACCCATCCGGCTGATCCATATAGATCTCCTCTTCCAACTCTCCATTAAGGAAAGTTGTCTTCACATCCATTTGATGAACGAGAAGACCATAAGAGGAAGCTAGGGACAGGTGAATAGGTGTCAAAGTAATCTTCGCCTTCTTTCTGTGTGTAGCCCTTTGCTACAAGTCGCGCCTTGTACTTCTCAATAGTACCATCAGGCTTTAGCTTCTTCTTGAACACCCACTTATAGCCCACAAGTTTACAACCATAGGGATGTTCTGATAATTCCCAAGTTCCATTAGAAAGAATCGAGTCCATCTCATTTTGGACAGCTTCTTTCCAATTATCTACATCAGGAGATGCATATGCCTCTGAAATGGATCTGGGAGTATCATCCACAAGGAACACGATGAAATCATTACCAAAGGATTTTGCAATCCTCTATCTCTTACTCCTCGTGGGAGGTTCATCGTCATCCTTCTCTAGGACTTCCTCATGTGGTTGTTCAAAATTCTCAATAGATGCACTAGATTCAGGAAGTATTTCAAAAGAAATTCTAGCAGTGCTATGCATATCTTTCATAGGAAACATATTCTCAAAGAATGTTGCATCACGAGATTCCATTATAGTATCAGCATGCATATCAGGAACCTTAGACTTAACCACTAGAAATCTATAGCCTATACTCCGCGGAGCATATCCTAGAAAGATACAATCCACTGTCTTAGGTCCAAGTTTGCATTTCTTGGGAATCGGTATGTTGACCTTAGCCAAACACCCCCAAGTGCGCAAATACGCAAGTGATGGTTTTCTCCCAGCCCACTCCTCATAAGGGGTATTTTCTTTATTCTTGTTAGGAACTCTATTTAGGACATGACATGAAGTCAACAAAGCCTCCCCCCACCATGCCTTTGATAAACCAGCAGTGGCTAGCATGGAATTCACCAAGTCAGTCAGCCTGCAGTTTTTCCTCTCGGCAATCCCGTTTGATTGGGGTGAGTAGGGAGGCGTCCTCTTATGAATAATGTCATGTTCCTCACAGAACTCGTCAAAGATTTTGGGAAAATATTCACCACCACGATCCGACCTAAGACGTTTGATCTTTCTCTCTAGTTCGGCTTTATAAACTTTGAAGTAGTCTAAAGCTTCATCTTTAGTGCGCAATAAATAAACATAGCAGTATCTAGTCGCATCATCAATCAATGTCATGAAATATCTCTTTTCACCTTTTGTCAACACACCATTCATCTCGCATAGATCAGAATGTATGAGTTCTAGAGGTGCCAAGTTTCTCTCCTCAGTAGCTTTGTGAGGTTTTCGAGGTTGTTTTGATTGCACACAACTATGGCACTTAGAACCTTTGGCAATAGTGAAATTCGGAATTAAACTCATGCTGGACATCCGAGACATCAAACCAAAATTAATGTGACATAAACGAGAATGCCAAACACTGGTACAATCATTAACATCACCATAAATATGATTCACGGATTTATTACAAAACTCTGAAAGAGAGAAATGGAACAAGCCTCCAAACTCATAACCTTTACTGGTAAATTGTCTATGTTTAGAAACAACGACTTTATTAGACTCTAACACAACCTTGAACCCATCTCTGCATAGAAGGGAGCCACTAACGAGATTCTTGTTCATAGTAGGGATATGCTGCATGTTCCTCAGCTGCACGATTTTTCCGGAAGTAAACTTCAGATCCACCGTGCCAACACCACGAACAGAAGCATGTGATCTATTCCCCATTAGGACAAAAGAATCCCGTGCGACCTGATAAGAAGTGAAGATAGAGATGTCAGCACACACATGAACATTAGCACCCGTATCAATCCACCAACATGGTGATTTTAACACTGAAAGAACAGTAAATAAATTACCATATCCATCCGTGTTGCTAGCGGTCACGATGTTGACAGTCTTTCCACTTTTCCCTCTACGATCTGCATGTTCTGGGCAGTCCTTAAAAAAGTGTCTGAGCTCTCCACAGGTAAAGCAGCCTAGCTTACCTGATACGCTTTGCATGGACATGCAGTCATGATTGATTCAGATGATGTCATTGTGACCTAGTCCGGGACGAGGGAATTCATAATTCCATAGATAGATCATGCTCACTTTTCTGGCATTTGCTTGCTGCCTATTTCTTTGATTTTCATGTTCCTGCTACTATAGTATATGCGCTCTGTTGTTGAAAGCATGTATTGGACAATTAGATGGTGTTCTACCTATATATGTTCTTTATATTTTCGGTAGTATTTAAAGTGGATAGATTATTGAGAGAATCAAATATACATGCTCACGTCTTCTGTGTACACTAGTGCGGCTTCCAGCCCTATGTTGTGCATGGTAGTGTCAATCTTTTCTCATGTTTGAATTTTTTTTAGAGGGATGAAGAGTCACTTGAGAACTGGTGATCACCATGGTCATGCACTACAGGAAAGGAACATGCCGACGGCCAGCTGCTACGCCGACAACTATTTGTCGGGGCCATTGGCATAGGCCCCGAGATGGGAAGCCGAGCAAACCGGCTGTCGGTATAGGCAACGGTGGGCCGACGGCAACCATCAGTGTAGCACGGGCCGTCGGCGCAGGGGCTTGGCTGTGATGGCAATGTGACGGCGTCAGACCTATGCTGACGGCTAAGCCCTCGTCCTAGGTTTCGCACCTACGCCGTCGACATAACTCTTTTCTCTTTTACCATATTAATCCTAGAAAAATCATAACTAAATCATTCTAATTCATAAAAATACAAATAATATATCAAAATTTGTAGAAAAATAAGATCTATCTATCTACATTCAAATATTACATATTTGTGTTGAATAAATTTTAAGTAAAACATTACATAGTTTGAAACGAGCATAGAAAATTCAAAAACGATCCAAACAATATAAAACATTCGCGTGGTGTCATATATGTTACATATTTGCAAGGAAAAGTATAAAACTTGGAATATTGCAAATATCTCAAGAAAAACCTTCTAAAAAATGAGTTATCATGTTTGAGGTTTCATGACTTTCAGGCCAGATGACCAATGTTATGGCTAGAATCGTGGTATAGTTTGTGATAATATGGCCATATTATACACACATGTGTATCTCGGGCAAACAATATTGTAGGAGGAAGTTTTTCTTTTCATCGCACTAAAAAGCCATTTTTTATTTTCCGAGTGCCAAAAACGAGGTGTTTTGTGAAGTAACCACCAAATGAAAGTTTCAAAATGTTACCACTCCATTTTTAAAAATACCAGACCACCTTCCATGGCTAATTTCCCAACCGAGGTATCTTAAACATTTCCATCTATCCCACATAAAAACGACAAATTTCTACCGAATCTGTAGGAAGTGAGTCAGATTTGGACTACAGGTACATGATCTAATGCTCATGATTTTTTATAAAAATCATTTTTAGGTTTAAAATATGCTATTTCATCAAATATCCACTACAGGTTTAGCGAGGCTCAGCCTCGATCTAAGAATCTTCATGCCCGTCGTTTTGATTATAATTTAAAAAGGCATAAGAAATTCAAAAACGATCCAAACAATGTAAAACCTTCCTGTGGTGTCATATATGTGACATATTTTCAAGAAAAAATATCAAACTTTGAATATTGCAAATATCTCAAAAAAAACCTCCTCAGAAATGAGCTGTCATGTTTGAGGTTTCATGGCTTTCAGACCAGACGACCATTGTTATGGCTAGAATCTTGGCATAGTTTGTGATAATATGCACGCATTATGCACACATGTGCATACCGGGATGGTGAACAATATTACAGGAGGAAGTTTTCTTTTCCTCGCATCAAAAAACCATTTTCCATTTTTTTTCGAGTGCCAAAAATGGGATGTTTTGTGAAGCGACCACCAAATAAAAGTTTATTTGATGCAACGTTAAATAGACATGATGAATGATTAAAAAGATGATAGAGTTATCATATTTAGATTCCTCTCATTTTTCTGATCGACTTAGATATATTATTTGTCAAATTATGATTTATGGATTTATAGATATGTATTATTCAATATGATAGTATTATCATATTATACTATTATGATTTATAATAGGATTGATATGATACTATTATCAGCAATGTCTAATTTCTTTCTCGAAAGCTCATTCGGAAGGAACAGAGAAGTTAAGCTTGCTCGGGCTGGACTAGTGTGAGGATGAGTGACCGATCGAAAAGTTTGATCCCGAGTACAATTTGACTTGAGATAAACGTGCTTAGAGTTAAAATGTATCCTGTGAGATTAACAAGTCAAATAATTAAAAAAAATCTGAAGAAAATTTGTATTTTTTTGAATAAAAACTAACATCGGCGTATCCAAACTGCCGTTAGCCATCTAGGTGGGGTCCATCTGGACTACGCGGCATAGACCTACGCCGACGGCTTCCTCTTGGTGTACCTTGTGTTTCCTGTAGTGGTGTGATGAAGCATGGTGCTTGTCAAGTGAATTCTTATGGGCGTGATTTGGAGGAAGGCTACATTTCTGATATCCATCAGAAGACTATCCTACTATCCTATTTAGTACCGTCATTATTAGTAATAATAATCATAGCTATATAAGCTATTACCAAGCATCTCTTCTATGGGAGAGTTGAACTAGTCTGTTGAGTTTGTGGGTCTATGTTGCTGCAGCTGAAGCTATCCCCTTATCTTTTGAACCGTACTTGTGATGCTACATTTGCATGTGCTATGTGATAGACGCAATTGTGTGATCAGTGCGCCATCATTTTTTAAATAAACCTGTGATATGTCAACATTTTTTGGAAATGGCGTGTTATGTCTACATGTGTGTTAAATCATCCATCGCCCCAATTTGTTTTTGTATCAGACGAACTGAAAGTTTTGTATATTTGGTAGATATTGAAAAGCTCTGAATTAAATGCGCTGATAAGCCTGGCCTGAGAATGGTATCAGAGACCTGTATTACAGAAGTATATTGGCACATATGTCTTCGCATGATCCACGAACTACTGTTAAAATCCAAGCGACAGAAACAACATCCCTCTCGCCCCCGCGTCGTCCTCCCAGGGCGACACGGGCGGCTCACCCCCAACCCCTAGATCCTTACTCCCTCCTCCTTCCCCTTACCCCTCCCCCCGGAGGAAGCTGCAGGGCAAAGCCCACGCAGTGGACGGGTGGCGGCGGGGATTCGTCTACCTCGTCGCGGCGGAGAAGCGCAGGTTCTCATGCGGCGGGTGGTGGTGGTGCTCGGCCATGCACGGCGGCACGGCGGCGTGGCCAGGCTGCCTGCGCAGCGGCGCTTGCCTGTAGGAGTGGAGGTTGATGAAGGGAGCGGCGTCTTCTGCAGCGGCGGCGGGGCCCAACCGGGCCCGATCTAGGCCCAACAGGGCCTGACCTGGGCTGCGCGTCAGGCTGGATGGCTGGGGCAATGGGGCGAGCGGCGACTCCTAGTCCGCGCGTCTTTGTTGGGTCGCGGCGACCGGATCCAAGGCAGCAGAGCCCTAGCGCCCTGTTCTGCTCGGCCAGATCTCGTGGCGTCTGCGCTCGTGCGGGCCTAGATGGGCTCGTGCAGGCCTGCCCCCAGGTCGCGCCGGCTTGGCCCTTTGCGGAGGGTTGGCTCCCTTGATGGTCCTCCTCCGGCGGCGGTGGTGGCCGGAGCCGTTGCTCCGGTGGTGGCAGTGGCCCAGTTTGCCTGGACCAGACTATCTCGGTCTCGTTCCTGGTGAGCTTTGGGCAGTTGTTGTGGTGGCATAGTGGACTCCATTCTCCTCCATCGGCAACCGACTGCTCCCTGCGACGGCGGTTCAAGCCGGCAACCTTCTTCGTCTCGCTAGGGAGGCGGTCATGGACCGGGTGAAAACCTAGCTCGGTGATTCCAATGCTGATCATAGTGACGCCTGAGGGTGCCATTCCCTTCCTTGGAGGTGTGATCATGGGCCTGACCGTTCTTTCCCTCGTGCCAGGGGAAACCCTAGGTCTGCTTTGTCGGACCGGGCAGCGGCGGCACATCCACGTCGTTTTCCTTCATGAAGGCGCTGCTTAGGTGCGAGGGGTGTCCCCAATGTGGCATTCGGAGATGGTGGCCTCGCTGGTGTTGGCTGCTGCTCATGGTGTGAGTCTTCGAGGCGCAATGTACATCGTCGCCAATATGCTCTAGTCGACTCCATCCTAAGTTCTACCAGACCCTGCCACTCGCTCGCATTGGTGGTGCGTTGGCCTGATGCAACTTTGGTGTTTGGTCGTGCCTTAGTGGTGTTTGGTGTTGGTTGTGACGCGGTCCGGAGGCTTGGTGCCCGAATTCTTGCCAGCTTGGGTTGAGCTAGGTGTGCTTGTCGTCGTTGTTGTAGAAGGGTGTTGTAAGCCAAATGGCGTTTGTGGTGTTGTAGCCTTCTATGGCGTTTCTTGTCAACTTAATATAAAGACACGCACTCCGTTGTGGGTTCTCGAAAAAAATCCAAGCGAAGGATTGATGACTTGGCTGGTGAAAACCACGATGCCGGTGATTTTTTCCTTAGTAAAGTATGTACATCAAGGGGCAGTTGGCGATGAAGTCAACCGGGGCTAGCGTGCCCGTAATGAACTAGTTCAAACGTCGAATTGACTGTGGTCGTCCTTCCTCGTCCATTTCCACAAAGGACTGGTAGATGTTGGGCATGACAAACCACACACCCTTCGGTGACGCCACCGTTACGATTCTTCTAGCATCTCAAGGAAGTCTCGACAACGATACAACAAGGGCATGTCGTGGCCTTGCGGTGAACCCGTCGCCTCTGTCTTGCACGATATGGTGAACTTGGGCACCTTGCTCCTGAGATCCCTAGATCCCGCCTTTAGCAGCTCCGAGCTGGAGGCCATTTTCTAGAGCATGCTTTGCAGGAGTACATGGCGAGTCGGTATCACCAATATTTTTCATTGACGCTGCACGAGTACACGAGAGCGAGAACCTTCTAGTCTTAAAAAAACGTTGACCACTGGGAAATGATTCCTTGTTGGCTCTATAAGTTGTTAGATTTGGGGGTGAGACCTCTCCGTGAAGCACGAATAGCACCCCGAGCGGTCCGTACAGTTACACGAACTTGAACCCGGGTGGACAGGTTACATACTCTGAACTCTTGCCACCGAGCCATCACCCAGTTCTCAGGAACTTCTAATCTTGGTACCATGCGATGTACAATCTCTCGTTGTTAGCTCGACATGAACAATACACGGACTTCACCATCATTGGGCAGGTACAAGGTTCCGGCTAGCGTGAGGCAGCTAAATCGCAGAGGTGCAATCTTATAGTATTGCTCTACCAGTGCACCCGACGTCTCATATTCCAACATGCTCTCAGACTACCACCTATTTGACGACATAAATTGAGGACGCCAACAACACAAAACATTGTGATGGACTGAGATGACCGGAGCTATTCCGTTTCCGATTAAGTGGTATATATATAGGAGGAGAACATTATTCATGTATATATGGTTGGTGTGATATGGACGACGAAAACATTTAAGAGGAGTTTGGCGGGTGTAGTAATCTTCACGTATAGAAATTCTTTACGTGGAACATAACACATCAACCGGCCACTTGATTATTTGTTTTCCCAAATTCGCACTATAGTTAGGCGTTCATGAGACAAAGATAAGAACATGAATCAATATTTCGAGTTAATTGGGTCATGTTGTGGCGCTAAGTGTGTGGCCTAATTAGTATGCATGCCTGTAATAAAGACAAGTAAACATAATTAGAAATCACAATAATGAAAAAGAAACACCTGCAAATACCTATCACTGTCAATTCAATTTTATAGTCTGCTTAAGAGTTTTGGGAAAAATATGCAATTGCTAGTAAATAGTCCGTGAAAACATATAACATGATGGATCTAGAGATCCAAATCACATAGAAAGCGATATAGCATCCGAATACGGATAAGAATACAAATGGGACTAAGAGTCTTGAAAAATAACCAATAGTGTCTATAACCTTGCCCAGGTCGAGCCAGAATGGTAACCTTAATAATGTCGCCAATCTCATACATGTCCAAGTGGGGCCAACGGTTACTGACACAAGGAAGGAAAAGCGAACGAGGGGACTACATGGTATGGTGGACTTAGCGGTAGCAAATCATGCTTTAAAAACCTATTGAGACACGAAACAACTTTCGCCTACTAGGGAGGGATAAAAGAGCCGTATTCAAAAATCAACTTGATACTAACACCAAACACAACCTAGCCAAAGCATTACCCTTATCGCATAACCACTAGGGAGCAATACGAGAGAAACTCAGACAAATGACAATTTTATTAAATCATTGTGGTAATTGCGCTACTTACTAGTCATATCAAATTTAAATTTATAGTACTATTTTAGTGTAATTTGTCTATAATCGAGAAATTGTGCTCCAAGTCGTCCATAATCACAGACATAGCTTTTCGAACAGATTTACCTTGCAGGGTGCACCAAATTACCCATATACGCACAATGAACCTCAGAAGAAGCAAACGAATAAAATGCAATGAGGTATCATGGCACGACCCTTCCAAGTACCAAAGAATGGTTTAGTAGGGCACCCCACCAAGCTAACCCTAACGAAGTCGGACGAGTTCCGAAAACAGACCCATAGGTTGAGCGATCGCCTAAGAGATCAGAAGCCATAACTATAACCCTCGAAATAACGACCCACTTTCTAAACAGTACAAAATAATAAACGCTCATCGAGCAACATGGCATAACATGGCATACATATAAAATATAAAGAAAACCCCAAACTAGTTTGTGGCCCCTAAAACAAATTTCATAACAAGGTCAAGCCGGGGGGAATCCCAGGAAATCTCCCGCAAGGATTTATCACGCTCAGTCTTGGAACATGTATTAAGTACTCGTCTCCTATGTAACACAAGTGAGCGGGATAAAAACAAATCTCAGTAATTGATCACTGATGGGACATGGCGATTTGGCTCCCAGGTCTAAATGCTCCTATTACGAAAAATGCATTTTATTTGAATTTCAAAATGTTGAAAATTTCCGAAACAAAATCCTAGGTGTGCATCCGGACTTGATAAGTCCTCACACGAAGTTTTGCGGTGAGAAGATATTTTTTGAGATATGTACAAAAAAGACAAAAAAATGTCTTGTGGAAAACTATTTTCCAACACCAAAAATTATCTTTTTTATACAACCCACATAAAATATCTTTTTTTCGTGAAACTTGGTGTACGAACATAGAATGTCAACATGTACAACCGGATATTTTTTATCGAAATTTTCAACATTTTGATGTGTATCTTTTTGACAGTGGGTGCATCTACACCTAGGAGCCAAAGTGGATTTCCTCTCACTGATGCCTCTTTATTTAATTTATCTACTCCCATAGCTACAGTAAGTAGAACCATGATTAACTCCAACATGAAGCATGTGATAACTCCACAATGCCAGCATAGTTCGACAACTCGAATAACCACCTGAGCAAGCAACTAGGCCTCACAAGGCCAACTATCTACCAAAACAGTAGGTAATAGAAAGTGAACAAGAAATTTTAGGCTGCATAGAGTAATAATGGTATGGAAACTAAAGTATCTAAAAAGGGTACCAATATAGAGAGAAGCAAAGCAGTAAAATAAAATAGTTAGCAAAATATGAGTGACCACCTATGAAACATTGTCGAAGATACACATCCGAAGAACTTGTCATAGCTCGCATCAACTCAAGATCCTATCCAGCGAAGAAACAAGGCATTAGAAAAAACATCGGATATAATATGTAATATTACGACAAAAGATCTGGCATGATCACGATATGATGCATGAAAAATTAAATGATGCATGCCATGTTAGAATGATGTCATATGTATAATATATTGATGGTACAACAATGGTGAAGCATTGCCAACATTAAATAATTAAATCACAATTTTATTTTTCATGTTTTAGTTGATAAACCTTGTAGTAAAATATTTAAAATAGATGATGCATGATGCAACATATGATATGGATGTCATATTTGGGTTCCTCTCGTTCTTTGATTGACCTAGACATATTATTTGTCGAATTCCACGGATCAAATGATACTCCCTCCATCTCAAAATATAAGGCATCTAAGGATTGGTTCAAAGTTAAATCTTACCAAGTTTGACCATATATTTACGAAAAATATATCTACACCTACAATATTGAATTTATATATTAAGAAGATATAATTTATGGTGAATCTATTGATATTGATTCAGTATTGTAAATATTTAAAATTTTCTGTATAATCTCAGTCAAACATAGAAAATATTGAGTTTTGACAATCCTTATGCGCCTTATATTTTGGGATGAAGGGAGTATTAAATAAACCTGGTCTAATGGAAAAATGGAATTTTGGTTATTTCTTTGAATATTTAAAATATTCAAATGAGAACAAATAGAAATTTGGATTTTATATTAAATTTAAACCAAGTTTTTTTCAATTTTTTTAATTTGAATTATTATTCAAAAGTTACCGATTATTGAATATTATACAATAAAAAATAAAATATTAATATTCAATTTTGAATTTAGATTATAAATTTTAATTTCTCAAATTATTTCAAACATATTTCATATATATTCTATATTCAAATTATTATTTAATAAAAATATTAATTTTACTAAATTTAGGGACTTATATTAAATAAAAGGACATATTGGTGATTTGAAAGGACCCTGAGTGCTTGATACATTGCAAATGTATCTATAATTTTTGATGTTCCATGCTTGGTTTTATCCACTTTCTTGTGTTTCGTTTCAACTTTGGAGTACTTTTATTATGATTTCTTGGACTAACCTATTAACAAGAGCCACAGTGCCAACTGCCTGTTTTCTGCTGTTTTTAGTTCTAGGAAAGTCAGAAAATGAATATTCTCGGAATTGGACGGGACAAAAGCCAAAGTGCCTATTTTTCCGGAAGGGATCAAGTGCCAGAATACGAGACGGAGAAGGGCTGGGGGCCGGCGACACCACCTGGCCGCGCGGCCAGGCCTGGCCCGGGCCAGGGGGTGGTCTGGCCGCCCCCAGCACCCCCTCGGCCTCTCCTTCCGCCTATAAGTTGCCCTTGGGACGAAAACCCTAGGGACCCGATCAAAAATCCATGAAAGAGTCTGTAGCCGTCGTCATCTCTATCCCTAGATCGAGGGGGGTCCGAAGCTCTTCCCGGCACCCTGCCGGAGAGGGGAATTCACCCTAGAGGCCTTCTTCATCACCATGCAAGCCTCCGGTGTGATGCGTGAGTAGTTCATCCTTGGACTACGGATCCATGTAGTAGCTAGATGGCTGGTTTCTCCTCCTTTGTGCTTTCATGTTTAGATCTTATGAGCTCCGTTCATGATCAAGATCATCTATTTGTAATTCATACATGTTGTGTTTGCGGGGATCCGATGGATATTGAGATGCTATTTCAGATTGATTTTTGATTCTATCATGTCTTTGTTATTTGAGATCTTGCATGCTTTCCGTTGTTAGTAGCTATCTTGGCCAAGTAGATGCTAGCAACTCCAAAAGTTAGTATTTATGCTCGATAGTGGGTTCATGCCTCTAGTAATCTAGGGAAGTGACAGAAATCTCTAAGGTACTAGATGTGTTGTTGCTACTAGGGAGAAAACAACAATCCTTTGTTCATAGAACAATTGTATTGTTTACCTTACACGCAGTTCGTAGAGCAATAATCGGTTGCTTGCAACTTAATACTGGAGGGGGTTCGGATGATAACCTGAAGGTGGATTATTAGTCATAGATGCAGTTGGATGGCGGTCTATGTATTATGTTGTATTGCCCAATCAAGTCTCAAAGGAGTCAAGATGATTAGTATATGCATGTATTGCTTTCTCGGTGTTTGTCAATTGCCCCGCTGTAATTTGTTCACCCAGCATGTTATCTATCTAAGGAGAGCCACCTCTAGTGAACTATGGATGCCGATCCTTTTCTTTACATACAATCTACAATCTTTTACTGCTTTGTGTTTACTTTCTACAAATTTTTACTTCTTTCCATTCGATACGTTTAATCCTTTGTTTTCCGCAAAACACGGTGAGATTGACAACATCATCGCAAGTTGGGGACAAAGTTCTGTGGTTGTGTTGTGCAGGTCTCCACGTTGCTACTAGCACCGGTAGTGCGCCCTGCCAAGGCTTAGCTAGTAACACCTTTGAGGTGTTTCCTTGCTCCTACTGGTTCGATTAAACTTGGGTTTCATAACTGAGGGAAACTTGCTGCTGTGCTCATCATACCTTCCTCTTGGGGTTCCCAACAAGCTCTACATCAACACCACGCACCAAGCACTTTTCTAGGCGCCGTGTATTGAGCCATTAGTGCTTGATTAGTACTTTCCTATAGAAATATTTTCCTCCTAGTGCTAGACATGCTATTTTGTAGGAACTTTTTGATTTTAAACAAGGAGAAAAAGAGGTATTGCCTGAATCTTGGGCAAGGTTTTGTGCTTTGATTCATGCACAAGCTGGAAGTCCATTACCTAAGAATGACCTTCTTGATATATTTTATAATGGACTAACCGAAGAATCTTGGACATACCTAGATAGTTGTGCTGATTGTGTTTTCAGGAATAGGACTCCTAAGGAAGCTGAGGAATTAATGGCTAAAATAAGTAAGAACTATGAAGATTGGAATCCTCTTAAACAAGCTATACCTGAAGTAATTGTACCTGAACCATCTATTCTGGTGCTTATTCCAACATCAAAGAAGAGGGGAGTTATTGAATTAAATGATGAAGTGATTAAGGAAGCTAAGAAATGTCTTAAGGAGAAGGGAATTAAAGCTGTAGATGTCAAGAATTTACCTCCTATTGAAGAGTTATGTAAGCCTATTCCCTACTCATCCACTATTGAGGTACACTCTCTCCAACACTTTGATGAAGGTGATATCCCTTACTCTAAACCTCCTGATCAATGCTTAGAAGAATTCGATATCTTTATTGTTAAGCAAGATAATTTTAATAAAAGGGTGCAAAATCATCTAATGGAAAACACTAGAGCTATTGTTGAGTTGAAAGATATTGTGGAAAGAACCTCTAATGATGTTAAAATGATTGTTAAACACTTTCAAATGGTTCAAACGCAAATAGATCAACTCGTTAAAGTGCAAAACGACTTGCTAGTTAATGCTGCTAAAGAAAAACATGCTTATGAAATTAGAACTAGAAGTGGAGCTGCTACCCAGGATCCTCTATATCCTGAGGGGCATCCCAAAAGAATTGAGAAGGATTCTCAACAAGCTGAAAATAGTGGTTCTACTCGTAAGAAAAGGAAAAAGAAACATAAAAATATTGTAGAACCCTCTGAACCTGCTATAGATCCTAATAGTATATCTATCTCTGATGCTAAAACTGAAAGTGGTAATGAAGAAAATGAAGTTCCTAATGAAGAAAAAGTTGAAGAAGAACCTGAAAACCACACTAAGAATACTAAATACACCACAGAAGATTTTATTGCCAAGAAACATGGTAGTGAAAGAGAGCCTTGGGTCCAAAAACCAATGCCTTTCCCTGATAAGAAACACAAGTCAAAGGAATATGAACATTATAATAAGTTTTGTGAGTGGATGAAACCTTTATTCCTGCAAATTCCTTTAACTGATGCTATTAAATTGCCTCCTTACTCAAAGTATATGAAGGATATTGTCTCGAATAAAAGTAAGATCCCTAATGAAGA
This sequence comes from Avena sativa, assembly GCA_916181665.1. NCBI lineage: Eukaryota > Viridiplantae > Streptophyta > Magnoliopsida > Poales > Poaceae > Avena > Avena sativa. Next base: position 432,112,422 of record OV702296.1, read on the forward strand.
AATTTCTACTTTGCTTGCTAATTATTCCTTCAATGGTAAGGTTCCTAAGAAACTTAGAGACCCAGGGATTCCAACTATCCCTTGCTCTGTTAAGAATAGTTACGTTAGAATTGCTTTGTGTGATTTGGGAGCTGGAGTTAGTGTTATGCCTTTCTCTCTATATAAGAGGCTTCAACTTGAAAAATTAATACCAACTGATATATCTTTGCAAATGGCTGATAAATCTACCACTATTCCTGTGGGTATATGTGAGGATGTACCTGTTCAGGTGGCTCACAATTGCTTGATATTAACTGATTTTGTTGTGCTTGAAATGCCTAAAGATGATAATATGTCTATTATTCTTGGGAGACCTTTTCTTAATACTGCAGGAGCTATTATTAATTGTAATCAAGGAAAGGTGACTTTCAATGTTAATGACAAGGAACATACTGTCTATTTCCCCAAGAAGATTGAAAGGACTTATGGTTTGAATTCAATTGAACATGTTGAAGGCATTCAAGTTGGGGAAATATATTGTCCCATACCAAGAGAAAAATTTGAAACTATTATGATTGGGACCATTGCTATCAAGGATGAGGTAACATAATCATTAGTGGAATACAAAGTTTTGTCTCATATGCAATTGTTTTGGTAGCAAGACTTGATCAACCTTGTTAACAAAAGGATTCCATTAAACAAAACAATGTTTTCATTATGATTATCTCCGTTTATTTCTATCCTTTGCATTTTAGTTTTTGCTTTCGTCTAGTTTTCTTTTTGTTGTTAGTTGCTTGCTTGTTAGAGTGTCTTAGTGTTGGAATTATGCCCTAGAGGCAATAATAAAGATGTTATTATTATAATTCTTGTTCATGATAAAGTTTATATTCCATGCTACAATTGTATTAAGCGGAAACTTTAATACTTGTGTGGTTTGTGAACAACACCGTATCCCTAGTACGCCTCTATGGACTAGCTCATTGATCAATGATGGTTAAGGTTTCCTAACCATAGACATGAGTTGTCAATTGATAATGAGATCATATCACTAGAGAATGATGCGGTGGACAGACCCAAACTAAGCGAAGCAATTAGATCGTGTCATCGTGTTCGTCTTTGCGAAGTTTTTCCTATGTCAAATATTGTATTCCTTAGACCATGAGATAATACAACTCCCTGGTATCGGAAGAAAGCTTTGAGGTCATCAAACGTCATCCTATGAGAGGGTGATCATAAAGGTGTCTCTCAGGTGATCGGAAAGTATCTGTTGGGTTGTATGTATCGAGATGGGATTTGTCCCTCCCAAGTCGGAGAGATATACTTCAGGCCCACTCGGTAATCGATATCAACACCGCTTGCAAGCATGTGGTTAAGGAGTTAATCACAAAGTGATATTGGATTACGGAACGAGTAAAGTACTTGCTGTGAACGAGATTGAACTAGGTATGACGATACCGACGATCGAATCTCGGGCAAGTAAAATATCGCGAGACGAAGGGAATATATATATGGGATTGATTGAATCCTGGCATCGTGGTTCATCCGATATGATCATTGATGAATGTGTGGGAGTCAATATGGGTGCCCAGACCCCGCTGTTGATTATTGATAGAAGATCATGTCTGCATATTCTCGAACCCGCAGGGTCACACACTTAACGTGTCTCGACGCTAGGATAGATTGGATACTTGGTTTATGAATTTTTGTTCGGAGTCTCGGATGGGATCCGGGACATCACGAGAGGTTCCGGAATGGTCCGGAGAATAAGATTCGTATAAGGCAGTGCAGTTTTTGGAGTTCGGAATTGTTCCGGATTAATCGGTATTGTACCGGAAGCTTCTAGAACCTTCCGGAAGGGGGCCAACGTGGTCCCACCTTCCGGGAGGGGGCATGGGCCTATGAGGGAGTGTCCTGGCCGCATTGGGCCAGGGGCACAAGGCCCCATAGGGCCCAGCCGATCCTAGAGAGTTTAAATCGTTTAAACTAGAGATAAGATAAGATAGGATTTCTAGATAAGGGAGAGTTTAAATTGTTTAAACTAGAGATAGGCTTGGAGGAGAGGCTAGGGCTGGCCGCACCCCCCTCTATATATAGAGGGCTGGTGTGCCCCCTCTCATACCCCCCTTACAGCTTCCTCCAAACCCAGTTGCCCTGCTGCCCTTCCTCTCTCCCTCCCGACTGTTTGTAGGCGAAGCCCTGCGGCAGAAATTCTCCACCATATACACCACGCCGTCGTGCTGTAGATCCAATCTATCTCTCCACCATACTTGCTGGTCCGAGGAAGGAGGATACGTCGAGGTGCCGCACGTGTGCATCTCACGGAGGCACCGCCACTTGTGGTGCTAGATCGGATCGGATCGCGAGGAGGAGAAGCGAGTACGACTACATCACCCACGTTCCGACGAACGTTCCGCTGTGCGAATCTTCAAGGGTATGAAGATCTAATCCAATCTCTCTCGTTGTTTGCATCTCCTAGATTAGATCTTGGCTTTCCCTCTGTTCGCTTCCGTAGAAAATTTTGATTTACTATGCTGCGAAACCCTTCACTTAGAACTTCTGTAGTTCTAGTTTTGTTTTGTCCTTGCATCATGTTTCCAAAAGAAAAAAATCTGTCAGTCAAAAAATTCATTCTTCTATTTCTGAAAAATGCCCCAAAATAAAGTGTCTCGATTTTTTTTAGAAAATTCATATTAAATTTTTACGTGAAAAAGGGGCAGAGGAGTACTTGGGAGGTACCAGGGGGGCCACCAGGCAGGCACACCACATGGTGGCGCGGCCAGCCTTGGGTGGCGCCATGCCCTGGTGTGGGCCACCCCTGGCCCCCCACTAACTCTCTCACCTTCCACTTTCTTCTCTCTCCCGAGTAAGCTCCAGTTCATTGCTCAAAATCGTGTTCTTGCTGTGCTTGCTCTCGATTTTTTTCGATCTCCTTGCTCAGCCCATCTTTCTTGCTGAAATTTGGAGCATTTGTTCCCTGGTATGTGACTCCTCCCCTTGTCCAAGTAGATTTGTGTTAGGTGGATTATATATTGAGTATTTTGCTGTTGTAGGTGACTGGTTATGAGAGCTTGTAAGCTTGTTTGATGCTTAGAGATATAGTTTTGATGCATGTTTAGGCCTCTTGCAAATCCCTATGAGTAGAATCCTTCATTATATTCACTTTGCAATCACTTGTTTAATAGGTGTTTAAATTTCAGAATACCAAGCATGAACAACCATACTTTTGGAGAGATATTTGAGAGTGATGCACCTAGGAGGTCGAGGCCCTCAAGAATAGCCTCTCAAGCTAGGCCATCATACAACGAAGATCTAATTGCAACTCGTATTGGTAGTGAAAGGGATGATGGGGATGCTCACCCATCCTCTTTTCCTTGTTTTACTTTCTTACAAGCTGTAGGTATTCTTCATGATTTCTTGCTACTGATTGAGAGGGTTGGTTTGACCTCATATATGCAAGATGAGAGTGCGCAATACGCTATGCTCACCAAAACTTTTGTTGAGAGCTTCACGTTTACTAACACATCCTATCAGTCGACTGTCTCTTTTAAAATCTATAATCTGCCCTTCACCATGCCTTTGGAGAGATTTTGTAGTATTGTAGGTGTACGCATGACAGGGACCGTGAAGAAAATTCAAGGGCGACCCTCTGATTTGTTGGAGCTTTACCGAGGGGTGACCAATGATGATGACCGTGTGGCGCAGCGCGGAAAGATAAGAAATATCCAACTCCCGGCTCTTAGATACTTTGCATACTATCTTGCTACAAGTGTACTTGGTAGGGAGAACACAAGTAATATCTCCAACTATCATTTAGCTTTCCTTGCTGCTGCGCTTAACAATGATACTCGGTACAATCTTGGCTCGCTTATTGCTCGCCGCCTAGCTGCTAGGGGGCCTATCTATGGGGGCATCATTGCCTCGCGTATAGTCAATCATTAGGTCTTTCAGTGGATCCCTATGATGCTATGCTGGCACCATAGAGGCTTGACCTTGTTGCTATGAAAACTCATCACTTTGTCACTGCTACTTCTAGTTTGAACAATCTAGTATATAGGATGCTTTTCACTGACGGGGATGAAAGGGAGATCCTTTTGCCACAGCCTGCTTTGTTTAGTGTTCACAGGAGACCGTGGTCGCGCTCCAAGGAGGAGGTGGACGAGAAGCTTCGCTTGCTGGGTTTCCACGAGCAGCACCAGGAGGATGTGCCCTCCTATGATTACTCTACGCATTACGGAGGGACGTACTCGAGCTCGCACCAGGATGAGGGGACCTCTTCGTCGTACCAGGGTGACACTTCATCCTCGCTCAATGCACGGCGCCCAGAAAAATGCTTGATGGCGGTGTTGATGTAGAGCTCGTTGGGAATCCCAAGAGGAAGGTATGATGAGCAGAGCAGCAAGTTTCCCTCAGTTATGAAACCAAGGTTTAATCGAACCAGTAGGAGCAAGGAAACACCTCAAAGGTGTTACTAGCTGAGCTTTGGCAGGGCGCACTACCGGTGCTAGTAGCAACGTGGAGACCTGCACAACACAACCACAGAAATTTTGTCCCCAACTTGCGATGAGGTTGTCAATCTCACCGTGTTTTGCTAAAAACAAAGGATTAAACGTATCGAATGGAAAGAAGTAAAAGTTTGCAGAAAGTAAACACAAACAAGTAAAAGATTGTAGATTGTATGTAAAGAAAAGGAACAGGATCCATAGTTCACTAGAGGTGGCTCTCCTTAAGATAGATAACATGCTGGGTGAACAAATTACAACGGGGCAATGGAAAAACACCGAGAAAGCAATACATGCATATACTAATCATCTTGACTCCTTTGAGACTTGATTGGGCAATACAACATAATACATAGACCGCCATCCAACTACATCTATGACTAATAATCCACCTTCAGGTTATCATCCGAACCCCCTCCAGTATTAAGTTGCAAGCAACAGATTATTGCTTTACGAACTGCGTGTAAGGTAAACAATATGATTGCTCTATGAACAAAGGATTGTTGTTTTCTCCCTAGTAGCAACGGCACATCTAGTACCTTAGAGATTTCTGTCACTTCCCCAGATTACTAGAGGCATGAACCCACTATCGAGCATAAATACTAACTCTTGGAGTTGCTAGCATCTACTTGGCCAAGATAGCTACTAACAACGGAAAGCATGCAATATCTCAAATAACAAAGACATGATAGAATCAATAATCAATCTGAAATAGCATCTCAATATCCATCGGATCCCCGCAAACACAACATGTATGAATTACAAATAGGTGATCTTGATCATGAACGGAGCTCACAAGATCTAAACATGAAAGCACAAAGGAGGAGAAACCAGCCATCTAGCTACTACATGGATCCGTAGTCCAAGGATGAACTACTCACGCATCACACCGGAGGCTTGCATGGTGATGAAGAAGGCCTCCAGGGTGAATTCCCCTCTCTGGCAGGGTGCCGGGAAGAGCTTCAGATCCCCCCCGATCTAGGGATGGAAATGACGGCGGCTACAGACTCTTTCGTGGATTTTTGATCGGGTGCCTAGGGTTTTTGTCCCGAGGGCAACTTATAGGCGGAAGGAGAGGCCAAGGGGGTGCTAGGGGCGGCCAGACCACCCCCTGGCGCGGGCCAGGCCTAGCCGCGCGGCCAGGTCGTGTGGCCGCCCCCCAGCCCTTCTCCGTCTCGTATTCTGGCACTTGATCCCTTCCGGAAAAATAGGCACTTTGGCTTTTGTCCCGTCCAATTCCGAGAATATTCATTTTCTGAATTTTCTGGAACCAAAAACAACAGAAAACAGGCAGCTGGCACTGTGGCTCTTGTTAATAGGTTAGTCCAAGAAATCATAATAAAAGTACTCCAAAGTTGGAACAAAACACAATAAAGTGGATAAAACCAAGCATGGAACATCAAAAATTATAGATACATTTGCAATGTATCAACATCCCCAAGCTTAACTCCTGCTCGTCCTCAAGTAGGTAAGTGATAAAAAAGAAATAATTTTGGAGTTGACATGCACCATCAAAGACTTGATCAAAGTATTTGCAAAACATTCAAGGCTGGGATCAAAGTACTTCAATCATAACATGAAAGACAAAGTTCTAGCAATAAGCAAAGAAACTAAGATACAACATGAAAAGGCACAAACAAAAGATTCATGAATAACATGCTTTGCAAGACGTTTGTTTGTTTCACATAAATAAAACATAGCATAAAAGTATTCAGCTTGTCCCTCAATAGAGTAGCAAATATAAATGCATGGGACACCTTCAAAGTTCATAAGAGTGACTAGATACAATAGTTTCAAACAAGCAATAACAAGTTATGCATCAATCAACTAGTCTTGGGACAATGCACATAGAACTAAGAATGGCCACTATGCTCTCAAAGTAAGTGCATAAAGATAGAAGGTGGAGACTCAATATAATGGTGGAAGAAAGGCCTTTTGTAAAAGGAAGTAGGGATTCAAGTCTCATAAAGAGCTTCCAAAAATTATGGTAGTTGTAGCTTTCAGCTCTCATTGCCCCTATCATAAGCATCTTGAAGGTGATTAAGGTTAAAGTGACACAACTAAGAGGATATGCTTGACAAGTTATAAACCGAAATCTCATGCCCCTTACTTACGAAGACTGATCCTCATGCTACTCAACTTCAGTCACGAGTAAGCTCTTGTCATTGTAAGTATATGTGTATCATTAAGAACCGCCAACAGGGTACCCCTTGCACATGATACGGGAGCTTTCCCATAATCAAAATGACAAGGCAAGCAGACAATGAGCATCTCAGCGATCTTTTTATTTGCTATTTGCATAGGTTTTTATTGAGGATGCTTCATAGAATGCTCATTATGGTGATGCTGTAAGTTTCCACCATGATTAGGCATGGCTTAGGCTAGCGGCCCAGGCGTTTCTCTAACACACATACAAACTCCATGATCTTACAAGTTCCACTTTTATTTCACACCGCCGGGATCCGTAAGCAAAAGAACATGATATCGGGGTACAAAGTACAAGTGCAATGTTGAAAGCGTTCCCCATGGTACATGGTTCTGCTAATTTCAACTTATAAAGCGCAAGCATATACGCAACAAAGAAGGACCCAATGGTTCAAGTTTATTAGAGGCAAAAAATTAAAGTGTGCCATCAAGTTCGTGAGAGCTTTAATCACTAGTTTTTTCATAACAAGTGGAAGGTAAACAAAAGCATGAATATACTTGGAATAGCATAAGCTAGTAGGTAGATATGGTGGACTCTTTGTAAAAACTTGGTTTAGGGAGTTGGATGCATGAGTGGAACTCATACTTGGTTGTGGAGGCTAGCAAAAGACTGGGAGCGACAAACTAAGAGAGCAATAATGGCCATAATCATGCAGAGCGACAAAACATCATTGATCAAAGCATAAAGTGATACTACAAGTTGAAAACTAAAGGATCATAAAGTCTATGGTGACTTGAGATAGTCATAACATGTTGTGAGCATGTGCCAAGTCAACCCAAATAAAGCATCAAAGGAGAATACCACTATACTATGCTTTAATATGCTAAAACAACGCATGATTCATCCAAGGCACATTAAGCAATCTCAATTGTTTATAAAAAGTCATGCTACAGAAAAGAATACTAAGCATAAAGCCAAAACAATATCAAGCATGGCATGACAAAGCATAGCCACAGTAAAAAACGAGCTCTTTTTACCACATAAGTATGAACTTTCCTACTCTTTTCCAAACCAAGCCAAACTATTTGCAAACTAAAGTGTGAAAGAGAGGGTCCAACCAACTTATTCAGAAAATAAATAAACCAAGCAAACGAAAAACCAAAATGAAAACAAAAAAGAAGACGCTCCAAGAAAAACACAACTGTGCACGAAACAATAAAAATGAAGCGTTTGGAAGAAACCTGAAATTTTTATTGATGAAGAAGGGGATGCCTTGGGCATCCCCAAGCTTTGACGCTTGTACTTTTTGGATATTTCTTGGGGTGACACGCGTGGCATCCCCAAGCTTAAGCTTTAGTCCATCCTTCATCTCATTACTCATTCCTTCCATACACCTGAAAATTTTCATTCATACAAAACTTCACACAATCTCATTAGCAACATTAGTGCACTTAAGATAAATAAGTCTCAAGATTCAATTCTAACACCAAATAAACTTCCATTATAACACTAGCTACTGTAGCACTTCCCTCAAAAATCTCAATTCCCCAAAAGAACTCAAGAAGAAACTAACAAGAAGCAAATGCAGAAAATGGCAGAAATCTGTCAAAACAGACCAGCAGGTAAAGACGAATTTTTTCGAAGACCTTATGTTGCTCAAATCAAAAAGTGTTGAACTAATTAAAGTTAGATAACAACCTGGGGCAGAATAACAAATAATTACAGCTCAATCCGACGTACAGAACTCTCTCAGGAATTTTTACGGTGAAGCACAGAAATCTGTTTCGGGACAGTAACTTTCCCAATCATTACTTCACTCTCATTAGAGGTTACTCTTGGCACAAAAAGCAAATAAAAAGGATAAGGAGTGGTTATTACTGAGGTAATAACTTCCAAGACTCAACTAAAACTCTTGGGTTATCTCCCAACAAGTACTTTTCTTTAACGCCTTTAAGTTAGGCATAAGAACCAAAGAAAGAATCAAGTGTTCTCAAATGAAGAAGCATTAAGACCAAATTTTGTTTTCATAGGAGAAGCAAAAGAAATCTTTTCTCTCTTTTTAAGGAAGTGTTCTATACCTTTCTTGAGTGGGAGTTGATATTTAATGGTGCCTTCTTTCATATCAATGATGGCACCAACAGTTCTAAGAAAAGGTCTTCCCAAAGCAATAGGACAAGAAGCATTGTATTCAACATCCAAAATATAGAAATCAACAGGGACATAGGAATCATTAACCATAATAAGAACTTCATTAAGACTCCCCATGAGTTTCTTTTTAGCATTAGCATCAAGTGGGACATTCAAATAACAATCTTCAAGAGGAGGCAAATCAAGCATATCATAAATCCTTCTAGGCATAATAGAAACACTACTATCAAGACCACACAAAGCTTTGAAATCAAAGTCATTCACTTTCATATTAGTGATGGGTTCCCAACCATCTTCTTGTTTTATAGGAATAGAAGCTTTATGTTTCATCTTTTCTTTTTTAATCTTTATGAGAGCATCAGTAATGTGTTTTGTAAAAGCCATGTTCATAGCACTAGCATTAGGACTTTTAGCAAGCTTTTGTAGGAACTTAATAACTTCAGAGATATTGCAACCATCAAGATCAAAATCAACTTTATCATCTAAAGTAGTAGAACTTTTACTAGCCTCAACACTAGTGGTGGTGATAGTAGAAACACTAATGTTTCTAGCAATTTCATCTTCTCTTTCCCACTTAGCATGTAATTCAGCTAATAGTCTAACATTTTCATCAATTCTTACTTGTATGGCATTAGTAGCTGCAAAGGGATTCTCATTAGTTTCAGGTTTAGCAGCCATTTTATTAATCAAAGAAGATTGAACTTTAGATAGAGAAGATATATTTCTTTCAGCATTAGAGAGTTTCAATTGTAAACTAGGAATTTCCCTATTTAGACTCTCAAGTTGATGGCTAATGTTCTTCAAAATGATAGATTGTTCCTCCATAGTTTTAGTAAATAGCTTATTTTGCTCGTATTGCATTTGCATGAAGTTTTTAGTGGCTCTTTCAACTTCTAAGATTCTTCCTTCACCAGGTAATTCAGATTTACCATTGTTGGAAGGATAAGGCTTATAATTGTTGTTACCAAAATTGTTCCTATAAGCATTATTACCATAAGCATTGTTGCCAAAGTTGTTATTTCTTATGAAGTTCACATCAACTTGCTCTTCTTGAGCAACCAAAGAAGCTAGAGGAACATTATTTGGATCAATATGGGCTTTCCCATTAACAAGCATAGACATAATAATATCAATCTTATCACTCAAGGAGGAGGTTTCCTCAACAGAATTTACCTTCTTACCTTGTTGAGCTCTCTCAGTATGCCATTCAGAATAATTAACCATCATATTGTCCAGAAGTTTTGTTGCAGCACCCAAAGTGATGGTCATAAAGGTACCTCCAGCAGCTGAATCCAATAGGTTCCTTGAAGAATAGTTCAATCCTGCATAAAAAGTTTGGATGATCATCCAAGCAGACAGTCCATGAGTGGGACAATTCTTTACCAAAGATTTCATTCTTTCCCAAGCTTGAGCAACATGCTCATTATCAAGTTGTTTAAACTTCATTATTTCACTTCTCATAGATATAATCTTAGCAGGGGGATAGTATTTTCCAATAAAAGCATCTTTGCACTTAGTCCAAGAATCAATACTATTCCTAGTTAAGGAATTCAACCACTCTTTAGCTTTTCCTCTCAAATAGAAAGGAATCAATTTTAGCTTAATAATATCACCATCTATATCCTTATGCTTTTGCATCTCACAAAGTTCAACAAAGTTATTTAGATGGGAAGCAGCATCTTCATTACCAATACCAGAAAATTGTTCTCTCATAACAAGGTTGAGCAAAGCAGGTTTTATCTCAAAGAAAGTATTTTCAGCCACAGGTGGAGCAATGGGAGTGCTCATAAAATCATTGTTGTTGGTGCTAGTGAAGTCACACAACTTAGTGTTTTCAAGAGTAGTCATTTTTTTTAGATTTTCAAATAAGAAAGCAAACAAGCAAAACTAATTTTTTTGTGTTTTTGAAGAACAAAACAAACAAACAAAGCAAAAAGAAACTAAGCAAAACAAAAACAACAAAGTAAAGAGATTGGTTATGAAGGACTCCCCTTGTGAAGATGTCCTTGACTCTCCGGCAACGGCGCCAGAAAAATGCTTGATGGCTCAATGCACGGCGCCCAAAAAAATGCTTGATGGCGGTGTTGATGTAGAGCTCGTTGGGAACCCCAAGAGGAAGGTATGATGAGCACAGCAGCAAGTTTCCCTCAGTTATGAAACCAATGTTTAATCGGACCAGTAGGAGCAAGGAAACACCTCAAAGGTGTTACTAGCTGAGCTTTGGCAGGGCGCACTACCGGTGCTAGTAGCAACGTGGAGACCTGCACAACACAACCACAGAACTTTGTCCCCAACTTGCGATGAGGTTGTCAATCTCACCGTGTTTTGCGGAAAACAAAGGATTAAACGTATCGAATGGAAAGAAGTAAAATTTTTGCAGAAAGTAAACACAAAGCAGTAAAAGATTGTAGATTGTATGTAAAGAAAAGGAACGGGATCCATAGTTCACTAGAGGTGGCTCTCCTTAAGATAGATAACATGCTGGGTGAACAAATTACAGTGGGGCAATTGACAAACACCGAGAAAGCAATACATGCATATACTAATCATCTTGACTCCTTTGAGACTTGATTGGGTAATACAACATAATACATAGACCGCCATCCAACTGCATCTATGACTAATAATCCACCTTCAGGTTATCATCCGAACCCCCTCCAGTATTAAGTTGCAAGCAACAGATTATTGCTTTACGAACTGCATGTAAGGTAAACAATACGATTGCTCTATGAACAAAGGATTGTTGTTTTCTCCCTAGTAGCAACAACACATCTAGTACCTTAGAGATTTCTATCACTTCCCTAGATTACCAGAGGCATGAACCCACTATCGAGCATAAATATTAACTCTTGGAGTTGCTAGCATCTACTTGGCCAAGATAGCTACTAACAACGGAAAGCATGCAAGATCTCAAATAACAAAGACATGATAGAATCAATAATCAATCTGAAATAGCATCTCAATATCCATCGGATCCCCGCAAACACAACATGTATGAATTACAAATAGGTGATCTTGATCATGAACGGAGCTCACAAGATCTAAACATGAAAGCACAAAGGAGGATAAACCAGCCATCTAGCTACTACATGGATCCGTAGTCCAAGGATGAACTACTCACGCATCACACCGGAGGCTTGCATGGTGATGAAGAAGGCCTCCAGGGTGAATTCCCCTCTCCGGCAGGGTGCCGGGAAGAGCTTCAGATCCCCCCGATCTAGGGATGGAGATGACAGCGGCTACAGACTCTTTCGTGGATTTTTGATCGGGTGCCTAGGGTTTTCATCCCGAGGGCAACTTATAGGCGGAAGGAGAGGCCGAGGGGGTGCTGGGGGTGGCCAGACCACCCCCTGGCATGGGCCAGGCCTAGCCACGCGGCCAGGTGGTGTGGCCGGCCCCCAGCCCTTCTCCGTCTCGTATTCCAGCAGTTGATCCCTTCCGGAAAAATAGGCACTTTGGCTTTTGTCCCGTCCAAATCCGAAAATATTCATTTTCTGACTTTTCTAGAACCAAAAACAATAGAAAACAGGCAGCTGGCACTGTGGCTCTTGTTAATAGGTTAGTCCAAGAAATCATAATAAAAGTACTCCAAAGTTGGAACAAAACACAAGAAAGTGGATAAAACCAAGCATGGAACATCACAAATTATAGATACATTTGCAATGTATCAGCGTGCTTAGTCCGTTCATGTAGAGTGTATGTTTTCTTTGGATGCTTAGTAGTTCTTGCTTTCTTATGATTAGCTCCAGCTTGCTAATAGTTTGTAGCATGTCTTATTAATGTTTGCTTGCATTGCTCTATTCATAAATTGGTATGACACCGTGGTATCCTCCTCTGAATGTTTCATTTGAATTGACTTGGCACATGCTCACGCATGCACATGACTGTAATAATCAGTTGAGCATCGATGAATTATTTTGCCTTGAGGATCTTGAATCACTTTCATGCCATGAGTAGTCCTGTTTTGTTGCAAGCATGATAATGACAGCTATTGCTCTCTCGTTTGTCGCTCCCTTACTATTGCTAGCCTTCACTTCCACTGAGTGTTTTACTCAAGTTTCCAACTCTCTAAACCAAATATTTCCAAAGTGTCCACCATACCTACCTATTAGCATCATTTGCTACTTCCGTGCATATTCAATATGCTTTGTTTTCTTCCGAATAAAATGTTTGCTTGATATGAGAAAGTTAGTTAGTAAAGCTCTCACGAACTTGATGACACACTTTATTTCCCGCACTTGATAAACCTGAACCATTGTGAACTCTCCATGAAAGTTATATACTTGCAAATTATAGGCTGGGGATTAGCAGAACTGTGCTGTCATGGGGAACACTTTCAACACTTGTAAATATATAGCCAGTTGATACCTTGCTCTTTTGTTTGCGGATGTCGTCGGTGTGAAATAAAAGGGGAGCTTGTAAGTCCATGGAGTTATGTATGTGTGTTAGAGAAACACCTGGGCCGCTGGTCTAATCCATGCTGACATGGTGAAAACCTGCAGCGTAACCATAATGATATCTATGAAGCATTCTTCTTATAAAAAAGAGAGATATAGCTATTGAGAAAAAGAAAAAAGAGATAGTTTTATGAAAAGAGGAAAGAGAGAAAAAAGCACCATTTTCCCATGGTAAATAAGAAGATTGCTGAGATACTCATTGTCTGCTTGCCTTGTCATTTTGATATGGAGATTCTTCCGTATCATCGGGCAAGGGGTACCCCGTTGGCGGTTCTCAATGATACGCACATACTTACGATGACAAGAACTTACCGGTAACTAAAGTTGAGTAGCATGAGGAGCGGCCCTCATACTCAAGGGACTTGGGATTTTTAGTTTATAGTCTGTCAAGCATATAACTCAGATTGGACCTCACTTTCACCTTAACCACATTAAAGATGCTTATGGTAGGGGCAATGAGAGCTCAAAGCTAATGAGTACCATACTTTCAGCATTTGGAAGCCTTTCAAATTATTCAAAACCTTTTCTTTTACTTATTGAGTCTCCACATATTCTTTGACCACCTTCTTGAGAGCATAGTTGTCATTCTTTGTGTTTGTTCCATTACTTGATTATTTGTGTTATGACTTTGATGCTTGTATCCTTGATATCTTTACTTCTAGTCATCACTTGAACTTCAGAGGTGCCTTGACATTCATAATCAAAGGCAAGCGAGATACCACTCTATCATACCTTTCTATGAGCATTGTAATGTTGCTTATGTTTATGCCTCATGCTACTTATTATTTTTGAGTTGGAATCTCTTCATAGCTTGCAATGACTATTAAGTAGACTTGGTTACATACTCTTTATTATGAATTGTCTAAGTAGTTGATCACATTGCTGATAATATTTACATCATTTGAAGCAAATGTGTTCGTGAAAGTTCTTTTATCGCACTCAGTTTTCAACTGAATTGCTTGAGGGCAAGCAATAAGCTAAGCTTGGGGGAGTTGATACGTCCAAAACGTATCTACTTTCCTGAATACTTTTGCTATTGTTTCTCCTCTAAACTTGTGTGATTTGGATGCAACTAATGCAGACTGACGTTGTTTTCAGCAGAATTGCCTTGGTGTCTACTTTTTGTGCAGAAAACCAACTATCAGGAAAAATCCCGGAAAATATGCCAAAAATCCTATTTCACCCGAAGACTCCAGGAGCCAGAATACGAGACGGAGAAGAGCCAGGGGGTGGCCACACTACCTGGTGGCGCGGACCAGGCCAGGCCACGCCAGGGGGTGGTGTGGGCCCCCCAGGCACCCCCTCGGCCTCTCTCTTCGCCTATAAGGAGCCTTCTGACCTAAAAACTTCGGGGGGGGGGGGGTTCGACGTTTTTCCAGAAGGAGTTCCGCTCTGCCGCCACCACCAGATTCCACGAAACAACACCAGAAACTCCGTTCTGGCACCCTGCCAGGACGGGGAATTGGAGGAGATCATCGCCATCATCATCACCATCGCTTCTCCATCGACCATCCATGTTTCCCCCATCTATGAGTGAGTAATCCCCCGCTGTAGGCTATGGGGATGGTAGGGATTGGATGGGATCGTTCATGTAATGGCATCAGATTGTTAGGGCATGGTGCCTAGTATCTTTTATTAGTGCTTTATGACTTTGTTGCGACTTGTTGTGCTTAATGCTTGTCACTAGGGCCCGAGTGCCATGATTTTAGATCTGAATATGTTATTGATTCATTATGATAGTATTGTTTTTGGTCTTATCTGCAAGTTGTATACACATGTTGTTGTCCAGAACCAATGGCCCCGAAGTGACAGAAATCGGGATAACCGGAGGGAATGGCTTTGATGTGAGGATCACATGTGTTCACGAAGTGTTAATGCTTTGCTCCGGTGCTCTATTAAAAGGAGCACCTTAATTGCCAGTAGTTCCCTTGAGGCCCCGCTGCAAACGGGCTGGCAGGACAAAAGATGTTGTGCAAGTTCTCATTGCGAGCACGTATGACTATATATGGAACACATGCCTAGGATTATCTAGTACTTGGATGCTTTATCTTATTTATCTACAATTGCCCTATGTTCTGATTGCTATGTGAATTGTCTTGTCCATGCAACGACCGTCCATCCATCCCTATGCCTACCGCACTCGAATCCCACTGTTTATTGCTATTGTTACTATTGTCTTTACTTTACTACTGCTGCTACTTTACTATTCCTACTACAAAACTGTTGCTACTGATAAACTGCTGTGAGCAAGATTGTTTCCAGGTGCAGCTGAATTGACAACTCAGTTGTTAAATCTTATAAATATTCTTTGACTCCCCTTGTGTCGAATCAATAAATTGGGTTTCACTTCCCTCGAAAATACTGTGATACACCCTCTATACTTGTGGGTCATCAAGGGCTCGTACGGGAAGAAGAAGAGCACCAGGAGAATCACTAAGTCGCTCTAGTTTGACTAGCAGTAGCACCGCCTCCAAATGGTCACCAGATACTCATCGGAGATGATGTCCTACGACGGTGCGTTACGGGTCAGCGGCGGCAGGTCAAGCCAAAGCAAGAGAGGAAGCAAGGAGAGGTCGAGAATATGTGGAAGATCACATGGAAGCTCAAGGACGAGGCAGCGAGGACAAAGAAGCACAAAGGCGGTCAGAATCAAGCTCTAAAGGGCAGCGATCGTGGATGGCAAAGACGACCTTATCATCTACTGGGACCACAGAGATGAACTGGTGGTGTAGGAAGATTCACCGGGATGAGATGCAACTAGCGGTGGCTTCTTCTTGGCCAGAGATGACATGGTGTGATGATGCCATGCAGAGGTAGTGAGATGGGCGACGAAACTTGTAGAGAGGGAGATGGATATCTTGATCTAGGGTCCCTGCTTGGGAGGATATTAAATAGGGCGGTTGTGGTAAATTTGGACAACGGAGGCTGGTGAGTGACGTGAGCAGACGGCGGTGTCGATGGCCACCTGCTCCGCTCCGTTGACCTACAAAGAGTAAGGAGACGGATATGGGAACGATGAGTAGTGACGACGTCTTTTCCTTCAGGAAACCGGAAGCCCCCACAAAAATCTGATTTATTTAAACCCATATTCTATCATATGAATGAAACACAGTTCGAAAAAGACGAATAAACAGGTTTTTTAAGACTTATTTATTATTAAATTTCCATTCTCAACGGATGGCTCGAGATCATCAATTCTAAAGTGTAGAAGAGAAGGATCAACTCTTCCCCAATAAATAAACTATCAACCTCCAAAAAAGTTTAATAAAATTAATTATATATTAGAATTAGATTAGCAATATCGGACTGAGGCTGAGAAGAGTTGGGCCGGCCCAGGTGTAGGAAGGGAGAAAGGATGTTGCGGCTCTGGGTGGGTTTGCTGGGCTGCTGTGTTGGGCCCGAGAGGTTGGGTTGTAGCTGGTAAGCTGGGCTGCTGAAGGTTATCTCTCTCCTTTTTTATTTTTTATTTCTAGTTTTATGTATTTGTTTGTTTGATTTGTTTTAAATTCAAACCGGTTGTTTTCTTGAGAACTTCTTGAACTTGAAGGAGGTTTTTGAACAGAGGATAGCCAAGTAATAGGGTGAGAGGGACCAAGAGAATGAGAGAGATGATGCCCCATATGACCATTTGGGGATTTTTTAAAAAAGCAACCACATATTTCATTAATATAAAATCAAGTTACATGAGTAAACAAACATGGAAACTAACATACAGACCAGTAGAAAACAAATATCCTGAAAACTTTGCAGAGAACTATCCCTATGGTTTTCTGCACTTGCCAAAGCCATCGGCTGCCCCAAGCACCAACATCGCTTAGACGTGCGTTGGAATAGAGAATAGACACCGAGCCTCCACCATTGCCAGTTCCAAGGGAGCACCATAGCCAATGAGGCTTTGTGAGTCAATGAACAGGCCCACTGCAAGAAGCAAGGCACATGTCGTTGTGGCACGTCGACCAGGGGACATCCCCGTGCTACCTTGAACCAAGATCCGCCGCATCCCAACGACGAAGTTGAGAAATAACGGCAAATCCACCACCTCCGGACCAGCATCCTCGTTCTAGAGCATCCACCTCACCCCCGGTCCCCAGCGCCGTCGTGGATAACAACGAACGATAGCGACACATCGAGATACAGATCTCGTCAGATCAGAAGATCCGCGAGAAGACCAAGCCACCGATCTAAAGGATCCATAACCGCACGTTGCCATCAACTCTGAGACGTCGTAGTGAAGGTTACTGCCGGTGTGGGAAAAGAGTTGAGCTAGATTTATTCTCCCATGCGCTACTCCCACCATCCCAACGACACACCACAACAAAAAGACCCTAACCCTAACTACATAACAGAGGAACGAGGTCCCCCTAGGGAGGGGACTCACGCTAGGGCCGGTAGAGATTGGAGGGGATTTGGTCACCGCCACCCCCTGTGTCGTACGGGAGGAGGACCTTGGACGTGATAACTTGAGCGTAGGTTCTGCAACAATCATTTGGGCATTTAATACAACACTAGGTTAGGATTTTTGCAATAGAGATCAAAGCCATTTGTAAATATTGGACCCTAACAATGGACTCCACTTTGTAGAAAATAAAATAGAGAGAGGCAAATAGAGAGGGGCAAATATAAAGATCAAATATTTAGCAAGAACCAAATACAAGTACAACAATTTAAATAGAACAATTTAAATATGATCCATGTAATGTGACATGATGATGCATTATGATGTAATGTCGATGCAGAAAAAATAAAATAACAAGCAATTTTCGAGTTGAAAATTTTCCAGGATGCCACAACGTGCTTGTGTTTTTATTTGCAAAGGCTAAAAACCAACGATACAGGGAATAATGTATACCAGTTGCCAGTATATGAGTATACAAGGTTTGGATCTAGGCTTCGGCGTGCCAGCCTAATTAAATCTGTTTAATTAACTTATTATGCGTAAAAGACCATATTAACCTTGTGATTTTGGGGGACGGGGAGTACCAAAGCGAGGCTTCTTTCAATTATCCGGTCAGTCGCTATTTTACTTTGTGAAAATGTACTTTACACATGTAGAATGCCTGTAATGTTGAGAGTACTACACCACCATTTAAACTCCATTTTTGCACAATTTTTTTGCTTACATATACTGTACCAACCTCGCGCTTATGTGAATAAGCTTCTCTTCAGCTCGTCTGCAACATATTAGAGTACTACCCCACCAACATCGACTTGTGCACACAATGCTTTCCTTACATATACCATACCAACCTTCACTTCTGTGAATAATATGTAGCACAGAGAAGACATGGTGAGAGAAGAACATGGGAATAGGAGACATGGTGAGAGAAGAACAGAGAAGATATGAGAAAACATGGGAATAGGAGACATCGGAATCAGTGATGGAACTAGCGATCATCCAGCAGTACTTCGAGAATTAGCTGTCTGATCTTGATAAGGGACCAGTCCGAGCTTCCTTTCTTTTGACTGGTTCTTGTTGTTCATCTAGGATGTCCTTTCGGTAGTTGCGTCTGAGCCGGGCCTAACTTTACTGAATAGTTTCTTATGGCTACGGACCTTTTTTGTCTCAGTAAAATATTTACACGCATCGGTTTCAGTTTCAGCAAATCACATGCATATTTTTTTTGTTAATTACTGTGCTTTTTAATAGTATCATGTTTGAAACCATGTTTGGTCGAGTGACATTCTTTTTTTCTAGAGAAGGAAGCAAGATCAGATCCAAGCTTAGGCTGGTCATAGTGGGAAGTAACTTAGAGTAGTAACATGCATACATATGTTACTACTCTAAGTTACTACATCATAGTTAAAAATAACTTAGTTGTAGTAACATGCAATGTCACATTAATTAGATTATAATGTCTTGATATGTGTGATGTTACAGTAATATAGTTAGTTACTCAATCTATCTCTCTTTTCATTAAATCATTGTCATATAAGCAAAATGCTGACTTGGACTCTTAATTACAAGTGAAGTTACCCTCACAATGACCCCCCTTAATTCTAGGTGGATGACAAGGAGCCGACCCACCCCTGTCACACCATATTTACGCGTACCCGAAAAAGTTCCGGCCTAGACAACACCCTCCAGGAGTTTGGTTTTTTTCTTTCTATTTTCTCGGCTATCTGGATTTATTGGATCCTTGGGGACTTGTTGCTTTCTTCTGTTTTTTGCTGTAGCTGAGGACAACTTAGATTGAAATGATCGACTTGATCTAGCAGGTTGTATATAAACACAAGGATCCCTGATAAATCAGCGTTTGCAAATAATCTAAACTTGCTAAAGCCATTAGAGGTGGTGAGTTTCCTAACAATTGAGCTGTGATCATTTAATGGCCTCCGTAATCCACATGCATGTCCGTATGAGATTCTTGCTAAGAGTCCGAGTTGAAGGCAAAAAGCTAGTGGCCTAGTGTACCTGTTGCCAGTTCTACGTGTCAGGGTTTTTTTTTTAATGGATGAGGCCCGAAGGCCCTGGAAGCTTTACTTAGCCAAACCGGTCAGTACAAGTTGCACTGAGGCCCTTTACAAATAGAGGAATAAAAGATAATGACTCAGAGAAAACAAACAAGACCGTGAAACAAAAAACTAAAAAGCAATCAGGTCCCAGGGACTCGCCGCCGCAGATTGGAGACCGTCGCTGCCGGGAGCCAGCGTCGCCACCGGGGAACATGCCACTTGGGGCTTCGCCGGCGATGGATCCCTGCGCTAGGTCGGGGAAGATCCTCCAAAAAGGCTCTCTGGCTAGGAGGAAGATAAACGGGCCACATCGCCCGAGACTGGGGCGGCTCCTGCCGCCATGGATAGCGCCGGCACGTCGCCGCCGCTTGGGAGTCCAGTAGAAAGCTTCCGGTGCACAGCTCCACTGCGCACAACCAAGGCCATGAACCAAGGCATTAGCAGCCACACCACTTCGCACCACCCCCTCGCCTCCACGGCCGTCCAGGTGGGTTGAGGTAGTAGCAGCGTCGTCCTGGGAACAACAGCCATGCGCGAGGAAGAGGGAGCCAACCTTCCGCCTCATCAACCCAACCTCCAACCCCTTGCCACCACGGCAGGCCGGAAAAAGGGGGAGAGCTGCTGCAAACGAAGAAGGCCGCCGCGCGAGCACACCGGAACGGAGGCACTCCTCTCACCACCCGAGGCCCACCGCTCCGCGAGCTCCATCCCCATCCCCTCGCCGCCAAGGCCGGCCAGAGAGAGAGGAAGACACGCAGAAGCAGCAAGCAAAAGGAGGCAGAACGCGACCGAGGATTTATTTGAAGATGAGGTGGTCGTCGATGCCATGGCCAGCTTCAGCCATAGAAGCTTGCCCACACCGCCAACGAACCCTAGGGACTGGATCTGGTCGCCAAGATCCAGTGCTCCCCATCCGGGCAGCACGCCCAAAACTACGGCCAAATGGCTAAAACACCTACAGATAAGGGCCCTATCTACTCCGGCACCTCCCCTTGCCCACCTCCAGCCAGCTATTTCGGCGGAGGGGACGGGGGGAGGCCCGGCCGACGACTGGAGGGGGGGGGGGGGGGGGGGGGGGGGCAGAAGCTAGGGGGAGAGAGGGAGCTGCGGGGAGAGAGTGTGATCGTTCTACGTGTCAGGTTAGTAGAGACTTGTTAGTTTCCGTGTGGTGCTAGGAATCTGTGTCCGTGTAGGTTTACTTCTACTCGGTTAGGCTTAGTTCTTGGTTTCTGTATATATGCGTGGTCAAAGTGGTCTAGTCACTAAGAGTTTACCGTGCGTGTGTGTCGCCTAGTTTCGTGTGATCGTTCTTCAGATGAAACCAAACAATCGGTACAAGGAGAACGAAGAAAAAGAAAGTTTGTGTTCCCCGTGTCGCTGAGACCACCATGGCCGGTGTTTGCCTGTCGGACCTTCCTGACGACCTGTTGTGTCGCATCCTCTATTTCGCGCCATTGAAGGAGGCGGCGTCCACGAGTACGCTCGCACGGCGGTGGCGTACGCTCTGCCTCCGATCGGGTGCCCTCAACCTCGACTCACGCACGCGCTATTCTGACTCCGACGGAGATTGCTGCTACACACGGCGCCATTTCTTCCAGGTCGATGGGGGAGGATGGAATGGCTGCATATGGCCTCTCCGGTCTTCCTCTAAAGAAACTCCCCTACTACTACGAGGAAACAGAAGAGGAGGACGATGAAGAGGAGGACGACAATGATAACGAAGCAGTAGAGGATGAAGAGGATGATGACGATGACGATGATAACAGCTATTACTATTCAGACCAGATCCAATATGCCAAGGCGGACATGGTTTACCAACTCGAAAAATTTCTTGACAGCCCGACGGCCCACCATGTGGAGGAACTCTACTTCGGGATCCACTACAATTGGGGGACGTACTGTTTCAGCATCACCACCCTGCCATCTTCCAAGGCTCTCCGTGTGTTACACATCACCAATTGCAGTGACTACTGCAGCCCGCCAGACACGGTCATCGCCTTTCCGCGGCTCACGGAACTGCGGCTACACCAATGCCACGTCTCACGCAAGATACTACAGGCCATAATAGATGCCTCGCCGTTGCTCACTACCCTGCAACTCGATGGAGGGTCTTTCTTTTGGTACCCTCAATCGCAGCATTCTATCTCTCTCCCCAAGGTCACTACCCTTCTCCTACAGAATTTTGACTATGTCGACCACCGTGGGCGAGGAAACTTGGAGCTGGATGCTCCAAATCTAAGATGCTTCACATATGAAGGGCGCGTCCCATTCCTCTCGCTCAAGTTTCCTGCGCCGCACTTGACACGAGTGGAACTGTTTTTTTTTAAATGGGCGCTTTATTACTCAATAGCAATGTTTACACCCGGCCTCTGCATAACTAGGATTCACACAGCCGATCAACCTCAAAACAAGAACCAAACTAAAGTACAAACATTACAATCCATATAATAAAAGAAAACAGCATGCGGCAATGACAGTTCAATCTGCAAATCACGCTGCCATCCATGTCGGGAGAAAATATCTCTCGTCACGTCCTCCAATCGCGTACACCCCTCCGCAAACAAGTCGCGAAACTCCATACGCTGGAGCGGAATCCATGATCGGAGGATAGTCATTGCGCGATAGATCACCTGCAAAGAAGAAGAAACTATGTTATTAAAAATCTTGTCATTTCTACATAGCCAAAGCGACCAAATAATAGCAAGCGCTCCCACCCTAAATAAAGTCCCATATTTATCCCGAATCCCATATAACCAATTGCCGAATACATTGGCAACTGATCGCGGGGGAGATAAACCAGAGGCTACTTGGATGATTGACCATATAACACGAGCAAATTTACATTGGAAGAATAAGCCATATTGTCTCATAATGATGACAAAATACACATTGTGTACTTCCATGCTAATTCCTCTTAACAAGGTTGTGTTTAGTAAGAATTATACCTTTACGAAGGTACCAAGCAAATATCTTCGTCTTAAGGGGTAACTTTATTTTCCAAATTTTAATATTATTATCGACAGGAATATCAGGTTGGATCAAAGCTCTATACATTGAGTCAACCGAAAAATTACCGCTCTGAAGTAAATTCTATTTGAACTCATCCACCCCCTCAGACAGCTGTACCATGAATAGTCTTAATAAAAGATTGTTACATGATGCAAGTCTAGGTCCTATGAGGCTTCGTCTAAACGACACATTAGGAGGATTAGCTTCCAAAACTTTGGATAGTGTATCTCCTTTGTGTCTAACAATTGAGTAGAGAGCTGGATATTGATGACGGAGGAAAGTTTAGCCAAGCTATTTATCTTCCCAGAATCTAATCTGCGATCCATCCTTAATATTAAACACAACAAACAGAAAGAAGTGTTTTTTGAACGCCATAAGTCCCGCTCAAAAGTGTGAATCTCCGGATTTCCAAACCACCTGAGACACCGCCTTAGAGCCTATATACTTCCTCCAAAGAATGGTTTGCGAGATACCATCTTCTGTTAGTAGTTTGAACAACCATCTACCCAGAAGTGCGGTGTTTTTGACTTGCAAATCATGTATACCCAGTCCACCGTATTTTTTCGGTCTGCAGACCATATTCCAACTCGAAACATTTCTTGACAGCCCGGCGGCCCACCATGTGGAGAAACTCTACTTCGGGATCCACTACAATTGGGGGACGTACTGTTTCAGCATCACCACCCTTTGGTAGTTGGAAAAACAAGATCATATATAGTACCATGTTTGTGAGTACTGAGTTTATGAGAACAAGTCTTCCACCAAGTGATAGTAATTTACCTTTCCAACTATCAAGACGTTTCTGTAATCTTTCCTCAACGAGTTTCCATTCAGCAATCGTGAGCCACCGATAATGAATCAGAATTCCCAGATAATTGATTGAAAATTGCCCCAAGCTACAGCCGAAAAGTTCAGCATATAGGTGGGCCTCATTCTTAGCCTCGCCAAAACAATACAAATCACTCTTATGGAAGTTGATTTTCAATCCAGAGAGAAGCTCAAATGCTGATAATATTAATTTCAGATTCTTAGCTTTCTCTAGAACGTGTTCCATAAAAAAGATAGTATCGTCAGCGTATTGAAGAATAGAAATACCACCATCAACAAGATGGGGGACTAGTCCTTCAATTTGGCCGGCAGCCTTAGCTCTCTTGATCAGGATAGTTAGCATATCAGCCACTATGTTAAATAGTATAGGCGACATCGGATCTCCTTGTCTTAGCCCTTTTTTGGTCTGAAAGTATTTGCCAGTATCATCATTGACATTGATGGCTACACTACCCCCAGTCACAAAAGACTGTATGAGATTGCACCACTCGTCTGAAAAACCTTTCATGCGGAGTGTCTGCTGGAGAAAAGACCAATTAATCTTGTCATAAGCATTCTCAAAGTCAATCTTGAAAAATACATCATTCAGTTTTTTTGAGTGTAGTTCATGGATTGTCTCATGAAGAATTACTACACCATCTAGAATGTTTCGTCCTTGCATGAAAGCAGTTTGAGATGGTCGTACAACATGATCAGATACTGAATTCAGTCTAATAGTAGCATCTTTTGTAAAAAAATTAAAACTAACGTTAAGAAGGCAGATTGGTCGATAGTGTTGTATACGTTCTGCATTATTAACCTTAGATAGTAAAATTATGTTGCCAAAATTAAGTCTAAAAAGTTCTAGCTGATCAATGTGCAGAAAAGAGAAGAGAAGCATCAGATCATCTCTAATGACTTCCTAGAACTGCTGATAAAATTTTGCTGGAAAGCCATCAGGACCTGGCGCTTTGTTATGTTCCATTTAAAAAACAGCTCTCTTAACCTCCTCCTCGGTGTAAGGGGCGGTTAAAAAGCTATTTTCCTCAACCGAAACCTGAGGGATATCCCCTGTTTAGGACTCATCCAACTCGAAAGAGTTTTCTGATAGTGCCCCGAACAAGACCTTGTAATAACTAGTAATATAAGCTTTTAGCTGCTCCTGACCCTCAATCGTACCTTCATCCTGAATTAAAGAGTGAATAAGTTTCTTCTTATGCTTGCCATTGATAACTGCATGAAAGTATCTTGTATTTGCATCTCCTTCAAGGACAAATTTTGCCTTAGAGCGTTGGTACCATTTGAGTTCCTCCTCGCGAAGAAGTCTGGCAATTTCCACATTCGAGTGGAACTGTGCTTCGATGTCTCGGATGTTCATAGGAACAACCAAAGAAAAGATCTAGCGCGCCACATCTTTTGGCAATTTGTGTCCAATTTCTGCAGTGCAAAGATGTTTATGCTGAGCTTCGAACCATCGGACCATTATGCAACCGGTGATGTCTGAATTACAATACACCTAGTTTAATTTAGATCTTGATACATGCAGGTACACTTGTTCAAAACGAGAGAAAGGAAATGGTGAAGCATGCCATCTCTTCTAGAATTTCGTATACAGCTTTGAATACATCAAAAGCCGATGTTAAATCTCAAATTTGGATACATCATGCATGCTTAGGACTTCTCCAAGTTATCCGTCCTCAGGATCATGGCACCAGCTCAGATTTCTAACACTTTATGAGTTGATTTAGGGGTGTTGTTGAAGAACAATTAATTGCAGTTGTTGACTGGAAGTGTGTTCCGTGTTAAAACACCAATTGGGTGGATGTAGCAAGGCAAGGTAAAGAAGGGCAATGTGGCGAGAAGAACAAATATAGTGGCGAGGTATGAGAGAGGAAGAGAAGGACAACGGATTTGACTACTGAGGTGAGGAGAACTAAAAAGAAAACATCACATCCCTGCTCAGCTGAGTCTAAGATGTGCGTGTTAACCGAACAATAAGCTTGGAATGAAATTTTGAGGTTTTTCTGTTCTTTAATTATAGATTATGTTTTGCATTTATTTCTCAAGTAATGCTAGTAGGAGATATAATTAGCACGCACATAAAATTGTCTTAGGGCATATAAAATGCGGTGATGTAGCCTTCCCTTATGCTTGCCACGTTAGATTTTTTGCTTAGTTAGAGGAGAGACAAATAAGAAAGAGAAGGTTATCTTCCCTTAGTTAAGGGATGATCTCTTAAAAATAAGAGAAGACTATTTTCTCTATTGTACCATAAGTCTTTCCTTAGCGAACCAATTTTTTAATAAAAATAGGTAATTCTCATTAATTGTCAGAGATAGCAATAAGAGATAATGCACTATACAAGTCATATATTGTGTCTTTTCCAAATAATGTGGAGAGCTAAGAGAAGACATGTCTTCTGCCCTAGCATTGTACATACCCTTATATATCGTATCAAAACAACAAAACCGAACCCCTCAAACACTACAGCCTGCCCTTCCTTCCTTCCTTCTTTTGTCTCCTATATATGTCACACTTTAGTGCTAAATTTTGTCACAAATGTTGCATCATTCTTTCAATTATCTGGTTGGTCGCTACTTATATGATATGGTGTATGTTGTCAAAACGTGCATGATAGCTATAAAGTAAGGATTGCAATACCACCAACCTCTAGATGTGCATATAATGCCTTTTCTACATATACCACGGGAACCTTCACTTGCTTGAATAGCGCACTTCTTGGATGCACCATATTGCGGCTTCATCTTCAAAAAGATGACTCGATCGTCCCCTCCATTATAACGTGTTGGTTGCACTAGCTTACTGTATCAAATACTCTCTCCGTTTCAAAATATAAGATGTTTTAGCTCTGTGAAATTAATGTATCTAGATCCCTTATAGTATGTAGGTTCGTAGAGGTTAGAGATGAACCTACACACTAAAAGAGGTCTAGATTCATTAGATTCACAAAACTAAAACATCTTATATTTTAAAAAGGGGGAGTACGTAGGTGCCAGTAACCTAACCAGATCAAAAGAAAAGGCGAGAGAAAAACATACCCCCTCCGATCCATATTAAGTGTCGTTGAATTAGATGTATCTAGACATATTTTAGTGCTAGATACATCCAATTCAAAGACAACTAATATGTACCGGAGGGAGTAAGAGATATGAGTACACTTGGAAATGCGAGACATCAGAAACACCGGTGGGACTGATTTTCTATGTGGCAGAGGGTGAGAATTAGCACCTCGTTTTTTGTAAGAGAAGAAAGAGGCATGGTACAAATAGAATAAAGGAAAAACAAGGATGGATTTTTCTGTTTCACTCGGTCTCACTTGGGCCACAAATTCTGAGAACCTGAAATGATGATTCTAGGCCTTCCTTGGGCTCCTTTTAGCAAAATTACCGCACCAACGGAAATAGCCAGCGTCCGACCAAGCAGGGACAAAGCTAGGAAAAAATATCAGTGGGGGTCATACCTATATTTTCTCAATTAAACTAGGGTCATTCTATAAAAATAAGTATTAATTAATTCTAATTAGTGAAGATTTTCTATTTTTCATTGGGGTCAGCCTCTCATGGCAGCTCCGTCCCTGCGACCAAGTGTCCTATTCAGACTAAATCGACTAATTTATTACCACCTAGCTTGTATTCATATCAGCTAATCACCACTTACATATTTTGTTAGAGCATCTCTAGCGGATACTGCAACAAACTTTTACAGTTTTGGTAAAAAAAATGACCTTTTCAGATACCACAAAAGTGGTCAAAACCGTAATTTATTTTACAGTTTTCCGCGTAACTACTCTGCGTACCGAATATATCCAGTTTTCGAGTCTGTTTTTGAGGTAAACCGCAAACCGGTCAACACTCGACGGGACATAAATTTTAGCAGCCAACCGCTCCTGCCGCCGACAGCGCTGCCGCTTTTAAAGGTCGATTCCATGACGGGAAGTCTCGATTCCGATATCAATCTTCTATTTTCGGCTAGTAGGTTTGATTTCCATATCTATTTATCAGTTTCTGACCCAGAATAGCAGCAGCTCAGCGGCCGGCTGGTCGGAACCGGAGCCGCATCAAGCAGAGGGACCGACCGCATCAGCTTGAATGCGGCAGCTAGCATCAAGCAGAGCAGCAGGCATGCCGGCCGGTAGACTAGCTAGCTCCTGGCCTCGCGCGTATGTGTAGTGTCCATGCGACTGCCAACCTAGCTAGCTAGCTCCTGTCCGCGTGCGCAAGTCGTCCATGTGGCCGGCCAGCGACGGACTGTCTAATCATAGGGCAAACAGGTGGATTGGGGATATGAGGAAGACGAGAATATTCGGTTTTGCGGTACGCATATGCGATATTTGTTACGCGTCACTATTTTTATCCGTAAAAACGGTTTGCGATATACCACATCCGTATTTTGCAGTACCGCGGGATACGGTATCTGCTAGAGATGCTCTTAAATCATCACCATGATATATTTGTTATAGTGAAAAGTACATTGATAGAGAGAGATATAAGAAGCTTCCGAAGATTACATAATAATAATAAAACGGAAGTGTTGTGCAGGCGGTCTCTTCTGTACGAAACTGTGTACGACGATGTATCTAGTGGGTTATCATCCACAAATCGTACAAGGTGTGTCGTGTGTATAACATCTTTCATAATAAAATCTTAAAGAAAAGAGCAAATCTACAAGGTCTACATACTCTTTATCTTCATTACGCAATCTTATACTTTGTAGGGCAGCCGAAAAAACTGACATAGATACCAAACCTTAGATATGTAAATACCAACGAGAGTTCTACTATAATTTTAGTTTGAGCCATAATGCGAAGTCTACATGCACATGCGCAATCATTAACATAATCAACTAACATCAGCAAGAATAACAACACTAGTATTTGAGGGAAAAGCAACCAAACAATCTGGTTGATGTTGATGGGAGCCAAGAGTACGAATTATCATTATCGAAGACGTACTCGCTGGGACAAATATTGTAAGGACAATCTTCCTCACGACAATAATGAAAAAAAATATATCTAAAATCAATCTGGCGAGTAAGATCTAAAGACTCGTATGTAGAGAATTTTAATCTTCCAACACCACCATTAACATCGGAAAAGAGATCTCGTCGTCAAATGATGGACCGAATATCACTTATTACAGACGGTGCCATATCCATGGATGCGGAGATGGCTACCAAGACCCTACCATAATCTATTAGAAGCACACTTTTTTATTTAAAACTCTACTCATACACTAGGTTTCCCGGCGAGGTCGGCTAGAAGAGAGGAAATCGATATATGAAGGAGGCCGCGGCTAGGTTTTTAGAGAGAGGGCAGCGGGTGTCTGATTGGTTTTCTAAGTCAACATTTTTTCTTATCACCATTTGCAACTTATTATTAGATCCGTCTGCTTTCATTAAAACAAGTTTATGGAACTATAGAACTCAAATGACAAATAGTCTCTTTGTCCCAAATTATTTATCATAGATTTGTCTAGATATACATATATGTAATGGAATTTAGTATATAGATATAGGAAAATCTTGACAAATCTAGTACGAATACAGGAGACCTGCGATTTTGCTAGGGTGTCGTCCTATAGCCGATGGTGCCGCCGGTCCACACCGCCACCGTTGGTCCTGGGGTCTTGGAGGTCATTTTTTGTGTTTTATTTGGGATGGTGAGGCAGCATCTATATCTTAAAATCAGAATAAAGTTCTTCCTGTCATATCCTCATCCTGGTAATGTGTCTAGCATAGATGATGGGTACGTGATGTTGTATGTCCGACGGATCTTTTAGGATGTTTTTCGTATTTGTTGATGATCGATCTCTTTTATCTACAATTGTCATATTCAGCAACAATTATTGCTAGGTGTGTTGGTTCTTTTGAGAATTTAGCACGCCGACTCTCCTTCTATCTAGTACGATAAACTTTGCGCGGCTCCGGTGATAGATGAGTGATAACGACGACACTCCTTTAGCTTATGCTAGTGTCTCTAGTCGTCACTAGGTGATTCCTATTTATATATCTTATTTTTTTACTTATGGACTGCGTTGATGTTAATTAATAATTGAATTTTTCGAAAATAAAATCTGGACAAGAAAATATGAAAAAAAACAAAAAACGGCCACGGAAGAAAAAGACCATACTCAGGCCAACGACACGCGTCGCACAGGGGAGGGGACCCGTCCTCCGTCCCGCTCCCCGGAGGCCACCCGCTGCGTACTTCTCCCCCAAAAGGCACTATGTAGGTCGCTTCCTTCCTGCGGTGGCGGCGGCGGCTCCCTCGAGCCTACCTCCGGCGCGGTCCTTCTCCCGCATCCCGCATCCCGCATCCCGCGCCCTCTTACCGCCTCAGGTGCCGCATTCGAGCCGCCGCCTGCCTGCCGCCGCCCGGGGCCGGCGACCGTGATGTGGAGCGCATGTCGGCGGTCCTGCGAAACCTAGGTCGGTAATGTCGGTCCCCTCTTCAGATTTCCAAGTTCTAGGACTGCAGCATCGCAAAATGTTCTCTGCTAACTAATTCCTACCTCGATTGTTGCCAGACGCGGAGATGCTATTGCCGAGCTTCCTGTACCGGCGGCCGCAGCAGCTAGTAATGCACCGGGTCTTGGCCTTGCTATCGTTTTACCACTCCTAGTTCTGAACCAGGTGATGTATCTATCAAGTAGGGCCTCCGTAGCACAATCAAATTGCAGCTTACAGTAATAAAACACTGGTAGATGTATCCATCAGGTAGAAGCTTTGTGGCACAGCCAGTAGAAGTAAATTGCAGCTGCAATGTAGTAGATGTTCTTGCCTGGTTCATGGACACACTTGACTTGCTCAGTTAGTCAACATCCACCCTTTTTGTTCTGCTCTCTTTTTGTGATCTGGTTTTCGCCGGTTAGTGATAGACTAGCCGTCGGATGGTAATAATTTGTTCCCCAAATGCTGCCATAGTTATTGCGCATGTTTCAATAGCGTGGGAAGAATTAAAAAAAGGTTGGGATGTATGTAGCGGTGAACCAAATAGTCATCCTTAATTGCAATGACCACGCTTTCCCCATACGCGAAAGCCACGGAACTTGCTGATTTGCTTAGTTTTGCAGAGCATCTGCAGAACGTTAATAAGAACCTTGAGATGCTCCTTACGGAGATTCAAGGTTTTATGTTGTGATCTCACTCACATCCTAACAAGGGCCGGCGACCACTATGTATCAACTGTCGTGGCGCTTTTTGTACTTTGTGGTCGATTTCGATTATGGAACCAAGCTTGCGGACGATGAGCTCGGCCTCGAATCGGTCGACAAGGATCCGTACCCCCATAATTTTGCCAGCTTGCACTCACTTTGTCGAGCCGAGTTCAAGCCTCTACTCCTGCTTTATCGAGCCCATTCTTATATTTTCACAGGATTCAACAATGCTTTCGTGTGTTTCGAGCTTTGTCGAGCTGAGCTCGAGTCTGGTAGGAAGCTGGAGGGACAGTTCAGGCTCGCTTAGGCCTGGTTTGAACGTTCCGGTATGGCCCTGGATCTTGGCCCATCCACGTGGTTCAACATGTCCCAGGACCCAGTCCATCTTGGCCCAAGGCCATATTGTGTTGCTAAAGTATTGGCTGGCAATTGAACATATGTATGTGTGCTAACAATAATCTGAATTATCAATCAGGAAATGTCAAATAATACATTCTAAGCAGTAAAGGAACTCTTGGTCGATTTAAAATAATCCATATGGCAATCCCTCCCACCCCCTGCCCCTTTGGGTTGACATGTATGTATGAACGCGCATACGCGGCAGCAGTACATTCACATCCAGTACAGCTGGCAGCACTCCAAATTGATCACATCCTTGTTTTCATACTGGATCCTTTATTTTGATTGTTGTTTCCTCAATTGGATGGTCGAAAAATACACGCAGCCCTGGGGGCTCTATTGCACACTCCATTTGGACCTGACGGTGTTCAGGAAAAGCAGTCGAGCCCCAAAGCCCCCCCGCCCCCACCACACATATCCAACCACTTCGCCGCCGCCGTTCTTCCATCGGAGCCCACAAAAGAACCATCGGTCTCCTCTGACTTCTACCAGAGATCTAGCCAGGGTAACACTTCCTTTCTTGGTAAGTCTTTGATTCAATTACTTGCAACTTCATCTTATTTCCTGCCACAAACAGTCAGATCTACTCGCAGATCCGATCCAGTTCATGGATACTTAGTTGGAATCTTTTATGCTGTTTTACTGATCTGTGCCTAAGATTCTTTGTGCAGAAACTTGTTTCATGTGCTTGTGCGTGCTGATTTCGGTGGTTTCGTGTGACCACAGGGGAATCAAAGTGCTTCACAGCGAGGATGCCCGGTCTAGCTAACCAGGATGCAGTGTAATCCGCTACCTGCTTTTGCTATTCTTACTGTTATGTTTGTATTATATGTTTCTTTTGCTTTGAGATTCTCTGTATAGCTTTTCGCAAACTGCAAGGGTCTGTCAATACAAATTCCATGTTCTTTTGCGTCTGTAAAGGTACACTATTAATAAACCATCAGGTGATTTTACACAATGTCTTAATAACTGTGTATTGCACTAGGAAGTATGGTAGGACTGACGTCTTCAGGTTTATTTATGGTTCCATGTGAGTTTTGACGGTAAATGGCTATCTTTGGCAGTTAATGATTGTTTGCTGGAAATCTGTGTGGTACCTTGGCTAGTAATGGGAACTAGTCAAGTTGTTTTGTATGTGTAGTGGATGGGTTCCTTGTTCTTGATGTGATATGAATTCTTCCTTTTCTTTGATGCAACTGTTTTTTGTGTAGGAGCAGTGGATGTGGATTCAGTTACCCCAGGTCTGCAGAGCAGACGTGCTGTCAGCAGTCAAGAGCTCAGTTATCTCCAGATGAGGAACTTACTCGTAAGAAATGTGCAGCATTATACACCAAACCAATTATGCTGTACAATAAAATTCAACGAAGAGCCATTGAAAATGTAAAGTTTTATTCCATAGTCTGCATGGTTGTCTTAACTTTATTTTCAGATAACAGTGACTCAGTCGAATTTTGCAGCCCCCTTCACTTCAAAGATGCCTTCGTTATAAGATAGATGCAAAACGGAAAAAAAGGTAAATTTATTAAATAAATCAAAATTGAAGTATTTCTCACTTTGTTGATGCTTCATTTCATATTTTTAGCCGAGCACCTTGAGATGGAATCTGGTGCTCTTAGTAATTTTCATGAATTAATTTCGTACTAGGCCTGAATGGTAGGTCGGTTCAACAAAGCCCTTAAGCCTTTTTAAAGAGTACAAACTTCGTAATATACCAGTAAGATGATTGAAAATTGAAACTTGTTTTTGGGCAATTACCGATCTGTGTTTGTGCTAATGACTGCAGGATACAGATATCGATATCAATTTCTGGAAGCGCAAATACTGAGTTGCCAGCACATGGTATCTTTCCTCTCCATGTTCTGTTTGCTAGAGCTACTAGTAATGATTCACTTAATGGGGTAAGCACTTATTTTAGTTCATGAAAGGTAGTAGTATGTGTCTATCAGATGGTCCTTTTTCTCATTTGTAGCTTCATATTGCAGCATTCTCCAGTGTATCGGCTCATCTGGGCTTCTCTCCTGACTTCTTTTAGTGAATCTGGAAACTGTGAGCACACTAAAGCCACATTCACCATCCCCGATTTGAAGAGTTTAGCAACCTCCCAAGCTCGCAGCCTTAACATTATCCTTGTTAGCTGTGGTACAGTGTGCACCCTATGTGATTATTTGTGGATAGCACTTCTTTGCTGCCATCAATTTGATTCTACTTTTATCTTCATTTCAAAAGGCCAACGTGGACAAATTCTTAGTGGAAACTTCCCAGGGAACCATATGGAGTATTCTTCTCCTCAAAGTAAGTTATTGTTGGCATCGTGTTGCATACATTCAATAGTTGATACAACGTATTTGTTCGTTATATTAGGGTTGATCCATTTGTTTGTCTCAAACACCAAATTGTTGACCAGACTCGATGTTAGATGCCTTTGCTCAAGCTCTGCACCGTTTTTTTCCCCTTAAGTCCATACCCAGTGCTGAAAGTTACTACACATTGTGGGGTCTGGGAAGGGAATTTATAGGCAGCCTTTCCCTTGCGTTTTAATATGCAAGGAGGCTGATTCAAACAGTCTGTATGAATGGAAAACAATGAAATCACATCCTTTAAACCACGAACAGACCCCGGTGGTACACTTATAAACACCATTTGCTTAGCCTTCTTGGGGAAGATAAAAAAATCCATAACTTTGCTCTGAGCTTGAAAATCACTAAACATGCCATTCGTCCAGTTGTAACTAAAATATGTATTATGTTAATTGAACATCAATTGGCTATGTTTGCCTTCCTTTTAGAGTAGTTAAGGTGATCAGAGCAATAAACTGTCTAAAAGATGTGTGGTTAGTTTTTGGCAAGGATAGGCATGTCAGAGGCTCTCAAACTGGTTTTACATCTCAGGAATGAACAATACATTTGTGGTCATATTGATGGACTAATTGTTGTTTATCTGGTACATTTTATCAGAGCTTGGTGGCCAATGTTCCTGGGGTAAAATACCAATTGATTTACTTTGCTCATCTCTGGATGATTGTGTAACTTTAAGTGTGGGGCATATTGTGTCTTTGACTTCAGGAATAAGAATGAGCCCAGGCTTCATAAAGGTATGCTGCAAAATTATTAAAGTATGTGTTGCATATTCCGACTTTTTATCTTCGGCTTGATTCACAATCATGTGATAGATGAGCTATCATTGTTATATGATACTTGTTTCAGGAAAAGAGATCACCTTACCACATTCATTTGCACTTTGCCACCTGTTTGAGTTTTGATGGTTTGTTTTGCATATTGCTACCTGTACGTTCATTAATTGGGAGTATTTTGACTGCCTTTACTTTTATATGCAACACACAAACTGTCTGTGCTTCAGCATCTGGTGCAAATTCCAAATGCACTTTTATAAATGGTATAAATTAACACCTATTCATCATTGAAAAATTGCGATGCTTGCTAAATGGAGGGATAGGCTTGTAACTGGCACCCAATGACAGTGGAAAATTTCCCACACTGAAAAGTATACTTAACATTAACTTGTAGGTGCATGTGATAAACTCTCAAAATTAACAGCACATGCAATTTATGAAATGTATACGTCTCTTTAACATTTCTCCTTGTTTTCATTACCAGGTTCCTCATATTTCTCTATCGTCTATGCTTTCTATATAAATTGTTTGCTGACTCTTTTCTTTTTGTATGTACACAGCCAACGTTTCTTGAGCATGGCACTTGCTTGACATTTTGCTCCCGAAAGGCAGATGCTACAGTAAGCTCTTCTCTGTTTGTGTAATCTAATTATTGCCGCTTCCAAATTTGTCAGTAAACATTGTTTTGAGTGTAATAACACCCCAGTTTACTGAAAATTGCGAGTTATTTTCAGTTGCTTTGCTTAGATCCTTGACCTCTTTGTGTTACAGGGTTCATATGAACTACAAGCAACCATAGGTGCAGAAGAGGCTTGTGCAAGAGAGATGCGTGAACATCTTTATAATAGTTACTCATATGATAATGTCCCACCTTCGTTATTACCACATGCCATGAGGTAACAGTAACTGATCATACATAGCTCACTCCTGAAATTTAATGAAGCTTTGTTCCCCAATTCTATTTATTACCTGTCCTTATAGGAATACATGTTCTAGTCCTTAATGCTTATGCGCTTTATCCTCAAATGTGAGAATTTATTTGCCCTTTGGAGTATCATGATTCATGAGAAGGAGCTGCAAATCATTACATGATGTCCTTACGTGGTCTAGCATAAAAGCAGCCATATCAACTAAGTTGAGTAGATTGCAAGTGCTTGCCCTCAAGAATCACGCTGAGGCACAGCTTTACAAGATGTCGTCCTAGCTTGTGCTGCATTATCAGGAACTAGTAAAATATGCAACGTAAATAATACTAGTATAAATATAAATCCAAATATGAATTGACATTCAGCACCACTACTCACATCCGCCGCACTATTTTGGGATCCTTTGTGTTGGCACCCTGGAAAATATCAACTAGATCTAGTGTGCAACTTTCAACTAGGTAACTAAACTGGTCCCAAAGGTTCAAAATCCGGAAAATCTTGGTGACTACAGGCCCATTTCGCTCTTGAACTCTTGCCTTAAATTACTCACCAAGCTCCTCGCCGACCGTCTTCAAAAGGTGATCCTAAAAATCGTTCATCAGAATCAATATGGCTTCATAAAAAATAGGACTATTCAGGATTGCCTCGCCTAGAGCTTTGAGTTCCTTCACCAATGCCACCAATCCAAACGAGAGATCATTATCCTTAAACTAGACTTCACCAAAGCTTTTGACATGATTGAGCACTCTGCGATCCTTTCTATGCTTCATCATTATGGTTTCAATGATCGTTTCATTGGTTGGATCAAGGCTTTCCTGGCGACTGGCACTTCTTCAGTCCTTCTGAATGGTGTCCCGGGGAAATCTTTCCACTGCCGTAGGGGCCTAAGACAAGGCGACCCCCTCTCACCTCTTCTTTATGTCTCGACGGCGGATCTCCTTCAATCTGTTATTAACAAAGACTGCCAGTTGAACCTCCTTCACCACCCTATCCCGCCGGTTAATGGCGACTTCCCGATCATACAATATGTGGATGATACCCTTCTTATTATGCAAGCTTGTTCTCGCCAACTCCTCTGCCTTAAAGGCATCCTCGAAACCTTTGCTCAGTCTACTGGTCTCAGAGTCAATTTTGCGAAATCTTGCGTACTTCCAATTAATCTCTCTAATGAGAAAGCGACCCTTCTGGCGGGTCTTTTTGGTTGCAAGCTTGAGACCTTCCCTTTCACTTACCTTGGTCTCCCGGTAGGTCTAAGCAGACCTCGCATTAGAGATCTTAGCCCTCTCTATTCTAGAATTAATCATCGGCTTGCGATTACTTCATCCTTCCTCTCGTTTGATGGAAGGATCATGGTGACTAGGGCCATCCTTAGCTCGCTCCTCACTTTCTACTTATGCACCCTTAAGCCTGCAGATGGAGCCATTGAGATTGTGGATAAATCCAGGAGAATTGGCATGTGGGGAAAGCAGGAGAACTCTAATAGGCCAAAATCCCTGGCGGCTTGGGACCTGGTCTGTAGACCAAAATCTAAGGGTGGTCTAGGCATCACTAATCTCGCCGCTCACAATGAGGCCCTTCTCATCAAGTTCCTACATAAATTCTTCAACAAGGAGAACATCCCTTGGGTTCATTTGGTTTGGAGGCTTTACAATAATTCCTCTCCACAAGCCACCAACATCTCTAGCTCCTTTTGGTGGAAGGACATTGTCAAACTTTGAGCGAAATTTAAAAGGTCTACTTCCTGCTTGATCGCTTCTGGGGATACTGCCCTTTTTTGGAGTGATAATTGGGCTACTGATCTTCCAATGTTTAAATTTCCAAGACTGCACTCTTTTGCTATTGACAAGCTTGCCTCGGTGAAAAACATCCTCGAGATGGATGACCCCATCGATGCTTTCCATCTTCCTCTATCCGCCCAAGCTTTTGAGGAGTTCCATGAATTCAACCAACTCATAGTTCAAACCAGATCTGCTAGAAACTCGGAGGACAACGACCTATGGTCGTATAATTGGGGCAACCATTACTCTGCGAGCAAGTTTTACAAGATGAACTTCAACCATATCGAGGCCCCAACTTTCTCCCCATGGATCTGGCGCTCCAAATGCACAGCTAAGATAAAATCCTTTTTCTGGCTCCTCGCGAATGATCGACTAAACACAAAGGACATGCTCCTAAGGAAAAGTTTCAATCTAGATGACAATGGCCTTTGCAAAATTTGCAATAATGGGTCTCTAGAAACTAGAGACCACCTTTTCTGGAGCTGCAGTTTTAGTAGGCAATGCTGGCTTTCTATTAATATAACTCTAGATGACTCGTTGGAACTCTCTCAAATGATCATCACTGCAAGAAACAACTTTAGAAGACCTTTTTTCTTCGAGGCTTTTGCCACATCTTGCTGGAATATTTGGAAGATCAGGAATGCTCTAGTTTTTGACAATGTAACCCCTTCCTTTAGCACTTGGTCCTACTCGTTTAAAAAGGACCTTTTCCTTCTTTATTATAGAATGAAGGATGATCTGAAAACCCCTCTAGTCTCTTGGCTAGACGCTCTGTAATTTTCCGGGCTAAGCCCTCTTTGTATATTCTTTCGTCCTCCTTGTACATATTTTCTTATTAATAAAATTTTACTGTCGGGGCCTCCCCTACAGTTTTCAGCTCAAAAAAACTGGGTAACTAAACCTTCAATCATGTGCAGAAACTTCCATCATACAGCTATTTTTTGTGTTATTGTGGGAACTCGTCCGGGATGCCACCGCTGCCTTACAGCGCACGGAGTATGTTGCAGCCGCAACTTCCTCCCGGTTTGCGGGCTTCCGACATCTCATGCCTTAGGTGAATGTCAAGGAGCACCACATTGGCTCTCTTGTAGCAACTATGGAAATGGGGGTGGGGAGCATAGGATTTGACGTGGAAAGTCGGTGACAAGTGAGAAGGGCCAGGCAATGCAAATGGAAAGTGAGAGGACAGAGGGTGGGGAAAGAAACCAATGGACACTCCTAGGATGTGTTCATGTGTTGATCGGATCATTGCTTGCTGTTTATGTGGCGATTGGACAGCTTGCAAGTGTGTCAACTGGATTCTTATCTAGAGGAAGTATGCAACAAAGCGACACCCAATTCATACTGTACACACTGAGACTGGGATTTGGTACTCCCGGAAGGGTAGGCTCTTATATAGCATTGAGCACATGCAGCCAGGCAGAAATCGGTCTATCCTGAACCTGGTTGGACCTGACCATTGGTTACAGGAGGACTAGTTACCACATGTTTGCACCTTGCTTGAGTATTCAAGTTCCATTTTTTGTCAAATACATTTCATATTTGATTTGACCAATTTTACTGCAAATATTGATTCTACAGATTAAGACCAGGCAATGTGCACTTTAACTACTGGCACCGCAAAAAGCTCCTAGAAACCGAAGGTTTGTTCTCTCCTCGTCTCCCTTGTCACTGGGTTGCATCATTAATGACATTTGTCCTAGGTCCGATGTTTTTCACATTCCATTTATCTCGTTTTGCAGAGCCTAGTGACTTTTCTTTTGTACTCATGTTGTTTATGTAAGGACATATTTAGTTGTGCACTTATGTTGGTTGGGCAAAAAGCAGGCGCTGATAGAGGGTGAATAGCATGAACTAGGAAGATATAACAGCAGGGAGGAAAAACAAGGAATGCAAAGAGATGGGTAGAGAGAATATATTTGTATTTTCTTTCCTAGCTTAAAAAAGCTTCACTTCAGCCAAATGCTAAGAGATTATGACTATCATAAGTCCTAACTTGACAAACCTGACTTCAGTATCATGAATTTATTTAATCCCACTAATTGCATGGGATATTTAGAAACCGCCTTTGCCAGCACAAACTCCACATTAACGCAAACTGAAGGAGTGCCAGCATTGTGGTAACCTTGCTATATTTTTTTTATTGTACCAAATTATTGTGACATGATAATATATTCGAAGAAACTGCAAGGCGAGATAGCTTACTTTATTTTCCATTGTGTACATATTTGTGTGTATTGGACTATTGGTACACAAAAAAGTAAACTATGAATTTATGCTGTTAATTTTTTTTTGCAAATGGTCCTGGAGTTAAAGTTGTCATTTCATTGCTATAGTGATTTTGTTGCGTGCCTGTGCCTATATGTTTTTGAAACTAAAGAAAAATGTCATAGATTTTTCCCCTGAGTCATCTCTAGTTTATTGTCCATCTTTCTAACATTAAGCTAGATCT
Organism: Avena sativa; assembly: GCA_916181665.1. NCBI lineage: Eukaryota > Viridiplantae > Streptophyta > Magnoliopsida > Poales > Poaceae > Avena > Avena sativa. Next base: position 432,151,780 of record OV702296.1, read on the forward strand.
GCATTGTCATATGTTGCTACTTTCTTTGACTGTTGTTCATGGTCAAGATCTTGAGTTCCATTTCCTGTTCTACTTCTCTTTTTTCGCGAGAAATTACCTGTTTTACTTCAGTTATGCATCACTATAACGGATATATTTTAGCCTAGATAGTTTTTTAATTCTTCTTCGCTATCATGGGTTCCTATTTCTTATTTATATGTTTATTCCTTTTTACAGTTACAGGAGATTTTTCTTGCTCCATTTGCTTGGTACGGTGTGGAAGTTTCAAGGTAAAATGTGAAGCAAAATGCCTTTTCTTTTATCTCATCATATGATTCTGGTTGCTGCTAAACGATGGTTCTAAAGATCATCTCTGACCAACATTGATATTTATCTTTTCTAGTGATGAAACTCAGCTTTGGTTTTCTTTCTCCACAGTTCCACTAAACCTTTTTTTCTTAAAGCCAATAGCCTTCTGTTTTTGTTTACTCGAGCCATATCTCATATGGTGATTCTTTTTGTTGGTACTATAGGGTCTGGAATATCATTTAACGTCATCGCATGAGCTATTCCACTTTGACTTCGGGGTTTGTTATCCTCTGAAATCTCCATTGCAAATTCTTTATTCAATCACACATATTTGATAATTAGTCATATTTTCTTGTTGACACAGGTATATGTAGACCGCCAAGTTGTTAATATTAGACTGAAGGTTAATAACAGGAGAGCGGAGGTAAATTGTGCTTAAGGATGTTGAACGTACTCTACCAGTGTTTCAAGTAACGTGTCTATGGATATTAGAATGATGCAATCTCAGTGTTGGTCCTTGCACCTAGATAGGAGGAATCCTGCCTGACATGATCTCAGCTGCATTTTCGTCAAAATACTGCTTTAAATTGGGAAAGCTAATTCTCTGTTCATTTCCAGCTTCTAAGTACTGCAGGAGAAGGAGATAAACGAAGCAAGAAAGATTTTTTCTACCGGTGCACTCATACTCCTTACTTTTAACAATGCTAAATTTTCTGCTCAATTTGCCTAACTGTGTTCCATCAGATCAAGGTCCAAGAAGAGGTTTAGAAGATTAGAAACATCAATCGAAAAGACCAAGCATGTACATCCACATATCAGAGATATTGTGGAATCAAGATCACCAGGAAATATGGGCCATGTATATTCACATACTACAGAATCAGGATCATCCAAAGATGCCCATAAAGGGTCTGAGGTGCATTATGTCCCAAACGAAACTGGTACATTTCACATCTTATGGGCTCTTGGCATATTAAACAAACTACATTCAATTGAAAACACCATAGTATCTCTGATCCTCAGTTTGCCATCGTATGTTCACAGGATCCTCAGTTTGCCACCAATAAAATATGACTTTCAGTGGCACCCATTTCTTAAACTTTACCCTTATTTGCCGCTGTCGTCAGCCCCGTTGACACCAACTCCCCAAAATATGCACTTTTCTTGCTGAAATACCTATCTTGCCCTCGAGAGTCCTGTCAGATTACAGACTCAAATGTGATTTCCTAGCATACAGTGCATAAAATGTTACTCCCTCCGATCAATAATAAGTGTCTGTGATTTAGTACAACTTTGTGCAGTGATACTTATTATGGATCGGAGGGAGTAGTAAAGTTTATTATGCACAACGTTTGGGTCCGTAATCTGACAGGAGTCTCCTGATGTTGAAGTACTGAACTTTCTACCGATGTTACCTGAAATTTTCAGGGATTTTCCTGATGTTGCCTATATTCTCAGGGATTTCTGTGCCACAAGCTTTAATTGATTCTCATCCCGCACCACACGTTAGCAATCATTCAACACCACCAGTGCTAGAGTTTGCGAAGTCCAGGAAGCTCTCCGTCGATCGAGCTGACCCCAGAAAGTAGTCCATTCTGTTTATGTTCTTGATATCCTGTTACTTTCCATTTAATTGTTTCTTGAGGCTCTTCCGATATAAATTGTTCAACTAATTTGTTGTTTGTTTGTGCTTATATCATCTGGCAGTCGTCTACTGCTGCAAAAACACGAGTTCTTCCATTCTCAGAAGGCGCAGGTGATTACAATCATGCAACACTCAGCTATCTTTTGTGTATGCAGTTTAGCATTCGTGTGTATGCTTGTCGCAAATTAGGCTTTCGCTTCTGTGGTCACATGTACCTATTGAAACACACATGTATATCTGTAACATAATGCCTGCAGGTATGGAGGATATTTAAACATTATATTTTCACTTCATTTGATAACTGCTGTTTTAGGTGTATATTACTTATGGGGAAAGTTGAATCTTTGTTTCTACTATTTCATTGGTAATTTTTTGTAGAGGTATAAGTATTGAGGTCTTTCAGTAGCAGAGGTTTGTGGAAAGTACTCATCCTTGTTCCCTTTACTGTCATATTTCGGTGAATTAAGTAAAAGACAAAAAATAATAATTAATTGAACAAAAAATTCCTCCCAAGAAACTTCACCTACATGGCGACTACGTGAAGCAACTGAAATTTAGCCTGACCACGGTTTTACATTTTCTAGAGAATGGAAATAGAAGAAGTTTTGGCAGATCATGACAGTGAAGATGAAATTGATGATGACATTGCTGACTTTGAAGATATGACGGTACGATGTGATAATCTTTTTGCTCCGCTCAAACTTGGAATATTTGCAGGCTTCTACATTCACCTGTATAAATAGTTGATTCTGGTTATCTTAACTTTGCTGGATAAGTGCAGATGCTCAATGCTTTGTCTGACGTTACAAAAGACGAGAAGCGTATTATGCATATGTGGAATTCGTTTGTTCGGAAACAAAGGTCAGACCTGTCCATAACATTTCCTTCTTAGTTCTGGCTATCATGGTTCATCGGAGTTTGACCTGCTGCAACTTTTTATTATTTTATTATTTTCAGTGGTACACAGCTTGGGCCTTGGTGAACCAACTCTAATAGTTTTTAGTGCTAAGTCATGTTTTAGCCATTTTTATTCCTATAAACCAACTCTTGCTCAGATGAAAAAAAAAAAAAAACCTTGAAGGTATCGATGGAGTAACCAAATTTTGGCTGAGTTTTGCCAAGATGTCCAAATGATGAATACTTAATTTGAAATTTTGAACTATGAATTCCGTTGCGTTCTTTCCATAGCAAACAGACACTGGAACTTATAGCCGTGCTCCGTTGTGCTCGCTTTGGCAACATATACGTAGCTGTGGTATTCAATCTTTGTCCTGGATGTTACGGTACATGAAAGCATGCTACTACATTTTGTTTCGTACTCCCTCCATTCTCTTTTAGTCTATGTCCTAGAAAAAATCAGACAAACTAGTACTGCAGTTAATAGTACTTCTTAGGTAGTCCAAACTATATTGAAAGTAATGACATCCAATAGTGAGAGCAGGACCGTTTCGTTTTCTGTGTTCTTGTTGACTAAAAGCTAGAATGCAGATTAATAATATGGAACAAAAATTTGATCTAGAATGTAGATTAAAAGAGAACTGGGCGAGAGTAGAAAAGAGGCATCGGAACTAATAGTTGTCTTTTAATATCCTTCCTGGAGATACATATTCCGGTTTTCATTCATGCTGTAAATGGGTTAACCGCAGGGTACTAGCGGATGCCCATATACCTTGGGCTTGCAAGGCATTCTCGGAGCAGCATGGACAAGAGCTCGTGCACGACCCTGCTCTACGATGGTAAACAAATGCTTCAGAAATCTGCTATATATGAACACCTCACCCTACATGCTTGTGGCTGGATTCTTAAATATATGTTTTTTTTTACGTTGGATGGATGAATGAACAGGTGCTGGCGATTCGTTATGATCAAGTTGTGGAACCACAGCCTGCTGGATGCCCGTACCATGGACACCTGCAACACATATCTCGACGACTTGGAAAGCGAGAGGTCTGCTGGCCCCAAGAAAACTTGATTTGCAGAGAAAACATTGGCCAACTCGAGCAGGGCTCACCGAAATGGGCGATGCTTGTGGTGGGCCGAGTTGTTGTGTGCTGTGACGGTCACAGAATTACAGAAGTTCTGTTTTCTGTTTCGCTTTTTTTTTTTTGCATCATTTATCTGTTGAAAATTTGAACACTTGTGAGCAGTGGAGCCTGGCTACTTGTTTAAGGGTGTGTCTTATGAAAAAGTAAACCTTTTTGTAGTAGGATGAAAGAAGAATGGTTGTGCACTAATGGCGATGCTTTTCCGAATGATATGTTAATTCATAAATTTTAGTACAATGATTTGGGTGTGAGTCAGGGTGCAAAGTCACTGTTAATCTTGCTATACGAAGAGGTTTTTGTCGTGTTGAATATATATATGTCGATGACATGTTGATTCTAACTTCTTTCTGGTGATTTTAAATCTTAATTTGTTTGAATACCTTTAAACTGTTTAAATAAGAGGCAGCTGGATTAAGTTGCATCTCTAGTCCAATGTACAATACACGAGAACAGTTGTGTCATTAGCTAGAGTCGTCCAGGATCTTGCTTGCCAAAAGTCAGTACGAAGACTTGGACCATTTCTAGTTGGACTTTTTTTTTTTGCGGGGGATTTCTAGTTGGATTATGTCGAGTGGATTTCACTTTACTTTCTCTGTGCCTCCATGGCTGTTCTCTAGGTTGTACTCAATTGTGTTTAATCTGTTATCTAATGTTTTTCATAGAGTATCTTTCCAGATGTTGCATTTTATTAGCAAAACTTGCCAAAGTTCAGTCGGTCGGCTATCTTTGGCTTTGCGGCGAACTCTAACTAGCTGCCTCGTTGTAAAGTGCTGATCCCACCAATTAATCATGATTGATTAGTCAGGTTAGAATTCGATCCAATCATTGAGGTGAACATGGGGCTAGTGCTAACGCAGGACATATGCATTGCCAAGTCAAAACAACCCAAACGACTCAACTGCGGCCAGTCTTGACTAATTTAGGCAAGTTCAACTTGTCTGTCTCTAGTTGAGTATGCCTTGTACTAATACACAATCCCTGCATGCTGTCAAAAAAAAAAAACACAATCCCTGTACATGTCAAAGAAGGTAATTTTTTTTTTAATAATGTGTCCACATCTGCTGCTCGAACCGGATAGAAAAGTTCAACTAATGCATGTGTCCATGGTAAGTTTTACTAATGCATGTTTTACTACTAGGCTCAACTCGGCTACAGCCTTGCCAAGTAAGTTATTGAAATTTAAAATGTTAGTAAGACTGATTACTGATAAATAGTAATATGAGAGTGTTACTTTTTTTATGGACTACATATTACGAATGTACATCCACTGACGACGGCTTTGGGAGTGCATGGCAAGCAAAGGTAAGTGACGAAATAAATAATCAAGAGCAATACCAAATGAGTTGGCCACTGGAATTTTATTTGACGATGGTGAACTATACAAAATGTGCTGTAGAAGCAGCTCCTCACTGCTTTAATGAGCACAAAGACTTGTATGGATGCACATCTCATCCCTAGTATTTTTTTTTTGAAACGAATGCGGTGGGGTAAATCTCCACAGCAAGTTTGATTTTTGAAATAATAAGAACCCAATTTCGCATCCACTCTCCTAACCAAGTGAGCCAGGCTCTCTTCCCTGGTATTCGTTTGGCCACAAATCATGTTGGTGCGAAGCGTCCATGACACGGAAGGTGGGAGCCAAGTCTACAACATACATGCATACACACTAGCCACTCCAGCTACTACCAAGTATCGAAGAAGAAAACTCCAAAATTAATATGGAGAGAATCTAATGAGATCATGCCAATTCAGAAGTTAGTTAGAGAGAGATTTTTTGGTGAGTGTGGAGCAGTTGCTTACACCAGCTCCACTACTAGGCTGCTACCGGTACACACCACACCATACCAGCAGCAGCTGCAAACACACATAAAGTATATATGGCTGCAACTTACAGGAACAGGCAACAGCCGTAGCTCTCTGTTTTTAATACACAAGCAAGCCATCCATCCAACCAACCTCTGACTTTGAAGATTTTCTTTTGAAATTTCAGATTAACAGTCTAATCAAGCACCAATCAATTTTCTCGTTAAGATGTTGAGTGTGGAGTGTGGATGATTCTGTTAGTTAAGGGGACCGGGCAGAGTGATAGTGGTAGAGTTGTGGAGGCAGTTGTACTTAACACTAGCACTTGGCCGAGAGAGAAAGAAAAGAGGGTGATCAGTCCAAGCTATAGGTGAGGCTCCTACTCCATATAAGTTTTGACTGTCAATTGCTTAACAGGGAAAAAAGGAGGATGAGAATGCCTCTAATTCCATCTTAATATGTAGTAATTATACTTTCACATTGTACATATTTTTTCAAAGCCACAGAGGCTCCTAGTCTAGGCAACACTGTACCTTCGAGCGGAGCCAAACGGAAGGAAGTGAAGCCAATGGAAATTAAAACTAAATGAAAAAAAGAATTGCTCTTGCATTGGTCGCCAGAATTTGTTTAGCGCTTGGCAAAAAGTACTCCTAAGTGCACACGGTATTTGATGGTGCAAAAATATGTAAAGGAAAAGCATAAAGTGAAGCAACAGACAAAGTAAAAAGGAAGTAAAGGAAATTACTTATTTTTCCATATTTCCCATGTTCAGCCCTTTAAACTGATATTGGAAATTAAGCAAGGAGTTGCCATAAAAGGAGTAGAAACAGAGGTTCCTTAAATCAGTTCATTTTCACTTCAAGTCTTTGACAAGAATTTTCACCCTTTATATGCTAATTTCAGGGCATGTTTGATTCAAAAGATTTAAAAGCACAACAATTGGAAAAACACATGAATGGTACGTCATGACATGTAGAATCCTACAAGAATGAAAAACGCAAGATTGCCTACAAAAGTCGTTTGGTTGCACTACAGAAAAATTGCAGGAAATTTATATAGAGTTGAGTACATGCCATAGTTGTCATAAACACCTAGGAAATTTTCCAAGATGTCTAACCTCTTGCTAGAGATCCTAGGGGAGTATAGTACAGGAAAAGGATCCATAGAAATTTTGGAGGATTCAATCCTTTGAGTGAAATGGCCTCTATAGGAAAAAAATCCTACGGGTAGGAATAATGCAAAATTCCTTTGTAAATCCTTTGAATCAAAAAGAACCATCATTATAGCCAAACAGTGCACTCACATGCTAATTACATGTTAGGTGTATCCAGAATAACAGACCCAGCCAACATTGCCAGGGATGCAGCAGCAGCCCGAATGAAGCCTAGCCTGGCCTCGTTGACATCTCCCAATTTTTCCCGCTTAATTTACTACTATCATGACCAATCCACACACACACGCACCTCACCAATCACACCACTTCATCCCCCTCTCTTCTTGTATATCCTGCACGCAAACTCAGCATCATCATTCATCACCAACCTTCCATCATCGCCTCGTGTTCTCCTCCCTTCTTGTTTCTCACGCGCACCGCGCACCTAGCTACACACTCTGTCAGCTGATCGGTCGTGCTGGGATCAATGGGGGAGGAGGCCGGCGGCGACTACGATCACGGCGACGCACGGCCACCGGTCGTCGTCTGCAAGGGCAAGCGCAGCAAGCGGCTGCGCGTGCACGCCGCCCCTCCTCCGGTGATCGTGGCCAGCGCCGAGGTCGAGTCGTTCTCGAGCTCTGTCGCGGACGACGGCGACCAGGAGGCAGCGTCGGGGTGGGTCACCGAGGAGGAGGAGGAGGAGGACAAGGACATGGCGCTCTGTCTCATGCTCCTCGCGCGCGGCGCCCAGTCCGGAAAGTCGTCGTCGCCGGTGGTGGTCGCCGCAGAGTCTACGGTGAAAGAAGGCAAGTTCCGGAGCCGGCGGCCGGCGGACGGCACCGGGGAGTTCGTGTATGAGTGCAGAACGTGTGGCAGGTGCTTCCCTTCCTTTCAGGCGCTCGGCGGCCACCGCACCAGCCACAAGAAGCCACGCCTCCTCCTCCCGCCCACGCCACCTCTCCCACCCACCTCCACGCCGCTCCCGTCCTCCGAGCAGAAGCGGCCGTCGCCGGCCCTGGTCGAAGAGAAGGCGCCATCCCCGTCGCTGTCACCGCCATCGCCGCACGCACACGCCGACCCGACAGTGCTGGCGATCCCGGCGACACCGCCCAAGCAAGAGGCGGCCGCCATGAGCGGTGCGTCGAGGCAGCAGCAGCAGTCGAGGGTGCACGAGTGCAGCATCTGCGGCGCGGAGTTCGCGTCCGGGCAGGCGCTCGGCGGGCACATGCGCCGCCACCGGCCGCTCGTGTCAGCCTCGGCCTCGTCGTCGGACTTAGACAGCGAGATGGTGGCGACGGCAGTGATCGGCAGGAAGGACAAGAGCCTCCTGGAGCTGGATCTCAACATGCCCGCGCCCTGCGACGAGGCCTCCGTCCCCGAGACGACCTCGCTGTTCCTGGCGCCGGCATCGGCGCTGCTGGACTGCCATTACTAGTACAGCAATCAAAGAACAGAGTGAACAGAGCATACGCCCCAATTGGGTAATTAGCTCCTCTGATTTTTCATTAATTCTATACACATACATACATATTCTTTTTTCTTTTCCATTTCTTTGTATTACAGTACATTCTTTTGGTACGAAATAGTGACTGGAAATGTAAAATTGTTGGCACAAAAGTCTGAATGAAATTTGACATTCTGTGATTAAATTATATTGATTCATTCACTGAGGTAGACCAAGTGTATCCCTTTTCCCGATGTTGATTACAATTTGCAAGATTTAGCTTTCAAATTGCTGAATAGTACTACATATATGGGCACTGGAAGTATTGCATTCCTGTGAAGTGTGATGATCAGCTAGCCAAGTGTTGTGAGCTGACGATGAGTAGTGTAAACGAGTGTAAAGTGGCAAGCAATGCAAGAAAAAGGTGTGGCATTGTGCTCACGTAAAGGGAGTGACTGACCATCAGGAGCATCTGTATCATGGAAATAATCTAGTATATGTTGTTAGATAGTTAGCTTGGGTGTTGGTCTGGCTATTGCTCTACCACCAAGAAAGGAAGGGGTCACTCTCCATCCATGCCCTGCTACCTTTCTTCCACCGGCCAATCTCTATCTAGCTAGCACATGTTTTCCAACTCCAACCAAACCCAGCTAGCTCATCATCGATGCCACATTATCTTTGCTAAGCCAACGCACAAGTTTTTCAAGTGCTTTATTGCCTTATGTCCTATTTATCTACAATATCTATCGACGCACAAGAACAATGCATGCACCCCTGCTGATTAGTTTGTGATCTCAAACTTAGTGTCAAGGCTAATTCAGTGTCTATGCTACACTTTTAGTGTGGATGTGTGTGAGTCAAAAAAACATGGACAACTACTCCATAGGGTGATTAGTTGGGGTGTTAGAACATCTCCGACAAATGTCCTATGTTAGAGCATCTCCACTCGGGGGCACTAAAGCCCCTAAAGGCTATCGGGAGCGCCGGCAGCCGAATTCATGCCCAGCCCACCCCTAAATTTTATTTGGCACCGGAGCGGCCCGTTTTGTTATCCGACGCCCCTAGGCCAAACTGAACCCACGGGGGGCTAGCGGGGGCGCCGGATGGCGTGTTTCTGGCGGGAAAGAGGGGGAGAAGAAGGCGCGCAAAGCGGCGGTTGGTCATCGCGGGCCACCCCTGTTAGCGTCAGCGGCCGTCGAGTTCAGTCCGTCTTCCTCCTCGCCTCCCACGCCCTAGTAATGGCGATGCTCGCAGATCAGCCTTTTGCAGGCGAGCAGCCGATGCGTCCCGTCCGCCACGCCTCCCTCCTCGCCTGTCGCACCGTGCCCACACATTTAGTGGCCATTTGATGTTAAAAACCCCTTCTTCCTCCGTTCCTTCTTCGCATTCCCTCCTCTCTGCCTCCTCCCCGTTCTTCCCAACCACCAAGCGCCGGCCATGGAGAGGTACCTCGTAGATGGCGCCGCCACAAACGGTTTTCGGAGGCGCTCGCTGTGCGCATCCGACGCTCGGGAGCTATGGGAAGCGGGCTACCCAGTGCCGCTGGACATGCGATGTCCGAAGCACCGAAGCGCTAGTTCCTTAACACCGGCGGCCTGCCAGTCCCGTCGGTCCCATTGGCCAGGCATGCGCGGCGGAGATCTACCGGAACTACTAGGGTGCCTTCACGGTGGAGGAGCGAAATGATCTTGCCTAGGATCCGAACAACGACGAAGAGTGGGTCACGTTCTTCGCGGACCAGCGATAGTCACTCCTCGAAGCCAACGACGGCGACGACCCCCACGGAGGACTACAAAATCGAAGGGCGGATTCAGTGGTGGAGCTCCCTAGGCAGGACGCTTGCCTGGGTCCTGGACCACATTGCTGGCGGCAACAACCCGCTGCTGACGATGCCTCCACCTTAGCCGCAGCTGTGACATCCGGGCCAGTGGTGGGCGCCGCGTTGACAGGCCGCCCGCTCCTCCTTGATGTCTTCCTCATTGAGGTGTTTGTCACTGTGCTACTCCCACTACTCCATGATGTATCCACGCTTCTCTGTGCTCCTCGCTACGGTGAAGGACGAGTACGAGGAGATCCTGCCACCGTAGTCGCGCAGGTGCTCGGGCCGCGGTGTCATTAGGGACCGCCGTGCGCCTGCGCCTCCCCGTGGCCGCCCGCGCCTCGCCAGGCCCCAATGCTAGGTAAAGAAGGAGTGGACACCGCCGCCGGAGTATAAGGTGTACGCCCTCCAGCTGAAGATCGAGGAGGGCCCGTGGAGGAGTACAGTGCCGCCAACGACAGACGTGTTCGCCGAGACTTGGTCCGTGGAGGAGTACCAACATGAGCAGGCTGAGCATGTGCGCCGCCTCGGAATGTTCATCAACCTGGAGGGCGATGACGATAGGGCCGACTACTCGGGCTGGAGAGGCGGTGGCGATCCAGGCCAGGGCTGCAGCATCATGCCGCTGCCAAAGCAGGAGCCCAGCGACGACGACAACGACTACGCGGTGGCGATGTACCGTCGCCTTGTCCTGAGCAGGCGTGGCCATGGCCGCCACTAGTTTAGTTTTTTATTCCTTTAAATTTTGTACAAACATGTTTGAATTTTTTGTATGAGGGGCACGGCTGGCAGCCAGCACCCTCCCAAAATTTTCATCTATCTGGTGCCCCTCATACGGGCCAAAAAAGGCCACGCTAGATGCCGTAGGGGGGGTGGGGGTGGGGGTGAGTGGAGATGCTCTTAGCACCCGTGCCCTAAAACCCGTTTTTAGGGAAGGAGACATCAAAAAGGGTCCTCCATCAGATGTCCTAAACTAGCAGGTGCCCTAGATTTTTTAGGACATGCCTTAAAAAAATGCCCCTACCCCAATTTTGAGCATAACAGCGAATGCCCTATCCCAACTGCCCGTGCTCTATGCCAAAACTATCATGCGCGCACAACTCAATTGCCTGCATATATTTCCTACTCCTTTCCTGGTGCCCTCTCGCCTCCCTCTCGAGCTCATTCCCGCGTCATGTCGCTACCCCAATCAGGTCGCTCCCATGGCTCAATCTCCAATTCCTCCCAGATCCCGTAGCCGCAGACCCCCACAGTCACCCTCAGATTTGTGCCCTCTCTCCGTCCTGAAGGGGTTCGGGGTAGAAAATACAATTTTTCCTAAGCGAACACACCTAACTGTCATGACCTATCTAGGAGTAATGCTGTAACCGAAAAGTTTCAGATACATACCTTGTAGTCCCAAAGCGATTAACATTCCAAGGGGAACATGGATGACATAGTCGTAATCGTAGCGGACCTCAAGCTCGTGAAGCTCCCCGCAAGCCACCCCTTACTCCATCGTGCAGCAGTCCGACTCACGACATCCAACATGCCACAAGTGGAAGCATCCTTGTGGTTTCGCACACATACAGTGTACGATGATAATCTCTAGTTCTCTAATCCCTACTTAGAGTGTGAAAGTAGATCCTATGGCTAGAATCTGATGTAGCCCAACACATGACAATCACCTTATGTCCACAACATGTCACGCCAACCACTCCTAGTATGGTGAACTCACTCCATCACTTGTCTTCAATTGACCGTGACTTGAATGAGATCCTACTTGAGACGAGTGCCAATGGTACGAACAAGCCTATAACCAAGATGCCAAGAGGAAAAGACAAGGATGCTCTAGGATCAAAGACGCTCAAGCAAGAAGCATGGAAGAGAAGGCGGAAGAAGACTTTTGGCGCTAGGCGCTGCGCTGCCGGATCCACCGCCAAAGCATTCCGGAGCCAGGCATGGCCAACCAAACCGCTCGCCGAGTTGTCTGCCAAAACCATCAGCGAGCTGCTGGACCAAACCGGCATCCCGCCAAAAACCTCCTCAGTATCCTCGTCTGGCATCCGCCGAATCTAACCGACATCTGCCGAAACATTCTGGTGCAAGAACCGGTGCCGCCAAACTTGTCACCGAAAACACCAGTCTGCGCACTGTTTCAAGTCTGATGACCTAGAATATTCCCTCCACCTACCCCTTCGCCCCTAGTACTATAAGTAGCCCCCTTGTGTCTCAGATCTAGGTAGAGATGATGATGAATTGAGGCATGTGCCAAACCCTAGATGGGAACCCCCGCTCTATAGTAAATCTATGAGTTGTATAAGGCCTTAGAATCGGTGCCCTTCTCCAAGTTGTCAAGACCTTCCTCAAGTGTTTGGTCTCTCCTTCTCACGGATTCTAGTAGTGCTAGGTCTCTTCCCTTTGGGATTCTACTTGGTTGCTACTCTCTCCTTGATTTGGATTCTATCATCCTCTTATCGATCTCTCCTTTGGTGATTCTACCGCAAGGTCTCTCGCCGAGGATTCTATTGGATTTGTTGTTTGATCCAACGGGAGCAAATCGAATAGTGTGTGTTTTGTGTGTGTTTATATCTTTACCTTGCATTAAAGTTGAGTTCATCGTGTTCATCGGGTTTTCCCTCACTCCCCGCCTCAAATCCGTGAAGATCGGGCCATCCAAGGGACAATCCCACAAGGGAACCCATAACATCTAGTATCAGCAGCTTTTGGTTGCCACAGATTTTAATTCGTTCATCGATTTCCACCATAAATTGTAAAATACCAAAAAATATCCCCAAATTGCTTTTGGTTCGATCTCTCATTTTGTTGAGTTTTTACTGGTTCCTGTCCACATATCTGGTGCTTTCGATGATGATCTTTGTCTTCCTCCTTTCCCTAGCCCCAGTCTAACAAAGTTCCCTTTGAATCGACAGATCGAGTTTTCGGAGTTCATCGTGAGCTTAAACCGGTAGAAAATCTGGTGAACCAGGTGAAAATTCCGGTGCCACCGGAATCCTCACCGAATTTTTTTGGCACTAGAATCAGCACCGCCGGATTGCCCGCCGAAACCAGTTTTCAACACAATTTTGACCTTTTTCCTTTCCGTTTGTGTTTCGTGTGCGTGTCTGTCATCTAACAAAACTTCCGCAACAACTTATTGTGCTCGACATCGCCACCACAGAACTAGAACCATCCCTCCACCAACGTTTGCATGTACAAGATCAACACAAGGTATAACTTGCACCACCTTTGTTAACCCCCATTCTTCCTTTTTCTGTTACCTAAGCTATCAAGAGTAGCTCATCTTGTGTTTGCCAAAGCATTACAAGCTTGCCCTTGCAAAGTGATAGTGCATAGGAAATAAAAAAAGTTGAATCCATACCATAGAAATAAAAAGAGATACGTAAAAAAATACCAATACAAAAGAGAGTCCAAAGCTTATAAGGAAGAGTGCAAGCAAGAGCAAGGAAAACATGCAAATCTGTCACTTCTCAATCTTTTTGCAAACGGCCTACAATCTGTCCTTGAGTTGGCACGATAATGAGCATTATTCTTTGCTAGGACCATTTTTGTTTGTCGCTCATTTTCCGTAGTCGTGCTATCCACATTACTCTCCATCGTGTGTGTGTATAGTTAGAGGTTTCCCAGTTTTTGGATCATTTCCTTTAGCATTTCGATCTTTTTGATTTTAGCCACTTTTGACAATAACCTTTTATTTTGGTTATTCCATTTGCTATCCACCTTCCTAACCGTCCACCATAGGCCTTTGTGTGTGTCTTGCGTATCGCTACTTGCTTTGCTCTCGGTAAGAACAACCTTTTCATTTTTTGACTTGGTGAGGCAAGGTAGCACATACCATTCAACCTATATCACCCTTATTTCCATTTGTGGTTATACAACATGTCTAGGGGAAGCGGAGTTAGCGGAGATGGCAACTTCAACAACCAAGAAGGTTTCGCCACGCGCCACAACTTATGGGCGCAATGCCAAGAATTCAATACCTAGTGTGAAAGACTTGACAACTGTCTTGATGACACTTTTCAAGAGTTCGACTACCGTGATCGGCAATGTCAAGTAGAGCATCACGCTCAACTCCAAGCTCTTCACCAAGCCAATGCCAATCTCGACAACCGTCATGGACATTGCTCAAGTTCATCAAGTTCATCTCGTACGCGTTCTTCAAGTCGTCATGGCGAGTCTTTGCGCTCACACTCTCGTCATGGAGAACCCCACCACCATAATGGGGACACCAAGCTAGTCATCGACATGAACAAGCGGTTGATCCACAATCTCAACAACCACACCAAGCAAGACATCATCAGCACCATGATCATGATGCTCAACCACATCAACAAGAAGGACATGGTCGCCCACCGCAACAAGCAATGATACAAGTGCAACCTCAATAAGAGCAAGAATGTCATGGTGAATACCATCGCAATGATATGCATCATCATCCACCTCATGACCATCATCAACCACATCACATCAATCAAGAATTGGAATGGTATATAAGTGATGATGATGAGGATGCACGCCACGCTAGATGCAACAACCATCATGCTCAACCCCACCATCATCATCAACAACCAATGAATGGAAATGATCCCGAGCAAGGGCGTCGAAGAGACTTTGAGAATCATCAAGCTCCTCCTCCACCGCCACCTCGAGACAATCAAGCTCCTCCTCCTCCTCCACGTGCACCAAGTTAAGAAAGCATGAGACTAGACCATCGCAACTACCATTGTGAGTGTGATGAAAGCAATTTTCGGAAGCTCAAATTCGCTATGCCCAAGTTCAAAGGAGACGAAGACACTGGTGCATACATTGATTGGGAACTCAAAGTTGATAACATATTCCGAGTCCACAACTATTCCAAAGAGAAGAAAGTTGCAATGGCATACCTTGAGTTTGAGGACTACGCCAATGTTTGGTGGGAAGATTATCAAAAGAATCGTGAGAAGCAAGAACCACTAATTAGCACTTGGCTGGACATGAAGGAAGTAATGTATGCAAGATTTGTCCCTGAGCACTATAGACAAGATCTCTTCGACAAGCTAAAAAATTTGAGGCAAGGTACAAGATCAGTACAAGATCAATTGAAGAGCCCTACAAGGAAATGGAAAGGACTATGATGCACACCGATATGAGAGAACTCAAAGATAAAATGATAGCAAGGTTCCTCAACATGTTGAGCCACCCAATAAGGAAAATTGTTGACTTCCAACTGTACAAGAATCTCACCGAGCTTCCCTACCAAACTACTAAAGCTAAACGTCACTTGCAAAAGGAGAATGCTTATGAGAGGACTATCGCATACTTTGCTTCCATCAATGCAAATGCCTCCACCAAGCCGACAAACCTAGCACCAAGCTCGTCCTAGCAAGAAAAAACCATGATAACATCCTCCTCCAACACGACATTGGATAGTCAAGTAACTTGTTTCAAGTGTGGAGTGAAGGGTCACAAGTCATATGAGTGCACAAACACAAGATTTATGCTTATGGATGAGAATGACGCAACCTATTCTGTGAGTGAAGAAGAATATGAAGTTTTGACTCAAAGAGAAATTGCAAGGGAAGCCACAATGGAATAGGATGACACCCTTATATGCGAGCATGATCCAAGCCCTTCCCTCGTCATAGCTCAAGTCTTGACAACAAACTCCATACTAAGAGAGGACTAACTCCTCAATATCTTCCAAACTCATGCCGGAATTGCTGGCAAGTCCATAAAGGCGATCATCGATGGAGGAAGTTGCCACAATTTTACAACTACGGAACTTTGTGAGAAACTCAAGTTGCAATGCTAGAGCATCCCCACCCCTGTCATGTCAAATGGCTTGATGACCATGGATCACTCAATATAACATCCAAGGTCAACATATACTTCAAGATTAGACCATATGAGGACACCGTCGAGTGTGATGTCGTGCCAATGTCCGTGTGTCACATGCTACTTGGGAGACCATGGCAATACGATAGAGGATCTCTACATGAGGGTAACACTAACCGATACTCTTTCAAGTGGAACAACAAAACCATGGTTCTCTAACCTATGACGCCAAGCCAAGTTATTGCATCTAACGTGACATCCGTGCACAAGATAAAGCAAGCTAAGGACCCTTGTGAGATGAGTGGCGAGAGAGTGAACCACCATCACGAGAGTGAGTGCCACAAGTCTCACATGAGTGGAAAAATCATGAGTGCCATGTCGCATGCCACCAAATGTGAGAAGAGAGATTTGAGTGTGACCCATACTAACAATCAATCATACAATTCTCTCTCTTTGTTGTCGGTTTTGCAAGGTACCCAAGATAGACCACTGATACGTCCATTTTGCATCACTATTTTATATCATAATTTACTGTTATTCATTGATATATTTCATATTAAGAGATGATACTTATGTTATTTCATCTATTTTTGCATGATCGATGACTTTTGGAGGATGAACCACTGGAGTCAGGATTCTGGTGGAAAAAGCACTGTCCAGATGCAATATTCATGAACATCAGAAAATCCCAGAAAATATATGGAAAGTCCTATTTTTTCAGAAGACGAAGGAGACCAGAAGGACGAGTGGAGATGGGCCACAGGGGGCCCACACTACCCCGTGGCACGGGTCCCCCTTGGCTGCGCCACCAGGTGGTGTGGCCACCCTGGCCCACCTATGGCATCGCCCTTTGGCGTATATAATCCCCTTAAAACCCTAAGACTCGGGGAGCAACCACAGAAAGATTCCGCCGCCTCTATGGGGCGGAAACCACACAGAGAGAAAGAGCTCTTTGGCAAGCATAAATCTGCCGGGGAAATTCCTTTCCCAAAGAGGGGAGATCGTTGCCATCAACACCATCATCAAGCTAGACTTCATCGGGATCATCATCATCATATCCACCATCATCTCCACCAGCACCATCACCATAACTCCGTATCGCTGTAACAATTAGGTTGAATCTTGCATAGTTCTTAGGGGAACCTTTCCCGGTGTTGATTACTTGTTGTAGTTGATGCTATTGAGTGGAACCATTGAATTATTGTTCATGTTCAGATTGTTACTTATCATTATTTCATCTCTGATCTTGATCCCTATGATTTCTCATGAGTAGTTCGTTTAGTTCTTGAGGACATGGGAGAAGTCATGTTGCTAGTAGTGTAATTGTGTTGAGAAAGATTTAATGGTTTGATATTTAAGTTGTGGTGTTATTCTTCTAGTGGTGTCATGTGAATGTCGACTACATGATACTTCACCTTTATGGGCCTAGGGGAATGCATTGTGTATTTGGCTACTAATCATGGGGTTGCCGGAGTGATAGAAACCTGAAATCCTGTTAGGAAACCTTTGCATAATGGAGTGTAGGATCTCAAAGTTTAAGGTTGTGGTTAGGTTTTTATCTTAATTACTTTCTTGTAGTTGCGGATGCTTGCAAGGGGTATAATCACAAGTATGTATTAGTCCTAGGAAGGTCAGTACATTAGCTTAGGTTCACCCACACAACACTTATCCAACTACAGAAGATTAATCAACTATATGAAGCGAAAACACTTGACAATATTCCCACGTGTCCTCGAGAATGTTTGGTCATCTTAAGTAATACAACCGGCTTGTCCTTTGATAAAGAAAGGATTGGGCCACTTGCTGCAATTATTATTATTGTCTTTTATTTACCCGCACTTTATTTATCTGCATATCAAAACCCCCTAAAAATCCGTTTGCTAAGTATTTACAGAGAATTCCTGATCCAAATCACTTGTCAACACCTTCTGCTCCTCATTGGGTTTGACACTCTTACTTATCGAAAATACTACGATACACCCCCTATACTTGTGGGTCATCAACCACAACCTACAAGGAACATCATATAAGATCTCCAACCACAACATGATGACAAGAATTGCTACAAGACCTTCAATAACTTTGATCAAGGCTTTGACACCGGTGATCCGACCACATACAAGATCAAGACCAAGGGCACATCTGTTTCCTTGCATGACGAAGGAACATCGTTGAGGTCGACTCGTTTTCAAGCGAGGGGAGATGATGTAGCCAACACATGGAAATCACATTTGGTCCACATCATGTCACGCCAACCACTCCTAGTAAGGTGAACTCATTCCATTACTTGTCTTCAGTTGACCGTCACTTGAATGGGATCCCACTTGAGACGAGTGTATTAGAGCTCAGCACTTGCGATACCCCACTGGTCCAGCCTATAGGATAACCTAGCTAACGGCCGATGTAGAGTGTTAAAACTATTTTGGAATGATCGGTTGGATAGATCTAATTAGGTCTCCTTTTACTCCTTACCCTATGCTATTCTCATCTTACCTCCGCGTGTTTTGAATCTACTCTTATCTTTTCTTCGAGTCCGGGATTTCTCATGGTTGGGTTTCTGTCGTACCTTCAGGGTTTCTCTTCCTTCCTTTTATAATGATGGAGCTACAATCATCAATCTGCATCTTGTTATTGTTACCTTCATCGAATCTTTTTGGTCCTTGAACTCTTTATCTGTATGTGCCCCTTGACGGATATCCGTATCGTTCAAAAACATATGAGAAGGATGAGTGTTGGTGAAGTTGGAGTATACCTTGAACATGTGTTGTTCATGCCAATGGAACCATCGCGAAACCTAACCATTGTGTCTTTTCATACGATTATCTTTGTATCTTCCGGTGTTTCCCTTCTCGACGACATCATCTGCGCCAGGTCTGACGAAGAATCTGCATCACTCCTTTGTTCTCTGCACATCGCTTCTCGAGATCTTCAGTCTAATTTTGAGAGTTGGGTTGCATGATTTTCCTATTCATGTACGGAGTTAATCGTTTGGGTACGGGATGGACTGATCACCCTACCCGACTCTTACTGTTCACTCTTGTACATCGAACTGGTGGATCAACGCAACTTTACTCCTTCCACGGAAGTTAGAGGTGGCCTTATCTGTTGATACCTCTACCTTTGCCTTTTATTTTCTCTAGAGTGTTCTCTCAACAAACGTGAGTAACGACCCCTTGTTGGTGGTGTTGTCGATTTCAAGATGGAGCAAGGCTCTTTGTTAGTGGTGTCACGGGGATCTATATGAAGCGAGAAGATTCAGATCATTGACCTTCTTCCCCGTACCATGAGGCGGATCTCGAGGGCGAGATCCATTGTTAGTGGTGTCGAATTGTAGCACCCCGGTAAAACCACTACTAGAAAACCGCTTGGTGTTTTTGTTTTGTGCATCATCTTGACTGCATGCTCATGTCATCTTGCCACATTGCATTTGAGCATCGTCATGTCATCATGCATTTGTTTGCCTAAAACTATTTTCTAAAATCCCTAGTTTGTTTTCTAAAATAAACCTCTCTCTTTTATTCAAAGTCAAAACTCCGAGTCTACCTGAATATTTTACAAAAGCCTTATATTTGAATAAATAAAACTTATATTATTTTGGGAGGCAGCCAGCCAGGACCAAAAGCCCAGTCGGCCACCTCTAACCCTAATCCCTAGCCTAAACCGCACCACACCCGCCGCTGCTGTGCATCGCACTCACCCTGTCACGTTGCAACTGAGCACGTGCGAGCAAGCGACGCACGCTGCGACGCAACCGCCCTAGTTGTTACCTACCCCGCGCGTGGTGCACCGCAGAAACCCGACCCACCCCGCGCGCAGCGACGTAAGCACGCGTACACGCCCCAACCACGCATGCGGTACACCCCCTGCTCCCCATCGCGAGCCCCAGCCGTGCCGCCTCCACCCCGCCTCGGGATCTCCGCCTGCACCCTGGCCACCCTGTGGGTCCTACTCCCACTACCGCCCACCTATCCCCACACCTAGACCGACACCTGGTTCAACCGAACCAACCCTGCGAGCACGACCCCATCCCAGTCCTAGCACGCTCCCCTCTCTTCCTGTTTCAGCCACGCAACCACTAACCCCGCTCCCGGCCCTACCTTGCATGCTCCTGTCGATCCCGTCTCAGTGCCACGAACTCCGCTCCCCCGATGGATCCTCGCTGCCGCCAGATCCCCAGCCACGCCGCTGCCAGCACTCCCCTCTCTGCGTCCGAGGTTGCTGCGCCCTTGCCATGGCCGCTCGTTGCCGAAGCCCTTGCCCGGACGTCATCCGCGTCGCCTCCCGGCCCCCATCTGCGAGCCACGGAGTCCGCAGGCTCCTCCACCTTGTCCCTCGGCCTCGCCCTCATCTCCGGCCGCCCTTGCTCCTCATCCGCCGACGCTTGGTGCTCCCCCGCCTGGATCCTATCGAGCTCGCCCATGCGCCGCCCCGGGAAGATCCCCAAGCTCGTCGGGCAACCTCCCGCCGCCAGATGCAGCACCGCAGCGCCATCCCCAACTCTGTCCCCGTCGACCTCGAACCCGCCTCCTCCGGCGAGCCTGCCTCCCTGCCTCCTCTGCCGCCCATGGCCGCAACCATCCTGACCTCGCCGGCCTTCTATGAGCGCCTCCTCGTCCTCTACTCAACCTGCTCCACCGCACTTTGAACCCGTGCAGCCCGCTGCTGCCAGGGGCACTCTCTCGCTCTCCGCTTCTGGCCTCACGCGTTTTCGCCTCGACCCTGGCCGTCCTCGACCGGTGCTGCTCGTGTATGCTTCCATAAGGCCATCCCCGTCCAAGGCCTCCTAGGTCCTTGTTCCTGTGTGCGGCGTGATGTTTGTTTGCTTTCACGCGAGCATGAGGTTGCTGCTTAGTACATGGCCACGATTAAGTCCACAGGTGAAGAGCAACGTACCGAGGCCATGATCCACATCTCGTCGCTCTAATTTCGTTCGTGTCGTGACAAGCTCGACCTGAACAAGTGCATCCTTCATGCCGCTGTCCGACATCGGGATCATCAAAGTCGTGACGATGTGGTGACATCGACAAGATTACCAAGTCACCTCGTCGACAAGGCCAACCCGTTGACAAGTCCGCCATCGACACCAAAGCTGAAGCTCTGAGGCCTTCGACACGGAGCGTCTAGTCCTTCTTCACGGATTCGATGGCGAGACTTCGAAGACATCGTCTTCATGGAATCCAAAGACCCCGATCGTCAAACCCCAAGATCTTTGGACCTTGTTGTGTGATCTCTATCTGAGTCCTTATTTTATAATATGACATCTATCTTGTGCATATAAATTGTCATGCTTGCATACATATTCATTTGTTTGGGGGTATTTAGTCGATTCACCTCATAATTAAATATGGAGGCTATATGCGGCTTTTCTAGTCTTATATTGGCGCCATTTAAATTTGTGTAGTGAACCAATGCCATGCTTTGCCTTCTTAATTCAACATTTAAATTCCAGGGTATCTAAACAACTTGAATCTTCTATTTAATGTCGGGACCCTAGTTCCACTTAATATTGCATAGTCGCATTGCATCTGTGCCATGTCATACATCATACATGCATCATGCCGGATCTTTTGCCGTAGTATTAAATAGTGCATCCGGTGTTTCTTTTAGTGCTTTGCTTCTTCACAGATTAGGCCGATGAGTTGATGCGAGTGTCGACAAGTTCTTCGGATAATGTCTCTTCGGCTATGTTTTCCCAGGCGAGCATTCTCCCCCTTTCTACCTATTTTGCATTTATAGTCTTTATTTCCTCCTGTTGATCTATTGCTATCCGTGTCGCGATGCTTTAGTGTTCCGTACCAGATATATTCAGTGCAGCCTTTATATTGCCTTGGACACCTCCTATTACTTGTTGTTTGGTAGTTAGATGGTCTTGCGAGTCGTAGTCGTTTGCTCAGGTGCGATCCCGTGTCGTGAAGTACCACACAGTTGTTGGAATGTTGTCATATGTTTTACGGTGGAGAGGATCATGACTTTAAATACAACTGTTAAATTGCTGGAATAACTAATGAAAGAGGCACTAGTGGGCAATATATGCTATTTGGTTTTTCATGTCCACTTGTGTCCCGTAGGTCCCGAGTACTTGATACCTATTCCTTCACTATTCGCACTATCCACATACGGGAGAGTCTATGAATCCCCCTTAGCCAGAGCTTGATTCATTTCTTATTTCTTGGGGCCACAAACTAGTTTGGGGCTTTATTACTATCCTATACTTATGTCATGCTTTACTGCTTTATTTACGATTGTGTGTGGAGCACCTGTACTATTTTGGATGTGGAGTGTTTTCGCGGTATCGACAAGCCCATTCACACTTTCGGGTTCCCAGTCGCTTACAGCCATTGACGCAAACCTTGGGTCCGTCTCGGAGCCAGCCAACTTCGTTGCGGGTAGCTTAATGGGGTGGCCCCCTGAAATCTTTCATGAATCCTGTGATTGCTTTGTCATGAAAGCCTCGTTGGGTTTTGATTAGGTTTTTCCGAGGTTGATCGTGTGCCAATGGTATGAACATGCCTATAACCAATATGCCAAGAGGAAAAGACAAGGATGCTCCAGGAACTAAGATGCCCAAGCAAGAAGCATGGAAGAGAAGGCGGAAGAAGACTTTCGGCGCTAGGCATGATGCCGCCAGATCCACCGCGGAAGCATTCCAGTGCTAGGCCCGGCCTGCCGAACCGCTCGTCGAGTTGTCCGCCGAAACCACCAACGAGCCGCTAATACATTGCAAATGTATCTATAATTTTTTATGTTCCATGCTTGGTTTTATCTACTTTCTTATGTTTTGTCCACACTTTGGAGTACTTTTCATATGATTTATTGGACTAACCTATTAAAAAGAGCCACAGTGCTAGTTTCCTGTTTTCTGCTGTTTTTGGTTCTAGGAAAGTCAGAAAATCAATATTCTCGGAATTGGACCGGACAAAAGCCAAAGTTGTTATTTTCCCGGAAGACTCACGGAGCCAGAAGGAGAGACAGAGAGGGGTCATAGGGTGGCCACACCACCCCTTGGCACTGGCAGCCCTAGGCCGTGCCAGGGCATGGTGTGGGCCCCCTGGCCAGCCATCGACCTTGCCCCTTCGCCTATACATTCCTCCCGATGCGAAAACCCTAAATCGTTAATCAGAAATCCACGAAAAGTTCCGTAGCACCGCCGCCACCAAAGCGGAGATTTGGGGGACAGAAAGTCTTTGTTCCGGCACCCTGCCGGGACGGGGAAGTGCCCCCGGAGCCATCTCCATCGATCTCCACCACCATCTCCATCACCATTGCTGATTCCCATGATGAGGAGGGAGTAGTTCTCTCTCGAGGCTAAGGGTTCTACCGGTAGCTATGTGTTCATCTCTCTCTCTCTCTATGCATGATCATATTGTGATCATGAGATTTGTAATCAAGTAGATCTAACTTGCTACTCAAGTGCTTTAATAGATCTCTTCTCTCCCCATGTGTGTGAAAGTGACAGCATGCACACCATGGTGGCACTTAGGCTAGAGATTACAAATACTTGTTATGAGTTATATTTGGAGTTAGATGTCTTTATGAAATTGTGGTGTTTATTGGAACCATCTAGTGCTCAAGGTGACAGTGTGGGGTTTTCTAGATGGGAAAGACTTACTTTGAGGTGTGTTGTTATAGCCCTACCATCAATTAGAGTGTTCAACCGGAGAGTAGTTAAGAGTAGTATCATAAAGAGAAGATATTTATATGAGAGTGTTCACTAGTGAAAGTATGATCCCTACGCCTTGTTTCTAAGCATTGAAACACCGTTTTCTACTAGATCTATTACATGTTTGCTTGCTTCCATCTTTATTTCAGTTTTACTTTAGTGTTTTCCACGCCATCAAGCAATTTTCTATCACCGTTACCACTTATAATTATCTTTACCACTTGTATTTCACTATCTCTTCGCCGAACTAGTGCACCTATACACCTGACAAGTGTATTGGGTGTGTTGGGGACACACGAGACTTCTTGTATCTTGATTGCAGGGTTGCTTGAGAGGGGATACCTTTGACCACTTCCTCCTTGAGTTCGATAAACCTTGGGTGATCCACTTAAGGGAAAACTTGCTGCTGTTCTACAAACCTTTGCACTTGGAGGCCCAACAACTGTCTACAAGAATAGAAGTGCATAGACATCAAGCTATTTTCTGGCGCCATTGCCGGGGAGGTAAGGTAAAAGGTATTCACACCATAGGATTAAAGAAGAAGAACCTCCCACGGCAAACACCTATTTTCTGGCGCCGTTGCCGGGGAGGTAAGGTAAAAGGTACTCACATCCTCCAGTGTGAGTGCTCGAAGTTATTTCCTTTAGATTCTGCAATTTTGTCTTTTTGTTTCTTGTTTTTATTTTCACTAGTTAGGCTTAATGGACAAAAAAATTAGAGAGCTTTATAGTATTTATCTTGAGTTAGGACATGAATTGTCTGAAAAGAAAATTAAAAAACCCATGGAACTTTCTTTGCATGCTAATAGCAATGTTATTAGTGTGAATCTTTTGAACACCTTTGTTACTAATGCTATGGAAACGTCTAAGCTTGGGGAAGTTAGTTTTTATGAAAATGACCTTTTTAATTCCCCAGCTTTAAAGAAGAAAATTTGCTGTGATGATACTTTATCTCCCATATGTGGTAATTCTAATGATACTTGTGATATTTTAAATCCACATACTGAAAGCATCCCTTTTAAAATACCTATAAAAATTGTTGAACGTGTTATGAATAACTGCTATTTTGGAGATGGAACTGTCCATCCTGGTGATCATTTACTCTTTATACATGAATTATGCGAGTTGTTCAAGTGTGCAGGTATTTCAATGAACCAAGTTAAGAGGAAGCTATTCCCTATTTCACTTAAGGGCAAAGCAAGGGAGTGGTATGAGCTACTAGATGATCCTTATCATTTGGAGTGGAAGGAACTTGAATCTCTCTTTTACTCTAAATTTTATCCTCCTCATGAAATTCATAAAGATAGGAATTACATTTATAATTTTCATCCACATGATGGAGAAAGTATTGCCCAAGCATGGGGGAGACTAAAGTCACTAATGCTCAAATGTCCCATTCATGAGCTCTCCAGTAATATTGTTATTAATAATTTCTATGCAAGGCTTTCAGGACATTACAAGGACTATCTAGATACTTGTTTAGAGGGATCCTTCACAAGTAAGGATGTCAAAGCTAAGTGGGATCTTCTTGAAACAATTCAAAGCAATACCGATGACTGGGATAAATAACAAAGGTAAAGAACCAGGTATAAACTATGAGTATGATTGCATTAAGTTTTTCACTGAAACTGCTGATTTTCAAGAGCTTAGTGCTAAATATGGTCTTGATCCTCAAATTCTTATTGATTGTTTTAGATCCTTTGCTTCTCATATTAATGCTCCTAAAGAAAAATGGGACATGTATCATGAGACTTTTATAGACACTTGCATGGAAAATGAAATTGTTATTAATGATAGCAATAAACATGCTCAAACCTCTGAAAGTACTACTTCTTATAAGCATGTTAATTTTTGTGGAATACATAGACCTTGTGAGAATAATCAAATTGAAGAAGAATATTGTATCACCCACAGGAATGAAAAAACTAGAACGTGGTATAGGGCTCTAAATGATCTTGGTAAAAAAGTTTGTGCCCTCTATCCTTTTATTTGTGAACTTTGCTTTGATGTGGGTCATTTCAATTTTCAATCCAATGAGTACTGCAAGTTTGTATTGTGATGACATGATCACTCCTAATCAGCATGATCAACTTACATTATTTTTGGGGTGTGAAGAGTTATCAAGAAAAACCTCTTTGGTAGACATGAGTGCTTTTGATATGAATAGCGTCCTGCATGGTTGTCATCTTTATTGTTTGATAATTTCCACACAAATACTTACATACAAAATATTATAGAAGATGAGATTTTACCAAAATATGACAGGACTAATATGTGTTTTGATCTTATTAATGAAAAGAAAGAATCCTCCAAAGTTGCTTCTATTGTCTCTAACAATAAACCAGGGTATATGGAGAAGCTTCCTTTCAAGCCTCTCCCTCCTAAAGAGAGGAAGAAAAAGAAGAAGAGGAGGAGTAAAAGAAGAGAGGAAATAGTATTTCCCCTAAGCATGTTGCTCCTATTATAGTTTTTGATGAGTCTGAACTCGATGATGTTCCTATGCCTATTACCTATAGTAGTGCCATGATTGGGAAAAGCACACTACCTTTGATATTGAAAATCTCTTCGGTACCAATTCTGAAAATGATGATATTAGTAATTGCTATACTATTAGTGCTATCCATGATCCTTCCAATGATGATATGTTTACAAATGAACACACTTGGGAAGATAACTATTCTATTGCTTATGATGATGCTATACCTCCAATATATGATGATTACAATGATGAATATGATATTTTCAGTCCACCTACTATTGAGGAGAAAATTAATTATGATTACAATATGCCTCCTATATTTGATGATTATGGTGATGAGAATAATAATGATAGCTATTTTGTTGAATTTGCTCCCACTACAATTAATAAGAATGACTATGTTTATGTGGGGAGTATTAATTTTTTTATGCATGTGGCCCATGATAAGAATGTTTCTTGTGATAGTTATATTGTTAATTTTATTCATGACTCTACTAAAAGTTATTATGAGAGAGGGAAACATGGTTTTATGTGTCTCAACAATATTAAGTTTCCCCTCTTTATGTTGAAAATTTTGAAGTTGCACTTGTTTTGCTTTCCTATGCTTGTTGGTTTGTGCTTTTATGACTTGTTTCTTTACAAGATTCCTATGCATAGGAAGTGGGTTAGACTTAAATATGTTTTGAATTTTCTTCTTGATGCTCTATTTTACTTCAATTCATATTTCTTATGTGAGCATCTTCTCAAACTATCATGCCTAACTTAAAGGCGTTAGAGAAAAGTACTTATTGGGAGATAACCCAAAAGTTTTAGATGAGTCTTGGAATTTATTACTTCGGTAATAACCGCTCCTTATCCTTTTTATTTGCTTTTTGTGCCAAGAGTAACCTTTAATGAGAGAGAAGTAATGATTGGGAAAGTTGCTGTCCCGAAACAGATTTCTGTGCTTCACCGTAAAAATTCGTGTAAAATGTATGTACGTCCTTTTGAGGCGTGAATTTTTGTGATTCTGCCCCTGGGTGTTATCTAACTTTCGTTAGTTCAACACTTTTTGATTTGAGCAACATAATATCTTCGAAAAAATTCGTCTTTACCTGCTGGTCTGTTTTGACAGATTTCTGCCATTTTCTGTATTTGCTTCTTGTTGGTTCTTTTTTGAGTTCTTTTGGGGAATTGAGCTTTTTGAGGGAAGTGCTACAGTAGCTAGTGTTTTAATGTAAGTTTTATTGGTGTTAGAATTGAACCTAAAGACTTATTATCTTGAGTGCACTAATGTTGCTAATAAAGATTGTGTGAAGTTTTGTATGAAGGAAAAATTTCAGGTGTATGGAAGGAATGAGTAATGAGATGAAGGATGGACTAAAGCTCAAGCTTGGGGATGCCACGCGTGTCACCCCAAGAAATATCCAAGAAGTACAAGCGTCAAAGCTTGGGGATGCCCAAGGCATCCCCTTCTTCATCAATAAAAATCCCAGGTTTCTTCCAAACATTTCATTTTTATTGTTTCATGCACAGTTGTGTTGTTCTTGGAGCGTCATCTTTTTCGTTTTCGTTTTGGTTTTTCGTTTGCTTGGTTTTCTTAGTTTGCTGAATAAATTGGTTGGACCCCCTCTTTTATACATTGGTTTTCAAATAGTTTGGTTTGGATTGGAAAAGATTAGGAAAGTTCATGCTTAAGTGTTAAAGAGAGCTTGTTTTTGACTGTGGCCTATGCTTTGTCATGCCATGATTGATATTATTTTGGCTTTATGCTTAGTATTCTTTGCTGTAGCATGACTTGTTATAAACAATTGAGATTGCTTAATGTGCCTTGGATGAATCATGTGTTGTTTTAGCATATTAATGCATAGTATAGTGGTATTCTCCTTTGATGCTTTATTTGGGTTGACTTGGCGCATGCTCACACCATGTTATGACTATCCAAAGTCACCATAAGCCTTTATGATCCTTTAGTTTTCAACTTGTAGTATCACTTTATGCTTTGATCAATGATGTTTTGTCGCTCTGCATGATTATGGCCATTATTGCTCTCTTAGTTTGTCGCTCCCAGTCTTTTGCTAGCCTCCGTAACCAAGTATGAGTTTCACACATTGATGCGCTCGACAATCGACGTAGAGCTCGTTGGGAACCCCAAGAGGAAGGTATGATGAGCACATCAGCAAGTTTCCCTCAGTTATGAAACCAAGGTTTAATCGAACCAGTAGGAGCAAGGAAACACCCCAAAGGTGTTACTAGCTGAGCTTTGGCAGGGCGCACTACCGGTGCTAGTAGAAACGTGGAGACTTGCACAACACAACCACAGAACTTTGTCCCCAACTTGTGATGAGGTTGTCAATCTCACCGTGTTTTGCGGAAAACAAAGGATTAAACGTATCGAATGGAAAGAAGTAAAAGTTTGCAGAAAGTAAACACAAAGCAGTAAACAGTTGTAGATTGTATGTAAAGAAGAAGGACCGGGATCCATAGTTCACTAGAGGTGGCTCTCCTTAGATAGATAACATGCTGGGTGAACAAATTACAGCGGGGCAATTGACAAACACCGAGAAAGCAATACATGCATATACTAATCATCTTGATTCCTTTGAGACTTGATTGGGCAATACAAGATAACACATAGACCGCCATCCAACTGCATCTATGACTAATAATCAACCTTCAGGTTATCATTCGAACCCCCTCCAGTATTAAGTTACAAGCAATAGATTATTGCTTTACGAACTGCGTGTAAGGTAAACAATACAATTGTTCTATGAACAAAAGATCGTTGTTTTCTCCCTAGTAGCAACAACACATCTAGTACCTTAGAGATTTATGTCACTTCCCCAGATTACCAGAGGCATGGACCCACTATCGAGCATAAATACTAACTCTTGGAGTTGCTAGCATCTACTTGGCCAAGATAGCTACTAACAACGGAAAGCATGCAAGATCACAAATAACAAAGACATGATAGAATCAATAATCAATCTAAAATAGCATCTCAATATCCATCGGATCCCCGCAAACACAACATGTATGAATTACAAATAGATGATCTTGATCATGAACGGAGCTCACAAGATTTAAACATGAAAGCACAAAGGAGGAGAAACCAGCCATCTAGCTACTACATGGATCCGTAGTCCAAGGATGAACTACTCACGCATCACACTGGAGGCTTGCATGGTGATGAAGAAGGCCTCCAGGGTGAATTCCCCTCTCTGGCAGGGTGCCTGGAAGAGCTTTAGATCCCTCCCGGTCTAGGGATGGAGATGACAGCGGCTACAGACTCTTTCGTGGATTTTTGATCGGGTACTTAGGGTTTTCATCCCGAGGGCAACTTATAGGCGGAAGGATAGGCCGAGGGGGTGCTGGGGTCGGCCAGACCACCCCTTGGCGTGGGCTAGGCCTGGCCGTGCGGCCAGGTGGTGTGGCCGGCCCCCAGCCCTTCTCCGTCTCGTATTCTGGCACTTGATCCCTTCCGGAAAAATAGGTAGTTTGGCTTTTGTCCCGTCCAATTCCGAGAATATTCATTTTCTGAGTTTCTTGGAACCAAAAACAGCAGAAAACAGGCAGCTGGCACTATGGCTCTTGTGAATAGGTTAGTCCAAGAAATCATAATAAAAGTAGTCCAAAGTTGGAACAAAACACAAGAAAGTGGATAAAACCAAGCATGGAACATCAAAAATTATAGATACATTTGCAATGTATCAACATCCCCAAGCTTAACTCCTGCTCGTCCTCGAGTAGGTAAGTGATAAAAAGAAATAATTTTTGAGGTGACATGCACCATCAAAGACTTGATCAAAGTATTTGCAAAACATTCAAGGCTGGGATCAAAGTACTTTAATCATAACATGGAAGACAAAGTTCTAGCAATAAGCAAAGAGACTATGATGCAACATGAAAGGCACAAACAAAAGATTCATGAATAACATGCT
This sequence comes from Avena sativa, assembly GCA_916181665.1. Classification (NCBI taxonomy): domain Eukaryota; kingdom Viridiplantae; phylum Streptophyta; class Magnoliopsida; order Poales; family Poaceae; genus Avena; species Avena sativa. Next base: position 432,181,849 of record OV702296.1, read on the forward strand.
TTGCAAGTCATTTGTTTGTTTCACATAAAGAAAACATAGCATAAAAGTATTCAGCTTGTCCCTCAATAGAGTAGCAAATATAAATGCATGGGACACCTTCAAAGTTCATAAGAGTGACTAGATACAATAGTTTCAAACAAGCAATAAGAAGTTATGCATTAATCAACTAGTCTTGGGACAATGCACATAGAACTAAGAATGGCCACTATGCTCTCAAAGTAGTGCATAAAGATAGAAGGTGGAGACTCAATATAATGGTGGAAGAAAGGCCTTTGTAAAAGGAAGTATGGATTCAAGTCTCATAAAGAGCTTCCAAAAATTATGGTACTTGTAGCTTTCAGCTCTCATTGCCCCTATCATAAGCATCTTTAAGGTGATTAAGGTTAAAGTGACACAACTAAGAGGATATGCTTGACAAGTTATAAACCGAAATCTCATGCCCCTTACTTACGAAGACCGATCCTCATGCTACTCAACTTCAGTCACGAGTAAGCTCTTGTCATTGTAAGTATGTGTGTATCATTAAGAACCGCCAACGGGGTACCCCTTGCACATGATACGGGAGCTTTCCCATAATCAAAATGACAAGGCAAGTAGACAATGAGCATCTCAGCGATCTTTTTATTTGCTATTTGCATAGGTTTTTATTGAGGATGCTTCATAGAGTGCTCATTATGGTGATGCTGCAAGTTTCCACCATGATTAGGCATGGCTTAGGCTAGCGGCCCAGGCATTTATCTAACACACATACAAACTCCATGATCATACAAGTTCCACATTTATTTCACACCGCTGGGATCCGTAAGCAAAAGAACATAATATCAACGAGGTACAAAGTACAAGTGCAATGTTGAAAGCGTTCCCCATGAAACATGGTTCTTCTAATTTCAACTTATAAAGCACAAGCATATACGCAACAAAGAAGGACCCAATGGTTCAAGTTTATTAGAGGCAAAAAAGTAAAGTGTGCCATCAAGTTCGTGAGAGCTTTAATCACTAGTTTTCTCATAACACGTGGAAGGTAGACAAAAGCATGAATATACTTGGAATAGCATAAGCTAGTAGGTAGGTATGGTGGACTCTTTGGAATAACTTGGTTTAGGGAGTTGGATGCATAAGTGGAACTCATACTTTGTGGTGGAGGCTAGCAAAAGACTGGGAGCGACAAACTAAGAGAGCAATAATGGCCATAATCATGCAGAGCGACAAAACATCATTGATCAAAGCATAAAGTGATACTACAAGTTGAAAACTAAAGGACCATAAAAGCTATGGTGACTTGTGACAGTCATAACATGGTGTGAGCATGTGCCAAGTCAACCCAAATAAAGCATCAAAGTAGAATACCACTATACTATGCTTTAATATGCTAAAACAACACATGATTCATCCAAGGCACATTAAGAAATCTCAATTGTTTATAACAAGTCATGCTACAGAAAATAATACTAAGCATAAAGCCAAAACAATATCAAGCATGGCATGACAAAGCATAGCCATAGTCAAAAACGAGCTCTTTTTACCACAAAAGTATGCACTTTCCTACTCTTTTCCAAACCAAACCAAACTATTTGCAAACCAAAGTATGAAAGAGGGGGTACAACCAACTTATTCAGAGAACTAAGCAAACCAAAGCAAACAAAAAACCAAAACGAAAACGAGAAAGAAGACGCTGCAAGAGCAGTACAACTGTGCATAAAACAATAAAAATGAAGCGTTTGGAAGAAACCTGGGATTTTTATTGAAGAAGAGGGGATGCCTTGGGCATCTCCAAGCTTTGACGCTTGTACTTCTTGGATACTTCTTGGGGTGACACGCGTGGAATCCCTAAGCTTGAGCTTTAGTCCATTCTTCATCTCATTACTCATTCCTTCCATACACCTGAAATTTTTCCTTCATACAAAACTTCACACAATCTTTATTATCAACATTAGTGCACTCAAGATAAATAAGTCTTAAGGTTCAGTTCTAACACCAAATGAACTTCATTTAGAACACTAGCTACTGTAGCACTTTCCTCAAAAATCTCAATTCCCCAAAAGAACTCAAGAAGGAAACAACAAGAAGCAAATGCAGAAAATGGCAGAAATCTGTCAAAACAGACCAACAGGTAAATACGAATTTTTTAGAAGACCTTATGTTGCTCAAATCAAAAAGTGTTGAACTAAGGAAAGTTATATAACCACCTGGGGCAGAATCACAAAATATTACAGCTCAATCCGGCATACAGAACTCTCTCAGGAATTTTTACGGTGAAGCACAGAAATCTGTTTCGGGACAGCAACTTTTCCAATCATTACTTCACTCTCATTAGAGGTTACTCTTGGCACAAAAAGCAAATAAAAAGGATAAGGAGAGGTTATTACAGAGTTAATAACTTCCAAGACTCATCTAAAACTCTTGGGTTATCTCCCAACAAGTACTTTTTTTAACGCCTTTAAGTTAGGCATAAGAAGCAAAGAAAGAATCAAGTGTTCTGAAATGAAGAAGCATTAAGACCAAATTTTATTTTAATAGGAGAAGCAAAAGAAATCTTTTATCTATTTTTAGGGAAGTGCTCGATACCTTTCTTGAGTAGGAGTTGATATTTAATGGTGCCTTCCTTCATATCAATGATGGCACCAACAGTTCTAAGAAAAGGTCTTCCCAAAGTAATAGGACAAGAAGCATTGTATTCAACATCCAAAACATAGAAATCAATGGGGACATAGGAATCATTAACCATAATGAGAACATCATTAAGACTCCCATGAGTTTCTTTTTAGCATTAGCATCAAGTGGGACATTCAAATAGCAATCTTCAAGAGGAGGCAAATCAAGCATATCATAAATCCTTCTAGGCATAATAGAAACACTACTATCAAGATCACACAAAGCTTTGAAATCAAAGTCATTCACTTTCATATTAATGATGGGTTCCCAACCATCTTCTTTCTTTATAGGAATAGGAGCTTTATGTTTCATCTTTTCTTCTTTAATTTTTATGAGAGCATCAGTAATGTGTTTTGTAAAAGCCATGTTCATAGCACTAGCATTAGGACTTTTAGTAAGCTTTTGTAGGAACTTAATAACTTCAGAGATATTGCAACCATCAAGATCAAAATCAACTTTATCATCTAAAGTAGTAGAACTATTACTAGCCTCAACACTAGTGGTGGTAATAGTAGAAACACTAATGTTTCTAGCAATTTCATCTTCTCTTTCCCACTTAGCATGTAATTCAGCTAATAGTCTAACATTTTCATCAATTCTTACTTGTATGGCATTAGTAGCTGCAAAGGGATTGTCATTAGTTTCAGGTTTAGCAGCCATTTTATTCAAAGAAGATTGAGCTTCAGCCAAAGATGCTATATTTCTTTCAACATTAGAGAGTTTTTTCTCAATAGTTTTATTGAAAGCAGTTTGTTTACTAATAAACTCTTTAAGCATAACTTCAAGTTCAGAGGGAGCACTCTTATTATTGTTGTAAGAATTTCCATAAGCATTACCATTGTTGGGAGGGTATGGCTTATAATTGTTGTTACCAAAATTGTTCCTATAAGCATTATTACCATAAGCATTGTTGCCAAAGTTGTTATTTCTTATGAAGTTCACATCAACTTGCTCTTCTTGAGCAACCAAAGAAGCTATAGGAACATTATTTGGATCAATATGGGCTTTCCCATTAACAAGCATAGACATAATAATATCAATCTTATCACTCAAGGAGGAGGTTTCCTCAACAGAATTTACCTTCTTACCTTGTGGAGCTCTCTCAGTATGCCATTCAGAATAATTAACCATCATATTATCCAATAGTTTTGTTGTAGCACCCAAAGTGATGGTCATAAAGGTACCTCCAGCAGCTGAATCCAATAGGTTCCTTGAAGAATAGTTCAATCCTGCATAATTTTTTTGGATAATCATCCAAGCAGTCAGTCCATGAGTGGGACAATTCTTTACCAAAGATTTCATTCTTTCCCAAGCTTGAGCAACATGCTCATTATCAAGTTGTTTAAACTTCATTAATTCACTTCTCATGGATATAATCTTAGCAGGAGGATAGTATTTTCCAATAAAAGCATCTTTGCACTTAGTCCAAGAATCAATACTATTCCTTGTCAAGGAATTCAACCACTCTTTAGCTTTTCCTCTCAAAGAGAAAGGAAACAATTTCAGCTTAATAATATCACCATCTATATCCCTATGATTTTGCATCTCACAAACTTCAACAAAGTTTTTAGATGGGAAGCAGCATCTTCATTACCAATACCAGAAAATTGTTCTCACATAACAAGATTGAGCAAAGCAGGTTTTATCTCAAAGAAAGTATTTTCAGCCACAGGTGGAGCAATAGGAGTTCTCATAAAATCATTGTTGTTGGTGCTAGTGAAGTCACACAACTTAGTGTTTTCAAGAGTAGTCATTTTTTTGGGTTTTCAAATAAGAAAGCAAACAAAGTAAAACTATTTTTTTTTGTGTTTTCGAAGAACAAAACAAGCAAAACAAAAACAATAAAGTAAAGAGATTGGTTATGAGGGACTCCCCTTGTGAAGATGTCCTTGACTCCCCGGCAACGGCGCCAGAAAATAGCTTGATGCGCTCGACGATCGACATAGAGCTTGTTGGGAACCCCAAGAGGAAGGTATGATGAGCACAGCAGCAAGTTTCCCTCAGTTATGAAACCAAGGTTTAATCAAACCAGTAGGAGCAAGGAAACACCCCAAAGGTGTTACTAGCCGAGCTTTGGCAGGGCGCACTACCGGTGCTAGTAGCAACGTGGAGACCTGCACAACACAACCACAAAACTTTGTCCCCAACTTGCGATGAGGTTGTCAATTTCACCGTGTTTTGCGGAAAACAAAGGATTAAACGTATCGAATGGAAAGAAGTAAATGTTTGCAGAAAGTAAACACAAAGCAGTAAACAGTTGTAGATTGTATGTAAAGAAGAAGGACCGGGATCCATAGTTCACTAGAGGTGGCTCTCCTTAGATAGATAACATGCTGGGTGAACAAATTACAGCGGGGCAATTGACAAACATCGAGAAAGCAATACATGCATATACTAATCATCTTGACTCCTTTGAGACTTGATTGGGCAATACAACATAATACATAGACCGCCATCCAAATGCATCTATGACTAATAATCAACCTTCAGGTTATCATCCGAACCCCCTCCAGTATTAAGTTGCAAGCAACAGACTATTGCTTTACGAACTGCGTGTAAGGTAAACAATACAATTATTCTATGAACAAAAGATCGTTGTTTTCTCCCTAGTAGCAACAACACATCTAGTACCTTAGAGATTTCTGTCACTTCCCCAGATTACCAGAGGCATGAACCCACTATCGAGCATAAATACTAACTCTTGGAGTTGCTAGCATCTACTTGGCCAAGATAGCTACTAACAACGGAAAGCATGCAAGATCTAAAATAACAAAGACATGATAGAATCAATAATCAATCTGAAATAGCATCTCAATATCCATCAGATCCCCGCAAACACAACATGTATGAATTACAAATAGATGATCTTGATCATGAACGGAGCTCACAAGATATAAACATGAAAGCACAAAGGAGGAGAAACCAGCCATCTAGCTACTACATGGATCCGTAGTCCAAGGATGAACTACTCACGCATCACACCGGAGGCTTGCATGGTGATGAAGAAGGCCTCCAGGGTGAATTCCCCTCTCTGGTAGGGTGCCTGGAAGAGCTTCAGATCCCTCCCGGTCTAGGGATGGAGATGACAGCGGCTACAGACTCTTTCGTGGATTTTTGATCGGGTACTTAGGGTTTTCATCCCGAGGGCAACTTATAGGCGGAAGGAGAGGCCGAGGGGGTGCTGGGGTCGGCCAGACCACCCCTTGGCGCAGGCCAGGCCTGGCCGTGCGGCCAGGTGGTGTGGCCGGCCCCCAGCCCTTCTCCGTCTCGTATTCTGGCACATGATCCCTTTCAGAAAAACAAGCACTTTGGCTTTTGTCCCATCCAATTCCGAGAATATTCATTTTCTGACTTTCCTGGAACCAAAAACAGCATAAAACAGGCAGCTGGCACTGTGGCTGTTGTTAATAGGTTAGTCCAAGAAATCATAATAAAAGTACTCCAAAGTTGGAACAAAACACAAGAAAGTGGATAAAACCAAGCATGGAACATAAAAAATTATAGATACATTTGCAATGTATCACTCATGCATCCAACTCCCTAAACCAAGTTATTCCAAAGAGTCCACCATACCTACCTATTAGCATATGCTATTCGAAGTATATTCATGCTTTTGTTTACCTTCCGAATTAAACTTGTTATGAGAAAACTAGTGATTAAAGCTCTGACGAACTAGATGGCACACTTTACTTTTCTTGCCCCTAATAAACTTGAACCATTGTGTCGTCTATGTTGTATATGCTTGCACTTATTTGTTGGGGATTAGTAGAACCATGTTGTCATGGGGAACGCTTTCAACATTGCATGGGTACTTTGTACCTAGTTGATATCATACTCTTTTGTCTATGGATGTCGTCGGTGTGAAATGAAAGGGGAGCTTGTAAGTCCACGGAGTTATGTACATGTGTTAGAGAAACACATGGGCCGCTGGTCTAATCCATGATGACATGGTGGAAACCTGCAGCGTAACCATAATGAGTTGTCTATAAAGCATTCTTCTTATAGAAAAAAGAGTCCTATATTGAGAAAAAAGAGAAAAAGAAAAAAAGCGATTATGAAAAGAGGAAAGAGAGAAAAAGCACCATATTCCCATGGTAAATAAGAAGATTGCTGAGATGCTTGTTGTTTGCTTGCCTTGTCATTTTGATATGGGGATTCTTCCGTATCATCGGGCAAGGGATACCCCGTTGGCGGTTCTCTATGATACACATGTACTTACAATGACAAGAACTTACTGGTGACTAAACTTGAGTAGCATGAGGAGCGGCCCTCGTATTCAAGGGACATGAGATTTCTAACTTATACTTTGTCAAGCATGTACACCATAGTTTGTTCACTTTAACCTTAATCACTTCAAGATGCTTATGATAGGGGCAATGAGAGCTGAAAGCTATAAGTACCATAATTTTTGGAAGCTCTTTATGAAACTTGAATCCCTACTTCCTTCTATGAAGGCCTTTCTTTTACTTTTATGTTGAGTCTCCACCTTTTATCTTTATGCACCTAATTTGAGAGCATAGTGGCCATTCTTAGTTCTATGTGCATTGTACCAAGACTTGTTGATTGATGCATAGCTTTGATATTGCTTGTTTTAAACTATTTGTATCAAGTCAGTTTTATGAACTTTGAAGGTGTCCTATGCATTTATGTTTGCTACTCTATGAGGGACAAGCTGAATGCCACTATAGTATGTTTTCTTTATGTGAAACAAACAAACGTCTTGCAAAGCATTTTTATTCATGAATCTTTTGTTTATGCCTTTTCATGTTGCAACTTAGTTGCTTTGTCTTATTGCTAGAACTTTGTCTTTCATGTTTTGATTGAAGTACTATGATCCCAGCTATCAATGCAAATACTTTGATCAAGTTTATGATGGTGCATGTCAGCTCAAAAATTATTCTTTCTTTTTATCACTTACCTACTCAAGGACGAGCAGGAGTTAAGCTTGGGGATGTTGATACATTGCAAATGTATCTATAATTTTTGATGTTCCATGCTTGGTTTTATATACTTTCTTATGTTTTGTCCACACTTTGGAGTACTTTTCATATGATTTATTGGACTAACCTATTAACAAGAGCCACAGTGCCAGTTTCCTGTTTTCTGCTGTTTTTGGTTCCAGGAAAGTCAGAAAATCAATATTCTCGGAATTGGACCGGACAAAAGCCAAAGTCGTTATTTTCCCGGAAGACTCATGGAGCCAGAAGGATAGACGGAGAGGGGCCACAGGGTGGCCACACCACCCCTTGGCGCAGGCAGCCCTAGGGCATGCCAGGGCATGGTGTGGGCCCCCAGGCCGGCCACCGACCTTGCCCCTTCGCCTATATATTCCTCCCGATGCGAAAACCCTAAATCGTCAATCAGAAATCCACGAAAAGTTCCACAGCGCGCCACCAAAGGGGAGATTCGGGGGACAGAAAGTCTCTGTTCCGGCACCCTGCCAGGACGGGGAAGTGCCCTGGAGCCGTCTCCATCGATCTCCACCACCATCTCCATCACCATTGCTGATTCCCATGATGAGGAGGGAGTAGTTCTCTCTCGAGGCTAAGGGTTCTACTGGTAGCTATGTGTTCATCTCTCTCTCTCTCTCTCTCTCTCTCTCTCTATATATATATATATATGCATGATCATATTGTGATCATGAGCTTTGTAATCAAGTAGATCTACCTTGCTACTCAAGTGCTTTAATAGATCTCTGCTCTCCCCATGTGTGTGAAAGTGACAGCGTGCACACCATGGTGGCACTTAGGCTAGAGATTACAAATACTTGTTATGAGTTATATTTGGAGTTGGATGTCTTTATGAAATTGTGGTGTTTGTTGGAACCATCTAGTGCTCAAGGTGACAGTGTGGGGTTTTCTAGATGGAAAAGACTTACTTTGAGGTGTGCTGTTATAGCCCTACCATCAATTAGAGTGTTCAACCGGAGAGTAGTTAAGAGTAGTATCATAAAGAGAAGATATTTATATGAGAGTGTTCACTAGTGAAAGTATGATCCCTACGCCTTGTTTCTAAGCATTGAAACACCGTTTGCTACTAGATCCGTTACATGTTTGCTTGCTTCCATCTTTATTTCAGTTTTACTTTAGTCTTTTCCACGCCATCAAGAAATTTTCTATCACCACTACCACTTATAATTATCTTTACCACTTGTATTTCACTATCTCTTTGCCGAACTAGTGCACCTATACACCTGACAAGTGTATTGGGTGTGTTGGGGACACAAGAGACTTCTTGTATCTTGCAGGGTTGCTTGAGAGGGGATACCTTTGACCACTTCCTCCTTGAGTTCGATAAACCTTGGGTGATCCACTTAAGGGAAAAATTGCTGCTGTTCTACAAACCTCTGCACTTGGAGGCCCAACAATTGTCTACAAGAATAGAAGTGCGTAGACATCAGCCGCCAGACCAAACTGGCGTCTCGCCGAAAATCTCCTCAGTATCCTCGTCTGGTGTCCGTGGAATCTAACCGGCGCCCACTGAAACATTCAGTGCTAGAACTAGCGCCACCGAACTTGTCACCAAAAACACCAGTCTATGCACTGTTTTGGGTCTGATGCCCTAGAATATTCCCTCCACCTACCCCTTTGCCCCTAGTACTATAAATATCCCCTTGTGCCTTAGATCTAGGTAGAGATGATGATGAATTGAGGCATGTGCCAAACCCTAGATGGGAACCCCCTCCCTATAGTAAATATATGAATTGTACAAGTCCTTGCAATCAGTTCCCTTCTCCAAGTTGTCAATACCCTCCTCAAGTGTTTGGTCTCTCCTTATCAAGGATTCTAGTAGTGCTAGTTCTCTCCCCTTTGGGATTCTACTTGGTTGCTACTATCTCCTTGATTTGTATCCTATCATTCGCTTTCCAATCTCCTTTGGTGATTCTACCGTATGGTCTCTCGTCGAGGTATCTATTGGATTGGTCTATTTATTCCTTGAGGAAAATGCATCAGAGAATTATTGGTCCATTCCCCATCGTATGCCCCTCCTTATATAGGAGAAGGGAGGATACTCTGTTGTAACTGCCATATCAATTATTGAATGAGAGACTGCCACCCGCTAGCCACTTATATGGTACAAGCCGTATGTTGAGCGTGAAACCAGTCTCATGTAAGATTGCGCGTAAGGTCGATCTAGGCCGCTTCATCAAACAATGTCGCGATATTAACAAGTACACTTTAGAAGTTAAAAATTATAGGATCAATGCCCGCATAATCCACGTGCGTACTGGCCGTACAAGCATTACTACGCATAGATCGGCTCTGATACCACCGAAGGGGTTCGAGACACAAAACACATTTTTTTCCTACGCGAACACACTTAACTGCCATGATCTATCTAGGAGTAATGTTGTAACAAAAAGGTTTTGGATACATACCCTTGTAGTACGAAAGCGATTAACAAGGGCCCCACCCCGCGTGTAGCCCTAGGCTGGCCGGGTAGGCCTCTCTTGGCCGGCTGCTGCCCCCCTTGGTCGGCTAGGCCTTGCCCCTTTGGGTTGCTTCCCTCATGGGCCCTTTTCCCTTGGGAATTTGGCCCATTAGTGGAAGTTGCCCTCCAAAATCAATTTTAAATATATATTTAATATTAATTACATTAATTAATATGAAATACATATTATCAAATCTCATTTGACCCGAAACACCTTTCGGTTCACTCCGAACAACTTCGGATCTTCCTAGAATGATTCCGGTTCTCTCATGGAAACATTTACGGTTCTCTCATCCCGTGATTCCGATGATTCCATAATGATCTCCTAGCATCATATTACCCTTAAGCGTATTACCCCAACGGCTCGGGAATGGCACAAACATGATCTCGAGACACCTATCCTTATCAATGATCATTAGCGGGACCGAGATGCCCATAATAACCCCTGTGCATTCCACGATGTAATGTCATTTGAACCGTAAACATCGAGTCCAATTCCTTTTGTTACTTCGATACTGACTTGTCCGATCTAATCAATGGTATCACTATACCTAGTTCAATCTCGTTACCGACAAGTGCTGTTTTACTCGTTCTCGTGATATTCCATCCCCATGACCTAGGCAGATGTTGCAACCTTTAAGGATGTACCTCACCAAGTCGGCGTGTGTATCTTTCCGTCACGTGGGTGAACACATTCTGCTCCTAATACACAGGCCTCAACTATTGCTCTGGAATACCCAATGTACACCGTTATAGTCACCCAATTACGGTGATGACGGTTGATGCAGTTAAAGCAGCCTCGGGAGATAGTGATTAATATGATATCACGGTCAAAGGAGAATGATACTACGCTTCTAACTATTGCAACGATGAACTATGTGACTTTATTGTGTCACAATACTTATCTTATGGTATTGTCCATCATATCATTCTCCAATGATATGACTCCGTTATCAACTGACATAAACGCTCCATGATCAGGAAACCTTGATTATCGGTTTCCCAATGAACTAGTATAAATAGAGTCTAGTAGGGACTTGGTCAGTTTCATACCTTTCACTTGATATAGTTATAGCACGGTACGAAACTATTATAAAATATTCGAGATATGATAATAAAACAAATTTCTTATTTGCCTATAGGGAATATCTCCTTCACGTCCCTTCCATTCCTTAGCGCCGTCGACGACTTCCACGGCTTGTGCTCTTGGCGGTCGGACTAGTATGCATCAGAGATCACAATCGGCTGTGCCTGATGGTACATGGGCATGCTTGACCACCCGGAGGATGCCGCACGCACATACGACCTTGCCGTACGGAGGTTCAGCCTCCACCGCTGCAACCACAACTTCCAGGAGGTTCTGTAAGAGGCAGAGTTCGTCGGACCGGACATCATTCAGTTTATCTCCATGGAGGAGGAGAAAAGAGCATCACCGGGTAGAGAACAACTCCGTGTGGCGCAGACCGACGAGGCCGCCATGGCCCGTCTTCACGCGGAGCACCCGGAGCTCATGCAGGCGGAGCTCGACTACTACGTCGGTCGGGCCGTGACGAAGAAGAAGGAGGAGACTGGCCCGCCCATGTCGAAGAAGGAGGAGGCCAAACTGTCGATAGTGGTAAAGGTGGAGTCTGTGTCAAGCCTCGAGGCGAGATGGACCTCCACCGATGACGACAACGACTTTGAGTGGGATTAGGTTTAGTTTTACTATTGGTTTAGTTCAATTGTCGAAGTTTATGTTCAATTGTCAAACTTTGGATCAAATTGTTGCAGTTTATTGTCCCAATCGTTGTTTTAATATTTGAATTCGAATCGTTGAAGTTTGCAACGTCTAGTTTCAATCGGTGTTGTGCCCTAAAATAGGACAACTAGTGTAGCGGTCGTGCCCTATTTTAGGATATCTGAAAAAACAATTTTGATACCCTATAACACAAAACGTAGTGCCATATAACCAAAATATGGTGTCTTGTTATAGGGCATATGCTAGAGATGCTCTTTTTTTTTGAGAGAGAGCTAGAGATGCTCTTAGGAGTGTGTTTAGTGAGTGTGGTGAAGGTGGTGAGAATTAGGGAGAGCTCGTGCGGTGGGACTGGGTACTTTCTAGTGGTAGACAACCGACGAACTGAGGAGGCAACGAGGCCTGCTACTTGGTTGCTAATTAAAGATTAAACTCCGCTTGGCCCATAGGTACGTATACGTTTTTTTCTTTCTTTTGATTTCTCCTTGTGCGGCCGGGAAAAAAGTTAAATTCATCACGATGTCATTGAACTTGTCGAGCAAAATTCATCAGGAATACGAACAACTAAATATGTCCTGGAGCATCACACGAACCACTAAATAGTGTTTTATTTGCAAAAAAACAAACAATTTCTCCTTTCACCTAAGGCAAGAGACAAACCGTAGGGGCCAGTGGTCAGACTATCCATGCACATGTAAGTCTCACCGCCCACCCACTCTCCTCTCTTCCCTAACCATCCAGCCCAAGTCCTGAGTAAATCCAGCGCACGACACCGTCGTTCCCCTCCCCACCGGCCGCCACCTCTATTCCCCTTTGCTACCCCCGCATGGCGTCATAGTTCCCCTCCGCACGCCGCCATCATGAGTAGGAGGAGGGGCACCTGGAAGTCATCTCGGGTGAGCTCGTAATGGTCTTGGATGATCTCCTCCTGGTCGATCTCATCGGGACAAGCTTCCCATCCATCTTGAGCAACGCCAGGTGGAGCTCCAACGGGTGTTTTACGAGCACGATGTCGATGATATCCAAGGAACAACTTCCCATCCATCGGTGACGAGCTTTTGTGGCGGCGATGACACATGGCACATGACGCACAAGGAGAGAAGGGGAGCCGTCGGTGCTCACAATAGATGAGCATAAGGGGTTAGCAGGGGTAGAGGAGCTTGGCATCATCGACTTTCTCATCGACGGCGGCCGACGACCAAGCCAAGGCGGGGCTAGGGTTAGCCCTAGGGGCACAAGCAGGTGTAGGGTGGCGTCAAGAAGTAGGGGAACCATAGGATGGGGTTGAGAAAGAGCCTCGCCGGAGTTCAGCGATGGCGATGGCCGGCATTGGCCGAGGTGGCAGCAGGCAGGGGCTCAGGCTCACCAGGAGGGGATTGCACGAGAGAGGCAGAGGAAGTGGATGTCCAATTTTGCAAAAAAATCGCTCCTCTAGTTGGGTATTCCTACCTATCCTTCAAATTACTTGATAGTAGGTCCTGCAGCTCGCCACGTCAGCAAATACATTGCTACGTCGTGAGCGATGACCGTGTGTGATGCTCCAACACGTATTCAGTTACCGTAAATTCATATTCCCATTATACAGTGACGAAACAAATTTTGCTTGTCAAGTTCGATGGCTTCTCATGGATTTAACTCAAGTAACTGGACTGGTGCTTCGAATTTCCGCCGGTGGACTATGGGCCGTTGATGACGGCACTTGCTCCTATAAACAAGTACGTGCACGTGGTCACCAATAATCAATAGAGCCAATGGTGCATGTATTGCTAGCTGTATATCCAGATCAAGAGCTAGAAACTCCTCTGGTGGACATGATATGTCCTAGAAAGCCGGCGTTCTCGGAACGTCTCCAGAACTCCCGAACCTCAAACATTGTAACCAACGCGCTCTACAAGAGGACGACCCCGCCCACAACCGCAGAAGTTCTACAAGTATGGTTCATCGCTTCCATGTTGCCAACGGAACCAAATGGATAACCATATACTTTTTTTCTTGAAAAGGACGCTTCGTTACTTAGCAGTAATGTTTACATCTGGTCTCTGTATAGCTAGGATGCACACAGCCGATCAACCACATACTAGTAAACAAAGTAAAAGTACCATCATTGCAAATCATGCTATGAAAATAAACAAACGGACTGTAGCTATGGCAGATCTATGTGCAGGTTACGCTGTCATCTATGTCGGGAGAAAATATCTCTCGCCGTGTCCTCCAATCGCGTACACCTCTCCATAAACAAGTTGCGAAACTTCATACGTTGGAGAGTAGTCCATGATCAGAGGATAGCCGTGGCCCGATAGATAACATGCAGGGAAGAAGACACAATGTTATTAAAAATCCTGTCATTTCTACATAGTCAAAGCGATCAAATAATGGCAAACACTCCCATCCTAAACACAGTCCTGTATTTATCCTCAAACTCATACAACCAGTTACCAAATACATTGGCCACCGAATGTAGAGGAGATAAATCAGAGGCTATTTGGATACCAGTCTGGGACCTATGATACTTCTCCTGTTTGATACTTCCACGAGCAAATTTACACTGGAAGAATAAATGCCGAATTGTCTCATCATGGTGACAAAAAACGATTGTGTACTTTCATGTCAATTCCTCTTAACAAAATTATCTTTTGTAAGAATTACTCCCTTACGGAGATACCAAGCAAATATCTTTGCTTTTAGGGGTATTTTCATCTTCCAAATTTTACTATTATTATCGACTGTAATATCAGGTTGGATCAAGGCTCTATACATTGAATCAACTGAAAAATTACCACTCACTAGTAATTTCCATTTGAACTCGTCCACACCCTCCGACAGTTGTATCGTGAATAATCGTAGTAAAAGATTGTTCCGAGATACCAGTCTAGGACCTATGATACTTCTCATGAAAGACATGTTAGGAGGATTAGATTCCATCACTGCGGAAAGTGTACCCCCTTTGTGTCTAACAATTGAATATAGAGTTGAAAATTGTTCGTGAAGAGAAGTATGGCCAAGACACTTGTCTTCCCAGAACCTAATCTGTGATCCATCCTTGATATTGAAAACACCAAAACGGAAGAAATGCCTTTTGGACGCCATTGGTCCAGCCCAAAAGTGTGAGTCACCGGGCCAAACCACTTGAGATACAGCTTTTGAGCCAACATATTTCCTCCATAGAATGGTTCACCAGACACCATCTTCTTAAGTAGTTTGAAAAGCCATTTACCCAGAAGCGCGGTGTTTTGGACTTGCAAATCATGTATGCCTAGTCCATCGTATTCTTTCGGTCGGCAAACTACATTCCATCTGGCCAGTCGATATTTTTTTCCCACTATCCCCTTGCCAAAAGAATCTTGATCGGAAATAATCCACTTCATTCAAGACACCTTTTGGTAACTGGAAAAATGAGATCATATACAGTACCATGTTGGTGAGTACTGAATTTATGAGTACAAGTATTCCCTCAAGGAATTATACTATAACTTAAGCCTGAGCAAAAGCAAGCCATCTGAGGCTATCTACCCGCGCGCGTGTTTCTGGCCGTCTGATCTTCACTCTGAGTCATCTTAACCGTGCAGTTTGAGGTGTTGACCAAAGTCTTACGAGCTGGTCCCTCATGTCCCCGCCCCCACCCCTACTAAATATCGACCACGTTCCCCTCTACCCGAGCTCCTGCCCATCCCAGCCCCTCCTCCGTCTCTCCTAGCAACCTACGACGCCCCCTCCGTTTCCTCCACCCCCTCCATTCACGAGGCCACCGCCTCCCGTCCAGCTCCCGAATCCAGCGTCGGACGCCTCTGCTTCCTCGCGTCGAACCTTCCCAGTACATTCAACATCGTCCCCAACCTCGCGCACCCGCCCGCCGCCACACTTTGCCGGTGGTGAGAAAGATAAGGAGGAGGTGAGCGCACGAGATGATGGGGGTGAGAGAGGGGTGGCACGGGTAGATACGCGCTTATGTGGGACCACGCGAAGATGCCGCATCATCCTCACCGCTTTGAGTGGAAAAATCAGGGTCGAATGGCAAAAAAAAGAAATTGAAAAGGAGAAAGCACCTCCGCTCCCGAGTTATCCCTCTCACCTCCGCTCCCTCTTGCCCCTCCACTCACGAGGCCACCGCCTCCCGTCTAGCTCCCGCATCCAGCGGCGACCGCCTCTGCTTTCCCGCCTCGAACCTATCCCATACCGATTCAGCATCGCCCCGACCTTGCGCATCCATCAACCGCCACGCTTTGCCGGTGGTGAGTAAGATAAGGAGGAAGTGAGCCCGTGAAACAGTGGGGGTGAGAGAGAGGGGTGACGCGGGTAGAGACGCTACTATGCGGGAATACGCAAAGATGTCGCATCATTGTCACCGCTTTGGCTGGAAAAACAAGAGACGGATGACGAAAACAAGAAATTGAAAAGGATAAGGCTCGCGAGGCATGCGATGACGCGACGCAGAGCGATTGGCCAAAACCCAGAATCTACCGTAATCGAACGGAAGAATCACTGAACGGAAAGTGTGGAGCGCTAACAGGGTGTGAAACGGTCGTGCCTTGCGAGAAATAACTATTTACCTTTCCAACTATTAAGGCATTTTTGGAGTCTTTCCACCACGAGTTTCCATTCAGCAATCATGAGACATCGACAATGGATCGGTATTCCCAGATGGTTTATTAGAATAATAACCAGATACATGAATCAACATCAGGATCACCTGAAACCTTGCGCACGCGCTGTGCTTGCCATCTGGGGGATGTGCTGCCATGTCGCCTGATGACCCACAAGTATAGGGGGTGTATCGCAGTATTTTGGATAAGTAAGAGTGTCGAACCCAACAAGGAGCAGAAGGTGCTGGCTAGTGGTATAGATCAGGAATTCTCTGCAAATACTTCGCAAACGGATTTTTAGGGTTTTTTGATAAAGCAAGTAAACAAAGTACGAGTAAATAAAAGACAGTAGAAATAAATGCAGCAAGTGGCCCAATCCTTTATGTAGCAAAGGACAAGCCGGTTGTATTACTTAAGATGACCAAACGTTCCCGAGGACACATGGGAAGACTGTCAAGTGCTTTCGCTTCATCTAGTTGATTAATCTTCTTTAGCTTGCTAAGTGTTGTGTCGGTGAACTTGTGCTAATGTACCGACCTATCCACGACTAATACATACTTGTGATTATACCCCTTGCAACCCCTACCATTGCACAAGGGACGTAAGGGTCTTAGAGTTTAAAGCTGTGGTTAGGTTTTTACCTTAATTACTTTCTTGTACTTACGGATGTTTGCAAGGGGTATAATCACAAGTATGTATTAGTCTTGGATGGGGTGGTACATTAGCACAGGTTCACCCAGACAACACTTAGCAAGCTAAAGAAGATTAATCGACTATATGAAGCAAAAGCACTTGACAGTCTTCCCATGTGTCCTCGAGAACGTTTGGTCATCTTAAGAAATACAACCGGCTTGTCCTTTGCTGCATAAAGGATTGGGCCACTTGCTGCATTTATTCCTACTGTCTTTTATTTACTCGTACTTTGTTTACTTGCTTTATCGAAAACACCTAAAAATCCGTTTGCTAAGTATTTGCAGAGAATTCCTGATCCATACCACTAGCCAGCACCTTCTCCTCCTCATTGGGTTCGACACTCTTACTTATCGAAAATACTGCGATACACCCCCTATACTTGTGGGTCATCAAGACTATTTTCTGGCGCCGTTGCCGGGGAGTGAAGCGCTATTGGAGAGTGGAACTGGTAAATGCAACTTCTACTGTGAGTATTGTTTACTTCTGCTAGTTGCTTTATTTTCGTTATGGATAATTCGCTGAGTTTCTTATTTGGTAATGCTACTACCACTGCTAAGGTAGTAGATAAGCCACCACCTGCTGAGAAAGATGTTTTCAAAATACCTACAAGAATTATTGATCGTGTTATGGATAACTACTATGTTGGGGATGGAACTGTCCATCCCGGTGATCATTTACTCTTTGTACACGAATTATGCGGGTTGTTCAAGTGTGCAGGTATTACTACAGATCAAGTTAAGAAGAAGTTATTCTCATTATCGCTGAAAGGAAGAGCCGAGGAATGGTATAAGCTGCTGAAGAATGGTCAAGCTCTGGAATGGGAGGAAATAGTGCCTCTCTTTTATTCAAAGTTTTATCCTCCTAGTGAGATTCATAAAGATCGGAATTAAATATACAACTTTTGGCCTCTTGATGGAGAGAGTATAGCTCAAGCTTGGGGGAGATTGAAGTTACCAATGCTCAAATATCCCATTCATGAGCTCCCCAACAATATTATTATCAACAACTTTTATGCAAGGCTCCCTCTACATGATAAAGATTTATTGGATGCTTCTTGCGCTGGATCATTCACTCGCATGGAAGAAGAAGCTAAATGGGACCTTCTAGACTGTATTCAAGACAATGCTGAAGCTTGGGAGAATGACAAAGGTAGAAAGTCAGGTATAAATTATGATTATGAATGCATTGAATCTTTTATGGGAACTGATGACTTTCAAAATATTAAAAATTCTTATGGTCTAGACTCACAAGCTATTGCTTCTTATTTTAAGTCTTTTGCTTCCTATATTGAAGTGCCTAAAAAGAAGTGGAATAAGTATCATGAACCTTATAAAGATGTTGCTAAAAGTGTTCCTGCAAGGAATACTGAAGTTTATACTGCTAATCATGTTTTACCTAAACCTTATATTGAGAAAATGCCTTTTCCAGTTAAGGTAAAGGAGCATTCTATGATAGCCAGTATGGTTAATGAAAGTATGAATAAAGCTGTTGAACCTGATAAACAAATGGTTGATGAACCTATAATAGCAAATGTGAAAGACTTTGTCACTAAGTATGAAAAAGAGGGACACACTATCCTTTGCAAGGATACCTCTAATATTGTTTCACATAGTAGTGTTATGAGAGCTAGTATTCCTCTGTTTTCTGTTAGAATAAGTGATCATTGCTATGATCATCCTTGTGATAGCTATATCGTTAAGTTTATGCATGATACTGAAAGTTACTATGAGAGAGGGAAAACTGTTCTTATGCATCTCAATAATATCAAGTTTCCTCGTTTTATGCTGAAAGTTTTTATGTTGCACTTCTTTTGCCTTCTTATGCAAGTTGCCTCTGGTTTCAACAACTCGTTTGTTTACAAAATTCCCTTGCATAGGAAGTGGGTTAGACTTAAATGCGTGTGTGTTTTTGCTTCTTAATGCTCCCTTTCACTTCAATTCATATCCCTATGAGAGCTTCTTCAAAGTTATCATGCCCATCTTAATGGCTATAAAGAAAGAGCTTTATGAGAGACAACCCAATTTGTTTTTGCTTTTAGTTTGTTTTTGTTTCTTTGAGTCTTAGAAGTTATTACTTCGGTAATAACCGCTCATTATCCATTTGTTTGGTTTTTGTGTCAAGATCAACCTCTAATGAGAGAGAAATAAGATTTGGGGGAGTTGCTGTCCCGAAACAGATTTTTGTGCTTCACCGTAAAAATTCGTGAGAGATCTCTGTATGTCAGATTGAGCTGTAATGTTTTGTGCTTCTGCCCCAGGTTGTTATTTAAATTTCGTTAGTTTTGCACTTTTTGATTTGAGCAACATAAGATTTTCGAAAAAATTGATCTTTACCCGCTGGTCTGTTTTGACAGATTTTGCCAATCTTGCATTTGCTTCTTTATTCGATTTCCTTTTTGAATTGTTTTTGCGTTTTTGGAAGGAGTTGCTACAGTAGCTTTTTTTTTGTTGGTTTTCAGTTGAAGTTGGACTCAAAAGGTTTTATCACTTCATATATACTAATGTTGCTAATGAGAATTGTGTGAAAGAAATTTTCAGGAAGTGGAGATAATGGTGTAATAAGGAAGAGAAGGGTTTTATGACTCAAGTAATAAGTGTATGAAGATGAAGATATTGATGATTCAAGAGATGACTCCGGAAGAATCTACTAGATACCAAATTCAGAGACCTGCAGAGTCCGTGTTCAAATAGGTAACGGTTCTGGTAAGAAAAGTTCCGCGAAAATACGATCCAACTATATTTTTGTAGTTTTCAGTCGATAAGGAAAGCTATGAAGCGAAAAAGGGATGGAAACGGAGCCAGGGTGGCTCACACCACCCTGTGGCGCGGGCCCACCCCTGGTCGCGCCGACAGGTGGTGAGTCTACCCCAGACTCTGCCTCCGACTTGTTTTCTCCCAGTACCTTCCTTTTGATATGAAACTTCGTAATATATAACCCCCCGGATCTTCCGAGGTGTGTATATCGTGTTTTTGTCGTGTTTTTGTTTCGATCTGTTTCTGCCAGGACATACTCTTTGAAAGTTTAGAAGAACAATGGTGTCTGCCAAGGATAAAGGGAAGGAGCCCATGGAGGAGGATCTTCAAGACCCCAAGCAGGGGCTGGTACCTTTAGTCTCTTGCCCTGCATCAGCAGAAGCCCTACGAGTCACTAAGGAGTTCTGCGATAAGTATCGAGACCTGCAGAGGAAGGTGGACATGCTTCAATGGGAGAATAATAGGCTTCGCAAGATGCTGGAAGATTTCCTCACGACAACTAAGAAAATATTACCACCACCTCCGAAGGAGTAACTCGTCATCAGGTTTGGCATCCCCTTGGTTTGTTCCAAGCTTGGGGGAGTGTCGCGGTATCATATCACTATCTTCTATCTTTTTACCTTATTAGTAGAGTCATATCATGAATAGAGGAGTTATTTTGTAGTATGGTTTGCATTATGGAAGTGTCCCCTCTCTCGTTAGATATGTATCCCTTGGTGTGAGTTGCTGTTATGGAATATTAATGAGAAGTTATATCATTCACTCTTTTGCATAGCTTATGTTAGTTTTCAATTTGCGGTTATATGATTGATCTTGTTGTTAGTATTGGTAGCAGTTTGGGATCATTGAGTTAATTTAATTGGTTTTGGCAAACCTGGCTCGGTTAGTAGCAACACCTTTTTGAGAGTTGAAAAGAAAAAGATAGAAGTACTCTAAAGAAAAATAATTTCATAATCTTTCTTTCTTGATTTGCTCATAAGTCTAGTATTCTCTAGTTAAGATCTTTTATGCTTCCAATGAAGATTGCATGTTTGTCTTTATCATTTGTATGTTTGGTTGTTTCCTTCAACTCTTATACTTGCTACCCAGCCTTGCTAGCCAAAAACCTGTACTAAGAGGGAATTCTTCTCGTGCATCCACCTCCTTTAAACCAAAACCTTTGCCATTTGTGTCCACCATACCTACCTAGTAGAATTATTTCTATTCGAAGTAAATTCTTGTTTTATCTACCTCCCAAATTAAACTTGTTATGTGAAAAATAGTGATTAAAGCTCTCACGAACTTGATGGCACACTTTACTTTCTTGCATTTAATAAACTTGAACCATTGTGCTCACCTATGTTGCGTATATGCTTGCGCTTTGTAAGTTGTGAATTAGCAGAACCATGCTGTCATGGGGAACGCTTTCAACATTGCACTGGTACTTTGTACCAAGTTGATATCATGTTCTTTTGTCTATGGATGTCGTCGGTGTGAAATGAAAGAGGAGCTTGTAAGTCCATGGAGTTATGCATGTGTGTTAGAGAAACGCCTGGGCCACTAGTCTAATCCATGCTGACATGGTGGAAACCTACAGTGTAACCATAACGAGTATCTATGAAGCATTCTTCTTACAAAAAAAAGAGATAGAGATTGAGAAAAAAGAGAAAATAAAAAAAGAGGAAAGAGAGAAAAAAGCACCATATTCCCATGGTAAATAAGAAGATTGCTGAGATACTTGTTGTCTGCTTGCCTTGTCATTTTGATATGGGGATTCTTCCGTATCATCGGGCAAGGGGTTCCCCGTTGGCGGTTCTCAATGATACACATATGCTTACGATGACAAGAACTTACCGGTGACTAAACTTGAGTAGCATGAGGAGCGGCCCTCGTATTCAAGAGACATGAGATTCTCAACTTACAACTTGTCAATGCATATCCTCATATTTGATCACTTTAACCTTAATCACCTAAAGATGCCTATGATAGGGGCAATGAGAGCTGAAAGCTAGTAAGTATCATAATTTTTGGGAGCTCTTTATGAGACTTGTAATCCCTGCTTCCCTCCACGAAGGGCCTTTCTTTTACTTTGTAGTTGAGTCAGTAAACGTATTCCCTTCTATCTCATCAAGTATTTTGAGTTGATGTGTTTCATTCATTCATATGATGATTTATGCAATCATGTTTCTTATGTTCCTTGCTTTGCACGTTGCTCTTATCTTGATGTTTACTACTTTGAAAGCTTTCATTGAAAAACCAGCTATTTGTGAACTCCAGCAAATTATCAACTATTCTTCGACCAAGAGCTAAGTTTGCCATTACCAATTATGATTCACTTTATGTATCTTTATTTGTGTTTCCTTTACTCACTGCAAGTTGAGTTATATAATAGTGAGTTGTCTTCTATTATGATCTATGCTTTTGATGAATGTGATGCTTCTTGTCCGTATTTGTTTATCGATTCTTCACTCCATAAACCTGAGGCCATGTTTATTGAGCTCAGTTTCGCTTGGGGACAAGCGAAGTCTAAGCTTGGGGGGAGTTGATACGTCCATTTTGCATCACTATTCTATGTCTTAATTCACTATTATTCATTGATATATTTCGTATTGAGAGGTGATACTTATGTTATTTCATCTATTTTTGCATGGTTGATGACTTTTGGAGCATGGACCGTTGCAGTCAGGATTCTGATGGAAAAGGTGCTGTTTGGAGGCAAAATTCGTGAAGATCAAAAAATCCGAGAAAATATACGGAAAATCCTATTTTTCCAGAAGACTCAGGATGCCCGAAGATGGAGTGGAGGTGGGCCACAGGGGGCCCACACCACCCCATGGCGCAGGCAGGCCTAGGCCACGCCTGGGAGTGGTGTGGCCGCGCTGGCCCACTCCAGCCTCTCCCCTCTGGCGTATATCATCCCCACGAAACCCTAAGACTCGGGGGCGACCACAGAAAGATTCCGCCGCCTCTGCGGGGCGGAAAACACCGAGAGAGAAAGATCTCTCTGGCAGACAGATTTCTGCCAGGGGAATTCCTTCCCGGAGAGGGGAGATCGTCGCCATCAACACCACCATCAAGCTGAACTTCATCGGGATCATCATCATCATCATCACCACCACCATCATCACCATCAACACCTTCATCACCATCTCCATATTGTTGTAACAATTGCGTTGAATCTTGCATTAGTTCATAGGGGAAACTTTCCCGGTGTTGATTACTCTTTGTAGTTGATGCTATTGAGTGAACCATTGAATTATTGTTGATGTTCAGATTGTTATACATCATTATTCCATCTCTGATCATGATCCATATGATGTCTTGTGAGTAGTTCATTTTGTTCTTGAGGACATGGGAGAAGTCTTGTTGTTAGTAGTGGAGTTGCGTTGAGAAAGATTCAATAGATTGTTATTTAAGTTGTGGTGTACTTCTTCTAGTGGTGTCATGTGAACGTCGACTACATGACACTTCACCTATATGGGCCTAGGGGAATGCATTGTGTATTTGGCTACTAATCGTAGGGGTTGCCGGAGTGACAGAAACCTGAACCCCCGTTAGGAAACCATTGGACAAGGGACGTAAGGGTCTTAGAGTTTAAAGCCGTGGTTAGGTTTCTACCTTAATTACTTTCTTGTACTTACAGATGTTTGCAAGGGGTATAATCACAAGTATGTATTAGTCTTGGATGGGGCGGTACATTAGCACAGGTTTACCCACACAACACTTAGCAAGCTAAAGAAGAATAATCGACTATATGAAGCGAAAGCACTTGACAGTCTTCCCATGTGTCCTCGAGAACGTTTGGTCATCTTAAGAAATACAACCGGCTTGTCCTTTGCTGCATAAAGGTTTGGGCCACTTGCTGCATTTATTCCTACTGTCTTTTATTTACTCATACTTTGTTTACTTGCTTTATCGAAAACCCCTAAAAATCCGTTTGCTATGTATTTGCAGAGAATTCCTGATCCATACCACTAGCCAACACCTTCTGCTCCTTGTTGGGTTCGACACTCTTACTTATCGAAAATACTGCGATACACCCCCTATACTTGTGGGTCATCAACTATTTCCTCCCATTCCAGAGCTTGACCATTCTTCAGCAGCTTATACCATTCCTCAGCTCTTCCTTTCAGTGACAATGAGAATAACT
Organism: Avena sativa; assembly: GCA_916181665.1. Classification (NCBI taxonomy): domain Eukaryota; kingdom Viridiplantae; phylum Streptophyta; class Magnoliopsida; order Poales; family Poaceae; genus Avena; species Avena sativa. The sequence continues at coordinate 432,205,822 of OV702296.1, forward strand.
TCTTCTTAACTTGATCTGTAGTAATACCTGCCACACTTGAACAACCCGCATAATTCGTGTATAAAGAGTAAATGATCACCAGGATGGACAGTTCTATCCCCAACATAGTAGTTATCCATAACACGATCAATAATTCTTGTAGGTATTTTGAAAACATCATTCTCAGCAGGTGGTGGCTTATCTACTACCTTAGCAGTGGTAGTAGCATTACCAAATAAGAAACTCAGCGAATTATCCATAATGAAAATAAAGCAACTAACAGAAGTAAACAATACTCATAGTAGAAGTTTCCTTTACCAGTTCCACTCTCCAATAGCGCTTCACTCCCCGGCAACGACGCCAGAAAATTGTCTTGATGACCCACAAGTATAGGGGGTGTATGGCACTATTTTCGATAAGTAAGAGTGTCGAACCCAACAAGGAGCAGAAGGTGCTGGCTAGTGGTATGGATCAGGAATTCTCTGCAAATACTTAGCAAACGGATTTTTAGGGGTTTTTGATAAAGCAAGTAAACAAAGTACGAGTAAATAAAAGACAGTACGAATAAATGTAGAAAGTGGCCCAATCCTTTATCCAGCAAAGGACAAGCCGGTTGTATTACTTAAGATGACCAAACGTTCTCGAGGACACATGGGAAGACTGTCAAGTGCTTTCGCTTCATCTAGTCGATTAATCTTCTTTAGCTTGCTAAGTGTTGTGTGGGTGAACCTGTGCTAATGTACCGACCTATTCAGGACTAATACATACTTGTGATTATACCCCTTGCAAACATCCGTAAGTACAAGAAAGTAATTAAGGTAGAAAACTAACCACAACTTTAAACTCTAAGACCCTTACGTCCCTTGTGCAATCGTTTCCTAACGGGGGTTCAGGTTTCTGTCACTTCGGCAACCCCTACGATTAGTAGCCAAATACACAATGCATTCCCCTAGTCCCATATAGGTGAAGTGTCATGTAGTCGACGTTCACATGACACCATTAGAATAAGTACACCACAACTTAAATAACAATCTATTGAATCTTTCTTAACACAACTCCACTACTAACAACATGACTTCTCCCATGTCCTCAAGAACAAAACGAACTACTCACAAGAAATCATATGGATCATGATCAGAGATGGAATAATGATGTATAACAATCTGAACATAAACAATAATTCAATGGTTCACTCAATAACATCAACTACAAAGAGTAATCAACACCGGGAAAGTTTCCCCTATGAATTATGCAAGATTCAACTCAATTGTTACAGCAATATGGAGATGGTGATGATGGTGGTGATGATGATGATCCCGATGAAGTCCAGCTTGATGGTGGTGTTGATGGCGACGATCTCCCCTCTCCGGGAAGGAATTCCCTCGGCAGAAATCTGTCTGCCGGAGAGATCTTTCTCTCTCGGTGTTTTCCGCCCCGCAGAGGCGGCAGAATCTTTCCATGGTCGCCCCCCGAGTCTTTGGGTTTCGGGAGGATGATATACGCCAGAGCGGAGAGCCAGAGGTAGGCCAGGGCGGCCACACCACCTGCTGGCGCGGCCTAGGGCTGCCCACGCCAGGGGGTGGTGTGGGCCTCCTGTGGCCCATCTCCACTCCGTCTTCTGGCATCCTTAATCTTTTGGAAAAATAGGATTTTCCGTATATTTTCCCGGATTTTCTGATCTTCGCGAATTTTGCCTCCAAACAGCACCTTTTTCATCAGAATCCTGACCGTAGCGATCCATGCTTTAAAAGTCATCAACCATGCAAAAACAGATGAAATAACATAAGTATCACCTCTCAATACGAAATATATCAATGGATAATAGTGAATTAAGACATAGAATAGTGATGCAAAATGGACGTATCATCGCCACAGTGGTCTTGCCTGGCAGAGGCATGCTCCACCGTCTTGCCGACTTGAATCTTGCGTGCCTACCCCAAACGTATTTCAGAACGGCGTGCAGGCGTGCCACTACTCGTGCTTGTCACAGCCGACGACGAGGAACAAAGCGGCTTCCAACAAGGACGGGGCCGACCACCCCAAGCATACAAATGTGATCATACAAAACACACGGATACATACTGATCCACTAGGAAGCTAGGTTATACAGGTTTCAATAAGCTAACTAAACACAACATTAACTAATTACCATCATACCTTCGACTATGAAGGGGTACCGAGGAAACTCAACCATCGATGAGTTAGGGGGTGTACGCAAGCGAAACCCAAAGGCAACATGGTAACTAACCATACGATAGCCTCACCGAGACCAACTTGCTGGCCCCAAGACTACCATAATTTGCAGTAACCAAACTACTCTTTGGACATTTTCATATGACACCCGGGTATATTTACACCCATGTGTGTGACACAATCCAGATATTATATATTAAACCCGAGCATATAGGTCGTATGAAGTATATAAGACTTTTTTAGTAGATACATATCACTCTTTAACGTAGATATACTTTTTTATGTACAAATATGAAGGTACTTCAAATACCTAGTGCAAACTATAAGTCAAGTTATATTTTTCGTGTAGTTTGATTGGATGTATCTTAGATATAGTATATGAATATTATATGAATATTCTCCAACTCATAGACTACATCTAAGATACTTCAAAGCAAGTTACGTGAAAAAATTGCAAGTGGACCCATAGTTTGCAATATATATTCAAAATACCTTTTTTGTATGTAAAAAGGGAGCACGTGGAAAAGTTGTACATACTACATAAAATTAGTGTATATAGTACCAAAATATTCTTAACTTCCTACTATCCATGCCATGATATATATATAATTTATATTGTGTGAACCACATGTGAGTGTAACTACACACCTAGTTATAGTATGAATATGTCTATATATATACTACACAAGCCTTCACTCATGTGAACAAGGTTCTCTTCTCTTATGTACCACTTTATCCCCAATAGGATAGATCGCCCTCCGAGGCCATTTTGACGTGTTGGTACCGCTATCTTCCTACTTCGATAGGTGTTTGTCACATAAACAGATCAAAGAGTGTATCCGTATAACTAGTGATATTGTGTCAAATAGGTGGTAGTCACATAAACATATGAAATAAAGAGTGAGAGAAGACAGAGAAACATGTGAGAACACAAGGGAATAGGAGAAATCAGGAACATCTATGAAACCATGATCATGGAGTCCTGCAGGACACGATGGAGCAACTTGATGTTGATAAGCAAGAAAGTAAGTAGAAACTTACTGGCTTTTGACTGGCCTCCTATTAGTATTCATATGGCCAATCTTGTTGGCACCTACACCAGATTTCCTGGTAGCTTGGTACCAGAATCAACCTTTCCTTCAAAGAGCAAAAATCGCCCTGAATCATGCTCAAGTAAAGCGAAATGGTAATTTGGTAGAAGGATCAGCATAGGTAGTGGTACCATGACCTAGTGTCAACCCACAAGAGAATTACTCCCTGTTTTTCTAACAATACTAGTAGTATTTACCAAAGTTTCTACATCAACATTTACTCAAGGTTTTGTAGAGCCATTGGTTTACTGGGCTACCTCACTGTCTTTAAAAATAGACTATGAAGAAAACGTCTACCTCAAGGGTAAAATTCACGCATTCGTCGACTCATCGTCTCATCGGAACGCCAGACAGATATAGCAAGCGTGAGCAGCTCGGGAATCAGAGCCAAGCAACAGCTGCTCTATTAGTGACGTTAATATTGTATACTCTGACCGATCAGTGGGCCTACTTCCCTACTGATGATCGTTGGTGTTGTTTACTTGCGGAGTATTTGGGTCTCATGTTGTTAAGTTTGTTTGTTAGTGTTGCTGCAGCTGCAGCTGCCCTTTATTTTACTGAACCAAAGTTATATATCATGGTATACCACTACATTTGAATTTATCATCGTATTTGGAATGATATATGTGTTCTTCTACATGTTCCTTGCTTTGTCAATTGTCATGGCGATACTTCCTGTCCACCCAGCCTTCATTTTGTTACCAGGAACAAATTACTATTCTCATAAGCAGTAGTACACGGAGCAAGGGAAGAACAGGGCGACAGAAGCTCCTTGGTAGAGGCGAGTGATTCATCCATAACTAGTTTTTCTTTCCGATCGGCGATCTCTAACACTCATAGAAGGTAGAACGTTCAGCAGCTAGTCTTGGGGACGGATCACATGGCCGCTGTCAGTGACTAATTCAGCTCATATGTTGTATGTTTTAAAAATATGCCTTGCACATGAGCACATATATAAAGACAGAAGGACTACACCACCATCCTCTACTTGCGTCCTTTTATATACCACACCCATCTTCATATATGTGAACCAGGTTCTCTTCTTATATATATGTACCACTTCATTTTCAGCAGAATAGCTGCGAGGTCTTACTTTATTTTAAGGGGTTGGTAAGTCTAGCTTATTTCATCAAAGTAGGTGGTAGTCACATAGACACACGAAAGTGAAAGATCTGAGAAGACAAGGGACTAGGAGACATCAGGACTAGTGGCTGAACAAGTGGTTTCCGATAAAGAATGCGGTGCTCACATAGTACGTGTGCAACCTCAACTATATCTTAGGAAAATTATTGAGTACATAGATAGAGAATTAGATAGACGATGCATCTAACATGAGACAACATTTCAATTTAAACTCCAACACACAACTCGAGAAATGTAAATAAAAAATTAGTTGTTGTGGTGTCAACTGCTCAATTCACATTGGCCCCAAAGTGATTTTAGCTAATATTCACAATTTGGTTTGTCTTTCTTTTTTCTCGAGGCGTGGCTTGAAGTTATAACTGAAATTTCATAACATGATAAATGGGTGTCGTGTCAATTTACACACTATGTTCAAATTTTTGGAAAAAACCCAAACATTTTCAATTAATGTTCGATGCACTGGTTGCTCAACACTCTCTGTTCATGCCATCCCGTGGACAAGTCATGGCTTGCCTTCCCGTAGGTAGCATCCACCATCCATCTAAAACGGATGGCCAACATCGATTCGGTGCCATCTCCCTCACGCTGCGAGCCATGCGACCTCACACTGCAGTTAGAACAACGAGAATGGGCAGGAATTGGGGCGATTTACGGGCGTTCACGGCTGTTGGTCCTGGCGCCACCACTGCAACTTAGTCCGGGAGCCACATCGTCCACACCTCGACGGCGAGCTCTGGCCGCGTGCACGATCCCAGCAATGATTGTCATCCAGTTTCTTCAGGTAGACAACAGCAAGCTTAATTATCATAACATGAATTCCATCATTCGGAGTTTCAGACTATCAATAGAAGAAAGTTGGTCATGGAAATTTACTACACAGTGCAAACTGTTAGTAACAAATTTTTAGTTGTAGCAACGATTGAACCAAACACAGATTGAAGTACTAGAAAAGGAATTGAAATTTTTACACATTACAATAACAAATTATACAAGAGAAATCTGAACAAATGTAATTTCTAATAGGTGCAAATTTAACACATTACAAGGACAGAGTTTTTAGTACTCCCTCCGATCCATATTAATGTTCTCAACTTTGTCTAGATTCGTATAAACCTCGTTAACATTTAGATTAGGTGCATCCGTATCTAGACAAAGTTGAGAACAATAATATGGATCGGAGGGAGTACTAGCATAAAATTGAACAGATTACATGGACATCTTTTACTTGGATAATCTGTCCTTCCAAAATTTCTTTTGCTCAGTTTTTGCTGGTATAACCATGTGTTTGTAATGCATGGCTCAGGTTTTCCTTCTTCAATTTCTTTTCAAGTACTAACGGCCGTTTTACTTGTTCACTTTTCCACTGCTGTTTTGCTGAACTTACCATGCATTATTGCAGATACCATTAACTGAATTCCTTGTTCTGTATTGCCAATACAGTTAACTGAGGGTCCCTGTTTTATGCTGTGATATGGCTGTGATATGCTGCTGGCCATTGGATATGCTGCTGGTCGGATGGCTGTGATATGCTGCTGGCCATTGGATTGACTTGACCGTAAATGCTGCTGGTCAGGTCACGTCCTGGGTCGTCGACAGCAAGGCACTAGATTCCAGTCTGTCTTGCGACCGGACAGAGATTTTTGATGTTCACACCCTTCCGCCTAGCTAGATAATAGAGTTACTATGTTAACTAAATTCCAATTCATGACTCGTGACCTTTCTTACTACTGTGTCTTGGTTTTTTTTTCCTTCAACGGGTTTCATCTTCGGCACATCTCAACCATACCATTAATTATTTCCTATCTAGGAAAAAAAATCATCACACAAAGATTTCAGGCTACCTATTTCTTACCGGACTCATGCCATTATTTCAGTGTCTAATTCAAGTGATATGTTGCATACTGCTAAACGTTGTGTTGCAATTACATGTAAGCTATAAAGCAAATAGTACTACATCACCAACCTGTATTTGTGTGCACAATAACTTTGTAACATATAAATACCACACGAGGCTTCAATCTAATTAGTAAGGTTTTCTTCTCTTTTGTACTAGTACTTCATATCCAACACAATAGCTCCGCTGTCCAACACCATTTTGATGTGTTGGTAGCACCAACTCACTGCGTCATCGGATAGGTGGTTGTCACAAAAATAGATGAAAGAGAGGACGTTCGTATAACTAGTGTATTGAATCAAACTGGTGGTAGTTGTCTAAACATATCAAATAAAGGATGAGAGAAGACAGAAAGATGTGATACCACACGGGAATAGGAGATATCAGGAGCATTTGTGAAACTATGATTGTGGAGAATGGTGGACGTTATTCAGCTACTTGATCTTGATGAGCCTGCAATGTTGAAAGTTTCTCGCTTTTGACTGGCTTTTTATTATCTTTCATATGGCTAGTCTTGTCAGTACCTACACTACATTTCCATAGGTAGATGCCAGGATCACTTTCTTTTAAAGAGCCGGAATAACTCCTACCAGTGGTCGATCATCTGGTAGGAACCATGTTCAACCATGGTCAGCTTAGCCAATGCCACCACACGGCCTAGTTTCAACCCACACGAGACAATTTTAAGGGAGCACACCAAGTGAAAGCATTGTCTAGATTTAAATATTTACTGTTGGTTTATACAGTTATTGTTTACTCATAGAGCATCAGCCCGCCCCACGTATGCAACCGATCAGGGACGGAGACAAGGGGGGACAAAGGGGGGCTAGGCCACCCCCAATGTTCTGATTTTATGAAGAATAGTAAGCATCATAACACTAATTTCTTAAAGATTTAGTTATACATGCCCCCCTCATGAAGATGTGCAACACTGAAGTTGTCACTTAGCCCCCCTCAAGGTTACATCCTGGCTCCGTCCCTGCAACCGATTCAATTGTGCTTGGCAATGACCACCCTATCAGGTCGTTAACAGGCTAGTTGTTCTATATCGACACGGTCTCCAACACCAGCGCTTCAAGATCATTACATGTTCCCGATACACACCCACAACGTTCGACGATATGCCGAGCCGGTGTGACTTGTCCTCAGATTGTGTTTTGACTTCTGAGCAGCATGTTGTACCGTCCTACTGGGTCTCTAAGCTGATGCTCCACTCTTCACCTCTCATTAATAATGGTTGAGACACAGTCACCCCAGTCATCCGATAGGAATGTGCTTAATTCCTATCGGATAAATTGAGTTAGAGTCAGCTCTAGGTGTTGGCTTTGGCTGAAAAAACGAAGTGGTTACCTATGTCGGTTATAAATTAAAACAACCTCTAAAAAACAACAGGCTATGCTGGGAGCCGTTTTTTCCATGTAAACCTACCTCATTAAGTGGATTTACACATAAAACTGACTCCACCACAGGAGTACAAATCACCCCAGTCATACCATAAAAGAAATTTGCCGACAATATGATTGATATATGCATGCTTATTTCTTCACTTTCATGTATTTGTTAATTATTTCTGCTTTTCTCGATTGTAAGTTTTTTCGGACCTTGTCTCGGTTGCATTTGGGACTATTGCCACCCCCAGTATGATGTATATGTATATATTTTACATTAATGGTTTGACTTATATATAAAAATTAGACCCCCAAACAGTCACGCGTCTTTCTTTTGTATATCTCCTCAACTGCACACTTAATTGCCAATCTAGGAAACCAAATAATCACCAAACAAAGATTTTAGGCTACATATTTTTATATGTACAGTATCTAATTCAAGTGGTATGTTGCATTTTTTTCAAAAAGCTGTGTTGCAACTTCATGGTAGCTATAAAGTAAAGAGGACTACACCACCTACCTCTATTTTTGTCCATAATAATTTTATAACAAATATATACCACACCAGCCTTCATTCAAGTGAATAAGGTTCTCTTCCCATATGTACTAGTTCATGTCCAATGGAATAGCCTTCATTCAATGGAATAGCTTCCATTTTGACACGTTGGTAGCACTAAATAAATCAGATAGGTGGTTGTTACATAAACAAGTCAAAGGGAGGACATTGGTAAAGCTGGTGTATTGCATCAAATAGGTGGTAGACACATAAGCAGATCAAAAGAAGGGTGAGAGAAGACGGAGAAAGATGTGAGACCGCGTGGGAACAAGAGACATCGGGAGGATTTGTGAAACTAGGTTGATGGGTGATGCAGGACGTGATTTAGCAACTAGATCTTGAATCGATAAATGTAGCAACATCGTTGGTCTTGACTTGCCTTTTATTAGTATTAATATAGCCAGACTTGTTACTACCTACACCTCGTTCCTCTTTAGCTAGGTACCAGAATCACTTTTTTTTGTTAAAAGAGGCAGAATCACTCTACCTAGTTGTCATCTCGTGAGAACCATGCACAAATGAAGTAAGAGTTGGTGCCTTCGTAGACGGATTAGTTTTGCCAATGGGGCCTAGGACTAGTGTCAACCCATAAGAGAAGAGGGAACACATCAACCGAAAATACTGTGTATGTTCACATATTTAAAATAAAAGTATTTAAGACGATCATCCTAATGCAGACTGCCCGCTTTTGCATGCACCTAAACCTCAAATACTGGTGTATGGTTTGGGCGATGAGGAGCTTATGTTTTATGAATTGCCCCTGACCGGCTCTTATAAGACAAAGATGGAGAATTCTCGTGTTGGGAGGGTTACTGTCACCGGCAGCGGGATGACACCTCCTCAGCTTGTTGAGCAACTACAGAGACTTGTTCCCACTGAAAATTTTGTTTGGGATGTTCGTTTGACGGAAGAAAATGTTTTTAAAGTCATGTTCCCGGATAAGGTGGAGCTGGAAAGACTGCAAGTTTTTGGCACTTTTCTTGTACCAAACAGTGAGTGCAAGATGACAGTTGAGAGCTAGGGGGCTAGAAGTGAACCCATCTATTTGCTACCTGAGGTGTGGCTTAGAGTCTCGGGCATACCACCACGTTCGAGGGGAGATTATTTAGCTTTATGGGGGCTCGGCACTCTTTTTGGGAAAACTCTCCAAGTGGATATGCCTTTTACTAGGCAGCATGGTGTCGTCGGATGCAGATTGGTTGCATGGATTATACTCGAATCCCCGCAAATAAACATCTTTTTGTCAAGGATGGGTTCTATGATCTTCAGTTCGAGGTAGAGCATTTACCAGTGTTTGATGATGAGATGGAGGATGGTCCTAATGGAGGGGATGATGGATCTAATAATGATGGTCATGGTAATGGGGAGAACAATGAGGGTGATCAGAAGGATCCTAATGGGGGAGAAAATTTGATCCAAGACGATGGTTCAGCTGAGCAGAATAATCAGGGGAGTGTTGCTAGAGAAGCTCCAAAAAATTCACAAGCTCAGGCCACGGGTGTTATTTTTTCTCCACTAGTTAAATCTATGATGGAGGAGACTAAGAAGATTTGGTTAGCTAGCAAGCAGGAGTCTACAAAGGTGGCCTCTACCTTAGTTTCTTTCGAGAAGGTTTATGCAGTTGCGACGAAAATTGTTTCGCCAATTCGCAGTTCGGCAGCAGGAAATTGCCGCTGTCGAGCACCTTTCTATCTCTTCCCCTGCCGTGACACCAAGGTCCGCCACAGGAGAAAGCTCACCAAGCGCAAGGACAAGCTCTGTTCCAGGAGCGGATGCTGCAACTCGGTCTCCTTCTGCCGCCTAGGAACATCAGCGGCTGTCGGAGAGGATGTTGGTTGCACCCTCCATGTCATCTGCACGCATTTCCTGGGATGGACCAGCAGGGTCCCCGTCTACTCGCTAACCGGGGGGTCAGGACGACAATCCCACACAACTTCTTCTTCACCTGTCGTCGGTCGCGCCATGTCAGGAGGATGTGGGGTCAGTGACGGTGCTTCACCACACCCATCTAAACCTTCTCGAGAGGAGGTCATCGCCTTCGGATGAGTGGCGGAACCCGCAGCTGATGGGATTAGGTCCAGTGATCGGATCAGGCTCAACCAAATGCGGATGTGCCGCAGATGGTCAGGGCCATGAAGCTAAAGGATCAGAAGGAAAACACTCCAACGTCAGGTACACAAGTCTCAAAAAAGTTAACTTTTCTTGATTTGTCTGATGATGAAATTGTTTCTCCAGCATCTAGATTAGGCATTTCTTTGGGTCAATCTTCTACACAAGTTGCTTCTTCGCTTAGTTCTATTAAAGAGTTAGAGAACGCTTGCAATATAGTTTTTCTACAAAAGTCAGCACCTAATTTGGAGGAAGGGGCTAGCAGTCTAGTTTTATCCAAAGCTTCAAATTTATCTAAGGATTTGGTAGATGATGCTGACCGTTGTTTAGAGGATCAGTTGGATCTTCTACCTAAGCAAATAAGAGGAACACGTAAGAATGCTAGAGCTACTGTGGATAGGCTTAGTGTCCGTCGCAGTACAAGAATTAAAAAATTGAATAAACGTTCATGATGAGAGGAATGTGGTGGAACAGCGAAGGGTTAGGTGATTCTGCAAAATATTGTACAATTCATGAGACAGCTAGAGAGAATAAATTAGATTTTGTTGTCTTGTTGGAGACTAGACGGTCTAATTTTGCTACACCTTTTCTTAAACATTTGTCTGGGGGATTAGACTATATGTGGTATTGTCTACCTCCTCATGGTCGTCCGGGCGGTATTCTAGTTGGTCTAAACAAAGATACTCTCTCAATTCAAAGAGTGGAAACGGGAGATTTTTGTGTAAAGTTTTTCCTTAAATCAAAACTTGACGGCTTCAAGTGGATCCTTGTGGGGGTGTATGGAGCTGCTCAACATGCCCTTAATCTCTAATGGGAAACATCGAAAGAAAAGAATATTTCAACTAGAACAAGATGAGGAGACTATAGTAGGACAAGAGAACCTAAAAGTCTTCATCACAGAATACTATAAGAAGCTGTTTGGAGTGCCGACGCCAAATTTCTTCAGTATGAGAGAGGAAGTTATACAATATATCCCTCAATTATCTCATGAAGAGAATGTTGCTCTAACAACCCTCTTTACGGAGGAGGAGGTGTTTGAAGCAATATCTCAAATGGAACATAATAAAGCTCCAGGACCAGATGGGTTTCCTGCAGAGTTTTATCGGAAGTTTTGGGAAGTTATTAAAGCAGATTTGATGGCAATGTTTGCTCAGTTGCAAGAGGGTGATCTACCATTATTTAAGCTAAACTTTGGAGTAATAACGTTGCTTCCTAAGAAAGAGGATGCAAGTAGAATTGAGCAATACCGACCGATTTGTTTGCTTAATGTTAGTTTTAAGATTTTCACTAAAGTGGGAACAAATAGGGCAAAGGGAATTGCTAATAAGGTAGTGAGACCCACCCAGTCTGCCTTTATTCCTGGGAGGAATATTCTAGAGGGGGGCGTTGTGTTGCATGACACCATTCATGAAATGCATAGGAATAAATTCGATGGGGTTCTTTTTAAGATAGACTTTGAGAAGGCTTATGATAAGGTGAAATGGTCCTTTCTTCAACAAGCCTTGCGTATGAAAGGGTTTACACCTCAGTGGTGTGAATGGGTAGCACGGTTTATACAGGGAGGTAGTGTAGGTATTAGAGTAAATGATGATATTGGTCATTATTTTCAAATGTTGAAAGGACTAAGACAAGGAGATCATTTGTCCCCTATTCTATTTAATATAGTAGCATATATGTTGGCCATCCTTATTCCAAGAGCAAAGGAGGATGGACAAATAGGAGGTTTAGTTCCCCATCTTGTTGAAGGAGGGATCTCTATCCTATAATATGTCGATGATACTATCTTGTTTGGAACATGATTTGGCAAAAGCTGTAAACATGAAGCTAATTTTATCCCTTTTTGAACAACTATCCGGTCTAAAGATTAATTTTCATAAGAGCAAGATTTTTTGTTTTGGTGAAGCTAAGGAGGTTGAGGGTGATTATAGAAGAATCTTTGGATGTGAGATAGACGCCCTTCCCTTCAAATATTTAGGCATACCTATCATTATAGGAAGTTGCTTAATAAGGAGTGGAAACCAACTGAGGATCGCTTTGAGCAAAAGCTTGGATCCTTGATAGGCAAGATGCTCTCGTATGGAGATCGTCTTGTTTTAACCAATTCGGTTTTAACTAGCTTACCAATGTTCCTTTTATCTTTCTTTGAAATACCCAAGGGGTACAGAAAAGATTGGATTTCTATCGATCTCGCTTTTTCTGGCAAAGCGATGAGCTTAAGAAGAAGTATAGACTAACAAAATGGAACATTATTTGTCGCCCTAAAGACCAAGGGTGTCTAGGCATCGAGGTACTTGATATAAAAAAACAAATGTCTCCTTAGTAAGTGGCTTTTTAAGCTTCTTCAAGAGGAAGGGGTGTGGCAAGAGTTGCTACATAATAAGTATCTTCAAGGAAAAACAATCTCGCAAATTCAAGCCAAGCCTAACGATTCTCCTTTTTAGAAGGATATCATGGGTGTTAAATCTAATTTCTTAGAACGGGGTTCTTTTATAATTGGTAATGGAAGACATACTCGTTTTTGGGAAGACATTTGGCTTGGTAGTACCCCTTTATCATCTCAATACCCATCTATCTATAGTATTGTGCGCAATAAGAATGTTTCGATTGCACATGTGCTTACTCATACGCCATTAAATTTAGAATTTAGATGGGCTCTTACAGTGGGGTAGATGGTTGGCCTGACTGAACATGGTAGAGAGGTTAATGGGAGTACATCTTTTAGATGATTCAGATAGTTTCAAGTGGCATTTAACTTTAACGGGTATCTTCTCCGTGAAATCTATGTATGACGATTATATGAATGGTCAAACTATATTTATTAAGAAGTACTTGTGGGGAATAAAGGTTCCATTAAAAATTAGGATTTTTATATGGTTCCTTTATAAAAAAGTAATCCTTACTAAATATAATTTAGCTAACAGAAGATGGAATGGGTGTAAGAAATGTGTGTTTTGTGATTCACGGGAAACAATAGATCATCTCTTTATTACCTGCCCCTTTGCACATCTTGTTTGGAGAGTAGTGCAGTTTACTTTCAACATATCTCCACCAGCTAATGTGACTAATTTGTTTGAAAACTGGCTAAATGGTATAGATAAAAAAAACTAAGGCACGGATTCGTGTGGGAGTGTGTGCCTTAGTTTGGGTAATTTGGAATTGTCGAAATGATGTTGTTTTTAACAGAACTATCACTCCGAATTTTCTGCAGGTTATTCACAAGGCTTCTTCTTGGATTCACATGTGGTCTTACCTCCTTCCTGTGGAACAGCGGGATCCTATGGATGTTGGGTGCAACCAGCTAATGGCGGTTGTATGGGCTATTTTCAACCAGGGTGGTTGGTTGCATGCTAGAAGACTACACAATGCATAGACATCTTTTGTACTCTTCCTTTTTTAGATGGCTTATTCATGTTGCCACTTTATGTGATCCTTGATATGTTAAACTTGGAGATTGAAACTATGCAATAAAATCAAGGCTGCGTGCATCGTTTCGATGCAGAGGCCGGGGCTATGCTCCCATTTCAAAAAAAAACATTATAAATATATATGTATCAATATTTACTCGAGCTTTTGTAGAGCCATTAGTTTACTGCAAGTCATGCAGTCATCATCTTCCGGAGAGCTCCGAGCGAGCATGAGAAGCTCGGGATGCAGTAGCGGAAAATAACATCATTGTTATCCGTATCTCCGTGGAACGCTAGTGGCGCCGGCTGTCCACATGCTAAAGATCATGCCACTAGATCCAATCTTCAACACTCATTGAACTTCATAAGTCATTGAATTGTGTGGTGGGAAGGTTTATACTTTTTTCCTTGTAATTGCTAGTTCTATTTTTGTGGGAATTATTGGAATTACATTTGTGAAGACATTTAATTAACACTACAAAATGCACTATATGTTTTGTACTTTTGCTTGATTTACATAATAAAACTCAAAACACTACATCACGCCCTTGCTTCCTCTATCTCCTGTATGACACACTTAGTGCAAAAATTGGAAAACAGATATCATGAAAGAGGAGTGAGTTTGACGGTTGCTATTTATTTCAGCCTTGTACATTCATTCATTTTGATGTCTAATTTAGCTAATTTATTGTGTGATTCAAAAAACCGTGAATTGCGTGATGGGGAATACCCAACTGGGTAGGCCCAAGGTGCCTAGTCAACACTACCGACTCGGGTTGGCCCATGAAATGCACACGACATTCTTTCTGATGGACTTACATGAAGACAAAGTGGGGCGACTTGGTAACCCAGTTAGAGGATCAACTTGTGGTGCATGTTGGGCCCAATCTAACTTAAACCGACTCGGTATCTATCATGCAAACCATAGCCAAGTCGCATATATAAGAGTCGGCAAAGGGACTCTAGAGGGTACAATATATTCACTCATAGTTGTGGTTGTAGCTCTACCTTCGAGATCTTGCGATCGATCTGATCAATATAGTAAAGCTAAAAGTAGGTCATTTCCTTCACCAAGAGGGTCCGGACCTAGGTACATCGACTGTGCCGATCTTGCCCCCAGAAGACTCCAATGTTTAGTTCACCTTCCACCTCTCATAAACTACCCATGTAGTATGTGCCGGCTCGATACACCGACATTATGTATGCATAGTAACTATAGAGTAAAGAGTACTACACCACCAACCTCGGCTTGTATACATAATGCTTCCATATCTATGTCATACAAATGTTTACTCAAATGAATATTTTCTCTTGTTATATGGACCACTTCATCTTCAACATAATATCTTCATTGTGTCACTCAATTTCGATGTGTTGGCAGCACTATGTCATAAAAAAGCTCGTGGTTACACTAAGAAAACGAAGTAAGGTTGAGAGCAGATCATGCAAGATACGGGAATAGGAGACATCAGGAGCAGTGATTGAACCATTAGTCTGGTTAGAACAGACAAAACCAAATTAATTGATATATTGAAGAGGATGAGATGTTAGACCTTTCTTTAGTTTAACTGGTCATCTAAATCTTTGCATCTAGGATGTCTTTTTGGTACTAGCCTGCTACTCTGCCCAAGCCCGCGTACTGAATTACTAAGCTAGCTTTAAACACCAATCTAGAGCTAGCCGCCTTCATTCTTAGTGGAATTGAGTAAATTCCACTTTTTACCCTCTAGTTTGATATTTTTGGCAAGAATTATCCCATTGAACAAATAATCTTCCCATTTATCCCAGTTAGTAAAACTTGTGCCACTTTTTACCCTACTTAAACTTTATACCTGTTCTACTAAGTGGGATTTAGTAGTCATGTCTACGTACCTTCCACATTTCACTCATTGTTCTGGATTATCTTTTCCGAGGTGATCATCCTACAGCCCGTTCCTATTCTTTGATGGCTGTTACACCACCTTCCAAGTGCACTGCCACTTCTCTCGGCACCGGCGGTGGCCTAGCATTTGTACATGGTGTTAGATTGACCTCTCTTGTTAGATTGTGGATGGAGGCGTTAAAACTGCCATTCATATTCTCAATAGAGTACCAAGCAAGTCGGTGCCCAAAACACCGTATGAGTTGTGGACAGGAAGAGTTCCCTCGCTACAACACCTAAGGGTGTGGGAGAGCCCAGCTGAGGCCAAAGTATTTAATCCAAATATTGCAAAGCTTGACCCTAAAACAGCCAGAGCCATTTCATTGGCTATCCTGAAAAGTCAAAAGGTTTTCATTTCTACTATCCATACAGATAAACAAAGTTTGTAGAAACAAGACATGCTGTCTTCTTAGAGGACGAAATAAGGAGGGGGGGGGGGTATGGTAGCTCGGAAAATAGATCTTGAGGAGAAGAGGGTGCATGCACCTAATCCGCTGACTCAAGAGCCATTCTTATCGCTACCTTCTGTTCCTGCATCGATAACCCTAGAGGTTGTGGTGCAAGCACCTATTGCAACTCCACCTATGACAACATTTAGTGAGGATCCGGAACCTTTCCGTTTGGAGCCGCCTGAACCCACTGTTGAGCATGAAAGGGAGCAGCAACAACCACCTCCAAAAGATGCACCACATGTTGAAACACATGATGTGACAGTACATGAGGCCCCTAGAAGTTCTCTAAGAGTTAAAAGATCAGGCATTTCTACTGATTATAATGTTTATAACACATAAAGAGTTCATATGGAGAATGATCCCACTTTATTTGAAGAAGCCATGAGTAGCCCTCACTCATCGAAGTGTCTAAAAGCCATGGAAGATGAGATGAATCGATGAGTTCCAACAAAGTGAGGACTTAGAGAAAAATCCCAAAGGAGCCAAAATAGTAGGCTATAAATGGGTCTACAAAACAAAGTATGACTCTAGAGGGAATGTGGAGAAATACAAAGCATGACTTGGGGTAAAAGAATTTACACAGAGAGAAGGAGTAGATTACAATGAGACATTTTCTCCATTATCATGTAAGTATTCCTTTAGATTCATAATTGCACTAGTTGCACATTTTGATTTAGAGCTGCATCAAATGGATGTAAAGATGGCATTTCTAAACAGGGATTTAGAAGAAAAAGTCTACATGAAACAACCAGAGGGTTTTATCAAGGGAGGCAAGGAAGATATGGGATGCCGCCTAAAGAAATCCATTTATGGATTAAAGCAAGCTTCAAGACTATGGTATTTAAAGTTTAATGAGACCATCAAGAAATTTGGATTCAAAGAGAATGTTGAGGACAACTGCGTTTACGCAAAGTTTAAAAGTGGGAGATATATTTTCCTAGTTTTGTATGTGGACGATATCTTGCTTGCTGGCAGCGATGTCAGTCTACTACTAGAACCAAAGTAGTTCTTTTCCTCAAACTTTGATATGAAAGATCTTGGTGAAGCTTCATATGTTTTGGGCATAGAAATTCACCGAGATAGGACAAATGGGGTTCTAGGTCTGTCGCAAAAGGCATACCTAGAGAAGATTCTAAAGAAATATAGTATGCATGCGTGCAATATCACACCTGCTCCTATAGTCAAGGGCCACAGTTTTGGGAAATTTCAATGTCCTAAGAGTCAATATGAGATCGATCAAATGAAAGCAGTACCATATGCTTCGGCCATTGGAAGCTTATAGTATGCACAAGTGTGCACTCGTCCTGACTTAGCTTTTATCACAGGGGTACTCGGTAGATATCAAGAGAATCCAGGCATAGAGCACTGGAAGATGGTAAAGAAAGCTTTGCGTTATGCGCAAGGCACAAAACATATAGAAGGTCTGTTTCTCTAGAGATAAGAGGGTATTGAGACGCTGATTTTGCGGGAGACAAAGATGATACAAAATCCATGACAGGATACGTCTTCACTCTCGCGGGAGGGGCTATTTTGTGGAGAAGCTCCAAACAGTCAATAGTTGCATCATTCATGATGTATGCAGAATTTACAGCATGTTATGAGGCAACGGGAAAGGCGATATGGTTAAAGAAATTTATACCCAACTTGAAAGTGGTAGATTGCATTGACAAGCCACTAAATATGTACTGTGACAACGAGCCCGCATTATTTTATGCTCACAATAACAAGTCGAGTAATGCTTCCAAACCAATAGATATAAAGTAATATGTTGTGAAAGATAAGATCCAGAATCACACTATAAGACTCGAGCATATAAGGACAAAGGATATGCTTGCGGATCCGCACGAAAGGCTTACCACCCAATGTGTTCAAGGAGCACTTAGGGTTTAAGGGAAAAACCTATGATTCTTGGATCATAAAAGGCCTAATAGAAACATAATTTGTTTCAAAATAAGAGGTATATTGTAGCTGTCTGATTCTATCGGCAATTAAGCTGTGACGATGAAACATGCTCTATGTACCAAACCGTGATGAAACAAGTAAAGTATAAAGTAAACAGTAAAGTCGAGATCAAGAGGGATAATGTTAGATTGACCTCTCCCGTTCGATCCCAACGGGTCGAACGAACCCTTGACCGTGCCCTGATCGAGGGTGCCCAACCACGCAATGGTTGGTGGGCCCCTGTGGCAGCGCTATATAAAGACGGTGGGGGCCGGGGCACACGTTACGAGGTTCGACGCGCCGCCTCTCCCCCCACCAACAACCCTAGCCGATCTAGGTTAGTGCTTTGCCACAGGAAGCTCCATCACTGCCACTCTCACGCCCACGCTCTCGCCGTCGCCCCATGGCCAACACCTCGAGCTCGTTGAGCACCGGCGAAGGTAGTCTATCTCTCTCAGTTCACAACAATTCAATGCACAGCAAAGTATTCTACCGAATAGATCTTGTCTAGCAGATCCTAAAAGCATTATAACACATGGCTCTCAGGCTCTTGTATTTGAGCATTCTATAGTAGCTCAGTCACTTGAATCGATTTGGCAGAAACATGCGAAGGAGCTTGCACATGTAGTGGTCATACGTACTAATACTAGAAGAAGAACGACATTTGTCTTGATGTGGAGTACAACAACGTAGCAAGGTTCTAGCTAGCTAATCAGTCGCGACACGCTGACATTCTAGCGGTTGTTATCTGTCAACATGATTGATGGTTGATGGTGGCTACGAGCTCGTCGCACATACTACACTAGTACAAACTTGTTACTGAGATACCGTGTACTCAGACGGTTTGTCCTAAGTATGAAAAAACCCATATCTGTTCGTACCCTCAGCCGGTTGTTTCAACACGACCGCCTCTACTAGTCTTCTAAGCAGTTGTTACCGCAGCCACCTCAAAAAATGAGCCGATGGGAGACGAATAATCTATATCTATACCTAATAATAAAGGACGGATTGTTTCTTCCGGTCCAACACTTTTTTGGACCTTTTTACCCTCTCATCAGACAGCAAATTGCCCACCAATGCCACAAGTAAGTCAAACAGACTAAAACTGCACGGTTAGTTTAAAAAAAAATCAAGTTACACGCAATCCGTCATACGTCGATCGTTTTGGGTTTCTTGGTTTTTTTTTCATCCGTTTTGTTTGTCAATTTCGTATGAGATATGGTCTCCGTCCCTAGCTCAAAAAAGAGTCCAATACGGTTCTATTTAAATGATCGTAGCTTAACACGAGCCGGCCCGTCCTGTTATGGATTTGTGACAAAAAAATCAGCTGGCCAACGCACCCACGACTCCTCCCGCAGAGACCACGCCATCCATGCATAGGAGTTCGAAGCTGTTCCATATCGTGTACGGCAAGTTGAAATCATCCATGTATAAATATATAGAATAAAACAAGAGTCGCGCATAGTCATGAGGCGTGGCGCCGCCGGAGCCTCGGCTGGGCGGCGGCGCAAGCTGAGCATGCATGTGGACGCGAGACCGGCGCCAACGCGCGTCTTCACAAACGTACTCCTCATGGTGCGCGGCGCCGTCACCGACTACTATGGGACATGCAGCTCCGGTACATCGAGTACTATGTGTTGAATGAGATTATCGATCTGGCATCGGGGATTTTAGAGTACTACGTGTTCAATGAGATGATCGATCTGGCGTCGGGGATTTTATTCCTCCTCCTTCTTGTGTAATTCAGTCGAAAGTGTACCAGATGCCTGAGATAATAATATGGTTAACGCGAAAGGCTGGCGGCACCGATGGAGACCGCTGCGTCCACCGACAGGATGGGAGGCGGCAGCGTCTCACTACACCTGAGAGATACGACCTTGGAAGACTGGGCTCCGTCGACCTTACCGCCTGATTACCGTCTTCCGATATCGATTTTGACTGTGTCGTGTTGCCAAATTTCCGTCGTCAGAGATCGATTGGGACTGGGCCGCCCGACTAGCACGGCCGACCACGTCCAAATCTTCTAGCCGTGACCAAAGCCCGTCGGCTCATGTAAGCTCCTCCGCCCTGGCCATCTACGGCAAGGCGGGCTCTCCGGATGAAGCCATCAGCAGCACAATGATCGCAGGCACTTCTTGGCTCTGCCTACGAAGTATTCTTGTGGGTTTGTGTAGCGGTTTCAACTCAGGTCGACCATACAACCGGTGCTTTGGTAGATGAGCAAGCTTTTGGATATTTTTTTCTCTTCAGTTCGTGGATTAGCTTTTGTAATCATAGCTTTTGAGCAAACTGAATAAAGGACTGATAGCAACTGAACAGATTATGTTATAAATATCTGGCATGAGCAGTTGGATTGCAATCTTAAATTTACTCATTGCTATCACAGTCTATTGGGCTAGGTCCCTTTTAAGAACACATCTTCTCGTCTCCCATGCTTTCATTATAAGAAACAAATCTTAGGTACAATTTACACCTTGATTGAGAATTAGCCAAATACAATTGACCAAATGTTGTGCCGGTTTCTTCTTAATTTGCAGGCATTACTTGCCTGTGGCATGAAGCAAGGTAATATGATATGGTGTGATAGGTGAGAGTGACACGGATTTGTTCAACGATGAGATCTCGGAGTTGCTGAAAGTTCATTCGAACATTTCATATAAATTAGCCTTTTGTCGGTCTGAAGATTAACAACTCTACTTTATTAACTAACACTCTAACAAATATTGAAGAATAAAATATTGCAATTTGGTTTCACAATCAGTTCCTTTTCTTGATAGAATTTCTGATTTTGTTGAGTTGTGGTAACTCTGGAACAGAGGTACGTAAAGACTCGGAGGCTGGCTGCTTGAACCTAGCTTAGTGGCGCAGGGTATTTCTAATACTTCCTTATATTTTATTATGCAAAATTTCTCTAAACATGATGATTGCAGATTTTGCATTGTAAAGGAATTTTTCTCTGGCGTGACAGAGGTTGCTAGAAATATGTCCTCCCCTTCCCAACCCCCATTTTGGGTTTTGGGTGAAAACTTTTTCCATCACGTTTTGTATATTGATTAGATAATAGTTGGGATTAGAACAAGCTCATGAATAATGTCGGCCATCTTGAAATAAAACGGGATAATAGGGAACACACACAGGGAGGGAAGGACCGAGGGATGAATACTCGGGTGAGGGAGTATGACATATATAAGATGGTATTTTTTCTGGTGCAGCCAAAAGTTTTAACATGCCTTTTATGAATAAGAATAACCTGAAAATTCAGCAACGATGCTTGATCTGTATGAGAATTCCAAGTTTACATGGTTCCGGTGCAACGCACAGGCAAGTTTCCTAGTAAAAACAAACGTCTCAATGTATGACCTTAGATAGTGGGAAAACTCAATCGTCTTAACACTCGGAGCGGTGAGCCGGTTATTATTACAAGCCACCTCTATTTGGTTGCTCGACACGTGAAGTTACGGCGCAAACGGTTGTCCTGCCACGTGCAGCCCCCGCGAGTGCACCTAAGGCTGATGATAATAAGAACTGCCTCTAAGAGTGGTCACCGGGAAGTGGTTAGGGTTTTGCACCGTCTCCTAAATCTACACTCGGGGCAAACTGAATCTGCGCTCAACGGTCAGTTCCAGAGGCAGAGTACGGAGGAACTCTCTTTTCTATTTAATTTCTTTCTCTGGATTTAGTCTAATCGTACGTAGGTGTTTGTTCATACATAAAGCTCGAGTTGCGCAGATTGTTCAGACGCTTCTCCAGATATGTACAAATGAGATTTTCTTACTCTGTTTTTCCTCACTCTGTCTACTGTACAAATGGGGTCATCTAAATATTTGCATCTGGGCTGTGTTTTTGGTACTAGTCTGCTATTCTGCCCAAGCCAGCGTACTGAATTACTAAGCTAGCTTTAAACACCAATCTAGAGCTAGTCGCCTTCATTCTTATTGCAATTATTATTATTTTGACACGATTTGGTTTCAAATCTGACATATACCATACTAGAAGAAAGAATATGCAACTCAGTGTATCATCTATGTGAGTCCTGAACTTCCTATGTTAAGTTTGTAGGTTAGTGTGCAACAACTAATGTGCTATCGGGATAGGCGTATGCAATTGAGTCTGTGTTGTCATAATACATGGAACAAACCTGTGTGTTCCATCCACTCGTGTGTCGGTGTGTGTGTTAATCTGCCATAGCGATAATGCTCAACAATAGTAAAAAAAGTCCTAAAAGTAATAAAAATTACAAATAGGTCATTGAACCCCCTAGCGACGACTACAAACATGGCCACGAGCCGAAGGTGCGCCGCCGTCCTCACCCCTCCATCACCGGAGCCGGGCAAAGCTTGTCGTAGTAGAGCTTGTTGTAGTAAACGAACGAGAAGTCGTTGTGCTAAGGCCCCAAAGGACTAGCGCACCAGAGCAGCAATCATCGCCGAAGATGAACAACGTAGATCGGAAGAGACTGATCTCAAAACACACATACGAAAAACGATTGGATCCCAAGGAATCCGTCAGACACATGACTCCACGCGCCCTCTACTGATGCTAGACACAACACCAGAGCGAGGATAGGGCGGGAAGGACCTTATTCTGACCTCAGGACGTAGCCACCGCCTCAACATCCTGAAGAAGACACTGAAAATAATCTAAACAAAACACTGAAATCTCCCGCCGGCGAGAGGCCGTGGTCCGCCATGCCTCCGAGGCCCTAAGGCCGCCGGAGGCGGGACGAACCGGTGGCTTCACCGACGGAGGGAACAAACCCTAGATGGGTTTGCCACCGCCTCCTAGAGAGCTCCTTTCTCTTGACTTCGTACGTGCCCACACATTTCATCTTGAATGTACTAGAGCCACTCATCCCATGTCACCTTTGGGTTGGCTTGTCCTTATGTTCCTGTGGACCAACAGCTCATCAGAAGCCCCGAGGGACGACAATGCGTTGTGGTGGCATGGGGACCACAATGCCCTGTGAACGGGGGACATAACACGATAAATAGTCTAGAACGCTGCCCTGGCAGGTGCAGTAGTCAATTTTGATCTAATCCTCCTAGCACAGATCGTAGGCGTCAATTCTCCGACGTCAATCTGCTCCTTCGCCTGTTTCTCGACATTCATAAATTGTGTCAGCACTAATGGGTGAGGATAGCCCTACCAATAGTCCTGGGCATGGGCACCATCTTGCCCATGTCTAGATCCATGAAGTACACCCACCGGTGGAAAAAGGGTCTCTAGTCTCGGTCCGGAACTGGCTCTAGACCCGGTATTCGACCCGGTACTGCTAAATCGGGACGAGAAGCCCCTATCTCTAGTCCAGGTTTCCTATGGCTCGGGACTAGAGTCCACCACGTGGCAGTTTCCGTGCAATTGGGGGAGGGACGCCTCTAGTCCCGGGTCAAAACACTACCCGGGACTATACTGGTTCCTACCGCGGCAGAGATTCGTGTGTTTCTCTGCCGCGGCTGAGATTCTGTGTTTTCATTTTGTTTTTTCCATTTTGTTCCTTTTTCAATTTGTGATTCACTATAATTTTAAAAATGTTTCGTACACTTATCCTATGCTACTACATACGCAGCATACCTTGATGCATATATAATTAATATTCGATCTCTTGTGAGCATACATGCATATACAATATTCGATCATATCAAAAGGAAGGAAATGTTTGAAATTACATTGATGATATATCATATCAACTACATGTATATAACTAAGGCATATTGAGTTCCTCACCCTCCTTATAATGTTCTCCATTTATATCAATGACCTCCTTCATCAGAAATCCTGCCAGTTCCTCTTGAATTGCTCGTACGCGTTGTTCTGAATCTAGATTCTCCCGCAAACCGTGAATATAATGTGAATCAACTTTCCGCTCACTGGTCAACTTGCGAATGTACTCGCAGACGTAGAATCCACATAAATGAGTCCCCGGTGGCTGCTGCAAGTCCTTCACCATTTTATAAGTTAGCTTATGTTTGAATGGACCATCTATTTTCTGTTTGAACCGTGTCCAACACCTGCTCGGCAAAGAAAATGAATAGAAGAGTTATTAGTTACTTGATATCAGAAAATGAACGAAAGATCCTGATATAATGGATAATGATTGAAATTACTTATGGAGCATTGCTTTAATGTTGCGCCACTGCTTTTGGTCCCAACTTAATGAGTCGTAGACTTTAACTAGGGACTTGTCAACTTGAATGTTTAGCAAGATCTAGTGAAACCTGGGGACGTTTACATAAGCATACATGCATAACTCATGAAATACACTTAAAAAAGAATTTGTACAAGACAAAAACACTCACTTGAAGTTGTAAGGAAATAGTATGTGCTTGACGAAATTATGCTCGATTAAAAAATTGCGCAGGTCATCCTTCACGTCGTCGGGGTGATTTTATAAGGTATATTCATTAACGATATATGGGTCAATAAACCCAACGTCATATATTGCTCTTTTGCATTCAAGCATCTTCATTCTACAGAATATAATACCGTATAAAAGGATATATAGTCAGGATGATATATTACATGAAATGAACTAGTTGATCTAAAGACTTAATTACAGAAATAAATCACTTATAGACAATAGCAACCGAGGATAGATTTGTTGAGGGCGCGCTGATTGTATAACCAAAACAGTTCGGTCATTTGAACCTGTATCGAGTACTCTTTGTAGTGATGCTCATTTCTAACGGCCACCGAAAACCATTCTTTCTGGTGCCTTTTCTCTGGTTGCGCAATGTACCAATCATGCAGATTTCGCATATGTGTTGATAGACGGGTGAGCTCCTCATGACTGACTAGAGGCTCCCCTTTGATATATTGTCGTACTACCTGACCCACTGGCATAATTTCATAGTCTAAGAATTGACCAAGAGACAAACCTTCCACCATAGCAAGTTCTTTGGTCGTCGCTATAGTGATGCCCAGTAGTGCAGCGGCAGACCTGGCTCTGGGGTCCATTATTTGCATGTCCTTGTCCATTTTGGCACTGAAGGCCTTGTCGGTACCTGAAATCACTTTGAGCGGGGGGGCGACTGAATCTTCTGTTGTCCGAGTTGGGTAGCTTGTTTCCCACTTTTTGCACTTGTTATTTTTTCTGTTTTGCTTGCTTAATAATTTTGCGGTCATAGTATGATTTCTGATTCCACGATACTTGGGATGGTTTCTCAAGAAAGGACTTAGCCCATTTTTTGTTTTTTCAGTAAATACCGGCTTTGGCTCGAGCTTTTTTGGTGCAAAAAAAGCCTTAGTCTGGATAGTCGATATCGTGGTGTTTTCCTCATCAGTCATGTCATAAGGTCTCTTCGGATAGCCGGCGGGATGTCGACTATCTTCGCCATACTACGACCTTTCTTCTGAGTGGGGAGCGGGTGAGGGACGACCATCCGTTTTTTGGTCGGGGGACGGAGGTAGAGATCGAGATGTACTCGCGCTGCGGCGATCGACATCCCTCTCGTCGAGGGATGGAGGACTTGAAGGTTGGCGATCGAAATCCCTCTTGTCGATGGATGGTGGCCTTGGAGGCGAGGCTGGAAACTAGATATACTTCTTCTTCCATAGAATGATGTGTCGCTTGACATCTCTGATACATTGCAAATGTATCTATAATTTTTGATATTCCATTCTTGGTTTTATCCAGTTTCTTGTGTTTTGTCCACACTTTGGAGTACTTTTCATATGATTTCTTAGACTAACCTATTAACAAGAGCCATAGTGTCAGCTGCCTGTTTTCTGCTGTTTTTGGTTCCAGGAAAGTCGGAAAATGAATATTCCCGGAATTGGACGGGACAAAAGCCAAAGTGCCTATTTTTCCGGAATTCACCAAATGCCATAATACGAAACGGAGAGGGGCCAGAGGCCGGCCACACCACCTGGCCGCGCGGCCAGGCTTGGCCTGCGCCAGGGGGTGGTGTGGTGGCCCCTAGCACCCCCTCGGCCTCCCCTTCTGACTATAAGATGCCCTCGGGACGAAAATCCTAGGCCTGATCAAAAATCCAGGAAAGAGTCTGTAGCCGCCGTCATCTCCATCCCTAGATCGAGAGGGATCTGAAGCTCTTCCCGGCACCCTGCTGGAGAGGGGAATTCACCCTGGAGGCCTTCTTTGTCACCATGCAAGCCTCCGGTGTGATGCGTGAGTAGTTCACCCTTGGACTACGGATCAATGTAGTAGCTAGATGGCTGGTTCTCCTCCTTTGTGCCTTCATGTCTAGATCTTGTGAGCTCTGTTCATGATCAAGATCATCTATTTGTAATTCTACATGTTGTGTTTGCAGGGATCCGATGGATATTGAGATGCTATTTCAGATTGATTATTGATTCTATCATGTCTTTATTATTTGTGATCTTGCATGCTTTCCGTTGTTAGTAGCTATCTTGGCCAAGTAGATGGTAGCAACTCCAAGAGTTAGTATTTATGCTCGATAGTGGGTTCATGCCTCTGGTAATCTGGGGAAGTGACAGAAATCTCTAAGGTACTAGATGTGCTGTTGCTACTAGGGAGAAAACAACAATCATTTGTCCATAGAACAATCATATTGTTTACTTTACACGCAGTTCGTAAAGCAATAATCTGTTGCTTGCAACTTAATACTGGAGGGGGTTCGGATGATAACCTGAAGGTGGATTATTAGTCATAGATGCAGTTGGATGGCGGTCTATGTACAATGTTGTAATGCCCAATCAAGTCTCAAAGGAGTCAAGATGATTAGTATATGCATGTATTGCTTTCTCGATGTTTGTAAATTGCCCCGTTGTAATTTGTTCATCCAGCATGTTATCTATCTTAAGGAGAGCCACCTCTAGTGAACTATGAATCCTGGTACTTGTCTTTTACATACAATCTACAATCTTTTTCTGCTTTGTGTTTACTTTCTGCAAACTTTTACTTCTTTCCATTCGACATGTTTAATCCTTTGCTTTCCGCAAAACACAGTGAGATTGACAACCTCATCGCAAGTTGGGGACAAAGTTCTGTGGTTGTGTTGTGCAGGTCTCCACGTTGCTACTAGCACTGGTAGTGCACCATGCCAAGGCTCAGCTAGCAACACCTTTGGGGTATTTCCTTGCTCCTACTGGTTCGATTAAACCTTGGTTTCATTACTGAGGGAAACTTGCTGCTGTGCTCATCATACCTTCCTCTTGGGGTTCCCAACGAGCTCTACATCATCATCGCTCCAGCATTTTTCTAGTGCCGACACTGAGCCATCAATCTCCTAGTTTCCTAAGTCCTTCAGGTGTAGTGATGTCAATCTCTAGGTCCGCAAAATCGTCCACTAGTTCATCCACTGAGACACGAGCATAGCCAGGTGCAATCGGAAGTGAATGGTGGAGTGCTGCAGGTAGACAAGGTAAAGCAGTGCCGATCGCCACCTTGAAGGACAGGTTGTTCATTGGCCGATGTAGCTCACATTGTATCATCTCTCTGGCATCATCCACGGGGTAGCGAGGCGCCGATGCATCATCCAGTAGTGCTTGATCATCAGCTCGGACCTCCGTGGAAGCCACATTGCTTCTCCGCTAGCTATGATCCATTGCAGTATCATCATCATGTTGTTGAGATAACTTTTGGCTAATTGCTTCCACCAGCTTCTTCATCCCAGCTAGGTCCTCTTCTATCTTCCCGATCTGGTCTGCCTCCCGGTCCTTCTTTCTCTTATGACTTATGTAACTATCATCGTACTCGGGAAACCCTTTCTTCCACGTAACACCGACGCATTTGCCTCGTGTCCGTCCACCTTTTTTAGGATTCCCGAGGGCGCGTGTAAGCTTGTCGTTCTCTCTGTCGGGCTGAAACAATCCCGCTTGACCATCGCCATTGCTTGAACAAGTGCTCTGGAGGCTGTTAGAATTTTTCTTGAAAAATTGTCGCCCCTGTTTCTGGGTTCAACTTTCCCCCGTGCCCATACCGCCAGTGCTTTGACCTGTCAGGCCATTCATCTATACCTAGAGTGATCCCTCTAGTCCTCATGTCGGCCTCCATAGCGTCCGACTTAGGCACAGAACTCTTGTAGCCACCCGTCCCTATTTTATGGTGGTATTTCTTTTTGGATGCATTTATCGAATTATTTTTGGACTTTGATAATGCTAAAGAAGATAGCTTGTACTTTACAAAATCGGGCCACTATTCTCTCAACTTCTTGTTTTCTCCTTTGAAGTCTGGAGTTTCTTTTTCGCGACAAACTTCGCGTATAAAACTTTCTTGTGGTTCCGATACAGTTCGCAAATCTTTGATAGAGCCCACTCCTTGACTTTCACTCTTCTTTCAAGCCCACCCGGCCTTGGGGTAGTACCATCTGCCTTGAATTCTTCATACTCTGGAGGTAGTATATGAAATGTACTATGAGCTTCTGCCAAAGGTCATCTTTGGCATCATCGGTGACATAACTAGTGAATTCTTCACCTTTTTTCTTTGAATTATTCCAGTTTTGAATGGTGATCGGGAGGTTGTTCCTAACAATTACCCCCGCATTGATTTACAAACATCTTGGTGTACTTTTTTGGATCAATCGGTTCTCCATTATCATCTATTACGTCGATGGTAAACCTTTGATTACCATCCAAATTTTTGGTCGGGCCTCGTTTCGTTTTTACCATCGATTTGCTCAATCCGGAGGGTTAAAAGGAGAAGAGAGAGTGATTAATATATATATATCCAGATCAATTAATGCATCTAGTCACAAGAGGCTTAATATATATACCTTGCCGCTTGTTGTCGAGGGGCCATCATTGTTGTTTGTTTTCCCTTTATCCATCAGTTCTAGCTAATGTCCATCACCAGATTGATTTAGAAATGACGATATATCATCCTCGTTTACCTAATCTTCACCTATTATTATGCCCTTGTCTACAACATCTTCACCTCTTATCATGCCCTCAAGAAGTTCGTCCATGGTGTGACTATCCATCACTTAACTATTCTAGAAAGAAAGGTAAAACAAGTTAGAAAAAATAGACATATTAATATATTACTCTACCAAATATATTACTCTACCCTAAAATAGACATATTACGCTACCACAAATTTATTTCGACAATAGACATATTTACACTAAACCCTAAAATAGACATAAAACATAAAACCCTAAAGTTTCTATATTAAATCCTAAAATAGACATATTACTCTACCAAATATATATATTTCTAAAATAAATATTCTACCAAATAAAATAGACATATTACTACTAATAAATTTCTACATTAAACACTATATATGTACCGCGGCGCCGAGGTCGGCAGCGAAGCGCGCGGTTACGCGCGCGGCGGCTAGAGAGGCGGCGGCGAGGCGGCTGCACAGAGGCACAGCGAGGCGGCTGGAGACGAGGGCGGTGGCGCGGGAATCGGGCAGCACCTCCCCTGCGTTTCTCTGCATCGGCGCCTTCGTCTTTGTCTTCCTCTTCCAATTCGCGGCCAGGGGCGGGCACGAGTATATAAAGGGACGAACCTTTAGTCCTAGGTTAAGCCACGGCCCGAGACTAGAGAGCCTCTAGTCCCAGGCTGTGGCTTAACCCGGGACTAAAGACCCCCCCCTCTAGTCCCGGGTGCATCCCTGACTCGGGACAAGAGGGTTTTTCGGCGCTTCAGTTTTCACGCGCGGAGCCACCCTCTAGTCCTGATTGCAGTAAAGACCCGAGACTAGATGTGTTTTTGTAAAGTTTCTTATTTTAATTCAAATCAATTAGAAAACTTTGGAAAATTCATATCTCCTATTATATAAATCCAAATAATACAAATAATATGTCTATTATTATCAGAAAAAATAAGGAATCTGAATATATCATCCATACATCTGTTTGCATCATCAAAATGAATTCACTATTTTTTTTATATTTTTGAATTTGACAAAACTTTCAACATGAAAAGTGTTTGAATTTGAATAACTGATCCAAAAAAATATTGTTTTCTAAAATAGAGGTTCTTTTTGTAATTTACTTATTTTTTAGTTTATATAACTCAAATCAATTAGAAAACTTTGTAATTTACTTATTTTTTGTAACTTTTTAAATTCAAAATTTTTTATAACTTTTAAATTCATAGCACCTATTTAATAAATCCAAATAATATGTCTATTATTATCAGAAAAATGTACGGAATCTTAATATATCATCCATACATCTATTTATATCATGCATTCACTATTTTTTTGTAATTTTTTATATTCAAAAACATTTATAACTTTGGAAATTCATATCTCCTATTTAATAAATCCAAATAATACAAATAATATGTGTATTATTATGAGATAAATATAAGAAATCTTAATATATCATCCATACATTTCGAGGGCCTTTAGTCCTAGTTGAAGGCAATAACCGGGACTAAAGATATTTCCCGCCATTCTCAGAGCCGTCAATCCACGAGCCTTGCTTTCCCGCTATTTCTCTCCGCTTCCCGCCATGTTTTCCCGCCCTTTCCCTCTATATCTAGGCCGATCGCCATGGCCATCCACACACATCCACACCTTCCCCTCTCACAATAATGGATACCACATACTAGGCAATTCTAACCCTCGAGGAGACCGAGGCGCTGTGCGCCTCCAGCTACCCATGCCCACTGGGCTACCGGCTGCCCGTTGACTGGATGCTAAGCGTTGGAGGGGTTTCTGTCCCTCCTGTGCCTTAAGGTTCCGCACGCCAGACAGCCATCATGAACCACTTCTACCTCGAGCTCATGACGGAACAGCAGATGGATCCCCATTAGGATCCCGACAACTACAACACCTAGAATGCCTTCTTCGCTAACCGGTAGGAAAGGGAACTCGCCGGGTATGAGGGAGACGACCCGCCCTCGGTGAACCACAATGAATCCAGCCGCCGCCTATTGTGGGCGAACCAGACTATCATCGGCGTGATGCGCTACATCGCCTAGGGAGATCATCCTCGCCTACGGTGCCCGCACTTTCTCCCGCCGCAGAGCCACAAGAAGGGTGGCGATGATGAAGGCCATGGACGTAGCAGCGTTGTCATCCAGGAGCCCCCTCCCCGCGTGTCGTGAATCCAAGGCCGGAGTGGCAGGTGCCCCTGGAATATGCCATGGCTAGGCTGAGGATCCAGCCGCGTGCGCCTAGCGACGATGACGATGACAAAGACAAAGACGACCCTGAAGCTGTGTACTATAGGGCTAGACATGAGTATGACTAAAGGGGGGCCTTTAGTCCTGTTTTTTAATAATAATAAATGTCTTGAGTGTTAGTCCCGGTTTTTTGCTGGACAGGGGTGCCTCTATGGCCAGCTTCAGAGAGATGCCTGAGGACTGGATCCGTAGGCATCTCCCTGAAGTTGGTCGTAGTGTTCTCCCTAATATGACTAAAACCACTTGAAGTTGATAACTTCAAGCTGGCCGTAGTGTTCTCCCTGCTCTCGCACACCATATTATTTGCAGTTGATAGCTTCACAAGGATGCCTATTTATAGATTAAGAAGCACAACATAGTGTCAACACTCATGACAAAATGTCGACACTCACCCCTGTCATAGTGCTGCCACGCACCAAAATAGTGTTGCCACTCACTGGAATAATGCTACCACTTACAAAATAGTGTTGAAACTCACGTTTAGTCCCAGATCGTGTCTCTAACCGGGACTAAAGGTTCATCTTTAGTCCCTGTTGGAGACACCCACTGACACTAATCATGCTCGCGCCGGCCCCAGCCTACCACAACCCCTTAAGTCCTGGTTGGTGTCTCCAAACAGGACTAAATATGAAAAAATTGTCTTGGAACTATTCATAATACTCGGTAACAATACATTACATAAAGTTTTCTTCTAAGTTTTTAGAACACAGTTACATAAAATGTTTAATAAATTATATTACACATCATTTCTTCGCATGTTTCCCTTTCTGATTGCGCCGTAACCATGGAGCATCTTATTTAATTAACATGGTTGTTGGATTAGTGTTCACTGTGAAGGGAGGAATTTCAAGAAACTTATCACAATCTTCTGACATGTCTGTCTTGTCCTCCACTTCCACGATGTTTCTTTTCCCTGAAAGAACTATGTGGTGCTTTGGCTCATCGTCTGATGTATT
Source organism: Avena sativa (assembly GCA_916181665.1). Taxonomy (NCBI): domain Eukaryota; kingdom Viridiplantae; phylum Streptophyta; class Magnoliopsida; order Poales; family Poaceae; genus Avena; species Avena sativa. The sequence continues at coordinate 432,237,911 of OV702296.1, forward strand.
CTGTTGCTTATTTTTTCTTTTTCTCCGTTTGGTAGACATGTCCTTCACATAGAAAACATGAGACACATTATTGGCTAGGACGAATGGTTCATCTAAGTATGCAAGATTGTTGAGATCCACTGTTGTCATTCCGTACTGCTCATCTACCTTTACCCTGCCTCCTGTCAGCTTTACCTATTTACATCGAAACAAGGGGACCTTAAAAGTAGGTCCATAGTCAAGTTTCCATATCTTCTCTATGTAACCATAATATGTGGTCTTGGACCCATTGTCGTTTGTTGCATCAAACCAGACACCACTGTTTTGGTTGGTGCTCTTTTTATCTTGGGTGATCCTGTAAAATGTATTCCCATATATCTCGTATCCTTGGAAAGTCGATATAGTCAAAGATGGTGACATGGACAACAAGTATAACACATCTCCAAGAGTGTTGTGTTTTATGATATGTTGCAACCAACCCCCAAAAGTCTTCATGTGTTCATCTCTTATCCAATCGTCATGCTTCCCATGGTTGTTGGAGCGTAAAATTTGCTTGTGTTCCTCGATATACGGAGCCATCAAGATAGAATTCTGTAGAACTTTGTAATGTGCTTCAGTGTAAGAATGCCCGTCCCAACATATTATTGATTTCTTTCCTAGAGTGCCTTTTCCACTCATTATCCCCTCATGCCGCGATTGAGGAAGACCCATTGCCTTAAGGTCAGGAACAAAGTCAACACAAAAATCAGTGACCTCCTCTATTCCATAGCCCTTGGAGATGCTTCCTTCAGGCCTAGAACGGTTATGAACATATTTCTTTAAGACTCCCATGAACCTCTCAAAGGGGAACATATTGTGCAGAAATACAGGACCGAGAATAGAAATATCTTCGACTAGGCGAACCAGGAGGTGTGTCATAATATTGAAGAAGGATGGTGGGAACACCAACTCTAAACTGACAATACATTGGACCACATCTTTCTATAATCATGGTAGATCTTCAGGATTGATTATCTTCTAAGAGATTGCATTGAGAAATGCACATAGCTTCACAATGGGTACTCGAACATAATCCAATAAAACCTCCTCAATGCAATCGGAATCAATTGCGTCATAAACGGTAGAAATGCACATAGCAGGTTCACACAAAGATTTTTCGTCACATGTATCACGTCGATTGTAGAGCGGACCTCTAGGAATTTCTAATAGGGTAGCTCCCAAAATATAGTTTTTTTCTTCCACATGGGTGCGTGTCCATCAGCATCCTTCGGAACAGATTGTCCGTCCTAACCCTTTCCAAAGATTACTATTTGATCCAAATCCTTGACCATATCAAATACACCAGCACCAATATGTTCCTTAGGCTTCGGCTGGTCACATGTGTGACCATTGAAATGCTTGCCTCTCTTTCTTAAGGGATGATTGGGCAAAAGAAATCGATGATGCCCAGCGTAAACATTCTTCTTACAATGTTGCAAATATATACTTTCAGTATAATCTAAATAGTGAGTGCATGCACTGTATCCCTTGTTTGTCTGTCCTGAAAGGTTACTAAGAGCGGGTCAATCATTGATTGTTACGAAAAGCAACGTGCGGAGGTCAAATTCTTCCGGCTTGTGCTCATCCCACACACGTATCCCGGGTTCGTGCCACAACTGTAAAAGTTCTTCAACTACTAGCCTTAGGTACACATCGATGTCGTTTTGGGGTTGCTTCGGGCCTTGGATCAACACTGACATCATAATGAACTTCTGCTTCATGCACAACCAAGGAGGAAGGTTATAGATACATAGAGTCATGGGTCAGGTGCTATGACTGGAGCTCTGCTCCCCGAAAGAATTTATGCCATCTGTACTTAGACCAAACCTTAAGTTTCTTGTGTCATCTGCAAATTCCGGGTAGTCTATCGATTTTTCTCTACAATGACCCATCAGCGGGGTATCTCAACATTCCGTCTGACTTACGTTCTTCTTTATGCCATCGCAACAACTTGGAGTGCTCTTTGTTTCTGAACAAACGTTTCAACCGTGATATTATAGGAGCATACCACATCACCTTGGCAGGAACCCTCTTCCAGGGGGGCTCGCCCTTAACATCACCAGGGTCATCTTGTCTGATCTTATACCACAATGCAGTGCATACCGGGCATGCAGCCAAATTCTCGTACTCCTCACCGCGGTAGAGGATGCAGTCATTAGGGCATGCATGTATCTTTTGAACCTCTAAACCTAGAGGGCAGACAACATTTTTCCTTCGTACGTACTTGCGGGAAATACATTATCCTTTGGAAGCATATTCTTCATCATTTTCAGCAACTTTTCAAATGAGCAGTCAGGTATACCACACTCTGCCTTCCATTGCAGCAATTCCAATGTGTTGCCCAACTTTTTCAGACCATTTTCGCAATATGGATACAACAACTTTTTGTGATCCTCTATCATGTGATTGAACTTCTCCCTCTCCTTTTTCAGTTTCGCAGTCTCTCCGTGCATCGGCAATGGTTCGACGAAGATCATCTGTGGGCTCATCATGTGCCTCTTCTTCCGCCTCCCATTCAGCTTCCCCCATGGAAGTATCACCGTACTAAGGGAAACCATGATAGTTATCATCATGCTCCTCTTCTTCATTGTCTTCCATTATAACCACTCTCTCTGCGTGCTTTGTCCAACAATTATAACTAGGCATGAAACAGGACTTTAACAGGTGGTTGTGAAGGGTTTTGAGTCAGAGTAATCCTTCTGATTCCTACATCCACTACATGGACAGAATAGAAAATCATTCCGCTTGTTCGCATCAGCCACATGGTTGAATTCATACACACCATTAATGAACTCGCCAGAGCGTCGGTCAGTACCGTACATCCATTCCCAAACCATCTGCATTATTGTAAAAGTATATCAAAAACCATTACACAACATCATTAATAAAGATTAATGATCAATTTAATACAAGTTATAATGTGAGCTTCTAGAGCATTAAATTTGAATTTTGAAAAATTTACATGCACTAATTTTTGAATTGGAGAAAACAATTGCCATGAAAACTGTGGAGTTTTTAATTATTGTTCTAGCAGTGAAATAATCCTCGTTCCGTTTTGAGCTCTGAAACTCTAAAATTACACATTTCAATTTTCAGTAACGTTGTCCTAATCAAAATTTGCCTAAAATTACAGATCTAAAAATCCTCTACTTCTAGAGCATGCAAATCCATCTCTACTACTATCGTATTGAGCTAAAGTAACAAAGAGATAAAAGGATGAAGCTCCTAACCTTTTAAAACCTTGGATTTAGGGGTTGCAACCAAATCTTGACAAATCTTGATAAAAAAATGGGCATGAACTCGGCTTGCTTGGGAGGGAAAATGGCCATGGTTAGGGCATGGACGAAGCTGCATTATATAGAGGAACCTTTTAGTCCCGGGTCCTGATACGGGCAGGGACTAATTGTCCCCGTAAAGTGCAGCGGCCCGGCTCGAGGTCTCTTGTACCATGCCGTGTTACAGACCGGGACTAGAGACCCGGAACTGCCTGGGACTAGTGCTTCCCCGCGCTCTTAGCCGTTGGACACGTTACGGACGGGGACCAGTACTGGCACTAGTCCCGGTACGTAACAAACCGGGACTGGTGCCTGGTTCGGCGCTAAACCGAAGGCCTTTTTCCACTAGTGACCCATACTTCCTAGGATTGTTTGGACCATTGTTCGGCGCACCAAAAGCAGTTTGCCGCCATTTCCCACTAGTTCCAGTTAGCTAGCCATGATGATGTCCATCACCATGATGCCATTCCAGGTGAAGCAATAGATGTGATTCTCAAACGACAAGGTTGAGTAAGTTATGGACCACGCACAACGGGCTCACCACTCCACGCCTGAATGCCCATGATTCCATCAATTAGAGTTTTCCCAAAGAATAAATGGTATCAGAGCTCTGGAAGTCTACCTATATGGGCTCCCCGGTAGAGACGTTTAGAAAGTCACAACACTTTGATCTGGGTGGCGAAGACCTCGGGGAGCATAAATCACTGACAAGGGTGGCACCAGCGGTCCAAGATTTCATGTCTATGCGTTGACGGGGTTGCTCGCCGCCACGAGACACACACGCAGCCGCTGCCCCAGGACCCTGTACTCTTCGCTGTGCCGCTGCCCCAGGACCCTGTACTCCCTTTGTTTTCTTTCTTTTGGGCACTACGGTGCTTGTAGTACTGTTGAACCTTATACTTGTTTGTGGATTTATTTATAAAGCGGGGTGAAAGGCTGATTCGAGGAACACAAAATTCTTGATGAACTAAAACCTGTAATCGCTCGATGCTTATTGTTATGGTTTTCAAGGGTCTGCCTTGGAGAAAGATGCGGGGGTCTTCTGGCTAGCAAAAGAGATGGTGTGTTAGGCAGTCCGAGTTCGAATCTCACTTTCTCGTTTATATGAGTAGTGTCTAGTTCGTTCTAGACACTCTTTCATCTTTTTCAAGGGTCTGCCTTGCGCACGTGCATGAGCAGTTAAAGGTTGTTTTTAAGATTGAATTCCTCCCGTGTGGTACGGACGTGTGATGTTAGGACACTAGCTAATCACGCCAACCTCGGCAAGGCGTCCATGTCGCTAACGCTGACTCGCTTGCCGGGTATGTATAAACATCCATGAACCTCGTACGTACGCCGTAAGCTACACCAAATCTCGTTTCCCCGTTCCCGTGAGCTCTATCCGATCTGGTCAATTCGCAGATATAGCTTTGCACCTAGGGGGATTTTTGACCTAGCTTGGTGCGCGTTCTCACGCCTAGAAGCACTTCCATGGACGAGATGGCAGACAAGCGGCAGCAGCGGCAGGACAGCCAACAGCTGAGACCCACCATGCCCGGGGTTTGCCTGTCGGACCTCCCCGACGACCTGCTATGCCATATCCTCTCCTTCGCGCCATTAAAGGAGGCCGCGTCCACCAGCGTGCTCGCGCGGCGGTGGCGCACGCTCTGGCTCTTATCGGGCGCCATCAATCTCGACTCACGCACGCGCAATTCTAATATCATGTGCCAGCGCAGTTTTTCTCGGTGCGAAGCGCTCTATTCTAATGTCAGGTGCCCATGCCGTACCTTTCGGCGCGACGCCAAGGCTGCGATGGCTGCATATCGCTCCTCTGGTTTTCATGTGAAAAAACTCACCTTCTACTACAACGACTGGGGCGGGGGCGAAATGCGTCGCCCACTCGATCAGTTGCTCTCGAGACAGGCGGCCCAACACCTGGAGGAACTTTACTTCGGGAGAGGCTCCTACGGTGGGATGTGCAGTTACGCCATCACCACCCTACCGGCGTTCAAGGCTCTCCGTGTGTTGCACATCACCAACTGCATTGACAGCCACACACGGGAAGAGATGGTGGTACGAGTCGCCTTCCCGCGGTTCACAGAACTACGGATGTACCTATGCAACGTTTCACGCCAGGTACTGCAAACCATGATAGATGCCTCGCCATTGCTCAGCACCCTGCAACTGGATAGAGTGTTTTTGAATCGGTGTCATGAGTCGCAACATTCTCTCTCTCTCCCCAAGGTCTCCACCCTCTTGCTACACGATTTTGAATACGGCAACCGCCACGACCAAACAAACCTGCAGCTTGATGCTCCAATTCTAAGATGCTTCACGTACAAAGGGTCTATCAGACCACTGTCACTCAAGTCACATGTGCGGCCATATAATACACGGGTGGAATTGCACTTCAATCTGTCGAATGTCCATGCAAACTCCCAAGGGAAATTGCCTTTCAGTCGGTTTAATGTTTATCGGAGAGATGTAGCGTGCCAGCTCTTTTGGGAATTTCTGGCCAACTTCCGCGGTGCAAAGATGTTGATGCTGAGCTTTGAACCACCGGGCCAAATACACACAGCCATTGATGGTTGAATTTAACATTATGCTTGGAACTTGATGATACAGGCAAGTAGAATTGTTCAAGGTGAGCATACAAATGCTGAAGCGTGATGACACCTCTTTTAGCTTTTTCTATACAACTTAAGCACTGCAAAGATGTTGAAGCTCAACTTGGAAGAAATATTGTGTTTTCTACCATGTCAAGTAATGATACATGTATTCCAGTCTTTACCCATCTTGACTTTTGGAAGATTATTAGCTGTAGGAGCTTCTTGTAGTTCTTAATTTTTTTTTACTTGTGTTTACCGAAGATGCTATTAAGCATAAATTAACACCACAAATGACATAGTTATCTTATTTTTGTATTTCTGTTTGGTTTTTAAATCACATTCAAACAACCGTCTCATACCCTTTTTCTTCTATCTCCTTAATGACACACTTTAATTTCATCATCAAGGAAGTTTCAAGGTTGATTTTTTATGAATCCTTGTATTTGCCATAATTAACACTATCAAAGATGTACAATACACACCACAAATGACAAAATTACCTTATATTCTGTATCTCTGTTTAGTTCATTTATCAAAACTGAATCCTATAAGGCACTGCCGCAAGCCCTTTCTTCCTCTATCTCCTATAAGGCACTGCCTCAATCCCTTTCTTTCTCAAGAAGACATGGTGTATTTTGGAAAAATGTGCAGAATAGATCTCAAGTAAACAAAACTGTACCACCTGTTAGAGTACGTATAAGCGTATAGGCTAGAGATAGACTAGAACTCTACATCTTGTACTCCAAGTCTCCACCTACCCCCGTGTACATGTAACAGCAGGGGGTGTACATGTAACTCCCGTGTACATGTAACAGGGGTAACTCCCGTGTACATGTAACTCTGCTATGCCACATCCTCTCCTTCGTGCCATTAAAGGAGGCCGCGTCCACCAGCGTGCTCGCGCGGCGGTGGCGCACGCTCTGGCTCTTATCGGGCGCCATCAACCTCGACTCACGCACGCGCAATTCTAATACCATGTGTCAGCGCAGTTTTTCTCGGTGTGAAGCGCTCTATTCTAATGTTAGGTGCCCATGTCGTACCTTTCGGCGCGACACCAAGGCTACGATGGCTGCATATCGCTCCTCTGGTTTTCATGTGAAAAAACTCACCTTCTACTACAACGACTGGGGCAGGGGCGAAATGCGTCGCCCACTCGATCAGTTGCTCTCGAGACAGGCGGCCCAACACCTGGAGGAACTTTACTTCAGGAGAGGCTCCTACGGTGGGATGTGCAGTTACGCCATCACCACCCTACCGGCGTTCAAGGCTCTCCGTGTGTTGCACATCACCAACTGCATTGACAGCCACACACGGGAAGAGATGGTGGTACGAGTCGCCTTCCCGCGGCTCACAGAACTACGGATGTACCTATGCAACGTTTCACGCCAGGTACTGCAAACCATGATAGATGCCTCGCCATTGCTCAACACCCTGCAACTGGATAGAGTGTTTTTGAATCGGTGTCGTGAGTCGCAACATTCTCTCTCTCTCCCCAAGGTCTCCACCCTCTTGCTACACGATTTTGAATACGGCAACCGCCACGACCAAACAAACCTGCAGCTTGATGCTCCAATTCTAAGATGCTTCACGTACAAAGGGTCTATCAGACCACTGTCACTCAAGTCACATGTGCGGCCATATAATACACGGGTGGAATTGCACTTCAATCTGTCGAATGTCCATGCAAACTCCCAAGGGAAATTGCCTTTCAGTCGGTTTAATGTTTATCGGAGAGATGTAGCGTGCCAGCTCTTTTGGGAATTTCTGGCCAACTTCCGCGGTGCAAAGATGTTGATGCTGAGCTTTGAACCACCGGGCCAAATACACACAGCCATTGATGGTTGAATTTAACATTATGCTTGGAACTTGATGATACAGGCAAGTAGAATTGTTCAAGGTGAGCATACAAATGCTGAAGCGTGATGACACCTCTTTTAGCTTTTTCTATACAACTTAAGCACTGCAAAGATGTTGAAGCTCAACTTGGAAGAAATATTGTGTTTTCTACCATGTCAAGTAATGATACATGTATTCCAGTCTTTACCCATCTTGACTTTTGGAAGATTATTAGCTGTAGGAGCTTCTTGTAGTTCTTAATTTTTTTTTACTTGTGTTTACCGAAGATGCTATTAAGCATAAATTAACACCACAAATGACATAGTTATCTTATTTTTGTATTTCTGTTTGGTTTTTAAATCACATTCAAACAACCGTCTCATACCCTTTTTCTTCTATCTCCTTAATGACACACTTTAATTTCATCATCAAGGAAGTTTCAAGGTTGATTTTTTATGAATCCTTGTATTTGCCATAATTAACACTATCAAAGATGTACAATACACACCACAAATGACAAAATTACCTTATATTCTGTATCTCTGTTTAGTTCATTTATCAAAACTGAATCCTATAAGGCACTGCCGCAAGCCCTTTCTTCCTCTATCTCCTATAAGGCACTGCCTCAATCCCTTTCTTTCTCAAGAAGACATGGTGTATTTTGGAAAAATGTGCAGAATAGATCTCAAGTAAACAAAACTGTACCACCTGTTAGAGTACGTATAAGCGTATAGGCTAGAGATAGACTAGAACTCTACATCTTGTACTCCAAGTCTCCACCTACCCCCGTGTACATGTAACAGCAGGGGGTGTACATGTAACTCCCGTGTACATGTAACAGGGGTAACTCCCGTGTACATGTAACTCTGCTATGCCACATCCTCTCCTTCGTGCCATTAAAGGAGGCCGCGTCCACCAGCGTGCTCGCGCGGCGGTGGCGCACGCTCTGGCTCTTATCGGGCGCCATCAACCTCGACTCACGCACGCGCAATTCTAATACCATGTGTCAGCGCAGTTTTTCTCGGTGTGAAGCGCTCTATTCTAATGTTAGGTGCCCATGTCGTACCTTTCGGCGCGACACCAAGGCTACGATGGCTGCATATCGCTCCTCTGGTTTTCATGTGAAAAAACTCACCTTCTACTACAACGACTGGGGCAGGGGCGAAATGCGTCGCCCACTCGATCAGTTGCTCTCGAGACAGGCGGCCCAACACCTGGAGGAACTTTACTTCAGGAGAGGCTCCTACGGTGGGATGTGCAGTTACGCCATCACCACCCTACCGGCGTTCAAGGCTCTCCGTGTGTTGCACATCATCAACTGCATTGACAGCCACACACGGGAAGAGATGGTGGTACGAGTCGCCTTCCCGCGGCTCACAGAACTACGGATGTACCTATGCAACGTTTCACGCCAGGTACTGCAAACCATGATAGATGCCTCGCCATTGCTCAGCACCCTGCAACTGGATAGAGTGTTTTTGAATCGGTGTCGTGAGTCGCAACATTCTCTCTCTCTCCCCAAGGTCTCCACCCTCCTGCTACACGATTTTGAATACGGCAACCGCCACGACCAAACAAACCTGTAGCTTGATGCTCCAATTCTAAGATGCTTCACGTACAAAGGGTCTATCAGACCACTGTCACTCAAGTCACATGTGCGGCCATATAATACACGGGTGGAATTGCACTTCAATCTGTCGAATGTCCATGCAAACTCCCAAGGGAAATTGCCTTTCAGTCGGTTTAATGTTCATCGGAGAGATGTAGCGTGCCAGCTCTTTAGGGAATTTCCGGCCAACTTCCGCGGTGCAAAGATGTTGATGCTGAGCTTTGAACCACCGGGCCAAATACACACAGCCATTGATGGTTGAATTTAACATTATGCTTGGAACTTGATGATACAGGCAAGTAGAATTGTTCAAGGTGAGCATACAAATGCTGAAGTGTGATGACACCTCTTTTAGCTTTTTCTATACAACTTAAGCACTGCAAAGATGTTGAAGCTCAACTTGGAAGAAATATTGTGTTTTCTACCATGTCAAGTAATGATACATGTATTCCAGTCTTTACCCATCCTGACTTTTGGAAGATTATTAGCTGTAGGACCTTCTTGTAGTTCTTAATTATCTTTTACTTGTGTTTATTGAAGATGCTATTAAGCATAAATTAACACCACAAATGACATAGTTATGATAGTTTTGTATTTCTGTTTGGTTTTTAAATCACCTTCAAACAACCGTCTCATACCCTTTCTTCCTCTATCTCCTTAACGACACACTTTAATTTCATCTGGAAAATTATATAATCATCATCAAGAAAGTTTCACGGTTGATTTTTTATCAACCCTTGTATTTTCCATAATTAACACTATCAAAGATGTACGATCCACACCACAAATGACTAAATTACCTTATATTGTCTATCTCTGTTTAGTTCATTTATCAAAACTGAATCATGTAAGGCACTGCCGCAAGCCCTTTCTTCCTCTATATCCTGTAAGGCACCGCCTCAACCCCTTTCTTCCTCCAGATGACATGGTGTATTTTGGAAAAATGTGCAGAATAGTTATTCAAGTAAACAAAACTGTACCACAAACATCTATTTGCGTCCACAATGACTTATTTACGTGCAGCATATCAACCTTCACATTTTTTCTTCACATAAGTACCACACTACCTTTTATCTTGAATAGCATAGATCTACCGTCTCTTCTATTTTAGCACTAGCATGGAAATCTTTCACTGGGCAAGTTTAGTAGTCCAATATGAATTGTGAAATCCTGATCTCTTTAACAATGTTGTTTCGTTGGCTGTCCATATACATAAATTTTCTGACCATGTTCTAGAATCTGGATTGTATCCAAGCCGTAATTTCCCATTCTCCAAATTGTTCTAATGTTCTTGCTACACATGCGCGCTCTAATCCCTAGCTCACCCCGGTCTCTATACACTTAAAACTGATTTGATTTGCCAAAGTGAGTGCTCATTCGGGCCTTGTATGCAAGACTAGACCCTCTTTGCAATGGTTCACAATGGCATGTTGCCTTCAAAACTTCAAATGACATGGTGTCCCTCTTTGCAACGTCTTAGTTTCATTTGGTCATCTTTCAAAAAATTTGCACTACTGATCATTAACAGAAAATTTTCATTGCTGACAATCTTCCATACATGCAATGTCTGATACACACTAGTCAACCTTAGAACATTTGGTGCAATTCCGTTGGATGTCTTGCTATAGACTGCTGGAAATATAATATTTTTAGTGAAATCAACAGAGGTTCTTAAAATCCTTGTTGCACGACTAAGGCATGTATGTGTTCTATGACAGTTACACAATTGAATTCCTAAGCTTATAATTTCTTAACCAACTTGGTAGCAAGTACATGCCAAGAGCAAATAGAATAGACTACAAATATTATGTGGATGGTAATGACAAATAATATGCATACGAACATTGTTTAAACTAAGAATAATGAACACATTAAAATGACATACCTTGTAGAGGTGCAAGAAAATCCACCACGTTAATTTGATTTCCCTTTCCATCACATCATCCAAGAAACATGGATGAATCCTCTGGATGAACAATATTATTAGCTATTTTCTCTGTCTAGGTGTATCATGCTCCTGGAAGGAAATAATAAATGAATAATATTGAGTTTATCGCGTTCCTATATGGTAGTCAATTAAGTGGGGTGGCCACCGCGAGAAAAAGAAATCATCTGGGTGACCACATCGGACAGTTCCTGCACAACAAATTGCTTTTGACTAACAAACTCCAGTGATCATTCTACGAGTTTCCAAAAATTTCAAAATAGATATCATGTGTACATGAGGGGATACACATGAATCTGCAATTTTTACAAGAAAAATGACCTACTTGGGAGCTGCACAAGAAATACGTAGCGATCTGCCATACTCCATTGATTCAGGTAACCACTATTTTCCTGTGCAGCAACTCATTGTAAAAAAATCCAAAAAAAAACTGTTACATACATGTCAGTATGCGCCCATAACGATTAACATACTGAACATCTCAGATGCATAACTTCTACAATCGTTTGAGACTTTGAGAGCTGGCCGTACAGAACATAGTCATTATTAACTGACAAATCTCCGTATAATTAATATCTTACATATAATGCAGTCACCAAGATTCAGTCCAGTTCGGTTGGATCTCTTGCTATACGCGACAGTCTTTTCATAAAATGAGCAGAGGTCTTTTATCATGAAATGAACAGAGGTTCCAAAATTTTAGTTCCATATGAGTGCAGCATGTAGTGTTCGACGACTATGACACATTTGCATTCCTAATCTGCGTTTCTTTTCAACCAACTTGGAAACAACTAACAAGTACATGCAAAGAGCTGAATAGCATATAGAATTGCACCTACTCTCTGGATAGCATTGACAAATACTCGACATACTACCAGTGTTCAAAACTAATAAGAGGAGCACACCGCAAAATAGCATAAAAACACATTGATTTGTCATAGAACAGAAATCAAACCCATTGGAATAATTTAGATTTCTCATCGTTTTCCATCACCTGACCAAAGAAGAATAGTTTTTACACAAGCCATACCTAGTAGTAGCCTGAGTAAATATATTACGAAGATTGAACATGCGGGATTGTTCCCCTTGATCATGTCATTTCTTCAGATCTAGGAAGATAGGAGGTCAGACCATCAGAAGAGGTAACATATCAATGCAGAGTCGATCATACACCTTCCTAACAACACTACTGCTGAGTTGAACATAAAAGACAGAACCGCTTGCTGCATGATTCAAGAATACAAACTCAAGATTATCCCCAACTTCAGTAATCTTACCAGAATTTCCAAGCCACATGTCACCCACAATACGCATGCATGCCTCGTGGGCACAAAATGTGTCGACCAAGAGCCAAACCACATGCCCCATCATCGTCACATGTAAGCTTATGGAGCCACACACTAAGCTGAAAACCTTGTGCATTGACAAGATAGAGACCGGAACCCGCACATGAGAGCATGAAGTTGCTCCCGACTCCATCTGGGTACTTGAGGATAAAGAAGCGTGCTGTCGCCAAATCCAGCCCCAGAGTGTACCCAGGGGAGGTCACCATGAGGATCTTGCCATGGATAGAAGGCGAAATATTGACAAAGCGGGGTGCAGGATACATGGGTTCTATCTCTGTGGTGGTGGTGGTAGGGGCACCCCATCCAGCAGATCCGCGGAACGTACACATACATCGAAAGTTTCCGTCCTACACTCCAGATACGCACCAAGGTCATGTCGTCGCGGCCCCGGCCCCCATCCTCGGGTAGGGAAATCAAATTGATCCCAGAGCGGACATTGTGCGGCAGCGGGGTTGGCGGGAGGATGAAGTCGAACTCTTGGGCGAGCAGTGGTGACAGGAGGGACCACCTGGAGCTATAGCCGGAGAACTTGGTGATGAGACGGTCGTTCCTGCAGTGTGCTATATGCTGGTCTCTGCGGGCGAAGGCTTTGTAGCAGGAGGAGGTAGCACGGCGTGAGATAGCGGCGAGTTCCGGGGGCTGCGGGAGCAGCACTAACTAACACTTGCCGAGGTATTCCATGAAGAAGCCGAGGAGGCGGGGTGTTATGACCTTGGATTGTTAAAGATCCTAAGTCCCTGTGATTAACATGCTAGTCCCAGGATTAATAGCTAGCACTCACAATCGATGAATATCATGTAAAACACAAGTCATTATTACACGAATAATCCAGAGTATAATTATTACAACTTGCATAGCTTATAGCCAGCTCAAATAAAACAACGGAAACTTAATAAACTTGATTCCATCAACGCCTTAGGCTAGTTGAGTGAAGACCCCGCGATCCCTACACACCTTTCAATCTTCGAATTCTGCACATAAAACGTGCAGCCAACAAGTTGGGTCAATACTTTGAATGTATTGGAAATTACACCAAGGAAGGAATAAGACTAACTCTACATGCAAGGATAGGAGTAGGCTTTGGGATTCATTTGCATTAAGCCAATTTTCTCTAAGTAATAAGAAAAGAGGGAGAGCTTTACCCTACTTTGTAAACATTTGATTAAGTAGCATAGGGTCAAGTGGAACACGAGGATATTACGCACCCAGTGTCCAATCAACCTAGCACTTGGATATTACGCACCAAGTCCTCAAAATCCCACTCATTGGCGATATGACGCACGCCATGGGGTTTTAGAAAACTTTAAGTTTGGAAAGAGATAGGAAGATCCTTCAGAGGCTCCATCCTTCAGATGCTCAAAGTGTTATTTTTCGTGAACTCGGTTGATCGATCGGATTGCAATACTCTCGAGAGTTTGTGCACTTTACTCACAATCCATGATCAAGTCCTTTTACAGACAAGACCATGGCGAAGCTTTCCCTTAGTAGCCCCTCTACCAGCTGGATCCAATCGTGCCAAGAACCTCCAAATATTGGTATCCCGGTGAGGTTTCCCACTAAGTACTAGGCCAAGACAGAGCCCATATGTATTGTGGTTGCACTGAAAGCTTCTGAATTCTGAAACATGGCAGACTTCTTTGATTCCTGGGTGGCCGTCCTCCACCAAATTCCACTCGTTGACCCGACAACCATTCTGCCAAGAAGAAAACTTAGTTTTATTTTGAAGGAGGTTTTGAGAGGAAAAGGTTCGCTCGAGAGAGCTTTATACTTAGAAAAAAGTTCAGTCTTTCGAGCCCCCTAATGATACTTTATATATATATATAGCATAGCAAGCAATACTTAGCAAAAACAGGGGTAACCTATTAGGATGTAAATTCCTAAGTATAGAGCTACTCACGGCATACTACAAAACCGCACTTGCAAAATAATACTAAGAAAATCTATCATATAATCCTACACATGCATACTAGGGAATTTGAAGATCAAAACAAGCATAGTCAAAACTAGGACATAAATATGAACAAGTGGTGTAACTTGCCTTGATCCGAGCAGCACTCTACGCAACAATACTCCTCGGCGCACTCCGAACAACCCTAACGAATCACAAACATAGATCCAATCACAACTTGCACAAAACATTGCCACAAAAGTAATTATGCATGCATGCAACATGGTAAAATGCAAGGATGGGTTCAAATTCGACCAAGAATATTATTCAGGGGTGGTATTGTGTTGGAGATGTTATTAGTACCGATTTCCTACAAATTTCAAGTAATTTGGATTATTACTTCATTAAATATGCCCATAAAGAGATCTATCCTTCAAATCTACCACGAAACAGATCTCAAATCTCTAAGCAAGATATACCAATTTTAAACAGTAGATCTCGTAGATACAAAGCTAACGCAATAAGAATCAACTAAAACGGAGTTACGGTTATTTTCCTATAATTAAAATACTCCAATCTAGACTTTAAATCCTACCACAAAATTAATACAGTAAACTAGCAATATTATTGTAGATCTGTGTTCTACTCATTTTTATGAAACCAATGGTATATTACTTGCAATTTTAGCCAAGTATTCGATTTACTATGAATTTTACCAGTTAAAACATTAATCTGTCTATTTAAAACAATTCCTGGATTTAAACCGATAGCACCGCCACGTGTCGCACTCGAATTGGTTCCATGCTTGGTTTTATCCACTTTCTTGTGTTTTGTTCCAACTTTGGAGTACTTTTCATATGATTTCTTGGACTAACCTATTAACAAGAGCCACAGTGCCAGTGCCTGTTTTCTGCTGTTTTTGGTTCCAGGAAAGTCATAAAATGAATATTCTCGGAATTGTACGGGACAAACGCCAAAGTGCCTATTTTTCCGAATGTCATCAAGTGCCAGAATACGAGACGAAGAGGGGCCAGGGGGCACCACACCACCTGGCCGCACGGCCAGGCCTGGCCCGCGCTAGGGGGTGGTGTGGCCGCTCCCGGCACCCCCTCGGACTCTTCTTTCGCCTATATATTGCCCTCGGGACGTAAACCATAAGTACCTGATCAAAAATCCACGAAAAAGTCTGTAGCCGCCGTCATCTCCATCCCTAGATCAGGAGAGATCTGAAGCTCTTCCCGGCACCCTGACGGAGAGGGGAATTCACCCTGGAGGCCTTCTTCATCACCATGAAAGCCTCCGGTGTGATGCGTAAGTAGTTCATCCTTGGACTACGGATCCATGTAGTAGCTAGATGGCTGGTTCTCCTCCTTTGTGCTTTCATGTCTAGATCTTGTGAGCTTCGTTCATGATCAAGATCATATATTTGTAATTCTGCATGTTGTGTTTGCGGGGATCCGATGGATATTGAGATGCTATTTCAGATTGATTATTGATTCTATCATGTCTTTGTTATTTGTGATCTTGCATGCTTTCCGTTGTTAGTAGCTATCTTGGCCAAGTAGATGCTAGCAACTCCAAGAGTTAGTATTTATGCTTGATAGTGGGTTCATGCCTCTGGTAATCTGGGGAAGTGACAGAAATCTCTAAGGTACTAGATGTGTTGTTGCTACTAGGGAGAAAACAACAATCCTTTGTTCATAAAACAATTGTATTGTTTACTTTACACGCAGTTCGTAAAGCAATAATATGTTGCTTGCAACTTAATACTAGAGGGGGTTCGGATGATAACCTGAAGGTGGATTATTAGTCATAGATGTAGTTGGATGGCGGTCTATGTATAATGTTGTAATGCCCAATCAAGTCTCAAAGGAGTCAAGATGATTAGTATATGCATGTATTGCTTTCTTGGTGTTTGTCAATTGCCCCGCTGTAATTTGTTCACCCAGCATGTTATCTATCTTAAAGAGAGCCACCTCTAGTGAACTATGGATCCCGGTCCTTTTTTCTTTTACATACAATCTATAAACTGTTTACTGCTTTGTGTTTACTTTCTGCAAACTTTTACTTCTTTCCATTCGATACGTTTAATCCTTTGTTTTCCGCAAAACACAGTGAGATTGACAACCTCATCGCAAGTTGGGGACAAAGTTTTGTGGTTGTGTTGTGCAGGTCTCCACGTTGCTACTAGCACCGGTAGTGCACCCTGCAAAGCTCAGCTAGTAACACCTTTGAGGTGTTTCCTTGCTCCTACTGGTTCGATTAAACCTTGGTTTCATAACTGAGGGAAACTTGCTGTTGTGCTCATCATACCTTCCTCTTGGGGTTCCCAACGAGCTCTACATCAACACCGCACCAGCACTTTTCTGGGCATCGTGCATTGAGCCATCAAGTGATTTTCTAGCGCCGTTGCCGGGGAACGAAGAAGTAGAAGAAACTCCCACGTCAACCACACGCCATCAAAAGACCGATTTTCTATCGCCGTTGCCGTGGAGTCAAGGACATCTTCACAAGGGGAGTCCCTCATAACCAATCTCTTTACTTTGTTGTTTTTGTTTTCTTAGTTTCTTTTTGCTTTGTTTGCTTGTTTTGTTTTTCAAAAAACCCAAAAAAAATAGTTTTACAAGTTTGCTTTCTTATTTGAAAACACAAAAAAATTAAGTCCCCTTTAGTTGTCACCTCTTCCTTAGCTCACCATGTTGATCCCTACATTCACCCTGAAAGACCTTCCAATTGGTAGTGGTTCTATAATTGGGAAAGATAATATTGAAGAATTCTTTAATCATGTTAGCAAACATGAGAATACCGAGGATAGATCCCTTGCAGAACTTGCTCCAAATTATGAGATTGCTGTAGCTTCTTTAATTCACATGTTAGAAGCTAGGTTTGTTAACCTCAACCCCTTAATGCAAGTAATGTTTCTTAAGCTTAAAGAAATTGAATACCCTGAAAAGAGGGATTTTATTCTAGAAACCTTGTTTAAGGAGTTCTATGATGTTGCCAAGGAAGCTAGGAAAGTTTTTGAACATTTCAATATGCTAGGATCATGTGTAGATGTTGTTGGTACATGAGAAAATATGAACAAAACCGAACCTAATGGGGAGGAACCTAAGATACCAATACCCTTTAAACTAGTAGCAATACATGATGCCATAGAAAAGAATTTTGATTGGATTGTTCCTGCAAACCCTTTTGATGAGAATAGTGAACCTAAGAGAATTGAGAGAGGATCCTCTCGAACTTATTTGGATGATATACCTTGCCTTGTTGAAAAGATTTCTGGTATTGATCTTAATGCTTCTTCATTCGAGAACACTTGATTCTTTCTTGCTTCTTATGGCTAACTTAAAGGCGTTAAAGAAAAGTACTTATTGGGAGATAACCCAAAAGTTTTAGATGAGTCTTGGAAGTTATTACCTCTATAATAACCGCTCCTTATCCTTTTTATTTGCTTTTTGTGCCAAGAGTAACCTCTAATGACAGAGAAGTAATGATTGGGAAATTTGCTGTCCCGAAACAGATTTTTGTGCTTCATCGTAAAAATTCGTGAGAGAGCTCTGTATGTCGGATTGAGCTGTAATTTTTTGTGCTTCTTCCCCAGGTTGTTATATAACTTTAGTTAGTTCAACACTTTTTGATATGAGCAACAGAAGGTCTTCTAAAAATCCGTCTTTACCTGCTGGTCTGTTTTGACAGATTTCTGCCATTTTCTGCATTTGCTTCTTGTGGGTTCCTTTTTGAGTTCTTTTGGGGAATTGAGATTTTTGAGGGAAGTGCTACAGTAGCTAGTGTTCTAATGGAAGTTTATTTGGTGTTATAACTGAACCTTAATACTTATTTATCTTAAGTGCACTAATGTTGCTAATAAAGATTGTGTGAAGTTTTGTATGAAGGAAAAATTACAGGTGTATGGAAGGAATGAGCAATGAGATGAAGGATGGACTAAAGCTCAAGCTTGGGGATGCCACGCATGTCACACCAAGTAATATCCAAGAATTACAAGCGTCAAAGCTTGGGGATGCCCAAGGCATCCCCTACTTCATCAATAAAAATCTCAGGTTTCTTCCAAACGCTTCATTTTTATTGTTTCATGCACAGTTGTGTTATTCTTGGAGCGTCTTCTTTTTTGTTTTTGTTTTGGTTTTTAGTTTGCTTAGTTTTCTGAATAAATTGGTTGGACCCCCTCTTTCATACATTGGTTTGCAAATAGTTTGGTTTGGTTTGGAAAAGAGTAGGAAAGTTCATGCTTATGTGGTAAAAAGAGCTTGTTTTTGACTGTAGCCTATGCTTTGTCATGGCATGCTTGATATTGTTTTGGCTTTATGCTTAGTATTCTTTGTTGTAGCATGACTTGTTATAAACAATTGAGATTGCTTAATGTGCCTTGGATGAATCATGCGTTGTTTTAGCATATTAAAGCATAGTATAGTGGTATTCTCCTTTGATGCTTTATTTGGGTTGCCTTGGCGCATGCTCACACCATGTTATGACTATCCAAAGTCACCATAGCCTTTATGATCCTTTAGTTTTCAACTTGTAGTATCACTTTATGCTTTGATCAATGATGTTTTGTCGCTCTGCATGATTATGGCCATTATTGCTCTCTTAGTTTGTCGCTCCCAGTCTTTTGCTAGCCTCCAAAACAAAGTATGAGTTCCACTCATGCATCCAAATCCCTAAAACAAGTTATTCCAAAGAGTCCACCTTACCTACCTACTAGCTTATGCTATTCCAAGTATATTCATGCTTTTGTTTACCTTCCAAATTAAACTTGTTATGAGAAAACTAGTGATTAAAGCTCTCACGAACTTGATGGCACACCTTACTTTTTGCATCTAATAAACTTGAACCACTAGGTCCTTCTTTGTTGCGTATATGCTTGCGCTTTATAAGTTGAAATTAGCAGAACCATGTACCATGGGGAACGCTTTCAACATTGCACTTGTACTTTGTACCCCGTTGATATCATGTTATTTTGCTTACAGATCCCGGCGATGTGAAATAAAAGTAGAACTTGTAAGATCATGGAGTTTGTATGTGTGTTAGAGAAACGCCTGGGCCGCTAGCCTAAGCCATGCCTAATCATGGTGGAAACTTGCAGCATCACCATAATGAGGACTCTATGAAGCATCCTTAGTAAAAACCTATGCAAATATCAAATAAAAAGATCACTGAGATGCTCATTGTCTGCTTGCCTTGTCATTTTGATTATGGGAAAGCTCCCGTATCATGTGCAAGGGGTACCCCGTTGGCAGTTCATACATTGCAAATGTATCTATAATTTTTGATGTTCCATGCTTGGTTTTATCCACTTTATTGTATTTTGTTCCAACTTTGGAGTACTTTTATTATGATTTCTTGGACTAACCTATTAACAAGAGCCATAGTGCCAGCTGCCTATTTTCTGTTGTTTTTGGTTCCAAAAAAGTCAGAAAATGAATATTCTCGGAATTGGACGGGACAAAAGCCAAAGTGCCTATTTTTCCAGAAGGGATGAAGTGCCAGAATATGAGACGGAGAAGGGCTAGGGGCCGGCCACACCACCTGGCCGCGCGGCCAGGCCTGGCCTGTGCCAGGGGGTGGTCTGGCCGCCCCCAGCACCCCCTCGGCCTCTCCTTCCGCCTATAAGTTGCCCTCGGGACAAAAACCCTAGGTACCCGATCAAAAAATCCATGAAAGAGTCTGTAGCCTCTGTCGTCTCTGTCCCTAGATCGGGGGGATCTGAAGCTCTTCTCGGCACCCTGCCGGAGAGGGGAATTCACCCTGGAGGCCTTCTTCATCGCCATGCAAGCCTCCGGTGTGATGCGTGAGTAGTTCATCCTTGGACTACGGATCCATGTAGTAGCTAGATGGCTGGTTTCTCCTCCTTTGTGCTTTCATGTTTAGATCTTATGAGCTCCGTTCATGATCAAGATCATCTATTTGTAATCCATACATGTTGTGTTTGCGGGGATCCGATGGATATTGAGATGCTATTTCAGATTGATTATTGATTCTATCATGTCTTTGTTATTTGAGATCTTGCATGCTTTCCGTTGTTAGTAGCTATCTTGGCCAAGTAGATGCTAGCAACTCCAAGAGTTAGTATTTATGCTCGATAGTGGGTTCATGCCTCTGGTAATCTGGGGAAGTGACAGAAATCTCTAAGGTACTAGATGTGTTGTTGCTACTAGGGAGAAAACAACGATCTTTTGTTCATAGAACAATCGTATTGTTTACTTTACACGCAGTTCGTAAAGCAATAATCTATTGTTTGCAACTTAATAATGGAGGGGGTTCGGATGATAACCTAAAGGTGGATTATTAGTCATAGATGTAGTTGGATGGCGGTCTATGTATTATGTTGTAATGCCCAATCAAGTCTCAGAGGAGTCAAGATGATTAGTATATGCATGTATTGCTTTCTCGGTGTTTGTCAATTGCCCCGCTGTAATTTGTTCACCCAGCATGTTATCTATCTAAGGAGAGCCACCTCTAGTGAACTATGGATCCCGGTCCTTTTTCTTTACATACAATCTACAATCTTTTACTGCTTTGTGTTTACTTTCTGCAAACTTTTACTTCTTTCCATTCGATACGTTTAATCCTTTGTTTTCCGCAAAACACGGTGAGATTGACAACCTCATCGCAAGTTGGGGAGAAAGTTATGTGGTTGTGTTGTGCAGGTCTCCACGTTGCTACTAGCACCAGTAGTGCGCCCTGCAAAGCTCAGCTAGTAACACCTTTGAGGTGTTTCCTTGCTCCTACTGGTTCGATTAAACCTTGGTTTCATAACTGAGGGAAACTTGCTGCTGTGCTCATCATACCTTCCTCTTGGGGTTCCCAACGAGCTCTACATCAACACCGCCATCAAGCATTTTTCTGGGCGCCGTGCATTGAGCCATCAAGCATTTTTCTGGCGCCGTTGCCGGGGACTGAAGAAGAAGAAGAAGCTCCCACGTCAACCACGCGCCAGCAAAGATTTTTCTGGCGCCGTTGCCGGGGAGTCAATGACATCTTCACAAGGGGAGTCCCTCATAACCAATCTATTTACTTTGTTGTTTTTGTTTTGCTTAGTTTTCTTTTTGCTTAGTTTGCTTGTTTTGTTCTTCAAAAAACACAAAAAAATTAGTTCCTTTCTTAAGTTGCCTTTATGACTAGCTCTGCTCCAATCACTATTTCATTATGGATAGCTCACTCAGTTTCCTATTTGGGAACAGTTTTATGACTACTAAGGTAATAGATGAACCACCGCCTGCTAGAACCTCCATGGAAGAAGAAATTGCTGAAACTGGAAGCTCATTGGATGAAAATAGGAGGAGAGTGATGATCAAGAGGAGGAAGAATGGATCTACCCATCCCTACCTTCTAATGAGAGTAACTCTTTACCCCTTACATTATTTGATTGTCCCCATGCTTATCAAAGGAGGACGAATGCCATGTTCCTGAGGATTCTTTTGAAAATGTTTATAATAAAGCTCTAGTTTTTGTAGATCATGAAAATCATGCTTTATGTGATAGTTATACTATTGAGTTTATTCACGAGGCTACTGAAAATTATTATGAGAGAGGAAAATATGGTTGTAGAAGTTTTCATGGTACTGGAACACCTCTCTATTTGCTGAAAGTTTTGAAGTTACTCTCGCTTTATCTTCCTATGCTTGTAAACTTGTTCTTTGTGAACTTATTTGCGTATAAGATTCTATGCATATGAAGTGGGTTAGACTTAAATGTGTTTTGAATTTGCTTCTTGATGCTCTCTTTTACTTCAATTTGTATTTCCTATGAGAGCATCTTCTCAAATTTTCATGCCTAACTTAAAGGCGTTAAAGAAAAGTACTTGTTGGGAGATAACCCAAGAGTTTTAGATGAGTCTTGAAAGTTATTACCTCTGTAATAACCTCTCCTTATCCTTTTTATTTGCTTTTTGTGCCAAGAGTAACCTCTAATGAGAGAGAAGTAATGATTAGGAAAGTTGCTGTCCCGAAACAGATTTCTATGCTTCACCATAAAAATTCCTGAGAGAGCTCTGTACGTCTAATTGAGCTGTAATTTTTTGTGCTTATGCCCCAGGTTGTTATCTAACTTTAGTTAGTTTAACACTTTTTGATTTAAGCAACATAAGGTCTTCTAAAAAATTCGTCTTTACCTGCTGTTCTGTTTTGACAGATTTCTGCCATTTTTTGCATTTGCTTCTTGTTGGTTCCTTCTTGAGTTCTTTTGGGGAATTGAGCTTTTTGAGGGAAGTGCTACAGTATCTAGTGTTCTAATGGAAGTTTATTAGGTGTTAGAACTGAATCTTGAGACTTATTTATCTTAAGTGCACTAATGTTGCTAATGAGATTGTGTGAAGTTTTGTATGAAGGAAAATTTTCAGGTGTATGGAAGGAATGAGTAATGAGATGAAGGATGGACTAAAGCTCAAGCTTGGGGATGACACGCGTGTCACCCCAAGAAATATCCAAAAAGTACAAGCGTCAAAGCTTGGGGATGCCCAAGGCATCACCTTCTTCATCAATAAAAATTCCAGGTTTCTTCCACACGCTTCAGGTTTATTGTTTCGTGCACAGTTGTGTTTCTCTTGGAGCGTCTTCTTTTTTGTTTTTGTTTTGGTTTTTAGTTTGCTTGGTTTGTTTAGTTTTCTGAATAAGTTGGTTGGACCCCCTCTTTCATACTTTGGTTTGCAAATAGTTTGGTTTGGTTTGGAAAAGAGTAGGAAAGTTTATGCTTATGTGGTAAAAAGAGCTCGTTTTTTACGGTGGCTATGCTTTGTCATGCCATGCTTGATATTTTTTTGGCTTTATGCTTAGTATTCTTTGCTGTAGCATGACTTGTTATAAAAAATTGAGATTGCTTAATGTGCCTTGGATGAATCATGCGTTGTTTTAGCATATTAAAGCATAGTATAGTGGTATTCTCCTTTGATGCTTTATTTGGGTTGACTTGGCGCATGCTCACACCATGTTATGACTATCCGAAGTCACCATAGCCTTTATGATCCTTTAGTTTTCAACTTGTAGTATCACTTTATGCTTTGATCAATAATGTTTTGTCGCTCTTCATGATTATGGCCATTATTGCTCTCTTAGTTTGTCGCTCCCAGTCTTTTGCTATCCTCCACCACCAAGTATGAGTTCCACTCATGCATCCAACTCCCTAAACCAAGTTATTCCAAAGATTCCACCATACCTACCTACTAGCTTATGCTATTCCAAGTATATTCATGCTTTTGTTTACCTTCCACTTATTATGAGAAAACTAGTGATTAAAGCTCTCACGAACTTGATGGCACACTTTACTTTATTGCCTCTAATAAACTTGAACCATTGGGTCCTTCTTTGTTACGTATATGCTTGCGCTTTATAAGTTGAAATTAGCAGAACCATGTTTCATGGGGAACGCTTTCAACATTGCACTTGTACTTTGTACCCCGTTGATATTATGTTCTTTAGCTTACGGATCCCGGCGATGTGAAATAAATGTGGAACTTGTAAGATCATGGAGTTTGTATATGTGTTAGAGAAACGCTTGGGCCGCTAGCCTAATCCATGCCTAATCATGGTGGAAACTTGCAGCATCACCATAATGAGCACTCTATGAAGCATCCTCAATAAAAACCTATGCAAATAGCAAATAAAAAGATAGCTGAGATGCTCATTGTCTGCTTGCCTTGTCATTTGGATTATGGGAAAGCTCCCGTGTCATGTGCAAGGGGTACCCCGTTGGCGGTTCTTAATGATACACATATACTTACAATGATAAGAGCTTCCTCGTGACTGAAGTAGAGTAGCATGAGGATCGGTCTTCGTAAGTAAGGGGCATGATATTTCGGCTTATAACTTGTCAAGCATATCCACTTAGTCGTGTCACTTTAACCTTAATCACCTTCAAGATTCTTATGATAGGGGCAATGAGAGATGAAAGCTATAAGTACCATAATTTTTGGAAGCTCTTTATGAGACTTGAATCCCTACTTCCTTTTACAAAAGGCCTTTCTTCCACCATTATATTGAGTCTCCACCTTCTATCTTTATGCACCTACTTTGAGAGCATAGTGGCCATTCTTAGTTCTATGTGCATTGTCCCAAGACTAGTTGATTGATGCATAACTTGTTATTGCTTGTTTAAAACTATTGTATCTAGTCACTCTTATGAACTTTGAAGGTGTCCTATGCATTTATATTTGCTACTCTATTGAGGGACAAGCTGAATACTTTTATGCTATGTTTTCTTTATGTGAAACAAACAAACGTCTTGCAAAGGATGTTATTCATGAATCTTTTGTTTGTGACTTTTCATGTTGCATCTTAGTTTCTTTGCTTATTGCTAGAACTTTGTCTTTCATGTTATGATTGAAGTACTATGATCCCAGCCTTGAATGTTTTGCAAATACTTTGATCAAGTCTTTATTGGTGCATGTCACCTCAAAAATTCTTTCTTTTTATCACTTACCTACTCGAGGACGAGCAGGAGTTAAGCTTGGGGATGTTGATACGTTGCAAATGTATCTATAATTTTTGATGTTCCATGCTTGGTTTTATCCACTTTCTTGTGTTTTCTTCCAACTTTGGAGTACTTTTATTATGTTTTCTTGGACTAACCTAATAACAAGAGCCACAGTGCCAGCTGCCTGTTTTCTATTGTTTTTGGTTCTAGAAAAGTCAGAAAATGAATATTCACGGAATTGGACGGGACAAAAGCCAAAGTGCCTATTTTTCCGGAAGGGATCAAGTGCTAGAATACGAGACGGAGAAGGGCTGGGGGCCGGCCACAGCACCTGGCCGCGCGGCCAGGCCTGGCCCGCGCCAGGGGGTGGTCTGGCCGCCCCAGCACCCCCTCGGCCTCTCCTTCCGCCTATAAGTTGCCCTCGGGATGAAAACCCTAGGTACCCGATCAAAAAATCCACGAAAGAGTTTGTAGCCGCCGTCGTCTCTGTCCCTAGATCGGGAGGATCTGAAGCTCATCCCGGCACCCTGTCGGAGAGTGGAATTCACCCTGGAGGCCTTCTACATCACCATGCAAGCCTCCGGTGTGATGCGTGAGTAGTTCATCCTTGGACTACGGATCCATGTAGTAGCTAGATGGCTGGTTTCTCCTCCTTTGTGCTTTCATGTTTAGATCTTGTGAGCTCTAAAAATGATCAAGATCATCTATTTGTAATCCATACATGTTGTGTTTACGGGGATCCGATGGATATTGAGATGCTATTTCATATTGATTATTGATTCTATCATGTCTTTGTTATTTGAGATCTTGCATTCTTCCTGTTGTTAGTAGCTATCTTGGCCAAGTAGATGCTAGCAACTCCAAGAGTTAGTATTTATGCTCGATAGTGGGTTCATGCCTCTGGTAATCTGGGGAAGTGACAGAAATCTCTAAGGTACTAGATGTGCTGTTGCTACTAGGGAGAAAACAACGATCTTTTGTTCATAGAACAATCGTATTGTTTACTTTACACGCAGTTCGTAAAGCAATAATCTGTTGTTTGCAATTTAATATTAGAGGGGGTTCGGATGATAACCTGAAGGTGGATTATTAGTCATAGACGCAGTTGGATGGCGGTCTATGTATAATGTTGTAATGCCCAATCAAGTCTCAAAGGAGTCAAGATGATTAGTATATGCATGTATTGCTTTCTCGGTGTTTGTCAATTGCCCCGCTGTAATTTGTTCACCCAGCATGTTATCTATCTTAAGGAGAGCCACCTCTAGTGAACTATGGATTCCGGTCCTTTTTCTTTTACATACAATCTATAAACTGTTTACTGCTTTGTGTTTACTTTCTGCAAACTTTTACTTCTTTCCATTTGATATGTTTAATCCTTTGTTTTCCGCAAAACACGGTGAGATTGACAACCTCATCGCAAGTTGGGGACAAAGTTCTGTGGTTTTGTTGTGCAGGTC
Organism: Avena sativa; assembly: GCA_916181665.1. Classification (NCBI taxonomy): domain Eukaryota; kingdom Viridiplantae; phylum Streptophyta; class Magnoliopsida; order Poales; family Poaceae; genus Avena; species Avena sativa. The sequence goes on from OV702296.1 coordinate 432,264,298, forward strand.
TCCATGTTGCTACTAGCACCGGTAGTGCGCCCTGCCAAAGCTCAGCTAGTAACACCTTTGAGGTGTTTCCTTGCTCCTACTGGTTCGATTAAACCTTGGTTTCATAACTGAGGGAAACTTGCTGCTGTGCTCATCATACCTTCCTCTTGGGGTTCCCAACGAGCTCTACATCAACACCGCCATCAAGCATTTTTCTGGGCGTCGTGCATTGAGCCATCAGCGGTTCTTAATGATACACATATACTTACAATGACAAGAGCTTACTCATGACTGAAGTTGAGTAGCATGAGGATCGGTCTTCGTAAGTAAGGGGCATGAGATTTCGGTTTATAACTTGTCAAGCATATCCTCTTAGTTGCGTCACTTTAACCTTAATCACCTTCAAGATGCTTATGATAGGGGCAATGAGAGCTGAAAGCTATAAGTACCATAATTTTTGGAAGCTCTTTATGAGACTTGAATCCCTACTTACTTTTACAAAGGCCTTTCTTCCACCATATATATTGAGTCTCCACCTTCTATCTTTATACACCCACTTTGAGAGCATAGTGGTCCTTCTTAGTTCTATGTGCATTGTCCCAAGACTAGTTGATTGACGCATACTTTGATATTGCTTGTTTTAAACTATTGTATCTAGTCACTCTTATGAACTTTGAAGGTGTCCTATGCATTTATATTTGCTAATCTATTGAGGGACAAGCCGAATACTAGTATGCTATGTTTTCTTTATGTGAAACAAACAAACGTCTTGCAAAGCATTGTTATTTATGAATATTTTTTTTGTGCCTTTTCTTTTTGCATCATAGTTTCTTTGCTTATTGCTAGAACCTTGTCTTTCATGTTATGATTGCATTACTATGATCCCAGCTTTGAATGTTTTGCAAATACTTTGATCAAGTCTTTGATGGTGCATGTCACCTCAAAAATTATTCTTTCTTTTTATCACTTGCCTACTCGAGGACGAGCAGGAGTTAAGCTTGGGGATGTTGATACATTGCAAATATATCTATAATTTTTGATGTTCCATGCTTGGTTTTATCCACTTTCTTGTGTTTTGTTCCAACTTAGGAGTACTTTTCATATGATTTCTTGCACTAACCTATTAACAAGAGCCACAGTGCCAGCTGCCTATTTTCTGCTGTTTTTGGTTCCAGAAAAGTCAGAAAATGAATATTCTCGGAATTGGACGGGACAAAAGCCAAAGTGCTTATTTTTTTGGATGTCATCAAGTGCCAGAATACGAGACGGAGAGGGGCCAGGGGGCCACCACACCACCAGGGCACCCCCTCGGCCTCTCCTTCTGCCTATATATTGCCTCGGGATGTAAACCCTAGGTACCCGATCAAAAATCCACGAAAGAGTATGTAGCCGCAGTCATCTCCATCCCTAGATCGGGAGGGATCTGAAGCTCTTCCCGGCACCCTGCCGGATTGGGGAATTCACCCTGGAGGCCTTCTTCATCACCATGCAAGCCTCCGGTGTGATGCGTGAGTAGTTCATCCTTGGACTATGGATCCATGTAGTAGCTAGATGGCTGGTTCTCCTCCTTTGTGCTTTCATGTCTAGATCTTTTGAGCTCCGTTCATGATCAAGATCATCTATTTGTAATTCTTCATGTTGTGTTTGCGGGGATCCGATGGATATTGAGATGCTATTTTAGATTGATTATTGATTCTATCATGTCTTTGTTATTTGTGATCTTGCATGCTTTCCGTTGTTAGTAGCTATCTTGGCCAAGTAGATGCTAGCAACTCCAAGAGTTAGTATTTATGCTCGATAGTGGGTCCATGCCTCTGGTAATCTGGGGAAGTGACAGAAATATCTAAGGTACTATATGTGTTGTTGCTACTAGGGAGAAAACAACAATCCTTTGTTCATAGAACAATCGTATTGTTTACTTTACACGCAGTTCGTAAAGCAATAATCTGTGGCTTGCAACTTAATACTAGAGGGGGTTTGGATGATAGCCTGAAGGTGGATTATTAGTCATAGATGCAGTTGGATGGCGGTCTATGTATAATGTTGTAATGCCCAATCAAGTCTAAAAGGAGTCAAGATGATTAGTATATGCATGTATTGCTTTCTTGGTGTTTGTTAATTGCCCTGCTGTAATTTGTTCACCCAGCATGTTATCTATCTTAAGGAGAGCCACCTCTAGTGAACTATGGATCCCGGTCCTTTTTATTTTACATACAATCTATAAACTGTTTACTGCTTTGTGTTTACTTTCTGCAAACTTTTACTTCTTTCCATTCGATACGTTTAATCATTTGTTTTCCGCAAAACACAGTGAGATTGACAACCTAATCGCAAGTTGGGGACAAAGTTCTGTGGTTGTGTTGTGCAGGTCTCCACGTTGCTACTAGCACCGGTAGTGCGCCCTGCAAAGCTCAGCTAGTAACACCTTTGAGGTGTTTTCTTACTCCTACAGGTTCGATTAAACCTTGGTTTCATAACTAAGGGAAACTTGCTGCTGTGCTCATCATACATTTCTCTTGGGGTTCCCAACAAGCTCTACATCAACACCGCACTAGCACTTTTCTGGGCGTCGTGCATTGAGCCATCACACGATATGGGGTTTAAATCGTTCGGGAGTCTTGGACGGGGGGAGGGGGCACGAGATCGTCTCCGACTTGGCCGGGAGTTGTTCGGCACTTGTTTGTTTCGGACTCCACGGGAGTGATGACAGGTGGGTCCGGGTGGTCAGTGGCTGCGGGGCTGCGGTGGGTAGTTCGCGGTGGTCAGTGGTCAGTGTTGTGCGCCGCTCACTTGCCAGGCGCGGCGGTAGGTAGTTCGCGGGCTGGTCTAGCTGGCCCGCTTAGGTTAGTTCCCCCTTTTTTTGTATTTTTATTTTATCATTTCTGTTTCACATTTCATTTAATAACTTTTGCATCTTCACTCCAAATTTAGTAAATATAGTCTCTAAAAATTTCTAAAAAGGAGGAGATCAACATAGGATAAAAACAATAATACTCTTGCAAGGATTTAGAAGGTTAGGTTTAATATAACCCCTTCTTGTCTTTAATAGACTATGGGGAAAAATAGGGTTTTGATGCATTTTTATTGTATGATGCCATGATGCATATGATATGATGCATGCTTCTAGTAACATCTGGAATATCGAATTTGGGATGTTACATGGGGCGGGTTGCGGCCGCGAAAGCGACGGAGGAAGGCCGGGTCCGAGGTTTGGAGGAGCCACAACTTGGAGACAAGGGCAGTGCAGACGAGGTGGTTGGGGAAGCCCAGGCGGAGGAGGATCTCTCGGAGGAGGTCGCCATCGCCGAGCACCGCCTCCACCGACGCACTCTGGCGGCCTTCCATCTTTTGGGGAATTTTGTGGGGTAAGACTTGGGTTTCGTTTCTGCGGAAGAAGAGCAGAAGTGGAGGGGATTTTGGAGCGACGACGTGGAAAGCATAGGCCCCACTTTTGGAATCTTTTTTTCATTAACGAGCATTATAATTTATTTATTTATTGGAAATTTCGTTCCCGTTCATGACACCCTTCGTTTAAAACATGTACGTGACACTTCTGCTTCCGTGGTTTTGTCATGGCAGGATTGAGTACAGAAACCTTGGCTCATACACCCCCTATTCAAAATAGTATAAGATGTTCTTTTTAAAAAATTATATCCTAAAAGATGTCTATGCATGTATTACGGAAAAGCTAAAACATCATATATTCTAGAAAAAAGGGAGTATGTTCTAGGTACTAAAGATTATGGGGCAGGCCATTGACATCCACCCCTCCCTCCTGCTCCTCGGTCACCCCCGTACGACCCTCAGGCGGAACTCTAACCCTAGCCTCCTTGTAACACCCTAGAATCGGCCCTAGCAAGTTTTAGCCCTTTCCGCCAAACCCGCATAGAAACGATTCAAGGACGCCCACCAAGCACTTTCGTGCGGCTGGAAAACGAAGTAATACCATTACACATCAGTCCTCGAAGGGACCCACATAACAGATATATATACAGCACGACTCCAAGAGTCAAGATTGTCGTCGGATTGATGACAAGTACGCCATGAGGGGGTCCTCGAGGCGTGCAGAAGAGAGGGGTGAGACGTACGGTATTACGGGACGATGAGCACACAAGTTTACCCAGGTTCGAATCCGCTGGCTTTGGACGGATCCTACTCCTGCTAGCAATCTAGTAATACGGCAGAGCCGGAATATGGGTTACAAGGGTTTCGCCTGTGCGAGTTGAGATTGTAGACTATTGAGGTTATAAGGTGTTTCCCTAAAGGCTCCCCCTAGGACGGCTTATATAGATATCCGGCCTAGGGTTTACAGGAGAGATCAATCCGGCTACGACTAAGAGTTGGTTACAGAGTACATCTTGAACTACAAGTAACATTATGGGCCTAAGTCGGTAAGTCTTCTGGGCCCTCCCGTAGCCGGGTTGGACTCCGTCTTCTCTCTCTAACTGGGCCGCCCGTGAAGCAATGCTCTAACCCGAAGTGGGCCACCCTGGTCAGTGAGGAACTGTGAGGATACCCAGAAAGTATATCCCCAACAGTAGACCCCGGAGGCCTCCAAGATCTAGAGTCGGATTTATCATCGTCTAACTTGATCTTCGGCTTGCAGAATCTTGAAGGGTTCCTGAAACTTCACAACAAAAGATACGATCCAGGTCTTAAAAATAAGTCGGACCTTGCAATTGGTTACTCGGATTTTCCATCTTGCTTTTAAACTAAGCCGGAACTTGGTCTCTAACGCCACCTGACACAAGCATGGTCAAGTCACGTCATCTGACAGACGTTCCGTCAGCACGACCGTTGGTGGGTCCGCGGTTATCCTTCGAGTGGAGCAAACTCTGACTCGGGGAGGTCAGCAAGCTGAAAATAAGAACACAAATCAGCACTGCGATATAACTCGAAAAGTGAAACACGCAGAAGATGTTCTGATAGAAGCTTACCGCTACCACGGGGTTTTCCGCCGTGTGCATATCCAGAGAAATCTCTGGAATCCTCCTCTCGATCCGCTCCTTGATCAGCCACTTGATCTGGCTGATGTAGCCTTGAGTGGAGTAGGCTTTAGGGCTGATGCGGAGAGAGTCTTTTGTGGAAGACGTGATCGAGTGCATCAGTCTATTCCCGTGGTACTGAAGTGGCTGGATCCGGCTTGAGACCCAGCACTAGACCAAGTCGGATCCTTTCAAACCCTTGTGCTTGATAAGGTATTCGATCCGCCTCTTAGCGAGGATCAGATCGTAGGTGAGAGCCAGAGCAGCCTTGTCCCAGGAAGGTTGGGCCGTGGCAGCTCCGTCGACAAAAGCCGGCAAAGCAGTAGCTTTGTCAGGAGCCGGAATATCCCTATGGTAGAAAAAAGTGGCTGGCCATTGCTTGACCGAGTCACTGGCAGAAATTTTGGGATATGCCCGGTCTCGTCTAACAGAAAAACTAGTGGTACCGGTGATGTAAGGAACATCGGCAGAAATAGAATTTCTCCAGACATGGAAATAGTACCGGAAGAGAAGCAAACTCGGCCTAATGCCGAGGAAGCCCTCGCAAAGCGCAGCATATGCGCTCATTTCTAGAAGGGAATTGGGAGGAAGATTGTGGAGTTGAACTCCATAGTGGTCAATCACCTCGGAGAAGAACTCTGAGGGAGGAAAGGACAAACCTCGGTCTAGATGGGTGCCGAAGTGGACGCGCTCGCCCTCGCGCTTCTAGAAATGAGCGCATATGCTGCGCTTTGCGAGGGCTTCCTCGGCATTAGGCCGAGTTTGCTTCTCTTCCGGTAATATTTCCATGTCCGGAGAAATTCTATTTCTGACGGTGTTCCTTACATCACTGGTACCATTACTTTTTCTGTTAGACAAGACCGGGCATATCCCAAAATTTCTGCCACTGACTCGGTCAAGCAATGGCCAGCCACTTTTTTCTACCATAGGGATATTCCGGCTCCCGGCAAAGCTACTGCTTTGCCGGCTTTTGTCGACGGAGCTGCCATAGCCAAACCTTCCTGGGACGAGGCTGCTCCGGCTCTCACCGACGATCTGATCCTTGCTAAGAGGTGGATCGAATACCTTATCAAGCACAAGGGTCTGAAAGGATACGACTTGGTCCAGTGCTGGGTCTCACGCCGGATCCAGCCACTTCAGTACCACGGGAATAGACTGATGCACTCCATCACGTCTTCCACAAAAGACTCTCTCCGCATCAGCCCCAAAGCCTACTCCACTCAAGGCTACATCAGCCAGATCAAGTGGCTGATCAAGGAGCGGATCGAGAGGAGGATTCCAGAGATTTCTCTGGATATGCACACGGCGGAAAACCCCGTGGTAGCGGTAAGCTTCTATCAGAACATCTTCTGCGTGTTTCACTTTTCGAGTTATATCGCAGTGCTGATTTGTGTTCTTATTTTCAGCTTGCTGACCTCCCCGAGTCGGAGTTTGTCCGTTAGCCTATGGATGTGCGACTGATGCAATGTCAAGCCGGATATTTTCCTCGTCACAGAATTCAGCCAATTCTCCCATGGAAAAATTACTCCCGTTGTCCGTGATAATGTTATGCGGATAACCATACCAGATTATAACATCCTTGACAAATCTTTTGGCTGTTGCTCCATCACAACTAGTGACAGGTTTAGCCTCGATCCATTTCGTGAATTTGTCCATCATCACTAAGAGGTGAGTGAATCCACTTGGAGCTCGCTTAAAAGGTCCTACCATATCAAGCCCCCAGGCCGCAAAAGGCCATGTTATAGGTATTGTTCGCAGCTGATCAGCCGGAACATGAGCTTGCTTGGCGTACTTTTGGTAGCCTTTGCATGTCTTGACTAATCGTTCGGCATCTGCCTGAGCTATAAGCCAGAAAAATCCATGTCTAAAAGCTTTTGCCACTAAAGACCTGGCTGCAGCGTGGTGACCACACTCGCCTTCGTGGATTTCTCTTAAGATTTCCGCTCCTTCTTCCGGAGATACACAGCGCTGAAAAACCCCAGAAACACTCCGTTTATGGAGCTCACCTTTAACAATAGTATAGGCTTTTGCTCGTCAGATAATCTGCCGGCTCAGCACCTCGTCTTCGGGTAATTTGCCATCTACCAAATAATCAAGGTAGGGTTGATTCCAGCTGGGAATTACAGCCAGAACTGCTATTAAAGGTGAGTCAGATTTGGTCGGATATTCCTCATCTACTCCCTTTATTCAGGGAACTTTGAGGTTCTCTAAAAATGCGCCATCCGGGACCTGTTTCCGCGCAGAGCCTATTCGAGATAGTGCATCTGCTTCCTCGTTTTCTGCTCGAGGGATGTGTTGAACTTCAAACCCTTCGAACGATTTAGATAGATCATCCACGACAGCTTTATATGTTGCCATGTGCTTATTTGCATTACAAATATTCGAGACTTGCTGAGCAACAAGATCCGAATCTCTGTAACACATCAAACATCGGATGCCAATATCCTTGGCAATCCGGATTCCATGCAGCAGTGCTTCATACTCGGCAATATTGTTCGTCGCTGTGAAGTGGATCTGCAACACGTATAATAGTTTATCTCCTTGGGGTGATTTGAGCACCACGCCAGCCCCCGAGCCCCCTCGAGCCTTAGACCCATCGAAAAAGAGGGTCCAATATTCTGACTCAGGGAGGACCATGTTCTCCTTCGTCTCTGTCCAATCAGCGACAAAGTCGGCAAGGATCTGGGATTTGATTGCTGTCCGAGGTTTATACTCAATATCGAAAGTTGAGAGCTCTATGCCCCATTTGGCGACACGTCATGTGGCGTCGCTGTTGTTGATTATGTCTCTCATGGGAGCTTTGCTCACCACGGTAATTGGATGCTCCTGAAAATAGTGTCGTAACTTACGAGATGCTAGAAAAACACCGTAAGCCAACTTTTGATAGTGCGGATACCGCTGTTTTGATTCTGTTAGGACCTCGCTGACAAAGTATGTCGGACGCTGCACCAGGTGCTCCTGATTTTCCTCTGGTCTCTCCACCACCATAACTATACTGACAACCTTATTTGTCGCAGCAATGTCAAGCAACATCGGTTCCTGAGGTTCCGGCGCTGCAAGGATAGGAGCAGATGAGAGTACTTTCTTCAGGTCTTGCAGTGCAGCTTCAGCTTCGTCGGTCCAGACAAAGTCCTTGGTTTTCTTCAGGAGTTTGTATAATGGTGCGGCTCTTTCACCAAGCCGGCTTACAAATCGACTGACCGCAGCAATGCAACCAGTTAGTCTTTGTACGTCCTTCAGGCGAGTTGGCCTGGAAATATTAAGTATAGCCTTGATTTTGTTGCGGTTCACCTCTATGCCTCTTTGAGACACGATGAAGCCTAACAATTTCCCGGCTGGTATTCCAAAGAAACATTTCTTCGGGTTAAGCATGATGTTGTATTTTCGTAGATTGGCGAACGTTTCCTCCAAGTCGGAAATGAGTGTTTCCTTCTTTTTGGACATCACCGCGATATCATCCACGTATGCATGTACATTGTGTCCGAGTTGGTCGTGGAGGCAACGCTGTATCGTGCGCTGGTACGTAGCTCCTGCGTTCTTCAACCCAAAGGGCATCGTAACAAAACAGAAGGTTCCAAAGGGGGTTATGAATGAAGTTTTGACTTTGTCAGATTCCTTCATCCGGATTTGGTGATAACCGGAATATGCGTCGAGAAAACAGAGGAGTTCCGAGCATACCGTAGAATCGATAACTTGATCAATTCTAGGCAAAGCGAACGGATCTTTTGGACAAGCCTTGTTCAAGGCAGTATAATCAACACACATCCTTAAATCAGTGATGTCCTTTTTAGGGACCATTACAGGATTGGCCGACCACTCAGTGTGGATGACCTCTTCTATGAATCCGGCTACCTCGAGCCGTGCTAGTTCCTTAGCTATTGCCTTACGCTTTTCATCGCCAAACCGTCGTAAGGACTATTTGATGGGTTTAGCGTTCGGGTTTACATTTAGAGAGTGCTCGGCAAGTTCCCTAGGTACTCCGGTCATGTCAGATGGCTGCCATGCGAAGATATCTTGATTTGCTTGGAGGAACTTGACGAGCACGCTTTCCTATGCTCTACTTAGGCCTACGCCTATCTGGGTCACCTTGGAGGGGTCATCATCCTTCAACGGTGTCGTCTTCGTCTCTTCTGATGCCTTGAACTCTGGATTTGGCTTTGTCACCTCTTTCTTTGTTGCGGGCATCTCGGACGGATCTATGCTCTTATTGATCTCCTGGTACTCCTGGGTGTGCAGCACAGCTTCGGCAAAGGCGGCATTTCCATCCTCGCACTCTCGCGCCTTCTTCGGGTCTCCCCTGATGGTGATCACGCCGTTGGGACCTGGAATTTTCATCATATTGTAAACGTAACACGGACGAGCCATAAAAGCCCAGTAAGCTGGACGTCCGAATATAGCGTGGTATGCGCTCTTGAACGGGACCACTTCGAAGGAAAGTGCCTCCGTCCGATAATTCTTTGGTGTTCCAAACGTAATATCCAAAGTGATCTCTCCTAGGGAATTAGCTTGTCTTCCTGGGACAACTCCGTGAAAAATCACAGAGCTATGGTTAAGCTGTGTTTTCGAGATCTTCATCCGGCGTAGCGTTTCGACATAGAGAATATTGATGATGCTACCACCGTCCATGAGGGTCTTGGAGAAACCATAGCCATCAATAAGTGGCTTGACGATTAAGGCGTATTTTCCTCGCCTGTGTAGCTTAGGCGGATGATCATCGCGGTCAAACGTGATTGCCACTTCCGACCAGTCCAGATACTGGGGGACAGTCGGAACTGTTGCATTGAGCTCGTGGAGAACTGCTTTCTTGACCTTTGCTGGTTGAGATCCGAGGAAGGTGACGTAAGTGTCCTTCTTGGTGGGAAAAGTTTTCTTACCTTCCGACTTGGGATTTGAAGCATCGGCTTCCTCCATGTTGGAATCTTCCTTGGTCTCCTTGTATTTTTCGGGATTTTTCTTTCCCTTCTTCCGCTTAGCTTTGTAGCCCGCGGTATCATCTCTCTTGATGTCATCGTTAAAACAACATTCAGCGTTGGTGTGGGACGACCCCCACTGGCGTCTAGGTGATGCACACATGGGTTATTGGCAATGCCGGCCCAAGAGTAGGTTTTGCCTGGTTTTTGTTCTCCTCTACCTTGGATCCTTGATGTCCCACGGCCACGACCGTGGCCTCCGCCACGTCCTCCTCGTCCTCCAGACCCGGAAACAGTAGTGACTACTGCTGTTTCCGTGTTGGGTTTTTCTTCCGAGGTGTTTTTGCGCTTTTGAGATTGTTGCTTTGGTTGTTTTGCCGACTGAGGCACAGCTAGGGCATTGAGTAGTCCTTCTGCATCGTCGTCAGCGTCTGCATACTTGCTCGCTGTTTCTATCATCTCTCCCAAATCGGTAACCTTGTCACACTTCAAGCGATGGCGTAGTAAACCAATAGGGAGACCTGTGATGAAAGCTTCAATCGCAGTTTGATCATTTACTCCTTCGCAGGAGTTCTTGGTGTCGATCCATCATCCGAGGTAATCCCGGCAAGTTTCTCCGGCTTTCTGGGTGCAACGCTGTAGGTCTCCAACCGTACAAGGCCTCCGATATGTGCCTTCGAAATTCTGAAAGAACGCGCTTTGTAAATCATACCATTTATGGATGGTGTTTGCCGGAAGTTCATTGAGCCATGATCATGCCGTCTTCCGCAACATAAGTGGGAGATATCGGGTTGCGACCAGGCTATTTCCGCCTTTGACGATGCAGCAAGCTTGGAAGAAATCCTCTAACCAGGTGTCTGGCCGAGCAATGTCGTCGTAGGCTTGGATATGTCTTGAGATAGCAAATCCTTCCGGGAATTTTGTAGCTCTGATGCATGGACCGAAGCACTTTGGGCCCACGTACACGTCATCGTTTTCATAGCGGCGAGCCTCTATGTTGGAGTTAATCCTGTGTCTTGCGTCATTCGGGGATAGAGATTGTCCCGAATGCCGGCTGTGGCTGCGGTGCCGTGGAGCCGGACTTCGGCTTCTGCCACCACCTCCTCCGCCATGTCGTCCTCCTTGCCCTCCATGGGAGCCGTTGTGATGACTGTGTGGTGGAGAAGGTGGAGCAGCTGGATAGTTTCTGGCTGATCGTCGGCCTCCGTCCGGAACGTCATTATTCCGATTCCGGGGAGGGTCTTGACTACGACGAGCCCCCTGCCGGCTTGTACCTGCATGGTTTCCGTCGTTCCTTCGTCCGTCGTTCCCACCATAGTGAGGCTCAGCCGGACGGTTCTCATGTCTAGGAGGCGGCATTCTCTGACGATCCTCCTCCCGACGTTTCTCTTTATCTTCTCCTCTTCGATCCTTAGATTCTCGTCAGGGAGGATTCGTCGGATTCAGGGTAGCGATGGCGTCTTTCTCGGGCGCTGGTGCGACATTGCCCCAACCGCGTGTGGTTTTGCGATGCTGTCGTGACGATCTGGTTCTCGAATAATTGTCTTCCCGTCGTTCGGGGCGATAATACTGCTCCGGAACATAATGGGGTCTTACGTCAGCCCATGCTGGATCTATGCGACATTGGTAAGCATCTGAGACCAGTTTTTGACTTTCGGACAGGGTGACCTTTTGCTGCTCCAGTCCCTTGTTGAGTAGCTTGATACCCAAACGGATCTCCTCCGGTTCTGGATTAGCCGATAGAATTTCTCGGTCTGCCACGGTATTTTTTACTGGTGTTGGGTATACCCAATCTCCGTTGCTATCTTTCCGTGGCTTCCCCATCTCATATCCAAAAAGGACGGCACGGACACGTGGGAATTGGTTGTAATCTATGTGACGCTTCCATGTCTTTTGATGCAGACGAGACATGTACTCCTTGTTCGACATGCGTTTCTTCTCCACCTCGATGTTTTTGGCTTCATCAAGGAGTTGTTGACGACGCGCTTCTAGGGCCTGGGCCCTTTCGTCCAGCTCATCTGCAGAAATTTCTGCGGCTGTAGGGATCGGTGTGGTTAGTGCGGCATCGATGAGTTTACGTGCACCTTCAGTGATCACGTGCCCATCCACCGATGCTTCTTTTTTCGGCTCGTCTAGGATTAATGCTCCATCCGAGTCTTCCTCGAATTCCTCGGCAATCACCTCCTCTGTCAGAGGGTCTTTTGCCGGCGTCTTGTTCTTCTTGTTATTCTTCTTTGCCTTCTTGGCAGCGCCGGTAGCAAAGACGGCTTTGGGTCCGTTTCCCGGAGTCAAGCTCTGATCGGTACTCTCGGACATCTGGACTTCGGGATTGTCTCCGACGTCCATGTCATCCTGCGCTTTGAGAGAGTGTTCCCCGGATCCTTCATCCATGGCTTCTCCTTCCTCTGCAGCTTTGGAGTTGTACTCCTCTTCATATTCTGCGGAGAACTTTCGGAAATCTGCCGACGTCATGGATTCATCCGAGGATGCGGGAACGTCGGTGTTTGTTCCAATTGCCTCCAGCACTGAGTCGGTGTTTTCTCCAGCATCAGCAGAGCCGGATCCGGATCCAACGTATCCGACAAAGTGCGATGCGTGCTTCCTGAGGTACCTGCGGCTTTCGCAATCAGCCTTATCGAAACTTTTAATGGTTTCGAGGATTGCATCTGCGCTAGCCCCTTGCAGTATCATACACCTTAGTGTGTACCTGAGGAAAGGCTTGTCTGTCCCGACATCATCAGAGTCGGAATCAGTGTCGTTGATGTGCTCCTCCTGGATTTCGACTTCCACGGGTGGGTCGATCTATGATTCGGCTTCTCCGGGGAGATCCACTCCAGATTCGACTTGGACCGTGAGGTCTTCTTCAGGCTCAGATTTCTCCACTATCTCCGCAACTGGTGCGGGCTAGGTGGGATTAGGGTTTTCTGAGATCCGAAACTCTGACGCCTCCGTGGACAAAGGGGACCCAAAAGATTCTTCTGCCTCTATCATCACCACTGGGGTGGGTTGGGCAGGTTCAGCGAAACCGATGTAGACATCGATCTCGCCGAAAGGCATGATTGTATAGGCAGTCACGGCCTCCTTTGTCGGAATCCAAGTCTCGTCGAGAACGATGAGAGGGATGTCACTGGCGTAGAGGATGCGATCGATGGCGATGGTCTTGCCGATGCCGATTCTTGCAGATTCCGCTCGAAACACAGATCCGTAGTTCACTTGCCCCACGGTGGGCGCCAACTGTCGTCGGATTGATGACAAGTACGCCATGAGGAGGTCCTCGAGGCGTGTGGAAGAGAGGGGGTGAGACGTACGGTATTCCGGGACGGTGAGCACACAAGTTTACCCAGGTTCGAATCCGCTGGCTTTGGACGGATCCTACTCCTGCTAGCAATCCAGTAATACGGCAGAGCCGGAATATGGGTTACAAGGGTTTCTCCTGTGCGAGTTGAGATTGTAGACTATTGAGGTTATAAGGTGTTGCCCTAAAGGCTCCCCTAGGACGGCTTATATAGATATCCGGCCTAGGGTTTACAGGAGAGATCAATCCGGCTACGACTAAGAGTTGGTTACAGAGTACATCTTGAACTACAAGTAACATTATGGGCCTAAGTCGGTAAGTCTTCTGGGCCCTCCCATAGCCGGATTGGACTCCGTCTTCTCTCTCTAACTGGGCCGCCCGTGAAGCAATGCTCTAACCCGAAGTGGGCCACCCTGGTCAGTGAGGAACTGTGAGGATACCCGGAAAGTATATCCCCAACAAAGATTACAGATATACACTACAAAGATCCAAATCACCTTGAAAACGGTACAGCGTCCGAGTACGGACAAGATGCAAATGGGGCTAAGAGCCCTGAAGAATAACCAATGGCATCCATAACCCTGCCCAGGCCAAGCCGGAAGGGTAACCCTGCTAACGACGTCGATCCCAAACCTGCTAAAACAAAAAGGGGGTGCCGACAAAGGGCAAAGGAAAAAGAGGAGCGTCAATACTGAGGCCAGTACATGGCGAGGCTAGAATTCGGCGGCTCTCGCCTACATAGGTAATGGTGGACTAAAGCGGCAGCGCAGCGGCACTAAACAACCTATAGAGACTCGGTATCATTGGCGGCTATTAGAGAAGGGTAAGAAAGACCTATTCGGATCCTACCTGATACTAACACCAAACATACCCATCCTGGTATTTTCCCCTCGAGACCAAACGAGGAAGTCGGACCAAGGAACTCACACAGTTGGCAGTTTTACTCATTCCATTGTAGTTGCAGCATTTACTAGTCAGATATATAGCGTGAGTCATCCTGATAGCATAAGTAGTGGGCAGTTTTAGTTAACATTCCGTTGTAGTTGGAACATTTACTAGTCAGATATAATTGTCCTGAGGAATCCCAAAACCCAGCAATTGTTGGCACTTTTATCACATTCCATTGGAGTTGCAATACTTACTAGGCAGATATAACAAGACACCAGGAACCCCAGCTCCACCAGTTGTTGGCAATTTTAATATCCATTCCGTTGTATTTGAATCTGATTACTAGTCACATATTAAGTCAAATTTATAGCACTACTTTAGTTATGCTTGTCTATGATCGATATACTGTGCTCCAAGTCATCCATAACCGTAGACACGGCTTTCAGAAAGATTCATCCTGCAGGGGTGTACAAATAGCAACACACACACGATCAACCTCGGAAAAACCAAATCAAAACCCAACGAGGCTTTCACGACAAAGCAATCACAGGATTCATAAAATATTTCAGGGGGCCACCCCACTAAGCTACCTGCAACGAAGTTGGCCGGCTCCGGAACGGACCCAGGGTTTGTGACGACGGCTGTAAACGACTGGGAACCCGAAAGTGTGACTGGGCTTGTCGATACCGCGAAAACGTGGCACGATCCAAAACAGTACAGGTGCTCCACGCACAATCTTAAATAAAGCAGTAAAGCATGGCATAAGTACAGGATAGTAATAAAGCCCCAAACTAGTTTGTGGCCCAAGAAATAGAAATGAATCAATCTCTGGCTCAGGGGGATCACATAGGGTCTCCCGGATGTGGATAGTGCGAATAGTCAAGGAACAGGTATCAAGTACTCGGGGCCTACGAGACACAACTGGACATAAAAACCAAATAGCATATATTGCCCACCGGTGCCTCTTTCATTAGTTATCCTAGCAATTTAATAGTTGTATTTAAAGTCATGATCATCTCCACCATTAAGCATCTCCACCATTAAGCATGTGCCAACCTTCCAATAACGGTGGAACAACAGCGACGCAAAGCAACACATGAGCAAGCAACTACGACTCGCAAGGCCGACTATTTATAAAACAACGGGCAATAGGATGTGTCCAAGGCAATATAGAGGCTGCATGGGATATATCTGGTACGGAACACTAAAGCATCACGACACAGATAGCAATACATCAACAGGAGGAAATAAAGACTATAAATGCAAAATAGGTAGAAGGGGGGAGATGCTCGCCTGGGAAACACTGCCGACAGATCATATTCGGAGAACTTGTCGGTACTCGCATCAACTCATCGGCCTAATCCGCGAAGAAGCAAACACTATAAGAAACACCGGATGCAATATTTAATACTACGGCAAAATATCCGGCATGATTATGATATGATGGATGACATGGCAAATATGTGATGCAACTAGGCAATATTAAGCGGAACCGGGGCCCCGACAATTCATTATTAGGTTTAAGTTGTTTATAAACCCCACAATTTAAATGTTGTATTAACAGGGCGAAACATGGCATCGGTTCGCTACACCAATTTAAATGGAGTCCGGAATAAGACTAGAATAGCCCGCATGTAGACTCCATATTTAATTATGAGGTGAATCGGCATAATGCCCCCAAACCACAGACAGGTATGCATGTATGAACAATTTATTATGCGACAGTTTTATATAGCATTTATAAAATAGGGGCTCAGGAAAAGGTTCACACATCTGGGTTCGGAAGATCTTGGGTTCCGGGGGTCCGGGGTCGGGTCTCAGGGTTCGACGGGGATCGGGTTCGGAATCCGGGAAGAAGGACTTGGTTTGGCGTCGAGGCGCATCGGATTCGCCCTGGTCGGTGTCGATCTTGTCATCCCGAAGATCTTGTCGGTCCGCGTATCGGGTCGGTCTTGGCATCCGGGGTGAAGTACTTGGCGTTCTGCGTTGGCGACCTTGGCGTCCAGGTTCTCGGGCATCGCATCCGGGAAGGAGTACTTGTCGCATGTGTGATCTTCGGGTCCGTGAAGTAGGCTTCGAGTATGGCGACGCATGTCGAAGATCTTGTCGGTGGCCTTGGAGTAGTACTCTGGGGCTGCTTCGGGTTCCTGGCGATGATCTTGTCGTCTGCGATGGAGAACTTGAGGTATCGTGGTTCCGTGTAGAAGTCCTTGGCGTTCTAGGGTCTCCAGAAGATCTTATTGGGATTCTCGGCTTTGAGATAGAGGGCGGACTTGGAGTCCGGGATGGAGGTCTTCAAGTACGGCGGCATCGCCTTAGGGTTCCTGTCGAAGTTCTTGAGGGTTCCAGTCTTTATGTCGATGACGGACATGGTCGGGTGTTAGAATCTGGCAACACACAGGTACATGAATATACACTTGCAGCCACCAACAAGGACTATAGGCATCACTTCAGGTTGGAGAAAAACATCTGCAGGTGTGGGAATCAAAGTAGTGCCCAACTCGCATATACATGGAAACACTAGGACGCACAACTAGGAGCCGTGCCACCTTGGAGGCGGTGCGAACTGGAAGGGGATGCCGTGCAGGGCCAGCACGGAGGTCGACGAACTGGGCGAGGCCGGGGTGGTCGGAGAGCGGGGCGCTTGAGACGAACACGGGCGGGGCCGTACTGGCCGAGGAGGATGACGCCGGTGGGAAGGCGAGGATAGAGGAGGACGGACAGCAGCGGGCGGTGGTGTAGGTGCAGGCGAGGGAAGGCGAGGATAGAGGAGGCGGTCGATGCAGAGCAGAGAGCGGGAGAGCGGCCACGGCGCGAGGCAGAGGCCGACCATGGCGGCGCCGGCGAGGCGAAGAGGTGGTCGGGGGGAAACGGAGGCCGGTGGCCGGTGATGCATAGGCCAGGACGGATGACGGCGAGGAGGAGGTGCAGGGCCGGCTCGACAGTGAGGAGCTCGGGGGTGCAGAGAGAGAGGCGCGACGGGGGCCTGAGGGGCGCGAGGGAGAAGGTGAGTAGGGCCACCAGAGGGAAAGAGAGGGATGGCCGGCGACGAGGTGGAGGAGGGCGCAGCTGGCGGCGGCTGGTAGGCGAGGAGAGAAGGGTCACGGCAGCGCGCCTGCGGGTGGGAGGAAGCGATGCGGGCGAGAGAGGTGGGCCTGGCGGTAGGGATCGATGCGGGGAAGGTGGAGGAGATGGCGGGGCTTGTGGTAGGTGGGGATGCGGGGCAGAGAGAAGGTGGGGATCGAGCGGGGGCACAGGGCGGGGTCGTGGCAAGGTGGGGCCGGGGGTTGGAGCGGGTCAGTCACGGGAGTGGGGTGGCGTGTTGGCGCGGGTTGCGGCTGGGATGGCGTGACGCGTACGCGGGGTAGGTAGTCGCGTCTCTGCGTTGTTGTGTCCGTTGCACTGCGTGCGGTGCACGGGAGTGGGACCAGCTGCGGGGTGGGTGGCTGGCTTAGGTGGAGTGGGGAGCGCGCCCAGGAGGGCCTGGTCGGTGGGTCAGGTGGCGGCTGGGCGGGAAAAGAGACAGAACGCGGGAGTTGGAGAGGGAGTAGGTAGGATTACGGTTAGCTGGTTGGTTAGGATAGGATTTTGGGTTTTGGTTAGGCTAGGATTTATTTGGAGGTGGCCGGCTGGGCTTTCGGGCCTGGCGGGCTGCCTCCTAAAGACAACTTGAAATTTTTATTTATTTAACAGGGTTTTGCAAACCGTTTTTAGACAAACCAAAATATTCCAGAGACCCGGGTTTTTAATTTGAAATTGAAGACGGGGTATTTTAGAAAACAGAAATAGGTTTTCGAAAATAGTTTTTAAACAAACCATGCATGATAATGACGATGCTCAAATGCAATGTGGCATGATGACATGAGCATGTGGTCATGATGATGCAATGCACAAAAACACAACGATTTTCGAGTAGTCGTTTTTGTGGGATGCCACAATCCTGACCCCCTCCTCCATATCCCCTCCCTTCCTGACCACTGCCTGCGTACGCCGGGCAAAGCCCGTGCGGTGTCGGTGGTGGTTGGCCCTGCTTTCCCCGGCGTGCAGAGACCTGAGTGAGGCGGTGCACTCCCTGGCGGCGGTGCCACTCGGCGGTGGAATGCCAGACCTGGCACAGCAGCGGGCAGTGCTACGGCGGCCTCGTATATCTAGAGGAAGCGGCAGGAGATGGAGTTCACAGCTGCAGCGACTCGCGATGGTAGTGGCCCGACCTTCCTCCCTATAGGTCTCGCACGAAGACGGTGACATGGCCCGGCAGTGGTGTATCCTCTAGAGTTGTCAGTGTAGAGATGACCGTAACACGCCCAGGACGTTCTAGGTGGTGTTGGCCATCGACAGTGGGGCTTGACCTCGGCCCAGACATAGGGCCCATTTGGGCCTGATTCAGGTTGGGCGGTCCCTGTTGTCCATGAGGTTTCAGGGGCTCCCGACCGGTCTTGGATCCGACCCCTTGGTCATGGTGTGGATGAGGTGCTGGATCCGGGCCTGATGGCCTAGATGGTCTAGATGGTCTCACCCCACCCACCGAGTTTGAGGGAACTACTGTCGTAGTGCTTGATACGTTGCTTGTGTGGGATCTTGTAGCAGATCAACGATGTGTGAGGATGGCGTAACCCGCTTGGGGCCTCGGTGTGTGCACCCTCGCCACTTTATCACTCCGGGTAAAAACCTTTGACCGCCTGGTATCGCAGATGGCGACACAATGTGTCTTGAGAGTTTCGGCGTGGCGATTCTGTATCCATCGGTCTTGCTCCAGTATCCCTGGTCGCAAGTCGTAGTTCTTCTTGTGTCTTTGTTTTATGTTTGATCTGCTATGGAAGAGGGTTTCCACGTCACCTTGTACCGGTTTGGTCGTTTATAGCTTTATTTATAAAGCGGGCGAAAGCATGTTTCGAGAAGGTACTAAGGCTATGTGTATGTATATATATACTTTATTTCAGAACTTTTGGAGATCTACTAGTAGAAATAATATTTTGGATTACTTTTTTTAACAAACGAGCTCATGTATGCTCCGGAGCTGCTAGTGCTAGAGGAGTTTCCAGTTATAGAAAACTGTTTCACGCACGTCGGTGTTCTTTGGGGGATCGTACACGTCTTCTCTTCTGGACCGAGTTGTTGAAGAACTCGTTTCCCTGCGTACAAAATATCAACTTTCACCAGCCCATCGCCTTATTACTTCGCCCAAAACCTGCGACCGAGCCCCGCGAAACGCCACACGCCAAAGCCGTGCAGCAGAACATGGCTGCGGCGGAGGCGCTCGACAGCACGGTCGTCGGAACGCGCTACGGCGGCCGTGGAAAGCGTGCACGCACGGAGCTCGCCGATGCCACCAACACGAACTGGTACTTCGCAATTTTTTGTTTCCACTCGATGTCTCGGTCCTTCATTCCATCACTACACTGCACTGCTGAAAATCAAACAAAATCAACTCCCCCTTCGTTTTTGTGTCTTCCAGGAGGGACTGGGCTAACCTCACGGCCGGGCCAGCCGACCTGATCATCGAGCGCGTCCTTCTTGGCGGCGATCCACCCCGTCCCCGCACGCGCACGACATCTTGGACCGCCGGTTCCACCCCCGCCAGTACATGTACTCGACCTTGTCCTTTCAGAATCGATTCTATTGCTTCACTTGGGATGGCATCATGGTGGTGGATTTCAGCAGCGCTGGCCAGCGGCCGCATCTAGTGGTGGCGGTCAAGCTGCAAACAGATTTCTTTTGGGCAGACCATTACTGGAACCTAGTGGACAATGGCGGCGAACTGGTTTTGGTGTGTGGTCGGAACTATGGCGCATACAACCCTTGGAAGTACGAGGTGTACCTGGTGGATCTGGGCGCGGGGAAGATGGTGCCCATGCACGGGCTGCGTGGTCGAGCCCTGTTCGTCTGCCACAGCGAGGTGGGTCGTGGCCGCGCCCTATCGGTGCACGCCGGTCTATCGCCATCCATCAATGCTGACACGATTTACGAGTGTCGTCGTGTAAGAGGGGAGGGGGGAGACCGCCAGCCAAGAATTGACGCCTACAATTTGTTGCAGGAGGACTGGATCAAACTTGACTTCTGCGCCTGCCGGGGCAGCATTGTAGACTATTTATCGCGTTACGTCTGCTGTTCAGAAGATAATAATTTGGTGCCTGCGCGGTCACGTGGAAGTGTGAGGCCTGCTAATGAGTCACTTGCTGGTCCACGGAAGAGGAAAAGGAAGCGGAAAGCCAACCCAAAGGTTACTGGGGACGATTGGGTCAACTAGTACAAGATCAACACACACAAGTAGATACTAGAACACACAGGTGCGTTTCAAATATTGTGACGCATTGACTAAATTGCGTAGGTTAGCCGATATACTAGCAGATTCAAATGTATTGTTATCATGGCAACGTCGGTTCGGAAAAAAAATACACGCCTAGCCCTTTCCATCAGTTCGGACATTTGGTTTAGATGGCTAGTGCATCAATTCAATAACCACCACATATGTAATTATTTAATGTGTTTGTACTTTTATTTGGTTTATTTATCAACTCTAAATCCTTCATTAACATTGCCTTGTTACATCCCCTTCCCATATCTCCTCGGCGGCACACTTCTGTTCAAATCTCCAAAAGAATAAGCACAAAGGAAAATTTTGGGTAGCTATTTTTAACAATCTTATTCCATTTTTCCAATTATATGTTTGGTGGAAAATCTAACCAATATGTTGCATGTTGTGAAAAACGTCTATCACATGTGCAAATAGCTATGAAGTAAAGAGTATTACACCACCAACCCCTACTGTGTGCACAATGCTTTCCACACATTATATAACATATCAACCTTCACTGAAATGCATATGATTATCTTCTCACATGCACAACTTTGCCTACAACAGGATAGCTCCGCCGCTCCTCTCCATTTCAATGTATTGATTGTGGTAGCTTATTGCATCAAATAGATGGTAGCCACACAAAAAGACCAAATAGACGGTACAGGTAGCGCTACTGTATTCCATCAAATAGATTTTAGTCACATCAACGGATGGCAAAGATGACAAGGGAGGAATGAGAAAGATACAAGAACAATCCGGAATAGGAGATGTTGGGAATATTTGCACAATGGGGCATAGTTGTTGAACCTGCAGTGGGCTGAAATGTAGGAGCTTACTGTCTTTTCATAGGTTATTTATTAGTAGTGGTAATCTGGCTAGCGTTTTCTCTCTCTGCATGTATGCTCGGTGCACTTACATTACATGCCATAATTTCTTTTCTTTGTTGAGGGAGGCACAATGATAGGAACATTCCTTAGTTCCAGTTGGATGGTGTTGCAATGGACCTAGTGGAACGATAGTGTCAAATCGCACTACAAGATATATAAGACTTCTTCCCATATTTTTCAAGTTTTTCGTAAAAACAATTATCGAAGCTTTGAAAGTCCAAATATGGACCAATAATATTGTCAAGTCCCACAACGAGATATATAAGAATTCTTCACAAAGTTTCCAAGTTTTTTGTAAAAGATTTTTTATCAAAGTTTTGGAAGTCCAAATATAGACCAATGTTTTGTGTTCCATTTTTTTTTTTTTTTGAAACATAGTTTTGTGTTCCATTTTGGTTCAGAAGTGAGACAGCTGATTTTGTGCCTTAGGCGCCAAAATTTGTACCTTCTGTTTGGAGGCGAAAAAGTGATGAGAACGAGGGGACAATGATAAAGTAAAGGGTGATGATGTTAAACCACCACGGAGTTTCATCTCAGACCAAGGACAAGGACGTGCACATACAGGGGCGGAGCTTCAGCCCGGGCTCGGCTTCGTGCGGCGAGCGTGCAAGCATCGCGTCATCAACATATAATCGTGAGAAGCAGCGTGATTGCCCGGGCAACAACACCAAGCGATACAGGCCCTCTCTTATTTAATTGCCCAGCCCAATGAAATAACGAGTGAGAAAGTAAGTCCACAGGAAGCTGGCCTATCCACGTCCGAACAAAAGTCATGAGTCGGGATTAAAAAAAGTCATGAGTCAAGGGAATCAGGGCATCTCCGCTCGGTCATTCTATACGTCGTCCCGCTTTGCCCCTTTTTGCCCGTAATAATTTAACAAGTTTTAAATCATAATTTCAAACTAATAAATAAATTAGGCGGCTCCTTTAAGCACCCTCAAATGCTTCATCAGATCATCTTGTAGTTGGTGATGTGTATTTGTGTCTCGAACTTCTTGACTCCTGACGAGAAAAGAAGCAAAATCAATTTGCCCTAGTGATCAACATTTGCAAGAGGACCACGTCGATAATATGGTTCCGTGTCAAACACTAGATTATCCCGCTCGCCTCTCAATGATCATGTTGAAGGGTATGTGTCATGCATTCTAATGTTGTGACGTTAATAAAGACAATATGCATCAGCCGACGCAGAGGCCAGGGCATACCACTTTTCGAGAAAATTCTAATGTCGTGATTTTCACTATTTAACTTAGCTTATGGTCTGCCCAGACTCATATTTTTTCCTGGCTCCGCCACTGATTAGAACTATTCGAAAAGTTGGGAGCCAACTATCGAGAGGGGCATGTTTGAATGAATGTCAGCCAAACCAAAATTTTCCATAACTTGCCCCCATTATAGAGTCGGCTAAGTCCCGTCTGTCAGGATAATACGTTATACTAGTGAGAACGTGTCTAAGTTCCCCTACATCTGTTGGAGTGGCTATTTCCTTTCTATATTTTCCAAACCCTAGCCCTCTTTCTCCGGCGACGATGGTGGCAGTGGCTTTGGTGTTCTTCTTTCTCGCACTCTACGCGGCACCCAACGTATCTAGCAAAGTGAATGTGGGAGCTAACCTAGTTAGGTCGGTGCCTAATTCGGCTTCCCGTACGGAGATCTTATGATATGTACGACACTACCCATTTATCTTGAGAAGAATAGATCCACCTTTGACATGAACTCACGGCATTCGGGTAGTAGTAGATTATTGCACCAAACAGGTGATTGTCATATAGACAGAAAAAAGAGGGGTTTAGAGAAGAACATACAATATATAAAAACACATCTAATCATGAGATATTAGGGGGGAGTGGTGAAAGGAACGTTGTGGGAAACATAGCAGGGGCTTAACTTCATCTCGATGAGAGCGCGATATTGGAGCATCCATTTGTTTAACTCGTTGGTGATTTGTGTTTATCTTGCTAGACTTTTCAGTAGCCGCATTTTAACCATATGGAGCCAGATTATAGAATTACTATGTTAGCTTGAAATTCAAAACTGATGCTACTGGCCTTTTTTTATGTTTTTACTCGGATTAGTTTCTATTTCAACAAATATCAAGTAAAATATTATTTTTTTGTAATACCCTGTTTGAATAATACACATCATAAAACATGTGGCAAAGTCCTAGAACGTCGCCATCAAATAGAAACAATGCTTAATTCTAGCCAGATGTTGTGTGGAAATGTCTTTTTGACGGGCACGCTAAATATCGTGCACTGTTTCAACTTGTTTTGGTGAGTTTCAATCCATCTAGATTTTGCCAAATATAATGAAACTTGATGATATGTCACAGCACAGATCTAAAAGCATGAGATTAACGGGAGAGACAAGCACGGGATCTAGCATGCACGCTATATTCGCCGCTCTGAGATGTTGTGGGATCATTGGTTCACAAATCTGTTCCACCAAAATTCCCATTTTTTTCCTACGGACAAATGTTTGCCACATGGGTAAAAATCACATAGTGGTACACCAAGTAAAATACACGAATATGAGTGATATATGCATGTTTATTTTCTTCATTCTTTTAATTGTTTATTTTAATGTTCTTAGTTGTGTGCATTTGCCTTTTGTAACTTTAACTCTTGTTCAATTATTACCACCACATATGTAATTATCTAATGTGTTTGTATTTTTGTTTGGTTTATTTATCAGCTCTAAATCCTTCATTAACATTGCCTCGTTACCTTTTTAACATTATTGTTCCACTTTTTCAATTATTTTTTTGGTGGAAAATCTAACCGATATGTTGCATGTTGTGAAAAACATGTATCACACGTGCAAATAGCTATGAAGTAAAGAGTATTCCACTACCAACCCCTATTTATCGCACAATGCTTTCCACACATTATATGTCATATCAACCTTCATTCAAATGCATCCGATTATCTTCTCATATGCACAACTTCACCTACAACAGAATAGCTCCTTCGCTCCTCTCCATTTCAATGTATTGATTGTGGTAGCTTATTGCATCAAATAGATGGTAGCCACACAAAAAGACCAAAGAGAGGGTATAGGTAGCGCTACTGTATTGCATAAAATAGGTTTTAGTCACATCAACGGATGACAAACAGGACGAGGGAGGAATGATAAAGATACAAGAACAATCCGGAATAGGAGGCGTTGGGAACATTTGCACAATGGGCATAATTGTTGAACCTACAACAGGTTGAAATGTAGGAGCTTCCTCTCTTTTCATATGTTTTTTATTAGTAGTGGTAATATGGCTAGCGTTTTCTATCTCTACATGAATGCTCGGTGTAGTTATATTACATGCCATAATTTCTTTTCTTGGTTGAGGGAGTCTGAATCGCAGTTGTTAGTGGTCACTAGCAAAATGATAGGAACTATCCTTAGCTCCAGTTGGATGGTGTCATGGCGCACCTAGTGGCGCGATAGTGTCAAATCGCACTACGAGATATATAAGGCTTCTTCCCATATTTTTCACATTTTTTGTAAATAAATTTATCAATGTTCTGGAAGTACAAATATGGACCAATGTTTGTTTTCCGTTTCGTTTCAGAAGAGAGATAACTGATTTTGTGTTGGAGCCAGACTTTGTAACTTTTGTTTGGAGACAAAAAGTGATGAGAACGATAATGAGGACAAGGATAAAGAAAAGGGTCATGATGTTGATCAACCACCGAGTAGTGGAGTTTCATCTCACGCCATGAACAAGTAGATTCACCATGATATTGAAGAAAGACAGAGGGAATATCATCTCCAAATTGCATAGAGTATCCACCACATTTGTCTGTAGCTCATCCAACATACTAGGATCAATCACCTTCTGAAAAATTATGTTAACAATTCACACAACTTCATTAGCGTGTCTTGAACATGTGGTGTTAAGATATTCCTCATCGTGACAAAGAGCGTCTTTGTCATCGAAACATGGCAATCATGATACTTCATGCATGTAACTTTGTTTTCTGTTTTTGAAACAATCATTTGCATGTTAGTGACGTAGCCCGTTGGAAAAAAACATACCATATAGAGAATCATCACACATTCTTTTTCCTTCTTTTTTGTTGCAGACATAACTCATGGGGGTTGGCTTTCCTTGAGAATCAACCTCAGGTGTTTTTTCCCTATGAGTTTCATAGCTTCAAGTCGTGCGTTTGCACTATCTTTTGTTTTGTCCTTCATGTTCAACAATATCCTTGCTATGCTTTTGAACACATTCTTCTCAACATGCATCATATCAATGGAATGATGAATGTCAAGATGCTCCCCGTAAGATAAGTCCCAAAGTATCGATCTCCTCTTTTAGACTGTTATTTTTAGAGGTTGGTCATATTCTATAACTATTTTTTCTTTCTCTTTTCCTTTGCCTTTGAATCTTCCTTTGCCCGTGCATTTGAATCCTTTTCCATGCACAACTTTTAAGTTTTTAACCTGGGGATAGATATTCCTGCCTTTTAAAATTGGAGGAGTCAAATCTTTCTCAAGAGTGTTATCAAACTTTTTATTCATGTTTCGATATTGACAACACTTTGGCAAAAACCTCTGATTCCTCATGTACACCATTTTCTTATACTCATGTGAATACAAACTTGTCGTATTTTTGCATGCATTGGTCCCTTATAGCCTGGCAAGAGGAGTTTCCACATAGGCCGGATAATCATTGATGGTTATGAACAACATGTATCTCAGGGTCAATTTTTTTACCGTGAAAATCGTAGGGAAAAACCCCTACGGCGTGGTTTTTATTTTTATATTAATGGTACAATAAAATACAGGAGGAAAATCCCTAGGGATTACATCAGGGGAAGAAATGAACTAAAAGTAACAAGACAAACAACATCATGAAAATTTGTCTAGGATCCAAACCAACAGGGGATGCACATTAGGTGTCCTGACTCTGTATTGATGAAGCAGAAGGTCTCTATGGCACCTCACTCGCCACCTGACTAAGGAAATAGGCTGCCCTTGAAAGATGACATCATTATGTTGTTTCCAAATACTAGTAAGCTTGCACGTGCACGCACGACATCTGCTATCTATCAATATATTTAAGATATACGAAGGACAAAAATACAGTATAGTTTACAAAATACGTACTGGACTGAAATATAATTTAACCTAGATGATAAATCCCCATCTTTATTTTAGACAAGGCAAATGAAATGCCCATAACTTCTAAACACAAACAATCTAGCGAAGCTGGACTTATATAACAGTTATTGAATGAGTCACCATACATGAGAATTAACGCCCTTATCCCAGTGCCTTGATGTTTAAAATTATGTATTGCTCTCTAGTGTGAGTGCCTTGATCGGTCAAAGCTTGTTGGACCTTGAAAGAATGTACCAAAGATACAAAACAAAACGCACCTGAGCACATACGAAACCCCGAGAAAGAAGAAACTCAAGAAAAAACATGAAAAAGACAAGAAGAGAGAATCATGGAAAAGCTTTCACAACATGCCAATATGCATGATTTTTGTTTCTAATGAAGAAAGCATGCCAGTAATACTTCTTGTGCGCATACATGTGCAACAAAAGTAGATCGTCCAACATAGCTAAACCCAAAAGAAAAGGAAAACGCCCTGCTAGGATCCACCAGTTCTCTTTAGGAACAAATAGTCGATTTTTGTCCTGTAAGCAACTGAGCAGACCATTGCACCATTGCAATCGATCTCCGAGAATAATTTCTGGAGGTTCCTAATCAACTACCAGCCACAACCCCTTCCACCCCCTTCCGGAACTGTTGGGTAGGCTTGTGAGTTGTGTCCCCATTATCTGCTATCGCTTCCACCATGTAACATATAGAAATTCTGGTATTTCTTTAAAAAAAGTAGAGTGTGTAGTTTGCGCAAGAGCAAACAATTGAGAATCAAAGAGCCATATAAGTGTATTTTAAGGAAAATACTTACCTTAGATATAAGCGCAAACAATTCAAAATAGTATTTATATAATGGACACAATTATTATAAGGCAAATAGTTACCTTGGATATAAGTGGTGGCTTTCTGGTAATTATAAATTGTCTCTCCCTGGATTTTCAGTATTGAAGCTTCACGCAAATAATTAGTTAAGCCTCATTGTCTTACGGATACAATTCCCTGGATTTATCTACTTTGGCAAAGCACCAAAATGACTACAATAGGATGCATTGCCAACCTCCCAAGCACACATGTGCTGTGTGATTTACTGAGTAGAAAATCATACAAGATGGTTGTAACTAAAAAAATTGAACACTTGACATGACATTCTGCGGATGATGCTCTGAGAAAATTCCAATAATCAAAGGAAATCATCACATGCTATGTTGCCAGATAAACGTCAGTCCTCTGCAATATTGAATTGCCCCACAAAGAATGACCTTTGCTACCAACAGATGGTAAGAAAATATTTGAACGACTTGACATGGCATCTGCAGATGATGCTCTGAGAAAATTCCAATAACCAAAGGAAATCGTCACATGCTATGTTGCCAGATAAATGTCCTTCCTCTGCAATATCGAATTGCCCTACAAAGAAAGATCACTTGTACCATCTTACTCTAAGAAAATATTTGAACAACTAACTCACAGTATGTCAGGATCATCATCTCTACTACTATTAAAAGGGCAAACTGCACGTGTAAACCAGAGGCACCGACATTGTAAAATACATTTGCCACCAGGTCTGAAATCTGCTATGTTTAACAAACATGAAAAGCTATACAATAAAGCATAGAGTAACTTATATGAGCCTGGTTGAAAGATTCATACTGCATAGACCCATGAAATTGGATTTACCTTGTCGTCAAGATCACTTGTATGAGCCTGGTGAAGAAAAAAGAAAACCAACATGATGAGGCAAAGATTCAATGGACGCTTGGAGCCTTTCTCTGTCTAATTGCTTCTTCTTATGTAAACCTAAAACTAAAAGGAGGAGATCGGTCAACCAATTTTTATGAAATGGTTTCTTTACTCACTTAACTCGATATTGTGTTGCGTATGCAGAGATAGGTAGCTAGTTCAATATGGGTTATCAAGGGAAACATCTTAACTCATTCTCAGAATTTTTTTAGTTGGCTTTATCCAGAAAATTTTACTACTACAGATGTTGTAGAAACATGAATGCTCACAAGAAGAAAAATTGACAATGAAATTGTTTCACATTGAAGATGGCATAACCTTTGCGTAGGATCAGTACAATGCTTCGGCTATATTGCCTTTTTCTTATGTTTGCTATGACGCAAAAAGTACATATACATATACATTTGCTCCATCAGTTTAAAAATCGTAGCTAAAGAAAATGTTGAATTACTTTTAGGCAAGGAAGACATTTCGATCGTGAAACCACATCAAATTAGTACATAACAAAAAATGCTGAAACAGAGAGGTTCATCCATACCTTTCGGGAGTCACGAATGTTGTTGCATCGTCTTCCACCTTTAGTGAGTCGTGTTCTCATCATCGATTCAGATTTCGACGTACGCGGCCTAAGGCTCAAGCCATCATAAGAGATGTTGGCGAGGCTCCAGCGCCGCTGGTCGATGCGATGCACAAAGCGATGGAGGGGCCGGAACCTCTGCCTCGACGGCGGTGGCTGGTGCATTGACCAGACGTATCCTTGTCAATGGCTCCAGGATCAGCGGCGGAGATCGGTCGGAGGGGTTGCGATTGAAGAGGGCGCGTGTCCGGCGTGGATGGGGCACCAGACCGGGACGCAGAGCGGAGGCCTTGGCGGCGCGTGGCCGACATGGATGGGGAAGCCGCAGACGGAGGTCGTGGCGGCCCGTGGTCGGCATGGATGAAGCAGCCTCATGAGAGTCATGACTCGTGAGGAGGCTGTGGCGACGGGGCCGATGGAAGGGATGAAGCAGAGGAATACGTCTTCCGGAACACGTATTGGCGGAAGAAATATTTGACGGAGTGCACGGTGCGGTAGACGTTATTGCTAAAATAATTGCACGCCCCCCTGGACCATTAGGTTAATCAGATGGATAGATCTATGTGACGTGAAAAATCCAATGTCCCAATTGTTCTGTGTATACTTGACAGGGAAAAGGTTTTCTCGTTTAATAGTAGTAGAGATTCCACGCAACACAAACTGTCATCTCCGTGAAGCAAGGTTCAACAAATTCCGAACGCGCAGTAGCTATGCAATCTGAAATCGACAGGGTACCATCCCACTAAACGCCAACGTTCTCCCAACAGTCAGCAGCGAAAGCGCACTGGAAGAAAAGATGATCACGAGTCTCCCAGACTTGATCATTGCACAGGACACAAAAGGCCCACCATCCACATTCCAATTTTTCCTGTACATCAGGTCTCTAGTGTTGAGACGGTCTAGCATAAGCAAGCAAGCAAACCCTTTGAGTTTCGGGGTATTTCGATTTCCAAATTGATTTTATTGTAGCATCCTCCTGAAAAGTACCAAACATGAAGTTATAGAACTTTGCTGAAGTGTAGCTGTGACCCCCAGGCAAACATTCGAGCATCACAAACTCCCTGGTGCACCACTGTTTTGGCAGAAAGCTCAGTCATCTGGGCACGATCATCGTATGCTTGATCAGAGAGAGGAAGCAAACAAAGCAAAGGGATAAGGAGCTGACACCATTTTTGCAAATGAAATATCAGAGTCAAGAGCGAATGAATGAAGCCTCGGGAATCTATCACACATTAGGGTGTTGTCTTGCTAGAAATCATTCCAAAAAGAACCGATTATCAACCAACTTATCAATCACAGAGATACTGGTGCTCCACTTTTTCAAGGCCTTACAAAGTAATTTAAATTTGTATGACAAGCACTTGGCACTGTCGCCGGGACAATTTATTTCCCAAATTATCTGTACCACATCAAAGAAGCCTAGCATTTTGACCCAATAATTCTCAAACCAAAAAAAATTTAGCTTTTGGGATGGACGTGCCAATAGAGATCACACAAGGAACATGATCCGAGATGGGCCGAGCCAAGGGTTTTACCAGAGTGTTGGGTATTTCAGCGTCCATGCTGAGGAAGTGAAAAACCAGTCGATTTGCTCAAGGAGTGGCTGTGCTTGCATAATACTCCACGTGTATGCTCGGCCTTTGATGGGTAGTTCAATTAGTCCCAGGTAGCTTATGACTTCATTAAAGGTTGCCATATCATTCACATTGGCTCCAGCTCTGTTACGATTATCAGAAAATGATAAAAGTTGAAGTCTCCAACAAGTAACAGAGGGAGTCATCAGCAATATCAAGATGGAAGAGCCCGGCAATGAAGTTCTCACGTTCAATCCCCTTATAGTGGTCATCCCCTCACAGGGGTCGTACATATTAACTAGAATGAAAAGCAGAGACTGTGGAATGAAATTGAATTACCAATTTACCATGCCAAAACTCTCCTGCAGCAGGACCTGGCCCGTAAAAACATTGCTCGCCCAAAGGACAACTAGTCCACTAGATGCCCCATCAGACGGGGCATAAGCATACTTATCAATGCGGGCAGCAAGGTTTTTGATGAAACTTAAGTCAAAGCTTTCTATTTTCGTCTCCTACAAACACACAATTGAAGCCAGACTCTCCTCAATTTTGTTATAGACCAAAGGCCATTTTGTCAGCACCATTCACACTACAAATATTCTAGTTCGAAATACTACGAACTCGATTAACAAACTGATAGACAGACAAAGCTCTACTAACTAACTTACTGACACGAGGATAATGACAAAGTTTGAACACAGACTCAAACACACTTAGGAATGAATATTCAGATAGATAACTAGTTGAGGGGCAGAGGCACTCAATCGTCGCGCTCCTTCCGTAGGCGCTCTTCAGTAAGCTCCTCTCGATCAACTCCGCACTCCTCAACCCCCAGATGTTGCATCTCAACGATTTGCAGAGTGGCCGCTAGCGTTGCTCGAGGCACCCAAGATGCTCTACGACGAGCAGGGAGATTAGGTGATTCACACAGATAACCATCATTATTATTCCGATCGAGTACAATGAAGAACTTCAAAGGACTAAAGGAGGCCTTAGGTGCAGCAACCTTGCTTGCACGGCCACGAGGACGAGCCACAGGAGTGCCAGACGAAGAGGAACTGGGGCAGTTGCAGTTGAACTGGGAGCATGAGCAAAAGCTTCCGTCTCCAAACCTCCCAGTTCATTGCGAGTTGGAGAAGATAGGCCAGCAATTTCAGCCAGAACAGACGTGTCAGCTGCAGATGATTCCACTATAGCTGCAGCATTTACAGGGTCAGAGAATTCCCATCGAAGACAGAGTTTTGGAGTTTCAGTGACAAGCTGGTTGAGAAGGAAGCTTCAGTAGATATTACATCAGACAGGGTCAAAGAAGCTTGATGCTCAGTCTCAACAGAAAAGCCAAGCTTCTCAAGATCGTCGATCCCTTCAAGAAGAGCTACAGGCGCCATGTCAGCAGCAGATCCATCTCGCTGTGCACTTGGCGCCATCATCGGCAGGTTGTCACAAACCAGTATACCTTGATCATTCAGATACAGTTTTTCGAAAGCATCCGACCACGAGTTCTTAGTAGGGAAGATAAACTTTAATAGTGCAGTTCCTTCAGCGTGGTCCAGAAGACCAGAACAGATGCAAACAGATTATCACGAAACTGACAGCTAAAATCTGGGAACAACATTTTGTCAGAGACATATGCAAATTCGGAGCAGTCCAAACTGCTAGTCGAAGCTTTCTCAAACAGACAAAAGACAATCTTGTAAATAGCATCATTAAAGAAATAGATCATGGACTGAAACCTCTGTGCGTCAGAAGAAGTAATCACATCCACAACAATAGTCACGCTAGCCATAGACTTCACAATACTCCTTAGATACGTATGATCACATGCTTCAGTAAGCCAAGGTACTTACTAGATCAGTTGGTCTTAGATTATGATGTCAGTTTGGTTTTAGAACATGATTATAGTACTTTAATTTGTACAAACTTGAGGAGATAGTTAATTCTCTTAGTGCAAGAGTTGAATTTCTTGTGAATGTGACGTTCCTAGAGTTCAGTTGTGTGGAAGAGTAGAACATGCTAGCCTTTCAAAGGATAGAATGTTCTAACACAATTTGGTTTATGTTATCACCTGTATGGCCGTATCAAGGCACCACAATTCATATTATTCAGAATTTACAAGATATGTCTACTATCCAAAATTTTCTTCGTATTTCTATCACTCATCCCTCAAGATGGGCGGGCATGGCAACGCGCAATTCATTGTCTAGTAAAGTGAAGGCTATACCACCAACCTATATCTATGTGCACACACTTTTGCTTCGGTGTCCCCCCGTTCCCAAAACTTTGAAGGGTAAGATGGTCTTTTATCATTAATTGTTGATTATTAGTTGCTAAACTAAATTAGATTACGTTGGTACGCAAAGCCCATACACAGTATTTACGTGTACCAACTAAAACTGTCTGCCCCAAAAATACTCACCGTCCTTTTGACGGGTTAACTAGCACAATGGTGGATGCCGTCACACAAACTGATTTAGTGAACGTTGTAAAAACCGAGGCGCGTGAAGCGGGCAAGCAGTGGTCCTCGTCACGAATCATTTTGGTTGCCGTTATAGTGTGCGTGGTCGCTGAACTGCATGTGCCAGTAAGCGTGGCCATGTCCACTCCGGCAAGACGTGCACGTGTCCGGTAATACAATATACTAGACTAGCAAGGTGATGATTTTGGATGGACTTTGATGATCACCTCTACCAATTTCAAATCGTGTCTATACGTGTATGGTTTAGTAATTAATAATCAGTAATTAATAGTAAAGACCATCTTACCCCTTCAAAGTATGGGGAGGGAGGGACACTGAAGCAAACCTCATGTGCACAATGCTTGCCCCACATATATCCCGCACGAATTTGCACTCAAGTAAGCAAGTCTCTTTTCTCTTATACACCAGTTCTTCTGCAGCGAAATAGCCTCCGTCCCTCTCCATTTCAATTCAGTGGTAGCGATAGTTTCTTGCATCAAACGATGTTAGCCACACAAATAGATCAAAGAGAGGGTGTTGGCAGCACAATCATATTGCAACATATAGATGGTAGTGACCTCAATGGAATTAAAAGAGGCAGGACAAGAATAGATAGATGTGAGAACACATGAATATGAGGCATGAAGATCTAGCATTTGGGGAACCACAACCCTGGATCACCTAGGATGATACTGATCTAGAGAAACATGTGGGAGCTTAGTTTCTTTTTGAATGGCCATTTATTAGTCGTTTATCTAGCCGGCATTTTCGCTAGCATCGCCTCAGATGGATCCATCTACCTATTGTAATTACTTTCGTTGACTAGGAGGGGCGAAATAAAGACTATCACTAACCATCAAATAGTAAGCATACTCAATTCTAGTTGGATGGTGACCTTGAAAAGAACATCCCAACACAGCTATTGTCATGATCATGTCGAATCAAGCAACAACAAGACACGTATGGCCTAGTTTGACAACTAGGTTCAACTATTTGACCGAGATTTGTCTAAAAGAGTATCTTTACTTTTTTTTTTGAAACAGAGTATCTTTTACTTTGTCTTTTTGATGGTTTGAATATCAACCGAGGTTTGTGGGATCATTAGTTTACGATGGAGTTGACATAAAATTCGTACTCATAAAATGTTTACCATTAATTTTCCGTGGAGTTGCCCTAATATTCTTACTCAGAAAATATTTACTCTAACCATGCCTTGAATCATTAGTTTACCATTGGTACTAAAAGTTTTCACTGAAAAACATTTACGTTATGGGCCACATGGGAGAGGCTTAACTTATGCATCTTGATGGAAAAGGATATTCAAGCTTCTTTCTTTTGACCGGTTTCCCATTTGTGTGCATCTTACTAGTTCTTGTAGCAGTCTCATATCATGTAGCTGGACTATAAAATTACTATGCTAGCTTGAAGTCCAAAATTGTGGCTATTCCTTTTTGTTCTCCTATTTTTCGGTATTATTTTTTGATACAGATTATTTTTATTTAAATGTATATCCATGTACTATATTTATTATTACCATTTTGTTGTACCATGTTCGAAGAATGCACAATCAAACATTGGGAATAATCAATAGTCCAGTCACTATGACACCAGTCTGATAGAACTTGTGTTTAGTTTTAATCGGATGTTATGGGATCACTGGTTCACCACATAGTTACCCAAAATTCTTTTAAAAAATTCTTGTAAAAAAATGATTACCGCGGGGTAAAAATCGGACACTAATACAATAAATACCTAGTATGGATAGTATATGCATGTTTATTCTCCATTTATAATTGTTAATGTGTATGTTTTTACTTGAATGCATTGCATTTATAAGTTAAACTAGCATTATTAGCACAACCATTATGATATAATTATCTTTTGTTACCCATTTTGATATGGTTTTTATATCAGAACAAATTCTTCAAACATCGCCCCATTCCCTTCTCTTCCCATGTATCCTCAATGCACGCGGTGCCAATCTTGACAAATAAATAATAAGCACTAAGGATGGGATAGCTATTTGCACCAACCGTGTTCCATTGATTCGATCATTTGCGTACTGGCCAATTAAACCAATATATTTTGCATGTTGTCAAAAACAAGTAATGTGCAAGATATCTATAAAGTAAAGAGTATTGCACCACCAACCCCTTTTTGTGTGCACAATGCTCTCTCACGTGTATTTATAAAACACCAACCTTCACTCGGGTGAATATGGTTCTCTTCTCATACACACCTCTCCATTTCAATGTGTTGGTAGCAGTAGCTTATTTACATCAAACATATGGTAGCCATGCAAACATACCAAAGAGGGGGTGTAGTTAGCATTGTGGTTTTGCCTCAAATAGGTGGCAGTCTCATCTACGGGTCAGCGAGAACAAACAGGAATATGAGACGTCGGGAACAACTGCAGAACCGCGAGCATTGTTGTTCCTGCGAGGGGCCAAAATCTTGGAGTTTCCTTTCGTCTGATTGGTTATTTATCACTAGCGTTAGTTTAGCTAGAGTTTTCTCTAACTACGTCTCGGCGCTGTGCAATTACATCGCATGCCAAAGTAGCTTTTCAATGTCGAGGGAGGTGAAATCACAGCAGTGGAACATCACTAGCCAAATGATATGAACCGTCCTTGGTTCTAGTTGGATGTTGTCGCGTCGCACCTAGTGGCACCATGTGCCTGAATCCAGCTATGGGATCGGTATAAGACTTGTACCGATATTTTTCACGATTTTTGTGAACTAATAAAATTTACCGGATTTTCGAGAGTCAATAAATACTCTGTCAGTTCCATATTACTTTGCATATTAGAGTTAAGTCAATCGTTTTAATGTTTGACCAACTACATAGGAATTATTAATATATAAAATATTCAAATATAGATAATATGCAATATTATTGCATTAGGTTATTGACTTCTTGTTAATATATAAAATATTCAAATATATATAATATGCAATATTATTGCATTAGTTTCTAATAATAATTCTTTAATTTAATAGATATCAATATGTTTTACTATGTGATTGTTCAAAATTTTACAAAATTTGACTTCCACCTAATCTTATACGGGGAGTAATATGATAGGAGGAGGTGTGAACCAGTGTTTGCGTTCATTTTTTTTACTTAAAACTTGCTTGAGAAAAAGCGTTTACCGCGCGGAGAAAATGTCATACCCAGTCAGTCAGTCAGTCGTCTTCGTCTCCCCAGGAAAAGCCAGAGCGAGCACGAGCAGCTCGGGAAGCAGCAGCGGCAACTCAGCAACATCTTGCCCCCTCCTCCCCCACTCATTAATGGCGGCCACTGCTGCTTGGTGGGCGGCGGACCCATCTCCCCCATCAATGCCGCCACCCACCTCCCCAATCCACTTAACGCGAGCCAAGGCCCCCGGGCCGCTCCGTCCGATCCACCACGGCACCGCACACGCCCCACCTCCACCTCATCAGTTATCCATCCCGCCACCTCACCGCGCGCCGGCTGCCCCGGCCAGCTCCGCCCCCGGGGTCCTCGAGCTGGAGGTGGGTGGAGGCGTAAAGGCGGCCGGCTGGCTTCGTCCTGCTTACTTATTCTCGCGCCGGGGACAAGGTGCTTGGATCGCGTTCGATTTTGCGTTCCATGTTCCGTGAGTGTGTAGGTGGTGGTGGATGACCAGCTCGCGAAATTCCTTCGGAGGATTTTTGTGTTAGGCTCGTGGTTGGTGAGCGACTTCGCGCGTGTTGGGTGGTGAGAGCATCGGACCCTGGGCTCGCGCTTAAGGTGTTCGGCTGATTGCCGACGAGAGCACACACCCTTTTGGCCCTCTGGATTGGTTCACAGAAGTCATGGTCGGGAGCGTTCACGTCAATGGATCTGTGAACGGTGGCAACGGCACCGAGGAGCGGCTGGATGAGCTGCGCCGGCTGCTCGGCAAGTCCGAGGGCGACCTGCTGAAGATCGTCAGCATCGGTGCCGGCGCCTGGGGCAGCGTCTTCGCTGCTCTCCTGCAGGACGCCTATGGCCATTTCAGGGAGAAGGTGCAGATACGGGTGTGGCGCCGGCCAGGGCGGGCGGTGGACCGTTGCACGGCTGAGCATCTGTTCGACGTGATCAACTCCAGGGAGGACGTGCTGAGGCGCCTGATCCGCCGGTGCGCCTACTTAAAGTACGTCGAGGCGCGGCTGGGAGACCGGACCTTGTATGCCGATGAGATATTGAGGGATGGGTTCTGTCTGAACATGGTCGACACGCCACTCTGCCCGTTGAAGGTGGTCACCAACCTGCAGGAAGCTGTCTGGGATGCTGATATTGTGGTGAATGGACTGCCGTCCACTGAGACAAGGGAGGTGTTTGAGGAGCTCAGCAAGTACTGGAAGGAGCGGATCAGTGTTCCGGTGATCATTTCCCTTGCGAAGGGGATAGAAGCCTCCTTGGACCCGATTCCTCGTATCATCACGCCTACACAGATGATCAGTTCTGCAGGTAAGCATGTATCTTTCTCTGTGGTCTGTGCTTGTCCTCACATATATTCTCATCTGTAGTGAAGTGTGCAATCATTTGGCATCCTCGAGGCAGAGAAATTGAAACTAGAGAATAATATGAAACCTAGGACAGGATTTGCTGTTTGGTCATCAAGTGTTTGCATTGGTTATTCTTGTGCAATGATTCTATAATACTATAATGCACTGTTTGGAAACAGAAAAAATAGATTACTTTTTAACGAAAGCTTTTCTCAAAAATTACTTTGGCCGTAGGAAAACCGAGCGTAAGGCTTGATTTTACATTGTGCAATTTGTGACAGTTCTGTCGCCAGTTCAGGGCTACAATTGCATAGTGCACTGTTTGACAGAGAAAAAAGACATATAAAGTTGCAATGAAAGCGTTCTAATAAAAATACTTCTGGCCAAAGGAAAACCAAGCTTAAGACTTGATGGGATATTATGCAATGTCTGACATTTTTATCTGCAGTTCATGGCAATATTTAAGTATATGAGATTCTGTAGTAGTCTTTTTTTCTGGTTAGTGTCAGTTTATACTTTATAGTTAGAGAATGTAATACATATTTAGTACTTCTTTATTGCTCATGACCTGCATAATTATGGCAGTTAGCATAGTGATTGTGAAATGCACCAACTTCATTATAAGCAATCACATCATGCAGACTATTGCATTTAAAGCTTGTTTTCATGAAACATTAAGTATGCCATGCTAGTAAATTTACGAGAATGACAGCAACATTTGTTGTGCAATCGCCTTTCATTGTGCGGATGCAATTAACTTCCAGTTTGGGAACCAAAGGTAAATGAACAAGGAAAGAAATCCACTTTTAAGATGTAGTATGTCGAGTGTTCTTGTACCCTGCAAAATTGTATCTTCAAATTCAAAATGCACATGCACTATACACAAAAGAGAAGTTTATGAAAAAAGTAGTATTTATCTTGTTCTCTGTTCTTTCTTTTCCTTTGAATGCATCCTTTGTCAGTTTTTAATCAGTTTTGTTACTCCCTTCGCGTAAATGAATTTGAACCTCAAATTGATCTTAAACAAAAGTAGGGTAACTGAGAAGTAGTTCTAATATTTTGTGGAGAGTTCTTATATTAGTTTAGTGTCTAGAGCAACACTCAATGCATGGATATACCACAAAAGGTGATTTCATAGCATATGTTACGACAAAGACATGGTGCATATCCTCTGATTTTATCAAAAGTACGTTTGATCTTGACACATACCTGTCAGACTCATAATTAATTTATGGCAGTTAGCATAGTGACCTCCTAGTTATAGATCACCAACCATTTGCACACATCATGCAGTTTCTTCCATTTTAAGAGCTTACATGAAAGCACAGTATGCCATGGCAATGACATGATTCACACTTTTGATTTTCCGACACATGTTTGGAACTTTTGATGTTGACATGTACCCATCTGGCTCATAGGATTAACCTCTTGTCTGAGTTCATTCCTTGCCTTATTTATCTAAATTAAATACCAAATAAATTGCAGCTGGAGTTCCAACTGAGAATATACTCTATCTTGGAGGTCCAAACATTGCCTCGGAAATTTATAACAAAGAATATGCAAATGCTCGAATCTGTGGATCCAACAAGTGGAGGAAACCTCTCGCTAAGTTTTTGAGGCAACCACATTTCATTGTCTGGGATAACAGTGACCTTGTCACTCATGAGGTGATGGGTGGCCTGAAGAACGTCTATGCTATTGGCGCTGGTAAGTGTCTTTTTTCTTCTCATATTATATATCAACTAGCTAGTCAACCCTAAATTTAGCTTACTGAAACAAGGACATTAATGGTTTCAGAAGAGAGATAACTGATTTTGTGTTGGAGCCAGACTTTGTAACTTTTGTTTGGAGACAAAAAGTGATGAGAACGATAATGAGGACAAGGATAAAGAAAAGGGTCATGATGTTGATCAACCACCGAGTAGTGGAGTTTCATCTCACGCCATGAACAAGTAGATTCACCATGATATTGAAGAAAGACAGAGGGAATATCATCTCCAAATTGCAGAGTATCCACCACATTTGTCTGTAGCTCATCCAACATACTAGGATCAATCACCTTCTGAAAAATTATGTTAACAATTCACACAACTTCATTAGCGTGTCTTGAACATGTGGTGTTAAGATATTCCTCATCGTGACAAAGAGCGTCTTTGTCATCGAAACATGGCAATCATGATACTTCATGCATGTAACTTTGTTTTCTGTTTTTGAAACAATCATTTGCATGTTAGTGACGTAGCCCGTTGGAAAAAAACATACCATATAGAGAATCATCACACATTCTTTTTCCTTCTTTTTTGTTGCAGACATAACTCATGGGGGTTGGCTTTCCTTGAGAATCAACCTCAGGTGTTTTTTCCCTATGAGTTTCATAGCTTCAAGTCGTGCGTTTGCACTATCTTTTGTTTTGTCCTTCATGTTCAACAATATCCTTGCTATGCTTTTGAACACATTCTTCTCAACATGCATCATATCAATGGAATGATGAATGTCAAGATGCTCCCCGTAAGATAAGTCCCAAAGTATCGATCTCCTCTTTTAGACTGTTATTTTTAGAGGTTGGTCATATTCTATAACTATTTTTTCTTTCTCTTTTCCTTTGCCTTTGAATCTTCCTTTGCCCGTGCATTTGAATCCTTTTCCATGCACAACTTTTAAGTTTTTAACCTGGGGATAGATATTCCTGCCTTTTAAAATTGGAGGAGTCAAATCTTTCTCAAGAGTGTTATCAAACTTTTTATTCATGTTTCGATATTGACAACACTTTGGCAAAAACCTCTGATTCCTCATGTACACCATTTTCTTATACTCATGTGAATACAAACTTGTCGTATTTTTGCATGCATTGGTCCCTTATAGCCTGGCAAGAGGAGTTTCCACATAGGCCGGATAATCATTGATGGTTATGAACAACATGTATCTCAGGGTCAATTTTTTTACCATGAAAATCGTAGGGAAAAACCCCTACGGCGTGGTTTTTATTTTTATATTAATGGTACAATAAAATACAGGAGGAAAATCCCTAGGGATTACATCAGGGGAAGAAATGAACTAAAAGTAACAAGACAAACAACATCATGAAAATTTGTCTAGGATCCAAACCAACAGGGGATGCACATTAGGTGTCCTGACTCTGTATTGATGAAGCAGAAGGTCTCTATGGCACCTCACTCGCCACCTGACTAAGGAAATAGGCTGCCCTTGAAAGATGACATCATTATGTTGTTTCCAAATACTAGTAAGCTTGCACGTGCACGCACGACATCTGCTATCTATCAATATATTTAAGATATACGAAGGACAAAAATACAGTATAGTTTACAAAATACGTACTGGACTGAAATATAATTTAACCTAGATGATAAATCCCCATCTTTATTTTAGACAAGGCAAATGAAATGCCCATAACTTCTAAACACAAACAATCTAGCGAAGCTGGACTTATATAACAGTTATTGAATGAGTCACCATACATGAGAATTAACGCCCTTATCCCAGTGCCTTGATGTTTAAAATTATGTATTGCTCTCTAGTGTGAGTGCCTTGATCGGTCAAAGCTTGTTGGACCTTGAAAGAATGTACCAAAGATACAAAACAAAACGCACCTGAGCACATACGAAACCCCGAGAAAGAAGAAACTCAAGAAAAAACATGAAAAAGACAAGAAGAGAGAATCATGGAAAAGCTTTCACAACATGCCAATATGCATGATTTTTGTTTCTAATGAAGAAAGCATGCCAGTAATACTTCTTGTGCGCATACATGTGCAACAAAAGTAGATCGTCCAACATAGCTAAACCCAAAAGAAAAGGAAAACGCCCTGCTAGGATCCACCAGTTCTCTTTAGGAACAAATAGTCGATTTTTGTCCTGTAAGCAACTGAGCAGACCATTGCACCATTGCAATCGATCTCCGAGAATAATTTCTGGAGGTTCCTAATCAACTACCAGCCACAACCCCTTCCACCCCCTTCCGGAACTGTTGGGTAGGCTTGTGAGTTGTGTCCCCATTATCTGCTATCGCTTCCACCATGTAACATATAGAAATTCTGGTATTTCTTTAAAAAAAGTAGAGTGTGTAGTTTGCGCAAGAGCAAACAATTGAGAATCAAAGAGCCATATAAGTGTATTTTAAGGAAAATACTTACCTTAGATATAAGCGCAAACAATTCAAAATAGTATTTATATAATGGACACAATTATTATAAGGCAAATAGTTACCTTGGATATAAGTGGTGGCTTTCTGGTAATTATAAATTGTCTCTCCCTGGATTTTCAGTATTGAAGCTTCACGCAAATAATTAGTTAAGCCTCATTGTCTTACGGATACAATTCCCTGGATTTATCTACTTTGGCAAAGCACCAAAATGACTACAATAGGATGCATTGCCAACCTCCCAAGCACACATGTGCTGTGTGATTTACTGAGTAGAAAATCATACAAGATGGTTGTAACTAAAAAAATTGAACACTTGACATGACATTCTGCGGATGATGCTCTGAGAAAATTCCAATAATCAAAGGAAATCATCACATGCTATGTTGCCAGATAAACGTCAGTCCTCTGCAATATTGAATTGCCCCACAAAGAATGATCTTTGCTACCAACAGATGGTAAGAAAATATTTGAACGACTTGACATGGCATCTGCAGATGATGCTCTGAGAAAATTCCAATAACCAAAGGAAATCGTCACATGCTATGTTGCCAGATAAATGTCCTTCCTCTGCAATATCGAATTGCCCTACAAAGAAAGATCACTTGTACCATCTTACTCTAAGAAAATATTTGAACAACTAACTCACAGTATGTCAGGATCATCATCTCTACTACTATTAAAAGGGCAAACTGCACGTGTAAACCAGAGGCACCGACATTGTAAAATACATTTGCCACCAGGTCTGAAATCTGCTATGTTTAACAAACATGAAAAGCTATACAATAAAGCATAGAGTAACTTATATGAGCCTGGTTGAAAGATTCATACTGCATAGACCCATGAAATTGGATTTACCTTGTCGTCAAGATCACTTGTATGAGCCTGGTGAAGAAAAAAGAAAACCAACATGATGAGGCAAAGATTCAATGGACGCTTGGAGCCTTTCTCTGTCTAATTGCTTCTTCTTATGTAAACCTAAAACTAAAAGGAGGAGATCGGTCAACCAATTTTTATGAAATGGTTTCTTTACTCACTTAACTCGATATTGTGTTGCGTATGCAGAGATAGGTAGCTAGTTCAATATGGGTTATCAAGGGAAACATCTTAACTCATTCTCAGAATTTTTTTAGTTGGCTTTATCCAGAAAATTTTACTACTACAGATGTTGTAGAAACATGAATGCTCACAAGAAGAAAAATTGACAATGAAATTGTTTCACATTGAAGATGGCATAACCTTTGCGTAGGATCAGTACAATGCTTCGGCTATATTGCCTTTTTCTTATGTTTGCTATGACGCAAAAAGTACATATACATATACATTTGCTCCATCAGTTTAAAAATCGTAGCTAAAGAAAATGTTGAATTACTTTTAGGCAAGGAAGACATTTCGATCGTGAAACCACATCAAATTAGTACATAACAAAAAATGCTGAAACAGAGAGGTTCATCCATACCTTTCGGGAGTCACGAATGTTGTTGCATCGTCTTCCACCTTTAGTGAGTCGTGTTCTCATCATCGATTCAGATTTCGACGTACGCGGCCTAAGGCTCAAGCCA
This sequence comes from Avena sativa, assembly GCA_916181665.1. Taxonomy (NCBI): domain Eukaryota; kingdom Viridiplantae; phylum Streptophyta; class Magnoliopsida; order Poales; family Poaceae; genus Avena; species Avena sativa. Next base: position 432,307,209 of record OV702296.1, read on the forward strand.
TCATAAGAGATGTTGGCGAGGCTCCAGCGCCGCTGGTCGATGCGATGCACAAAGCGATGGAGGGGCCGGAACCTCTGCCTCGACGGCGGTGGCTGGTGCATTGACCAGACGTATCCTTGTCAATGGCTCCAGGATCAGCGGCGGAGATCGGTCGGAGGGGTTGCGATTGAAGAGGGCGCGTGTCCGGCGTGGATGGGGCACCAGACCGGGACGCAGAGCGGAGGCCTTGGCGGCGCGTGGCCGACATGGATGGGGAAGCCGCAGACGGAGGTCGTGGCGGCCCGTGGTCGGCATGGATGAAGCAGCCTCATGAGAGTCATGACTCGTGAGGAGGCTGTGGCGACGGGGCCGATGGAAGGGATGAAGCAGAGGAATACGTCTTCCGGAACACGTATTGGCGGAAGAAATATTTGACGGAGTGCACGGTGCGGTAGACGTTATTGCTAAAATAATTGCACGCCCCCCTGGACCATTAGGTTAATCAGATGGATAGATCTATGTGACGTGAAAAATCCAATGTCCCAATTGTTCTGTGTATACTTGACAGGGAAAAGGTTTTCTCGTTTAATAGTAGTAGAGATTCCACGCAACACAAACTGTCATCTCCGTGAAGCAAGGTTCAACAAATTCCGAACGCGCAGTAGCTATGCAATCTGAAATCGACAGGGTACCATCCCACTAAACGCCAACGTTCTCCCAACAGTCAGCAGCGAAAGCGCACTGGAAGAAAAGATGATCACGAGTCTCCCAGACTTGATCATTGCACAGGACACAAAAGGCCCACCATCCACATTCCAATTTTTCCTGTACATCAGGTCTCTAGTGTTGAGACGGTCTAGCATAAGCAAGCAAGCAAACCCTTTGAGTTTCGGGGTATTTCGATTTCCAAATTGATTTTATTGTAGCATCCTCCTGAAAAGTACCAAACATGAAGTTATAGAACTTTGCTGAAGTGTAGCTGTGACCCCCAGGCAAACATTCGAGCATCACAAACTCCCTGGTGCACCACTGTTTTGGCAGAAAGCTCAGTCATCTGGGCACGATCATCGTATGCTTGATCAGAGAGAGGAAGCAAACAAAGCAAAGGGATAAGGAGCTGACACCATTTTTGCAAATGAAATATCAGAGTCAAGAGCGAATGAATGAAGCCTCGGGAATCTATCACACATTAGGGTGTTGTCTTGCTAGAAATCATTCCAAAAAGAACCGATTATCAACCAACTTATCAATCACAGAGATACTGGTGCTCCACTTTTTCAAGGCCTTACAAAGTAATTTAAATTTGTATGACAAGCACTTGGCACTGTCGCCGGGACAATTTATTTCCCAAATTATCTGTACCACATCAAAGAAGCCTAGCATTTTGACCCAATAATTCTCAAACCAAAAAAAATTTAGCTTTTGGGATGGACGTGCCAATAGAGATCACACAAGGAACATGATCCGAGATGGGCCGAGCCAAGGGTTTTACCAGAGTGTTGGGTATTTCAGCGTCCATGCTGAGGAAGTGAAAAACCAGTCGATTTGCTCAAGGAGTGGCTGTGCTTGCATAATACTCCACGTGTATGCTCGGCCTTTGATGGGTAGTTCAATTAGTCCCAGGTAGCTTATGACTTCATTAAAGGTTGCCATATCATTCACATTGGCTCCAGCTCTGTTACGATTATCAGAAAATGATAAAAGTTGAAGTCTCCAACAAGTAACAGAGGGAGTCATCAGCAATATCAAGATGGAAGAGCCCGGCAATGAAGTTCTCACGTTCAATCCCCTTATAGTGGTCATCCCCTCACAGGGGTCGTACATATTAACTAGAATGAAAAGCAGAGACTGTGGAATGAAATTGAATTACCAATTTACCATGCCAAAACTCTCCTGCAGCAGGACCTGGCCCGTAAAAACATTGCTCGCCCAAAGGACAACTAGTCCACTAGATGCCCCATCAGACGGGGCATAAGCATACTTATCAATGCGGGCAGCAAGGTTTTTGATGAAACTTAAGTCAAAGCTTTCTATTTTCGTCTCCTACAAACACACAATTGAAGCCAGACTCTCCTCAATTTTGTTATAGACCAAAGGCCATTTTGTCAGCACCATTCACACTACAAATATTCTAGTTCGAAATACTACGAACTCGATTAACAAACTGATAGACAGACAAAGCTCTACTAACTAACTTACTGACACGAGGATAATGACAAAGTTTGAACACAGACTCAAACACACTTAGGAATGAATATTCAGATAGATAACTAGTTGAGGGGCAGAGGCACTCAATCGTCGCGCTCCTTCCGTAGGCGCTCTTCAGTAAGCTCCTCTCGATCAACTCCGCACTCCTCAACCCCCAGATGTTGCATCTCAACGATTTGCAGAGTGGCCGCTAGCGTTGCTCGAGGCACCCAAGATGCTCTACGACGAGCAGGGAGATTAGGTGATTCACACAGATAACCATCATTATTATTCCGATCGAGTACAATGAAGAACTTCAAAGGACTAAAGGAGGCCTTAGGTGCAGCAACCTTGCTTGCACGGCCACGAGGACGAGCCACAGGAGTGCCAGACGAAGAGGAACTGGGGCAGTTGCAGTTGAACTGGGAGCATGAGCAAAAGCTTCCGTCTCCAAACCTCCCAGTTCATTGCGAGTTGGAGAAGATAGGCCAGCAATTTCAGCCAGAACAGACGTGTCAGCTGCAGATGATTCCACTATAGCTGCAGCATTTACAGGGTCAGAGAATTCCCATCGAAGACAGAGTTTTGGAGTTTCAGTGACAAGCTGGTTGAGAAGGAAGCTTCAGTAGATATTACATCAGACAGGGTCAAAGAAGCTTGATGCTCAGTCTCAACAGAAAAGCCAAGCTTCTCAAGATCGTCGATCCCTTCAAGAAGAGCTACAGGCGCCATGTCAGCAGCAGATCCATCTCGCTGTGCACTTGGCGCCATCATCGGCAGGTTGTCACAAACCAGTATACCTTGATCATTCAGATACAGTTTTTCGAAAGCATCCGACCACGAGTTCTTAGTAGGGAAGATAAACTTTAATAGTGCAGTTCCTTCAGCGTGGTCCAGAAGACCAGAACAGATGCAAACAGATTATCACGAAACTGACAGCTAAAATCTGGGAACAACATTTTGTCAGAGACATATGCAAATTCGGAGCAGTCCAAACTGCTAGTCGAAGCTTTCTCAAACAGACAAAAGACAATCTTGTAAATAGCATCATTAAAGAAATAGATCATGGACTGAAACCTCTGTGCGTCAGAAGAAGTAATCACATCCACAACAATAGTCACGCTAGCCATAGACTTCACAATACTCCTTAGATACGTATGATCACATGCTTCAGTAAGCCAAGGTACTTACTAGATCAGTTGGTCTTAGATTATGATGTCAGTTTGGTTTTAGAACATGATTATAGTACTTTAATTTGTACAAACTTGAGGAGATAGTTAATTCTCTTAGTGCAAGAGTTGAATTTCTTGTGAATGTGACGTTCCTAGAGTTCAGTTGTGTGGAAGAGTAGAACATGCTAGCCTTTCAAAGGATAGAATGTTCTAACACAATTTGGTTTATGTTATCACCTGTATGGCCGTATCAAGGCACCACAATTCATATTATTCAGAATTTACAAGATATGTCTACTATCCAAAATTTTCTTCGTATTTCTATCACTCATCCCTCAAGATGGGCGGGCATGGCAACGCGCAATTCATTGTCTAGTAAAGTGAAGGCTATACCACCAACCTATATCTATGTGCACACACTTTTGCTTCGGTGTCCCCCCGTTCCCAAAACTTTGAAGGGTAAGATGGTCTTTTATCATTAATTGTTGATTATTAGTTGCTAAACTAAATTAGATTACGTTGGTACGCAAAGCCCATACACAGTATTTACGTGTACCAACTAAAACTGTCTGCCCCAAAAATACTCACCGTCCTTTTGACGGGTTAACTAGCACAATGGTGGATGCCGTCACACAAACTGATTTAGTGAACGTTGTAAAAACCGAGGCGCGTGAAGCGGGCAAGCAGTGGTCCTCGTCACGAATCATTTTGGTTGCCGTTATAGTGTGCGTGGTCGCTGAACTGCATGTGCCAGTAAGCGTGGCCATGTCCACTCCGGCAAGACGTGCACGTGTCCGGTAATACAATATACTAGACTAGCAAGGTGATGATTTTGGATGGACTTTGATGATCACCTCTACCAATTTCAAATCGTGTCTATACGTGTATGGTTTAGTAATTAATAATCAGTAATTAATAGTAAAGACCATCTTACCCCTTCAAAGTATGGGGAGGGAGGGACACTGAAGCAAACCTCATGTGCACAATGCTTGCCCCACATATATCCCGCACGAATTTGCACTCAAGTAAGCAAGTCTCTTTTCTCTTATACACCAGTTCTTCTGCAGCGAAATAGCCTCCGTCCCTCTCCATTTCAATTCAGTGGTAGCGATAGTTTCTTGCATCAAACGATGTTAGCCACACAAATAGATCAAAGAGAGGGTGTTGGCAGCACAATCATATTGCAACATATAGATGGTAGTGACCTCAATGGAATTAAAAGAGGCAGGACAAGAATAGATAGATGTGAGAACACATGAATATGAGGCATGAAGATCTAGCATTTGGGGAACCACAACCCTGGATCACCTAGGATGATACTGATCTAGAGAAACATGTGGGAGCTTAGTTTCTTTTTGAATGGCCATTTATTAGTCGTTTATCTAGCCGGCATTTTCGCTAGCATCGCCTCAGATGGATCCATCTACCTATTGTAATTACTTTCGTTGACTAGGAGGGGCGAAATAAAGACTATCACTAACCATCAAATAGTAAGCATACTCAATTCTAGTTGGATGGTGACCTTGAAAAGAACATCCCAACACAACTATTGTCATGATCATGTCGAATCAAGCAACAACAAGACACGTATGGCCTAGTTTGACAACTAGGTTCAACTATTTGACCGAGATTTGTCTAAAAGAGTATCTTTACTTTTTTTTTTGAAACAGAGTATCTTTTACTTTGTCTTTTTGATGGTTTGAATATCAACCGAGGTTTGTGGGATCATTAGTTTACGATGGAGTTGACATAAAATCCGTACTCATAAAATGTTTACCATTAATTTTCCGTGGAGTTGCCCTAATATTCTTACTCAGAAAATATTTACTCTAACCATGCCTTGAATCATTAGTTTACCATTGGTACTAAAAGTTTTCACTGAAAAACATTTACGTTATGGGCCACATGGGAGAGGCTTAACTTATGCATCTTGATGGAAAAGGATATTCAAGCTTCTTTCTTTTGACCGGTTTCCCATTTGTGTGCATCTTACTAGTTCTTGTAGCAGTCTCATATCATGTAGCTGGACTATAAAATTACTATGCTAGCTTGAAGTCCAAAATTGTGGCTATTCCTTTTTGTTCTCCTATTTTTCGGTATTATTTTTTGATACAGATTATTTTTATTTAAATGTATATCCATGTACTATATTTATTATTACCATTTTGTTGTACCATGTTCGAAGAATGCACAATCAAACATTGGGAATAATCAATAGTCCAGTCACTATGACACCAGTCTGATAGAACTTGTGTTTAGTTTTAATCGGATGTTATGGGATCACTGGTTCACCACATAGTTACCCAAAATTCTTTTAAAAAATTCTTGTAAAAAAATGATTACCGCGGGGTAAAAATCGGACACTAATAGAATAAATACCTAGTATGGATAGTATATGCATGTTTATTCTCCATTTATAATTGTTAATGTGTATGTTTTTACTTGAATGCATTGCATTTATAAGTTAAACTAGCATTATTAGCACAACCATTATGATATAATTATCTTTTGTTACCCATTTTGATATGGTTTTTATATCAGAACAAATTCTTCAAACATCGCCCCATTCCCTTCTCTTCCCATGTATCCTCAATGCACGCGGTGCCAATCTTGACAAATAAATAATAAGCACTAAGGATGGGATAGCTATTTGCACCAACCGTGTTCCATTGATTCGATCATTTGCGTACTGGCCAATTAAACCAATATATTTTGCATGTTGTCAAAAACAAGTAATGTGCAAGATATCTATAAAGTAAAGAGTATTGCACCACCAACCCCTTTTTGTGTGCACAATGCTCTCTCACGTGTATTTATAAAACACCAACCTTCACTCGGGTGAATATGGTTCTCTTCTCATACACACCTCTCCATTTCAATGTGTTGGTAGCAGTAGCTTATTTACATCAAACATATGGTAGCCATGCAAACATACCAAAGAGGGGGTGTAGTTAGCATTGTGGTTTTGCCTCAAATAGGTGGCAGTCTCATCTACGGGTCAGCGAGAACAAACAGGAATATGAGACGTCGGGAACAACTGCAGAACCGCGAGCATTGTTGTTCCTGCGAGGGGCCAAAATCTTGGAGTTTCCTTTCGTCTGATTGGTTATTTATCACTAGCGTTAGTTTAGCTAGAGTTTTCTCTAACTACGTCTCGGCGCTGTGCAATTACATCGCATGCCAAAGTAGCTTTTCAATGTCGAGGGAGGTGAAATCACAGCAGTGGAACATCACTAGCCAAATGATATGAACCGTCCTTGGTTCTAGTTGGATGTTGTCGCGTCGCACCTAGTGGCACCATGTGCCTGAATCCAGCTATGGGATCGGTATAAGACTTGTACCGATATTTTTCACGATTTTTGTGAACTAATAAAATTTACCGGATTTTCGAGAGTCAATAAATACTCTGTCAGTTCCATATTACTTTGCATATTAGAGTTAAGTCAATCGTTTTAATGTTTGACCAACTACATAGGAATTATTAATATATAAAATATTCAAATATAGATAATATGCAATATTATTGCATTAGGTTATTGACTTCTTGTTAATATATAAAATATTCAAATATATATAATATGCAATATTATTGCATTAGTTTCTAATAATAATTCTTTAATTTAATAGATATCAATATGTTTTACTATGTGATTGTTCAAAATTTTACAAAATTTGACTTCCACCTAATCTTATACGGGGAGTAATATGATAGGAGGAGGTGTGAACCAGTGTTTGCGTTCATTTTTTTTACTTAAAACTTGCTTGAGAAAAAGCGTTTACCGCGCGGAGAAAATGTCATACCCAGTCAGTCAGTCAGTCGTCTTCGTCTCCCCAGGAAAAGCCAGAGCGAGCACGAGCAGCTCGGGAAGCAGCAGCGGCAACTCAGCAACATCTTGCCCCCTCCTCCCCCACTCATTAATGGCGGCCACTGCTGCTTGGTGGGCGGCGGACCCATCTCCCCCATCAATGCCGCCACCCACCTCCCCAATCCACTTAACGCGAGCCAAGGCCCCCGGGCCGCTCCGTCCGATCCACCACGGCACCGCACACGCCCCACCTCCACCTCATCAGTTATCCATCCCGCCACCTCACCGCGCGCCGGCTGCCCCGGCCAGCTCCGCCCCCGGGGTCCTCGAGCTGGAGGTGGGTGGAGGCGTAAAGGCGGCCGGCTGGCTTCGTCCTGCTTACTTATTCTCGCGCCGGGGACAAGGTGCTTGGATCGCGTTCGATTTTGCGTTCCATGTTCCGTGAGTGTGTAGGTGGTGGTGGATGACCAGCTCGCGAAATTCCTTCGGAGGATTTTTGTGTTAGGCTCGTGGTTGGTGAGCGACTTCGCGCGTGTTGGGTGGTGAGAGCATCGGACCCTGGGCTCGCGCTTAAGGTGTTCGGCTGATTGCCGACGAGAGCACACACCCTTTTGGCCCTCTGGATTGGTTCACAGAAGTCATGGTCGGGAGCGTTCACGTCAATGGATCTGTGAACGGTGGCAACGGCACCGAGGAGCGGCTGGATGAGCTGCGCCGGCTGCTCGGCAAGTCCGAGGGCGACCTGCTGAAGATCGTCAGCATCGGTGCCGGCGCCTGGGGCAGCGTCTTCGCTGCTCTCCTGCAGGACGCCTATGGCCATTTCAGGGAGAAGGTGCAGATACGGGTGTGGCGCCGGCCAGGGCGGGCGGTGGACCGTTGCACGGCTGAGCATCTGTTCGACGTGATCAACTCCAGGGAGGACGTGCTGAGGCGCCTGATCCGCCGGTGCGCCTACTTAAAGTACGTCGAGGCGCGGCTGGGAGACCGGACCTTGTATGCCGATGAGATATTGAGGGATGGGTTCTGTCTGAACATGGTCGACACGCCACTCTGCCCGTTGAAGGTGGTCACCAACCTGCAGGAAGCTGTCTGGGATGCTGATATTGTGGTGAATGGACTGCCGTCCACTGAGACAAGGGAGGTGTTTGAGGAGCTCAGCAAGTACTGGAAGGAGCGGATCAGTGTTCCGGTGATCATTTCCCTTGCGAAGGGGATAGAAGCCTCCTTGGACCCGATTCCTCGTATCATCACGCCTACACAGATGATCAGTTCTGCAGGTAAGCATGTATCTTTCTCTGTGGTCTGTGCTTGTCCTCACATATATTCTCATCTGTAGTGAAGTGTGCAATCATTTGGCATCCTCGAGGCAGAGAAATTGAAACTAGAGAATAATATGAAACCTAGGACAGGATTTGCTGTTTGGTCATCAAGTGTTTGCATTGGTTATTCTTGTGCAATGATTCTATAATACTATAATGCACTGTTTGGAAACAGAAAAAATAGATTACTTTTTAACGAAAGCTTTTCTCAAAAATTACTTTGGCCGTAGGAAAACCGAGCGTAAGGCTTGATTTTACATTGTGCAATTTGTGACAGTTCTGTCGCCAGTTCAGGGCTACAATTGCATAGTGCACTGTTTGACAGAGAAAAAAGACATATAAAGTTGCAATGAAAGCGTTCTAATAAAAATACTTCTGGCCAAAGGAAAACCAAGCTTAAGACTTGATGGGATATTATGCAATGTCTGACATTTTTATCTGCAGTTCATGGCAATATTTAAGTATATGAGATTCTGTAGTAGTCTTTTTTTCTGGTTAGTGTCAGTTTATACTTTATAGTTAGAGAATGTAATACATATTTAGTACTTCTTTATTGCTCATGACCTGCATAATTATGGCAGTTAGCATAGTGATTGTGAAATGCACCAACTTCATTATAAGCAATCACATCATGCAGACTATTGCATTTAAAGCTTGTTTTCATGAAACATTAAGTATGCCATGCTAGTAAATTTACGAGAATGACAGCAACATTTGTTGTGCAATCGCCTTTCATTGTGCGGATGCAATTAACTTCCAGTTTGGGAACCAAAGGTAAATGAACAAGGAAAGAAATCCACTTTTAAGATGTAGTATGTCGAGTGTTCTTGTACCCTGCAAAATTGTATCTTCAAATTCAAAATGCACATGCACTATACACAAAAGAGAAGTTTATGAAAAAAGTAGTATTTATCTTGTTCTCTGTTCTTTCTTTTCCTTTGAATGCATCCTTTGTCAGTTTTTAATCAGTTTTGTTACTCCCTTCGCGTAAATGAATTTGAACCTCAAATTGATCTTAAACAAAAGTAGGGTAACTGAGAAGTAGTTCTAATATTTTGTGGAGAGTTCTTATATTAGTTTAGTGTCTAGAGCAACACTCAATGCATGGATATACCACAAAAGGTGATTTCATAGCATATGTTACGACAAAGACATGGTGCATATCCTCTGATTTTATCAAAAGTACGTTTGATCTTGACACATACCTGTCAGACTCATAATTAATTTATGGCAGTTAGCATAGTGACCTCCTAGTTATAGATCACCAACCATTTGCACACATCATGCAGTTTCTTCCATTTTAAGAGCTTACATGAAAGCACAGTATGCCATGGCAATGACATGATTCACACTTTTGATTTTCCGACACATGTTTGGAACTTTTGATGTTGACATGTACCCATCTGGCTCATAGGATTAACCTCTTGTCTGAGTTCATTCCTTGCCTTATTTATCTAAATTAAATACCAAATAAATTGCAGCTGGAGTTCCAACTGAGAATATACTCTATCTTGGAGGTCCAAACATTGCCTCGGAAATTTATAACAAAGAATATGCAAATGCTCGAATCTGTGGATCCAACAAGTGGAGGAAACCTCTCGCTAAGTTTTTGAGGCAACCACATTTCATTGTCTGGGATAACAGTGACCTTGTCACTCATGAGGTGATGGGTGGCCTGAAGAACGTCTATGCTATTGGCGCTGGTAAGTGTCTTTTTTCTTCTCATATTATATATCAACTAGCTAGTCAACCCTAAATTTAGCTTACTGAAACAAGGACATTAATGGTTTCAGAAGAGAGATAACTGATTTTGTGTTGGAGCCAGACTTTGTAACTTTTGTTTGGAGACAAAAAGTGATGAGAACGATAATGAGGACAAGGATAAAGAAAAGGGTCATGATGTTGATCAACCACCGAGTAGTGGAGTTTCATCTCACGCCATGAACAAGTAGATTCACCATGATATTGAAGAAAGACAGAGGGAATATCATCTCCAAATTGCAGAGTATCCACCACATTTGTCTGTAGCTCATCCAACATACTAGGATCAATCACCTTCTGAAAAATTATGTTAACAATTCACACAACTTCATTAGCGTGTCTTGAACATGTGGTGTTAAGATATTCCTCATCGTGACAAAGAGCGTCTTTGTCATCGAAACATGGCAATCATGATACTTCATGCATGTAACTTTGTTTTCTGTTTTTGAAACAATCATTTGCATGTTAGTGACGTAGCCCGTTGGAAAAAAACATACCATATAGAGAATCATCACACATTCTTTTTCCTTCTTTTTTGTTGCAGACATAACTCATGGGGGTTGGCTTTCCTTGAGAATCAACCTCAGGTGTTTTTTCCCTATGAGTTTCATAGCTTCAAGTCGTGCGTTTGCACTATCTTTTGTTTTGTCCTTCATGTTCAACAATATCCTTGCTATGCTTTTGAACACATTCTTCTCAACATGCATCATATCAATGGAATGATGAATGTCAAGATGCTCCCCGTAAGATAAGTCCCAAAGTATCGATCTCCTCTTTTAGACTGTTATTTTTAGAGGTTGGTCATATTCTATAACTATTTTTTCTTTCTCTTTTCCTTTGCCTTTGAATCTTCCTTTGCCCGTGCATTTGAATCCTTTTCCATGCACAACTTTTAAGTTTTTAACCTGGGGATAGATATTCCTGCCTTTTAAAATTGGAGGAGTCAAATCTTTCTCAAGAGTGTTATCAAACTTTTTATTCATGTTTCGATATTGACAACACTTTGGCAAAAACCTCTGATTCCTCATGTACACCATTTTCTTATACTCATGTGAATACAAACTTGTCGTATTTTTGCATGCATTGGTCCCTTATAGCCTGGCAAGAGGAGTTTCCACATAGGCCGGATAATCATTGATGGTTATGAACAACATGTATCTCAGGGTCAATTTTTTTACCGTGAAAATCGTAGGGAAAAACCCCTACGGCGTGGTTTTTATTTTTATATTAATGGTACAATAAAATACAGGAGGAAAATCCCTAGGGATTACATCAGGGGAAGAAATGAACTAAAAGTAACAAGACAAACAACATCATGAAAATTTGTCTAGGATCCAAACCAACAGGGGATGCACATTAGGTGTCCTGACTCTGTATTGATGAAGCAGAAGGTCTCTATGGCACCTCACTCGCCACCTGACTAAGGAAATAGGCTGCCCTTGAAAGATGACATCATTATGTTGTTTCCAAATACTAGTAAGCTTGCACGTGCACGCACGACATCTGCTATCTATCAATATATTTAAGATATACGAAGGACAAAAATACAGTATAGTTTACAAAATACGTACTGGACTGAAATATAATTTAACCTAGATGATAAATCCCCATCTTTATTTTAGACAAGGCAAATGAAATGCCCATAACTTCTAAACACAAACAATCTAGCGAAGCTGGACTTATATAACAGTTATTGAATGAGTCACCATACATGAGAATTAACGCCCTTATCCCAGTGCCTTGATGTTTAAAATTATGTATTGCTCTCTAGTGTGAGTGCCTTGATCGGTCAAAGCTTGTTGGACCTTGAAAGAATGTACCAAAGATACAAAACAAAACGCACCTGAGCACATACGAAACCCCGAGAAAGAAGAAACTCAAGAAAAAACATGAAAAAGACAAGAAGAGAGAATCATGGAAAAGCTTTCACAACATGCCAATATGCATGATTTTTGTTTCTAATGAAGAAAGCATGCCAGTAATACTTCTTGTGCGCATACATGTGCAACAAAAGTAGATCGTCCAACATAGCTAAACCCAAAAGAAAAGGAAAACGCCCTGCTAGGATCCACCAGTTCTCTTTAGGAACAAATAGTCGATTTTTGTCCTGTAAGCAACTGAGCAGACCATTGCACCATTGCAATCGATCTCCGAGAATAATTTCTGGAGGTTCCTAATCAACTACCAGCCACAACCCCTTCCACCCCCTTCCGGAACTGTTGGGTAGGCTTGTGAGTTGTGTCCCCATTATCTGCTATCGCTTCCACCATGTAACATATAGAAATTCTGGTATTTCTTTAAAAAAAGTAGAGTGTGTAGTTTGCGCAAGAGCAAACAATTGAGAATCAAAGAGCCATATAAGTGTATTTTAAGGAAAATACTTACCTTAGATATAAGCGCAAACAATTCAAAATAGTATTTATATAATGGACACAATTATTATAAGGCAAATAGTTACCTTGGATATAAGTGGTGGCTTTCTGGTAATTATAAATTGTCTCTCCCTGGATTTTCAGTATTGAAGCTTCACGCAAATAATTAGTTAAGCCTCATTGTCTTACGGATACAATTCCCTGGATTTATCTACTTTGGCAAAGCACCAAAATGACTACAATAGGATGCATTGCCAACCTCCCAAGCACACATGTGCTGTGTGATTTACTGAGTAGAAAATCATACAAGATGGTTGTAACTAAAAAAATTGAACACTTGACATGACATTCTGCGGATGATGCTCTGAGAAAATTCCAATAATCAAAGGAAATCATCACATGCTATGTTGCCAGATAAACGTCAGTCCTCTGCAATATTGAATTGCCCCACAAAGAATGATCTTTGCTACCAACAGATGGTAAGAAAATATTTGAACGACTTGACATGGCATCTGCAGATGATGCTCTGAGAAAATTCCAATAACCAAAGGAAATCGTCACATGCTATGTTGCCAGATAAATGTCCTTCCTCTGCAATATCGAATTGCCCTACAAAGAAAGATCACTTGTACCATCTTACTCTAAGAAAATATTTGAACAACTAACTCACAGTATGTCAGGATCATCATCTCTACTACTATTAAAAGGGCAAACTGCACGTGTAAACCAGAGGCACCGACATTGTAAAATACATTTGCCACCAGGTCTGAAATCTGCTATGTTTAACAAACATGAAAAGCTATACAATAAAGCATAGAGTAACTTATATGAGCCTGGTTGAAAGATTCATACTGCATAGACCCATGAAATTGGATTTACCTTGTCGTCAAGATCACTTGTATGAGCCTGGTGAAGAAAAAAGAAAACCAACATGATGAGGCAAAGATTCAATGGACGCTTGGAGCCTTTCTCTGTCTAATTGCTTCTTCTTATGTAAACCTAAAACTAAAAGGAGGAGATCGGTCAACCAATTTTTATGAAATGGTTTCTTTACTCACTTAACTCGATATTGTGTTGCGTATGCAGAGATAGGTAGCTAGTTCAATATGGGTTATCAAGGGAAACATCTTAACTCATTCTCAGAATTTTTTTAGTTGGCTTTATCCAGAAAATTTTACTACTACAGATGTTGTAGAAACATGAATGCTCACAAGAAGAAAAATTGACAATGAAATTGTTTCACATTGAAGATGGCATAACCTTTGCGTAGGATCAGTACAATGCTTCGGCTATATTGCCTTTTTCTTATGTTTGCTATGACGCAAAAAGTACATATACATATACATTTGCTCCATCAGTTTAAAAATCGTAGCTAAAGAAAATGTTGAATTACTTTTAGGCAAGGAAGACATTTCGATCGTGAAACCACATCAAATTAGTACATAACAAAAAATGCTGAAACAGAGAGGTTCATCCATACCTTTCGGGAGTCACGAATGTTGTTGCATCGTCTTCCACCTTTAGTGAGTCGTGTTCTCATCATCGATTCAGATTTCGACGTACGCGGCCTAAGGCTCAAGCCATCATAAGAGATGTTGGCGAGGCTCCAGCGCCGCTGGTCGATGCGATGCACAAAGCGATGGAGGGGCCGGAACCTCTGCCTCGACGGCGGTGGCTGGTGCATTGACCAGACGTATCCTTGTCAATGGCTCCAGGATCAGCGGCGGAGATCGGTCGGAGGGGTTGCGATTGAAGAGGGCGCGTGTCCGGCGTGGATGGGGCACCAGACCGGGACGCAGAGCGGAGGCCTTGGCGGCGCGTGGCCGACATGGATGGGGAAGCCGCAGACGGAGGTCGTGGCGGCCCGTGGTCGGCATGGATGAAGCAGCCTCATGAGAGTCATGACTCGTGAGGAGGCTGTGGCGACGGGGCCGATGGAAGGGATGAAGCAGAGGAATACGTCTTCCGGAACACGTATTGGCGGAAGAAATATTTGACGGAGTGCACGGTGCGGTAGACGTTATTGCTAAAATAATTGCACGCCCCCCTGGACCATTAGGTTAATCAGATGGATAGATCTATGTGACGTGAAAAATCCAATGTCCCAATTGTTCTGTGTATACTTGACAGGGAAAAGGTTTTCTCGTTTAATAGTAGTAGAGATTCCACGCAACACAAACTGTCATCTCCGTGAAGCAAGGTTCAACAAATTCCGAACGCGCAGTAGCTATGCAATCTGAAATCGACAGGGTACCATCCCACTAAACGCCAACGTTCTCCCAACAGTCAGCAGCGAAAGCGCACTGGAAGAAAAGATGATCACGAGTCTCCCAGACTTGATCATTGCACAGGACACAAAAGGCCCACCATCCACATTCCAATTTTTCCTGTACATCAGGTCTCTAGTGTTGAGACGGTCTAGCATAAGCAAGCAAGCAAACCCTTTGAGTTTCGGGGTATTTCGATTTCCAAATTGATTTTATTGTAGCATCCTCCTGAAAAGTACCAAACATGAAGTTATAGAACTTTGCTGAAGTGTAGCTGTGACCCCCAGGCAAACATTCGAGCATCACAAACTCCCTGGTGCACCACTGTTTTGGCAGAAAGCTCAGTCATCTGGGCACGATCATCGTATGCTTGATCAGAGAGAGGAAGCAAACAAAGCAAAGGGATAAGGAGCTGACACCATTTTTGCAAATGAAATATCAGAGTCAAGAGCGAATGAATGAAGCCTCGGGAATCTATCACACATTAGGGTGTTGTCTTGCTAGAAATCATTCCAAAAAGAACCGATTATCAACCAACTTATCAATCACAGAGATACTGGTGCTCCACTTTTTCAAGGCCTTACAAAGTAATTTAAATTTGTATGACAAGCACTTGGCACTGTCGCCGGGACAATTTATTTCCCAAATTATCTGTACCACATCAAAGAAGCCTAGCATTTTGACCCAATAATTCTCAAACCAAAAAAAATTTAGCTTTTGGGATGGACGTGCCAATAGAGATCACACAAGGAACATGATCC
Source organism: Avena sativa (assembly GCA_916181665.1). Taxonomy (NCBI): domain Eukaryota; kingdom Viridiplantae; phylum Streptophyta; class Magnoliopsida; order Poales; family Poaceae; genus Avena; species Avena sativa. The sequence goes on from OV702296.1 coordinate 432,322,833, forward strand.
GAGATGGGCCGAGCCAAGGGTTTTACCAGAGTGTTGGGTATTTCAGCGTCCATGCTGAGGAAGTGAAAAACCAGTCGATTTGCTCAAGGAGTGGCTGTGCTTGCATAATACTCCACGTGTATGCTCGGCCTTTGATGGGTAGTTCAATTAGTCCCAGGTAGCTTATGACTTCATTAAAGGTTGCCATATCATTCACATTGGCTCCAGCTCTGTTACGATTATCAGAAAATGATAAAAGTTGAAGTCTCCAACAAGTAACAGAGGGAGTCATCAGCAATATCAAGATGGAAGAGCCCGGCAATGAAGTTCTCACGTTCAATCCCCTTATAGTGGTCATCCCCTCACAGGGGTCGTACATATTAACTAGAATGAAAAGCAGAGACTGTGGAATGAAATTGAATTACCAATTTACCATGCCAAAACTCTCCTGCAGCAGGACCTGGCCCGTAAAAACATTGCTCGCCCAAAGGACAACTAGTCCACTAGATGCCCCATCAGACGGGGCATAAGCATACTTATCAATGCGGGCAGCAAGGTTTTTGATGAAACTTAAGTCAAAGCTTTCTATTTTCGTCTCCTACAAACACACAATTGAAGCCAGACTCTCCTCAATTTTGTTATAGACCAAAGGCCATTTTGTCAGCACCATTCACACTACAAATATTCTAGTTCGAAATACTACGAACTCGATTAACAAACTGATAGACAGACAAAGCTCTACTAACTAACTTACTGACACGAGGATAATGACAAAGTTTGAACACAGACTCAAACACACTTAGGAATGAATATTCAGATAGATAACTAGTTGAGGGGCAGAGGCACTCAATCGTCGCGCTCCTTCCGTAGGCGCTCTTCAGTAAGCTCCTCTCGATCAACTCCGCACTCCTCAACCCCCAGATGTTGCATCTCAACGATTTGCAGAGTGGCCGCTAGCGTTGCTCGAGGCACCCAAGATGCTCTACGACGAGCAGGGAGATTAGGTGATTCACACAGATAACCATCATTATTATTCCGATCGAGTACAATGAAGAACTTCAAAGGACTAAAGGAGGCCTTAGGTGCAGCAACCTTGCTTGCACGGCCACGAGGACGAGCCACAGGAGTGCCAGACGAAGAGGAACTGGGGCAGTTGCAGTTGAACTGGGAGCATGAGCAAAAGCTTCCGTCTCCAAACCTCCCAGTTCATTGCGAGTTGGAGAAGATAGGCCAGCAATTTCAGCCAGAACAGACGTGTCAGCTGCAGATGATTCCACTATAGCTGCAGCATTTACAGGGTCAGAGAATTCCCATCGAAGACAGAGTTTTGGAGTTTCAGTGACAAGCTGGTTGAGAAGGAAGCTTCAGTAGATATTACATCAGACAGGGTCAAAGAAGCTTGATGCTCAGTCTCAACAGAAAAGCCAAGCTTCTCAAGATCGTCGATCCCTTCAAGAAGAGCTACAGGCGCCATGTCAGCAGCAGATCCATCTCGCTGTGCACTTGGCGCCATCATCGGCAGGTTGTCACAAACCAGTATACCTTGATCATTCAGATACAGTTTTTCGAAAGCATCCGACCACGAGTTCTTAGTAGGGAAGATAAACTTTAATAGTGCAGTTCCTTCAGCGTGGTCCAGAAGACCAGAACAGATGCAAACAGATTATCACGAAACTGACAGCTAAAATCTGGGAACAACATTTTGTCAGAGACATATGCAAATTCGGAGCAGTCCAAACTGCTAGTCGAAGCTTTCTCAAACAGACAAAAGACAATCTTGTAAATAGCATCATTAAAGAAATAGATCATGGACTGAAACCTCTGTGCGTCAGAAGAAGTAATCACATCCACAACAATAGTCACGCTAGCCATAGACTTCACAATACTCCTTAGATACGTATGATCACATGCTTCAGTAAGCCAAGGTACTTACTAGATCAGTTGGTCTTAGATTATGATGTCAGTTTGGTTTTAGAACATGATTATAGTACTTTAATTTGTACAAACTTGAGGAGATAGTTAATTCTCTTAGTGCAAGAGTTGAATTTCTTGTGAATGTGACGTTCCTAGAGTTCAGTTGTGTGGAAGAGTAGAACATGCTAGCCTTTCAAAGGATAGAATGTTCTAACACAATTTGGTTTATGTTATCACCTGTATGGCCGTATCAAGGCACCACAATTCATATTATTCAGAATTTACAAGATATGTCTACTATCCAAAATTTTCTTCGTATTTCTATCACTCATCCCTCAAGATGGGCGGGCATGGCAACGCGCAATTCATTGTCTAGTAAAGTGAAGGCTATACCACCAACCTATATCTATGTGCACACACTTTTGCTTCGGTGTCCCCCCGTTCCCAAAACTTTGAAGGGTAAGATGGTCTTTTATCATTAATTGTTGATTATTAGTTGCTAAACTAAATTAGATTACGTTGGTACGCAAAGCCCATACACAGTATTTACGTGTACCAACTAAAACTGTCTGCCCCAAAAATACTCACCGTCCTTTTGACGGGTTAACTAGCACAATGGTGGATGCCGTCACACAAACTGATTTAGTGAACGTTGTAAAAACCGAGGCGCGTGAAGCGGGCAAGCAGTGGTCCTCGTCACGAATCATTTTGGTTGCCGTTATAGTGTGCGTGGTCGCTGAACTGCATGTGCCAGTAAGCGTGGCCATGTCCACTCCGGCAAGACGTGCACGTGTCCGGTAATACAATATACTAGACTAGCAAGGTGATGATTTTGGATGGACTTTGATGATCACCTCTACCAATTTCAAATCGTGTCTATACGTGTATGGTTTAGTAATTAATAATCAGTAATTAATAGTAAAGACCATCTTACCCCTTCAAAGTATGGGGAGGGAGGGACACTGAAGCAAACCTCATGTGCACAATGCTTGCCCCACATATATCCCGCACGAATTTGCACTCAAGTAAGCAAGTCTCTTTTCTCTTATACACCAGTTCTTCTGCAGCGAAATAGCCTCCGTCCCTCTCCATTTCAATTCAGTGGTAGCGATAGTTTCTTGCATCAAACGATGTTAGCCACACAAATAGATCAAAGAGAGGGTGTTGGCAGCACAATCATATTGCAACATATAGATGGTAGTGACCTCAATGGAATTAAAAGAGGCAGGACAAGAATAGATAGATGTGAGAACACATGAATATGAGGCATGAAGATCTAGCATTTGGGGAACCACAACCCTGGATCACCTAGGATGATACTGATCTAGAGAAACATGTGGGAGCTTAGTTTCCTTTTGAATGGCCATTTATTAGTCGTTTATCTAGCCGGCATTTTCGCTAGCATCGCCTCAGATGGATCCATCTACCTATTGTAATTACTTTCGTTGACTAGGAGGGGCGAAATAAAGACTATCACTAACCATCAAATAGTAAGCATACTCAATTCTAGTTGGATGGTGACCTTGAAAAGAACATCCCAACACAGCTATTGTCATGATCATGTCGAATCAAGCAACAACAAGACACGTATGGCCTAGTTTGACAACTAGGTTCAACTATTTGACCGAGATTTGTCTAAAAGAGTATCTTTACTTTTTTTTTTGAAACAGAGTATCTTTTACTTTGTCTTTTTGATGGTTTGAATATCAACCGAGGTTTGTGGGATCATTAGTTTACGATGGAGTTGACATAAAATTCGTACTCATAAAATGTTTACCATTAATTTTCCGTGGAGTTGCCCTAATATTCTTACTCAGAAAATATTTACTCTAACCATGCCTTGAATCATTAGTTTACCATTGGTACTAAAAGTTTTCACTGAAAAACATTTACGTTATGGGCCACATGGGAGAGGCTTAACTTATGCATCTTGATGGAAAAGGATATTCAAGCTTCTTTCTTTTGACCGGTTTCCCATTTGTGTGCATCTTACTAGTTCTTGTAGCAGTCTCATATCATGTAGCTGGACTATAAAATTACTATGCTAGCTTGAAGTCCAAAATTGTGGCTATTCCTTTTTGTTCTCCTATTTTTCGGTATTATTTTTTGATACAGATTATTTTTATTTAAATGTATATCCATGTACTATATTTATTATTACCATTTTGTTGTACCATGTTCGAAGAATGCACAATCAAACATTGGGAATAATCAATAGTCCAGTCACTATGACACCAGTCTGATAGAACTTGTGTTTAGTTTTAATCGGATGTTATGGGATCACTGGTTCACCACATAGTTACCCAAAATTCTTTTAAAAAATTCTTGTAAAAAAATGATTACCGCGGGGTAAAAATCGGACACTAATACAATAAATACCTAGTATGGATAGTATATGCATGTTTATTCTCCATTTATAATTGTTAATGTGTATGTTTTTACTTGAATGCATTGCATTTATAAGTTAAACTAGCATTATTAGCACAACCATTATGATATAATTATCTTTTGTTACCCATTTTGATATGGTTTTTATATCAGAACAAATTCTTCAAACATCGCCCCATTCCCTTCTCTTCCCATGTATCCTCAATGCACGCGGTGCCAATCTTGACAAATAAATAATAAGCACTAAGGATGGGATAGCTATTTGCACCAACCGTGTTCCATTGATTCGATCATTTGCGTACTGGCCAATTAAACCAATATATTTTGCATGTTGTCAAAAACAAGTAATGTGCAAGATATCTATAAAGTAAAGAGTATTGCACCACCAACCCCTTTTTGTGTGCACAATGCTCTCTCACGTGTATTTATAAAACACCAACCTTCACTCGGGTGAATATGGTTCTCTTCTCATACACACCTCTCCATTTCAATGTGTTGGTAGCAGTAGCTTATTTACATCAAACATATGGTAGCCATGCAAACATACCAAAGAGGGGGTGTAGTTAGCATTGTGGTTTTGCCTCAAATAGGTGGCAGTCTCATCTACGGGTCAGCGAGAACAAACAGGAATATGAGACGTCGGGAACAACTGCAGAACCGCGAGCATTGTTGTTCCTGCGAGGGGCCAAAATCTTGGAGTTTCCTTTCGTCTGATTGGTTATTTATCACTAGCGTTAGTTTAGCTAGAGTTTTCTCTAACTACGTCTCGGCGCTGTGCAATTACATCGCATGCCAAAGTAGCTTTTCAATGTCGAGGGAGGTGAAATCACAGCAGTGGAACATCACTAGCCAAATGATATGAACCGTCCTTGGTTCTAGTTGGATGTTGTCGCGTCGCACCTAGTGGCACCATGTGCCTGAATCCAGCTATGGGATCGGTATAAGACTTGTACCGATATTTTTCACGATTTTTGTGAACTAATAAAATTTACCGGATTTTCGAGAGTCAATAAATACTCTGTCAGTTCCATATTACTTTGCATATTAGAGTTAAGTCAATCGTTTTAATGTTTGACCAACTACATAGGAATTATTAATATATAAAATATTCAAATATAGATAATATGCAATATTATTGCATTAGGTTATTGACTTCTTGTTAATATATAAAATATTCAAATATATATAATATGCAATATTATTGCATTAGTTTCTAATAATAATTCTTTAATTTAATAGATATCAATATGTTTTACTATGTGATTGTTCAAAATTTTACAAAATTTGACTTCCACCTAATCTTATACGGGGAGTAATATGATAGGAGGAGGTGTGAACCAGTGTTTGCGTTCATTTTTTTTACTTAAAACTTGCTTGAGAAAAAGCGTTTACCGCGCGGAGAAAATGTCATACCCAGTCAGTCAGTCAGTCGTCTTCGTCTCCCCAGGAAAAGCCAGAGCGAGCACGAGCAGCTCGGGAAGCAGCAGCGGCAACTCAGCAACATCTTGCCCCCTCCTCCCCCACTCATTAATGGCGGCCACTGCTGCTTGGTGGGCGGCGGACCCATCTCCCCCATCAATGCCGCCACCCACCTCCCCAATCCACTTAACGCGAGCCAAGGCCCCCGGGCCGCTCCGTCCGATCCACCACGGCACCGCACACGCCCCACCTCCACCTCATCAGTTATCCATCCCGCCACCTCACCGCGCGCCGGCTGCCCCGGCCAGCTCCGCCCCCGGGGTCCTCGAGCTGGAGGTGGGTGGAGGCGTAAAGGCGGCCGGCTGGCTTCGTCCTGCTTACTTATTCTCGCGCCGGGGACAAGGTGCTTGGATCGCGTTCGATTTTGCGTTCCATGTTCCGTGAGTGTGTAGGTGGTGGTGGATGACCAGCTCGCGAAATTCCTTCGGAGGATTTTTGTGTTAGGCTCGTGGTTGGTGAGCGACTTCGCGCGTGTTGGGTGGTGAGAGCATCGGACCCTGGGCTCGCGCTTAAGGTGTTCGGCTGATTGCCGACGAGAGCACACACCCTTTTGGCCCTCTGGATTGGTTCACAGAAGTCATGGTCGGGAGCGTTCACGTCAATGGATCTGTGAACGGTGGCAACGGCACCGAGGAGCGGCTGGATGAGCTGCGCCGGCTGCTCGGCAAGTCCGAGGGCGACCTGCTGAAGATCGTCAGCATCGGTGCCGGCGCCTGGGGCAGCGTCTTCGCTGCTCTCCTGCAGGACGCCTATGGCCATTTCAGGGAGAAGGTGCAGATACGGGTGTGGCGCCGGCCAGGGCGGGCGGTGGACCGTTGCACGGCTGAGCATCTGTTCGACGTGATCAACTCCAGGGAGGACGTGCTGAGGCGCCTGATCCGCCGGTGCGCCTACTTAAAGTACGTCGAGGCGCGGCTGGGAGACCGGACCTTGTATGCCGATGAGATATTGAGGGATGGGTTCTGTCTGAACATGGTCGACACGCCACTCTGCCCGTTGAAGGTGGTCACCAACCTGCAGGAAGCTGTCTGGGATGCTGATATTGTGGTGAATGGACTGCCGTCCACTGAGACAAGGGAGGTGTTTGAGGAGCTCAGCAAGTACTGGAAGGAGCGGATCAGTGTTCCGGTGATCATTTCCCTTGCGAAGGGGATAGAAGCCTCCTTGGACCCGATTCCTCGTATCATCACGCCTACACAGATGATCAGTTCTGCAGGTAAGCATGTATCTTTCTCTGTGGTCTGTGCTTGTCCTCACATATATTCTCATCTGTAGTGAAGTGTGCAATCATTTGGCATCCTCGAGGCAGAGAAATTGAAACTAGAGAATAATATGAAACCTAGGACAGGATTTGCTGTTTGGTCATCAAGTGTTTGCATTGGTTATTCTTGTGCAATGATTCTATAATACTATAATGCACTGTTTGGAAACAGAAAAAATAGATTACTTTTTAACGAAAGCTTTTCTCAAAAATTACTTTGGCCGTAGGAAAACCGAGCGTAAGGCTTGATTTTACATTGTGCAATTTGTGACAGTTCTGTCGCCAGTTCAGGGCTACAATTGCATAGTGCACTGTTTGACAGAGAAAAAAGACATATAAAGTTGCAATGAAAGCGTTCTAATAAAAATACTTCTGGCCAAAGGAAAACCAAGCTTAAGACTTGATGGGATATTATGCAATGTCTGACATTTTTATCTGCAGTTCATGGCAATATTTAAGTATATGAGATTCTGTAGTAGTCTTTTTTTCTGGTTAGTGTCAGTTTATACTTTATAGTTAGAGAATGTAATACATATTTAGTACTTCTTTATTGCTCATGACCTGCATAATTATGGCAGTTAGCATAGTGATTGTGAAATGCACCAACTTCATTATAAGCAATCACATCATGCAGACTATTGCATTTAAAGCTTGTTTTCATGAAACATTAAGTATGCCATGCTAGTAAATTTACGAGAATGACAGCAACATTTGTTGTGCAATCGCCTTTCATTGTGCGGATGCAATTAACTTCCAGTTTGGGAACCAAAGGTAAATGAACAAGGAAAGAAATCCACTTTTAAGATGTAGTATGTCGAGTGTTCTTGTACCCTGCAAAATTGTATCTTCAAATTCAAAATGCACATGCACTATACACAAAAGAGAAGTTTATGAAAAAAGTAGTATTTATCTTGTTCTCTGTTCTTTCTTTTCCTTTGAATGCATCCTTTGTCAGTTTTTAATCAGTTTTGTTACTCCCTTCGCGTAAATGAATTTGAACCTCAAATTGATCTTAAACAAAAGTAGGGTAACTGAGAAGTAGTTCTAATATTTTGTGGAGAGTTCTTATATTAGTTTAGTGTCTAGAGCAACACTCAATGCATGGATATACCACAAAAGGTGATTTCATAGCATATGTTACGACAAAGACATGGTGCATATCCTCTGATTTTATCAAAAGTACGTTTGATCTTGACACATACCTGTCAGACTCATAATTAATTTATGGCAGTTAGCATAGTGACCTCCTAGTTATAGATCACCAACCATTTGCACACATCATGCAGTTTCTTCCATTTTAAGAGCTTACATGAAAGCACAGTATGCCATGGCAATGACATGATTCACACTTTTGATTTTCCGACACATGTTTGGAACTTTTGATGTTGACATGTACCCATCTGGCTCATAGGATTAACCTCTTGTCTGAGTTCATTCCTTGCCTTATTTATCTAAATTAAATACCAAATAAATTGCAGCTGGAGTTCCAACTGAGAATATACTCTATCTTGGAGGTCCAAACATTGCCTCGGAAATTTATAACAAAGAATATGCAAATGCTCGAATCTGTGGATCCAACAAGTGGAGGAAACCTCTCGCTAAGTTTTTGAGGCAACCACATTTCATTGTCTGGGATAACAGTGACCTTGTCACTCATGAGGTGATGGGTGGCCTGAAGAACGTCTATGCTATTGGCGCTGGTAAGTGTCTTTTTTCTTCTCATATTATATATCAACTAGCTAGTCAACCCTAAATTTAGCTTACTGAAACAAGGACATTAATGGTTTCAGAAGAGAGATAACTGATTTTGTGTTGGAGCCAGACTTTGTAACTTTTGTTTGGAGACAAAAAGTGATGAGAACGATAATGAGGACAAGGATAAAGAAAAGGGTCATGATGTTGATCAACCACCGAGTAGTGGAGTTTCATCTCACGCCATGAACAAGTAGATTCACCATGATATTGAAGAAAGACAGAGGGAATATCATCTCCAAATTGCATAGAGTATCCACCACATTTGTCTGTAGCTCATCCAACATACTAGGATCAATCACCTTCTGAAAAATTATGTTAACAATTCACACAACTTCATTAGCGTGTCTTGAACATGTGGTGTTAAGATATTCCTCATCGTGACAAAGAGCGTCTTTGTCATCGAAACATGGCAATCATGATACTTCATGCATGTAACTTTGTTTTCTGTTTTTGAAACAATCATTTGCATGTTAGTGACGTAGCCCGTTGGAAAAAAACATACCATATAGAGAATCATCACACATTCTTTTTCCTTCTTTTTTGTTGCAGACATAACTCATGGGGGTTGGCTTTCCTTGAGAATCAACCTCAGGTGTTTTTTCCCTATGAGTTTCATAGCTTCAAGTCGTGCGTTTGCACTATCTTTTGTTTTGTCCTTCATGTTCAACAATATCCTTGCTATGCTTTTGAACACATTCTTCTCAACATGCATCATATCAATGGAATGATGAATGTCAAGATGCTCCCCGTAAGATAAGTCCCAAAGTATCGATCTCCTCTTTTAGACTGTTATTTTTAGAGGTTGGTCATATTCTATAACTATTTTTTCTTTCTCTTTTCCTTTGCCTTTGAATCTTCCTTTGCCCGTGCATTTGAATCCTTTTCCATGCACAACTTTTAAGTTTTTAACCTGGGGATAGATATTCCTGCCTTTTAAAATTGGAGGAGTCAAATCTTTCTCAAGAGTGTTATCAAACTTTTTATTCATGTTTCGATATTGACAACACTTTGGCAAAAACCTCTGATTCCTCATGTACACCATTTTCTTATACTCATGTGAATACAAACTTGTCGTATTTTTGCATGCATTGGTCCCTTATAGCCTGGCAAGAGGAGTTTCCACATAGGCCGGATAATCATTGATGGTTATGAACAACATGTATCTCAGGGTCAATTTTTTTACCGTGAAAATCGTAGGGAAAAACCCCTACGGCGTGGTTTTTATTTTTATATTAATGGTACAATAAAATACAGGAGGAAAATCCCTAGGGATTACATCAGGGGAAGAAATGAACTAAAAGTAACAAGACAAACAACATCATGAAAATTTGTCTAGGATCCAAACCAACAGGGGATGCACATTAGGTGTCCTGACTCTGTATTGATGAAGCAGAAGGTCTCTATGGCACCTCACTCGCCACCTGACTAAGGAAATAGGCTGCCCTTGAAAGATGACATCATTATGTTGTTTCCAAATACTAGTAAGCTTGCACGTGCACGCACGACATCTGCTATCTATCAATATATTTAAGATATACGAAGGACAAAAATACAGTATAGTTTACAAAATACGTACTGGACTGAAATATAATTTAACCTAGATGATAAATCCCCATCTTTATTTTAGACAAGGCAAATGAAATGCCCATAACTTCTAAACACAAACAATCTAGCGAAGCTGGACTTATATAACAGTTATTGAATGAGTCACCATACATGAGAATTAACGCCCTTATCCCAGTGCCTTGATGTTTAAAATTATGTATTGCTCTCTAGTGTGAGTGCCTTGATCGGTCAAAGCTTGTTGGACCTTGAAAGAATGTACCAAAGATACAAAACAAAACGCACCTGAGCACATACGAAACCCCGAGAAAGAAGAAACTCAAGAAAAAACATGAAAAAGACAAGAAGAGAGAATCATGGAAAAGCTTTCACAACATGCCAATATGCATGATTTTTGTTTCTAATGAAGAAAGCATGCCAGTAATACTTCTTGTGCGCATACATGTGCAACAAAAGTAGATCGTCCAACATAGCTAAACCCAAAAGAAAAGGAAAACGCCCTGCTAGGATCCACCAGTTCTCTTTAGGAACAAATAGTCGATTTTTGTCCTGTAAGCAACTGAGCAGACCATTGCACCATTGCAATCGATCTCCGAGAATAATTTCTGGAGGTTCCTAATCAACTACCAGCCACAACCCCTTCCACCCCCTTCCGGAACTGTTGGGTAGGCTTGTGAGTTGTGTCCCCATTATCTGCTATCGCTTCCACCATGTAACATATAGAAATTCTGGTATTTCTTTAAAAAAAGTAGAGTGTGTAGTTTGCGCAAGAGCAAACAATTGAGAATCAAAGAGCCATATAAGTGTATTTTAAGGAAAATACTTACCTTAGATATAAGCGCAAACAATTCAAAATAGTATTTATATAATGGACACAATTATTATAAGGCAAATAGTTACCTTGGATATAAGTGGTGGCTTTCTGGTAATTATAAATTGTCTCTCCCTGGATTTTCAGTATTGAAGCTTCACGCAAATAATTAGTTAAGCCTCATTGTCTTACGGATACAATTCCCTGGATTTATCTACTTTGGCAAAGCACCAAAATGACTACAATAGGATGCATTGCCAACCTCCCAAGCACACATGTGCTGTGTGATTTACTGAGTAGAAAATCATACAAGATGGTTGTAACTAAAAAAATTGAACACTTGACATGACATTCTGCGGATGATGCTCTGAGAAAATTCCAATAATCAAAGGAAATCATCACATGCTATGTTGCCAGATAAACGTCAGTCCTCTGCAATATTGAATTGCCCCACAAAGAATGATCTTTGCTACCAACAGATGGTAAGAAAATATTTGAACGACTTGACATGGCATCTGCAGATGATGCTCTGAGAAAATTCCAATAACCAAAGGAAATCGTCACATGCTATGTTGCCAGATAAATGTCCTTCCTCTGCAATATCGAATTGCCCTACAAAGAAAGATCACTTGTACCATCTTACTCTAAGAAAATATTTGAACAACTAACTCACAGTATGTCAGGATCATCATCTCTACTACTATTAAAAGGGCAAACTGCACGTGTAAACCAGAGGCACCGACATTGTAAAATACATTTGCCACCAGGTCTGAAATCTGCTATGTTTAACAAACATGAAAAGCTATACAATAAAGCATAGAGTAACTTATATGAGCCTGGTTGAAAGATTCATACTGCATAGACCCATGAAATTGGATTTACCTTGTCGTCAAGATCACTTGTATGAGCCTGGTGAAGAAAAAAGAAAACCAACATGATGAGGCAAAGATTCAATGGACGCTTGGAGCCTTTCTCTGTCTAATTGCTTCTTCTTATGTAAACCTAAAACTAAAAGGAGGAGATCGGTCAACCAATTTTTATGAAATGGTTTCTTTACTCACTTAACTCGATATTGTGTTGCGTATGCAGAGATAGGTAGCTAGTTCAATATGGGTTATCAAGGGAAACATCTTAACTCATTCTCAGAATTTTTTTAGTTGGCTTTATCCAGAAAATTTTACTACTACAGATGTTGTAGAAACATGAATGCTCACAAGAAGAAAAATTGACAATGAAATTGTTTCACATTGAAGATGGCATAACCTTTGCGTAGGATCAGTACAATGCTTCGGCTATATTGCCTTTTTCTTATGTTTGCTATGACGCAAAAAGTACATATACATATACATTTGCTCCATCAGTTTAAAAATCGTAGCTAAAGAAAATGTTGAATTACTTTTAGGCAAGGAAGACATTTCGATCGTGAAACCACATCAAATTAGTACATAACAAAAAATGCTGAAACAGAGAGGTTCATCCATACCTTTCGGGAGTCACGAATGTTGTTGCATCGTCTTCCACCTTTAGTGAGTCGTGTTCTCATCATCGATTCAGATTTCGACGTACGCGGCCTAAGGCTCAAGCCATCATAAGAGATGTTGGCGAGGCTCCAGCGCCGCTGGTCGATGCGATGCACAAAGCGATGGAGGGGCCGGAACCTCTGCCTCGACGGCGGTGGCTGGTGCATTGACCAGACGTATCCTTGTCAATGGCTCCAGGATCAGCGGCGGAGATCGGTCGGAGGGGTTGCGATTGAAGAGGGCGCGTGTCCGGCGTGGATGGGGCACCAGACCGGGACGCAGAGCGGAGGCCTTGGCGGCGCGTGGCCGACATGGATGGGGAAGCCGCAGACGGAGGTCGTGGCGGCCCGTGGTCGGCATGGATGAAGCAGCCTCATGAGAGTCATGACTCGTGAGGAGGCTGTGGCGACGGGGCCGATGGAAGGGATGAAGCAGAGGAATACGTCTTCCGGAACACGTATTGGCGGAAGAAATATTTGACGGAGTGCACGGTGCGGTAGACGTTATTGCTAAAATAATTGCACGCCCCCCTGGACCATTAGGTTAATCAGATGGATAGATCTATGTGACGTGAAAAATCCAATGTCCCAATTGTTCTGTGTATACTTGACAGGGAAAAGGTTTTCTCGTTTAATAGTAGTAGAGATTCCACGCAACACAAACTGTCATCTCCGTGAAGCAAGGTTCAACAAATTCCGAACGCGCAGTAGCTATGCAATCTGAAATCGACAGGGTACCATCCCACTAAACGCCAACGTTCTCCCAACAGTCAGCAGCGAAAGCGCACTGGAAGAAAAGATGATCACGAGTCTCCCAGACTTGATCATTGCACAGGACACAAAAGGCCCACCATCCACATTCCAATTTTTCCTGTACATCAGGTCTCTAGTGTTGAGACGGTCTAGCATAAGCAAGCAAGCAAACCCTTTGAGTTTCGGGGTATTTCGATTTCCAAATTGATTTTATTGTAGCATCCTCCTGAAAAGTACCAAACATGAAGTTATAGAACTTTGCTGAAGTGTAGCTGTGACCCCCAGGCAAACATTCGAGCATCACAAACTCCCTGGTGCACCACTGTTTTGGCAGAAAGCTCAGTCATCTGGGCACGATCATCGTATGCTTGATCAGAGAGAGGAAGCAAACAAAGCAAAGGGATAAGGAGCTGACACCATTTTTGCAAATGAAATATCAGAGTCAAGAGCGAATGAATGAAGCCTCGGGAATCTATCACACATTAGGGTGTTGTCTTGCTAGAAATCATTCCAAAAAGAACCGATTATCAACCAACTTATCAATCACAGAGATACTGGTGCTCCACTTTTTCAAGGCCTTACAAAGTAATTTAAATTTGTATGACAAGCACTTGGCACTGTCGCCGGGACAATTTATTTCCCAAATTATCTGTACCACATCAAAGAAGCCTAGCATTTTGACCCAATAATTCTCAAACCAAAAAAAATTTAGCTTTTGGGATGGACGTGCCAATAGAGATCACACAAGGAACATGATCCGAGATGGGCCGAGCCAAGGGTTTTACCAGAGTGTTGGGTATTTCAGCGTCCATGCTGAGGAAGTGAAAAACCAGTCGATTTGCTCAAGGAGTGGCTGTGCTTGCATAATACTCCACGTGTATGCTCGGCCTTTGATGGGTAGTTCAATTAGTCCCAGGTAGCTTATGACTTCATTAAAGGTTGCCATATCATTCACATTGGCTCCAGCTCTGTTACGATTATCAGAAAATGATAAAAGTTGAAGTCTCCAACAAGTAACAGAGGGAGTCATCAGCAATATCAAGATGGAAGAGCCCGGCAATGAAGTTCTCACGTTCAATCCCCTTATAGTGGTCATCCCCTCACAGGGGTCGTACATATTAACTAGAATGAAAAGCAGAGACTGTGGAATGAAATTGAATTACCAATTTACCATGCCAAAACTCTCCTGCAGCAGGACCTGGCCCGTAAAAACATTGCTCGCCCAAAGGACAACTAGTCCACTAGATGCCCCATCAGACGGGGCATAAGCATACTTATCAATGCGGGCAGCAAGGTTTTTGATGAAACTTAAGTCAAAGCTTTCTATTTTCGTCTCCTACAAACACACAATTGAAGCCAGACTCTCCTCAATTTTGTTATAGACCAAAGGCCATTTTGTCAGCACCATTCACACTACAAATATTCTAGTTCGAAATACTACGAACTCGATTAACAAACTGATAGACAGACAAAGCTCTACTAACTAACTTACTGACACGAGGATAATGACAAAGTTTGAACACAGACTCAAACACACTTAGGAATGAATATTCAGATAGATAACTAGTTGAGGGGCAGAGGCACTCAATCGTCGCGCTCCTTCCGTAGGCGCTCTTCAGTAAGCTCCTCTCGATCAACTCCGCACTCCTCAACCCCCAGATGTTGCATCTCAACGATTTGCAGAGTGGCCGCTAGCGTTGCTCGAGGCACCCAAGATGCTCTACGACGAGCAGGGAGATTAGGTGATTCACACAGATAACCATCATTATTATTCCGATCGAGTACAATGAAGAACTTCAAAGGACTAAAGGAGGCCTTAGGTGCAGCAACCTTGCTTGCACGGCCACGAGGACGAGCCACAGGAGTGCCAGACGAAGAGGAACTGGGGCAGTTGCAGTTGAACTGGGAGCATGAGCAAAAGCTTCCGTCTCCAAACCTCCCAGTTCATTGCGAGTTGGAGAAGATAGGCCAGCAATTTCAGCCAGAACAGACGTGTCAGCTGCAGATGATTCCACTATAGCTGCAGCATTTACAGGGTCAGAGAATTCCCATCGAAGACAGAGTTTTGGAGTTTCAGTGACAAGCTGGTTGAGAAGGAAGCTTCAGTAGATATTACATCAGACAGGGTCAAAGAAGCTTGATGCTCAGTCTCAACAGAAAAGCCAAGCTTCTCAAGATCGTCGATCCCTTCAAGAAGAGCTACAGGCGCCATGTCAGCAGCAGATCCATCTCGCTGTGCACTTGGCGCCATCATCGGCAGGTTGTCACAAACCAGTATACCTTGATCATTCAGATACAGTTTTTCGAAAGCATCCGACCACGAGTTCTTAGTAGGGAAGATAAACTTTAATAGTGCAGTTCCTTCAGCGTGGTCCAGAAGACCAGAACAGATGCAAACAGATTATCACGAAACTGACAGCTAAAATCTGGGAACAACATTTTGTCAGAGACATATGCAAATTCGGAGCAGTCCAAACTGCTAGTCGAAGCTTTCTCAAACAGACAAAAGACAATCTTGTAAATAGCATCATTAAAGAAATAGATCATGGACTGAAACCTCTGTGCGTCAGAAGAAGTAATCACATCCACAACAATAGTCACGCTAGCCATAGACTTCACAATACTCCTTAGATACGTATGATCACATGCTTCAGTAAGCCAAGGTACTTACTAGATCAGTTGGTCTTAGATTATGATGTCAGTTTGGTTTTAGAACATGATTATAGTACTTTAATTTGTACAAACTTGAGGAGATAGTTAATTCTCTTAGTGCAAGAGTTGAATTTCTTGTGAATGTGACGTTCCTAGAGTTCAGTTGTGTGGAAGAGTAGAACATGCTAGCCTTTCAAAGGATAGAATGTTCTAACACAATTTGGTTTATGTTATCACCTGTATGGCCGTATCAAGGCACCACAATTCATATTATTCAGAATTTACAAGATATGTCTACTATCCAAAATTTTCTTCGTATTTCTATCACTCATCCCTCAAGATGGGCGGGCATGGCAACGCGCAATTCATTGTCTAGTAAAGTGAAGGCTATACCACCAACCTATATCTATGTGCACACACTTTTGCTTCGGTGTCCCCCCGTTCCCAAAACTTTGAAGGGTAAGATGGTCTTTTATCATTAATTGTTGATTATTAGTTGCTAAACTAAATTAGATTACGTTGGTACGCAAAGCCCATACACAGTATTTACGTGTACCAACTAAAACTGTCTGCCCCAAAAATACTCACCGTCCTTTTGACGGGTTAACTAGCACAATGGTGGATGCCGTCACACAAACTGATTTAGTGAACGTTGTAAAAACCGAGGCGCGTGAAGCGGGCAAGCAGTGGTCCTCGTCACGAATCATTTTGGTTGCCGTTATAGTGTGCGTGGTCGCTGAACTGCATGTGCCAGTAAGCGTGGCCATGTCCACTCCGGCAAGACGTGCACGTGTCCGGTAATACAATATACTAGACTAGCAAGGTGATGATTTTGGATGGACTTTGATGATCACCTCTACCAATTTCAAATCGTGTCTATACGTGTATGGTTTAGTAATTAATAATCAGTAATTAATAGTAAAGACCATCTTACCCCTTCAAAGTATGGGGAGGGAGGGACACTGAAGCAAACCTCATGTGCACAATGCTTGCCCCACATATATCCCGCACGAATTTGCACTCAAGTAAGCAAGTCTCTTTTCTCTTATACACCAGTTCTTCTGCAGCGAAATAGCCTCCGTCCCTCTCCATTTCAATTCAGTGGTAGCGATAGTTTCTTGCATCAAACGATGTTAGCCACACAAATAGATCAAAGAGAGGGTGTTGGCAGCACAATCATATTGCAACATATAGATGGTAGTGACCTCAATGGAATTAAAAGAGGCAGGACAAGAATAGATAGATGTGAGAACACATGAATATGAGGCATGAAGATCTAGCATTTGGGGAACCACAACCCTGGATCACCTAGGATGATACTGATCTAGAGAAACATGTGGGAGCTTAGTTTCCTTTTGAATGGCCATTTATTAGTCGTTTATCTAGCCGGCATTTTCGCTAGCATCGCCTCAGATGGATCCATCTACCTATTGTAATTACTTTCGTTGACTAGGAGGGGCGAAATAAAGACTATCACTAACCATCAAATAGTAAGCATACTCAATTCTAGTTGGATGGTGACCTTGAAAAGAACATCCCAACACAGCTATTGTCATGATCATGTCGAATCAAGCAACAACAAGACACGTATGGCCTAGTTTGACAACTAGGTTCAACTATTTGACCGAGATTTGTCTAAAAGAGTATCTTTACTTTTTTTTTTGAAACAGAGTATCTTTTACTTTGTCTTTTTGATGGTTTGAATATCAACCGAGGTTTGTGGGATCATTAGTTTACGATGGAGTTGACATAAAATTCGTACTCATAAAATGTTTACCATTAATTTTCCGTGGAGTTGCCCTAATATTCTTACTCAGAAAATATTTACTCTAACCATGCCTTGAATCATTAGTTTACCATTGGTACTAAAAGTTTTCACTGAAAAACATTTACGTTATGGGCCACATGGGAGAGGCTTAACTTATGCATCTTGATGGAAAAGGATATTCAAGCTTCTTTCTTTTGACCGGTTTCCCATTTGTGTGCATCTTACTAGTTCTTGTAGCAGTCTCATATCATGTAGCTGGACTATAAAATTACTATGCTAGCTTGAAGTCCAAAATTGTGGCTATTCCTTTTTGTTCTCCTATTTTTCGGTATTATTTTTTGATACAGATTATTTTTATTTAAATGTATATCCATGTACTATATTTATTATTACCATTTTGTTGTACCATGTTCGAAGAATGCACAATCAAACATTGGGAATAATCAATAGTCCAGTCACTATGACACCAGTCTGATAGAACTTGTGTTTAGTTTTAATCGGATGTTATGGGATCACTGGTTCACCACATAGTTACCCAAAATTCTTTTAAAAAATTCTTGTAAAAAAATGATTACCGCGGGGTAAAAATCGGACACTAATACAATAAATACCTAGTATGGATAGTATATGCATGTTTATTCTCCATTTATAATTGTTAATGTGTATGTTTTTACTTGAATGCATTGCATTTATAAGTTAAACTAGCATTATTAGCACAACCATTATGATATAATTATCTTTTGTTACCCATTTTGATATGGTTTTTATATCAGAACAAATTCTTCAAACATCGCCCCATTCCCTTCTCTTCCCATGTATCCTCAATGCACGCGGTGCCAATCTTGACAAATAAATAATAAGCACTAAGGATGGGATAGCTATTTGCACCAACCGTGTTCCATTGATTCGATCATTTGCGTACTGGCCAATTAAACCAATATATTTTGCATGTTGTCAAAAACAAGTAATGTGCAAGATATCTATAAAGTAAAGAGTATTGCACCACCAACCCCTTTTTGTGTGCACAATGCTCTCTCACGTGTATTTATAAAACACCAACCTTCACTCGGGTGAATATGGTTCTCTTCTCATACACACCTCTCCATTTCAATGTGTTGGTAGCAGTAGCTTATTTACATCAAACATATGGTAGCCATGCAAACATACCAAAGAGGGGGTGTAGTTAGCATTGTGGTTTTGCCTCAAATAGGTGGCAGTCTCATCTACGGGTCAGCGAGAACAAACAGGAATATGAGACGTCGGGAACAACTGCAGAACCGCGAGCATTGTTGTTCCTGCGAGGGGCCAAAATCTTGGAGTTTCCTTTCGTCTGATTGGTTATTTATCACTAGCGTTAGTTTAGCTAGAGTTTTCTCTAACTACGTCTCGGCGCTGTGCAATTACATCGCATGCCAAAGTAGCTTTTCAATGTCGAGGGAGGTGAAATCACAGCAGTGGAACATCACTAGCCAAATGATATGAACCGTCCTTGGTTCTAGTTGGATGTTGTCGCGTCGCACCTAGTGGCACCATGTGCCTGAATCCAGCTATGGGATCGGTATAAGACTTGTACCGATATTTTTCACGATTTTTGTGAACTAATAAAATTTACCGGATTTTCGAGAGTCAATAAATACTCTGTCAGTTCCATATTACTTTGCATATTAGAGTTAAGTCAATCGTTTTAATGTTTGACCAACTACATAGGAATTATTAATATATAAAATATTCAAATATAGATAATATGCAATATTATTGCATTAGGTTATTGACTTCTTGTTAATATATAAAATATTCAAATATATATAATATGCAATATTATTGCATTAGTTTCTAATAATAATTCTTTAATTTAATAGATATCAATATGTTTTACTATGTGATTGTTCAAAATTTTACAAAATTTGACTTCCACCTAATCTTATACGGGGAGTAATATGATAGGAGGAGGTGTGAACCAGTGTTTGCGTTCATTTTTTTTACTTAAAACTTGCTTGAGAAAAAGCGTTTACCGCGCGGAGAAAATGTCATACCCAGTCAGTCAGTCAGTCGTCTTCGTCTCCCCAGGAAAAGCCAGAGCGAGCACGAGCAGCTCGGGAAGCAGCAGCGGCAACTCAGCAACATCTTGCCCCCTCCTCCCCCACTCATTAATGGCGGCCACTGCTGCTTGGTGGGCGGCGGACCCATCTCCCCCATCAATGCCGCCACCCACCTCCCCAATCCACTTAACGCGAGCCAAGGCCCCCGGGCCGCTCCGTCCGATCCACCACGGCACCGCACACGCCCCACCTCCACCTCATCAGTTATCCATCCCGCCACCTCACCGCGCGCCGGCTGCCCCGGCCAGCTCCGCCCCCGGGGTCCTCGAGCTGGAGGTGGGTGGAGGCGTAAAGGCGGCCGGCTGGCTTCGTCCTGCTTACTTATTCTCGCGCCGGGGACAAGGTGCTTGGATCGCGTTCGATTTTGCGTTCCATGTTCCGTGAGTGTGTAGGTGGTGGTGGATGACCAGCTCGCGAAATTCCTTCGGAGGATTTTTGTGTTAGGCTCGTGGTTGGTGAGCGACTTCGCGCGTGTTGGGTGGTGAGAGCATCGGACCCTGGGCTCGCGCTTAAGGTGTTCGGCTGATTGCCGACGAGAGCACACACCCTTTTGGCCCTCTGGATTGGTTCACAGAAGTCATGGTCGGGAGCGTTCACGTCAATGGATCTGTGAACGGTGGCAACGGCACCGAGGAGCGGCTGGATGAGCTGCGCCGGCTGCTCGGCAAGTCCGAGGGCGACCTGCTGAAGATCGTCAGCATCGGTGCCGGCGCCTGGGGCAGCGTCTTCGCTGCTCTCCTGCAGGACGCCTATGGCCATTTCAGGGAGAAGGTGCAGATACGGGTGTGGCGCCGGCCAGGGCGGGCGGTGGACCGTTGCACGGCTGAGCATCTGTTCGACGTGATCAACTCCAGGGAGGACGTGCTGAGGCGCCTGATCCGCCGGTGCGCCTACTTAAAGTACGTCGAGGCGCGGCTGGGAGACCGGACCTTGTATGCCGATGAGATATTGAGGGATGGGTTCTGTCTGAACATGGTCGACACGCCACTCTGCCCGTTGAAGGTGGTCACCAACCTGCAGGAAGCTGTCTGGGATGCTGATATTGTGGTGAATGGACTGCCGTCCACTGAGACAAGGGAGGTGTTTGAGGAGCTCAGCAAGTACTGGAAGGAGCGGATCAGTGTTCCGGTGATCATTTCCCTTGCGAAGGGGATAGAAGCCTCCTTGGACCCGATTCCTCGTATCATCACGCCTACACAGATGATCAGTTCTGCAGGTAAGCATGTATCTTTCTCTGTGGTCTGTGCTTGTCCTCACATATATTCTCATCTGTAGTGAAGTGTGCAATCATTTGGCATCCTCGAGGCAGAGAAATTGAAACTAGAGAATAATATGAAACCTAGGACAGGATTTGCTGTTTGGTCATCAAGTGTTTGCATTGGTTATTCTTGTGCAATGATTCTATAATACTATAATGCACTGTTTGGAAACAGAAAAAATAGATTACTTTTTAACGAAAGCTTTTCTCAAAAATTACTTTGGCCGTAGGAAAACCGAGCGTAAGGCTTGATTTTACATTGTGCAATTTGTGACAGTTCTGTCGCCAGTTCAGGGCTACAATTGCATAGTGCACTGTTTGACAGAGAAAAAAGACATATAAAGTTGCAATGAAAGCGTTCTAATAAAAATACTTCTGGCCAAAGGAAAACCAAGCTTAAGACTTGATGGGATATTATGCAATGTCTGACATTTTTATCTGCAGTTCATGGCAATATTTAAGTATATGAGATTCTGTAGTAGTCTTTTTTTCTGGTTAGTGTCAGTTTATACTTTATAGTTAGAGAATGTAATACATATTTAGTACTTCTTTATTGCTCATGACCTGCATAATTATGGCAGTTAGCATAGTGATTGTGAAATGCACCAACTTCATTATAAGCAATCACATCATGCAGACTATTGCATTTAAAGCTTGTTTTCATGAAACATTAAGTATGCCATGCTAGTAAATTTACGAGAATGACAGCAACATTTGTTGTGCAATCGCCTTTCATTGTGCGGATGCAATTAACTTCCAGTTTGGGAACCAAAGGTAAATGAACAAGGAAAGAAATCCACTTTTAAGATGTAGTATGTCGAGTGTTCTTGTACCCTGCAAAATTGTATCTTCAAATTCAAAATGCACATGCACTATACACAAAAGAGAAGTTTATGAAAAAAGTAGTATTTATCTTGTTCTCTGTTCTTTCTTTTCCTTTGAATGCATCCTTTGTCAGTTTTTAATCAGTTTTGTTACTCCCTTCGCGTAAATGAATTTGAACCTCAAATTGATCTTAAACAAAAGTAGGGTAACTGAGAAGTAGTTCTAATATTTTGTGGAGAGTTCTTATATTAGTTTAGTGTCTAGAGCAACACTCAATGCATGGATATACCACAAAAGGTGATTTCATAGCATATGTTACGACAAAGACATGGTGCATATCCTCTGATTTTATCAAAAGTACGTTTGATCTTGACACATACCTGTCAGACTCATAATTAATTTATGGCAGTTAGCATAGTGACCTCCTAGTTATAGATCACCAACCATTTGCACACATCATGCAGTTTCTTCCATTTTAAGAGCTTACATGAAAGCACAGTATGCCATGGCAATGACATGATTCACACTTTTGATTTTCCGACACATGTTTGGAACTTTTGATGTTGACATGTACCCATCTGGCTCATAGGATTAACCTCTTGTCTGAGTTCATTCCTTGCCTTATTTATCTAAATTAAATACCAAATAAATTGCAGCTGGAGTTCCAACTGAGAATATACTCTATCTTGGAGGTCCAAACATTGCCTCGGAAATTTATAACAAAGAATATGCAAATGCTCGAATCTGTGGATCCAACAAGTGGAGGAAACCTCTCGCTAAGTTTTTGAGGCAACCACATTTCATTGTCTGGGATAACAGTGACCTTGTCACTCATGAGGTGATGGGTGGCCTGAAGAACGTCTATGCTATTGGCGCTGGTAAGTGTCTTTTTTCTTCTCATATTATATATCAACTAGCTAGTCAACCCTAAATTTAGCTTACTGAAACAAGGACATTAATGGTTTCAGAAGAGAGATAACTGATTTTGTGTTGGAGCCAGACTTTGTAACTTTTGTTTGGAGACAAAAAGTGATGAGAACGATAATGAGGACAAGGATAAAGAAAAGGGTCATGATGTTGATCAACCACCGAGTAGTGGAGTTTCATCTCACGCCATGAACAAGTAGATTCACCATGATATTGAAGAAAGACAGAGGGAATATCATCTCCAAATTGCATAGAGTATCCACCACATTTGTCTGTAGCTCATCCAACATACTAGGATCAATCACCTTCTGAAAAATTATGTTAACAATTCACACAACTTCATTAGCGTGTCTTGAACATGTGGTGTTAAGATATTCCTCATCGTGACAAAGAGCGTCTTTGTCATCGAAACATGGCAATCATGATACTTCATGCATGTAACTTTGTTTTCTGTTTTTGAAACAATCATTTGCATGTTAGTGACGTAGCCCGTTGGAAAAAAACATACCATATAGAGAATCATCACACATTCTTTTTCCTTCTTTTTTGTTGCAGACATAACTCATGGGGGTTGGCTTTCCTTGAGAATCAACCTCAGGTGTTTTTTCCCTATGAGTTTCATAGCTTCAAGTCGTGCGTTTGCACTATCTTTTGTTTTGTCCTTCATGTTCAACAATATCCTTGCTATGCTTTTGAACACATTCTTCTCAACATGCATCATATCAATGGAATGATGAATGTCAAGATGCTCCCCGTAAGATAAGTCCCAAAGTATCGATCTCCTCTTTTAGACTGTTATTTTTAGAGGTTGGTCATATTCTATAACTATTTTTTCTTTCTCTTTTCCTTTGCCTTTGAATCTTCCTTTGCCCGTGCATTTGAATCCTTTTCCATGCACAACTTTTAAGTTTTTAACCTGGGGATAGATATTCCTGCCTTTTAAAATTGGAGGAGTCAAATCTTTCTCAAGAGTGTTATCAAACTTTTTATTCATGTTTCGATATTGACAACACTTTGGCAAAAACCTCTGATTCCTCATGTACACCATTTTCTTATACTCATGTGAATACAAACTTGTCGTATTTTTGCATGCATTGGTCCCTTATAGCCTGGCAAGAGGAGTTTCCACATAGGCCGGATAATCATTGATGGTTATGAACAACATGTATCTCAGGGTCAATTTTTTTACCGTGAAAATCGTAGGGAAAAACCCCTACGGCGTGGTTTTTATTTTTATATTAATGGTACAATAAAATACAGGAGGAAAATCCCTAGGGATTACATCAGGGGAAGAAATGAACTAAAAGTAACAAGACAAACAACATCATGAAAATTTGTCTAGGATCCAAACCAACAGGGGATGCACATTAGGTGTCCTGACTCTGTATTGATGAAGCAGAAGGTCTCTATGGCACCTCACTCGCCACCTGACTAAGGAAATAGGCTGCCCTTGAAAGATGACATCATTATGTTGTTTCCAAATACTAGTAAGCTTGCACGTGCACGCACGACATCTGCTATCTATCAATATATTTAAGATATACGAAGGACAAAAATACAGTATAGTTTACAAAATACGTACTGGACTGAAATATAATTTAACCTAGATGATAAATCCCCATCTTTATTTTAGACAAGGCAAATGAAATGCCCATAACTTCTAAACACAAACAATCTAGCGAAGCTGGACTTATATAACAGTTATTGAATGAGTCACCATACATGAGAATTAACGCCCTTATCCCAGTGCCTTGATGTTTAAAATTATGTATTGCTCTCTAGTGTGAGTGCCTTGATCGGTCAAAGCTTGTTGGACCTTGAAAGAATGTACCAAAGATACAAAACAAAACGCACCTGAGCACATACGAAACCCCGAGAAAGAAGAAACTCAAGAAAAAACATGAAAAAGACAAGAAGAGAGAATCATGGAAAAGCTTTCACAACATGCCAATATGCATGATTTTTGTTTCTAATGAAGAAAGCATGCCAGTAATACTTCTTGTGCGCATACATGTGCAACAAAAGTAGATCGTCCAACATAGCTAAACCCAAAAGAAAAGGAAAACGCCCTGCTAGGATCCACCAGTTCTCTTTAGGAACAAATAGTCGATTTTTGTCCTGTAAGCAACTGAGCAGACCATTGCACCATTGCAATCGATCTCCGAGAATAATTTCTGGAGGTTCCTAATCAACTACCAGCCACAACCCCTTCCACCCCCTTCCGGAACTGTTGGGTAGGCTTGTGAGTTGTGTCCCCATTATCTGCTATCGCTTCCACCATGTAACATATAGAAATTCTGGTATTTCTTTAAAAAAAGTAGAGTGTGTAGTTTGCGCAAGAGCAAACAATTGAGAATCAAAGAGCCATATAAGTGTATTTTAAGGAAAATACTTACCTTAGATATAAGCGCAAACAATTCAAAATAGTATTTATATAATGGACACAATTATTATAAGGCAAATAGTTACCTTGGATATAAGTGGTGGCTTTCTGGTAATTATAAATTGTCTCTCCCTGGATTTTCAGTATTGAAGCTTCACGCAAATAATTAGTTAAGCCTCATTGTCTTACGGATACAATTCCCTGGATTTATCTACTTTGGCAAAGCACCAAAATGACTACAATAGGATGCATTGCCAACCTCCCAAGCACACATGTGCTGTGTGATTTACTGAGTAGAAAATCATACAAGATGGTTGTAACTAAAAAAATTGAACACTTGACATGACATTCTGCGGATGATGCTCTGAGAAAATTCCAATAATCAAAGGAAATCATCACATGCTATGTTGCCAGATAAACGTCAGTCCTCTGCAATATTGAATTGCCCCACAAAGAATGATCTTTGCTACCAACAGATGGTAAGAAAATATTTGAACGACTTGACATGGCATCTGCAGATGATGCTCTGAGAAAATTCCAATAACCAAAGGAAATCGTCACATGCTATGTTGCCAGATAAATGTCCTTCCTCTGCAATATCGAATTGCCCTACAAAGAAAGATCACTTGTACCATCTTACTCTAAGAAAATATTTGAACAACTAACTCACAGTATGTCAGGATCATCATCTCTACTACTATTAAAAGGGCAAACTGCACGTGTAAACCAGAGGCACCGACATTGTAAAATACATTTGCCACCAGGTCTGAAATCTGCTATGTTTAACAAACATGAAAAGCTATACAATAAAGCATAGAGTAACTTATATGAGCCTGGTTGAAAGATTCATACTGCATAGACCCATGAAATTGGATTTACCTTGTCGTCAAGATCACTTGTATGAGCCTGGTGAAGAAAAAAGAAAACCAACATGATGAGGCAAAGATTCAATGGACGCTTGGAGCCTTTCTCTGTCTAATTGCTTCTTCTTATGTAAACCTAAAACTAAAAGGAGGAGATCGGTCAACCAATTTTTATGAAATGGTTTCTTTACTCACTTAACTCGATATTGTGTTGCGTATGCAGAGATAGGTAGCTAGTTCAATATGGGTTATCAAGGGAAACATCTTAACTCATTCTCAGAATTTTTTTAGTTGGCTTTATCCAGAAAATTTTACTACTACAGATGTTGTAGAAACATGAATGCTCACAAGAAGAAAAATTGACAATGAAATTGTTTCACATTGAAGATGGCATAACCTTTGCGTAGGATCAGTACAATGCTTCGGCTATATTGCCTTTTTCTTATGTTTGCTATGACGCAAAAAGTACATATACATATACATTTGCTCCATCAGTTTAAAAATCGTAGCTAAAGAAAATGTTGAATTACTTTTAGGCAAGGAAGACATTTCGATCGTGAAACCACATCAAATTAGTACATAACAAAAAATGCTGAAACAGAGAGGTTCATCCATACCTTTCGGGAGTCACGAATGTTGTTGCATCGTCTTCCACCTTTAGTGAGTCGTGTTCTCATCATCGATTCAGATTTCGACGTACGCGGCCTAAGGCTCAAGCCATCATAAGAGATGTTGGCGAGGCTCCAGCGCCGCTGGTCGATGCGATGCACAAAGCGATGGAGGGGCCGGAACCTCTGCCTCGACGGCGGTGGCTGGTGCATTGACCAGACGTATCCTTGTCAATGGCTCCAGGATCAGCGGCGGAGATCGGTCGGAGGGGTTGCGATTGAAGAGGGCGCGTGTCCGGCGTGGATGGGGCACCAGACCGGGACGCAGAGCGGAGGCCTTGGCGGCGCGTGGCCGACATGGATGGGGAAGCCGCAGACGGAGGTCGTGGCGGCCCGTGGTCGGCATGGATGAAGCAGCCTCATGAGAGTCATGACTCGTGAGGAGGCTGTGGCGACGGGGCCGATGGAAGGGATGAAGCAGAGGAATACGTCTTCCGGAACACGTATTGGCGGAAGAAATATTTGACGGAGTGCACGGTGCGGTAGACGTTATTGCTAAAATAATTGCACGCCCCCCTGGACCATTAGGTTAATCAGATGGATAGATCTATGTGACGTGAAAAATCCAATGTCCCAATTGTTCTGTGTATACTTGACAGGGAAAAGGTTTTCTCGTTTAATAGTAGTAGAGATTCCACGCAACACAAACTGTCATCTCCGTGAAGCAAGGTTCAACAAATTCCGAACGCGCAGTAGCTATGCAATCTGAAATCGACAGGGTACCATCCCACTAAACGCCAACGTTCTCCCAACAGTCAGCAGCGAAAGCGCACTGGAAGAAAAGATGATCACGAGTCTCCCAGACTTGATCATTGCACAGGACACAAAAGGCCCACCATCCACATTCCAATTTTTCCTGTACATCAGGTCTCTAGTGTTGAGACGGTCTAGCATAAGCAAGCAAGCAAACCCTTTGAGTTTCGGGGTATTTCGATTTCCAAATTGATTTTATTGTAGCATCCTCCTGAAAAGTACCAAACATGAAGTTATAGAACTTTGCTGAAGTGTAGCTGTGACCCCCAGGCAAACATTCGAGCATCACAAACTCCCTGGTGCACCACTGTTTTGGCAGAAAGCTCAGTCATCTGGGCACGATCATCGTATGCTTGATCAGAGAGAGGAAGCAAACAAAGCAAAGGGATAAGGAGCTGACACCATTTTTGCAAATGAAATATCAGAGTCAAGAGCGAATGAATGAAGCCTCGGGAATCTATCACACATTAGGGTGTTGTCTTGCTAGAAATCATTCCAAAAAGAACCGATTATCAACCAACTTATCAATCACAGAGATACTGGTGCTCCACTTTTTCAAGGCCTTACAAAGTAATTTAAATTTGTATGACAAGCACTTGGCACTGTCGCCGGGACAATTTATTTCCCAAATTATCTGTACCACATCAAAGAAGCCTAGCATTTTGACCCAATAATTCTCAAACCAAAAAAAATTTAGCTTTTGGGATGGACGTGCCAATAGAGATCACACAAGGAACATGATCCGAGATGGGCCGAGCCAAGGGTTTTACCAGAGTGTTGGGTATTTCAGCGTCCATGCTGAGGAAGTGAAAAACCAGTCGATTTGCTCAAGGAGTGGCTGTGCTTGCATAATACTCCACGTGTATGCTCGGCCTTTGATGGGTAGTTCAATTAGTCCCAGGTAGCTTATGACTTCATTAAAGGTTGCCATATCATTCACATTGGCTCCAGCTCTGTTACGATTATCAGAAAATGATAAAAGTTGAAGTCTCCAACAAGTAACAGAGGGAGTCATCAGCAATATCAAGATGGAAGAGCCCGGCAATGAAGTTCTCACGTTCAATCCCCTTATAGTGGTCATCCCCTCACAGGGGTCGTACATATTAACTAGAATGAAAAGCAGAGACTGTGGAATGAAATTGAATTACCAATTTACCATGCCAAAACTCTCCTGCAGCAGGACCTGGCCCGTAAAAACATTGCTCGCCCAAAGGACAACTAGTCCACTAGATGCCCCATCAGACGGGGCATAAGCATACTTATCAATGCGGGCAGCAAGGTTTTTGATGAAACTTAAGTCAAAGCTTTCTATTTTCGTCTCCTACAAACACACAATTGAAGCCAGACTCTCCTCAATTTTGTTATAGACCAAAGGCCATTTTGTCAGCACCATTCACACTACAAATATTCTAGTTCGAAATACTACGAACTCGATTAACAAACTGATAGACAGACAAAGCTCTACTAACTAACTTACTGACACGAGGATAATGACAAAGTTTGAACACAGACTCAAACACACTTAGGAATGAATATTCAGATAGATAACTAGTTGAGGGGCAGAGGCACTCAATCGTCGCGCTCCTTCCGTAGGCGCTCTTCAGTAAGCTCCTCTCGATCAACTCCGCACTCCTCAACCCCCAGATGTTGCATCTCAACGATTTGCAGAGTGGCCGCTAGCGTTGCTCGAGGCACCCAAGATGCTCTACGACGAGCAGGGAGATTAGGTGATTCACACAGATAACCATCATTATTATTCCGATCGAGTACAATGAAGAACTTCAAAGGACTAAAGGAGGCCTTAGGTGCAGCAACCTTGCTTGCACGGCCACGAGGACGAGCCACAGGAGTGCCAGACGAAGAGGAACTGGGGCAGTTGCAGTTGAACTGGGAGCATGAGCAAAAGCTTCCGTCTCCAAACCTCCCAGTTCATTGCGAGTTGGAGAAGATAGGCCAGCAATTTCAGCCAGAACAGACGTGTCAGCTGCAGATGATTCCACTATAGCTGCAGCATTTACAGGGTCAGAGAATTCCCATCGAAGACAGAGTTTTGGAGTTTCAGTGACAAGCTGGTTGAGAAGGAAGCTTCAGTAGATATTACATCAGACAGGGTCAAAGAAGCTTGATGCTCAGTCTCAACAGAAAAGCCAAGCTTCTCAAGATCGTCGATCCCTTCAAGAAGAGCTACAGGCGCCATGTCAGCAGCAGATCCATCTCGCTGTGCACTTGGCGCCATCATCGGCAGGTTGTCACAAACCAGTATACCTTGATCATTCAGATACAGTTTTTCGAAAGCATCCGACCACGAGTTCTTAGTAGGGAAGATAAACTTTAATAGTGCAGTTCCTTCAGCGTGGTCCAGAAGACCAGAACAGATGCAAACAGATTATCACGAAACTGACAGCTAAAATCTGGGAACAACATTTTGTCAGAGACATATGCAAATTCGGAGCAGTCCAAACTGCTAGTCGAAGCTTTCTCAAACAGACAAAAGACAATCTTGTAAATAGCATCATTAAAGAAATAGATCATGGACTGAAACCTCTGTGCGTCAGAAGAAGTAATCACATCCACAACAATAGTCACGCTAGCCATAGACTTCACAATACTCCTTAGATACGTATGATCACATGCTTCAGTAAGCCAAGGTACTTACTAGATCAGTTGGTCTTAGATTATGATGTCAGTTTGGTTTTAGAACATGATTATAGTACTTTAATTTGTACAAACTTGAGGAGATAGTTAATTCTCTTAGTGCAAGAGTTGAATTTCTTGTGAATGTGACGTTCCTAGAGTTCAGTTGTGTGGAAGAGTAGAACATGCTAGCCTTTCAAAGGATAGAATGTTCTAACACAATTTGGTTTATGTTATCACCTGTATGGCCGTATCAAGGCACCACAATTCATATTATTCAGAATTTACAAGATATGTCTACTATCCAAAATTTTCTTCGTATTTCTATCACTCATCCCTCAAGATGGGCGGGCATGGCAACGCGCAATTCATTGTCTAGTAAAGTGAAGGCTATACCACCAACCTATATCTATGTGCACACACTTTTGCTTCGGTGTCCCCCCGTTCCCAAAACTTTGAAGGGTAAGATGGTCTTTTATCATTAATTGTTGATTATTAGTTGCTAAACTAAATTAGATTACGTTGGTACGCAAAGCCCATACACAGTATTTACGTGTACCAACTAAAACTGTCTGCCCCAAAAATACTCACCGTCCTTTTGACGGGTTAACTAGCACAATGGTGGATGCCGTCACACAAACTGATTTAGTGAACGTTGTAAAAACCGAGGCGCGTGAAGCGGGCAAGCAGTGGTCCTCGTCACGAATCATTTTGGTTGCCGTTATAGTGTGCGTGGTCGCTGAACTGCATGTGCCAGTAAGCGTGGCCATGTCCACTCCGGCAAGACGTGCACGTGTCCGGTAATACAATATACTAGACTAGCAAGGTGATGATTTTGGATGGACTTTGATGATCACCTCTACCAATTTCAAATCGTGTCTATACGTGTATGGTTTAGTAATTAATAATCAGTAATTAATAGTAAAGACCATCTTACCCCTTCAAAGTATGGGGAGGGAGGGACACTGAAGCAAACCTCATGTGCACAATGCTTGCCCCACATATATCCCGCACGAATTTGCACTCAAGTAAGCAAGTCTCTTTTCTCTTATACACCAGTTCTTCTGCAGCGAAATAGCCTCCGTCCCTCTCCATTTCAATTCAGTGGTAGCGATAGTTTCTTGCATCAAACGATGTTAGCCACACAAATAGATCAAAGAGAGGGTGTTGGCAGCACAATCATATTGCAACATATAGATGGTAGTGACCTCAATGGAATTAAAAGAGGCAGGACAAGAATAGATAGATGTGAGAACACATGAATATGAGGCATGAAGATCTAGCATTTGGGGAACCACAACCCTGGATCACCTAGGATGATACTGATCTAGAGAAACATGTGGGAGCTTAGTTTCCTTTTGAATGGCCATTTATTAGTCGTTTATCTAGCCGGCATTTTCGCTAGCATCGCCTCAGATGGATCCATCTACCTATTGTAATTACTTTCGTTGACTAGGAGGGGCGAAATAAAGACTATCACTAACCATCAAATAGTAAGCATACTCAATTCTAGTTGGATGGTGACCTTGAAAAGAACATCCCAACACAGCTATTGTCATGATCATGTCGAATCAAGCAACAACAAGACACGTATGGCCTAGTTTGACAACTAGGTTCAACTATTTGACCGAGATTTGTCTAAAAGAGTATCTTTACTTTTTTTTTTGAAACAGAGTATCTTTTACTTTGTCTTTTTGATGGTTTGAATATCAACCGAGGTTTGTGGGATCATTAGTTTACGATGGAGTTGACATAAAATTCGTACTCATAAAATGTTTACCATTAATTTTCCGTGGAGTTGCCCTAATATTCTTACTCAGAAAATATTTACTCTAACCATGCCTTGAATCATTAGTTTACCATTGGTACTAAAAGTTTTCACTGAAAAACATTTACGTTATGGGCCACATGGGAGAGGCTTAACTTATGCATCTTGATGGAAAAGGATATTCAAGCTTCTTTCTTTTGACCGGTTTCCCATTTGTGTGCATCTTACTAGTTCTTGTAGCAGTCTCATATCATGTAGCTGGACTATAAAATTACTATGCTAGCTTGAAGTCCAAAATTGTGGCTATTCCTTTTTGTTCTCCTATTTTTCGGTATTATTTTTTGATACAGATTATTTTTATTTAAATGTATATCCATGTACTATATTTATTATTACCATTTTGTTGTACCATGTTCGAAGAATGCACAATCAAACATTGGGAATAATCAATAGTCCAGTCACTATGACACCAGTCTGATAGAACTTGTGTTTAGTTTTAATCGGATGTTATGGGATCACTGGTTCACCACATAGTTACCCAAAATTCTTTTAAAAAATTCTTGTAAAAAAATGATTACCGCGGGGTAAAAATCGGACACTAATACAATAAATACCTAGTATGGATAGTATATGCATGTTTATTCTCCATTTATAATTGTTAATGTGTATGTTTTTACTTGAATGCATTGCATTTATAAGTTAAACTAGCATTATTAGCACAACCATTATGATATAATTATCTTTTGTTACCCATTTTGATATGGTTTTTATATCAGAACAAATTCTTCAAACATCGCCCCATTCCCTTCTCTTCCCATGTATCCTCAATGCACGCGGTGCCAATCTTGACAAATAAATAATAAGCACTAAGGATGGGATAGCTATTTGCACCAACCGTGTTCCATTGATTCGATCATTTGCGTACTGGCCAATTAAACCAATATATTTTGCATGTTGTCAAAAACAAGTAATGTGCAAGATATCTATAAAGTAAAGAGTATTGCACCACCAACCCCTTTTTGTGTGCACAATGCTCTCTCACGTGTATTTATAAAACACCAACCTTCACTCGGGTGAATATGGTTCTCTTCTCATACACACCTCTCCATTTCAATGTGTTGGTAGCAGTAGCTTATTTACATCAAACATATGGTAGCCATGCAAACATACCAAAGAGGGGGTGTAGTTAGCATTGTGGTTTTGCCTCAAATAGGTGGCAGTCTCATCTACGGGTCAGCGAGAACAAACAGGAATATGAGACGTCGGGAACAACTGCAGAACCGCGAGCATTGTTGTTCCTGCGAGGGGCCAAAATCTTGGAGTTTCCTTTCGTCTGATTGGTTATTTATCACTAGCGTTAGTTTAGCTAGAGTTTTCTCTAACTACGTCTCGGCGCTGTGCAATTACATCGCATGCCAAAGTAGCTTTTCAATGTCGAGGGAGGTGAAATCACAGCAGTGGAACATCACTAGCCAAATGATATGAACCGTCCTTGGTTCTAGTTGGATGTTGTCGCGTCGCACCTAGTGGCACCATGTGCCTGAATCCAGCTATGGGATCGGTATAAGACTTGTACCGATATTTTTCACGATTTTTGTGAACTAATAAAATTTACCGGATTTTCGAGAGTCAATAAATACTCTGTCAGTTCCATATTACTTTGCATATTAGAGTTAAGTCAATCGTTTTAATGTTTGACCAACTACATAGGAATTATTAATATATAAAATATTCAAATATAGATAATATGCAATATTATTGCATTAGGTTATTGACTTCTTGTTAATATATAAAATATTCAAATATATATAATATGCAATATTATTGCATTAGTTTCTAATAATAATTCTTTAATTTAATAGATATCAATATGTTTTACTATGTGATTGTTCAAAATTTTACAAAATTTGACTTCCACCTAATCTTATACGGGGAGTAATATGATAGGAGGAGGTGTGAACCAGTGTTTGCGTTCATTTTTTTTACTTAAAACTTGCTTGAGAAAAAGCGTTTACCGCGCGGAGAAAATGTCATACCCAGTCAGTCAGTCAGTCGTCTTCGTCTCCCCAGGAAAAGCCAGAGCGAGCACGAGCAGCTCGGGAAGCAGCAGCGGCAACTCAGCAACATCTTGCCCCCTCCTCCCCCACTCATTAATGGCGGCCACTGCTGCTTGGTGGGCGGCGGACCCATCTCCCCCATCAATGCCGCCACCCACCTCCCCAATCCACTTAACGCGAGCCAAGGCCCCCGGGCCGCTCCGTCCGATCCACCACGGCACCGCACACGCCCCACCTCCACCTCATCAGTTATCCATCCCGCCACCTCACCGCGCGCCGGCTGCCCCGGCCAGCTCCGCCCCCGGGGTCCTCGAGCTGGAGGTGGGTGGAGGCGTAAAGGCGGCCGGCTGGCTTCGTCCTGCTTACTTATTCTCGCGCCGGGGACAAGGTGCTTGGATCGCGTTCGATTTTGCGTTCCATGTTCCGTGAGTGTGTAGGTGGTGGTGGATGACCAGCTCGCGAAATTCCTTCGGAGGATTTTTGTGTTAGGCTCGTGGTTGGTGAGCGACTTCGCGCGTGTTGGGTGGTGAGAGCATCGGACCCTGGGCTCGCGCTTAAGGTGTTCGGCTGATTGCCGACGAGAGCACACACCCTTTTGGCCCTCTGGATTGGTTCACAGAAGTCATGGTCGGGAGCGTTCACGTCAATGGATCTGTGAACGGTGGCAACGGCACCGAGGAGCGGCTGGATGAGCTGCGCCGGCTGCTCGGCAAGTCCGAGGGCGACCTGCTGAAGATCGTCAGCATCGGTGCCGGCGCCTGGGGCAGCGTCTTCGCTGCTCTCCTGCAGGACGCCTATGGCCATTTCAGGGAGAAGGTGCAGATACGGGTGTGGCGCCGGCCAGGGCGGGCGGTGGACCGTTGCACGGCTGAGCATCTGTTCGACGTGATCAACTCCAGGGAGGACGTGCTGAGGCGCCTGATCCGCCGGTGCGCCTACTTAAAGTACGTCGAGGCGCGGCTGGGAGACCGGACCTTGTATGCCGATGAGATATTGAGGGATGGGTTCTGTCTGAACATGGTCGACACGCCACTCTGCCCGTTGAAGGTGGTCACCAACCTGCAGGAAGCTGTCTGGGATGCTGATATTGTGGTGAATGGACTGCCGTCCACTGAGACAAGGGAGGTGTTTGAGGAGCTCAGCAAGTACTGGAAGGAGCGGATCAGTGTTCCGGTGATCATTTCCCTTGCGAAGGGGATAGAAGCCTCCTTGGACCCGATTCCTCGTATCATCACGCCTACACAGATGATCAGTTCTGCAGGTAAGCATGTATCTTTCTCTGTGGTCTGTGCTTGTCCTCACATATATTCTCATCTGTAGTGAAGTGTGCAATCATTTGGCATCCTCGAGGCAGAGAAATTGAAACTAGAGAATAATATGAAACCTAGGACAGGATTTGCTGTTTGGTCATCAAGTGTTTGCATTGGTTATTCTTGTGCAATGATTCTATAATACTATAATGCACTGTTTGGAAACAGAAAAAATAGATTACTTTTTAACGAAAGCTTTTCTCAAAAATTACTTTGGCCGTAGGAAAACCGAGCGTAAGGCTTGATTTTACATTGTGCAATTTGTGACAGTTCTGTCGCCAGTTCAGGGCTACAATTGCATAGTGCACTGTTTGACAGAGAAAAAAGACATATAAAGTTGCAATGAAAGCGTTCTAATAAAAATACTTCTGGCCAAAGGAAAACCAAGCTTAAGACTTGATGGGATATTATGCAATGTCTGACATTTTTATCTGCAGTTCATGGCAATATTTAAGTATATGAGATTCTGTAGTAGTCTTTTTTTCTGGTTAGTGTCAGTTTATACTTTATAGTTAGAGAATGTAATACATATTTAGTACTTCTTTATTGCTCATGACCTGCATAATTATGGCAGTTAGCATAGTGATTGTGAAATGCACCAACTTCATTATAAGCAATCACATCATGCAGACTATTGCATTTAAAGCTTGTTTTCATGAAACATTAAGTATGCCATGCTAGTAAATTTACGAGAATGACAGCAACATTTGTTGTGCAATCGCCTTTCATTGTGCGGATGCAATTAACTTCCAGTTTGGGAACCAAAGGTAAATGAACAAGGAAAGAAATCCACTTTTAAGATGTAGTATGTCGAGTGTTCTTGTACCCTGCAAAATTGTATCTTCAAATTCAAAATGCACATGCACTATACACAAAAGAGAAGTTTATGAAAAAAGTAGTATTTATCTTGTTCTCTGTTCTTTCTTTTCCTTTGAATGCATCCTTTGTCAGTTTTTAATCAGTTTTGTTACTCCCTTCGCGTAAATGAATTTGAACCTCAAATTGATCTTAAACAAAAGTAGGGTAACTGAGAAGTAGTTCTAATATTTTGTGGAGAGTTCTTATATTAGTTTAGTGTCTAGAGCAACACTCAATGCATGGATATACCACAAAAGGTGATTTCATAGCATATGTTACGACAAAGACATGGTGCATATCCTCTGATTTTATCAAAAGTACGTTTGATCTTGACACATACCTGTCAGACTCATAATTAATTTATGGCAGTTAGCATAGTGACCTCCTAGTTATAGATCACCAACCATTTGCACACATCATGCAGTTTCTTCCATTTTAAGAGCTTACATGAAAGCACAGTATGCCATGGCAATGACATGATTCACACTTTTGATTTTCCGACACATGTTTGGAACTTTTGATGTTGACATGTACCCATCTGGCTCATAGGATTAACCTCTTGTCTGAGTTCATTCCTTGCCTTATTTATCTAAATTAAATACCAAATAAATTGCAGCTGGAGTTCCAACTGAGAATATACTCTATCTTGGAGGTCCAAACATTGCCTCGGAAATTTATAACAAAGAATATGCAAATGCTCGAATCTGTGGATCCAACAAGTGGAGGAAACCTCTCGCTAAGTTTTTGAGGCAACCACATTTCATTGTCTGGGATAACAGTGACCTTGTCACTCATGAGGTGATGGGTGGCCTGAAGAACGTCTATGCTATTGGCGCTGGTAAGTGTCTTTTTTCTTCTCATATTATATATCAACTAGCTAGTCAACCCTAAATTTAGCTTACTGAAACAAGGACATTAATGGTTTTACCATTGTACTTGTTGATCTTGGCTTTTTTGGTTTTATCTGATGAAACCAGGCATATGTTTTTTCCGTAAAGGGGAAAGCCCTGGCCTCAACAAGGCATAGATAATAAGAGAGTTTACTTGAACTGTTCAATGCTCAACATCATCTGTTGCTCAGTAGTGTATGTGCAGACTACGTTGAAATCAGAGGATGCAAGATCGTTTCCTAAACCTATAAACACTTATCCTTTCAGTTTGTAGACAAAAACTACATGTCCTTTGATTCTGTACATAGAGAGCATTTTAACTGAGAAGCTCCATGATAGTTCAACACTTGTTTCGCTACTCTGCCAGGATACCCATTGATATTTAGTTATTTGCTTTTCTGACGTTTTAAGTTATTTGCTCTCTCCGAAATGTATTTGCTGCTATATGCTATTTTCCCAGCTTAATCATAAGCTTTTGTTCTCTGTTTCAGGAATGGTGGCAGCTTTAACAAACGAGAGCGCTACAAGCAAATCCGTTTATTTTGCTCACTGCACGTCAGAGATGATATTCATAACTCATCTGCTGACAGAGCAGCCAGAGAAACTTGCTGGTCCGCTGCTGGCTGATACTTATGTGACTCTCCTAAAAGGTCGCAATGCATGGTACGGGCAAATGCTAGCAAAGGGAGAACTCAGGCTCGATATGGGTGACAGTATCAAGGGGAAGGGAATGATTCAGGTTATCTCATAGTAATGTTCTTTTCTTTTCTTCCAGAAGCTTCTCTGAGTACTGAGCAATTTTTACTAATATCGAAAAGTAAAACCTAGAAAACATATAAGAACCTTCTAGATATTCTGTACTAGTAATTTTGATAGTCATTTGGCATTACTGATTCACTTCTGTGTTCTGTATGCCATGAATTGACTGAGTATAAGCTCTTTGCATTTGGTTGAACAGGGTATTTCAGCTGTTGGTGCATTTTTTGAGCTGCTCAGTCAACCCAGCTTAAGTGTGCAACACCCAGAGGAAAACAAGCAAGTTGCGCCTGCTGAACTGTGCCCAATTCTGAAGAGGCTTTATAGAATTCTGATAAAAAGGTCTGTGATCTGCATTACCATTCTGCACATGGTGCTCTGCATACATTGAAAGTTTGTACAGAGTGCTTTGACAGCTTCAGTAACATAGTTCACCCACAATTCAGCCCCTTCTCGCTTGTCCAATCCTTTGCTGGTTCAAGTTGCAACTTGCCAGCATAACTAGGCAGTATCATAACAGCTAACAAGACAGTACTATACAGTGAGTATATTTAGGGCTAGCTAGGCATACTTGCAGGAAGTCCACCTTAAATCAAATCGGAGCTCTTGGCCCATGTGAAGCCATGCTGTTTCCTTTCCTTAGAGCCAAAGAGATCCTCCTCTGTTAGTATATTTTACCTAGATTTTCCTTGATCAAATTGTCAAGGCATCACAGTGAACAGTAACAAGCCATCAGCTTTTACCTAGGAGAACGTTTGATCCAACTGACCCAGATCACAGTTTTGTCTTATGTAACTCTTCTTTTTGGAACCTGCAGGGAGCTCCCGGTGAGAGACATCCTCCAAGCCCTGCGAGACGAGACCATGAACGATCCCCGCGAAAGGATCGAGATGGCGCAGAGCCACGCGTTCTACCGCCCATCTCTCCTCGGGAAGCCGTGACCTTGTTAGCCCTTGTACATGATTGTTAGACTGTAAACAGAGGTTGGATTAGCTCCAGCCTGTCATGCTTCACGTCATTTTCGATTGAGCAATGGCATATCTCTGGGTCTCTGCTGGCTTGTGTGTTCGGATGCCCAGGGGCCTCAGTTTTTGTGGGGTTGTTTGTGCTTTGGAGACTGTCAATGTTGTACGAGTGATTACTGGCTCAATAAAATGCTACTTCGACAGTAAATAAACACGAGGGAAGATGATGCTTTCTGTTTTCAGGACTGCGTCATGTTTTGGCCCTCGCTACAAATTACTTGTTTCTAAGATGTAGAGTGAGATTCAGTGAGTCCTGTCCCTGTGATTGCTACTCCCTCCGTTTCATAATATAAGATGTTTTAGGTTTATGAAGGGAGTGTATCTGGACCCTTTTTAGTATCTAGGTTCACTCTAAATCTAGATGAATCTAGACATTAAAACAAGTCTAGATACACTTCATTCACAAAGCTAAAACATCTTATATTTTGAAACGGAGGGAGTAGTATATATTTTCCTTGAACCAAAACATGGTCTGATTTCTAATAAAGAACAGATACAAAGTCCATGCGAATTCATCAACTGCAAGCTGAAATTCTTCCAGGACAACGATGTAACCAACTCGCCGTGTAACAGAAATTGTTGTTGTGGTACGAAACGATGCTGTTTTGTGTGCCTGTGGGTGAGTGTGCGTGGTTGGTGTATGACATTAGCGAAAGAGTGCGCTTTTTTCCTGCAACAAGATGAAGCACATAGTAACCAAGCTGCATTTATTTTTTAAATTCAAACATGTATGAGGCGTATCCATCAATAAAATGTTATATACTGGGACAGTAAATAAACATGAGAAAATGATTGCTTCTGTTACAGTACGGCGTCATGTTGGTAGTGAGATTCAGTGACACCTATCCCTGTGACTGTTATACTACATTTTTCCTGAACGGGAATTGGTCTGGTTCTGATAAAGAAAAGATAAAAAATCTCTAAGCATGTCTACCATCGCGCAATCCGCTCATCTCGTTCCAAAACTGATCAAGATGAGTGTGTGTGTGTATACGGCATTAGCGAAAAAAAGGAGTGCGCTTTTCTTGCAACAAGATAAAGTACACATAGTAACCAAGATGCATACATTTATTCAAATTCAAGCACACGTCTCAGGCGTATCCAGCAAACTATTATACAATTTTGGATATACCTCCTGAGACGTTTCTGATCCTAATTAATCTTGCAATAGTTCCAAAATCCCCTAACATTTAAGTACGTATGTATGACTAACTCGAAGCAGCATCCTACTCAAAACACTCGTATATAAATAAAAACACTACTATATATTGATAGTTACTCGTTCATCGGCTCGTCGACCTGCGGCTCCTCAACCTGGGGTTCCTCAATAACCTCTTCCTTGGGCTGTTGCCAGATGGTCACGCCGAAGATCCTCACGCTGCCCGGCGGCAAAGGTGGCTGAGGAGGCTGCGCCGCCGCCTCCTCAACCACCGGTACCGGCGCCGGCTCATACGACGCCAATGGCTGCGCCGCAATGGGGGCCTGCATGGAAGAAGACGGCACACCCTGCAAGGGCGGCGCCAGCGCGAGGTCCGGGGCGCCGAGCAGCCGCAGCTTCTTCCTGGGAACGATGGGCTTGCCGTAGTGCTTCCTCATGTGCCCCCCGAGCGAGACGCCGCTCGGGTACACTTGGCCGCAGACCTTGCAGGTGTGCGACTTGGCCGGCCTGGCCACGCCGCGGCACGCCATGTGGTCCTGCGGGTCGATCCCCGCGGCGACGGCGGCCGCCGTCTCCAGCGCGATCCGCCGGTTCTTGTGGCCCGCCACGTGGCCGCCCAGCCCCTGGTGCGTCGGGAACCACTTGTTGCACTCCCTGCACGAGAACCCCGTCTGGCTGCTCCCCGCTGGCGCCAGACGCCCGGTGGAGCTGGACGGGTCGCTGAGCACAGCGAGCTGCAGCTGCAGCGGGTTGAGGTGCTGCGGGGCTGCCGCGGCGAGCGGGGGGACGACGATGGCTTGCTGCGGGGCGACGAGGACGACGCTGGCTTGCTGCGGGGCGACGGGGACTTGTTGTTCCGCTGCGGCGGCGGGCAGAGCAGGAGCTGCCACGACGTTGGCCATGGTGGACTGACCAGTCGCGCTCGGCTCAACGCTGCTCCTGGCGCTGCTGCTGCTGCTGCCGCTGCCACCGTTCACGACGGACTGCACGGGCGCGACCGTGTGGTCGAAGAGCGTTGGAATCGCCGCGACAGCAACGGTCACGGAGTCAGCCACCTCCTCCACGGCGGCGCCACCGACCAACGCCGCGGCCACCACCTGCTTCTCCTCCTTGGCCCCCTGCGCGTGCACCCTCATGTGCCCGTGCACGGCCTTGGAGCATCTGAACTCCCTCCGGCAGACGCCGCACGGGAACACTGGCAATAGCGGCACATCGTCCCCGGCCCGCGCCACGGTAACGGCGCCACCAGCAGCAGCATCGCCGGCGACGACGTCGACGTCGCTGACGGTGCAGTCGGAGCCGACCGAGGCGTGGGGGGAGCTGTCGTTCCCGCGCGCGGACCCGGCGCTGACGACGTTGACCCAATGGTCGTCGTCGTGGCGGGGCTGCAGGTAGTACCTGGCGTCCTCGTCGTCGGTGTCCGTGTCGGACCCCGCCCCCGCGCGGTACCCGGACACGACCTCACCGTCCTCGATCTCGCGCTCTGCCGCCTTGGGCGGCGGCGGCGGCAGCGGCTTGCGATCATCATCCGCGGCTGAACCGGCCATGGAATCCAGGCCGATCGATCGATCAGACGCTCTCTGCCGGTGTGGTGTGGTAGAGAGAGAGCGAGAGCGAGAGCGAGAAGCTAGGGTTTGGTCTCGATCGATCGCAGCGGCCGGTGGTGTGTTGTGGCGACGTACGTACGTCGCTGCGCTTTGCTTGTGGGTGGAGAGGAAGCGAGGAAGGCGCTGGCTTATATTGGCGTGCGTACGGAGAAGGGCGCGATCGATGGAGTTGGTGGGAGAGATCGATGGGATAGATCGGCGGCGGCAAGCAGGGGGGAGTTCGAGTCGGGGATTGC
Organism: Avena sativa; assembly: GCA_916181665.1. NCBI lineage: Eukaryota > Viridiplantae > Streptophyta > Magnoliopsida > Poales > Poaceae > Avena > Avena sativa. The sequence goes on from OV702296.1 coordinate 432,364,751, forward strand.
TAGCTAGCTAGGGTTTAAGCGCTGGATGGATGGATTCCGTGGCGCGCGCGGCTGGGAGTGATCGGTGTACGGACGGACGGATGGATGGATCGGTGGCGGGAAGGAAAGGAGAGGGAGGGGAGTCCGCTTCGGTTACGCTGTGGCGCGCAGGTGAGGTGAAGATGGAAAGGATACGATTTCGCGCGGTTTAAACGGGATTCGCCCCGGAGACTGAGAGAACAGTACGTTCAAGAGAGAGAGAGAGGGGGGGGGGAGGGAGTAGAGCTGTTGTATAAGGAAAAGATCTCGATTTTTTCTTTTTGTGCGGGGGAAGGAAAAGATCTTGCTTAATGCCGTCTATTTCTTCGGCAACAAGATATATGTGATCAAGTGGAAGTTTAACCAAAGAGAGTATGTATGATCAGAGATGCAGTAGAACGGAAGGTCTAGTCGTGACTAATAATTAATTAATTTTTTTGTGCGTCGCGTGACTAATTTCCATGTACTCCCTCCGTCCCAAATTAAGTGACGTGGGTTTGTCTAGATTCGGATATATATACATACGAATCTAGACAAACTCAAGTCACTTATTTTGGAACGGATGAAGTAACAAACTTTGCAATAATGTCTGTGTTATTTTAGAAAACACTGGACACATAAACGTTCGATGTACAACATATACGTTTTGAGACGATGGGTGTGCTTTATTAGTCAACCGACATACATTGTTCCCCAACAAATGCAACTTTGGGGGCATGCAAAGTGTCTGTCTCCAATGTCCCATTTGACATATCGCAGAATTCGTTTAACTGACTCCTAGTGTATATCAGTGTGTTGTGACAGGAACCGGCAAACCTTGTTTACTGCAAACGAAATATATGGACGTGTGAGTGTCAAGTATTGCAGTCCTCCAACAATACTGCGATACATGTATGCATCATCTGAACTGAGCCATGTGTCTGAGTCTCTAGCCAAAGTCTTGGAAGGAAGTGGAGTGGCGGCAGAATTACAATTCTCCATGTTGACTCGGTGAAGAAGATCAAGAGCATATTTCCGCTGAGTCGACGTCACCCCCCTAATTGTATGTTGCCTCCAATTTAAGAAAGTACTCCAACCGCCCCAGGTCCTTGATAGGAAAACTGTCGGAAATAGAACGAACAAGACGATCCACAACCTCCGGAGTAGCGCCAGCAATAACTATGTCATCCACATAGACCAACATGAAAATCTGCACTTCATCATGCGGGTAGATGAACAACGATGTATCAGCTTTGGACGAAACAAACCCAAGCTGATGAAGAAGCTGACTCAAGCGAGCATATGATGCTCGTGGCGACTGTTTTAGTCCATAGATATTGCAGACATGTGAGGCATACCGGGCATCCTCAAAACCTGGAGACTGCTGCATATATACATCTTCAGCCAGGAAACCATGCAAGAAGGCACTGCTGACATTGACCTGCCGAAGACTCCAACCACGTGAAACGGCGAGAAACTGTATGAGACGAACTGTCGTATCCCAAGATTTTAGAAATTGGGACTAGAAAAAAAAAAGAATTGCATTTTCATTGCATTGGCATGGCATTTTGCATTCATGAAAGATTTGCATTGCAAAACACTAATTGCAAACCCTATATTTCAAATCCTACTCTAAATTGCCAAGTGTGTCTATAAAGAATTACAAAAAAATCATCAACACATTATTTTAAACCAAGCAAATTATTGCCAAATATGATCTTATTTGATCCTCGGATTTTTAGAAAAATTTAGAAACTGGTTTGACCTCATTTGGAGTTATAGAGAAAAAGTTATTAAGGAAATAAGAAAATGGAAATAAAGAAAAGAAAAAGAATAACAAAAAAATTAAACCTAACTACCCCGGACCACCCCGGCCCAACCTACCTACCGCGCGCTCTTTTCTATCGACCGCGCAGCGTAGCTCGCAAGCCTGCCAGCGGCCCAACTAGCACGCGCAGGCTAGCCCGGCTCCCCTTTTTCTCCTCATCGCGGGACCCACACGTCAGCCTCGCGGCGCCGCTGACCGACGGACCCCACCTGTCATCCCCGTCAACCAACGAGTTCCTCCTGGATACGAACTACTGTCGCCAAATCCTCCTGGTTCTTGCGCGGATCCGTGCCTACCCTGCATCCAAAACCCCCTCCTATATAGAGCTAGAGCCCGACCGCCTTTCCCCTCTCTCAACAACAAAATCCAAGCCCCCAGGCCATTGCGATTCCTCGCCGGAGCTCACACCGCTGCCACCTTGGACCTCCAGATCGAGGACGATCTCGCCGTCGCCGAGCCCCTCCCGTGCCCTCGTTTCCTCGCTAAGCCCATCGCCTCCTCGCGCCGCACCCCCTGACTCGTTTCCCCTTCTCCTCTCGCAGCAGAGCCACCACGCGAACTCGCCGGAGTTAGCCGCGTCGCCGCCACCTCCATCCACCCACTAACGCCGACTCGGGAAGCGGAACACGACGCTGAGCCCACCAATCAACTCGCCGTCCAGGCCCGATCATCGTACGCAGCCCCGCCGCCTCCGGTGACCGCCAGAGCGCCACCACCATCGCCATCTGACCGCCTCGCCGCCGCCAGCACCGGTCAGCTCGGAAGCAAGCGTTCCCGGCTGTTGGATATCATCCGAACGACCGAGATTAGATCCACTGGGCGAATTGGTATCAACCAACCAGAGTGCGCCACGTTGTTTGCCAGGTCAGCGCCCGTGCCCGCGTTGGCAGCTGCGTCAGCACGGAATATACCCTGAAAATATTCCCTTTTTATTTGAAATTGAATAAAATTTGCATAAATTGTGTTGAACTTATAAATTTAATATAAAAAGATCTACATGTCCAAAAATAATATATAATATACAGTTGTATTCACAATTGTGCGTAGAATATTAGTATACAATTGGATCCGATAATTACTGTAAGTATTTGTCGTGATTATTTAAATAGTTTAATAGCCTTTTTGGAGCAATTAATTCATATAAAATAAACTAATGTTCAGAAAATTGCAAATGATATGTCCCTGGAATCACAAGAAGGATTAGAACCTTATTCGGAATTAAAATCGTAGGTTTGCAGTACAGAATAGTTCAAGTATATTAAAATGCATTCTGTAGTATTTTAATTATTTAAAAATATCTGTGTGTCCTTTTGGCATGATTCTTGTTGCCCTGGCTCTAAATTGGGTTATCTATCCAGTAATATGTTTGTCAAGGTTTAACAACACCGGTTACAAAAGAGGCTAAATTAAATTGGATAAAGCATATTAAATGAATCTAACTAATGCAATAAATGGTTTTAATTCATTAAAAAGTTTTCCAAGCATGTCATCTGTAATAATAATGGTCAGAGAATATAAATGTACTACTGAAACCTTTATTAAATTGTTATGCACGCATTTGTGCATTTGTTTATGATTGTGTATGGGTTTTTATGTATTGCAATTGTTTGATCGATAGATTGCGAGGAGTGCAACGTCTGTGTTTGCAACGAGTGCTTGAACAACATCCGACAACTATCAAGGCAAGTAGATGCTATTTTGATCATACCTTGTCCTAATATTTTCTCTTATACATGTGTAGTGTATTTCTGTAGATTATGTTTAGGAATTACTATGCTATGCTATGTCCTATGTATATTGTGGTAGGAATCCCTTGTAGTTGAGCCTCCATAAGGTAGAAGTGCTTAGACCTGCTGTATAGACGGGGAAGGGATCACATTATGGTGAAGTGTGTGTTTGTTCAAACTAAAGAAACATAATTTTAATGAACTACCTAAGCGGAGTGGTTGGATTGTCAACGGAGTGTGAATAATGGTGGGGAATTCCGCCCAGGGTACTGAGTGTAGCACCCCGCTAAAACCACTACTAGAAAATCGCTATGTTTTTGTGTTGCATATCATCATGACCGCATGCTCATGTCATCATGCCACATTGCACTTGAGCATCATCATGTCATCTTGCATCTTTGCATAAAACTATTTTCTAAAAGCCTACCTTTGTTTTCTAAATATCCCTTGTCTTTATTTTAAATTATAAAACCGGTCCTTTCGGATATTTTGTTTTGTCTAAAAACTATTTGCAAAAGTATTTCTATAATAAAACAAATAAATAAACAAAATAAAACATTTTTATAAAGTGGGGAGGCAGCCACCGGCGAGGCCCAAAGGCCCAACCAGCAGCCAGCCTACAACCCAGACAAAACAAAACCCTAACACCCAGGAAACCTAACCCTACCACACCCCATCTCCCTTAACATGCCGCCGCCGCCAGCAAAGCACACACACATGCCCGTGACCAACATGCCAGGATCCCGCCTCACACCCCTGACCGACAAACCCGGCCCCACCCTGACGCATCCCCGTCCCCTCCCCTCGATCGACCCATCTCCACCAACCGCCCTCGCTCCCTGTTGACGCTCGCCTTCTCCCGAGCCCGCGTGGCCATTGCCTTCCTCCCCTGTCCCGAGCAACTGCCGCCACCCCGGAGCCTAGCCCCGCCTCGCCCTCGCTCGCCCCGGCCGGCCCCAGAGACCACCGCTGCTCCTCCGGCCCTCTCCCTTCCCGAGCGTGCCCTACCGCAGGTGCTTGCTCTCGCCGCATCCCCACTGGCCGCGCCTCCACGCAGGGCCACCTGTCTCCGCCCTGAGACACCGCCAGCAGGTCGTCCTCGCGGGTTCCCCTCCGGCCGATGAGCCGCAGACCCCGCGGACCTCGTGCCGTCCTCCTCCTGGTCCTCTGCACCCTTCCCGTGACCCCCACGCCGTCGTTGGTCGCCACCGCGCGTCTCTCTGGCCACAGCTGCGAGCGCTATGTCTGCCGCCCATGGCCGTTGCCACCCCGTCCTCGCCGCATTCCGCGAGTGCGTGACCCCGCCTCGAGCGCCTCCTCGATGCCGAGCCCGCCTCGATCCGCGGCCATGGGACGCTACCTCCATGAGTCTCCTGAGCATGTCTTCTGTCTGCGGCCTCTCTGCCGCAACACCACCAGGACCGTACTCCGTCGCGCGCGTTCTTCCTGCGCTGTGGATGCCTTTTGTGCCTACGTTTGTTCCTGACCACCTCAAAGCGTGCAACGCCGTGGCCGTGTTGTTTTCTTTTCGCTGCAAGCACCAGGCCACCTGTTACCTATCAAGATTCGTTGTATCTTCAGATGCTTCCTGCAGTATACTTCTTGTCTAGACAGGCTCATCTCTCACAAGCTCGCCCGACCTATCGAGTTTTGCCATACCCGCTTCAGTAGCCGACCTCCTACCCGGCGATGTGTTGCCGATGCTTATCCAAATTTTTCTGTGAGACCCGATGCCCGAAACCAAGACCGCCAGTGTTGATCAAGATGGAACACCAAGATCTCCATCGGTACGATGTCGTGCAATGGACACCAGGATCTACTTCTGTTTCGTCGATCGTCCGATGGTTGAGGTGGAGTTCGAAAACCCCGAGCCCTTCTTCGACGTGGAACCTCAAGATCTTCCACCCGGATCCGAAGACTGATCCCGGCGTGCCCGAACCCCAAGACCCTCGGCACCAAAGATCTTCGAACCCCAATGTGGGATCCCCTATCTGAGACCCTTATTTTTATAATATGACATCTACTTAGTGCATATTAAATTGTTCATGATTGCATACATCTTCTTCTGGTTTTGGAGGCATTATGTCGATTCACCTAATAATTAATGATGGAGACCATATGCAGGCTTTTCTAGTCTTATATTGCCTCCATTTAAATTTGTGTAGCGAACCGATGCCATGTTTTGACTTGTTAAGTCAACATTTAAATTGCAGGGTAGCTAAACAACATGAACCATATAATTAATTGTCGGGACACCGGTTCCGCTTAATATTGCCTAGTTGCATCGCATCTTTGCCATATCATACATCATACATGCATCATGCCCGATCTTCTGCTGTAGTATTAAATAGTGCATCCGGTGTTTCTTTTAGTGCTTTGGTTCTTCGCGGATTAGGCCGATGAGTTGATGCGAGTATCAATAAGTCCTTCGGATGTGAACCTTCGGCAGTGTTTCTCAGGCGAGCAATCTCCCCCTTTCTACCTATTTTACGTTTATAGTCTTTACTTTCTCCTGTTGCTCTATTGCTATACGTGTTACGATGCTTTAGTTTCTGTGCACCATTTATATTCCTTGCAGCCTCTATTGCCTTGGACACATCCTATTGCATGTTGATTGATAGACAGTCGGTCTTGCGAGTCGTAGTTGCTTGCTCAGGTGCTGCTTTGCGTCGTTGTCGTTCCACCGTTGATAAAAGGTTGGCACATGCTTAATGATGGAGATGCTTAATGGCGGAGAGGGTCATGGCTTTAATTATAACTTGTCAATTAAAATGTTAGGAATAGATATAACTAATGCAGAGGCATCGATGGACAATAGATGTTATTTGGTTTTTCCACACTCACTTGTGTCCCGTAGGACCCCGAGTACTTGATACCTGTTCCTTGACTATCGCACTATCCGCATGTGGGACCATGAATACCCTTAGCCAGAGCTTGATTCATTTCTTATTTCTTGGGGCCACAAACTAGTTTGGGGCTTTATTACTATCCTGTACTTATGCTATGCTTTACTGCTTTATTTAAGATTGCGCATGGAGCGCCTGTACTGTTTAGGAACCCCGTGCCACGTTTCCGCTGTATCGACAAGCCAAGTCACACTTTCGGGTTCCCAGTCATTTACAGCCGTCGCCACACACCCTGGGTCCATCACGGAGCCGGCCGACTTTGTAACGGGTAGCTTATTGGGGGTGGCCCCCTAAAATATTTTATGAATCCTGTGATCGCTTTATCGTGAAAGCCTCGTTGGGTTTTGATTTGGTTTTTCTGAGGTTGATCGTGCGTGTGTTGCTATTTGTGCACCCCTGCAGGGTAAATCTTTCTGAAAGCCGTGTCCACGGTTATGGACGACTTGGAGCACAGTATCTCGATTATAGACAAGCATAACTAAAGTAGTGCTATAAATTTGACTTAATATGTGACTAGTAATCAGCTTCACTACAATGGAATGGATAATAAAAGTGCCAACAACTGGTGTAACTAGGGTGTATTGTGTCTTGTTATACCTGCCTAGTAAGTATCGCAACTCCAATGGAATGAAATAAAAGTGCCAACAACTACTGGGTTGGGATGTCACATGCTAATTGTATCTGACTAGTAAGTACTGCAACCACAACTGAATGGTTAATTAAAACTGCCCACTACTTATGCTATCAGGATGACTCATGCTATCTATATCTGATTAGTAAGAGCTTCAACTATAATGGAATGAATAAAACTGCCAACTGTGTGAGTTCCTCGGTTTTGACTTCCTCGTTTGGTATCGAGGGGGAAATGCCAGGATGGGTATGTTTGGTGTTAGTATCAGGTTGGATCCGAATAGGTCTTTCTTATCCCTCTCTAATAGCTGCCAGTTTTACTGAGTCTCTATAGGTTGTTTAGTGCTGCTGCGCTGCCGCTTCAGTCCACAATACCTATGTAGGCGAGAGCCGCCGAATTCTAGCCTCGCTGTGTACTGGCCTCAGTACTGACGATCCTCTTTTTTCCTTTGCCCTTTGTCGTCACCCCTTTTAGCAGGTATGAGTTCGACGTTGTTAGCAGGGTTACCCTTCCGGCTTGGCCTGGGCAAGGTTATGGACGCCATTGGTTATTCTTCAGGGCTCTTAGCCCCATTTGCATCTTACTCGTACTCGGATGTTGTATCATTTTCAAGGTGATTTGGATCTTTGTACTGTATATCTGTATCCTTGACTCTTTGAGTCGTTGTTGTATATAAATGTTTCTGTGGGTTCCTTCGTGAACTATTGTGTCATGGTATTACTTCGTTTCCACCCGCACGCAAGTGCCTGGTGGGCGTCCTTGAATCGTTTCTATGCGGGTTTGGCGGGAAGCGCTAAAACTTGCATAGGGCCGATTCGAGGGTGTTACAAAGTGGTATCAGAGCTCAGCAGTTGCGATACCCCACTGGTCCAGCCTGTAGGATAACCTAGCTAATGGCCGATGTAGAGTGTCAAAACTATTTTGAAAATCGGTTGGATCGATCTGAGTAGGTCTGGTTTTCCTCCTTACCCCTATGTTATTCTCCTCTTACCTTTGTGTGTTTTGAATCCTCTCTCTTACCTTTCTTCGAGTCTAGGATTTCTCGTGGTTGGGTTTCCGTCGTACCTTTAGGGTTTCGCTTCCTTCCTCTTGTAACGGTGTTCTATATCCGGTCTTTATGCTATTTGAGGAACCCTTCATCTGTTGTACCTTTTGGTGGATCAAAATCCACTGAAATCTTTCTTTGTATCTTCCGGTGTTTTCCTACGCGATGACGTCATCATCAGCTACATCAGATCCGATGAAGAGCCTGCATCACTCCTTTGTTTCCAAACCTCTCTTGTCGAGATCTTTAGTCTGAATTCCGAGAATGGGTGTCATGCTTTTCTACTGCATGTGCGGAGTAATAGTTTGGGTGCGTGATGGATTGGCCCCCATGCCGACTACTCATTCTATTCGCTCTCGTACATTGAAGTGGATTAGATTGCACTTATTCTCTCCTCTCACAGAAGTTGGAGGTGGCCTTATCTTTCGAGACATCTCCCTTTGTCTTTGTCTCTCCGAAGTGTTCCCTCAATGAACGTGAGCAGCGACCCCTTATTGGTGGTGTCGCCGATTTCAAGATGGAGCAAGAATCTTTGTTAGTGGTGTCGCGAGGATCTACACGAAGCGATAAGAGTTCGACCATCAACCTTCTTCCCCGTACCATGAGGCGGATCTCGAGGGCGAGATCCATTGTTAGTGGTGTCGAATTATAGCACCCTGCTAAAACCACTACTAGAAAATCGCTATGTTTTTGTGTTGTGCATCATCATGACCGCATGCTCATGTCATCATGCCACATTGCACTTGAGCATCATCATGTCATCTTGCAATTCTAGATCATTCGATGTATTAATGATGCACCATTATATTATTTGATATTCATTCGTACTTTGTGTGGCATTGAACCGATCCAGGGATTGTCACTATACACAGGAACTCAGCCTTATCAGGCGAGGGTGTTACACGAACCATGGTGGGCTTCACAACTGGACTAAAGGTGTCTCCATAAACAATCATGTGCTGCTATGTAAAACCATAAGCTGCCAAACACTACTACACATTTGCTTATCCATGGATTGGTACCCAGGGGCACATGAAAAGGGTGGTGCGCCATAGATAAATTATATGTGGCGCACGTGCAAAAGATGCGCCACAGATAACAAAAATATCTGTGGCGCATGGGCACTGGTGATGGGTTCGTAGCAAGGAAAACAAAAAATTTCTACCGCAAGAACGAACAAAACCCAGATCTAATCTAGATAAAAGCCAAGAGGACAGTGCCACATGTATGTAGAATTATCATTCAATTTTATTCGTTTAGCATCTATGTTGTGAACATGTGTATCACTACTACCGAGATTTAGTAAGAATAAACCATTCATCTTAGGTGCATTACCATAAAAGATATTACTCATATAAATCGAACAACCTTTATTCTCAGACTTAAAAGAGTAACCGTCTCGCAATAAACAAGATCCAGATATAATGTTCATGCTTAACGCAGGCACCAAATAACAATTATTCAAATTTAAAACTAATCCCGATGGTAGATGTAGAGGGAGCATGCCGATGGCGATCACATCAACCTTGGAGCCATTTCCAACACGCATCGTCACCTCGTCTCTCGCCAGTCTTCGCTTATTCCGCAGCTCCTGTTTCGAGTTACAAATATGAGCAACCGAACCAGTATCAAATACCCAGGCACTACTACGATTACTAGTAAGATACACATCAATAACATGTATATCAAATAAACCTTTCTTCTTGATGTTGCCGTTCTTTAGATCCGCCAGGTACTTGGGGCAGTTACGCTTCCAGTGACCAGCACCCTTGCAGTAGAAGCATTTAGTTTCAGGCTTAGGACCAGCCTTGGGCTTCTTAGTAGGCGCGGCAGCTTTCTTGCCATCCTTCTTGAAGTTGCCCTTGTTCTTAGGCTTGCCCTCTTTCTTGAAATTGGTGGTCTTATTGACCATCAACACTTGGTGCTTCGTTTTTATCTCCACTTCAGCAGTTTTCAGCATGAACGATAGTTCAGGCAACGTCTTGTTCATGCGGTGCATATTGTAGTTCATCACAAAGTTCTTATAACTCGGTGGCAGTGATTGGAGGACACGGTGAATCCCTAACTCATTAGGAATCGTTATCCCCAACTCTTGGAGCTTGTTTGCGTGCCCAGACATGGTGAGCACGTGCTCGATAACGAAGCTGCCCTCTTCCATCTTATAGTTAAAGAACTTTTCGGAGGCCTCATAGCTTTCCACGACCGCATGAGTCTCAAAACTCAGCTTGAGCTCTTTGATGATATCAAACGGGTCGTGGTGCTCAAAGCGCTTCTGAAGCTCCGTTTCTAAACCGTACAGGATGGCACACTGAACTGTGGAGTAGTGATTTTTCCGAGTGGCGTAAACATTCTTTACGTCATCAGTGGCATCTTCTGCAGGTGGGTCACCTAGCGGTGCTTCGAGCATATAGGTCAACTGACCAGCCCTGAGGACAATCTTCAGTCCACGGAGCCAGTCCGTGAAGTTTCTTCCATTGTTCTTAAGCCTTTCTTTCTCTAGGAACGCATTGAAATTGATGGAGAGGTTCGCCATAATCTACAACAAATTTGCAAGTAGTTTAGACTAAGTTTATGATAAATTGAGTTTAATTTTAATTCTTAAATTAACTAGGTGAACTCCCACTCAAAACAACATCCCTCACGTTGTCTTAGTGATTACACGAACCAAATCCACTACACCAAGTCCGATCTTCACGAGAGAAGATGTAGTTTCATCGGCGAACAATCTTCATGTTCATCGTATCATTTATATGACTCATGCTCTACCTTTCGGTATTCCGTGTTCCGAGACCATGTCTGTACATGCTAGGCTCGTCAAGATTAACCTTAGTTTCCGCATGTGCAAATCTGGCTTGCACCCGTTGTATGCACACGTAGAATCTATCACATCTGATCATCACGAGATGCTTCGAAACGACGAGTCTTAGCAACAGTGCCAACTAAGGATGAACACTTTATTACTTGATATTTAGTGAGAGGGATCATCTTATAATGCTACTGTCGCGATCTAAGCAGTACAAGATACATAAAGGATTAACATCACAGGCAATTCATAATTAGTGTGATATGATATGGCCCTTTCTTCTTGTGCCTTTGATCTCCATCTCCAAAGCACGAATATGATCTCCATCATCACCAGCATTGCGTCAAGGTCAGTGGCGCCACTTCATGGTTGTCCATCATCACTAGCAACTATTACAACTACTTGGAATAAAGCTATTACAAGATGAATAGACACGCAGGTCTTAACAGAATTAAAGACAACCATTAGGCTCCTGCCGGTTGCCATATTACAACAAGGATCATTGCATACATCAAATATAATCACAATCACATGATAGCCATATCACATCACAAAACCCCTGCAAAAACAAGTTAGACACCTCTAATTTTCTTTGCATGTTTTACGTGGTTTGGGGCTTTCAAATAAGAACGGATCTTACCTACGAAACTGAACCACAACGTTGATACAAGTGCTATCAAGTGCAAAGTGTAAATTGGATCTATACTATGGTGAGAGAGATAGACACCCGCAAAGCCACTTGTGCAAAGCAAGTTACACGTCAAGCGTGGAGCAAGTTTCATGTGCGATGACATGCAAGGTTAGCCCGAGCCGCTTCATCCCACCATACCGCAAGATGCAAAGTACACAAAGCAAAAGACGGCACGAGCACCAACGCCCACAAAACCATTGTGTTCTACTCGTGCAACAGATCTACGCATAGACACGGCTCTGATACCACTGATGGGTTCGTAGCAAGGAAAACAAAAAAATTCTACCGCAAGAACGAACAAAACCTAGATCTAATCTAGATAAAAGCCAAGATCTAATCTATTAGACATGTGCAACGAGATAGATCTGTACTAACCCTTATAGATCCGAAAGCCTTGTGTGTGATCGGATCTCGTGGTTGATGTAGACGATCACTTGCCGATCTCAAGATCGAGTGGACGATCCTTCCGGCGCCGCATTCAGGCAACGCATCCGCAGTCGGTCACACGTGCGGTGTCGATGCAGACCTTCCTCTCCCCGTTCCAGCGAGCAGTGGAGGTAGTAGATCTCTCCACGGAATCCCAGCAGCACGACGGCGTGGTGGTGGTGGTGGTGGAGTAGAGAATTCTGCAGGGCTTCGCCTAAGCCAGAGCAGAGCGAAGGAGGAGGAGAGAGGCGGCTAGGGCAAGGAGTGGAGGGGCCAGGGGGTGGCGCCTCCACCCCTCTATTTATAGAGGGAGGGGTGGCGCCTAGGGTTCCCACCCCTAGGGCCACCTCTAGGGCCGGCGCACAAGGGGGGCTTGGGGGAGTTTCCTTCCCCCCAAGTTTCCCCTTTTCCTTTCTTGGTTTTCAAGTAAACTCCACAGAATTTTCTAGAACCTTCCAGAACATTCCGAAACCTTCTAGAATCCCCATACAAACACTCCGGAACATTTCCGAACCTAGAAAAAGATCTCCATTATATGAATCTTATTCTCTGGACAATTCCGGATCTTCTCATGATGTCCTAGATCCAATCCGAGACTCCGAACTACATTCGGTCTCCAACGCACATTCCATATCTACCTAAACAGCATCGAACCTTAAGTGTGTCACCCTACGGTTCGTGAATATGCAGACATGATGGAGACACCTCTCCGATCAATAACCATCAGCAGGATCTGGAGATCCATAACGGCTCCCACATACTCAACGATGACTTCATGATCGATAGAACCATTAACATACGAAACCAATTCCCTTTGTCACGCGATACTCTACTTATCCGAGGTTTGATCGTCGGTATCTCCATACCTAATTCTACCTCATTACTGATAAGTACACTTTACTCGTTCCATGGTATGTCATCCCTTGTGACCTAGTCACATGCTTGCAAGCTAACTAGATGACATTCCACCGAGAGGGCCCAGAGCATATCTATCTGTCATATGGATGGACAAATCCCAATCTTGGTCCATGCGCTTCAACACATACTTTCAGAATACCCAATGACACCTTTATAACCACCCAGTTACGAAGCGGTGTTTGATGTCATCAAAGTATCCATCCGGTGATGGTGATTAACATAACCTCATGGTCGAAGGATTAGGTTACTATGCATTTGAAAGCTTGTAGCAATGTGAACTTAATGACTTGATCTTATGCTACACTTACTATGGGTGTGTGTCCATCACATCATTCTTCTAATGATATAACATTGTTATTAATGACATACAATGTCCATGATCAGGAAACCATGATCATCTATTAATCAACAAGCTAGTTCAACAAGAGTCTTACTAGGGACTCTTTTATGTTTACAAAACACACAAGTATTAGTGTTTCCTAATAATACAATTATAGCATGGGATGTAAACATTCATCATAAACATAAAGATATAATAATAACCACTTTTATTATTGCCTCTTGGGCATATCTCCAACAACTGGGTGCGTCGCAGATAAGTCTGGGCATCCAGATCCGCTACTTATGGATGTCGCCAGATATATCCGTGGCGCATGTGGTGGCCGTGCGCCATGGATATTTGGGTTACCAGTGACGCACCACAAACACATGCGCCACAGATAAGTCAGAAACCATCCAAATTCTGCTCCCACCCCCCACCCCCCGGGGATCGCCTTTTATGTCTTGCAAAAAATAAAATAAAATAAAAAACACTTCAAATTTTAAAACCTTTGACATGTAGGTTGGTAATATGGTCTAGTTTGTAGGAAAATTAACAAACATCAATTTTGACTTTTTTTTGCAAAAAAAGGTTATGGCACGATTAAATGGCCATAACTTTTGCATATGATGTAAAAAATCTATAATATATCAAAACAATGAGCACGAAGTTTTCTATCCACTCGCAACAGACCGTTTAGCAATTTCTTAGATTCTCAAAATTCAAAAAGAATGAAAAGATATGGCAAAAAGAATATTTTTGACTGCAGAAAAAATTAAGCACATTTTATCTGTGGCGCACCCCATAGTGGTGCGCCACGGATAACTTAGGGCAAGAATTGAAATTCGAATCAGGCTCTCCTTCCCTCCACTTATCCCCTGATCCTTCTCTTCTCCTTCTCCTCCTATCCTTCCCTTCTCCTTCTCCTTCTCCTCCCCTCGCTCCCCTTCTCCTTCTCCTCCTATCCTTACCTTCTCCTTCTCCTTCTACTCTTCTCATTCCCTTCTCCTTCTCCTTCTCCTCCTATCCTTCCCTTCTCCTTCTCATCTCCTTCCCTTCTCCTTCTCCTGTTCTTCACCTTCTCCTCTTCTCCTCTCCTTCTTCTCTCCTTCTCATTCTTCTCTTCTCCTCTCCTCTCCTCCTTCACCTCTACTTCTCCTTCTCCACCTCCACTTCTTCTTCTCTGCGCCTTCCTACCTAGAGCTCCTCCTCGACCTGACCCTCGATGGCGGCCTCCTCGAGCTCCTCCCCGACCCTCGACGACGGCCTCCTCGAGCTCCTCCCCGAGCGCGTCCATGGCCTCCCGCACCTCCATGCGGTGGCAACTTATTCCCGCGCGCGGCTTTGGAGGGCAGGGCCTCCAGACGGCGACGGAGTTCTGATGGCCTAAAATATATCGAGCTCGTTGGGGAACCTCAAGAGGAAGGTATGATGAGCACAGCAGCAAGTTTTCCCTCAGTACGAAACCAAGGTTATCAATCCAGTAGGAGCAAGAAAACACCCCAAAGGTGTTGCTAGCTGAGCCTTGGCAGGGCGCACTACCGGTGCTAGTAGCAACATGGAGACCTGCACAACACAACCACAGAACTTTGCCCCCAACTTACGATGAGGTTGTCAATCTCACCGGTTTTGCTGAAAACAAAGGATTAAACATATCAAATGGAAGGAAGTAATAGTTTGCAGAAAGTAAACACAAAGCAGTAAATAGTTTGTAGATTGAATGTAAAAGAAAGGACCGGGGTCCATAGTTCACTAGAGGTGTCTCTCCTTAAGATAGATAACATGCTGGGTGAACAAATTACAGCGGGGCAATTGACAAACATCGAGAAAGCAATACATGCATATACTAATCATCTTGACTCCTTTGAGATTCGATTGTGCATTACAACATTATACATAGACCGCCATCCAACTGCATCTATGACTAATAATCCACCTTTAGGTTATCATCCGAACCCCCTCCAGTATTAAGTTGCAAGCAATAGATTATTGCATTACGAATTGCGTGTAAAGTAAATAATACGATTGTTCTATGAATAAAGGATTGTTGTTTTCTCCCTAGTAGCAACAGCACATCTAGTACCTCAGATATTTCTGTCACTTCCCTAGATTACCAGAGGCATGAACCCACTATCGAGCATAAATACTAACTCTTGGAGTTGCTAGCATCTACTTGGCCAAGATAGCTACTAACAACGGAAAGCATGCAAGATCACAAATAAAAAGACATGATAGAATCAATAATCAATCTGAAATAGCATCTCAATATCCATCGGATCCCCGCAAACACAACATGCAGAATTACAAATAGATGATCTTGATCATGAACGGAGCTCACAAGATCTAGACATGAAAGCACAAAGGAGAAGAACCAGTCATCTAGCTACTACATGGACCCGTAGTCCAGAGATGAACTACTCACGCATCATACCGGAGGCTTGCATGGTGATGAAAAAGGCCTCCAGGGTGAATTCCCCTCTCCGGCAGGGTGCCGGGAAGAGCTTCAGATCCCTCCCGATCTAGGGACAGAGACGACGGCGGCTACAAACTCTCTCGTGGATTTTTGATCGGGTACTTAGAGTTTCCGTATCAGAGGCAATATATAGGCGAAAAGAGAGGCCGAGGGGGTGCCTGGGCTGGCCACACCATCCCCTGGCGCGGGCCAAGCCTGGTCGCGTGGCCAGGTGGTGTGGCCGCCCTCTGGCCCTACTCCGTCTCGTATTTTGGCTCCAAGTGTCCCCCGGTAAAATAATGACTTTGGCTTTTGTACTGTCCAATTCCAAGAATATTCATTTTCTGACTTTCTGGAACCAAAAACAGCAGAAAACAGGCAGCTGACACTGTGGCTCTTGTTAATAGGTTAGTCCAAGAAATTATATGAAAAGTACTCCAAAGTGTGGACAAAACACAAGAAAGTAGATAAAACCAAGCATGGAACATCAAAAATTATAGATACATTTGCAATGTATCAAGTTCCTCGGCTGATGGCGGCATGACTCGGCGTCTTGGAACCTGCAACCGGGTGGTGGGCGTGGCGGCAGAGCAGCCGTTGGATGTTGGAGGTATGCAGGCGCTTACTCTCTAGCTGGTCGCCAGAGAGCGACTGGCGGCGCCCTTCCCATCCGGATCTGGACCTAGAGGGGCCCCATCTGGGCATGGGCGGGCCACATATGTAACAGGGATGGATTCCCCGGTGGATGAGTTTGCGGGGACTGGGCTTGTGTTGGCGGCTTCGGCGGTGCCCCTGTTGCAGTGTGGCGGCGGGACTTCACGGGCCTTCTCGGGCTCGGTCGGGCTGGCGGGGCTAGTTTGTGCCACTACTTCTCGGTTTTTACCAGCCTCGCGACGTGGACCACAGTGAGACGGTGGTTGTGATTGCAAGACCGTGGTGGCGCGCGCTGGTGGGTAGAAAGTTGGGTGGAGCGATCCAGAGTGCCCGGTGGCGTAGTTTTTTTTGGAGGTCAGGAGAAATCCCTGCCATATCGGCACTTGCGCAGTGACGCCTGCGGGTGTCATCTTCCTTCTTGAAGGGCGGCAGGACCTCTTCCCCCCCCCCCCCTTTGTGGACCGGGGGAAACCCTAGGATGTGTTCTAGGGATAACCCTCAGAACGATTCGGGCAGCAACATCATCATCGTCGCTTCCCTTCTTGGAGGTGTTGCTTGGTGCACGGCGCTTCAGAGCGATAACATCATGGTGGAAATTCGTCGGAGGGCGCAGCGGTGGAGGGTCATCTCCTTTTCCGTCGAACCGCCGTTTTCGGTATTGTTTTCTCTTTCTTTCTTTTTTGTTTCTTTTGGTCTCAGATTGTGTTGCTTTGTCCCAGCGGTGGTATCCTTTTTATATCGGTGTAATAATAATCGAATGCTGTTATTTTACAGCCCAAATCATGCTTTTCAGTTCGCCCGTTTATTACTCCAGTTCTGTTTCAGCACGTCCTTTTTTTTTTAGGAAACCGTACACGACTTGTTTGATAGCAGAGCCGATTTGGTTCGGCCTCGGCCTGGAAGTCAAGAACTCGTCCCCGAGCCCGTTTATTACTCCAGATCTGTTTACCGCAAAACCTACGACCGAGCCCCGCACGACACGCCGAAGCCTTGCTGAACATGGCGGCGGCGGCGCCTGAGCCTGACAGCACGGTCGCAGGAACGCGCCGCCGCTGTGCAAAGCTCGCACGCACTCAGCTCGCCGACCCGCCGGACGCGCTCTCCGGCACCGACACAAACTGGTTCGTACTAGCACTTTGTGTTTCCACTAGATCCATTGTTCCGATCACTATTTCATGAAAAACAAACAAACTCTCTCATGGTTGTCGAGTCTCACGAAAAGATTCGTTGCGGCTTGCAGGAGGGACTGGGCCAACCTCACGGCCGGGCCAGCAGGCCTAATCGGCGAGTGCGTCCTTGCGGACGATGTCGCCAATTACCTACGCTTTCGCGCGGCGTGTGTCTAGTGGCGGCGATCCACCCCATCCCCACAGGCGCACGACGTCTTCGACAGCCGGTTCCACCCTCGCCGGTGGATTATGCTCCCCGAGGTCTTGGCCGCCCAGGTCAACCGCCGCGACTTTCTCAACTTTTGGACCGGGGAGCGCATACAGGTGGACCTCCCAGGACTCCGGGACCGATTCATGCTCGGGCACACCTCCGATGGCCTCATACTGATGTGCCAGAAGAGCAACGGTGACGTCCGCCTCCTTAACCCGCTCACCCGGCAGTTCGGGATCCTCCCGAACGCCAGAACGATGTTATCGTCCCTGGAAAGCCAAGATAAAAGTTGGAAGTCGAGTACTGATACTGAGTTAAGGGAGTTGATGGAACTACGGACAATCAGTGTCGGCCTCGCTGACAGCTCAACCCTAGCGCTGCACTTTCCCAATCACAAGCTAGCCGTCGCCAAGCCCAGTGCTGATCGGTGGAGCCACTATGCGCCGTACACGTACTACACTTATTCAACCTTGTCTTTTGCAAATCGTTTCTATTGCTTCACTGGGAAGGGCCTCGAGGTGGTGAAGATCACCGACGCTAGCCAGCGGCCGCAACTGGTGACGGTAGTCAAGGTGGACCAAGACTTTTGTCGGGCACACGAAGACATCAACCTTGTGGATAATGATGGCGAAATGATTTTGGTGCGCCGGAATTATGGTATAAATAACCCCAAGACCTACGAGGTGTACCTTGTGGATCTCGATGCAGGCAAAATTGTTCCCATGGTCGGGTTGCATGGTCGAGCCTTGTTCGTCTGCCACGATAACACGGGCCATGGCCGCGCCATATCGGTGCACACCGAGCTGTCCTCATCCATCACTGCTGACACAATTTACAAATGTTGTGAAAGAAACGAGGGGGTGCACCGCCAGCTAAGAATTTCCGTCTACCGTCTATGCCAGGAAGGCACGATCATACAAGACTTACCCGCCTGCCGTGGAAGCATTCTAGACTATTTATCGCGCTACATCTGCCGTTCAGAGGATGTTGTGGTGCCTGTGCCTGCTGTTGCAGGTCCACACAAAGAGAAACGGAAGGGGAAGGCCAACCCGAACGTGATTGGGAACGAGTGGGTCAACTAGCACAAGGCCAAATAGGCAGAAATTGCTAT
The DNA here is from genome assembly GCA_916181665.1 of Avena sativa. Taxonomy (NCBI): domain Eukaryota; kingdom Viridiplantae; phylum Streptophyta; class Magnoliopsida; order Poales; family Poaceae; genus Avena; species Avena sativa. Next base: position 432,383,639 of record OV702296.1, read on the forward strand.
GGAAGATTAACACACGCATGCAGATACAATACACTGGTATATTTCTAATACTATTAGATAGTGGATTTTTCAGTTGATTCGCATCAGGTTCCCAAACTGGAAGTTGATTGCATCAGTGCACCATGAAGGATGATTGCATAAATAAATGTTGCTGTCATTGTTATTAACTTTACAAGGGAAGCATACTTGTGTTTTGATGCAAACAAGCTTTAAATGCAGTAGGCTTTGCGACGTGATTGACTAAAATAAAGATGGCGCATAATTTATAGGTAGAGAAAATAACCAGTGCAAACGTCTTGATGACCAAACTGCCAAATTGCGATCCTAGTTTCATATATTCTCTAACTAATACTACCAATTTTCTCCATCGAGGTTATCAAATGATTGACACTTCGATATAGTAGTGTCATGGTGATCACTCCCCTTCCGATCGACACAAGGGGCATGCAGGGCGCGTGTCGACACGCTGCCCTCGGCTCCTCGCACGCGACACATCAGCGCCGGCTCACCACACATTACCATGCACGCGTCATGGCTGCGAGGAGCCAATGCCTTGCGCACCTCCACAGAGCCATCGCAGGGTGTGTGTGGCACCATAAAAAATCGCCTGGACTCCTAAAAAAGGGAGAAAAAAGCAAATTCACGCGACATAAAATAGTATATATATTGAGATGTTTCAAGAAGTTAAAATAGAACTATCTGGAAGTAAAACAAATATCTGGAAGCATAAAAGTTATATGGTCTACCTACACCCATCAGGACCAAAAGTACCCATAGGACCGGCAGAATGCAAATATAATGACTAATGAAAATAAAGAAAGCTCCAACATCTCCAGCTTGTCTAGATCTTGAAACTCAGGGTAATTAGACTTGCATTGAATGGCTTGTACCACCACTGTTTTGAAAGGGAGCCTGCAGGCGCTTAATTATTATTGACAAAGAGAGTTACATCTCGAGTTACAAAAGGTGAAGCAAAATGTGGTGGCCTACCCTCCCAGCTAAGTGATTCCTTAGAAATATAAAGCATGCTTAGCTAACTCATGAGCCAACTGATTAGCCTAACCACTGCTACTTCTTGATGTGTTCTATTCCCATGTGTTCTGATGTACTTTCATGTTACTTTCTTACTCTCTCCTTTATCTGTCTACGTGTCTATCACCTTTTTTATGAAACAACCCACTACAGGAAACAGGAGGATTGTCAACCGCCTGAGATAGTGTGTTGAAGATGAACTAGTACTAGATTTAGGGGTGCACCTTGGTGCATGATTCCATTGAAGTTGAGCCAATTTATCAATTATATGTGAGCGAAAAATAATGATACATTCTTTAGTTTTTAACAAATGGATGGCCGCAGTATCAAGGCTCAAATTTGATAGAAGACTTCAAATGCGATTATTTAACCAAAAATGGTTAAGGTGAACATTGCGGTTTTGTTTATTTAAATAAATTTAAACTTCTCACATGCACATGAGCTTTCTGCTTGCACCTGCGCATGATTTACACAAGATTTGAATCAGCATAGGCCACAAAAACGTATGGCATAGATCGTACTGTACCTAATGTTTCACCTCTAAGAATATCAGCAAAACTACAGGCTTGCAAAATCAAAGACCTGTGAACTGGGGGCAACTAATCAAAGTTACCATCCCTGATGTTTAGCAACTTATATTTAGAATGTAAAATTGCATCTGATATTGCTCGATAATTAGAATACCTTTGATGACTAAATAGTATTTTCTTTCTGTCGGTAATTTAATTCTTACCAGCTGCTGCTATGGAAAGCTACTGCTATATAAGAGTACCTAAATGAGAGGCACTACATTGAATTTAGTGTTTTATCTGCAACAATCTGTGCAATTTGCAAGGACTCTTAGGCTGAGCTCGGCAAGACCGAGAAGCACGTATGTAACCATGGTTTTTTGCCACCACGATCATTTTTGTGCACAGGCCAAAAGACAAAACACATGTGCAAAAAAAGGACATTTTGCACCATTTTAGGCATGTTAGCACTCAGAGAGAAAATCGAAAGCTAAAAGTATTTAATCTGGTGGAGGCGAAAGGGGAGGACTTAAATAAAAAGGACTACTCACTCGGTTATGCACTAATGGAAATACATGTTGGTAAGGATCAATTCGAGACATACAGGAAAAAAGAAAGACTGAAATAAAAAGGAGTACCGGACTACTGGAGAATGCCTTCAGCAACACCAACTCCTTTTTTGTACAAAGAGCATATATTAAGACCACGGAGATACCAATTACACCCAGCCTCTACAACAACGCATGCCCTAGCGGCCAACACCAAGTCCTCTCTCCTCCGCACCGTAAAATCTACACAGCGTGGTTATTGTGATACGCTCGCGGATGCTTTGATTTGTGAAATAGTGGCGCGCAACATGTTTGTATTTTTACTCCCTGCTTCTCACCAAGGGCATTATGGATGGCCCAACCGGAGGATAAATAGGATTTTTCCTAGTTAGCTAATAGTAATCAATGAATATAACACATTCCTATTGGCTTACTGTCTTCATTTCCAAGCTATAATAAAAATAGAATTTTCCAAGAAATTATTTCTCTAAACTAAATTCTTGGGGGAAGGTGCGCACTTCGCCACACATGCTAACATTGATGTAGTCGTCACCATTGCATCAAATGGATAAACGATAGACATGCCAAGCTCAGTTCCAAAAATCTTGGATTCAAGTTGTATATAACTTGTATAACCTAGCTCTAGTGATTATGGTGGTTCTTTTTTGGGTATTATGGTGAATTTCTATAGCCAACATGTTTGTGCATGTTCACCTGTTTGGTTAAGTCCGTTGACATGATAATTATTTTTTATTTCAACCAGGATATTTTATTGCTTAACAACACTTTTCAGAGATGAGTTTGAACTGCTTTTCGGTCAGTTCTGAGAGAGCAGTGTCCAGACTGCTGAGAGTTCATGAACACCTGAATATTACAACTGAGTTGATCAACCTATGAGATATAATTTGGTCTGGTGGTGCGCCTTGAAACTTCAATGCCTGCTGATGTGAAAGATTCTAGTGGCACTAAAAGAGAGCTGCTGCATATTGCTGCCAGCTGGGGAGCAATCATCCAGTGTCTTGGAGCATGAACTGGATCGCTGATTCCAACGACTGAAGCAAGAGTCTTATTATCTGTTAGAAAGATAGGTTGTTGAGAGAAGAGCAATTGAATATTTTTTGTTGCAATCTAAATCCCAAGAGCTTCAGCTTGAAGAGCATATGAAGCGAGGTGAAATTGTTGAGATGAATATGTTGCTGCAGTGAGGTTTTGAATGAAGATGCCACTTTCGGTTGGTGCTATCAGTTGTCCTTGCATAGGCTTCGACGTAGCATCTACGGAGCATCAACTAGGTCGCCGATTCCCACTGCTGAAGCAAGAGACTATTTGTTGTCCTTGCATAGATTTTGAAGAAAGATCTAGTTTGTCATCAAACACCTAACGTGCAGTGCTCATATTGGATCAAAACTAGGCTCTAATTTTTTTCTTGTATCTAATGTTCTTATACCAATAGACACGTGTTTCCGAGTGGGCACGATCACATGTACCATGGTAATGGATCAGCAGAACGTGATCAACATGGACGTGTAGTCGATCGGCATCGCCCAGAGCGGCCGCGTCGGGGCTTGCGAGGCCCCGAGTAGACTTTCTTGAGTATTCTTTCGATGCTGCTTACGCGGCTACGTGCTGGGTCCCTCAGGTCACGCAGCCCCGCCTATTTCAATCGACGGATACCTAAAATACATTGCTCACGTTCGCTCTAAATTGAGCTTAAACTCATGTCTTTCCATAGAACTAACGTTCATATACCAATAGAAGTTCATATACCAATAGAAGCGTGCTTCCAAGTGAGCACGATCAACCATACCATGGTACCAAGGTCAGCAGGACGTGACCGGCATGGCCGTGTAGCCGTTCAGCATGCCCAGAATGGCCTATACAAGACTTGTAACAAAACAAGTCAAAGAGATGGCAAGCGAGCCCAACGTAACAGCAACCGGTGTCACGTCTGTCCAGGGGCACGGACTAATGAAACCTCCTTGGTTGTTTGGCATATCTTCCATTGCATGATTTGTAGTAGCACAGTACCAATTTCCGTGTGAGCTGAGGCCACAGTTATAATAAACCCTATTAATATTGGCCTAAATTCTTGTCGCGAGCTATACTCAATTTTCAAAGTAGTTTACCATATGATAAATGCGAGCAACATCCATAAAAATCCTGTGAGAACATTCTTTTGAAACTTTAGATTGATGTTAAGCATGGGTTAGTTGAATATGATAGATTATTTTTATTCTGAACATTGTCTGAAAAAAGGATTCTTCTTTTTGCAGTGGATTCTACAGTAATTGTTAAGTATTATACAGAAATACTTCACCGTGCATCTGAAATACCGGCGTGATTAGTGAGAATTCATGTTTTAACCCACTTGGTCATTAGGGAGAAGCAAGTAGCTCCGTATACATTCAGACATCTTGCTTTCTGGGATGACAGAGAAGTGGTGTTCTATTTTCAGTTTACATTCAGACATCACTGTTTTACGTAGTATTAAAAGTGAAGTTTTATCATGCAATTCTATCATCTAATCCACTTAAAAGAAAATTGTATCTATCATCTAATAATATGTGCCAAAAGTTCACAAATTTTACATCAGTAGTATGTGCACAACTCAGTCTTTGTATCATTGTATGTACACGAACTGAGAACCGTCCTTGTAACAACGCAGAAAACTGCAAATTTGTTGCTACATTAAATATGATGTGGCACAGATGATGAGCATTACATCACAAGGGTGCACCAATTCGTATATCTTAAGAACCTATGAGCTACAATAAACTTTTGTTTTCAGAAACAAACATCATTTCACTACTTATAAATAAGCATAAGATTCATGCTGAATACAAGCCAACAGATGTTCCGGGAACTTGATACAGCCATATGCTATCTGAATTTAGACGACCTATGTTCAGGAACTTGGTACGGCGGCCATATGATATCCACATTAACCTGTTCATCAGGATCATTCAATGGAAATATTTATAGAAGTGCCTAACTCGTGCACCTAGAGCTGCTCCACCATGCACAAGACTCGGCCAGTCCGACAAATCAAAACCTGGCCCGCCACATGGACACACAGTACTGGCCGCGCCCAATAAGGCAGTGCAAAGGAAATCTTAATATGCACTAGAACATAAAAGCTGCGCGTTGCCGCGCCCTTCCCTCCGTCTTGTCCACAGAACGGTAAAAATATTTAGCAAAATATGGATCATACAAATTCCTGAAGCAGATTGCAGTGTCTCGGTATGGGTGGAGAAATATTGTATTTCGTTAAAAGTCTTATGTGTTGGTAACATAAATTGGCATAAACATACTGGGAGAACTTGCAGATGTTTTTTTTTCGTTTTGAGGGCGAACTTGCAGATGTTTGATACCACGATTTAGTATAGTATACAAGTTCAGTGTAAACACTGTTAGGCATCTTTAACACTGATTCGGGTCGCTCTCTTTTGGTCATCGTATCTGTAAAATCTGCAATCTCTAAATTAATAATTAGATAAAAATGTTAGGAGCCTGTAAGTGCAATTACAGATGATATGAATGGATTTTGTTCAGAATTACTGCTTCAGTAAAATGCAAGCAGTTGTTGCTAACCCGTATCAGCTTCAGAATTCGTCTCCATTTATATGGTGATAACTTCACAAATTGCACCACTGTGGACTCTTGCCTCTCGCCTCTTGTTTGACCTGATTTTGTTGGAACTGGCCCAATCTGCAACACTGTCTGCCGTGTACTTTTCGACAAGTTGACGAAGTGCTTTCTCGTTAATAGTCGCAACATAATCGGCTTGGCTCGAATCAGTCTGGCGAGACACAAGTAGCAAGAACTAAGTCGCCCAGACACACATGTACGTAGAACCTAAGCAGGCACACATGTAGCTTGATCGATTCTTCTATGCAGCTACCTCACGTAACCATCACAGTAAACACTATAGCCAGAGGTGCATATCGCGGCTCGTAATTTTCTTTATTTCTTCTGTCTCGAGGTCACACAGATTACAAGCTCAAGGTTACTCGCGTATATATATGCTTTTGGTGCTAGACCTAATCGGTTTGCTACTAGAACACTACACGGACAACAAGTCGTGTACTACTAGAACACAAGTCATGATTAGTTCTAACAATCACCTCTCTAAGCATGACTGTGGTCTTTCACTTTGACCTGGGTCCCAAATACGCCAGCTGTTTCTCGCAGGCGTCATCCACGACATTGCTTTTGCCGCTCCAGGCGTCATCCTCCATGCCACCGACTTTACCTTCGTTGGCTTCTCCATGACTTGACCTCGATCCTCTTTATCCGTGTCCTCCTTGTTCACGTCCTCCTTGTCCGTGTCCTCCATGTCCGCATCTTCAGTCTTCACCGGTTCCTTGATGAACAAACAGTGCTTTTCGTAGTTTAGCTTCACCGGATTATCAACCATCCGAAGTTCCTTTTTCGGATAGTAGTCCAACACGCTTCGCATGCGTGCTCGCGTCGGTCGTAGTTGTCTCGGCTCCAGTGCAGTCGGAGCCGTCGCGACATACTCTTCTGCGTCCGACAACACGCTTGTTTCTTCACTTGCTTCCGCGGCCACTAGCAAAACCACACTAGCTGCTGGAGTTGCCAAACCTCCGGATTCTAGCGATTTTTGAAGTGTGTTGCCTTGTAGTCGATTTTCTCCGATTACAAAACTTGGGATGCACCCCCTGGTTTTCTTTCTGGACTTTATGTCCCGCTTCCTGGGCTAATGATGCCACCTCCTGGCACCACGTGACATGGCCCTTGGATTTCTCGGCACTCTTTTGCCCCAAGCGTCTCATGTAGATCTTCTCCTACTTGATCTTTTTCTGGCCACACAACACATGTGATGGATGGCCTCCTTGATGGGCCTTCTTCTGGCCCGGTCGAACCAACACTAGAACCTCTCCCATCCGGCCAAATTGCTTCTTGGCTGTTTCTTGGGCAGGCCACCCCTAGGCTGACTGGACAATTCTCTTGATCCGTCAATTTCTTCTGGCATTACAACACGCACGCTGCTTGGCCTACTTGTTTTTTCTGGTCCAACTTCTGGGATGGGCGTCCCTGGACCTCCCCGCGGAGTTCCTCCTGGCGGGCCTTTTTCTTTTAGTCCGTCTTCTTCTGGCATTTCTGGGCCGCCAGCCCTTGGACCATCCTCTGATCTATTTTCTGGGTCTCCAGATAGAGCCCCTCTTAGCGGATCACTTTCTTTTGGACCACCTCCTTCTGGCGTTTCTGGGCCGCCATCCCCTAGAACTTTCCTTGGCCTGAGCTCCGCACGTGGAGCACCACCTTCTGGGCTATTGAGCAGCGTGCCACGTCCGTCTACAACTTCTGGTGGACGTCCTGGCATGCTACTGCCTTCATCATGCAACGAGACATCTTCTCGATCTTGGACGTCGTGTCCTGCAATGTCGGTAGTCCGAGTACTTTCCGGCTGCGCTTCTGAATTTGAGGTGAACTCCTCCTTCTCAGAACTTGACATACTCACGCCGACTTCTTCTGACACCATGGTCGCCATGCTTGGCGTCGCCACACTTGACGAATCAACCGGGGTCACTTCCTGTTCTACCAATGTCATCTCGTTGTTCAAGACAACCTCTTGCTGTCCCACGTGAGCACTAGTGTCATCGATACCTGCGCATACCACCTTGATCGCTTCTCACACATCCTTCGCCGATTTCTTTCCGACGAGGTGCTGCAGCACGTCTGTCGGCATGACCGAGTAGAGTGCCGTCAATGCTTGGCAATTCTCTCGGTACTTCGCACCTCCCTTGACGTACTCATCGTCGCCGGGATCGATGGCCTCCCAAATATCTTGACCTTCCATGGCACACTGCATCACAAGTGCCCATAACCCGTAGTCATTGCGATCCAGATGCGGATACAAAGCCGCGCCCACCGTTTCAAACACCGGTGCTGATGCCGAGCTCTCGCCAAACTTCACCATCGCCATGACCTCCTAGTACTTTCAGCAGATCACGTACGACGATCTTGGCTCTGATACCAATTGTTGGAACTGGCCCAATCTGCAACACTGTCTGCCGTGTACTTTTTCGGCAAGTTGACGAAGTGCTTTCTCGTCAATAGTCGCAACGTGATCGGCTTGGCTCAAATCAGTCCGGCGAGACACAAGTAGCAAGAACTAAGTCGCCGAGACACACACGTACATAGAACCTAAGCAGGCACACATGTAGCTTGATCGATTCTTCTATGTAGCTAGCTCACGTATCCATCACAGGAAACACTATAGCCAGAGGTGTATATCGCGCCTCGTAATTTTCTTTATTTCTTCTGTCTCGGTCGCACAGATTACAAGCTCGCGGTTACTCGCATATATATATGCTTTTGGTGCTAGACCTAATCGGTTTTCTACTAGAACACTACACGGACAACAAGTCGTGTACTACTAGAACACAAGTCGTGATTAGTTCTAACAGATTTGACACTGAATGCTAGGGCCGTGGAGCTTGCAACATGTTAAGCATGACATAAGGCTCAAACAACATATAACTTTGCTGTCTGATATGAAGTAGCGCCGAATACGCCAGTACACACCTCATCTTGTTGCCATAGTAGCCATGTTTCTAGATGGATCGAGAGAGACGGAAAGGGGAATGAGAATCGCTGGGTGGAAAAATCTTTTTTTAGATTCACAGGGATCAACATTCCCGGTTCCATTGATTAGATCAACGAAACCTGGATGGCTGGAAAAATTTGGGATCGGCGAGGGTATACATCGCTCGATCGACCCGATCGATTTGCGGAACACGACTCGCGCGATTCTGGGACAATGGCGGAACGATAGGGCTGGTCGAAGTAGATGGGCCACATCTATGCATAGCCCACAACAATTAAAGATCCATCATTCCCAAGTCTGTGCTGCCCAACCCTGAACCTGTACGCTGACTCCTTCTCTGACCTAACCGAATAACTGCGGTTCATTCCACCGCTCAGGCAGGGCCGGAGCCAGGTTAGACTTAGGGGGGGCAAGCGATGAAAACCTAGAAGCTAGCCAATGATTGTGGGAAGCGGCCGACCACAATGGCATATCACCTCTAGGTCAAGTATACCGAGATATCAGTCAAATCCAACATCAGACAAATATTTGATAGCTAAGCCTGCAAATCATGATATGTATGGCAATTTTGTAGCAAGGTATCTATTTTTTCACTAATTTATAACTTTCTTATACATAGACTGCTAATGAATCCCAATTTTCAACGCTTGGCCAGATTCGAGTTCGAATCAATTGGTGGAAAAAATCAATCTACTACTATTGTTTCTCATAGTTTCTCAACTAACTAAGCATAGCTAAACTGAATTTGAACAAATTTGAGTAGTAGATTAGATTAGCAGTGCTATGTAAAATACAGTGTACCTTGACTATTTCAGAAGTGAATTGACCTGATAGTGATGCAGACTCACGGTAAGCGACAGAATATTAGCGATTGCCACGGTACTACTCGGCTGGCTAGATAAGCTGGGAATCAAAGTCCAACCTGGGCTGGCTTCATCACAGCCTAGGAATTGCAAGCAAGATCAATCTGACAAACAAGAGCAGAAGTGGACCATACATGGGTACCCAACAAATGGGCTATTATCTTTTCTTGCTGGGCTTCACTTCGTGCAAAATATTTGAATTTGGACTTACCTACTAGACTATTTACTACTATGATTAGCTGCTGCATTATTATGTACATGCACTAATCACACCACTGCAAATCCTTGAGGGGGGCGAACGGTTGAGCGGGGTCTGACACCTGCTCGCCCCTGGCTGCCCGCCGCCATTTTCTATCCTTTCACACAACCATGTCTCAGCTTCCTGGTCGGATCTCACCAAATGCGCCACCAGGCCAGGATGCTCCTCATCTGCCACGAACAGCATCATGGAGGCGCACACGCTCTTACTGCAGTCTTCAACGCGTTGCCTCCGACCTCCTGCTGCTGCACGACTGTCGTTTGCCTTGAGAAGTTGGCGCTACAGCGACCATTTGGCGAGTTCGGCGAACCTGGTGAACTGTGTCGCGTTCCGGCACCCAGTTCATATCGTCCCATAGGTTGACCCCGACTCCGGGACGATCAACCCGGGTCGGATGACGCGGCACCGTTCCACGTTTCCTGCTACTATGCTTGTTGCAGCCACAAAACATAGGGATCATCTAACCCGAATCACAAGCAAGAGATTGTGCAAGGTAGTAGGGGCAATGGACTGGTTTGGGCCTAGGGGAGTAGTGCTCCATGGGAGAAGCGGCAAAAGAACAACATAAGAGCAACTCTAGCCGCTACCGTATATCCCGAACCGTAAACGCGCGAGTACCGGGCGCGGTAAACGCGAATCCTGCCGGTTTTTGTACCCGCCGAGCAGAATATTCCGTTTGCAGTTCGCGAGAGCAAATTTTGCTCAATGTTTTAAACATCACAGTACATAATATTCAAATTATTACAATACACCTCAAATCAAATTACAACAGTTGTTCAAATCAAATAATTTATACAATAAATACATCGTTCAACTCACACGAATAACTTTTGAAATCAAATTAAAAAATAAATGAAAGACAAAGGGCCATCATTGCAGCCCATTTAGCATCCAATGGTGCTCGATGAGATCATTGTTGAGTTGAACATACGTGGCTGCATCTTCAATCTTTCTATGGGTCTCGAGAAACGCTTGAATGCGATCGGGGTTTCGCTGTGGTTGCACACGGTTACCAACATTGTCCTAAAAGAACTCTAGATTTAACCCTCTCCCATCCTCTATTATCATGTTGTGGAGAATCACAAAACATGTTATGATGTTGCGGAGGGTTATGTTGCGGAGGGTTTTCTTGTCCCAAAAACGAGATGAACCCCGAACAATGGCAAAGCGTGCTTGCAAAACCCCGAAGGCTCTTTCAATGTTCTTTCAGCATGCTTCTTGGGCTTTAGCAAAATTTAGTTCCTTCTTATTTTTGGGATGTTGGATGGTTTTCACAAATATTTTCCAAGCCGGGTAGATACCATCGGCAAGGTAGTAGACCATTGCATAGTCATGCCCATTGACTTTGTAGTTGCAAGCCGGAGCTTCTCCGGCCACTAATTTGGAAAACAAAGGAGATCTACGCAAGACATTGATGTCATTAAGAGATCCTGGCAATTCAAAAAAACAATGCCAAATCCACAAAACTTCCGATGCCACTGCTTCAAGCACAATGGTGGGATCATGACTCTTACCACAATATTCCCGTGCCATGCATTCGGGCAATTATTCCACCTACAATGCATGCAATCGACACTACCTAGCATCTCGGGCCAACCACTTTTCTCATTTATCGCTAGCAATTTTTGCACATCTTCATCATTTGGGGAACGGAGATACTTGGGGCCAAACACCCGGATCACCACCTTGGCAAACATACGGACATATTGAATGGTGGTATCTTTGCCAATGTGAAGGTAGTCATGCGTGTAGTCTGCGGGGATGGCATATGCAATCACCCGCATTGCAGCCGAGATTTTTTAGTAGGCGCTAAATCCTAAGATGCCGAGGACATTTCTCCGGCGAGTGAAATAGCAACAATTCGCTTCACAAGCTTTGACTATGTCGACGAACAAGCTATGGTGCATCTGATATCTTCTACGAAAGAGGTGTGGCGGGTATGTTGGTACCTCAACAAAATAGTCTTGCATGAGGTTGGCGTGGCCGAGCACTCAATTCCGGGCGATGCAAACACGAATAAACATCGATGACCTGCGCCGCCGTCGAAAGAAATTGTCCCGTTCTTGGAGCTCCTTCGCCGCCAATATCATGACGAGTTGCTCTGTGTCGTCGCCGTTGAGCAACTTGTCCAATTTCGAGTCGGAGGACGAAGAGGAGTCGTCAGCTAGAAGGAAATCCATGGTGAGCGAGAGCGACATCTACAAAATCCCGAGAAGAAGCTCCATGGTCAACGCGTCGGCCGAACAAATCGAGAACAAAACCGACCGAACATTACCACCGTACCATAAGAGGATGTAGGACAGGGACCGCCACCACCGAATCGGGTCTTCTAGTTCGAGGGCACAACCTAATCCAAGCTCCGCCACGGATCCACGGAAAACTTTCCACCGGGAAAGCTTTTCGTTAACCCCCCACGAGTTGCGTCCTTTCACCGACGCGCCGAGATGCGGCGAGGGGCTGGGCACTTGTCTGCGGTGGGTCGCGTCGGCTATGAGACATGAATCGATGGCGGGAGGCGGTGGAAACGGCTCGGTGAGAGAGAGGGAAGAGAGGAAGAAGAAAGCATAAGGCGGGAGAAATGTGAAACTTCAGCGTGCCATATCTGCCCGCTCAAGTAGATGCCGCGTTCGGTTTTCCCTCTCAACACGTGGATGTACAGGCCGGTGGCCGAAATCTACCGCCCCCGTAAAAAAGTTTGCGGGTCGGGTCGATTTACGATAGCTGATCGGTGCGCGCACTACTAGGAAACCTCTTATCAGTGGCGCATCTTTTTTCACTATCCATGGCGCATATCTGATGCGCCACTGATACGTCGCCACTGATAACTATCTTCTGTGGCGCATTTTGAAATGTGAACAGAAATCTCAAACTTCTGTGGCGCATATGGCCAATATGCGCCACATAAGTTTTTTTCCAAAATTCAAAAAAAAAGGCGGGCCAGATCTTAAACTTCTGTGGCACATATGGCCAATATGCGCCACAGAAGTTTTTTTCAAATTTCAAAAAAAAAATCGGGCCAGATGTGGTGGTGGTGGTGGTGGTGGCTGGTGGCTAGTGGCTGGAGGAGGGCTAGGAGGAGGTCGTCGGAGTTGGTGGTATAGGAAGAGGAGGAGGAGGTCACCGGAGTTGGTGGTGGAGGAGGAGGAGAAGGAGGTCGCCGGAGTTGGTGGTGGAGGAGGAGGAGGTCGCCGGAGGTCGCCGGAGTTGGTGGTGGAGGAGGAGGAGGTCGTCGGAGTTGGTGGTGGTGGAGGAGGAGGTCGCCGGAGAGTGGAGAAGGAGGAGGGGGAGAAGGGGAGAAGTGTGGAGGGGAGGAGAAGTGGGGAGGGAAGGAGAAGTGGGAGGGAGAAAAAGGAAAAAGGGAGGGAGAAGGGCGCCGGCGGGATTCAAATTTTGAATCCCGCCCAAGACTTCTGTGACGCATATGGGAGAAATGCGCCACAGAAGTTTCTCCCCCTTTTTTATTTTTTTTGCAGTAAAAAATCTTCTTTTGGCCATAACTTTTATATTTTTCGAATTTGGGAATTCTATAAAATCCAGAACAACCATAGGTGGTTGAAATCGAGTACGAAATTTCGAGACGATCATTTTGATAGGTTAAAGAATTTTTTCCGACATCGTATGCAAAAGTTATGGCCATTTTACCGTGCCATGACCTATTTTTGCAAAATACATCGAAATTCATGTATTTCAATTTTCACTACAACTGCACCCTAAAATATAACTATATCTCAAAGGAAATATTTTTTTAAAGTTTTTATTATTTTCGTTTATTTTTACAAAACTGAAAAGGCGATCCGGAGGGTGGGGGTGGGATCTGTTTTTCCATATTCTGTGGCACATACACCTATATGCGCCACAGAAACATATCTCCCCCTTTTTTTTTGCGCTGGGTTCCATCAACTTTCTGTGATGCATACATCTATATGAGATGTTTCTGTGGCGTACATGAAAATATGCATCACAGAAATTTGGACTTATGTGGCGCATATTAGTTTCATGCGCCACTGAACTGCCAAACTTCAGTGGCGTTTTTTCCTACATGCACCACTGATATTTATCTATGGCGTATACTGTGGCGCATGGTTTTTCATATGCGCCACAAAGTAGCTTGTCTACGTATAGCTGTTTCTTAGTAGTGACGATTTCTACGGTTTCCCGCGATATACGGTAGCTGCTAGAGTTTCTCGAAGTCCATAAGTCAGCATGTGCGATGTTGACCTCGATGCTGCTCGGATAATGTGCAGCACGGCCGCAGACCTTTGCGAGCATCCTGCACTGGTTGACGATAACTTAGAACCTCCCCGTTGTCATCTTGTGGTCTACTCCCACCTCTATCCTATGCACCGTCTCGTCTTCAGTGCCGACGGACTGATGAAGAATAATATAGTCAGATACAAAATATTAAAGATTCACAATGAGATAGAAGATGAAACCGAAAGGAAAGTAACACACCATCAATACCGTTGGATCTGACTATGCCGATTGCCTCCGTCTCTGGACGACAAATTTTTGGTAAGGAAATATCGCTCTGAGCGCCCGTCGGACCGAGAAAAATCACTGGAAGCCCTCGATAGGCTGGATCATCTTGCTCCCCTCTCTCCGTGCGATGCCAGGCCCAAGGCATTTTGGCCCAATTCACAATAAGGCCCCGGGATCAGTTTGCGGAGTAGCAGCTCTGCTATGTTTGGCCGGCCGGCTATTGCGAAGTCACGCAGGCAACGAGTGCAAGTTCGCGAATCGGCAACCGAACCGGTTCAAGCGACGTTCCGGTCTGCGAGGAAGATCTGGACTGTACGTACGGAAGATCCAACGGTGCAGAATCCAAAATCGTTGTGGAAGAGACTGTATGGTTGAGTTATACTGATTACTTAATTGGGGCTTGCTACACAGTGCGCGGGCACCGGCCGGTCTTCCACGGTACCCCACCCATAAATAGTAAATAAATCACCTCATTAATGCGTGTCATCTAAAAAGGGAAAGTACAGGTCCCGGGTGGCCATGCCCTCCTTTCGTGATGGCCTCCGGATGTTTGTCACAGCAACAATCTAGCTTTCTTTTCTTGCCTAAGGATGAAAAGGTTACTAATATTAGAAAAATCGGCTTAGACTAAGCGAAAAAATAAGCTACCATATTAATGCCTGCCTCCTCAATGTACAACTAACAAATAATACTTGAGGCAAAATGAACGGGCACCAAAACATTCTTAGTTTTTTTTCTCAATGATATACAAAACATCAGAAAATGTCCAGATGATCAGATTTGGGCTTGTGCAGACACAGCAAAAAACTTCCAATTAAATTAGAAAACATATTGTCCGCGGTTCAAAATTTGAAAAAGGCTACAATGTTTCACATGTACGAGTAAAAATTACATCCTGTGAATTAAGAAAACTACCTAAAATTACATCCAGTGGAAAATTAAGAAAACTATTGAAAGTTACATACTATGAATTAAGAAAACTACTAAAAATTACATCCCGTGAATTAAGAAAACTACTGATAATTACATCCTGAAAAAATTAAGAAAACTACCGAAAGTTACATAACTGAATTAAGAAACCTACTAGAAATTACATCCCATGAATTAAGAAAACTACTAAAAATTACATCCCGTGTATTAAGAAAACTACTGAAAATTACATCCTGTGAAAAATTAAGAAAACTACGAAAGTTACATGCCTGAATTAAGAAAACTACTAAAAATTACATCTCGTGAACTAAAAAAACTACTGAAAGTTACATAACTAATGGAAATTGAGAGTTACTATCTCTATAAAACCATGCTCTTATACATGATTTTACATATGTAATATAATAAAAAAATACTTCCATGATTTTAAAATTACATATGTAATATAATAAAAGAATACTTTCATGGTTTCCAAATTACATCTGCAACCCAATAAAAACTATATCCATGATTTTGGAACTGGATTTGCAATATGATAAACGAGAAATCAGAGACTTCAGTGTTTTTTAACAAATATTTGCAAGAGACTTTCACCATACTCGTACGAATATACGTAGAACAGCAAAGGCAAGGCTACGGCCATTACCTTCAACCCCTCTGCTCTGGCACTTTTTCTTGAATAGGCCAACAGTTGTGGGGAAATATGACAACACATAGGTATCAGGTACAGCGGCGCCGCCGGCTGCAGGATCCAGGCCATCGGCGCCAGGTCCTATTGAATTTGATGTTGTTTCTAGACCTAAGGCAAAGCATCAGATTGAGCTCCTCTGCTTTCTCGTCCCACCCCTCCTCTGCCCCGCCAGATCTCTCCTCCACCTCCGCCCCTGCAACAGGAGGTGGCTCGCTGAGGACGAACGCCGCCGCGGTGGGACATGCACCTCCAAACCCTCACATCTTGCTGCTCCGCCTGGTTTCTTCCATGCTTGTGTGCCGGTCGGTGGGACTGTGAGATGGAGAGAGGAGAAAGAAGACATGGAGGAAGCGGAAGGGGATGAGGTCTGCGTGTTGTTTCTTTTCTCACGATCCTGCGAATCTTCCAGGAGACGGGACCCACGTCCACGCATGTCCGTGTCCGCACGATTTGATCGGGCGGCAGCAACGAGTGTGCACTCCGTACGACACCAGGGTGCGCGGGCAAAAGTTAGATTTCACGTACTTAATTAACTAGACCACAAGTGCAGCGTTTCCGCGTCCGTCCATTTTAGCCCAAAACAATATAAATGTATAAATAATGTCATAACAATCAAAATAACTATATAGAAGATTGAAGACTCTAACATATGCAAGACAAAAATTTAGCCCGAAACAATATAAATGTATAAATAATGTCATGACAATCAAAATAACTATATAGAAGATTGAAGACTCTAACATATTCAAGACAAGTAAGTTGATACGCTGGCTCATACGTAGTCTTCTCCCCCACCCGCTACAGTGAGGAGAGGAATTTCTGAACCCCCACCGGATCTCCAGCTCGCTCATCGGGGGATCGGGGGCTTCTCGCCCTCCGTCGGCCGCTCTGGCGGCAGGAGGACAGGGAGCCCCCGCTCCACGGCTTGTTTATAGTCTAGGTAGTTCTGGTGGCCTGGCGGCGCTGAGGTGGAGGCGTCACTGGCGGTGAGGCTTTTGTTGACGGCGTGCTTCCTCTGCGGCGGTGCGGCTCCGCGGAGCCTCGTCGTCGAGCGCTCATCTTCCTAGAGCTCGGTGTCCTGCGGGTCGTCGATGCTCTGCTTCCCCAAGCCAGATCGGAGGCGGCCGATCTGGATCCTGATGGTTTGGTGGGTGATGGTGTTCATCTGCTTCATGTTGGCGGTGGCAACGTTGGATGCAAGTCCAGTAGGGCCACTGTCCGGCGACTTCCCGGCCACGAGGGGATTGCTCCCAATCCAAGCTTGCAGCGGAGCAATGGTGGATCTGGCGCGCCGTCGGCTCGTCCGCGTCGTCGTGTTCTTCGGTTTACAGGAGGACTTGTTTGTAATTTCCAGTTTCTTTGAGTGCCTTTATGTATTTTGGAAGCAGTAATACCATTTCCTTTTCCCGCAAAAAAAAATATTCAAGACAAAATTTATCGAGACGCTTAATAAAAAGATGGTAGTATGCGCAATATTGTTTGTTAGCGATAATAATATCAACAGTGTATCTTTTAAAGACCCACTCCTTGCCGGAACACGTATGCATGAAGTGCATTAGTGATCAGGTATCCCAAGTACCCAAGAGACCACATCAAAATTGTACTTGGGGCTGACCATGGCACCGCATATCTATCACAAAGAAATGTTCGATATGGTCATGCATGGATTTCATATTGATCGCAAAGGTAAAATCTATGCTGGCGAGTACCTTTTTATCTAGATAAGATAATGCTCTAGCAATAAGTATGACTGAAGAAACATTATACCTATGTAATTTCTACCCTCTCTAGTTTCACCTTCATCTTTTAATGTTGATGCTGAATTTAATCTCTTGCAGCAAAGGCCATTTTCCCCTCTTTTAATTTAGCTGCCCAAATCTTCCCAAAGATCCTTTTTTACAACCAGTAATAGTATGATTAAATAAAATTCCCTATTAAGTCTAAATGCACTTTTCACAACTCATGAGTGATTGAGAAATTGTAGGCTAGGGCCATCATGTAGTTATGATTCCGCTACTTTCTTCATTTAGAACAGGCTTTGCTCCACCTAGTTTAGCTAACCACATCAGTTGGGCTCCGATGAGGATGCTGTACGTAAAACTAAAGCAAACATGGAGTAAACACATGTGTAGGAAATTAGATCAATTGGAATAACTCAATGAGCACGGAAGGAGACATACCATATCTATGATACATGCAGTACTAGAATAAGAATAAAAAAGATGAATGTTGTCTAGATCATAAAAATAGAATAAGCAGCATTTTCCTCGAGGGTAGATCATTAGCCTGCAGCAAACCACAACACTATAGTTAAGCCACAACTGAGAAGCAACAAGTAGCACATGCAACAAAAGACGCTATGTTATCCTAGTACACCATCTTGCACAAACCATTTATAATTTTAGTACACATTTTTATTACATCTCAATCATGCAAGCATATGAAAAAAAAAATCATGCAAGCATATAAACTCTTGTGTAGATCGGTTCTCGACAAAGAAAATTCTACATGACATAATTTAAACAAGATTGATATGCGACATGTTCACTTTTTCTGTCAAGGTGTTGCGTAAGTAAGGAAACTGATTAACACAAGCACACACCGTAAACTTTAGTACAGGTACCACCTCCTACCTCTTGTCTACCACCACCACTGATAGTGGCCTCTTCTCCCCAATCACTATCGCCACCTCCTCTCGTACATTCTTGTCCTTCATCAACATGTGATGCCAAATCTTGTCGCTTGACCTACTGCACAAATCAACAAATATAGAATAACTTGGTACAGGGCAACAATGAACATACAGCGTAGCACAACAAATCGAAAATCTATGGCAGAAGCAAAGAAAAAAATACTACTCCATATGAAAATCGTGGAGGTGATACTCGATTAAATGATCGTTGGAATACGAAAAATTTCTTACAAACTAAATGCTTCAATTATTCTCATGGCACACATTATGGTACCAAATAGGAAAATATATGATAGATCAAGACTTGAATATGGAAAGAGGGACAAGCTTACCTGGCTGTAAGCTATTCCCATAAATGGAGGTAAAGCACACCCTGTGTCCAGCCCCTATAGATCCAGCGATTCCCTCCAGCTCCAGTGTACATGCAAGTTCCTTTTTTTGAGTTGTGCATGCAAATTTATGATCCTTAGATAAGAACGACAATGCCCAGAACCATGGTCGATAAATAAACAAAGGAGTCAAAACCGGATGGAAAAATACACAAGGAGACACACCCTATATTGAGGAATCTCGGCAACAAAAGGAGGAGGCTAAGGAGGAGTAACACATCTCCACTCCCCTCGGGTAATGGCAGAGCTAACTTGCATGATTTAGCCGCCACCGTCCACGTACGAAGATAATAACGGAAGGTAATGATGGTCGAGCTTCCTCTCCTTGATTCCGCCGCCGCTAGACCTCGGATGTTTTTCGTCGCTATGAACAGAGAAGCTGTCGAGGGGTCGACTTGGGCCGGGATGCCACCTCACAACAGAGAGACCGTTTACTGGCGACATACCAACTGGGCCATCGAAGCAGCGCGCGAACAACCATTTTAGGCCCAACTGACGATGGAACTCGTAGATCCATCTTCAGAGTAGCAGCCCGTTAACTTCCCTGGACTGGACTGGATGCTCGGCCTAGCGTAGTAGAAAGCATTCAGAACTCGCGATTAAACAACAGATCGGAAACTCTTACATGAGAGGTTATCGGACTGCTGACAGTGTCGAATTGATGTGGAGGCTCCTAGCTAGGTGAGTTTTATTGTTTCTTAATAGCAGAAGTATCCAAATTATTAAAATGATCCTCCCAAATAGGGGGATAGAGAGAAGAGAAAGGACCATAGGGGCATAAAGGTAATAAAATATTAGTCCTCCTTGTACCCAGATGTATAGTATGACTTAAAGTGTGACTTGTCATTAGATAGGACGGATCCTAAAGGAATAACCCATATGGTTCATTCATTTCGTAGATACCTAATTACACATTCAATTAGCAAAGGGCAAAAGAGGGGCATGCCATATAATTTCTTATAATACTTCCCTATGAGTATGGCACCGCCTTGTCAAGAGAGGGAGGGTTATATTTAACTTGGCAAACACTCTCTCACTTTATCCTTGGGAGAAGATGGAATACGATCAAGAGAAGTGAAGAAGAAGATGGCAACGCAGTTGAACCCGTGCCACCGCCTCCAACGAGGAGCCACCACCAGGGGTGTCGTAACCCTTGTGTGCATGATTTTTCTTGGATGGACAATTCACGCCTGCATGATCTCTTCCATCGCATTATGCATAGCCGGACACATCTTGGGTTGGTTGATGAGGGAGTAGTTGTAGTGGTGTACACTTGGTGAGGAAGATACTAGGATCCAAAGTCGTGGTGGATAATTTTTCACTCGGATTTCGCCTCCATGTGAGTAATAACAAGTAACAGCGTGGGCAATATTCATCGAATTAATTTGGTGGAAGGTGACCCGTAGGTAGAACTGTAGAAGTGATCTTGAGATTACAGCAGTGAGAGAGGCTGGTTTGCGCGTCCTCCTATATATTGTGCACACGAAGGACGAAGCACCGAATTCGTCCCCCTGTGATGGGGAAGTAAAGCAGAACGCCGATGGTGCCACTCTTGACTAGCGAAGGCAATTCCTAGAGCATCACCTCATGTATTTTATTTATATTGTTTAAAAGGAAAAACAGTAGCATAGTGCATCACCTCGATAGTGTGTTGAATGTTAAATATCCCCGGGTGATAATTGAAGCAATGGTTTGCCTTGAGGCCTGGCTTAGTGTAGAACATCTCCGATTAAGCTCGGGCACACAATGGAACCAAAGTACTACTCCCTCCGTTTTAAAATATAAGATGTTTTAGCTTTGTGAGAAGAGCGTATCTAGGCCCCTTTTTGTGTGTAGGTTCACTCCAAATCTAGATGAACCTAGACACTAAAATAGGTCTAGATACGCTCTTTTCACAAAGCTAAAACATCTTATATTTTAAAACAAAGGGAGTAGTTCGCAAACTTCCACGACACCCTTTGTTGGCATATGCACGAGGGGAAATAAAACCACAATAGGCCATCATCTTAGTCACTTGTGTATCGCATGTGTAAGAACTAGGCCAAAAACCTAGAGCCATGGCTCTAATAGCACTTTTAGTCACACGTAAAGCCAGGACAAATATTAAAATTTCTTTTGCTAGACTCCGACGAGACACCTCAATAATAGGTAAGGGAGATGTCCATAGAATGTTACCCCTGGACAGGTAGATGCGGCAGTCGAGGAAGTGTGTCGGGGTAGTGTAGTCCTTGTTCCTCTTCAACTATTCTGGCTCCAGCAAGCTAGTCGATCTAGGGCCTTCACCACCGACTCTGGTTACCTTCTCTGATCCACTGCCCTACGCCTCCAAACACCTCAGATGCAAGACCTCTGTTGGTTCACACACATACAAGCTGGAGCAGCAACGGGTGAGGTGCTAGCCTTGGTTCCGTCGCCGTGGTATAAGAAGGTGGGAGTGAGGCCCAAGTCTTAGCCTTGTAGAATATTTAGATGGAAGTTTGTCTTCTGCCTGCCACCCTCCTTTATATCGGGAGTAGATGAGGGCACGGGACATTTCATGTCCCTCAGTCCACAACCCCAACCCTAGTCAAAGTGGATCCAATCCATTGACACTTGTCCCCATTCGTCTAAGTCCAACTTTGTTGGCTTGTGTTAGTTAGATCTCCATCCACCTAGCTATACTCTCCTAAGTGTGCAACCTCGTAGGCTTAAGGTAAGATGGACACAACAAAGTGGGATCTTGCCTAGAGCCGATAGTTGGCAGTGTCTTCTAGAAAAACATGTCAACTCCTAGATACCTATTAGTGCCCTCAGTGTGATGATTTGTTCGAGTCCCTTTGCCGCATGATATTGGTGATAAGCCGCAGGGAGCGGGCGTCATCCCAGTGCCATCTTAACTCTCTTTTCTCGTTTCAATGATATGTTATTCCTTTAGTCTAATGTTATTCAAATCACCATCCGTCTAACTTATGCGGACTTAGTCAATCAACACTTGATCGAGTGACGCATGATCATGCTTATGAATAATATCACACGAGCAGGGCTAGAGAATATCTCTATGTGATGGAGGGCAAATTCCATCTTGGCTGATCCATGTCGTGCAACTTGCTTCTTAGTAGGCCCAAGATCACCTTTATGGCTACCAATTACGGACATCGAAAGGCAGGTTCAAACTTTGGCTAATCCATAACCCGGACCGTGCAATCACCTTAGGTCTAATGATTTTATTGTACTAGTTGGAGATATGACGACTTGCTCTTGCTGACTAGCCCTTGGGTTGGACCGGATAATGAACATCTTCCATCTAGCCAATGTTAGTCGAATAACATCTCCATGCACATGACTAACGGAACTTAATCATCTTCTGGCTTACACATTAGTCTTGGCAGTGGATGTCCAACCCTACCTCATGCGGCTGAGGACAAAGCAACATGAACTGAATATATATAGGACATATTCATACTACTCTTGGGTGTAACTACACCCACGTGTGTTTCACCAATCTACGTAGTATCTATCATACTGGAGAGTATGTACGGGTAGTATGCCGTATACAAGACTATTTCAGTAGTATATATATATATATATATATACTAGGCTCCATTATTTGTAGGGAATCCATCTTTGTCAATGGAAGCACCCTCTGGCATTGTTTCGTAATCATTACTTGGTTGAAGATGAAGAGTAGGTGCCTATTATCCCCGTGGTAAATTATCTGTAAGGAATATTACGAGCCAACCCGAATGTAGGCTAGTGTATTCCCAAACCTTGGGTAAATATTGCTGCAAGAAATACCTGGTTAAATATCTGAACCTAGTTGTAAAACTAGACTACATCTTTCTCTTAGATTTAACTAGCCCATCCCCATGGTGCCGAGTGACTGGGTTGGCCCGTCCTGTAAGACACTATTATTTCTATTTATTTCTTGTGGGAAAAGACACTATTTGAAGTTAGAATAATTTCGATCAGATGGCAACGTGGAAAGTGGGGTTCGCCCTCCTCTTTCAAAAGAAAAGAAAACGAGTGTATATGCCAAGTTATATGATGTATATATTATTGAAGCACAATTAAACAAGTGCATAAACTAAAAGTATTATTGAGATGTCTCAAGAATTGAAAATAGAACTATCTGGAGGTAGAACAAACATCTAAGAGAAAGAAATGCGACGGGAGATGAGTTGAGATTCAAATAGCATGAAAATTATGTGGTCTACCTACAACTGTCAGGACTGCATGTACCGAAAGGACCGGCGGAGTGCAAATCAATGACTAATGAAAGAAAGATCCAATATCCGGAGCTTGTCAAGATCAAGCAACTCAGGGTTATCAGACTTGCATTGAATAGCTTGTTCCACCACCGCTACTTCTTGATGTGCCCTATTCCCACGTGTACTGATATAGATCTTTCATGTTACTTTCTTACTCTCTCCCTGATCTGTCTATGTAACTATCTAATTCTATGAAACAACCTAATGCTACCAACATATCGAAAAAGAGTAAGACGATGGAGATAGTGTGTTAAAGATGAAGATTATAAAAGAGAATAAAGTTATATATCTAGGTACACTTCTGCTTCGGTACCCCCTACATTGGCATCGATGCATCGGACGGTCCGGATTGTTCCTTATCTGCCCGTTTATCAGCTAGCGATGGCCCACCTCCTTTCCCGCTTAGCCCGGATCCAGCCCGTATACCCGTTTGTCCATATGCGTACGCGTCCGAGTCGCCGAGTAGATGGGTTCAGGCTGTCGATCTGTTCCGGCGTCGTCTGAGTCGCCGAGTCATCCCGTACGTGCGACATGCGGTATCAGGCACGTACGTTGATTGCAGGTTCCGATCGTCCGCACTCAGGTCCCTTACGACACGAGGAATCGATCGATCGGACTGGTTCTTTTTTTTTACGAGAGTCCTAGTACAATACGATAAGCAAATCGATCGATCGGACTGGTCTTTTTTTTTACGAGAGTCCTGATACAATATGGTGGGCAATAAGGAAGTTTTCGGCCCACCCACAACCCATCCACAACACAAGTGGGCAATACGTTGGGCATCCCTGGGGTGGGGGGTACCGAAGCAAGGCTCATCTAAGTAAGGTTTTTTTTTTTTGCGGGTAATATATCTAAGTAAGGTTGGTGTGGTATTTATAAGCAAAGCACTATATACACAAGTAAAGTTTTGTATAGTACACTTACTTTTACTATTACGCACTTGCAATAAATTTCTTGTATTTCGCACAAAAAAGTTTTGTTTGCATAGAAGCTAAATAAGCCATTTAACAGCTACTTGCAGGAACGATACAACAAGAATTGATAAGCAAATATCATCATTATTAATGATTATTTATTTTCACTAGCGAACCGGTATGTGCGGTGGCTACAGGATTCCAAAACTCATCTAGCGTTCCGTTTCTCTCGCTGGTGACATCGTCGGTCCGCTCCGTCTCCGATGGCCTTGGGGCCTTGGAGGCGTGACACACCATAGCCCCTCACCGGCTGGAGGGTTCTTTTTTTTATTTAGCGTGTTTTCATTGTCTTCTTCAGGATGTTCGGCGGGTACATCATGAAGCCAGAATAAGGTCCTCTCTGCTCCATCGTTGCTTCGGTATTGCGTCTAGTACCGGCGAAGGACACGCGAAGTCATGTCCTTGGATCCTCTCTGTTTTGTATTTGTTGGTGTGGTTTTAGGTCAGACTCTTTCGATCTACGATTATCACTAGCGATGGCTGATGCTCTAGTGTATTGGTTCTTTGGGGTCTTAGCATGATGATTTTCCGTATGTCCACTACAATAAGCTCTACTACGACAAGTTTTGCCAGGCTTCGGTAATGGAGGGGTGAGGGTGACGGCACGCCTTCGACCATGCTAGTGTTTGTAGTCGTCGTTAGGGGTCCAAAGAACTACTTGTAAATTTATTAGTTTTGGTTCTCTGTGTACTGCTGTTGTTGATGATTATTAAACAGATTTGTGGAATTTCAAAAAAAAATGCCAAAAAAATTGGACGCTTCTCGGACGGACACAGAGGAAGTCAAGAGCATGAAGCAATGTTTTAAGTTTTTTATTTTTATAAGAAATAAAGAAAAAAATAAAAAAAAACCTAATTAGGAGGGAGGCCTACCGGGATTCGACCTCCTCCCCTACACGTATTCGATGAGGGTGGCCGCGGGCACCCATATAAAAGGAGCGGGCGGCACAACCCCAACCCTAGTCGTGCCCCACAGCCCAAGCCGCTGACACCTCCACCTCTTGTCGCCGTGCGCCACCCCACACCCACCCCCGTCACCATGGTGCCACTTCCTCTCTCTCTACTGCGCTGACACCGTGAGACGACGGACGGAGATCTGCTTCATTGCCATCGTCGGAATGCTGCCATGTTCTACGTCCGACTAGATCTAATCTAGTTGGGAGTGCGGAAGCACTACCTGATATTCAAGGACACACTCCCGCTTCGATCCGTGCACTTGATCGCACTTCGACGTTGTGTTGTTGATCTCGTACGTGTGGATACCGTGAAGGTGTTGCGTGGTCGGTCCAAGATCACCAGATTCATTCTTAGGATAATACATCTCGTCGCGATTTGATAAATCTTGTTGCGGGGATCGACACTCGTCTTCATGAGTCTCGTCATCGACAAACTTTCGCTAGCTCAATTTTCGGGGGTACGATCCATTGCCCTCACTCCCGCATATTTTTGTGTGGTTTATGCGCTAGAATTTTTTGTTTTGCGTAGTGCGTTTCTCAATTTCCAAACCTTGGTTAAATATTGATGCAAGAAATACCTGGTTAAATATCTGAACCTAGTTGTAAAACTAGACTACAACTTTCTCTTGGAATTAACTAGCCCATGCGCATGGTGCTGAGTGACCGGGTTGGACTGTCCTCTAAGCCACTATTCTTTCTTTCTTTTTTCCGGTGGGAAAAGACACTACTTTACTAGAGGTTAGAGTAATTTCAATCAGATAGTAACGTCGAAAGTGGGGTACGCCCTCCCTCTTTCAAACGAAAGAAAATGAGTGTATATACCAAGTTACATTATGTGTATTATGTAAGCAAAATTAAACAAGTACATAAATTAAGTATCATTGAGATGTCTCAAGAATTGAAATAGAACTATCTAGAGGTAAAACAAATATCTAAGTGAAAGAAATGCGACGCGAGATGAGTTGAGATTCAACTAGCATGAAAATCAAGATGAGTACCGAAAGGACCGGCGGAATGCAAATTAATGACTAGCATGAAAGGACCGAAGCTTTGAACTCCCATGTGCACACATAGATCTTTCATGTAATTTTCTTACTCGATCTCTCTCCCTAACCTGTCTATGTGACTACCATATAATTCTATGAAACAACGTAATGCTACCAACATGTCAAAAACGAGTAAGACGATGGATATAGTGTGTTGAAGATGCATTAGTTTATATAAGAGGATAAATTTATATATCTAAGTAAAGGTTGGTGTGGTATTTATAAGCAAAGCATTGTATACACAAGTAGAGTTTTGTGTACTACACTTACTTTTACTATTACACACTTGCAATGAAAGTTTTTTGTTTTCCACGAAAAAGAAGTTTGTTTGTAACATATCAAATAGCAACTAAATAAGCCGTTTACTAGCTAATTGCAAGAAGGATACTCCAAGAACTGATAAGCAAATATCATCATTATTAGTCGATGTAAGAACTGGTAAGCAAAGGATTCCCAAATCAGCATTGATGCTTCTCGGACACACACAGAGGAAGTCTAGAGCACGAAGCAATGTTTTAAGTTTTTCATTTTTAATAAGAAATAAAGAAAAAAAAAGTGTACCTAATTATGTCCTGCTCAACGAACAAGAAAGAAAAGTTTTTAAAAAATGTAAGGATAATCGAATGTGTTAGACGTGTACGTATAGGACACGTCTAGAGCAAACCGACACAAAGAGTCCTACCTTATTTGTAATCTATTTACCTTAGCAGCTAAGCCTCAGTGTACTATATAATCCCAGCGTGGGATCAAATCAATCTAAGAGCAACAATTATATTTGCCTTCATGGTATCAGATTAGGGGTTTTTTGATCCTCTCCTATGGCACCGTCAGAGCCCTCCGCCGCTGATCTCGCGGCGGCCGTCGCCGAGGCCACCACCAAGGCCGCTCTCTGGGCCCTCGCGGCCGCACTCCCTAGCATCCGTGCCGTCGTGCCGGTCACGCTCGAGCTTTCAACCTCCAACTACCTCCAATGGCGCGGCATGTTCTCCGACGCCATTGAGAAGTACGCCCTCGAGGATCATCTCCTCGCGGATGCCTACCCCACGAATCCTCCACCACAGTGGGTCCGCAACGATGCCGTCGTCCGGTCATGGCTCAACAGCGCCGTCGCGTCCGAGCTTCTCGCCATGATTGTCGACACCACGAAACCGCTGCCTGCACACGCCTTGTGGACGCGTCTCTCCAACATCTACCACGATAACGCGGATACCCGCTCCTCCTACCTCGAGCAAGAGTTCCACAGTCTCCAACCTGACCGTGGCTGATTACTGCCACAAGTAGAAGGTTATCGCCGATGAGCTTAATGCGCTGGGCACGACCATCACCGACAAACGTCTAGTCCAGAACACACTTCGCGGTCTCAGAACTCGCCTTGCGTACATGCGAACGTTGCTCCTGAAACAGCGTCCCCTTCCGTCGTTCCTCGACGCCCGCTCATCGCTACTGCTCGACGCGCTCACGTTGTAGCAGCAGTCCGTGTCATCCTTGACCCCGTCTACCTTCGTCGCGCACGGAGCCCCTACGCTTCCACCACCGCGTGGCCCTGCCGAGAATACGGGACCTCCGTGGCGCCCGGAAGTCCGCCGCCACTTCCAGCGCTTTGGAAACTGTTGTTTTGGCGCACGGAGCCGCTACGTCCACTCCACGTCTCCCCAGCAATGTGGCGGCACCCCCAACACATCCAGGAAGGGACCGCAGGCTCCCAGGCCATCGATGCAGAACCCCTGGGCAGGGTCAATCCAGATGTGGCCAGGGCCACCGCCACGGCCACCTCCTCTCGGCCCGCCTTAGGCTCATCATGCCATGCTATCGCCGCCGCCTCCATGGCCCTATGGCTCTACATCACCTATGCCATGGCCACCGGGAGCAGCTATACCATGGACGCCAGGAGCGACGGCGTCCGCCCCGCCACCTGCACCCAAATACAATGTTGCACCGACCGCACAACCGCAATCCTTCAACCAAGCCCAACTCATGCAGGCTTTCAACACCATGTCCCTGACACCACTGTCCTCGAATGAGTGGTTCATGGACTCAGGCGCCTCAGCTCACATGACCGGCAGTCAGGGTAACCTCTCTCACATCCTAACCACTCACTCTCCTTTCCCACATGTCATCGTCGGCAATGGCCAAACTATTCCCACAACCCACATCGGTCATACCACTCTTTCATCTCCTACCCATTTGTTCTCTCTTAATAATGTCTTAGGTACACCTAACCTAATTAAAAACCTTATTTCCATTCGTAAATTCACCACTGATAATCTTCTATCTGTTGAGTTTGATCCATTTGGTCTCTCTGTGAAGGACCTCCACACCAAGAACGAGATCGTCAGATGCAATAGTTCCGGTGACCTCTACCCCCTCTGGTTGCCGGCCTCCACTGCGCACGCACTCTCCACCACCACATCATCAGCAACCTTGTGGCATCGTCGTCTAGGACATCTTAGTAGTCAAGCTTTGTCGCACCTAGCAAGTGCTTTCTCTTTTCCTTGTAATAAGAATGCTACCGATAATCAGTTATGTCATGCTTGTCAATTAGAGAAACATGTGCGTCTACCTTTTGATTCATCATCTACTTACACTACTTGGCCCTTTCAACTAATCCATTGTGATTTGTGGATTTCCCC
The DNA here is from genome assembly GCA_916181665.1 of Avena sativa. Classification (NCBI taxonomy): domain Eukaryota; kingdom Viridiplantae; phylum Streptophyta; class Magnoliopsida; order Poales; family Poaceae; genus Avena; species Avena sativa. The sequence goes on from OV702296.1 coordinate 432,412,457, forward strand.
TCTTCCTAGTGTGTCTGGTTACAAATACTACCTAGTTGTGTTAGATGATTTTACTCATTACCTTTGGACTTTTCCCTTACGCATAAAATCTAAAACTTTCCCAACACTCAAAAACTTCTTCGTCTATGTATCCACTCAGTTTCATACAACAATTCAATCCCTACAGTGTGACAATGGTCGTGAATTTGACAATACCGCTGCCCGCAAATTTCTCATGTCCCTTTGTGCCACTCTACGCATGTCTTGCCCATACATATCCCCCCAAAACGGTAAAGCCGAGCGTGTCATTCGCTTTACAAACAACATGGTTCGATCACTTCTTTCCAAGCATGTATACCTCCAATATATTGGGTCGAAGCTCTTAACACTGCCACCTTCTTGTTCAACCTTCACCCCATTAAAACCCTTCAGCACCGCACCCCACACGAGGTTCTCTATGGCCTTCCTCTTCCTCTTGACCAACTCTGGTGTTCAGCTGTCTTTGTTACCCTAACCTCTCCGCTACCACAGCTCACAAACTTGCTCCTCGCAGATCCGCATGTGTCTTCCTCGGATACTCCTCTTCTCACCGCGGCAACCGCTGCCTCGACTTCTCCACACACAAACTTATCATCTCCCGTCATGTTGTCTTCGATGAAAATTCATTTCCTTTCTCCAAAATATCCACACCACCTACTCCCATTGATTAATCCTTCCTCGATGAGCAACCACCCATCCTCCCAAACCATCCACCCCAGCCACCCACGCCTCAGCCTAACCCCTAGCCACCCACGCCTCCGCCTAACCCACCCCGACCTCCCCCTCCTCTGTGGTCCTGGCTCTGGTTGGCCCTCCCCTTGTTGAGAATACTCACAATATGTACACTGGTGGCAAACATGGTATGTCTCGGCCCGTTGATCGCCTTAATCTGCATGTTGATGTTCTTGGTCCGCTTCCAAAAAGCTACCGTGGTGCTCTGAAGGATCCTCACTGGCATGCTGCAATGGTAGATGAATTTACTGCCCTGCAAAACAATCAGACATGGGATCTTGTGCCTAGACCACCTGGAGCTAATATTGTCTCTAGCAAATGGATATTTCGTCATAAGCTCAAACCAGATGGCTTTTTAGACCTGTACAAAGCACGTTGGGTGCTCTAGGGCTTCACCCAATGCTCCGGTGTCGATTACGGTGAGACTTTCAGTTCGGTCATCAAGCCGACAACTATTAGGACCGTTCTGCCCATTGTTGTCGCTCAAGACTGGCCGGTCCATCAGCTCGACATCAACAATGCCTTTCTATATGGTACTCTTGCTGAGACTGTCTATTGTGCACAACCGTCAGGGTTCGTTGATGCTTCCCAGCCCGATCATGTATGCCGCCTCAACAAGTCTCTCTATGGGCTTAAGCAGGCGCCGCGAGCTTGGTACAGCCGCTTCGCCGACCATCTTCTACGACTAGGATTTGTTGGTTCCTATGCAGACCCCTCGCTGCTCATCTACACACGCAACACAGATACGCTTTACCTGTTGTTATATGTTGACGATATTGTGCTGATAGCCTCTTTAGAGCAGCTCCTTCAACACACCATCATAGCTCTAGAGCGCGAGTTCTCTCTCAAGGACCTTGGTGCATTACACTATTTTCTTGGTGTTACTGTTACGTGCTCTCCCACTGGCATGTTCCTCTCTCAGCGGTAGTACATCCTCGATGTCCTCGACTATGCAGGAATGACTGAGTGCAATCCTTGCTCCACTCCAGTTGACACGCCGTCCAAGCTTGGCGCTACTGGCACCCCCGTCGCCGATCCATCCACTTATCGGAGCTTGGTGGGTGCTCTCCAGTATATGTCGTTCACCCGCCCGGACGTCGCCTATGCCGTTCAGGAGGTCTGCTTGTACATGCATGACCCACGTGAGCCGCATCTCAATGCGGTCAAGCGGATTCTCTGGTACCTTCACGGCATCGTCGACTAGGGCCTGCATCTATATCGCTCATCACCAACATCACTTACTGCTTATACTGATGCAGATTGGGCTGGATGCCCCGACACTCTCAAGTCGACTTCTAGGTATGGGGTCTTCCTTGGCGACAATATGATCTCTTGGTCATCTAAGCGCCACAAACAATCTCCCGATCGAGTGCAGAGGCAGAATATCGTGGAGTTGCTAATGCAGTCGCCAAAGCATGTTGGTTACGCCAGCTCCTATCCAAGCTCCGTCGCCCACTTCAGCGAGCTACTGTGGGCTACAGCGACAACATCTCCGCCGTCTACCTCTCGATGAATTCAGTTCAACATCAACGCACTAAGCATGTGGAGATTGATCTTCATTTTGTTCGAGAGCATGTTAGCTTTTGGAGATGTCCGTGTTCTCCACGTTCCCACATCCTCGCAGTATGCCGATATCTTCACCAAGGGGTTGCCATCGACTATCTTCACCGAGTTCCGCTCCAGCCTGAATGTCCACGGTGCTCCCGCTCCGACTACGGGGGTTGTTAGATGTGTACGTATAGGACACGTCTAGAGCAAACCGACTCAAAGAGTCCTACCTTATTTGTAATCTATTTACCTTAGCAGCTAAGCCTCCTTGTACTATATAATCCCGGCGTGGGATCAAATCAATCTAAGAGCAACAATTATATTTGTCTTCAGAATGAAGCTATTGTACAGCCCAAATCATGCTTTTTAGTCGTGTTTTTTTTTTCGAATCCTTTTTAGTCGTGCTTTCTTCGCCCGTTTATTACTCCAGTTCTGATTCAACACGCACGATCTATTTTTAGGAAACCGTACAAGATTGTTTTGATAGCAGAGCCGGTTTGGTTGGGCCTCGGACTGGAAGTCAAGAAGGACTCGTCTCCGAGCCCGTTTATTATTCCTGTACTCCTGTTCTGTTTGCCACACTTGGCATTGAAGGGCAGACGCGCTCAGAACGGTGGCGAGAAACATTCCGATATGGAGGATCTTGACTTGCCCCAAATGGTTAATTAGAACTCTTAATAGCTCAGACTTGCCTCATTGAGGGAGGTTCAGCTGATTTGTTTCCTACCTGGAAAAGATAACTGAATATGTCCCAATTTATAGCAGGATCTGTAGTGGATTTTACTCTGAAAATTAAAACGGGGATGGCCATAAGAGAGGCAGTGACCGCAAAATGGGCCAGCCCTCTGAGCTCGGCCTGAAGCTTCCTAATGGGTATTCCCACGTGTGGACCTGGGCCTCGAGACGGGCTGAGGCCTGGAGGCTTGTACTTTTTGAATGGAATCTGTCGCTTTAAACCTGCCAAGATCAGTGGTGATCTTCTTAAATACCGTGGAGGATAAAATTAATATGTCCCCTTTCACCTCAAATAACTGGTTCGAATGCTGAAAAAGAGGCCTAGGACAGAAGACTTTAGGTTTAACTGAATGAAGGAAGCAAAGTTAGATTTCTGCACCTTAGTAAGCAAATCAATTTTTTTTTTTTTTGGAAATGCCCGCTTCTCCGCACTGAGGTCTAAACAAGAACTGAATATCTTAAAAAGAGAATAATCAGCAGCTAAAAGGTCCTCCAAAAGAAGCCTGAGATCTGGCGACCGAAACTTGAGGAAGGACAGCTTGGGGATGAAACTTCTCCACTGGAAATCAAATTTAGTAGCACCAAGGGTAGTTAGGTTGGCTCCCCAAAGAGGAGCACGTAGTGCCTCTGCATAGGATTTCTTGGCACTTACTGAACCTGAGCTATTCTGAATAGGAATCCAACTGGAAGCTTCTTACTGCTGCGAATGCCTAAATTTCTCTCATAAAATCTGGTCCTCCTTCCCCAAAGACTAAAGAAAATCACAAAATTCTAACAGGAATAAAATCTGAGTTGATTAACATGAAAGTCAGCTTGCTTTAAACAGACAGAGAATCGAAAGGTTCGATCACGCAGAAAGTAGACATCGAAATCAGATGCAATACCACCCAGACAGGAATGCAGTGCCAAGCCAACTGTGTCAGTATCCAGTCGAAACTTAGAACGGCCAAAAGAAGCAACCAACCAGAATTCCACGAGAAGGGGAGAAAGCAACTGGTCAATGGAATAGATTCCGGATCTTTCTCTGCACATTCAGACCTGGTTGCAGATCAAGTTGAATGTAAGTCGTCGTGGCCTTGGGAACAGGTGGATCAACCGCAGAAGGGTGCGTGAGAGACTCTTGTGACGGCAGAGCCTTCCGAAAGCCAACTTGCACGCGGTGGAGAGGAAGATCCAATTCTGAGCCCGGGTCGATGGATTCCCCCTGCTCTAAAGGGCGACCATCCACTGCCGAACCAAGGGAATAAAGGAGGACGAGACGGCGAACATCCAATCGGAGGTATAGAAAACCAATCTTACTCGCCGGGCCAACGTGAGGAGTAGGGCGACGTCAAAAGACAGGCTGCAAGCATGAGAGGGTGACCTCCATGGCAACTGTCAGAGGGGCCATGCAGGGGGCCAACGGCGGCGAAAGACGGCCTAGGCCGCTGGGCGGGCGCGATCGCCAGACTCAGATCTTATCTTCTTTTTTTTTTTTTGAGGGAGACTCAGATCTTATCTTTAGAGACACAGAGGATGTGAAGAGCATGAAGCAATCTTTCAAGTAGTATTTCATTTTTACAATAAAAAAAAAAGCAAAACTAATTGTGTCCTGGTCAATGACAAGAAAAAAGATTTACAAAATTTAAGAAGGTCGATTGAAGTTATTTGACAACCCAAATCGTGCTATTTTAATCGTGTTTTGCCGCCCGTTTACGTCTTCTTATTTGGACTGGAGCTCAAGAAGAACTCGTCTCCATGCCCCAATAAAGATAGGATACTTCTCCGTATCGATTTTCACCAGTTCAGGCCGCCGAAACCTATGACCGAGCACGCACGACACGCCAAAGCCTTGCTGAACATGGCGGCGGCGACGGCGGCGGCGCCTGACAGCACGGTCGCAGCAACGCGCCGCCGCCGTGCAAAGCGTGCACGCACTCAGCTCGCCGGCACCCACACAACCTGGTACGTAGCCTTTTCTATTTCCGTCTACCGTCTATGCCAGGAAGGCACGATCATACAAGACTTACCCGCCTGCCGTGGAAGCATTCTAGACTATTTATCGCGCTACATATGCCGTTCAGAGGATGTTGTGGTGCCCGCGCCGCCGAGTCACAGTGCGAGGGCTGTTGTTGCAAGGCGCCAGAAGCGGAAGCCGAAGCAGGCCAGGTGATGGTAACGAGTGGGTCAACTAGTATACAAGACATTACATAGAATACATTCATTAGCGTGCCTTAATCTCTGTTTTCTTCTGACCAGAAGCACTTTTTGAGAAACATTTCATCAATAAGCTATATTTTTTTTCTTTAATCAAACAGTGCTATACAATCATTGCACAAGAAATTAACCAATGCAAACACCTGATGACCAAACTGCCAGTTGTGTCCTAGTTTTCATATATTGTCTAACAAATGATTGCACATTTCAATATGCAGACGAGAACATATATGTGAGCACACGCACAAAGAGCAATATGCATGCTTACCAGCAGCATAAATGATTACCGGAACACTGATCAGCTCCTGCCAGTACTTGCATCCTGCAGGTTGGTGACCACCTTCAGCGGGCAGAGAGGCGTGTCGACCATATGATCAAAGTTCAAACAGAACCCATCCTCCACTATCTCGGGTTGATAACTCCTGTGCGGACGCATATTTATGGATTAAAGCTTGGTTATGTTGATATGTCCAAAGCGTATTTGTTTTCATTACTACTTCCTCCGTTTTATAATATACTAGCAAGATGTTTTGGCTTCTTGTGAAACGAAAGTATCAAGACATCTTATAGTGCGTAGATTCGAAGTGACCAAGACACGTACATTCACTTCACGAAAGCATATTTATTCAGTTTTTTATGAACGAAGAGGCAGCGAGCCCGTTCTCTGCGCGCGGTGCGAGGGGTGGTTGTCTCTCTGACAACCTCGTCCAACTACCCACACCAGGTCCACAATGAGAATCGTGTACAACGATCTGGTCCATCACCATCAGCATCCTGTCTGACTGTAAGGCCGCCCTCTTCAACTCCGGTTCTCGTGCTAGTCATACAGCGAGGACACCAAGTCGCTGCACTCGAGCGGCTTCACCAAGGACGTCCTGGTGGAGCAGCGGAGCATGACGCGGGACAAGTCGGACTATCTTGTGGTACACCACCCGCCTAGTGAATGACGGACTGACTGACCCCTCCTTGATCTATCATCTCTGTCTGAAACTGTCTCTGAATGTTGTTTGTCTTGATGATGTACGTTGATGCAGCGTGAACTTCGACTCGAGCGAGCAGCTCTGGAAGTCCGGACAGTGGCCACAGCTTACCATCAACTCCGCCGGGGCACTCGGTGCGGGCAATCTGACGGTACCGTCTGGATCATCCTTTTGTCAGAGCTGCATCTTGTCATCGATCGAATTGAGGCTGAAAGTTTTACTGATGAACTCTACTATCTTGCAGGCGCCACCTACTGCGGTTACAATCGACAACCTGAAGCTAGCTGACATACAACAAGTACGTGAAGATGTGGCAACGTACGGGGGATAACTCGGAAGGCAGTTCTGTTCCTGGTGGCGATGCAACACATCGGCAGGCCCCGGACGCCTCGCTAGTTGCCATCTGCGTCGACCGTGTGTATCATGCGTGTGATGGATGTCAGGTTTGTCTCCAACGGTGCATCCATCCCACAATATTTTATTTTCCTCTGAAGATCTAGGGTGTTGTATCATGTCTGCTTAAGCTGGACGGTTATTCAGTTCCAGCGCTGATGGTATCCAAATAAAATTAACACAGGTTCTTCTCCATGTGGCATGACGATGAACACTTTGGTTGATCCATATACTCCATCTGTCCCAAAATAAGTGACTTGCATTTGTCTAGATACGGATGTATCTTACACTAAAATAAAACTAGGTACGTTCGAATCTAGAAAAACCTCACGTCACTTATTTTGGGATGGAGGGAGTATATATGCAGGCCCGAGCCTATAGGAGTGCAAACCGTGCAGCCGCACAGGACCCAAAATTATTAGGGGCCCAAAATTTTCTATTGGGCCTTATATGTTTTGGCAGCTCATCAATTATCATTAAAGTTAAGCTGAATTCTCCTGCACTTGATGTCGTGGACGTGCCCCCGACCCAGCTAAAATCCCTTCTGGTCAATCCATGTGCTACCTTAGAAGATTTTCTCAGTAACTCCAAATATAGTTTACACCTCAATCACATCGATTTTTCTATAACTTGCTAGGGAACCGGCCGTCCCTCGCTTGGTGTGTTTCCCCTCCAGCCGCCGGGCGCTAGGAAGTCAGTCTGATGAGGACATGGGTGCGGATCTAAGTCCATCAATCTCGATTTCTCAACTCAGGCATTCAATTTTTTTCAAGGTACGCCGATACGCAGATTACTGCTAGGAACTAATTTGATATGGCTAATTGATACATTGCAAATGTATCTATAATTTTTGATGTTTCATGCTTGGTTTTATTCACTTTCTTGTGTTTTGTTCTAACTTTGGAATACTTTTCATATGATTTCTTGGACTAACCTATTAACAAGAGTCACAGTGCCAGCTGCCTGTTTTCTGCTATTTTTGGTTTCAAGAAAGTCAGAAAATTAATATTCTCGGAATTGGACGGGACAAAAGCCAAAGTGCCTATTTTTCCAGAAGACTCCAGGAGCCAGAATACGAGACGGAGGAGGGCCAGGGGCTGGCCACACCACCCCCAGGCGCGGGCTGAGCCTAGCCACGCCAGGACATGGTGTGGTGGCCCCAGGCACCCCTCGGTATCCCTCTTCGCCTATAAAAAGCCTTCTGACCTAAAAACTTCGAGGGGGTCGACGTTTTTCCACGAAAAGTTCCGTTGCGCCGCCACCATCGAAGGGGAGATTCGGGGGACAGAAAGTCTATGTTCCGGCACCCTGCCAGGACGGGAAAGTGCCCCCGGAGCCATCTTCATCGATCTCCACCATCATCTCCATCGACCATCCATGTTTCCCCCATCTATGAGTGAGTAATCCCCCGCTGTAGGCTATGGGGATGGTAGGGATTGGATAAGATCGTTCATGTAATGGCATCATATTGTTAGGGCATGGTGTCTACTATCTTTTATTAGTGTTTTATGACTTTGTTGCGACTTGTTGTGCTTAATGCTTGTCACTAGGGCCCGAGTGCCATGATTTCAGATCTGAACTTGTTATTGATTCATTATGATACTATTATTCTTGGTCTTATCTACAAGTTGTATACACACGTTGTTGTCCAGAACCTATGGCCCCGACAAAAATCGGGATAACCGGAAGGGAAAGGCTTTGATGTGAGGATCACATGTGTTCACGGAGTGTTAATGCTTTGCTCCAGTGCTCTATTAAAAGGAGCACCTTAATTGCCAGTAGTTCCCTAGAGGCCCCGCTGCAAACGGGCTGGCAGAACAAAAGATATTGTGCAAGTTCTTATTGCGAGCACGTATGACTATATATAGAACACATGCCTAGGATTGTCTAGTACTTAGGTGCTTTATCTTATTTATCTGCAATTGCCCTATGTTCTGATTGCTATGTGAATTGTCCTGTCCATACAACGTCCGTCCATCCATCCCTATGCCTACCGCACTCGAATCCCACTGTTTACTGCTTTTGTTACTACTGTCTTTGCTTTACTACTGCTGCTGCTTTACTATTCCTACTACAAAACTGTTGCTACTGATAAACTATTGTGACCAAGATTGTTTTCAGGTGTAGCTGAATTGACAACTCAGTTGTTAAGGCTTATAAATATTCTTTGGCTCCCCTTGTGTCGAATCAATAAATTGGGTTTCACTTCCCTCGAAAATACTGCGATACACCCCCTATACTTGTGGGTCATCAAGACTATTTTCTGACGCTGTTGCCGGGGAGCATAGCTTTATTTATCAAGTTCACTTGGAATCACTATTGTTCAAGCTTAGTTTATTTCCACCTTGTTTGCTTGTTTCTTTATCAAAAATACAAAAAAATAGTTCATACTCTAGTTGTTATTCTCGTTGGTCTGTTATTGTCTTGCTTTATCATGCTTTCTATCAATGGTTGGTTTCTTTGAAACTGAAGCTTATTGGCAAGGTGGGTTCACGGAAGAACAAAAATATTATTATAAGGAACAACGCTTGTCACAAAAAGGGAAACACTTATGGGAACAAATTGATAAATTGTATACCATTGCTAGAAACGTGTGCTCTACTTATAATGTTACATATTGCTTTGATAAATTTTGTTGCTGTAGGAGGTACAAACACCTCCCTTTTCAATATGAGTATAATGATGATGTTATCATATCTTCTTATATTAAGGGAAATTATGACTTTTACGATGTGGAACAATTGAAGAATTTATTGCTTGAAAGGGTGCATTTGAACTTGCTAGTTTTCTTGAAAATATTGATGATTCACCTTATAAATATGAGGTTTATGATATACTTAAATTTTGCTTTGATAATTACAAGGAAGAAAATGGCTATATTCTTGAATATATTAATAGATGCTTTCCACAAATGGAAGAGACTAATGCCTTGCGGGATCTAATGGAAGAAGAAATTGATGAACCTGAAATCTCATTAGATGAAAAAGAGGAGGAGAATGATGAACAAAAGGAGGAAGAATGGATTAGCTACCCATGCCTACCTTGTAATGAGAGTAACTCTTTATCCCCTACATTATTTGATTGTCCTCCATGCTTACTAAAGGAGGATGATTGTTATGTTCCTGAGGTTTCTCTTGAAAATGTTTATAATAAAGCTCCAGTGCTTGTAGATCATGAAGAGCATGCTTTATGTGATAGTTATATTGTTGAGTTTCTTCATGAGGCTACTGAAAATTATTATGAGAGAGGAAAATATGGTTGTGGAAGTTCTCATGGTATTGAAACACCTCTCTATATGCTGAAAGTTTTGAAATTACTCTTTTTTTATCTTCCTATGCTTGTCACTTTGTTCTTTGTGAATTTATTTGCGTACATGATTCCTATGCATAGGAAGTGGGTTAGACTTAAATGTGTTTTGAATTTGCTTCTTGATGCTCTCTTTTACTTCAACTCATATTTCTTATGAGAGCATCCTCTCAAACTTTTATGCCTGAAGATGATAATATGTCTATTATTCTTGGAAGACCTTTTCTTAAATACTGCAGGAGTTGTTATTAATTGTAATCAAGGGAAGGTGACCTTCAATGTTAATGACAAGGAACATACTGTCTATTTCCCCAAGAAGATTGAAGGGACTTATGGTTTGAATTCAATTGAACATGTTGAGGGCATTCAAGTTAGAGAAATATATTGTCCCCTACCAAGAGAAAATTTTGAAACTATTATGATTGGGACCATTGCTATCAAGGTTGAGGTAACATAATCATTAGTGGAATACAAAGTTTTGTCTCATATGAAATTGTTTTGGTAGCAAGACCTGATCAAACTTGTTAAAAAAGGATTTCATTGAACAAAACAATGTTTTCACCATGATTATCTCCGCTTACTTCCATTCTATCCATTTTTAGTTTTTGCTTATGCCTAACTTAAAGGCATTAAAGAAAAGTACTTATTGGGAGATAGCCCAAAAGTTTTAGATGAGTCTTGGAAGTTATTACCTCAGTAATAACCTCTCCTTATCCTTTATATTTGCTTTTTGTGCCAAGAATAACCTCTAATGAGAGAGAAGTAATGATTGGGAAAGTTGTTGTCCCGAAACAGATTTCTGTGCTTCACCGTAAAAATTCCTGAGAGAGCTCTGTATGTCGGATTGAGCTGTACTTTTTTTTTACTTCTGACACAGGTTGTTATCTAACTTTCGTTAGTTCAGCACTTTTTGATTTGAGCAACAGAAGGTCTTTGAAAAAATTCGTCTTTACCTGCTGGTCTGTTTTGACAGATTTCTGTCATTTTCTGCATTTGCTTCTTGTTAGTTCCTTCTTGAGTTCTTTTGGTGAATTGAGCTTTTTGAGGGAAGTGCTACAGTAGCTAGTGTTCTAATGGAAGTTTATTTGGTGTTAGAACTGAACCTTAAGACTTATTTATCTTAAGCACACTAATGTTGCTAATGAGATTGTGTGAAGTTTTGTATGAAGGAAAAATTTCAGGTATATGGAAGGAATGAGTAATGAGATGAATGATAGACTAAAGCTCAAGCTTGGGGATGCCACGTGTGTCACCAAAATAAATATCCAAGAAGTACAAGCGTCAAAGCTTGGGGATGCCCAAGGCATCCCCTTCTTCATCAATAAAAATTCCAGGTTTCTTCCAAACGCTTCATTTTTATTGTTTCATGCACAGTTGTGTTTTTCTTGGAGCGTCTTCTTTTTCGTTTTCATTTTGGTTTTTAGTTTGCGTGGTTTGCTTAGTTTGCTGAATAAATTGGTTGAACCTCCTCTTTCATATATTGGTGTTCAAATAGTTTGGTTTGGTTTGGAAAAGAGTAGGAAAGTTCATGCTTATATGGTAAAAAGAGCTTGTTTTTGACTGTGGACTATGCTTTGTCATGCCATGTTTGATATTGTTTTGGCTTTATGCTTAGTATTATTTGCTGTAGCATGACTTGTTATAAACAATTGAGATTGCTTAATGTGCCTTGGATGAATCATGCGTTGTTTTAGCATATTAAAGCATAGTATTGTGGTATTCTCCTTTGATGCTTTATTTGGATTGACTTGGAACATGCTCACACCATGTTATGACTATCTCAAGTCACCATAAGCCTTTATGATCCTTTAGTTTTCAACTTGTAGTATCACTTTATGCTTTGATCAATGATGTTTTGACGCTCTGCATGATTATGGTCATTATTGCTCTCTCGTTTGTCGCTCCCTTACTATTGCTAGCCTTCACTTTCACTGAGTATGTTTTACTCAAGTTCCCAACTCCCTAAACCAAATATTGCCAAAGTGTCCACCGTACCGACCTATTAGCATCATTTGCTACTTCTGTGCATATTCAATATGCCTTTTTTTTCTTCCGAATAAAATGTTTGCTTGTTTTGAGAAAGTTAGTTAGTAAAGCTCTCACGAACTGGATGACACACTTTATTTCCTGCACTTAATAAACCTAAACCATTGTGAACTCTCCATGAAAGTTATATGCTTGCTAATTATAGGCTGGGGATTAGCAGAACCGTGCTGTCACGGGGAACGCTTTCAACACTTGTAAATATATACCTAGTTGATACCTTGCTCTTTTGTTTGCGGATGTCGTCGGTGTGAAATAAAAGGGGAGCTTGTAAGTCCATGGAGTTATGTATGTGTGTTAGAGAAACGCCTAGGCCGCTGGTCTAATCCATGCTGACATGGTGGAAACCTGCAGTGTAACCATGATGATATCTATGAAGCATTCTTCTTATAAAAAAAGAGAAAGATAGCTATTGAGAAAAAGAAAAAAAAAAGATTTATGAAAAGAGGAAAGAGAAAAAAAAGCACCATTTTCCCATGGTAAATAAGAAGATTGCTGAGATACTCATTGTCTGCTTGCCTTGTCATTTTGATATGGGGATTCTTCCGTACCATCGGGCAAGGGGTACATCGTTGGCGGTTCTCAATGATACGCACATACTTACGATGACAAGAACTTACCGGTAACTAAAGTTGAGTAGCATGAGGAGCGACCCTCGTACTCAAGGGACTTGGGATTTTCAGTTTATAGTCTGTCAAGCATATAACTCAAATTGGACCTCACTTTCACCTTAACCACATTAAAGATGCTTATGACAGGGGCAATGAGAGCTCAAAGCTAATGAGTACCATACTTTCAGCATTTGGAAGCCTTTCAAACTATTCAAAACCTTTTTTTACTAGTTGAGTCTTCACATATTCTTTGAGAACTTTCTTGAGAGCATAGTGGCCATTCTTAGTTCTATGTGCATTGTCCCAAGACTTGTTGATTGATGCATACCTTGATATTGCTTGTTTTAAACTATTTGTATCTAGTCACTCTTGTAAACTTTGAAGGTGTCCTATGCATTTATATTTTCTACTCTATTGAGGGACAAGCTGAATGCCACTATGCTATGTTTTCTTTATGTGAAACAAACAAACGTCTTGCAAAGCATTGTTATTCATGAATCTTTTGTTTGTGCCTTTTCATGTTGTATCATAGTTTCTTTCTCTTATTGCTAGAACTTTGTCTTTCATGTTATGATTGAAGTACTATGATCCCAACTTTGAATGTTTACAAATACTTTAGTCAAGTCTTTGATGGTGCATGTCACCTCAAAAATTATTCTTTCTTTTTATCACTTACCTACTCGAGGACGAGCAGGAGTTAAGCTTGGAGATGTTGATACATTGCAAATGGATCTATAATTTTTGATGTTCCATGCTTGGTTTTATCCACTTTCTTGTGTTTTGTTCCAACTTTGGAGTACTTTTCATATGATTTCTTGGACTAACCTATTAACAAGAGCCCCAGTGCCAGCTGCCTGTTTTCTGCTGTTTTTGGTTCTAGGAAAGTCAGAAAATCAATATTCTCGGAATTGGACGGGACAAAAGCCAAAGTGCCTATTTTTCCAGAAGACTCCAGGAGCTAGAATACGAGACGGAGGAGGGCCAGGGGCTGGCCACACCACCCCTAGGCGCGGGTTGGGCCTGGCCGCGCCAGGGCATGGTGTGGTGGCCCCAGGCACCCCCTCGGTCTCCCTCTTCGCCTATAAGAAGCCTTTTGAGCTAAAAACTTCGGGGGGGTCGACGTTTTTCCATGAAAAGTTCCGCTGCGCCGCCACCACCGAAGGGGAGATTCGGGGGACAGAAAGTCTCTGTTCCGGCAACCTGCCGGGACGGGGAAGTGCCCTCGGAGCCATCTCCATCGATCTCCACCATCATCTCCATCGACCATCCATGTTTCCCCCATATATGAGTGAGTAATCCCCCGTTGTAGGCTATGGAGATAGTAGGGATTGGATGAGATCGTTCATGTAATGGCATCAGATTGTTAGGGCATGGTGCCTAGTATCTTTTATTAGTGATTTATGATTTTGTTGCGACTTGTTGTGCTTAATGCTTGTCACTAGGGCCCGAGTGCCATGATTTCAGATCTGAACTTGTTATTGATTCATTATGATAGTATTGTTCTTGGTCTTATCTACAAGCTGTATACACACGTTGTTGTCCAGAACCTATGGCCCCGAAGTGACAGAAATCGGGATAACCGGAAGGGAAAGGCTTTGATGTGAGGATCACATGTGTTTACGGAGTGTTAATGCTTTGCTCTGGTGCTCTATTAAAAGGAGCACCTTAATTGCCAGTAGTTCCCTAGAGGCGCCGCTGCAAATGGGTTAGGAGGACAAAAGATGTTGTGCAAGTTCTCATTGCGAGCACGTATGACTATATATGGAACACATGCCTAGGATTGTCTTGTACTTGGGTGCTTTATCTTATTTATCTGCAATTGTCCTATGTTCTGATTGCTATGTGAATTGTCCTGTCCATGCAACGCCCATCCATCCATCCCTATGCCTACCGCACTCGAATCTCACTGTTTACTGATTTTGTTACTACTGTCTTTGCTTTACTACTGCTGCTGCTTTACTATTCCTACTACAAAATTATTGCTACTAATAAACTGCTGTGAGCAAGATTGTTTCCAAGTGCAGCTGAATTGACAACTCAGTTGTTAAGGCTTATAAATATTCTTTGGCTCCCCTTGTGTCGAATCAATAAATTTGGGTTTCACTTCCCTTAAAAATACTGCGATACACCCCCTATACTTGTGGGTCATCACTAATTAACATCTAGAGTCTGGTTCATTAGTATACTATAGCATAGTAAATCAATTTACTAATGAGGTACTTCTTAACAAAAATGAATTTCCAGCCCTCTATTTTCTATAATTACTTGTTGTTGATTCAACTAAAAGTTTTCATTAAAAATATTTGTTTGCAAAAGAAAACACCTTTTTAATCTGCGGATGGTAAAAATATGAGATAATTTGAGATCTCACTAATTACTTTGATCTGCTATCGAGGAGATAATTTGAGATCCCACTAGTTACTTTGATCTACTATGGCTATTCACATTTCAATTAGCCTCCAGATGTATAGAAATGGAAGTGTCTCACATGAAAAATTAATTAAAATTGCTCGACTAAGTCTATTTACTATGCGATGTCCAATTCCTGGATCTGCCCTGGGCATTAGCGATGTGAGTAGCCGAGAAGTCGAGCCTTGCACCACCACCGCCCGTTCTTCTGGTGTTCTATTTTCTAGCGAGACGGAGGCCTATTTTAAAGTTTCGCACAGGGCCCCGGATTATGCTGGCCCGGCCCTGTATATATGTTGCGTCGTCCGCTGCGGCCACCGCCTCTCACCATCAGGGCACCTCTTCTCAAGCCTACAGTGTTATTTTTGGTATGACACTATTGTTGATGTTAGTAGGGTTGCGAAACCGACATCCCAACCTACATATAGGTATATCAAAAGTCAAATATGGGTTAACCTCAAATAAAATTGTACTACAGTACATGTTAGTACTACCTCCATTCCACAATATAAGCGGAGGTAGTACATCGGATGATATTTTCAGTATCATATTCCACGAACCACGATACGTCACATGACCCGCGAGCACAAAGGTACCGGGTACACAATGGACGGGGTAAGAGACCATACGAGTGTTGTGCCGCGGAGTTGGCATCGGTCCCAGCTGCCTGGTCATATGGCTGGCGGGTACCATCCATCGTCAGCCTGATGTTTAGTTTTTTTTAAACATTTTCTATTAAAGGACAGCAGGTTGCCTCATTAAAAACCTCACAGTCCCCTTAGGTATCCTGGAAGAAAAAGTGTGCGTCTGGAACCCACTGCCCACCATCACAATAAGGTTACATCGTTAACGAGCTTGCTGAGTATGAAACTAGGGGGTCCATCGACCAAGTACAAGACCTACCAGAACTAAAAGAAACTCTAGCAAGCTCGTGTGCTACCTGGTTTGCTTCCCTATTACAAAACTCAACAAAAACATTCCCGAAGCCACTCCAGAGGATCATATAATCATCATAAATGGCTGCAGACGATGTCGCTGAAAATCCTCCATTCTTCATAGTTTCCACCACTTGAACACAATCAGTTTGTACCGTGAAGTTCTGAATACCAATCTGTTGTGCCAAAGTTAAACCATCTCGAAGAGCATAGGCTTCAGCCATAGGTGCATCAACCACATGCGGTAAGAAGGTTTGCAAGCATGCAATACAACTTCCCATACAATCTCTGATAACCACTCATGTCACTCCCTTACCAGAATTTACATCGAAAGCTACATCAACATTAATAAATAGCTTGCCTTCGAGAGGTTTTTTCCACCCTTCTCTTTGTTTTGCATCAGGTTTCTTTAAAACAGTCATATAAATTTTTGCTAGCACCATAATTGACATAGCTGATCAGAAAGGGGTTTGAATGTTCTCACCATGAACCTTCTGTCTTCTCTCCCACCAAATAAACCATCCTGCAATAAGCACAAGTTCAGCAAAACCCACATTATCAAAAGAGGAGAGACGCCCTCCTCTACGTATGATCTCCTCCACAACCACAGAACCAGATCTGTCAAGATTAATAATGCTATCTCGTCTGCTAGTCAATCCAAGACAGCCCCAAACCTATTTTGCTCTTGGACAAGTAAACAACATATGCTTAATATCCTCACAACTTGACAAGCATAACGGGCAACCTCCCAGATTCCCAATGTGGCGATTTGCCAGGACACCACGGCATGGGATCATAGCATGTAGAACTCTCCACCCAAATATTTTAATTTTACTAGGAATTTCAAGACTCCATAGTTTCTCTCACACTGGATTATTTGCCCCTTCAGCTATATTCTCATTTTGATTGTTTCTCCCAAATTTATAATTCCACTGACAGTAATACGCAGACCGAACAGAAAAGAGGCCCACCTTACTATAGTGCCACGCCACACAAATCCTCTCTATCTGGGGTCAGAGGTATTTGCAAAATTATGTGGGCATCAATTGGCCAAAAAAAATATCATGAATCAGTTCTTTATCCCATGTATCATTCATAGGATTTATCAAGTCCGACACCCGGGTAAGAATATTTGTGCCTCTGGGAGTCACGGCCTTCAAATTATGACTTGATGGTATCCAGTTATCCTTTCATATATCAATTTGGCTTCCATCGCCAACGCTCCAGATACATCCCTTTTTGAAACATTCCAAGCCCGCCAGAATACTTTGCCAAGTAAATGAGCTACCACTTTTTAGACTTGCATTAAGTAACCGACCATCTGGATAATACTTCGCCCTCAAAACCCTTGCGCATAAAGAATCAGGTTCACTCAAAAGTCTCCAAACCTGCTTAGCCAACATAGATAAATTGAAGCTTTGTAAGTCTCTAAAACCCATACCTCCTCTTTTCTTTGGGATACATAATTTCCACCATGCCTTCCAATGCATATGTTTTTGCTCTTCCTCATCGCCCCACCAGAATTGAGAGATGGCGTCAGATATTCCTTTACAAATGTTTTTCGGAATCTTGAAAACCATCATCGCAAACACTGGTATCGCTTGAGAAATAGCCTTTATAAGAATTTCCTTACCTCCCAAACTCAACAATTTCTCCTTCCATCCGCTTATCCTTGCAAGTACTCTATCCACCAAATGTCTAAAGCATTTGCTCTTGTCTATCCCCACCATTGCCGGTAGGCCAAGATACTTGTCATTAAGGGACTTAGTCATAATATTTAGAATCTGGCAAACCTCCACTCTCTCATCGACAATAGTATTTGGACTAAAGAATATACTTGACTTATTTTCAGAAAGTTTCTGGCCCGAACAAGCACAATAGCTATCAAGAATTTCCTTCAATTTAAGAGCATGCTTCCTATCCGCATTCATCAGGATCAAGGAGTCATCAGCGAACAGAAGGTGAGACACCATTCTGCTTCCTATCCGCATTCATCAGGATCAAGGAGTCATCAGTGAACAGAAGGTGAGACACCATTGGTGCATCACGACAGACCCATACCCCTTCAAATTCTCCTCTCAGTTCCGCCCCCTTCAGCATACTTGATAACCCCTGAGCCACCAATAAGAATAGGTATGGTGATAAAGGATCCCCTGTCTCAAGCCTCTCGATGGAAAGAATACATCTATTTCCATCAAATTGAATCTAACATTATAGTTTACTGAAGAGACACAAGCCATGATCATATCCACCCATCTTCTATCAAAACCCATTTTCAGCATTACTTTGCTCAAATAACCCCATTCCACCCGGTCATATGCTTTGTGCATATCGAGCTTAACAGCACACAGTCCTTTCTTGCCCTTTTTTTTCATAGCATGGATACTCTCATATGCAAGAAAAATGTTATCAGTGATTAATCTCCCCAGAACAAAAGCGCTTTGATGATCACTAATAATATCAGGCAAATACCTTTGCAGCCGGTTTGACAACATTTTGGAGATTACTTTGTAGACCACATTACATAAACTGATCGGCCTAAATTGTGTGACCTTATCCGGGTTCTCAACTTTGGGAATCAACACTATGGTCGTGCTATTCCAACCATCCGGAACAGAGATGTTATTTACTGCATGAAGGACCTTCTTAATCAAATCGTCGCCCAACATATCCCAGAATCTTTTATAGAACACCGCATGTAGACCGTCCAGACCAGGAGCCTTTAGATCTCCGATGCTAAACAAGGCCTTCTTCACCTCCTCTGCAGTAAAAGGAGCTAGCAGGCCCCTATTCATATCTTCAGTAACCAGACGCTGAACATCCGCAAACATAGCTTCATCTGGCTCCTCCACCTCCAAAGAAAATGAACCAGAAAAACAATTATACACCACATTGCACATAGCATCTTTGTCCCCATGTCTTGTACCATTATCATCAATTAACCATTTGATTGTATTCTGTTTTTTCCGTTTTGATGCAAATCTGTGAAAAAAATTGTATTTCTATCACCATGCTTCAGCCGTGCTCATTGAACCCAGAACATTTCCTCTTTTTTCAAAGTTAGCTCAATTTGCAGCTGGATTTCTTTTGAAGCAGCCAATGCAGCATCAGTCATTGGACCCCTTCTAAGCTGTTCAAGGTCCCTCTTTAATTCTTTCAATATTCTAGCAGACCCCTTAAGCACATCTTTATCCTAGGTATGTAGTTCTAAATGAACATCGCTACACTTTTGCATCAACGAAGGATCTTCGCCCCTCGCTTTTGCCCTTTCCCATGCAGCCTTGACCATTTTTTCAACCACATCTTCTTGAAGCCACCTTGCCTCAAATCTTCGAGGACTATCCATCCTTGCATGAGTGTTGGACAGATACTCAGTATCTACTAATAATGGCTGGTGGTCCGACCTTGTTGTTTCGCTATTGATCAAACTAGCAAATGGTAAAACATTATTCCATTGCTCATTTACCACCCCTCTGTCCAATCTTTTCCTCAATTTACCTTTTCTCCAAGTAAACAGATCGCCAACAATACCCCATAAAATCCAAATCGCAATCTCTCAAAGCATCATGGAACGCATGCATGGCTTGTTGAGATCTGGGGCGCCCCCCTTCTTTTTCATAGTTAAATAGGATTTTATTAAAATCTCCCAGAGCTAACCACGGCAAGCTCATCTGGCCATGGAGAGTACGCAAAGAGTCTCATGTAACATGTTTTTGGCCCAATCAGCTATCCTTTTCACCACCATCCTACATATGCTTAGAGCATCTCTAGCAGTGCTCTTAAAACACGAACTGTAAATCCATGAGTACAGGTCACTGAAAACGTGTTTTGCTTTCCGATTTGTGCCGGCGCAGAGCAGATACCGTAAAAATGAATATTCGGTCCATTGCTTTTTTTCCTGCCTCTTCTTCCTCCCGACGACGCGCCGATAGCCTGCCGCGTCCCCCGCCTGGACCACTGCCTGGCCCCTCCTGGCCCACCGCCGTCTCGCCTGGACCTCCGCCCCGCCCCTCTTGGCCCGCTGTCGTCTCGCCTGGACCTCATGCAGCGCTCGCCCGCCGCCGTCCCGCCTCGACCTCGCCCCTCCTGGCCCGCCGCCGTCCCGCCTCGGATGCCCTCGGGTAGGGCTAGCCCGCTCGGTCGCCTCCTGCGCTCACGCAAGCGCCGCCAGCGAGAGCCTATCGCCTGCAAAGCATCCTAATCGGTTCTAAATCTGTCCGTAATCAGTCCTAAGGAGGCTATTCGTTAGAGATTGGGAAAAAATTGAGCGAAATCGATGCACGGTGGTAAAATTTGCTCGGATTCTGGTGGCTCCGGTGTCGTTCCGGTGACGGTTGGTGAAATTTCCCTCCCGCCAACTGCCTATGCAAGGATACAGACTGTGCTCGGTTGGCTTCGTAGCCTAGGAGTCACCGGTTCGGGGCGAGATTTTTATGGAGCCCCTTAAAACTTTTTACGATTTGAGAACGTTTACAGGCTTTGATCTGCGCCATTGTTTTAGCGAAAACTGAAAATTGACAGTTTCGGCACTGCTAGAGATGCTCTTATCGAGCGAGCGCCGGCCATCGAATAGTCCAAATATTTTTGTAACGAGTTACGACCATGTCCACGGATCCAGACAACTACATACGTCCATACGCGGGCTTTCTTATTGGGCGATCAAAACAAGAAAGCTGTTGTTGGTAGTACGACGAGATCAGCACGCGCGCGCTTCATATAGACAAGAACAAAACCGATCACCACTGCCTAGTGCAGCAGCAGCAGAAGAAGAAGCTCGCAGCTCGATCGATCGATCGCCATTGTTCTGATCGGCAACAATGGCTTCCTCCTCGAATCGTGTCCTGCCCGTGGCGACACTCGCCCTCCGGGTGCTCGCGCTGCTCTTCCTCGTTGTCTCCATCGCCATCATCGCCACCGCTAAGATCCGGGTCGAGGACGCCTTCTTCGACGAACCTGATCAGATCACCTTCCAGGACTTCTACGCGTACCGGTAACTAACAAAAATAGATAGACGACGTCTCTCGATCGTCCTCTGGCATGCCAAGTGCTACTACAGAATCTGTAGATTAAAGCATGTGTGCAATACTTCAATGGTTGTCGATCAGGTTAGTGCTGGCCGTGGGTGTCATCGGGTGCGCGTACAATCTGCTGGCCATCTCCTTCGTCGCCGTCAACATCGCCGGGAGGAAGAAGATGATCGGCGGCACCGAGCTCGGCACCGTTCTCCTCATCTGCGCCGACGTCGTGAGTATTACGATTCGACGTCGACCCCATGTATATATATATACACTGATTGCTTACTAGCTCCGGCCATGCATGTGGATGAACATTTGAAGGTGTGCGCCGTGTTGATCACCGCTGGAGGGGCGGCGGGCCTGGGACTCACGGTGGAGGCGCAGCGGCAGTTCGGGGAATTCCTGGACTCCACCTTCAAGACATTCTTCAACAGGGTTGACATCTCCTGCGTCGCGCTCTTGCTCTCAAGCCTCTGCGTCGTCGCCATCATTATGCTCTCCGTCTACTCCCTCACCAAGTAGCTAGCGGAGTAGCGGATACTAGCTGCGGAAATGCATTCCAGTACCATCTTTATCGTTGAATTGTTGGAGATTCGTGCTAACAGTTTCACACTTTGGCCCTTCCACCTCCTTTTAAGTCTAATTAAATTTTCCACAACACCCCTCTCCTTTCAAGATTTCTCACGCTCTCGTTTTGGATTCACACATGATTCACAGGTGTTTCTTCAAATGGAACTTGATAAAAAAATCAACACACTCATTTGATAATATTTATTTTGATACTATTTATTTAACAATTTTCAGACACTCTTACTTTGGTTCATCTCAGTTTAACCATAGATTCACATAAGGTTCATTTAAGTTTCAAGTGTAACAAAAAATTAAATCTTGAACAAATTTATTTCAGTTTAACTACAGATTCATCTCAGATTCACAAGATCCATAATTTTCTACAAGAAATCCGTACAAGATCCATAATTTTTTACGATGCATACAAGATTCATACAACACTAGTAGAAAAATGGGCATAAATACCGGTTCCAGAGGCCCTTTTGTATCGGAAATGCAACCGGTACAAAAGATTCGGGACAAAAGCCCCCCCACCTTTGGCACCGGTTCCTTACGAACCGGTATTAAAGGGGCCTCCGGTATTAAAGGGGCCTCCACGTGGGCACCAGGAGACCGCAGGGCTAGGGACCTTTGGTACCGGTTTGTAACACGAACCGGTACCAAAGGTTGGCTACCGCGGCAGAGAAAGTGCATAAATCTCTGTCGCGGCAGAGAATCCAGGGTTTAGGGTTTTAGGAGGGGTTTAGGGGTATCAGACCGTTTCATCGTACGAGGATCGCGTCGATACGCCAGAAACGTGTTTGGGTTTAGGTAGTACATGAAGATCTAGGTGATGCATATCAACTTGGTGCATATAATATAACACATGTAATTGTATAAGATCGCAAAATTAAGTAGTACATGCATGAAGATCGATCTTCATGCATAGTGGTACTCTCCGAGGCATACTATCTATTACATGTAGTATAGTGGTACTCTCTGAGTCAAACTATATATTACATGTAGATCTTCATTCATAGTGGTACACTACAAAGTTAGGTATGACGTCCCGAAGGAAAAATCCCGCCAATTCCTCGCCAATTTCTTTGAAGCGGTGCTCGATTGAGATCATGTCCCGCTTTCTTGCCAACTATAAAAGAATGAGATACAAATGAATACATGAGCTATGTGTGTATATATATATATCAAAATCACAATCAAATAATTATGACTGAAACTCAGCACAAGTTATGGTAACAAAATAAATTTGTGAATATTGTTTTCGTACCTCTCTATTTCTTTGATTATTCATTCTCTCGCTGACAATCTTGTGGATGTACTCGCAAACGTGGTATTCACATAGATTAGTATCCTTTGGTTGTTTCACGCATTTCTGTACAAGAATATAATTCAATCAAACAATAATCAAGTATGATAAAGGTGTGTGGACCTAGGTAGTACTACTTACTTTGTCCGCACGCCATATCAGCTTCTGTTTCCATCCATCGGCCGAATCTTCCTAGATGAATTTTTGCCATAAGCTGCCCTACAAAAGGAAATGCATAAACGAGTTATCAATTTGTTGATATCAGGAAATTAACGAAAAAAATATAAGAATTAAAATTACTTTTTGAGCATATCAAAAGCCGTCTTGTATAGTATAGGCTCTTTGGTTAGTGAGTCAAAGACTTCAACTTCTCCATCGTACATTTTAATGACGATAAGAATAAAGTGGAACATACGCACGTTTAAATATGCAGTGTCATAGATATAAGTCATCAGTTAAAATTTTAACATACGGTGAGCAAAATAGAATGTGTTATAAGACAATAACATTCACTTGAAGTTGTAAGGCCAAAGTATTATCTTTTTTGTCACGTTGTCGCTTCAAAAACCTTAGCAAAGTCTCCGGTGTATCCTTGTTATAGATGGGATCTTCTATGATTTTTTCATGCATTGTATCTGGGTTAACGAACCCAATGTCCGTGATTTCATCCCTTTTGCATTCGAGCTTCTTCGATCTGCATAATATAGCGCATAAAAGATTAAATTGAGGATAATTTGCAGGCAATGAACGAGCTGAGCTAAAGACTTCTCAAATTACATTAATAAATCACTTACAGACAATAGCAACTTATGATAGATTTGTCGAGGGCCCGGAGATTGTATAACTGAAAAAGTTCACAGAAGTCAACGCTCACAGAGTATTCTTGGAAGTAGTGCTCATCCTTAACTCGCATCGTGATAGCCTCGATCCCTCTCTTTGTGGCATTAGTGTACCACACATGCAAATTACGCATACTTGTTGGTAGCGACCTGATATTCTCGACCAAATCTTTCCCTTGAACAAATTTATATGCTACTTCAGCGATGGGGTAATCGGTTGTGTTTTATCGAGAACTTTGAACGGCCTTCTCGTCAAACACCTTGAGAGGGGGACCGATTGAACGGGTTGTTCTCCGAGCTGATGCACTTGTTTCCTTTTTATACCCAAGACCACCGATTTATCGGGTTTTTTCGCCTCCACCATATCGTCATATGACCTTTCAATAGAACGCCTATAGTCAGATAGTGGCGATGGTACAGGGTCATATAGATTCTCAACGGTACGGACAACTTTCACCGGATCTAGAGTCTTCTCAAAAGGTATCTATGGCACTTTCTTAACAAAATGTTTTTCCACCTCGGACTTAGAGGTTTCGATGCATTCCTCGATAGTTTTTTCCAAAGGTAACTTCTCAATAGGCGGTAGTGGTTTCTCCTTGCTAGGTCTCTTCCTAGGCGGCGTACCGTTTCACTTAACGGGCGCAGTCTTACGTGGAGGATCTCAAGATGGTGGACTCGCGCTGGGGTCCCTCTCAGGTAGGTGTGGACTTTGCTGCTCATGTGGACTGCTACCAGGAGGAGTCGATGGCCATTGATGCTCATGTGGAATTTGCTGCTCATGTGGACTGCTATGAGGAGGAGTCAGTGGCCTTGGCAAAAGGACGATGTATTTCTTGGACCATAGGGCGAAACCGCGCTTGACATCAGCCATTGTCTTCTCATCGTCACCTCCAGGAAAATCAAGCTCCACTGTTTCATAACCCGGAACTGTTGGAAATATGCCCTAGAGTCAAATAGTAGTAAGGACTATGATCATATTTCATATAGTTTATGATTAAGTTTTATATCATGTTATAACTGTATTGAGTGGAAATAAATACACGTGTGATATACAAACAAACCAGGGGTTCCCAGTGAAATCTAGTCACTGGTTCATTGGTCAATAGATAATCACGTTTCCTGATCATGTGGCATTTATGCCAGTTGGAAATAGAGTCATCTCATTATGAGAATGAGATGATGAACCAATACCCAAGCTAAACATCGTGACCAAATCATGTCACAAAGTTCAAAGTTACGATGATTAGAAATGGATCCTCGTAGACTATTCCTTAGACCGTGAGGCTATATCAATCACTGTCTCCCGAGAGTGCTTAGATAGCATCAAACGCCATCTAGAAAAACGGTGGTTATAAAGGTGTGTTCAGGTATTCGGAGGAAACTGTAGAGGCAATATATGTCAAGAGCGGGATTTGTCCGTCCATGTGATGGGAAGATACTCAAGGGCCCACTCGGAGAAGTTATATCTAATAGCTGCGCAGCGTGTGATTTGATCACGGGGATATCACTTGTCAGAACGAGTCAAGTAACATTGTTCAGTAAACGAGATTGAACACGACATGGTGATGTCATTGATCAGATCTCGGGCAATGCAAGTATCGAGAGACAAAGGGAATAAGACACGATTGTCCCGGTTCAAACGACAAAAGATCTTCGTGGAGCGCACAGGGGTCACATGGCCATCCAGGTCCCTCTGTCGATCATTGGTGCGGGAGTGTCCCGCCCATGTCTAGAGTGTTCCCGAATCATGGGGTATCACGCTTAAGGGTTTGATGATGCTTAGAGAGTGTTTATAGGATTGGTAGAATCGCCGAAGAAAAGAAGGGAGAAAACCGGAAGGGTTTCGGTAAGTCCGGAGGATGTCCGGAGTGGAGGTGGAAGGTGTTACATAGCCACGGAGGTTGAATAATATGTGAATGAATGTTAAATGTTGATTTAATCATTTATTCATAATTATTTAATAAAGATAAAAATCAATTTAATGGTCAAAGGCTTAATGGGCCAATTCCCGGAGGGGAGAGGGCCCATTAGGGAAAGGCAAGAGGGGAGAAGGGCCAGGGGTGGCCGGTGGCCCTATTGGGCCATCCCCCCATGTAGGGCCCATGAGGGGGTGGCCGGCGGCGCCTCCCCCCACCCCCTCCTCTCCTTTAGTCCCACCCCGGGACTTTGAGGGAGGTAGTACCTCCCCTCCCCCTATATATAGTGGGGTATTTGGCCTAGAAAAATACACCAATAATCAATAAAGGTCTCACCACTTTTGGGAGGACCTCTAATTGATATTTTATCTCTCGCCCTCTCTCTTGTGACCATGGTCCCAAGTCTGGACTGCGCGAGCGAGAGACATCTTCACCGCGGAGCGTCGTCGCGCTGCGGGATTCGGATCCGGGAGCTCTACTTCCGCAACTGTTGTTGGATCGGGGAAGCGGGAGTCATCGTCAGGTACCGGATGTGTGTAACTCCCCGCGAGGTGTCGCACTTGAGGCACTGAAGTCGTTGGAGCCAGAAGGAGCGCAAGGACTTCATCACGACCTTGAGGTCGGCTTCGACTCGTCTACATCAACCACGCTCTCCTGAGCATTGACAACGCTTTTCGGTCTTCAAGGGTAAGTTCGCGAAAAACCCCTCCTGTTACTGTATTACTAATAGATAGGTCCTGGCAGCTTCAGGGGTTCAGGGGCGTAGGGTAAATTTTTATTGTTTTCATGCGCGGAACCCCTTCAGTGGTATCAGAGCTAGATCTATGCGTAGTAATGCTAGTACGGGTAGAACACACGAGATGTAGCGTGTGGGCGTTGATCTTTTAGTTGTTACCCTCCCACGTGTACTTGTGTATACCGTAGTAATGCTTGATGAAGCGGCCCCCAACCGACTTTACGCGTTCATTCGCGAGACTGGTCCACGCTTGACATACGGCTTGTACCATATAAAGTGGCTTAGGGGGGTGTCTGTCTCTCTCGCATTAGTTGGTATACCATTTGCAACGGAGGGCCCCGAAAGGGGTGTAGTAGAGACAACTACTTGATCAGTGTTGTGCTCAAAGTTCGTAGGTAAGAACGGTTCTTGTGCGAAAGCCCATTCAACCACGTAAAACATGCAAAGATAAAGTAGAGGCGTCTAACTTTGTTTTGCAGGGGGGCATTGCTTTGTGATATGGTTGTGGCAAAGGTAAAGTGATTACCTTTTGTTACATAGTAGTAGATAGTCACGGAGGTGACGCACTACCACGCCGGATTGACACCGGTACCTTGGTGTCTACGGCGCCGGAACCCTGGCGCCGGAACCCTGGCGCCGGAACCCGGTGACGGCGGATGGAGATCACGACATGAAGGACCATATCACATAGCATTTACATTCAATGTTATTGTTTGTATGTCTTACTGTGTGCTAGTATTAGATACTCGACGGTAGCCTAATAAGATGAACCCTATTAAAATTACCAACGATTGTGTTCCCCTCTTAGTGTGCACCACCAAGAAAGTTCTTCGGTATGAGGCGATCCAGGCTTACAGGCCTGGGTGTCAGACATATCTACGTTCGCATACAGTGGGTGTAAGCCATGTTGCACAGCAAATACACTAAGGTTGAGTTGGCGAGCCTAGCACGCTAGAGAAGCGTGGACTCGGAACACAGATGGTCGAAAGATCGATCACAAGTCGCATGAATGATGTGACCGACGTTTAACGTCCACCCTTGAACCCACATTGATGGCCGTGACGATCGGGGGAGATGTGGCTGATAGGGTTCGTGTTATCACTAGGAAACCTCATTGGGGATAGGTGTTTCTAAGTGGAGTTATTATTAACTCATTTAATTATAAACTTAGTCTAAATTCCTTTTGCAATTATAAATATAGATGGCTCACCGTGAAGCTTACTTTATCATTGAGGATTGGGTAAAGGGTGAGAAACTTAGACTTGATGGATCCAACTTCCCTAGTTGGCTTGTGCGCCTGAATGATCTCCTTACTAGGAATCATGTGGTAGATTACATACGCCGCACGATGGATTTGACTGAGCCAGACTACTATGAGACCCCACGAGAGCTGGCAGACCGCTACTATCGTCAAGAGATGTCCACCTACATTCAGATAATAATGGGTTACAGGATGGTAGATGAACTACATCCGCTCATGGGTGATCTTGATCCATATTCGATGGTGGATCAGCTGAGAGCAGAGTTCATAGGCCATGTGCGCATGTGGAAGCACGAGCTTCTTGGAGAGTTCCTTTCCATACAGATGGAGGAGCATACATGTCTGAAGAGTCACTTGGACCGCATGCTAGATGCACATACAAGACTGGTTCACTTCGCGGATTACTAGATGGCTGATCCATTTGCGATAGACATACTACTTCGATCGTTTCCTCCCAGCTACGAAGGACATGTCCAGAGTAGCATCATGAGTGGTGATACGGAAGCATTGGATTTCCATGAGTTCATATTACATTTCAGGAACGTAAAGGTTGAACCAATCACCGGAGAGGTCATTGATGACAAAGGTATATATTTGATATACAGTTTTATAAATGTTATAATCTTGCAAACACATTGTAGTGTTAAGTATATCTGATACTTGTTCTGTTTTGCTGAAAACAGGTCCTTCTGCATGAGAGGTGCTTGCTGGAGAGGAGGTGACGTTGCGTGTTGATGGCGAGCATGATGATGATGGCCGACGACACTCTCCCTCAACATTTATCATTTAGTTTATGTTTTAGGATGATTATTGTAATCAAGAGATTGTGAACGTCTTTAGTGTCTCTCACACTTCGTGAGACGGTTATTCATATGAGTTTGTAACAAACAGTTGTTCCACTTTTATGAATGATTTCTATTCATGTTCATATCTTGTTTGATTACTTGTGAATTATCCTTTTTGTTTGAAACTAATTGATAATGCATGAACATTTGTAAAACATTAAAATGCCTTGTTTAAAAATACCCAACTTAATGATATGATCAATAATGAATGAAAAACCATTGTTTAAATTCAAAGTTATGTGATAATATGTGAAATTCATTCGATTTCTTATCACATATAAATCATGCCTAAGTTCGGCAAAATAACTTGAACACCGTGTATTACTTGAATACAAAGTGTTTAAAGAATTGTTAAAAGTTAATACATATTCGATGTATTATGTTTTAACGAAAATGGTAATTATCATTAAATGATTGTTTAAATGTGTAAAGTAGTTTACCAAAGGAAACATGAATATGAAACTATTTGATTTGATCAAAATGTTTCATTAACAAAGGGTATAAATATAAAAGAGAATCCAATTACTATGATTTGATCAATAGTAATGAAATTCAACTTTATAAGAATGGCATAAAAGAAATTGTGGAATGCAAAGTGTTTTGAAACGTCGAAATACAAAGCATCACAATGTGATATTAGATATCAAAAAGGGGTTGAATAGAAGGCACCAAATAAATTGGTGTAATGTAAATGTAGAGACCATTAGCTTAGAAATAGTTAGCACTCAATTAAATTGGTAAACCATTTGAATTCGTGTAAGTTTTGGGGTTATTCGATATAACCAAAACAATAGCGAATAAGTCTTTGTAGAGTATTCATTGGAAACTTTGAATACAAAACCCATAGCTGAAACCAAAAGAAAAGCAAGATTCGTATTGCTTGGATTTTGGTACATTCTTGAGAAAGCTCACTTTTAAGTGATGTTTCTCAATTATGGAGCAAATGGAAATTAGTGAAAAACACGATGAGGATTCAAAACCCTGTATCAGAGTGTTGAGAAGTGCAACGGACAACGTTCCTGAATGACTCTCTTCACAGAAGGAAAGAATCAATGATTTTGATCATTGTGTTTTCCCCACTAGCGTTTTCACTATATGAAGTAGGATTCAAAATGTAATCCATATCTTGTATGGAGACATTTGTGAATCACTTGTCATGATTTTTGGAATATGACATACCTACGAACTACTAAGGAAATAATGGTAAACTAGAATTATGAGAAGTCCTAAAAGCAAAATTCCCTTGAGATTAGAAAGCATTTCGTTGCTAAATCTCACAAGTAAAAGGGGTTACTTGGAATTTTCCCAAATGACTGCAAAGCCATAGTGGAAAAGGGGTAAATGACAAAAGCACAATTTGTTAGGTATTGGACAAATTCAAATGAATTTGATTCATGTGTGCTGAATGTCTGAGGATTTAAAACTAGTAACAATATTAGTATCTCATAGTAAATCTCCAAGTTTGATATTTGATCAAAGGATTTTGAAGTTATTCAAAATAGTGAGTGGATATGCAATTTGCATAAAATTGATGAGTGGGAGCTATGAAAGTCTTCCTGAAACAATATGTGATTGACATATTTTTAAGTGGGAACAATATAAGTCTCAAATTCAAATATGTAGGAACATATTTTGAGTGGGAGCTTATTGGAGTAATTCTTAAGTATGTTAAGAATGAAAGCACAAAAACTTATAAATAATGATTTATAAGATGTAGAAGTTGATAATAGGTGTATTATGATATTATGTAGTATTCCTTAAGGGATTCTAGAAAGGGTTTCAGAATAGAAGTTAATTAAGGAACTGATCCTTAATAACTCAAATTAGAAATAGTATTAAGTTGAACATCAATGGTTGAAAGAAAGGAAAAGGATGATCGTCATCCACTATGTTGAGACATAGGTTCTTTCTTAGAAAACCATGATAAGAACTTGGCATAATATGTGATCCAAATAAGGAACGTTTGAAAGTGATTAAGTTCGAATCATAGAACGTTGAGCCGAGTTTTGTCCGCAGTGTCTAATAGAGAACTGTAGACATGTTTTCCAAATCCATAAAGGATGACATATCTTAAATCATAAAGAGTTATGTTATAAGGGAATATGTTGGAAACTCCTGTAGATACCAATTAAAGTCAAGTAGGAAGCGAGGTGAACAAAGACATCGAAAGTTGCATAGAGTGCACTAGTGTTTCGATGAATACATTTATAATAATAGATAAGGGTACCATCTAAAGTGTTGTATAATGTTATGGCAGGGCTAGTTCGCTTTTAACGTAGAATGATGTGTCCCAGGGCACAGTGCCCATGAAAAAGCCCTCGAGGTTGATCTAACGTCACTGTAGGCTCCTGGAATCAGGCCTCGTTCTGCTGCCATAGCAACGATGCATTCACACAGATGCTATCATGTGATGATAATGTATTAATGTCAATCAACATGACATTAGTAAGTTGCAAAGGATTTGGGACTGTAAAGTACAGACCCAAGACTCAACCTCTTCCATGAGCAAGCATGTTCTAGGTACCGGTTATATGGTGCCAATGATTGAGAACAAATGCAGCTAGTGTATTTGTACTCTAGTGCAAGTGGGAGACTGTTGGAAATATGCCCTAGAGTCAAATAGTAGTAAGGACTATTATCATATTTCATATAGTTTATGATTAAGTTTTATATCATGTTATAACTATATTGAGTGGAAACATCAATACACGTGTGATATACAAACAAACCAGGGGTTCCCAATGAAACTCTAGTCACTTGTTCATTGGTCAACAGATGATCACGTTTCCTGATCATGTGGCATTTATGCCAGTTCGAAATGGAGTCATCCAATACCCAAGCTAAACATCATGGCCAGATCATGTCACAAAGTTCAAAGTTACGATGATTAGAAATGGATCCTCATAGACTATTCCTTAGACCATGAGGCTATATCAATCACTGTCTCCCAAGAGTGCTTAGATAGCATCAAACGCCATCTGGTAAAACAGTGGTTATAAAGGTGTGTTCAGGTATTCATAGGAAACCGTAGAGGCAATATATGTCAAGAACGGGATTTGTCCGTCCATGTGACGGGAAGATACTCAAGGGCCCACTCGGAGAAGTTATATCCAATAGCTGCGCAGCGTGTGATTTGATCACAGGGATATCACTTGTCGGAACGAGTCAAGTAGCATTGTTCAGTAAATGAGATTGAACACGACATGGTGATGTCATTGATCAGATCTCGGGCAATGCAAGTATCGAGAGACAAAGGGAATAAGACACGACTGTCTTGGTTCAAATGACAAAAGATCTTCGTGGAGCGCATAGGGGTCACATGGCCATCCAGGTCCCTCTGTCGATCATTGGTATGGGAGTGTCCTGACCATGTATGGAGTGTTACCGAACCGTGGGGTATCACGCTTAAGGGCTTGATGATGCTTAGATAGTGTTTATAGGATCGGTAGAATCGCCGAAGAAAAGAAGGGAGAAAACCGGAAGGGTTTCGGTAAGTCCGGAGGATGTCCGGAGTGGAGGTGGAAGGTGTTCCATAGCCACGGAGGTTGAATAATATGTGAATGAATGTTAAATGTTGATTTAATCATTTATTCATAATTATTTAATAAAGAGAAAAATCAATTTAATGGTCAAAGGCTTAATGGGCCAATTCCCGGAGGGGAGAGGGCCCATTAGGGAAAGGCAAGAGGGGAGAAGGGCCAGGGGTGGCCGGCGGCCCTATTGGGCCAGCCCCCCACGTGGGGCCCATGAGGGGGTGGCCGGCGGAGCCTCCCCCCACCTCCTCCTCTCCTTTAGTCCCACCCCAGGACTTTGAGGGAGGTAGTACCTCCTCTCCCCTATATATAGTGGGGTATTTGGCCTAGAAAAATACACCAAGAATCAATAAAGGTCTCCCCACTTTTGGGAGGACCTCTAATTGATATTTTCTCTCTCCCCCTCTCTCTCGTGACCATGGTCCCAAATCTGGATTGCGCGAGCGAGAGACATCTTCACCGTGGAGCGCCGTCGCGCTGCGGGATTCGGATCCGGGAGCTCTACTTCCGCAACTGCTGCTGGATCGGGGAAGCGGGAGTCATCGTCAGGCACCGGACGTGTGTAACTCCCCGCGAGGTGTCGCACTTGAGGCACTCAAGTCGTTGGAGCCAGAAGGAGCGCAAGGACTTCATCACGACCTTGAGGTCGGCTTCGGCTCGTCTACATCAACCACGCTCTCCTAAGCATTGACAAGGCTTTTCGGTCTTCAAGGGTAAGTTCGCGAAAATCCCCTCCCGTTACTGTATTACTAATAGATTGGTCCTGGCAGCTTCAGAGGTTCAGGGGCGTAGGGTAAAATTTTATTATTTTCATGCGCGGAACCCCTTCACGAGCACAGCCAGCTGGAATGGGCATATGATGGTGCGTTGCTCCATCTTCATTTGGGTAAACATAGCCGACCGCCACCTTAACGGACACGTTCCTCATTGGCAAATGTAGCTCGCAATCTGTCTTCTCCGTGACATAATCCACGGGGTAGCTTCCTCCACATTCAAGATGCGAGGAACCCACACTACTTCTTCGCTGAGATGGGGCGGCATCGGCTTGAGGATCTTGTAGAAACAGCGGCTGATCGGGTGCCCTCTGATTTTTCTCAAGCACCTCCACCCTATTTATTAATTCCGTTAACCTGTCTGACTCCTGCTTCTTCTTTCTCGAACGGCTTCTATAAGTGTCAGCGCACTCCGTCCACGCTTCCTTCGTGGTGACACCTGGGAGGGCTCGTATCCGTCCAACGTGTTCAGGATTCCCTAGAGCGAGTGTCAGCTCGTCATTCTCTCTATCGGGAATGTACTCTCCCTTTCTAACTTTTTCAATTGCATCTATAAGCTCCGTCGTGATTGCTTCAATTTTTTTCTTCCATTTTCCCTTTGCAACGATCTTCCCTGACTTTGGGTCCAACCCTGCCCCATGCACGAACAACAAGAACTTGGACCGATCGGGCCAGTCCCATGTCTGTGGAGTGATTCCTGCCTCCATCAGTTTAGCTTCAAATGTTATCCACTTCGGAATGGCAGTCTTGTAGCCACCTGACCCCAAATGATGGAAATGTTTCTTCTTTGAAGCATTTTTCGTATTTGTGATTGATCGGGACACAGCAGTTATACCTCTTAAATGCGGGCCAGTGATCTTTTATCTTCACTAGACTTTCAGTGCATACTGGATCTTCATCTTCATATCTGGCCCATAAATATTTCTTCTAGGTCTGGAATTGTATGACCATCTTCTTAAAAGTCCATTCCTTGACTTTCTTCTTCTGGCCTTCCGTCATGTCTTCCGGTAGGCTGAAGTGTGTCAGTAGACTGTCCCAAAAAAAGTTTTAGAGTATCATTGACATAACTAGCTTCAGCCCTCGCATTCTTCGGCTTATGCCACTATACAATGTTGATCGGTACATGGTCCCTAACAAGAACTCTAGCTTGATTTATAAATTTACAGCAGTGCTCCACCGGTTCACCACTATCCTTAAATGCGGTGAGGGCTAACCTACCCTCGCCCTTTAGACGTTGCGTCGGGCCTCGTTGGTTTTTAATAGATTTGCTCGATGATCCAAAAGGCTAAAAGAAAAATGATTCGTTAATAAGTGCAATACAAATAAATCAATGCATCTAGTGATGAACATAGCCTTGATATATAAATATACACCTCGCCGGAGTTTGTTAAGGACACTTCGTTGTCTCTTCTTTCTTTAGACTCAAGTCCCTCACCAACATCGTTCAGAAATTGTGAGGTGAAATCATCGTCATCTCCATCGGGTTCTCCATCGGGTTCCGGTCCACGAGCACTCTCATATATCATTTTCTGCACCATTTCTTCTTGCTCCTCATCTCGGATGAAGGTGTTGTCCTCCATAGCTCAATTGCACTACAAAATTAAGTGCAATTATTTGATTCATCATGTCATGATCATAACAGATTGCTAGATGGATAACAATTCAAGTGAAGGGTGGCGCCCATCGACCCTTAGCAATCCCGGCTCCCCGGATCCTCCTGCCGCGGACCGACCTCGCGATCTGCCCCACGACATACCCAACCACCTCTCTCTTCTCCTATCCCGTGGCGATGCGCGCCCTGCCTCCGCGACCGCCTCCGGCAACGGCGCCACCTTCTACATCTTCCTCGTCTTCGCCATCCTGGCTGGCGTGGTGGGCGCCGCCTCCAAGCTCACCGGCGTGCACCACGTGCGCGCCTGGCACGGGGGCAGCCTCACCAACACCGCCGCGTCGGCGTGGCGAGGCGGCATCGACGCCGAACATTGTTGGCGCGCGCGTGAGCGAGGCGGTGTGGGCATCTGCGGCGCGAGCAAGGCGGCATGGGCGCCTACAGCATTTCGTCGAACACCCTACGGGCGGTGTCGACGAAGCCACGCAGCACGGCTTGGCGTCGTCGGTGTCGGCGTCGGCGGCATCGGTGAGGGCGTCTGCGGCGGACGGTGGCGCGGCTGCGGATGGCTGCGCGGCGGCGTGGCTGTGGACGGCGACGTGAGCGGGGGAGGGAAAGAAGGGGAGGAGCGGGGGACTAACCTGCGGACGGCGGTGCGACGGCGGACGGCGGCGTGGCTACGGACGGCGGCATGGTGGCGTGGCTGCGGACGGCGTGTGGCTGCGCGCGCGAGTGCCTCGTCTAGCGCTGGAAAGGAGGCCCAAGGTGAGAAAATCCCGTGGGGGACCTTTGCTACCGGTTCCTGGAACCGGTAGCAAAGGTCATTTTATGTTTTTTTCTTTTCTGATTCTTTTTCTTTTTCATTTCTGTTTTTTCTGTTTCTTTTTCTTTTCTATTTTTTTCTTTTCTATTTCTTTTTATTTTCTATTTCTTTTTCTTTATCTTTTCTGTTTTTTCTGTTTCTTTTTGTTTTCTATTTTTTTTCTTTTTCTATTTCCTTTTCTTTTCTATTTCTTTTTCTTTTCTATTTTTTTCTTTTCTATTTCTTTTATTTTTATTTTTTGTTTTTTCTGTTTCTTTTTCTTTTCTATTTCATTTTTTTTTCTATTTCTTTGCTTTTTTTCTGTTTCTTTTTCTTTTCTATTTCTTTTTCTTTTCTTTTTTTGTGTTTCTTTTTCTTTTCTATTTCTTTTTTTTCTATTTCTTTGCTTTTTTTTGTTTCTTTTTTTTTCTATTTCTTTTTCTTTTTCTTTTCTGTTTCTTTTTCTTTTTTATTTCTTTTTCTATTTCTTTTTCTATTTCTTTTTCTGTTTCTATTTCTTTTCTATTTCTTTTTCTCTTTTCTATTTCTTTTCTTTTTTTGTTTCTTTTTCTTTTCCATTTCTTTGCTTTTTTTGTTTCTTTTTCTTTTCTATTTCTTTTTAAGTTTCCCGCCACGACGCCGCGCGGGAGGAAACGGGCGGGAAGTAATGGGTGGGAATAAAATTTTATTTCGATTCTACTGTGGCGGAGCTTCTCGAAAATTTTCCTGCAAGCCCGTAAAAGCTACTTAACTAGTAAAACAAGCCAACCATCTCCATTGTTAATATCTTACATACAGTAACATCATTACACAAAAATAAATGGGAAAGTGATTTTCATATTGAGATACACAAGTTATGATCCCTATCTAGTCTTCTGAGTTTTCTTTGTGTGTTTCCCTTTCTTCTGATTGCCGCGCAACCTTGAAGGGTGGAATATCATCAAACTTATTATAATCTTCTGACATGTCTGTCTTGTCCTCTACTCCCACGATGCTTCTTTTTCCTGAAAGAACTATGTGGCGCTTTGGCTCATCGTATGATGTGTCCTCTTGCCTTTCTTTTCTTTTTTCGGTTTGGTAGACATGTCCTTTCTTTTCTAACAAAACTGTCGGTGGGATAAGGACACGTGGGTAACCTTTAGTCCCGGCTGGTGGGTGCAACCGAGACTAAAGTTGTCGGCAGGATAAGGACGTGTGGGTGGACGCACTGCTTGATGAGATAAAGCATGTAGCGCACGACGCCCTGTTGGAGGAACAAGACAAAGTAGAAGCGGCGTCGTGCCTATAAAAGGAGCATCGACACGTCATGGCAAGCAGCTCAACAAGCCAACATAGGTAGAGAGAGTTTCATCCCCATGGATGGAGGAAAGGGTTGGGAAATCTCCCGTGGCGGAGCTTCTCGAAGATGTCGTTGGTGCACACGCCCTACGGCATCTTCGGAAGCTCCGCCTCAGAAAAATTTCTCTGTGAACCCGTGAAAGACTCCATCTCCTCTAACAGTGTTGGGGAAAGGGTTGGAAAATCTCCCGTGGCGAAGCTTCTAGAAGATGTCGTTGGTGCACACGCCCTACAGCATCTTCGGAAGCTCCGCCTCGGAAAATTTTCCCTGCAAGCCCGTGAAAGACTCCATCTCCTCTAACAGTGTTGGAGAAAGGGTTGGGAAATCTCCCATGGCGGAGCTTCTCGAAGATGTCGTTGGTGCACACACCCTACGGCATCTTCAGAAGCTCCGCCTCGGAAAAATTTCCCTGCAAACCCGTGAAAGACTCCATCTCCTCTAACAGTGTTGGGGAAAGGGTTGGGAAATCTCCCGTGGCGGAGCTTCTCAAAAATTTCCCTGCAAGCCCGTGAAAGGTACTTAACTAGTAAAACAAGCCACCATTGATGGCTCTGTGTATGGCGCCCAAAAAAGTGTTG
The DNA here is from genome assembly GCA_916181665.1 of Avena sativa. Taxonomy (NCBI): domain Eukaryota; kingdom Viridiplantae; phylum Streptophyta; class Magnoliopsida; order Poales; family Poaceae; genus Avena; species Avena sativa. The sequence goes on from OV702296.1 coordinate 432,449,485, forward strand.
GTGCGGTGTTGATGTAGAGCTCGTTGGGAACCCCAAGAGGAAGGTATGATGATCACAGCAGCAAGTTTCCCTCAGTTATGAAACCAAGGTTTAATCGAACCAGTAGGAGCAAGGAAACACCCCAAAGGTGTTACTAGCTGAGCTTTGGCAGGGCGCACTACCGGTGCTAGTAGCAATGTGGAGACCTGCACAACACAACCACAGAACTTTGTCCCCAACTTGCGATGAGGTTGTCAATCTCACCATGTTTTGCTGAAAACAAAGGATTAAACGTATCGAATGGAAAGAAGTAATAGTTTGCAGAAAGTAAACACAAAACAGTAAACAATTTGTAGATTGAATGTAAAAGACAAGGACCGGGATCCATAGTTCACTAGAGGTGGCTCTCCTTAGATAGATAACATGCTAGGTGAACAAATTACAGCGGAGCAATTGACAAACATCGAGAAAGCAATACATGCATATACTAATCATCTTGACTCCTTTGAGACTTGATTGGGCATTACAACATTATACATAGACCGCCATCCAACTGCATCTATGACTAATAATCCACCTTCAGGTTATCATCCGAACCCCCTCCAGTATTAAGTTGCAAGTAACAGATTATTACTTAACGAACTGCATGTAAAGTAAACAATACGATTGTTCTATGAACAAAGGATTGTTGTTTTCTCCCTAGTAGCAACAGCACATCTAGTACCTTAGAGATTTCTGTCACTTCCCCAGATTACCAGAGGCATGAACCCACTATCGAGCATAAATACTAACTCTTGGAGTTGCTAGCATCTACTTGGCCAAGATAGCTACTAACATCTCTTGGAGTTTATTAGTAAACAAACCAAATTTTGTTTTCATAGGAGAAGCAAAAGAAATCTTTTCTCTCTTTTAGGGAAGTGTTCTATACCTTTCCTGAGTGGGAGTTGGTATTTAATGGTGCCTTCTTTCATATCAATGATGGCACCAACAGTTATAAGAAAAGGCCTTCCCAAAGTAATAGGACTAGAAGCATTGTATTCAACATCCAAAACATAGAAATCAACGAGGACATAGGCATTGTTAACCATAATAAGAACATCATTAAGACTCCCCATGAGTTTCTTTTTAGCATTATCATCAAGTGGGACATTCAAATAACAATCTTCAAGAGGAGGTGAATCAAGCATATCATAAATCCTTCTAGGCATAATAGAAACACTACTATCAAGATCACATAAAGCTTTCAAATCAAAGTCATTCACTTCATATTAATGATGGGTTCCCAACCATCTTCTTGTTTAATAGGAATAGAAGCTTTATGTTTCATCTTTTCTTCTTTAATCTTTATGAGAGCATCAGTAATGTGTTTTGTAAAAGCCATGTTCATAGCACTAGCATTAGGACTTTTAGCAAGCTTTTGTAGGAACTTAATAACTTCAGAGATATTACAACCATCAAGATTAAAATCAAATTTATCATATAAAGTAGTAGAACTATTACTAGCCTTAACACTAGTGGTGGTGATGGTAGAAACACTAATGTTTATAGCAATTTCATCTTCTCTTTCCCACTTAGCATGTAATTCAGCTAATAGTCTAACATTTTCATCAATTCTTACTTGTATAGCATTAGTAGCTGCAAAGGGATTATCACTAGTTTCAGGTTTAGCAGCTATTTTATTCAAAGAAGATTGAGCTTCAGCCAAAGATGCTATATTTCTTTCAGCATTAGAGAGTTTTTCCTCAATAGTTTTATTAAAAGCAGTTTGTTTACTAATAAACTCTTTAAGCATAACTTCAAGTTCAGAGGGTGCACTCCTATTATTGTTGTAAGAATTTCCATAAGCATTACCATTGTTGGGAGGATACGGCTTATAATTGTTGTTACTAAAATTACTCCTATAAGCATTATTGCCAAAGTTGTTATTTCTTATGAAGTTCACATCAACTTGCTCTTCTTGAGCAACCAAGGAGGCTAAAGGAACATTATTTGGATCAATATGGGCTTTCCCATTAACAAGCATAGACATAATAATATCAATTTTATCACTCAAGGAGGAGGTTTCCTCAACAGAATTTACCTTCCTACCTTATGGAGCTCTCTCAGTATGCCATTCAGAATAATTAACCATCATATTGTCCAGAAGTTTTGTTGCAGCATCCAAAGTGATGGTCATAAAGGTACCTCCAGTAGCAGAATCCAATAGGTTCCTTGAAGAATAGTTCAATCCTGCATAAAAAGTTTGGATGATCATCCAAGCAGTCAGTCCATGAGTGGGACAATTCTTTACCAAATATTTCATTCTTTCCCAAGCTTGAGCAACATGCTCATTATCAAGTTGTTTAAACTTGATTATTTCACTTCTCATGGATATAATCTTAGCAGGAGGATAGTACTTTCCAATAAAAGCATCTTTGCATTTAGTCCAAGAATCAATACTATTCCTAGTTAAGGATTTCAACCATTCTTTAGCTTTTTCTCTCAAGGAGAAAGGAAACAATTTCAGCTTAATAATATCACCATCTACATCCCTATGCTTTTGCATCTCACAAAGTTCAACAAAGTTATTTAGATGGGAAGCAACATCTTCATTACCAATACCAGAAAATTGTTCTCTCATAACAAGATTGAGCAAAGCAGGTTTTATCTCAAAGAAATGATCTTTAGGCACAGGTGGAGCAATAGTTGTGCTCATAAAATCATTGTTGTTGGTGCTAGTGAAGTCACACAACTTAGTGTTTTCAAGAGTAGTCATTTTTTAGGTTTTTAAATAAGAAAGCAAACTTGTAAAACTAATTTTTTTTGTGTTTCTGAAAAAGAAACAAGCAAAAAAAGAAAAAAGAAACTAAGCAAAATAAAAATAACAAAGTAAAGAGATTGGTTATGAGGGACTCCCCTTGTAAAGATGTCCTTGACTCCCCGACAACGGCGCCAGAAAAATGCTTGATGGCTCTGTGTATGGCGCCCAGAAAAGTGCTGGTGCGGTGTTGATGTAGAGCTCGTTGGGAACCCCAAGAGGAAGGTATGATGAGCACAGCAGCAAGTTTCCCTCAGTTATGAAACCAAGGTTTAATCGAACCAGTAGGAGCAAGGAAACACCCCAAAGGTGTTACTAGGTGAGCTTTGGCAGGGCGCACTACCGGTGCTAGTAGCAACATGGAGACCTGCACAACACAACCACAGAACTTTGTCCCCAACTTGCGATGAGGTTGTCAATCTCACCGTGTTTTGCTGAAAACAAAGGATTAAACGTATCGAATGGAAAGAAGTAATAGTTTGCAGAAAGTAAACACAAAACAGTAAACAGTTCGTAGATTGAATGTAAAAGACAAGGACCGGGATCCATAGTTCACTAGAGGTGGCTCTCCTTAGATAGATAACATGCTAGGTGAACAAATTACAGCGGGGCGATTGACAAACATCGAGAAAGCAATACATGCATATACTAATCATCTTGACTCCTTTGAGACTTGATTGGGCATTACAACATTATACATAGACCGCCATCCAACTGCATCTATGACTAATAATCCACCTTCAGGTTATCATCCGAACCCCCTCCAGTATTAAGTTGCAAGCAACAAATTATTACTTTACGAACTGCGTGTAAAGTAAACAATACGATTGTTCTATGAACAAAGGATTGTTGTTTTCTCCCTAGTAGCAACATCACATCTAGTACCTTAGAGATTTCTGTCACTTCCCCAGATTACCAGAGGCATGAACCCACTATCGAGCATAAATACTAACTCTTGGAGTTGCTAGCATCTACTTGGCCAAGATAGCTACTAACAACCGAAAGCATGCAAGATCACAAATAACAAAGACATGATAGAATCAATAATCAATCTGAAATAGCATCTCAATATCCATCCGATCCCCGCAAACACAACATGCAGAATTACAAATAGATGATCTTGATCATGAACGGAGCTCACAAGATCTAAACATGAAAGCACAAAGGAGGAGAACCAGCCATCTAGCTACTACATGGATCCATAGTCCAAGGATTAACTACTCACGCATCACACCGGAGGCTTGCATGGTGATGAAGAAGGCCTCCAGGGTGAATTCCCCTCTCTGGCAGGGTGCCGGGAAGAGCTTCAGATCCCTCCCGATCTAGGGATGGAGATGACGGCGGCTATAGACTCTTTCATGGATTTTTTGATCGGGCACTTAGGATTTACGTCCCGAGGCATCTTATAGTCGGAAGGGGAGGCCGAGGGGGTGCCAGGGGCCACCACACCACCCCTGGTGCGGGCCCAGCCTGGCCACACGGCCAGGTGGTGTGGCCGGCCTCTGGCCCCTCCCTATCTCGTACTCTGGCATCTGATGACTTCCAGAAAAATAGGCATTTTGGCTTTTGTCCCGTCCAATTCCGAGAATATTTATTTTTTGACTTTCCTGGAACCAAAAACAGCAGAAAACAGGCAGCTGGCGCTGTGGCTCTTGTTAATAGGTTAGTCCAAGAAATCATATGAAAAGTACTCCAAAGTTGGAACAAAACATAAGAAAGTGGATAAAACCAAGCATGGAACATCAACAATTATAGATACATTTGCAATGTATCAACCATCTCCATTGTTAATATCTTACATACAGTAACATCATTACACAAAAATAAATGGGAAATTGATTTCCATATTGAGATACACAAGTTATGATCCCTATCTAGTATTCTGAATTTTCTTCGTGTGTTTCCCTTTCTTCTGATTGCGACGCAACCATGGACAATCTTTATTATTTAACATGATGCTTGGGTCAGTTCTCACCTTGAAGGGTGGAATATCATCAAACTTATTATAATCTTCTGACATGTCTGTCTTGTCCTCTACTCCCACGATGTTTCTTTTTTCTGAAAGAACTATGTGGCTCTTTGGCTCATCGTATGACGTGTCCTCTTGCCTTTGTTTTCTTTTTTCGGTTTGGTAGACATGTCCTTCACATAAAAAACCTGAGCCACTTCATTGGCTAGGACAAATGGTTCGGTGTCATACCCTAGATTCTTGAGATCCACTGTAGTCATTCCGTACTGCGGGTCTACCTGTACCCCGTCTTTCAGTTGAACCATTTGCACCGGAACAAAGGGACCTTGAAATCAGGTCCATAGTCAAGTTCCCATATCTCCTCTATGTACCCATAATATGTGACCTTCTTCCCATTGTCCTCTGCTGCATCAAAGCGGACACCACTGTTTTGTTTGGTGCTTTTTTTTATCTTGGGCGAACGTGTAAAATGTATTCCCATTTATCTCGTACCCTTGAAAAGTCGATATAGTCGAAGATGGCTGCGTGGCCAGCAAGTATAGTTGTTCTTCATCAGTGACATTCATGAGACGTGTTTGCAACCAACCACCGAAAGTCTTCATGTGTTCTCCATCAATCCAATCTTCACGTTGCTCCGGGTATTCAGAGCGTAAAATATTCTTGTGTTCCACTATGTACGAAGCCACCAAGCTAGAATTATGTAGAACTGTGTAGTGTGCTTGAGTGAAAGAATGTTCGTCCATACACATTGTTGCTTTCTTTCCTAGCGTGCTTTTCCATGCAGTCTCCCCTCATAACGCGATTTAGGAACACCGATCGGCTTAAGGTCAGGAATAAAGTCAACACAGAACTCAATGACCTCCTCTGTTCCATAGCCCTTGGAGATGCTTCCTTCTGGCCTAGCACGGTTATGAACGTATTTCTTTAAGACTCCCATGAATCTCTCAAAGGGGAACATGTTGTGTAGAAATACAGGACCAAGAACGCTAATCTCTTCGACCGGGTGAACAAAGAGATGCGTCATAATATTGAAGAAGGATGGTGGGAACACCAACTCGAAGCTGACTAGACATTGCACCACATCCTTCTGTAAATTTTGTAGAGTTAGTAGATTGATCACCTTCTGAGAAATTGCATTGAGGAACGCACATAGCTTCACAATGGGTACTCGAACATTTTCTGGCAGAAGCCCCCTCAATGCAACTGGAAGTAATTGTGTCATAATCACGTGGCAGTCATGAGAGTTTAGGTTTTGAAAAATTTTCTCTGACATGTTTATTATTCCCTTTATATTCGACGAGAAGCCAGATGGGGCCTTGATGCTACTCAGGACTTCAAAAAATATCTCCTTCTCTTCTTTGGTAAGAGCGTAGCTAGCAGTACCTTGATACTTCTCTGGATTCAGGTTGTTTCCTTCGTGGATACATTGTTGGTCCTGCCATGCATCCGGTGTATCTTTTGTCTTCCCATACACACCCAAGAAGTTTAGCAGGTTCACGCAAAGATTTTTCGTCACGTGCATCACGTCGACTGCAGAGTGAACCTCTAGGATTTTCCAGTAGGGTAGCTCCCAAAATATAGACATCTTCTTCCACATGGGTACGTGTCCGTCAACATCATGCAGAACAGATTGTCTGTCAGGACCCTTTCCAAAGATCACTTTTAAATCCTTAACCATATCATATATAACATCCCCAGTAGGGCGGGTAGGCTTCGTTCGGTTATCTACCTCACCTCTAAAATGCTTTCCTCTCTTTCTTACGTGATGTTGTTTTGAAAGAAATCGACGATGCCCTAGGTACACATTCTTGTTTCCCAAATATATACTGTCAGTCTCACCTAAATAGTGTGTGCATGCATTGTATCCCTTTTTGACTACCCTAAAATGTTACTAAGAGCAGGCCAATCATTGATGGTTACAAACAACCACGCTCGTAGGTTAAATTCCTTTTGTTCGTGCTCATCCCACACAGGTACACCTTCTTCACGCCACAACTGTAAAAGTTCTTCAACCAATGGCCTCAGGTACACATCAATGTCGTCGCCGGGTTGCCTCGGGCCTTGGATGAGCACTGGCATCATAATGAACTTCCGCTTCATGCACAACCAAGGAGGAAGGTTATAGATACATAGAGTCATTGGCCAGGTGCTATGACTGGAGCTCTGCTCCCCAAAAGGATTAAAGCTATCTGTACTTAGACCAAATCTTAAGTTCCTTGTGTCATATGAAAATGACTTGAACTCTCTATCGATTTTTCTCCACTGCGACCCGTCAGCGAGGTGTCTCAACATCACATATTTCTTATGGTCCTCTTTGTGCCATCGCAACAACTTGGCATGCTCATTGTTTTGGAATAAACGTTTCAATCGTGGTATTATAGGAGCATACCACATCACCTTCGTAGGAACCCTCTTCCTAGAGGTGGACTCGCCCTCAACATCGCCAGGGTCATCTCGCCTGATCTTATACCTCAATGCACCACATACCGGGCATGCATTCAAATTCTCGTACTCCTCGTGGTAGATGATGCAGTCATTGATGCATGCATGTATCTTCTGCACCTCTAATCCTAGAGGGCAGACAACCTTCTTTGCTTCGTACGTACTAGAGGGCAATACGTTCTCCCCTAGAAGCATCTTCTTTATTATTTTCAGCAACTTTTCAAATCCCTTGTCAGAAGTACCATTCTCTGCCTTCCATTGCAGCAATTTCAGTGTGGTACCCAGCGTTTTTGGCCATCTTCGCAATTTGGGTACAACAGTTTGTTGTGATCCTCTAACATTTTCTCCAACTTCAACCTCTCCTTTTCACTTTCGTAGTTTATCTTCGTATCAAGAATGGCCCGACCCAAATCATCGTCGGGGTCATCAAAAATGGGCTCATCAAAAATGGGCTCATCAAAAATTGGCTCTTCTTCATCTTTGTCTTCCCCCATTCTACTATCACCGTCTTTAGTGAACATAGGATAGTTATCACTATCCTCTTCTTCTTCGTTGTCTTCCATTATAACCCCTCTTTCTCTGTGCTTGGTCCAACAATTATAGCCGGGCATGAAACCGTTCTCAAGTAGGTGGACATGAAGGCTCTTTGAGGTAGAGTAATCCTTCGTATTGTTACATGAACTACATGGACAATAAATGAAACCATTCGACCGCCTGTTTGCCTCAGCCACGTTGAGAAAATAATGCATGCCAGTAATGAAGTCGGGATGGCATCGGTCATCGTACATCCATTGTCGATTCATCTGCATTATATATATATAAGTATATCAAAAATCATTAATTACACAACATCATGGATATATGAGTGACCAACTTAATTAATATTCAAGTTCATCACATAAAACTAAGTTTTTTTATAAAAAAGAAGAGGCTCACCGAGGTGGTACGGTGCTGGCTAGGGGACGACGCTGGCGATCGGCGGCGGTGAGGACGGGGACGATACTAAAACCTACAAATCATACTTTAATTTGAGCTCAAATTGCATATAAAAAGAATGAAATCCCTAACTTAGGCATTTCATCGAACACCTTGCTAGCACTACAAAAATAATACGAGTTAAACTAGCAAAGAAATGAGCTAAATTAGGAACGCCGGAAGAAAGGATGATATTGCTAACCCTTGGATAGATGGGTGCCGTCAATCTTGATAAAATGGTGGAGAAAAATGGAGATTTGTTGGAGTGTGAGAGGTGCAAAATATTTGGAAATGTGAGAGAGGAGAAGGAGAAGGGGAAATGAGATGCAGGCCGATCGGGCTGAAGAAATAGGACAGGGACCCTATAGTACCGGTTCTTCAAATGAACCGGTACTAAAGGTTCAGCTCTGGCCCCACCTCCGCCTCAAAATTGGACTGAAACCCTTTTGTACTGGTTCGTAACATGGACCGGTACAAAAGGCCCTCAACAAACCGGTATTGATGTTCCTCAGCCGCCTGGGCAAGGGAGCCGGTACTAATGCACCCTTTAGTACCGGTTCGTAAGGGAACTGGTACTAAAGGCTTAGATGGATGCCCATTTTTCTACTAGTGCAAGTTCCATATACATGACGATCTGGGAAGAAGAAATCTCTCATAGAATGTGCAGTTTTAACAATATCCATACGAGATTTAATCTGGCAGCAAATACATCCACTATCTATACAGGATTCATACAGGTTTCACATGTTTTATCATAGTATCATGCATATTTCATAAGATCACGGCAAGATCCATATGATAAAACTGCACAGAAACTAATTCTCACACCCTAATCAAAGATTCACGCCAAAAACTGGAAGATTCATACAGATTTCTTACAGAAAAAATGAACAAAAGAATCAAATTCTATTTTAAAAAAGAAAAGAAGTAAGACCCAACCCCTCCATGGCCAGGATCATCAAGGAATCAATCCAAGACAAAAAAAATAAAAAAACATGGAGGAGGCATTGTTCAAGGGCCTCCATGCCCAGATCCGCCCCGCCTAGATCCTGCAAGGGAGAGGACAAGCGCGGTGGCCTCGGTCGTCACTAGTAGCATGGTCGAGGTCATCATTCTTGCGTGGTCGTCGACGGGGCAACATCGTCCTGGCCAGACCTTGTTGACTTGGCAGCAGTGGAGGGGGTCCCGGGATCCGCAGTGGAGGGAGACTCGATGGCGCGCCAGGCTTGAGGAGGAGGAGGGGTGCAAGCTCGATATTTTTCTATGGTCAAGACTGTTGGAAATATGCCCTAGAGACAAATAGTAGTAAGGACTATTATCATATTTCATATAGTTTATGATTAAGTTTTATATCATGCTATAACTGTATTGAGTGGAAACATCAATACACGTGTGATATACAAACAACCAGAGGTTCCCAGTGAAACTCTAGTCACTGGTTCATTGGTCAACGGATGATCAAGTTTCCTGATCATGTGGCATTTATGCCAGTTGGAAATGAGGTCATCTCATTCAGAGAATGAGATGATGAACCAATACCCAACCTAAACATCGTGACCCGATCATGTCACGAAGTTCAAGTTATGATGATTAGAAATGGATCCTCGTAGACTATTCCTTAGACCGTGAGGCTATATCAATCACTGTCTCCCGAGAGTGCTTAGATAACATCAAACGCCATCTGGTAAAACAGTGGTTATAAAGGTGTATTCATGTATTCGGAGGAAACCGTAGAGGCAATATATGTCAAGAGCGGGATTTGTCCGTCCATGTGATGGGAAGATACTCAAGGGCCCACTCGGAGAAGTTATATCCAATAGCTGCGCAGCGTGTGATTTGATCACGGGGATATCACTTGTTGGAACGAGTCAAGTAGCATTGTTCAGTAACGAGACTGAACACGACATGGTGATGTCATTGATCAGATCTCGGCCAATGCAAGTATCGAGTGACAAAGGGAATAAGACACGACTGTCCCGGTTCAAACGACGAAAGATCTTCGTGGAACGCACAGGGGTCACATGGCCATCCAGGTCCCTCTGTTGATCATTGGTGCGAGAGTGTCCCGACCATGTATGGAGTGTTCACGAACCATGGGGTATCACGCTTAAGGGCTTGATGATGCTTAGAGAGTGTTTATAGGATCGGTAGAATCACCGAAGAAAAGAAGGGAGAAAACCGGAAGGGTTTCGGTAAGTCCGGAGGATGTCCGGAGTGGAGGTGGAAGGTGTTCCATAGCCACGGAGGTTGAATAATATGTGAATGAATGTTAAATATTGATTTAGTCATTTATTCATAGTTATTTAAATGAAGAGAAAATCAATTAAAGGTCAAAAAAGGCTTAATGGGCCAATTTTCGGAGGGAGAGGGCCCATTAGGGAAAGGAGAGAGGGAGATGGGCCAAGGGGGCTGGCCGGCTAGGCCTAGCCCTCCCCCCACCCCCTCCTCTCCTTTAGTCCCACCCCGGGACTTTGAGGGAGGGTGTACCCCCTCCTCCCCTATATATAGTGGGGTATTTGGCCTATCAACTGGGTATATATTTACAAGTGTATCAACTAGGTATATATTTACAAGTGTTGAAAGCGTTCCCCCGTGACAACACGGTTCTGCTAATCCCTAGCCTATAATTAGCAAGCATATAAATTTCATGGAGAGTTCACAATGGTTTAGGTTTATTAAGTGCATGAAATAAAGTGTGCCATCAAGTTCATGAGAGCTTTACTAACTAACTTTTTCATAACAAGCAAACATTTTATTCGGAAGAAAACAAGGCATATTGAATATGCACGGAAGTAGCAAATGATGCTAATAGGTAGGTATGGTGGACACTTTGGCAATAATTGGTTTAAGGGAGTTGGAAACATGAGTAAAATACTCAGTGGAAGTGAAGGCTAGCAATAGTAAGGGAGCGACAAACGAGAGAGCAATAATGGTCATAATCATGCAGAGCGACAAAACATCATTGATCAAAGCATAAAGTGATACTACGAGTCGAAAAATAAAGGATCATAAAGGCTTATGGTGACTTGAGATAGTCATAACATGGTGTGAGCATGCGCCAAGTCAACCCAAATAAAGCATCAAAGGAGAATACCACTATACTATGCTTTAATATGCTAAAATAACGCATGATTCATCCAAGGCACATTAAGCAATCTCAATTGTTTATAACAAGTCATGCTACAGCAAAGAATACTAAGCATTAAGCCAAAACAATATCAAGCATGGCATGACAAAGCATAGTCCACAGTCAAAAACAAGCTCTCTTTACCACTTAAGCATGAACTTTCCTACTCTTTTCCAATCCAAACCAACCTATTTGAAAACCAATGCACGAAAGAGGAGGTCCAATAAATTTATTCAGCAAACTAAGGAAACAAAGCAAATGAAAAACCAAAACAAAAACGAAAAATAAGACGCTCCAAGAACAACAAAACTGTGCATGAAACAATAAAAATGAAGCGTTTGGAAGAAACCTGGAATTTTTATTGATGAAGAAGGGGATGCCTTGGGCATCCCCAAGTTTTGAAGCTTGTACTTATTGGATATTTCTTGGGGTGACACGCGTGGCATCCCCAAGCTTGAGCTTTAGTCCATCCTTCATCTCATTACTCATTCCTTCCATACACCTGAAATTTTTCCTTCATATAAAACTTCACACAATCTTTATGAGCAACATTAGTGCACTCAAGATAATAAGTCTTAAGGTTCAGTTCTAACACCAATAAACTTCCATTAGAACACTAGCTACTGAAACACTTCCCTCAAAATCTCAATTACCCAAAAGAACTCAAAAAGGAACCAACAAGAAGCAAATGCAGAAAATGGCAGAAATCTATCAAAACAGACCAGGAGGTAAAGACGAATTTTTTCGAAGACCTTCTGTTGCTCAAATCAAAAAGTGTTGAACTAACGAAAGTTATATAACAACCTGGGGCAGAAGCACAAAAATTCATGCCTCAAAAAGACGTCTACATATGTTACACGAATTTTTATGGTGAAGCACAGAAATCTGTTTCGGGACAGCAACTTTCCCAATCATTACTTCTATCTCATTAGAGGTTACTCTTGGCACAAAAAGCAAATAAAAAGGATAAGGAGCGGTTATCTCCCAATAATTACTTTTATTTAACGCCTTTAAGTTAGGCATAAGCAAAAACTAAAATGGATAGAATAGAAGTAAGCGGAGATAATCATGGTGAAAACATTGTTTTGTTCAATGAAATCCTTTCGTTAACAAGGTTCATCAGGTCTTGCTACCAAAACAATTCCATATGAGATAAAACTTTATATTCCACTAATGATTATGTTACCTCAACCTTGATAGCAATGGTCCCAATCATAATAGTTTCAAATTTTTCTCTTGGTATGGGACAATATATTTCTCCAACTTGAATGCCCTCAACATGTTCAATTGAATTCAAACCATAAGTCCTTTCAATCTTCTTGGGGAAATGGATAGTATGTTCCTTATCATTAACACTGAAGGTCACCTTCCCTTGATTACAATTAATAATAGCTCCTGCAGTATTTAAGAAAAGGTCTCCCAAGAATAATAGATATATTATCATCTTCAGGCATGAAAGTTTGAGAGGATGCTCACATAAGAAATAAGAGTTGGAGTAAAAGAGAGCATCAAGAAGCAAATTCAAAACACATTTAAGTCTAACCCACTTCCTATGCATAGGAATTGTGTATGCAAATAACAAAGTGACAGGCATAGGAAGATAAAACAAGAGTAACTTCAAAACTTTCAGCACATAGAGAGGTGCTTCAATGCCATGAAAACTTCTACAACCATATTTTCCTCTCTCATAATAATTCTCAGTAGCCTCATGAATAAACTCAATAATATAACTATCACATAAAGCATGCTTTTCATGATCTACAAGCACTAGAGCTTTATTATAAACATTTTCAAGAGAATCCTCAGGAACATAACAATCATCCTCCTTTAGTAAGCATGGAGGACAATCAAATAATGTAAGGGATAAAGAGTTACTCTCATTAGAAAGTAGGCATGGGTAGGTAATCCATTCTTCCTCCTTTTGTTCATCACTCTCCTCCTCTTTTTCATCTAATGAGATTTCAGGTTCATCAATTTCTTCTTCCATAGGATCCTGCAAGGCATTAGTCTCTTCCATTTGTGGAAAGCATCTATTAAAATATTCAAGAATATAGCCTTTTTCGTCCTTGTAATTATCAAAGCAAAATTTAAGTATACCATAAACCTCATATTTGTAAGGTGAATCATCAATATTTTCAAGCAAACTAGCAAGTTCAAAAGCACCCTTCCAAGCAATAAATTCTTCAATTTGTTCCGCATCATAAAAGTCATAAATTCCTTTAGCATAAGAAGATATGGTATCATTATCATTATACTCACATTGAAAAGGGAGGTGTTTATACCTCTTTCTGCAACAAGATTCATCACAACAATAAGTAACATTATAAGTAGAGCACACGTTTCTAGCAACGGTATACAATTTATCAATTTGTTCCCATAAGTGTTTCCCTTTTTGTGACAAGCGGTGTTCCTTATAATAATATTTTTGATCTTCCGTGAACCCACCTTGCCAATAAGATTCAGTTTCAAAGAAACCAACCATTGACATCAAGCATGATAAAGACGGACAATAATAGACCAACGAAAATAACATCTAGAGTAGGAACTACTTTTTTTGTATTTTTGATAAAGAAACAAGAAAACAAGGCGAAAATAAACTTAGCTTGAACAATAGTGATTCCAAGTGGACTTGATAAATAAAGCTATGCTCCCCGGCAACGGCGCCAGAAAATAGTCTTGATGACCCACAAGTATAGGGGTGTATCGCAATATTTTCGAGGGAAGTGAAACCTAATTTATTGATTTGACACAAGGGGAGCCAAAGAATATTTATAAGCCTTAACAACTGAGTTGTCAATTCAGCTGCACCTAGAAACAATCTTGCTCACAACAGTTTATCAGTAGCAACAGTTTTGTAGTAGGAATAGTAAAGTAACAGCAGTAGTAAAGTAAAAGACAGCAGTAACAATAGCAGTAAACAGTGGGATTCGAGTGCGGTAGGCATAGGGATGGATGGACGGGCGTTGCATGGACAAGACAATTCACATAGCAATCATAACATAGGGCAATTGCAGATAAATAAGATAAAGCATCCAAGTACTAGATAATCCTAGGCATGTGTCCCATATATAGTCATACGTGATCGCAATGAGAACTTGCACAACATCTTTTGTCCTGCCAGCCCGTTTGCAGCGGGGCCTCAAGGGAACTACTGGCAATTAAGGTGCTCCTTTTAATAGAGCACCGGAGCAAAGCATTAACACTCCGTGAACACATGTGATCCTCACATCAAAGCCATTCCCTCTGGTTATCCCGATTTTTGTCACTTCGGGACCATTGGTTCCGGACAACAACGTGTGTATACAACTTGCAGATAAGACCAAAAACAATACTATCATAATGAATCAATAACATGTTCAGATCTGAAATCATGGCACTCGGGCCCTAGTGACAAGCATTAAGCACAACAAGTCGCAACAAAGTCATAAAGCACTAATAAAAGATACTAGACACCATGACCTAACAATCCGATGCCATTACATGAACGATCTCATCCAATCCCTACCATCCCCATAGCCTACAGTGGGGGATTACTCACTCATAGATGGGGGAAACATGGATGGTCGATGGAGAAGCGATGGTGATGATGATGGCGATGATCTCCTCCAATTCCCCTCCCGGCAGGGTGCCAGAACGGAGTTTCTGGTGCTGTTTCGTGGAATCTGGTGGTGGCGGTGGAGCGGAACTCCTTCTGGAAAAACGTCGAACCCCCTGGAGTTTTTAGGTCAGAAGGCTTCTTATAGGCAAAGAGGGAGATCGAGGGGGTGCCTAGGGGGCCCACACCATGCCTTGGCGCGGCCAGGCCCAGCCCGCGCCTGGGGAGGGTGTGGCCAGCCCCTGGCCCTCCTCCATCTCGTATTCTGGCTCCGTGAGTCTTCCAAAAAAATAGGCACTTTGGCTTTTGTCCCGTCCAATTCCGAGAATATTCATTTTCTGACTTTCCTAGAACCAAAAATAGCAGAAAACAGGCAGCTGGCACTGTGGCTCTTGTTAATAGGTTAGTCCAAGAAATCATATGAAAAGTACTCCAAAGTTGGAACAAAACACAAGAAAGTGGATAAAACCAAGCATTGAACATCAAAAATTATAGATACATTTGCAATGTATCAACATCCCCAAGCTTAACTCCTGCTCGTCCTCGAGTAGGTAAGTGATAAAAAGAAAGAATAATTTTTGAGGTGACATGCACCATCAAAGACTTGACCAAAGTACTTGTAAAACATTCAAAGCTGGGATCATAGTACTTCAATCATAACATGAAAGACAAAGTTCTAGCAATAAGACAAAGAAACTATGATGCAACATGAAAAGGCACAAACAAAAGATTCATGAATAACAATGCTTTGCAAGACGTTTGTTTGTTTCACATAAAGAAAACATAGCATAGTGGCATTCATCTTGTCCCTCATAGAGTAGCAAACATAAATGCATAGGACACCTTCAAAATTTACAAGAGTGACTAGATACAAATAGTTTAAAACAAGCAATATCAAGGTATGCATCAATCAACAAGTCTTGGGACAATGCACATAGAACTAAGAATGGACACTATGCTCTCAAGAAAGTGCTCAAAGAATGTGTGGAGACTCAACAAGGAAATGAACAGGTTTGGAAAAGTTTGAAAGGCTTCCAAATGCTGAAAGTAAGGTACTCATTAGCTTTGAGCTCTCATTTCCCCTATCATAAGCATCTTTAATGTGGTTAAGGTGAAAGTGAGGTCCAATCTAAGTTATATGCTTGACAGACTATAAACTGAAAATCCCAAGTCCCTTGAGTACGAGGGCCGCTCCTCATGCTACTCAACTTTAGTTACCGGTAAGTTCTTGTCATTCTAAGTATGTGCGTATCATAGAGAACCGCCAATGGGGTAACCCTTGCCCGATGATACGGAAGAATCCCCAGATCAAAATGATAAGGCAAGCAGACAATGACTATCTCAGCAATCTTCTTATTTACCATGGGAAAATGGTGCTTTTTTCTCTCTTTCCTCTTTTCATAAATCTCTTTTTTTTTTATTTTTGTCCTGTCCAATTCCGAGAATATTCATTTTCTGACTTTCCTGGAAACAAAAACAGCAGAAAACAGGCAGCTGCACTATGGCTCTTGTTAATAGGTTAGTCCAGGAAATCATATGAAAAGTACTCCAAAGTGTGGACAAAACACAAGAAAGGAGGTAAAACCAAGCATGGAACATCAAAAATTATAGATACATTTGCAATGTATCAAGTACAGACCCAAGACTCAACCTCTTCCATGAGCAAGCATGTTTAGGGTACCGGGTATATGGTGCCAATGATTGAGAACAAATGCAACTAGTGTATTTGTACTCTAGTGCAAGTGGGAGACTGTTGGAAATATGCCCTAGAGACAAATAGTAGTAAGGACTATTATCATATTTCATATAGTTTATGATTAAGTTTTATATCATGCTATAACTTTATTGAGTGGAAACATCAATACATGTGTGATATACAAACAACCAGAAGTTCCTAGTGAAACTCTAGTCACTGGTTCATTGGTCAACAGATGATCAAGTTTCCTGATCATGTGGCATTTATGCCAGTTGGAAATGAGGTCATCTCATTCAGAGAATGAGATGATGAACCAATACCCAACCTAAACATCGTGACTCGATCATGTCATGAAGTTCAAGTTACTATGATTAAGAATGGATCCTCGTAGACTATTCCTAAGACCGTGAGGCTATATCAATCATTGTCTCCCGAGAGTGCTTAGATGGCATCAAACGCCATCTGGTAAAACAGTGGTTATAAAGGTGTGTTCAGGTATTCGGAGGAAACCGTAGAGGCAATATATGTCAAGAGCGGGTTTTGTCCGTCCATGTGACGGGAAGATACTCAAGGGCCCACTCGGAGAAGTTATATCCAATAGCTGCGCAGCGTGTGATTTGATCACGGGGATATCACTTGTCGGAACGAGTCAAGTAGCATTGTTCAGTAACAATATTGAACACGACATGGTGATGTCATTGATTAGATCTCGGGCAATGCAAGTAACGAGTGACAAAGGGAATAAGACACGACTGTTCCGGTTCAAACGACGAAAGATCTTCGTGGAACGCACAGGGTCACATGGCCATCTAGGTCCCTCTGTTGATCATTGGTGCGGAAGTGTTCCGACCATGTCTGGAGTGTTCTCGAACCGTGGGGTATCACGCTTAAGGGCTTGATGATGCTTAGAGAGTGTTTATAGGATCGGTAGAATCACCGAAGAAAAGAAGGGAGAAAACCGGAAGGGTTTCGATAAGTCTGGAGGATGTCCAGAGTGGAGGTGGAAGGTGTTCCATAGCCACGGAGGTTGAATAATATGTGAATGAATGTTAAATATTGATTTAATCATTTATTCATAATTATTTAAATAAAGAGAAAATCAATTAAAGGTCAAAAAGGCTTAATGGGCCAATTTCCGGAGGGAGAGGGCCCATTAGGGAAAGGAGAGAGGGAGAGGGGCCAAGGGGGCTGGCCGGCTGGGCCTAGCCCCCCCGCGGGGCCCACTAGGGGCTGTCCGGCGGCCACCCCACCCCCTCCTCTCCTTTAGTCCCACCCCGGGACTTTGAGGGAGGGTGTACCCCTCCTCCCCCTATATATAGTGGGGTATTTAGCCTAGAAAAATACACCAATAATCAATAAAGGTATCCCCACTTTTGGGAGGACCTCTAATTGATATTTTCTCTCTCCCCCTCTCTCTCTCTCGTGACCGTGGTCCCAAGTCTGGACTGCACGAGCGAGAGACATCTTCACCGCGGAGCACCGTCGCGCTACGGGATTCAGATCCGGGAGCTCTACTTCCGCAACTGCTGCTGGATCGGGGAAGCGGGAGTCATCGTCA
Source organism: Avena sativa (assembly GCA_916181665.1). Classification (NCBI taxonomy): domain Eukaryota; kingdom Viridiplantae; phylum Streptophyta; class Magnoliopsida; order Poales; family Poaceae; genus Avena; species Avena sativa. Next base: position 432,467,623 of record OV702296.1, read on the forward strand.
GGCACTAGATGTGTGTAACTCCCTGCGAGGTGTCGCACTTGAGGCACTCAAGTCGTTGGAGCCAAGGAGAGCAAGGACTTCATCACGACCTTGAGGTCGGCTTCGGCTCGTCTACATCAACCACGCTCTCCTAAGCGTTGACAACACTTTTCGGTCTTCAAGGGTAAGTTCGCGAAAAGCCCCTCCCGTTACTGTATTACTAATAGATAGGTCCTGGCAACTTCAGGGGTTCAGGGGCGTAGTGTAAAATTTATTGTTTTTATGCGCGGAACCCCTACAAAGACAGTGCGGAAGCCGGCAGGAGATCTGGTGGTGGAGGTTGAGGCAGCAACGGAGGATATCAAGAGAGCAAAGGGTTGGCTCATGAGTAGTTAGGTTCGGTCTGGGATGGGAGACCAGCTGGGTTGGGATTTTGTCCTTCTCCTAGGGGGTCGCGGGTTGATTCAACGTTTTCCAAGGGCTAAAATGCATATATCACCGCAAGCATTGACTCCTAGACTTTTTTCCTAATCATGAAGCAACGAACGGCTTAGACGGTTCTGGGGGGCAACATACATGTGGTAAATCCCCTCTCTACTAGTTGTTCTGAGCCCCTCTTTTTTCTGCTTGCCCTCAGTGGTTGTGGAGATATACCCCGTGATGGCAAATAGCTAGCGATCGATACTTCGAGCCTCTCTCTTTTTTTGCTTGTCTTGGAGATATACCTTCCGATGACAATAAAGTTTTTTAACAATGAACAAATCATGAAAAAATAAAAGTACAAGCCATCACGAAAAAATAAAAGGCGAGCGCTAGGAGTCCCCAAACGATGGGAAGGAACATTCCCATCGTCCTGCTTCCCACGCTGCCACATGTCCCCAAAAATGCTCCAATCCTGGTCCCAACCTTGGTAGGTGAAACGGAGGGAAGCCGGTGGAACCCTGGTCCCAACCTTGGTTTTCCATGTTGGTATGGCCTAGACAACACTAGCTCAACACTAAAGTACACTGGTCAACCCTCGTACGGAGAAAGCTAGGGGCTAGACCGGCGGTGCCCTCGGATTAGGGTTTCACCGGAGAAGGACCGTCTGACGTCCGGAATGGCACGAGAACACACTTGTGGCCCTAGCATACATGCACAAGTGCGGTGGAATGCTCCTACATGGAAAACCTAGCTCCCAGTTGTGACCGTCTACGGTGCATGCGGTAACACTTAGAGAAGTGTGTGCTGGACCTGTAGGAGGAAACTCCCGCGACGGGTGAAATAGAGGGAAACCGGTGGAACCATTGTCCCCAACCTTGGTTTTCCTTATATGTATGGCCTAGACAACACTAGACCAACACTAAAGTATATTGGTCAACCCTCGTACGCAGATCATTGGAGGTGTTGAATACAATGGAAGTCAAGGCATTGAGGCTTTTGGCAGAGGTCACGATTTCTCCGTCAGGAAGGAAAATGCATGAGCTTTGCACAATTGTAGCAAAACCTCAAAATTATTGTAGCAAAAATGCAGAAGTTTTTAGCAAAATAATTTATGATATCATGGCATCCTAGCAAAAATCAGGGATCCTGTAGCACCGCCGCCGATGCATGTAGCAAACTCTGATGCCACATGTAGCAGACATCAACGCCCCTTGCAGCCCAACCATTGACCTCACGTAGCAAACCCCAAATGCTACGCCGACGACCAAATGTCAGGGCTGTCACCGTAGCGGCATGAGCCGGGTGGGCCAGCAAATGTTCCGTTGGCCCAGAACAGCCATCAGCGCATGCTGAGTTGAGCCGTCGGTGCAAGCGGGCTGTCAGCATAGCCTGAGGTGGGCCGACGGCCTCCGTCGGCGTAGAGTAGCCATCGGCGTAAGGGGGCCTCGCGTGGGCCCAGGTGTCCGATCCATGACGGCGCGGCAACGGCGTCTGGGCTATGCCGACGGCATGGCCGTCGGCCCAACATGTAAGCTTACGCCGACGGCTCGACTGTCAGCATAGGTATTTTCCATTTTTTCCACAATAAACCTAGAAAAATCATAACTAGATCATTATAAATCGGAAAATACATAGAATATATCAAAAATTGTTGAAAAAAGATCTATCTATCTAAATTTAAATATTACATATTTTTGTCAAATAAAATAAACTTGTAGAGAAAGCTAGGGGCTAGACCAGCGGTGCCCTCGGATTAGGGTTCCACCGGAGAAGGACCGTCTGACATCCGTAATCGCGCGAGAACACGTGTGTGGCCCTAGCATACATGCACAAGTGGGGTGGAATGCTCCTAGAAAGAAAACCTAGCTCCTAGGTGTGACCGTCTATGGTGCATGCGATAACACTTATAGAAGTGTGCTAGACCTGTAGGAGGAAACTCCCGTGATAGGTGAAACGAAGGGAAGCCGGTGTAACCCTGGTCCCAACCTTGGTTTTCCATGTTGGTATGGCCTAGACAACACTAGCCCAACACTAAAGTACACTGGTCAACCCTCGTACAGAGAAAGCTAGGGGCTAGACCGGCGGTGCCCTCGGATTAGGGTTTCACCGGAGAAGGACCGTCTGACGTCCGGAATGGCACGAGAACACACGTGTGGCCCTAGCATATATGCACAAGTGTGGTGGAATGCTCCTACATGAAAAACCTAGCTCCCAGGTGTGACCGTCTACGGTGCATGCGATAACACTTAGAGAAGTGTGTGCTGGACCTGTAGGAGGAAACTCCCGCGACGGGTGAAATAGAGGGAAACTGGTGGAACCATTGTCCCCAACCTTGGTTTTACATATAGGTATGGCCTAGACAACACTAGACCAACACTAAAGTATATTGGTCAACCCTCATACGGAGATCATTGGAGGTGTTAAATACAATGGAAGTCAAGGCATTGAGGCTTTTGGCAGAGTTCACGATTTCTCCGTCAGGAAGGAAAATGCATGTGAATGGTTGAGGAAACTCGGAAAAGTGTATTGGGAAGAAATGAGTGGCTTGAGAGATCTCTTAAAAAAAGCTTGGTGTGGTCTCATTGTGGGGAATAGCTGATGTTGGAAATCAACTCTTGTCAGAAATGCGTACTATAATGAAATGGTTAGATATGGGCTAGGGTTTCCACATGGGCATCCCTTTATACGATGCGGTTAAGAAGAAGCTACGACTGAGATTTACTAAGACGCGATCCTACGGCCGATCAAATCTAATTTTCGCTGAGCGCCATAGTACTCTCCCCAATTATATCTTTAGACTCCTCTAGAAAGGGAAAACTCCATGAAATCTAGACTTAATATAAAATGTATTATTACCTTAGAACTTTCACATGATATAATGGACTCCTAAGAGCTTTCACTGCAAATTTCTTGAGAACATATTTTTGTTAATGGTAAAAAAACGTGATCCTAAGAAAGTTTTTGATGATGAATCAAATACTATAAATTTGGCTAGCAAACAAGCACACATGTGACACGGGGTTTACTCAGGTTCAGGCCTCGTAAAGGATCCTACTCCTACTTGTCTTCTCTTGGAATTATCGAGGAGTCGAAAGTTACAGGGATGCACAGATGCAATCTGGCGATGGTGTGGAAACTAGGGTTGCGAATATCCTCCTCGCTGCCCCCTCCCAGCCTTTATATAGATAGGCTAGGTCTCGGGATAGCAGGCCGAGTCGGTTACATATTAGGGTTTCCCCTTTAAACTTCTATCTTGTATTTTGCCGTGTTCTACAAGGAGTCGAAGTCTCCCAGACCACCCGAAACTCGACTGGGCCTTTGAAACGTCGTGGGCTTCCTTCGGGCTAGTCCGTATATGCTGATCACGAGTACCTGTAGGGTATGCCCACAACACAAGGCGATCCTCTGTCACCAATACTATTTAATATAGTGGCTCATATGTTAGCTGTCATGATCGAGCGTGCAAAGTCAGCTGGACAAATTGAAGGAGTGATTTGTCATCTTGTTGATGGTGGTTTATCTATGTTTCAATACGCCGATGATATAATTCTGTTTATGGAACATGATCTTGAAAAGGAGAAAAATCTGAAACTCATTCTTCACGGGTTGAGCAACTTTCGAGACTAAAAATTAATTTTCCATAAAAGTGAGTTGTTTTGCTTCGACGAGGCACAAGATGCGGCTACCCTGTACGCTGAGCTCTTTGGGTGCATCCACAGAATGTTTCTGATTCGTTATTTGAGCATTCCGATTTATTACCGGAGGCTTACAAATGCTGAGTGAAAAGTAGTCGAGAAAAGATTACAATTAAGATTGAGTAGTTAGAAAGGTTTGTGGAAGATTGGCACTCATTAGGTAGTAAGTAATATGGTACAAATTATGTAAATGTATCTACTAGTTTACAGTTTGGGTAAACTTTGAAGAGTTTGATGCCTCCGGACTTAAATTAGATATATCTCCAAATTAGTGCTTTTAGATAAGAAATTATTATACCCAAACCAGATAATGATGTTTAGTAAGATATGGAACGATTTGATAAAATTAGAAGAATGCAAGTCTTGCAGTAGCGTAGAATGACGTTCGGGAACCCGGTACACAAGTTACTGTATCTCATTACCAAAGTAGTTATAATACTTTAATTTTTTTTCATGTTGAAACATGCCAACATGTGATTTAGTTTCAAAAATCTTCTCGCGGGCAAACCAATGTGCAAGGATTGTCAATCAGTTATAAAGTTTTAGAGATCCTTTTTTCATGTTTAAGAACTACTCCTTCCGTTCGAAAATATAAGATGTTTTAGCTTTGTGAAAGGAGTGTATCTAGATATGTTTTAGTGTGTAGGTTCATCAAGGTTTGGAATGAACCACCTTGATGAACCTACACACTAAAAGGAGTCTAGATACACACTTTTCACAAAGCTAAAACATCTTATATTTCTAAACGGATGGAGTACTACATAGAAACACTACATACCCGTTGCAAAAACAAGATGACAGGATATGGTCTCATACTCTCATTGAATCAAACAGATTCAATACCTAAAAAAACTTCCTTAAAAAAGAACCAAACAGGCTTAAAACCAAGTCATATTGGGCCTCCCCATACCTGGCCAATGGGCCGTGCCGAACGCGGGCCAGCATGAAGCACGCGTGCCTGGTCCGTCATGGGCCCGGCCCAGCACGCTACTTAACGGGCCGTGCCTGGGCCTCGAGGCCAAGCCCACGTGCAGGAACGGCACGGCCGTTAAGCTTATTTAGTTATTTTTATTTTTATTTTATATATATTTATCTGTTTTTAGAATTATTTTTATTAAAAAATAGTCTAAAAAAACAAATTAGGGTCCATTTAACGTGTCTAACGTGCCGTTGGCCGACCCGTTTACTTAAGGGGCCGTGTCTGGACCTCGAGGCTAAGCTCACGTATCGGCACGGTATGGCCCGTTAGCTTAGCGTGCCGTGATGGGCCGTGCCATGTGCCAGACACGGTAAGAGTTAAACGGGCCGTGCCGTGCCGTGGGCCGGCCCGTTGGCCAGGTATGAGCCTCCCTAACACTTGTGTGGTTATCACTGGCCCCAAAGGAGGCGGCCGGGTTATCACTGGATTTGGATACTGGGATCCTCTCTTCTAGAGACCTACACTCTCCTGTCATCTCCAGTCCAGTTTCCATCACCCCTTCCCTCTCCTCCCCCTCCTCGCCGGCGATCCCGCGATGGCGGCGGCCGCTCCCCCTCCCGCAGCGGCGCTGGAGCAGCTGAGCAAGACCAAGATGTTCGGCGGCCACAACCTCCGCTTCCGCCACCAAAGCGCCACGCTCGGCTGCCCCATGACCTTCTCCCTCTTCCTCCCCGCTTCCGCGGCGTCCAAGCTCCCCGTGAGTCCCTAACCCGCTCGCCCCTGGACAGTTCACCGCGGCATCGGAATCTGATATTTCCTCTTGGTTTTGGCGCAGGTGCTGTACTGGCTCTCCGGCCTCACCTGCACGGACGAGAACTTCATCATCAAGTCCGGTGCCCAGCGCGCCGCCGCGGCCCACGGCATCGCCCTCGTCGCCCCCGACACCTCCCCGCGTATGTCGAGCCTAAACCCCTCTCTCGTCTCGTTCAATTTCTAGGGTTTATGCCTGAGCGGCCCTCTGCAGCTATACCATCCAATTGTGAGTGTGATACTTAGATTTTTGTGTGAGTGTGGACGGAACGCATCTAGGTTAATTTTTTTATGTCGATATTTTGGTGCTTCATATGCATTTTAGATTTGGGAATTGGGGTCCTCTACCAGAGAAATTGTAGGATGTACCCGTATGCTGTGGTGATACGGGCTCACGACCAATGCCTACACTGCCTTGCCCACTTGGTTTTGTCAAATTTCTGTGAGAAAATTCAAGAGAAAAGTATGAGCGACGTGAGTTATGCACGAGGAATTTCAATGGAAAATGACCACTGATGCCTCATTTGTGGCACGTGGACTTATCTGTCCCGCTTCTTTGTTAGACCTGACGCTTCACGTGTAACTGGTTCAAGGATTATGTTTTGTGAGTGTGTGCTTATACTCATTTCTAAGCATTGTGCGGGGCAGGGACTATTGAGGGCTCTCTAATCACTAATGTTGTCATGGTGGCAATGTACATGTCTTGTGATACTCTGCCCGCTATTTGCTTGATGATTCTGTCTGTTACACCTATGCACCAGTAAATAGTCTTTATCCATTTGTTGCCGGGTTGGACATGGTAAATTGGTGAACTCACGAGTATCACCCCACTCATACAATAAGGCTTGGCCAAATAGTAGTGCGTTGCTCGATAATTGGGGTGCTTTTCCGTGTTCATTTGCTAGAACTGCACTTAAGTTCGACTGTTCAGAATTGCCACTGTTTAATGGTCGTGTCATTCCATTTTGTGCCTCCATGGATTATTGTATCCAAAAATTGTTTGCTGCAGTTGGTGATACTTGCCACAGGTCTCCATGTAGGGATCACTTTTCTGCTGAGTGTCTGATAGGTACCGAGTAGAAGTGTTGACTGACCCCAAATTCCAAATTTCCCATATCAGTAGTAGGGTCAAGTTCCATTCCGTTTGGTATATATTTATACTATTTCATGACGGTAGACTTTTAGCAGTTTCTACCAATATTGACATGTCAAAAAGTGTCCATTGTCATGTTCCTACCTGGTAGTTTAGTAGGTTTTGCAAGTCTCCGGCATGAGTTATCTAATTCTCCACAGTAGTGCTGCTGGTGTATGGAGCTGAAGGAACAAGAGTAACCATAGGAATCTCGGCATCTTCCTGACCATGGTTTTTGAGTTGCTGATTAGTCGCTGTATAGTCGTCGACTAATCGTCGAGTCGATTTCTCAAAATTAGGGTGACTCGCGACTATACAGCGACTTATGGCGACTATACAATGACTTTCGTCGACTAATCACAAGTCGCAGGGGTTGGCGACTTGATTTGACTCGGCAACTCAAAAACCATGTTACTGACGCATAATAACTTAAATTTTACATGTTTGGTTTTGATTCTTAGGGGATGGAATATGTTATAACCCAACAGAACACGTTCTTCTTCTTGTCTAGAGCATGTATAAAGTATAAGCTGTATTTTATATTTCATTTTTTTTCAACCTAGTTGAGCAATAAGATAGAACTGTCCAGACTAAAGGCTGGTAGATGTTATAACCAAACAAGGCCAACAAAACACAATCTGCCTCTTGTCTGGGGCATGTATAAACTGTATTTTACATTCCATTTTTTCTACCTAGTTGAGCAATAAGATAGATCTGTTCAGCCTAAACATGGTGTAGAGTTGAGTCTGAATAACTTTTACAGACATTCTAGCTTGATCAACGACTGCCGTGTTGATGATATTCCTGGAATGAATAAAATGTTTTGTTCTCTTTAACTACCAAATAACTTTTATATTGAGTGTGATCTCATCTCTATTGCGTCTTGTCACCTTTCTTTTGTTGAGAACACATTATGTGATTCTTGGACCTTATTTAAACTGTTAAACCTTTCCTTTTCTCATCACTCTTCTCCTTTGTTTCATGCAGGTGGACTAAATGTAGAAGGAGAGGCAGATAGTTGGGATTTTGGTGTTGGTAAGAACTATAACTAAGACAATCTTGTTTGACATTTGCAGTTTATACGTTATGTGGCTCAGCAACTTCCATGAGAGTCTACAACTTACTGCATGATATATGGCTGTACTGTTTTCTGTTTTTGTCTTAAATTTATGCTTGTTTGCTGATATTGTGTTTGTTATGGAGCAAATATTTACAATTTTTTTAGAAACATATGCACATAATTACTGCTAACATGTTATTTAATACTCCCTCTGTCCTGAATTAGATGTCGCAGATTTGTCTAGATTCGCATGTATCTAGACGCGTTTTAGTGTATGGATACATGCGAATCTAGACAAATCGCGACATCCTTTTTGGGATGGAGGGAGTAGATGAAATCTCTCATGGAGTTGCTGAGAAAATAAATATTTAATCAACACATTGAACTAAGAATATTCTTTTCATTTTGACATTGCTGCATCTCGATGTTTTCAAAGCTAAGTCAGGTTGTCCTAGCGATAACATGCTTTATCTCAACCATCAGCATGCCCCATGATATGTTAAAACACAGCAGATATATATCCGATGGTTTAGATTTTTCTTTATCAATGTGGGATCTGATAACATGGTTGCCATTTGGCCTTTGTTAACCTGTTAAGATACAAACATCATGTATTATTCAGCAAGTGAATTTGACAACTAGGACAAAAAATAATAACATGTGGCCATTAATTCTTTCATCTGCCACCTATGTTTGACGGAAAGATGCAATAATTGAATACACCTTATTGTTGGGTCATAATAAGATATCTGTTCATGAATTCGTGAAGTTATTCTACAGTAGTTCTAAATCAATTAGGTAATAATGGATGCTCTGGTTTTGTTTTCTCCATTAGAGAGTCCAGATTGTTTACATTTGTCGAGTTCTTCCAAGCAAGCACCACCTTAAGCATTGTGTCATGTCGATAAGTTTATGTGTCTGTGCATGTGGGTAGACATGCCTAACATTCCTATCTTGACTGTTCATGAGTAGGTGCTGGATTTTATTTGAATGCCACAAACGAGAAGTGGAAAAATTGGCGCATGTATGACTATGTTGTGAAGGAGCTGCCAAACGTTCTAAGTGACAACTTTGAACAGCTTAACACGTCATGTGCATCAATTTTTGGTCACTCTATGGGAGGGCATGGTGCACTGACTATCTACTTGAAGAACACTGACAAATACAAGGTACTATTTCTTAAAACCTAAGTATCTGGAATTCTCTGTATAGGAACCTTTTTTATATCTGGAAACTTGTAGGTGTCTACTTCATATACAATCTGTACTCTCTTATTATTATTTTTACCGAATCTCACTTGGCATTGTGAATTTATCTTATATATGCAGTCGGTGTCTCCATTTGCTCCAATTGCTAACCCAATAAGCTGCCCTTGGGGTCAGAAAGCATTCTCAAACTATTTGGGCACAGCTAAATCAGAATGGGAGGTAAGTCTTCTCTGAGATCATCCCCCCTCCCTCTCTCCCTCTCTCCCTCTCTCCATCAATTCTCAAACTAGGTATGGAAAATACTTAACAGTGCATGCTTGTTGCAGGATTACGATGCAACCTGTTTGATTAAAAAGTTCAACGGAGTTTCAACTTCTATCCTGATTGACCAGGTATAAACGGATAATGCAACTATGAAATAAACAGTGTCCAATTCCTGCTTTCAGGCTATTTCTAGCCCATTGTGTTGTTTTTATCCTATGTTGTCAGAACGAACCATTTAGCATGTTGAGTTGCATGTTTCGATTCAAGTGTAGTATAGTAACCGAGCAACTAGTCATCTCCATGGGCATGTAAGCTAAGTTGGAAAATCCAGTGAAAGGTACAAGTGAGCTTCAAACTAGGACCTGCTGTCTGGCATTTGTGACAACATGTCATCCTCCTGGATAATAGGCAACTGATCCATTAGTTGTAAACTGAGCCCTAGAACAATTTTAAATGAGTTGGTGTCTTAAAGGCATGGAGCCATTTTGATTGCTATGCCTGCTGCATATGGCTGATTCAGTCGTTTTGGTAGTCTTCTACACTGGATATGCTTTGATATGATTGCCTCATTAAGCCTGGTTAGCATCAGTAGGAGTCCATTGCATGTTCAGTAAGATGGTCTATCAAGGTCATCTCACGGTGTTTCTGTATCAGACATGCTTGTAGAAGTTCCGTCAGTGTAGCATCCATTTTCTCTCATGTTATCAATGTACATGTTCAGCTCAACTGCCCAGAGCTGAAGGTTGGCAATCCAACATAACTGCATTAATGAGCTGATTATACATTGGATGGTAGTTTCCATGAACAGTGTGAAATCACAGGTCCCTAGAGAGAGTAGTTCAGTTGTACAGTATGCTGCTATTTGCAAAGTTGTCTCGACTGCCTAATCCTCTCACATCTGCCTTTGTTAGTTTTTCTCTCCAAAACTTACATAGTATCAATAAACAATCTCTGCAAAACTACTTATCTGTTCTTATTTTTGCTGATAATTTGAACAGGGAGAGGATGACAAGTTCCTGGCCGAGCAGCTGCTACCTGGCAACTTCGAGGAGGCATGCAAGGCCGCCGGAGTTCCTCTGACTCTCCGCATGCAGCCCGGATACGACCATTCCTTCTTCTTCATCGCCACGTTCGTCGATGATCACATCGCACACCATGCCCAGTTTCTCAAGAGCGCTTGACTGTCCAGTCACTTGTAATTATGCAGTCAAGAGAGCTTCGGAGTCGTATGGTGTCGCTCGGACCTGTCAGCTTACAATCTGTACCGTGTAAACGTTCTCGTTGCTAGTTTTGCCGTGACATTGTGGCCAGCTGGGAATAATATGGTAGACATGTTCTGCCACCATCTGTGTTGCGCCTTGGCTGTTGTTTTACCCGGTAGGATTATTGGGCCTGGTGCAAACGATTGCTGGAGGTCAGGACGTGTTTTTACAAGCACACGAAGCTCAGGTATGCTCACGAGTGCTCAATCCCCATTCTCCTCCTGGTCGTGCGATGTGTGAGTCCATCTTGTCTCATCTTTGACTGGCTGACTGACTCGGTTTCCACCCAGTCCGGCCGTTCCAAGTGCGTCGCGTATAATTTATCCCGTCTGGTGCAGTGTGAGCCACTTTTTTTTTTTAAAAAAAAACTAGTGAGCCACTTGCTATTAAAAATTCTACAGGATTTGCGGGGAACGCGGATTGTTGCTTAGAAAGTAGGCGAGTGATCATTTGGAATCTTATCTCATTGTGTGTGAGATCTCGAGTGATCTACTTCATGGTCATTACAATGCATGCTCCAAGTTCTGATTCAGAGTAGTACGTATGAACTTACTGCAGGCTGCGCGGTTTAATCAGTGAATTCTCAAAGCTCCGGTCGCCAGGAAACCAACTCCTACCCCAACCAACGCTTCAGTACTGCACGTCTCGGGCCAAAAATTATGAAGATGCTCCAGTAAATTACTCCTGCACACCGCCTCCTGCGCCGCTCGAGAGGCCGGCAGCAATGGCACTGCATCAGTGGCAGATTGTGACCAAAGACCGGGTGCGCGCTCGTGAGTCGTGAATCGTGACCCACCCACCGCTCGTCCCGGCGTGGCAGGCATTAATTTACCCGCTGGCCCGGCAGGCCAGGCGGCATCCGAGGCCATTTCTCACCCATTCCCAGATCGCATCTCAGCCTTGCCATACCACCTCTACTGTAGCCGGCTTACATGTGGGACCCGTCCGTGGAGAGGGCCACAGGGCAGCCGCTGTGTGCGAGCACGTGATCCGTCGCGCCCGCTAGCGAGCCCCCCGCTCCCCGGGGTTATTTCTACCCGCGTTTGGAGACGGGGTGAGAGTCAGTCAAGCCAGATAGGGGAGAGTGGAGTGGATCTAGCGGCGGGGCTCCGGCCCTCCCGGGCCGGCCGCCTCCCCCTAGGCCAGATTTCGTCTTCGGCCGGCCGACAGCCGGCGGCCCTGCTCCTCGGCGTGTATGTGCGGCAAGCGCGCGCCGGGGACAGCCGCCGGATGTCGCATGGCATAGATCTGAACGACGGGAGGTATAAATCCTTTCTCCTGTTGTAGATCGTTCGATTTAACCTCACGTCCTGCTACTATTTTCGTGCTTGACGATTGGTAGATCTGCAGTGTCAGTTTGGTACTACGATTCCTGGGATACCTTTCCATCTGTTCTAGTAGATCGTTTAATTTAGTTCTCCTCCAGCTCACCATGAGCCCCACTGTTTTCGTAGATCTAATTTGCTGGTCATCCGCAGTAGATCTACAGTGTTAACCTGCTACTTCTATATAAGCCAGAACTCTACGTGCGGTTTCATTTCTTCGCTTGGAGATCTTTTAGTTTCCTCAAGTAAACCATGAGAGCCACTATTTTTTTTGGTCTTGCGTCTCTAGTTAGTGTAAATTGTTGGTCAGCTCTCAGCTGCCATAGATCTACAGTGTTTGATATAATCTAGGCTGCTAGGTTTTTCTTCGGTGCTCCTAGTCCGTTTATTGCATGATTTCAATATTAGCCTTGTTACGCAGACACATGATTCTTGCATGTTGATGGGTTCCTGAACTAACACTTCACATCTACATAGGTACCTTTACCGTGCTGGGATGCGAGTAGCAGCTTTCTGTGGGCTTGCAAAGATGAAATGAAGATGATGTTACTTAGCTGCCACCATCCATTTTCTTTTGGGTCCATCATTGTCAGATCTGGACTGGGCTCTTCCTACATCACGTTCTGCCGAACTGACTGCTCATTGGTGTTCATGCGGTAGAGACCCCGGATCTTGCAGGCTGTGATGTGGACATGCATAAGGTATAAATTTCTTCTTCTCTTCTAGACTGTTTATTTTGTTCCAAGTAACCCTTGTGTAAAGTGGTCACTGTTTTCTGGCATGGCTGGCCGGTGTGCATGCTGATCTGGTTCTGCTATTTGTCATCTAGTGTAGATCTACAGTGTTTGCTATAAGCTAATGCAGATTCGTTGTGTTTCTTGTAGTCCATTTGTTGCCTAGGATCATGGTTTGTCCTCTCTTTATGAAGAAACATTAGATGCATGTTGATTATTTTCCCATCTAACCATGAATAACACTCCTATAGATTAATTCCTGCAAGGAAACCATGCTTGCCAGTCACTGTTGTTTGGTGTGCATCAGTCTGAGTTCTTAGTTGCTGTTGTTGGCTATCCAGTATAGATCTATAGTGTGTGGCATAGCCTATATAGATTCCTGCGGATTCATACAGTCCATATTGATTCAGTATTGTCCTTATCTTTCTCAAGAAACATTCAATGCATGTTGATTGAGCTATCAACTAACAGCTACAAATAACTTCGTATGCAGAGGTACCTGTCTACTTGTGGATTGAATATTGTCACAGTTTTTCTCTCTCGGCAAAGGTATATTAGATCAAGCATCATATCATGTACACAATAAGCTTTTGCTATGCCTTCACCGTTAATGTCTACTGGTTGGATCATGCTTCTGTTTATGAGCTCATTGAAGTAACCATCTCCTAACTCAAATGGTCTGATTTTTTATTTTTATGATACACAAAACCTTCAGCTATCCACTTGTGTATCAATTGGTCTCTCTTAATTTTGTAGTCTTCTGGAAATATGCTTAGATATAATAAATGATGTGAAGGTAGATCATAGAGAAACAACATCATCTTTGGTTGCAAGCTAGATATGGTAGGCTAGTAGTTCAGCACAAATAGGGCTCACACATGCAGCATATCTAGGTAGGCTAGTAGGTTATGTGTGAGATATGATCTACTCCCTCCGTTTCAGAATATAAGATAGAATATAAGATGTTTTAGCTTTGTGAAAGGAGTGTATAGACCCTTTTTAGTGTCTAGGTTCACTCCAAACCTAGATGAACCTAACCACTAAAAAATGTCTAGATACACTTCATTCACAAAGCTAAAACATCTTATATTTTGAAACGGAGGGAGTACAAGTCAAGCTTCTTTTACTAGTTTTGATTCATGTTCTCATTTATAGGACAAGTTATTATGGCTAACTATGTTTTGAGAGGACCAGTTATTGTGGTTCAGCACAAATTACACATAAAAGATATTTTGAATTCTTTAGATCTAGTAAAAGGTGTTCTTGACTTTTAGGTTATGTGGGAGATATGATCTACAAAGTCAAGCTTCTTTTACTAGTTTTGATTCACCTTCTCATCTATAGGATCAGTTATTATGGCTAACTATGTTTTGAGAAGATCACAAGATTAGGCAAGGTCACCTGATGTGTAAGTGGATAGCTGAATGTTTTGTTTATCATTAAAAACTAGACATTAGACCTTTTTGATTTAGGAAAAGGTTACTCAATGAGCTCCTAAACAGAAGTATGATTCAACCAATAGACATTAATGTTGATGGTGAAGGTGGTAAAATCTTAATTGTGTATACGATATGGTGATTGATCTATACATTTTTTGCAAAGTAAAGAAAACTATGTGTCAATTTAGAGCCACCAAGCAAAAGTTCTCAAAACCCAAGGGCAAGATTTGAAGATTGTAAAAGAGAATATGGCAGATATGACTACCAGCAGCAGCATGTTTCAAGGGCAATTCTGTCCAATCAAGGCTGTCGAGACTAGACCATTGTATCTTATTTGCTGTTTTCATTCTGCCCTTGTAGCGATCTACAAGAGCTTATGTTGATCCAAGGATCACTAGGCTCCTGCATTTTCTTTTGCTGAACTTGCCATTTATCCCTTTTGTGAGCAAGAGTATTCAATTATTGTATACAGCTTGTTGGTTTGTGGGCTTTGATTATCAATTTTGTCTTGTTTCCCGATTATACCATTTATACAATCATAAGAAAATTCACCTGTTATTTGTAGCTGGTCATATTTGTTATGTCAGTTTTGTCCTCGTTGGATCATAGTAATTTGACCAAATAGATCTAAAAAAAGTAATTTGACCAAATATATGAAGATGGCCCTGAGCTGATCTTGAACTGATGCAACTATATCTGTAGAAAGAACGATCTGATGAGCTGGCCGTGCGAAGGCCACATGTTAGTTTTACTTTGTGGTGAAGAACTAGTAAGTTGATTGATACTGATTTGTCATCAATGTATTGTGATTTGTCCCCTAGGAACTCAAGCCTAAAAGGCCGACTAGATGGTTTGTCCCCATGACAACATGATTTATATGACATGACTTTACATTGACAAGACACTCCCTCAGAAGAAATTAGATGACAGACACAGTCTGCAAATAAAAGGAAATTCTTAATCATTCAAATAAATACTTAGATGACAAGGACACAGGCCCGTGTTTGCGTTTTGCTCTCTTGGGTACGCCACCTGGTCAATGAGAATTTTTAGATGTTCAAGTAAACTACTCTGTCGTGGAGATTAAACCATGCCGACATGTGCGTTAAATTAGTGTTGGAACACATCATTTCACGGAGCAGGTAGCCACGTAGGCATTTTTTTTAGAAGCTTCGTGGACATTTTTTAGCTAGCCCCAGCTGTTCAGCCAGACTAGTCACACGATCGTGGTTCTGTTCATATCTTTTATTTGTAGCCGTGGTTGTGGTTCCTATTTAATTTCTTTTCTTCATCGCCTTGGTGTCTATCACGTTAGTAGTTTGACCAAATAATGTGAGGGATTGAGTTGAAACTTGTGGAGACGATAATGGAACTAGAGGGTCTGTAATTCATATGGAATTAATAGTCACATAGAATCTATGAGCACTGATGGCTAATAGAAGGATGGCTCTCCCTATCTCGTGATGGTGGTAGGGATGTAGACGCGGTAGGGATATAGACGGACGTCTGTGAAGCCACTGAAGCCTGTCCGTGAAGCCAACTCCTTCTCTAATCAAGTCACTAGTGCTTAACTATTTTGTAGTAAACTCTAATTACACGGCTGTCCGTCAACGTCCGTCGGATAGACGGACTACATCCCTAGATGGTGGCCACCACTCCTGCTGCTCCCTGCCATACGCGGAAGAGCTATGCAACGGTGGTGGCGGATGGCGTCGAGAAAAGGACAGGGGCGATGTGCGCGGATTCGCAGGCGGGCACCGTCACCGGTGAGGTGCTCGGGGTCGCCGCCGAGAAAGAGGGTCGGCGAATGCGCGCGGAAGGGATTTTTGAACCAAGCCGGTACCCCACCTGGTAGTGGCTCGTCGTGCTTCATCCGCGGATGTGCGACACTTGGCGAGATCCATGGCGAGAGATTAGTGGAGAAGACGGATTCGAGGAATACGCCACCGCCGCATATAGAGAGAGAGGGTCCCCCACTTCGGGAGAAAGCAGACCTGCCCCAATCTCACCAAACTAGGGTTCCATCGAAGGAGAATCTGGTATGGATTAGAAGGGATTTGTTCCTGTCAAGGACCTTCAAGCCTAAGGATTGTCACCCTGCTGGTGGTAATCGGTTGCCAATCCCGAAGAATTTCAGCATCTCGCGGGATTGGTGGGGGTGGAATCTGGGAAGGCGACCTTTGCAGAGGTCGTGAAGATGGCAGGTGGTGGCCGAGAAGGGGGTAGATACGGTGGCGGCCAGGGCCGCTATGGCAACGGTGGTCGTGCTCCCCTGGTAGCTTCTTCCCTGCTTCATATGGTGATCAAGGAGGGTCCGGGAACTCTGGTAAGCGACTACCGGCGCCGGGGAACTTTGCGCAAGGTATACCTCAAAATCAACAGATGTTTCCTGTGATGCCGCCTAGGATGTACAACTTCCCGATGGGTCAATGGCCGCAGTTCTTCCCGCAACAAGCTAGCTGCAGAATCAGATGATGAGCTTGGTTGGGCCGAATCATTTCGAAATTGTTTAGCAGGGCGCATTTAATAGCCAGGCAAGTAGTGTAGGGATACATGGAACTAATCAACAGCAACCAGTGCAGTCTTAGAATAAGAAGAAACAACAAAAAAGTGGAAGTGTTGGAACTGGTCAAGAGGGAGGTAATAGTCTGCAGCATACCAACTCTGGGGGTGGAGGTGGAGGTGTTGTGACAGAAACAAGTCCTGGGTTTGATCCAAAATATAGAAATCTAATTTGCTTTAACTGTGAAGAGCTAGGACACTATGTGGGAATCTGTACAAGGCAGGAGCTATGTTTCATATATGGTAGAGCTGGTCACCATATGGACTCTTGCTCAGAATGGTACAAAATATTGCCCATGGCTCAATACTGGGGGAGTGCTAATCCAGGTCTTGGTTTCTTTCATGTTGATGTTGAAGGACTAGCTGCAGTAAAATGGCTTAACATGGATAATGTTGGTGTTGTGGTTGTTAGTGAGGGGGAATTAGATGAGAAGGAGCTTGAGCAGAATTTCATTGAAATGTGGAAAATCAAGTGGGTTTGGCAGATTAGGCAATTATCTGCTAAGAAGTTCTTAGTAAGGTTTCCTCCTTCTAAGAAGATCAAAGATTTGGTAGAATATCCCTCTATCAATCTGAAGAAGAAAGGGGTCAATATTTCCTTTGAGAATTGGAGTGGAGAAGAGGAGCCCTTTGAGGTTTTCCAGGAAGTATGGGTCAAAATTGAGGGCATACCTCATCAATGGATGTCTTGGAAGGTCATATGTCAAGTTACATCTACTCTAGGAGTACTTGTCAATGTAGACTGGCATGAAATCTTTAAGACCTTCTACAAGAACATAAGGGTGACGGTTGATGTAAGAGATATTGCAAAAATTCCTACTAATAAGCTGTTTGAGATGGAACAAGGTTTCTACCTGATATACATTGAGGTTGAAGATGGTGCTTTGATAATAGTGCTAGTGGTGATAATGATGGGCATGATAATAATAATGGAACCAAGGAAGATAAAGAAATGGAGGAAGATGAGATAGGTGATGATTTCCAGGACCATCTGAAGCAGAACAAAGATGTTGGCAGTGGACTGGGTACTGAGCTTGGGCAGAAAACTCCTGATGGTAGATCTGGGGGTAGGAGAAAGAAGCAGATTGTTGCCTTGGAAGGACCTAGTGGTGTTGTGGAAGACAATAAAGATATGATGGATATTGCTGTTGCATATTATAGAAAGTTGTTTGGTTTTGAATCTAAGCCAAACGTTGAGTTGGCTGATGATTTTTGGGATATAGATGACAAAGTAACTTTACAACAAAATCTTTTCCTTGAAAGTGATTTCACTGAAGAGGAGGTCAGGGTGGCTGTCTTTGGCTCTTATGCTGAAGGGGCCACTAGACCTGATGCGTTTTCTTTTCTGTTTTATCAGCATTTCTGGAACTTAATCAAACATGATTTAATTGCCATGGTGATTGACTGGAATAATGGTCAACTAGATCTCTATAGGCTGAATTTTTCTCTTTTGACTTTGATTCCCAAGGAGCCCGATGCTATAAGTATACAGAAGTTCAGACCAATTTCTCTGACTAATTGCAGCTTTAAGGTTTTTTTCTAAATGTGCTACCAACAGGTTAGGGGTGGTGAGTGAGGACCTAATCTCACCACACCAAACTGCTTTTATTAAGGGTAGGTATATATTAGAAAGTGTGGTCTCTGCACATGAGATTATTCATGATGTAGTCTAGAAAAAGCAATCTGGGTTTATTTTTAAGTTAGACTATGAGAAAGCATATGACATGGTTAATAGAGAATTCCTCCTAGGAATGTTGAATAAAAGGGGTTTTAGTTCAAAGTGTGTTAGGACTTTAAATCCCTGTTGGAGTATGGGTCTGTTGGTGTGCATATCAATGATGTTAATAGTGATTTTTTGTGTCTAGGCGTGGGGTGAGACAGAGGGGTGACCCCATTTCTCCCCTTTTTTCAATTATGGGGCTGACGTTTTCACAAAAATGCTTATTAAAGCTGCTGGTCAGGGTCATATTACTGGTCTCATGCAAAGCTTCAATCAAACTGGGGTGATAAGTATGTAGTATGCAGATGATACTTTACTCTTTCTAGATGATAATCCTGCAACTGCTATTAATTTGAAGTGGTTGCTGTGTTGCTTTGAGCAAATGTCTGGAATGCACATCAATTTCCATAAATGTGATCTTATTCCCATTAATGTAGATGATGATGTGGCCCAGACAGCTGCTCAAACTCTAAGTTGTAGGCTAGGGAAGTTTCCCTTAAAATACTTTGGAGTTCCTCTACACTATACCAAGCTCAGGAAAGAAGATCTACAGCCCATAGTAGGTAAAACTCTTAAGAAAGTTGCAGGTTGGAGAGGTAGGCTGTTAAACCATGCTTCTTGGGTGGAGTTAGTTAGAAGTGTTTTAGCAAGCATTCCTCTGTACCTGCTTAGTGTGATTAAGTTTCCCAAGTGGGCCATTACCCTTATTAACTCCTAGATGGCACACTGCTTGTTGGATGATTATGAACGGCATCACAAGTACGATTTAGCCAATTGGGGGTTGGCCTCTTAGAAGAAGGAGGCTGGGGGCTAGGTATTCCAGATCTGTCTATGATGAATAGGTGCCTGCTGGCATCTTGGATTAAGAGATATGGCCTTGATGAGAATAACTTGTGAAAAAAATTATTGACCACAAGCATGAGATAAATAATCCTAATATTTTTGCTTGCTTAGATGTGGGGGCTTCTCCTTTTTGGAAGGGAGTTTTGTGGGCTGCTAAAGCAGCACAAATGGGTTATAAATGGAAGGTTGGAAATGGTAAGAAGATTAAGTTTTGGGAGGACCAATGGTTTGGTTCTTGCAGTCTTGATGTTCAATATTGGGACATCTATGTCTTGGTGAATGAGCAGAATGCCTGTATAGCTGATGTATGGGATGGGGTTTCTTTAAAGTTAACCTTTACGAGGTGTTTTGAGCATAGAAGGATGGTTCAGTGGTATGAGGTGGTGGAGATTGCTCAAACTCCGCACATTAGTGCTGATGAGGATTCTCTTGTTTGGAAGCTAGAACCTAGTGGGGTTTATAGTGTAAAATCTTTATATACAGTCCTTAATTTTAGAGGAATTGTTCCTGTGCATATTCAAAATGTATGGGAATTAAAAATTCCTCCTAAAATACATTTCTTCCTGTGGCTTCTAGCACATAACAGGATTCTTACTAGAGATAACCTGGCTAAAAGGCAGAATGTAGATGATATGACTTGTTTATTTTGTAATGAAGCTAAGATTTGTGATCATCTGTTTCTTGATTGTGTGATTGCAAGTGCTGTTTGGAGAGAGGTGGCTTTGTTGTGTGGGTTTACTGCTAATGCAATGACTCTTGCTGGCATTTTCTCTAAATGGGATAATAACAAACTCTATAGAGTAGAAAATGTGTTATGTGCTGCTGCACTTTGGGTGATTTGGATCGTCCGAAATGACACATGTTTCAATCGATCTATGTGGCCTAGAATGCAAGAAATCTGGAGGAGATGTGCCTTCAACCTTGTTCTGTGGGCGATACTACTAGGAGGGGCAAAAAGAGAAAAGTTGAACTCCTTGGTGGCCAAGATGGAGAGGTTGGCGCATGCTCCTCCTCTGCTGTTGTGGCCAGAACCTGGCTGATGCTGGAGAAGAGAAGGATGTCTCAATCCTTGGTGGAGCTGAAGAACCTCACCAACGTGAAGGGCGAGAAGTGGATCACAACAGAAGACCTGTCGAGAACCCTTAAAGCCAATGATCTTGTACTGGTTGGCAGTGGCGAGTGCTTTAGGGTGATCCATCAGTAGTGTGTGGGCTGCTGTCCTTTTTTTTGTTGTGTTAGCCAAATGATGTGGGTTTTTGAGTGAGGTCTACCAGGATGTAGCCTGAAACGGTTTGGTGTGCTTTCTGGTCTTTGCATGTGGCATATGGCCCGAGTGTTGAACTGTTTGTAAGAATTGTTTTGGTTTCAGTAATGGGAACCGGAGTGAGGCCCTTTTTGTCTAAAAAAATAAACTGGGATGCAAGTGGCCCTGAACTAACGCAAGCACCTGGAAGTAAAACACAGTTTTTTCTTTGAGAGGAACCATGTATTTTCTTAATCTAAAATCAAGTTAGAAGAATCAACCAACACGTGGAAACTAAAATATAAATCGGGTAAAATGGTTATCCTCAAAAACTTTGTAGATAAAACGGTAAGAGATCAAGAAATACAAAACAATTTCTAGGGTTTCTTGGAACCACTGAAGCCATACTAGACACACATCGAAAGAGACATCGAGCCTCCACCACTGCCAGATCCAAAAAAAGCACAATCGCCGTGCTATCTTGGACCAAGATCCGTCGTCTCCCATCGATGAAGTTGGAGAAGAACGTCAGATCCGTCACCTCCGAACCAACATCCTTGCTCCAGAGAAACCACCTCGCTCCTGTCACCAGCATTATTGCAAATAACCACGAACGCCAACGATACACCGAGAAAGTGATCTCGCCAGGTTTGAAGCCATGAGCATATGGTGGCGGCCAAGGGAGTGGCACGACTGGGCCGCATATGAGGAGCGCATCGCCGTCTTCCCCACACTTCTTTTGTGAGATCTCTGCCATGAGCACGCCGCATTCGATGACATGTATGGGAGCGCATCGCTGCAGTATGCTGATAGCAACCCGCTTGGCAGATTCAACCGTTGTTCAATGACTGTGGGCAACCGATCCCCGATGTTGACCTCAATCATGACTACGCAGGGTCGCCATTTATATCGCTTAGAAGAGGCCCGATCGTGTTTAACAACAATGCCGTCAATGTGTTCAACTGAATGGCAGGGAGCGACTAGCATGACGGAACACATCAAATAGCCTAGGAAGATGAAGAGGAGGAGGCGGAAGAAGAAGGGATCGAGGAAGATGGTGTGGAGGATGAGGAAGATGAGGGTAGGGAGGATAAGAAGAAGAAGAGGAGGATGACGACAAGGATAAATCGCAGGCGGGCATGTGTGGACTAAGGTGGAAGTCGTTGGAGGATCAATGTTTTCGTGATTCTTGGAAGACGGCGAGCATGGATCAGATCACCGACGCAAATGAAACCAGCAACACCTATTGAGGTAGGATCAAAAAAGATTTTGATAAGCACAAGTTACTCAACAAGGAGTACGCCGTCATGCAAATTGAGAAGAACCAAAAGGCTATGTCAACCCGCTGGGTATAATACAAGCCTCGGTGAACTAATTTTATGGCTACCACGCAAACATTGAAGCTCGGCTGGAGAGTGGTAAGACTGCAGCCAATATGATAATAAGTACGTCGTCCCTGTTCTGCATTATCATGTTGATTGTCCCTGTTCTGCATCGCCGTGTTGATTGCCACTATGTTTTCTTGCTTATTAGCTAGACAAGGCCATAGAGATGTACCATGCTAAAAACCAGGGCAAACCGTTCGCCTTCATGCATTGCTACATCAACCTCAATGGATGTGAGAAATGGACACAACCACACCTCCATTTGGCCAAGGGAGCCGATGAGGTCATTGATCTGGACACGCCGCCCGTCTCGGCGGGGCGCCCAATTGGCAACAAGAAGGTGATACATTGCAAATGTATCTTTAATTTTTGATGCTCCATGCTTGGTTTTATCCACTTTCTTGTGTTTTGTCCACACTTTGGATTACTTTTCATATGATTTCTTGGACTAACCTATTAACAAGAGCCACCGTGCCAGCTGCCTGTTTTCTGCTGTTTTTGGTTCCAGGAAAGTCAGAAAATGAATATTCTCGGAATTGGACCAGACAAAAGCCAAAGTGCCTATTTTTCCAAAAGACTCCAGGATCCAGAATACGAGACGGAGGAGGGCCAGGGGATGGCCACACACCCCCAGGCACGGGCTGGGCCTGGCCGCACCAGGGCATGGTGTGGTGGCCCTAGGCACCCCCTCGGTCTCTCTCTTCGCCTATAAGAAGCCTTCTGACCTAAAAACTTCGGGGGGTTCGATGTTTTTCCAGAAAAAGTTCCGCAGCGCCACCACCATCAAAGGGGAGATTCGGGGGACAGAAAGTCTCTGTTCCGGCACCCTGCCGGGACGGGGAAGTGCCCCCGGAGCCATCTCCATCGATCTCCACCATCATCTCCATCGACCATCCATGTTTCCCCCATCTATGAGTGAGTAATCCCCCGCTGTAGGCTATGGGGATGGTAGGGATTGGATGAGATCGTTCATGTAATGGCATCAGATTGTTAGGGCATGGTGCCTAGTATCTTTTATTAGTGCTTTATGACTTTGTTGCGACTTGTTGTGCTTAATGCTTGTCACTAGGGCCCGAGTGCCATGATTTCAGATATGAACATGTTATTGATTCATTATGATAGTATTATTTTTTGGTCTTATCTACAAGTTGTATACACACGTTGTTGTCCGGAAGTGACAGAAATCGGAATAACCGGAAGGGAATGGCTTTGAGGTGAGGATCACATGTGTTCACGGAGTGTTAATACTTTGCTCCGGTGCTCTATTAAAAGGAGCACCTTAATTGCCAGTAGTTCCCTAGAGGCCCCGCTGCAAACGGGCTGGCAGGACAAAATATGTTGTGCAAGTTCTCATTGCGAGCACGTATGACTTTATATGGAACACATGCCTAGGATTGTCTAGTACTTGGATGCTTTATCTTATTTATCTGCAATTGCCCTATGTTCTGATTGCTATGTGAATTGGCTTGTCCATACAACGCCCGTCCATCCATCCCTATGCCTACCGCACTCGAATCCCACTGTTACTGCTTTTGTTACTACTGTCTTTGCTTTACTACTGCTGTTACTTTGCTATTCCTACTACAAAACTGTTGCTACTGATAAACTGCTGTGAGCAAGATTGTTTCTAGGTGCAGCTGAATTGACAACTCAGTTGTTAAGGCTGATAAATATTCTTTGGCTCCCCTTGTGTCGAATCAATAAATTGGGTTTCACTTCCCTCAAAAATACTGCGATACACCCTCTACAAAGCTAATGAGTACCATACTTTCAGCATTTGGAAGCCTTTCAAACTTTTCAAAACCTGTTCATTTCCTTGTTGAGTCTCCACACATTCTATGAGCACTTTCTTGAGAGCATAGTGGCCATTCTTAGTTCTATGTGCATTGTCCCAAGACTTGTTGATTGATGCATACCTTGATATTCCTTGTTTTAAACTATTTGTATCTAGTCACTCTTGTAAACTTTGAACGTGTCCTATGTATTTATGTTTGCTACTCTATGAGGGACAAGCTGAGTGCCACTATGCTATGTTTTCTTTATGTGAAACAAACAAACGTCTTGCAAGGCATTGTTATTAATGAATCTTTTGTTTATGCCTTTTCATGTTGCATCATAGTCTCTTTGTCTTATTGCTAGAACTTTGTCTTTCATGTTATGATTGAAGTACTATGATCCCAGCTTTTAATGTTTTACAAATACTAGTAAAATGCCCGTGCGTTGCACCGGGAACAAATATATATGTAAATAATTCAAAAATATTAATATACAAACTCCATGAATTTATGTCAGTTAAAAATATTAACATACATGGTCGAGATATGTTTTAGGAAGGCACTGCATTCTGGCTAATTATATGTGTAACGGCATAGCAATAAAATCGTAAGGCATTTCCCCGACACCCTCGACCACCCCTTCTATCACGAACAAGGGTATTGTGAAATGCACGCAAGGTGTAAAAGACTCTTCGTAAAAGCAATCAGGGAAATAATGGTCCTTGTTTGCATCTAACTTAAACCTAAGTAGCATGACATTTCTTAGACCCGCAAGAATGTAGAATCTCTCAGATGCTGGAACCAGGGAAATAATGGTCTTTTTTGCGTCTAACTCAATCTATCTCAAACCTAAGTAGCATGCCATTTCTTAGACCTACAAGAATATAGAACCTCTCACATGCTACAAATTGAATATTTTCAGGTATACAACCACTGGTAGGACCACCAAACACTCTATTCACTTATATAGAACCAATAGAGAGTAGCCTAAATGCTTCTTTCAGGTTTCAATGAGAGGGCTTCCACAAAAGGTTTGATTGATGTATGTTGAAATTTGTTTCCGAAGATGCCTAAGAAGATAGACGAAGAAACTTGCTTGATGCTTCAACCGTATCACTTACTTTGTACACATGCTTTGATCCCTGAAAGAAAAAGGGAACACAACTCTTAGTATAAAATACCCATAATTCAACCGTATCACTTACTGTTAGATTCAAATTTCTAGCCAACAGTACGTCATCATATTCCATGAAGAAAAAGAACAACATGTTTAGGGTTGTCATCATCTCGCTGAAAACCAGCAGATATCTAGGCTAAAGTATGACTATGATGTTCAATGCTCTGCACAAAATTTCAGATCATAAGCTTTTAGCTATATAAACAATTAGTAATAGAAACATTCTTGCTTAAACAGAAATAGAATGGGGTAATGAATTAATTGAGAATAGATGAATATCATGATTCAAGCTCCAGGTTGTACCATACAAAAAGGAATACATATGCATATTAACATTTTTGGATGCAGAATTAGTTTATGACTTACACCATTTGAAGGAAACTTGTAACATCCCAAAACTTCAATTCAAGCTTATCATGATCAAATCATCCAAAAATAGGGTTAACAAAAACTTTTCCAAATTTAATATGAAAGCATTTAAAATAGGAGTTGTTTGAATTGCCATGATTGATTGATCCAATGCTTGTAAAATGTTTCTTAAGTGATTTAAACATCATCTACATCATTCCCAAACTTTTCCTAAAAGAAATCAAATCAAAAAGAATTAAAATGAAGGAATGGTCATTTTGACAAATTTAACTCTCATGCCTACTTTGGCTATTCCCAGTACTCAAAACTTAACAGAAACAATTCTTGATCTTTGCACAACTTGCTAGTACACATAATGAGGTACCAAGGCCCACCTTTTGATCTACTAAAAACATTCTGTTAACTATTTTAAATGACAGTTTAAAATTGAATCTAATGCATATGCATAGATCACCCCTATTTCAAAAACCATCTATTTGAGCACCATTTTCAAAACCCTTGCAACCAGAGACTATCTAGCACTAGTGGAGATCACCCAAAAATTTTGAACTCAAAATTCAAAACTTTTTCTCTTGCGGCCATTTCATCAAACACTTGGCAGGCAGAATCACACCTCTAATCCTAGCTCACTGTTTTGAAGAGTTTTGCCCCCATTTGATCTCCATTTAATCTCTCTGTCTCCCTCCGATCAAACCATGCCATTTGCAACCCATCCCCTACACCCTAGTGGCAAGGCAATGCCATGCCGAGCACCACCCTGGCCGGCCAAACTTTCCCCGCTGCAGCAGACCACCTCCTCTTTCCTCTCCATGTCTAGGAGGTAGCCAACACCGCACCGCCCCTCTCTGTCCCTTGCCTGAGCCAAGAGCAGCCATGGACCACAGAGAAGAACCCGCGCCCAGTGCCACCGAACCATGCCGATGCCGCCCGCAGATCGCGCACTGTTCCCGCTTGCACCGACCGCCCCTTGGCACCAGCCCGCGCCCACCGCTCCGCCTCGACCTGGAGAACACCCCAGACATCCCCGTTCGCCGCCCAAAGCCCCACAGCCACCGCTCGCCGTGGACACAGCCGCTTCGGCCGCGCAGAGCGCCACCTCGCCCCGACCGCGTGCCACCGCCCCTATGGCCGCATTGAAGCCCTAGAGCACCGCCAGGGAACCGCCCACCAATCGCAATCCCCAGCCATGCCGCTAGCTCGTCGTAGTCATGTCGCCACCGTCGACCGCCCATCCCGCTCGGTCTCACCGTCGAGCCTATAAAAGGAGCCCTCCCTAGCCATTCCTCTCCACACCATTCCACTCTCCTCACCTCTCTGAACCTCACCCACCTCTCGCCGGAGCAAGTGGAGCAGCAGCTCTCCGGAATTGGAGCCGGAGCCGCCGCCTCGGGAGAAGAAGGGTGCCGTTGATTCCGACCACCCCAAGCTCTGCCGCGACAACGCCTCGCCTCGCCGTCGTCTTCCACGTCGTTTGCCCGCCTCGCCGACCCTGCTGGAGCCCTGGTACGCCCCCAGTAGACCCCCACCGAGCCGCTAGGGTTCGAGCTCGCCGGCGACCTGTTCGTCGTCGACGACGACCCTCAGCCGTAGATCTAGCCTCTAATCGCACGGCCCACAGCGTGCGTACCGTTTCGCGTTTTAAGTGCCGCTGACAAGTGGACCCCCCTGTCAGCTGAGCCCCGCGCCACGTAGCGCCACTGGGCCGGCCCATTTCTTTTCCCGCGTTAGCCCACAGATTCAAATCTGGATTTTTCCTTTTAGTTAGAATATAGTTTCTGTCCAGTGTTTCAAAATTCAATTCTGTGAGTTTGACAAATCCAAATTGCATGAAACTAATTTTGTCTGAAAGGTATTAAAATATTCTATCCAAGCCCGTTGAATTTAATTCATTTAGAGTTATAGATCTCTCCTAATAAAAATAAGAAGACAGAAGCTTTTGCAACTTGAAACATTTTTATAAAATCAACCAAGTTAGCTTTTGAGTTGATTCCAACTCTCAAAAATCACATTTCATCATATCTATCCAAATATGTAATAATATTAAGGTTTACATGCAGTGACTTTGGACTAGTACCAAAATAATGCTATATAGGCATTTCTAGTCACTTTAAATCATTAAATAATGAACTTAAACCAAAGTAATATTAATCCAATCCTTAAATCTCATTCCCACCTCTTAGAATATGTGGTGAGGACATGTGTCCACATGATCCCATATTTTGGTGGTGAATATTAAATTTTAGTTAATATTTCAATGAGTAGAAATTACTTTTCCAAAATAAAAATGTTGAAACTATTGAATTAAACTTGTGATGATAATAGATCATCAATTTTGTGTTTTAGAATGCTACTTAGCCTAGGTAAGTATGGTTTGGTGATTATCTACTCCCTATGTATTTATAGACGCTAGTATCGACCAAGCCTTCGAGGAGGAGGAGGAGTTCTACCAAGAAGAAGAAGAAGAAGAAAACTTCAACCACTGCACCAACCAAGGCAAGCTATTAGTGGCAAGCTAACCCTTGAAAAGCATACTTTAGCAAGCTATTGTTAGCAAGCTAGAATAAAACTAGATGGTTTAGCAAACATGCCTTAAGCATGCTTTGATCACACCCCTTTAACTATTAGTACCCCAAGTCTTATTGACAAGTTTTACCTCCCTTAGATTACACAAAGTTCTTGAATTAATTTTGAAGGTAGCATTAAGAGTATAAAACTTGACCTACTTAGAAACCTTTAGATGTCATTCTATGGCATGAGATTGACCCCATCTTTCCACCTTAGTGAACACTCTTAACTTAGTATTTTAGAATAGCTCACAAACTTGAGTCACTTTAGATGGGAACACTTGGTGAAAATGAATTGTGAAAACCTTGGAATGATGAGTCATTCTATTGAGATGTTTTGACATGTGTTGAGAAACACAACTGGTTTATGATGATGAAAATGATGAGGCATGAGTCTTAACCCTTTTATAAAACTGATGGTTGGATTCGGATGCGATACCATTCCAAATTTACCGTACAACCACATTACCTGAATTGGGTAAGGCTTAGCTGGAAATTTATATGCATTAGTATTAGTTCCCTCACGGGAGAGGTTTGAGCTGAGGCTACCTCTCAATGATGTCCACCTATGCAGTGCCCAAGATGACTGATGGTCATGGTTGGGAGGCCATGCTCATAGGAGAGGTGCTTGTACTAGGGTGTGTAAAGGGAAGGTTATGTTTGATTATCTGCATACTAAGTATGATGATTCAGGTTTATCCCTGACAGATGTATCGAATCTTGTGGTGAAAGTGTACCACCTCTGCAGAGTGTCAAACTATTCGAATAGCCGCGTCCGCGGTTATGGACAGTTGGAATGGCCATACTGTTTCGTTGTCAGATGTTTTCTAAATAACTTGAAATGAATGATGAGGGTTGTGTGGATGATAATAGCTTCCCAACTTAAGTGATTCTAGAACTTTACTTTATCTTTTCTTGCTTCAGAACTCAGCTTAGGTTTCCAACTTAACTTGATAGTTAACTTAGATTCAGTACTTTGACTTAGAATTATACCTCTTGTTAGTAGTAGTTTGCGAGTACTTAAAGAGTACTCATGGCTTTTGTCCCTGGCTATTATCATGGCCAGACTATGAAGGAGATTATCAAGATGATGGTCAGCAGGACGGCTATGATAACTAGGACTATCTGCCTTCGTCAGCATTGCCTGTGCCCCAGAAGATGGACCCCACCGCTAAGCTTATCTTTTATTTCCGCTGCTTGTTGTATTATAGACTGGATCATGAGATCCTTATTTGTGTAAAACCTTATGTATGGTTTGTAATGGATGATGTACTGTGATATCCAATCCGTTATGTCTCGCAAAAATGGTAATTCTAGGATTGCGAGGTATGGCATAACGGGCATCTGGGATTAAAAATCCGGGTGTTGACAAAACTGAAGCCACAGAAGGATATATAATTTTGCACGTGGTAATAGAGAGGAACACTGCAGCAACATCAACAGAGTACAAAGGGATCAAGACAGGTAAAACTAAAATGACCCACTTAAAATGGCTATAAAACAGTAACAATTAATACAATGCTTCTTCAAAATTTCACAATAATAATATTAGAATACTTCATTTGTTTTATCTTACACAGTCAACATGGGTGATGCTCTCATGTCTTATTTCTTCTGTAGCAAATGTTACAAATTTCCAATACGTACAGCTTCTCTATCAAATCACCCGTATGGTTCAGATTTTCTCTCATAAACTGGACTCATTTATGACCCTATAAGCTGGTCTGGTGTGACAAAATAGTTCTAAAATTCGTGGCAGTAGAACTGGGTTTGAAACAAGTAAATACGTTGTATAAAATAACAGAGACCTGATCCTGTACGCTTGGTATCTTGAACTGTATTACACGTTGAAGTAAGACATCAGAGCTATCCTCCATGCAATATTATATAAAAAAACGAGAGCATTTTGTATTTACGTAACTGGCCTATGGATCTGTGGCTAGATTATAATCATGTTCATCTGGTTGAGTTATTTCTAGTGCTACAGAACCTAACACATGAATATAACTAATTTGGTTTCCCTGAGTAACACATGATTAACACAAAAATAGAGTTGATATGCACAAAATAAGTAATATTTGAAGGAAATATAAAAGTATGATTATTGAAATTGCAGGTGCCAAATATCTCACCTTATGACGTAAGGATCTCTCTATAGACGAGATATTCTTCGTGTACGTACCAACAAGACAATCAGAGCTCTTGCTCTTGTTATAATTTGAACTCTTCTTTTTGCTATCATTTGGGTTACTGTTCTTGTTACCAGCATATGGGATGACAAGAGTCTTGACATTCTTTCCAGCGGTTGATCTAGATAGCGCTACATACAACTGTCCGTGAGAGAACACCGGCTCTGGCAAGTAGATACCAGCATTCGGGATAGTTTGCCCTTGTGCCTTGTTAACCGTCATGGCGAAGCTGAGCCTGATAGGAAACTGCTTTCTCTTGAACTGAAAAGGGAACACTTCATCATCAGAGGGGCAAAGAGGGATCCTTGGCAAAAAGATCCTCTTTCCAGCATGTTGGCCCAACACAATTTCTGCATCAATGACATTCCTTTGGAATCCTCGAACCACCAGCCCCGTGCCATTGCAGAGTCCGTTCGCAGGGTCAATGATTCTGAGCAATATGATAGGGCAGTTGATCTTGAGTTTCAACAAATGTGGGGGCAGACCATTAGGCGTGAGCGTGTTAAGGAAATCAGATGGGTAGTAGTTATGAGGGTCGTCCACCGCAGAATCAAAGCTACGATACACCATCTCATCTCCCTAGAATCGATTGATCATCTTCAAATTAATCATATCCACACAGTCGTTTCGTGTCGACAAAATTGCTCTAGAGGTGATGTAGTTTGGGTCTTCCATGTTAGCACCAAGACTGGGAAACACATTGTCTATTAATGTATCAAGGTCAATGCTCTTCTTCCCAGTACACGGCACACATATCTCATCTGGAAGACGGACGTCACCATCACCATTGGTCTCCTCCTTACCATCACCGACGCGCAATAGGTAGTCCGCAAACCATGGATCACTGTGTGCCCTCATATTGCGTACCAGCTTTAGGTGACGCATGCAATCCCAAAGGTAAGACCTACATAGCGACGAATCAATTATCTGAGCCCTGGATCCCTTACGGACAACAGGGAGGACCTGTCTGAAATCTCCACCAAACACAACCATCTTTCCACCAAATGGTAGGTCTTGCCGGCTCAATATATCTCGCATACTATTATCCAATGCCTCTACTGCTTGTCTCTTTGTCATGGAAGCCTCATCCCAAATAATGAGAGAAGCGGACTGAAGTAGCTTCATAGTACCGCTTTTTTTAGTGAAGGTACAAAGCCCACCATCATCAATATTCAACGGTATCTTGAACCGTGAATGTGATGTTCTTCCTCCAGGCATTATCAAAGCTGCAACACTCGATGTAGCTGTTGCTACAGCAATCTTTTTCTGCCCGCGCACCGTTGCGAGCAGTGCTCTGTACAGAAAAGTCTTTCCGATGCCTCCAGGTCCATCCACAAAGAACACACCACCCTCATCGCCATCAATGGCAGACATGATTTCATCATATGCGACCCTTTGATCCTTATTAAGTGATTCTGATAGGCTTTTATCCTCATCATTGGGCTCGATGCTAGACTCCTCAAATATCTCCCTTGCCACGCCGGTGGCGCTGTCAAATTCTTCATCAATATCAGGAAAAGGAAATGACTTTATTTCCTTGCCCATTGATTGTAGCATATTCCTGATATCTATGAGAACCTTTTGCTCAACTACAACATCTGATGGTTCGTTGCGGCGATAGTCTTCTGACATTGCATTAAAGTGCTTCTCCCAGAGCCCACGCACATCGCTAGGCTCGCAGAATACCAATATTGTTGCAAAGAGCCTTCGTAGAGATGATGGCATCTCATACAATGTAGATTCAGTAAGGGAGTCATCTAATGTGTTGTCCCCTTCGATCAACCCCCTTCTCTCTGCAGCTTCGCGAAAGGATGGTAGGTACTCGCCATTAACCGTCTTCAAGTCATCGTAGGAGGTGGCCCCAGTGACATGGTTTAGAAGGACTCGCAGGTAATAGCGTTCCCCCTCCGCTGGATGAGCTGACACAATTCTTCCAACTTGTATTCGTGAAGATGTACCATCTGCTTTTAGTGACCTTCTCTTCCAGTAATTATTCTCACCTTTCTTCTTGCCTTTCTGCCATGTATACCATTCAGGGAAGTCCCTATACAAGGTACAACGAGCCTCCTCGTGTAATCTGTTTGCCTCAAAGTACTCTGTAAGCATTGACTTCTCAACACCTTCACGGTTAACTACTCGTCGGATATCTTGGCCCTGTTTGAATGAAACCATGTGCATGTTTGGCAGATGGAGCTGCAGCTGCATCACAGGTGGTGAGTTCTCACTCAACTTAAAGCCGTATATCCTCCGCAAGGCTTCTGGAGGAGTCACCCACCTCGCATCTCTATATTGTTTGATCTCATCTATGTCTCCATTGCTATCTGTTCTGTCAGCCTCGCTCATCGAAATAGAAGCTCGATCATGGCCCTTATATATGTACTTAAATAGGTACTTAACGGCCTTTATGCTACCGCATGCCTCAACATTAATGTGACAATTGAAGTGATGCAAAAGGTAAGGGTTGTATGGGACAACCCACCTATTATCTAGCCATTCCTTTCGAACCATTACTCTACAACCATCTTTACATCTTTTGTATAGAGGGTAGGAGTCCTTGCCCTGTAAGGTAGCCTCATTGTGAGGTCGAGGGTAGTGATTCTTGCAAGTAGGACGACCCTTCGTGCATGGGCAATCACGGTTCAAAGCACCGCATGGGCCATGCATCATATGTTTCACGACCATCTTGTATAGTTCTGGGTACTTCTTCTTGTTTGGGAGCTCGGCAGAGATAAGACGGTCATACTGCTCAGGGCACGTGAGCTTGTATCGCCCCTCCATGATGAGCAAGAAGTGTGCATGTGGAAGGACCCTCTTTTGGAACTCCACCACGTACACATATGCCCTGACCTTGCCAAGGATGTCCTTCTTAAGCAGCTTATGCTTGAGTTCCTCCAGCTTCGCCCTAAAAACACGCACAACAAGGTCTGGGCGATCCTAAGGTGTCTGCCCTGGGTAGAGCTCGCGCTTGATCTCTTCCCAGTTGGGGTTGCATGTCATTGTAAGGAAGATGTCTGGCTTGCCATACCTTCTCACCAAGGCCATGGCATCCATGTAGCGACGCCTCTTGTCTCGTGGACCACCAATAAATGACGTAGACAATACTGTATGCTTTCCAATAGCATCCGCCCTACCCTCGCCAACATGCAAACTGTCCACTAAGCCTTGGTACAGGTCCGCCCTTATCGTATCTTGATTATTCCATATATAGTCCAATCGGGAGTTCTCGATCTTGATATATGTGTCGACTGCAAACTGCTGGAAAAGACGCTTTCCGTAGAGGATCGGGTTGAATATCCCAGGACGCATCTGGAATTTGTAGCAGTAGTAGTCCCGCACAGACACACATAGTCTACCTCCGTAACCTGCACAATGAATTTAAAATGAACGGTGTCAGAAAGGAGAGATCCTACTGCATAGCATGGACTGCACATGAAACAACCAATTTGAACACTAACCTGCATCATCGTTGTTTTCATCACTCTCGTCATCATTGTTATCACCTGGTAGGCATTGGGAGGACTCATCGTTATTAAGACGAGCTAAACGAGCTGCACGAGCTGCCATCACAGTTTCATAGGGAACCTTTTCCTTGGGGATATCGGTATGCCACCCAAGTTCGCCTCTAGGGAAGAATAGAGGGTAGGACAGTGCATCATAGCATCCATGATAGGACTTTATACCAAATATATCTCTATTCTTCCCTTGCAGGATGACGCTATTTTCGAAATGTCTTCGGTGTTTGCTACCCTCTACCCAAACAGCGGCTACTTCTGAAGTGGAAGGTGCATTGTATCTTCTTTGATCCATCCTTTGGTCAAGGTTTAGTGTGATATGATAGTCATCAACATCTTCAACTTGTCCCATACTCCGGAGATGTTCAGAGTATGGATTGTCACGAAGTATGTTGACCAGGTGTGTGATTATTTCTTTGTCTTTAACGCACTGCTCTTTGCGGCACATACGATATCAGTGCTCTAAACTTGGGTCATCATCAAAGAAGTAAAGCTCCAGGTGACTGCGCTCCAAACCATCTTGTCTGCCAAATGACCGTAAGTTGTGGTACATTTGGCCATGGGCACGGAAAGTGTATATAGGGTGCTTTGATGTGTTAGTGGTATTCTCATCTAGGTGACAATATAGTGAGGTGAACGAGAAATTCCCATTGAAAAACCTGATGTTGTCACGAAAATGCCGAGCATCGGGGTCTTCACTCGTCCAAAGCCTCATGAGCTCGAGTGGTGTATCTGCGTTAGTTAGTTTGATCTTCCCATTACGACAACAAAACCCTTGGGACTCATGCTCGAACCTCTTTGCACCACAATATTTGCAGTCCACAACAGGCTTTAACATGTGTGTATCAGTTGGGATTGTCTTGTACACCATGTCATATGGATCTGGGGCGATTGAAATTAAGGCAGAGTCATGCTCAACCTCATCTATTTCAACATCGTCATCCATCTCCTCTTCTGAAATGGTAGTTAACAACATGATTTCAAAAATTATGCGCAATATATACATGCGATGATGTGGAACATGAGCAAGTTACCTTGTCCAGCAAACACGTAACCTTCCTCGTCTTCAGAGTCTTCATCCAGTATCACACCCTCGTCCTCACCTATCATACAATAATTATTTAAGAGAACATGTTTCAAATATGACAAGGAATGAGTATGATCAAAACAATTACAATCATCATTGGCTTGTGAGCGTGTTTGTTGTATTTGAACAATCTCGGGCGAGGGAGCCGTAGTTTCTATGAATACAACATGAAATTATGATCATTACAACTTCTAATGACTTAAATTAGAGCAATATAGAACAATGAGGATATGAACATTACCATTGTTAATGATGACTGATTGTGTTGGTTGATTAGAACCATTGACGCCTTCCATAGTCATCGCCAGGTTTTCATCTGCCGGTGCAGTCACACGCTTCTTACTATTTGCATAGAATGATTCATTTCGAAGACCTAGCAATGTATGCCTTTCTCCAGGTGTTACATGTTTTCTCCATGATATATTACGAACATCCATGTTAGGGGTCACCTCCCCTGACATTTGCTCCGAAGCAGATTGGATATAAATAGGGGTTCCGCTGAACTCGAGAATATACCAATCACTTGTGGGTATGGAGCCTTGAGGAGCAGGGGTATGAACAACCTCAGGGGTCCAACATGGGTTCTCCATGGCTATGGATTCTTTACTCAGGCTGTTGCGTCGCAACTCGCGGAGAGCCTTCTTTGAACGCTTTTGCTTAGGAGTCATATCGGCATAATGAAGCCTATCCCTTGCTCGCTTTGTTTCAATTTGCTCTATAAAAAATTAAAATGATAATGCTAAGAAGAGTGGATATATCATCCAAATATTTTCCCATGCTATTATTGATATATTTTATCTTGTTAAATGTCCATTCCTTACCTGCTAATGATTTCTTTTGTTGATAGGCTCCACGCTTTCTTGCTAGTAGTTCATTTTTCTTTTCGGTATCCATTTGTGCATATCGTTCCCTTCTTTGCTCCTTCTTCTGCTTTGTACTATCTACTATGGTTTGTGACTGAATGAGGGGTGGCCTGGGTCCATCATTATTGCAATTGTTCATGTTAACTAAATCTACATAGAACAAACAAATCATATTAATAACTCCAATGGGTATGAATTATTAACATAGTTATTTTGAATTATATATGGCAAAACAACTTCACACAATTAGGTAATGTTTTATTAATTATTTATGTTATTGCATCGTCTTAAGTAAGAATGAGTTGCCATCTTACCAGCTGGGATGATATATTGCCCTTGAAATGGCACATGAGGTGACTGCCTCTGGTAGTTGTCATTCCTTCTTAACCATTCGCTGTCGTCAGCTGGAACCTCATTCTCCTTGTTCCATGTCGATGATTTTCGTTTTTTATGGGATTCACAGTGCCTTCTCAACAATTCTTCTTTTTTCATGCTATCCATCTTTGCATATCGTTCCCTATCTCGTTGCCTCCTCCGCTCCTTTGGATCTATGGACAGTGTCTCAATAGGTCCATCATCATACCTATTGTTGATGCCAACAGTTTCTACATAGAAAAAACATCACATATGTAACTGCATTAGATATGAATTGTTAACATAGTTGCATTCACTTTATTAGGGTTTAGTTGTCTCAAGTACCGTCTGTGAGGCTTTCTTGCCCTTGAGAAGAAATATGAAATGATTGGCTCTGGTATGCGTCGTTATTAATAGGGACCCCATTTTCCTTGTTCCAAGCAGTGTCTCCTGGGTAAAAATCAAGGATCGAGTGGTTTAGTTGCATTATAAACATGAAGCCAGTAAGTGATATACATAATTGTAAAGTGTACCTATAACAACGGGCGTGCTTTGCAGCCGAGAGAGTGCGGATGGATTATCCTGTGACTTAAGTGTATTAACTGTTGATCGCGCTTTCTTTTGTTGATAGGCTTCGCGACGCTTTTTAAGCAGTTCATCTTTCTTTTGTTTATCCATATGTGCATATCGCTCCCGAGCACGTTGCCTATTGCGCTCTTTCGCATCAATGGGTTCCCGTGCATTACTGGTGTCAACCGCACCTATAAAAATACACAATGTAGTCAGTAGTTGAGCATCAGGTCACTTACAATATATCATCATTGTTACTTATGTCAATGGTGTTGGACAAGTCTTTCACAGGAGTACGTTGATCGGATCATGTCGGAGAATCCATCTGCAAGAAAAAAGGTAAGCATATTTATCACATGATTCAACCGTGTGGGAGACCCAAGGCACATGCCATTAACTATACAAAATTAATTTCATATTTATGTAAATGTGAAATTTATATAATGCCTTCGATGGTAGTGAAAAGGTTTTGTATATTAATATAAATTTGCAACATTGACAATTAGTATCACTTTATGGTAAAACTTCTCGGTGGGTACATTTTATTCATAAGCTGCTAAACTGATTTACAAATTAATTTCAGTCATGAAGTAAAAAAGATACACGATAAAAATAATTCCTAGTCGGATCCACATAACTATATTCACATGTTCATAAAGCCTAAAAGTAAAAAAGTACATAAAAAAGAACAAACTTCTCATAATAGAACTCGGATGAATTGTAACATACGAGTCTTAAATCAGTTTGCCTAGTCGCGGATCACCTAACTCCGATGTTGCTCCAGTGGCGACGGTGATCTGCAACAAGCGTCACAGAAAATGAGTGCAAGGTACTTTTGGGATTGTGTTACTGCTCTGACTCTACGCTCTGACTCTACGATCCTCGAATGCATTATAAGACTCTCAGATGATAAAGCATGCTAGATAAAGCCAATAGCCCTCCGGTTATTTTTCTGTAAACATTTATCTATATTTTAACTATATATCTGGAAGAAGGAAAATAAAGTCTAATATTTCTTTTTGTTAAATGTTGTACTGATAGTACAAAACTAAAGAGTATGTAGCTGGCAAAATAAAGTCTAATATTTCTTTTTGTCTAATATTTCCTTACTCCAACAGTACTATCTAGCAGGGCAAAAAGTAGGACAAAAGGAAGCCTAAGACATAAGAAAATCATTCTGCAAAGCGAACTTTACTGGAAGACTCATATGGATATGATCAGATTGCAAACTTCACCGAATTACTCAATATGCCTAGCTCTGAACCCTTCATTGGAGAAGACATTTTTTGATAAAGCAACCATGAGGCCATTTTGTTGAATTTTTATATACTGTGTTGTAGATTTTGCAAGCAAGCACAACCTTTAATTTTATGAAACTACTATTTTTCTGAACCTCTTAAATTGCCTATCAGCAGTAGCCATTGTTATTGATTGTTGAGCTCTACATGCTAGTACAGCATGTGCACAGTGCATCATGTTGACAGATCAATCAGCAATTATACATTGAAGTCTACAATTTATTAGGCATTAAACCTAAATGGCCTATCAATTGCAACGAAGGCTGTACAACATCTGTACCTGATTTGTGCCAGGACGGGCATGTAGGTCGCTGGCGATGGGAGGGCTAGGGAAACCGGTAACGTAGGGAGATGGGAAAGGACAGAATCTTCTGGGCGAGGGAGCATCGGGGTGGTGTCGTGAGCGGCGGGACAGTGGCGTGGCCATGGCGGCGAGTCGCTGGTGACGGGAGGCTTGACAAGGACGGACATGGAGGTCGCCGGCGACGGGAGGTGGCGGGGAAGGGCGGAACAGTCTGGTGCAAGGAATTCCTAGGTGGGGTCGTGAGCAGCAGGATGGCAGCGTGACCATGGCGGCGAGTCGCCGGCGACAAGGGGAAACATATGTTTATCTGTCGAGTGAGTTTGGTATGCTCAGTTCAGTTGAGTAGGAGGAGCAAGAAGTAGCAAGAGGAGAGGACAACCGCTTGATGAGATTTCAGCGGTGGATATGTCCTGTCTTTGCAACACAGGCGAGCCCCCACTCTCTCAACCATATCTGTTCTTCATCTCTCAGTCCTATTCAGACCAAAATTCCCCACGGCACTGCCCGTCTCCACCCTCGGGCCTCGGTGCAGCCTCGCCCCTCTCCTCCGTTGGTCCACGCACGAGCACCACCTCCCCGGAGCAACGCGTCCCCAGGCGCTCGTGCGGCGGCGGCCCTCGGTCTAGAGCAACCGCACCCCTCCTTACACATTCCCCTCTGCGCTCGGTCCACGCTGGAGTTCAACGCGAAATCTCTGCGGGTCGGCACCACGTAGACGCCCCATCCGATTCTCCCCGCATCCTTTCTCCCCGCCACGGCGTTGCCGCCGCCCCTCTCCCAGCAACGGCTTCTCCGCCCCGCTTCCCCTCCACACGACGACATCATCTTTTCCTTAACTTCCCGGCCAAAGTCGCTGGCCTCTCTTCTGCTCCCCAAGATACACGAACGAGGAGACCTCGGCACCCTCAAGTGCTACTGC
Source organism: Avena sativa (assembly GCA_916181665.1). NCBI lineage: Eukaryota > Viridiplantae > Streptophyta > Magnoliopsida > Poales > Poaceae > Avena > Avena sativa. The sequence continues at coordinate 432,506,607 of OV702296.1, forward strand.
AGCTCGGTATGATTTCCTCTCCCCCAATTGTGCAATGTCGGGCGCTAATTAGAATGTAAACATGAACGATTCGTCGAACTTACCAGAAACCAAATCGATATGTCGTTGGGATCCACAAATTTTCACCGCCGTAGCTGTTTGCAAAGGTCGCGGTTTGATAGCCGTGTTGATTGGCTCGGATGCGTAGAGCGGAATTTGGGCAAGTGGGGATGGTGCGGACGGATATGTTTGTTATTAGGAAATAAATATATGTCGCGGGTCCGTGCGGGATTTGCGTATTGCAATCGTGGTTTTTTTTAACGTAACCTGGGAAAATCTTCTGACTTGCGTGTAAGGTAGCTTTCTCTGTACTATACAGTTTTCATCATGAAGAAAATAACTTGAGTTAATCTAGCTATCACCTGAGAGTCCTTGAACTTGTTCAACCTCCCTTTTTCTCACGTAAGTAGTTTGTGGAACTTGATCAAGCATCCCATTTGTACGTGGAAGAAGTTGAGATAGCAGTCGAAATTCAAACTTTAGTCTGTATTTTACTTATCCAAGTACATTCACTTCGGCACGATATCTCACAGATTTTAGTAAGCGGCTGTCAGACTTTTTGTTCCAGAACTCCATCAATACAGATTCCAACATTTACTCTGTATATGCATAATTCCTTGGTGATCTCTCATCTTAATTATTATGAGGCGTAGTATATTACCCAGAAATGAAAGTAACCTTGAAATAAAATATAAGCCTGTGATGGCAAGTGACTTCAATATTTCCCAATTTTGGTTCCTCCAGCGACTCCTTTTACATGGACATTGGTTCTAAAAGAGAATTGCCCAAATGGTGCAACTCAAAGCACTTTATTTATTTCTTACATTCCGTTCAGCAATATTGTTTCAAATGTATGAAATACTTTTTTCTAAGTCCTATTCTGAATTGCAGACCTGACAAGAATATTAACTTTGGACTTACAATATTTTACTTCGAGGCATATGCTGGATTTTGTGGGCAATCGGTTTATGATGAGTGGTTTATTATGCTTTTCAACGTTGTTCTTACCTCTCTACTTGTTACATGAATTGGAGTATTTGATCAAGATGTTTCTGCTGAGATATGCTTACAGGTACCTCATAACATTTTTTAACTTATTTACCCATATGCTTCCAAATTAATATTGTAACCAAGTATCTGTTTATTCACATCTGGAAGTTAATAGTATGACACCCGGTCTGGTTCCAGAATAACAAGGCTCGTTGTGAAATTTACTACCATCATTTTTCATGTTATACCTGCTAGTAATGTGAGAATGTTATCATATACTAACATATATATAGTAGTTTCCATTTGTTCCTAGTTGTTCTCAACTGAGCCTAGCTACAACTGTTCATGATACAAATTGTGTCACTCCACATGTATGCTAATCACAAATTTACTCATCTCATCTGACCCTGAACTCTCGGCACTTATTTTAGTCCCTCACCTTTCTCTATAAGTCTCATATGAACATGACACAACCCCAGTACATCCTCTGATTGTGATGCTAAATATTTGGAAAATGTGAGTGTGTGTGTCTAGAAAACCGTTGCTTGTAGCGTCAGCCCAAAATCTGAGAACAGCATGAACAATCATGTTAAAACACTCATGGAAAAATGTTACTTGGAATAATAACGTCCTTTCACCGTTCACGATATATTATCTCTTTCCCACCCAACACAAACATTTTGGACACGGTAGATCACAAACATGTAATATTAGGACATATCTCAAGAAATCATCAAAGAATTTAAGTTCTTGATCCAATTGAAACCATCAATATAACAATTTTTCGTTGAACCGACAACTGAACATACAAGTTCAAATGAAAAAATCTATCCCTAGGACCTTGACCACATCTCTAACAACTTGCGGGAGGTTGGCTTCGCACTCGTTGTCCTTGTAAGTAAGCATGTGTACCAAAACTTTGTTTTGCAGGTTGTGACCGTCCTGCAAATGCATTATATGTAACTATCACGTAGAGCTCACATTTACATTGAACATGAATATTAAATACTCACCGTGGCATATGGTCGTGTAACTACTTTTCCATTCCACGATCGCATAAATTTTAGAACCAAAAATCCTGACATGTTCCTATAGAGATGTACATGTTGTCAGAAAAGTGTAGATAAAATAGTAAAAACTACTGCTGTCTGCCATGATTTCTAACCTGTCATGGTTTCTTGGCAAGGCAACTGGTGTGATGCGACGCCATCGGAAAACATCATCATTCCAGCCAGGAATTGCAGCTTCAAGCGCAATATTTAGGTGGAGTGAAATCTCTTTCAGCTTTAGTGTATCTTTCTTTAGAGAACTTGTTTTCCACACGTCCAGTAAAGGCATGGGATCAAGTATAGTAATTGTTCGTTCACCCAGGTTAAACACAAAGAGAATGAAGTTTCCATTGGTACGATATGGTATCAAAATCTGCATAAACTTGGATTTAGAAAATACTATGTATGTAACGAGCCAAACAGTTATATCAAAATCAGAATAACAGTCTTACCGAGTGGCAGGATGAAACATGAAAGCACATCCCTGGCCAGCAGTCAAACATTCTCGCTATGATGTAGCGTTTTTTGTCAAATGGTAGACAAAACTTTGGGTCTCTCATGGAGTCGGTCAATATGGTCTGAGATGACAGTAAGGGTTATTAAAATTACGAGTGGTTGTCGTGTAAGCTGAAATTAACATGAATACTCACACAAAACTGTAGATCCATATAGTGGTATGGAGTGTCGCTGAACCATTGGAGTTCGTCTATAGCATTAACCTGCACAGCCATGTTGAAACAAGAGCTGTCTATACCGTGGCTATTATTCAACAAGTCTTGCAGTTGTTTGAGACATAAACTAATTGGATATGGCTTGGAGCTTTGAACCCATATTTCCCTATGAAAAGAAACCACGGAGTTAACCATACATGGAAAGAATGATACTTTAAACTGGTGCATCATATATATAAAAAGTTGGATAACTTTGACTTACTTCATGGAATCCTCATTATCGATGGATAAGATGTAATTTCGTAGTTTGGACGCTAATTCATCCTTGTTGATGGGCATCTTTGGCACATTCAAAGGTGATGGGTGATTGGCTATATCAGAGGCTTGCGATGCTTCAGTAGGCAAGGGATTATTCTTGTCCCACATTAAAACTTTGCTTGTGTCTTTGATATTGTCTGGCTGATGATATTCTGGTGTTCCTCTTAACACATTCAAAGCAGATTCATGCAGAATAATGGCTAGCTGCTTCCTAAAGAGTTTGATATCCTTCTGCAAGTTAGTTTTTCAAATTCATTAGATGTAGCAATGAATTTGATAGTAATAAATATAATTTGTCAAGCCCTGTGAACATGCCTGTGTTACATCATGTGCTAGCTCTTAGCCTGTCCAGTATTCCATGAATTTCAGCGTAAACAATCCGCACGATGAGCTGCAAAATTATAAAAATCAATTTGCTTGATAATCTATATGAATTCGTAAATATCTTATCACAATGGATCTACAAACAAACATCTAACATACCCATCTGATTGCATTGGCTCATGTATACACTCCACTATTGGCCATGTAGTTACTTCAAGATCTGACCACTTACTACCTTTGTTGAAATCACTATATTGAGAGGCAACCATAAGATGATTCTCGAGACCTTGTAGCTGATAAACATAAAAGAGTATGGCAATACATGTTATTTGGCATCCCCGATACATGAGTCTACATGTTAGTTTTTCAATACTGAATAAGGAAATTCTCACCGTAAGTAGTAGGTCAGTCCGACTCATATGACTACCGAATGAGTCCAGTACCTGTATCCGGCGGTTTGTTGGATCGACATTACATAGAAACCAATGGGTTGGCGTGATGTTAATTGGGATGAAGACCTGTCAACAAATATAAGTTTAAGCCACACGTTAGTACAATAAAATTAGCATTAAATTAAACTTAATAACTTTTGTATGTATGCATACCATGTCATGTTTTAAGTAGATAACCACTCGCTCTCTGATCTTCTCATGTTCTTCTAGACTTATGGGCACTTCAGCATCTCGCTTCAGTATTGAAGTAACATGTGTGCTGTCCATCCATACTTGTCCACCGGCTCTGTTCTGTAGATGTTCTTGGCTCCGTAGGCAGTAAATATATGCATTTAACATCTATAGTTTGAAACAAACATGTTATATTTGGTGTTTGATATAATTCAGAAAGTGGTTAGTGCTTATGATATATCAGTATGTGGATATGCTATCTTACGTCGCCGTCCAACCATCCACTATCTTTGAACAGACACTCCAAATCTCCACGCGTCAAGCACGCGTCATGGATACGCACCAATTTTGTTTTTGTAGGGAAGGACTTGATGTATTCTTTAATTTGAGTAAAACTGATGTTTCTGTCCGCTTGATTTTCCATGGGAACCTCGGTTGAGCCCATCTACAACAACATATACAAAATTAAACTTATGTGAGCTAGACAACCAATTTGCATGTTGACAATAGTAACGAAGAATTATTTAGTATAACCTACACATATACCGGTACTGTAATTATGTTTCACGAGAACAGCATTCAAAGAACTATTTAGCAAAATATATACATAAACTGGTGGTGCCATGAATTTCATGAGCATAAAATGCTATATGGTGACCATGGCACATTTCATTGCAAGCAATTCCTGATATGGTAGTGATGGTAGTTCATCTAATATGCTTCTGTTTTCCACCCTTTATTTTAGCTAGCAATTTATACAGTTTTTACACCAGTATTTGTCCATCACAAAGTGGACATAAAAACAAATCCATTTTCGATTACGACGTACACTAAATTTATTCGTGTAAATGGCAAATAATCTAGAATCAGAATTCTTATTAGCATCCGAGAATTAAAATGGCAAACTTGCATATTTTGACAATGGACTCCCAAGTCCTATCCTCATGGCAACACCATACATCTGGACCAAAATCATACAGCATACCTATGATTTTGACCATACAATATTGAATGTGTTCTTGTCATATAACATGACTCGAAAACCAGAGAAAAGACTGATGATTAAGATAGAGAGAAATTAAGCCAACGATTAGGCAGCCCAATCTATCCCTATAGCATATGAAAGAACTGATATTTCTAGTGAAAATTGTATGGCTATGCTTCAATAACGTACCTGAACGAGACAGCTTTGCGATGCTCCGACTCCAGGTAGTATGGGCGAGTTGTGGAGGTGGACACTGAGACGTGGGCTCGAGTTGATACTTATAATGCGGTGTGGAGTAGATTCAGGAGGGGTAATCAAAATCAGCTGTATCAGGGGATCTGAAAACTGTCGGTAGTTACTTTGTAATTAATGATGGAGGAATAATGGGATGTAAAATAGGGTGGTTTACTGCTAATTGCGTGGTAGTGGGCTCAATTCACGGTAGTCTGAGCAAAGTAATGTCAGTTATGGTGGTTTATTTAGCTAGGAGGAAGCACTTTCTCTCGCCATCACGTTGATGGCTCAACAAGAGGATAGTAATAGTAATATAATATATAGCATTAATCCAATTAAGACTAAAAAAATCAAGCAACAATTGCCTATTTCCATAGCTCAATGTGTCACACGACCACACCCTTCCTTCACTGGGCAGCGCTATACTTTCTTAAATTTCGGCTCCCTCATCTCTAGGTGTTGCTCCATTGTTCATTGTAGTTGACCCTTATTTTTCGTGATCGAAAATGATGTTGTGGAAGTGAATAGGGGAGAAAGTTGCCAGCAGGACATCTTATCATAAGCAATCAAAGTTGTTACCTTCCACAACTCGACAGAGTTACAAAAAATTAACTTATCATTGTCAACATGGTCAAATCCTAACATGCTACCCCTTCCGGTTTCCACCCTTTAAAGTGCGTTATAGTTACCGTGTAATTATGCCAGGCGGAATTCTCTCCTATCTTCTCAGCTAGTCTAGAAGCATACATGTATGCACTTTCAGACTTTGAGGCTGTCATAATTGAGGAAGTTGACAATTTTGAGAAACTTGAGCATAATAGGGATATATCACTACATTTTTTATGTATATTACTGCAATGCAACCATGTTTTGGGAAGAAAAAATAGATCAAGTTATTCTGCTGGATTTTTTGTTATATCATACACCAATCGAGCAGTCAACTGTCTGATTTATGTACCCCTTTATTTATATGTAGCTAAATATTGCTACATCGATGTAGGGTCTGTACCAGCGGTTTTGAATTCTCTTATATGCAATCAACGATATCAGGACTTCCATTCTTCGGCCCCAAGGTAATTGGTCTATTTTGTGCTTGAAATGCTGATTTGTTTAACGATTTTCATGAAGAATATATAGACGGTTCCAAAGAGAAGCATTAGGTAAAAAGTACTATTTTCTTTTGCATCCCATTTATTATACAAATGCACGCGGAACTGAGTGCATAGTACCAGACATATAATTTTTCTCACATTACACGAGGAAACAAATTACTCGAGGTAACAATTATGAGTGGACCACCGACATTTTATTCTAGATAGAGACCAAGGATTCAGACAAAGGAATCCCATCAGTTTTTGTTCCAGGTTCCCCTCAGTATTGCAGGGTTCCCATCAGTATTTGATAGGATTTACAGGCTCCCAAGTCGTAGGTTGGCATAGTAGCCCATCTTCATCCAGTGTCGTATAAACCCTCTGACTCGGCTCCTTATGGATGCACGAGCTGGTCCAAGTGTCAGACGACATTTGGCTAGCTCATAAGCATGCATATTGTCCGGATGAAAGTCAATATGGGTATCATCTGTTGATTTCAAAGCCCCTACAACATGTAGTAAATATTTAGAAAACAGTGTTACAAGACCAATGTATGTTAAATGGTTTAGTAAAGTCAATACTACATGATAACACACCTTGTGTTATGCTGACCTCAAGGAAGGTGGCAGCTAGTGTCCACATTTTCCGTTCGGCAAGTCGCCACTTTGTCATGTGACGTGATACATGTCGGTCCCATATGCGCAGCACAATGAAATCCCGCCTTGTAAAATATATAAAACATTTAGGGAACAGACAATCAGAATTCACAAGTATTAAAAGGATAATTCATCATATCTTACCTAATATCCATCAATATGACATCTCGGCATGGCGTGCTACGTTCGTAAAATTTGTGGAACCTTACGGGGCTGACATGCACTACAGTACCAATGACATCTAGAATTGGACAAAAGTTGGAATGAGTGCATTTGTTTTGTATGGTGCATAGTAGAGAATTGCACATAGTATGAGCCAATTAATTTAAAAATGGTACAAACCTGTGAGCTTCTTGTTTTTAAGACTTGCCGCATCAATGAAATCCATGAACTGCGACGGCAGTCTAGGGATGTTAATGTCAGGCACAGCAGGACGAATGTCAGTCCGAGCATTCATTACGACATAGTACTCGGTTGGTAGGGCTAGTCCGAACACTGGTGGAAAATCATCCGTTTGGAACCCGACATTTTTTATGAAGTACACCACTCCAGTCTGCAGCTCGTTGTTGATACGATGGGCTTGCTGCCCATACGCAACTGCTTCCATTTTGTCCCGCTGTCAAATTGACGGAATGATGAAAATAGCTAGTAGGGACACTCATGTTTGCTACCACATGATGAAAAGGCAGGGGAGGGACATGATTGAGATGAAGTTATCAGCTAACCCAAGAACTTGTTGTTTCTTGAGAATTAACATGAACTTATGGGATGTGAAGGATGGGCAATAAATATAAACATCGGGAGATTTTCTCACATTTTTGTCGGCGAGGATTGCGCGGTAAATAACATCTCCCCTTCGAGTCTCTTTGATCCGTCTTGAAACAACTTGCACGGTTGTCTTCCAAGATATGCTGAGCATGTGCATGTGTTCAACAAATCGGAAACTAACATCCCTGATTTACAAATAGAAAAAGGGAAAATATGAGATACAGTGATAACAGCGACTAATTATGTACTAAACATTGATGCAGGGAACATAAGAAGTTACCTTTGGATTGGAGGCAAGACGAAGGGTGCCGGGTTCGGTCTCGGTAAGCTAACATCCCTGATATACAAACACAAAGGAGAATAATGAGATACAATGATAACAGCGACTGATAATCTCCTAAACATTGATGATCTCCTAAACATTGATGCATGGAACATAAGAAGTTACCTTTTGATTGGAGGCAAGACGAAGGGTGCCGGATTTGGTCTCGGTAAGCTAACATCCCTAATACAAACACAAAGGAGAAAAATGAGATACAGTGATAACACATCGATTGATGATCTCCTAAACATTGATGCAGGGAACATAAGAAGTTACCTTTCGATTGGAGGCAAGACAAAGGGTGCCGAGTTTGGTCTCGGTAAGCTAACATCCCTGATACAAACACAAAGGAGAAAAATGAGATACAGTGATAACACAGCGATTGATGATCTCCTAAACATTGATGCAGGGAACATAAGAAGTTGCCTCTGGATCGGAGGCAAGACGAAGGGAGCTGGGTTTGGTCTCGGTAAGCTAACATCCCTGATACAAACACAAAGGAGAAAAATGAGATACCGTGATAACACAGCGATTGATAATCTACTAAACATTGATGCAGGTAATATAAGAAGTTGCCTCTGGATCGGAGGAAAGACAAAGGGAGCTGGGTTTGGTCTCGATGCCATCACCCTCTTTGAGCCATGGCGTCGGAGGCTGTACTGTGTCACCATGATTCGAGCGTGTCCGGGTCAGGGTAAGATTGAGAGTGGCAGGGAGGCAAAGCTTGAGTCTCATGGGATCTGGGTACATCTTATAGCCAGGGACGGGCGAGATTAGTGCAGCGTGAACCCAGGAAGCTTGGTTCCTGCGGGAGATTAATTTGTTGGCCTGTGATAGCGTGATTGATTTTGATGCAACGTTGATGGCCTGTAAAAGCGTGATGGATTTTGATGCAGCGTTGACTTGGCGGAGAGTTGAGGATATCGTGACCACGGTTTACAGGCAGAGCTGGTTACACGCGTACGTTGCTTGATTGGGGGAGCGTTGATCGAGGGTGCAATTAAACGCACGGGAGACAGATTAGTTGGGTTAGATGGGCTTGCGCAGGTAGAATTAGAGTGTTGGCCTAGTTGGGAGGAAGGGACGTATCGGTTGGAGGGAAGGCAACGTTGGACGAAGAAGCGACGTATCGAGGGACGACGGAACGGGAGGTTCTTTTTAGGTAGTAGAGATTTTGATCAAGTCTTTGATGGTGCATGTCACCTTAAAAATTATTCTTTCTTTTTATCACTTACCTACTCGAGGACGAGCAGGAGTTAAGCTTGGGGATGTTGATACATTGCAAATGTATCATTAATTTTTGATACTCTATGCTTGGTTTTTATCCACTTTCTTGTGTTTTGTCCACACTTTGGAGTACTTTTCATATGATTTCTTGGACTAACCTATTAACAAGAGCCACAGTGCCAGCTGTCTGTTTTCTGCTGTTTTTTGGTTCCAGGAAAGTCAGAAAATGAATATTCGCGGAATTGGACGGGACAAAAGCCAAAGTGCCTATTTTTCCAGAAGACTCCAGGAGCCAGAATACGAGACGGAGGAGGGCCAGGGGCTGGCCACACCCCCCCAGGCGCGGGTTGGGCCTGGCCGCGCCAGGGCATGGTGTGGTGACCCCAGGCACCCCCTCGGTCTCCCTCTTCGCCTATAAGAAGTCTTCTGACCTAAAAACTTCGGGGGGGTCGATGTTTTTCTAGAAAAAATTCCACAGCGCCGCCACCACCGAAGGGGAGATTCGGGGGACAGAAAATCTCTGTTCCGGCACCCTGCCGGGACGGGGAAGTGCCCCCGGAGCCATCTCCATCGATCTCCACCATCATCTCCATCGACCATCCATGTTTCTCCCATCTATGAGTGAGTAATCCCCCGCTATAGGCTATGGGGATGGTAGGGATTGGATGAGATCGTTCATGTAATGGGATCAGAGTGTTAGGGCATGGTGCCTAGTATCTTTTATTAGTGCTTTATGACTTTGTTGCGACTTGTTGTGCTTAATGCTTGTCACTAGGGCCCGATTGCCATGATTTCAGATCTGAACATGTTATTGATTCATTATGATAGTATTGTTTTTGGTCTTATCTACAAGTTGTATACACATGTTGTTGTCCGGAACCAATGGCCTCGAAGTGATAGAAATCGGGATAACCGGAAGGGAATGGCTTTGATGTGAGGATCACATGTGTTCACGGAGTGTTAATGCTTTGCTCCGGTGCTCTATTAAAAGGAGCACCTTAATTGCCAGTAGTTCCCTAGAGGCCCCTCTACAAACGGGCTGACAAGACAAAAGATGTTGTGCAAGTTCTCATTGCGAGCACATATGACTATATATGAAACACATGCCTAGAATTGTCTAGTACTTGGATGCTTTATCTTATTTATCTGCAATTGTCCTATATTCTGATTGCTATGTGAATTGTCTTGTTCATGCAACGCCCGTCCATCCATCTCTATGCCTACCGCACTCGAATCCCATTGTTATTGCTTTTGTTACTACTGTCTTTGCTTTACTACTGCTGATACTTTGCTATTCCTACTACAAAACTGTTGCTACTGATAAACTGCTGTGAGCAAGATTGTTTTTAGGTACAGCTAAATTGACAACTCAGTTGTTAAGGCTGTTAAATATTCTTTGACTCTCCTTGTGTCGAATCAATAAATTGGGTTCACTTCCCTCGAAAATACTGCGATACACCCCCTATACTTGTGGGTCATCAGAAGGCCAAGGTAGCTGTGACTCAAGCGGCATCATCCGACAGGGTGCAGACGTCGATTGATAAGTGCCCCACCGATGTCTCGTTAAACTTGCTCATCTGGGGGGAGAAGAGCCATAAAAGGTGGAAGTTCTTGTTGTACAAGCAAGATGAGAAGATCATGATCGAGAAGGAGAGGGTCGCCGTGAAGAAAAGGAAGGAGGACTTCCGCATCTTTGACCACGAAGAGGTCGAGGATGGACCCAAGGTTCTGGTGGCGAAATGTACTACCGCGACATGATCCTACAAGAAATTGCCATGGCGGCGGCCGTAGAAGGTGCAATGGCAACAACATCAGCATCGGCCTCGACAGCGGGCAAGCATGACGCACACACTCATGATACCATTGATCTGGAGGTGGAGCCAGAAGCGATGACAATCTACAATATATTCTTTTAGTTCATTCGCACGTTGGTTCTGTTATTTTGGCCGGCGATCGATCGTGGCAAAGTGGTGGCGGGAACTTTGAACTGCTGTCCTTTGAACTTTTATGGTTATTTTGATTAAAATTTGTCGCAAATTATAATGTTTGGCGGCAGGTTTGGGGCACGTGATTGGAAACAGGCGTGCGGCACGGCTCGACGGCGTGCTCCAAATGACGCTAACGTGACTGGAGATGCTCTTAGGTTTGCCCTTTTTTTCTTTCTTCCGGTGGTCACGGCAGTGGTTGCCAACTCCAACTAACGTGTCGAGTCGTATGTCCGGAGCCGACGCATCCTGAGCTGTTCTGGTGCTTAAACATGGCCACACCACATGGATGTTAATTAGTGTTAAGCACATGGTCTTAGGGAGTCGCAGGAATCTATATATATATATATATATATATATATATATATATATATATATATATATATATATATATAGTCACCCTATTTGATCCCAGGGACAGAATATTATTCTGCACCCCGTCCAACGTGCGCACCAGCCGCGGCGGCCAGCCAGTGCGAGGCACTCAAACGGCCCGCTAGGCAGGCGACGTAAGAAAATGAAGCAGGCGACATAAACAGTTTAATCGGAGCGTGAGCCCGCCCAACTGCACAATGTGTGATGTGGTGGAGTTACATGCGACGTAGGAATCCTAGTACTATAAGACAAACGTAATTAGTTTGGAATATTACGTCGGGCCAGCCACGAATAGATATTTGCCTGTAATATAAAATAATTATTAGGCCCACCGCTAGCTAGCTCCAACGTAATAAATCGAGTTTGTTTTAGCCCTACAACAAACTGACATAAACGGTCCTTTTTACTTCTAAACCGAAACGGTACGTACGGGACCAGAGACGGACCTCTCCAGCACAGGCGGCCACAAACCCATCTAGAGTTTCTTCCCTTCGCCGGTGACGCCACTGGTCCGTCCCGTCTCCGGTGGCCTTAGGGCCTTGGAGGCATGGCGGACCACGGTCTCTCGCCGGCGGGAGGTTTCAGTGTTTTGTTTAGACTATTTTCGGTGTCTTCTTCAGGATGTTAAGGCGGCGGCTACGTCCTGAGGTCAGAATAAGGTCCTTCCTGTCCTATTCTCGCTCTGGTGGTGCGTCTAGCATCAGCGGAGGGCGCGTGAAGTCATGTGTCTGACGGATTCCTTAGGATCCGGTTGTTTTTCGTATGTGTGTTTTAAGGTCAATCTCTTCCGATCTATGTTGTTTATCTTCGGCGATGGTTGCTGCTCTGGTGCGCTGGTCCTTTGGGGCTTTAGCACGGCGACTTCCCGTCCGTACTACAACAAGTCTACTACGACAAACTTTGCCTAACTCCGGTGATGGAGGGGCGAGGACGGCGACGCGCCTTCGGCTCATGCCAGTGTTTGTAGTCGTCGCTAGGTGGTTCAATTGACCTATTTGTAATTTTTATTACTTTTGGGACTCTTTGTACTGCTGTTGATGATTATTAATAGATCGGTGGAATTTCGCAAAAAAAAAAAAAAACTGACATAAACATGACGATCCAGATTAAGAAAATATCTTGGAGCCCGTAATACATGAACACCATGTAATAATCAAACCAGCTGACATAATAAATTGAATTGGGAGTCGATGTAAGAAACTTAGGAACAGACATAAACACAGATATCAGCACCATGTCCTCGACAGTAAAATTTACAATATTTCAATAGCACGACAACATTCAATGCCATAAGGGAATCCTGCTTGGCTAGCTACAGTCTGTGACACAATTACAAAGCACTATTACAAAAGACACAATCCTCAAGTCAGCGAAGAAGAGTTTGCTTCAGTGTCATGGCCTCACTTTTCAAGGTATCACACTTTCCATTCAAGAACCTGATTTGAGCTGAAGGGCTTGGATTGCGCAATGTCTTCTACATGAAAGAACTGCAATAAATATTTCAGAAAAATGACAGCACAATTAACAGTTTACAGTTGATGAGCAGGTCAAATGACGTCTTTTTCATTCTCATGTACCCAGTACCAATGCAGGAAAACGGGTACACACTCCTCTTAGAAGAAACATAGATATTTCAGACAAAAAGATGTCAAGTGAAACGCAGATAAAGGTTTATATAGAGGAACCAGCCTTTGCACATGCTAGATACCCCACACAAAAGGTACTCAATGTTGATACAAAAAGGTTAAGTCAAGATGGTCTTTCGCCACGCCCAAGAGACACGCGGTCAGGAAGAAAATTAGATTAAATGAATTTGTAAGGCACAACCATTGGCCCGTTGCTGCAATTCAATCCATCCCAGGGACGACCACGTATTACGCCGGTTCAGAACAGATCAACCCCATGTTTCAGCCAGCTGTGAGTAGGTATATTTTGAGGAACTATAAAGACGGATCCCTTATTCTGTTCATCATCTCCCATGTCACCGAGAAGGAAGTCTGTATCTTTGTGTTGCAGTGCATTATAACACATACAACCACTATTCTGCACGTGGACATATATGATTGTTGTTTTTGTAACATATATGTGTTAGCAAGTAATGAATAGTACGATAAGGAAAAGAAAATTCGAAAATTCATTCCATGGTGAATAAGAAATTATTCCTTGCCGACATGCAGAATGTGACCAAGCTTCTCTTCATTTTGTACTTCTGAAGCTAAATGGCTAGTCGCTGCTTAGCTGACATCTATGAAAAAAAGTCAAAGCATCTTACACAGCATTATTAATTGCTGTCAGTGTCATCAGTATAAACAAACGTGCAACAAATTTAGGCAAATGCTCATTATACATGTGCATCTAGCTTTTCCGGGCGACTAATAACCGAAATGAATCAACAGAAAAATAAAGCTTTGAGTAGAGCTGTAACCTGCTTCGGAAGCCAACAAGACCAGTAGAATAACTGTTGACACTTGCGGTCCGACCTAAAAAACTAACGGCCTTGCCAATTTTATAAAGGTAAATACTGTGAAAACTGATGTACACATCAACGACGATGAAGGCGAGGATGACCAGAGCACGCACAACACAGTTGCGGCTCGCCGCGTCTACTAATCACTCGTCACTGTGTCCTCACGATTGGAAAGCATGGGAAAAATAAGGTGACGGGGCTAGCGGTCAGCTACCGAATGTACCACGGAAAATATATGGAAAAAAACGTCCCATCCCGGTAAAATTACGTGGCTGCGCTGCAGCCAAGGACAAGGTTTGATGGAACTAACTGGGTGATCTGGCTCGGTTGACGGACCTGGGAGCAGAATTATTTGCCATATATTAAGTTATTAGTGACCCGCAAACAATTACATCCAGCCTGCTGCTCATGTGTGACAGAAAAATAGCTTGCCCAACACTACTGCGGTTATTTCAGAAGGCAATTGATATATATTACCTATGTTCCAAAGTTCTTATTTATAGTTGAGGATCAGGCTCTCCTGGTACTCGTGCAATTTATCATGAGGACCATGCTTGATATTTACCAAATTTAAAAATCATGATACTCATGCTTAAAAGATATGTGCATCCTTAGTTGGTGTAGAGTCTGGGAAATGAAATTCTCCCCTAATTTTAAAAGACGGAAACCCCTCCCGGGCCACTGCGCGTGGCGGCTCCGGAGGCCCCAAAAAAACTCTAGACCCAGTCGCCGCCGGCCGACTCCTCCGGCTGCTGCTGCCGCGACGCCACGGTGGCGTCCACTCTCTCGCCGCGTGCCCCGTCGCGCTCCTGCGCGCAGGAGATCGACTCTTGGCAGGGCGGGGCGGCGGAGGCCACGACTGTCGGGCAGTAGCGTCTTCTCCAGTGGGGCGGCGATGCGCTGCGGCGCATGGCTGGGAGGCACGGAGGATGACAGAGATGGTCGGGGCCAGCGAGGGTCCTAGCTCGATTTGCGGGCCGGATCTGGGGCTTTATCAGGCTCGTCTGAGCCGGAGGATGACCCGCTCGTTCCGATCGCCGGGAGCCACCCAGCGGTGTCGGGACTGCTGGATTGGCTTGAATAAAGGTGGTCATCCTTGGATTTCTCTCTCGCCGTGATAAAGAACTGCTTGTCCCCAGTCTTCGTTGATCTTGGGTGGACTACCGAGTCTCGGAAGACTCCGTCAGTGAATTCCAAATGTACGACATGCCTGGAGTTCTCCGATATGGATGATGTTTTGGTCGCGCGTAACCATGTTTTTTGCTGGCCGTTTGGTTTTAGAGGTGGCATTGTGAAGCTCTGCGGTTTGTTGCCATTATGGGACATGTCTTGGTTCCACGGTGAAGTCAAAGGCGGAGAATGGCACGGAAGTCGGGAAGTGAAGACTATCAATAAAAGTTTGAGTCATGGGAATGTAGGGATTCTGGCTTGGTGTTTTGTGACTTGGAGCAACGGAATTGGCAAGTGGGGGTGACAACACTGGAGGAATTCAATGTCTAAACCTGCAGGGTGAAAACCCACGGTCTGGCATTAACTAGTTGTGGTTGGCAATGACCTTGTTGAAGGCATTATTTTGTATATGTGGACTTTCTCCATGATGAAAACCTATGGTTTTTGATCAGGGAGATGACGGCGCTGAGCATTGTTCCCTTCTTGGAGGCATTGCTTTTGGACTTGTTGGATTTCTGGTGTTTTTTTGTCCGCTATCTCAAGGAACTGATCACTGTAGCGGGACTTTTTTTTTATGTAATTCTTCTTTGATTTGTTGGTTGTGTGCATCCGCAATACCTAGGATATTGCGCTGGTGCAGAGGCTGGATGCAATTGTTATCTCATGATATTAATATATGCCTATTCCCAAAAAAAAACTCCATTGATTAATTTATCAACTAACTTTGAAAACATTCATACAGGTACCTCATCGTAATCGATGACATATGGGATGAAAAAGCATGGCGATTAATTAAGTGTGCTTTCTCCAAGAAGAGTCCTGGTAGTCGATTAATCACCACAACACGCACTATTAGTGTCTCTGAAGCATGCTGCTCTTCTAGTGAAGATATTTACAAAATGAAATCTCTCTCCGAAGATGTGTCAAGAAGGCTCTTCCATAAAAGAGTTTTTTCCCATGATGAAGGGTGTCCTCCGGAATTGATGCAAGTATCCGAAGATATTTTACAAAAATGTGGTGGGATACCATTGGCCATTATTACCATAGCAAGTCTTCTAGCTAGTAATCGCCAGATAAAAACAAAAGACCAATGGTATGCTTTGCTCCAGTCCATTGGTCGTGGACTTACGGAAGATCACAATGTGGACGAGATGAAGAAGATTTTACTATTCAGCTATTATGATCTACCTCCTTATTTGAAGCCTTGTTTATTATATCTAAGCATATTTCCGAAAGATCACATGATTTCGAGAAGCAGACTGATATGGAGGTGGATATCCGAAGGTCTTGTTTATAGCGAAAAGGAAGAAACTAGCTTATATGAGCTCGGTGATAGCTACTTCAATGAGCTAGTAAATAGAAGTATGGTCCAGCCAATAGGCATTGACGAAGAAGAAAAGGTAGAAGCTTGTCGTGTACATGACATCGTGCTTGATTTGTTATGTTCATTGTCACATGAAGAAAACTTTGTCACAAAATTAGATGGCACAGAGGGAAAAATGACTAATTCGGGAAGCATGGTTCGCAGATTATCCATCCAAAATAGCATGGTAGATATGGATACCAAGAGGATGGCACACGTGAGATCTCTTTTTTTCGCACATGATATTGTTGACCGAGTGCTAAATATTGCAAGTTTTCAAGTTCTACGTGTGTTGGATTTAGAAGGTTGTACTATTTCAGATATCGGGTATGTCGAGAATTTATTACATTTGAGGTACCTTGGACTAAAACATACTGAGGTAGAGGAACTTCCAATGGAAATAGGGAAGCTACAATTTTTGCAAACACTGGACCTAAGGAAAACTAGGATAAGAAAACTGCCACCGAGTGTTGTTCGGCTAAGACGCCTGATGTGCCTGTATGCTGGATTTAGTATGATCCTGCCGGTTGGGATAGGTAAGCTGACTTCCCTACAAGTGCTAGAAGGACTGACGATAAGTACCCTACAAGAGCTACAAGGACAGGATGAAAATGATTTATCCTTAAGCAGGTTAAACCTCCATCTTATAGAAGAGCTGGGCTGTCTAACCAAGCTGAGGGTGCTCCGGTTTGAATGGACAAGTTATGATGAGAGCATGTCCAAAACTTTGGTGGAATCCCTTGGCAATCTGCAAAAACTGGAAAGTTTACATATTTATGCCCAAGGCGAAAACGTTGATCTCATGGCTGAAGGCTGGGTGCCTTCTTCACAGCTCCGTATACTGAAGATTTTCTCACCGGGCTGCTTGTTCCTGACACTGCCATCATGGATCACCCAGTCGTCGTTTCCTCTCCTCTCCTATCTGTGCATAGGGGTAGATGTAGTGCAACCGAAAGACATTCAGCTTCTTGGAATGCTGCCCATTCTTCGTTATCTCGAGCTATGGGACGGTGGCTATATCTCAAGAGAGCATGTGGTGGAAATGTCCGTTGTTACTGTGGATGCATTTCCATGCGCGACAGAGTGCCACTTCAACAATGTTGCTGCGGTGCCATCTATATTTCCACAAGGAGCTGCGCCAAGGCTTAAAACCCTCCGCTTCGACTTTCCAGCCACGTGGATCGCCCGTGGTGACTTTGATTTGAGCTTGGGGCACCTTCCTTCCCTGGAGATTGTCTGGGTTAACCTTTTCTGTAAGGGAGCCAGCGATCGGGAGGTGCGAGAAGCAGAGGCTGCCTTGGTAGTAGCAGGGGATAACCATCCCATTATTCATATTGGCATATGGTAATTTTGGCACGTAAGAAAAGGTACATTCATTCTCTTATTTCCCATCTTTGTGCGCCCAGCCCCCAAGTACCTACCACATGCTCATTTCTCTCAGTTCATTTCTCAATTTCAGGCGGAGGAAGATGCCAAGGCTGCATGTCATGAGGTTTGCTGCTTGTCCACAGCCTACCTCCGTTCTATTTTCACATAAAGAGTTCAGTGGGGTTTTTTCCTGTAATGGTTTAGCATTCATCTCCCTTGTTTTTGCTGATTTCAGGTGGAGGGCTCGAATCACCAAAATCCCACCCGCAGGTATTATTCTTTCAGCATTTTCCAGAGCCTAAGATAATACTATGTGGCATGAAAATTGCAATGTGAATTTCGTCCAGGCTACTCATGGTGTTGTTAATTCTGTTTGCTATAAATCCACTAGTAGTATGTGTTCAATTTTTACGTACTTGGATGGATTTTCTTTACTTTATGTAACATCCAACTGAGTTATACACACATGTACGCAGGAGCTAATAAATTTCGTCAATTGTGTGAGCCTCCAAGTCTCCTGCCGCTTCCGTTCCAACGAAGACAGTCAAGAGCACTGTTTTAGCCTTGCTGTCTGATCGGTCTTTCTTCTGCAACAAGATGAAGCTCTCGTTCTGTCCACTCATGTCTGAATCTTCCATTTGTGATGTCCTAGTCGGCTTGTTTGCCCACTTCAAGTACTCAAAGCACTGCTTCGTTCCTAGCAGGCTAGCAGCTTAGCTTACCTACTCATTTTCATTCGGAACATGTCAACATCCAGTTTGTAAGATGTTCTGAATTTTCCACGTTATATCTGTATAGACACGGAAGTCAGCGGTGTTGTTTCATTGTCCCAGCATACAATCTGTATTATTACTGTACTCCCTCCGATTAAAATTAGTTGACTCAGATTTGTCTAGATTTAGATGTATCTAGACATATTTTAATGCTAGATACATCCAAATCTAGATAAACTTGAGTCAATTAATTTGGATCGGAGTGAGTATAATCTTTCTGTTCGGGTTGAACTAGCAAGAACTTGGCTACCTGTAAAATCATAATAATGAATTTTTTGCAACTTGAATCTGGCCCAACAAAGCGGTGACCAACAGAGACACGACCAGCTCGATTCTGTACAGACTGTCATGCCTGGCCTTGAGCCCTGAGCATACCTGGCCAACGGCGGCACGACACGGCCCGCTAAAAAGTTAGCGTGCCTAGCACGGCACGGCCCACCTAGGCATGCTAAGCTAACGGGCCGTGCTGTGCCGGCCCGTGGGCTTCACCTTGAGACCCAGGCACGGCACGTTAGGTAAACGGGACTAACGGGCCGGCCCGTTAAGACCTTTTTATATTATTTTTTAACTAAAATTAATATAAAAAATAGTAATAATGGTATAAATTATTTTTAAAAAAAACTCTTAACGGGCCCCTGCCGGGTCGCGGGCCGAACACGGCCTGTTAAGCCACGTGCCGGGCCGGCCCATGGCGTGCCAAAGCCCGCGTGCTTCGTGCCGGGCCGCGTTTGGCACGGCCCGTTGGCCAGGTATGGCCCTGAGTCCTGAATCCTGAACGTACGCCGCGACCACAGAGACGGACTTCCTGCAACTTGAATCCGGCCCAACACAGCGGTGACCACCTCGATTCTCTCTCCCTCTCTCGCGCGATCGTCGCCGCCGCTCGGTCGCCGGCTACCCCAGCCTCCAGCTCCAGCTACCTTCTTCCAGTCCACTCCATCGCCCACCCCGCATCCCCGCGTCTCCATCCTCGAATCCTAGCTTCGACGGCGACGCACCCCCTCGCGCGGTACCGCCGGCGATGATGCCGATCACCGCCACCGTCCGCAGCCATCTCTGCCCGGTGCCCTTGTCCACACGCATGCTCAAGGTATGAGTTCTTGCCCAACCCCCCAACCCGAATACTCTCCTTTCTCCACCAAATTCAATCAAAATCAAACTCTAAAAATCCCCAAATCCCCCAAGATTAGACAGAGAGATCGTGAGAGGAGAGGAGAGGTAACCCTAATCCCCCAAATCGGATCGGAACCAACCCTGATGGGCGACGCCGCCATCCCCAATCGAGGCCGGCTGGCCTCGATTCTCCTCGCCCGGAAACCGCGCTTCACCGACAGCACGAACGACACCACGGCCACCGCCAAATCCAAAGACGGCAACACCATAGCTGTCTCCTTCTGGGTGACCGAGCCACCGCAGCTGTCCCTCTTCTCCATCCACTGCACCAAAGGCACCGAGGAGTGCCTTTTCTCTGTTATGCCACGCGTGGTCGGCGCCGACGGCCCTTTCGTCCTCCTCCGCGCCGCTCTCGCCAGCACCCGCGAGTTTTTCCTTTACAAGGCCGGGTCCCCACCGTCGCTCGAGCGGATCCCTTCGCCCCACGACGGGTTCGGTGATTTTGATGATATGCGCAGGGTCACCAAGTTCGGCATCCTCGGCCTCGGGGGCGGCCACTATCTCCTGTCCACTCTCCGTGATGCACCGTCCTTGGACGACGGCTATCAGCTTCGAATCTACTCGTCCAAGACAAAATCATGGAGCACCAGGACACTGCACAATCCATGTCCTGGGGTCGACAGGGTTATACCCGACAAGGTGATCACGCTTGGACAAGGCGGCTTAATGGGGTGGGTTGATCTATCACACGGCCTGTTGGTGTGCGACCTGCTTCTTCTTCAAGATACCGATCCCACTGGTGGTGGTGGTGGTGGTGGTGGTGTAAGCTTCTTCATCCCGTTGCCCGAGCCGTTGCCTGGAAACAGGTACAAACTAAAATACCCCATTCCCCCCACCAAAAAGGTGAAAGGACACCCTGCAGAGGACAAAGAATCCCACTCAGCAAGCTGGTTTCGGGATCTCACATGCGTCAATGGCGTGCTCAAGTTTGTTGAGATGGAGAATCCTCCTCCTGGAAACAAGGAGGATAAAATTATCTACGATGCAGACCTGATCATGTCGCTCAAGCGCAAAGCCGTCGATGGGAATCCCAAGCAGCAGCTGTCCTCCTTTAGGGATGCCTGGAGGGTTGTGACATGGAGCCGGGAAGTTTCATCGTCGTGGTCTAACTTTTGGCGCCAGACTTGCGCTGCTCATGTTTCTGACATAAAGAGCCAGCAGGTGACATTCAGGGACCTCTACTCAGCTTTCCCCATCCTGAGCCCGGAGGATGGTGATGATATTCTTTATCTCAAATCTCTGGTGGAAATCAGTCATGGGGATGGATGGGTGGCTGCTGTTGACATAGGAAACAAGGCACTGAAAGCAACCGGACAGTATTATCTTCCGGATGATTTTTATTACGGCAGTTGCTATGAGGTTGAACATCCTTTCCTTGCATGTACATTGTCCCACCACATGGACATGACTCCAGGTATGCTCTATTTGTTTGCACGCCTGCAATGCTTCTGACAATCCTTATGCTCTTAGTTATCTTCTTGTTGTGACTGCCTTGTTTGTTTGTTTGTCTGTCTGTCTGGACCCATTTGATGGAGCCTGCATCTTTGCCTGTTCCCTACAACATTGGGATTTGTGTTGCTTATGAATTTAGCGGTTTCTGTAGGCATTCAAGTCTCAGCGTGTCGCAAGATCACAGAGGCTCGCAGCTCTGCAAGTCTTCCAAGCAATACCTCAGTTAGTATTACACATCACCTTATATTTCAAAGAATCGCTGCCAACTAACTTGCCCTCACTTCTGTGAATAGATCCGTGTGGGTGAGCCCAGTTCCTGCGAACCAAGGACCACAGTCCAAAGGCAAGTTTATTATTCTATATGAAAACACTCTTCCTAGCTGCTATATGATCCGATTTGGATCAATTCATTCTATAGTTTGATAGCACTAATTAGTTTTACATGATATTGCCATATTGGGTCTGATTGACTTTCTGTTCCTCAGCCTAATAGAATTGTCTGAGAAAATCAGGCGTGCACAGAATGGTGGTGAGAGTGTTATACATAATGATCATATTTCCAAGGTCCATCCTGTTGAAAACAATTTGGTATGTTGAATTCCATATGCCCTATTTCCAATCCATTTTCCCGTCATCATTCAGCAAGATTAATTAGAATGCATAATTTCCAGCCACAAAAGCAGTGCTTCAACAAGTGGGACTACGCCCCTGAGATTTCATTGCAGCCCCATCAAAACAATCGGGTATGTTGTATTCCATGTACCCTCTTTAACGTTTATCTATTTTTCTCATCTTCATACAGCAAGTTAATTAGAATGTACCGTTCCAGCCAATGCAGCAACGCTTCAACAAGCCAAATGGACCCTGTGGCCTTGGGTATGCATCGTTGGCCCCTCTGCATGGTTGTTACAACTACCAGCCACTGTGGCCACCATCAAAACAACAGTTGACGTCTAGCAGTCAGTTTGGACATCATGAGGTAAAAACATTGGTGAAGCCCAGGATATTCTGCTATCTCCAATGTTGACCTGAAGCTCTGGAACGGACCATCTGAACTTGTTAAAAAATACTCGCAAGATACATATTCCTAGTAGTAATTCTCTCGCATGGGTCGTCACTGACGATGGATCCAACTTGACATGTTTTGTGCATTGTTTCATTGTGCCTCCTAAAAAAAGAGGAAAACAAAGCTACTAAAAATTTGTAATCAGCAAGTCTAAAAGCAACTAAACCGTTATAAAGTCACTATTTGAGGTCATTATGATATAATAAGTAACAAAGATGAAATTATCTATTTCTCCTATGCTGTGATGTACTGATGTGCTACTTTTGATGTGTTGCCTATATGTCCGTTTTCCCCTCATTTTACCATAAGCTGTTGCCTGTGATTTCAGGCACCCCAGCCATGCTTCAACTATCGCAATGGAGCAGCTACTATGGGTATTCACAGCAACTTGCTGCCCCTAACTCATTTTCCTATGGCGCACACACAGGCTATGGCAACTTCCAACCACAGTCGCTGCAGCTCCCGCCTACTCTGGAACTGCCTATTGGTGCATCTTGGCAGCCTCCACCTCCTGGAGTGCAGCGTCAGCCAACACCTCGTGAGGTAAAAACATCCTGCGGTATGCTGACTTGGTCCTGTTTTGGACAGTAGTCATGGACTGAACCTCTCTTTAAGATTACTTCTTCAAGATAGGTTTTTATGCTACTAATTCTGCACTCGTTACATATGCAAAAGCCTTGTGTGTTTCAAACTGAAATTTTAATGAGGGTTACATAGTGTCAAGACTATGTAAGGTAATATTGTCTTATGGTTTCTCAAAACATAAACGTGACCATTTTGCTGAAATGTGAGCGCATACGGAAAGGGTACTAACTTATCAAAAAAGAGTAGGAAGTTTATTGAAAGTTGTGGTAAGGTTGATGGGCAGCCTGGAGTAGCATATTTACGAAGATGTGATGCCCAATAGGTTGTAGCCTTGTAGGACAAATGAAGTGCAGATGATGAACTAGGGAATCTAGTCAACGTCTGATATCCTCTGTCAGTTGATTGTGCTGGCGAATACCTCCAAACTGTAATCCTGGTTAGCTGGGAGCTTTCTCAGCCAATGTGTAGCTTCCAGGTGGGGCCAGTCTCATGGTTGGTTTGCTGGTAAGGTACCACTCTGCGTCTCTTTGCGCCCTTCTTGCTCCTTGCACTGCATCCCTGTCACCATGCCCAGCCCCACCGCCGCACACATGAGCACCGCTGCGCCCCCCATAGCGTCCATCTGGTCAACGTGCATTGCCTGTGCAGCAGTAGCCGGGGCGGTGTCGGTGAGGCGACCCCACAGCTTGTGTTCTTCCCCAAACCTCGCTTCATACATCCCTTACCCTGACCCCTCTGGGACTGGGAGGATGGTGGTTCAGACTGGCACAACGACCGCCATCCTGGTGAGGCGTGGTGAAGATACCAGTGGATGGGTGTTTTAGGTTGACCGGTTAAGAGCCCAGTGCTTGGATCTGAAGCCATCCATCGGATTTCTTGATCTGAGCCAGAGCATCATCACATCGGTAATATCTCCTCTCCATCTCTTGCTATGTTTGTGTAATTCAGTCTCTTATCTCTGATTTGTGTGGAATACACTACATTAGGCTCAGATCCATATTTTGGTACAAAGAAACACGAGGAAATGAAAGAATTGTATACATTGTATTAGGTTAAAAAAACTCTAACTATGAATTCATAATATATGGGATGTTGTATACATTGTAAAAATACAAAGATTTTGAATCTGAACTAATGATTTGATGCTATATACTCCCTCTGTCCTAATGCTATAGCAAAAGACACTCAAATCTGAACTCCTACTAATGCTATATTGTTAAGTAAATATAGACTCTGAATCTAAACTCCTACTAAATACATTAGGCTCAGAGGGAGTATATTGTTAGTAAACATAGACTCTGAATCTGAACTCGTACTAATGCTATAGCAAACGACACTCAAATTCGTCATGTATACACCATCCTGTTTTCTATTTCCACACTCTATTAGTAGTTACCTTTTCGAAAAAGAGTAAAGCTAAACCCATCTGCTACAAGTTGTACATCATCTATGAAAATTATTGTAAACAAGTATAGTTAGGCTGTAATAGAATAAAGCGGAAATGAATCTTTGCAAGACAATGTGTACTATCAATGTTTGCTCAGTGTGTAGGCTATTGAAATGTTGTTGTATTCCACGAGGAATTCGCATGTGTACCAGAGCTACCCCACCTGTAAAGACTGTGCTTTTAATGGGCCAATATAGCATGGTTGTCAATGCAGATTTCTATTCGATGCACTAGCTTTCATGTCTGAAGATGCTGTGGTGGTCAATCCAAACCATTGCTGAAATGGCACGTAATCAAATGGAGTAATAAATGAAATAGCGTGTACTTGATTTTGCATTTAAATGGTTGTTATTTCAAGTATATTCTAATGTGCTCATTTTCTTACCTTTTCAGTTTGCAGTTCTTAGCTGTGGATCGCATGCTTTTGTGTGAAGGAAATGTCATTGTTTCTGAAGCTTCAGGTTATTGTGTGCAGGTGCAAGAAAGTGAAGCTTCCAAGTGATCAAAGGGAACTTACATGATAGTTAACAAAATATTCTTGCTGTTGGTGAAATAGTAATGAAATCCATTGCGTGTTGTAAACTTTAGTCGAACCTGGTTTAAGAATTAGTGGGTCAAATACTCTGAACTAGAGGGGGGACTGCTCCCTGTGTGGGCTGTCTCTGAGATGAAGACCGCAAGAGTAGTTGATGCTGATCAAGGAACTGACTGTTATTTTTCACAAATATTGGCCATCATTCAGCTTTTGGAAACTTATGAGAAGTTCATTTTTTTAGGTAAAACACATGAGAAGTATTTCTTTTTTGAGAGGGAACTTGTGAAAAGTTGATATAATCAGGGAACTGTTTTGATAATCGTGGCAATATGCATCATGGTGCAAGGAATCTGCTTTGGTGTTTCTCCCTTTTGGGGGTCATATGTTAGTATGAGTTTACTTTTTTGTCATAGAACTACACACTCATAATTTATTTTCTTTTCACCTTCTAAGATTATTCTTATGTCAAGTCCTGCTTAGTTTGATGATAGTAAAGATATCATTGTGGTATGCTCTCTTTTCTTCTACATGTTCTCATAGTCATGACAAACGCTATGATCATGAGGTTTTGCCCTCTGTTGAAGCTGCACGGTTTTGTTTGTATTACTGTTGGTGCTTTTGGAGATTATTAAGTATAATGTTCGTGTGTGTCTTGGTTTGTATTGAGGTTTCTAGGGTGATGACCTGTGTGAGGTATGTGCACCCTGCCACATATTTTTGGATGTATTTTTGGGAGAAACTTCCAATGCATCGAATCCTGAGTTGAACTAATAACACTCTAGTAGTAGTTGTAGTAGACATCCCCAGGTGCATGTTTGCATTTAACCCACGGCCAGGCCAGCTTATTTCAAACACAGAAGGATCATGTCCTCTGAGAATCTCAGTCGTCTCAGAAACTGAGGGCGTATGCTGGCGACTTGTCCGGATTGAACAGCCCAAAGTGCCTCTCGGTCTCATCCCCTGTCTGAGGTTCTCGTTGAACATGGCAAACATGTATGTCTCCAGCGGCCCGGGCCTCTTGGGCGTGTTCTGGACAGTTGTGGCGGAGCTGCCGCTAGACGGCCACCCGGCCTCAGACAAGACGACCTTCACCCCTGGCGTGCCGGCGTCTTCCAGCGCGGTGTGGATGGAGTCGACCATGGCGTCGAAGAGGCTCGTGTAGGTCAGCCCATTGCCGTCATTGGTCACGGTGGTTCCTGGCGGCGAAGTAGGGGTACACGTTGGCCAGCACCGGCGCCCTGGTGGTCTCCAGGTACTCCGCGATGGGGAAGTCGTCATCCGCGAACACGCCACTGGAGGGCGGGAAGGTGTTGGTGAAGACGTCTTAGAACCTCAGCGCCGTGGACACCTTGATGCCGCTGAGAGCGCTGCGTTTAGGTTCTTCATGGCCGGGAGGATGTTCCTCTGCGCGTCGACGTCCATCACTGCAAACATGGAAGCAAGGCCTTGGCGATTCGTCATCTTCGATTATCCTACTCTCCCGTTTATGTTTGTATATGCAATGCAGCAAGCACACTCACCCCACCCTATATATATGCAAAAAAAAAATGCAAATCACTAGCTGATGCACCTGCATTACCGGCGATGATCAAGTTTGGCGCATCACACGTTCCGATGCATGTTCCGATCTTTTCCATCTTCCATTTTCCACCACTAGCGAGCAAGTAGGCACTACGTACACTGTGCGAATTCCTATTTGTTTGTTTTACTGGGGAGAGTGTATAGTATTGCTTGGTGCATGTCCAACTTGTGGAAACGAACTGAACACCGGTCGCCATCGAGTCTGCCCTTATTACTAGTATGTGGTTGACTCGATCCGTCGGGCGTCGGGGAGTGGCCAAGGTCGTCTCGTTCCCCGGGCAGGATCCTGTCCGGTTTGTGGAATTTCTGGTCCCGCTGACCGCTGGCCTGACTTCTTCAAAGGGCTGATAGGGGCGTCGGCAGTGCGTGCTTCGTTGCTTCACGCCACTGGTTCTATGTGCATACATCGCATGCGTGTGTGTCTAATGGGTACATGCACCCATTATCTATGTGACTTCCGGCCCAAAATAAGTAATGTAGCTTTATTTGAATACACATGTGTAGATACATGCATACCTAGAGAAAAAATCATGTCACTTATTTTAAAACGGAGGGAGTACTTTTTCTCGTAGATCCCAGTCTTCAGTGAGTTGGGTTCAGGTGTCCCCGGTTCAATAACTTTTTAAAATGACAATATGGGTCATTTTATTCGAGGAGATTAGGTTTTTGTGTGTGTTTTTAGGGGTCCTTTCGATCTTAGATCCTTGTATCAAATAACTTTTTAAAATGACAATACGTAAAACGTTTTCCTTTATTTTAAAAGGAAAGTCTAGCTCGCTTGAACTATTCATTATAGGATTTTAAGTCACACTTTATGATTAGTTAGTAAGATTTTTGGGTTTCATTCCCATCCCTAGGTACATGAAAAAACAAGCTTGAACACGCTGTTGGCCTATACTTGCTGAAAAATGAGCCTTGCGTGATCAACTCGAATTTTCCAATACAAAAAAAGGAAAAATGATGATGCATTTTAAAACAAAAGAAAACCTGATGTAACTAGAATCAACCATGAAAAGATATTTTGTGACATTCTAAAACATGACAACTTCGGAGAAAAATAAAAATGCGACATAAATCTCCAACACCAACAGATGAATATACATGGTATCTCACTCCCCTGCAAGAACATTGTACAAGTTCACTTCACCATCTTACAGAAGATGCTACAACTAACACAAGATGATCAGCAACAATACTCAAATGAGCGAACACACAAAATAGTCCATTCAGTGGCGGAGCTAGAGAACTGATGATCATGCATGGTCCAGATCCATGGCTCTCGGTTACCCCTCTTAGAGTTGAGCTTCCGTCTCTCTTCGCTATATGCGCTGACCAGGCACATCCCTTACCTGAGAACCCTCGGTGTTGTTGAGGCCACAGCCTTTGAGGTCCCGTCATGGACTTTCTCTGTTAGCTTGTCTTATCGGATGCACCTGACAGTGTATCCTGGCGATTGTTCCCATCATGGACTTTCTCCATTAGCTCGTCCTACCGGACCCTCTTTCGAAGTCTTGTGTTTCCGTGGATGACTCCCCTATGGAAGCGTCATGACCCCTAAATCTTAAGATCTTTGTGTGGCAATTTCTATGGGACTGTCTACTCTCGAGGGTGGAGGTGTCCAAGCGACATGGGCTTGACAATGGCCTATGTCTGCTGTATGGGACACCCTGAAAACATGGACCAACATAATGTTCACCTGTCCTTCAGCCCAGCTTCTATGAAGCTTTGTCTAAGAGGCTCTAGGGCATGCATGGAAAGCCCAAGACCTGGAAGAGATCCTCGAGATTGAGGCAAACCGTACTAGTAGGAGCCATTGTCTCTTCCTATTAGTGATTGTCGCAATGAGCTAGTTCTTATGGATTATTTGTAACAAAATGGTTATCGAGAGAGTTTTCCCACGTCGTGCTTCTGACTCCATATTAAAGTTTCTTGCTTTTCCACAGTAGTGGCGCTCACTTTCTAGGCAGTAGACAGAGAGCATTTGAAAATAATTCTTCAGGACCTACTGGAGGTTGTGCGCCAGTACTCTTCGCCGCCGGCCTGCTGAGCTTCCTCTTTGGGAGTTTGTATCTTGTCTTGTCCTTTTCTTTTGTCGTTTTTCTCTTTTTTTGGGTTTCGCTATGTTGTTGCCCTAGTAGAGGTTTATTTGGCTGCTCGTTTGTTTGGAACTTGTATCCCACTTGGATGGTTATGATTTATTTACAAAGCGAGAGGAAAATCTGTTTCGAGGATGTGCACGGCCAGTGGCGGACCTAGCTAATTATGAAAGCCCGGGCACATTGAAAATTAAAATCAGGAACCTGAATCATCACATATTTGAATAAACATCATAGGAACATAACCATTAATGTTTGATAGATCATAGATGTTAAAAAACGTAAATCAAGGTAGCAAATATCCTACTGAATATACTAACCGTAGAATGATAAAATCAAACTTTTGATGAATCGACAATAAAATATCAATATGCAAATTCCATTTTCATCCGCTGAACCGCACGTACCATAGAGAATCTACAAGATATAAAAATATATTAATAAACTATACTAATTTGCATTTAAAAGTAGATAAATTGGAGACAATAGAGCATACCAATAATGTGCTAGTTACGCTTAGGCAGTTGTCCTTTCCGATCTTTGATGGCTTGAAAACGTCTCACAATAGCATCATCATCAAGCTTCTTAAAAATCTCTCGCTCAGTGTAGCAAATCATCAAGTTATTAAACCACACATTATTCATCTTATTGCGCAATTTAGACTTGATAATCTTCATTGCCCAGAATGCTCGCTCAACCGATGCTGTTGAGACCGGCAATAACAGAGCCAACTCAATGAGTTTGTAGACCAATGAAAAAATTAAATGTTTCTCGGTTTCAATCATCTTCGAAGCCAAACCTTCAAGATTATTACAAGAACTAAATGCCTCATGCCTTCGGACGTGAAGAATGTAAGTCTGAAGTTGGTCCTTTATAATTGCACGATCACCACTAGTGAAATCCCCATGATAAGTTTCAGCTAGGCTAGCAAGCTTATCAAGATCAAACTTGGAGAAACGATTTTTTGGATGAAGACATGAGAAGGCCACTATTATCTCTGATGATGCATCATTAAAGCGATGATTCATCTCAGTGTATATCTTGTCGATGGCAACATAAAAGACCTCAACTTGATAGAAATGGAGATAAGTATAAGTCACGCCATCAAACCTCGAACGACCCCGAACAGGAATTCGTTCATCCATATTAGGCACCGGAATACCCTTGGGAGCACAAAACTAGAGGACTTCATCAAAAAAAATTCTCCCATCCACTTTCTCTCATAGTGGCTAACCGAGCTTTAACATCACCAACTAATTCCATAGCATTGACAATGTTTATATCTTTTCTTTGCAAGATGTGTGATAGATCATTTGTAATACCAAGCAACTTTATCATTAGATTCAAGGTGAAAGCAAATTTGAAGCTCTCCATTATTTCTATCAAACCTGCCGCTTGAGATGGTCCACGCCCCTCGTCATGGACCTCACGAAGCACAAATAATACTGACTTCCACATTTCACTCAAACGAAGCAAAGTTATATGATGTGAACCCCATTTAGTATCCCCTGCTCGAGATAAACTTGTTTCTTGGTTCAAACCTCTTCCACTAAATTTCTCACCCCTCTCAAGCTGATCTAAAATATTTTGATGATGTTCTTCTATCAATATATCCCTCCTCTTGCAAGATGCACTTGTTGTGTTGACAATCAAATTGACATGCTCAAATAAATCATAAATGGGAGAGCAACAACTAGCAACTGAGACAACCACCAACTGCAGGCGGTGGGCAAAACAATGAACATAGAAAGCGTAAGGGTTCTCATCAAGGATTTTTTTTTGCGCGTTAGCGGTGCTGGCGGCGGTGCCACCGGCGGACGGCCACCCGCTCTCGGACACGACGATCTTGACGTTCCCGGCTCCGGCGCTCCCCAAGGCAGAGTAGAAGGTGTCGACGAGGGCGTCGAAGAGGTTCTGGTAGGCGTTGCTGCCGTCCTGCACGACGGTGCCCGAGGAGGTGAAGAGGGCGTACTTGATGTCGATGCTGGCCTGGTTGCCCACGTAGGAGAAGTATGGGTAGATGTTGGCGAGCAGCGGCGCGCCGGTGGTGGCGAGGTACTGCGCGATGGGCCCCATGTGGGATGCGGAGAAGGTTCCCTGGGACGGCGGGTACCCGGCGGTGACGCCGGACTGCACGGCCGTGGAGACCTTGATGCCGCTGAGGCCGGCCGCGGAGAGCGCGGCGTTGACGTTCTTCATGGCGGGGAGGATGAGCTGCGTGTCGCCGCCGGAGACCTCGTTCCCCACTGCGATTTACTTGATGGTGAGGCCCTGGTAGGCCTGGATGTTGGCCTTGACCCAGGCGGCCGCGTTGGAGGTGCTGGCGGCGAGGTTGCTGAGCTGGTCGTTGCCGGTGTCGATGATGAGGTTGATACCGCTGCCGCTGAGGGCCTTGAGGGCGTTGCTGTCGGGGAAGTAGATGCGCATGCCGGCGATGCCCTTGGACTTGTAGAGCTGCACCACGTCGCTCGCCGAGGGCAGGTTGTCGCCGTTCACGCCGTACGCCACGCCGATGGACTCGACGGCTGCCGGAACTGCGGCGAGCACGCCGAGGGCCAGCGCCACCGTGAAGATGTAGGCGGCAGCACGATGCCCTGCCATCTCCACTGATGTTCCTGAAACCAAAGAGTGTATAGCTAGCTAGCTCTGTGTGTGTGTATCTGCTAGCTAGGTAAGTACGTGTGGTTCCTTTTGCATGGATTGCACCAAGCGTTGGCCCCTCTATTTATACACACAGGGCAACCCGTGTGGCACGGCACCCGTTCAAAAGTTCCACGCTAACGGACCGATACGTAGACGTCGGCAGCCAGCCGGCGTGCTTGACCCCGATCGATCCCAATATCCAACGCACGCACCCACGCCGTGTGTGCTCCGAGCTTGGAACCATGCATGGAGGTTCGGCCAAATACATCAGACGTACACGCGCCCACCAATCGCGCCGTGCAAGTGTATGTGCCTACACAAATCTGGGAGGGAAAAATATGTTCAAGTATTTTTAAATATTTGTATATCGACAAGATGTTCATGTTTTGAAAACAAAATATGCATGAGTTCCAAAATCATTCTTGTATTTAAAAAAATCATGTATTTTAGAAATGGTTCATGTATTAAAAATGTTCATACATCTCAAAATAGATGTTTGCATTTTGCAAAGAAAGACTATTCAGGTGTCCCACAGAAATTGTTAGTGTATCATAGCAAAGAAAAATCATGTGTTTGTAGATGGGTGGAACAATTCCTATATACTTCATAATGTACGGTCCTTGTACCACATCTAGACCACGACGTCCTCAATGTTTATTATCCGGAGGTCTGCATCTAGAAGCTCCCATTCGTTATGAAGTGTCATGCTGCAAGAGGTCTTCCTGAAGGATGACATACATTGAACAGAGATCGAAGATCAACTTAACATACGCGTGCCCCCAGGAGAGAAAAAAGAGCTTCAGCCCTAGGGCACTCGCCTTCCAACGCCGGCCTCCGGCGGCTCCCCCCGCCGGCGACCTAGGTCGTCGGTGGTGAGGGGGCGCGCCGGATCCACGCGTGTGGATAAGTTTAGTCTAAAGTAGGTTCGTTTTTAGGCTACTCATCGTCTGCTTCGGGGATGAAGATGACGACGCTGAATAAATTTTCTTCAGATCCTTCCCCAATGGATTTGGAGATCAGTCTATCCAAGCAAGGATGGTGTAGCGGTGGCGCCATCCTCGTGGTGGATTTGTGTCCTCAGGCTCCGCCGC
The DNA here is from genome assembly GCA_916181665.1 of Avena sativa. NCBI lineage: Eukaryota > Viridiplantae > Streptophyta > Magnoliopsida > Poales > Poaceae > Avena > Avena sativa. Next base: position 432,539,074 of record OV702296.1, read on the forward strand.
TGCGGCGGCGTTTGCTCCAACGCCGGTGCGGAACCTGGGAGGTAGTCCAGGAGCGGATGAAGATTGTGATCTGCATCAACGGCATCTGGAAGATGGTGGATCGTGTGCTGGGTCTGTGGTTCGTGGATGGCAGGTGTGGCTTCCTCCTTCGACGTCTTAGTCGTGTGGGGGTGCTAGATTTGGAGCTCGATGGCGTGTCCGGGGTGTTGCCCTGGTCTGATTCGTTCAACGGTAATGATTTCACCTTGGGTGAGCCACCTTGGAGGTCCGCAAAGCTGCATGTCAGCGATGGAGCCGCATCGAGCTCGGGTGAGGAGGTGATCCGTCATTCTTTCCTTTGGTGGCTACTATGGTGGTGCCAGAGGCAGGTGACGGGCGTCGGCGTCAAGTTCAGAGGTTTCTTCGGTTTAGATTGTTTTCTTTCTTGGCCGGGGGTCCTTTGCGCAAAAGTTTGTGTTTTGCTGTCTTTTCAGTTTTGTCAGGTCGGTGTTTACGTGGCTTGTACTATGATCTTTGATATATAAATGAGACACGTATTACCATGCCAAAAATAGAAGATCAACTTAACATGCAAGACATGATGATGACCTAACGTGACCAACATGATGATGACCTAGCGTGACCAACGGAGAAGTTTTATGTTCCCCGCTTATCTTCAGGAATTAGAGCTCGCCCTTTTGTCTTGGTAGGCCAAGTAGAGTAGTCACAATTGACTCCTTTGATTGGTCAGGCTGCACTATACGGGCCGGTTAAGAGCAATAGTGGGCTTGTCTATAGAAGTTGGCATTCCTTCTTTTCATTAACATACAGAATTTTTAAATATATCTTTTCAAAATTATTAATGTATTCATGTAATATTTAAAAAATCGTAGATACATGAAAATAAATATTCATGGTAAAACAGAAAAATGTTCCATTTTTAAAAAAATATATCCTAATATATCAAAAGGATGTTCATGTTTTGTAAAAAGCCAATTGATCCAAAAAAAAAACATATCATGAATATCAAATAAACGTGCGTGTATATTTCAAGAAAATGTTCTTGTATTTTAAAGAAAATTAAGTTATTAAAAATTCTTACATCTTGAAATAGATGTCTGCGTTTTGCAAACTAAAAAATCCACTTGTTCCATAGAAATTGTTTGTGTATCGCAGAAAATATTATTTTGATGTATTAACCGAAAAGGAACAAATAAAAGTGAGAAAGAAAAAAGAAAATATAGCGGTTGCGGATTAATTTACATGGACACTTGACCAATATTAAGAAACAGTAAAATGGGTCGACCTAAAAGCCACCACAGCGATTTGAGAACGTTAACCGTCCGATCGTGCTGTTAGATGCCTCTGATCTCTCGGTCGTGCATTTTCATCTCGTGACTTCGCTAATCCCGGTCGGGCAGACCTAACTGGGCTGCTGCTCCGGAAACGTACCTAAGTAGCATGTGGTTCACCGGGCCTTAATCGCGGGACATGGGCTTCAACGACCCAATTTTGTCCGGTGGAAAGTTGTGTATTCGCTTCTCCTACAAAAGAAAATTCATCTGGCGTGGATGTGAAAAGGCGGACGCTTCGTCTCTAGGCCGACGAGAGCAGCAATGCTTGCCGCCATTAGATCTAGGTACGGACGAGGAGCTTCGCGTGTGATCGATATATAGGAATGCTTCTCCCGGATGCTCCCGGCATGATCTACGACCACACCGTCTATCTGATTCAGGTTCCCCCGCGCGAAACACAGGCAAGAGTTCCTTCTGCCAATGATAGCGTGCGGACGTCGGGCAGAATTTGGCCACCTCGTTGATTTCAGATGTGAGCTGGGCACGCTATATGATATTGAATTGGCCTGCGTTTGCTAAACCTTTTATTTACTCCCTCCGACCCATATTAGTTGACTTGGGTTTGTCTAGATTCAGATGTATCTAGTACTAAAACATATCTAGATACATCTAAATGTAGACAAAACCAAGTCAACTAATATGGGTCGGAGGGAGTAACTTTTTCCTTACAAGAAACAGTAGTATGATCTTGCATATTTGTTTTGTCTCAGTTGTGCTCAGTAGTACCTAGAGTGATGTTGTGCGTGGATGCATGGATCACCAACCAACACTACTGCTCAAACTTGGGTCCCAATATCCGTGATTTGGACATACTAACTACTCCTACTAAACATATAAGATTGGTTGAAACCGATTGACTAGAACACATATTTCTGTTAGTTCTGCTTTCGCGTGTGATGACAGCCTAGATTGATATCTGAAGCATATTCAGATCATAGGCTCATGGTGACATGAAAAATGAAGACTAATTTTTTCAAGAAGTTTCAGTTTGCAATGAGAGTTTTTATTTCAAAATTGTATCAATATTCTCGTGATGATTTGGTTGGAAAAGATATTCATAGCTGTTTTTTCTCATTTTCTATAAGCAACCTACACAGACTAAGCTCGGACCTTTATTCTTGTGAAATGCGGAGTTTTGAGATTTTTAGACGAGATTATGAGATAGAAACATATATGGCTGGGTATATCTCTCAATTACAGAAAGGATTCAAGAAAGAGGATACTTTGCTATTGCGACCTCTGGAGGGCTCTTTTTCTATATTTCATGGTATTTGATTTTTTTTCTAATATTCGTTAGCTAATATATCATATTTATTAGCGTGCAATACTTTTTATTTGGTGCATATTATTGTATCTAACCTATTCTTATCTTATGAATTGGAACTCTCAAGCTTCATACATAACAAGACCCTGGATTGTACTAAGTTGAACGCATTCTTGTCAGGTCAATGTGTTATAGAAAAATACCATGAAATTTGTATAAGTTAACAAGAGAATGGTCATATCCAAGGTATGTAAAATTTTGTGAGGAAATTCACGGTACTGCCTAGAACAAAAACTGTCGTGTGCTTCCTTGATTATTTTTCTATGATCTTGTTTTGCATATTTTAGTTCTTGGATATATTTGTTCACCGTAGAAATCATTTCGGTATAGCTGGTATAACCTCCCATGTACTTTGATATATCCTTTACTACCATGTGAGCTTCTTAGCAAGGAATATAGGTAGGTCTATCTTCATGCATTAATTTTTTGTTACTTTATCTTTACATTAGGGGTTGTTATGATAGATAAACTTGAAACAAGTTAGGCTACCGATATGCATCATGATATTGATCATATTTTCTGAATAAATCATCATTCCAAGATCTAACAATCAATGAAGACTACTGCAAGCGGAGAATACATCTTCTTGACTGGTCTTCCCTATGATAGTAGGTTATGAGTTCATTTTATTTCTCAAATCACATGTTTACAAGTTGTTTTCATGTAAATGGTTAAGCTGAAAGATGTCACTGTTCTGAATTATCCGTTATGTAATTTTCTCAATCCTATCATTATTTTATCCGAAACATGACTGTTTTGTTTGTTGTGTTAGAATGCTGGATATTATTTTTTAGGAGGTCATAAACAATAATATTTCATTCAGGTTCTCGAGGAACTATGTGTCATTTTTTTGTCGATATATGTTTCATGGTATATATGCTAGGTTTTAAATAAAAATTCATGTCCCTTATAGAGTTTTAGCATGATATTTTCCCCTTTGAAGTTCCTTGACGTCTTGCTTTATGAATCATGTGGATGCTAAAACAAGCAAATAGGCTTAATGTATGCACAATAATAATATCCCTATGTATTATATATGTTATTACAATTCAATATTTTATTTTCTTAAAAAGGACGGGCGCGGCAACGCGCGCTTTTATGGTCTAGTCTACTAAATAGGAGCATGCCCTCTGGGTTTTCTAAAAGGTACCATGGCGCGTCGCTCAGATGGGGGCGGATTATTCCACGTATAATCTGACCAGGGCTGGAGTTTTTGCCCTGGTCGGATAATCCGCCCCTCCAAGGGACTGGATTATCCCTCCCCCAAAGGGGTTTCTCAAAGGGCCAACCGGCACGGCTCTTAGAAGGGGGATGGAGTTTTGGCCTGGATTATTTAGTCTGGGCCAGATTTTTCTCCCCGGTCGGATTATCCGGCCCCTGCTTATGCTAGATTATCCTGCCCCAGTTTTCTCCAACGGCTCCATCTCTGGAAGGGGATACAAATACCCCTCCCCGTCTTTATTTTGGGGTTGCTAGATCTAACAAAAAAGCTCTGCACTACAGAAATCAATTTACAACAAGATCTTCACTTTCATTCTCTGAAGTCCTTGTCCTTTGGGGAATTGAAGGAGGAGGCCTTGATCTAAATCTTCACCGAAGATATCTTCACTTCCTCTCCCATTCACTTAGGGTGTTTTGACCTAGAGTTCCATTCGAATTTCTAGATCTTGGTTTCAGTACTTGATCACTTGTTTTATTGTGGCAACTTGTTATCATCACGGGAGCGTCCAATTAAGTTATGGATGTGTGCCCCGATACAGTTGTGAAGGCATCAGTTCCCGCCTCGAAGGGTACCACATAGTGGAAAGGTGGATCAGGCCAGTTGTGGCGAGATCTATCAGAGAATAGGGTGAGGCCTATTGTGGCGTGGTGGTCTTAATACCGCCCACCCCTCCAACGTAGACGTATTTCCCTTAACAAGGAAGAAACTGCAGTAAACAAACCTGTGTCTCCGTGTGCTCCACTATTGGTTACCTTGTTTCTCTCACCGCCTTTACCGTTTAGTTGCTAGGTTGACATACAGGGAAATTCACTGTAGTTACATATCTAGAGAATTTATCTTTGAGTCAAGCCTAAAATAGAAGAAGTATTAAAATTTGGAGTAGCACATATTCACCCCCCCCTCTAAATTCTCATACGATCCATTTCACTTATATATAATATTTTATTTTCCTCTTTTATAAATATATAAATATTTTTCAATGACACATGAAAAAATGCAACCACATTTCTTCTAAGATTTGAGAACATTTATTTTGCAACAAGTGAACACTTCTTTTTCTAATACAATGTTCTTCTGATTCTTAAAACATGTTTTCCCACAGTAATTCCAAATTTCTAGATTCATAAGAGAAGCACATATTATTAGGTCATGCCAGAACTCGTAATACATGTGAAATCCTTGAGGTGGCAACGTCCTATACTCCTATTTGACAAAATGATCTCCAAATAGGGGCCTCCTCTCTAATCACATGGGAAAAATAATATGTGCTTTAGGGTGTTATCTTATTCTTCTTTATCTCAATTATCTTTTATGTCCTTTTCTAATTTACTTTTTGTGCCCTTTTTACCTTTTTGTTTTATATTTATTCCTTATTTTGAAATTTTTGAAGATCACAATATGCCCATGCTAGGGCCACTTCTAAGAAAAACGCCAATGAGTATTGATGACCCACAAGTATAGGGGGTGTATCGCAGTATTTTCGATAAGTAAGAGTGTCGAACCCAACGAGAAGCAGAAGGTGCTGGCTAGTGGTATGGATCAGGAATTCTCTGCAAATACTTAGCAAACAGATTTTTAGGGGTTTTCAATAAAGCAAGTAAACAAAGTACGAGTAAATAAAAGACAGTAGGAATAAATGCAGCAAGTGGCCCAATCCTTTATGCAGCAAAGGACAAGCCGGTTGTATTAGTTAAGATGACCAAACGTTCTCGAGGACACATAGGAAGACCGTCAAGTGCTTTCGCTTCACATAGTTGATTAATCTTCTTTAGCTTGCTAAGTGTTGTGTGGGTGAAACCTGTGCTAATGTATCGACCTTCCTAGGACTAATACATACTTGTGATTATACCCCTTGCAAACATCCGTAAGTACAAGAAAGTAATTAAGGTAGAAACCTAACCACAGCTTTAAACTCTAAGACCCTTACGTCCCTTGTGCAATGGTTTCCTAACGGGGGTTCAGGTTTCTGTCACTCCGGCAACCCTACGATTAGTAGCCAAATACACAATGCATTCCTCTAGGCCCATATAGGTGAAGTGTCATGTAGTCGACGTTCACATGACACCACTAGAAGAAGTACACCACAACTTAAATATCAAACTATTGAATCTTTCTCAACACAACTCCACTGCTAACAACATGACTTCTCCCATGTCCTCAAGAACAAAACGAACTACTCACAAGACATCATATGGATCATGATTAGAGATAGAATAATGATGTATAACAATCTGAACATAAACAATAATTCAATGGTTCACTCAATAGCATCAACTATAAAGAGTAATCAACACCGGAAAAGTTTCCCCTATGAACTATGCAAGATTCAACCCAATTGTTACAACAATATGGAGATGGTGATGAGGGTGCTGATGGTGATGATGGTGGTGGTGATGATGATGATGATCCCGATGAAGTCCATCTTGATGGTGGTGTTGATGGCGACGATCTCCCCTCTCCGGGAAGGAATTCCCTCGCCAGAAATCTGTCTGCCGGAGAGATCTTTCTCTCTCGGTGTTTTCCGCCCCGTAGAGGCGGCGGAATCTTTCTGTGGTCGCTCCCCGAGTCTTAGGGTTTCGGGAGGATAGTATACGCTAGAGGGGAGTGCCAGGGGTGGACCAGGGTGGCCACACCACCTGGTGGCGTGGCCTAGTCTGGCCCACGCCAGGGGTGGTGTGGCCCCCCTGTGGCCCATCTCCAGCCCCCCTTCTGGCTTCCTTCGTCTTCTGGAAAAATAGGATTTTCTATGTATTTTCCCGGATTTTCTGATCTTCGTGAATTTTGCCTCCAAACAGCACATTTTCCATCAGAATCCTGATTGTAGTGGTCCATGCTCCAAAAGTCATCAACCATGCAAAAACAGATGAAATAACATAAGTATCACCTCTCAATACAAAATATATCAATGAATAACAGTGAATTATGACATAGAATAATGATGCAAAATGGACGTATCAACTCCCCTCAACCTTAGACTTCGTTTGTCCCCGAGCGAAACTGAGCTCAATAAACATGGCCTCAGGTTTATGGAGTGAAGAGTCGATAAAAGAATACGGACAAGAAGCATCACATTCATCAAATACATAGGTCATAATAGAAGACAACTCACTATTATATAACTTAACTTGCAATGAGTAAAGGAAACACAATAAAGATACATAAAGTGAATCATAATTGGTAATGGCAAACTTAGCTCTTGGTCAAAGAATAGTCGATAATTTGCTGGAGTTCACAAATAATTGGTTTTCAATGATAGCTTTCAAAGTAGTTAAATCAAGATAAGAGCAATGTGCAAAACAAGGAACATAAGAAACATGATTGAATAAATCATCATATGAATGAATGAAACACAACAAATCAAAATACTTGTTGAGATAGAAGGGAGTAGGTTTACTGACTCAACTACAAAGTAAAAGAAAGGCCCTTCGTAGAGGGAAGCAGGGTTGCAAGTCTCATAAAGAGCTCCCAAAAATTATGATACTTACTAGCTTTCAGCTCTCATTGCCCCTATCATAGGCATCTTTTGGTGGTTAAGGTTAAAGTGACACAACTAAGAGGATATGCTTGACAAGTTATAAATTGAAGTCACATGCCCCTTACTTATGAGTACCGAACCTCATGCTACTCAACTTCAGTCACGAGCAAGCTCTTGTCATTGTAAATACACGTGTATCATTGAGAACCGTCAACGGGGTACCCCTTGCACATGACACAGGAGCTATCCTATAATCAAAATGACAAGGCAAACAGACAGTGAGCATCTCAGCGATCTTTTTATTTGCTATTTGCATAGGTTTTTATTGAGGATGCTTCATAGAATGCTCACTATAGTTATGCTGCAAGTTTTTACCATGATTACGCATGGCTTAGGTAGCGGCCCAGGCGTTTCTCTAACACACATATAAACTCCATGATCTTACAAGTTCTACTTTTATTTCACACCGCCGGGATCCATAAGCAAAATAACATGATATCAACTAGGTACGAAGTACCAATGCAATGTTGAAAGCGTTCCCCATGATACATGGTTCTGCTAACTTCAACTCATAAAGCACAAGCATATACGCAACAAAGAAGGACCCAATGGTTCAAGTTATTAGATGCAGGAAAATTAAAGTGTGCCATCAAGTTCGTGAGAGATTTAATCACTAATTTTCATATAACAAGTTTAATTTGGAAGGTAGACAAAACAAGAATTTACTTGGAGTAGCAATAATGCTAATAGGTAGGTATGGTGGACATAAATAGCAGAGGTTTTGGTTTAAGGGATGGATGCACGAGAAGAATTCCCTCTCAGTACAGGTTTTTGGCTAGCAAGGCTGGGTAGCAAGTATAAGAGTTGAAAGAAACAACCAAACATACAAGTGATAAAAACAAACATGCAATCTTCCTTCGAAGCACAAAAGATCTTAACTAGAGAATACTAAACTTATGAGCAAATCAAGAAAGAAAGATGATGAAATTATATTTCTTTAGAGTACTTTTATCTTTTCTTTCAACTCTTAAAAATAGTGTTGCTACTGACCGAGCCAAGTTTGCCAAAACCAACTAAATTAACTCAATGATCCCAAAGTGATACCAATATTAACAACAAGACCAATCATATAACCACGAGTTGAAAACTAATATAAGCTATGCAAAAGAGTAAATGATAGAACTTCTCATTAATATTCCATAACGGCAACTCACACTAAGGGATACATATCTAACGAGCGAGGGGACACTTCCATAATGCATCCTACATGATAACTTCTCTATTCATGATATGACTCTACTAAAAAGGTAAAAAGATAGAAGATAATGATGTGATACCGCGGCACTCCCCCAAGCTTGGAACAAACCAAGGGGATGCCAAACCTGATGACGAATTACTCCTTCAGTGGTGGTGGTAATATTTTCTTAGTTGACGCGAGGAAATCCTCTAGCATCTTGCGAAGCCTATTATTCTCCCATTAAAGCATGTCCACCTTCCTCCTCAAATCTCGGTACTTGTCACAAAACTCCTTAGTGACTCGTAGGCTTCCGTTGATGCAGGGCAAGTAACTAAAGGTACCAGCCCCTGCTTGGGGTCTTGGAGGTCTTCCTCCATAGGCTCCTTCCCTTTATCCTTGGCGGACACTATTGTGCTTCTAAGCTTTCAAAGAGTATGTCCTGGCAGAAACAGCCCAAAACAAAAACACGACGAAAACACGATATACGAGCCTCGGGGGATCCGGGGTATTATATATTACGAAGTTTCATATCAAAAGGAAGATACTGGGAGAAAACGAGTCGGAGGCGGAGTTCGGGGTGGACTCACCACCTGGTGGCGCGGCCAGGGGAGGGCCCGCGCCACAGGGTGGTGTGAGCCACCCTGGATCCGTTTCCGTCCCTTTCGCTTCGTAGCTTTCCTTATTGGATAAAAACTGCAAGAATATAATTGGATAGTATTTTCGTGGAACTTTTCTTACCAAAACTGTTACCTATTTGAAAACAGACTCTGCAGGTCTCTGAATTTGGTATCTAGTAGATTCTTCAAGAGTCACCACTTGAATAATCATTAGTATCTTCATCTTCATACACTTATTACTTTAGTCATAAAACCTTTCTCTTTCTTATTACACCATTATCTCCACTTCCTGGAAATTTCTTTCACACAAAACTTCACACAGTTCTCATTAGCAACATTAGTATAAGTGAAGTGATAAAACCTTTTGAGTTCAACTTCAACTGAAAACCATAAAAACATAAGCTACTGAAGCAACTCCTTCCGAAAACCCAAAAAGAATTCAAAAAGGAAATCGAATAAAGAAGCAAATGCAAGAGTGGCAAAATCTGTCAAAACAGACCAGCAGGTAAAGATCAAATTTTTCAAAAATCTTCTGTTGCTCAAATCAAAAAGTGCAACACTAACGAAAGTTAAATAACAACTTGGGAAAGAAGCACAAAAAATTACAGCTCAATCCGACATACATAGATCTCTCACGAATTTTTACGGTGAAGCACAGAAATCTGTTTCGGGACAGCAACGTCCCCAAATCTTACTTCTCTCTCATTAGAGGTTGATCTTGACATAAAAACCAAACAAAACAAATAAGTAGCGGTTATTACCAAAGTAATAACTTCTAATACTCAAAGAAACAAAAACAAACTGAAAGCAAAAACAAATTGGGTTGTCTCCCAAAAAGCTCTTTCTTTATAGCCATTAAGATGGGCGTGATAATTTTGGAGATGCTCACATAGGAGTATGAATTGAAGTGAAAGAGAGCATTAAGAAGAAAAAATACACACATTTAAGTCTAACCCACTTCATATGCAAGGGAATTTCGTAAACAAACAAGTTTTTGAAACTAGAGGCTACAAGCATAGGAAGGCAAAAGAAGAGCAACATAAAAACTTTCAGCATAAAACGAGGAAACTTGATATTATTGAGATGCATAAGAACACTTTTCCCTCTCTCATAGTAACTTTAAGTATCATGCATAAACTTAACAATATAGCTATCACAAGGACCATCGTAACAATGATCACTTATTCTAACAGAAAACACCAGAATAATAGCTCTCGTAACACTACTTTGTGAAACAATATTAGAGGTATCCTTACAAAGGATAGTGTGTCCCCCTTCTACATATTTAGTAACAAAGTCTTTCACATTTGCTATAATAGGTTCATCAACCATTTGTTTATCAGGTTCAACAGCCTTATTCATACTTTCATCAACCATACTAACTATCATAGAATGTTCCTTTATCTCAACTAGGAAAGGCATTTTCTCAATGTAAGGTTTAGGTAAAATATGATTTGCAGTATAAACTTCAGTATTTCTTGCAGGAACACTCTTAGCAACATCTTTATAAGGTTCATGATACTTATGCCACTTCTTTTTAGGCACTTCAATATAGGAAGCAAAAGCCTTAAAATAAGAAGCAATAGCTTGACAATCTAGACCATAAGCATTTTTAATATTTTGAAAGTCATGAATTCCCATAAAAGATTCAATGCATTCATAATCATAATTTATACCTGACTTTCTACCTTTGTCATTCTCGCAAGCTTCAGCATTATCTTGAATACGGTCCAGAAGATCCCATTTAGCTTCTTCTTTCATGCGAGTGAATGATCCAGCACAAGAAGCATCCAATAAATCCTTGTCGTGTAGAGGGAGCATTGCATAGAAGTTATTGATAATAATATTGTTGGAGAGCTCATGAATGGGACATTTGAGCATTAGTAACTTCAATCTCCCTTAAGCTTGAGTTGTACTCTCTCCATCAAGAGGCCAAAAGTTGTATATTTGATTCCGATCTTTATGAATCTCACTAGGAGGATAAAACTTTGAATAAAAGAGAGGCACTATTTCCTCCCATTCAAGAGCTTGACCATTCTTCAACAGCTTATACCATTCCTTAGCTCTTTCTTTCAACGATAATAGAATAACTTCTTCTTAACTTGATCTGTAGTAATGCTTGCATACTTGAACAACCCGCATAATTCGTGTATAAAGAGTAAATGATCACCGGGATGGACAGTTCCATCCCCAACATAGTAGTTATCCATAACACGATCAATAATTCTTGTAGGTATTTTAAAAACATCATTCTCAGTAGGTGGTGGCTTATCTACTACCTTAGCAGTGGTAGTAGCATTACCAAATAAGAAACTCAGCGAATTATCCATAACGAAGATAAAGCAACTAACAGAAGTAAACAATACTCACAGTAGAAGTTTCCTTTACCAGTTCCACTCTCCAATAGCGCTTCACTCCCCGACAATGGCGCCAGAAAATAGTCTTGATGACCCACAAGTATAGGGGGTGTATCGCAGTATTTTCGATAAGTAAGAGTGTCGAACCCAACAAGGAGCAGAAGGTGTTGGCTAGTGGTATGGATCAGGAATTCTCTGCAAATACTTAGCAAACGGATTTTTAGAGGTTTTCAATAAAGCAAGTAAACAAAGTACGAGTAAATAAAATACAATAGGAATAAATGCAGCAAGTGGCCCAATCCTTTATGCAGCAAAGGACAAGTCGGTCATATTACTTAAGATGACCAAACATTCTCGAGGACACATGGGAAGACTGTCAAGTGCTTTCGCTTCACATAGTTGATTGATCTTCTTTAGCTTGCTAAGTGTTGTGTGGGTGAACCTGTGCTAATGTACCGACCTTCCTAGAACTAATACATACTTGTGATTATACCCCTTGCAAACATCCGTAAGTACAAGAAAATAACTAAGGTAGAAACCTAACCATAACTTTAAACTCTAAGACCCTTACGTCCCTTGTGCAATGGTTTCCTAACGGGGTTCAGGTTTCTGTCACTCCGGCAACCCCTACGATTAGTAGCCAAATACACAATAAATTTCCCTAGGCCCATATAGGTGAAGTCTTCATGTAGTCGACGTTCACATGACACCACTAGAAGAAGTACACCACAACTTAAATATCAAACTATTGAATCTTTCTCAACACAACTCCACTACTAACCACATGACTTCTCCCATGTCCTCAAGAACAAAACGAACTACTCACAAGACATCATATGGATCATGATCAGAGATGGAATAATGATGTATAACAATCTGAACATAAATAATAATTCAATGGTTCACTCAATAGCATCAACACAAAGAGTAATCAACACCGGGAAAGTTTTCCCTATGAACTATGCAAGATTCAACCCAATTGTTACAACAATATGGAGATGGTGATGAGGGTGCTGATGGTGATGATGGTGGTGATGATGATCCCGATGAAGTCTAGCTTGATGGTGGTGTTGATGGCGATGATCTCCCCTCTCCGGGAAGGAATTCCCCCGGCAGAAATCTGTCTGCCGGAGAGATCTTTCTCTCTCGGTGTTTTCCGCCTCGCAGATGCAGCGGAATCTTTTTGTGGTCGCTCCCTGAGTCTTAGGGTTTCGGGAGGATAATATACGCTAGAGGAGAGTGCCAGGGGTGGACCAGGGTGGCCACACCACCTGGTGGCGCGGCCTAGGCTGGCCCGCGCCAAGGGGTGGTGTGGGTCCCCTGTGGCCCATCTCCATCCCCCCTTCTGCCTTCCTTCGTCTTGTGGAAAAATAGGATTTTCCATGTATTTTCCCGGATTTTCTGATCTTCATGAATTTTGCCTGCAAACGGCACCTTTTCCATCAGAATCCTGACTGCAGTGGTCCATGCTCCAAAAATCATCAACCATGCAAAAACAGATGAAATAACATAAGTATCACCTCTCAATACGAAATATATCAATGAATAATAGTGAATTATGACATACAATAGTGATGCAAAATGGACGTATCAAGTATCGATGTGATGGCCCGCTTCTTTCTCTTTGTAGTGTAGTTTACAGTTTCTCCTTATTTCTTAAAAAATGGGCCGGTATCATCCACAAATTACCTTTTTCTAGGTTTCAATTTATTTTTTATTTTCTTTTACTGTTTTCTTTCTTCTATTTTAGTTTTTATCTACTTGTTCTCTACATATATTCCCTTTTCTTTCATTTTTCCTATTTAAGATGGTAATAATGATTTTCTCCATATTTATCCTTAAATTAAGAAACACATATATCGAGTTAAGTAAACATAATTTTATTATAAGAACCCTATCTAAAATATTTCCCATGAACTAACTTAACTACTTACTCGCTGAATCTGATTTTATAGTTGCATGTGCATTCTAATACATTATATAGAACATTCATATGTATGAGGGAGAATACTTGTTTCCATTGGCTATTTTCCCTTTCTTCTACCTTATCTTTCCTTTTTTTGTCAACATTTTTTTATATTTTTGTTTACGTTATTTTTCAATCCCCTCACAATTTGGTAGTTCTCGGTTAAAGTCAAGAATCATCGATCAAACACTGAGGTGTGTATTTTTTGAGTTATAAGAATGAAGAACATATTTTTTACTGCTTGGTGGAAAATTAATATGTCACTGCGCAAAAAATTGTAAAGTGAGTGAGAATTGGGTATTTATGAGTCGACGGAGTCAATAATACATTGTTTATAATAGATACAAATTATTACATGAGGGAATTAGATCTTGCCCTTTTTGTCTTGGTGGGCCTGCTCCAATACTCATAGTTGACTCCTTCCGTTTGTTACGAGGGCTTGTCTATGAAAGTCGGTATTTGATCCATCCTACTAACATGCTAATTTTCTAATATACACTTTTGAAAATAATAATGTATTCATGAAAACTTTTAAGAAAAAATAGATACATGAAATTAAATATTTATTACAAAGAGTAAAGATGTTCAATAACAAAAAAAATTGATTATGTATAAATAAAAATAATTTTTTTAAAAATTCTATATATATCAAAAGGATGTTTATGTTTGGAGAAAGGTAATATCCGTTGATTCCAATATTTTCATGTATATCAAAATAAATGTTCATGCATTTTAAGAAAATATTCATATATTTTAGAAATGTTCATCAATTACTAAGATTTCATACGTCTCGAAATAGATGTGTGTACGTGTTTTTAAATAAATCTATTTCACTTGTCCCACACAATTATTTTTCATATCACAGAAAAAATTATTTGATGTGTTAGCTAAAAGGAAGAATAAGAATTGAAAAGGAAAAGGAAAAAAGAAAAAAGAAAATATTGCGATTGCGGATCTATCTACATGGAGTTCTTCCTATGGTCACCAATCTCTATAAAATAGGAGCATGCTCTTCTAGGCTAGACTAGAAGTGAGACTAAAATTTTCATTCATTTGATTGTGGTTTTTAGCACTTTTTCTGTTTTTTCTTATATATATGTTATTTATTTTTCTTGATTTCTTTTTCTGCATTTTTATATTAATGTCCATAAATTAAAAAAATAGATTCAAATTTTTTGAGTTTAAAATTAGTTTGTGCAATTTCCATTATATTATACACTTTTTACTTTTAATTTATGTTCACTCTTTTCACCTTCCATTCTTTTTCCACTCTATATTTTCCATTGTGTTAGTGTTTTAAGAAATATAGGAACATTATTTGAATCCCATGATCGTACACTCTAACATGCATGAATATTTTTGGTGAACATTCTTGCAACATGTACGAATATTTCATTTATGATATATGGGAATTTATTTAGATTGTTTTGAATTTCTTATATATTTATATTTTATTTTCCCTCTTTTATAAATGTAAAATATTCTTCTATAATATATGATTATTTAAATGCAACACATTTCTACTAAGATTCGAGAACACTTATTTTGGCACAAATGAACAATTCTTTTTCTAATACATTATCCTTCGGATTTTTAAAATAATTTTCCAACAGTAAATCCAAATTTCAAGATACATAAGAAAGGCACATGTTATTGGGTCATGCCAGAATGTAAGCCGTATGGAATCCTATAGGTGGAAGCATCCTATTTGACACCTGAGCGGTTAAATAGGAGCATCCTATCTAGTTACATCAAAGAAAAATAGTATGTTCTCTAGGATGTTACCTTATTCTTCGTTGGCTCTATTATCTTTCCTTTCCCTTACATTTTTTCTTTTCATATATTTGAGTTTTTTGTTTTCTAATTTCCTTTTTTGTGCGCTTTTACCTTTTTTATTTATGATTTTGTAATCATTTTTTAGTAATTTTGACGGTGACAATATGTCTATGCTAACCTGACTTCTAAGAAAATTGCCACCGGATATCGATATAATGGCTTATTTGTCCCGCTAGCGTATATGCATTTCTCCTTATTTCTTGCAGAAATCATTTTGGTTTTAGAGACAAACTACCTTTTTCAAGTTTTTTATTTCATTTTGGTTTTCCTTTTTTTCTAGTTTACTCTCTTTTAGTTTCTATCTACTTGTTTTCTACATATATTTTGTTTTTCTCTCAATTTCCTATTTAATTTTTTAATGATGCTTTTGTTCATATTTATCCTTAAAATAAGAAACATATATATTGAGGGTTCAAGAAACTTATTTTTTTATAGGAACCCTATTCAAAATATTTTACATGTACTAACTTACCTAATTACCCATGAAAACTGACTTTGTAGTTGCATGGACGTTCTAATATATTATATGGAACAATTTATGTGTATGATGGTGAATATTTGTTTCCATTGGCTATTTCCTTTCTTCTACTTTCATTTTCCCCTTTTTAATCATTGTTTTTCCTTATCTTTTTTATTTTTATTTCTTGGTGCCCTAATAATTAGTTAGTTTTCGGTTGAATTCGAGATCCATCGATCAAACAATGAGATATGTATATTTTTTAGCTATAAGAACAAAGAACCCATTTTTACTGCTTGGTGAAAAATTAATATGTCTTTGCGCAAAATAAAGTAATGTGGCCCCTAATTAGTTATTTATTAGACGATCGAGTAAATACTATAATGTTTAAAATAGATGAACAAATTATTACATGAAGAAATTAGAGACCGCCCTTTTTGTCGTGTTGCGTCTGCGAGGGAATTAGAGACTGCCCTGTTGGTCTTGTTGGGCCTGGTCAAGTACTCCTAGTTGAATATAAACATCCATTGCAAAGCAAAAATGTTCAATAACAAAAAAAAGTTCATGTATTAACAAAAATTTGTTTAAGTATTTTTGGAAAAAATCCTTAAATATACAAAAGATGTTCATGTTTGGAAAAATAATACTCACTAGTTCCAAAAACAAACTTTCATCGTATATATGGCCAAGGATGTGGCGCGGTGCCCTGCATGCTCGTCAACATGGGCCGCGCCTCTTCCTAGTTGCACAGCTCTAGTGGCCCTCGCAGGAGCGGGCTCCGTGGACGGTCGACAAATGCGAAAACGCAGATAAAAAACCACGTACAACAATTGTTAAAGATGGATATATCTCAAACAGACGAACAGTAAGCTCAAATATGCCAATAAAGAAAAACAGAAAGAGATATGGCTAAATATTGACCATGGTGTAATAAAATACTCATCTAACAGAAAACCATACAGGAACTAACCAACATAGCGTCACATTCTTTTGAAATTCCAGTCTCATGATTGAGTTTTAGGAGAAAAGATAGACTTAACATACTCCTTCCGTTTCATAATATAAGATGTTTTAGCTTTTTGAATGAAGTGTATCTAGACCTCTTTTAGTATCTAGGTTCATTTAGATTTGGAGTGAACCTAGACACTAAAAAGGGTCAGATACACTTCTTTCATAAATCTAAAACATCTTATATTTTAAAACAGAGGGAATACTATTAGTACGAGATGCTACAACAGTGACATAACCTATTCTCGTTCTATTATACATGTCAAATCCTTATTAGTTTGGTGCATGGGATCATCAGATCATGGATGCCAGCAGAATAGTGCTAAGCAGCAACAGATGAATAAATGGAAGGACAGGGAGGTCAGTCGACGACCTCACCGTCGTAGTCGTCCTCCTCCGAGTCCGACGTCCCTTCGATGTCCACGTACTCGTCCTCGTCCTCGTCCGTGGACATCTCCACCGCACGTCCGGCCACGTACCCTTCGTGGAGGCCTCTCGTCGCCGGCGGATCGACCACCTCGGGGCCTTCCTCCGGCAGCATATCATCCTCCTCCCAATCGTCGTCGTCGTCGTCAGATTCGTCGTCGCTGAAACAGATCACGTCAGAGTCGGAAACAGCCGTACCTCGCACTCTCGAGGAATTTTCCGGTACAAGAATCGAAACGGTCTCGGCGAAAGTTTTTCTGCCAACGCCGCTGGAGATGAAGTCTCCGTCGGCTGCGTCGAAAGCCTCGGCGCGGTCGCGCTTCTTCGTCGTGCAGGGAGCCATGGGTCTACGCGCGAGATCCTTTTCAAGCTTTCTTGGTGAACAGAGTACAAGGCTAGCTTTACTGCAAGGCTTTAGTTTCTTCCTCTGGTTTCGTGGCTACGCAGCACAGGGGGAATTTATAGGAGAAAACCACGCCGACAATCCGAGTAGCACATTGCACGCAGGCTGTCCGGTTTCGATTTGGATTAGTACTAGTAGTTCAGAACGGTGTCCTTAGTCATGTGCTAATTAAATTGGGAGCCAAGATTCAGACAGCAGCCCTCCCGCTTGTGCAAATAAATGGTGAACTGTGATATAGTATTAGCCTAGATTTCAGTTTATGCGTTTGGCATCTACGTATATATACATCACGTATGTACTCGATATATGATCTGTATCCATGTGAAACACAAACAGAAACGGAAGAGAAGTATCTGAAACTTTAGCCCAAATGCCCGACAGGCCAACGCTGACATTTCTGTATCTTATCTTCATATCTTTCCTCTAAAGCATACTAGCAACTTCGTAGTACTTCTGCAGCATTGGCTATATATTCCATTGCAAACTTGCATACCCTGTCGATCAAATTGAAGCTAGCATTTTGGGAACATTTCTGAACATTTGTAGGTCTAGCTAGCTAATACACCTCCCTTTTCGGCCTGTTCCTAGTGCGCGTGCCACTAGCAGTGACGAGAACTTGCTCCTTCTCCTCCGCCGGCTGCACGACCTCCTCTCCGTCGACGACAAACCCTCCGCCGTTGTCTTCGCCTTCCTCGGAAGCCTCGTTCTCTTCCAGTATCGCCTTATTGATCTCCATCTGCACATACAGGCTACTCAATTCACGCATCTTGTGTCAACAAAAATTATACTACTCTGCAATTCTTGTGGCAATAATCTTGTCAGTTTCTGTCACAAGCAAATCGATAAGTAAAAAAAGATTTACTTGGAAAGTAGTTCGTATCGAGCTGTAGATAACATATCTCACTATGCCAGAATCAGCAGAGGCCAGTTCGAAATGATTATTAACAGAGTAACATACTACTACTGCTAGAGTGCTAGGAGAAATGTAAGTTATTCAGAATGCTTGGGGAGATGTGCGTCATACCTCCCGCAGGAACCGCTCGTCGAGGTCGTCGGCGACGCGAGCGGCGGCGATGAGGGTGCCGATGAAGAGGGAGGCAGGCAGCACGAAGGCGAGGATGAGCACGTTGGTGCTAGGCGGCCCGCCGGCCCGCACGACCATGGACCGGCGCCGGCGGCCACTCCCTACGGGCCTGACTGTGGCGCGGATAGGTCGTCCCGAATACGGCACAGATCTCGCGCCGAGACGCGGCTGGATGGACAGAGCCGCGAGGGCTCGAGAAGCCATGGATGGTGGCGAGGCTCAGCTCCCTGCGCAAGCAGAGTGGGCGAGAGACAGAGATAGAACGATGGCGTTTGTCTTATCCTTTCTTTCCTGTGTGCCACGTCGCTCTGATTAATTGTAGCCATCCGATCGGTAGAAGTTTCCTTAGCATTTTTCCAATCAACTATAGAGGTTGACATTTTTTTTCAGAATAATATTTGAATACTGAAATTTGAAAAAAATCGACTATCAATATATCAAAACATGATTCTGAGTTGACCGAGAATTAAATTAGAACTCAATCAGGTCCTAATCCACCGGACTTGCATCACGATTCATGAGCAACAGAGTTGCAAGTGGGATTTTCAGTTCTAAACGAAATTGCAACTAAGCTATATTAGTTGTACAATTGGAGTTGCAATTGTGATATGTCTAGTTGCATATGGGCTGGTAACTAAGATTGCAGGCAGGGCATCGCCTGACTACGAAGGTGAGAATTGTACACACCCTTATTTCTAGTCAACTCACAAATATACACTTTCTTGTACTAATCAAAGAACGAGCCCCATGGAACTACTCCGTCCGATAAGGGTGTTGGCATTAGGCTTTTCTGCATACGCATGAAATTTTCCAAAATTTCGAAAACTAAAATAAATTATGTTTTAAATCGTTAAATTCAATAATCCATTTTTACCATTGGGTTCGACTAGACAAAATCTTTTAAACAAAAAAATTTAAATCAATACCACGATATATTTATAGTACCAAATAATACATGGTCGAGATACATAAACCGTCTCTAGCGATATAAAATAAAGTCTAAAATATACAAACAAACCTTTAAGGTCTTCAAAATCTTCTTCATCCATGACACAAACTTGTATTTTCTAAAAGCATGCGAATAAATATGACATATGTGTCAAACCGACTTGTAAATACCAAAGAGGGTTCTCCTATAATTTTAATATGTTTTGACAAAAAAAAATTATCACAAGTAACAGTGACCAACCAAATAATACATAGTTATCACAATTTTACATGTTCTATGTCATAAAAATGATCTATATGTCTAAAGAGTGTGTATTCAACACAATCTATAAACAAGTAAAAGATGGTATTACCATCATGATAAGACCACATTAGTGAGAAGTGAAGTTCAAAAATGCTGATAACAATTTGATTTAACATGATAACCATCTTGACTATAACCTCATGACCTAGTAACCATAATCAAGCAACCAATGTCGAAAAAAGTTATAAAAATATATCTATATGGGATCTAGTTTAAAAATCTCGTCTGACAAAGACAACCATCAAACATATCTAAATTTTAACCTACGGTTTGAAAGACAAAAAAATCTTAAAATTTGAAAACTAGAGAATCTACATTGTTATATCCATGTAAAGGTGCTCGGTTAACAAATTTTTCCAATGATATGAAAAGGTAATCGGAGAGGACCGAGACACGTATCCATATTAGCACGGTTTATTAATTTGCGTGACAAGGCATGTACTACCACAGATGTATTATTTAAAAGTAACAACATGATATATCTTTTCTTGTTATGTAAACATTCAAATTTGTCGATTAATTAAACAAAGTACTGTGATCAGACAAAATAAATAACAATTATAGCACATATAGAAGATTAAATACATTAGTTACGTAAAGGTTCCTTATTGTAACTATTTACCTTCCTATTATACAACTCGGCATTCAACTACAATTTTTTATATAAACAAAAATATAGTTTTTTATGTGGAAATTATTGTTTGAGTGAAGAAAAACAGAAGGCCAAAGCTACTTAGGCCTCTTCAATTCATATAAATTTCATGTGTATGTTGGAGGATTCAGTTGGTTAGAAAAAATATATGAACTTCGATGGTTTTCAAGATTGATAACAACTAGATGACCCATTGCGCTACTAGTGCAAATGGCTGAGGCGATACAATATTCAATCCATAGGTTTTATTCATGTTAATGTCCATTATCGAGATTCATTAATTTTAGGAAGTGTGAGGCATTAACAGACTCTAAGCATAGTGGCTTCACATGTTAGCAACACAATGTTAATTGGTCTTGTTACTCAGAAACCCTATCTATCAGAATCTCATTCTGGTACAAGAAGGATCAATGCGTCACCATTCTTAGTGTGCGTCTATTGTAAATGTAAGTAATTATAATTATGTTGAACATTGTATTTGCGGATCGAATACTCCATTTACAGTAGGTAGATTAAGCCCATGTGAAATACTTCCTCTCTTCCTAAATTTAAGATGGTTTGGCCGGAGAGAATAGTATATTTCTTTTTGTTAGAAACAATATAGTTTTTCAATCTCAAATTGAACAGTAGAAAGGAAGGACCTGCCTTATACAATAGTAGATTCTTCACCGGTGGTGGTACAAGACCTGACACTCAGTGGCGGAGCCAGGACCTTAGGTCTGTGATGTCATTCTAAATTTGTGATGTCAAATACATCTATTTTTACTATTTTTTCATATTGTCTGCATGGTTTATACTTGTAGCTAAAGGATTTTTTTCAAAAACCTGTGTGGTCAATTGACCACACAGCTCTCAATGTGGCTCCGCCACTGCTGATACTTCGTGTCAGTACACTAGCAGGCCTTGTTGGTGTTGATTACTATCTGCATGGTCACCGGTGCATGTTCTTTCCCTAACTTTCCAATCATATTTCGGCGCCAAGCATTTGAGCTCGCACTCCTCGTATTACACACACAGGGTGGCAAAGAAAAGGTGAAAACTAGTTTGTCACATATATGATCGAATCGCCTCGGTGATACTTTTTATCAGTGTCCTCTTTTCACAATTGAGATTCGTTCGTCGGTCAAAACATTAACCCGCTTCCATGTAAGGTCGGAAAGCACCGGAAGGTGCTCATAGGTGATCTCGCAACATTATGTGAGGTTATGGGCATACAAAGGCAAGTCTATTACCTCACCTTGATTTGAACCTCGATGTCATGCCATGACATCTGATTCATCACAATCAGATCCAAAGAAAACCGTGCGCCAAAGCGCAAGGTGCCAAAGCGCTGGAAGTTGCGGCAGATATCGGGACGCGCATAGGCGCCATGTTTTCTACAGGACCACGCGGTGGCGGCGGCGTAGGAGCTCCATGAGCGACGAAGACAGACGGAGTCGAAGATAACGACTCATACTGCTGCAGCTTTAGCTCCTCGAGCAGCAGAGACGAGCGCACGTCGAGGAACGATGGTAGTGGGGCTGTTTTAGGGTCAGTGTGCGCATGTATGCAAGCCGAGACCCGAGACTATGGAGTATGTTTTGGACGTGGCGTTTGTTGATGATGGTCGTGCCCAGCGTGTTGAGCTCGTCGGAGAGAACCTTCTGTTTACGACAGTAATTAGCCACAGTTATGCAACCCTGTTGGAGACCGTGGAACTCTTGCTCGAGGTAGGAGGAGTGGGTTTCCGTGTTGTCGTGGTAGATGTTGGAGAGTCGCGTCCACAAGGCGTGGGCAGGCAGTGGCATGGTAGTGTCGACGACCATGGCGAGAAGCTCGGGCGTGACGACGCTGTTTAGCCATGATCAAACGATGGCGTCATTCCGAACCCAATGTGGAGTGGGATTGGCGGCTTAGTCGTCGTCGAGTAGATGATCCTCGAGGGCGTACTTTTCCACAATGTCAGTGAACATGTCGCGCCATTGGAGGTGGTTGCAGATGAAGAGCTCGAGGGTGACCGGTACGACAACACGGATGCTTGGGAGCGCGGCCGCGACGCCCAGAGAGCGGCTTTGGTGGCGATCTCGACGGCGGACGCCATGGGAAAGGATCAAAACCCTAATCTGATACATGAAGACAAATATAATTGTTACACTTAGATTGCTAGGATCCCACGGTGAAATTATATAGTACAAGGAGGCTTGACTGCCAAGGAAAAATAGATTATAAAGTTAAGAAATATCAAATGTAGTCTACTACGGATCGGTTGGACGTATACGTCTAACATCCTACATGACATTTGTTTATGATACAATTTGTTTATGATACATTAATATTATGTTTTTCAAACATGAATGTTTCTATTTTATTTGAATTATGTTTAAGATTTTTGATAAATACATAAAAATGATATATTTACATTTTTATTGCAAAATTTGTGAATATATATGTACATACCATGAACAACATTTCTAAATATAAAGAACATTATTCGCAAACACATGTGAAGGTACATCAACGAGAACACTATCTTGGTGCGCATAAACATTTGTATTTTCCATTATGTAAATTAAGAAGGAAAAAATAAAGGAAAACATAGTCCCTCTAAAATGGGCCATATTTGGTGCGTTCCAGGAAGAAACGTTGGAGGCCTCAATCTTGTTATTTACCACGTAGGGCGGCGAAAAGAAGCCTAGACATTCTGGGGCGTGTTTTTAGATTATCTGAATCGTCTATGGGCCTTGCCTGCGCGGGCCAAGCGAAGCAACATTTTGCCCTTCATTCCCGTTACAGGTTTTCCTAAATGGAATTTTTTGTTTGAAACGGGTAAATGGACATCTTGAGAATTGAGATAGGTAAAAATAGGTCATGAAAACAAATCCATACCCACACTCTCGACTCTCCATGAATTCGTTGGAACTAGCAATGCCACATCAGAAGTGTGTCTACACGCACGCACACGTGGACCTTCATCGACAATATATAGGTCAACACCTAACACCAACAGAATTGGAGAGTTATCTCAGCAACAAAAAGAATTGGAGAGTCGGGATGGAGACGCCTGTCGCGACGTGACACACGTACTCCCTCCGTTCAGAAATATATGATGTTTTAGATTTGTAAATCGAATATATCTAGACGTCTTTTAGTGTATAGATTCATAGAGGTTCGGAATGAACTTATACATTAAAAAACGTCTAGATTTATTCATTTCACAAAGCTGGAATGTATTCCCTCGTTTTAAAATATAAGATGTTTTAGCTTTGTGAATGAAGTGTATCTAGTCTTCTAGATGGAGATCATGTGACGGAGAGCATTCACAAAGCTAAAACATCTTATATTTTGAAACGGAGAGAGTATTATATTTCTGAACGGAGGGAGTACATGTGACGACAGAGCACACGCGTGCGTCGCGCCGCTAGCATGGCCCATTTTACAGGGCTCACCGTGTGTGCTTCCGGCTGACTCACCGCGTCGCGCCGCTAGCATGGCTCCTCAGGCAGACGATCGGCCACAGATTCAGCTAGCGAAATGACGGAGCAAGTTGCCAGTAAAATCGCCAATGTTTTCTCCTTGGTCGTCCCGATCAGACCGCGTGGATAGTGAACCAACGGAGCACCGATCGATCATGCTGGACCGGGGCACTGACATGAACAACGCGTGAGCATCACGTCGATCGTCGATGGCCGGCGGCCTCAGGCAGGCACGATCTCATCAATCACCATGCGTCGCTGTTCTTTCGTGTATGATCCGACAGCGACGCCGCTGCATCACGTCGACATCGCGCCTGGCCTCAGTCGGTCGGTCGATCGATCTGTGACGTAGTAGGAGTATCTGTGTTGCAATTTACCAGCCTTCTGTTATTAACTAAAGCTTTGCTACTAATGCGCACTTTCCTCCTATATATCCTATCGATGGGTCGTTTTCCTGTTACGCAGAAAATACTGGGAGAGTAGATGTGATTAGTTAATGCTGGCTATTGAAAGAATGATCCAGAGGCTGTGACAGGATGAGGTCGCTAGCTAGCTTGTGCCGTCGATCGTTCGTCACGTCAGTCTCCACGCCATCCATGCATGGCGTAGCGTGCTAGCCGCTGGCCGGCCCTGGCGTCACCACGTCGTGCTCCCTCACGTACTAGCGTAGTTTTTTTTTTTTTTGCCAAATCTGTAAACTTTAATCGAATCTGACCTCTCCTCAAATTTTATTCGAAATCTGATACTGGATCGGCGCTATTTTAAACTGCGCCGAAGATGTGCAGATCGACGCCAAGATGCAGCAGCTGGGAGGCAGCCTCGGGAGGTCGGCGCCATGTGATATGGCGCCGAGGTGAGTTCGGCGCCGTTTAAAATGATGCCGACCCCAGGTTGAGATTTCGAATTAGTTTTGGAAAGAGGTCAGATTTGGTTAAAGTTTTGCAAAAGGGTTAGATTTGGCAAAAAATACCGTACTAGTAACCAAAGCTTTCTTTTTTAGAGCAACTATTGCATATGCAGGATAATACGAATTCGGATAAGCCAGATTGGGGAAGCAGTGCGAGAAAAGTCGTGCCTCGTGCGACAACGGATGGGGATAATAAACCTGTAAAATTGAAAAAGTCCGTCGAACCAGAAAAAAGATGTAAAACAAGTATTGGTTCAAACTGCAAGATCGTCATTCATCCGGCCATACTTCATATCATACAAAACGGATCTAGATACATACTACAACACTAACACTAGTAGAAAAAGAGTCTTTCGCCCACCCCTTTAGTACCGGTTTCAGTGGAACAATCTTTAGTCCCGAGTCAAACGGGGCCTTTAGTCCGGACTAAGGGGTCGCGGCAGGCTGCGGCCCGTACCGACCCTTTTAGTCCCGGTTCGTATCACCAACCGGAACTAAAGGGGTGACCTTTAGTCGCGGTTCGTATTACCAACCGGGAATAAAGAAAACTGGTAAAAAAAATTCTCAAGTTCTGCCGCGGCAGGAAAATGGGTACAAATCCTGCCGCGGCAGGAGAACAACTCTCCACCCCCGGACAGGAGATCGCCTTTTCTAGTATGAAAAATATGCTATAATATTATAAAAAATTTGAAAAATAAAATCTTTTGAACTATAGTTATATTAAATTTTTAGTTGTTACGAAAATTAAC
Source organism: Avena sativa (assembly GCA_916181665.1). Lineage (NCBI taxonomy): Eukaryota > Viridiplantae > Streptophyta > Magnoliopsida > Poales > Poaceae > Avena > Avena sativa. The sequence continues at coordinate 432,564,832 of OV702296.1, forward strand.
AAATATGAATTTCGGTATAATTTGCACAAAAATATTATGAAAAATTCAAATGGCCATAACTTTTGCATACGATATCAGAATAATACGTACAGTCTATCAAAACGTGCAGAAAAAATTTCCTCTTTGATTTCAACAGCCTTAGGCCGTTTTGGATCCTTTTAGATTCTTAAAATTTGAAAACAAAAAAAGTTATTTCAAAAATTAATTTTTTAATAATTTTTTATATCATAATTGAATTCCTCACATTTTTCTGATAATAATGGATATATTATTTGTCAAATTTCGATTTCCAGATTTGAAGATATTATTTATGTCATATTAAATGAATAAATGAAAAAATAAATAAAATATTAATTTCGAATTTTTCATTGGAATAAAATATTATTATTATTTATTTATTGTTGTTTACTTAAATAGTTATTCGTAATTTCGAAAAATAAAGACGGTTGACGTATTGATATGAGCTAATAGGATTGATATACTAGTCTTGACAACAAGCTATAAGAATCTTTCACGCGAGGTGAGAGAGTTGGAATAGGGAAGTTAAGCGTACTAGGGGTGGAGTACTGCTAGGATGAGTGACCGACCGGAAAGTTTGACCATAAGTGTAATTTGACCTAAGATTAAGTGTAGTTAGTGTGAAAAATGAGAGATCAGCGAGTCAGATAATTCAAATGTTCAAGAAAAATTTGAAAAAAAAATTAGATTTTTTTTGAGAAAAAAACCTTTAGTCCCGGTTCGGGACTAATGGTCCCACGCGCTCGACGCTGCCCCGTGAGGGCCTTTTGTCCTGGTTTGTGGCCAAACCGGGACTAAAGGGGAGGCCTTTAGTCCCGCCTCTCTAGTCCTGGTTCCAGAACTAGGACTAAAGCCCCTTACGGGCCGGGACTAAAGGCCCGTTCTCCACTAGTGTAACCTTAACCCTACCCGGTGTCCGCGACGCTCACCGGAGCTTCTTACTAGGAGGAGTGGTGGCATCCTCCTCCTTCGTCTCGAAGTCGAAGTCGTTCGTTTTTGCGAGGGAGGTGCATATCGCCTTTACTCTTTCGTACTCCTCCTGCGCCTCATGAATACGCAGCATGCTTCTTCACCTCCTCCTGCTACACGATGAGGCGGTCCAATACGGCGTGCTTCTCCAGGAGCTCACAGAGAAGGATCTCCCCGAGAACCTTCCACTTGTGCCCCCTCCCTTCTTTCCCCCGATCTGGAGATGTCGTCGTGGTTGCGAGCTTAGATGGAGCAACTTACTCGACACATCCCAAACAACCAGTTGCTGCCGTGCTGGAGCTCCCCGCTCGTGCGCAATCACGCCGGAGAAGCCCACCTTCCTGTTATTCACCCGCCAACCATGAATTGCTCGCCGGAGTTTTTTTTTGGTGGAAGGGGGAGATCCGACGGAAGGGTCATGGAATGGACCCGGATATCGTCCTCTGACCACAGTATATAGGAGCAATGTGGGCTACTATCGGGCTCCCCGGATAACTTTATCTAGGCTAGGCCATTATTCGGAATTTGTGAGCTAAAACTGGAAATGGCCGAAACCTATCTAGTGATTTCTAGCGCCTGTGAACTTTGGCCTGATTAGAGCAACTTCATCAGCGCCCCTCCCCCACCCCAATGGGTGGCCGGCAAGCGCGTCGTCGGTTGGTTTGAGCGGGGGGTGCTGCCCAAATGATCGGCCCCCAACGATCAAGGTTTGAAAGAATCAAAATATAAAGAAATTTTGTTCAAATTTAGGAAAAATTATATGGTTTGGTTGAAATTTGGGCGAATTAAACCTAAATACAATCTAAAAACACTACTACTCACGGCGGCGCTAGTTTTTGCGCCGAGGCGTCTACTCATCCTCGTCATCGGAGGCGAGGTTGATCTAGTCCGGTGCTTATCGGGAGAATGCCCCCCACTGGTGTTGGTGTTTGACGGGCGGGGGTGGCACCTGCCCGTTGGTGGGGAGGGATGGTGTTGCCGTCCTTGGCGATGTTTCAGCCGTCGGGCAGGGGACAGTCCGACGGCACAAGGAGGTTCACCTCCTAGAGCATCGTCGTCTCGTCAAGGCTCAGGTTGTGCGCCCTCACACTGCCACTCCTGTTGTTGCTGGCCTCGTGGTCATTGGGCACATGGTTCGTCGTCGGTGGAGAATAGATGAGCAGGAGAGGGTGAAGTGGGAACCGGTGGGTGTGGGCCAGTGAGGAAGGGCCCTTCTATGGGCGTCAGGGGTAGGCCGACCGGTCACTACGCCATTTACTCCATCTCGTTGGGAGACGAGCCTTGATGCGTGCGATGGTGTCTGAAACCCGTGAAGAACCACGCGCACGTGTGACGCAGGGTCATTAATAACTTTGACTAACCTAGCTGAGTGGGTGCCAACTGGACCAGGCAATAACGGGCGCGACGCGTCTGACATGGCGCTCGTTGCCGGCAGCCAAGCCCGACCTTGATTATCGGGTGCGATAAAGGGATGCCGGACAGTTTAGTGGACAGCCAAAACTGCCGCCACTAGTTATGCGGCCACCGCAAACTCGGTTGGGCGCTGGATTCGGGGCGCCGATGTGGTGCGGAGGGGGGGAGACGCTCTTAGAGCATCTCCACTCGGGGGGCCTCAAAGGCCCCCCATAGCGTTTTGGAGGGCGCCGGCGCGAAATTTCGAGCCAAGCTGCGCCCCATTTTTTTTTGCGCCGGCACGGCCCAGTTATTACCCGGCAGCCCCAGGCCAAATCCAATGTATAGGGAGGCGAGCGGGGCCGCCGGATGGACGCGTGGCAGGGCGAGTGGCGGGAAGATTAGGCAGGAGCGCGCGCGCCAAACCACCCCGGTCAAAGCTGGCCCGCGTGGCAGCCGCGTATAGCCCGTCGCTTCGTCGTCCTCGTGTACAAATAGAAGGCGCCACAGCGCGTCGCTTCGTCGTCTCCATCCCCTCCTTCTCCACCACGCCGTCGCTTCGTCGTCCATCCCCTCCCTCTCCAATCGCCACCGCGCCGCCATGGAGATGCCCGCACTGAACTTCTACGAGGCGGTGATGTTCGCGCACTTCAACATCGTCGCGCCGCCGGACGCGACGGTGCCCCACGGGTGGCGCATCAGCTATGAGGGGGTGCCGGTGGCTCTGCTCTCTAGGGGTTACGAGATGGAGAGCGAAATCGCGTCGCGCCGCCGCCAGATGTCCACGTGGAAGAGGGCATTGCCCCGGTACGCGGCGGCCAGCCCGTACTAGCCGGCGCTGTTCAAGAAGGAGCGGAAGGCCAAGATTGGCAACCGCATCGTTTACGGGCGTGTGGTACACCGGGATCTCCGCAACCGAGAAGGGCAGGAGAGGTTCTGGTCTGTTCCTGCATGGACCAAGTACACCGGCATCGCCGCCGCTCGCCGCAAAGAGGTGCTCCGTCTCGCGAACAATGCGGAAATCGTGGAGGTTCCGTCCGACGACGACGAGGAAGCAGGCGGCTCGGATGACAGCGGCAGCGGAAGTGAAATTGTTGACTGGTGGTTAAATTAATGTAGGATGTAAAATTATTGACTAGTCGATGAAGTTTGACCGGTTTACCTATTTTTCTGCTAAATTTAGAATATTTAAATTTTGTTGGGAGAGGGGGCACGACTGGGAGTCGGTGCCCCCCCCCCCTCCTATTTGGCAACATCGCGCCGGCGCCCGCCATACGGGCAAAAAAAGTGTCACGCCGAAGCCCGTATGGGAATTACGATTGGAGATGCCCTTAGTTGCTCGATATATATTTGGATGGTACGTGTGACGCAATGATACAAGCGTCTGGATGCGCAGACAAGCTACGATGGCAGAAGGACGCGCAATGCAACAACGCATCCGTGCCTGCAGAAGGCCATCGATCTGCATGCATATCGCTGTACCGTGAGCTGGACCCTTCCATGGATGTCCCCTCCTGGAGATCTCCATGCACACACGTGAAGGGCTTTACGCCAAGAAAACAGGAACATAAGCACAGATGGATGCATGCCAATGCCACGGTGGTCGGTGTATTGCGTATCCATGCACGACAAGCTAAAGGGCAACAACGTATCCACCGCATAATGATCGGGCAGACTTTCGCTGTCGCTGGTCACACAACAGGGTACTGTTGTTGGATTGTATATATACATGTGTACGTACAACGTAGTACGAGACAACGGCATCGTTGTTCACTTGTCTGGCGTATATACTTCTATAGAAGCATACGGACAAAACGAACCACATCACATGTGCGCATACGTTTTGTATTGTACGGAGTACGTATGTACCCGGCCAATATCGAGGCGTCTCTTTCGGCATGGACAAACGGCTTGTTCGTATTTCCATTTCTACGAGGGCGATACCGGCCGAGGAAAAAAAAACATAGGACAACTCCAATGGCCCCGCAAATGTAGTCTGAAATTACCCGCGCTGAGACAGGACAAGACACAACAGTGCCCCGCGAAACGGACCAAGCGGCATGTACCGATCCGTTTTTGTTATTCTTTTTTTGTTAATGTTTTTACTTGTTGCGGTTGCATTTATTGTGCAACTAGATAGAGTTTGCTTGTTTAATTGTTAATAAATGGATGTATCTAAACATATTTTAGTGCTAAATATATCCAATCTGGCGACAATGAATATGGATCGGAGGGAGTAGAGCAATTGCACTTGTGATGGCTGCATTTTTATTTCTGCAACTGCACTTAAATGAAGGGTCGCAGATATTGCCTAGAAGTTCAGAAATCCTCAATCGGTTTCATTATGGAGATTAGCATGAATATTAAGCACTCCCTATACACTAATGTCCTAAAAAAGAATACAAAAACACACAGTTGACAATAACAATTGTGGGGTCAATATGTCACGGGGGTGCAAAAGATAAAATTTAGTAGTTTAAATCTATAGTCACGAGGACTCTGTTTGGCTGTCGCCGTTGTCAAAATGTCAATGCCGACAAGTTCTTGTACACTACTACGTTCTTTCTATTCGCCATTTGCGTTTTGGTCAATGTTCTCAAATTTATGTTTTTGGTCTCTCTCTTCTTTTGGCTGGTGTTTTTTGTTTCTCATTGTACACAAGCCCCACCAGCCACCGCCCTTGCAATGCAGGATAAAGGAAAAGGCTAGCGTACTACAGCGGCGCTTTGATGCATGGACCATGGATGCTGTAGCGTGATGGAGAGGGTCGAGACCGGCCTACGCGCATAGACGGCCTTTTTTTAGCTTGGGGACATGCACAAAACTCAAACGGATCTCTGTCGGATGGCCATCCTGCTCTTGATATAGCTATCTACTCCGTGTACAGTACAAATACCGTGGATGTGTATTATTAAGCCAGCGTATATTCACTGGGCGTAGTATAGTGCGCTCGTATGTGTATTTATACGTACTACCTAACCACACTCACACAATCTTTGCCGAGAGATAGCTCTGACCTATATAGACCGGCCCAGGGTTAACAGTGCAGATGAAGTTGCAAGAACGATCCAGCTGCTTTCAAATTTGAGCGTGCAGATATAAGATATACGGCGGTGGGTGCGCATGCATCGATGTCCCCTGCCGTGACGTGCCGGTTGCTAGATAACCATGTACGACCGGCCGGCCGGCTAGCCGCGTCTCGCATATAAGACGCGCGTGGCAGCTAGCTGCAAGATCGATCGACCTGCAACGACGACGTCCTTGAATGCGTCTACCTAGGGCCGTACCTAGGTACACATCCCTGCATGCAAGGTGGAGGGCATGATCGATGGTCGTACATACTCCCTCCGTTCAGACATATAAGATGTTTTAATTGGGCATGATCGTTGGTTGTACATACTCCCTCCGTTCAGACATATAAGATGTTTTAATTTTATGAAATAAATGTATCTATACTTTTTTTTAGTGTATAGATTCATTTCAAACCTCTATAAACCTATACACTAGAAGACATTTAGATACATTCGATTTACAAAGCTAAAACGTCTTATATTTCTGAACGGAGGGAGTACGTGTTGTTTGCTCACCGACCACGGTTGGCTTACAAAGATGGAACTGGAGCGAAAACAACGGTTAATTGCACCAAATTAGGGTGTCAAGTGGGATCCCGTCTAAGTCTCATTTCTAGTTCATTTGTCAAAATCTAGTATAAATATTCAGTAAGAATTTGCACTAGAATTTGGTAAATAAATTAGAAGATGGACTTATACGGGATCTAACCTGACACCCTGCACCAAATCCCCTTTGTCCTACTATGATAGATTCGCATATGCATAGGTTCTGTATAAATGCATTATAATCTAGACTAATCTAAGATTTTTTTAGGATGGAGGAAGTATCTACTATGGCGCGGGATCGTACAAGTGCTGCCGTACGCCCGAATGGTACCGAGGTTGGCTAGCCACCGCTACCAAGGAGGATCTCGGCGATCTATGAACATCTAGCAGACCGGTCTAGTCAGAAATGAATTATCACCCCGTAGAATTTATTATTTCTGCGTGGGTTAGCGTGGTGTCGTAGGTAGAGAGAGTGACACGGCCGATCCATTGATCATTCGATCGCCTTGGATTCGATCGAGATGACGCGTACGCAGACGTGCGCCGTGTTCGGCTCGTACGTACGTTCCGAAGGAAAATTGTAGGCACGCGACGTGCAGTGCACGTCCGACTGAGCCGCGCGCATTCTGTTCCATTCAATGTCTTTGCCTGATCCGGTGCATGCATATGGCTTCAATTCGTCTTGGCCCAAATTCAGGATGGGAATGGGCTGGCCTGGCCCTGGCCCCGTGGCCTCAGGGCCAATTTTAGGGGCCACGGGTCGACCCGTTTCAACAAAAGTGTGTGGCCTCGTTGGCCCGATGGGTATCCAGGACCGACCCAAAATTTTACAATAATACTACTATCTCCTATCCATATTAATGGTCTCATTTTATCTAAATCCGTACGTGTCTATAGTTAAATATATATATAATAGATGCATTCGTATCTAGACAAAGTTAAGACCACTAATATGAGTCGGAGGACTATTAGATTTGTCATGAAAAAGTTTGGTAATTCTAAAATATTGTAATAAAATTACTAGCATATTTTCGTCCCATTCTTTGTTGGGTTTTGCTGTCCGTCCGTATAATTTATGGCGAGAGATAACGTACGTCGCAAATCGTTGGTGTGTCGGTTGTTCTAGCCAGAGGCCAAGTGCACACACGTACGTTGCTAAGCAAGCACCCAGTTGATGGATTAGTAGCAGCAGCTAGAAAAACTAATGTACGCAAATGCAAATCGCTGGAAGTGCCAAGTTCAAGATCGACGCGTCTCAAAATGAAATTCAAATACAATACAAATGTTGAGAGTTGTGGGTCGGCCCTGTTGACCCAGTGGGTCACTCAGTGCCGGCTTCATTTGACCCAAATCTTGTTGAGGGCCGACCGACGCGACTCATTGGATCCGAATTTTTGGGTTGGGTTGCTGACCCAGCGGGTCGACCCGGCCCATTCATCCCGAGCCCAAATTAGCCAATCCAAGAACCAGCTCGGGCGTACCGCCTACGTACGACGATCGCGATCGAGGCTGCTGCTAATTTAGTATCTGCACGGTGATAAAGCAGGCCATGCGATTAATTTTTCATTGTCCGTCCTTGCAATTGCAAGCTAGAAGATCCCCAGGACGTAGCAGGCTATAAGTTCGCCGGCAGGAACAACAGCTCGACGCGGCGCCGCCGGGTCGCTTTACACTACACAATAGCCACCAGTAGCTACTGTACCCTGCACGGCTGCCTTCCATCGAGGAATGTAGAGAAGTGTTAATCACCTTTCCACCAACACGTACTAACATTCGCTTTTCTTCTACTAAAAAGAATGGATTAGACTGCATCTCTGCACCAACGTTGCTGGAGATATTAATGATGCACACAACAACAAAAATATGAAAAAGAGAGTGCAAAACCTTGCCAAAGTAATCAGTGACTTGCACTCGCAGCGACATGAAACACCGATCACCTGAGTCACAACCATGACACATATATAGTTTTGACATGGACTTTGCCACGCAAGTGAAACCGTATTAATTAGCGCAACGAGCTGTGAAGCATAATCTACTCACACTCCATTGTGTCAAGCTGTCAAAGTCGTTCCCCTTTCTGGCATCACTTAGTGGACATGGACTCGGCCTGAAGCATCGAGGTTCTGGCCTTCGGAGCGCAACCGCCTGGACCTCCATCTTCGTCCGCAACATGTGGCAATCGTGGTCGACATGTCCGATGCCAACAGGCGCCGGTGGCGGTGCACTCACATCGAATTGGATGCGAAGATGGAGTCGCGTTTAATCGGCCCTGTCGGTCTCGATCGTCCGCCATGGGCGAAGAGCTGATCTGGATGCCAGGTCACAATTGTCCGCATTTATTGTTGCGTCGGCCGTGGTGTGTAACTGGCTTGTACGGGGACGTCTCCGCCAACATGATCCTTGGTTGTCCGCGCGTAATGAGAAGAAGACCATGACACGCAAAAGCATCTCCTCGATTTCCTCCATTAGGGGAGCGACGAGGAGCCTAAAAACTAAAATCACGTTCGTCATCTTTTCCTACACCAGCGTGCCGCAGGTTTCCCGGGTGTCATCTTCCTACACCGACATGATGCGAGTTTCCCGGACAGCATCATCACAAATCAAGGTAGATCAGACGTGAAATACATTCCGAACAGCCATGACGATGGAAGAAACCTAGGGCGAGAAATTAAAGGAGGATTGGCAGGGATGCCTCGCCACCTCTGTCAGTCACATGTACTCGAGCCCTTGCATCCCCGCGTTATGGTAGATATAGTAGTACTACAAACCCGTGGGTATTATCCTATAACCACGTCGTTATGGATTCATAGCATAAGACCCTCGGGTCAGGCCTTATATGAAAGTTCAAAAAAAATGTAATAAAGTTATCGTGTGCCGAGCTTATGAAAACATGCCAGTTTTGTTGTTTCCACGGAACAAATGTCGTGCCGACAAAAAGAAATATCTTTTACTCCCTTGGTTTAGAAATATAAGATGTTTTAGTTTTGTGAGTTGAATGTATCTAGACGTCTTTTAGTGTATAGGTTCATGGAGTTTCAAAGTGAATCTATACACTAAAAAATGTCTAGATATATCTCTTTCACAAAGCTACAACGTCTTATATTTCTAAAAATCATGGAGGATGGAAAACAAATCTGAGAAATAAAAAAATAGTAGAGTACGAATTACTCACTTATTATCTTTTCGTCTAAATAATATGGAGACACTACAATCATCATATCTTACATCACTCTTCTCATGTTTTTACACATACAGTAATTTGTTTTCTCAGTGCAACTTACGGGTATTTACACCATGGTCTCCTTTTTTTGTCCACTCATTTACAACACCATGGTCTCCAGTTCGTTTGTGATGCTCACTCGTGTGTTGGGCCGCTGTGCGGGGCATTTCGCTCGTCGTGGCAGGTAGCAAGACTATCCACGTATCATACGGGAAGGCATTGGAGCGGCCGCCCAGTCATATGCCACCGCATCCATGCGGTGGAGGTCTGGAGGCTGCCTGGACGACGACTGCGGCTGCCTGCTGCGCACAACACCGTTGTACTGTATAAAGCCGACAAAGGCTCCCGCTGGGCAGAGGACAAACAGCTGGCCTGTACGCACCTAGTGCACTGCAACCCCCAAACACGGAAGGGAGAAAACTCATTTTTTAACCCAAGCCAGCTCACCACCTGCACTCTAGCTCTCGATCGGTTCCACTGCCAGCCAGTCAGCCAGTCCACTGCTTTTGTGCTCTCTGCCCGTAATTTACCTGCAGCTGTCACGCTTAAACAGAGTATCTTGCTGGAGCATACACCTACGCCTCATTTTCTCCACATTTTACTACGAGTACTCCTGTAAGAAAGAAAGTACCGGAATATTGTTAGCAATAGCAGGTGAGGTTTCTGTACTTGTGGTCTTTTCTCCAGCTCTTTTTTTTACTGCGGCTATTCGATGGACGCGACTGAGGAAGCTGTCTTTTCCAGTCAGCGCTCGCCTGGCTCCAGCTAGGACGTACTCAGAAACCCGTACCTGCAGCTGGCGTGGGAATATCTGCCTGCCCTGCTTGCTTCGAGAGGTTCGCTCTCCCCCCATGGCTCCGCTCCGCACACCCGGAGCTGTCCCCGGCGCCAGGTGAGAAAAGCTCCCCTTTTCCTGAACCGCCCTACGCTTTCCATTTCTTGCTTGCTGCTGAGTTTGACCACCCCCCCGGTTCCTCCTTCTCCACCTACTACTCCCGGCCGGAATGGTATCTGCTCCGAACAGCATGGGTTCACCGGTATATGAACAGCATGGGTTCACCGGACAAGTACGTATATACATCCAAATGTCTACGAAAGGGTTTTGGACCATACTTACTGCATGACATGGTGGATACTCTACAAAATCCGCAGGATCAAGTGTCAGGGTAGTAGCTCTAGGTCCACCTGCTTGCTGCCTGGTTGGACAAATATAATTAGCGTGGACCACCGAAATTACTTTACTCCATTTCCTAACCACAATGATGGGCAGGACCTGTACGTACTCCCAACATGTACTACAAACTACTACTCCAGAAAACACGCAAGAAAATAATTGCATGGTCCTAATAGATTATAGTTAAATCTCTTATAGTTACTCGAGTTCATGATTGAGCACAAGCTGGAGAATTCATGCATGTTTGGCTTATACTTGTCTTATTGTGTTTGCTACAAAGATAGCACAGTTTTGATCGCGGCTGCCTATGTTCTTACAAGTGTTCACAAGGATGTTTCACTCTACTCGTGAGCTGCAATTCTTTCAAGAATACACTTTACTAGAAGGTTTGCCGAGGAAAAGTCTTACTCGAGTTGGTACATAAAAAAATCATGGCGTAGTTGCATGGTCCTTTACCTAATTGTAGTGGAACAATGGAATATCTATGGAGTATTTTAGAAGAACTTCACATGCGCATGTATACTTTGGAAAATATCTCAATATTAATACTTAAAATAAATCTATGGAGTGGCTTCATGCCTCTTTATTTTGTTGTTGTGGACCACTCGACTATCTTACTCCATTGTTGACCACATAGAGCTTCTGCATCGTCAAATTTTATTGATGGTAATGTTGTTAACAATACACTGATGCAATAAGATATCGATGATCCGACAAATACATGAGATGGCTACTCAAAAGTGATGATTTGACACAGCTGTGAAAGCCTTACATGTTTGCCTAGTTGCTCCTTTTTTTCGCCACGAGACGATAAAATTTTGACCGGTACCACCTACATTTTATATGTGTTACGAACAATGCTTGACTCGACTGGTGAACCAATATAGTCGGAAGATACACTTTACAACCAAGCAGGCTCCGGAAATCATAGTCATGAATACATAAAATAAAATTAGCAGCATGCTTTCTTATTTCAAGTAGATTTCGTTCTCCTGAAAATATGGTAATCCCGCGTACCATCACAACCGAAAACAAAATAATCCAGCAAACTGCCGCCACCCAACCTGTCTCGAAAACTGTTTAATCACATTTCTCAACTTTGTGGGCGGATTGTGTCTATATATGCTCCACTGGTGGTAGTATCAAATTGTAGGGAATAATAATGGGGCTCATTGCAAACGGTGGGTGCAGCGTAGGCGTGAGCGTGCATGATTTCGTGGGTGGTTGATGGTGGGGAAGCGTGGCAAGTGGCAGGTCCTTTGCTTTGCTTACGTGGACGGAAGCGGCATCTCGAGGGCTGGAGCGCGTGGCCTGCGCGGGGCCCACGACTGTATTTTAGTAGAGGAAATACTAGGTCTCAGTCGACTGAGAGTTATTAAATCTCGGTCGATCGTACTATGTCCTATGTACATCGTTATGTTGTTGTTTTTACTTTTGGTGTTACCGATAGAAACCAGCTGTAGCCATTTGGCTTGGCCTTGACAATATGTGGGCTTCAAGCGAGAAGTTGGACTTTATAATAGAAAAGTAGAAAACGGCCTGTGTCGTTTTTTACATTGTTCACGTGTTGGTTTCATATGCTACCAGCTTTTGATTTTCCTATTGGAATTTATTAAAGCAAAAGAAAATAGTTTCTTCACTGTTTGATTGTTCCAAAACGGATTTTTCTTTCCAACAAATCATTCTTCTAGCAATTTCGACAATCTAGGGAAGAAATCGGTGGTCTTTATTGGCCATTTTTAGCCATAAAAGGGTACAAGTAAGTTGTGACACGTGTTACAAGTAAGTTGCAACTGGCACTCAATGGGGCGACCAGTTGCAATCAAGTTGCAACTGGGGTCGACGAGGGTTCAGTTATAAGCAAGTTGCAACTGGCCCCCTCGACGGCGCCCAAGTTGGCCTTCAAACGGGGGCTCAGTTTCAAGCAAGATGCAATTGTCCCCTCGACGGCGCCAAAGTTGCAATCAAGTTGCAACTGGGCTCGACGGGGACCCTAGACACAAGCAATTTGCATCTGGCCTTCAAACAGGGGCTTAGTTACAAGCAATATGCAACTGGCCCCTCGACGACGCCCAAGTTGCAATCAAGTTGCAACTGGAACTCGACGGGGACCCCAGTTACAAACAAGTTGCAACTGGCCCCTCGACGGGGCCCCAATTGGATGCAAGTTGCAACTGACCCTCGACAGGTGAGCAAGTTGTAGAAAATACCCTTTGACGGGGTACAATTACAAGTAAGTTGCAACTGGCCCCTCAATGGGGTGACCAGTTGCAAATCACGTTGCAACTGGGGTCGACGAGGGTTCAGTTACAAGCAAGTTGCAACTGGCTCCCTCGATGGCGCCCAAGTTGTAACTAGGGCTCGACAGGTAAGCAAGTTGTAAAAAGTCCCCCCCCCCCCCCGACGGAGTTTAGTTACAAGTAAGTTGCAACTGGTCCATCGAGGGGGTGTGTGGCTCAGTTATAAGCAAGTTGCAATAGGCGTTCAATAGGTAAACAAGTTGCAAAAGAAATGGCCTTCAACGGGGTTCAGTTACAATCAAGTTGCAACTAGCCCTCGACGGGGGCTCAGCTACAAGCAAGATGCACCTGGGCCCCTCAATGGGGCCCCAGTTGCAATCAAGTTGCGACTAGACCCTCGACGGGAGATCAGTTACTACAGCTGGGCCATCGGCAGCTCAGTTACAAGCAAATGCAACTGCCCCACCCCTCCACACCGACGGGAGCTCAGTTACAAGCAAGTTGCAACTGCCCCTCCCTCCCCCCACACACACACCGACATGTGCTTAGTTACAAGCAAGTTGTGACTGCGCCCCACTCCACACTGACGGGTGCTCAGTTACAACCAAGTTGCAACTGAGACCCGATAGAGCTTAGTTACAAGCAAGTTGCAACTGCGCCAACCCTCCACACCAACGGTGTTCAGTTACAAGCAAGTTGCGACAACCCCCTCCACACCGATGGGTGCTCAGTTACAAGCAAGTTGCAACTAGGACCCGAGAGAGCTCAGTTAGAAGCAAGTTGCAACTGCCCCTCCCTTCCACACTGACGGAAGCTCAGTTACAAGCAAGTTGCAACTGCCCCCCACACATACCGACATGTGCTCAGTTACAAGCAAGTTGCAACTGGGACCCAGCAGAGCTCAGTTATAAGCAAGTTGCGACTGTGCCCCCCCCCCCTCCACACCGACGGGTGCTTAGTTACAAGCAAGTTGCAACTGATACCCTATAGAGCTCAGTTACAAGGAAGTTGCGACTGCGCCGACCCTCCACACCAATGATGTTCAGTTACAAGCAAGTTGCGACTACCGCCCTCCACACCGATGGGTGGTCATTTACAAGCAAGTTGCAACTAGGACCCGGCAAAGCTCAGTTACAAGTAAGTTGTAACTGCCCCCCCTTCACACCGAAGGGAGCTCAGTTACAAGCAAGTTGCAGCTTCGCCCCCCCCCCCCCCCCCACAAACACACACACACCGACGGGTTCTCAGTTACAAGCAAGTTGCAACTGGGACCCGGCAGAGCTCAGTTCCAAGCAAGTTGCGACTGCGTCCTGCAACTGAAACCCGAAAGAGCTTAGTTATAAGCAAGTTGCGACTGTACCCCCTCCACGCCAACGGTGTTCAGTTACAAGCAAGTTGCGACTGCCCTCCCCCCTCCACACCGACGGGTGCTCAGTTAGAAACAAGTTGTAACTGCCACTCTCCACACTGGCAGGAGATCAGTTATAAGCAAGTTGCAACTACCCCCCCCCCCCCCACACACACACACACCGATGGGTTCTCAGTTACAAGCAAGTTGCATTTGAGACCCGATAGAACTCAGTTCAAGCAAGTTGCGACTGCGCCACCCTCCACACTGACGGGTGCTCAGTTACAAGCAAGTTGCAACTGAGACCCGACAGAGCTCAGTTACAAGCAAGTTGCGACTGCGCCCCCTCCACACCGATAGGTGCTCAGTTACAAGCAAGTTGCGATTGCGCTCCCCCTCCACACCGACATGAGCTCAGTTATAAGCAAGTTGCAACTTCTCCCCTCCTCCACATTGACAGGGTGCTCAGTTACAAGCAAGTTCCAACTAGGACCTGACAGAGCTCAGTTACAAGCAAGTTGCGACTATGCCCCCTCCACACCGACGGGTGCTCAGTTACAAGCAAGTTGCAACTAGGACTCGACAGAGCTCAGTTACAAGCAAGTTGCGACTGCGCCCCCTCCACACCGACGGGTGATACATTGCAAATGTATCTATAATTTTTGATCTTCCATGCTTGGTTTTATCTACTTTCTTATGCTTTGTCCACACTTTGGAGTACTTTTCATATGATTTCTTGGACTAACCTATTAACAAGAGCCACAGTGCTAGTTGCTTGTTTTCTGCTGTTTTTGGTTCCAGGAAAGTCAGAAAATCAATATTCTCGGAATTGGACGGGACAAAAGCCAAAGTTCCTATTTTACCGGAAGACTCACGGAGCCAGAAGCAGAGATGGAGGAGGGCCAGGGCCTGGCCACACCATATGGTGGCACGGGCTAGCCCTAGCCACGCCACCAGGTGGTGTGGGCCCCCTGGCACTCCACCGACCTTGCCTCCTTCGCCTATAAGAGCCTCCCGATGTAGAAACCCTAAATAATCAAGCCTCCAGCCACGAAAAGTTCCACAACGCCGCCACCACCGAAGGAGAGATTTGGGGGACAGAAAGTCTCTATTCCGGCACCCTGCCGGGACGGGGAAGTGCCCCCGGAGCCATCTCCATCGATCTCCATCACCATTGCTGATTCCCATGATGAGGAGGGAGTAGTTCTTCCTCGAGGCTAAGGGTTCTACCGGTAGCTATGTGTTCATCTCTCTCTATGCATGATCATATTGTGATCATGAGCTTGTAATCTATAGATCTATTCTGCTACTCAAGTGCTTTAATAAATTTCTGCTCTCCCCATGTGTGTGAAAGTGATAGCGTGTTCACCATGGTGGCACTTAGGCTAGAGATTACAAATATTTGTTATGAGTTATATTTGGAGTTGGATATCTTTATGAAATTGTGGTGTTTGTTGGACTCATCTAGTACTCAAGGTGATAGTGTGGGGTTTTCTAGATAGGAAAGGCTTACTTTGAGGTGTGCTGTTATAGCCCTACCGTTGATTAGAGTGTCCAACCGGAGAGTAGTTCAGCGTAGTATCATAAAGAGGAATATATTTATATGAGAGTGTTCACTAGTGAAAGTATGATCCCTAGGCCTTGTTTCTAAGCATTGATACACCGTTTGCAACTAGATATGTTACATGTTTGCTTGCTTCCGTCTTTATTTCAGTTTGTCTTTAGTCTTTTCCACGCCATCAAGTTATTTTCTATCGCCGTTACCACTTATAATTATCCATACCACTTGTATTTCACTATCTCTTCGCCGAACTAGTGCACCTATACGCCTGACAAGTGTATTGGATGTATTGAGGACACAAAAGACTTCTTATATCTTGATTGCAGGGTTACTTGAGAGGGGATACCTTTGACCACTTCCTCCATGAGTTCGATAAACCTTGGGTGATCCACTTAGGGAAACTTGCTGCTGTTCTACAAACCTCTCCACTTAGAGGCCCAACAACTGTCTACAAGAATAGAAGTACGTAGACATCAACGGGTGCTCAGTTACAAGCAAGTTGCAACTGAGACCCGACAGAGCTCAGTTACAAGCAAGTTGCAACTGAGACCCGGCAGAGCTCAGTTGCAAGCAGGTGGCAACTAAGACCCGACAGAGCTCAGTTACAAGCAAGTTACGATTGTGCCCCCCTCCACACCAATGGTGTTCAGTTACAAGCAAGTTGTGACTGTCCCCCCTCCACGCCGACAGGTGCTCAGTTACAAGCAAGTTGTAACTGCCCCCCTCCTCCACACCGATAGGGTGCTCAGTTACAAGCAAGTTGCGACTAGCCAGCCAACAGGGTCCCCCTCCCCTCCCCCGGTTACAAGCAAGTTTCCACTTTGACCCGGACAGGTGCTCACAAAGCAACTTACAAAATTTGTCCCTAACAGGGTACCCCCGGTTGCAAGCAAGTTGCAATTGGCCGGTTTTAAAACTCAATTGAAACTTGATTAAACCTACAACTCAAAAACACTTAAAGACAATCTTAATTTCACAAAAGAAAACAACCACAAAAAGATAAAAAAAAAATGCCCAAGAAGTCTAGCTTCACATATTTATGAGAAAAATTAATAAAACTAATAATAATTGCCGCCCATAATAACGACCACAAATAACAACTACAAAACACAACACATGTTCAGAAAAACAGATAAAAGAGATACTCCTTCCGATCCATATTAGTTGACTCATCTAGACAAATCTGAGTCAACTAATATGGGTCAACCAACATCAACCCCTGTAAAAACAGACAAAAAATCAACATTAGCCCACATAAAAACAGCCTCAATCCGCCCCCCAATCGAAATTTCTCTTTCTCCCACCGTGCGTTCCTAGGAAACTGCCTACAGACGAAACACGAAAAAAAAAAGCTAAAAAAAAACAGCCAGCAGTAACAGCCCACCACGTAGAAACAAAAGCCCACAAGCACACACGCGCCCACACGCACGCACGACACGCACGCGCTCGACGGCCACCGTAATACACGACATGCGACGGAAACTCCAGTTTATACAAATCGCAAAGTATAGATCGAAGGTTAAAAAGATGACTGAGACTTAACTAATTTTCAGTCGTCTGAGAATTAGCAAAACCGGAAAATAAACGACGAGAAATGAAAAGGCGCAGGCGCAGCGCAGCGCCGCAGCAGAGAGCGCAGGGAGGTGAGCTGGGAATGAGCGGAAGACAGCTGGGATTGCGGTACGGCCGGGATGCCGGGACGCAGCTCCCGTCGCCGCTCGCGCCTCGCCCTTTTTCCGGAGCGACGGCCTAGCTGCTAGGCCCGGTCCATGTACCTGTCCGGCGAAAACTCCACCCCTGTTTGTCTTGCAAGTTCCACGGCTGTCCGACCAGCCCCGCTGTTTTGGGAAGCTCGTCACGTGAGTGATTACAGATTTCTGTTCTGCGCTAGTACGTTTTTATGATCCCTTTAACTGAAAATGTCTTGTTGTGGTCAGAGCTAGACACTGACATTGTGCACATAAATTGCGGGAACCGTTATCTCACTCAGCAACGATCAGATTCCTAAGCTAACCTCCATGTATTTACTCATTTTATGTGCACAAAAACTGGAGTAGATCGTAAACTAGCTCTTGCACTAAAACCTCTGAATACCGTCTCGTTTCATGCAGATCATGACTAATCTTTTTTATCTTGCCCAGAACTATGGACCGGATTCATTATGGCTTGGGCCTATAGCCTTGCCTTTTGTATCTTGCCCAGAACTGTAGCGGCCCTCTCCCCTCCCTCTCCCCCTGTGTCCCACACTCTTTACTATACGCGGTCCCACCAGCTCATTCCATTTCGCTCCCAAACTTTCCCGTTATACCCTCCGTCACTCTCGAACTTAAATAGGCGTATCTAAATATATTTTAGTACTAGATACGTTTAATTTAGAGACAAGTAATATGAATCAGAGGGAGTAAGTTTTTTAGAACAAAAAGTGCGAGTAGTTCAGTGATGGTCAAACTTTCTTCCATCCTTCCTAGCTCCTTGAGCTTGTACCCATCTCGCGTATCACTGCCTACGAAGAAGCATTCACCAAGATTGAGGATTGGTTAGAGTTTCAACTCACTTGCAAAATATACGACGATAATGAGCTCGTTTTCATAAATAAAGGAATGGAGATATAAATAGAAAAAGATAAAAATACGGTTTTCGCAGAGGAAGTAATGAGAGCCAAATGCCCGTTCCACCCTTCGACCAACCTACCTGTTCGTTTGTAGAAAACCATTTTGCGGATTTACTCCCCACAGATCTTTGAGCTGGAGCCTAGAGTAATTGGCATTACCTCAAAAATACATAGCCACGCGACAGCAGCCAGCAGCACAGTGTGGTTTAACCTATCCTGACTGATACACTTGACCCGCGGAATAGTCAAAGACAAGTATTAGCAGCACTGACGAAACCCACATGCGTTCCTGAATACCGCTGGGAAGAGATAAACCGCATTATTATAACTAGGGTTTGGTCAACATGGGTTTTAGGACTATTTATATACTGTTTTATTACCAAGGCCCCACAATACAACATGATTATCGAGGACGAGCGTGACGATAGTATCTTCGACCAAGGCTAGGATTGTCAGGATCAGTTGGTTGAGCCAGAGCCAGATCTAGCATCTTTGGAAGATTCCATGCATGTGCCTAAAAATTTACGTCACAGCACACCCATGACCAGCTTCAAGTGGATTTGATTAAGCATATATGAGTTCATGTGGGAAATCAAAATGTTAATCCCTTATTTCTTTCTTGTAATTTGAATAACGTTTGGTAGTTTTTATTAAACCATGTGAGTGTGAACTATTTATATATAAACGCTATTTTACTTTGATTACCTATTTAGTTTATTTGCTTGTTAAATTGTATATTTATCTATGTACTTTTGGAAATCCCTTTTGGCTCACGGGTGCATTTTCACCATTGTGAGAAACATATTTCGAAATGGAAAAATAGGAAAAAAATGTCTACATGTACAATCGAACATTATGTTCGTTCACAGGTTTTTGGGATGAAAAAACATGTTACGTGTCATGTATAAAAAGACAAAAAATGTAAAGTGAGGAGGACTATTCACATGACTTTTTTTTGCATGGGACACTTAGAATGTTTTTCAATCCCAAAAAATTGTGAACGGACATAAAATATGCGTAAGTATACGTAGATATTTTCCTTCATTTTTTTTGACATTTTGAAACATGTTTTCTCACAATGTACTTTGTGCTAAAATATGCAAAGAGATGAAGCGGACACATAGGTCGTATCGCTGGACGCGGCTGGCTGGACAGACCGGGCACAACCCAAAATTGTTCGTGACCCTATCCAAACGCACAGAACCGCACCCTTTGGATCGCCCGCTTGGGTCGTGTCGGTGCAGATGCCCTGAGGAAGAACTTGTAGATGTCTATGAATTATGGGGGTTGCAAATCAGATTTGAAGATGCGGTTGATTTTTTGTTAATGGATAGTAGATTACGAATTACTCACTTATTATGTTTTTGGTCTAAAAAAGTATGGTAGAACTATGGATGCACTCCGCTCAACCCCCCCCCCCCCCCCCCCGGGGGGTCTAGGCCAGCTCTCGATCGTTTCCCTAGCTCGGTGGCAGCCAGTCCACCGCTTGCTCTTGCCGCCGCTGTGACGCTTAAACATAGGATCTTGTATGGATCCTCCTGAGCACCTGCCACTGGCGATGCTCCTTGTACATTTCGTTTTCCCCATGTTTTTCTACCACTACTCCTGTAAGAAATAAAGTACCGGGATAATGTTAGCAACTGAGGTTTCTGTACTTGTGGTCTTTTCTCCAGCTCTTTTTTTTACTGCCATTGTTGGAATTTGGGTGTGGGCCTTGGCCCATAGCCTAATACAAATTCTGAAATTCTCTTGGCTCATTCATGCCTAGCAAGGGGTGACACCAAAGTTTAGTCCCACCTTGCTAGTTTAGAGGGAGTTTGACCAATATATATAGTGCAGTGTTTCACTACCTCCTAAAGAGAGTGAAGAGGAGTGGCATACACGCGCGCTCCTCCTCCTTCGCCGCCCGCCTCGCCTCGCCTCGTCACGACGCGCGCGCGCGCCGCGGTTTGCGGTTTGCGGAATTGTGCCTCGACCGGCGCCTATATATAAACGGCCTTAGGCAAAAACCCTAATACGAGAAAATACACATCTCTCTGCCTCCAGAACCTTGCGCTGCCGCTACACCTTCTCCATCCCCTCTTCCGGCGTGCACCGGACGACGGGACAGTAGGCCTCCGGAACCACCGCCTCTCGTGAACCTTTACGGGTGAGGGGCGATCAGGTTTTTGGGAAGCGTGTCTGCGCGACTACTGACGGCATCACGTCGACCGACCACTCCTTCCCCGACGAGGACTTCTTCCCGGACATCAGCAGCCTCTACATCGACGCCATGGCTGACGACACTGGTGTCAACCTCAACCCCAACCTGAACGCGAACCCGATTCCTCCTCCAGCACCGTACGTAATCTGTTCCTATCTAGTTCAGTTTCTGTTGCAGTTTCTTGTACTAGCTCTTGGAATAGATATGATCTGTTTATTCTGGTTGAATATGATCTGTTCGTTTATTCTGGTAGTATACATGATTAGATTAATTCTAACACTTATAGTCATGATTTATTATTATTTATTTCGGATTAAATATTATGGTAATTTGCTTATATTTTCAACAATCCAAAAACCTGATTATAGGCAACTGAATTCAACTGGTTTAGCCGCGGCTACAAGGCCGCGTCCTTTTGACGGTGTCAATTATAAGAGATGGCGTACGAGAGCAGTTCTATGGTTGAAAAACCTAGGCTGCTATAGCGCCACTCTTGGCAAACCTGAGGGAGACCTTTCTCCTGTTCAGGAGGAAGCGTTTCAGAAAGTCGACACCATGTTTATGGGGGCTTTGTTCAATATTCTTGGTGACAACATTGTTGACACCTATATGTCATTTGATAATGGCAAGGATGCGTGGGATGCACTGGACGCCAAGTTTGGTGTTTCGGATGCTGGCACTGAACTGTATATCATGGAGCAATTCTATGAGTACAAGATGACTGATGACCGTCCCATCGTGGATCAGGCTCATGAGATATAGTCCCTTGCCAAAGAACTCGAGCAGTTCAAGTGTAACTTACCGGACAAGTTCGTGGCCGGAGGCATTATTGCTAAGCTTCCTCCTTCTTGGAGGAACTTTGCTACCTCTCTGAAACATAAGAGACAGGAGTTTTCTGTTTCGGATCTCATCGGATCTCTTCATGTTGAAGAAAAGGCGAGAGCAAAAGATACACGTCCTCGAGGCTTTGATGGAAGTTCTAGCGCACATGTAGTGCAGAAAAACAACTTCCAGTCCCACAAGTTCAAGAATAAGAACAGGTCTGATGGCAAAGGAAAGTTTGATGGCAAAAACAAGGCCGCACAGACTACCAACATCAATAAGAAGACTGACTATAAGAAGAAAGGATCCTGCCATGTCTGTGGTGATCCTAATTATTGGGCTCCTAGCTGCCCTAATCGCTTTGACAAGCGTCCACATGGAAATAGTGGCAAGTCCGCTAATGTTGTTCTTGGTGATATTGAGATGAAGGATGCTGGGTACGGTATATTTCCCACTGTTCTTTCAGTTTGTAATTCACCTGATTGGTGGATAGACACTGGTGCAAATATACATGTATGTGCTGATATTTTCATGTTCTCTTCTTATCAGGTCGAACGGGCTGGCTCCGTGCTGATGGGAAACGGCTCACGTGCTTCTGTTCAAGGTGTTGGTACGGTGGATCTGAAGTTTACCTCGGGGAAGATCGTACAGCTGAAGAATGTGCAGCACGTTCCCTCAATCAATAAGAATCTCGTCAGCGGATCTCTTCTGTGTCGAGATGGTTTTAAGTTAGTCTTTGAGTCCAATAAAGTTGTAATTTCTAAGTGTGGACAATTTGTTGGAAAGGGTTATGAGTGTGGAGGCTTGTTCCGCTTATCTTTGTCAGACTTATGTACTCAAGTTATTAATCATGTTTGCAATGATAGTGAATCCAATATTTGGCATTCACGACTTTGTCATATTAATTTTGGGTGCATGACGCGGCTTGCCGATATGAATTTAATTCCGAAATTTACTACTGTCAAAGGTTCCAAGTGTCAAGTATGTGTGCAAGCTAAGCAACCTCGCAAGTCTCACAAGACTGCCGAGGTACGAGATTTGGCACCACTGGAACTAGTACATTCAGATCTTTGTGAGATGAATGGTGAGTTGACAAAAGGTGGAAAGCGATATTTCATGACTTTAATTGATGATTCCACTCGATACTGTTATGTGTATCTTCTGAAATCTAAAGATGAAGCTTTTAATCACTTCAAAATCTATAAAGCTGAATCAGAAAACCAACTTGATCGAAAGATTAAGCGACTTCGGTCTGATCGTGGTGGAGAGTATTTTTCCAACGAATTTGATTCTTTTTGTGCGGATCATGGTATTATCCATGATAGGACGCCTCCCTACTCACCTCAGTCAAATGGGGTGGCCGAAAGAAAGAACCGTACTCTAACTGATTTGGTTAACGCCATGTTAGATACATCGGGTCTATCCAAGGAATGGTGGGGGGAGGCGATAAAGACTGCGTGTCATGTCCTAAACCGTGTTCCCAAAAAGAACAAAACCATTACTCCATTTGAGGAATGGGAAAGGAAAAGGCTGAAACTCTCCTACTTACGAACTTGGGGTTGTTTGGCGAAAGTGAATGTGCCGATACCCAAGAAGCGCAAGCTTGGACCAAAAACCGTGGATTGTGTCTTTCTGGGATATGCATTTTATAGCATTGGCTATAGATTTTTGATAGTGAAATCTCAGGTATCTGACATGCATGTTGGTACAATCATGGAGTCGAATGATGCGACTTTCTTTGAAGGCATCTTTCCCATGAAAGATTCGTCTAGTTCATCAAATCAGGAGATGCCTAGTTTATCTAGTCAAGATTTAATCACAATTCCTGAACCCACCATTTCGATAGAACACCCTGATAATCCTGTGGAGGATAATAGTGAAGCTCCTACCAGAAGTAAGAGACAAAGGACTGCGAAGTCCTTTGGTGATGATTTCATTGTATACCTCGTGGATGATACTCCCACTTCTATTTCAGAAGCTTATGCATCTCAAGATGTTGACTACTGGAAAGAAGCCGTTCGCAGTGAGATGGATTCCATCATAGCAAACGGAACTTGGGAAATTACTGATCGTCCTTATGGGTGCAAACCTGTAGGATGTAAGTGGGTGTTTAAGAAGAAGCTTAGACCTGATGGTACTATTGAGAAGTATAAGGCACGCCTTGTTGCCAAGGGTTATACCCAGAAAGAAGGCGAAGACTTCTTTGATACTTATTCACCTGTGTCTAGATTGACCACCATTCGAGTACTGCTATCCTTGGCTGCCTCGCATGATCTTCTCGTTCACCAAATGGACGTTAAGACGGCTTTCCTAAATGGAGAGTTGGATGAGGAAATTTATATGGATCAGCCGGATGGATTCGTGATAGATGGTCAACAAGGCAAGGTGTGCAAGTTACTGAAGTCTCTGTATGGTCTTAAGCAAGCACCTAAGCAGTGGCATGAGAAGTTTGAAAGGACTTTAACTGATGAAGGCTTTATTGTAAACGAAGCTGACAAGTGTGTGTACTATCGCCATGGTGGGGGCGAGGGAGTCATCTTATGTCTGTATGTTGATGATATACTGATATTCGGGACCAATCTTAATGTTATCAATGAGGTCAAAGACTTTCTATCTCGTTGTTTTGAGATGAAGGATCTAGGAGTGGCTGATGTGATATTGAACATCAAGCTGCTGAAAGATGATGGTGGTGGGATAACACTGCTTCAGTCTCACTATGTGGAAAAGATCTTGAGTCGTTTTGGGTATAGCGAATGTAGATCTTCTCCTACACCATATGATCCTAGCGTGTTGGTTCGAAAGAATCAGGGAGATCCTAAGGATGCTAAAGATCAGCTGAGATATTCTCAGATTATTGGCTCGCATATGTATTTAGCCAGCGCTACGAGGCCTGACATCTCCTTTGATGTAAGCAAGTTAAGTCGATTTGTCTCAAATCCTGGAGATGTTCATTGGCAGGCCCTTAAAAGGGTTTTGCGTTACTTGAAAGGCACCGCGAGCTATGGGATTCACTACTCCGGGTATCCAAGGGTACTTGAAGGGTATAGTGACTCAAACTGGATTTCTGATGCTGATGAGACTAAGGCCACGAGTGGTTATGTGTTTACACTTGGTGGTGGCGCTGTTTCTTGGAAGTCTTGCAAGCAGACCATCTTAACGAGGTCAACTATGGAAGCAGA
Source organism: Avena sativa (assembly GCA_916181665.1). Taxonomy (NCBI): domain Eukaryota; kingdom Viridiplantae; phylum Streptophyta; class Magnoliopsida; order Poales; family Poaceae; genus Avena; species Avena sativa. The sequence continues at coordinate 432,589,186 of OV702296.1, forward strand.
ACTCACAGCATTAGACACAGCCACTGTTGAAGCAGAGTGGCTTAGTGAACTCTTGATGAACTTACCTGTGGTTGAAAAACCAATACCCGCAATCCTTATGACCTGTGATAACCAAACTGTGATCATAAAAATAAACAGTTCTAAGGACAATATGAAGTCATCAAGACATGTGAAGAGGAGATTGAAATCTGTCAGAAAAATGAGAAACTCCGGAGTTATTGCATTGGATTATATCCAAACATCTAAAAATCTGGCAGATCCCTTCACAAAGGGTCTATCACGTAATGTGATAGATAATGCATCGAGGGAGATGGGTTTGAGACCCACTTTTTGAGTTGCTCACAGTGGTAACCCGCTCTATGTGATCGGAGATCCCGTGAACTAGAGTTGGGAGACAAGCTGTTGGTCAACTGGGAGGAGAGTATCCTTATAGCATACTACCACTCCGTATAGATGCAATACTTTCCTATTCTGCATGGCAGGTTGGTATTTACCTTAATGTGTTCTGAGTGGCTTGTTTAAGCAAAGATGTTGTCCTGCAGAACATCTTTTGAAGAACACACATATATGAGTCTGACTGTCAAACGTCGCAGTCCGTGAGAGTTGGGTGCTCTCTAATAAACTCATGAAAGGCCAAGGAGTATGACGCATAAGCTCCAAACCGCGGAGAAGCTTCGCGGCAGCCCTGTATCGGTCTAGACCTTATGTGAAACTAGTGCGCACCAAACTTGTAGTTCAAGGCATAGTCCACTATTCAAGTTGCAATCTAGTGTAGCATGAAGTTCTAAGTGGAAGTTCAACTTAACAGTCTCCACCTCGCACCGGTATATAAACAATGCTCTGGAACTGATTGATGTGATGTGACGATATGTACCTATGAGAATTTGTGGGGAATTGTTGGAATTTGGGTGTGGGCCTTGGCCCATAGCCTAATACAAATTCTGAAATTCTCTTGGCCCATTCATGCCTAGCAAGGGGTGGCACCAAAGTTTAGTCCCACATTGCTAGTTTAGAGTGGGTTGGACCAATATATATAGTGGAGTGTTTCACTACCTCCTAAAGAGAGTGAAGAGGAGCGGCATACACGCGCGCTCCTCCTCCTCCGCCGCCCGCCTCGCCTCGTCACGACGCGACGCGACGCGCGCGCGCGCCGCGGTTTGTGGAATTGTGCCTCGGTGCCGATCTTATCTTTTTGCTGCTCGGGAAAATTATTGTGCGAGTTATTTTTCTGTCAGCCGTTTCCGGTATTTCCGGAAACATGGGTTGTTACTACTCGGACGTGGGCTACGCCCCACGTCTTATCCGACCGGCGCCTATATATAAACGGCCTTAGGAAAAAACCCTAATACGAGAAAATACACATCTCTCTGCCTCCAGAACCTTGCGCCGCCGCTACACCTTCTCCATCCCCTCTTCCGGCGTGCACCGGACGACGGGACAGTAGGCCTCCGGAACCACCGCCTCTCGTGAACCTGTACGGGTGAGGGGCGATCAGGTTTTTGGTGAGCGTGTTTGCGCGACTACTGACGGCATCACGTCGACCGACCACTCCTTCCCCGACGAGGACTTCTTCCCGGACATCAGCAGCCTCTACATCGACGCCATGGCTGACGACACTGGTGTCATCCTCAACCCCAACCTGAACGCGAACCCGATTCCTACTCCAGCACCGTACGTAATCTGTTCCTATCTAGTTCAGTTTCTGTTGCAGTTTCTTGTACTAGCTCTTGGAATAGATGTGATCTGTTTATTCTGGTTGAATATGATCTGTTCGTTTATTCTGCTAGTATACATGATTAGATTAATTCTAGCACTTATAGTCATGATTTATTATTATTTATTTCGAATTAAATATTATAGTAATTTGCTTATATTTTCAACGGCCACTACTCGATGGACGCGACTCAAGAAGCTGTCTTTTCCCGTCAGCGCTCGCGTGGCTCCAGCTAGCACGTACGTACTCAGAAACCCGTACCTGCAGCTGGCGCGGGAGTATCTGCCTCACTGCCTGCTTCGAGAGGTTCGAGGCTGGTCGAGTTCAGGGCCTAGGCCGACGGACGTGTCGAACGTCCAGTTAATTCTTGGCGGAGTTGCATGTATCAGAAAAATAATTTTGTCGCTGCTACAGTGCATCCTTGCTTCCCAGAACAGGGCGCGTTCTCAGATGGAGACCGGAGAAGGTGGCCTCGTGGCAGCTACTGTAGAAAGCAAAGCAAAGAAAGAAAAGCTCTTTTACGCTCCGGTCGCTCGCGCCCAGCCACCCACACAGGCACGTACGACGGAAGCACGCAGCTACCAGCAGCAGTAGCGGCAGGCAGGCGGCAGCGAGGGCAACAGTGTAGTGTAGCCGTGTAGGGCTTCGATCCTTGCCGGCGGGCCAGTCGTCGTTTGCCGCTGCCGGCACAGGGCACACGCCCCCAGGTTTTACCCCCGTCCCGAAATGCACATGTCGTGCCCAGCGTACGTCCTCGCTCGTCTAGCCCCAGCTACAGCTACCCGACCTCCCTCGCTCGCTCGCTCTGGAAGGAGAAATCTGCCTCGCCTCCCACGCGCTCCCGCCAGCCCTTTCACGTGCACCAGCTCACCAACCTGACACGCCCCATAACGTCCCAGCCAGCCAGTCGGAGGAAACGGCCACCCCTGTGTGTCGTTCGTTCGATGGCGATCCAGCGGCGCGTCAACGTGAGAATGGGGCAAAACCCACCCCTTATCCAGCCCACACCGCACGTACTTTACCTAATTACTAGATCCAAACCAAACCATTAATTTCTATTGTAAACCCACACCACTCCACCCCGCAAGATTTTTACACCCGCACCCGCCCCGCTCCACAGCAGAATGCGGCCTGAACCCACGGGTTGAACCCGTGGTTCCTGGGAAAGCTGGCCTCAGCGATTCACCGCTGGTAAGCTAGCTAGTCGATGCACACCTAGGATTTACCTGCTACTCCGTATGTGGATTGGCACGAGTGCTGATACACGTGTATTCCGATATATCCATGTCCTCTTCTTATCAGGTCGCAAGGACTTCCTCCGTGCTGATGGGAAACGGCTCACGTGCTTCTGTTCATGGTGTTGGTACGGTAAATCTGAAGTTACTTCGGGAAAGACCGTATAGCTGAAGAATGTGCAGCACGTTCCCTCCATCAATAAGAATCTCGTCAGCGGATCGCTTCTATGTCGAGATGGTTTTAAGTTCGTGTTTGAATCCAATAAAATTGTAATTTCTAAGTATGTATAATTTGTTGGAAAGGGATGTGAGTGCGGAGGTCTCTTCCGCTTATCTTTGTCACACTCATGTACTAAAGTTATTAACCATGTTTGCAATGATAATGAGTCCAATATGTCACATTCACGACTTTGTTATATCAATTTTGATTGCATAACGCGGCTAGCCAATATGAGTTTAATGCCGAAATTCACCACTCACTAAGGTGTGAGAAGAAGAGCAGCTCACGCGCACTCCTCTGACGCCGCCCGCCTCGCCTCGCCACGGATCGCCTCGTCACGACGCACGCGCCGCTAGTTGCGGGAATCTCGCCAAGCCGAGCTTTGTTTTTGCTAGTCAGGAAGATTAATCGTGGATTAATTACGAGTCATTAACGGACGCGTTAATTAGTCAGCCGTTTTTAGTCTTTATGGGACGTGGTCTGTTACCGACATGGTCGTGGGCTGAGTCCCACGATCTTCCTGATCTGTTCTATATAAGCCTCCGCGCTTACCCTAATCGGCACAACCTACACACGCGTCTCTTTCCAGTCTATTGCGTCGCCGTCTTCGTCTTCCCCATCCCGGCTCGTGCACCGCAGATCGGGACAGTAGGGCTCCGGAACCCCGCCTTCTTGTGAACCTATACGGGTGAGGGACGATCGGGTTTTTGGGGAGCGCTTCCCAACTACTGATGCCATCACGGACGATTCCTTGCCCAACGAGGACTTCTTCCCGGACATCGACGACATGGTTGATGACGCTGCCACCACCGCTGCAGCTACTGCTGCTGCTACCCGCCGCGGCTGTCGTTGCCGCTGCTCTACCATACGTAATACTGAAGTTCTTATTTTAGATTTTGCTAGAGTTACTTATTCTAGCGTTCAGTATAGATGTGATATATTTATCTTATTTAGATGTAATCTGTTCATCTACTTTATTAATCTGCATGATTAGTTTTGGTACTATCTGTATGATCATGTTGTATCACTTTATTATTCGAATTAAATCATATGAATTATTGCTTATATTTTCAACATCAACTAGTGAAACCGAGTATTGTAGAAGAACTTTACATGGACACATAAGTATACTTTGGAAAATTTCTCGTTATTAATACTTAAAATAAATCTATGGAGTTGCTCCATACCTCTTTGTTTAGTTGTTTTGGACCACTCGACTATCTTACTCCATTCTCGACCACAAAGGACTTTTGCACCGTCAAATTTTATTGAGTGCTAACACGATTAACAATACATTGATGCAATAAGATATCGACTCCCCGACAGATACGTGAGATGGCTACTCAAAAGGTGCTGATTTGGCACAGCTGTAAAACTTTTGTATGTTTGCCTAGTTGCTCGTTTGGTTTTGCCACAAGACAATAAGATTTCGATCGGTGCCACCTATGTTTTATATACATATTTCGAGCGAGCTGATGACATGGAACTTTCTCTTTTCGATACGTAGTTTTTGTTTGGTGTAATATTGTGGCTAGGGATAATGATTTCCTGGGTAGTTTTTTTTTTTTTTTTGAGGTAATGATTTTCTGGGTAGTTGATGGTGGGGAAGCGTGGCAAGTGGCAGGCAGGTCCTTTGCTTTGCTTACGTGGACGGAAGCGGCATCTCGAGGGCTGGAGCGCGTGGCCTGCGCGGGGCCCACTACTAGAGAAATAAAAAGGCGCAGCGCACCGCCGCAGCAGCGAGCGCAGGGAAAGGTTTTGGCGGGTGAGCTGGGAATGAGCGGGAGACAGCTGGGATTGCGGTACGGCCGGGATGGCCGGGACGCAGCTCCTGTCGCCGCTCGCGCCTCGCCCTTTTTCCGGAGCGACGGCCTAGCTGGGCCGGGACCGGCCCGACGAAAAGTCCACCCCTGCTTCTTCCGAGTTCCAACGGCTGTGTCCGACCAGCCCCACTATTCCGGGAAGTGCTGGTAACATTTGGCGCTTTGAACCGAAACGTACAATATTCGGAAGTTAGCTAGCTGTACTGAGCTGGCAATTGTCCACGTAAGCGCACGTACAATGCGGTGATGTCAGCCTTCTTTTATGGTTGCCACGTTGGATTTTTGCTTAGTTGGAGGTGAGAGAAATAAGAAAGAGAAGATTGTCTTCCCTTAGCTAAGGGATGATCTCTTAGAAATAAGAGAAGACTATTTTCTCCATTGTACCATGTGTCTTCTCTTAGAAAAACAATTTCTTACTAAAGATAGTTAGTTCTAATTAATTACTAGAGATGACAATAAGAGAGATGCATTTTACAACTTTTTATATAGTGTCTTCTCTAGATGATGTGGAGAACTAAGAGAAGGCATGCCTTCTCCAGCATTGTACATGCCCTAAGAGCAAGTACAACAAGTCCTAGTCAGCTGACTATAAGAATTAAACTAGTATTATTTTGCTTAGTTGGATCAGAGAGAAAAGGTGAGAGAAGAGAGGTGGGCTCCCATGCAATAGCCAACTCTTGCACGTGCTCCTAGGCACTTTATGAGTATGTGAGTGGGCCATTAACATATAAAGTATACCTCTGTTCGGGATTATAAGTCCGGAGAGCTTTTTTATATTGTTTGAGATTATAAGGGTTATCTTATTTATTAGTCTCTCTCGTCGAATACATGTTCTCTTTTTTCTCTCACTTCTAGCATGCATGTAGTACTATTGGTGCATACAGAGATTAAAGAGAGAGAGAGTTATTAAGTGTCTTGATATTAGCAACTTGGTCCTTAGGACTAATAATCCTAAAGAGAAGGAGTAGTAACTCTTTGAAGTCTTTATATAAAGAGAACACTAGGAAGAGAAGAATAGAATGACTATAGGCTTATCCTAGGACTACAGTCTTTATATAAAACATGTTATACTACTTAACTATAAGCTGACTATAGAAGAACTTATAGCCAGCAAGTCGTCTATATTATTGGAATTGCTCTAAATCGTAGAAACTATTCTTCCACGCGACAACGATCAGGTTCCTACGATAAGCCTATTTCGGTCGCCACATAAACACCAGCCCATATGCGTAGAATCATACTCCTAGTTCCTTTTCATGATCCTCGCCATAGTTTCTCGAGTGTAAGTCTATAGATTGGGTGCACACGCATGGCCTGGGCAGCAATAAGCCCTTACCTTTTGTACCTTTTGTACTATGCGCGGGGCCCACCAGCTCATTCCATTTCGCTCCCAAGCTGCGGAGCTTTCAACTTCCCCGTTATACCCTCCGTTACCTCTGCAAATGCCCGTCCAGCCCCTCGACCAAGCCAAACAATCTACTGGTACTACCTGTAGAAGAAAATCATTTTGGGATCTGGTCCCCACAAATCTTTGAGCTGGAGCCGAATTGGCATCACCTGAAAAATACACGCAGCCGCAGCGCGCGGCAGGCGGGCAGCACCACGGTGTGCAGTAATCTCTCGTGACCGTCGTGACACTTGACCCGCTGAATAGTCAAAGAAATAGAGTATTAGCAGCACTGACAAAACGCACATGCATTCCTGAATACCGTTGGGGAAGAGATAAAGCGCAGTATTATAACTAGGGACCGGTCAACATGAGTTTTAGGTCTATTTATATACTGGTTTATTTATTACAAAGGCCCTACAATACAAAGTCATGTGCAAGGAACTCGCTGAAGCTGATGGAAGACAATGGTTCCACTTCTCGTACTTAAAAAAACCGAAGGCTTGATGCCCAACTTTAAGTTAATAAAGCCACGAACGGCCATAGTTACAAGGTGCCAAGAAAAACACATACAAAGACCGCAAATTAAAATCAAACAACAGAATACAACCTGATCGCTTAGCCTCAAAGCCTAGGTCTTCGAACGCCAAAACACTCGCTCATCAAGGTAGACGCCGAAGCATTGCGGAAGGAGGAAGACGCCACCATTAGAAGAGAAAGCCTTCATCTGCTTCGAGCAACAACAAGTTGTTTCAGAATGCAACCCGTCCATTGCCGAAGATAGCCCTCACCCCCTCGCCCAGGTATGAAGACGCTAGACCATTGAACAATGGAACACTCCTCTCCTAGAAAACAAGACCATCAAAGAAGAAGAGATTCTAAGCACGCCCTCCGCAGGGAAGCCAACCACTCCATAAGCCACACCTTTCTCGCCCAAAGAACCACACCCATAACGACCAGCTGAATGGGACCTTAGACTCCAAGGCAACGATGCCAAGACGCATCTGCTGCCCCCATTCGGCTAAACGAACTGAGGGTTTTCACTCGGAGCCAAAGGTGGAGGGGCGCGATCCTCAGTGACGCCTCTAACGAGGGAAGGAGCGCTTGAGAGCGTCACCATCACTGTCGGGCATGTCGGGCGGGGATTTCACCTGAATAGAGACCACCGCCCATGGAACCCCACAAGACACAACACCTCACACATAGTAGCAGAGAGGCGTCGGAGCAGATCGGGTTAAGCGACACCTAGATCCAGGATGGAATCGAGACTCCTGCACCACGAAGGCCTCCCATGCGGGTCATGGTCGATGTAAGCGCTCTGCGTTGGGCGGCACCACGGTTCATTTCTCTCCAGCCGCTAGCTACCGGCCTATCTTTAGGCAAAAACCCCACCCGGTCCTAGAGGACCCGGACTCCCGGTCTCAGTCGAGTCAAAAGGCCCCAGACGATTTAAGTAGTCATGGAACTTAGAATTTGATTTATTTCAGTCCTAAAAGTTATTTTGCATGTCCACTAATAAAGGTCCATGAAAGGAAAGAAGACCGTTTTTCCTTGCTTCGTGGAAAATCAACTAATAGCAAGCAGGTTTGTTTTGATAACTTCTACCGTATAAAGTTGACGTGGCCATGAACCGATCCCACTATGGCGCACCAAACTTGACCCATGACGAGAGAAATGTATCCGCGGTCCTGAAACTTGTCGGCCATGTCCAAAACGGTTCGAAATGAAAAAGTCTTTAAACTTCAAAATTTTATATCTTTTATTTGTCTATACCAAATTTAAAAATTGTACCTTTCTCGAAACACTAGGAAGAGAAGAATAGAATGACACTCTTAGTTTCAAATTTTTATAAAGTTTACCTGTAATTCAAATTTTATATGAGGATTCCGAATATTTCTTCATAGAATCATTTTTATAAATCCTTTAAGACTGATTATTTGTGCAAATCTCAACTAGGAACTATATGGCACGCATTCTTCTTCTCCGGAACATTTACTACGTCGCTTCTCATCAATTAGCTAGACTTGTATCGATGAAGATGCTTCGAGCCGAGAGGACGCGTCGGCGTGCCACGCGTGGCTACCGTCCGGTTGACAGGCGGCCTCCCGGTTAGAATTGACGAGACCGAGCTTGTTGAGGACGCGTCAACCACAACTTGGCTACGCACATCCAGAGGCACAATGGCCTGGCCCAAGGTGCCTATGAGCGCCTTCTGCTTCAAGTAGATGATGGCTTGGCCTGCGGCTTGTCTAGGCAGCGCCTCGGAGTTGGCCTTCGCTCAGATGAAACATATGCGCTCAACCTCTCTTTGTTGTTTGTGTTCGAGCCTAGCAGCCACGCTCGAGCCCTGGTGAAAGGGCATTGATCTCTCTAAGTGTTTTGGTGTTGATGACAACTCCACTTGTGGTTTAATCGTGTGCCTAAGTTACAGGATTTTCTCATGTGCACATTGTTGTTGGTGGACTCATCTCTTGAAGACTCATGAAGACGACGCTTCTTGTTTTGTCTTTCTCTTTACTTTTTTGTTATAGGAGGCCCTACTATCAAGAGGAGGTCCACCTCGAAAGGATGTGGAGAATCTAGTTTCTTGCACAAACCATATTTGCACCTCCACAACCTTTCCATTTTTCAGCAAAAGAGCGATCCGTGTGAGGTTTCGAGCTGTTTCCTGTTCTGATCAGAAGTACCAGTGAAGCACCGGTAGTTCCGCACGCAGGTCTTTGCGGAGCTGGCGTCGGTGGTAGTACCAACACAAGTACTGACCAAGTTTCGATGCCCCTAGGAAGCTTTCAGTTAGCTCTCTGTTTTGGGGGTGTCGATTTACCGAAACTTGGGTCGGAAGTTGACCGGTTGGAAGTTTTGGGCATCGCCGAACAGAATTTCCGATTGGTACTGCCTTGTCACTTCCTAGGCCCTGTGCCTATGGTACCTGCTATCGGTACTACCGGCGAGTCGCTGGTAGTTCCGATCAGAGGTTTCATGACTAGAACTTTCGGGCCTAGTTCCGGTCCAGTTTCGACGAGGCCTGCCCTTAGATCAGTACACCCTCTGTTTTGAGAAGTGCTATTTAGCGGAACTTGATCAGAAGTTGGGCCGGTCGTACCGGTTGGAAGTTCCGCTCACACGTATTCGAAACTTCCGACCCGTACTCTGAGGCAGTTCCTACAGCTTTCGAGTCGTTGGAACGTGCCTGACCGAAAGTTCTAACGCCCCACCGGTAGTACCGACGGTGTCGCGGAACCTGGCAATGGTTTGTTTTGAAGGGGCCTTTTTAAGGATCCCTTCTTCCTCCTCCCTACCTAACTCTTTAACATTCTCTCGTTTCCATTAATTCTAGAGTTCATTCTTGATAGATCTCTCTCCCTACCCATCCAAATCTCTTGATCTTTTGAGGAGTGGGAGAGGTGCCCTAGATCTATACTTCCACCAAAGAAAAATTCGATTCCCTCCACCCATCCTTTGTGGATCTTGTTACTCTTGGGTTCTTCTTGGAACACTAGACGGTGTAGGACGTCCTCGAAGTTCGGGCATGTGTTGTGAAGCTTCGTGGAGTCGTTGAGGGCAGTCCAATTGAGTTGCGAAGACTTCTCTCAACCTTGTTGTAAAGGTTTCAGCTGGCGCCTTCAAGGTCACCGGTTAGTGGAACGTGAGCTCGCGTTTGTGGTGAGTTCACCGAAGAAGCAAGTGAGCCCTTTGTGGCGCTTGAGTGACCTCGTATGGCCCCAACACCTCTCCAATGTAGACGTAGCTTTCTTGAAAGTGAACTACGGGAATTACATCTTGTTGGGGATATACTTTCCGGGTATCCTCACAGTTCCTCACTGACCAGGGTGGCCCATTTCGGGTTAGAGCATTGCTTCACGGGCGACCCAGTCAGGGAGAAAGACGGAGTCCAATCCAGCTACGGGAAGGCTCAGAAGACTTACCGACTTAGGCCCATAATGTTACTTGTAGTTCAAGATGTACTCTGTAACCGACTCTTAGTCGTAGCCGGATAGATCTCTCCTGTAAACCCTAGGCCGGATATCTATATAAGCCGTCTTAGGGAGAGCCTTTAGGGCAACACTGTAGACACCTCAATAGTCTACAATCTCAACTCGCACAGGCGAAACCCTTGTAACCCATATTCCGGCTCTACCGTATTACTGGATTGCTAGCAGGAGTAGGATCCGTCTAAAGCCGGCGGATTCAGACCTGGGTAAACTTGTGTGCTCACCGTCCCGGAATACCGTACGTCTCACACCCCTCTCTTCCGCACGCCTCGAGGACCCCCTCATGGTGTACTTGTCATCAATCCGACGACAATTGGCGCCCACCGTGGGGCAAGTGAGCTTCGGATCTATGTTCCGAGCGGAATCTGCAAGAATCGGAATCGGCGAGACTATCGCCGTCGGTCGCATCCTCTACGCCAGCGACGTCCCTCTCATCGTTCTCGACGAGACTTGGATTCCGGCTAGGGAGGTCGTGACTGCCTACACAATCATGTCTTTTGGTGAGATCGATGTTTACATCGGTTTCGCTGAACCTGCCCAACCCACCCCAGCGGTGATGATAGAGGCAGAAGAATCTTCTGGGTCCCTTTTGTCCACAGAGGCGGCAAAGTTCCGGATCTCAGAAAACCCTAATCCCACCCAGTCCGCACCAGTTGCGGAGATAGTGGAGAAACCCGAGCCTGAAGAAGACCTAGCGGACCAAGTCGAATCTGGAGTGGATCTCCCCGGAGAAGCCGGATCCCAGATCGACCCACCCGTGGAAGTCGAAATCCAGGAGGAGCATACCAACGACACTGATTCTGGCTCTGATGATGCCGGGACAGACAGGCCTTTCCTAAGGTACACACTAAAACGTGTGATACTGCAAGGCGAAAGCGCAGATGGAATCCTCGAGACCATCAAAAGTTTCGATATGGCTGATCGCGAAAGCCGCAGGTACCTCAGGAAGCACGCGTCGCACTTTGTCGGATACGTGGGATCCGGGTCCGGCTCTGCCGATGCTGGAGAAAACACCGACTCGGTGCTGGAGGCAATTGGAACAAACACCGACGTACCCGCATCCTCGGATGAATCGATGACGTCAGCAGATTTCTGAAAGTTCTCCGCGAAGTATGAAGAGGAGTACAACTCCAAAGCTGCAGAAGAAGGAGAAGCCATGGATGAAGGTTCCGGGGAACACTCTCCCAAAGCGCAGGATGACATGGACATCGGAGATAATCCCAAAGTCCAGATGTCCGAAAGTACCGATCAGAGCTTGACTCCGGGAAACGGACCCAAAGCCGTCTTTGCTACCGGCGCAACCAAGAAGGCAAAGAAGAAGAACAAGAAAAACAAGACCCCGGCAAAAGACCCTCTGACAGAGGAGGTGATTGCCGAGGAATATGAAGAAGACTCGGAGGGAGCACTTATCCCAGACGAGCTGAAAAAGAAGCATCGGTGGATGGACACGTGATCACCGAAGGTGCGCGTAAGCTCATCGTTGCCGCATTAACTACACCTATCCCTACAGCCGCAGAACTTACTGCGGATGAGCTGGACGAAAGGGCACAGGCCCTAGAAGCGCGCCGTCAACAACTCCTCGATGAAGCCAAAAACATCGAGGTGGAAAAGAAACGCATGTCAAACAAAGAATACATGTCTCGTTTGCATCAGAAGACACGGAAGCGTCACATAGATGACAACCAATTCCCACGTGTCTGTGCCGTTCTTTTTGGAGAGGAGATGGGGAAGCCACGGAAGGATAGCAACGGAGATTGGGTATACCCAACACCAGTACAGAATACCGTGGCAGCCCGAGAAATTCTATCGACTAATCCAGGACCGGAGGAGATCCGCTTGGGTATCAAACTACTCAACAAGGGACTGGAGCAGCAAAAGGTCGCCCTGTCCGGAAGTCAAAAACTGGTCTCAGATTCTGACCAATGTCGCACAGATCCGGCATGGGCTGGCGTAAGATCCCATTACGTCCGGGCGCAGTATCATCACCCCGAACACCGGGAAGACAACTATTCAAGAACCGGATCTTCAGGACAGCATCACAAAACTTCGTGTAACTGGAGCAACTTCGCCCCAGCGGCCGAGAAAGACGCCATTGCCGTCCTGAATCCGACGAACCCTCCCCGACGAGAATCTAACGACAGAGGGGGAGAAGATAAAGAGAAACGACGGGAGGAGGATCGCCAAAAGATGCCACCTCCTAAACACACAAGTCGTCCGGCTGAGCCTCACCATGGTGGGAACGACGGACGAAGAAACGACGGAAACCATGCTGGTACAAGCCGGCAGGGGGCTCGTCGTAGTCAAGCTGCTCCACCCTCTCCACCACACAGTCATCACAACGGCTCCCATGGAGGGCAAGGAGGACGACATGGCGGAGGAGGTGGTGGCAGAAGCCGAAGTCCGGCTCCACAGCACCGCAACCACAGCCGGCATTCGGGACGATCTCTATCCCCGAACGACGCAAGGCACAAGATTAATTCCAACATAGAGGCTCGGCGCTATAAAAATGATGACGTGTATGTGGTCCCAAAGTGCTTCGGACCACGCATCAGAGCTACAAAATTCCCGAAAGGATTTGCTATCTTAAGACATATCCAAGCCTACGACAGCATTGCTCGGCCAGACACCTGGTTACAGGATTTCTTCCAAGCTTGCTGCATCGCCAAAGGCGAAAACAGCCTGGTCGCAACTCGATATCTCACACTTATGTTGCGGAAGACGGCACGATCATGGCTCAATGAACTTCCGGCGAACACCATCCATAACTGGTATGACTTGCAAAGTGCATTCTTTCGGAATTTCGAAGGCACATATCGGAGGCCCTGTACGGTTGGAGGCCTACAGCGTTGCACCCAGAAAGCCAGAGAAACTTGCCGGGATTACCTCGGACGATGGATCGACACCAAGAACTCCTGCGAAGGAGTAAATGATCAAACTGCGATTGAAGCTTTCATCGCAGGTCTCCCTATTGGTTTACTGCGCCATCGCTTTAAGTGTGACAAGGTCACTAATTTGGGAGAGATGATAGAAACAGCGAGCAAGTATGCAGACGCTGACGACGACGCAGAAGGACTGCTCAATGCCCTAGTTGTGCCTCAGTCGGCAAAACAACCAAAGCAACAAGCTCAGAAGCGCAAAAATACCTCGGAAGAAAAACCCAACACGGAAACAGCGGTAGTTACTACTGTTTCCGGGTCTAGAGGACGAGGAGGACGTGGCAGAGGCTGCGGGCACGGCCGTGGGACATCAAGGGTCCAAGGTAGAGGATAACAACAACCAGGCAAAACCTACTCTTGGGCCGACATTACCAATAACCCATGTGTGCATCACTTAGACACCAATGGGGGCTCGTCCCACACCAATGCTGAATGTCGTTTCAATGACGACATCAAGAGAGATGATACCGCAGGCTACAAAGCTAAGCAAAAGAAGGGAAAGAAAAATCCTGAAAAAGACAAAGAGACCAAGGAAGATTCTGACATGGAGGAAGCTGATGCTTCAAATCCCAAGTCGGAAGGGAAGAAGACTTTTCCCATCAAGAAGGACACTTATGTCACCTTCCTCGGATCTCAACCAACAAAGGTCAAGAAAGCAGTTCTACACGAGCTCAATGCAACAGTTCCGGTTGTCCCATAGTATCTGGACTGGTCGGAAGTGGCAATCACATTTGACCGTAATGATCATCCGCCTAAGTTACACAGGCGAGGAAAATACGCCTTAATCGTCAACCCACTTATTGATGGTTATGGTTTCTCCAAGACCCTTATGGACGGTGGTAGCAGCATCAATATTCTCTATGTCGAAACGCTACACCGGATGACGATCTCGGAGACCCAGCTGAACCATAGCTCTGTGATTTTTCACGGAGTTGTCCTAGGAAGACAAGCTAATTCCCTGTGAGAGATCACTTTGGATGTTACCTTTGGAACTCCAAAGAATTATCGGACAGAGGCACTTTCCTTTGAAGTGGTCACGTTCAAGAGCGCATACCACGCTATATTCGGATGTCCGGCTTACTGGGCTTTTATGGCTCGTCCGTGTTACATTTACAATATGGTGAAAATTCCAGGTCCCAACGGCGTGATCACCATCAGGGGAGACCCAAGGAAAGCGCGAGAGTGCGAGGATGGAAATGCCGCCTTTGCCGAAGCCATGCTGCACGCCCAGGAGTACCAGGAGATCAAGAAGAGCATAGATCCGTCCGAGATGCCCGCAACGAAGAAGGAGGTGACCAAGCCAAATCCAGAGTTCAAGGCATCAGAAGAGACGAAAAAAAGCGTCGTTGAAGGATGATGACCCCTCCAAGGTGACCCAGATAGGCGTAGGCCTAGATAGCGCACAGGAAAGCGCGCTCGTCAAGTTCCTCCAAGCAAATCAAGATATCTTCGCATGGTAGCCATCTGACATGACCGGAGTACCTAGGGAACTTGCCGAGCACTCTCTAAATGTAAACCTGAACACTAAACCCGTCAAACAGTCCTCACGACGGTTTGGCGACGAAAAGCGTAAGGCAATAGCTAAGGAACTAGCATGACTCGACTTAGCCGGATTAATAGAAGAGGTCATCCACACTGAGTGGTCGGCCAATCCTGTAATGGTCCCTAAAAAGGACACCACTGATTTAAGGATGTGCGTTGATTATACTACCTTGAACAAGGCTTGTTCAAAAGATCCGTTCGCTCTGCCTAGAATTGATCAAGTCATCGATTCTATGGCAGGCTCGGAACTCTTCTGTTTTCTCGACGCATATTCCGGTTATCACCAAATCCGGATGAAGGAATCTGACAAAGGCAAAACTTCATTCATAACCCCCTTCGGAACCTTCTGTTTTGTTACGATGCCCTTTGGGCTGAAGAACGCAGGAGCTACGTACCAGCGCACGATGCAGCGTTGCCTTCACGACCAACTCGGACGCAATGTACATGCATACGTGGATGATATTGCGGTGATGTCCAAAAAGAAGGAAACATTGATTTCCGACTTGGAGGAGATGTTCGCCAATCTACGAAAATACAACATCATGCTTAACCCGAAGAAATGCTTCTTTGGAATACCAGCCGGAAAATTGTTAGGTTTCATTGTGTCTCAAAGAGGCATAGAGGTGAACCGCGAAAAAATCAAGGCTATACTCAATATTTCCAGGCCAACTCGCCTGAAGGACGTACAAAGATTAACTGGTTGCATTGCTGCGGTCAGTCGATTTGTAAGCCGGCTTGGTGAAAGAGTCGCACCATTATACAAACTCCTGAAGAAGACCAAGGATTTTGTCTGGACTGACGAAGCTGAGCTGCACTACAAGACCTAAAGAAGGTACTCTCATCTGCTCCTATCCTTGCAGCGCCAGAACCTCAGGAACCGATGTTGCTTTATATTGCTACGACAAATAAGGTCGTTAGTATCGTCATGGTGGTGGAGAGACCAGAGGAAAATCAGGAACACCTGGTGCAGCGTCCGACTTACTTTGTTAGTGAGATCCTAACAGAATCAAAATAGCGATATCCGCACTATCAAAAGTTGGCTTACGGTGTTTTTCTAGCATCTCGTAAGTTACGGCACTATTTTAAGGAGCATCCAATTACCGTGGTGAGCAAAGCTCCCATGAGAGATATAATCAACAACAGTGACGCCATAGGACGCGTCGCCAAATAGGGCATAGAGCTCTCAGCTTTCGATATTGAGTACAAACCTCAGACAGCAATCAAATCCCAGATCCTTGCTGACTTTGTCACTGATTGGACAGAGACGAAGGAGAATATGATACTCCCTGAGTTGGAATATTGGACCCTCTTTTTCGACGGGTCTAAGGCTCGAGGAGGCTCGGGGGCTGGCGTGGTGCTCAAATCACTCCAAGGAGATAAACTTTTATACGTGTTGCAGATCCACTTCACAGCGACAAACAATATTGCCGAGTATGAAGCACTGCTGCATGGAATCCGGATTGCCAAGGATATTGGCATCCGACGTTTGATGTGTTACAGAGATTCGGATCTTGTTGCTCAACAAGTGTCGGATATTTGTAATGCAAATAAGCACATGGCAGCATATAAAGCTGTCGTGGATGATCTATCTAGATTGTTCGAAGGATTTGAAGTTCAACACATCCCTTGAGCAGAAAACGAGGAAGCAGATGCACTATCTCGGATAGGTTCTGCGCGGAAAGAGGTCCTGGATGGCGCTTTTTTAGAGCACCTCAAAGTCCCCTCAATAAAGGGAGTAGATGAGGAATATCCGACCAAATCCGACTCACCTTTAATAGCAGTTCTGGCTGTAATTCCCAGCTGAACTCAACCCTACCTCGATTATTTGGTAGATGGAAAATTACCCGAAGATGAGGTGCTGAGCCGGCAGATTATCCGACGAGCAAAAGCCTATACTATTGTTAAAGGTGAGCTCCATAAACGGAGTGTTTCTGGGGGTTTTCAGCACTGTGTATCTCCGGAAGAGGGAGTGGAAATCTTAAGGGAAATCCACGAAGGCGAGTGTGGTCACCACGCTGCAGCCAAATCTTTAGTGGCAAAAGCTTTTTGACACGGATTTTTCTGGCTTACAGCTCAGGCAGATGCCGAACGATTAGTCAAGAAGTGCAAAGGCTGCCAAAAGTACCCCAAGCAAGCTCATGTTCCGGCTGATCAGTTGCGAACAATACCTATAACATGGCCCTTTGCGGTCTGAGGGCTTGATATGGTAGGACCTTTTAAACGAGCTCCAAGTGGATTCACTCACCTCTTAGTGATGGTGGATAAATTCACAAAATGGATTGAGGCTAAACCTGTCACTAGTTGTGATGGAGCAACAGCCAAAAGATTTGTCGAGGATGTTATAATCCGGTATGGTTATCCGCATAGCATTATCACGGACAACGGGAGTAATTTTTCTATGGGAGAACTGGCCGAATTCTGCGACGAGCAAAATATCCGGCTTGACATTGCGTAAGTTGCACATCCACAGGCTAACGGAAAAGTCCAAAGAGCAAATGGTTTAATCCTACAAGGGCTAAAACCGAGACTCGAAGCACCACTACGACGTGCTGCGGGGGCTTGGGCAGAGGAACTACCCTCTGTAATTTGGAATTTACGAATGACTCCAAACAGGTCAACAGGATACACACCTTTCTTCTTGGTCTATGGCGCAGAAGCAGTTCTTCCTAGTGATTTGATTCATACTTCTCCTAGAGTGGCCGCGTATATTGAAGAGGATGACGAGATTTCTCGACAAAATAATCTCGACTTAGTCGAAGAAGTTCGTGTCGTTGCTGAAATAAGATCTACAGCCTATCAGCAGAAGTTACGCAAGTATCATAGCTAGAGAGTCTAAAATAGATCTTTCAATAAAGGTGATTTGGTTCTCCGACTTGTGCAACAAAGAAAGCACAAACTTTCCCCAGTATGGGAAGGGCCCTTTTTAGTTAGTCGAGTATTGCACAATGGATCGTACTACTTAACTAACATGAGTCCAGTCAAAGAAAGACCTGCTACTAAGAAGAGAAAGAGAGCTGGAGGCAGTACAAATCCGGATGAGTTAGACAGACCGTGGAATATTTCTCAGCTACGTCCCTTTTATTCTTAGTTTATCCTTCTTTGTAATCATACATATGTACATGTTCTGTGAGAAATAAAAGTTTTGGTTACCTCAAGTTTTTTCTGAGAAGTTCTTAAACCATCTTATTTCCGAATGATCATGTCATAGTCGAAAATCCCAGAATGCTTGAAAGTACTTTATGCTCATGTTCGTTCGGGTTTAGATTTCTGATTCTAAAACTGCTACCCTCGGGTAACTCTAAAGTTTCTAGTCTTTACTTTGGTTATTTGTCTGATTGCTGGATGCGGGCATTTTCCGAGTAGTGAATTGTTGGTACTGCAAGCCGGCTTTGTTTCCGAGTTTAAACTGGTTTAGCAATTGAGCTCCGTTGCTCGGCAAAGTTTCCGACGGAAGGTTTAGCCGGCTCACGAAAGGGACGAGGCGGAAAGCCAGATAAACGATAAGTAGAGACGAAAAAGTACAAGTGCTTATGTAAACATTTCAGGCACGCAAAAATTTCAAAAGTCAAAAGTGCGGAATAGATCAAAAGTTTACCACTAGCAAGATAAATAGTACTTAATATTTACAATCGCATCAGGTTTTTTCCAGAATAATACATAAATTTCTGGTCTATGATGCAGGAGGAGATGAAGGATCTGCCGGCTCGCTGGTCACTCCGCCTTGATATCGTTCCAAGATGTCCGCATCCGAGACGGTGCGTTCATCATCAGAAACTTCTTCGGTTTCTTCGGCAGGAGGAGGCGGAGTATCCACGCGGGTGAAGAAGGGGACCTCGTATCTGGTCAGATCAGCTAAGTGGCACCCGTATCCGGCGCAGGAGTGCATGATGGCTTGAAGGTCCTGCTCCTGGCCGTCTTCGTCTACCTTGCAGTACCCTCTGGTCACTTGCCATATCTCCATGTTTCCATGGTGGCTCATGATCATGGTGAGAGCGTTCTGCGCAGCAGTCTGCTCGTAGGACATGTTCCAGTCCTGAACAAGCTGCGACATCTCCTTGGCCTTGTCCTGCACCTAAAAATTCGACATGCTTGGCATGTCCAGAATCCTGAGAGACTCGCCAATATCCTCAAGGGATTGGCAGTAGTCATGAAGAAGATCACCGACTTGGGTAAGCCGGTGGGTGCGGGGCTCGAACGAGGAAGAGTCCGTCAAGTTCAGAGGACCTATGTATCAAAATAAAGTTAAGAAAAAACCGACATTGATAGAAGTCGAAGAAAAAGATAAGTCAGAAAGGTGGAACGTACCAAAAATGACGTCGTCAATCTTGGTCTTCTCCTCTCGGAGACTCTGGAGTTTAGCCCGGAGCGCCTGGGATATGTCCTTCTCTCTGCCAAGCTCATTCTTGAGATCTGAGATTATTTTATCCTGAGCAGCGATCTTGCGATCACGCTCATCAGTGGCCATGGAGGAGAATTCAAGGACTTGAGCTATGCTCTTTTCATGATCTGCCTTGAGCTTATCCAGCTCTTGGCGAAGTCCCTTGTTCTCCACCACCAGGGTCTTGAGGTTCTCGGGCTCTTCAATCATAGCGATGGATTGTTTTACCAGCGCTATAAGTCAAAAAAGAACAATAGTTCAGGAAAAATTCGACATTGAAAAAGCAAAAGACAAGGTTTGAATCTCGGAATGTTTACCTTCGGCTTCGTCCTTAGCTACTTTGAGTTCAGCATTTTTAAGACGGAGAGCTTTGATCTCTCTCCGCTTATCGCAGACATTTGTCAATAATTCCTGGTTATAGGAACATACTTTCTGTAAGTCAGAATACCCAAAGTCAGAATGCTACTTAAGACTCGGGCTAATATTTTTGCTAAATATCAGCACGAGCCTTGGGGGCTATACTAGTTCGTTCTTTGGCATCCTAATGAAGCATAAACTAGGATTCTATATCCTACTTCATGCTTGGGGGCTAGAGGATATGTTATAACATAATGGAAAAAACAAGAGTTGGAATTCCGACTTACATATTGCTCGCGGGTGAGTTTATCCAAACCCGCGTTCACTTCAGCGGCCACCTTCTCGGCAAAAGTAAGAGGGATCACTAGGGCTGTTGGAAGCTCGCCAGTCCTAATCCTCTCGTCGCGAAGGCGGACTTGAGCGAGAAGGTCAGAGAACTTGACATCCTCTGCTTCTTGCGCTTCCTTCTCGGGGGATAAATGGCTTTTATCCAGGACTTGCCTGGCTAGCCACTGGATTTCCTCGGCAGATTTCTGGGACATGCCAAACTTGGCAAGTCCCGGATTGCTGAGGAGGTTTTCGGTGAAGACTCCAGCCGAGGGATCATTAACCGAAGAGGGTTCACCCTTATCTTGAGCTGACGCACCCATGGTGACGTCAGTTTGCGGCCCAAGGATCGCAGGCTCCGTTTGAGGAGCCGGATCTTCTGCAACCACCGGAGAAGGAGTGATCGCCGGAGTTGCAGAAGGTTGAGGGGCCGGAGTCGGAGGAGCCACGACAGGGGAAGCTATGGTAAGCTTCATCTGACGCAAGGGCTTCGAAGAAATCCCTTTCCCCTTGCCATTGATGATTGATTTTGCTCTGAGAAGGTAGCAAAGTCGGAAACGTTACATCTCGGAATGAAATTTGAGTAAAGTACAAAGGCGGAAAAGTTGTGACTGGAAGTTACCTCTTCACGACAAGCACCTCCTTTGTGCCAACAGCCACTGTCAGAGCTTTGCGCTTCTTGAGCGCAAGGTCCGGCAATGGGACCACTTCTACCTCCTGAGAGAACTCCAGAGGGTATCCTTCGAGAGGAGCAAGTTCCGACTCGGGGATGCCAGCAAGCTGAAAACAAGAAAACATATCAGTATTGCAGTATAACTCGAAGATTGAAACACATAAAGGGTGTACTGATGGAAGCTTACCAGCACCACGGGGTTTTCCACCGTGTGCATATCCAGAGAAACCTCCGGAATCCTCCTCTCGATCCGCTCCTTGATCATCCACTTGATTTGGGTTATGTAGCCCTGAGTGGTGTAGGATTTGGGGCTGATGCGGAGGGAATCTTTTCAGAAGACGTGATGGAGTGCATCAGTCTATCCCCGTGGTACTGAAGTGGCTGGATCCGGCGTGAGACCCAGCACTGGACCAAGTTGGATCCCTTCAGACCCTTATGCTTGATCAGATATTCGATCCACCTCTTAGCGAGGATCAGATCATCAGTAAGAGCCGGAGCAGCCTCGTCCCGAGGAAGGCTGGGTCGTGGCAGCTCCGTCAACAAAAACCGGCAAAGCAGTAGCTTTGCCGGGAGCCGGAATATCCCTATGATAGAAAAAAGTGGCTGGCCATTGTTTGACCGAGTCACTGGCAGAAATTTTGGGATATGCCCGGTCACGTCTAAGTGAAAAGCTAATAGTGCCGGTGATATAAGGAACGCCGGCAGTGATGGAATTTCTCCGGACATGGAAATAATACCGGAAGAGAAGCAAACTTGGCCTAATGCCGAGAAAGCCCTCGCAAAGCGCATCATACGCACTCATTTCTAAAAGTGAGTTGGGAGGAAGATTGTGGAGTTGAACTCCATAATGATCTATCACCTCGGAGAAGAACTCCGAGGGAGGAAAAGACAGACCTAAGTCGAGATGGGTGCCGAAGTGGACCCGCTCGCCGTCGAGTGGGTTGGGAACGGTTTCGCCGGAGCCGCTCCGCCAGTCGCCGGCGGCGAGAAGCCCCTCCTTCTCCACGTTCTTGAGGCCTGCTTCGTCAAGGGCGCAGGGGATCCAGATTCTCCGGTAACTCTCTTTCTCGGCTGCTGCTTCCACCTTCGCTGCCGCCGCTGTTGCCGCCAAACCGGAGGAAGAAGAAGATGAAGCCATTTCTCCGGTGAGAAAATGACCTGAAAGGGGCGGCGTTGGGAGTTTCTGTGGGGGAAGGACGAGGAGGCTGTGCACGCAGGGGATTGGGAAGGAAGGAAACGGCAAGGGACTGGTGGAAAGGAGAAGGAGAAATCCAAACCCCTTATATCCACCTACTTGCGCCAAGATTCGTGCAAATGCTACAGTGCAACCGCCACGCGTCATGGAAAGAATTGGGAAGAACCCTCGCGATGATTGCGTCGCCTCGATCTTCACGCACATATTGAAACGACGCCTCGCTTCCGCGAACCGCGGACCCACCAAATGGTCGTGCTGACGGAACGCCTGTCAGATGACGTGACTTGACCATGCTTGTGTCAGGTGGCGTTAGAGACCAAGTTTCGGCTTAGTTTAAAACTGAGCTAGAAAATCGGAGTAACCTACTGATAGGTCCGACTTATTTTTTAAGACCCGGATCGTATTTTTTGTTGTGAAGTTTCAGGAACCCTTCAAGATTCTGCAAGCCGAAGATCAAGCTAGATGATGATAAATCTGACTTTGGATCTTGGAGGCCTCTGTGGGCTGCTGTTGGGATATACTTTCCGGGTATCCTCACAGTTCCTCATTGACCAGGGTGGCCCATTTCGGGTTAGAGCATTGCTTCACGGGCGGCCCAGTCAGGGAGGAATACGGAGTCCAATCCGGCTACGGGAAGGTCCAGAAGACTTACCGACTTAGGCCCATAATGTTACTTGTAGTTCAAGATGTACTCTGTAATCGACTCTTAGTCGTAGCCGGATAGATCTCTCCTGTAAACCCTAGGCCGGATATCTATATAAGTCGTCCTAGGGAGAGCCTTTAGGGCAACACTCTAGACACCTCAATAGTCTACAATCTCAACTCGCACAGGCAAAACCCTTATAACCCATATTCCGGCTCTGCCGTATTACTGGATTGCTAGCAGGAGTAGGATCCGTCCAAAGCCGGCGGATTCGAACCTGGGTAAACTTGTGTGCTCACCATCCCGGAATACCGTACGTCTCACACCCCTCTCTTCCGCACGCCTCAAGGACCCCCTAATGGCGTACTTGTCATCAATCCGACGACATATCTCTGTGTCTCCTCGTCGGTTTACTCGCTCCTCTCCTTTATTACTTGTCCTTACCGGTTTGCTAGTTGTTGTTGTGCTCTACATATAGGGTAATTCACCTAGTTGCATATCTAGAGAACTTACCACCCCTAAAATTGAAGAAAAAAAATAAAAATTGGTAGTCTCCTATCCACCCCTCCTCTCTAGTCAATCTTAGTTGGTCCTTTCACCTGGCGTCCTCTGTCCGGCACGCTTCGACGACTCGATCGATCGCTCCTCCGGTGTCTGCTCCTTCTTCAGCTTGGTCATCTTTTTGGGGGCGCGGCCAGTGGCAGCTGTCTCTATTACTAGCGTGCCAATAGCGATTGTGGCGACGGTCTGCATCCGTAGCCGCCGGCGAAATTCAAGCGAGTGTATTGGAGGAAAATGAGCGGCTAGTGTGCCACTAGCGGGAGGGCCCTAGAAGGTCAAGGGAAAGGCTGTCCGACCCGATGCATTCGCGGTCTAAATTTGATCTGCCAATAGATCGAGCTTACGGGTAGGTCCGTTTGGATTGTGCTCCTGGGGCGTGCAAGTCATGTTCTCTTGTCCGCACGGACTGACGAACAGGCTCGAATAATTTGGGTGGTGTCACCGGAGATGTCCTAATTAAGTATGGACTCGGACGCCGGTCGTGGCGTGACACACGTGTGACGATCGCACGTACGCGCCAGTGATCGACGGGCGTGTTTCCGGCCGACTCGCCGCGTCGCGCCGCTTGTTGCATGGCTTCTCAGCCAGACGTACGGTCCCAGCAACACCAGTCGCGATCGAACCCAGGCGATTCAGCTATCGAACTGACGGGGCAGGTTGCTTCGAAGATCGCCATCGTTTCCTCAGCCGTCCCGATCAAACCGGTCGGCGTCGTCGGCCACGGACAGTGAACCAAGCGAGCACCGAGCGATCCATCCATGAGAGCCCGAGCAGTGCACACAACGCGTGTGTTTCACGTCGATCGCAAATGGCCGGCGGCCTCAGCCTCAGCCAGGCACGATGTGATCAATCATCAAGCGTCGCTGTTCTTTTTATATTGTGTGATCCGACAGCGACGCGGCTGCATCACGTCGACGTCGCGCCTGGTCTCGGTCGGTCGCTCATCGCCGTGACGTAGTAGGATCTGTGTTGCGATTGACCAGTTTCTATTGTAAACTATGCTAGTAATTGCTCCTAAGTACTATATATCATGTCGATCGGTCGCTTTCCTAGCCTCGGGGATTAGTTAATGCTTAGCTACTCCCTCTGTTTCAAATTACTCCGCCGGCACGCTTATGTAGGTGGGCTATTACTCCCTCATTTTTCATTCAAAAAAATCCTGAGATTTTTTAAATAGATAGTATGAAATGTGTACTACTTATACCAAAAATCCAGAATTTTTTTTGGATGAAAAATAAGAGAATACTAGTCCACCTAGGTAAGCGTGCGCGCGGAGTAATTTGAAACAGAGGGAGTATAGTGGAATGATCCAGATTCCAGAGGATGACATGATCAGATCGGTAGTTTGTACCGTCGATCGTGGCGTAGCCTGCTAGCCGCTCGTCCTGGTGTCACCACGTCGTGCTCCATGACGTACACATACCCTGGATGCTGCATTAGTTAAGGAGGCGGTTACAAACTATAGTTTACATAGAGGACCCTGAAAGATGACGGAATTACAAGGCAGTCCTGAAAATTAGCATAAAGGACCTTGAAAAGCTAGGGGAATCGCAATCAAGTCTTTGGTCGGCGTCGCTGAACAGCTTCCACCGCCGGCCATCTTCCTCATCAGGCCTTGTTTACTTCCCTCGTATTTTTATCCACCAGAGTTTTGGGGATATGAGGGGATTTGGTGTTCACCTAATACTGTCCAATCCCAGTAAATACTCTTCCCCAAAAATACTCTACCATGTAGGAGAGTTTTCAATCTAGACAAAAGTAAGAAGGATTTATGGGGATATCCCGGGATTATCCCGGACAAACCCGGAGTAGTAAACGGACTACGGGGATTTTGCGGGAATTGGAATAATCCCCTCCATTCTCCGCAAATACACTAGTCAATACGAGAGAAGTAAACAAGGCCTCACCGGGGAACATGCCACTTGGGGAGACAGAGACGTGGAACGTTGTCGTGAAGTCGAAATAGGGCCTCCCCATTTGGAGGGATCTCCTAGGGTGTCAAGCGGGGCGGGATACGGGACTGCTGATTGCACTATCCCATCGTTAATTCTGCTAGCTCTTGTACCTCCATTTTGGCTTGATTCAGGTTTGCAGGACGATTTGCGGGCGCCACCTGCAATCCTAGTATCTCCACATGGTCGCCATTCACCTAGAGAAATCAATAGAGGCCGGAGGACACAACACAACTCCACCAAAGACTCCACTGATGACGTGCTCAAGAAAGATCCAAGACTTCTCCAGATCTCAAGCCGGTGCAGCAAAACCGACCACCGCACGAGATTATTCAAAGAGCTCCGCCTCGATCCCACCTCAATGTCTTGCAACAGACCACCAAGGGAGGGAGAAGACGAACTCCAAACGATGCTCGCAAACATCAGAGTAGAGCTTGACGACAATCTAGCCAATGTGCATCCCCATCCACCCCATCTCTTCAACCACCATGGCAGACGAGAAAGGAGGGAGGAACAACCATGTGATACATGCATTTTATATCATCATAATTGCATTGTTTTGTGGTATTTTTCAATGCAATTTGCATTGATCTTGCATACTTTGGACTTATTTAGATGAACTATGTGACTTTCCTACAAGCCTCTTGTTTCGGTATTTAATTTCTGGGAGGCATAAAACCTCTTGTTTCCTATTTTTATGTTTTAGGGACCTTTATGTACTTAATTAATTTGGGGGAAAGTACCACACAAGTATTTTATCACAATGAAGACTTTGGGCACTTGGAGTCAACAGGGGAGGCCATATGGGCCTCCAGGTGGGCCCCATGGCGCGACCTGATACCCTGGTCACGCCATGGGGGGCATCTAGACCTCGTGTGCCACCTCTCCTTCGTATTTTTCCCTAGATTTACAGAGGCGGGAGCAGAGACAAAATTCTTCTCTTACTCTGGGAGAGGGTAGATCCTACTGCTCCGAGGCCACCACCTTGGGGAATCGAAGTCATTTTTATCACCAACTCCTCCTTGGTGTGGGGACGAGTAGCATCATCATCATCTCCATCATCCCCAACATCATCACTATCTCCATCTCGAGATCATCATCATTCCCGTTATAGTTAGATCAAAACCCGGAATAAGTTTCTAGTGGTGTGTGCATGCTTGTGCTCGGTAACTTGTTGTTATTTTGTGGGAACGTTATATATTTAGATTGTGATGCCACTGATCGTTGTCATGTTTCACTATTATGAGTTGGTCGCCTTGTTTATGAGGACATAAGATGAATTACTTGATTTCTATTAGTATGCTATGAGTATTTGGTCAAGTTTTATGCTTTATATGGTTCTATCATGGTAACATACGAACATCAATTGTGTGTTACTTCACTATATGGGATCATAGGATGTGCCTCATTGTAATGAAAAGGAGTATGGATGGCAGTAGATGATAAAAACCTTGTCCAGATCTTTGGAGTTGTAGTAGGGGATTTATAAGATCGGGGACCATAGAACTTAAGGAAATAGTTGAACATGTATGTCTTAATGAATCCCTAGGTTGCTTTTGTTAGGCCTGGGGACCAACTAGTACATGTGCATTTCCTCATGCATGTGGCTGCAACAAATTTAGGCTCCGTTCGAAGCGAATAAAACTTGACATGATATTCACCCTACTCTTTAGAAATCCTTATACTATGAAATCCGTGTTGCCCTCGGGAACGTTTTCCGCATATAAGAACACACCACAAGCTTGTCCACTTGTTGCGTAGAGGATTGAGCTTTCTCTAGAAAGAGCATTCAAGTCACTTGTAATTTACTTTACTAGTAGTTATTTTACTTGTCATTTACTTTGCCATAAATCATAAACCAGAAAGTAGCAAATCTTTACATACTTTATTATTTATTGAATTAGCTAACCGATATATTTAGTTTCTCGTGGGTTCTAAAACCTCTTTTAATCAAAAGGTGCTACGATCGACCCCCTACACTTGTGGGTTATCACCATGTTGACCCGATTTGTGCCAGCAGCAGGCTTATTTGGGGAGATGCCTCTAGATCCTGCCACTTTATTTGTCGGCCACCATGGACAACAACCGAGAGGAGGAGGCTAGACACCATGGGACGCTGCTTGTAGGCTCCATGGTCATGCTCCAAAGAGGCATAAAGCCAAAAGCCACAAAGGCAAACAACGTACCACTACAAGTATATACAAGGGGGGCAACCTCCTCTCCCATGTACGCTCCGGCCGGCGAGGCCGTCGGAGGAGAAGGGAGAGGACCTGGAGCCACACGGGAGACACTCAAGTGAGGAGATGGGAGAGAAAGAGGAAGAAACAAATGAGATCCCCCGTTTGGATTGCTTCCTACGAGAACCATGATTTTGTTACCTAATTATTGTTTTCTTCTATCCAAACTAATTATTGAGGTTTAGGTAATTTTTTTTGCTAAATTTGTTGTAACACCCTAGTCTCTCCGGACCAGTGGCTGTCACACCTAGCAGCTTACTAGGATATCTACACTGGCCCCACAGACCAACACTAGTCTTTTTTGCATACTTTGTTCTCACTCATGCGCATCCGAAAACAACTTCTCCGTCGATCACCCATTCTCAAATTTCTCTAGGTCAAGCACGCTTAACCTGGAGTTCCTTAGAAGATGAGCACTAGAAAATAAGTTGCAACTTGTTGGTATAAGTATCCTATTAATCCATGCGCCAGGATCTCACATATGTCTAACTAATTTGAATGTAATAATACTCCCTCGTCCATAAATAAGTGACTTGGATTTATCTAGGTTCACATGTATCTAAACACGTTTTACTATGTAGATACATGAGATTATATACAAATCATAATCACCAAAAGAAAATCCAAGTCACTTATTTCTGGATGGCAAGAGTATTAATTTTCAAGTCCTCCGAGTCACACGAAGGCGACTCGGAGGCGATCTCATCTAGCCGGATTTGCAATTCTGCCGCCACCTCTGATCTCTTCGCCTCCACCGAACAACTGCTAGGCAAAGCCTAAGCGGGGGAGAATGGCGGTGGCGGTGCTCCCCACCGTCGCAGTTCTAATGCGTGGTCGCGTTCGTTCTTGAGCAGGTGCCTCGATTGGCGTGTGCGTGGCCATAGTGTCGGTCGCCCAGCAAAGTTGTCTCCTCTACTTTTGATGGCCCACCTCGGTTGCGATGGGTTCCAGGTGGTTCTGTCCTCCCGGTGGATCCTGGTGGATCAAATGCACCCTTGGTGCATGGCGATCGAAGGCGGAGGTGTTGGTGGCCCAACCGGTGAAAGGTGTGAGAATCTGTCATCAATGTCGGAGCTCGTGGGTGTCGTCTACCTCGTTGGACATGTTTCTCGTTCCATATGTGCTCCAGGGAAAACTCCAGATTCAGGCTTACCGGATCGGATGATGGTGATGTTCCTACGTCGTCACCCCCGCGAGCATCATCTTTGGAGACATACATCGACTGGATAGATAAGTTCATGGCTTTGGTCGCTGAGCATCATCTTTGGAGTGGTGCTGGATCTACAACGTCAACTACAGTGAGTCTCGACAGCATGGTGTAGCGGGGTCTCGACGTCGGGCGTGACTTGATGGTTTCGCGCACACAGGGCGCTGTCTGACATCATGGTGATGTCTACAGCAAGCCTAGCATGGTCAATGAGTTGATCGGTCTACTCCCGCCATCCTCGTTTGAAGCAGCTGAAGCAAATCCTACTCTGCCTCCACCGCCGTCAGCATGGACTGGATTTATATTTTCTCAAGTCGGTAGCATCGTTTCAGGTTAGTTATTTGCTGCTGACCACTCTGGTGCAATAGGGCTGAAGAATAGTTATGAGATCTTCGCTCCACAACCTTGACGGTTACAATCATTATATACTCCCTCCGTTTCAAAATATAACATGATTTAGCTTTGTAAATAAAGTATATCTAGACTTCTTTTAGTGTCTAGGTTCATCTAGGTTTGAAGTGAACATAAACACTAAAAGGGGTCTAGATACATTACTTTCACAAAGCTAAAACATCTTATATTTTAAAACGGAGGGAGTATATCTTACACAATTACGGTGGCCTCATGCTTGTTCTCCACAACACTAGTCTTAACAAGTATACGGACGGTTAAAATTTCCGTGAAACAGACACTTCACTCTGACTTAGGTTGTCTAAGGCCTTTCACAATGGGGTGTATCTTAGCACGTCATCCTAAGAAAAATAAATGGTTAAGATACAACTTCTCCAATACATTGTTTCTTAAGTGGTGTCTCTACATTTAATGATTTAGATGACATGCATGTATTTAATTGGCCTAACCATAGTTTTTTGCCTATGGTTTCGTGTAATAGGTGTTTCTTAGCTAAGATACAACCTTACTCTTTTTCCTCATTAACTATAGTGCCATATAGGCAAAGTGCCTAGGATACACCGCTAAGAGCCGCCCATTGTGAAGGCCTAATAAAAGCAAACTTCTCTAACTCTTGCTACGAGATAAGACGAGGCACAGTAAATGTGTAGTCTATGTACTAGTACTAAATTGAATATCATTACTAACTCTAACCAAGTAAAGAAAGGCAATAGCAAAGCAGTTGTCAAAACCCTTGGCACTATTTGCAACTCTTAACCAAATAACTTACCTCAACACAGAAACCAGGAAATAAGAGACGAGGTAATATGCTATGTTAAGGAGACGAAACTGAAATTTCTCTGCACAAGACCAGATCTTATATATATGAATTATAGATATCAAACAATGTCCCTTTTTACATTTGCACAGAGGGGCAAGCTGTATCACCGCCATTGTCTTCTTCACCGATCCGCTATATCGAACCTCATCCTCCTCCTCCTTGCTGTTGTCTATTCGACGAGTGTACAGCGGCGAGTAGAGCCGCTCCAGTCCCAGACCCATCCTCCGTCACCCTCAGCGTCAAGGTCCGGGCCACCTCCTCCCCGAGGATCTCCACAAGGGCTTCGTCCAGGTACTCCTTGAACACCGGATACCCCTGGTACAGGCTCCCCTCGATCGCGACCACCGTCCTCTTCGGCTGGTCTCTCGTCCTTCCGCTCGAGGAGGCTGCGCCAGCGCTCCCGTCTCTGCCCAGCTTCTTCAGGATGCCCACGATGCCAGCAGCGGCAAGACGGGCAGCTCTGCGGGTGACGATGTCGCAGATTTTCACGACCAGCCTCCGAGTTTTCAGAGGGGCAGAAGGGATCTAGAATAGGAACAATCCAAAGACGAGAAGCGGTTTCATTCCTAGGAAAATACAGGATTCATATAAAGAGCAACGGCATGGGATTGATACCAGAGCAAGTACACAAGATGTGACAAGGAAAAGCTAACCTTCAGATGTTCCTGCAGTATCCTTTGGACTTCGCTCAGATCCGGTGAATCGTCCTCGCGCATTGCAGCCAGAAATGGTGTGCTGCACCAGAAAAGAACGTAACTAAACAGATATGATAAATGCTACTATTACCTATTCTGGATTCAGTATAATTCCACAAATATGAAGGGTTTGACAAGCCAACATAATTAAAACTGAGATACTGAAGTACAATATAATTAAAAGTGGATGCACTTTGGTATGCTAAGACTTGGTTAAGCAGAAGCAGATAAGCAACAACATATGAGTCACATAAATCTTTCCAAGAAATATTCAGCTAACTGTAGAACTGGGTCAGTGCTAACAAACAACAAACCAGTCATTCACATACCCACTAAGTTGTAGAAATATTCAACTAATTCTCAGCAAATTGCAGTACAATGTAATCATGAACTCTACTGTCCCATCTCCATAATACATACTAATTTGGAGAAACAAACATTTAAAGCATGACAATACCTCAAAATGAAAGGGGTTGATAGACTATCGGCAGCATCACCAAAAACATCTGATTCTTGGGCCATTCTATGGAGTACCAGTCTTGCAATTTCACCTAGGTACATCCCTGAGATCATTTTCTCAAAGCCCTGTGTCAAAGACTCGTAAGTTTCACCCTATTGACAACAAAATACAAATATGCAATGGGAATGGATTTGCAGAGATTACTCACCTGATCATTGCGATTTTGCGTCTCATCGTCCAAAGAGATGTCATAAGGAGTTCTTGGCAAATGTGATGACCAGAAATTCCCCCATTCCATGTTTACTACCTGATGGATACAATGCTTTGACATAAGAAATTTGCATAATAGTTCCTTTGTTCACAGGAAAAGTTCAACAGATAAATCAAGCATAGTACAGATAAAGTGGAAAAATAAGATACCATTCCTCCAGAGTTTGTAAGAAGACCCTGGCACTTGATAATTGCATCAGTGCGTTCGACATAGCAAGCATTGGTGCCAGCTCCGATGATCACAGCAGCCACTGTATCCTCATCATAATAGTGCCCTAGAGCTAATGTTCCCACGGTATCGTTGACCTAAGTAAAAGAACTAACATTAAAGATAATCACTTAAAAGGAGCTTGTGTTGATATACATAACTTTTTTCACAAATACAAGCATAACAGAACATGCAGGTCAAGCAGGAGAATTATTGTTATTGCATTCAGGTTTGAGACTGAATACAATAACAAATTCGAATAAGTTAATCAAAGTAATACTCTGCCGTCCTAAAAATACATAACAGCGAAAGGAAAGCATAGCATCAGGCAAAGATATTTGGACATTTTAAAATGCAACTCTGGTGATACATTAAATATTAGCATTGGTGGTTCGTGGTTACGGCAGCATCAGACACCAAAACTCAACAGTAGAATGCTGTGAAACCAAGCAAGCAAGTCAATGTTTCACATTTCAACATAAAACTTTGTGAAACCATGTCTCACAGGACGATTACTTGGCTTTTGAGTTTCAGCACCCTATCCAAAAATAAATGGAAGGGCTATCTAAGACATAATGATAAAGCAACATTCCAGCAACTTTTTCTTCTTTAACTAGTTTTATTAACTCGTCATCCTCTCTTCCTGAGAAATATTACAATCCACAAAGGCCAGGCTAAAAGCAATATAACAAATATGGCCTAATTAAACTTTTATACATGAAACATAGGCATCTTCTTTATATATTGACAATGTATCTACATAAGTATTAAGAGTGTCCACTAGCTGATAAGCAATAATCGTAAGTGCACCAAATCAGTAAAATGTGGTTCTCAGCTGTTAGAAAGTATTACTCCCTCCGGTCCATATTAGTTGTCACTGAAACGGATGTATCTAGTATTAAAACATGTCTAGATACATCAATTTCTATGACAATTAATATGGATCGGAGGGAGTATAAAAGTAACAGTCCAGCTGTTAAGCCAACACAAGTTGGACAAGACCTACCAGTGCAGTAACTCGAATATCTAATCCACACCTAGCAAGCGCTTCATCTAAGCACTGGGCAACATCTTTCCCAACCTGACATTCCATGGTTCAAATCAGTTGTAATTTTGCAAATATTCACTTTAAGTAGAATACTGGAAGGTGTAATTCTCTGCAATAATATTATTTGGCTTACCGTATCTCCAACTGAAAATCCCTTAGTCCATCTAATTAATGACCCTGAAGAAACTGAATTTTGTCTAACAGGAAAAGAAAATGTAAAACCAAGTGCCTTTTGTTCATCTTTTCCATCTTTTTCAACAAAATTCTTCAGAGTCAAGGCAACAAAGTTGAATAACTCCTGCAGTTGAAATAAGACTCAAAGACATGTACCAAAAACATATATTACAAACATAGAAATAAGACGGTAAGATAATCACCTCGCTTGTACCCATCAATTCCTCAGGGATAGCTTGACTTTCAACCTTCTGATTTAGGATTACAGACCCCGCACCAACTTCAATCCTCAAGACTCTGAAGTCCGTTCCTCCAAGATCAATCGCATAATATACACCTTCTTCATCCCTGTTGAAGTGCACGAGCAAAGCTAATTTAGTAAGACTATTCCTTCAGGACACAAAAAAAGAAGGGAGCAGAAAGGCTAATAGACTGCATCAATCAATAGAGCTACTAAAAAAATGAAGAGGTCTTTTTCATGGGGTCCAATGTGCAATTACAGAAAACATTGACATGCTTAAACAGGTCAACACAGTGATGCATGCTCAGTACAGAATAGTTAAAAGAAAGCCAATTTATATAGATGTCACTGCTTCTATATTTTACATTGTTTCCCTGAGTGGAAAATTTTATATATTGATTGTAAATAATGGTTTTGGTCAATAATAATTAAGATATAGCTTCAGATTTCATGGCACACTACATCTAGCACAGCAATACCTACTAAGAAGCCACACTGGCAATGATCAAGAAACATCAAAGAACTAGAATCCAAACATGTGACAGAAACAAAAATACAAAAGGCCAACCAAAACCAATGTGGATCCGTCTGTCATGCAGTTATATGTGCTAACAGCAGGCCAAGCTGTTGCAAGTACAAAGATCCAACAAGCTGATGATGATCGCAATTATGCCAAGCCAAGAACAAAACTGAGTGTACAAACTTCTTGAAATCGGATGAACACAGAAAACAGCAGGCAGCAGTCTTCCACCGTCCAACTCTGTTGCGTCTTTTCCACTACAGCACACAAAAAAGAATCTGCAATACCACACCGAATCGACACGAGGTATTCACCAAACTAAGATGTGCGACCTCCGAAGCAATGATTCTTATCTGACAGGGAACGTCACCGGCCACATTGGCACTGTGGAATACAACCTGGCCTGTGAACCCCAATGCCGGCCACATACAAGTGTTGGTAGATTCATGTACTAAGATGCCCCTTTATGGTGGTCCGGGCAAGGAGCCCCGCCATGAATGCAAGCTCAAACCAACAGGCAACAGTGCAGCATAAGAACCCACATGACAAATTCTTGGCATCTGGCATATTAATTATTTTTGCCCCCAGAGCAGCACCGGCACCGAGGCATAGCACACAGCAGACAGGCTGCATCAGACATCAAAACTGAACAGATCCTTGGAAAAAATGGCGATTGGATACAAGGAGCCTGTGTGTGAACTAATGTAATCCCACGCAGAGACGAGGCAACAAACTTACACACAGGTGGGCGTGGTTGTTTGCCGTTCCAAGAAAGATGACAGCAATGTGAACTAATGTCGTACTAGTCGGAGGATTTCAAAAGGTGAATGGAGAGAGTGCGCTGCATTATGCGGAATCGAATAAAGATTGGGGCTTTATGAACACAATAACACACCAGAAAAAGTAACGGACCAGGTGTGTTTACTGCTCGGATGAATCCCAAATACGTTTGGCATTCCACAACAGGACCAAACAGCAATCACGGGGTAAGAATCGCAAAAGGGGCAAAATAAAACATGTGAAGCCATCCAACTTAGTAGTAGTAGCGTTCAGACGACTAGTCCAAGAATGCATACTGAGGGGAAAGTAGCGAGGAGATACTACGTGTCGATATCGCCGGTAGAGAGAGAGAGAGCTTGAAACTATACGGAAAATATATGAAATACTTGTAGCATTCCACATGGACGCACCCAAAAAAAAGCGTCAGAAAAACGCTGAGCACTCCCGCATCATTGGGGAGGCAAGAACCCAGTGAAGGGGGTAACCACATTCGCATGAATAAAGCAGATAGATTAACAAGGGAACCAAGCAAGACGGCGAGATTGGAGGGCATGATCCAACCACCAAAGTGTCGTTCTTTTTCTTCAGATAAAGATGACACGAATGAAAGGCTTTCTGAATTTATTTTTTTCTGACGAAGAATAGGAGGGAGGAAACGCAGGAGAGCAGCAGCAGCGCTGCAAATCGCCAAAAAAGAAAGGCATCGCAAGGCGACGAACCGAGCAGCAGCAGAGCAGGGGGAGTAAGGAGGGACCTTGGGGGCCGTACCCGTTGGGGAGCGCGTCGACGAAGGTGAGGAGCATCTTGAGCTTGCTGCCGCCGTCGGAGGCGAGGCCCGCGTGCATCTCGACGACCATGGCGTCGACGACCTGGCGCAGGCGGGCCGGCGGCGTGGCGCATCCCTCCTCGAACTCCCGCAGCAGCGCCACGGCCCGCCGCCACCGCGCCCGCGCCGCCGCCCTGCGTGCCACCAGCACCGCCGCGATCGCGCACGTCGCCGCCGCGCACCCCGCCGCCACCCCGAACCCCGCCCTCCCCATCACCGCCCCACTCCCCCCCTCAGCCGATCACGCCATCCCGCGCGTCCTCTCGAAAACCCCCAACGAGTCCGCCCGCCCGCCCGCCCACTCCGAACCGCACCGGCAACGCGACGCCGCGCGCAGGGCGGTCGGCGGAATGGCGAATGGGATGGAACAGAGCGGGGAGTAGTGGGGTGGGGCTGCGAAGGGGAAAGGCTTGAGGAGAACCAAGGGGAAATAGAAAATCAGGGAGAGAGAGAGAGAGAAAGCCAAGAGCGTGCCTGTGTCTGCTTTTATTTATGCAGAGCTTTCTTGCGACAACACCCTCAAAGTCCTGTCATATTTCTGATTATGTCCCGCCCGCCGCCATGTGCGGTTTCGCTTCTTTGAAATCTTCTTTTTCTTCTTCTCCCCAGCTTTGACCTGCCTGCCCTGCATCCGTTGGCATTCCTCTCGCAGGGTTTAAAATAAAGTTGCAGGATTTGCTCAACAGGCGGCCAGGTCATGGGTTGCACATTTGTCACCATTTTTTTCCTTTTGAAATACATACTCACACATCACGCTCACAATACCGACATATGTTGTCTCGAGGTTGTCTTGCTCTAAATCTATATTATACACAAATGTCAATTCTCAAGAATGAACATAGACGGTTGAGAACAAACAAGACCCGATATTATAAAGCCATGTCAAAAGTTTTAAAGATTACATTTGTCTCGTGCACGTTTTGTCTTGTTGATTTTTTCACTGTCTTTTTTGTTGATGGTATGTGATAAGCTACATTGCTAGGCAATTTTCAAAGTAACTAATTATGAATTTTCCAGGATAGCAATCGGACAAAATCTCCGTGTTACGGTACATTGTTTTTGACATATTGGGAAAGCAATGCCAATTATAGTTGAATGGTTTCATTTCTATAGTTATCACGGGAAAATGAATAAGAATATATCATAAAAAACTTTGTTTAGCTTATGTATAGCCAAAGAATTGTAATATTCGTTACAACAAGAAATCGAAATATGCCACTTTCATTTATGAGAAAATGC
Source organism: Avena sativa (assembly GCA_916181665.1). Classification (NCBI taxonomy): domain Eukaryota; kingdom Viridiplantae; phylum Streptophyta; class Magnoliopsida; order Poales; family Poaceae; genus Avena; species Avena sativa. The sequence goes on from OV702296.1 coordinate 432,625,257, forward strand.
GTCATGCTTGGAAAAAATAAATACTCGTAGAAATAGTCAGCATCCCTTTTTAGGAAATAATTACCAGCTTGGCTTGCCAATCTTTTAGGTAGCCCAAATTTGAATGATTTAAAAAAAATCCTTAGTATTGCTTGCACATTGTTTTCCAATAAAAATATCTTTGCCAAATTCAAATGCAAACCCATTTTCAAAGTATTTGCTTTTTCTTCTAAATTGGTGTCATGGTGTGTACACAAATTTCTTATATATTTCACTCATGCATATATTTCATTAAGGCATCTACTAAGGCGCCACATCGACAAAATTATTGTCATATCTAATGAGTTAATTCCTGATGTGTTTGTCAGAGAACATTATCGCACTATATTCATTAACCTCGGAAATGGAGGATGTTCCTTAATTTTACAATAATTGAATGACCCTAATGAGAAAACCAAGCCCGGCCCTACGGGCGCCGATGAAAAACTGACATGAAACCTAGACCACACGTCGATACTTCCGATGCAAAGAGAAAACCGATCAATGAGGTCAAGACAACATATGTATCGAAGGTGTCATGTGACCCTCAACAGAACCAACAAAACAATCAGAAGTATTTATTTTCCCTTCTAAAGTTGTGTCACGGTGTGTACATAGTATTTCTTATATATTTCATATGCGCATATATTGTGTCAGGGCATATAGTAAGGCACCATTACAACAAGATCATTGTCATATCTCATAAGATAATTATTGATGTGTATGAGAGAGACCATTTTATAACTATTGTATTCAATAACCTACATTTCATAATACTAGATTGGCCCTAATGAGAAAAAACAGACCTATAGCCCTACGCAAACGCCGATGAAATACTAACATAAAACCTGTACCACACGTCGATACTTCCGATGTAAAAGGAAACTGATCAATGAGGTCAAGACAACATATCTGTCGAAGCTAGTCCTCGATCCTCAATAGAACCAACAAACTATGAACCACAACAAAACAATTGGGTGATATATATTACAACAACACAAAAAATGTCATCAATAACAACCCAACAAGGGGCTGAGTAGTCATCCAGCCACATGGTTCATCTTCACATTTCCGTTGCCATTATGATTGCTCACTATGGCCAAATCGTCACTAGCATATCGACTAGCCCCAAACAATTTGGTTGGTCATGGATCTTTGTTAAAGTTATGTTTGGTTTAAGCCCATATCAGGCCCACCCGATGTTTGGTTTACGAGTATGTCGGGGGTTTTTTATGGCCCATTTGGCCAATGTAAGTAACAAGGATGGACAAGAGTTGATTGAGACCCCTGTTGGAAAAATAAAGAAAATCATAGAATTTTGGAGGATACCTGTAGAAAAATCACATCTTACCATTTTGGACAAACAAAATTGAAACCTTATGCACCAGAAAAGCCCTATGGAATTGGTTATTCCACGGGAATTTTGAGGAAAACAAACATGAGGTGTTCCCCCTTTTTTGCCTCTATGAATCTATAATTTCTGAGTATATGACATCCAAATGATAATTTTGGGAATTTGCATGTGGTTTTTAGTTTGTGTATAAATTTAGGGTACATGATCGATATCTCAAGTACGGTGTACTTTTATATTATTATGTCTTTAGTTTTGGTGTCACAAACAGAGCCTAAGAAGGGGTAGATACAAATGGCAAAATACTTTACTTTCCGCAATTTAATGCTACTTCTTCACGTGGAGTTGGTCTCTTGTGGTAACTTATATACTTCCTCCGTCTCAAATTATTTGTCGTAATATCTAAACTTGCATGTATCTACAAACTAAAATATGTCTAGATATTGACTATAGTAGGAGAGACAGACACCCGCCAGCCACTTATGCAAAACTAGTTGCATGTCAGTCGTGGAACCGGTCTCATGTGCGATGACATGTAAGTTTGGTCTGGGCCGCTTTATTCCACTATACCACCAATATCCAAAATACATGAAAGATGCAATAACTTGATCATCATCGTCCACATATAAACATATGTGTACAACACGTGCAAAGCACCTACGCATAAATCAGGCTCTGATACCACTGTTGGGTTCGCAGCATAAAAAACAAAAAATTCCTACGATGGGACCTATCGCCAAGATCTATCTACTAGATACAAGCAACGGGTGGATATACATCCATAGAGAACTTACCCTCGAAGACAACAAAGCTTTGATAATGAGTTGGAACTCGTGGATGATGTAGTCGTACACTTGCCGATCTCAACATCGTGATGAAGTCCAGCAGGTCCGGCTCCAGCACGTCCATCAGATCTTGCTCTAGCAAGTCCAGCACCACCAAGTCCAGCACCGCAAAGCAGCGGTGCATCCGTGATCGCACACATGTCCGGTACCCTGACAACCTCCGTCCCTCGTTCCAGCAAAACAGCGGAAGCAGCAACTCATTTCCAGATAAAGTCACTGAAAACATGTATCTCGCTAATCCGAGACCATGGGAATAACTAGAGGGGGAGAGAGATCCTTCACGAGGAGATGTGGTTTGTGAGGAGGAGAGGGGGGCCTTTTATAGGGGAGAGGGGGGCACCCAAGGGCCATGGCATGGCAGCCATGGTGGTGCCCCCACCTCTTCCACATTCATGTGGGTGGAGCTCCCACTCCCATAAAAAGCCTCCACTCAAAATTCCACTCACACATGCATTAAATTTCCACCAAATTTAATGCAAGCTCTCATTAAATAAAACTATTTTATTTATTTTCTTCAGAATTTTGTCAATTACATTAATTAACAAACATTCACATAAAACCCCCTGCAACATTTCAATATCACATGCAAAACCAGTTTCTGCAATTTCACCCGAAACAATTCCGGTTTCCATTGAAATGATTCCAGTGCTTTCTTAAATCTTTATCTGAAACATATTTGCTCCAAATGGTGTCGGTATCCCTTAAGTGTGTCACCCTATGGTTCGTGAATAATGCAGACATGATCGAGACCCCTCTCCGATCAATAATCAGCAGCGGGACTTGGAGATCCGTACTGACTCCCACATATTCAACGATGACTCTTGTGATCGTGTGAACCTTTAACATCGTAACTAAATCCCTTTGTCTCGCGATATATTACATGTCCGAGATTTGATCATCGGTATCCAAATACCTAGTTTAATCTCGTTACCGACATGCACTCTTTTCTCGTTCCCGTGATATAACATTCTAGTGATCACATCACTTGCTTGCAAGCTATTTCAATGTGATATCACCGAGAGGGCCCAGAGTATATCTATCCGTCATCTGGATGGACAAATCCCACTCTTGAACCATGAGCCTCAACATAACACCTTTGTAGCACTGAACCCACCTATATAGTCACTCTGTTACGGTGTGACGTTTGATGTTATCAAGATACTCTTCTGGTGTTAGCAATTAACATGATCTCATGGTCTAAGGACTAAGATTACTCCGTATGATTTTATAGCAATATAAACATAATGACTTTGATCGTAATGCTATACTTCGGATGAATGTTCATCACATCATTCCACCAATATTGTGACCTCGTTATTAATAACATCCAATGTTCATGATCAGGAAACCTTGATCATCTTGTTAATCAACGAGCTAGTTTATATGAGAGGCATTACTAGGAACTTTGTATTTTGTTTATTAAACACACATGTATTAATGTTTCCAATTAATACAATTATAGCATGCAAAATAAACATTTATCATAAACATGGAATAAGATAATAAGCACTTTATTATTGCCTCTCGGGCATATTCCATTCAGTCTCCCACTTGCACTAGGGTCAATAATCTAGTTTGAAAAACTTTGCGTATTGAACACCTATGGCTTTCTGGTGTTGCATATACGCGATTGCTAGTGGTTAACATAATCTCCGGATCTGACAGTTTCAAGTCCGTGTGTATTTGCATGTCTTTGCGTCTCTACGCATCACTCTTTCTCAAATGAGATGGCATTGTATAAATTTGGTCCTTTGGTGAGACCTTTAGTTCGTTCGGGTTAAAATATGTTGATATTATTGTCATATAATATATCTTCATAGTATTAGCCCACTTTGAACCACACCTAGTTTGATAACAAACTACTTAACACAAATGCCCTCATTTGCTGCTACTATAGCAGTCATATACTTAGCCTTTTGTTGTAGTATCCATCACAATGTCTCAACTTTGGAACTCATCCAAATCCATCATGGAACATCCTTTCCATTACATTGTGCTACCCATAGTCTAAATTGAGATAAATTTAATTTGTATCTTGTGACAAAACTAGTATCAATGTAACACTTTACAATGAACTAACTTTAACTATTTGTCACTTATACATGATATATTCTTAGTTCTTCCAAAGCTCATAAGAATATCTTTACTATCGTCCAATGATCATCTTATGAATCATTCTGGTATGTGCTCATAACATTTAGAGCATAGGACATATCTGGATATATACATATCACGGTACAATCGATCAAAATATTCATGTGATTTTACTCACCAAGTGTTGAAATACTTGAATCTTGATACAATCTTTTCCATGCGGCAAGAACCTTTCTTGTTGTTTCCATATTGAACTCTTTCAATATCTCACATATGTACGTCTGGCATAACCATATTAGCGTCTCAATCTATCCATATAGACATTCATGCCAAATATTTCGGTTTTGCCCAAGTCTTTCATTGAAATCCTCTTTTAATTGAAATTCTTAACCTGTGTCAATAAAATATACATCATTTCCAATCAACAATATGTACTCTGCATAATGTATTGGAAATTTGTCTCAGCGCTCCCACTTAATTTCTTGCAAATGCAAGCATCTTCATCATCTCCGATGAAATTAAACTTCTTTAACATTTTCATCATGGTGAAGATTCCAACTCCGCTATGCTCACTTCAATTATTGAAGTTTGCATGCCCTTTTAGCACCCTTTGAATTAACAAAACCCTTCGGACCGTGTCATGTACACGTCCTAGGTAACCATTATATTAGAAGAACCTTGTTTTGTTTATTCAACTTCCATATACCAAATTATATGTAGTGGTTGCTACATTAATCCGTCAAGACTAAATATCGCTATGAAAGATCAAATCTTGTCATAGTCAACTCCTTGAAATTGCCGTAAACTTCTTTCCGACATGTCGACTATTTCATAGATGTTAAACATCCATGTCTATTTCTTTATAGATCCAAACACAACCGATAGGCTTCATGACTTTCCGGAGGGTCTTCCAAGTTCAGAAACTTGATTTCTCGTGTATGGATACTATCACGGATTCTATGAATTCTAGTCATTTTATGGAGTCAGGGCCCATCATCGCTTCTTTGCATGCGGTCGGTTCATCATTGTCAAAAGAATAACAACTTCTATTTCAAATCTTACTGTTTGATTCTTACCGACCCACATGGTTCAATAGGAACTCTAATCTCCAGGATCACACCCTTTGTAATCACGGGAGCGATGAGCATTGAGGACGCCACCGAGACACTTTCCGGCGTTGCGCTACTTAGCACATATAGCTAAGGTTTAACAACCTTATCAAAGTTCTATTGTCCTCCCACTTAACTTTTCACAAAAAATTCCTTCTCAAGAAACTTGACGTTCTAAGCGACAAACTCTTTTGTCCTTGGTGTTATGGAGGAATTCCCAACAAATTCTTTGGGATAACCTACAAAGACGTGCTTATCCGACTTTGCTTGTACACATTTTACTTATGCATAGCATACCAAAATTTAAGAAAAGACAATTCGGGTTTTATCCCCAACCATAACTCATATGGTGTCATTTCAACGAATCATGATGGTGCTCTTTTTAGTGTAAAAGCGGTAGTCTGTAAAGCTTTAATCCTTAAAACATAATGGCAGTTTTATAAATGACACCTTTGATCTTACCATGTCAAACAAGGTTTGATTTGATCTCTCGAACATACCATACTCCTGTGGTTTATCGGGAAATACAAATTCATGGAACAATTCCTAAGATCTTAGGTGGTTTGCTAAACCTGTAACTCAAATATCTTTCTTTATGATCAAATCATAAACTCTTTTATTTTCTTGTTACAATGATTTTTCATTTCATCTTGAAAGTCTTTGAACAATTTTCAAATGTTTCATACTTCTTCCTTATTAAGTAAATATATAGATATATTCACTCAAGTTTCTGGAGAAAGCATATGAAGCAAAAAGATCCATCGCATATGGCTACACATAATGGACTATATACATCAACATGCATAATATCCAATAAGTTAGTCATCCGTTCCTCTTGGGCCTATGGACGGAGTTTTCAATTATCTCGAGGGAAGTTTCACAAGCGTCAATTGATCAAAAAACAAAAGACTCCAAAAATCCATCAACATGGAGTTTCTTCATGTTTACTTTACAATATAATTCAAACAGCAATGTCACTTCATAAGTGATTTTCCAATCATTTGTCTTACGACATTTTAGCAATAATGTTTATGGATGTGATTTCTCCAACTAGACTTGTAAAAGTTCATCCATCCTTTATGGAATACGGTAATTATTTGAACAATCATTGTTCTCATAATACCGGAACAAAATAACAATTATTAAAACAAATCTTGAAGGCTAGGTTTGACGACAACGAAAACAAAATAACACTTTATTTGTTTTCGATGAACATCATCACTTATTCTCTTGCCAGTTACTTAGGTCGTTGCAGTTAATGAATTGTGTTGTTCTATATGACACTTCACACCAACCAATTCAGTATCCAATACCGATATCCAATACCTCAGAACCACATTGTTTAACAAGCAAGGAATATAGCCATAACATGTATATCTTCTATATACCTATGTTGGACATCTCCAACCTTTTCTTTTTTGCCAAATATTTTATAGATTCTCTTTCAACAATTCCTTTTCTTTTAAAAGAATCTATCAACATCAATAGTGGTGTCATTCACATGACACATAGTACAAAGTGTATATAGTCAAATACTAATACCTTTGGACTTGCACTTTGAAGTGGATCACCATCATCAAATGTTTGGTGTTCTTTCAAAAATCCGTCCTTTAGTAATCTATTAGTGTAGTAAACATTTTACATACATCTTCTATTCATCCTTATCATGACAACTTTCATGATCAAGCTACTATAGCCTATAAGGAAGAATCGCGAGTATAATGTTAGTTCCCAACACCTTTTTGGGAGATCCGGATGCCTAGCATCTCCATCCTTCACAAATTCTCATACAATATGAGAACATGTATTTTGCTAAATTATACTCTATCATAATGCAACCAAAAACATTGTTTCAGATATCACAATATCTTCCACACATGATGGTTCCTGAAACAATTATTTCAGCTCCTAGATAACCTTGATATTAAAACAACTTTTGAATATCAATAATCATGGAGGAAAACATGATACTTTAGATACTAACATTGGAATTCTTACTCTTCATTTAATACTACTTATTAAATTTCATGGAGTAAATAGAATTTGCTAAAAGTTTGCAATAGGACTTCTAAACTTTAAATTGACATTCAAAACAATACGATACCAACTCGTAAAGTAAATATCCAGAATTCTATAGTTCTATTATCTCAATTAAAACTAAGCATAAGGTAGTGAACAGACGCCAATGACTACAACAAATTATGCAAATCCACTTCGATTTAGTTTATGACAAATTGAGTTCGACTAATCCAATTTGGAAATGAACTCCCACTCAAAAACGACATCCCTCATGCCTTTTTGGTGATTACATGAACCAAATCCACTATACCAAGTCCGATCATCACGTAAGTCGGTGTAGATTCAAAGGCGAGCATCAATATGGTCATCACATCAACTATATGACTCATGCTTAACCTTTTTGTCCGTGTTCCGAGGCCATGTCTATACATGCTAGGCTCGCCAAGTAAGAACCTTAGTATTCGCGTATGTAAAACTATCTTACACCCGTTGTATGAAAACGTAGAGTCGAGTACACCCGATCATCACGTGATGTCTCGAAACACGATCCATAGAACGGTGCATACTTAAGGAAGAACACATTTTATCTTGATAATTAAATGAGGGATCATCTTACAATGCTACTAAAAACTCCAAACTAGCAATATAAGATGCAAACATCTAATGTGTAAAGTGGGATGATATGGTCCATGCATTTGATATCTATCATATGCATCATGGTATGATCTATATCATTCCTTTGTGTGTAAGGCCAAGGTCTATGGAACTTACACGTTAGGTGTGTTGTAAGAGCATCTATCATACATCTACTTATAACATTATCATATCATGACACTAGCCCAACAATGATCTAAACTAGACGCCTCTAATTTATCCATTGCAAGTTTTACGTGGCTTAGGGCTTTCGGAGATAGAACCGGTCTTACCTACGAACATGGAACCACAACGAGGATAACCAAGTTATTAGCAACTCGTTGTAAATCAGATATTGACAACAGTAGGAGAGACAGACACCCGCCAGCCACTTATGCAAAACTAGTTGCATGTCAGTCGTGGAACCGGTCTCATGTGCGATGACATGTAAGGTTGGTCTGGGCCGCTTCATCCCACTATACCACCAATATACAAAATACATGAAAGATGCAATAACATGATCATCATCGCCCACATATAAACATATGTGTACAACCCGTGCAAAGCACCTACGCATAGATCAGGCTCTGATACCACTGTTGGGTTCGCAGCATAAAAAACAAAAATTTCCTACGATGGGAACTATCGCCAAGATCAATCTACTAGATACAAGCAACGGGTGGATATACATCCATAGAGAACTTACCCTCGAAGACAACAAAGCTTTGATAATGAGTTGGAACTCGTGGATGATGTAGTCGTACACTTGCCGATCTCAACATCGTGATGAAGTCCAGCAGGTCCGGCTCCAGCACGTCCATCAGATCTTGCTCTAGCAAGTCCAGCACCGCAAAGCAGCGGTGCATCCGTGATCGCACACATGTCCGGTACCCTGACAACCTCCGTCCCTCGTTCCAGCAAAACAGCGGAAGCAGCAACTCATTTCCAGATAAAGCCACTGAAAACATGTATCTCGCTAATCCGAGACCATGGGAATAACTAGAGGGGGAGAGAGATCCTTCACGAGGAGATGTGGTTTGTGAGGAGGAGAGGGGGGCCTTTTATAGGGGAGAGGGGGCACCCAAGGGCCATGGCATGGCAGCCATGGTGGTGCCCCCACCTCTTCCACATTCATGTGGGTGGAGCTCCCACTCCCATAAAAAGCCTCCACTCAAAATTCCACTCACACATGCATTAAATTTCCACCAAATTTAATGCAAGCTCTCATTAAATAAAACTATTTTATTTATTTTCTTCAGAATTTTGTCAATTACATTAATTAACAAACATTCACATAAAACCCCCTGCAACATTTCAATATCACATGCAAAACCAGTTTCTGCAATTCACCCGAAACAATTCCGGTTTCCATTGAAATGATTCCAGTGCTTTCTTAAATCTTTATCTGAAACATATTTGCTCCAAATGGTGTCGGTATCCCTTAAGTGTGTCACCCTATGGTTCGTGAATAATGCAGACATGATCGAGACCCCTCTCCGATCAATAATCAGCAGCGGGACTTGGAGATCCGTACTGACTCCCACATATTCAACGATGACTCTTGTGATCGTCTGAACCTTTAACGTCGTAACTAAATCCCTTTGTCTCGCGATATATTACATGTCCAAGATTTGATCATCGGTATCCAAATACCTAGTTTAATCTCGTTACCGACATGCACTCTTTTCTCGTTCCCGTGATATAACATTCTAGTGATCACATCACTTGCTTGCAAGCTATTTCAATGTGATATCACCGAGAGGGCCCAGAGTATATCTATCCGTCATCTGGATGGACAAATCCCACTCTTGATCCATGAGCCTCAACATAACACCTTTGTAGCACTGAACCCACCTATATAGTCACTCTGTTACGGTGTGACGTTTGATGTTATCAAGATACTCTTCTGGTGTTAGCAATTAACATGATCTCATGGTCTAAGGACTAAGATTACTCCGTATGATTTTATAGCAATATAATCATAATGACTTTGATCGTAATGCTATACTTCGGATGAATGTTCATCACATCATTCCACCAATATTGTGACCTCGTTATTAACAACATCCAATGTTCATGATCAGGAAACCTTGATCATCTTGTTAATCAACGAGCTAGTTTATATGAGAGGCATTACTAGGAACTTTGTATTTTGTTTATTAAACACACATGTATTAATGTTTCCAATTAATACAATTATAGCATGCAAAATAAACATTTATCATAAACATGGAATAAGATAATAAGCACTTTATTATTGCCTCTCGGGCATATTCCCTTCAAAAATATCACAGGTCCAAGGTACAAATGTATTATTCATATCACAATCTTCATAGAAGATCCTCGGAACTTCCATGACACAATCATCTCGTCAGGTAAGTTCTTATTAAAGCCAAAATCCAGAAGAAGCAGCTTCTAGACTAGTATAGCACTAGATCTACCTCTAGCCTATCTCGATAACTAAGGCTGGCTATTTGCTCTAGCAGCATTCTCTGATGGTATGGTTCCTATCCTTGGGAATTGGATCCCATCTAGGTTTATCTTAATCTCCGTCATAACTGTTTGAAGTATCAAACACCATTGACTACTTTGTTCCCTGGTTTCTCGTAGTGGCCCTCCTTTGTCTTCTTCTTGATTGGGATGACATTAACTACTTACTAAAGTCTAGCAAAGAATAAGAAGATAGATTAAGTACATCATACTCATCAAGTTCTAAATATGCAAGTGTTTGATGAATAAACATGAATCGGTCATCCTAGGCTTGTGTAGTTTTCGAAATCAGTTTTTTTCGAAAAGGTAAGTTTTAGTTTTATAAAATTCTATAACCACGAGTCTTCACGGATTGTGATAACTTCATGGAGTTCTTTTCCATGTTGCAGCCATATTTCTTTCCTAAAACAAGTAGTAACATATCATGTTTATACATTCTCGAGTAGTGCGCTACTTTTCTCACAAATGTCTTTATTCTTGTTGCACATCCGGGTAGCTAACCCCGTTCAGACTTCCTTGGTCTGAGGATCGATCTAAAAACTAGCCAATCACTAGCCTATCCATGACCCGCTACCCACCCTTTGTAACAAGTTTGCTCAAAAGACCTACACTTAATTACCATCCCTTCTAATATACTTAACTCGTTATCTGGCAACACAAGATAGGGACGTTACAGGCTTCCACGGGTTGATCACCACTTTGGTTCGCAGCCCAACTAAGTATATGTGGACAGGCGAAAGGAAGAAGGTCTAGCTGACTTGCTTGTCCCATTATGGAATCTGTAATTAGCACGGTTTCTACGACGCTTTGAATAACTAACTACATTAGTTGTTAAGTCCTAGCTTTCTACGGTGACCCAGCATACCACTGCATGTTGTAGTATGCAAGTTGTTGCATAATACTTTCGAAACCCTCGTTCCGCAAATATTACATCCCTTGAAGTGGTACAACAAAAACATTACCGGTCCACAAACCATACAAGATTATTATTACAAAACAAAAGAGGTGTTCACAACAAGATTCTCGTCACACAAGGATACCTGAGCAACTAAACTTAGTGCGGTTACAACTTAAAAACGATAGGAAGAAAACTAATTTACAAGTTTGGGAGCTCAAGAGCTTATTTAATTAAAGTTTTATGTTGCTCGACTCAACCGAGATACTACTATATCTACCAATGACTACTCGGATCCTCCCTCTCCAGCTTCATAGTGGATAATGTAGTTTACACCCTCTACACTCCTACAGGGAGATCTGGCTCCATGTAAAAGACATCATCTTGACCATCAATAGTATTCATTGTAACCTCCTCCTAGTATTCAGAGTATTAAGCAGAAGATCAAAGGAAAGTTGAGTAATACCGTTACCCAACAACCTCAGTTTATGCAAGGTGGGAAGTTTTATGCACTAACTACAACTACAGACCATAGTTCATAAGCTTAATGCACTTTCCGTAAACATTTCTTCAAAAGGTTTCTATTATTCACAGAACTATGTTTGTCAGCCTTCACATGTTTACTAGAGCTTCATGGATCTCCTTTCATGTCGCGTTCGCAGCTCCTTCCCAAAATATGGAGTAACATGTCACGCTTTTATACACTTTATAGAGGTGTTTTGGTTTACCCATAAGAGATCAAATCTTTATTGCACAACCGGGCATACCTTCATGTCCACACTCTCTTTGGTGTGGGACCTAGTCGATGATCCAAGTCATTCACTACCCTTCTCCACGACCCTGCATGCCCTCCCTTTTCTGTAAGCAGAACCTGCCCCTGGTAGCCCCCATTAAAATGGCAGAACCTACCTCCTACAGCCCCTTACAGACCATCATAGACACCAATATCATAGAACATTATGAGGTTCCACCCATGTGCATGTAGTCCTGTGGATATATAGCTTGCAGTATGGTCATCCATCAACATGCGGAAGGAAGAAGATCCAGATGACTTTCCCATCCCATTAAAGATCTTATGATTAACGCGTAATATACGACGCTTGAATCACTGGTGATATTGGTTATTAATCCTAGATGAAATTTCTATGCAAATGGAACCTCCACTAATCCACATATCATACCATGGTTCCATTGCCAACCATAATATATTATCACCACTTAGGCCTATTATCACCACTTAGGCCTATAATCAACAAGTCATATTATTATGAAAATAGATATCTTTCCACCCTTTTCTAAATGTAGGTGATGACAATAATAGAATACAGATATTTTATAAAACAACATCAAAGAACATGAGCAAGTGATGAACTTTCCTTGAGACTGAGGGGTAATGAAGTCGGTACTTCGACTTGCCCGTGAACTTTTGTTTCTACAAAACATCATCATTGCCCGATAAGGACAATTGTTAAAGAAGCAAATGATGACTTTATGCATAATATTGTTATGCAATGCTTGATTTTGAGTTTATTACCCCTCTATGAGTGTTTTACGCATTTATTGTGTATATAAAGTATTTTCTTGATTTTTAAATCGATAAAACTATTTAAAAGTAATTAAATACTTTTTCATATAAAAATAAATTCTGAATTAGTTTTGAAAAGCTAAATAGCCTTTTGTATTATAGAATATTTTTTTATTTCTTTATGTTTATACTTGGGGCCGACCCCACTTGGCAACCCATCCCAATGGACTATTTGATCCACTAGGTTGGGCTCAACCTACACCCACTGGGCTAGGTCAATCAAACCAACCCACCCCTCTCTCTCTCTCTCACTTGGCCCTTTCTTCCCATTCCTCATGGTGATCCATGTCGTATGTGCCACCGCCACACAATTTTAGCTGCTCCGTCCGCCACCATTGGTCGTAGTCGAACTTCCTTGCTTCGCTCCATCGACTAATCCAATTCGATTCGTATGGTGCGCCCTCTCTTAGCCATGCTGACCCATATTGAGAACTAGGGTTTCGGCACCCAAAACCATTGTGTGTCGGTGATGACCACGATCTTCTTCAGGCACTACTGCGGTGCACAGGAGTGTGGTTGATGCCATAGATTGCGGCTTGGTGCTCGTTTAGCACTTGATGTGTGCTCCCGATGTTGTTGTGCCATGGCCTCCGTCGTCTCTGCATCTACATTACCTCTTTGATGTACCCTAGTGCATGTCCCGAGGTAGGTTCTCCTCTTGGCATCACTCTGCTTCTATCTTTCTTCTTACTATCCTAGACTACACTTGCAGTAAACCCTCTCTTGTTCTCTCTATTGAACCTATCTTGCTCAAGTATTCTTATAGGGTTCATACTATCTCCTATTGATCTTGTTAAGTCGATAACTCTAGTAAAAGCTTGGTTTGGATTCCTAGTATTTATCCACTGTCATTCTTTACTAAATAATTTCATTTACCATGATGTAAAAGTTTGCAGAAAGTAAACACAAAACAGTAAAAGATTGTAGATTGTATGTAAAAGACAAGGACCGGGATCCATAGTTCACTAGAGGTGGCTCTCCTTAAGATAGATAACATGCTGGGTGAACAAATTACAGGGGGGCAATTGACAAACACCGAGAAAGCAATACATGCATATACTAATCATCTTGACTCATTTGGAACTTGATTGGGCATTACAACATTATACATAGACCGCCACCCAACTGCATCTATGACTAATAATCCACCTTCAGGTTATCATCCTAACCCCCTCTAGTATTAAGTTGTAAGCAACAGATTATTGCTTTACAAATTGTGTGTAAAGTAAACAATACGATTGTTCTATGAACAAAGGATTGTTGTTTTCTCCCTAGTAGCAACAACACATCTAGTACCTTAGAGATTTCTGTCACTCCCCAGATTACCAGAGGCATGAACCCACTATCGAGCATAAATACTAACTCTTGGAGTTGCTAGCATCTACTTGGCCAAGATAGCTACTAACAACGGAAAGCATGCAAGATCACAAATAACAAAGACATGATAGAATCAATAATCTATCTGAAATAACATCTCAATATCCATCGGATCCCCGCAAACACAACATGCAGAATTACAAATAGATGATCTTGATCATGAACGGAGCTCACAAGATCTAAACATCAAAGCACAAAGGAGGATAACCAGCCATCTAGCTACTACATGGATCCGTAGTCCAAGGATGAACTACTCACGCATCACACCGGAGGCTTGCATGGTGATGACGAAGGCCTCCAGGGTGAATTCCCCTGTCCGACAGGGTGCCTGGAAGAGCTTCAGATCCCTCCCGATCTAGGGATGGAGATGATGGCGGCTATAGACTCTTTCGTGGATTTTTGATCGGGTACTTAGGGTTTTCGTCCCGAGGGCATCTTATAGGTGGAAGGAGAGGCCGAGGGGGTGCTGGGGTCGGCCAGACCACCCCTTGGCGCGGGCCAGGCCTGGCCGCGCGGCTAGGTGGTGTGGCCGGCCCCCAGCCCTTCTCCGTCTCGTATTCTGGCATCTGATGACTTCCAGAAAAATAGGCACTTTGGCTTTTGTCCCGTCCAATTCGGAGAATATTCATTTTCTGACTTTCCTAGAACCAAAAACAGCAGAAAACAGGCAGCTGGCACTGTGGCTCTTGTTAATAGGTTAGTCCAAGAAATCATATGAAAAGTACTCCAAAGTTGGAACAAAACACAAGAAAGTGGATAAAACCAAGCATGGAACATCAAAAATTATAGATACATTTGCAATGTATCAACATCCCCAAGCTTAACTCCTACTCGTCCTCGAGTAGGTAAGTGATAAAAAGAAAGAATAATTTTTGAGGTGACATACACCATCAAAGAATTGATCAAAGTATTTGCAAAACATTCAAAGCGGGGATCATAGTACTTCAATCATAACATGGAAGACAAAGTTCTAGCAATAAGACAACGAAACTATGATGCAACATGAAAATGCACAAACAAAAGATTCATGAATAACAATGCTTTGCAAGACGTTTGTTTGTTTCACATAAAGAAAACATAGCATAATAGCATTCAGCTTGTCCCTCATAGAGTAGCAAATATAAATGCATAGGACACCTTCAAAGTTCATAAGAGTGACTAGATACAAATAGTTTAAAACAAGCAATATCAAGTTATGCATCAATCAACTAGTCTTGGGACAATGCCCATAGAACTAAGAATGGCCACTATGCTCTCAAAGTAGGTGCATTGAGATAGAAGGTGGAGACTCAATATAATGGTGGAAGAAAAGCCTTTATAAAAGGAAGTAGGGATTCAAGTCTCATAAAGAGCTTCCAAAAATTATGGTACTTATAGCTTTCAGCTCTCATTGCCCCTATCATAAGCATCTTGAAGGTGATTAAGGTTAAAGTGACACAACTAAGAGGATATGCTTGACAAGTTATAAACCGAAATCTCATGCCCCTTACTTATGAAGACCGAACCTCATGCTACTCAACTTTAGTCACAAGTAAGCTCTTGTCATTGTAAGTACATGTGTATCATAAAGAACCGCCAACGGGGTACCCCTTGCACATGATACAGGAGCTATCCCATAATCAAAATGACAAGGCAAGCAGACAATGAGCATCTCAACGATCTTTTTATTTACTATTTGTATAGGTTTTTATTGAGGATGCTTCATAGAGTGCTGATACATTGCAAATGTATCTATAATTTTTTATGTTCCATGCTTGGTTTTATCTACTTTCTTGTGTTTTGTTCCAACTTTGGAGTACTTTTCATATGATTTCTTGGACTAACCTATTAACAAGAGCCACAGTGACAGTTGCCTGTTTTCTGCTGTTTTTGGTTCCAGGAAAGTCAGAAAATGAATATTCTCGGAATTGGACGGGACAAAAGCTAAAGTTCCTATTTTACCGGAAGAATCACGGAGCCAAAAGCAGAGACGGAGGAGGGCCAGGGCCTGGCCACACCATATGGTGGCGCGGGCTAGCCCTGGCCGCGCCACCAGGTGGTGTGGGCCCCTGGCACTCCACCGACTTTGCCTCCTTCGCCTATAAGATCCTCCCGATACCAAAACCCTAAATCATCAATCAGAAATCCACGAAAAGTTCCGCAACACCGCCGCCACTGAAGGGGAGATTCGGGGGACAGAAAGTATATGTTCCGGCACCCTGCCAGGATGGGGAAGTGCCGCCGGAGCCATCTCCATCAATCTCCACCGCCATCTCCATCACTATTGCTGATTCCCATGATGAGGAGGGAGTAGTTCTCTCTCGAGGCTAAGGGTTCTACCGGTAGCTACGTGTTCATCTCTCTCTCTCTCTATGCATGATCTTATTGAGATCATGAGCTTGTAATCTATAGATCTACATTGCTACTCAAGTGCTTTAATAGATCTCTGCTCTCCCCATGTGTGTGAAAGTGATAGCGTGCTCACCATGGTGGCACTTAGGCTAGAGATTACAAATACTTGTTATGAGTTATATTTGGAGTTGGATGTCTTTATGAAATTGTGGTGTTTGTTGGACTCATCTAGTACTCAAGGTGACAGTGTGGGGTTTTCTAGATGGGAAAGATGAACTTTGAGGTGTGTTGTTATAGCCCTACCATCGATTAGAGTGTCCAACCGGAGAGTAGTTAAGAGTAGTATCATAAAGAGAAGATATTTATATGAGAGAGTGTTCACTAGTGAAAGTATGATCCCTAGGCCTTGTTTCTAAGCACTGAAACACCATTTGCTACTAGATCTGTTATATGTTTGCTTGCTTCCATCTTTATTTTAATTTTACTTTAGACTTTTCCACGCCACCAAGCTATTCTCTATCACCATTACCACTTATAATTATCCATACCACTTGTATTCACTATCTCTTCGCCGAACTAGTGCATCTATACACCTGACAAGTGTATTGGGTGTGTTGGGGACACAAGAGACTTCTTGTATCTTGATTGCAGGGTTGCTTGAGAGGGAATACCTTTGACCACTTCCTCCCTGAGTTCGATAAACCTTGGGTGATCCACTTAAGGGAAAACTTGTTGCTGTTTTACAAACCTCTACACTTGGAGGCCCAACAACTGTCTACAAGAATAGAAGTGCGTAGACATCAAGTGCTCATTATGGTGATGCTGCAAGTTTCCACCATGATTAGGCATGGCTTAGGCTAGCGGCCCAGGCGTTTCTCTAACACACATACAAACTCCATGATCTTACAAGTTCCACTTTTATTTCACACCGCCGGGATCCGTAAGCAAAAGAACATGATATCAACAGGGTACAAAGTACAAGTGCAATGTTGAAAGCGTTCCCCATGATACATGGTTCTGCTAATTTCAACTTATAAAGCGCAAGCATATACGCAACAAAGAAGGACCCAATGGTTCAAGTTTATTAGATGCAAAAAAGTAAAGTCTACCATCAAGTTCGTAAGAGCTTTAATCACTAGTTTTCTCATAACATGTTTAATTTGGAAGGTAAAAAAACATGAATATACTTGGAATAGCATAAGCTAGTAGGTAGGTATGGTGGACTCTTTGGAATGACTTGGTTTAGGGAGTTGGATGCATGAGTGGAACTCATACTTGGTTGTGGAGGCTAGCAAAAGACTGGGAGCGACAAACTAAGAGAGCAATAATGGCCATAATCATGCAGAGCGACAAAACATCATTGATACAAGCATAAAGTGATACTACAAGTTGAAAACTAAAGGATCATAAAGTCTATGGAGACTTGAGATAGTCATAACATGGTGTGATCATGTGCCAAGTCAACCCAAATAAAGCATCAAAGGAGAATACCACTATACTATGCTTTAATATGCTAAAACAACGCAGATTCATCCAAGGCACATTAAGCAATCTCAATTGTTTATAACAAGTCATGCTACAACAAAGAATACTAAGCATAAATCCAAAACAATATCAAGCATGGCATGACAAAGCATAGGCCACAGTCAAAAACGAGCTCTTTTTACCACATAAGCATGAACTTTCCTACTCTTTTCCAAACCAAACCAAACTATTTGCAAACCAATGTATGAAAGAGGGGGTCCAACCAATTAATTCAGCAAACTAAGCAAACCAAAGCAAATGAAAAACCAAAACGAAAACAAAAAAGAAGACGCTCCAAGAAAAACACAATTGTGCATGAAACAATAAAAATGAAGTGTTTGGAAGAAACCTGGGATTTTTATTGATGAAGAAGAGGATGCCTTGGGCATCCCCAAGCTTTGACGCTTGTACTTCTTGGATATTTCTTGGGGTGACACGCGTGGCATCCCCAATCTTGAGCTTTAGTCCATCCTTCATCTCATTACTCATTCCTTCCATACACCTGAAATTTTTCCTTCATACAAAACTTCACACAATCTTTATTAGCAACATTAGTGCACTCAAGATAAAAGGTCTTAAGGTTCAGTTCTAACACCAAATAAACTTCCATTAGAACACTAGCTACTGTAGCACTTCCCTCAAAAAGCTCAATTCCCCAAAAGAACTCAAAAAGGAACCAACAAGAAGCAAATGCAGAAAATGTTAGAAATATGTCAAAACAGACCAGCAGGTAAAGACGATTTTTTTCGAAGACCTTCTGTTGCTCAAATCAAAAAGTGTTGAACTAACGAAAGTTAGATAACAACCTGGGGCAGAAGCACAAATATTCACGCCTCAAAAGGACATCCAGAGATTTTACACTAATTTTTACGGTGAAGCACAAAAATCTGTTTTGGGACCGCAACTTTCCCAATCATTACTTCTCTCTCATTAGACGTTACTCTTGGCACAAAAAGCAAATAAAAAGGATAAGGAGAGGTTATTACAGAGGTAATAACTTCCAAGACTCATCTAAAACTTTTGGGTTATCTCCCAATAAGTAGTTTTCCTTAACGCCTTTAAGTTAGGCATAAGAAGCAAAGAAAAAATCAAGTGTTCTCAAATGAAGAAGCATTAAAACCAAATTTCTTGCCCTTACCTCTCTTACTTTTATTCTTAACCTTGGGGAAAATGTGATTGTTTGGTGGAGAAGAAAGGTGCATGGTCCCTTTTCCCACATCTATTATTTCTCCAAGGAGTTCTAATAGGGACCTTCCAAGTGTAATTTGTCCTTTTTCTGCACATTCAATAACAAGATAATCAATAGAAATCATTTTCCCAAGGATCTTTGTAAACACTCCTTCAGCTATTCCAAGAGGTAATATGGTAGTATTGTTAGCAAGAGATATTTCTTTTCCTCCTTCAGTAAGCCCCCAAGTATTTAGAGATTTATAAATATCTTTGGGCATAAGACAAAATTCAGACATGATATCACAGCGAGCTTGAAAAGTTTCAGTGTTTATCTCAATCTTTACTGTAGGGAGCCACTTTGATGCTTCAGAATTTATTGGAACATAATTGTGATGCTCCCTAAGCGTATTATAGCAATCTTTTAAGCTAGTAGTGCTAGTCTCAAGAGTGTTCAACCTAGCAAATATTTTTGCGAAAGAAATATCAGTTTGGCTAGGCAAGTTGTAAGTGAGGAGAAATTTCTTTATAGCATTAATAGCATCATCCTAATTACATTGGAGGCAATCTCCTCCCACAATAACATCTAAAGCATATCTATAGCAAAGAGCAATCCCAAGGTAAAAACAGCTAAGGAACAAGCTTTGAGTCATTTTAGGCTCAGTTTTTTCATGTAGATCAGAGATTCTAGACCAAGCTTCCTTAAAACTTTCCTCAATTCCTTGTTTAAAAGTGAAAATCATTTCCTCGGGTGACATAGTGATTGGAGCAAGGCTAGACATAGTGGCAACTCAAGATAGGAACTATTTTTTTGTGTTTTTGAATAAAGAAAGCAAACTAGTAAAACTAATTTTTTTGTGTGTTTTTGATAAAGAAACAAGCAAACAAAACAAAAAGAAACTAAGCAAAACAAAAATAACAAAGTAAAGAGATTGGTTATGAGGGACTCCCCTTGTGAAGATGTCCTTGACTCCCCGGCAACGGCGCCAGAAAAATGCTTGATGGCTCTGTGTATGGCGCCTAGAAAAGTGCTGGTGCGTGGTTGATGTAGAGCTCGTTGGGAACCCCAAGAGGAAGGTATGATGAGCACAGCAGCAAGTTTCCCTTAGTTATGAAACCAAGGTTTAATCGAACCAGTAGGAGCAAGGAAACACCCCAAAGGTGTTATTAGCTGAGCTTTGGCAGGGCGCACTACCGGTGCTAGTAGCAACATGGAGACCTGCACAACACAACCATAGAACTTTGTCCCCAACTTGCGATGAGGTTGTCAATCTCACCGTGTTTTGCGGAAAACAAAGGATTAAACGTATCGAATGGAAAGAAGTAAAAGTTTGCAGAAAGTAAATACAAAACAGTAAAAGATTATAGATTGTATGTAAAATACAAGGACCGGGATCCATAGTTCACTAGAGGTGGCTCTCCTTAAGATAGATAACATGCTGGGTGAACAAATTATAGCGGGGCAATTGACAAACATCGAGAAAGCAATACATGCATATACTAATCATCTTGACTCCTTTGAGACTTGATTGGGCATTACAACATTATACATAGACTGCCATACAACATTATACGGAAAATTCTATTTTTCTAGAAGACTCGGGATGCCAGAAGCTGGAGTGGAGGTGGGCCACAGGTGGCCCACACCACCCCATGGCGCGGACAGGCCTAGGTCGCGCTAGGGAGTGGTGTGGCCACCCTGGCCCACTCCAGCCTCTCCCCTCTGGCATATATCTTCCTCCCGAAACCCTAATACTGAAGGAGCGACCACAGAAAGATTCCGCCTCCTCTGTGGGGCGGAAAACACCGAGAGAGAAAGATCTCTCCGGCAGACAGATTTCTACCGGGGGAATTCCTTCCCGGAGAGGGGAGATCGTCACCATCAACACCACCATCAAGCTGGACTTCATCGGGATCATCATCATCACCACCATCATCATCACCATCAGCACCCTCATCACCATCTCCATATTGCTGTAACAATTGTGTTGAATCTTGCATAGTTCATAGGGGAAACTTTCCTGGTTTTGATTACTCTTTGTAGTTGATGCTATTGAGTGAACCATTGAATTATTATTTATGTTCAGATTGTTATACATCATTATTCCATCTCTGATCATGATCCATATTATGTCTTGTGAGTAGTTCGTTTTGTTCTTGCGGACATGGAAGAAGTCTTGTTGTTAGTAGTGGAGTTGCGTTGAGAAAGATTCAATAGATTGTTATTTAAGTTGTGGTGTACTTCTTCTAGTGGTGTCATGTGAACGTCGACTACATGACACTTCACCTATATGGGCCTAGGGGAATGCATTGTGTATTTGGCTACTAATCGTAGGGGTTGCCGGAGTGACAGAAACCTGAACCCCCGTTAGGAAACCATTGCACAAGGGACGTAAGGGTCTTAGAGTTTAAAGCTGTGGTTAGGTTTCTAGCTTAATTACTTTCTTGTACTTACGGATGTTTGCAAGGGGGTTTAATCACAAGTATGTATTAAGTCTTGGATGGGACGGTACATTAGCACAGGTTCACCCACACAACACTTAGCAAGCTAGAGAAGATTAATCGACTATATGAAGCGAAAGCACTTGACAGTCTTCCCATGTGTCCTCGAGAACATTTGGTCATCAATAGAAATACAACCGGCTTGTCCTTTGCTACATAAAGGATTGGGCCACTTGCTGCATTCATTCTTACTGTCTTTTATTTACTCGTACTTTGTTTACTTGCTTTATCGAAAACCCCTAAAAATCCGTTTGCTAAGTATTTGCAGAGAATTCCTGATCTATACCGCTAGCCAGCACCTTCTACTCCTCGTTGGGTTCGACACTCTTACTTATCGAAAATACTGCGATACACCCCCTATACTTGTGGGTCATCAAGACTATTTTCTGGCGTCGTTGCCGGGGAGTGAAGCACTATTGGAGAGTGGAACTGGTAAAGGAAACTTCTACTGTGAGTATTGTTTACTTCTGTTAGTTGCTTTATTTTTGTTATGGATAATTCGCTGAGTTTCTTATTTGGTAATGCTACTACCGCTGCTAAGGTAGTAGATAAGCCACCACCTGCTGAGAAAGATGTTTTCAAAATACCTACAAGAATTATTGATCGTGTTATGGATAACTATTATGTTGGGGATGGAACTGTCCATCCCGGTGATCATTTACTCTTTATACACGAATTATGCGGGTTGTTCAAGTGTGCAGGTATTACTATAGATCAAGTTAAGAATAAGTTATTCTCATTATCACTAAAAGGAAGAGCTGAGGAATGGTTTAAGCTGCTGAAGAATGGTCAAGCTCTGGAATGGGAGGAAATAGTGCCTCTCTTTATTCAAAGTTTTATCCTCCTAGTGAGATTCATAAAGATCGGAATCAAATATACAACTTTTGGCCTCTTGATGGAGAGAGTACCGCTCAAGCTTGGGGGAGATTGAAGTTACTAATGCTCAAGTGTCCCATTCATGAGCTCCCCAACAATATTATTATCAATAACTTTTATGCAAGGCTCCCTCTACATGACAAAGATTTATTGGATGCTTCTTGTGCTGGATCATTCACTCGTATGGAAGAAGAAGCTAAATGGGACCTTCTAGATCGTATTCAAGACAATGATGAAGCTTGGGAGAATGACAAAGGTAGAAAGTCAGGTATAAATTATGATTATGAATGCATTGAATCTTTTATGGGAACTGATGACTTTCAAAATATTAAAAATGCTTATGGTCTAGACTCTCGAGCTATTGCTTCTTATTTTAAGGCTTTTGCTTCCTATATTGAAGTGCCTAAAAAGAAGTGGAATAAGTATCATGAGCCTTATAAATATATTTCTAAGAGTGTTCCTTCAAGAAATACTGAAGTTTATACCGCTAATCATGTTTTACCTGAACCTTACATTGAGAAAATGCCTTTTCTAGTTAAGGTAAAGGAACATTCTATGATAGCTAGTATGGTTAATGAAAGTACTAGTAAAGTTGTTGAACCTGATAAACAAATGGTTGATGAACCTATAATAGCAAATGTGAAAGACTTTGTCACGAAGTATGAAAAAAGAGGGACACACTATCCTTTGTAAGGATACCTCTAATATTGTTTCACAAAGTAGTGTTATGAGAGCTAATATTCCCGTGTTTTCTGTTAGAATAAGTGATCATTGCTATGATGGTCCTTGTGATAGCTATATTGTTAAGTTTATGCATGATACTGAAAGTTATTATGATAGAGGGAAAAGTGTTCTTATGCATCTCAATAATATCAAGTTTCCCCGTTTTATGCTGAAAGTTTTTATGTTGCACTTCTTTTGCCTTCTTATGCAAGTTGCCTTTGGTTTCAATAACTTGTTTGTTTACTAAATCCCCTTGCATAGGAAGTGGGTTAGACTTAAATGTGTGTGTGTTTTTGCTTCTTAATGCTCTCTTTCACTTCAAATCATATCCCTATGAGAGCTTCTTCAAAATTATCATGCCCATCTTAATGGCTATAAAGAAAGAGCTTTATGGGAGACAACCCAATTTGTTTATGCTTTCAGTTTGTTTTTGTTTCTTTGAGTCTTGGAAGTTATTACTTCGGTAATAACCGCTCCTTATCCGTTTTGTTTGGTTTTTGTGTCAAGATCAACCTCTAATGAGAGAGAAGTAATATTTGGGAAAGTTGTTGTCCCGAAACAGATTTTTTGTGCTTCACCGTAAAAATTCGTGAGAGATCTCTGTATGTCGGATTGAGCTGTAATTTTTTGTGCTTCTGCCCCAGGTTCTTATTTAACTTTCGTTAGTTTTGCACTTTTTAATTTGAGCAACATAAGATTTTCTAAAAAATTGATATTTACCTGCTGGTCTGTTTTGACAGATTTTGCCAATCTTGCATTTGCTTCTTTATTCGATTTCCTTTTTGAATTCTTTTTGGGGTTTTGGAAGGAGTTGATACAGTAGCCTATGTTTTGATGGTTTCCAGTTGAAGTTAGACTAAAAAGGTTTTATCACTTCACTTATACTAATGTTGCTAATGAGAACGGTGTGAAGTTTTGTGTGAAAGAAATTTCCAGGAAGTGGAGACAATGGTGTAATAAGGAAGAGAAGGGTTTTATGACTCAAGTAATAAGTATATGAATATGAAGATATCGATGATATTCAAGAGATGACCCCGGAAGAATCTACTAGATACCAAATTCATAGACCTGCAGAGTCCGTTTCTAACTAGGTAACAGATCTGGTAAGAAAAGTTCCGCGAAAGTATAATCCAACTATATTTTTGCAGTTTTAAGTCAATAAGAAAAGTTTCGAAGCGAAAAAGGGACGGAACCGGAGCCGGGGTGGCCCACACCACCCCATGGTGCGGGCCCACCCCTGGCCGCGCCACCAGGTGGTGAGGCCACCCAGGACTCCGTCTCCGACCCGTTTTCTCCCAGTACCTTCCTTTTGATATGAAACTTCGTAATATATAACCCCCTGGATCTCCCGAGGTTCGTATATTGTGTTTTCGCCGTGTTTTTGTTTCGATCTGTTTCTGCCAGGTAGAATTCCAGATTTGGAGCCACAATGTCTTCCTCTTGATCATCCAAGGGAGATTCTTTAGAGGATATCATCAACCCATACATGAGAGAATTGAAGATTCATCCCAAGGAGTTGTTGCTCGAAGGTGGGGAGGTCCGGATTAAAGAGGTTCAAGGCCCTAAAGGTGAAGGAAGTCTGGAGGACAGGATGGAAGCATTGGAGCAAGAAGTCTTTAGGTACAGGAAGATGGCGGAGCGCGAAGTGGACATCATCCATAAGATTTGTTCCGAACTCATCATCGAGCACCAAAAGGAGACTGCTGAACTCAAAGACGAAGTCCTCTCACTCCGCCAAACAACCAACAAACTACAAGCATAATTCTATGCCGTTCAAAATCAAAACTGTGAGTATGAGGCTAGGTTTAAACGCATAAGTGTTGCTGTAAGTTTCAGGATGTTGGAAACCACGATGTCCTTTGTTGATGGGAAGCCTTTACCCTGGAAGATGGACGAAGACGAGAAGATACCACCACCACCAAAGGAGTAATTCGTCATCAGGTTTGGCATCCCCTTAGTTTATTCCAAGCTTGGGGGAGTGCCGCAGTATCACATCACTATCTTCTATCTTTTACCTTATTAGTAGAGTCATATCATGAATAGAGGAGTTATTTTGTAGTATGTTTGCATTATGGAAGTGTCCCCTCTCTCATTAGATTTGTATCCCTTGGTGTGAGTTTCCGTTATGGAATATTAATGAGAAGTTCTTTCATTTACTCTTTTGCATAGCTTATGTTAGTTTTCAATTCGTGGTTATATGATTGATCTTGTTGTTAGTATTGGTATCACTTTGGGATCATTGAGTTAATTTAGTTGGTTTTGGCAAACCTGGCTCGGTCAGTGGAAACACCTTTTTGAGAGTTGAAAAGAAAAAGATAGAAGTACTCTAGAGAAAAATAATTTCATCATCTTTCTTTCTTGATTTGCTCATAAGTCTAGTATTCTCTAGTTAAGATCTTTTGTGCTTCTAAGGAAGATTGCATGTTTGTTTTTATCACTTGTATGTTTGTTTGTTTCCTTCAATTCTTATACTTGCTACCCAGCCTTGCTAGCCAAAAACCTGTACTAAGAGAGTATTCTTCTCGTGCATCCACCTCCTTTAAACCAAAACCTTTGCCATTTGTGTCCACCATATCTACCTACTAGCATTATTGCGGTTCCAAGTAAATTCCTGTTTTATCTACCTCCCAAATTAAACTTGTTATGTGAAAATTAGTGATTAAAGCTCTCACGAACTTGATGGCACACTTTACTTTCTTGCATTTAATAAACTTGAACCATTGGGTCCTTCTTTGTTGCGTATATGCTTGCGCTTTATGAGTTGAAGTTAGCCGAACCATGTATCATGGGGACCACTTTCAACACTTCATTGGTACTTGTACCTAGTTGATATCATGTTCTTTTGCTTATGGATCCCGGTGGTGTGAAATAAAAGTGGAACTTGTAAGATCATGGAGTTTATATGTGTGTTAGAGAAACGCCTGGGCCGCTAGCCTAAGCCATGCCTAATCATGGTGGAAACTTGCAGCATAACTATAGTGAGCATTCTATGAAGCATCCTCAATAAAAACCTATGCAAATAGCAAATAAAAAGATCGCTGAGATGCTCACTGTCTGCTTGCCTTATCATTTTGATTATGGGATAGCACATGTGTCATGTGCAAGGGGTACCCCGTTGGCGGTTCTCAATGATACGCATGTATTTACAATGACAAGAGCTTGCTCGTGACTGAAGTTGAGTAGCATGAGGATCGGTACTCATAAGTAAGGGGCTTGAGATTTCAACTTATAACTTGTCAAGCATATCCTCTTAGTTGTGTCACTTTAACCTTAATCACCTAAATATGCCTATGATAGGGGCAATGAGAGCTGAAAGCTAGTAAGTATCATAATTTTTGGGAGCTCTTTATGAGACTTGTAATCCCTGCTTCCCTCTTCGAAGGCCCTTTCTTTTACTTTGTAGTTGAGTCAGTAAACCCACTTCCCTTCTATCTCAGCAAGTATTTTGAGTTGTTGTGTTTCATTCATTCATATGATGATTTATGCAATCATGTTTCTTATGTTCCTTGCTTTGCACATTGTTCTTATCTTGAAGTTTACTACTTTGAAAGCTTTCATTGGAAAACCAGCTATTTGTGAACTCCAACAAATTATCAACTATTCTTCGACCAAGAGCTAAGTTTGCCATTACCAATGATGATTCACTTTATGTATCATTATTGTGTTTCCTTTACTCATTGCAAGTTGAGTTGTATAATAGTGAGTTGTCTTCTATTATGATCTATGTATTTGATGAATGTGATGCTTCTTGTCCGTATCCTTTTATCGACTCTTCACTCCATAAACTTGAGGTCATGTTTATTGAGCTCAGTTTCGCTTGGGGACAAGCGAAGTCTAAGCTTGGGGGGAGTTGATACGTCCATTTTGCATCACTATTCTATGTCTTAATTCACTATTATTCATTGATATATTCCGTATTGAGAGGTGATACTTATGTTATTTCATCTATTTTTGCATGGTTGATGACTTTTGGAGCATGGACTGCTGCAGTCAGGATTCTGATGGAAAATGTGCTGTTTGGAGGCAAAATTCGCGAAGATCAGAAAATCTGGGAAAATA
The DNA here is from genome assembly GCA_916181665.1 of Avena sativa. Lineage (NCBI taxonomy): Eukaryota > Viridiplantae > Streptophyta > Magnoliopsida > Poales > Poaceae > Avena > Avena sativa. The sequence continues at coordinate 432,652,855 of OV702296.1, forward strand.
TACGGAAAATTCTATTTTTCTAGAAGACTCAGGATGCCAGAAGATGGAGTGGAGGTGGGCCACAGGGGGGCCACACCACCCCATGGCGCGGGCAGGCCTAGGCCGCGCCAGGGAGTGGTGTGGCCACCCTGGCCCACTCCAGCCTCTCCCCTCTGGCATATATCTTCCTCCCGAAACCCTAAGACTAGAGGAGCGACCATAGAAAGATTTCGCCGCCTCTGCGGGGCAGAAAACACTGAGAGAGAAAGATCTCTCCGGCAGACAGATTTCTGCCGGGGGAATTCCTTCCCGGAGAGGGGAGATCGTCGCCATCAACACCACCATCAAGCTGTACTTCATCGGGATCATCATCATCATCACCACCACCATCATCATCAGCAGCACCCTCATCACCATCTCCATATTGATGTAACAATTGCGTTGAATCTTGCATAGTTCATAGGGGAAACTTTCCTGGTGTTGATTACTCTTTGTAGTTGATGCTATTGAGTGAACCATTGAATTATTGTTTATGTTCATATTGTTATACATCATTATTCCATCTCCGATCATGATCCATATGATGTCTTATGAGTAGTTCGTTTTGTTCTTGAGGACATGGGAGAAGTCTTGTTGTTGGTAGTGGAGTTGCGTTGAGAAAGATTCAATAGATTGTTATTTAAGTTGTGGTGTACTTCTTCTAGTGGTGTCATGTCGACTACATGACACTTCACCTATATGGGCCTAGGGGAATGCATTGTGTATTTGGCTACTAATCGTAGGGGTTGCCGGAATGATAGAAACCTGAACCCCCGTTAGGAAACCATTGCACAAGGGACGTAAGGGTCTTAGAGTTTAAAGCTGTGGTTAGGTTTCTAGCTTAATTACTTTCTTGTACTTACGGATGTTTGCAAGGGGGTTTAATCACAAGTATGTATTAAGTCTTGGATGGGACGGTACATTAGCACAGGTTCACCCACACAACACTTAGCAAGCTAGAGAAGATTAATCGACTATATGAAGCGAAAGCACTTGACAGTCTTCCCATGTGTCCTCGAGAACGTTTGGTCATCAATAGAAAGACAACCGGCTTGTCCTTTGCTGCATAAAGGATTGGGCCACTTGCTGCATTCATTCTTACTATCTTTTATTTACTCGTACTTTGTTTACTTGCTTTATCGAAAACCCCTAAAAATCCGTTTGCTAAGTATTTGCAGAGAATTCCTGATCCATACCACTAGCCAGCACCTTCTGCTCCTCGTTGGGTTCGACACTCTTACTTATCGAAAATACTGCGATACACCCCCTATACTTGTGGGTCATCAATATCAACAGCTCGGTGATCGATGTTCTTGAAAACTTCGGTCGTCTCTAGCACTTCTAAGCATTTGTGAAGTAACGGGATATGGAACACATTGTGGATGGCTGGCATCTCTTCTGGCAGTTCCAGTTGATACGATACTTCTCCTCGATGGTTTAGAATCTTGAAGTGTCCAATATATCTGGGGGCTAACTTTCCTTTCAGACTAAAACGTTGGGTTCCCTTCAATGGCGAAACCTTGAGATACACAAAATCTCCGACATTGAAAGTCGGGTCTCTCCTTCTCTTGTCAGTATAACTTTTCTGTCTGGATTGGGCGGTCTTGAGGTGCTCATGGACTTTGTGAACTTTCTCTTCGGCTTCTTAGAGAATGTCGGGTCCAAAGATCTGACTCTCTCCTACTTGCGACCAATTCAAAGGGGTGCGGCACTTTCTTCCATACAGGAACTCAAATGGTGCCATTTGCAAACTAGCTTGATAACTGTTGTTATATGAGAATTCTGCGAAAGGCAGGCAGTCTTCCCATTTTGATCCATACTCTAACACACAAGCTCTCAACATATCTTCTAAGATTTGGTTGACTCTTTCAGTCTGTCCATCAGTTTGCGGGTGATAAGCGGTGTTGAAGTTCAACTTGGTTCCTAATCCTTCCTGGACTTTCTGCCAAATCTCGAGGTAAATTGAGTTCCTCGATCTGATACTATGGTCTTGGGGGTTCCATGCAGACTAACAATTCTAGCAATGTACAACTCTGCTAGCTTCGAACTCTGGTAGGTTGTCTTGACAGGTATAAAGTGAGCTACCTTGGACAATCTATCAACGATGACCCAGATTGAGTCATTGCACCTACTCGAAGTAGGCAAACCGGTGATAAAGTCCATTTCGACAGAATCCCATTTCCATTCCGGAATCTGCAATGGTTGCAACAGTCCTGCGGGTCTCTGATGTTCTGCTTTGACTCTTTGACAGATATCACACTTGGCGATGTAGTTTCCGATTTCTCTCTTCATTTTGTGCCACCAAAATTGCTTTTTCAAATCTTGATACATCTTCGTTCCTCCGGGGTGGATAGAATAAAGAGTATCATGAGCTTCCTGCATGATAACTTGCTTCAGCTCCGAATCTGCTGGCACACAGATACGGCCTTTGTACCACAAAACTCCTTCTTCGTCTTCGGTGAATCCAAGTACCTTTCCTATACCAATACGACGTTTGATTCCGTCGATACTTTCATTTCCCTTCTGGGCTTCCTTGATTTGGCTAATCAAAGTGGGTTGAATTTCAATGCTAGCTAAGAATCCTTTGCTAACTAGCTCAGTTCTGAATTGCTCCAACTCCTCATATAAACTAGGTTGCTTCTCCTTGATCAGAGTGTTTAGCCTACACGGCAATCTGCTAAGAGCATCCGCTACCACATTGGCCTTGCCTGGGTGATAGTGAATGTCAAGGTCATAATCCTTGATTAACTCTATCCATCTCCTTTGCCTCATATTCAGCTCCTTCTGAGTGAAAATATACTTCAAGCTCTTGTGATCTGAGTAAATATCACATCGATTATCCATAAGATAATGACGCCATGTCTTCAATGCCAAAACTACGGTTGCTAACTCCAGATCATGGGTCGGATAGTTCTGCTCATGCTGCTTCAGTTGTCGAGACAGATAAGCGATGACTTTGCCTTCTTGCATCAGTACACATCCGATACCAATCTTGGATGCATCACAATATACGTCAAACGGCTTCTTGATATCTGGCATGATCAATATTGGGGCTGAAATCAATCTGTTCTTCAATTCTTGGAAATTGGCTTCACATTTGTCTGTCCATTCAAACTTCTTGTCCTTCTTCAACAATTGGGTCATGGGTTTGGAAATACTAGAGAACCCTTCTACGAACTTGCAGTAATATCCCGCTAATCCGAGAAATGCATGGACTTGGGTTTGAGTGGTTGGGGCTTCCCATTCTTTGACATCTTTAATTTTGCCGCGATCAACAGAGACTCCTCTGGCAGACACAATATGTCCTAGGAATCCTACTTCTTTCAGCTAGAACTCACATTTGATGAACTTGGCATACAACCGATTCTGTCTAAGGGTTTCAAGGATGATTCTCAGATGTTGCTCATGCTCTTCTTCTGACTTGGAGTAGATAAGGATCATCGATAAACACAACGACAAACTTATCCAGAAAATTTATAAAGATCTTATTCATGAGATTTAGGAAATAAGCAGGGGCATTGGTTAATCCAAAAGACATAACCGTATACTCGTATAAACCATAGCGAGTAGTAAAGGCGGTCTTCGGAATATCCATTGCATGAATCTTAAGTTGGTGATAACCAGTCCTAAGATCAATCTTTGAGAATACCTGGGCACCAGTCAACTGATCAAATAGGTCTTCTATCTTTGGCAAAGGGTACTTGTTTTTGATGGTGACATCATTCAACTTTCTGTAATCGGTGCACAAACGGTTGCCTCCATCTTTCTTGTCGATGAATAACACTGGTGATCTCCATGGCGATGCGCTTGGTTGAATCAAGCCTGTTGCCAACATAGCATCTAGCTGCTTCTTCAGTTCCACTAACTCTGAGGGGTTCATGCTATAGGGTCTCTGGGCTATGGGTTCGGTTCCGGGGATTAGTTCAATAATGAACTCAATATCCCTATCCGGGGGCATACCGGGCAATTCATTTGGGAATACATCGGGGTATTCACAGACTACTCGGACTTGGTCAATGGCTTTCTTAGCACAGTCTATCAATCCTTTATGATTTGACATCCAATCCATTCCTAGTACTACTTCCAATCCTTTGGTTCCAAGTACTATTAGATTAGCATAAAAATCTATCCCATGTATTCCGATAGGCACAGCTTTGCAAATTTTTCTAGCTTTTGTAGTTGAACCAGGAATTTGAACTATCATGACATGCTTCAAGTTGGTTGGGTGAATCTTACTAGTGCATGCAAATTCTTCGGTGACAAATGAGTGTGATGCTCCAAAATCAAACAACACTCTTGCTAAAACTGAGTTGACAGAAAACATACCCAACACTACATCTAGCGCTTCTTGGGCTTCTTCGACGTTCATGTGGAAGAGACGGCCGTTGCGGTTGTGAGGGTTCCCTGGGGCAAATCTTCTTCCTGGTTGAACACGACGCTGCTGTTGAGCTGGGGCATTCACATTGGCAGTGGCGGCAATCTTCTTGGGGCACTCATTGGAATAGTGACCCTTCACTCCACACTCGAAACAAGTGATCTGAGACATGTCTTTCACTGCCACGAGCACCGCATTGCTTCCAGTTCTGGGTGCAGCGTTGTTGTTGTTGTTGTTGTTGTTGTTGCTCTTGGGAGGTGCACAGTTGAAATTGCTGGTGTTGCCGGTGTGGTTGTTGTTTCCTCCGGACTTCACATTTCCTCCGCTACGGCTGGGGTAGCTTGGGCGAGACATTGGGGGTCGATTGTTCCATGGTGCATACCCTGCAGACGGGTTGGGACGGTACTTCTGGTGACTATTGGATCCAGCTTGGTGCATCATACGACGTTTGCGGTTGTCGTTTTCCTAGTTAATCTTCCCTTCCATTTGAATGGCAGAGTCGACTAGCTCTTCGAGATCCTCAAAACGGATGTTGACGAGGACAGTCTGCATCTCATCATGCAGTCCGTTCAGGAATCTCTCCTTCTTCTTGGCATCTGTGTTGACCTCATCAGGTGCATACCTGGCAAGGGACAAGAATCTATCACGGTACTCCACTACAGTCATCCTGCCTTGCTTCAACTCTCAGAATTCATCCCTCATTCTGGTGACTAGACCCTGCGGCACGTGGGTGCGGCTGAACTTGATTTTGAAGGCTTCCCATGTCATCACTTGACCATGGTTCATTGTGCGGATACTGTTCCACCATGCTCTTGCATCTCCTGCCAAATAGTGGGTGGCAAAAAGAACTTTCTCGTTGGCATCTACTCCTGCTACTTCTAAGTTGTTCTCCATTGTCTGCAACCAGTCATCAGCATTCAGTGGATTCTCCGAAGTGCTAAAGATTGGGGTATTGGTATTCTGGAAGTTTTTGAGTTTGGATCAATGATGATCCTGATTTCCATGCCCTTGGTTGTTTTGGGCCATCTGGGCGATCTGCTGCAGTGTTGCTAAGTTGACCTAGCGTTCTGCAATGCTTGCTTCACGGTCTGCAACCAGCATTTGCATAATCTGCAACATTGGGTCCTGCGATGAGCTGCTCCCTCTGGGGTTTCCACGAGTCATCTGAAGATTGAGATGGATAAAGGGGTAAGAGGGAAAGTTCTATGGTTTATGGTTTTGATTTCAAAGCTAAAACTTTGAGTTTGACTTAGGTTTTGCACCTAACTAGATTCACAGGCAATGCTAACGATGGAAGATAGTCCTAGTTATCATAGCCGTCCTGCTGTCCTTCATCTTGGTAGTCTCCTTCATAGTCTGGCCATGGGAATAGCCAGGGACAAAAGCCATGAGTACTCTTTAAGTACTCGCAAACTATCACTAATAAGTAAGGTAGTTCTAAGTAGAGAATGCTAAATCTAAGTTTATTTGTAAAGTTAAGTTTGAAACCTGAGCTGAGTTCTGAAACAAAGAAAGATAAAAGGAGTTTGAAAACACCTAAGTGGGAACTTAATTGTCATAGTCACAACTCTGTTGTGGTCAAGTCATGTCACAATTCATTTCATAAGTTGTTTTGAAAACATCTGACAACGGAACAGTATGGCCACTCCAACTGTCAATAACCGCGGACACGGCTATTCGAATAGTTTGACACTCTGCAGAGGTGGTACACTTTCACCACAAGATTCGATACATCTATCAGGGATAACCCTGAATCATCATACTTAGTATGCACATAATCAAACATAACCTTTCCTTTACACACCCTAGTATAAGCACCTCTCCTATGAGCATGGCCTCCCAACCATGACCATCTGTCATCTTGGGCACTGCATAGGTGGACAACATCGAGAGGTAGCCTCAGCTCAAACCTCTCCCACGAGGGAACTCACACTAATGCATATAAACTTTCGGCTAAGCCTTACCCAATTCAGGTATTGTGGTTGTACGGTAAAATTGGAATGGTATTGCATCCGAACCCAACCATCAGTTTTTATAAAAGGATTAAGGCTCATGCCTCAACATTTTCATCACCATAAACCATTTGTGTTTCTCAACACATGTCAAAACATCTCAATAGAATGACTCATCATTCCAAGGTTTTCACAAATCATTTTTACCAAGTATTCCCATCTAAAGTGAATCAAGTTTTGAGTTGGGTTCTAACTACTAAGTTAAGAGTGTTCACTAAGGTGGAATGCTAATCTCAATATCATGCCATAGAATGACATCTAAGTATATCTAGATAGGTCAAGTTTTATACTCTTTATGCTACCTTTAAAACAAGTAAAGGACTTTTGTAAAGTAAAGAAGAGTAAAGCTTGGAATTAAAACTTAGAATAGGTATAAATCCAAAATGGTATAACCAAAGCATGCCTAATGCATTTGCTTAAGTTATCTAACTTGCAAGGGTTAGCTTGCATTGTTAATGATGGATTGCTAGTATAATACTTGCAAGTGTTAGCTTGCCAATAATAGCTTGCCTTGTGTAGTCAAGTGGTTGAAGTTTTCTTCCTCCTCCTCTTGGTAGAACTCCTCCTCCTGGTAAGCTTGGTCGGTACTATCGTCTATAAATACATACGGGATACACCATCACCAAACAATACTTAACTAGTCTACTTATCACACTAAGGCACACATTTGATGATCTATCATCATCACAAGCATCACAAGGTTGAATTCACTAGTCTCATTCTTTTTATTTGAGAAAAGTAATTTCTACTCATTGAAAATAACTAAGATTTAATATTCTCCAATTAAAATACGGGATCATGTGGACACATGTCATCACCACATATTCTAACATATGGGAATGTGATTTAAAGGTTGGATCACATCTTAATAAGTTTAAGTTTAATATTTAATGATTTAAAGTGACTAGAAATGCCTATATAGCATTATTTTGGTACTAGTCCAAAGTCACTGCATGCAAACCTTAATATTATTACATATTTAGATAGGTATGGTTAAATGTGATTTTTGAGAGTTGGAAACAACTCAAAAGCTATTATGGTTGATTTTAGAAAATGTTTGAATGTGCAAATGCTTCTGTCTTGTTATTTTTACTAGGAGAGATCTCTAACTCTAAATGAATTAAATCCAACGGGCTTGGATAGATCTTTTCAGAAGCTTTCCAAAAAAATTGGAATCACTCAATTTGGTGTAGTAAATCTTCCTGAATTGATTTTTAAACTAAGGGATAGAAATGAGTTTAAGCCTAAATAGAAAAATACTTATTTGAATTACTGGGTCAGCGCGAGAAATGAAATGGGCCGGCCCAGTGACGCTCAGCGGCGCAGAGGGCGGCTGACAGGTTGGTCCCGCTTATCAACGACACATAAAAACCGAAACGGTATGGGACGATCTGGGCGCTACGATTAGAAGATAGATCAACGGTCCACATTCATCGTCGACGACAGACTCGTCGCCGGCGAGACCGAACCCTAAACGGCCGGTGGGGTTCTACTGGGGACGTACCAGGGCTCCAGCTAGTGCAGCGAGGCGGGCGATCGAACTGGACGGCGATGGTAGACTCAGGCGAGGTAGCGGCAGGGGCTGAGGTGGATGGAATCCACGGCAGCGTCTTCTCCTCTGCAGCGGCCTCCTCCGGTGCAATTCCAGCGAATGGCGGCTAGAGCGGCTCCGGCAAGAGCGGGAAAAGGTTCAGGGGAGAGAGGGGAGTGGAATGGTGTGAGGAGATGGTGCTAGGGAGGCCTGCTTATATAGGCGCGACGGTGAGACCGAAAGGCATGGGCGAGGCTCGTCGGTGACGGCGAAAAAGAGGGGCTACCAGCATGGCGAGGTAGGCGGACGGTGGCCGGTCTGCTGGTGGTGCTCTACGGCTTAATGGCGATGCTAGGGGCGGTGGATTATGGTCGGGAGCGTATCGCGCTCTGAGGGACAAAGGCGGTGCTCGACGGCGATCATGGTGACTATGGGTTGCGTGGCAATGCACAGCCGTGTCTGGCGGGATGCTGGTGTCGAGGCGGAGTGGCGTGCGTGATATGGCGTCAAGGGGCGGTCTGCTGCGTGATGGCGGCAATCGCGCTCTGGCGTGCTCTGGCTGGCTCGTAGAGAGAAAGGGCGGTGATGCTGGGGAGTGGTCCAAGGGCTGAGGTTGATCGAGGGGTGGACCGTGGGCGGCGGTAGGGTTGGGCAGAGCTAGTGGGCACGCTGGTTTGGCGCGGCGCGGTCTCTGGCGTGCTGCCCATGTTTGGCCGGCGATGACCTTGTTTGGGCGGCGCTGCACTGGTGCTTCGGGGAAGAGGGAGGCTGGTTTTTGGCTTGGTTGGACTCAGGGGGAACAGAGGAGAGTAGAGAGGGTGCAATGGGGGACAATGGCTTAACTAGCAACATTGTTAGTTAGGCAGTTTGATCTCTGTCTGCCACCTGTTCGACACAATGGCCGCATGAGAAAAAGTTTGGAATTTTGAGCTGGTTTTTGGTGGATGCTTTGATCTGATGCTTGGTAGACCGTGGTTGCTAGGATTTGTTAAATGGAATTCATTTGAGTGGTTTTTGAATAAGTGTGATCTATCCATATGAACTACATTCAAATTTCAAATGTCATTTAAATTTAGTGTTTGAAAGTTTTTGGGATGAAGCAAAGTGGGCCTTGGCACATCACTACTTGTACTAGCAAGGGGTGCAAAGAACCATAATTGTTTATGTTAATATTTGGGTTCTAGGAATAGCCAAAGTAGGCTAGTTAGTTAAAATGGCACAAATGACCATTTCTTTATTTTATTCTTTTTGATTTATTTTTCTTTGGGAAAATGCTTGGAAATGATCTAGATGATGTTTAATTCATCTTAGAATCATTTTACAATCAATAGATCACTCAAACATGACAATTCAAAACAACTCCTAAATTAAATGCACACACATATGAGGGCTTAATCATTTTAAAAGGAAAAGTTTTTATTAACCCTAAATTGGATAGATTTGATCTTGATTAACTTTGGATTAGAGTTTTGGGATGTTACAATGACACTAGGTGTAGTTCATGAAAAGAACACACATCCAATGACACTGGTGGGTCCTTATGTGGTTTGTGAGAAGAACAGACATGCAATGACTCTAGATGTGGTTCATGAGAAGAACAGACATGCAATGAGACTAGTATATCCTTATGTGGTTTGTGAGAAGAACATACATGCAATGACACTGGGTGTGGTTCATGAAAAGAACACACATGCAATGACACTGGTGTATCCTTATGTGGTTTGTGAGAAGAACATACATGCAATGACACTGGGTGTGGTTCATGAAAAGAACACACATGCAATGACACTGGTGTATCCTTATGTGGTTTGTGAGAAGAACATACATGCAATGACTCTAGCTGTGGTTCATGAAAATAACACACATCGAATGACACTGTTGTATCCTTATGTGATTTGTGAGAAGAACAGACATGCAATGACTCTAGCTGTGGTTCATGAAAAGAACACACATGCAATGTCACTGGTGGATCCATGTGTGGTTTGTGAAAGGAACAGACATGCAATGACACTAGGTGGATCCATGTGTGGTTCATGAAAAGAACACACATGCAATGACACTGGTGTATCCATGTGTGGTTTGTGAGAAGAACACACATCCAATGACACTGGGTGTGGTTCATGAAAAGAACACACATCCAATGACACTGGTGGATCCTTATGTGGTTTGTGAGAAGAACCGACATGCAATGACTCTAGCTGTGGTTCATGAGAAGAACACACATGCAATGACACTGGTGTATCCTTATTTGGTTTGTGATAAGAACACACATGCACTGACTCTAGCTGTGGTTCATAAAAAGAACACACATGCAATGACACTGGTGGATCCATATGTGGTTTGTGAGAAGAACATACATGCAATGACTCTAGTTGTGGTTCATGAAAAGAACACACATGCAATGACACTGGTGTATCCTTATGTGGTTTCTGGGAAGAACAGACATGCGACGACTTTAGCTGTGGTTCATGAAAATAACACACACATAATGACACTGGTGGATCCATGTGTGGTTTATGAAAGGAACAGACATGCAATGACACTGGGTGTGGTTCATGAAAAGAACATACATGCAATGACACTGGAAATCCATACGTGGTTTGTTAAAAGAACACACATGCAATCACACTGGGTGGATTCATGTGTGGTTCATGAAAAGAACACACATGCAATGACACTGGTGGATCCTTATGTGGTTTGTGAGAAGAACAGACATGCAATGACTCTAGATGTGGTTTAGGAGAAGAACAGACATGCAATGACACTAGTGGATCCTTATGTGGTTTGTGAGAAGAACAGACATGCAATGACTCTAGATGTGGTTTAGGAGAAGAACAGACATGCAATGACACTGGTGTATCCTTATGTGGTTTGTGAGAAGAACAGACATGCAATGACACTAGGTGTGGTTCATGAAAAGAACACACATGCAATGACACTGGTGTATCCTTATGTGGTTTGTGAGAAGAACATACATGCAATGACTCTAGCTGTGGTTCATGAAAAGAACACACATGCAATGACACTGGTGGATCCATGCGTGGTTTATGAAAGGAATATACATGCCCTGAAGACGTCGACTCGACCCGTAACACTAGCAACCCCGAGAGTGGCATCCAACCCTCCAAAAATTGATGCCTCCAAGGAGGTCACGAGACCCAAAGACACCGCCGTCAACCAATCCGGCAAGCCAGATTTGGGCTTTCGCCCTAGAGTCATAGATGGAGAGGTGCTGGGACTCCACAACAACGCCCCAAGAGGGAAAACGACACCCTCGAGCACCGCCATTGTTGGCACCGACCGAGTCGACCTAGACTTTTGTCCGGAGACCCTTCACCACCTCCAAGGGACGTCATGAAGACAACCCCTGCCGCCTGGCGAGCACGACCACCGGTGAGGGAGAAGACACCAACGCCAACAAAGGCAATCCCTTCCTCTTCGGCATGCACACGCAGCAAGGCGGTGCCGTGTCAACCTGCCACTGAACCGAGATGACAAAAACAACGCCTTGCCCTCCAAAATTGGCGCCGCCATGCTGTCGTCCAAACTCCGCCGGACCACCGACAACACACCACGGAGCAACGCGCGATCACAGATCTCCTGGAGCCCAGAACGGGCCAGACTCCAGCCACCACGAGGCATGGCCAGGTCAAAGCCCGCTGGCCTCCTCGTTGTGGTGCCACCACGCCACCGTCCTCTCTGTGGCCACCACCACCGTGGAGCTACAGGTATCGGTCGGAACCACCACGACCCGGCCGACCTATCACATGTAGTGGCCCCCGGAGGAGCCGTCGCATCCAGAAGATGAAGGCATAGCCTTGCTTTGTGGCCTCCGCGCCGAGGAGCTTGTAGCGCACCGCACCACCTCCATTGCGATCCCGGGACCGCCGCCCAGGCCTGTTTGTGTCGATGGCCGCTATCCTCTTCCCTATCTATTCTGATGGGTGGCAAAGCCGCTGCAAGAGAAGGACCTCCCCCATCACCTTTAGGCAGCGAGGGCCTGCCACCACGGCGGCATGGAGCCGAAGGCAGCATCGGCAGGGGATCACCGGAGAGGGGGTGGGAGTGGCGGCGACGAACGCTCCAGGTGTCGCGTGGAGAGCGACACGGTGGGGTAGGGTTTCTCCTGAACGAGATCTCTTTTACAACGAGTTTTTTCTAATTAGTATGTCTTGAGTTTCTGCGTCCCAAATAGAACACAAGATAAAATGTTTTACTACCATCGAAATTAATGCTATTTCTTTATGTTGAGTTGGTCTCGTGAGTAACTTATATACATTACTACTTCTTCCGTTTCAAAATATAAGATGTTTTAGCTTTTTGAAAAGAATGTATCTAGACCTCTTTTGATATATATGTGCACTCCAAACCTACTCACTAAAAGGGGACTAAATACATTATTTTCATAATAAATTAGTGTTCTCAGATTTGGATAGATTCGGATATATCTGGTCATGTTTTAGTGCAAGATACATTTAAATCTATCAAAAGCTGAGAACGTTAATTTGGATAGGAGAGAGTATTATAAAACGGAGAGAGTATAAAAAGTATACTCCGGTAGCAACGACTCATGACTTAGGAAGCTTGATAGCAACTAGCACGATGTGGTACTATGACCGAAGTTGACGAGAGAAAAAACACAGGAAAAAGCACGAACAAATGCACACGTACGTGCATTGGTTGCGGCAGTATAGAACCGGATGCAGCACCGGCAGCAGGAGATGGTGGTGGTGGTGGCGCGAGTGTCAGCAAGCATTTGACGGCGGGTCAACAGCGACCAAACCCCGCGCGGCTGAGTCGGTGAGTCAACCACCAATCGAACCCGCCGCCGCTCCTCTCCAGCCAATTGGGACTATACAAACTTGAAATTTCAAACGGAAAAGGAACTCCACCCCACCTACTCATGCGCGGCATCGCAAGCCAATATATGGCCAGTCAGTCGCCCGTCCAGTGTATGGCACCTCAGAATTTTCAAAACCCAAAAAAGAAGCTCCCCACACAAGCATGCTGGTGATGGGGCTCGTGGGTGGCGGTGGCGATGCGCAAGATGCAGGGACGCTCAGATCGACCGGCCTCACCTCAGGCACCGCCGCGCGGCACGGACCATAAATGGAGTTGTACGTATCCTTCCATCTCGCGCCGGCCAGGTCGGTCGTTCTGCGACGGAACGTACGCCCACGTTTTTTTCGAATTCTGGAGGAGTAGTACGGCCACGCGCGCAGGCAGTGCAGGGAACAGTTGTTTAGCAGAGGCGGGTTAGTATTGATTGTGGGCAGGCAGCCGCGCGTGACGACGTACTACCAGTAGATTAGATCTCCCACCTGGCGCGGCGAGCAAGCAAGCAACCACCAACGGCAATTAGTAGCAACACCGCAGGCTGGCGCGCCGGCAAGAATGACGACGAACTGCGCGGTTTGCCGGCGGGCACAGTCGCCCACTATTTTACGGTGCTCTCAGACGGAGGCACTCCTCTCGAAACTGGAGTAGATTGTACGGGCAGAGGCACTGCGGATACAGGACATCGATCTCCCCAATTCAGACAATTTCATACGACTCGATCGAACCACAGACCGACGCCGCGCAAGTCATCAAATGGAACCAACAACAGACAATACAATACCCTCGCCGAACACGTAGCTGTCCACCAAACTACTGTAGAGTAGCCATCGCTACCACGACCGACCAGGTGTGGACCTCCCGTACGTACGTATTTTACCAAACAAAACGACCACGAGTACAGCGCACTCAACTCCTAAACTGCCTCTCTACAGTTTCCCCAAAACCGCCGTACGTGGCGCCATCACTGCATGAACGTGCCGCCACTCTCCCTTCAGCTCTGTGTTTACTCCACCACTCCTCGGCCTCAGCCTTCAATTAACTGCTCATTACTTGCTGCGGAAGCGTGGTTAACGCAGGCAGGGATAACGCAAACTATTCCGACGTCAATAAAAAAACACTTTACGCGTATATTATTTCTTTTTTGCGACTAGATAAGTTTTTGCTTTTGTGACATGATGACAGGAGGAGCCATGCATGCTGCATGGGTGCTGACGTGGAGCTCATTATGCACGAGGCGCCATAATTAGCTACTGAAGGGGATATTCGGACAAAGCAGATCTAGGATAAAACAAAATAATAACAAGAAAAACAAAAATTTGCCACCGAAGACAAGAAACAAGATCCAAGGATACCATATATCCACGAAAATACCAGGGTAACAACGCAACGCGACGTCATCATCGAGATCGAGACGACAAGGGATTTCACCCAGAGGCCGACGCGAAGAACGTACACGCAACGGCATGCCCAAGTGGGTTACGACACCCGCATACATCGGCTCGTTGACGTCAAAACGTTGAGCTTTCGTCCGGAGAAACTTTCACATTACGCTCGTTATCTCAGACCTCTCACCGTCCCTGAGTCAGGCCTCTCGTATGCGATCTGGGAGCTGCCTTTGCCGAACCGCTGCCAACACCACGAACCCCCGCCGCCTTCTCCTAGCCAACTACATGACCAAAGAACAATGCCATCACCACTGCCACATTGCCCGACGTAGAGACGCTCGTGCAGTACACCTTACCTGGCTGCTGTCGCGCGTCCACGAGTTCGGGATCATGGATCACGTAACGCTCACCGCAGAACAGACTGATCGAACGAGATAAGACGGCAGGCTGGTACTGGTATATATGAGAATCAGAGTAACCATTAGGAGGAGATCCATCCTCCATCGCCAGAGGCGGTCACATGAACCCAGATCAAGACTTAAGAGTCTAGAGCGGCCCAAAGATCTAAGTTTCCTCTCTGCCCAAGGACGAGCAATCGGGTCCGTCCTTCCTGTAGGCGACCGTCATCGCGATCAACCCTCCACTCTGGGTAAATGGACGCTCCTCCATCGCCCCTCTGCGTGGAGCTGTATGCGAGGCGGCCACCTATCCGCATCGAGCTGCTGGCGAGGTCGCATCTGCACTGCGCGTCGAGCTGCGGGCAAGGTCCTGCCTCCTCGAAACCAAGCCCCCCCCCCCCCCCGCGCGGTGTAGGCGGTGACCTCGCCGTGCTGTTCAGCGAGCCCTCTCCCTCATCCACCATCCGTCGTCGAGTTAGGGCGCGTGGACAATTTCAGCGGCGCGCGAACAGAAGTGGTGGATTTCAGAGCGACCGTGTCGAATGCTAGGGTACCAGAACAAATGCAGTCAAATTAGCGAGAAGGAAAAGGTCCAGGGGTCTCACTTCTAATTTATTTGTCCACCTGGGCAGCCAAACATCGTCACGGACTAAAACTTTTCCCGCGCGCAAGTTCTGGGATGAAATTATTCGATTTGCAAGATCTGGGACTAAAACGTCCCACGCGTGCGAGTTGTGGTACCAATAGTGTATTTACCTCTTTTGTCTAAGTTGATAAAAAAAACATGTTTTTTAATCTTTGCGGTGATCAATCATTCGTGTGCTATTTGAATGGATCTATCGTGGTTTGTGTTACTCCAAGTATTGTAGGGCCTTCATAAAAAACCATATAAATAGACCCCAAACTCATGTTTGACCATTCCCTAGTTATAATACTCCGGTTTATCTCTTCCCAACGGTATTCAGGAACGCATGTGCGCTTTGTCAGTACTACTAATACTCCATGTCTTTGACTGTTCAGCGGGTCAAGCTTCGCGGTCAGGAAAGATTATTAGACTGCACCGTGCTGCTGGCTGCTGCCGCTGCTGCGTGTATTTTTCAGGTGATGCCAATTCAGTTCCAGCTCAAAGATCTGTGGGGCCAAATCCCAAAATGTTTTTCTACAGGTAGGTTTGTCGAGGGGTGGAACGGGCATTTGCAGAGGTGACGGAGGGTATAACGGGGAAGTTGAAAGCTCTTGAGTGAAATGGAATGAGCTGGAGGGGCCCGCGCATAGTAAAGAGTGTGGGACACATGGGGGAGAGGGAGGGGACTGCGCGGCTACAGTTGTGGGCAAGATACAAAAGGTAAGGCTATGGCGGTCCCAAGCTGTGCATGAACCCGGTCCATAGTTCTAGGCAAGATACAAAAGGTTAGGGTAAGAGAAACTTACGCTCAGAGCGCGACAAAGTCGGGGGCATGACTGCATGAAACGAAACGGTGCTCGTGGGTTTTAGTGCATGATGTAGTTCACGTCTGATCCTTGTTGTGTGATATAATGCTTTCTGCAATTTATGTGCACAATGTCTAGCTTAGTGCTAAAATGCTTTGACCAGAACGAGACATTTTCAGTTAGGGGCCAAGAAACGCAGCGGAGGACAGTAATCGGAAATCACTCGTGACCAGTTTCTGAGACAGCGGGGATGGTCAGGCAGCCGTTGGAACTTGGAAGACAAAGAGGGGTGACGGGTGGACTTTTCACCTGGACGGTGCATGGACCGGGCCTAGCAGCTAGGCCATCGATCGGGAAAAAGGGCGAGGCGCGAGCGGCGACGGGAGCTGCGTCCCGGCCATCCCGGCCGTACCGCGATCCCAGCTGTCTTCCGCTCATTCCCAGCTCACCTCCCTGCGCTCTCTGCTGCGGCGCTGCGCTGCGCCTTTTCATTTCTCTAGTAGTGGGCCCCGCCCCGGCCACGCGCTCCAGCCCTCGAGATGCCGCTTCCGTCCACGTAAGCAAAGCAAAGGACCTGCCTGCCACTTGCCACGCTTCCCCACCATCAACCACCCAGGAAATCATGCACTCTCACGCCTACGCTACACCCACCGTTTGCAATGAGGCCCATTATTATTCCCTATATAATTTGATACTACCAGTAGAGCATATCTATGCAATTAATCCGCCCACAAAGTTATGAAATGTGATTAAACAATTTTCGAGATAGATTGGGTGGCAGCAGGTTTGCTGGATTATTTGTTTTTGGTACGTATTATTTAGGAGAACAAAATCTAATTTAAATAAGAAAGCATGCATCCACTCCAAAGATTTTATTTTTTATATTCATGGCTATGATTTCCAGAGCTTACTTGCTTGTAAAGTGTATTTTCAGAATATTTTGGTTCACCGGTCGAGTCAGACATTACTCCATATAAAACATAGGTGGTACCGATCGAAATCTTATCGTCTTGTGGCAAAACAAGCGAGCAACTAGGCAAACATGCAAGGGTTTTACAGCTGCGCCGAATCATTAGCTTTTGAGTAGCCATCTCATGTAATTGCCGGATCTTCAATATCTTATTGCATCAATGTCAATATCTTATTGCATCAATGTATTCTCTATCATGTTACCATCAATAAGATTTGACGTTCTAGAAGTCTTGTGGTCAAGAATGGAGTAAGATAGTCGAGTGGTCCACAACAACTAAATAAAGAGTTATGAAGCTACTCCATAGATATATTTTAAGTACTAATGTGAGGTTTTCTAGATTATACTTGTGCATGTAAAGTTCTTCTAAAATACTCTGTTTCGGTAGCCTAGTCATGTATCACTTTAAACACACATATAAAGCCGATGTGGTACTGGTTGGAAGTGCTGCGCTTTGTCGCAAAAAAATTATAGAGCTACTAGGCGAACATGCATGAATTTTGCTACATATGCCTAATCATGAAATTTATTAATTATATCATATATTTTCAATCTAGAAAAATGTTAGTTCTACTCCTATATTCAAAGCATCATATGAAATGATTTTGAAGGTGCAGAATTCTTCCGCTCAAGGATTCATGTAGTAAGATATTCCACTGGTCCACCACAATTAGGTGAAGAAGCATGCAACTAGACCACGGTTTTTATGTATTAACGAGTATGTATTTTCCACCGCATATCTCCTTGTAAAGCGAATTATAAAGACATTCCAGCTCAATGTCAAGTGAAAAATCATTGTATTCTCAAAAAAAAAGTGAAAAAATCATTGTGAACACTTCCAACGAACATAGGTCGCAGCGATCAAAATTGTGACATCTTTGTAGCAAAAATTAAGACAAGTACTACTAGTATGCATTAATTCTCCGGCTTGTGCTTAATCATGAACTCGAGTAACTACTCCTATAACAAAGGAGTACAATATTACAAGAACATGACTTTGTGTTCTTCTGGAGTATTCCTGTTTGTACATGTTGGGCGAGTAGTAGAGGTCTCGCCCATCATTGTGGTTATGAAAATCGAGTAAAGTAATTTCGGTGGTCCAAGGCAATTACATT
Organism: Avena sativa; assembly: GCA_916181665.1. NCBI lineage: Eukaryota > Viridiplantae > Streptophyta > Magnoliopsida > Poales > Poaceae > Avena > Avena sativa. The sequence continues at coordinate 432,670,929 of OV702296.1, forward strand.
TCTGCAAGCAAGCAAGCAAGCGGGTGGACCTAGACCTACCCTGACACTTGATCCGGTGGGTTTTGTAGAGTATCCACCATGTCACTAGGCACTAATATGGTCCAAAACCCTTTCGTAAATATTTGGATGTATACTTGTCGTTGGTTCTGGCTAATATACCGGTAAACGCATGATGTTCGGACCATACTTTCCACTCCGGGAGTAGTAGGCTGGGAAGGAGGAACCGAGGGTGGTCAAACTCAGCAGCAAGCAAGAAATGGAAAGTGCCTATAGGAGCGGTAGAGGAAAAGGGAAGCTTTTGCGACCTGGGGACAAGCTCCGGGTGGGCGGAGCGGAGGCAGAGGCTGATCGCGCGGAAGCCCAGCCACGGCCCACCCCCCCCCGAGCCGGGGCCCGGGGCTCGACGAGCACACTGGCAGGCACGGACTGAGATCAGGTGACATGCGCACGGCATGTCACGCCATAACATGCACATGTATCTACCATCCAAACTCCATCCGATGGATAAAAATAAACCGAAGCACCAAAAAAAAAAACATCTCACACTTGCTTTCTACTAGTTCTTAGACTACACAATTTTAATTAGAATATATATTCAACAAAAGTATGAAAATTAATTTATGCAAATTTGGTACAGAAACTATTAAATGACTGACAAATTGTTTTTATTGTCTAAAAAAATTATACATAGTTGAAAACTGGGGCATAAGTGAGATGTTTTTTCTATGTTCTTTTGGGTCACTTTTGTCCACCGGATTAAGATTGGATGGCAGATACAAGGATGCATGTTACGGTGTGACATGCCATGGGCATGTCACCTGATCTCGGTCCGGCAGGCACCACCACGGTGGAACAGAAGAGCACGCGCGCACCGGTCGATGGGCATCCGACGAGGCGAGCTGCTAGCTGGGTGGTTATGGGGCGTGTCAGGTTGGTGAGCTGGCGCACGTGAAAGGGCTGGCGGGAGCGCGTGGGAGGCGAGGCAGGTTTCTCGTTCCAGAGCGATGGAGCGAGAGAGGTCGGGTAGCTGTAGCTGGGGCTAGACGAGCGAGGACGTACGCTGGGCACGAGCCGTGGGGGCATGTGATGGTTTTCATTTCGGCACGGGGGCAAAAACCTGGGGGCGTGTGCCGGCCGCCTGCTCCAGCGGCAGCGAGGCCGGCCGGGCTCCACCCTTTTACTCGCCGGACGGACCGGAACGAGCGAAGCCCTACACTACACTGTGGCGCCCCGCTGTGCTGCCCCCGCCGCCGCCTGCCTGCCTGCCGGACTGTGCGCTACTGCTGCTGGTTGCTGCGTTCGTACGTGCCGCCGGCTGGGTGGGTGGCTGGGGGTGGAGCTACCGGAGCGGAAAAGAGCTTTTCTCTCGTTGCTTTCCGCCGGCTGCTGTCACGAGGCCACCTTCTCCGGTCTCTCCCTCCTCCATCTGAGAACGTGCCCTGTTCTAGGAAGCAAAGCAAGGATGCACTGTACGTCGTGCAACCTCGCCGAGGACCGGCCGATCGACACGTCCGTCGGCCTACGCTGCTACCGTGGCTCGTGACCTGGCGCTGTTGCGGGTGCATGAACTCCACCGGCCTCGAACCTCTCGAAGCAGGCATACAGGGCAGGCAGATACTCCTACGCCAGCTACAGGGCAGGTTTCTCAGTACTACAGTACGTATGTCCAAGCTGGAGCCAGGCGGGCGCTGACCGGAAAAGAAAGCTTCCCAGTCGCGTCCATCGAGTGGTAGTATAGTAAAAAAAGAGTCGGAGAAAGTACAGAAACCTCACTTGCTAACAATATTCCAGTACTTTCCTTCTTACAGGAGTACTGATAGAAAAATACTATGAGGAAAACGAATTGTACAAGGAGCATGCTCAGGAGGATCCTCCAAGATCCTCTGTTTAAGCGAGTGACAGCTGCAGGTAAATTACGGGCAGAGGGCACCGAGGGAAAAAAAGATCGAGTGCAGGTGGTGAGCTGGCTTGTGGTTGGACTCGGTAATGCTACACCTACGTAAAATTCCTACGGGAAAAGTCTTACGGGATGACGTGGAGACCACGATCCGGTGACGTGAAAATAGAACGAAGTGGGCTAGATTTACGGGACTACATGCTCAGAGAGAGGATTACGACGGCTCAGGTTAGTTGCTGTATGTTCTGCTTTTCATCCTTCAAGATTCTTTGATTTCTCGATCGATCGACCAGGACGCCGCCTTCTGATCGTTCTGAATTGATCAACGAGGGCGCTCACATCTATTCTTTCTCGTTCAGGACTGATCGACCAGCTGGACTCTCCCTATGCACTTGTTAGTTATTCTGAACACAATCTTCTACAGCAGGCACAGATTGATCAGAATTAGCAGGTATAAACCTATTCATTGTGAACCAATTATCTTACGCGATCATGATTACCATGTGAATCAAGTACTCCCTCCGACCCAAATTAGTTGACTTAGATTTGTCTAGATTCAATTGTATCTAGACATGATTTAGTATTACATACATCCGTACATTGAGAAATTTGAGTCAACTAATTTGGGTCGGAGAGACTATATTATTGTGTTTATTCATTGTGTCTCTGATTTCTAATCTTCTGATTGCACATAATCTCTCGCTATTGGTTGAACATGATTTTAACTAGTACGCACAAAACTTCATGCCAAAACTGATATGATATTTTACCATATGAATATTAATATTCCTGTTCACCAAAAAATCAAATGTGTTGATTTGTAGGAATGGATAATCAAAATACTATTGTTCAATATTCAAGTGACATACCTATTTCAAGTGAGGAGGATGGCTCTGCACAACAGAAGGAAGCAAACAGGGAACTTGTGCCTGATCATGATGAAGCTCAACGAGAGGCCTTACTTCAAGATCCTGAGTTGGGCATGACCTTTAATAATGAGAATGATGTGCAAGAATACTACAAGAATTATGCTAAATCTAAAGGTTTTGGTGTCACGAAAAGAAGCTCACATACTGATGATGATGGAGAACTAAAGTATCTTACGCTTTGTTGTTCTCGCTACGGTAAGACTCAGTCCAACTCAAAAAATCTGTTGAAGCCAAATCCATCTGCTAGGTTAGGATGCAAAGCTAAAGTTAATTTTACCCGTCGTCCTAGTGGGAAGTTTCAAGTTTCAAAAGTCATTTTGGATCATAATCATATACTAAGTCCACTCAAATCTCGGTTATTTAGATGCAACAAAAAGATGGACTTTCATGTTAAGCGAAGGCTTGAATTGAATGACCGGGCTGGAATAAGAGTAAACAAGAATTTCAATTCTTTTGTTGTCTCGGCAGATGGTCAACAAGAATTTCAATTCTTTCATGTTTGCCACGACCCAGCCAACGACCAAGAGCTGCCAAGATCTGACCGCGCCACTTCCGGCGAGGGCCAGCTCACTGCACGGCTACGGACAAAGGAGTCGTCGCGGCGCATCTGAATAAATCAGTCTCGGGCGACCATGGGGGAGCTGCCTCGCCGTCATGTGGCCACTCTCGCCGCGTCGGAGGAGCTCGTCGTGTTGCCCGGTCAAGGTCTCGCGCTGCCACGACCGTCGTCGGCCCGAGAAAAAGGATTAGTATTGGGAGGTTTCTAGCGCTAGCAATAGTCCCGTAAATCCTGTCTTTTTTTCCAGTCCACTTCTTTCTATTTTCACGCCACCGGACCATGGCTTCCACGTCATCCCGTAAGCCTTTCCCCGTAGGAATTTTACGTAGGTGTAGTATTACCGGGTTGGACTCGGGGGCAGGGTTAAAAATGAGTTCTCTCCCTTCCGTGTTTGGAGGTGGCAGCAGGTGCGTACAGGCCAGCTGTTTGTCCTCTGTCCAGCTGGAGGCTTTGTCGGCTTTACAACCGTGTCGTGGCCTCGTGGGCGCAAGCAGCCAGCCACGTCGCCATGCTCCACGTAGCAACTAGCCCTCCACCGCATGGCTGCCGTGGCATATGACTGGGCGGCCGCAGCAACGGCTGCCGTATCTGGACAATCTTGCGATGTGCCACCACTACCCGAAAACGTCCGGCACATGTTTCCAGCCTCCATAAATTCATAGATATCCGCAAGTCCGTCAAAACAACATCATCGACATGTTTTCATAAGTTGGCCAAACGATATCACTATTACATTCTTTTTCACTTTCATAAGTCCTAACCCAAAGGGCCTTATGCTATGAATCCATGATGACGTGGTTATAGCATAATGCCCACAGATTTATAGCACTACTACTAAATCTATCATAATGCGGGGATGCAAGGGCTCAAGCACATGTGACTGGCTGAGGTGGCAAGACATCCCTTCTTTTATTTCTTGCCCTAGCTTTCTTCCATCGTCATGGCTGTTCGGAAAGTCTTTCTCGTGTGATCCACCTTGATTAGTGATGATACGGTCCCTCGATTCCTCATGATGCGGTTCGGGGAACCCGCGGCACGTCGGTGCCGGAAGATGAAGGCCGGGAAACCTGCGGCACATCGTGCAGGAAAAGGTGACGGGTGTGACTTTGGTTCTTCGGCTTCTCGCCATGCCCTAATGGAGTAGATCGAGAAGATGTCTTTGTGTTTCATGGCTGTGCATCATGGTCTTCTTCTGCTTACCCGTGGGCTGCCCAGGATCATGTTGGTGGAGACGTCCCCATGCAGCCAGTTGCAAGCCACGACTGACGCTAGGATATAGGAGGACGAGCGTGATCTGCAGTGGAGGATCTAGAATGAAGTCAGTGGGGGTGCCAAGCATAAAAAGTACCATATTAAGCTTGGCACTAAGCCATGATTAGTATAACTATTAGTAGCTAAAATAAGATTTGTATTTTTGGAGGGGTGCTAGCCATGGCACCCCCACTGGATACACCAATGGTGATCTGGCATACAGACAAGCTCTTCGCCCGTGGCGACCGATTCTACATGACCCCATATTCGCATCTAATCCGATCAGCGCATGTTGGCATCAGGCACATCGACCATGATTACCATGGTGCGGAAGAAGATTGAGGTCCAGACCGTTGCACTCCGAAGGTCAGAGGCTCCATGGTTTAGGCCGAGTCCGTGTCCGCCGAGTGATGGCAGAGAGGGGGAACTCCATCGACACAATGGAGTGTGAGTAAGATTATGCTTCGCAGCTCGTCCGATTAATACAGTTTCACTTGCGTGAGTGAAAAACAATATTTGTCGTGATCTCCCACGTTGGGGATCTCCTCTCTTTATATAATACTCCCTCTATTTCAAATTACTCCGCCGGCGCGCTTATGTAGGTGAACTAGTACTCCCTCATTTTTCATTCAAAAAAATCCTTGAATTTTTGAAATAGATAGTATGAAATATGTACTACGTATACCAAAAATACTAAGAAATTTTTGATGAAAAATGAGAGAATAGTAGGCCACCTAGGTAAGCGTGCGCGCGGAGTAATTTGAAACAGAGGAAGTAGGTGAACAACTTGGGACACAAGTTGGGTTACAAACTGATCTCTGGCCGGTCGTACAAGCTTCGGTAGCTAAAAACATCAAGCAGACCGAGAGGATCACCAGTATCACATGAGAGCTTGTCCGTGAACAACAAGGGAGTAGTGACCGCACCGCAGTGATCCATATTGGCACGATGAAGCAAATCAAGAGCATATTTGCACTGAGTAAGAACCATCCCTTGAGACTTGTAAGAGACCTCAATCCCAAGAAAATAATCAAGGCATCCGAAATCCTTGATAGGGAACGTGCCAGAGAGAGTTGCAACCACTCGATCAACAGCTAAGGAGGAACCAACAATGACAATATCATCGACATACACAAGCACATAAATCTATCTCTAACTGCGTGGCAGTGAGCCGATCACTTTGGCAAGGTCTCTTGCTCTTTTTATTTGTAATTTTTGTTATGTGTATCATTAATGTTTCCAACCTTACGTTGGTGAGATGCCGGGTCAATCATATCTTTTTTATACTAATAATACATTCTTTTTATTGAAAAAAAAGCGAATGGTTAGTACGTGTTGGTGGACATGTGATTAACTCTTCTCTACATTCCTCGATCGAACGCAGCCGTGCAGAGTGTACTACTAGTAAGCTACTGCTGGCCAGTGTGTAGTGTAAAGAGACCCGCGCGGCCTGTCGAACAGCTGTTCCTGCCGGCGAACTTATAGCCCTGCTACCTAGTGGAGATCTCGTAGATTCCAATGACGGACAATCAAAAAATTAACGCATGGCCTGCCTTACTACCGTGCAGCGTACAAAAATAGCAGCAGCCTCGATCGATCTTCGTATACCGCCGTGTAGTACGCCCGAGCTGGTTCTTGGATTGGTTAGTTTGTGCCAAGCCATGCATCCACCGGATCGCGGCAAAGGCAATGAATGAATCAGAATGGTCGCGCCTCAGGTTGACGTGCACCGCATGCACGTCGCGTGCCTACAGTTTTCCTTCGGTACGTACGTACAGTACTAGTGTTACGTGTACGAGCCGTTTCAGTGCACTGCACGCACGCGGAACGGCGCACGTCTGCGTACGCGTCATCTCGCGTTACAACTGCATGCTAGCCGTTAGTAGAGCCGTATCGATCGAATCCAAGGCGATCGAATGATCAATGGATCGGCCGTGTCACTCTCTGTGTACCTACGACACCACGCTTACCCACGGAGAAATAATAAATTCTACGGGGTGATAATCAATTTCTGACTAGACCGGTCTGCTGGATGTAGGTACATAGATCGCCGAGATCCTCCTTGGTAGCGGTGGCTGGCCAACCTGGATACCGTTCGCGTGTACGAACCCGTGACAAGCTGGAGTATATTTTCTCTGTTCTAAAAAGGATGCCTCGGATTTATCTACTGTAGATTATTATTGATGTGAATCTACACAAATATATATGACATCCTTTCCAGATTAGAGGGGGTACTACATCTGGATTTGCTGCAATTAACCGTCGTTTTCGCTCCAGTTCCGTCGTTGTCAGCCGGCCGCCGTCGTCGGTGAGCAAAACAGCACGTACGTACGGCCAACGATCATGCTTTCGAGCATGCATGCAGGACGTACGACGTCGTACGGCCCTAGGTAGACGCATTCAAGGACGTCGTCGTTGCAGGTCGATATCTTCAGCGTCTTATCAAAAATGCTAGACCTACGGGCAACTTGCTACGGAAATAGGTTTACGGGCTGACGTGCATGCACTCGGTTGGTTCTAATTACTTTTTCTTCCGTGATTCAAGGACTCAGCTCCAACTGAATTTGCCCACGTCCGTCCGTAAGTAAGTTTTGTAAGATTTCGTCTCTATGTGTAGCGTTACTGGCGTCTTATATGCGAGACGCGTCTCGCCCTGGCCGGCCAGCCAGCCGTACATGGTTAGCTAGCTATCGTCACGGCACGGAACATCGATGTCGATGCAGGCACACCCACCGCCGTATGTCTGCACGCTCAATACGAAAGCAGCACCGTCGGTCGATCATTCTTGCAGTTCATCTCTACTCTTAAGTCTAGTTTTTTTTTTTTGCACGGAGTACTCTTAACTCTAGCTGGGCCGGGCCTATATAGGTCACAGCTAAGTATAGTACGTATAAATACACAGACGAGTGCACTCTACTAGTCCTGTGCCCAGTGAATATACGCTGGCCTAATAATACACATCCACCGTATTAGTACTGTACATGGAGTAGAGCGCTCGATCCAGCCCATCCGACAAAGATCCGTATGAGTTTTGTGCATGTCCCCAAGCTAAAAGAAGCCATCTATGCGCGTAGGCCGGTCTCGAGTCTCGACCCTCTCCATCACGCTACAGCATCCATGGTCCATGCATCAAAGCGCCGCTGTAGTAAGCTTAGCCTTTTCCTTTATCTTGCATTGCATGGGCGGTGGCCGGTGGGGCTTGGGTACAATGAGAAACCAAAAACATAATTATAAGAAAAATGACCAAAGCTCAAAAATGGAGAATAAAAAGAATACAGTGGCGCACAAGAGCATGGCGGCATTGACCACGGCGACACCGTGACAATTGAACAACAAAACTATAGTGACTATATATTTTGCAACCCATAGATTTGTACCCCACAATTGTTATCATCGATTGTGTTTTTGTAATCTTTTTTTTTTTCAAAGAATTTTTGTAATCTTCTTTAGGGGATTTGTGCATGGGGACTAGATAATTCACGATAGTCTCCCTACTGAAAGTGACCGAGAATTTATGAACTTCATTAATCATTATAGTGCCCATGGACAGAAGTTCTTTTTGCCCACGGTAGCGCCACTACTGCTCGTATAAATGGAACAAATGCCATCCTCGGTGTCCCCGGTTTGGCCATGCCGAAAGAGACACCTGGACATTGCCGGGTACAACATATGTACGTACAATGCAATACGTACGCGCACATGTGGTGTGGTGCGTTTTGTCTGTACACTTACATTACATACATACACGTATATACGCCAGACAAGTGAACAACAATGTCGTTTTCTCGTACGTACGTCCACATGCATATAGTGACCACCGACAGCGAGAGTCTGCTCGATCATTTTGCGGTGGATATGATGTAGCCCTTTTTAGCTTACACGGGGCCCGTCGGGCCGTGCATGGATACGCAATACACACACCGTGGCATGCATTCATTTGTGTTTAAGTTTCTGTTTTCTTGGCGTGAAACCCTTCACGTGTGCATCTTGATTGCGCTGTCGTGCGTGCTTGGAGATATAGGAAGGAGCAGCCAACGATCCATGGAAGGATCCAGCTCACGGTACAGCGATATATATGCAGATCGATGCCCCCCTGCACACCTTCTGCAGGTTCCGTCCATCGTAGGTTGTCTGCATCCACGCGCTTGTTCCTTTGCGACACACATACGATCCACATATACTTATATATATCGAGTCAGACTTCACGCCCTGCCAGGACGAACTAAACCTTGCTATTTTTTTTTAAATAATACGTTCTTTTAATCATTTTCACGAATATTACGCATACTAAGCAAATTACGGAAGTATTGCACTGTCGTTTTTTCAAAAAACGATACGGGCTCGTCCTTTTTTGAGAACACGACACAGCCGCGCCGTCTTTTTAGACACCGAAAGCAGCGCCTGGGACCCACCCTGTCGGCCTGCAGCGCGACAGACGCTCCGGCCGTTGCGTGAAAAGACGACCCAGGCACGCGTCGTTGTCTGGTGGAACGACGAGCCCGCGTCGTTGTCTGGTGGAACGACGAGCCCGCGTCGTTTTTCGGTTGGACGACCTGCCGCGTCGTGTAACGGTGGAACGACGAGCTCGCCCATAATACACGCGCACCGCGCCCAGCCCCACGCACGCCTCCTTCTTCCTCTCTGCTGCCGCCCAGCCAGCCCCTGCTAGATCTTCTCCCCTGCTGCTTCTTCTCCCATGGAGCTGCTCCCATTTGCTGCCACACTTTGCTCCGTTTTACACTAAATTTGCTGCTGAAGCTAGTAGATTCCCGATCTACTTGTGGGATAGTCTGGTGTAGCGATTTGAGGCGTTTTCGTGGAGGATTTTCTTGGAGTTCTTGAGGTGCAATGGCTATGGTGGAGTCTGGGGCGGGGTCTTGAGGCAGCTGCACGGTGGAGTCTCGGGCTGGGGTTTGAGGCAGCTGCACGGTTGAGTGGAGGCAGCTGCACGGCAGGATTTCGCACGCTTCAAGGGTAAACTCTAACTTCTTGCTAACTACAGTCATTTGTGTTTGTTTATCTTCTCGGTAGTTCTGGATGTTGTATGTTAGCGCTCCGCGATGAACTGCTAGATTATAAGTATATTTGTGGGCTATGCCAGATTATTCGGCTATATGATTATAATTATATTTGCGGGCTATGCAAGATTATTCGGCTATAGGAATATTAGTATATTTTTTTGCTAAAATCTGCCACTGTACGGTCATTTGACAAATTGTGGTATTTTTTTAGGCCTGAAGTTATGTCCAGTAATATAGTGTTTAGGTTCTACTATGGTGACGGTGTCGTCAAAACAAACCAGTATGGAGTTGATTTGAGCGATTTCAATTGTATTGATGAAGTGCTCCAGGATCCTGAAACCATCCCCATTATTGAGTTGAAAGATTGGTTATGTGCTCGTTTAGGGCTTCCTCCCACCCATACTGTCGGTGTGCATGTATTATGAACAAAGTCAAGGATTAAACCTGACTTTTATTTGAGACCGATAGAAGAGCAAGCTAAATGGGTCAAATGGGTGAAAGCCTGTCTGCATAGGATAGTTAACCCCAGTGTCTTAGTGCTTCCTGTGGCGAAAGAGCTTGTTTATGATCAGGGCCAGAGTAGTCAGACACACCATGTTGGTGGTGGTTATTATCATGAGCAGAGCAGTCAAGCCGAAGACGGAGGTGGTGGTGGCTACTATAATGATCAGAGCAGTCAAGGCCAAGATGGCGGTGGTTATTATGAACCTGGGCAGAGTAGTTATGCACACACCGATGGAGGTAGTTATGAACCTGGTCAGAGTAGTTTTGCACACACTGGACATGAATCAGCTGAAGGTAGTCAAGGGACAGGAGAAGATATTTTCAGTGGTGAGGTCGATGAGGACGAGATACACGATGGTTGGTTGCAAGATTAGATGGAAGCCGAAGATTCAGAAGGGTACAGTGATAGCTCTTATGATTCCGCTGAGTCTGATCAGGAGGACCAACCTATTCTGGCATCATGGAATCAAGACCACACAACAACAATGAATGTGAACGATGGACACGATTCCTCGTGGCACTATCACGCCAACAACATCTCCATTGGTGCATTATATCCTAGCAAGTCATCTACAAGAAGCAATCCTTGAGTGGGCATTGTCCACGCAGCGGGTTTTCAAAACAAAGGTGTCATCCCAGCAATATTTGACTTTGGTTTGTGAGGTAGCTGGGTGTCCTGCCAGGGTCCATGCCCATGTTCCTCGATATGACACCAACTGAAAGGTTAGCGATGTTGTGCAGCACACATGTCAACTTGGCAATGTCCTGCAAGACCATCATAATCTCACGTCAACCCTCCTGGCTAGACTGTTATACACTGAGATAGTGGAGACCAAAGCCATGGTGGTGAAAGCTATCATCCACAAAGTTGCTGTCAGATTTCGCTACAATATATCTTATGGAAAGGCTTGGAGGACTAAGCAGAGGGCACTAGAGACAAGATTTGGTTCGTTTCGAGATGGATACGACTGTTTTGTTCGAATGCTGCAGACACTGCAGGCTAGGAATCCAGGCACATACCTCGACATCCAACACTTAACATTGCCTCAAGAACCCAATTTGAGAGTGCTGCATCGATTGTTCTTCTCATTTGCTATATGCATAGAAGCTTTCACTCACTGTCGACCAGTCATTTGTGTAGATGGAACATTTCTCACTGGCAAGTACAGGGGCCAGATCTTGACTGCTATAGGTCAAGACGGGAACAATCAAGTTGTTCCACTTGCATTTGCTTTCGTGGAGAGCGAGAACACCGAGAGTTGGGTGTGGTTTTTCAGGCAGCTGAATATAGCAGTTGTGAGGGATGTACCGAATGTATGCGTCCTACATGACAGGCATCCGGGTATACTCAGCGCGATAAGGAAGCTGACTCAGCCTGCTCCAGATGAACCAACTCCATGGCTAGACATGCAGAGTCGTTGGTGCATGCGGCATCTAGGGGCTAACTTTTTCTCACAGTTCAGGAACAAGGCCCTTATGAACCTATCCAAGAAGCTTTGCAAGCAGAACCAGGAGTGGAAGTATATCAAGTGTCGGGCCTATCTAGATGAATTCACAAAAAACATGCTAGGCAGAGGAGAGCAGCTAGAGCAGCAGCTGTGGCGGCTCATGCGGCCGCGGTAGCTGCACAGACAGTAGCTGGAGCAGCACCACCCGAGGAAGAACCAATTGCTCTTTGCGATTTGCCGGGATTTGACCACCCGGTACTAGGAGGAGGCTTGGCAGACGGATTAAGAATTTTCAGGAATGGATAGAGCATGAGCCTGTGGAGAGGTGGTCTCTGTTGCACGACACTCATGGTGCTAGGTTTGGCGTCATGACTACAAATCTTGCCGAAACTTACAACTTCGTCTTGAGAGGAAGCAGGGCTCTGCCATTAACAGCTATTGTGGAGTGTATTTTTACCAGAACATTGAAGTACTTCAGAGACAGACTCCAGCTTGCTCAGATGCATATCATGAACAACCCAAATACGAGGTACTGTTCAAAGATAATGGATTACATGAATGCCAAAATGGAAAAGGCTCGGTCTATGCAAGTCGTTGCCATCGGTAATCAAGAACGAAGATTTGAGGTTCGCCTCCCTTCCAAGAGGATCGGATCTGGAGAAGAGGTAAAGACACAAGAGGTGAGGATAGGCAATGAGGCTTGGCCGACGTGTGAGTGTACCTGCAACAAACCCAAGCTGCTACATCTGCCTTGCTCTCATGTACTTGCTGCGTGCGGGCGGTTAGGTATGGATGCGAGATCGTTTGTGTCTCCTTATTTTCTTAAGGAGTCAGTGATCAATACATGGACTGGCGAGATAATGCGATATAGAGCATGGGGCAATTTTAACAAAGTAAACCCCGGTGAAAGGATTTACATCCCAGATCCTGAACTAATGCGGACAGGCAGAGGAAGGCGACAATGTGTTCGGATCCGTAATTATATGGATGAATCTGAAGCCGGAGGCCCTACTAGACAATGTTTTCTATGTAATCATTTTGGTCATAGAGACACCAATTGCCATATCTCCGGAACTGGAGGAGCGGCTCCTCGTGGACGTGGCAGACGTGCCAGGCGAGGAACAAGAGGCAGAGGAAGAAACTAGTTTTAAATTTGTAATTCGTATGTAACTATGTTTTGAATTTGTAATTCGTATGGAACCATGTTTTAAATTTGTAATTCGTATGAAACTATGTTGTAAGTTTGTAATTCGTATGAAACTATGTTTTGAATTTGTAATTCGTATGGAACCATGTTTTAAATTTGTAATTCGTATGGAACTATGTTGTAAATTTGTAATTCGTATGGAACTATGTGTTAAATTTGTAATTCTTATGGAACCATGTTTTGAATTTGTAATTCTTATGGAACCATATTCTAAATTATGCAGATGGCGGGATCTTTGCTTAATGCTGATATTGATAGAAAACACCGGTCAACTTTATTGGATGCGGAACCAGGGAGCTTAAAGCACCTTATCACTCGCACTCCCATGTCTAACTGGATGATACACCCTTATTGGCTGTAGAGGTATGAGACATTTATTCCTAATTCGTATGTAACTATGTTATAAATATTTGAGGGCCATAGTAAACAAATTGTAATTCTATCTCGGTATGCAGGTTGAAGTGGGCCGGGCTACTACCATTTGTGCGTCTGGTTGAGGCCACTCATATGCAAGAGATAGAAGGACGACACCATGGATTCCAGACCACGTGCATGGGCTACGACGGGTCGTTGCTCACCTGCTTAGTGGATCAATAGAGGCCCGAGACTCACACTTTCCACTTTCGGTGGGGGGGAGATGGCTCCTACACTACAGGATGTCTCGTACTTGCTGGGCCTGCCGTTGGCTGGAGTGCCAATAGGCCCGGTGGATGCACCGGAGAATTGGGCTCAAGAAATGGCCCAACGATTCTATGGCATTCGTGAAGGAGCTCCGGAGTTCACGTATGAAAATCATAGGCCCAAATTTGATTGGTTGCAGAACTATCAGGTTCGTTTGTTACTAAGTATCTTCGTATTTGATCCAACTATTTTTGTATCACACGATGCTAAAACTTGTTCTATTAACCAATGCAGCTACAGAGGTTCGGGTACCCAGATGTTCTGATGACTGCGCCACAAATTACGCGCAGCCTTGAGGCGTACTTATTGTGGCTACTTGGAAAGGTGATGTTCACCGAGAACCACGTCTCAACCATCAGTGCACGCTACATCCGCTATGCTAGAGAGATCGCGGAGGCGACATGCCAGAACGACATCACCCAATGGAGTTGGGGGTTTGTTGTCTTAGCAGCAACGTACCGAGGTATGTGCACGGGCTATACACTAACCAAGGAAAAATCTGCCTTGCTAGGATGCCCATTGTTGCTGCAGCTGTGGTCATGGGAGAGGTTCCCTATTGGCCGCCCGAAGGTAGCAAAAAATCAGGCGGTAATCGTCCAGGGAGAGCGCCCCGTTGTCTATGAGTCTGATATGCTGTTTGACCACGAGAGAATTGACATGCCTACATTCGGTACACATTGGACACGGCGCAAGGTAATTTAAAAGGTTATGTTAATTGCATGGTCCATATTGCACTACGAAGGAAACTAACAACTATTTAATCGAACAGTGTCGTTTCGCGGGAGAACAAGTAACCCGCTGCTACCCGGCGTTCAGCGAGCAGTTTGACACGTTGAAGGAGGAATCGGTGATTTGGGAGCCGTACACCACAGCTGAAGCATTCGCAAGATATCCCGACGGGTTATCTATTATGTGTCGTGGAGATGAGGACTACTGGCTCACTAAATCGAAGATCATCTTCGATTGTCAGGTGGAGGAGATGTCTCAACAGAGGGTCATGAGGCAATTCGGTCTTCGCCAGATGGTAGATCCTCCATCTCCGGAGGCGCCCCTTTCTTCGGACGTGCATATGTAAGTTAATATATTATGTATCTATAATTTTACACCGACTATATACTTACCAAATCTAACTGCAGATACTCTCGGAAGGGTACTAAAAGAAGTGCAAATCAGTGGCTTCAACGGGTTAATACTTATATCAATGGTTGGCAGAATGCAACAGCTGACGTGTGGACCGCTCCTGCGTTTGATATGGAGCTATTCCGTGCATACTTACAGAGGTACATGAGCATGACACGGTTGCGTCCCGTCCACCACGCACATGATGATGAAAGATACCCTAGCCAGTCGACTATGGAGCCCAGACAATCAGCAGTAAATACACTTTTCTTCGTCACTTTTCCTGGTAGCCTATATAATGTGTACTTATCCACTATACAAATGCAGGCCGATATGACATGGGAGCTACAGAATGAAGTGAATCAGTGGGGACGTTCGCTCTCATCCGCTCCTTTACTACTACCACGTCAAGGAGTTCAGTCCTTTGTAAGGCGTGTCCACAAAAGACTACAGAGTATCTATGCGACCATCACGTGCACGAACGTTTCAGACGTCGTTCAGCACCGAGCAGCACAGCGTCCACCGCGTCACTCCGCGGGGGAGGGCCAGCCGCGTCGCTCCACGCAGGCTCGCCCGCCACGTCACTCCACGCAGGAGCGCACCCTGCGTGCGGACCAGACACTGCTGAGAGGCTCACAGCAGGAGACACCCACTGCACCTACCCGCCACGGGCCTCGTCCACGGATCTCACAGAAGGAGACATCGAGAGCACCACCCCCAGACCAGGCTGGAGGCTCAGCGTGGCAGCAGCAGCGGGAGACACCGAGAGCACCACCCCCAGACCAGGCTGGAGGATCGGCGTGGCAGCATCAGCCGCAGTTTAATTTCGACCAATGGCAGCAGCAACCGCATCTTACTTTCGACCAGTGGCACCAGCAGCAGCCACAAGTCCCATTCATGGGCTATCGTCCTTAGGGTACGCATCTTCCTATCTATTTTGGTTACATGTATATAATCGTTGAGTACTTAATATTTTTACATGGCAGGAGGATATGGAGACCCAAGCATGTCCTCGATAGGTTCGTGGGCGACTAATGAGGAGGATCAGCAGACTCATCAGTACCAGGTAGACTGGTTTGGATTGTATCAGACGCAGTAGACTCAGGAGACGCATCAGACTCCACCACCTATCCCCACACAGGATACACAGACGCAGGGTGACGGGTCAACTCTACCTCCCCGCAATGTGGTGCCTCCTAGAAGGTACGGATGGGATACACCGACGCCAGGGCAACCTCGTGACCGGTGGCAGTGATATCTATCTATGTATATGTCTGCGTATCTATCTATGTATCTTGTATCGGTCTAGTTATCTGTCTATGTATGAGACTTGTATCTTGTATCGGTCTAGTTATCTGTTTATGTATGAGACTTGTATCTTGTATCAGTCTAGTTATCTGTCTACGTATGAGACACATTTTTTATTCGACAAACACTACAGCATAGCTTGCAACACAATTCAACATAACTTGCGGTAAATAAATAACTGGCTAAAAACGGGGTGGCTATGCTTAAAAAACTGCGCGAGGAGGCATTTTGGCGGGAAAAATCATTCTGGCGGGAAAAATCAGGCGGGAAATATTATGGCGGGAAGCATTTTGGCGGGATATATTTTGGCGGGAAGCATTCTGGCGGGAAGTATTCTGGCGGGAATGTTTTTTGATGGAAAGCATTTCGATGGGAAACATTTTAGATACATCAAGACACTACAACTGAAAGGAAGTTACATCAAGACACTGCAACTGAAATTAAGATACATCAAGACACTAGAACTGAAATGAAGATACATCGGGACACTACGACTGCATAAAGTTATATCAAGACACTACAACAGGAATTAAGATACATCGGTACTGAGACATACGTCTACCTTCCCTGAGTCCAGCGCGGATACTTCCCGGTCTTGTCCCCACGTTCCTCTGCCGCCCGCGCCTCGGCAACTCTTTCTCTTAATCTCTTCCTTTCCGCCTCATGGGCCTCCTTGCGCACCTCTTCCTGGCGCTCGCGGATTGCCTGCTCTTCCTCCCTTCTCTTTCTGTTCAGCTCGCGGTTTTGAGCTTTCTCTGCTTGGAATTCTTTTATTTCTCTCTCCCGTTCCTTCTTCGCCTCTTCAGCCATCCTTTCAGCGCGTTCCTCTGCATAAAAGGCAGCCCACGCAGCTCGGTTTCTGTCATGACACTCTTTCTTGGCCAAGGCTGGCTGCTCGGTGTCAATCCAATGGTACCACTTGCAAAGTGGAGGAGGAGACTGCAAGCAAATCAACGGAATGAATAAAAGAAATCATGATAACATGAATGGTTCATATTAACCATGCTCTAGGAACATACCGGAGGCCTCTCGTACGACGAACTTGCTTGCCGGGGCGGGCTTGCGTCGTAGTTGGGACACATGAAAAACTTCATGCCCATGCAGGTGGAGAAATCGATCGACTCCTTGACCTTCGCGAGATGGCCACACCAACAACGCTCGTGTGTCACCCCTTGCGGCAACCTGGCATCTTTCGTCTTCGTAGGCCTATACTCGGGGTCCGGACATGGCACACTCATGATGGAAAGGGGAAGGAAATGGGAGAAGTAGAGGAATAACAGGATGGAGAGATACCATCTCGATGCCAGTATTTATAGAGGCAACTAGTAGAAATTGGCGGGAGATAACAGCGGGAACAAGTGGCGGGAGAGAAACGGCGGGAAGAATTGGCGGGAGAAAACGGCGGGAAGAAGTGGCGGAAGAGAAACGGCGGGAAGAATTGGCGGGAGAAAACAGCGGGAAGAAGTGGCGGGAGAGAAACGGCGCGAAAAAAGTGGCGGGACAAATACTGGCGGGAAGAGGTGGCGGGAGAGATACTAGCAGAGAAAAAGAACGGCGCAAAATAGTGGCTGGATTAGCCCAACGTAGGGTGTGCATGATCCATGCAACCGTCTGCTTTTCAATACCTGACAAGCCGTGTCGTTTTTACAAAAAACGATTCGGGTGTGTTGTTTTTCAAAAAACGACTAGCTGCCAGCCGATTATGTCAGTGCACTACTTGGGCTTGTCGTTGTATGGGAAAACGACTTGGGCTCGTCTTTGTTTGAAAAAAGACTCGGGCTAGTTTTTGTTTGAAAAAACGACAGTGCAATACTTCCATAAATTCCTTAATCTGCGTAATATTCATGAAAATGATTAAAAAAACGTATTATTTAAAAAAAATTAGCCTAAACCTTGGCGCCCATACCCGGAGAAGCAGATATCGCCCACATGGCTTATCAGTCGAGATTTTTAAATCAGTTAAGAGATAACTAGTTTAGAAGTTCTAACTAATAAGCCAGCCGGCTTATTGAACAAGCTAAGGAAGGGAAGCTTGTTTTTTAAGCTGCCAAAAAACCCGGGTCTAATTCAGTAATAGAAATTGGCCGGTTGAAATTTTTTCTTCTTCCAACTGGAGGTTAAACATGAAAATGATACGTACAACCTCTTTTATACAATTATTCAACAAAGCCTTACAAGATCAACCCGAAGCCACCATCCTATCGACAAATGTCGCTACACCTACAAAATTGTTGAAGGGGACAGCCATATTGGGGCCCTATGCACTGACCTCACATCCATGCACATCATTCAAAACCAAAGACCTCGATCACCAAGCCCCACATTGGCTATCCAAGAGAACAACCGGTCCAGTAGACCCACAACACACACTCCAAAAGTCGTCGCCACCGTCTTTCGCAAAGCCGTCTTCTAGACATGAATCAACACATTGAACATGTCAGACCTGCCGTTGATGTCACCACGATGCCATACGACGCCCATGCCCTGCGCGAAACCATCAAGTCATGCCCAACATCGATCCCCCGCTCACCACACCGCCGAGACTCGTTGTAGTTGGCCTTGGTCGACCTCCAGCCATCAAAGCGATCCACTTGTCCGTCCAGTCGATGTATATCTCCAAAGATGGTGCCCCATGGGGGTGACGACATAAGAATTTCACCATCATTTTATCCGGGAAGTCCAAATCCAGGGTTTCCCTCGGAGCACATATGGAACGAGAAATACTTCCAACACCCCCTCACCGTCGCCCATCATGCACCAAGGGTGCGTCTGATCCACATGGTGGATGGCGTTGCGCGTTGGACATATATTCTGTTGTCAAGCTCTATTGCGATGTCTATGAACGACGTTTGGCGGTGCTATTCTCCCTCCCTTGGTGGTCTGTTGCAGGTCATCGAGGTGGGATCCGAGCGGAGCTCTTTTAATAAGATCGTGCGGTTGCTGGTTCTGCTGCGCTAGCTTGGGATCTGGAGATGTCCTAGATCTTTCTTGAGCACATCATCATTTGAATCTTTAGTGGAGTCATGTTTCTCCACCCCTCGGATGATTTCTATGGTCGAATGGCGACCATGTGGAGATCACAACCTCCGAATGAGGAGCGACTTCACGACATCGTTCCATGTTTCCTCTGCCCAAGTGGCATGTTCCCTAGTGTAGAGGAAGATGGCCGGCGGTGGAGTCAGTTTAGCGGCAGCGACCAAGAACTTGATTGCGATTTGCCCTAGCTTTTCAGGGCCGTTTGTGCTTATTTTCAGGACTGCCTTGTAATTCTGTTATCTTTCAGGGTCCTCTGTGTAAACTGATCTTTAACCGCCCTTAATTATTGCAGTACACTGGCCTTTCGGGGCTATCTACCTTAAAAAAAGAAGAGAACAGGCTCTCGGTTATGAGTACGTCAGGGAGCACGACGGCGTGACGCCAGGTCGAGCGGCTAGCAGGCTACGCCATGCACGGCGTGGAGACTGACGTGACGATCGAACGGCACAAGCTAGCAGCGACCTCATCCTGTCACATCCTCTGGATCATTCCCACTATAGCTAGCATTAACTAGTACGCAGCCACTCACGGTATTTTCTGCCCGAGTACGAAAGCGACCGATCGACAGGATATAGGAGCAATTAGTACCAGCTTAGCTAACAACATAAACCTGGTCAATCGCAACACTGATACTCCTAGAACGTCACGGCCGTGAGTGATCCATCGACCGACTGACCGAGGCCGGGCGCGACATCGACGTGATTCAGCCGCGTCGCTGTCGGATCACAAAATATAAAAAGAACAGCGACGCTTGCTGATTGATCAGACCGTGCCCGGCGATCGACGTGAAACACACGCGTTGTGTGCACTGGTCGGGCCCTCATGGATGGATCGCTCGGCCTGATCGGGACGGCTGAGGAAAAGATGACGACGAACTTCGAAGCAACTTGCCCCGTCAGTTCGCTAGCTGAATCGCCTGAGGCCGATCATGTTGCTGTCCGTTTGCCCGAGAGGCCATGCAAGCGGCGCGACGCGATGAGTCGGCCGGAAGCACGCCGGCGTGCGGTCGTCACACGTGTGTCACGCCGCGACAGGCGTCTGCGTCCCGGCTCTCCAATTATATTTTGGTGTTGACTTGCTGTCGATGAAGGTCCACGCTTGCGTGCCTATATACACACTTTTGATGTGACAGTGCAAGTTCCGGTGAATTCCTGGAGGCTGGAGAGTGTAGGTATGGGTTTTTTGGTCTCCTTTTTGTTTTTTTTTGGGTGCAAACTTCACGATGAGCATTTCGGAAAACCTGTAGCCCGAATGAAAGGAAATGATTTTTCCTTCCGTTTTGAGCCAATGAAGGGAAATGTTGGAAGCGGCCAGAATGTTGCTTTGCTTGGCCCACGTAGGAAAGTATTAGGCCCATGCTGGATTTTGTTCGGTTCACCCCACACTGTCGACTTGGCTTCTATTTGCCGCCCTCTGTGCTAAATAACAAGCTCGACGCCTCGCAGCGTATCTTCATGGGTGCGGCCTATTTAAAAGAGAATGTGTTTTTGTTAAATTTTTATTTCTTGCTGGTCAGATTGGACAGGGTCAATTCCCACCGCAACGTATTGTATCTAATCAGCATCAAGGGCAGCAGTGGGCAATGATCAGGTTAATTTGTCATCAGACCCACAACTTCCTCCTACCTTACCTCTGCCTGTTGAGCAAGTTATGGAAGCTCGATATTTTAAGATGGTGTGCTTCAACTGTGGTGATCCTGGTCATTTTGTGGGGAATTGTATCAAACCAAAAACGTGCTTCGTCTGTGGTTTGTCTGATCATCCGGTTCACCTGTGCCCCTGCTGGTTCTCTGTGCACCCTTGTGCTGCTTACTTTGGTAGTGCTAACAATGGTCTTGGGTTCTATCACATTGATGCACCTACAGAAGCTGAAACAAAATGGGTCAATATCCAAAACCGTGCTATTGTGAATATTAGAAAGGGTGAGATCAGTGTGTAAGGTTTGGAGAAAAATCTAAATGTCATTTTCTGCAAACATAAGAAATGGCCGCGGCAGATTAGGGAGCTTGATGACAAGAATTTCCTAGTCAGATTTCCTCCATGGAAGAGTGTGACTGAACTGATAGATTTTCCTGCTTTCGACCTTGATTCAAAAGGAGTTAATGTAAAAATAATAGAGTGGGATGGGGACTGTAAACCTTTGGCTGAGTTACCAGTTGTTTGGATTCAAGTCAGAGGTCTGCCTCCAAAAAGTTGTGCTTGGAAAACTTTTGCTCAAGTTGCCTCTAGTGTTGGCATCCTTATGGATGTAGACTGGAGCTCCTTTTTCAAGAGTTTCTATGCTGAGATCAGACTGCAGGTAGCCTGTAGAGATCCAGTTAAGACCCCAAAAGAAAGGATAATGGAGATTGATCAAATGATGTATTTGCTGAAGATTAGTGTGGAAAGGTCTGGAACAGATTGACAATAAAGATGATGATGAAGACCCTGGTGAGGAAGATATTGAGGAAGGTGGCTTTGATGGTCTGGAAGATGAGGAAGAAACAAGGAGTTTGATGAAAACTTATAAGCACAATCAAGCTTTGAGTGTGAAGTTTGGCTCAATTGCATCTCCTACTCATGGGCACAGGACTGTCTCTGATGTGCCTGAATGCTGGGAAGATATGGAGATTGATGATGAGAGGTTGTTTTTTCATCCTTCTGAATGCAAGAGCTGGCAGGGTGATACTGTGGATGATGGTTGGTCTTGCATATCTCATTCAAGTCTGTTTTCTTTGCCTATTAAAATGGATTATAGCATAATGGATGATTCAGTTTGGGACATTGAGAGTCAGCATGCTAATCAAGTTGAAGAGGATGCTTTTGCTAGTTTGGGGGGATCTGCTAGTGCTGCATATTGCTCTCAAGTTCTAGAGGCATTCAACCTATCTGAAACTGATGAGGAACTATCTGATGGTTATGATTCATATGCTGAACAGCAGGAAAAGCTTCCCAAAGAGTTTGTTGACAGAATTGGCTCCACTAGAAAAAACCTCTTCCCTGTTCTAGAGCAGATAGCTGTGTTGACTGAAAAGAAAGATCCAAATGAGGTGGCTCCCTATGTCAAGAAGCAAGTGTGGGGGCCTATGGTTGCTACTAGTAAAATGAATACTACGAATCATGGTGATAAGAACATCCTTGAGAAAGCTAAGGAATATCAGAAGAGGAAGAATCTTGAGATTCCACCCTGCTTGAAAGGTAATTCATTTGCTGTTTTACACCCTGATATCCTGAATGATATGTCTAAGAAAATTAATATTTCTATTGGTAATGATGCCTCTGATAATGTTCCTATTATACAAGAATTAATTCAGACTGAACTTAGTAAGAATCTTGAATTTGCTAGAGATAATCCTATTGCTGCTCTACCTGATTTGATTGACTTGGACAATGTTCAGTTAACTGAACATCTGCATTCTTCTGATTTTGCTTCTACCAGTGCTGGTTTTGACCATCAATTGATTGATCCAGGTCACCAGGTTATTGAATCTGGTAGTAGCTTTTTGTTTAGAGATTTTAAATTACCTGGTTTATCATGATTGGTGCCTCTTGGAACATTAGAAGCCTGGGTAAACCAAGTAGAAAACAAGCACTTTTTGATGCCATTTCAGAATTTAAATTTGACTTTATTGGCCTACAAGAACTAAAAAGGAAATTATTGATGATGGTTTCCTGAATTCTATTTCTGGGGGATTAACATATAAATGTATTGCTTTACCGGCTAAAAAAACTGCTGGAGGTATTTTAGTTGGGATTCAAGAGGACAACTTTGAGGTGATTTCCTTTAGCATGGGCTCTTTCTATATTTCTGTGATTCTTGTAAATAAATGTGATGGTTTTATGTGGCAGTTGATAATGGTTTATGGCACTGCTTATGCAGAGTTTAAAATAGAGTTTATTGCTGAGTTACATGATATTATGGAGAAGAATTGTTTGCCTACTTTAATAGGTGGTGATTTTAATTTGGTGAGGAATGCTGCTGAGAAAAGTAGTGAGAATTTTAATGGTCAATGGGATTTCCTTTTTAATGATTGGATTAATAGATGGAGCTTGGTTGAAATTAAAACTGCTAATAGGCTTTTTACCTGGTCTAATAATCAAAAAATACCTATCCTAGCTACCTTGGATAGGTTTTTTGCTTTAACTGACTGGGAACAAAAATTCCCTCTAACTACTGTCAAGGCTTTGCCTAGAGTGGTTAGTGATCATACACCTCTTTTGTTAGATACTGGTTTGGACAAAACTCACCCACCTAAACTTTTTCGTTTTGAAAAATGGTGGATTAAAGAAGATGGTTTCTCTGATGTTGTTCACAAAGTTTGGAATTCCAGGTGTGATTGTGTTAGTGCAATTGACATTTGGCAATTTAAACTTTGTTTGTTGCGGAAAAATTAAAAGGCTGGAACATTAACATCGAAGCTGCTTTGAAAAACAAGAAAGCCCTTCTGCAAGAGTTTGACACCTTGGATATTTTTCTGAGCAGAATAGTTTATCTGATGTTGAAAAAACTAGGATGAGTTGTATTGAAAAAGAGTTAGAAACAATTTGGATGCATGAGGAAACAAAAGCGTGGAAAAGATCTAGGGATAGGAAAGTTTTAGAAGGGGACATAAATACGACATACTTCCATGCTTTAGCCAATCAGAGGAGAAGGAAAAAGACCTTAGCAGTCTTAGATGGTCTTGATGGTCCTGTCGAACAGACAAGTGATATGCTCAGTGTAGCTGCTAATTTTTACAAAAATCTTTTTGCTAAGGAAAAGAGGCATGCCTTTTCTTTGGATAATAATTTCTGGGAGGAGCAGGATCTTCTCACTGCTAAGGAGGCCTCTATCGTTGATGCTCCTTTTTCTAAAGAAGAGATATATAATGCCATAATGGGATCCTATGCTGCTGGTGCTCCAGCCCCAGATGGATTTTCTTTCTTGTTCTACCAAACTTTTTGGGGGTTGATCAAAAATGATTTTATGGCTCTAGTGAGAGCCTTTGAAGATGGGTCTTTGGATGTAGCTAGATTAAACTATGCTATTATCACTTTGATTCCAAAGGAACCTAATGCTAGAGACATGAAAAAATTCAGACCCATTAGTCTGGGGAACTGTAGTTTGAAGATTATTATCAAAGCTATGACTAATAGGATTGCTCCTATTAGGAATAGAATCATATATAAAAATCAAACAGCCTTTATTAAAAGTAGGTTATTTTAGAGAGTGTGGTAGCGGCCCATAAGGTAATTCATGAGGTCCACTCAAAAAAACTTTCTGGTCTAGTTTTAAAACTAGATTATGAAAAAGCCTATGATAGAATTGACTGGGATTTTATTGATGAGATGCTCAAGTCTAGAGGTTTGGAGTTATCTGGAGGAAAAGGATTAAGGCCATTCTGCACAGAAGTTCTTTCTATGTTAGAATAAATGATGTCAATAGTAGATACTTTATGGCTGGTAAAGGTCTTAAACAAGGTTATCCTCTTTCTCCAATCTTGCTTAATTTGGTTGCTGATGTTTTCTCCAAAATGCTGTCTAAAGCTGCTAGTAATCAGCTGATCCGTGGCTTGCTTCCTCAAGCTATCCCTGGTGGTGTCATTAGCCTACAATATGCTGATGATACCATCCTTTTCTTACAAAAATATGTGGATATGGCTAGAAATTTCAAATGGCTACTTACATGTTTTGAACAAATGTCTGGCATGAGAATTAACTATCACAAAAGTGATTTTGCTACCTATTAATGTTGATGAGTCTGAAGCCAATGTGTTTGCACAGATTTTTGGTTGTAAATTCGGAGAGTTCCCCTTTACTTACCTAGGGGTTCCTCTGCATTTTTCCAAATTAATAAAAGAAGATTTACAACCAATTTTGGACAAAATTATGAAGAGAATTGCAGGCTGGATGGGTAAGCTTCTTTCCTACAGAGGGAGGCTTATTTTACTACAAGCTTGCATTGCTAGTATTCCTATGTATTTACTTTCCTTTCTTCAATTTCCTAAATGGGCTATTGTTGCTATCAATTCCCAAATGGCTCATTTCTTCTGGAATAATATTGGCGACTCTCATAAAATATCACCTTGCTAATTGGAATTCGATTAGCAGGAAGAAAGAATATGGTGGGATGGGAATTCAAAATATGCGTGAGTTTAACCTTTGTTTGTTAACTTCTTGGGTTAAAAGATATCATTTAGATGATAATAAGATCTGGAAGTTGATTGTTGACTATAAATATAATCTGGCCCCAAATATTATTAGAGCTAGACCTAAGCATTGTTCACCTTTCTGGCAAGGTGTGATGTGGGCTGCAGCTTCAGCAAAGGTTGGATACAGATGGTGTGTTGGTAATGGTAGGAAGGTTTTGTTCTGGGGAGATACTTGGATAGGGCATTGCTCCCTTGCCATTCTTTTTTGGGATCTTTACACTATTGTGAATGAGCAATACTGTACTGTTTCTGATGTATGAGATGGGGTTGACCTCAAATGTACATTTAGAAGGACGGTATCTACTCCTTTGTTTGCTAGATGGCTTGAACTGGTAGCCCTTATTGAAACTGTTCAGTTGACTAACAATGAAGATAAACCTATCTAGATGTTTCATCCTTCTGGTGAATATTCTGTCAAATCTTTTTATGGTGTGATTAATAATGGTGGGGTTATCCCCATTCATACACCTGCGGTGTGGAAGTTGCATGTCCCTCCTAGAATACATGTCTCCTTGTGGTTGCTAGCTAATAACAAGCTCCTCACAAGAGACAATCTGGGTAAGCGTAGGGCAGTTGATGATTTAACTTGTTTATTTTGTGGTGAATTTGAGTCAGTTAGCCATTTGTTCTTCGAATGTGTGGTAGCCAAAACTCTCTGGCAAACTGTCTCTTCGATTTTTGGGAAACAAATTGGTGCTGATTTTGAATCGGTGGCCAGATGGTGGATTAGTGAGAATCAAAATTCTGTTTTGAACATTGTTACCTCTGCGGTGTTATGGATCTTATGGTCAACTCGCAATGATTTATGTTTTCAGGGCAAAAGTTGGCCAGGTGTCACGGAAATGCTCTGAAAGCTGTATTCGACGATTCGAAGCTGGCAACCGCTGTCCATGGAGAAAAATTCGACTCTGATGGATTCCAATCTGCTATTGCTGGATCATCGGGGGGGGGGGGGGGGGGGGGACTTTTGAGGATAGCCTGGATTTGAATCTTTTCCTGCTGAGAGTCATTGGAAAATCTGATGGCTCGGAAGATGACCTCATTCGTCGATGGCGTCAGGAAACTGCTAGTGAGAGGCTCATTGGTGGAGCGATGTACTAGATGTTAGTGCTAGTGGTGTTTCTTGTAGCTGTTGAGTTTTCTTATGTGTCTAAATTGCTCCTAGTTAGCTGGTAACTGGGGTTTGGGTGTAAGCTTCATAGACGAGTTCACAGATCGCTCTCTTGTGACTTCTGGTTGCATTTAACGGAACCTGGGGGCTTCAACCCTTTCTGTCTAAAAAAAGTTTATAATTTTTAATAAAAAATCAATACAAGCTAGTACGGTAGCGTATATAGTCAACAGAAGCTAGCTCGTTTGATGCGTTTTATCTCCTTTTTAATCGAATCGATCAACCAAACTTGGCTTGTTTTATTTTGGGAATGACTTGTATTACTTAAAATATCAGAAATTACATAAGGTTTGGCAGGTGTCAGCTAGGCCCTCTGGCTTGTTTTCAATCGAATCGATCAACCTAACTTGGCTTGTTCTTATGAAAAATATGTACATATCAGAGAGCTGCATGTTGACCAATGACGTATTCTAGCATTATGTTTAGGAACTGCTATTTTGATATTGTAATGTATGTGTTGTTAGTACAAATGTAATTGTTAGACAGTGGTATATAAGTATTGTGGCATGGTTTTTGCCTACAATTTTATAATAGTGTCGCCTCTAGTTGTCAACCTTTAAAGGTACTTTTGTAGGAACATTTTGTCTACATTAAGAATGGCAATAGGCAGGGTATGGGCATGATAGAGCAATACCATACCATACCCGTGTAGTCAATGGCACAAAAGTTTACCCATACCCGTACCCGCGGTTATAAAATTTTACCCATACCCATACCCGCCGGGTATCCATACCCATTGGGTACCCGGTGTGTAGATCCAATAGTACACAAGTTATTCATAATTTTACAATTTTACGTTCATTAATAACATATATTTGAAAAAAGACAATTATCTCTACTTAATAATAGGTAGACGAGTACATGAAAGTATCGAAGTTTAGAATTCACAATAGCATACTTGTCCCTAGGCTTCTTGGCATCATAGGTCGACACTCCACAGTTAAGTTTGATATGTCAGTTTAAACGGGAAGGGTATGGGTCTATACCTGTGCCCGTACCCGTAACTTAACGGGTAGGGTATGGGTATTACCCGTGGGTATATAAGTGTGCCCATATCTTACCCATGCGGGTACGGTATCGCGGGTACCCGTATCCATAGGTAAAATTTCTATCCTTAGTCTACGTGTTATGAAGTGTCTCCAAAGGTAAACATTGCATTCTTGATACTGCCTATAGTTGTTAGCCTTTAATTAGAGACACTTTTATAAAATTGCCTTGAATTCTTTTTGCCTACCAGTTGTGAAAATGCCTTCAAAGGTGTGTTATTAGAGGCACTCTTAATTTTTGCCTTCAGTACTATAATTTTGGTGGCACATCGAAATGTATCAAAGTGCCTAAAAATGATCATTTTAAGGCGGTTAAAAAAATGCCTCTATCATAGTGCCTTTAATACCCAAACGTGAGGTAGTGTCGCGCGGACACAGGATAGGGCGCACACGCTCGAATGCCATGACCCAAATGGACCGACACGTCCATCTCGACAAATTCCGTCACTAAATTTGATTCGCAAATGCGTCTGGCCGGACGCGCAGCGGACCACGCCGGTGTCCTGACATCTTCGTTGGGCCGGTGTGAAAGTGGCACATTGTGCCCAAATAATTTAGAAATCTAGTTACGTTCATATATTAGGCGTTTTTTTACAAACTTTGAACGGAATACAACTACATGCGACAGCAGTGCTGGCTACGGCCCTCAGGAGCGGAATATTGTCTCATTATTCAGGCGCGGCGGGTGAACAAGGTGTGACTCCTCTTCAAGAGAGCGGTAGATCACCCTTTGTGTGTAGAGCTCCTCCCGATCTTGGTTGAAGCGGACACGCGTAGCCGCGTCATCGGGGTTGGCACGTACAACATCGAGGCACTCTGAGTGAGCCTCGACAAGTTCTTTTTGCCGGAGGTGCTCCGGTAGCATGACGTTGTTCTGGATGTACCACCCGAAACGTTGGTCAGTGATCCGGTTTACTGGCCTTGATATGGCCGTGCCGACCTCTGGGAGCTCTCGTGCTACTGCTCCCACCCGCGCGCCGATTGGATGGAGGCGAGGATCACCCGTTGGTCGATTGGCGGCTCCGCCTCGTCGTTGAAATCGGAGGCGTCGTCGTCTTCCTCCGAGTCGACGGTGGCATTAACCTCTGCAACCCGACAACATCTCCGGCTCTCCTCCACCTAGGTTGCGAGCGCGAGTGGTGGGAAGATGGCGGCCAGACATGGTGGGCTTTGTGTGTGCATTGTTTTCACTACATCTCGCCTCTCCTTTTATAGCCGGCGGGAACTCGTCCGAATAGGCGGGAAATAGAGCGGTGAGGCGGGAAACAAGGGCGGGAAATCGTGATGGCGCGGTGGGAACTCGCTGAAAACTCTGGCGTTGGCAGCAGTGGCCACACCGTCTGGCTAGTGGCCATCTCGGACCGTCTAGGTCTGGCCGCTGAGCACACTAGCATGGCACACCGGACATCAACCCGTTTCCTGTCCGTGAGCCGACTCAAACGAACCATTTCAGACAAACTGGTCGTCTGAAATTGATCGTTCCATTGGAGATTTCCCTTAGCCCCCGTAAACCTAACCTACCCAAACCTTCATGGACTCCATTTCTTAGAGACTTTTATCATAAGGTCCGTGGAGTAATATTTTACTTGTATTTGAATTATAAAGCCAGATCATACTATTTAAAAAGATCCAAATCATACTTTATTGTCAACAACTAAAACCATAATACTGCACGACATCATTTACTTCTCTCGTATTTTCATCCTCACGTAAGGTCTTGTTTACTTCTCTCGTATTTTTATCCTTAAAATGGTTTGAGGACGTGTAGAGATTGGGTGAACACCAAATCTCTTCCAATCCCCTCAAATACTCTACCCAAAAATACACTAGTATAGTGTACATTTTTAAATATAGGCAAAAATAAGAGAACTTGTAGAGATATATCGAGATTATCCCGTCTAAATCCAGCATGGTAAAAATACTACATGAATTTTGCAGGATTTGAAATAATCCCCTCCCATCCCTGTAAATACAAGTGAATACGAGAGAAGTAAACAAGGCCTAAAAAATAAAACCAGACCGTGTGAGAATTATAGTGTGGCTCCCGGGTGCTACACACCCCCATACTTGAAAAAATAAAATAAAAATAAAAAGGTGAAAAAAATTCGAACTTTTTGAAATCAAAGATGATCAGATATTGTACTCATAAAAAAACATATTTCTTTAGGGAATCACTTTCATTGTATCCTGGGTAAAAAAACAAACTCGAAATGCCCTCGTCATATTTTTGTTTTTTCCCTGAAGACCATGCGAATCATTTCTATTCCAAACATTTTTTACAAGTACAATACCTGATCATCTTTGATTTAAAAAAAAGTTCGAATTTTTTTAACTTTTTTTCAATTTTTATTTTTATTTTCCCGAGTATGGGGGCATGTAGCACCAGAGAGCCAAAAGTCCGCGTTACAGACGGTGTTCTGAAAAACAAAGGAATTGGTCCAAGTACTTCAAAACCTTAACAATATTTCGAGGGTTAAATACATACAGTATTTTCTATTGCAAGTTCAAGTTAATGCACCGCGCTGGTCATATGATCGACTAATGCATCCACCAACCTTCCGTGTGTTAATCATGGCCCGCCTTTATAAATGATATACTGTCTTGCTTCTATTATCTCCTCGTAGCATCCTAGCATTGAACAACAAAAAAAGATGGAGAGCTAGATAGTCCAAAAGGGTTAGAGCCGTGCACTACTTCTGTGAATGGAAGGCATAGGGAAACACACTATCCGCGAAGGTGGAAGAAGATGCACGGTAAGGATCACTCTCCTAATTTTCAAGGATGGCAAGTAGGGCCTCATAGATATGATCGTGAGACTGGAAGACCAGTTCCAAAGCCAAAGCTAGCTCTCGAACAGCAAGGTGACACATAGAAGCCGAGAAGCGAAGCTGATTGTGCATGAGCAGCGGCAAGCAAGCAGCTGACAGTGTCGTTGCCAGGGCCAAGTAGCCAAGAAAAGACGGGAAGCGAAGCAGAGAGCGAGCAACGGCTGATGCGGGTGTATCGCCAGCTTGCTCAAGTCCTGCTACAAGGGTGCCAAGTAGAGCGGGTTGGCGGGTAAATTATTTAGTCTCAAACAGGTATGCGCATTACAATTTGTATACCGGTTTTAGTCTATGCACGGAGTACAGGTTTTAGTCTATGCACGGGGTACAATTTATACTAGCCGGTGGAAGTAATGTTGCCGGCAAACCGCCCTGCTTGACAGCCTACTAGGCCTGCTAGTGGTCGTATGGGCTGCCACTGTAGCCTCACGTGTACGTGCACATTAGGGGACACGGAACGATTATGTTCTAGCTGAATGGTCGACCTGAACAACCTAATGAAATTATAAAAAGATACTGTTTCGCGAGACAAACATGAAATTGTCACTAATTGGCACACCACTGCAGGAATGGACAGCTTCGCCGACGGCCGCTAGCTACGCCGCCGGTCAAAAGTCGGGGCCGTCGGCGTAGCCATCGCCCAGGCCAGCTCCGCCCGGTGGCCGTCGGCGTAGGCCCAGCTACGCCGACGGCCGCCCTCGGTGTACAAATACTCTCGGCGTAGCTATGTCCGTTTTCTTTTCTCTCCCTTGGTTTTCCTACTGGGCCTACGCCGAGGGTGGCCGTCGGCGTAGCTCCTTCGGCGTAGCTCCTTCTTATTTTTTATTTGTGCTTATTTTTTATAACCAATTATTTAAATATTGTCTATATTTTCTTAATTGGAGGGATTCTTATCGTGAGAATAGCTATCTCCACGCCCACATGAATTGACGTTGCGAATCATCATATTCAGCATCCACAATCAAGATATTAGTTATCTTATTCAAGTTCTAGACATAGTTTTTTACTACAAATTCGATAATATCACTGATACATCTCGCTCAATCAAACTGGACGCCGACGACCGGGTACTGACCCGCGGGCGGTGGACACCCAGAGAGAAGGAACCATCACACGAGCATAGCTCGGGTGAGATCCCTGAAGAACCTGCCATGTATTGGAGAACCTGACCTCCAACACATACATATAGCGGCGGACGTGCTCGTCCTCCTCCCTGACACGCCTCCGTACCACCTCCTCGGGGGCCGGCTCCCTCTGAACCGCTCCTGGACCATGCGACCTCCACCAAAGAAGCTCCGGGTCGACAACTGGATCCAGATTCCTCACCAAGCTATGGCTCCCGGAAGGTAGCACCTCCCAGTGCCAGCCCGGCGGAGCCCAGACTCGGACATCCCTAGCCCCGATGGAGCCCAGCAGTCCTCCGGCGTTGCCGCCGAGTTGAGGACGAGCACGCGGGTTGGGCATCCTAAAGTATGCATTTGAACCAAAGAATAAATTTCTAAGTGTGGTTGCTCTAAAACGCATCTAATTAACCAAAAAAGGGCTTGGGGATTACCTGTGGGCGGCGACGGCGGGCGGCCTCGGGTGGCGGCATCTTCGAGCCGGTGAGGGGCTCTGGGTGGCGGCGGCTTCGGGCGGGCGGTGGCTTCGGGTGGCAGCAGCTGCTTTGGGCAGGAGGAGGAGGCAGCATAGTGGAATGACAGAGGAGGGGGTATTTAAGCTAAACAAACCTAACCCACCAGACATACATGGGCCGAGCCTATGTTTTATTGGGTCGAGCCTTGGTTTTCTTGGGCTGAGCCGCCGCGTCACAATCGGGGCCTAGAATGTGGCAAAGTTGGCCCAACCTTGGCTCTCCATGTACATATGTCCTAAACAAACCAAAACAAGTAGAGATGTCCACCAGGCTACCCTCGTACAGAGAAAGCTATAGGGGTAGACGATCCGGGGCCTTCGGTCTAGGGTTTCATCGGAGGAAGACCGTCGGAGCGTCGGAATCACGTGAAAACTTGCATGCGCCGGCGAGTATGGTCTATACGCAGTACGCAAATGTAAGTTTGAACCTTTACTTTTGCAAAACATACAAGTCCCGCTTTCCCTAGTTTGGTGCTTTAGAGCCTGACATCTAAACTATCTTGTAGGCGGTGATTGTGGCTATGCAAGCGGGACAAAGTGTTAATTTAGGGCCTATACCTCCCATGCCAGGGCCGGCACAATTCCTACCATCGAGGGAAAGTTTTCGTCGGACATACTACGGATCATCACCGGTAAGTTCTTTGCCAAACCACCGATTACTGCTTTACTTTGCCTCGCAAGTTGCTAACATGTAGGGAACATGTAGGGGGCGGGACATTCCGAGAACGAGCACTTTGGTCATGCCTCGCCGGGTAGCCATCGGATGATCACACCCACCCACCCCGATGGTCCTTCGCCTGGTCGTTCTGCTGGTGGTGCTTCGCCGACAACTCCCTCGCCTGGTGGTTCTTCTGCTGCTTCTACTGCACGGCAACCTCGTCGGGCGTCGCCTATTCTCACCAGGGGAGATCAGGGGTTCACCCTGTCTCCTCCATAGTACCTGTCTCCTCCAGAGTAGTATGGATGTCGGCTTGTATACATCAAGGATATGATGATGTTTGAATGATGTATGAATGATATGATGATGCTTGAATGATATGATCATGCTTGAATGATGTTAATAATTATTGCTGTTAAATATTGATACTTTGGATGAGTTAATTACTGTTGTCAAATAATATTACTGTGAAATTAAACAGAAAAAATAAAAATAAAATCTGGGCCGGTCCTACGCCGAGGGCCAGGCCGTCGGCGTAGGTACGAGCCTAGGCGCTCTGTGTGGTGTACGCGTGGCACGCCTACGCCGAGGGGGATGCCGTCGGCATAGCTCCACGGCTGGGCGGCTCAGATACGCCGACGGCTAGCGGCGCGCCATTACCTCGTCATCGAACGGTGTTGGGAGCTCTCCGCCGACGAAGTGTACGCCGACGGCTGCGGCGGGACCGTCGGCGTACGCTACACCGAGGGCTTTTGACCTACGCCGAGGGCCAGGTGGTCTCCGCCGAGGAGGTACGTCGCCGAGGAGCTACGCCAAGGGCTACCGTCGGCGTAGCAGGAGCCGTTGGCGTAGCTCTCGATTCCTGTAGTGCAAGCCCATTCAGACTTTAGTATAAAAGCTCACAGTTTAATGATCCTCATATGTTTAAAAGTGTCTAGGAAATCCACATGCCACTACTTCAAAAAGATACACGAACAGGACATCTGGTTCAGCAACTGCAACATTAATTCATGATGACATGCATGACGAAAAGACTAGCTGTGCTACCGCCTAGTTGGTCAACTCCATCAGCAGCCTAATTAAGCGTCTTCACGGCCCTCGATCTTGGCACAGAGGCCTGCATCATTAAGATCTCGATGTCCTTCTTGCCAAGACCAGTCTCATCGACCTCGTCGTCTCAACTTGCCTAGCCCTTTGACAGGACGCCGCCGAAAACTTTGACATCGACAAGCTACAAATGTCAAGTGTAACATCGACACCCCACTGTTCTCAAACAAAACTGAACATCATAAAAATTTCTAGATTTGCTTTGTAGATTTTTTGAATTTTCAACAAGATACCCTAGTAGTTTTCTTGCAATAAAATGATTCAGTTTTGCTTCTTTGGGTAAGGTACAAACAATTGGTTCCACGTGTAATAGAAAATTTCAGTATCAATCCATACTAGCTGCAATAAAATGATTCACCAACCAAGCTCCACCACGATTAAACTTGCAATGTACATTCAAGATTTGCTCTATCAAACCAAACGATATAAGCGAATATTCAGTTATATGTAAACGCAGATGAGGGCTGCCTCGGTATAAAAGTGAACATGTTAGAGCATCTCGACCGGCGCCCACCCAACCAGTCCGGCAAACACGCTAACAGTTGCTTTGGGGGACGCTGCCCAAAATGCCGGCGGTTTGGAGAAGCCGCCCCACATCGACGCCCCAACGATCACGCTCAACAACGATGATACATTTTTTTGAAACATAAGGAAATTTTATTCAAATTTAGGGTAATTTGCATGGTTTGAATAAAATTAGACCTAATACAAACTAAATAAACATGACAAAGAAAATAATACTGGCAGCGGCGACGATGATGCTAGGGTTTGCCACCGGGCCCTACTTGTCATCGAAGGAGGTGAGGTTGATCTAGTCCGGTGTCGGTCCGGGGTATGCCCATGGGTGCTGGGGCTGGAAGGGCTACGGCGGAGGAGGAGGCGGCGGCGACGGTGTTCCTGGCTGCGGAGAAGGATTCCTCGCGGCCATTGCGGACTCGTGGAGGGCATCGAACATGCCCGCGCAAAGTGCCTCCTCCTCGAGGTGCACCTGCTCCTGGGGCTACACGATGGTAATGTGGAGATCCTCGTCATCGTCGAGGCTTGGAGGCATGATGGGCACCTCCTGCTTCTCCATGTAGGCGTGCATGCCCTCGTAGTCGGCGGTATTGTCCCTCACCTCCTTGCAAGGGATGTCCTCGCTGCCTAGCATCTCCTTCTCCTCATGCTTTACCAATGGCAGCAGTGCAACGGGACAAAAGTAAATCCCGCCCGCACGGCATACAAGATCGTGGCCTTTGTCAAGGTTCAGGTTGCGCGCCCTCGACACGGTGAAGCATCTACCATTGCCGCTGCTCCTGATGTTGTTGGCCTCGTGGTTCTTCCGCCGCATGGTTTTCACCGGTGGAGAGAGGGGAGAGAAGAGTGCGGTTTGCGCCAGTGACGAGTGATTGGCCGCTACCCCTTTTTAAGGGCACCGTGGGTAGGCCAAACGGACACCACTCCATTAACTATGACTCGTCGGGATAGACGAGCCGTCATGTCGGTGCCTGAATGCGACGGCGTCTGAATGAGGCGAAGCTGCGCGGCGCAGCATGCACGCGCATACGGCCTCACACAAGGGTCTGAAATTTTGTTAACCGCCTGGCCCGGTGTGGGCAGTCCGACATGGCGTGCCTCGCCGACAGCCCTAGCCGATCCCCTGCGTGCCGAGGGTGGCAAGGGCGTGCCAGACACTTTCCTAGGCTGCCCAACTTGTCGGCAACAGCTTGGGGGGTGCCGGTGCTGGTCTTTTTTTAGCTGCAACCAACAAAGCCCGTTGGGGGCCTGATTGGGGGGCGCCGGTGGAGATTCTCTTATGTACAAAAGGCAATCAATACTCAATAAAACTATAAATTATGTAGATTAAGAATCAATGCTAATATCAAGTTAGTTCTCTAGTCTTGCATAAGTTGCCTCAAAGTTAGAGTCAGACCTTTGAAAATTTAACTACTAATACTCTTACAGATTTCTAGATCGATTTGATACATTGAAAATCATACGCGTGGATTTGTTTGAAAGGAGAACATGCACCTAGCATGCAATAAAGCCTTGAAATGCATCAAGTATTTCCTTAACCATCCCCCAGTTTGCTTTGAATAACAATAATGTATCATCAGCAAATAGGAGGTGTGATACCCCAGGAGCACTTTGACAAGTCGTTATTGGAGATATTTCATTGCATTATTCCTTTATTTAGAAGAGCAGAAAGTCCGAAGAATAAAAGTGGGGATATTGGGTCACCTTTTCTGCGATTCGGTTCTAGTGTTGATTCCTAAGGTATCCAACCCACCATATTTGAAAAATTTCCAGTCGATTAGCCTTTGCAATGTCATATACAAAATTGCATCTAAAGTGGTGTCAAATAGACTCAAGGTTTTCTTGCCATAAATTGTGTCAGAACAACAAAGTGCATTTGTTCCAGGGAGATAGATAACTGATCATGTCCTCATTGCCTATGAATGTATGCATACAATCAGGAAATAAAGATCAAAACATCCCTTATTTGCGCTAAAAGTAGACATGATGAAGGCCTACGACAAGGTTTGATGGTGTTACCTTGTCGGGGTTCTTCAGAAACTTGGTTTTGACCATCTCTGGATAAAGATGGTGATGAGATGTGTCACGACAATACGATATTCAGCCATGTTAATGGAGAATTAACAAAGACCCCGTTGTTTCATCAAGAGGCATCCATCAAGGGTACCCAATTAGTCCTTATATGTTTCTTCTTTGCACTGAAGGTTTATCGTGCATACTGCAACAAAAGGAAAGGAATGGTGACATCCAAGGTTTGAAAAATGGTCTCTCTGGGCCCCTATTAGTCACCTTTTGTTTGCAGATGATAGTGTGTTCTTCACACGGCAAATAAGAGAAATGTGGACCAATTAAAGAAAACTTTGACC
This sequence comes from Avena sativa, assembly GCA_916181665.1. Lineage (NCBI taxonomy): Eukaryota > Viridiplantae > Streptophyta > Magnoliopsida > Poales > Poaceae > Avena > Avena sativa. The sequence goes on from OV702296.1 coordinate 432,707,382, forward strand.
AAGTATTATCAAGGATCGGGACAGAAAACCAATATGACAAAGTCCTCTATTTCCTTTGGCCCACGCTGCAACACCCAAGTTAAGGAGGAGGTAAAGTTGTCTCTTGATGTGCACGATGAGGTACTCTAATCTACCTACTTTGGTATGCCTACCTGGATTGGGAACTCCCCAACCAGCTGTTTCAACTTCCTCATCATCCGTTTGTGGAAACATCTGAATGGTTGCTCTGATCGACCAATGTCGCGGGTTGGAAAGGAAGCTCTATTGAAAGTGTTGCACAAGCCATTCCAACATATGTTATGTCCTGTTTTGAGATCCCTATGGCTGTTTGCGAGAAAATGAGACGAACTATTTCCAATTTCTGGTGGGGTTTTGAAAATGGGAAGAAAAATATGCATTGGAGATTGTGGAAATGGATGTGCACTCCAAAGAAGTACGGTGGCATGGGTTTCCGAGACATGCCTTTTTTTTAAAATCTTGCTATGCTGGGCAAACAATGTTGGTGCCTTCTAATTGAACCCAATTCCCTTTGTTCGAGGGTCTTGAAGGGCCGAGACTTCACCAATGGTGATTTACACCTCGATCAGCTTCCTATATCTGGCGTAGTATCATGAAGGGGAAGAAGGTGCTCCAGCAAGGCCTACTATGGAGAGTTGGAGACGAGAAGAACATCTTAGTTAGGGATGATAACTGGGTCCCAAATCCTGTTGGTACCTTAGTAACTTCTGATGAGCTACCAGGAAAGCAAAGGTGGCTTTTCTCCTACATGATGATGGCTCGTCGTGGAAGGAGGAAACTGTTCGGGCCTCGTTTAATGCTAAAACTGCAGAGACTATTCTTTGTATTCCTCTTAGCACTGACTAGATCATGTAGGCGCGTGTTGCTGCACCCATCTACTTTTTTAATAAAATGGTACATAATGTATAAATATTTGGAAGCATGAAACATGGTAGTCTATTATAGGTGATACAAATATGGACTTAGGGACTTCAAAGAGATTACTGGATATTGGTTCCAACACATAAACAAAGATGAAATAAAAGAATTGTAGCATGAGATTGATCGTAAGTTCAAATGGCTCGAAAGACAATGTAAATAATATTGGCCTTAATCCGATACAAATATGTATTGAGGAGATCTCAAAATGTGTCATTAGATCAACTCGTCATATTTGATAGTGTTTTGTAAAAGCACAAAATGGTTGGGTACCAATCATGGAGTGAGTCTGAACTCGTCCTCTCTTCCAAGAACCAACCTCCCCCTGTGGAACTCCCCTCTCTTTGTGATTTGTCTCTCCTGCATTAGATAGTAAATTTGAACAATCGAAAGGGTGGAGGATCACATGTCAATAAAAAATGCTACACAACACTTACGTGAAATTTAATAGAAAAACTTGTGTTAGGAAGATAGCAGATTTATTATACTTATTATACCTTGCAGAAAGAATGCGGCATTCAACCATTGGAAACATCAGCTATTTTAAATCAAAGACAGTCATACCAATGTAAGCATAGAAGAAACCTACGGCAAGAAAATGTGTTACCGGGCTAAAGGAATGATGAAACATTTTCCAGCATATAAATCAAATATCTTGACTATCTTCGGCTCAAACCTCATATTATCAAGCAATGTTATTATCCAAAGTTATCTCTAACCCAAGGGAGCCCAACAGTAACTTTAAATTACAAACAACACATAGTATTCTACAGTTGTATTATTGTAATATCCTAGCAAGAATCATTGTAATAATTAACTGATTTCTTTTGTGCCTTTTGTGCAGTCTTCGTGTTGCGTGCTGTTCCTGGTCGCACAATGGGCCTGAAGTAGGACAAAAATAACATGGAGCAATACAGCTCCAATGTCATCTCCGTGAACATTGACTTGAATGAACTCATTGTAGTACTAGCAGAAAACCCAAGAAAAGCGTCCAAGAGTTAAATTTGTTGACATATCTTAGCTGGGATCGAAACACCTTTATCATCCTTAGACTTGTGCTCTTTTTGTACTCAACTGTCAAGTAAGTTTATAACAAAGCTTGACCCAAAAATTAGATACATTAAAATCTTAATTTTCTGACCTCCCATATTAATTCTTGGTAGCAGAAGTAGCATGGTGAATTAGTATTGGAGTTATCCGTAGTATATATTTGTCTTCATGCGATGAAATGGTAATCCCACCTGCAAACGCTGCCTGAATTTAGTAGTTTCTCAAAAGGCTGCACAAATGAAGTGCCGCTAATTTCCTGAACACTGAGTACTGCTAATTTAAAAGCACCAAATAAGGACAGAGAGAGCCAATTATAAATATATCCGTGTACTTTAATGCTTTGATTTGCAAAAAAAATAGAGAGGTAAAAGTCAGTACACGAGTACCTGCCGAAGGGCTTCAAACTCTAGCAAATAGAGCTGGTGTGTGCTAGATGATTCATAAAGACTATGGAGCCTAATCGACAAAAAAATGGTTAACATTCACAGTAATACTTTCGGATACATGAACCAGGAGTGTTTTGTTCAAGCAAGGGGTTTGGGGAGATGCTGCGTAGGAGCTCACCAAAATAGCTGTCAAGCGGAAAGCACCATGGATGGGAGAAGAGGCAATTGAAGTCGATCTGACCTGTGAGCGCCTCTGTCACCTCGAACAAAGATTGCAAGGGGACGAGGCGCTGAAGTGTGCAGGCGCGACATATCGCCATAGCCCCGTAGCCGGGGAGGAAGCGGGCAGCAAGGCATGGCGGCGCCACCTAGGGTTCTCCCTTGGTCGCTCGAGGTAGGCCGTCATACAGGGATTGTGTCCCCTGACCCCCTCGCCTTGAATGTCGCCTGTTCTGGTAGCACCGTCGCAGTGGAAAGTACCGCTCAAAAGTGATGGTATCTAGAGGGGCGCCGCTGGTCCACATTGAGGTCTGGGGATATGCTGCTCGACAACCTGTTCGGTGGCGGCCATAGTGGCGGGAGGGCGGGTGGATTCGCATGGTGGGTGATGGGAGGAGGCGTCCGTCTCACTGACTTTTTTTTGGGAAAACTGATTTGACTTCTCAGCATGGTTCTTACCCTAATTACCCTAATGGGCTTTAGCGGGGGTCTTGAGCCCAATTCACCACAGGAAGCCGATTTGAGTCATTTGACGCGTATAGTGGCGTCCCCTAGGGATGTTTGGTCCAATGCCGAAACTGCTGAAGATCTAACGGTCAGAAACATGCACATAGTGCGATCCGACGGCCGAAAATGTCCAAATCGTGAAAAGCCACCTCTTTGACTCAGTGCACTAATGGTTGCCCAGATTTTGCCTCGTGGCCTCACTGCAAGTCAGACAGCTATACTGTTAGATCAATGTACAACTTGGTTTGTAACTCAAACTTCTGGGAAGATCGCAGATGCAACGGAAGCGGTTCATCTTCAAACTATGTTTTCATTGATAAGAGTTGGAAAAATCTTTGGAGGATCCAATGTCCCGACAAGATGAAGGTGAATCTATAGAGACTTGCTCATGACCAGTTGACCACCCTTCCGGCGAACAGCTTAAAAGACGATTTGTCCCAGCAGACTACATGCGCTATTTTTGCGGAAAGAAGAGCCGATCCAGCATTCGATCCTTTTCTGCCCATATGCTAAGGAGGTTTGGGCCGAGGTTAAGCACCAGCACAATCTGAAGCTCCAACTGCGAAATTTCACTAATATCAGATATTGGACATTGGACTGGGTTTCCTCTGCTACTGATGAAACAGAACACCGCCTTTGCGTTAACTATGTGGCACCTGTGGGAGCAAGAAATGTTGTAAGGAACGATGAACTAATGCAGCATCCAAGTAAAATTTGTGGGAGGATTAAAGCTTACAGTCAGTTAATTATGGAGCATTGCTACAAGTCCAAGAGCCCTATCAGACGAGAGTCCATCAGAGCTGCACCAACGTGGACTCTGCCGCCGGGGGGACTGACCATGCTCAACACATATGCGGCAATACTCTCCTCTTCAAAGAGTACGGGCGCGGGATTTGTTCTTCGCAATTCTCATGACCATGTTCTCCTTGCTGGCTGATGATCCTGAGCTGGCTGAGGCAATTTCTATGCGGTATGCGCTCAATTGAATCCGTTACACTGAACACCAGAGGGTGCTGTTGTGCAAACTTGGTGGCCAAAATTAATGATAAAGGCCTAGAAGGCTAGAACGTTCCAACCTGGGTGCGGTGGTCTTTGACATTAAGAGGCTAGCGACAAGTTTAGCTTTGCTCATTTTAGTAGAACTGGTAATAGGGCGGCGCATAATCTTGCTCGGGTAGCAGAATATGTTGATGATGCTGTGTGGATTGATGAGGTTCCGGATGCTATCCAGCCCATCATTTGTAATGAACATGTTTCTAATAATTAATAAAGCCATCTGTTTCCTGCCAAAAAAATGCTGATTCAGTACTCTATAACAAGACCACTTTAGGAGAAGGGCAATTACAGATTTGGACATAATCCTGATTTTGGGACATGTTCATTAAATTATTATTATATGAACGACTAATGCGTCCACCAACCTTCCATGGGTTAATCATGACCGGCCTTTATAAAGGATATACTGCATCGCCTCCTTAGTCTCCTCATAGCATCCTAACATTGAACAACAAACAAGGGAGAGGGAGTGAGGGAGTCCAAAAGGGTTACAACTGAGCATTACTTATGTGAATGGAAGGCATAGGGAAACACAACATCCGCAAGGGACCAAGAGAATGTACAGTAAACTGGTATTCGCTAATTTTCGAGGATGGCAAGTAGCGCAGCATAGATACGACCACGGGACTTGCAGAGAAACTCAACGAGGCAAATTAGACCAAAACTAGCTCTAGAAAAGTAAGATGACAGATATGGTCTGAGAAGCGAAGCACATGATCTACCAGCAGTACAGCAGTGGCGTGGAGGCACTGAACAGTGGCGCTTCTAGAGCCAATTCATTAAGAAAGCGCCGGAAGCGAAGCAAGCAACGGCTGGTGTAGGTGCACTGCCGGTGGTTGTATAGACTGTCACTGCAGCCTCTCGCGCTGCATATCTTGGGATCCGCTTCCGTAGCAAATTTGTTCTAGTCGAAATTATACTATCTGGCAAACATATCGGAAAATTGTCACAAATTTTGGAAATGAAATTTTGCACGAGCTTATTCAGACTTCTCCATAGAACATGATGTTTTATGTTCCTCGTACGTTAAAAGTGCCTAAGAAAATCACATGTCAATGCTTCGAAAAGAGACATAACAGGACACATCTGGTTCTGAAACTGCAACATTAATTCATGATGACATGACGAAAAGACTAGTTGTGCAACCCACCACCACCACTGTCGGGCCACATTTACACTTAGTTTGTCAGCTCCATGATGGCACCGAGTATGTTGCCATCGGTAGCCTTAAGAGGCTTCATGGCCCTAGATCTCGGCATGGAGACCTGCTTCATCGGTAGTCTACAATAATCCAGGGATAAATTAAAGTTCCAATAGATGAAGAGCATAAACCACAAAGGAACAACTATGTTAAGGAAGGAACAGAATATTAAGAGGCGCAAACTGTTGGTGCCTCAAAAATAATAACAGGTTTAAATGACCAGAAATAAGTAAATACCGAGTTTGTATCAATTGCGGACCGTATCAGAAAACAATTTCTTCACTATGAATGCCCCTAACTTGGACTCAATAAAACCGAATAATCCATTTTCAGTAGTTGTATAACCAACGTTTAACTTAGGAACTATTATTGTAGACAAAGAGGCTATATGAACCCAACAGAGAACTCCAGAATTTCAACATACCATCGACATAATTATCATCTTTTGCATCCTCCTCATCATCGTCATCATCATCATCATCATCTCTCTAACAATATGTATTTAAGAGATCATATCATTTTATAGTCCCAAGTAGTAAACATAAAACAACACTCCCTCAAAACAAGACATACGCAGAGGAAAATAACAGACTTATCGTCATCATCATCCTCAAGGCTAGGCCCATCTCGCTATGTATTTAACAGATCATATCATTTAACAGATCATAACATCCTCAAGGATAGGCTCATCTCCCTAAGAGTATGTATTTAACAGATCATATCATTTGACTACAGCGTTTCCCCAAACTAGTCCTCCAGGCCCATGCAGATCCATTCCATCAACAGAAACTGCTGCTGGATAATAAACACAGGTTCACAAGAACTCAACTAGGACACGATGTATAGTGAGAACTAGTAGCTGCGCTTGCACCTGCTGTTCAATGGATAACTTACTACTCTCACCCACTGGTCTATGTTCCAACCACTACTCTGAATTCTCTGGTTACTCGTGCCTTACAAGGACATGTTTAACATACAAACCGCACCAAACAGTTTTAGGTACTTAATTATAGTTAGTAGAATCATTTACTGGATAATTTTCATCTAGATGATAAACCTACTTTTACAACTTGGTTCTACATTTTTAAGCAAATGATCAGATTGAATTTCAAGTTACTTCTACACTTCAATGTCACACAACGGGCCTGGTACTATCCTGCTTGAGACATGATCATTTTGAGGGACCTGGGAAAGACCATTTACAAGCCTTTCTGGTGCTCATTAGTACAAGTTCTGTTTCTCCAACTTATGTACAAATTGCACACTGCCTGAAGCATTAATTCTTAAAATGATTAGCAGGCAAAGGAAAATTCTAAGAGACCATTCCAAACAATGCACCTTAAAGACGGTGTTCGGATGGAAGCACAAAAATGTAGTCAGAGATTTTTCATGTTGTAGCACTAGCAGTTTCTGGAAGAATACTACAACTCCTTAGAAGTCAACAAATATAATCATGTCCAATTCTGGAGAGAAGGTGAGCTTACTAGTATCCCAGTCTCCGCAAGACCTACCTTACTAGATGAAATAAATTCATGGAGAAAATGGAATTATAATAGAACATTCCATTGAGATGTTGACTATGATGCAACCACTTAATTTAACAAGTAGAGTTCCATAGCTTTTTATAAATTAGATGAAGCTTGCAAGTAAAGAAAGAGGAAATGTGCCTCTTCTCATTATCATCTACAAGATTGGTAGAAACAAAAAAACCTAAATATTGACTATCAAGAAGAGACCACTAGATAGAAATAAAGTCAATTCTTCAGTTCAACGAACAAGGATTTGAGGCATGTGGATTGAGTGTGGATTGATAACAATTGAGTACTAAGAAGCACCACTAGATACATAAAGCAAAGTCAATTCCTGAGCCCCAGAGAATAGAGACATCAAGGAGGAGGAGGAGGAGCCCAATGAACCTCGGTGGTGGCTGGTCGGAGCTCCTGGCCGCCGTCCTCGACCTACAAGAGCACGCAGAGGGGCGGCGCCGGTGAGCAGAGCTGCCGCAAGTGGAGCAGGGGGAGAGTAGGGCGGGTGGAGGGCGAGGAAGGGAGGGGAAGGGGGTGGCTAGCGACATGGCTCTCCGGAGTGCGGCGGCGGCGCGGGGGAGGGGGCGGTGGGGGCATGGCATCAACGGAGGGAGCGCCGTGGTGCTTCCCGCACGAAGACGGGATGCGGTCAACTCTCCCATTTTTTAGATATAGTATTTTAATTTGTTAATTCATGTGAAGGTGGCACCTTGTCCACGTCAAGTTAATTATAGATTTTTTTTCCACCTCAGCCTAATAGATGGGTCCAACCTGTCGGTTTCAGTGTCAAATCGCCACACCGGCTTTACAGGCGGGACCCACCTGTCAGTATCGCCCTCAATTCGTGATCAATTTACGTTTAGAGACGAATTGGTGTTTTTTGAGACAATTTCGAATTTGAGTGGTAGATTAAAGTGGTACCAATCGGTAAATTTCACGATAATTGTGGTGGTTTTGTGCTATTAACTCTTCTAGAATGGAACCGAACCATATTATGGAGCTGGCTATTCTCTTAATTGCTGAACAGGCTCTAAGAAGAAATATGTAAGAGTGGACTAGCAGAACAAGACCAAAAGAGACAGAAGTTCCAAGTAGAAGACAAACCCATAAAAGTACACTCTAGATGTGTTTGGCAAAGAGAAGGGAATAAATTCGGTTGTACTATTAGCAACAAAATTGCACTCTGATGTCCCCAAGGCCTGAAACCATAGTGCATTGCTTACATGAAGGCTACATACAGTGTATGTAAAAGTAAACCACTTGTCCTGCGAAAATTAGTAAACAACTGAATCTACAAAAACCATATGCATATAGTGTACGCCTGGGTGTTCGATGGGCGGCCACATCAATCTTCAAGCAGGCTACTTCATCCTACAGGGCCTCCCCAACCTGGTCCTCCAGGCCCTTGCAGATCTATTCTGTCAACAGAATCTGCTGCTGAATATTAACCACAGCTTCACAAGAACTCAACCAGGACACTGTACAGTGAGAACTAGTAGCTGTCCTTGAACCTGCCATCCATGGATAACCTACTACTATCACCCACTGGTCTATGTTCCAAACATTACTCTGAACTCTCCGCTCCCTCTTACCTTACAAGGACAAGTTTAAACATACAAACCACACCACAAATTTGCAGGTGAAGAGATTCTGTGATCATCAGTTTCATATCGCAAAACCATGTACTAGATCAATTCACCTGAATGACGAAATTACTTTTACAACTTAGGTCTACATTTTTGAAGCAAATGATCAGATTGCATTTCAAGCTACTTCTATAGTTGTATTGTCGCACAACAGGCCTAGTACTATCCAGCTTGAGACATAAACATTACAAGGGACCTGAACCAGACCATGGCAAGCCTTTTATAAATTAGATGAAGCTTGCAAGTAAAGCCTTTTAAGCCTTTTATACTGCTATCCAGTATCTGGTGCTTATTGTTAGCTTTGCGACAAGTAAATAACGAAGAACGAAAATAAAATTGCAGCAAGGGGGACACAGATTTAACGTGGAAAACCCTCTCCAACAAAGAGAGGGGAAAAACCACGGGCGCCAGCCAGCGAAACTTCACTATATCGGAGAGTGTTTACACAACGCCGGGGATTTCACAGATGCAGCTTATCCCAACCGGCGGCTTACAAGAAGTATATATAGCGGTGGTAACCTAGGTCATCAACGATCCGTACCGCGGGGGGCTATCGGCCCAAGCCTCCGGCGACGGGCCTCGCTCCGCTCCGTCAGAAGTTGGCCTTTACTTTGTAGAATTTGGATCAACATATAACAAACTCCACCTTGAGACAAATTCCTTCTTGTAGCATTAACAGTAATCATCTCCCTGAACAAACAAAGAAAACACTTTCGGCGCCAATAGCCACTTGGGCTAAGCAGTTATACCAACTAAACTTGAGCATAGCTCAAACTTAGCAACAGGAACAGACTTTGTCATCATATCAGCAGGATTATCATGAGTGCTTATCTTGCATACCTTCAGTGTACCTTGTGCAACAACATCACGAACATAATGGTACTTGATATCAATGTGCTTTGTTCTCTCATGGAACATCTGATCCTTAGTAAGGTAAATAGCACTTTGACTGTCACAGAACAGGTTAATGCAAGAATCATCCTGACAAAGCTCGGCATACAAACCTTTCAACCAAACAGACTCTTTGCAAGCTTCAGCAACAGCCATATATTCTGCTTCGGTTGTAGATAGAGCAACAACTGGTTGCAGCGTTGCCTTCCAACTCACGGCACATCCACCTACCGTGAACACATAACCTGTGAGGGACCTCCTCTTATCCAAGTCGGCAGCAAAATCTGAATCCACATAGCCTGCGAGTCCCTCATCAGTCTTGCCAAACTTCAAGCAAGCGTTGGATGTGCCACGGAGGTACCTGAAAATCCACTGAACAACTTTCCGCATCGGCCCAAGCCTCCGGCGACGGGCCTCGCTCCGCTCCGTCAAAAGTTGGCCTTTACTTTGTAGAATTTGGATCAACATATAACACTTATATTAGTACAAGTTCTGTTTCTCCAGCTTATGTATAGATCGCACACTGCATGAGGCATTAAGCCTTAAAATGATTAGCAGACAAAGGAAAATTATAAGAGATCATTCCAAATAATGCACCTTACAAACGGTGTTCAGATGGAAGCACAAAAGATATTCAGAGATTTTTCATGTTGCAGTACCAGCATTTTCTAGAAGAATACTATAACTCCTTGGATGTAGACAAATATAACCATGTTCCAATTCTCGAGAGAAGGTGAGTTTAGTAATCTTCTACACTCTGTAAGACCTACCTTACCAGATACAATAAATTCATGTAGGAAAACAAATTTTAAAAAATATTCCATTGAGAAGGTGACTGTGATGCAACCATTTAATTATACAAGTAGAGCTCCAAGGACTTTTAAATGAGATGCAGTAGCAAGTCAACAAAGAGGAAATGTGTCTCTTTTAATCGTCAACTACAACATGGTAGAAACAGGAAACACCCCAAATATTTACTGTGCCAAGACCATGAGATGAAAAAGGTAGAATTCAATTCTTCAGTTGAGCGAATATGGATCTAAAGCATGTCGACTGATAACAATTCAGTACTAAGAAGCACCACTGGATAGATCAGTCAATACATATTTCAAAATCAGAGCAAAATGACTTATTTGATGATGATAGCATCAACAGACGCAGTAGTGACTTCAGCTTGAGAGGGTACCAAAACAAACATAGATCGTATGCAACCACATAACAGTCAAGCTTCTGATCATCAGTTTATGTACATCAATGCGAAAAGAAGAAGAAACCAGCAGGCTCATACTTGACCCAATTCATAGAGATATTGAGGCCGTCCGGAAAGGTGAAGTGTTCACAACATGACCATCTAGTGCCGTGAAGAAGTTATGTGGAACAAGAGTTTGTTTGAGCCGAAGTTGACAAGCATAAAATTGTTGGCCATGACGATGGAATTTGTCGACCAGTTGGCCATTACTGTCAATGTAAAACAGCAACCAGCCATAACTGAGCAGCAAGGTGATATCACACAATCCTCACATGCCAGTTGTCTTCCCTTCCTTCGTAATGCCCCCTGATTTCCGCGAACGGCAATTTAACCTGGTACTTATACTCCCAGGCCTCACATTCGTAGTTCCGCAACACCCATATGTCAACAATTTCCGTGGCACGGTTACAGGTATACATGCCGAGCGTGCCATCCATCTCAAAGATATGTGGGTTGCTGGAAACAACTGGAGCATGCATCTGTCGGAATGACTCGGCTACGGTGTCGAATACTATCACCGGTTTGGTTTCAGTCAGTGGGTTGTTTTCAGTCTGATCATGCTCTGGATACCAATGCAGGTTATCACGGAGCAGGGCGGGTGGGTTGAAGCATGCTGACGCTGTCTCGGGGGCCCCAATGAACCTCGGTGGCTGGTCAGAACCCAGCACATAGACGTAGCAGCCAACTTGATCTGCAGGTAGTAGCAGATCTGGTTGCGTCCACCCCTTGTGGCTCCTCCGGTGCAGGGCAAGGGGTTGGAGCTGGTCAGCTGGTGGTCGGCGGGCGGCGGCCCGGCGGTCGAAGGCGAAGATGTCTTGGTAGCGCCTGCCGGGGTAATTGTACGAGTAGAAGACGGGGAGGGAGGGCTGTCGGCCGTGGTGCGCCAGGAGGAAGTCACAGTCACGGGCGGAGGTGGCGCGGCGCCAAGCGCGGCAGACGGCACGGCACCGGAGAAGCGATTCTGGGGGCAGGCGGACGAGGATCTCCCAGACGACGATCTCCTCAGGGAGGCTGCTGTCGCGGAGAGGCGGTGTTGCCCTTGCGGCCTTCGCCATGGTCGCTGGTCGGGATTCCATCTGTCCCCGCTCGGGGGAGTGGAGAAGCAGGGGAGCGCGGAGGATTGGGGTCCAGGAGTCCGCGAGGCTGGGGGAGAGAAAAAGGAGGGAGGCGGCGCTAGGGCCCAGGAGGTTGGGAGTTGGGATAGAGACGGAGACTTGGGCTGGGTTAGCAGTTTAGCCCATCATTAAACCTAAGCCTTTTCTCGAAAAACAAAAAAGTAAACCTACGCCTTCACGTACTATTTTAGTTATATTCTTGAAAAAAACACCGTACTTCTTTTTTTAGGTAAAAAAAACCGTACTTCAGTCTTTATTTTTAGATGTACTTCAGTCCTTCTAGAGATAGGTAAATGTGCTCACCAACTTTCCGTAGGTTAAGCATGAACCGCCTATATAAATCATATATACTAAACACAAACGAGAGAGAGAGAGTCTAAATGGGCTAGAGTTGTACATTACTTATATGAATGGAAGGCATAGGAAAACACTGCATCTGCAAAAGTTGAAAATGATGTACGATGAGATGGCCTCCCGGAATTTCCGAGGAGGGCAAGTAGCACAACATAGATACGACCACGGGAGTCATAAGGCATCTTAGCGATACAAATTAGACCAAAGCTATCTCCAAAACAGCAAGATATAACACACAAAAGTCGAGAAGCGAAGATCAAGGTGTAATAACAGCGGAGACGAGGCAGTGAACAGTGTCTATATGCCAGGTCCCAGTCGCTAAGAAAGGGCCGAAAGCGAAGCAGAGATCAACACAACTGATGCAACAAGGATCCGAACTGTTATTGTAGCCTCTCACGTACGTGCACATTAGGGGATCCGCTTCCTACTGAATCTGCTCTAGGTGAACTGACATGTCGAGCTAAAGCCATTAAGCGACTAAATGAAATTATAAAAATTACTACAGCAAAACAAGCAGGAAAACTATCGTAGACAAAATTTGGCACAAGCCTATTCGGAATTTTCCATAAGAGCACTTGTTTGTTGTTCCCTCGTAGGTTAGAAGTTCCTAGGAGATCCACATGCCAATACATCGAAAGATAGACGAACAAGGTATCTAGTTCAGAAACTGCAATATTATTTTCATGGATTAGACTAGAGATGTGCTACCCGCCACCACCACCACTATCATGCCACAATTACGCTTAGTTAGTCAACTCCATCAGTAGCCTTGAGCGCCTTCACGCCTTGGATCTTGGTACAGAGGCCGATGTTATCACAAGCTCGATACCCTTCTCAACACTAGTCTCATCAACCTCCTCGTCGTCTCAGTCAGCCACGCCCTTTGACAGAGTGTCTCTCCCGCCCGGTGCCTTGAACTACGGAAAGTTCTGCATATGGCCATAAGACTACGACTAGACATGGCATTTCATGGATTATTATTTGTAGTCATAGGAATATAAAGTGTAACATTCTTATTGCAACACTTCACAACTCTCAAGAAAAATTAAATAGAAACCGTTATAATGTTTTCTAGGTATCCAATGTAGATTTTTGAATTTTTAATAAGATTTTTGCGTTTAGTTTTGTCTCTTAGGGTAAGGTACAATTTTTTTAAATAGAAACCCCATCCTCTACATTGAAAAGATGCACATGGACTTCTTTATTATATTATTCAACAAATGTCCGATAAAAATCATACATAAAAATCTGAAGTCACCGTGCAACACCTACAAATCAGACAATAGGTGAAGATCATACTAGCGGGACTTATGTCCTAAAAACAACCAGGAGCACTCATCCGATTTAGCCGACTATTAGCGAGCATCTCATGCATACACTACATAAGTCGTCACTCGAAATTTTAGTATCAGTTCATACTAAATGCAATGAAATGATTCACCAGCCAAGCCCCACAAAGATTATACTTGACATTTACATTCAGGATTTTTGCTCCTATCAAACTAAATGATATAATTGAATATTCACTTATATGTCAATGCAGATGGCAGTATAGAGGTGAACATGTTATATACAAAAGGCAAGTAATACTCAAGAATAATAAATTATGTAGATTAAGCAACAATGCTAATTCAGGAGCATGTAGCAAGATTATTTTGGGGAATGGCAATTACAGATTGGTCACTATCCCGATTTTAGGACATGCTCATAAAATAATTACTATATGAATGATTAATGTGCCCACCAACCTTCTATTTGAACGGTAAATGCATCCACCAACCTTCTGTGGATTAATCATGACCCGCCTTTATAAAGGACATATTGTCTTGCCTCCGTAGTCTCCTAGTGACATCCTAAAACTGAACAACAAACAAACAAGGAGAGAGAGAGTCCAAAAGGGTCGGTGGCTAAAACCGTCCATTACTTCTATGAATGGAAGGCATAGGGAAACACATCATTGGCAAATGTCCCACATGATGTACAAGTAGGTCAAACAACCTATTTTTCGAGGATGGCAAGTAGCGCAACATAGATACAATTGTTACATCTTAGCAAGTTACCAATTAAACCGAAGCTAGATCTAAAAACAAGATGTCACACAAAAGCCAAAGAAGCGAAGCTGAAGGTGCATGATAAGCGGTGTGCAGTCAGTTGACAATGTCGTTGCTAGGGCCAAGTCGCTCAAAAAACGCCGGAAGCAAAATGGAGAGCGAGCAGCGGCTGGTGCATGTATATTGTCGGCTTGCTACAAGGGCTAGTCCTGTTACTGGTGGTCATCCATACCACCACTTAGCCTCTCACATTACACACCGGGGGATCCACACTCCTAGCTAATTTGTTCCAATTGAATGGTGGAGCTAAAGCCACTAAGCAACTGAATGAAATTTAAAAAAAGTACTGCCTAGCTGAACAAACAACAAACTGTCGCAAATTGGCACAAGCCCATTCAGAATTTTCCATAAGAGCACGTTGTTTTCTGATCCTCATGTTAAAAATGCATAAGAAATCCACATTGCCAATATTTCAAAAAGATACACGAACATGACATCTAGTTAAAAAAATGCAAAAATAAATCATGATGACATGACATGACGAAAAGAATATCCATGCTACCCACTGCCATCACTATCAAGGCCACAATTATGCCTAGTTGGTCAATTCCATCGGCATCCTTGAGCATCTTCATGGCCTTGGATCTTGACACGGAGGCATGTGTCATCACGAGCTCGATGTACTTCTAGTCAAGACCAATCTCATCTACCTCCTCGTCTCAGCCTGCCACACCCTTTGATATCATGCCTCTCCCACCCGGCGCCTTGAACAGTGGAAAATTCTGCATAAGACTATAGGTCTACAACTAGACATAAGACTTCATGTATTATCATTTGTAGTCATTAAAAATGGCATGCGTAACATTCTTACGACACTCCACTATTCTCAAGCAAATTTGAATAGAAATTGTGATAATTTTTTCTAGGTTTCCATTGTAGATTTTTTAAACTTTTAGTAAGATACCCTCTTAGTTTTGCCTCTTAGGGTAAGGTACAAACAATTGGTTTCGCGTATAATGGAAAATTCCAGTATTAATCCATACTAAATGCGATGAAATGATTCACCAAACAAGATCCACCAAGATTATACTTGCAATTGACATTCAGGATTTGCAAACAATGATATAATGGAATATTCACTCATATGTCAATGGAGATGGTTATTGCCTCGGTATAGAAGTGAACATGTTATATACAAAAGGCAAGCGATACTCAAGAGAACTATAAGTTATGTAGATTAAGAAGCAATGCTAATTCAGGAGTATGTAGCGAGATCACTTTGAGGAAATGGAAATTAAAGATGGCATACAATCCCGATTTAGGACATGATCATAAAATACTTATTATATGAATGACTAAATGCATCTACCAACCTTTCGTGGGTTAATCATGACCTACTCTTATAAAGGATATATTGACCTGCCTCCCTAGTCTCCTCGTAGCATCCTAGCATTGAACAATAAACAAACAAGGGAGAGGGAGAGAGAGAGTGTCCAAGAGGGTTAGAGACAACTAACAAGAGAGGGGGGGGGGGTCCAAGAGGGTTAGAAGACATGCATTAATTCTATGAATGGAAGGCATAGGGAAACACACTTCTCGCAAAGGTCAGAGAAGATGTATAGGGAGGTCCGGTCCCCTAATTTCCGAGGACGTCAAGTAGCACAACGCAAATGCGACTACGTGAGTCCCTGTGTAGTTTGGTGATACAAATTAGACCAAAGCTAGCCATAGAAAAAGCAAAATTACAGACGAAAGCCGAGAAGCGAAGCAGAAGGTGCATTGGCAGCTGTAACGAGGCACTGGATAGTGTCATTACTAGGGCCAAGAAATGGACGGAAGCACCGAGGAGAGTGAGCGGCTGGTGTTGGTGTATCGCTGGCTTGCTTTAGTCCTGCTATAGCCCTACAGGTAAGGGTATAGGCCTGCTACTGATGGTCGTCTAGACTTTCGCTGTAGCCTCTCACATATGTGCACATCAAGGGATCCGCTTCCCTACGTAGTCTGTTCTGGCTGAATTGCCATTAAGCGACTGCTTATAAAAATATGAACTATGGCAAAACAAACTGGACAAAATTAGGCACAAGTCCATTCCGACCACTCCATAAGAGCACGCACTTAAATGATCCTCATATGTTAGAAGTGCCTAAAAATCCAAATGCCAATACTTCAAATAGATACACGAACAAGACCTGATTCAGCAACTGCAACTAACAGTAATTCATAATGGCATGACAAAAAGACTAGTTGTGCTGCTCAGTACCCACCACCACCACCACTATCAGGCCACAGTTAGGTCAACTCCATGATGGCACTGACTACGTCGCCATCGGCAGCCTTGAGCGCCTTCACGACCCTGGATCTCAGCATGGAGGCATGTTTCATCACAAGCTCGACGCCCTTCTTGCCATCGACCTTTTTGTCTTCCTATATGTCAGTGCAGATGGGTGCTGCCTTAGTACAGAAGTGAGCATATTATATACAAAAGGAAAGCAATACTCGAGAAAACTATAAATTATGTAGATTAAGCAACAATGTTGAATCATGAATAAGCGAACACAGAGGCAGTTGCAATAGATGAAGAGCATATACCACAAAGGCACAACTATGGTACAAAAAGAATAGATATTGAGGGGTATAAACTGGTTGGTGCTTATTCATGAAAAAATAATCAAGTCAAAATGACCAAAAAATAAGTACACAGAGAGTTCTTTTATGTACTTGTTCATTAACTTTGATTCAATAAAACCAAATAATCTATTCTTCAACAGTTGTGTAAAGCAAAGTTTAATTTAGAAACTGGATATAGGTTGTTACTGTAACTAAAGAAGCTACTTGAAAAGAATAGAAATGACAACACAGTAAGCATTCTAGCCACGGTGTTTTCTTCCCAACATGAAGATGTGAATACATACTAAATAGGATCAGAGAGCATAAAAGGAAATGGCACTCCAAAAGCAAACAACAAAAGTTTGTACCTAACAAGGTATTGTTGTCCAAAATGACAACAAAACGCTATGCTAACACATTATATTGTTATTACTGTAAGAATATTCCATATAGCAAATAAGCATATGCATAAGATACTTAGGTTTCTAACTGATTTCCAAAGCTAATGAACAAATCATGCCACATTTCTACTGTACCAATCACCAAAGCTCCAGCATACTTAAAATTCCTTCCACATTTCAGTCTACAACACTACAGATCTCTCAAGAAGTGAATCACAATCACAAAATATAAATAGTTAGGACAACTGACAAATAAGTTATAAACAACAAGGCCTGTAACAACCAAGTTAGGACCAGAAGATCAAATAGTATCTAAACAAGATAAGCAAAATCTGAACCATGTCCTCAGTTCCCACAAGTGGAGCTTTTTTTCCATGGAGACCAGGCCCGTCTTCTCCATGATAAATCACTGAAAAGTTCAGTAAATAGACGCACAGTGTTGGATACGGCGAGCAAACCGCGCAATTTTCCAGCCAAAGGCTAAAGCTTTGCAACCTAGGTTCAAAACGAAAGAGGCCAAAGTTTTGCAACCTAGGTTCAAAACGAGAGGTGGAGATATTCCATGAAAATTGTAAGAAATACTAAAGAAATTTGCAAACTACTTAGATGAATGCTAAATCATTCAGGAACAAGAGAACCTCGGAGATGAGATAGTGCCCCAGAAGATCAAGAATGTAAATCATAATGGTACGGAAAGAACTAAATATTAGGGAAAAATATTCCGCAAATATCTAACATGTCAAGAATCAATATTACCAAATGTGCTTACTTACAGAGTTGTACCAATATGAGGAACAGATCCTAGCACCGTTACTTAATTATGAAATGCCAGACTCACATTTTTTGTTAGATCTTAACTAACTACATTGCTCTGAGAAATAGTATAACTAGGCCCCCGAAAGGCCCACGAGAGGACCCACCTTCACGATAGCTGACCGGATGCGGCAGCATGGGCACATTAGGCCCCCAAAGGGCCCGCAAAGTCCTTGCCGCCACGCTGCAGCAGGTTGGCTAAGCGCCGCCACCACCCAGAATTGTCGGTTCACTGATACGTTGCTAACGTATCTATAATTTTTGATGTTCCATGCTTGTTTTATATCTACTTTATTATATTTTGTCCATATTTTGGAGTATTTCTATACACTTTCTTGGAATAACCTATTAACAAGATGCCACAGTGCCAGTTGCCTGTTTTCTTCTGTTTTTGGTTCCAGAAAAGTCAGAAAATAAATATTCTCGGAATTAGACCGGACAAAAGCCAAAGTCATTATTTTCCCAGAAGATTCACGGAGCCAGAAGGAGAGACGAAGGGGGGCCACAGGATGGAAAAACCACCCCTAGGAGCGGGTCCCCCCAGGCCACGCCAGGGCATGGTGTGGGCCCCCTGGATGCCCACCGACCTTGCCTCTTCGCCTATAAGATGCCTCTCGATGCGAAAACCCTAAATCGTCAAGCCTCCAGCCACGAAAAGTTCCGCAGCGCCGCCGCCACCGAAGGGGAGATTCGGGGGACAGAAAGTCTCTGTTCCGGCACCCTGCCGGGACGGGGAAGTGCCCCCGGAGCCATCTCCATCGATATCCACCGCCATCTCCATCGCCATTGCTGATTCCTATGATAAGGAGGGAGTAGATCTCTCTCGAGGCTAAGGGTTCTACCGGTAGCTATGTGCTCATCTCTCTCTATGCATAATCATATTGTGATCATGAGCTTTGTAATCAAGTAGATCTACCTTGCTACTCAAGTACTTTAATAGATCTCTGCTCTCCCCATGTGTGTGAAGTTGACAGTGTGCACACCATGGTGGCACTTAGTCTAGAGATTTCAAATACTTGTTATGAGTTATATTTGGAGTTGGATGTCTTTATGAAATTGTGGTGTTTGTTGGATCTATCTAGCGCTCAAGGTGATAGTGTGGGGTTATCTAGATGGGAAAGGCTTACTTTGAGGTGTGCTGTTATAGCCCTACCATGGATTAGAGTGTCCAACCGGAGAGTAGTTAAGAGTAGTATCATAAATAAGAATATATTTATATTAGAGTGTTTACTAGTGAAAGTATGATCCTTAGGCCTTGTTTCTAAGCACTGAAACACCGTTTGCTATTAGATCTATTACATGTTTGCTTGCTTCTATCTTTATTTCAGTTTTATTTTAGTCTTTTCCACGCCATCAAGCTATTTTCTATCACTATTACCACTTATAATTATCTATAGCACTTGTATTTCACTATCTCTTCGCCGAACTAGTGCACCTATACACCTGATAAGTGTATTGGATGTGTTGGGGACACAAGAGACTTTTTGTATCTTGATTGCAGGGTTGCTTGAGAGGGATACCTTTGACCACTTCCTCCCTGAGTTTGATAAACCTTGGATAATCCACTTAAGGGAAACTTGCTGCTGTTCTACAAACCTATGCACTTGGAGGCCCAACAACTGTCTACAAGAATAGAAGTGCGTAGACATCAAGCTATTTTCTGGCGCCGTTGCCGGGGACTGAAGAAAAAGAAGCTCCCACGTCAACCATGCGCCAGCAAGTATTTTCTGGCGCCGTTGCCGGGGAGGTAAGGTAAAAGGTACTCACATCCTTCGGTGTGAGTGCTCGAAGTTATTTCCTTTAGATTCTGTAATTTTGTCTTTTTGTTTCTTGTTTTCACTAGTTAGGCTTAATCGAAAACAACAACAAAATTAGAGAGCTTTATAGTATTTATCTTGAGTTAGGACATGAAGTGTTTGAAGAGAAAATTAAAAAACCTATGGAACTTTATTTGCATGCTAATAGCAACATTGTTAGTATGAATTCTTTGGACACCATTATTGCTAATGCTATGGAAAAATCTAAGCTTGGGGAAGCTAGTTTTTATGAAAATGACCTTTTTAGTTCCCCAGCTTTGGAAGATAGCTATTCTATTGCTTATGATGATACCAAACCTCTAATATATGATGATTACAATGATGAATATGATATTTTTAGTCCACCTACTATTGAGGATAAAATTAATGATTACAATATGCCTCCTATATTTGATGATTATGGTGATGAGAATAATAATGATAGCTATTTTGTTGAATTTTCTCCCACTATGATTAATAAGAATGACTATGCTTATAGGGAGAGTATTAATTCTTTTATGCATGTGGTTCATGATAAGAATGTTTTAAATGATAGTTATATTGTTAATTTTATTCATGATGCCACTAAAAATTATTATGAGAGAGGGAAACATGGTTTTATGCATCTCAATAATATTAAGTTTCCACTCTTTATGTTGAAAGTCTTCAAATTGCACTTGTTTTGCTTTCCTATGCTTGTTGCTTTGTGCTTTCATGACTTGTTTCTTTACAATACTCCTATGCATAGGAAGTGGGTTAGACTTAAATGTGTTTTGAATTTACTTCTTGATGCTCTCTTTTACTTCAATTCATGTTTCTTATGTGAGCATCTTCTCAAACTATCAAGCCTAACTTAAAGGCGCTAAAGAAAAGTACTTATTAGGAGATAACCAAAAAGTTTTAGATGAGTCTTGGAAGTTATTACTTCAGTAATAACCGCTCCTTATCCTTTTTATTTGCTTTTTTGTGCCAAAAGTAACCTCTAATGAGAGAGAAGTAATGATTGGGAAAGTTGTTGTCCTGAAACAGATTTCTGTGTTTCACCGTAAAAATTCGTGTAAAATCTCCGTACGTCCTTTTGAGACGTGAATTTTTGTACTTCTGCCCCAGGTCGTTATCTAACTTTCTTTAGTTCAACACATTTTGATTTGAGCAACAGAAGGTCTTCGCGAAAATTCGTCTTTACCTGCTGGTCTGTTTTGACAGATTTCTGCCATTATTTGCATTTGCTTCTTGTTGGTTCCTTTTTGAGTTCTTTGGGGAATTGAGCTTTTTGAGGGAAGTGCTACAGTAGCTAGTGTTTTAATGGAAGTTTTATTGGTGTTGAAACTAAACCCAAAGACTTATTATCTTGAGTGCACTAATGTTGCTAATAAAGATTATGTGAAGTTTTGTATGAAGGAAAAATTTTAGATGTATGGAAGGAATGAGTAATGAGATACATGATGGACTAAAGCTCAAGCTTGGGGATGCCACGCGTTTCACCCCAAGAAATATCCAAAAATTACAAGCGTCAAAGCTTGGGGATGCCCAAGGCATCCCCCTCTTTATCAATAAAAATCCCAGGTTTTTTCCAAACACTTCATTTTTATTGTTTCATGCACAGTTGTGTTGTTCTTGGAGCGTCTTCTTTTTTGTTTTCATTTTCTTTTTTCATTTGCTTTGTTTTCTTAGTTTGCTGAATAAATTGGTTGGACGCCCTCTTTCATACATTGGTTTTCAAATAGTTTGGTTTGGTTTGGAAAAAGAGTAGGAAAGTTCATGCTTAAGTGGTAAAGAAAGTTTGTTTTTGACTATGGCCTATGCTTTGTCATGCCATGCTCGATATTATTTTGGCTTTATGCTTAGTATTCTTTGCTGTAGCATGACTTGTTATAAACAATTGAGATTTCTTAATGTGCCTTTGAAGAATCATGCGTTGTTTTAGCATATTAAAGCATAGTATTGTGGTATTCTCCTTTGATGCTTTATTTGGGTTGACTTGACGCATGCTCACATCATGTTATGACTATCTCAAGTCACCATAGCCTTTATGATCCTTTAGTTTTCAACTTGTAGTATCACTTTATGCTTTGATCAATGATGTTTTGTCGCTCTGCATGATTATGGCCATTATTGCTCTCTTAGTTGGTCGCTCCCAGTCTTTTGCTAGCCTCCACAAACAAGTATGAGTTCCACTCATGCATCCAACTCCTAAAACCAAGTTATTCCAAAGAGTCCACCATACCTACCTATTAGCATATGCTATTCCAAGTATGTTCATGTTTTTGTCTACCTTCCAAATAAAACTTGTTATGTGAAAATTAGTGATTAAAGCTCTCACGAACTTGAAGGCACACTTTACTTTCTTGCATTTAATAAAATTGAACCATTGCGTCCATCTTTGTTGCGTATATGCTTGCGCTTTATAAGTTGAAGTTAGCAGAACCATGTATCATGGGGAACGCTTTCAACATTGCGCTTGTACTTTGTACCCCGTTGATATCATGTTCTTTTGCTTATGGATCCCGGCGGTGTGAAATAAAAGTGGAACTTGTAAGATCATGGAGTTTGTATGTGTGTTAGAGAAATGCCTGGGCCGCTAGCCTAAGCCATGCCTAATCATGGTGGAAACTTGGAGCATAACCATAATGAGCACTCTATGAAGCATCCTCAATAAAAACCTATGCAAATAGCAAATAAAAAGATTGCTGAGATGCTCATTGTCTGCTTGCCTTGTCATTTTGATTATGGGATAGCTCCTATATCATGTGAAAGGGGTACCCCGTTGGCAGTTCTTTATGATACATATGTACTTATAATGACAAGAGCTTACTTGTGACTAAAGTTGAGTAGCATGAGGTTAGGTCTTCGTAAGTAAGGGGCATGAGATTTCAGCTTATAACTTGTCAAGCATATCTTCTTAGTTGTGTCACTTTAACCTTAATCACCTTCAAGATGCTTATGATAGGGGCAATGAGAGCTGAAAACTAATAAGTACCATAATTTTTGGAAGCTCTTTATGAAACTTGAATCCCTACTGAAGGAAATATGCCCTGAGAGGCAATAATAAAGTTGTTATTATATATTCCTTATACATGATAGATGTTTATTTTACATGCTAGAATTGTATTGATTCGGAAACATCAATACATGTGTGTTTAATAAACAAAAAGGGTTCCTAGTCATGCCTCTCTTATATACTAGCTTGTTGATTAACAAGATGATCAAGGTTTCCTGATCATAGACATTGGATGTTGTTAATAACAAGGTCACACCATTGGTGGAATGATGTGATGAACATTCATCCGAAGTATAGCATTACGATCAAGTCATTATGTTTATATTGCTATAACATCATACGAAGTAATCTTTATCCTTAGACCATGAGATCATGTTAATTGCTGACACCGGAAAAAGTATCTTGATAACATCAAACATCACACCGTAACAGGGTGACTATAAAGATGGGTTCAGTACTACGAAGGCGTTATGTTGAGGCTCATGGATCAAGAGTGGAATTTTTCAATCCAGATGACGGATAGATATACTCTGGGCCCTCTCGGTGATATCACATTAGGATAGCTTGCAAGCAAGTGATGTGATCACTAGAATGTTATATCACGGGAACAAGAAAAGAGTGCATGTCGGTAACGAGATCAAACTAGGTATGGAGATACCGATGATCGAATCTCGGACATGTAATATATCGAGAGACAAAGGGATTTAGTTACAAGCGTTAAAGGTTCTCACGATCACAGAAGTCATCGTTGAATGTGTAGGAGTCAGTATGGATCTCCAGGTCCCGCTGCTGATTATTGATCAAAGAAGGGTCTCGATCATGTCTGCATTATTCGTGAACCATAGGGTGAAACACTTAAGAGTTACTGGACACCATTTTGGAGCACATATGTTTCAGACGAAAGAATTGCAAAGCGCAAGAATTGTTTTAATAGAAACCGGAAATTGTTTCGGGTGAAATTGCAGAAGGTGGTTCTGCATGTGATATTGAAATATTGCAAGGGGCTATATGTGAATGTTTGTTAATTAAAGTAATTAACAAAAATCTGAATAAATTTAATAAAAAGAGTTTTATTAAATGAGAGAGCATTAAATTTGGAGAAATTTAATGCATTTAAAGTGGAGACTTTAAAAGTGTGAAGAGGCATTTTAATGTGGAGGGGTTACCACCACATGAATGGGGGAGGTGAGGGGTCACCCCCCATGCGCCGGCCATGGAGAGAGGGGGCACCCCCCTCCTCCTATAAAAGGCCACCCATTCCCTCCTTCATCCACACACCTCCTTGTGAAGGATCTCTCTCACCCTCTAGAATTATTCCCCCATGGTCTCGGATTAGCGAGATACATGTTCCCGGTGGAATTTCATCTGGAAGGAGTTGCTGCTTCCGCTGGATCGCTGGAGCGAGGAGGTGGAGGTTGTCCGGTGGCTTGAACGTGTGTGCGAGTGCGGATGCGCTGCTGAGTTGCGGTGCTCGGACTTCCTCACGATCTTGAGATCGGAAAGTGTACGACTACATCAACCACGAGTTCCTACTCGTTAACAAAGCTCGTTGTCTACGAGGGTAAGTTCTTGTTGGATGTATGTCCACCCATTGCTTTGTACCTAGTAGATAGATCTTGGCGTGTAGTTCACACCGTAGGAAATTTTTTGTTTTCTATGTTGTGGACCCAACAGTGGTATCAGAGCCAGGTTTATGCGTAGGTGCTTAGCACGGGTAGTACACATATGTTGATATGTGGGCGATGATGATCATGTTATTGCATCTTCTATGTATTTTGGATATTGGTGGCATAGTGGGATGAAGCGGCCCGGACCAACCTTACATGTCATCGTACATGAGACCGGTTCCACGACTGACATGCAACTTGTTTTGCATAAGTGGCTGGCGGGTGTCTGTCTCTCCTACTATAGTCAATATCTGATTTACAACGAGTTGCTAATAACTTAGTTATCCCCGTTGTGGTTCATGTTCGTAGGTGAGAACGGTTCTATCTCCGAAAGCCCTAAGCCACGTAAAACTTGCAATTGATAAATTAGAGGCGTCTAGTTTAGATCGTTGCTGGGCTAGTGTATTGATATGGTGTTGTTGTAAGTAGATGTATGGTAGATACTCTTACAACACAGTCAACGTGTAAGTACCATAGACCTTTGCCTTACACACAAAGGAATGATAGAGATCATACCACGATGCAAGTGATAGAGATCAAATGCATGGACCATATCATCTCACTTTACACATTAGATGTTAGCATCTTATACTGCTAGTTTGGCGCGTTTGGTAGCATTATAAGATGATCCCTCATTTAGATATCAAGATAAAAATGTGTTCTTCCTTGAGTATGCACCGTTCTATGGATCATGTTTCGAGACATCACGTGATGATCGGGTGTACTCGAATCTACGCTTTCATAGGAACGGGTGTAAGACAGTTTTACACACGCGAATACTAAGGTTCTTACTTGGCGAGCCTAGCATGTACAGACATGGCCTCGGAACACGGACCGAAAGGTTAAGCATGAGTCATATGGTTGATATGATGCCCATATAGATGCTCGCCTTTGAAGCTATATCAACTCACGTGATGATCGGACTTGGTGTAGTGGATTTGGTTCATGTAATCACCAAAAGGACACGAGGGATGTCGTTTTTGAGTGGGAGTTCATTAGTAATTTGGATTAGTTGAACTCAATCTATCATAAACTTAGTCTAAATAAACTTTACAAATTCTGTTGTAGATGGCACCACCTGCTTTTAATTTCAATGTGTTCATGGAGAAAGAGAAACTTGCTGCGAATGGTAGCAACTTCACCAACTGGGCTATGAATTTGAGGATTCTCCTCACTGCTGCACAAAAGCAGTATGTGCTAAATGCGCCGCTAGGCCCCCCACCAGCTCCTGATGCCCCTGACGAGGAAAAGAATGTCTATGTGACTCGTCAGGAGGACCACAACTTAGTTCATTGCGGCATACTGTATGGGCTAGAGCCAGAACTTCGAAAGCGTTTCGAAAATGGCAATGCCTTTGATACCATGGGAGAATTGAAAATGATTTTCGATACCCATGCTGCCGTCGAGAGTTATAATGCTACAGAAAAGTTCTTTAGCTGCATGATGGAGGAAAACAACTCCGTTAGTGAGCATGTACTCAAAATGTCTGGGTACGCCGATAAGCTTGTGTCCTTGGGAATAACGATTCCCATTGACTTAGGCATACATTGTGTTCTCCAATCTCTGCCACCTAGCTACAAGAGCTTCGTGATGAACTATAATATGTAGGGCATGAAGAAGTCTCTTCCCGAGCTTCTGTCAATGCTTAAGACTGCAGAAGTGGAGATTAGGAAAGAACATCAAGTGTTGATGATCAATAGGACCACCGGTTTCAAGAAGGACAAGAAAGGAAAGCACAAGGGAAAGAAGGGTGGCAAGTCTGTTGCCACGCCTGAAAAGAAACCCTGGGCTGGCCCTAAGTCTGACACCGAGTGCTACTATTGCAAGGGGAATGGCCATTGGAAGCGCAACTGCCCCAAGTATTTGGCAGACAAGAAGTCCAGCAAGGCAAACAAAGGTATATGTGATATACATGTTATTGATGTGTACTTGACTAGTACTCGCAGTAGCACCTGGGTATTTCATACCGGATCGGTTGCTAATATATGTAACTCATTTCAAGGGCTACGGAACAAGCGACAACTAGCAAGGGATGAGGTCAGGATGCGGGTCGGCAATGGATCAAGAGTTGATGTGATCGCCGTCAGGACGCTACCTCTCCATTTGCCATCGGGATTAGTTATAAACCTAAATAATTGTTATTTGGTGCCTGCACTGAGCATGCACATTGTATCTGGATCGTGTTTGATGCAAAGTGGTCATTCCTTTAAATCTGAAAACAATGGTTGTTCAATTTATAAGAATGATATCTTTTATGGTCATGCACCTATGTTGAATGGTTTATTTCTATTGGATCTCGATAGTAATATTACGCACATTCATAATGTTAATGCTAAAAAGATTAAACTTGATGATGATATGTCTACATATATGTGGCACTGCCGTCTAGGTCATATTGGCGTTAAACGCATGAATAAACTCCATTCTGATGGACTTTTGGAATCACTTGATTTTGAATCATTTGATACATGTGAGCCATGCCTTATGGGCAAGGTGACTAGAACGCCGTTTTCTGGTTCAATGGAACGGGCGACAGATCTATTGGAAATCATACATACTGATGGGTGTGGACCAATGAGTGTGTCGGCGCGAGGTGGATATCGTTATTTTGTTACTTTCACGGATGATTTGAGTAGATACGGGTATATCTATTTGATGAAACACAAGTCTGAAACTTTTGAAAAGTTCAAGGAATTTCAGAATAAAGTGGAAAATCATCGTAATAGAAAGATTAAATTTCTACGGTCTGACCGTGGAGGAGAGTATCTAAGTTACGAGTTTAGCACACACATGAAAGAGTGTGGAATAGTTTCACAACTCACGCCTGCCAGAACACCCCAACGTAATGGTGTGTTGGAACGTCGTAATCGTACCTTATTGGATATGGTTCGATCTATGATGTCTCTGACTGACTTACCTCTGTCATTTTGGGGTTATGCACTGGAAACAGCTGCATTCACTTTAAATCGGGCACCATCTAAATCCGTTGAAACGACACTGTGTGAATTATGGTTTGGAAACAAACCTAAGCTGTCATTTCTTAAGGTTTGGGGATGCGATGTTTATGTGAAGAAACTTCAACCGGATAAACTCGAACCCAAAGCGGAAAAATGCGTCTTCATAGGATTCCCTAAGGAAACAATTGGGTATACCTTCTATCACAGATCCGAGGGCAAGGTTTTTTGTTGCCAAGAATGGATCCTTTCTTGAGAAGGAGTTTCTCGCGAAAGGTGTGAGTAGTCGGAACGTAGAACTCGAAGAGGTTATTGAACCTTCTCTTCATGGAATGGCGAGTGGCGCAGCACCGGAAGTTGTTTCGGAGTTGACTTCACCTGATGAAGAGAGAGCTAATGATAATGATCATGAAACTCCGAAAGAGGACACTACCGTACCTCGCAGGTCAAGCAGGACACGTGCAACTCCTGAACTGTACGGCAATCCTGTTGTGAATTTCATGGTTGATGAAATGGATAACCCTGCGATGTATGAAGAAGCGATGATGAGCCCGGATTCCAACAAATGGCTAGAAGCCATGAAATCCGAGATGGAATCCATGTACGAGAACCAAGTTTGGAACTTGGTGGACTTACCTCACGACCGAAAGGCCGTTGAGAATAAATGGATTTTCAAAAGAAAAACTGATGCTTATGGTAATGTGACCATCTATAAGGCTCAACTTGTCACAAAGGGGTTTCAACAAATTCAAGGAGTTGACTACGATGAGACATTCTCTCCCATAGCGATGCTTAAGTCGGTTAGGATTATGTTAGCAATTGCTGCATATTTCGATTATGAAATATGGCAGATGGATGTCAAAACTGTGTTCCTCAATGGTAAGATTGAAGAAGAGTTGTATATGATACAACCCAAGGGTTTTGTTGATCCTAAGGATGCTAATAAGGTATGCAAACTTCAGCGATCCATCTATGGACTGAAGCAATCATCACGGAGTTGGAATCTCCGCTTTGATGAGGTGATCAAAGAGTTTGGATTTGTCCAAACTTATGGAGAGGCTTGTATTTACAAGAAAGTGAGTGGGAGCAATGTGGCATTTCTGATATTATATGTGGATGACATATTATTGATTGGAAATGATATAGATCTTTTAAACAGTGTTAAAAGTTATCTAAACAGCAAATTTTCAATGAAAGACCTTGGTGAAGCGTCATATATATTAGGCATTAAAATCTATAGAGATAGATCAAGGCGCCTAATTGGGCTATCGCAGAGTACATACCTTGATAAGATATTAAAGAAGTTTAATATGGACGAAAGTAAGAAGGGGTTCTTACCTATGTTGCAAGGCAAAACATTGAGTAAGACTCAATGTCTGGCTACGGAGGAAGAAAGAGAGATGATGGATAAGATCCCCTATGCCTCAGCCATAGGCTCTATTATGTATGCCATGCTATGTACAAGACTGGATGTGGCACATGCTATTAGTTTGGCTAGTAGGTACCAATCTGATCCAGGTTCGGAACACTAGATAGCGGTAAAGAACATCCTCAAGTACTTGAGAAGAACTAAGGATATGTTTCTTATATATGGAGGTGAAGAAGAGCTAGTCGCTAAGTGTTATGTCGATGCTAGCTTTGACACCGATCCGGATGACTCTAAGTCTCAATCCGGATACGTATTTCTCTTGAACGGAGCAACAGTTAGTTGGAGGAGTTCCAAACAACCTGTGGTGGCTGGATCAACGACGGAGGCGGAATATGTTGCTGCTTTAGAAGCGGCGCAGGAAGTAGTTTGGATAAAAGAGTTCATTACGGAACTGGGTGTGGTTCCCAGTGCGTTGGACCCGATGGTGATCTATTGTGACAACAATGGAGCCATAGCCAACGCAAAGGAACCGAGGTCTCACAAGAATTCCAAACATATTAAGCGCCGGTTTCACTCCATCCGCGAGCATGTCAAGGATGGAGATATAAAGATTTGTAAAGTACACACGGACCTAAATGTAGCAGATCCGTGGACTAAAGTTATCCCTAGGGCAAAACATGATCAACACCAGAACTCCATGGGTGTTAGATTTATCACCATGTGAACTAGATTATTGTCTCTAGTGCAAGTGGGAGACTGAAGGAAATATGCCCTGAGAGGCAATAATAAAGTTGTTATTATATATTCCTTATACATGATAGATGTTTATTTTACATGCTAGAATTGTATTGATTCGGAAACATCAATACATGTGTGTTTAATAAACAAAAATGGTTCCTAGTCATGCCTCTCTTATAGACTAGCTTGTTGATTAACAAGATGATCAAGGTTTCCTGATCATGGACATTGGATGTTAATAACAAGGTCACACCATTGGTGGAATGATGTGATGAACATTCATCCGAAGTATAGCATTACGATCAAGTCATTATGTTTATATTGCTATAACATCATACGAAGTAATCTTTATCCTTAGACCATGAGATCATGTTAATTGCTGACACCGGAAGAGTATCTTGATAACATCAAACGTCACACCGTAACAGGGTGACTATAAAGATGGGTTCAGTACTACGAAGGTGTTATGTTGAGGCTCATGGATCAAGAGTGGAATTTGTCAATCCAGATGACGGATAGATATATTTTGGGCCCTCTCGGTGATATCACATTAGGATAGCTTGCAAGCAAGTGATGTGATCACTAGAATGTTATATCACGGGAACGAGAAAAGAGTGCATGTCGGTAACGAGATCAAACTAGGTATGGAGATACCGATGATCGAATCTCGGACATGTAATATATCGAGAGACAAAGGGATTTAGTTACAAGCGTTAAAGGTTCTCACGATCACAGAAGTCATCGTTGAATGTGTAGGAGTCAGTACGGATCTCCAGGTCCCGCTGCTGATTATTGATCGGAGAAGGGTCTCGATCATGTCTACATTATTCGCGAACCATAGGGTGACACACTTAAGAGTTACCGGACACCATTTTGGAGCACATATGTTTCAGACGAAAGAATTGCAAAGCACAGGGATTGTTTCAATAGAAACCGGAAATTATTTCGGGTGAAATTGCAGAAGGTGGTCCTGCATGTGATATGGAAATATTGCAAGGGGCTATATGTGAATGTTTGTTAATTAAAGTAATTAACAAAATTCTGAATAAATTTAATAAAAAGAGTTTTATTAAATGAGAGAGCATTAAATTTGGAGAAATTTAATGCATTTAAAGTGGAGACTTTAAAAGAGAATGTGAAGAGGCAGTTTAATGTGGATGGGTTACCACCACATGAATGGGGGAGGTGAGGGGTCACCCCCCCATGCGCCGGCCATGGAGAGAGGGGGCACCCCCTCCTCCTATGAAAGGCCACCCATTCCCTCCTTCATCCACACACCTCCTTGTGAAGGATCTCTCCCCCCTCTAGAATTATTCCCCCATGGTCTCGGATTAGCGAGATACATCTTCCTGGTGGCATTTCGTCTAGAAGGAGTTGCTGCTTCCGCTGGATCGCTGGAGCGAGGAGGTGGAGGTTGTCCGGTGGCTTGAACGTGTGTGCGAGTGCGGATGCGCTACTGAGTTGCGGCGCTCGGACTTCCTCACGATCTTGAGATCGGCAAGTGTACGACTACATCAACCACGAGTTCCTACTCGTTAACAAAGCTCGTTGTCTACGTGGGTAAGTTCTCGTTGGATGTATGTCCACCCGTTGCTTTGTACCTAGTAGATAGATCTTGGCGTGTAGTTCACACCGTAGGAAATTTTTTGTTTTCTATGCTGCAGACCCAACACCTACTTCCTTCTTTGAAGGCCTTTCTTTTACTTTTATGTTGAGTCTCCACCTTCTATCTTTATGCACCTACTTTCAAAGCATAGTGGCCATTCTTAGTTCTATGTGCATTGTCCCAAGACTTGTTGATTGATGCATAACCTTGATATTGCTTGTTCTTAAACTACTTGTATCTAGTTACCCTTATGAACTTTGAAGGTGTCATATGCATTTATGTTTGCTACTCTATGAGGGACAAGATGAATGCCACTATGCTATGTTTTCTTTATGCGAAACAAACAAACGTCTTGCAAAGCATTGTTATTCATGAATCTTTTGTTTGTGTTTTTTCATGTTGCAACATAGTTGCTTTGCCTTATTGTTAGAACTTTGTCTTTCATGTGACGATTGAAGTACTATGATCCCAGCTATCAATGTTTTACAAATACTTTAATCAAGTTTATGATGGTGCATGTCACCTTAAAAATTATTCTTTCTTTTTATCACTTACCTATTCGAGGACGAGCAGGAGTTAAGCTTGGGGATGTTGATACGTTGCTAATGCATCTATAATTTTTGATGTTCCATGCTTGTTTTATATCTACTTTCTTATGTTTTGTCCATACTTTGGAGTATTTCTATACACTTTCTTGGACTAACCTATTAACAATATGCCACAGTGCCAGTTGCCTGCTTTCTTCTGTTTTTGGTTCCAGAAAAGTCAGAAAATGAATATTCTTGGAATTGGACCGGACAAAAGCCAAAGTCATTATTTTCCTGAAAGATTCACGTAGCCAGAAGGAGAGACGAAGGGGGGCCACAGGATAGCCAAACCACCCCTAGGCGCGGGTCCCCCAAGCCGCGCTAGGGCATGGTGTGGGCCCCCTGGCTGCCGACCGACCTTGCCTCTTCGCCTATAAGATGCCTCCCGATGCGAAAACCCTAAATCGTCAAGCCTCCAGCCATGAAAAGTTCCACAGCGCCGCCGCCACCGAAGGGGAGATTCAGGGGACAAAAAGTCTCTGTTCCGGCACCCTGCCGGGACGGGGAAGTGCCCCCGGAGCCATCTCCATCGATCTCCACCGCCATCTCCATCGCCATTGCTGATTCCTATGATGAGGAGGGAGTAGATCTCTCTCGAGGCTAAGGGTTCTACCGGTAGCTATGTGCTCATCTCTCTCTATGCATGATCATATTGTGATCATGAGCTTTGTAATCAAGTAGATCTACCTTGCTACTCAAGTGCTTTAATAGATCTCTGCTCTCCACATGTGTGTGAAGTTGACAGTGTGCACACCATGGTGGCACTTAGGCTAGAGAGTACAAATATTTGTTATGAGTTATATTTGGAGTTGGATGTCTTTATGAAATTGTGGTATTTATTTGAACCATCTAGAGCTCAAGGTGACAGTGTGGGGTTATCTAGATGGGGAAAGCAAACTTTGAGATGTGCTGTTATAGCCCTAGCAATGATTAGAGTGTCCAACCGGAGAGTATTTCAGCGTAGTATCATAAAGAAGAATATATTTATATGAGAGTGTTCACTAGTGAAAGTATGATCCTTAGGCCTTGTTTCTAAGCACTGAAACACCGTTTGCTATTAGATCTATTACATGTTTGTTTGCTTCTATCTTTATTTCAGTTTTACTTTAATGTTTTCCACGCCATCAAGCTATTTTCTATCACTGTTACCACTTATAATTATCTATACCACTTGTATTTCACTATCTCTTCGCCGAACTAGTGCACCTATAGACCTGACAAGTGTATTGGGTGTGTTGGGGACACAAGAGACTTTTTGTATCTTGATTGCAGGGTTGCTTGAGAGGGATACCTTTGAACACTTCCTCCCTGAGTTCGATAAACCTTGGGTAATCCACTTAAGGGAAACTTGCTGTTGTTCTACAAACCTCTACACTTGGAGGCCCAATAACTGTCTACAAGAATAGAAGTGCGTAGACATCACTCACCATCTCCACGTCCCTCCAAGAAGCTTAACCACCATGAGAGGTCCCGCCGGCCCGCCCCGGCCTAGATATGGCCCTGATCTAGACCTAGCGGCCTTCATTGCCTCCTGCCCATGCGTCGGCTCCACCCTGCCACCAATGGCAGCACCACCGCTCTGCAACCACCTGACTGTCATAGAGTCCCCCGCTATCGTGCCAAACCGTCGACGCCTGGTTGCACCTCCCGGGCTGAACTGCCCCGCGTCATCCATGGCTAAAAGGGGAAAGCCAGGGGATCTGCCGCCACCGGCACCGCATTCTAGCGACAACGGGGAGAGGAGGGGGATGGAGGAGCTGGGGGAGGAGGGAGGGATCATGGGTCGCAAGAGCTAGGGGTCGTTACCTACCTTTTTGGGTGGCCCTGATCAGCTTGATCATATTAGAGTGCTTCTCGCGATAGATAAAAGGTGGGATACCTTTTTTTTGGATTTGGGAGGACAAAGTCAATGTCAGCCAATGCAAGGTGGCATGGGACGAGGTTTGCGCTCCTCTTGCTAAAGCATGTTTGGTTTTTCCAATCTTCATCATCAAAACATTTGCCTTCTCATGAAACTATTAGCCAAAATTCGGTCTCCTGGTTCCGCCCCTTGGGAACTGTGGTTTTCTTAGCAATTTGGTTGCTCTGATTCCAGATGTTTAGGACATTCTTTTTGTTTGGACTCTACTGTCCGGAAGGACATCTCCTTCCATTTTTTTATGTTTTGGAATTTCACTCTTGTCATTGTTGGAAATTGGAAAGCTACCTCTTTTTGCTTTGACCATTGACTTGTCCGCTCGCCTCGGGGTTTCAGCCTCTCTTATCTCACATTCTAAACCCTAACGCCTTGGTAGCCTCAGCCCTTGATAACCAGGTTCTCGTAATTGAGTTGCAACCTCGTCTCTCGCAGGCGGCCTCATCACAGCTCAAGATCTTGCAATCTCTTATTAGCTCTATATCTATAATGATCTTTCTAGTGCATATAAATGTGGGTTCATAGTTCCTTTTGCAGGGGGTATTTGGAAAAAAGAACTTTGCTCCTAACTGTTGCAGGTTGTTCCTTCTGGCTTGCATCACGGTAACGGCTCTACACCAACAATCATTGGTTTCGACACGGGTTCAGAGTGGGATATCTCTTCTGTTCAGAGACAGAGTCAACTCTGCACTTGCTCTTCCAATTCCCTCAGATTGCTGCGGTATGTAGAGGCTATTGCCTCGCTTGGTCTTCTTATAGACTCATCCCACTCTGTACAAGTTTGTTGGGCCAATATTGCTGTGGCCTGAGGACAAGATAAAGTTAACATTATCAATTGCGGTGCTCAGGAATATAAGGAAGAGTCGAAATGCAATGGTCTTCCTCAATGAGAATGAACTGCTTCATGTGATTCTTCTGAGGACTGCAATAGATATCAAACGTTGGTCCTCTCGGTGCAAAAAAGTTGAGCACAAGAGTGTACTATCCGACCGGTGTTTAATGTGTTTTCACATGGCCGCAATCTCTGTAATTTTTCTTTTTAGGGTCTTTCTTCTCTCTCAACCACTTTGCTCTAAAGATTTGTTGTACTGTACAATTTTTCTTTGGTTTGTCTTAAGTGAAATAAAATGGTTCAGGCTGGCGCCAAGGCGTCCTCAGTAGACTCAGAAAGAAAATTTAGGTCAAAAGGTTTTTTTCCAATACAATAATGCTACACTTAACTTATTTACGGACTGAGGTGTCAATCAGGTAGTCGATGCGGGACCAATTTGTGGACCCATCTGAAACTTTCCAATGAGATTGCTGCACGATGTGTCTCTAAGTGAATTCGTAATAAGGCGTCTGTAAGTGTAGCATTGTTGTTTCCAATATGCATGATGCTAAAAGTAGTGTGGATGATTCCACGCGTAGGTTTTTAGTGCCTTTTGCAGTGTGACAATACAATTAGACATGCAAGTATTATATTCAAATTACTATCTATGTTCTAAAATATAAGACGTTTTGTTAAGCTAAAACAGTTTATTAAAACATTTTATATTTTAAAATGGATGTAGTTCGTAGCACTCTGTCCAAAAGTAAACAAAAAAACGGTGATGAAACTTTTTTCACGAATGCTAAGTTGCTAACTACAAGCTTGCAACGGCTAGCATGGAACTGGAGTGAATTTTCAGAATATGGATACTATTGAACCCGTCTATACTTACTCGGCCCTAAGTTACCTAGTTATCTGATTCTAAGTTACATACACTGCTGGAGGAGAGGGAGTTCCTTCATACCATTCATCCGGAACTTTTGTTTTTTCCTAAACTACATATTTTCGACTTTCAGTTCGAAACTTGGCGCTGTGTGTACATATGTTCGTCCCCTACATGCAAATATTTGTTACTAAAAATTTGGAGACTTGGAATGCGATTGTTAGGCCGGTCAAAAAATTAGGTTCATTTTTTTTTTTGAGAAACACAGTACAAACGCAGACGCTCACAATGCGTACATACACTCACCCCTATGAACACACGCAGCCTACCCCTATGAGCACTTCCAAGAGACTGAGCCGGTGGGTCTTGAGATTGACGAAATCACCGCAAGCGCCTCGCTATCGACGGGAACGTCGCCTCCCATTGAAAGAATATTTCGCCTTTATCAGACACCAAAGCGTTAAACCTGAGATTTGAACTCTGGTGGGCTGGGGATACCACTGCCCTCCTAACCATTCAACCACGGATTGGTTCTCTCAAAAAAATAGATTCATATGTACCCATATCCCACTGTAATTTTGAGCATGGAACCGCTTCCACACTGACAACAGCACGTGCTACCCCACAACCACAACCAACTAGCATCATCCCGTTTGCCTTACTATATAATTTAAAAAAATAAATACATCTTCTCTGTTTTGACAAGATGCTAAGCATACGGTTGAAGCATCATGATGTTGAGATTTTCTTTTGTGTAGCTTTGCCATTTAATAGGGTTAGCTTTATAATCTACCTGCGAGGGGGGTGGGGGTGGGGGTGGGGGTGGGGGTGGGGGTAGGGGGGCATAGGCTACATAGAATAAAGATAAAAGTAGGTTACACTCTCTCAATGCAAAGAGGAACAACAAGCCATTTGCAATCTTCAAGGCCAGCTGTGATTGCAAGGGGGAGAGGGGTGGAGGTTTCGTTGATTCGAACATTTTGTTTTGGCACTGAGCATGGCTCTAGTCTTGCATACAAGGCCCGAATGCACCAACTATAGCAAGTCAGTGTCAATATACTGTATATAGAGACCTGGGTGAGCTAGGGACTAGAGCGCACATATGTAGAAAGAGCACTTTGGACAAAGGGCAATTACAGCTCGGGTACAATCCAGATTCTACAACATGGTCACAAAATCTCTGTATGGACAGCCAATAGGCTCACCAACTTTCCATGGGTTAAGCATGACCCGCCTTTACGAAGGATATTCTGCCTTCTCCTCGTAGCATCCTAACAGTAAACACAAACAGGAGAGGGAGAGAGAGTCCAAGAAAGAGTCTAAGTGGGCTAGAGCCATGCATTACTTCTATGAATGGAAGGCATAGGGAAACACAACATCTGCAAAGCTCCAAAGGAATGTACGATGAGATGGCCTCTCCGAATTTCTGAGGATGGCAAGTAGCGCAACATAGATACGACCTTGGGAGTCGCAATGCAACTCAGCGATACAAATTAGACCAAAGCTAGCTTCAGATCATCAAGATGACACACAAAAGCTGAGAAGTGAAGTGCAAGGTGCGAGAAGAGCGGCAATGAGGTCGCGGACAGTGTCACTGTCAGGGCAAAGTCGCTAAGAAAAGGCTGGAAGCGAAGTGGGGAGTGGGCAGCGGCCTGTGCGGGTGTATGACTGGCTTGATTCAGTCCTGCTATTGGTGGTCATCCGAACTGTTACTGTAACCTCATACGTATGTGTTCGGGATCCGTTTTCTAGTGAATCTTCTCTAAATGGTCAAGCTGAAGCCATTAAAAGACCGAATGAATGTATAAAAATTACTACGACAAAACCAACAGGAAAATTGTCATAAACAAAATTTGGCACAAGCACATTCACACTTCTCCATAAGAGCACGTTGTTTGCTGTTCCTCCTAGGTTAAAAGTGCCTAGGAAATCCACGGGCCAATACATCGAAAAGATAGACGAACTGGACATCGGTTTATCCTGTTTTTTAACTGCAACATTCATGATCACTTGCTATGCTACCCAGCACCACTACTATCAAGCCACGATTACGCCTAATTGGTCAACTCCATCGGCAGCCTTGAGTGCCTTCACGGCCCTGGATCTTCGCACAGAGGCTTGCGTCATCACAAGCTCAATGTCCTTCTTGTCAAGACCAGTCTCATCGACCTCGTCGTCGTCTCACCCTGCCACGCCCTTTGACAGGACACCTCTCCCGCCTGGAACCTTGAACTGCGGAAATTCTGCAGAAGACCAGAAGACTACGAGTAGTCATGTCAAAAAAAAGAAGACTACGAGTAGACATGGCACTTCATGGATTATCATTTGTAGTCATTACGAATGGCAAGTGTAACACTTTTACGGCACTCCACTGTTCTCAAGCAAAACTGAACAGAAATCATGATAATTTTTTCTAGGCTCCCATTGTAGATTTTTTGAACTTTCAACAAGAGACCCTTCTTAGTTTCGCTTCTTAGGGTAAGGTACAAACAATTGGTTCCACGTATAATGAAAACTTCCAGTATCAGTTCCTACTAAATGCAATGAAATGATTCACCAAACAAGCTCCACCAAGATTATACATGCAATTTACATTCAGGATTTGCTCCTACCAAACTAAATGATATAACTGAATATCCACTCATACGTTGATGCAGATGGGTGCTGCCTCAGTATAGAAGTGAACATGTTAGAGCATAACTAATAGTACCCGTAAACGTCCAACCCTTAAAACGCGAGTACATGCCTCCGTACTCGCTTTTTAAGGGTTCTTCGGAAGCGGCGCAAATCAGAGTCCTTATTCACAACCCATAAAATGGAACTGCGCATTGAGTACGCTGACCCGTAAAACAAGGGTTTGGCCATATTTTCATATGCATATGCAAAAAAACACAAATAACATTGACGAGGTGTGATATCGGCAATGTCCACGAAGAAGGACTTAGGGTTTTGCGAAAAAGAGAACGATGGGGATTTCGTCGGATGTCAGGAAAACAATGGAGTCAAAGTCGCCTGAATATTTGATGAATCGCACTATTACAAATCGATCGGGGATTGTTCGGTTCTCCCGCCCTATATATAATATGCCGGATCTCAAAGTTGTATGCGGATAGGTTACATATACGTGATTACAATACCAATACGATGTCGGTCCTTTTTACTTCTTTCCTAATACAACTATAGCCTTTGTCGATTGCTCTTTTGGACTATCATCTTGACTCTTTATGGGTCGTAAGACTTTCTGGGAGACTGAGTAGCAAATCATAGGTATCCGAGTAATCTTATCTATGTCAGTAGCCCCCAAGATTCTACCTGAACCGTAGATTCGGGTTGAGTCTCAAAGATATGCTTAGTTCCTTTTGTTTTTACTATTTCTGATTTTATAGGGATTTGGTACAACGAGCCTGATACATCCGACGGATCGGGAATCGGTTAATTGCTCCTGGGCAAAAGCAAGGTTGTCCTACATCAAATTCAAGTCCCTAGGCCTGAACTCAGAATTTATTACTCACGTATTACAGATCGCGTCATTTGAGGGTTCTGTTCTGCACCGATTTCCCCCTCCAACCCTTATATCGACGGTTATTTTAAGGGTTTGCCCCTTTTAAGGGCTCTGTTAGTGATGCTCTTATACAAAAAAGGCAAGCAATACTAAAAAAAGGTACGTAGATTAAGCAACAATGCTAATTCAGGAGTATGTAGGAAGACCACTTTGGGGACATGACAATTATAGATCGGACACAATCCTGATTTTAGTACATGGTTAGAAAATAATTAGTTTATATGAACGACTAATGAGCACACCAACCTTGCGGTGGGTTAATCATGACATGCCATTATAAAGGATATACTGCCTTGCCTCCCTAGTCTCCTCGTAGCATCCTAACGTTGAACAACAAACAAGGGGGAGGGAGGTAGAGAGTATCCAAGAGGGTTAGAGCCAACAAGCAAAGGGAGGGGGAGGGAGAGATTGTCCAAGAGGATTAGAGCCATGCATTAATTCTATGAATGGAAGGTATAGGGAAACACACTATCCGCAAAAATCAAAGAAAATGTATGGAAAGATCGGATCCCCTAATTTCTGAGGATGGAAAGTAGCGCAACATAGATGCGATAGCTGGAGTCGTTGTGCAGTTTGCAGATACAAATAAGACCAAAGCTAGCCCTAGAAAAGCAAGATGACACACATAAGCCAAGCGAAGCTGAAGGCGCATGAGTAGTGGCGTCAAGGTCGTTCCTAGGGCCAAGTCGCTAAGAAATGGCTGGAAGCAACGAGGAGAGCGAGCAGCGGCTGGTGCGGGTGTATCACAAGCTTGGTTCAGTCCTGCTACACGGGCTAGCCCTGCTACTTGTGCTCGGACTTTTACTGTAGCCTCTAAGATATGTGCACATCAGGGGATCCGCTTACCTAGCTCATCTGTTCTTCTAGCAGAATGGTCGAGCTGAAGCCATTAAGGAAATTCTTGTAAAAAATACTATGGCAAAACAAACCGGACAAAAGTTGGCACAAGTCCATTCGAACCTCCATAAGAGAACACACTTTATTGATCCTCATATGTTAAAAGTCCTAAAAATTCCAAATGCCAATACTTCGAAAAGATACATGAATAGGACATCCGGTTCAGCAACTGCAACATTAATTCATGATGTTATGACGAAAAAGACTAACTGTGCTCCCCAGTACCCACCACCACCACACTATCAGGCCATAGTTAGGTCAACTCCATGATGATATTGACAATGTCACCATCAGTAGTCTTGAGCACCTTCACAACCCTGGATCTCGGCACGGAGGCTTGCTTCATCACGAGCTTCATGTCCTTCTTGTTGACGCCTGTCTCGTCGACCTCTTCGTCATCCTATATGTCAATGCAGATGGGTGCTGCCTAAGTACAGAAGTGAGCATGTTATATACAAAAGGCAAACAATACTCAAGAAAACTATATGTAGATTAAGCAGCAATGCTGATTCAGGAATAAGTAAACACATTCAGTTACAATAGATGAAGAGCATAAACCACAAATGCATAGCTATTGTATGGAAAGAACATATGTTAAGGGGTACAAACTGGTTGGTGCTTATTTTGGAAAAAAATTAAATCAAAATGACCAAGAAAAAAGTAAATACATAGTTTGTATCAATTGCAGACCAAATCAGAATTTTTTTAATCACGAAATGCCTAACTTTGCCGCAATAAAACCAAATATTCTATTCTTCAATAGTTGTGTAAGCAACCTTTAACTTAGAAATTGAATATAGGTTGTTACTGTAACTAAAGAAGCTACTTGAAGTGAACAGAAATAACAAGACGATAAACAGTAACTAAAGAAGCTACTTGAAGTGAACATAAATGACAAGACGATAAACAGTCTAGCCAGAGTGTTTTCATCCCAGCGTGCAGATGTGAGTACGTACTAAATAGGATCTGCAGAGGATAAAAGGAAAATACACTCAAAAGCAAATAACAAAAGTTTGTACTCCCTCCGATCCATAACAAGTGTTGCTGATTTAGTACAAACTGGAGGGAGTACCTAACAATGAACTATTTCCGTAATGACAACAAAACGCTATGCTCACACATTTATATTATTACGGCAAGAATATGCCATACAGCAAATAAGCATATGCACAAGATACTTAGGTTCCTGATTGACTTCCAAAACTAATGAACAAGTCATGCCACATTTCTACTGTACCAATCAACAAATGTCCAGCATACTTAAAATTCCTTCCGCATTTCAGTCTACAACACTAGAGATCTCGCAAGAAGTGAATCACAATCACAAACACAAAACTGTACATAGTTAGAACAACTGACAAATAAGTTACAAACAACAAGGCTTGTAACAACCAAGTTAGGACCAGAAAGATCAAATAGTATCATCAGCAATCTATGCACATGGAAAAACTCCTAACTGAACAAGTTCAGCACAATTCTGAACCATGTCCTCAGTTCCCACAAGTGGAGCTTCATGGAGACCAGGCCCGGGTCTTCTCCATGATAAACCACCAAAAATTTCAGTAAATAGACACACAAACAGGTGTTCGATACGGCTAGCAAACCACACAATTCTCCAGCCAAAGGCCAAAGCTTTGCAACCTAGGTTCAAAACGAGAGGTGGAGATATTCCACGCAAATGGTAAGAAATACTAAAGAAATTTGTAAACTACTTAGATGAGTGCCAAATAATTCAGGAATAAGAGAACCTCAAAGACGAGACAGTGCCAGAAGATCAAGAATGTAAAGCACAAACTCAGCGCAATGATATGGAAAGAACTGAATACTAGGGAAAAATATTCCAAATTTTTTTAACATGTCAAGAATCAAGATTACTAAATGTGGTTACTTACAGAGTTGTACCAATATGAGAACTAAGTGCTGGCTTGGTGGCTAGAGCTCGGGTGCCGAGCCAGCCCACCCGGGTTCGAGTCACAGAAGCGCTCATTGACTAACATGGTACTATCTTGTGTTAAAAAACACGATGGAGAGATCCCATCTAACTAACAACGTATAGCCAAGGGAGGGATCCTTCCCCGGTTGGTCAATGTTTTGAAATGCCAGACTCACGGTTTATGTTAGAACTGAACTAACTATATTACTATGAGAAATAGTATATCTAACTGAAGTAGCTGCTTGAACAGAACTCAAACAACAAAGGAATTCCAACATACCCACAACATCATCGTCATCCTTTTCCTACTATGTTGTGGTCATCCTTGAGGATATGCCTGTTTCCTGAGACTATGCAACAAAAAAAGCATCAACATCAGCAGAGGATAAAATGAAATGACACTCAAGACACTATTGTTTGTGTTGATAACACATAACAAAGCTAATACATTGTTATTATAGGAAACAGGCTATACAGGGCATAAACATATGCACTATATATGTAGAAATCTACCTATCAACATATTATCTAATTAAACAAGATTGGGAGAAGATTTCATGGTTCGCTCTAAGAGGACAGGAATTTTTCACGTTAACAAAGAAAAAACTGTATAAGAATTACAACTGCATTTCCATCATATAAGCACTCAGAATTTAAAACCGTATTTTCAATCATAAGCATTTCACAAGTACAATTGTATCTTCTAAATATAAATGTACTAACTTTATTGACTAGCGGAGAAAATCTGAGGTCAATTTTGTAAGTTGACAACAACTTATGCTAAAAAACAAAGCAAACATCCTATGTTTGCAAAAGAACTTGTGGATTGCAGAAGACTATAGACCACTATTGAATTGATGTCTCTGTCTTCATGGTCCTCGTGATTATATCATGTGAGCATCGCTGCAGCTTGTTCCATAAAATGGCGTGTGATTCTTCGTTGCTTCAAGCATGCTTGAACATCTTCATGCTTAGCCAATGTAGATAGACACCCATAATTATTACAGGAAGTGTCAAGGGCACGAGTAGACAATAATACCTAGTAAGTGAAAGATCAAAGTAAATGATATTAACTTCTAACTAGATTCAACTTAGCTTACAATAACTTGGTGCTAGGAAGGCAGGTATTTTGTTAAATTATTTGTGGTAACTTGGTAAAAAGTTCATTAGCAAATATCAGCTACAGAGGGAAAAGGAAGCAATCTGATGAACACTTGTTCTGTTTTAAGATTCCTTACCTATCATTTTGGATAACAGACAAAAGCCGCTTCTCATATGGTGGAAGTAGCTTGGACACAATAGCGGCATAGAAGAAACACACAAATAATACAGTGCCAAGAGCAACGAACGCTGACCCCATCAGCTGATCTTTGGACAAGCGCATCATCTCTTTGGTCTTCTTGGCTACAGATCTAATCTCTGATAACACGGAGACACTACAAAGAAGAGAATAAGAAAAGTTGACCTTTAAACAGGAGGTGGATTTAGTCATTATAATACAAAGGTATCTCTCTAGAAAGGCTCAAAAGAGCTACTGTTGAGATAAAAGTGAGCAGCACATACTGACTACAGGAATAATACAACAACTCAACATTCAGTTAGGCACTGCTGTTTTTATTTCACAATGACACTGC
The DNA here is from genome assembly GCA_916181665.1 of Avena sativa. Lineage (NCBI taxonomy): Eukaryota > Viridiplantae > Streptophyta > Magnoliopsida > Poales > Poaceae > Avena > Avena sativa. Next base: position 432,750,743 of record OV702296.1, read on the forward strand.
GGTCTGTGGAGCAATCAAACAACGAACGGGTGAATCTAAGCACTAAACATTAGCAGTGATAACTTTATCAAGTAGGTAGCATTGGTTGCAATATTGAGCATTGTTCCCGAGTGAAAATAGATCCCAGGCTAGGAAATGGAGTGTGACAGGTGGGCATGTGAGAAGGATGGAGATGGATAGAGGGCGTGAAAGGTGGGGTCACCTCCACACAGTTCAGTAACCATTGGGTCTGAGTCACAGACCGTGAGGTCATACATCCCAAGGTGAAACAGCCTTTTCACACATCGAAAGGCTTGTCAACTCCGCAAATACTAGTCAGACCAGATCCTAAATCTCCCCGTGTACATTTTCACTATAAATAATGTACTACGGAATTATTAAGTATTTTGCAAAACTCCTGATGTCGAAGAGAGGAAGATACAAGGGACTAAAAAGTTGTCTAAGGTAGTACAAGTGAATAAAATCTAGAGGCTAGAATGACATTTTCAGATAAAGAGGCCATAGAGCATGCATTTGAAAACAAAATCTAGGAGGTTACTGAAGAGCCGATTCACATTTCCACTAGAGTGCACGGTCAGCTATCAAGATATCTAGGAAAGCTACAGCCAATAGTTTGAAATGACACATGAATTAAACCTCCAGTTCCATGAATGCAACATTTATGATGACATGAGCAAAGATTACTATCCAGATCCTCCATCAGACAACTAATGGCAAATACAAGTTTGCCTCGGCTAGCAGTAACAGCTACCAAAACCATGACAGTGTAATGCTTCCACACAACCGCGTCACCAGCAATCATTACCCAATCTCTTGCCTGATTATATCAATTGAAAATACCTCCTCTATGTTTAATTAGATGTAGAGACCATGGAATTAAAGCATCATGATTTCGACATTTTCTGTGTAATGGATGGTACATTGATCCCAATTTGAGTTAATTGATGGAACAAGTGGGAGCTCTTCCATTCATTATAGCAAAGGATATGCATGAAAACCTAGCATGGAACAAAAGAAAAAAGAGTCTACAAAGAAGAAAGATAGCAGTAAAACTCCTCTCGCGATGCAAATGGGGACTACGTGTCATATGAAATCTTGAAGGCGACATGCAACAGGGAGGGGGTAGACGATGGTTTTCATTGAACATTTGAGCAATTTTGCCCCTTCAACAAAATTCATATTCGGTATTAGGCTACAACGATGTGCATGCCTCAGGTCTTCAGTACATGCCCCCAACACTCGTCTCCTATCAACTTGGCAAATTAGTGCATGCTGGGGTGTGTTGTGGACGATGGGACAGAGCACACTTATGTGTACTCACCACTTTGGAGAAAGTGAAATTAAGTCTCCGGTAAAATGAACAATTTATAGAAGAATAGCTATTTACCTAATGCTGCACCAACCTTCCAACTCTAAGTATGACCCACCCTTATAAAAGATGCACTTCCTCCTTACTCTTGTTGTAGCCTCCTGCCTATATCACCAGGTTAGTATTGACATGCAAACCAACACAAACAAAGTCGAGCCTCCGAAGAGAGACACAAGCGGTGCAATAAATTGTGAATGGGGGACATACGGAAACACGTCATCTCAAGGATCTGATGATGTAGTAGGATCAGCTCAACATCGCTGAGTTCCGAGATGGAACGTGACAAAGGGGGAAATCATTGGGCTGAGTCGCAGACTGTGAGGTCATATATCCTAGGGTCTTTTCACACATCAAAAGGCTCATCAACTCCGCAAATACAAGTCAGACAAGATCGTTAATTTTCCCATGTATATTTTCACAATAAATAATGTACTACAGAGTATTAAGTATTTTGCAAAAAAACCTGATGTTGAAGAGAGGAGGATACCAGGGACTAAAAGTTGTCTAAAGGTAATACAATAGATGTAGTTGGAAATCAAAGCCAAAAGCTAGAGTGACGTTTCAAATGAAGAGGTCATGCAGCATGCATTTGGAAACAAAATCTGGGACATTATTGAAGAGCCGATTCAGATTTCCACTAGAGCACATGGCCAGCGATTAAATTTTTTAGGAAAGCTACAGCCAATAGTTTGAAATGACACATGAGTTAAACCTCCAGTTCCACAACTACAGCATTAAGATGACATGATCAAAGATTACTATCCATATCCTCCATCACATAGCTAATGCTGACTACAAGTTTCCACCCCAGCTAGCAGGAACCGGTACCAGACACACGACGGTGTCATGCTGCCATGCAACCACGCCAGCAGCAATTATTACCCATTCTCTCACCTGACTATATCAATTAAAAAACCCTCCTCCATGTGTTTAATTAGATGCAGGGACCATTGAACTGAAGCATCATGATTTTGATATTTTATTTTTTAATAGATGATATGTTGATCCCAATTTGAGTTAATTGACAGAACAAGCAGGAGCTCTGCCATTCATTATATCAAAGGATATGTCTGAACCCTTTCAAAATAAAAATAAAGGATATGTTTGAAAACCTAGCAGGGAACAAAAGGAAAACAGAGCCTTCAAAGAAGAAAGATCGGTAAAGCTCCCCTCTCGATGCAAATAGGGACTACATGTCATATAAAATCTTGAAGACAACATGCAACAACCAGGGGCAGGAGGTGGTTTTCATTGAACATTCTGAGTAATTTGGTCCGTTCCACAAAATCCATATGGTGTATTAGGCTATAATAACGATGAGCATGTCTCAGGTCTTCAGTGCATGCCTCCAATACTCCATACAAACCACTTTGGAAAGTGAAACTAAGTCTCAGGTACAATGAAGAATTTATAGAAGAATAGCTAATGCCTCACCAACCTTCCTACTCTAAGTATGACCCGCCCTTATAAAAGATGCACTACATCTGTAGTTTTCTTGTAGCCTCGATCGTACCTATATCATCAGGGTAGCATTGACATACAAACAAAGACAGACGGAGTCGAGGCTCCGCAGATAGACACAAGCAGATTGTGAATGGGGGACATAAGGGAATACGTCATCTCAAAGTTCACAGGACGCTGTAGGATCAGCTGAAGGTCGATGATTCCCGAGATGGAACGCGACATAGAGGAGCGTAAGAGATAGCAGTAAAATCAGATCGACACTTGTATCAAACCCGGATCAAGACATAAAGAAAATAAAAAACGAAGCAGAAGGAGAATTTGCTGTACAGATTGGACCAATTTGTACCTTGGTCAACCGCTGGTGGTGGGTCAGGAAGAGAGTGGAAGCGCTGCGGGTGGGCACGCGTGGGGAGAGACGAGGCACGGCCAGAGTCGCCTGGAGGCGATGATGCGAGACGAACCACACAGGGAAAGGGAGAGAAGGCGCCGTGCCGCCGTCCCTGCCGCGGCCCGCGATTAGTCGTCTCCGTGTGGAGGAAGCGGATCCAAAGGCTCCTGCGTTAATACATGGCTCATCAGCAGCCTTTTTTATTTTATTTTGCGAAGCCACAACACATCAGCAGTCCCTTCCGTTCAGAGAGTCTCACAGAGACAGAGTCATGACTCATCCCACTCTATACAAGATTGTTGCTAAGTTGCTAAGTGATGAAAGTTCTTTCACGAATGCTAAGTTGCTAAGTGCTAACTACAGGCTTGCAAAACGGCTAGCATGAAACTAGAGTGAATTTTGAGAACATGGGTACTCCTGGACCCTTTTATACTTACTCGGCTCCTAAGTTACACAACTGTTTGATTACATAGAATGCCGAACAAGAGGGAGTTCCTTCATAATGTTCATTCAGAACTTGCCATTTTTTTTCCTAAGCTACATGTTTTGGACTTTCAGTTCGATACTTGGTAGTTGGCACGTACTCGTACATATGTTCGTCCCCTACATCTAAATATTTTCACAACAAAATTAGAGACTTGGAAATACGATTTTTTGGCCGGTCCAAAAACTGGGTTCATATGTAGCCATGTCCCACTATGTAATTTCGAGTGTGGAACCGCTTCCACACTAACCACAACACGTGCTACCCCACAGCCACAGCCAACTAGCATCATCCCCTTTGCCTTACAATATAATTTAAAAAAATAAATGTCTCTTCTCTATTTTGACAAGATGTTGAGCATACAGTTGAAGCATCATGATGTTGACATCTTCTTTTGTGTAGCTCTGCCTTTTAACATGGATTAGTTTTGTATTCTACAGGGGATTAGGGGGGAGGTGGCGGGGGGGGGGGGGGGGGGGGACATAGGCTACACATACCTCTCAATGCAAAGAGGGACACCATGCCATTTGCAATCTTGAAGGTCACATGTGATTGCGAAGGGGAGAGGGGCTGAGGAGTGGAGGTTTCGTTGATTCGAATATTTTGTTGTGGCACTGAGCATGGCTCTAGTCTTGCATACAAGGCCCGAACGCACCAACTATGAAAAATCAGTGCCAATGTACTATATAGAGACCGGGGTGAGCTAGGGACTAGAGCGCACCTATGTAGAAAGAGCACTTTGGAAGAAAGAGCACTTTGGAGAAAGGGCAATTACACTAATCACAATCCATATGCTACAACGTGGTCACAAAATCTATATAAACACAAACTAATACATTCACCAACTTTCCGTGGGTTAAGCATGACCCGCCTTTATAAAGGATATTCTGCCTTCTCCTTGTAGCATCTTAACAACGAGAGAGGGAGAGAGAGTCCAAGAGAGAGGGAGATCCAGAGAAGAGAGAGTGAGATCCAGAGAGAGTCTAAATGGGCTAGACCCATGCATTACTTCTGTGAATGAAAGGCACATGGAAACATAGCATCCGCATAGTTCCAAAGGAATGTACGATGAGATGGCCCCCCATAATTACCAAGGAGGGCAAGTAGCACAACATAGACACGACCTTAGGAGTCGCAATGCAACTTAGCTATACAAATTAGACCAAAGCTAGCTCCAGAACACCAAGATGACACATAGAAGCCGAGAACACTGGTGGAAAAAGGGTCTCTAGTCCCGGTTCATAAGGGCCATTGGTTCCGGTTTCCGAACCGGGACCAATCACTCGGGACTAATACTGCTCCCGGTTCGGGCACGGACCGGGACCAATGAGTCTCCACGTGGGCGGGCGCGCGACAAGGGGGGTGGATCATTGGTCCCGGTTCGTGGAACAAACCGGGACCAATGGGTCTCCACGTGGGAGCGCGAGAGACGAGTGGGGGTGGATCATTGGTCCCGGTTCGTGGCACGAACCAGGATCGTTGGTCTCTGTGCCACAACAGGGTTTTGTGCCGCGGCAGGATTTTCGGGCTATTTTTGTGCCGCGGAAGGGTTTTATTTATTTATTTATTTGGTGTTTTGTATTCAATTTAATGGTACTACATATATACAGTAATAATGAAACCACGATATATATATTACACATCATGATCACAAATATATTATACACCGTCTCATCTGTCTTCTTGGTCGAAACATATTAATTACAAAAGATACTCACACGAATTTGATCTAATTTACATCTTCTTTTTTACACTTCACCCTTCCAAATGAAACGGGTAATAGTATTCTCCTTTTGGATCTATGACTTGTTCTAACAAGAATCCAGCAATTTCCTCTTGAATTGCTCGCACGCGTTCTTGTGATAGAAGACCGTCCCGCATCCGTTCGATCTAATTTAAAAAAGAGGATCAATATATTTGAATGAAACTAAACACAATTGGTGGTAATAAAATAAAGTTGTGATTATTGTTTATCGTACTTCAATTTTTTTGATGTTCCGGTCTGCGCCCTTCTCTTTGGTCGTCTGGCGAATGAACTCGCAGACATAATATCCACATAAGTTATTCCCGGCTTCCTACCTCAAGCACTTTACGAGAATGGAGTTCAATCAAAATAATAATTAAGCATGATAATGGTGGTATTGAAACTAGAATCAAAGAGATGCGTGGATCTAGCAAGTAGTACTTACAGTCAATGGTTGAAATGTAAGCTCTGGCTTCCAAACACCCCTAGTTTTGGCGGTGAACCGTTTTCAAGCCTTCTGGAGGCATTTCTGCATGTCCGCCCACTTTTCTAATGGTGTGCGTTTCGAGTCCAGGACTTTTACTACTCCGGTGTCAATAAAAATGATTAACAGAATATAGTGGAAGCTGGACACACTAACAAAATATAACACGAGTCAATTATACGCTTAACATCGAGTAAGCGAAAATAGAATGTGTACAAGACAGTAACACTCACCCAGCGTTGTTAGGAAATAGTATTGTCCTTCTGTTGCTGAAATGCTTCAACGCTTGTAGCAAGTTATCCTCTGTCTCTTTGGATTTCGTTTTTAGAGTAACTTCATGAACGAAATTGCAGTCAACAAACCTAAGGTCATAGATTTGTCCTTTGTTGCATTAGAGAATCTTCATTCTGCATATATAACTAGTATAGTGATGAGTAAGATTATACAAGCAACGAATGAGCTGAGCTAGCAAGACTTAATTACAGAAATTAATAATACTTACAAACAATAGGCACTGACGATAGTTTTGTCGAGGGCGTCTTGTTGGTAAAACTGAAATAATTCTGAAAATTCGATTAGTAGGAAGCCATCTCCATGACCGTAATGGTGGTGTTTATATGCAGCATAGATCCAGTTTTTGGATTCAGCACAGGCTTGCATGTACCAGTTATGCAATCTTAGTATTTTTGTTGGTAGATCTTTGACTAACTCGGGTTTGATGAGAGGAGCCCCGTACTGGTACACGTATGCTGTTTCTTGGTACCCCTTGAACTCATTCATACGGCTCGTGTACTCAGTGATAGATGATACGTCCATTTTGCATTACTATTCTATGTCTTAATTCACTATTATTCATTGATATATTTCGTATTGAGAGCTGATACTTATGTTATTTCATTTATTTTTGCATGGTTGATGATTTTTGGAGCATGGACCGCTGTAGTCAGGATTCTGATGGAAAAGGTGCTGTTTGGAGGCAAAATTCGTGAAGATCAGAAAATCCGGGAAAATATATGGAAAATCCTATTTTTCCAGAAGACTCAGGATGCCAGAAGATGGAGTGGAGGTAGGCCACAGGGGGCCCACACCACCCCATGGCGCGGGCAGGCCTAGGCCGCGCCAGGGAGTGGTGCGGCCGCCCTGGCCCACTCCAGCCTCTCCCCTCTAGCGTATATCATCCCCACGAAACCCTAAGACTCAGGGAGCGATCACAGAAAGATTCCGCCGCCTCTGCGGGACGGAAAACACCGAGAGAGAAAGATCTCTCCGACAGACAGATTTCTGCCGGGGGAATTCCTTCCCGGAGAGGGGAGATCGTCGCCATCAACACCACCATCAAGCTGGACTTCATCGGGATCATCATCATCATCACCACCATCATCACCATCAGCACCGTCATCACCATCTCCATATTGCTGTAACAATTGGGTTGAATCTTGCATAGTTCATAGGGGAAACTTTCCCGGTGTTGATTACTCTTTGTAGTTGATGCTATTGAGTGAACCATTGAATTATTGTTTATGTTCAGATTGTTATACATCATTATTCCATCTCTGATCATGATCCATATGATGTCTTGTGAGTAGTTCGTTTTGTTCTTGAGGACATGGGAGAAGTCTTGTTGTTAGTAGTGGGGTTGTGTTGAGAAAGATTCAATAGATTATTATTTAAGTTGTGGTGTACTTCTTCTAGTGGTGTCATGTGAACGTCGACTACATGACACTTCACCTATATGGGCCTAGGGGAATGCATTGTGTATTTGGGTACTAATCGTAGGGGTTGCCGGAGTGACAAAAACCTGAACCCCCGTTAGGAAACCATTGCACAAGGGACGTAAGGGTCTTAGAGTTTAAAGCTGTGGTTAGGTTTTACCTTAATTACTTTCTTGTACTTACGGATGTTTGCAAGGGGTTTAATCACAAGTATGTATTAGTCTTGGATGGGGCGGTACATTAGCACAGGTTCACCCACACAACACTTAGCAAGCTAGAGAAGATTAATCGACTATATGAAGCGAAAGCACTTGACAGTCTTCCCATGTGTCCTCGAGAACGTTTGGTCATCTTAAGTAATACAACCGGCTTGTCCTTTGCTGCATAAAGGATTGGGCCACTTGCTGCATTTATTCCTACTGTCTTTTATTTACTCGTACTTTGTTTACTTGCTTTATCGAAAACCCCTAAAAATCTGTTTACTAAGTATTTGCAGAGAATTCCTGATCCATACCACTAGCCAGCACCTTCTGCTCCTCGTTGGGTTCAACACTCTTACTTATCGAAAATACTGCGATACACCCCCTATACTTGTGGGTCATCAAGACTATTTTCTGGCGCTGTTGCCGGGGAGTGAAGCGCTATTGGAGAGTGGAACTGGTAAAGGAAACTTCTACTATGAGTATTGTTTACTTCTGCTGGTTGCTTTATTTTTGTTATGGATAATTCACTGAGTTTCTTATTTGGTAATTCTACTACCACTGCTAAGGTAGTAGATAAAACACCACCTGCTGAGAAAGATGTTTTCAAAATACCTACAAGAATTATTGATCGTGTTATGGATAACTACTATGTTGGGGATGGAACTGTCCATCCTGGTGATCATTTAGTCTTTATACACGAATTATGCGGGTTGTTCAAGTGTGCAGGTATTACTATAGATCAAGTTAAGAAGACGTTATTCTCATTATCACTAAAAGGAAGAGCTGAGGAATGGTATATAAGCTGCTGAAGAATGGTCAAGCTCTGGAATGGGAGGAAATAGTGCCTCTCTTTTATTCAAAGTTTTATCCTCCTAGTGAGATTCATAAAGATCGGAATCAAATATACAACTTTTGGCCTCTTGATGGAGAGAGTACAGCTCAAGCTTGGGGGAGATTGAAGTTACTAATGCTCAAATGTCCCATTCATGAGCTCCCCAACAATATTATTATCAATAACTTTTATGCAAGGCTCCCTCTACATGATAAAGATTTATTAGATGCTTCTTGTGCTGGATCATTCACTCGTATGGAAGAAGAAGCTAAATGGGACCTTCTAGGCCGTATTCAAGACAATGCTGAAGCTTGGGAGAATGACAAAGGTAGAAAGTCAGGTATAAATTATGATTATAAATGGATTGAATCTTTTATGGGAACTGATGACTTTCAAAATATTAAAAATGCTTATGGTCTAGACTCTCAAGCTATTGCTTCTTATTTTAAGGCTTTTGCTTCCTATATTGAAGTGCCTAAAAAGAAGTGGGATAAGTATCATGAACCTTATAAAGATATTGCTAAGAGTGTTCCTTCAAGAAATACTGAAATTTACACTGCTAATCATGTTTTACCTGAACCTTATATTGATAAAATGCCTTTGCCAGTTAGGATTAAGGAACATTCTATGATAGCTAGTATGGTTAATGAAAGTATGAATAAGGCTGTTGAACCTGATAAACAAACGGTTGATGAACCTATAGTAGCAAATGTGAAAGACTTTGTCACTAAGTATGAAAAAGAGGGACACACTATCCTTTGTAAGGATACCTCTAATATTGTTTCACATAGTAGTGTTATGAGAGCTAGTATCCCTGTGTTTTCTGTTAGAATAAGTGATCATTGCTATGATAGTCCTTGTGATAGCTATATTGTTAAGTTTATGCATGATACTGAAAGTTACTATGAGATAGGGAAAAGTGTTCTTATGTATCTCAATAATATCAAGTTTCCTCGCTTTATGTTGAAAGCCTTTATATTGCGTTTCTTTTGCCTTCTTATGCAAGTTGCCTTTGGTTTCAACAACTTATTTGTTTACAAAATCCCCTTGCATAGGAAGTGGGTTAGACTTAAATGTGTGTGTTTTTGCTTCTTAATGCTCTCTTTCACTTCAATTCATATTCCTATGAGAGCTTCTTCAAAATTATCATGCCCATCTTAATGGCTATAAAGAAAGAGCTTTATGGGAGACAACCCAATTTGTTTTTGCTTTCAGTTTGTTTTTGTTTCTTTGAGTCTTGGAAGTTATTACTTTGGTAATAACCGCTCCTTATCCGTTTTGTTTGGTTTTTGTGTCAAGATCAACCTCTAATGAGAGAGAAGTAATATTTGAGGAAGTTGCTGTCCCGAAACAGATTTTTGTGCTTTACCGTAAAAATTCGTGAGAGATCTCTGTATGTCGGATTGAGCTGTAATTGTTTGTGCTTCTGCCCCAGGTTGTTATTTAACTTTCGTTAGTTTTGCACTTTTTGATTTGAGCAACAGAAGATTTTCGAAAAAATTGATCTTTACCCGCTGGTCTGTTTTGATAGATTTTGCCAATCTTGCATTTGCTTCTCTATTCGATTTCCTTTTTGAATTCTTTTTGGGTTTTCGGAAGGAGTTGCTACAGTAGCTTTTGTTTTGATGGTTTTCAGTTGAAGTTGGACTCAAAAGATTCTATCACTTCACTTATACTAATGTTGCTAATAAGAACTGTGTGAAGTTTTGTGTGAAAGAAATTTCCAGGAAGTGGAGACAATGGTGTAATAAGGAAGATAAGGGTTTTATGACTCAAGTAATAAGTGTATGAAGATGAAGATATCGATGATATTCAAGAGATGAACCCGGAAGAATCTACTAGATACCAAATTTAGAGACCTGCAGAGTCCGTATTCAAATAGGTAACAGTTCTGGTAACAAAAGATCTACGAAAGTACAATCCAACTATATTTTTGCAGTTTCAGTCAATAAGGAAAGTTTCGAAGCGAAAAAGGGACGGAACCGGAGCCGGGGTGGACCACACCACCCCATGGCGCGGGCCCACCCCTGGCCGCGCCACCAGGTGGTGAGGCCACCCAGGACTCCGCCTCCGACTCGTTTTCTCCCAGTACCTTCCTTTTGATATGAAACTTCGTAATATATAACCAACCAGATCTCTCGAGGTTCGTATATCGTGTTTTCGCCGTGTTTTTGTTTTGATCTGTTTCTGCCAGGTAGAATTATAGATTTGGAGCCACAATGTCTTCCTCTGGATCATCCAAGGGAGACTCTTTAGAGGATATCATCAACCCATACATGAGAGAATTGAAGATTCATCCCAAGGAGTTGTTGCTCGAAGGTGGAGAGGTCCGAATTAAAGAGGTTCAAGGCCCTAAAGGTGAAGGAAGTCTGGAGGACAGGATGGAAGCACTAGAGCATGAAGTCTTTAGGTACAGGAAGATGGCGGAGCGCAAAGTGGATATCATCCATAAGATTTGTTCCGAACTCATCACCGAGCACCAGAAGGAGACTGCTGAACTCAAAGACGAAGTCCTCTCACTCCGCCAAACAACCAACGAACTGCAAGCACAGTTCTATGATGTTCAAAATCAAAACTATGAGTATGAGGCTAGATTTAAACGCATAAGTGCTGCTGCAAGTTTCAGGATATTGGAAACCACGAAGTCCTTTGTTGATGGGAAGCCTTTACCCTGGAAGACGGACGAAGATGAGAGGATACCACCACCACCGTAGGAGTAATTCGTCATCAGGTTTGGCATCCCCTTGGTTTGTTCCAAGCTTGGGGGAGTGCTGCGGTATCATATCACTATCTTCTATCTTTTTACCTTATTAGTAGAGTCATATCATGAATAGAGGAGTTATTTTGTAGTATGGTTTGCATTATGGAAGTGTCCCCTCTCTCGTTAGATTTGTATCCCTTGGTGTGAGTTTCCGTTATGGAATATTAATGAAAAGTTCTATCATTCACTCTTTTGCATAGCTTATGATAGTTTTCAATTCGTGGTTATATGATTGATCTTGTTGTTAGTATTGGTATCACTATGGGATCATTGAGTTAATTTAGTTGGTTTTGGCAAACCTGGCTCGGTCAGTAGCAACACTATTTTTGAGAGTTGAAAGAAAAGATAGAAGTACTCTAGAGAAAAATAATTTCATTATCTTTCTTTCTTGATTTGCTCATAAGTCTAGTATTGTCTAGTTAAGATCTTTTGTGCTTCCAAGGAAGATTGCATGTTTGTTTTTATCACTTGTATGTTTGGTTGTTTCCTTCAACTCTTATACTTGCTACCCAGCCTTGCTAGCCAAAAACCTGTACTGAGAGGAATTCTTCTCGTGCATCTACCTCCTTTAAACCAAAACCTTTGCCATTTGTGTCCACCATACCTACCTAGTAGCATTATTGCTATTCCAAGTAAATTCTTGTTTTATCTACCTCCCAAATTAAACCTGTTATGCGAAAATTAGTGATTAAAGCTCTCACGAACTTGATGGCACACTTTACTTTCTTGCATTTAATAAACTTGAACCATTGGGTCCTTCTTTGTTGTGTATATGCTTGCGCTTTATGAGTTGAAGTTAGCCGAACCGTGTATCATGGGGACCGCTTTCAACACCTCATTGGTACTTGTACCTAGTTGATATCATGTTCTTTTGCTTATGGATCCCGGCGGTGTGAAATAAAAGTGGAACTTGTAAGATCATGGAGTTTATATGTGTGTTAGAGAAACGCCTGGGCCGCTAGCCTAAGCCATGCCTAATCATGGTAGAAACTTGCAGCATAACTATAGTGAGCATTCTATGAAGCATCCTCAATAAAAACCTATGCAAATAGGAAATAAAAAGATCGCTGAGATGCTCACTGTCTGCTTGCCTTATCATTTTGATTATGGGATAGCTCCTGTGTCATGTGCAAGGGGTACCCCGTTGGCGGTTCTCAATGATGCGCATGTATTTACAATGACAAGAGCTTGCTCGTGACTAAAGTTGAGTAGCATGAGGATCGGTACTCATAAGTAAGGGGCTTGAGATTTCAACTTATAACTTGTCAAGCATATCCTCTTAGTTGTGTCACTTTAACCTTAACCACCTAAAGATGACTATGATAGGGGCAATGAGAGCTGAAAGCTAGTAAGTATCATAATTTTTGGGAGCTCTTTACGAGACTTGCAATCCCTACTTCCCTCTGCGAAGGGCCTTTCTTTTACTTTGTAGTTGAGTCAGTAAACCTACTCCCTTCTATCTCAGCAAGTATCTTGAGTTGATGTGTTTCATTCATTCATATGATGATTTATGCATTCATGTTTCTTATGTTCCTTGTTTTGCACATTGCTCTTATCTTGAAGTTTACTACTTTGGAAGCTTTCTTTGAAAAACCAGTTATTTGTGAACTCCAGCAAATTATCAACTATTCTTCGACCAAGAGCTAAGTTTGCCATTTCCAATTATGATTCACTTTGTGTATCTTTATTGTGTTTCCTTTACTCATTACAAGTTTAGTTGTATATTAGTGAGTTGTCTTCTATTATGATCTATGTATTTGATGAATGTGATGCTTCTTGTCCGTATTCTTTTATCGACTCTTCACTCCATAAACTTGAGGTCATGTTTATTGAGCTCAGTTTCGCTTGAGGACAAGCGAAGTCTAAGCTTGGGGGAGTTGATACGTCCATTTTGCATCACTATTCTATGTCTTAATTCACTATTATTCATTGATATATTTCGTATTGAGAGCTGATACTTATGTTATTTCATCTATTTTTGCATGGTTGATTACTTTTGGAGCATGGACCGCTGCAGTCAGCATGGAGCCTAGGCCGCGCCAGGGAGTGGTGTGGCCTCCCTGGACCACTCCAGCCTCTCCCCTCTAGCGTATATCATCCCCACGAAACCCTAAGACTCGGGGAGCGACCACAGAAAGATTCCGCCACCTCTGCGGGGCGGAAAACACTGAGAGAGAAAGATCTCTCTGGCAGACAGATTTCTGCCGGGGGAATTCTTTTCCAGAGAGGGGAGATCGTCGCCATCAATACCACCATCAAGCTGGACTTCATCGGGATCATCATCATCATCACCACCACCATCATCACCGTCAGCACCCTCATCACCATCTCCATATTGCTGTAACAATTGGGTTGAATCTTGCATAGTTCATAGGGGAAACTTTCTCGGTGTTGATTACTCTTTGTAGTTGATGCTATTGAGTGAACCGTTGAATTATTGTTTATGTTCAGATTGTTATACATCATTATTCCATCTCTGATCATGATCCATATGATGTCTTGTGAGTAGTTCGTTTTGTTCTTGAGGACATGGGAGAAGTCTTGTTGTTAGTAGTGGAGTTGTGTTGAGAAAGATTCAATAGATTGTTATTTAAGTTGTGGTGTACTTCTTCTAGTAGTGTCATGTGAACGTCGACTACATGACACTTCACCTATATGGGCCTAGGGGAATGCATTGTATATTTGGCTACTAATCGTAGGGGTTGTCGGAGTGACAGAAACCTAAACCCCCGTTAGGAAACCATTGCACAAGGGACGTAAGGGTCTTAGAGTTTAAAGCTGTGGTTGGGTTTTACCTTAATTACTTTCTTGTACTTACGGATGTTTGCAAGGGGTTTAATCACAAGTATGTATTAGTCTTGGATGGGGCGGTACATTAGCACAGGTTCACCCACACAACACTTAGCAAGCTAGAGAAGATTAATCGACTATATGAAGCGAAAGCACTTGACAGTCTTCCCATGTGTCCTCGAGAACGTTTGGTCATCTTAAGTAATACAACCGGCTTGTCCTTTGCTGCATAAAGGATTGGGCCACTTGCTGCATTTATTCCTACTGTCTTTTATTTACTCGTACTTTGTTTACTTGCTTTATCGAAAACCCCTAAAAATCCGTTTGCTAAGTATTTGCAGAGAATTCCTGATCCATACCACTAGCCAGCACCTTCTGCTCCTCCTTGGGTTCGACACTCTTACTTATCGAAAATACTGCGATCCACCCCCTATACTTGTGGGTCATCAATAGACAGTCCATATAATTTGGCCTTTTCTCCGTACAGTTGAACAAACTCCGGATCAATGTTCAGATCATGCCGCCCCTAGGCTCTCCACTCATTGGTATCGTACATTTTGAGCGGTTCGATCGATTGATTTTTCTGTTGTCCAAGCTGGGCAACTTCTTTCCCGACTCTCCGCTCTTTTGCCTCAGCCGACTTGGTAATAGAGCGATTATAGTCTGATGTGAGCGCTATGGGTTGGTGAAGCTGAATCTTAAGCGCTGCTGCTTTGGCTTTATCTTCTGCGGTGACCGGGAAGAATGCCTCTATCGGCTTTTTCTTGTTAGCCATGTCAATCTTCCACTTTTCATAATGGGCATCTGCGGCTGCATCAGTTTCCTCATCTGTCTTCTCGCAAGGTAGCTTCTTCATATTCTTATGAGGTACTTTTGGGAGGGGCGATAGCTTACGTTTAGGTGATCGGAACGTGCTTTTGCTGCTGCTGGTGGTGCTTCCCCTCTTACTATACTTCCGCTTTTGTCTCTGAGGCTCAGGGGACCGAGACGGCTGAGGCAGCGATGGAGACGGTTGCGCTGAGTGGTGAGGCGGTGAAGGCGACGGTTGCGCTGGAGAATGGTGAGGTGGCGGCGAAGGTGGATTGCAGCTCTGAGGAGTGGTTGGCCTTGGCGGCACATAATTTGGAAGCACGATGCGCTCCTTTGGCTATAGAATAGTCCCCCCTTTGGCTTCTCCTAGTTGAGTCAGCTCCATATCTTCCCCCGCGGGGTGGTCTAGCTTCAGCTCCTCAAACTCTTCCTTCACATCATCCATCCACAGTGACGACATCATACCCTTTTGGAACCGGTCTACAATGCCAAGTTGGGTTATGCGCAATTGGTACGGCCATGCCGACCGCCACCATCACCCTTAAGTTCATAACCTGCACCTTTAGCTCACAAGTTGTGCTCTCCGTGATATCATCCACTGGGTAGGGTTTAGGAGGAGATGTCGTCGGTGCATCATCATCAACATCATGGAGCTGCGTGGAAGCGATGCTGCTTTTCTTATTCGATAGGGCGCCGGTACCCTCGAATGAAGCTTCTACCACGTGCCGCTGAGATTGGCTGCTAGTACCTTGCTGGCTAAGTCTGTCGAGTTGATCCTGGTGCCGCTTTAATGCTTCTTCTACATTACGTAGCCGGTCTACAGCGGCCGCTTTCTCAGCTGCCTCCCTTTCCTTTCTCCTCTGATGGCTTTTATCGGGATATCTCTTCATTTCCGCGGGGAAGGCAACCTTCCACGGCTTGGAGCCTGGTGTGCCTCGTGCTAGTCCGTCATGTTCAGGATTTTTAAGGGCATGTGTGAGCCCGTCGTTCTCTCTATCGGGAACGAACCGTCCCGCTGCAACATCATCTACTGCATTTCTAATATCGTCGATGGGAAGTAGGGGATCATCTTTGTGTTTCTGATTATATATTGCCATCCCTTCTTTGTCCAACGTGCCCCCATGGCCGTAAAACCAGTTTCTCGCCCATGGTGTCCATGTTGCGGGCTCTGGTCTGATCCCGGCAGCAATGTAATTGACCTCAAGTGCATCCCACTTAGGCATGCAACGGGTGTAGCCAGCAGGCCCCATGTTATGATGGTACACTTTCTTAGAAGCGTTCTCCGTATTTATTCTAGACCTTTCCTTAGCTTTCTCCGATGTCTTGTACTTCACAAAATCCTCCCACTGGTGTCTTAACTTAGCATAGCCGCCTTGAGTGAAATCCGGAGTCTTCTCTACCTTGACAAAGTTATTGTACAGTTTCTTCTTCCAGTTCTTGAATGCATCGGCCATCTTGATGAGAGCAAACTTATTGACTCTTTGCACAAGCTCCATTCTTGATCTCTCCTCCTCATCTGGATTCACATCTGGCATCGGTAGGTGGAAATTAATCATGAGCTTCTCAAAAAGCTTATCTTTAGCATTGTCGCCGACATACGGGACTCCACCGCTGCTTGGCCAATTCCATTCTTGAACGGTGATCGGGATATAGTCGCTCACAAGAACTCCGCATTGCTTGACAAATTTTCTTGTGACATCGACGGGAGCTTGCGGTTCGCCATCTACACCGACCACTTTGATCCTATACCTCACAGTGTCATCCAACTTTTTTGTTGGGCCTCGTTTCGTTCTTACGGAAGAAGTTCTCGATCCGGAGGGCTAAAATAAGAAATAGTGTTAATATATGCATGTATATATATAGACAGCAGCATTTTAATTACAAAAATACATATATACACCTCGCCGGTGTTTGCGAGATTTAAGGTTCCGCCGGAGCCATCGCCTTCTCCCTCATCGGCTTCTCCCCTATCCCAGGCTTCGGCTTCTACCTCACCGGAGCTATCTCCTAGGTTGAGAGACTCATCTCCCTGACCGGAATCGTTCAGAAACTCACTGGTGACATCGATATTGATATCTTCATTTTCGCAGATCATTCCATGGAGGATGTTTTCCTGATGTTCTGGAATCATAGTATCTTGCTGTGTTGGATCCATAGTATCTGTAAATTAAGATTTGCAAGTTACTATAATGCAAATAATGCAAAACACTATGCACTCGATCTTCGATGGTGTTGATCTCGGTCTTCGATCTTGATCTCGATATCCTATTCTACCGGGAAGAAGCAAACACCAGAAAGAAAAGGGGAACAACAATCAACACATGGCATCGATGCAATGCTCAAGCAAAGATGATGATATGACAAGTTAATTAGTATTGTAATGAAACCCTATAGCATGCTTGGAAATTTAAGCGGGATCCGAGGGGTCTAAACCCTAATACAGGAGAGTCCCTCGAATCACCTACGGGGGTTCATTTGTTCTTCTAATTAAACTTGTGATTGAAGTTGTTGAACAATGCATGATATTGATGGTAAAGTGTATATCTCATTTTTCTGAACATTTTGATATATTATTTGTATTTTTTAGACTTATAAATAATTACTTATTAAGTTTATAAGATTTATCCTTTTTCTAAAATTATTAAAACAATTATTAAACCTTTATTGCGTCAGCATAGATCAAGCCTGATGTCACCTAGGGTTGGGGAACCTTTTCTCACCGATGCAGAGCCTACCCATAGTGACTGATGAGTGGGGCCAGGGCCACGTCAGCCTGCCACGCTAGCAGAGCTTGCTCGACGCCCACGTCAGGGCCACATGAGCGCCACCTTGGCGCCACATGGGCTTGCCGGAGGGCACGTCGGCTGACGCAGGTTAGCGGCACTAGAGTGCTTTCTGGAATGCGCAGAAGGCCGGGTTCAAACAAGCGCATCACGAGGAAGCTAACGGTGGTCGCGCCGCCCCTTATTGGTCATCGGAGCGTCGTCTGCGATGGCGTCCGACGGCGGCGGACAATGGCGCTCGGCAACAGAACGAAATGGAGCGAGAGAGAGAGAAAGGAGAGGTCCTGGAGAACCAACGGCTCACCACGAAGACGATGGATGGGTCGACGAGGCCGGAGGAGCGCGGAAGCAGCGGCAATGGCGACGGCCGGAGTCGGAGAAGACAGTGACCACGGCGTCAATTTCCAGCGTGCGCAGTCGATTCCTCAAACGATGGTGGTGTGGCGGCGGTGGGTGTCGACGGGGTGAAGCGGCCGCTCTGGATTTGGGCAGCCTGACAGCGTGATTTTGTTCCACCGCAAATTTTCCTTAGCCGCGCGTCGATGTGCTCTGTGATTTGGGGGAGTTGGGGAGGAGGAAGGGCCGGGGCTGTTAACTGTACAGGTCTTTGGTCCCGGTTCGCCCCACCAACCGGGACCAAAGGATCAATGGTCCCGGTTGGTGGGACGAACCGGGACTAAAGGTCTGGGCAGCAACGTTGATGTGCTGCCACGTGCGCGGGCCTTTGGTCTCGGTACATAGCACCAGCCGGGACCAAAGGATCAACGGTCCCGGTTGGTGGGACGAACCGGGACCAAAGGCATGTTGATGGCAGCGCGCGCACCCAGGATCATCGGTCCCGGTTGGTGGGACGAACCGGGATCATTGACCCTTTTTCAGATTTTGGCAAACCTTTTGGTCTTCCCACCATTTTCAAATTTGTTTTCTTCTTTAATTAATAAGATGTTTCAATTTAAGATGATTATTTATTTGGAATTTCAAAAAACTTTTAACAGGAAAAGTGCTTCAATTTAAATAAATAATCAAAAACCATTTCCTGTTTTCAAATATTTTTATTTGAACTATACAATTTTACTATTTTCAATTAAAATTGCATTACCAAATATTTATTGCATAATTTGGAATTTGAAAAAACTTTCAACAGGAAAAGTGCTTCAATTTAAATAACAAATCAAAAACCCATTTTCTATTTTCAAATATTTTTATTTGAACTATAAAATTTTACTATTTTCAATTAAAATTGCATTAACAAATATTTATTGCATAATTTGGAATTTCAAAAAACTTTTAACACGAAAAGTGCTTTTATTTAAATAACTAATCAAAAACCATTTTCTGTTTTCAAATATTTTTATTTGAACTATACAATTTTACTATTTTCAATTAAAATTGCATTAACAAATATTTATTGCATAATTTGGAATGTCAAAAAACTTTTCAAGATTTGAACTACAAGTACATGATATAATGCTTGTGAATTTTTTTAAAAATCATTTATAGGTTCATAACATGCTATTTCATCAGAGATCCACTTCAAGTTCAGCGACGCTCAGCCCCGGGCTAAGAAGCTTCATGCCCACTGTTTTGAATATAGTTTGAAACGGGCACAAGAAATTCAAAAATGATCCAAACAATGTGAAACCTTCGCGTGGTGTCATATTATTTGTCATAGTTGCAAGGAAAAATATTGAACTTGAAAATTTTCAAACATCATAAAAAATCCTTCACAAAATGACCTATCATGTTCGAGGTTTCATGGCATTTAGGTCAAACCACCAATGTTATGGCTAGAATCAGGGCATAATTTGTGATAATGTGCCCATATTGTGCACACATGTGCATCTTGGGATGGCTTATGATGTTGCAGGAGGAAGTTTTCCTTTTCGACGCACGAAAAAGCCAATTTCCATTTTTGAGGTGCCGAAATCAGGGTGTTCTGTGAAGCAACCACCAAATTAAAGTTTGGCATTGGTACCAACCCATTTTTCAAAAATACTAGACCACCTTATTTGGACAATTTCCCAACCGGTGTATCTGGAACCTTTTCGTCCATCCCTCACGAAAAAGACAAATTCCTGCCGAATCGGTAGGAGGTTGCCAAGATTTGAACTACAAGTACATGATATAATGCTTGTGAATTTTTTTTTAAAATCATTTATAGGTTCACAACATGCTATTTCATCAGAGATCCACTTCAAGTTCAGCGACGCTCAGCCCCGGGCTAAGAAGCTTCATGCCCGCTATTTTGAATATAGTTTGAAACGAGCATAAGAAATTCAAAAAT
The DNA here is from genome assembly GCA_916181665.1 of Avena sativa. Lineage (NCBI taxonomy): Eukaryota > Viridiplantae > Streptophyta > Magnoliopsida > Poales > Poaceae > Avena > Avena sativa. Next base: position 432,770,851 of record OV702296.1, read on the forward strand.
GATCCAAACAATGTGAAACCTTCGCGTGGTCATATTATGTGTCATAGTTGCAAGGAAAAATATTGAACTTGAAAATTTTCAAACATCATAAAAAATCCTTCACAAAATGACCTATCATGTTCGAGGTTTCATGGCATTTAGGTCAAACCACCAATGTTATGGCTAGAATCAGGGCATAATTTGTGATAATGTGCCCATATTATGCACACATGTGCATCTTGGGATGGCTTACGATGTTGCAGGAGGAAGTTTTCCTTTTGGACGCACGAAAAAGCCAATTTCCATTTTTGAGGTGCCGAAATCAGGGTGTTCTGTGAAGCAACCACCAAATTAAAGTTTGGCATTGGTACCAACCCATTTTTCAAAAATACTAGACCACCTTATTTGGACAATTTCCCAACCGGTGTATCTGGAACCTTTCCGTCCATCCCTCACGAAAAAGACAAATTCCTGCCGAATCGGTAGGAGGTTGCCAAGATTTGAACTACAAGTACATGATATAATGCTTGTGAATTTTTTTAAAAATCATTTATAGGTTCACAACATGCTATTTCATCAGAGATATACTTCAAGTTCAGCGACGCTCAGCCCCGGGCTAAGAAGCTTCATGCCCGCTGTTTTGAATATAGTTTGAAACGAGCATAAGAAATTCAAAAATGATCCAAACAATGTGAAACCTTCGCGTGGTGTCATATTATGTGTCACAGTTGCAAGGAAAAATATTGAACTTGAAAATTTTCAAACATCATAAAAAATCCTTCACAAAATGACCTATCATGTTCGAGGTTTCATGGCATTTAGGTCAAACCACCAATGTTATGGCTAGAATCAGGGCATAGTTTGTGATAATGTGCCCATCTTGTGCACACATGTGCATCTTGGGATGACTTACGATGTTGCAGGAGGAAGTTTTCCTTTTCGATGCATGAAAAGCCAATTTCGATTTTTGAGGTGCCGAAATCGGGGTGTTCTATGAAGCAACCACCAAATTAAAGTTTGGCATTGGTACCAACCCATTTTTCAAAAATACTAGACCACCTTATTTGGACAATTTCCCAACCGGTGTATCTGGAACCTTTCCGTCCATCCCTCATGAAAAAGACAAATTCCTGCCGAATCGGTAGGAGGTTGCCAAGATTTGAACTACAAGTACATGATATAATGGTTGTGAATTTTTTTTTAAAATCATTTATAGGTTCACAACATGCTATTTCATCAGAGATCCACTTCAAGTTCAGCGAGGCTCAGCCCCGGGCTAAGAAGCTTCATGCCTGCCGTTAGTCAATTAATTAGTACTAATCTAAAAAACAAAATTAAAGCCAACAACCGGGACTAAAGATATGATGAACTTTTAGTCCTGGTTGGAGGCACCAACCGGGACAAAATATGGATGTGGCGACAACATGTCGACACTATGTCCTTAGTGGGTAGCACTAAGATAGTAAATGAGATGTAATTGCAACCAAGTGCCGAAAGTCTCCATGTGATTTTCTTTAATCCAATATTCATCCTTCCCCGGGAACTTGGAGCGTACAACATTCATGCCTTCCTTGATATACGGAGCCACGAAGGTAGAACTTTGTAGAACTGTGTAGTGTGGTTGATTCAAAGAATGCATGTCCCTAAATATCATTGCCTTCTTTCCTAGCGTGCCTTTTCCACTCAGTCTCCCCTCATACCGTGATTCAGGAACACCAATCGGCTTAAGGTCAAGAAGAAAGTCTACACAGAACCCAATGACCTGCTTCCTTCTGGCCTAGCATGGTTACGAACATATTTCTTTAAGACTCCATGAACCTCTCGAAGGGGAACATATTATGCAGAAATATAGGACCGAGAATGGAAATGTCTTCGACTAGGTGAACTAAGAGATGCGTCATAATATTGAAGAAGGATGGGAGGAACACCAACTCAAAACTGACAAGTCATTGGACCACCTCCTTTTGTAGCCTTTCCAGACTTTCTCGATCGATTACCTTCTGAGATATTGCATTGAGGAATGCACATAGCTTCACAATCTCTAATCGAACATTTTCCGGTAGAAGCCCCCTCAATGCAACCGGAAGCAACTGCGTCATAATCACGTGGTAATCATGAGACTTCTGGTTCTGAAATTTTTTCTCTGCCATATTTATTATTCCCTTTATATTTGACGAGAAGCCAGCCGGGACCTTAATACTGTAAAGGACTTCAAAAAAGATTTCCTTCTCTACTTTGGTAAGAGCGTAGCTGCTTAAGTATTCACGTCCTTTATCAGTATGCTTGTTGTATGGGTCTTTGATACGTTGTTGGTCCTCTCGTGCTTCTGGTGTATCTTTTGTCTTCCCATACACGTCCAGGAAGCCTAGCAGGTTCATGCAAAGATTCTTCGTCACGTGCATCACGTCGATTGAAGAACGGACCTCTAGGTCTTTCCAATACTCCAGCTCCCAAAATATAGATTTCTTTTTCCACATGGTCGTGTGTCCGGTAATGGGGTCTTTCCGAATAGACTGACCGCCGGGACCCTTTCCAAAGATTACTTCTAGGTCCTTCACCATACCAAATACATCAGCACCTTTAGGGAGCTTATGCTTCTTCCGGTAATCTGCCTCGCCGTTGAAATGCTTGTTGGGTCCACAGCATAGAAAAAAAAATCCTACGATGAGAACTACATGCCAAGATCTTTCTACTAGGTACAAAGCAACGGGTGGATATACATCCAACGAGAACTTACCCTCGAAGACAATGAGTTTTGTTAACGAGTAGGAACTCGTGGTTGATGTAGTCGTACACTTGCCGATCTCAAGATCACGAGGAAGTCCGAGCGCCGCAACTCAGCAGCGCATCCATACTCGCACACACGTTCAAGCCTCCGGACAACCTCCACCTCCTCGCTCCAGCGATCCAGCGGAAGCAGCAACTCCTTCCAGACGAAATGCCACCGGGAACATGTATCTCGCTAATCCGAGACCATGGGGGAATAATTCTAGAAGGGGAGAGAGATCCTTCACAAGGAGGTGTGAGGAAGAAGGAGGAGGAGGAGGGACTTTTATAGGAGGAGGGGGGTGCTCCTCCTCTCCATGGCCGGCGCATGGGGGGTGACCCCTCACCTCCCCCATTCATGTGGTGGTAACCCCTCCACATTAAAATGCCTCTTCACATTCCCTTTTAAAGTCCCCACTTTAAATGCATTAAAATTCTCCAAGTTTAATGCTCTCTCATTTAATAAAACTCTTTTATTAAATTTATTCAGAATTTTGTTAATTACTTTAATTAACAAACATTCACATATAACCCCTTGTAATATTTCAATATCACATGCAGAACCACTTTCTGCAATTTCACCCGAAACAATTTCCGGTTTCTATCGAAACAATTCCTGCGCTTTGCAATTCTTTCGTCTTAAACATATGTGCTCCAAAATGGTGTCTAGTAACTCTTAAGTGTGTCACCCTACGGTTCACGAATAATTCAGACATGATTGAGACTCCTCTCAGATCAATAGTCAGAAGCGGGACCTGGAGATCCATACTGACTCCTGCATATTCAACGATGACTTCTGTGATCGTGAGAACCTTTAACGCTTGTAATTTAATCCCTTTGTCTCATGATATAATACATGTCCGAGATTCGATCATCGGTATCCAAATACCTAGTTTGATCTCGTTACCAACATGCACTCTTTTCTCGTTCCCGTGATATAACATTCTAGTGATCACATCACTTGCTTGCAAGCTATCTTAATGTGATATCACCGAGAGGGCCCAGAGTATATCTATCCGTCATCGGGATTGACAAATTCCACTCTTGATCCATGAGCCTCAACATAACACCTTCATAGTACTGAACCCATCTTTATAGTCACCCTGTTACGGTGTGACGTTTGATGTTATCAAGATACTCTTCAGGTGTTAGCAATTAACATGATCTCATGGTCTAAGGATAAAGATTACTTCGTATGATGTTATAGCAATATAAACATAATGACTTGATCGTAATGCTATACTTCAGATGAATGTTCATCACATCATTCCACCAATGGTGTGACCTTGTTATTAACAACATCCAATGTACATGATCAGGAAACCTTGATCATCTTGTTAATCAACAAGCTAGTCCATAAGAGAGGCATAACTAGGAACCCTTTTTGTTTATTAAACACACATGTATTGATGTTTCTGATCAATACAATTCTAGCATGCAAAATAAACATCTATCATATATAAGGAATACATAATAACAACTTTATTATTGCCTCTCAGGGCATATTTCCTTCAATGCTTGCCTTTCTTTCTTACTTGATGATTGGTTGGAAGAAATTTACGACACCCCAGGTACACAACCTTCTTGAATTTATCCAAATATGTACCTTTAGTCTTATCTAAACAGTGCATGCATGCATTGTATCCCTTGTTTGATTGTCCTGAAATGTTACTAAGAGCAGGCCAATCATTGATGGTTACGAACAACAATGCTCGTAGGTCAAATGGCTCCTGCTTGTGCTCATCCCACACCTTTACACCTGGTTCTGCCCACAACTGCAAAAGTTCATCGACTAATGGCCTTAGGTACACATCAATATCGTTGCCGGGTTGCTTCGATCCTTGTATGAGCACTGGTATCATAATGAACTTCCGCTTCATGCACAACCAAGGAGGAAGGTTGTAGATACATAGAGTCACTGGCCAGGTGTTGTGACTGCAGCTCTGCTCCCCAAAAGGATTCTTGCCGTCTGTACTTAGACCAAACCATAAGTTCCTCGTGTCACCTGCAAAGTTCGAGTACTTTCTCTTGATGTTTCTCCACTGCGAGCCATCGGTGGGGTGTCTCAGTTTCCCGTCTTTCTTACACTCTTATTTGTGCCATCGCAACAAGCTGGCATGCTCTTTGTTTCTGAACAGACGTTTCAACCGTGGTATTATAGGAGCATACCACATAACCTTAGCAGGAACCCTCTTCCTGGGGGACTCGTCATCACCCTCAACATCAGTAGGGTCATCTTGTCTGATCTTGTATCGACATGCAGTGCATACCGGGCATTTATCCATATTCTCGTACTTCTCACCGTGGTACAGGATGCAGTCATTAATGCATGCATGTATCTTCTCCACATCTAATCCTAGAGGGCAGATAGTCTTCTTTGCTTCGTATGTTGTCTCGGGTAGCTTGTTATCCTTTGGAAGCTTCGGCTTCATTATTTTCAGTAACTTCTCAAATCCCTTGTCAGATAAGCCAGTCTCTGCCTTCCATTTTAGCAGTTCAAGTGTGGTACCGAGCTTTGTGCTGCCATCTTCGCAATTTGGGTACAATAACTTTTTGTGATCCTTTTGCATGGCCTCCAACTTAAGCTTCTCCCTTTCTGTATCGCATTGTTGCTTTGCATCAGAAATGACCCGACCAAGACCATCAGCGGGCTCATCCGATGCCCGTTGTTCTTCTTCATTGCCGCCTCCCTCTTCTTCATTGTCTTCCATTGCAGTATCACCGTATTCTTCAGGGGACATAGGATAGCTGTCATCATCCTCCTCCTCTTCATTTTTTTCCAGCCTAACCCCTCTTTCTCCGTGCATGGCCCAATAATAATATCCGGGCATGAAATCTCTCCGAAGCAGATGGCTTTGAAGGATTCTCGGGGCAGAGTGCTCTGCTACGTTCCGATAGTCGACGCAGGGACAAGGCATAAAATTATCCACTTTGTTTGCCTTAGCCAAATCGATAAATTTATGCAGGCCTGCAATAAAATTGGAATCGCGTCGGTCGCCATACATCCATCGCATCCGCGCATCGATCTACGTCATAATAATTAACCATGACAATGACATCGTGAATAGTGAAATGACCACCCTACATGGATGATACGTCCAAAACGTATCTACTTTCCTGAACCCTTTTGCTATTGTTTCTCCTCTAAACTTGTGTGATTTGGATACAACTAACACGGACTAACGCTGTTTTCAGAAGAATTGCCTTGGTGTCTACTTTTTCTGCAGAAAATCAACTATCAGAAAAAATCCCAGAAAATATGCCAAAAATCCTATTTCACTAGAAGACTCTCGGAGCCAGAATATGAGACGGAGGGGGCTGGGCCCAGGCCACACCACCTGGCCGTGCGGGCTAGCCCAGACCATGCCAGGGGGTGGTCTGGCCACCCCAGGCACCCCCTCGGTCTCCCTCTTCGCCTATAAGAAGCCTTCTGACCTAAAAACTCTAGGGGGTTCGACTTTTTCCAAAAGGAGTTCTCCTCCGCCGCCACCACTAGATTCCACGAAACAGCACCAGAAACTCAGTTCTGGCACCCTGCCGGGACGGGTAATTGGAGGAGATCATCGCCATCATCATCACCATCGCTTCTCCATCGACCATCCATGTTTCCCCCATCTATGAGTGAGTAATCCCCCGTTGTAGGCTATGGGGATGGTAGGGATTGGATGAGATCGTTCATGTAATGGCATCAGATTGTTAGGGCATGGTGCCTAGTATCTTCTATTAGTGCTTTATGACTTTGTTGCGACTTGTTATGCTTAATGCTTGTCACTAGGGCCCGAGTGCCATGATTTCAGATCTGAACATGTTATTGATTCATTATGATAGTATTGTTTATGGTCTTACCTGCAAGTTGTATACACACGTTGTTGTCCAGAACCAATGGCCCCGAAGTGACAGAAATCGGGATAACCGGAGGGAATGGCTTTGATGTGAGGATCACATGTGTTCATGGAGTGTTAATGCTTTGCTCCGGTGCTCTATTAAAAGGAGCACCTTAATTGCCAGGCCCCACTGCAAATGGGCTGGCAGGACAAAAGATGTTGTGCAAGTTCTCATTGCAAGCACGTATGACTATATATGGAACACATGCCTAGGATGGTCTAGTACTTGGATACTTTATCTTATTTATATGCAATTGCCCTATGTTCTGATTGCTATGTGAATTGTCTTGTTCATGCAACGCCCGTCCATCCATCCCTATGCCTACCGCACTCGAATCCTACTATTTACTGCTATTGTTACTGTTGTCTTTACTTTACTACTGCTACTACTTTACTATTCCTACTACAAAACTGTTGCTACTGATAAACTGCTGTGAGCAAGATTGTTTCCAAGTGCAGCTGAATTGACAACTCAGTTGTTAAGGCTTATAAATATTCTTTGGTTCCCCTTGTGTCGAATCAATAAATTGGGTTTCACTTTCCTCGAAAATACTGTGATACACCCCCTATAATTGTGGGTCATCAAGACTATTTTCTGGCGCCGTTGCCAGGGAGCATAGCTTTATTTATTAAGTTCACTTGGATTTTCTATTGTTTGCTGCTATCCATCCATCATGGGTAAGTCTCGTGATGGCAAGGTTCTTATTTTACCATCCACTACAAGAAGAGGTATGGTTCTGAACACCTCTGTTGCTCTTGATTCACCATCTGTTATGAGTAAGCTCATTACACCACATACACATGCTACACACACTGCTACTACTATTGAATCTGAAACTTCTGATGCTACTTCTACTATGCTTGATAAGAGTGGTTCATTAGGTCCTTTCCTAGATGCTACGATTGCTAGAACTATAGCTCTAAATACTAAAACTCCTAATGAAGACAATACTACACCTGTTAGTTCACCTGAGTATAGTGAGAGTTATGATATTGAAGATGGTTATGTTGAGATGATCGATGAATTTATTAAAGAATGTAAAAAACACCCATGATATGAGTGCTGCTAAGAGTCTCCTTGAGAGGCATACTATTAGACCCAAATTGTCTCCTATTGCTAAATTTGCTGCTTCTCCAATAAACATTAAAGATAAAGATTATGATTTATCTCTTGATCTATCTTACATAGCTATTGTTGAGAAAGAACCTTTTTGTGGGACTAAGAATGAAAGTGCGGTAGCACATATGAATGAACTTTCTACCATGAGTGGCTTGTTTTCTGATGATATTATGATGCGTACTTACTTTGTTACCAAGATTTTCCCCTTTTCACTAAAAGGAGAAGCTAAAACTTGGTTTAGTAATTTACCTCCTGGATCTATGGATAGCCTTGATTGTTTGATTAGTACTTTCCTGCAAAAATATTTTCCTCCTAATGCTAGACATGCTATTTTGCAGGAACTTTTTGATTTTAAACAGGGAGAAAAAGAGATATTGCCTGAATCATGGGCAAGGTTTTGTGCTTTGATTCATGCACAGGCTGGAAGTCCATTACCTAAGAATGAGCTTCTTGATATATTTTATAATGGACTAACCAAAGAATCTAGGACATACCTAGATAGTTGTGCTGATTGTGTTTTCAGGAATAGGACTCCCAAGGAAGCTGAGGAATTAATGGCTAAAATAAGCAAGAACTATGAAGATTGGACTCCTCCTGAACCAGCTATACCTGAAGTAATTATACCTGAACCAACTATTCCGGTGCCTATCCCAACATCAAAGAAGAGGGGGGTTATTGAATTAAATGATGAAGTGATGAAGGAAGCTAAGAAATGTCTTAAGGAGAAGGGAATTAAAGCTGCAGATGTCAAGAATTTACCTCCTATTGAAGAATTATGTAAGCCTATTCCCCATTCATCCACTATTGAGGTACACTCTCTCCAACACTTTGATGAAGGTGATATCCCTTACTCTAAACCTCCTGATCAATGCTTAGAAGAATTCGATATCTTTATTGTTAAGCAAGATAATTTTAATAAAAGGGTGCAAAATCATCTAATGGAAAACACTAGCGCCATTGTCGAGTTAAAAGATATTGTGGAAAGAACCTCTAATGATGTTAAAATGATTGTCAAACACTTTCAAATGGTTCAAACTCAAATAGATCAACTTATTAAAGTGCAAAAAGACTTGCTAATTAACGCTGCTAAAGAAAAACATGCTTATGAAATTAGAACTAAAAGTGGTGCTGCTACCCAGGATCCTCTATATCCTGAGGGACATCCCAAAAGAATTGAGCAGGATTCTCAACAAGCTGAAAATAGTGGCTCTACTCGTAAGAAAAGGAAAAAAGAAACATAAAACTGATGTAGAACCCTCTGAACCTGCTATAGATCCTAATAGTATATCTATTTCTGATGCTGAAACTGAAAGTGGTAATGAAGAAAATGATGTTCCTGATAAAGAAAAAGTTGAAGAAGAACCTGAAAACCACACTAAGAATACTAAATACACTAAAGAAGATGTTGTTGCTAAGAAACATGGTAGTGAAAGAGAGCCTTGGGTCCAAAAACCTATGCCTTTCCCTGATAAGAAACACAAGTCAAAGGAAGATGAACACTATAATAAGTTTTGTGAGTGGATGAAACCTCTATTCTTGTAAATTCCTTTGACTAATGCTATTAAATTGCCTCCTTATTCAAACTATATGAAGGATATTGTCTCGAATAAAAGGAAGATCCCTAATGAAGAAATTTATACTTTGCTTGCTAATTATTCCTTTAATGGTAAGGTTCCTAAGAAACTAGGAGACCCAGGGATTCCAACTATCCCTTGCTCTATTAAGAATAGCTATGTTAGAACTGCTTTGTGTGATTTGGGAGCTGGAGTTAGTGTTATGCCTTTCTCTCTCTACAAGAGACTTCAACATGAAAAACTGATACCAACTGATATATCTTTGCAAATGGCTAATAAATCTACCACCATTCCTATTGGTATATGTGAGGATGTACCTGTTCAAGTGGCTCATAATTGCTTGATATTAACTGATTTTGTTGTACTTGAAATGCCTGAAGATGATAATATGTCTATTATTCTTGGGAGACCTTTTCTTAATACTGCAGGAGCTGTTATTAATTGTAATCAAGGAAAGGTGACCTTTAATGTTAATAACAAGGAACATACTATCTATTTCCCCAAGAAGATTGAAAGAACTTATGGTTTGAATTCAATTGAACATGTTGAGGGCATTCAAGTTGGAGAGATATATTATCCCATACCAAGAGAAAAATTTGAAACTATTATGATTGGGACCATTGCTATCAAAGTTGAGGTAACATAATCATCAGTGGAATACAAAGTTTTGTATCATATGAAATTGTTTGGGTAACAAGACCTGATCAACCTTGTTAACAAAAGGATTTCATTGAACAAAACAATGTTTTCACCATGATTATCTCCACTTACTTCTATTCTATCCATTTTAGTTTTTGCTTTCATTTAGTTTACTTTTCTGTTGTTAGTTGTTTGCTTGTTAGAGTGTCTTAGAACTTAAGTTTTAGCCTTGTTTTGTCTTTGCATCATTTCCAAAAAATCTTTTTGTGTCAGAAAATCATTCATCTATACCTGAAAAATTCCCAAAAATAAAGTGTCTCGAAAAATTCCAGAAAATTCATATTAAATTTTTACGTGAAAAAGGGGAAGAGGAGTGCCTGGAAGGTACCAGGGGGCCCACCAGGCAGGCTCACCACCTGGTGGCGCGGCCTGCCCTGGGTGGCGCCATGCCATGGTGTGGGCTAACCCTGGCCCTCCACTCACTCTCTCACTTGCCACTTTCTTCTCTCTCCCGAGTAAACTCCAGTCCATTGCTCAAAATCACGTTCTTGCTGTGCTTGCCCTTGAATTTTCAATCTCCTTGCTCAGCCCATCTTTGTTGCTGAAATTTGGAGCATTTATTCTCCGGTATGTGACTCCTCTGCTTGTCCAAGTAGATTTGTGTTTAGTGGATTATATCTTGAGTATTTTGCTGTTGTAGGTGACAGGTTATGAGAGCTTGTAAGCTTGTTTGATGCTTAGAAATATAGTTTTGACGCATGTTTAGGCCTCTTACAAGTCCCTATGAGTAGTACCATTCATTATATTCACTTTGCAATCTCTTGTTTAATAGGTGTTTAAATTTCAGAATAGAAGATGAATGAGCATCAACTAAACCAACATGAACTATGGGTGCCTGAGGTTATGAAGGTCCACCGGGAGGAGGAAGTTTTTCCTTCCATTTATTCATGCTCTGAGTTCATGAGAGCTGCAGGAATTCTCCAAGATTTCCACACTTTGGTTTCTAATGCAGGATTGGAGCACTTTTTGGAAGATGAACCTTGTCAATTTGTGAAGCTAACCATGTCTGTGGTGCAGGACTTTCAATTTAGTTACTCTTTGCCTAACCCCATGGTTCACTACAAAATTTACAATATTGCTGTTGACCTTTCTCTCGATGACTTCTGTGCAGCTATTAAGGTACCTCAGTGGGGATCATGTAGAAGGATTAAGGAGCGACCTGCACCACTCATGGATCTATACGCAAAAATTTGCCAAGGAAGCGGCTTCTCGAAGGAGAGTGGGAAAATCCGTAACATTCATCTCCCCTCCATTCTCTACTTTGCCTACTTTATTGCCAAGTGTGTTCTTGCTAGGAAAACTGCCAATAAGGTATCTTCATATGATCTAGAATTCATATCTGCTGCTCTTAAACGAGATAGGTCTTACAACTTGGGTGCTTTGATAACTTTCTGTCTTGCTGCTAACCGCGAGAAAGGTGGAATTTGTGGGGGCCTCATTGCTTCTCGTTTACTAGCATTGCATGGTTTAGTGCCCCATCATCTAGACCTACAGTTTCCCATAGAAAGGCTTGATCTTAATTCCATGATACAACATAAATTTGTCTCTTCTTGGGCTAATCTGAGTGAGTTATCTTATGAAATAACCTTTCTCAAAGCTGGTTGGAGAAAGAGCAAGTCCGAGCGTGTTGTTCTTTTGCCTGCACCTATTTTGTTTAACCTTGATAACAGGGTAGGATGGTCCCTCACGGAGGAGGAGTTTGATACGTACCTGGGAGAGCTCTCCCAACAGGAGCGGGATACTAGAAGGGAGGTCACAGATGATTCGGTCCAGCCCTCGAATGAGGGGGAGTCTTCATATCAGCAGCCTACTTATGATTGGGGAGCTTCTTCTTCCCACGGGCCTAACTATGATCATTCCTACAGTGATCCTCCTGCTTGGAACTCTTACCTGTATCTGGATTGATGCCCACTTAGGCCAAAAGCCTAAGCTTGGGGGGAGGTACGCCGACATCACACTCATATCTATATCGTTGCGTGTTGGTACTTTGTATATTCATGTTTCGTTCTCTTTTTAGTTTTCGTTCTTTCTTTGTTTTTGCTTTCTAAAAACACAAAAAGACCAAAAATATTTCTTTTATTTCTCTTTGGTTTGCTTCTTCCTTTTTGCCTTGGTTTGCTTTTTTCCTTTTTGTTTTGTTTTAACTATTCAAAAAACCCAAAAAGATTTTGCTTTGCTTGTTCTTCCTTTTTGGTTCTTGCTTTAAAAAATCGAAAACACCAAAAGTATTTGTTGTTCTTCTTTGGCTTTGTGAGTTTGTTGCAGGGTTCAGCAGTCCTCAGTGGGATTTGGTTTCATATTATTATTCAAGCCACACAAGTGAAGGGCAATAATGAGGATTAATGACAACTTGAGGTGTGGTAAGAGGCTAGTAACGAACTCTACTTGTTTTCATTTTTGTTCATATACTCATCAATGTGGGCATGCTTAGTCTGTTCATGTAGGGTGTATGTTATTTATGGTTGCTTAGTAGTTCTTGCTTTCATATGATTAGTTCCAGCTTGCTAATAGTTTGTAGCATGTCTTATGAATGTTTGCTTGCATTACTTTATTCATAACTTGGTATGACACCGTAGTATCCTCCTCTGAATGTTTCATTTGAATTGACTTGGCACATGCTCATGCATGCATATGACTGAAATAATCAGTTAAGCCTCGATGAATTATTTTGCCTTGAGGGTCCTGAATCACTTTCATGCCACGATCAGTCCTGTTTTGTTGCAAGCATGATTATGACAGATATTGCTCTCTCGTTTGACGCTCCCTTACTATTGCTAGCCTTCACTTTCACGGAGTATGTATTACTCATGTTTCCAACTCCCTAAAACCAAATATTTCCAAAGTGTCCACCATACCTACCTATTAGCATCATTTGCTAATTCCGTGCATATTCAATATGCCTTGTTTTCTTCCGAATAAAATGATTGCTTGTTATGAGAAAGTTAGTTAGTAAAGCTCTCACAAACTTGATGGCACACTTTATTTTCATGCATTTAATAAACCTGAACCACTGTGTCCTTCTTTGTTGCGTATATGCTTGCGCTTTATAAGTTGAAGTTAGCAGAACCATGTATCATGGGGAACGCTTTCAGCATTACACTGGTACTTAGTACCTCGTTGATATCATGTTCTTTTGCTCATGGATCCCGGCGGTGTGAAATAAAAGTGGAACTTGTAAGATCATGGAGTTTGTATATGTGTTAGGGAAATGCCTGGGCCGCTACCCTAAGCCATGCCTAATCATGGTGGAAACTTGCAGCATAACAATAATGAGCATTCTATGAAGCATCTTTAATAAAAATCTATGCACATAGTAAATAAAAAGATCGCTGAGATGCTCATTGTCTGCTTGCCTTGTCATTTTGATTATGGGATAGCTCCTGTATCATGTGCAAGGGGTACCCCGTTGACGGTTCTCTATGATACGTATATACTTACAATGACAAGAGCTTACTCGTGACTGAAGTTAAGTAGCATGAGGATCGGTCTTCGTAAGTAAGGAGCATGTGACTTCGATTTATAACTTGTCAAGCATATCCTCTTAGTTGTGTCACTTTAACCTTAACCACTTAAAGATGCTTATGATAGGGGCAATGAGAGCTCAAAGCTAACGAGTACCATACTTTCAGCATTTGGAAGCCTTTCAAACTTTTCAAAACCTTTTTCGTTTTCCTTGTTGAGTCTCCACTTATTATATGAGCACCTTCTTGAGAGCATAGTTGTCATTCTTAGTGTAATGTGCTTGCCTTAAAACTTGATTATTTGTGTTATGACTTTGATGCTTGTATCTTTGATATCTTTACTTCTAGTCTTCACCTAAACTTCAGAGGTGCCTTGGCATTTATAATCAAAGGCAAGCGAGATACCACTCTATCATACCTTGTTATGAGCATTGTAATGTTGTTTATGTTTATGTTTCTTGCTACTTCTTATTTTTAAGTCGGAATCTCTTAATAGCTTGCAATGCCTATTAAGTAAACTTAGTTGCATACTCTTTATTATGAATTGTCTAAGTAGTTGATCACATGCTGAGAATATATACATCATATGAAGCAAATGTGTTCGTGAACGTTCTTTTATCGCACTCAGTTTTCAACTGAATTGCTTGAGGACAAGTAATAAGCTAAGCTTGGGGGAGTTAATACGTCCAAAACGTATCTACTTTCCCGAACCCTTTTGCTATTGTTTCTCCTCTAAACTTGTGTGATTTGGATACAACTGACACGGACTGACGCTGTTTTCAGCAGAATTGCCTTGGTGTCTACTTTTTATGCAGAAAATCAACTATCAGGAAAAATTCCGGAAAATATGCCAAAAATCCTATTTCACCAGAAGACTCCTGGAGCCAGAATACGAGACGGATGGGGGCTGGGCCCAGGCCACACCACCTGGCCGCGCGGGCTAGCCTAGGCCACGCCAGGGGGTGGTCTGGCCGCCCCAGGCACCCCCTCGGTCTCCCTCTTCACCTATAAGAAGCCTTCTAACCTAAAAACTCTGGTGGGTTCGACATTTTTCCAAAAGGAGTTCCGCTCCGCCGCCACCACCAGATTCCACAAAATAGCACCAGAAACTCCGTTCTGGCAACCTGTCGGGACGGGGAATTGGAGGAGATCATCGCTATCATCATCACCATCACTTCTCCATCGACCATCCATGTTTCCCCCATCTATGAGTGAGTAATCCCCCGTTGTAGGCTATGGGGATGGTAGGGATTGGATGAGATCGTTCATGTAATGGCATCACATTGTTAAGGCATGGTGCCTAGTATCTTCTATTAGTGCTTTATGACTTTGTTGTGACTTGTTATGCTTAATGCTTGTCACTAGGGCCCGAGTGCCATGATTTCAGATCTGAACATGTTATTGATTCATTATGATAGTATTGTTTATGGTCTTACCTGCAAATTGTATACACATGTTGTTATCCGGAACCAATGGCTCCGAAGTGACAGAAATCGGGATAACCGGAGGGAATGACTTTGATGTGAGGATTGATGGGTTCGTAGCATGGAAAACAAAAAAAAATCTACCGCAAGAACGAACAAAAACCAGATCTAATCTAGATAAAAGCCAAGATCTAATCTATTAGACATGAGCAACGAGATAGATCTGAACTAACCCTCGTAGAACCGAAAGCGTTACGAGATTAGATCTCGGGGTTGATGTAGTCGATCACTTGCCGATCTCAAGATCGTGTGGACGATCCTTCCGGCGCCACGTTCCGGCAGCGCTTCCGCAGTCGGTCACACGTGCGGAGTCGAAGCAGACCTTCCTCTCCCTGTTCCAGCAAGCAGCGGAGGTAGTAGATCTTCTCCACGGAATCCCAGCAGCACGACGGTGTGGTGGTGGTGGTGGAGGAGAGAATTTTGCAGGGCTTCGCCTAAGCCGGAGCAGAGCGAAGGTAGAGGAGAGAGGCGGCGGCTGGAGCTTGTTATGAGAGAGAGCTAGGAGGGGGCGCCCCCTCCCTTCTATTTAAAGGAGGGAGGCGCGCCTGGGGAGGGGGAGTCCTAGTAGGACTCCCCTCCTTGGCCGGCGGGTTGGGAAGGGGGGAGGAGTCCTCCTCCCCCATGAATCCGTGTCTCGCCCCACAACGTTTCCTTTGACCCTTTCTTGGTTTTCAAGTAAACACCAAGAACTCTTCTAGAACCTTCCAGAACATTCCGAAACCTTCTAGAATCTCCATACAAACACTTCGGAACATTTCCTAACTTAGAAAATGATCCCCAATATATGAATCTTATTCTCCAGACCATTCCGGATCTCCTCGTGATGTCCCGGATCCAATCCGAGACTCCGAACAACATTCGGTCTCCAACGCATATTCCATATCTACTTAAAACAACTTCGAACCTTAAGTGTGTCACCCTACGGTTCGTGAATATGCAGACATGATGAAGACACCTCTCCGATCAATAACCATCAGCGGGATCTAGAGATCCATAATGACTCCCACATACTCAACGATGACTTCGTGATCGATAGAACCATTAACATACGAAACCAATTCCCTTTGTCACGCGATATTCTACTTATCCGAGGTTTGATCGTCGGTATCTTCATACCTAGTTCTACCTCGTTACCGATAAGTACTCTTTACTCGTCCCATGTTATGTCATCCCTTGTGACCCAGTCACATGCTTGCAAGCTATCTAGATGACATTCCACCGAGAGGGCCCAGAGCATATCTATCCGTCATATGGATGGACAAATCCCAATCTTGGTTCATGTGCTTCAACACATACTTTCAGAATACCCAATGACACCTTTATAACCACCCAGTTATGAAGCGGTGTTTGATGTCATCAAAGTACCCATCCGGTGATGGTGATTAACATAACCTCATGGTCGAAGGATTAGGTTACTATGCATTTGAAAGCTTACAGCAATACGAACTTAATGACTTGATCTTATGCTACGCTTACTATGGGTGTGTGTCCATCACATCATTCTCCTAATGATATAACCTTGTTATTAATCACATCCAATGTCCATGATCAGGAAACCATGATCATCAATTAATCAACAAGCTAGTTCAACAAGAGGCTTACTAGGGACTCTTTTATGTTTACAAAACACACATGTATTAGTGTTTCCTTATAATACAATTATAGCATGGGATGTAAACATTCATCATAAACACAAAGATATAATAATAACCACTTTTATTATTGCCTCTTGGGCATATCTCCAACAGTCTCCCACTTGCACTAGAGTCAATAATCTAGATTACACGGTAATATGCCTAACACCCATGGCGTTCTGGTGTTGGTCATGCTTTGCTCTAGGGAGAGGTTTAGTCAACGGATCTGCCATATTCAGATCAGTGTGTACTTTGCAAATCTTTATGTCACCATCTCGGACATACTCGTGAATAGCATGGAAACGTAGCTTGATGTGCTTCAGCTTGCTATGTGACCTTGGCTCCTGTGCATTAGCTATGGCACCTGTGTTGTCACAGTAGATGGCCATCGGGTCCAACGCACTGGGAACAACGCCAAGTTCAGTAATGAACTCCTTCATCCATATGGCTTCTTGTTCAGCCTCCGAAGCAGCTATGTATTCCGATTCAGTTGAAGATTTCGCCACAACGCTTTGCTTGGCACTCCTCCAGCTCACTGCAGCACCATTCAAAATAAATACGTATCCAGACTGTGACTTCGAGTCATCTGGATCGGTGTTCCAACTAGCATCAGTGTAACCGTTTACAACAAGTTGTTCATCACCTCCATAAGAAAGAACCATATCCTTAGTCATATTCAGGTACTTTAGGATATTCTTGACCGCTGTCCAGTGTTCCATTCCAGGATCACTTTGATATCTGCTAGTCAAACTAACAGCATGTGCTATATCCGGTCTTGTACACAGCATGGCATACATGATAGAACCTATGGCCGAGGCATAGGGAATATTATTCATCTTTTCTCTATCTTCTGCCGTAGCCGGACTTTGAGTTTTACTCAAGGTCTTACCTGACAACATGGGCACAAACCCTTTCTTGCTCTCTTCCATTCTAAACTTCTTTAGAACTTTGTCTAAGCATGTACTTTGTGAAAGTGATATTAGGCGTCTTGATCTATCTCTATAAATCTTGATGCCTAGAATATATGCCGCTTCGCCAAGATCCTTTATTGAAAAACTATTATTCAAATAGGTTTTGACGCTATTAAGAAGTTCTATATCATTCCCAATCAACAATATGTCATCTACATATAGTACTAGGAATGCTACAGAGCTCCCACTCACTTTCTTGTAAATACAAGCTTCTCCATAAGTTTGTATAAATCCAAAGTTTTTGATTACTTTATCAAAACGTTGATTCCAACTCCGGGATGCTTGCTTCAGTCCATAAATGGAGCGCTGAAGTTTGCATACCTTGTCAGCATCACTAGGATCGACAAAACCTTTGGGTTGTACCATATACAACTCTTCCTCAATGTCACCATTAAGGAACGCCGTCTTGACATCCATCTGCCAAATCTCATAATCAAAATATGCAGCGATTGCTAACAAAATCCTCACAGACTTTAGCTTCGCTACTGGTGAGAAAGTCTCATCATAGTCAACTCCTTGAATTTGTAGGAACCCTTTCGCGAAAAGTCGAGCTTTATAGACGGTAACATTACCATCAGCATATGTTTTTCTTTTGAAAATCCATTTGTTCTCGACAGCCTTACGACCATCCGGTAAGTCCACCAAAGTCCATACTTGGTTTTCGTACATGGATCCCATTTAGGATTTCATGGCTTCTAGCCATTTGTCAGAATCTAGGCTCACCATAGCTTCTTCATACGTCACAAGGTCATCAGTGTTGTCCACCAACATGACGTTCAAGGCAGAGTCATACCAATCGGGAGTGGTACGAACTCTCGTTGACCTGCGAGGTTTAGCAGTAACTTCGTTCGAAGTTTCATGATCATCATCATTAGCTTCCTCTCCAGTTGGTGCAGGCGGCACAAAAACATCTTCCGGTGCTGCGCTACTCTCAACTCCGAGAAAAGGTTCAATAACCTCGTCGAGTTCTACTTTCCTTCCAGTCACTTCTTTCGAGAGAAACTCCTTCTCAAGAAAGGATCCATTCTTGGCAACGAAAACTTTGCCTTCGGATCTATGATAGAAGGTATACCCAATTGTTTCTTTCGGGTATCCTATGAAGACGTATTTTTCTGCTTTGGGTTCAAGCTTATCAGGCTGTAACTTCTTTACATACGCTTCGCAACCCCAAACTTTAAGGAACGACAACTTAGGTTTCTTACCAAACCACAATTCGTACGGTGTCGTTTCAACGGATTTAGATGGTGCCCTATTTAAAGTGAATGCGGCTGTCTCTAATGCATAGCCCCAAAACGATAGCGGTAAATCTATAAGAGACATCATAGACCGAACCATATCTAAGAGAGTTCGATTACGATGTTCGGAACACCATTACGCTGTGGTGTTCCCGGCGGTGTCAATTGCGAAAGTATTCCACATTTCTTTAAATGCATGCCAAACTCATAACTCAGATATTCACCTCCACGGTCAGAACGCAGAAACTTAATCTTCTTGTTACGATGATTTTCCACTTCACTTTGAAATTCCTTAAACTTCTCGAAAGTTTCGGACTTATGTTTCATGAAATAGATATACCCATATCTACTCAAGTCATCTGTGAAAGTGAGAACATAACGATATCCACCATGCGATGCTACACTCATTGGACCGCACACATCGGTATGTATTATTTCCAGTAAGTCTGTAGCTCGCTCCATTATCCCAGAGAATGGAGTCTTAGTCATTTTTCCCATTAGACATGCTTCGCATCTTTCAAATGATTCAAAATCAAGTGTTTCAAGAAGTCCATCAGAATGGAGTTTCTTCATACGCTTCACTCCAATGTGACCAAGATGACAGTGCCACATGTATGTAGAATTATCATTCAATTTTATTCGTTTAGCATCTATGTTGTGAACATGTGTATCACTACTATCGAGATTCAATAAGAATAAACCATTTATCTCAGGTGCATTACCATAAAAGACATTACTCATATAAATCGAACAACCTTTATTCTTAGACTTAAAAGAGTAACCGTCTCGCAATAAACAAGATCCAGATATAATGTTCATGCTTAACGCAGGCACCAAATAACAATTATTTAAATTTAAAACTAATCCCGAAGGTAGATGTAGAGGGAGCGTGCCGACGGCGATCATATCAACCTTGGAGCCATTTCCAACGCACATTGTCACCTCGTCTCTTGCCAGTCTTCGTTTATTCCGCAGCTCCTATTTTGAGTTACATATATGAGCAACCGAACCAGTATCAAATACCCAGGCACTACTACGACTACTAGTAAGATACACATCAATAACATGTATATCGAATATACCTTTATTCTTGATGTTGCCGTTCTTCAGATCTGCCAGGTACTTGGGGCAGTTACGCTTCCAGTGACCAGCACCCTTGCAGTAGAAGCACTCAGTTTCAGGCTTAGGACCAGCCTTGGGCTTCTTAGCAGGTGCGGCAGCTTTCTTGCCGTCCTTCTTGAAGTTGCCCTTTTTCTTAGGCTTGCCCTGTTTCTTGAAATTGGTGGTCTTATTGACCATCAACACTTGGTGCTCCTTCTTGATCTCCACTTCAGCAGTTTTCAGCATGGACGATAGTTCAGGCAACGTCTTGTTCATGCAGTGCATATTGTAGTTCATCACAAAGTTCTTATAACTCGGTGGCAGTGATTGGAGGACACGGTGAATCCCTAACTCATTAGGAATCATTATCCCCAACTCTTGGAGCTTGTTTGCGTGCCCAGACATGGTGAGCACGTGCTCGCTAACGGAGCTTCCCTCTTCCATCTTGCAGGTACAGAACTTCTCGGAGGCCTCATAGCTCTCCACGGCTGCGTGAGTCTCAAAAATGAGCTTGAGCTCCTTAATGATCTCGAACGGGTCGTGGTGCTCAAAACGCTTCTGGAGCTCCGTTTTTAAACCGTACAGGATGGCACACTGAACTGTGGAGTAATGATTTTTCCGAGTGGCGTAAATATTCTTTACGTCATCGGTGGCATCAGCTGCAGGTGGGTCACCTAGCGGTGCTTCGAGCACATAGGTCATCTGACCAGCCCTGAGGACAATCTTCAGACCACGGAGCCAGTCCGTGAAGTTGCTTCCATTGTTCTTAAGTTTTTCTTTCTCTAGGAATGCATTGAAATTGATGGAGAGATTCGCCATAATCTACAACAAATTTGCAAGTAGTTTAGACTAAGTTTATGATAAATTGAGTTCTACTTTAATTCTTAAATTAACTAGGTGAACTCCCACTCAAAACAACATACCTCACATTGTCTTAGTGATTACACGAACCAAGTCCACTACACCAAGTCCGATCTTCACGAGAGAAGATGTAGTTTCATCGGCGAACAATCTTCATGTTCATCATATCACTTATATGATTCATGCTCTACCTTTCGGTATTCCGTGTTCCGAGACCATGTCTGTACATGCTAGGCTCATCAAGATTAACCTTAGTTTCCGCATGTGCAAATCTGGCTTGCACCCGTTGTATGCACACGTAGAATCTATCACATCCGATCATCACGAGATGCTTCGAGACGACGAGTCTTAGCAACGGTGCCAACTAAGGACGAACACTTTATTACTTGATATTTAGTGAGAGGGATCATCTTATAATGCTACCGTCGCGATCTAAGCAATACAAGATGCATAAAGGATTAACATCACAGGCAATTCATAATTAGTGTGATATGATATGGCCCTTTCTTCTTATGCCTTTGATCTCCATCTCCAAAGCACGGACATGATCTCCATCATCACCAGCATTGCGTCAAGGTCAGTGGCGCCGCTTCATGGTTGTCCATCATCACCAGCAACTATTACAACTACTTGGAATAAAGCTATTACAAGATGAATAGACACGCAGGTCTTAACAGAATTAAAGACAACCATTAGGCTCCTGCCGGTTGCCATATTACAACAAGGATCATTGCATACATCAAATATAATCACAATCACATGATGGCCATATCACATCACAAAACCCCTACAAAAACAAGTTAGACGCCTCTAATTTTCTTTGCAAGTTTTACGTGGTTTGGGGCTTTCGAATAGGAACGGATCTTACCTACAAAACTGAACCACAACGTTGATACAAGTGCTATCAAGTGCAAAGTGTAGATTGGATCTATCTATGATGGGAGAGACAGACACCCGCAAAGCCACTTGTGCAAAGCAAGTTACACGTCAAGCATGGAGCAAGTCTCATGTGCGATGACATGTAAGGTTAGCCCGAGCCGCTTCATCCCACCATACCGCAAGATGCAAAGTACACAAAGCAAAAGACGGCACGAGCACCAACGCCCACAACATCATTGTGTTCTACTCGTGCAACAGATCTACGCATAGACAAGGCTCTGATACCACTGATGGGTTCGTAGCATGGAAAACAAAAAAAATTCTACCGCAAGAACGAACAAAACCCAGATCTAATCTAGATAAAAGCCAAGATCTAATC
Organism: Avena sativa; assembly: GCA_916181665.1. Lineage (NCBI taxonomy): Eukaryota > Viridiplantae > Streptophyta > Magnoliopsida > Poales > Poaceae > Avena > Avena sativa. The sequence goes on from OV702296.1 coordinate 432,792,878, forward strand.
TATTAGACATGAGCAACGAGATAGATCTGAACTAACCCTCGTAGAACCGAAAGCGTTACGAGATTAGATCTCGGGGTTGATGTAGTCGATCACTTGCCGATCTCAAGATCGTGTGGACGATCCTTCCGGCGCCGCGTTCCGGCAGCGCTTCCGCAGTCGGTCACACATGCGGAGTCGAAGCAGACCTTCCTCTCCCCGTTCCAGCGAGCAGCGGAGGTAGTAGATCTTCTCCACGGAATCCCAGCAGCACGACGGTGTGGTGGTGGTGGTGGAGGAGAGAATTCTTTAGGGCTTCGCCTAAGCCGGAGCAGAGCGAAGGTAGAGGAGAGAGGCGGCGGCTGGAGCTTGTTATGAGAGAGAGCTAGGAGGGGGCGCCCCCTCCCTTCTATTTAAAGGAGGGAGGCGCGCCTGGGGAGGGGGAGTCCTAGTAGGACTCCCCTCCTTGGCCGGCGGGTTGGGAAGGGGGGAGGAGTCCTCCTCCCCCACGAATCCGTGTCTCGCCCCACAAGGTTTCCTTTGACCCTTTCTTAGTTTTCAAGTAAACACCAAGAACTCTTCTAGAACCTTCCAGAACATTCCGAAACCTTCTAGAATCTCCATACAAACACTCCGGAACATTTCCTAACTTAGAAAATGATCCCCAATATATGAATCTTATTCTCCGGACCATTCCGAATCTCCTCGTGATGTCCCGGATCCAATCCGAGACTCCGAACAACATTCGGTCTCCAACGCATATTCCATATCTACTTAAAACAACTTCGAACCTTAAGTGTGTCACCCTACGGTTTGTGAATATGCAGACATGATGAAGACACCTCTCCGATCAATAACCATCAGCGGGATCTGGAGATCCATAATGACTCCCACATACTCAACGATGACTTCGTGACCGATAGAACCATTAACATACGAAACCAATTCCCTTTGTCACGCGATATTCTACTTATCCGAGGTTTGATCGTCGGTATCTTCATACCTAGTTCTACCTCGTTACCGATAAGTACTCTTTACTCGTTCCATGTTATGTCATCCCTTGTGACCCAGTCACATGCTTACAAGCTATCTAGATGATATTCCACCGAGAGGGCCCAGAGCATATCTATCTGTCATATGGATGGACAAATCCCAATCTTGGTTCATGCGCTTCAACACATACTTTCAGAATACCCAATGACACCTTTATAACCACCCAGTTACGAAGCGGTGTTTGATGTGATCAAAGTACCCATCCGGTGATGGTGATTAACATAACCTCATGGTCGAAGGATTAGGTTACTATGCATTTGAAAGCTTACAGCAATATGAACTTAATGACTTGATCTTATGCTACGCTTACTATGGGTGTGTGTCCATCACATCATTCTCCTAATGATATAACCTTGTTATTAATCACATCCAATGTCCATGATCAGGAAACCATGATCATCAATTAATCAACAAGCTAGTTCAACAAGAGGCTTACTAGGGACTCTTTTATGTTTACAAAACACACATATATTAGTGTTTCCTTATAATACAATTATAGCATGGGATGTAAACATTCATCATAAACACAAAGATATAATAATAACCACTTTTATTATTGCCTCTTGGGCATATGAATTGACAACTCAGTTGTTAAGGCTTATAAATATTCTTTGGCTCTCCTTGTGTCGAATCAACAAATTGGGTTTCACTTCCCTCGAAAATACTGCGATACACCCCCTATACTTGTGGTCAGCAATGGACACATGCAATATTTTTGTATCAATTACAGATAAAGAAGATAAGGTTGCTAACCTCGGCCGAGGATACCGTGTTGTGTGAACTTAAGCGTGGCTCGGACATTTCGTCGAACACCTTGTGTGCAGTGTGAAGAAAAAAACCGAGCATCCACCTCCCACACAAAATTCCAGAAAAAATAAGTGGATGGGCTAGGCTTATATATAGCCAGGGGAGTGTTTTTGGTCCCGGTTAATGCCACGAACCGGGACCAAAGCCCCTCCCGCGCGACACGTGGCGGCCCAGCAACGCGCCCCCCACCCAGGTCATTGGTCCCGGTTGATGGCACGACCTTTGTTTGGAAAGAATTTGTGGTCGAATTAATAAAATGTCTCGATTTAGATCTTTGTCTCGATTAATTTGTGGAAGATTTTTTCAAAAATACTGATCAACTCAATTTCTGCCTCGAATTAATTTCTGCTCTGAATTAATTTAGATTGTTCCGGATTGCGGACCGTCGTGGGGTTTTTGGTCCCGGTTCGTGGTATGACCCGGGACCAATGCTCCGCAGAGCGTCACGTGTGCGTCATATAATGGCCCTCGTCGATGGACAAAAAGTACCACTTTGTCACTAGGGGAGACGCACAAAGAGGAATAAGCTACTCGGTCTAGGCAGAAGCACTCTGAACTGAGTTAGTCAACCAATATCGAGACAGTCATAGAACCTGTCCCGATCGAAGGTATTAACACAGAATTTGGGTCAAGGCAACGCTTCCATGAGCTCCGATACCGCTCTAAGATCAAAACAATTTGCTTTGGTTCAGGTACAAGATACTATCATTACCGCCTGGACAATTAGACAGCCAACCCGTAATCGCAACGACCCAATTGCAAAAGCGGAGCTCTACCAACTGAGCTATATCCCCCCGAGCCAAGTGGAGTATGCATGAAAGAGTCAGATGCTTCTTCTATTCTTTTCCCTGGCGCAGCTGGGCCATCCTGGACTTGAACCAGAGACCTCGCCCGTGAAGTAAATCATCGCCCCTACGATTCAACCAATTGGGGTAGACCGAAACGCTGAAGTGTTGTTATTTACTTCCTTCGATAACATAGATTGTCCACTCTTATGCCCCATGCATAAAAATGGCTTGTGCTTTAGCACGTTTCGAATAAAAGAATAGAAAAAAAGTAGGTGGATCGGGATCGCTATTACGAGTATTCGAGTTCTTATTTTCCTTTCCTTGGAAAGCAGAGCAGCCTACCGACCCACTTGTAGGGCTGAGATTGTATTTCTCTTTCGAGCGTTCAAAGCTCCAAGTGCTAGAATCAATGGATGCATACCCAGCTCCAAATACAGATGCAAAGCTTCCAGACTTAATTCGGGAAGTAGTTGCGGAGAGGTGTTCAAACGCTGATCGATATGAATGAAAGATACATCCGTCTTTTCTTCTCCTTCGTGCCAATTTCGAACATGGAAACTATCTCGGTGGAAGCTCTTTTAGACGACCTTGCGGGTGGTCCTAACATTGAAATAAAGCTCTTAGAGCAGACAGTGAATAAAGCTATGAATGGGGGTAGCAGGCCGAGGCATAATGCCGGTGTGCACTTTTCTTTTCTCAAACTGTGGTTGATGACTTACGTCTTAGCACCGCATTACTCTACCACTAATTTTAAAAGCCCTTTATCGGATTTGAACCGATGACTTATGCCTTACCATGGCATTACTCTACCACTGAGTTAAAAGGGCTTTTTATTTAATTCAAAAATTGGGCCACCCACTGCTCCTAATCAAGAAATTGCTTTAGGGCAAGAGTCATGTGTGACCAGATTGGAAACCGAATTCCATTCCTGATGAGAAACTATCTGATATTCCTCCTATTCCGGAAGGTTTTCTACCCACCTGCTTAGAGATTTGACGGACTACCAATCCAAACATTGGTCTCGGTTCATGCCACGAACCGGGACCAATGCTTAGAAATGAACCGGGACCAATGCCCAGACGACATGAACCGGAACCGGTGTCTGGCATTGGTCCCGATTAAAGAAACAAACCGGGACCAATGATATTTGGGTGCTGGACCAAAAACCATTTTTCTACCAGTGGAAGCGAATCACAAGGTGCAAGAACAGTGGCAACAAGACGGTGGACAGTGTCGCTGCCAGGGCCAAGTCGCTAGTTGCTAAGAAAAGGCCGAAAGCGGAGCGGAGAGCGAGCGGCAGCCGGGACCGTTGCTGTATCCTCTCACGTACGTGCGCATCAACCATCACGGGACCGCTTTCTAATGAATTAACTCTAGCTAAATAATCGAGCTGAAGCCTTTTTTTTGCGGGGGAGCTGAAGCCTTTAAGCGACTCGATGAAATTATAAAAATTACTATGGCAAAACAAATGGGAAAATTTGGCACAAACCCATTCAAACTTTTTCATAAGAGCACGTTGTTTTCTGTTCCTCATAGTAGGTTAAAAGTGTTTAGGAAATCCACGGGCCAATACATCGAAAAGACCGATGAACGGGGCTTACGATTCTGCAACTGGAACATTCACGATGACTTGTTACGCTACCCACCACCACCACTATCAGGCCACAATTACGCCTAGTTGGTCAAACTCCATCGGCAGTCTTGAGCGCCTTCACGGTCTGGATCTTGGTGAGCGGTCTCATCGATCTCCTCGTCATCTCAGCCTCCTGCTTGAAATAGTCTCTCGCTTCATTTTATAAATAAAGCCACAACAACCGAACCGATACAAGGTGACCGATACAAGGTGGGAGAATCCTGTACAAAGCAGATTAAGATAAATAAAAATAAAACACAGAAAGCCAAAACTTGTCACCGAGGACACCAAAACCAGACCGAGAGAAACCGTAGCTCCACGACGACGCCCCCAAGAGGGTAACGACGCACCGCACCGCCGCCGCCGAGACCACGACGGTCTAGGGTTTTCACCCGGAGCTAGCGTGGAGAAGGTACCCACAACGGCGCCCTCAAGAGGGTTACGACACCCGCATGCATCGCCGCCTTTGGTGCCGAGGCACTGAGCTTTCGTCCGAAAAAACCTTTGAATCGCTCCTAGAATCGATCGACCCACTGACCCCGAGCTAGGCCTCCAACACACGATCTGGGAGCTGCCAAAGCTAAAGCGCCACCAACACCGGGATCTCCACCCCCGCTCCTCGCCATCCACATGGCCGAAGATAAGGAACATCAGCAGCGCCACGTCGCTCGTTGTAGAGTCGCCCGCACAGTCCACCTTCTGAAGCCGTCGCCCCGGCATTCGTGAACTTAGGGTCAGGGAGCGATAAACCACAAACCCCACAAACTGCGAGGTCAACTAGTCGGGCTAGTGGCGTTAACAACAAACTCACGTGGACGACAAAAGTGTTGTCGGCAAGTGGAACCTGCCAGTCACACTTTGCAGCCATCGGCGGCTAGAGCTAGGCCCACATGTCTGGCTCCGGCCTCCGGTCGCGCCGCGGTCAATCAGAGGACCCTCTTCCTCCACTGCCAGGGGCGGTCGCCGACCGGACACAACAGTAGGGCCTGTCAGGCCCGACTAGCCCCTCTGTCACGCTGCAGCGCCATGTCCGCCGTCGCCATCCATCCACGATTCCATGTCACCCCTAAACCCAGGCGATTTTTTTAAATAATACACTTTATTTAATGATTTTGACATGTATTGCATGATTTTGAAAATTTACAGAAGTAGGACATTGTCAGCTTCGCCCTAGCCGATTGGACCAATTCGGCTTGGGCCTGACCGAGTGGGCCGTCGGCTGACAACCCAACATGCAGTCGGTCAGGCCTTGGCCAAATGCTCCATTCGGTCAGGCCTAGGCCGAATGGACCATTCGATCATGCTCAAGCCGAATGCGCAGGAGAGAGAGGAAGAAGCTAGCCACAGGAGGAAAAGAAGAAAAGGAGCGGGCGGCCCGTGATGTGGTCAACATGGTGACTTCTATTCGGCCTCCTCCTAACAGAATGGGCATTCGGCCTGGGCCTGACCGAATGGACCATGCAATCGGTCTGGGCTCGACCGAATGGGCATTCAGCTTGGGCCTGACCAAATGGAGCATGCGGGCCCCACGACCCCACGCGCCCACATGCAGTCGGTCTGCTCCTGGCCGAATGGAGCTGACTCGGCTTGGCCCACGCCGATTGGCCTATTCGGCCAGGCCAAAGCCGACTATGTGCTAGTTTTATAAATTTTTAAAATCGTGCAATACATGTCAAAATCATTAAATAGAAAAAAGTCCACATAACCCCATAAATATTTGGTTTGGGACACTAACCACCCTTAAGTTTAGTTTGGGTCAATTAACCTCCTAAGTATCAAATACCAGCCAACTTACCCCCACCGGCCGCTGATGGTGGTTTTGGTAGCTGTTTTGCTCCACGTGGACAAGCGGTTTTAGCCACCGTGGAGATTAGCTTTAATTGATATTGATACCCACCCGCTCCATCATCACGCATCCTCTGGACCAAAATAGCAGCACCCTCCGAGCATGGTCGTTGGCATCCCTGCACCTGTCGAACCTGTCGACGGCGTCCGGCATGGCGCAAGTGTTGTGTGGCGCACGGCGAGCAGCAGCGACTGAGCGGCAGTGACGAACGCGGCGAGGCGGTCCAGTGCGTGGCAGGACAGGCGCCTGTGCTCCAGGTCCATCAGGCGTGTTGTCGTAGTACCGGAAGAGTCTCGGGTGGTAGATCCGGTGGTCGAGCGCGACGAGCGCATGGCAGTAGTGCGCTTCGAGGAGCGCCTCCACGTCGGCGCAGAGCCGGACGAGCTCGTCCTGCATCCGCTGGTCCTAGGCACCCAGCGTGGCCACGTCGACGGGCATCGGTGGGACGCACACGGCCAGGAGGGCGGTGAACAGGTTGTCAACCTCGGGAGATGCGCTTAATGACAGAAGCTTCAAGATGGCAGTGTGGACGCCGGCGATCTTCTTAACCAGAGCGGCCGCCTCCTTGTTCTAGCCTCCATCTGATCGTTACTGCTTCCAGATGTTGATGTTTATAGCTCAGCCCACACGAGTTGGTCCAAACGGGCCATGGCGAGCACGTCTGTATGGTAGTGCTATGTTTCCTCTTCTACCAACGCACGTCTCCACTGGAGGGCCGCTGCCTCTACCTTACGTGACCCTGCAGCAGTGTCTCCACCGGACAGACGCCGCCTCTACCCACGACGCTAACGCCACTCGATGCGTACCACAGCAGACCCACCTATGGCGCCCATGACACCACCAGTCCACCAGCCAGCCCCGCAGCGGGTTCAGGTACCCCGCCAGTAGCAGTGGCCATGACTCCTCGCGCAACGACCACAGGAATGGCGCGGTGATCGCCTCCAGCCCAGCCGTGAACTTCTGCAGCTAGTCCCGCCGCGGTGAGACCACCGTGCCGAAGCTTATGTAGCAGTCGAGCCAGTCGATGAAGCCTAGGAGGAGGCTGTTTGGGAGATCGGAGAGACGAGTGCGGCTGCAATTGCAAGTTCGAGCGGGTCGAGGCCGGCGAAGACGGTGATGGTGCCACGGTGAAGGAGGAGGCTGACGACGTAGTTGTAGTCGTTGGAGACACGGTCGTCTGGAGCTCCTGGACACGGTAGCCGTCCAAGCCAGCGTGCAGTTAGCAATTCATCAGCATGCATGCAGCTAATCTCCCCGGTGGGTGGAGCAAAACAGCTACCAAAACCACCATCCGGCCGTAAGTTGCCTACTATTTGATACTTTTGGGGGGGGGGGGGGGGGGGGGGGGGGGGGTAATTGACCCAATCTAAACTTATGGGTGGTTAGTGTCCCAACCCTAATACTTAGGGGTTACGTGGACTTCTTTTCATTAAATAAAATGTATTATTTAAAATAAAAAAATCAAAACCGAGAACCCCACCATCCATCCACCGCCATGTGCAGCCACCCGGGAGCAAGAGAGGCGAGGTTGTACCAGGTCAGCCAGCCATGTCCCTACCTACCCATATTGGGCCCGGTTGGCCCAGATCTGGGCCTGGGGGAGCTACGCTGCCAAATGCTAGGAACGTCGGCCAACCGCCTCGCTGCCACCCACTCCCGCATCATAATGCCACTGCCATCGCCTGGAAACCACACGTCCCACCGCCGCCTTGCCCGAGCCGCCACCGCGAGTTGCACCGCCGCCTGGCTCGACCTTCCGCGCCGGCCGCCAACCGCCAAGGAGAAGCAGTCCCACCGCTGCCGGCACCGGACAGGCTTCGCCCGGCGGCAACCGCCGGCAGCGGCAGGAGGGGAGGGAGACGGAGGCGGGCTGGAGGCGCTAGGGCCGGAGAGCCTCGGCCGCCCGCTCGGGGGCGACGCGAGGCTGCGAGGCGTTTTTTTCCTTCCCGGTCTGTGTGCGTCTTTGACACTGTTCTCAAGCAAAACTGAACATAAATCGTGATAAATTTTTCTAGGTTCCCATTGTAGATTTTTTGAACTTTCAACAAGATACCTTTCTTAGTTTTGCCTCTTAGGGTAAGTACAAACAATTGGTTCCACGTATAATGAAAACTTCAAGTATCAGTCCCTACTAAATGCAATGAAATGATTCACCAAACAAGCTCCACCAAGGTTATACTTACAATTTACATTCAGGATTTGCTCCGACCAAACTAAATGATATAACTGAATACCCACTCATATGTCGATGCAAATGGGTGCTGTCTCAGTATAGAAGTGAACATGTTATACAAAAAAAGGAAAGCAATACTCAAAAAGACTATAAGGTATGTAAATTAAGCAACAATGCTAATTTAGGAGTATGTAGCAAGACCATTTTTGGGAAATGACAATTACAGATGGGACACAACCCTCAATTTAGGACATGGTCACAAATTAATTATTTTATGTGAACTACTAATGGACCTACCAACCTTCGGTGGGTTAATCATGACATGCCATTATAAAGGATATACTGCCTTGCCTCCCTAGTCTCCTCGTAGCATCCTAACATTGAACAACAAAAAAGGGGAAGGGAGGGAGAGAGTGTCCAAGAGGGTTAGAGCCAACAAGCAAGGGAGGGGAGAGGAGAGATTGTCCAAGAGGATTAGAGCCATGCATTAATTCTGTGAATGGAAGGTATAGGGAAACACACTATCCGCAAAACTCCAAGAAAATGTATATAAATATCGAATCCCCTAGTTTCCAAGGATGGCAAGCAGCGCAACATAGATGCGATAGCTGGAGTAGTTGTGCAGTTTGCAGATACAAATTAGACCAAAACTAGCCCTAGAAAAGCAAGATTACACACATAAGCCAAGAAGCGAAGCTGAAGGCACATGGGTAGTGGCATCGAGGTCGCTGTCGGGGCCAAGTCACTAAGAAATGGCCGGAAGCAACGAGGAGAGCGAGCTGCGGCTGGTGCGGGTGTATCACTGGCTTGCTTCAGTCCCGCTACTGGTGCTCGTCTGGACTTTGGACTTTCACTGTAGCCTCTCACATACATGCACATAAGGGGATCTGCTTACCTAGCTAATCTGTTCTTCTAGCCAAATGGTCGAGCTGAAGCCATTAAGAAAATGCTTGTAAAAAAATACTATGGCAATACAAACCGGACAAATTTTGGCACAAGTCCATTCAGACTACTCCATAAGAGCACACACTTTAATGATTCTCATATGTTAAAAGTGCCTAAAAATTCCAAATACATGAACAGGACATCCGGTTCAGCAACTGAACATTAATTCATGATGGCATGATGAAAAGACTAATTGTGTTGCCCAGTACCCACCACCACCACACTATCAGGCCACAGTTAGGTCAACTCCATGATGGCACTGACTATGTCGCCATCGGTGGCCTTGAGCGCCTTCACAGCCCTGGATCTTGGAACGGAGGCATGTTTTATCATGAGCTTGACGTCGTCATCGACGCATGTCTCGTCGACCTCTTCGTTGTCCTATATGTCAATGCAGATGGGTGCTGCCTAAGTACAGAAGTAAGCATGTTATATACAAAAGGGAAGCAATACTGAAGACCACTATAAACTATGTAGATTAAGCAGGAATGCTGATTCAGGAATAAGTGAACACAGAGTAAGTTCCAATATATGAAGAGCATAAACCGCAAAGGCACAACTATGGTACGGAAAGAACATATATTAAGCGGTACAAACTGGTTGGTGCTTATTCTGCAAAAAAAATCAAGTCAAAATGGCCAAAAAATAAGTAAATACAGAGTTTGTATCAGTTGCAGAGCAAATCGGGAAAAAATTATTAATCACGAAATGCCTAACTTTGACTCAATAAAACCAAATAATCTAATCTTCAGCAGCTGTATAAGCAACATTTTAACTTAAAAACTGGATATAGGCTTTTAGTGTAACTAAAGAAGCTACTTGAACTGAACAGAAATGACAAGTCAGTAGACAATCTAGCCACAGTATTTTCTTCCCAGCATGAAGACCTAAGTACTACTCCCACCATCTACAAACGAGTGCACATCTTGAAATTTTAAGACAAACTATGGAGAGGACTAGACAAATGTAAAACATGAGGAGACCATGTGCTGAATGCTATTGGGCTTGATTTCCATGCTATGAGAGAGACACCATTTTTTTCTACTTTAAAGTGCATTGGGAAGGTAGAAGTACACTCTTTTATGGACAATTTTTGGAGGCTCAACATCCAGGGAGTAAGTAGGATCGGTAGAGGATAAAAGAAAAGGACACTCCAAAAGCAAATAACAAAAATTTGTTCCTAACAAGGAACTGTTGTCTGTGATGACAACAGAAAGCTATGCTCACACATTTATATTGGTATTACTGCAAGAATATGCCATACAGAAAATAAGGATATGCACAAGATACCTAGGTTCCTAACTAACTTCCAAAGCTAATGAACAAGTCATTCCACATTTCTACTGTACCAATCACGAAAGCTCTAGCATACTTAAAATTCATTCCACATTTTTAGTGTACCAATCAGCAAAGCTCCAGCATACTTAAAACTCATTCCACATTTCAGTATAGAACACTACAAACCTCTCAAGGAGTGAATCACCATCATGATTCTACATAATTAGGATAACGGACAAATAAGTCACGAACCAAAGGCCTGTAACAATCAAGTTAGGACCAGAAAGGTCAATAGTATCATCAGCTATCTATGCACATGGAAACACTCCTAGCGGAACAGGTTCAGCAAAATCCTCAGCCACACTCTCAGTTCCCAAGGTGGAGCTTCACGGAAGCCAGGTCCGGGTCTCACCCGCCTTCCCCATGATAAATCACTGAACAGTTCAGTAAACAGAGAGACAAACAGGCATTGGATACAGCCAACAAACCACGCAATTTTCAAGCCAGAGGCCAAAGCTTTGCAACCTAGGTTCAAAGCAAGAGGTGGAGATATTCCACACAGATGGTAAGGAATACCAAAGAAAATTGTGAACTACTTAGATGAGTGCCAAATCATTTAGGAATAAGTGAACATGAGAGATGAGATAGAGCTAGAAGTTCCCCATAATAAATCACTGAAAATTTCAGAAAACAGAGAAACAAACATGCATCGGATACAGCCAACAAACCATGCAATTCTCCAGCCAAAGACCAAAACTTTGCAACCTAGGTTCAAAGCGAGAGGTGGAGATATTCCACTCAGATGGTAAGGAATACCAAAGGAAATTGTAAACTAGTTAGATGATTGCCGATCATTCAGGAATAAGTGAACATGAGAGATGAGACAGTGCCAGAAGATCAAGCTGTAAAGCACAAAGGCAGAGCAATGGTATGGAAGAACTGAATATTAGGACAAAATATTCCACAAATCTCTAACATGTCAAGATTACCAAAAGTAGTTGTTTACAGAGTTGTACCAATATGAGGAACGGACCCTAGCGTTGTTGCTTAATTATGAAATGCCATACTCACAGTTTATGTTAGAACTGAACTAGCTACATTGCTATGAGAAATTGTATAACTAACTGAAGTAGATACTTGAACTGAACTGAAAGAACAAGGAATTTCCAACATAACCACAACATCGTCGTCATCTTTCTCATCCTCATTGTTTGGACGTTGTGGTCATCCTTGAGGATAGGCTCATTTCTCTGAGAGTATGCAACAAAAAACATCGTCAGCATTAGCGGAGTATAAAATGAAATGACACCCCTTTGTACTCCCTCTGTCCCACAATATAAAGCCTTTTTAGCAAACTGTTTTAGCTTGCTAAAAAAGCTTATATTGTGGAACAGCGGGAGTACATAACAAGACACTGTTGTTTGTGTTGACGACACAAACCTATGCTAATACACTGTTATTACAGGAAACAGGCTATAAAGGGCATACACATACGCACTAGATACATAGAAATCTACCTATCAACCTATTATCTAATTAAACAAGATTGAAAGAAGATTCCATGGTTCGATCTATGAGGACAGGATTTCTCACGTTAACAAGGAAATATTGTATAACAATTAAAACTGCATTTCCATCATAAGCATTTCACAAGTACAATTGTAGTATTTTCAAAACATGAACGTTCTAACTTTAGTGCCTAGCAGCAAAACTGTGAGGTCAATTTGGTAAGTTGAGAACAATTATGCTCTACAAAGCAAAGTTCCTATGTTTGCAAAAGAATTTGTGGATTGCAGAAGACTATAGACAATTTTTACTTGAGGTATCTGTCTTCAATTTGGAGTATCGCCCTAAGAAGATTTTGGCCGATATGTTCTTGGAATATCGCCCTAAGAAATTTGGCCGGTGTGTTCTTTCTACATCGCCCTAAGCAGCTATATATATGGCCGGTGAATTTATCAACGCCGTCCTGAGGTACTGTTCTGGTGTTTTTGATAAATCTTATTATACCAAAAACAGGGGGGCATGTGTTGAGTACAAAATTTGGCTACTAGGTATTTATTGGCCAAATTAGTTTATAAGTGGTCGGTCAAATTATTGATTAACATACACATTTGAACTTGTTGTTTAGTTCAAAATGCAGGAGTGATCAGTGTTCAATATAGATGCTTGGGTGACAAATTAGACGTGACAAGCTGTTTAACTCATGACAAATACGAGAAGAATTTGCCGGACCAGCGGCTATCGGAGGTCAAGTCCTGAATATAGATTCTACAATACAAGGAGCTAACCTGCTACTTCCTGGGACAAGTGTTTGCCCGCCTCGTATGTCAAGCTGAAGGTACAAGACTCACGCGCAGAAAAGTGCAATGGAGGAATATGAGATCTTCATTATTTGGTATGGTTAGCAACGTTGCCGGATATTTTATTACAGTTTTATGTGGGCCAAAGCGTATTTGTTTGTAAAATATAGCTTGCAGTTTGAACTGCTACGTGTTGGCATAGCACGAATTAGCAAACATATTTTTTTGAAGTACCGCTTTGTACACATGACCGAATCAGAGGAAAACTACTCCTATTCGGTTTGGCCCTGGTGTTTTGGCCGTACACGCCAAGTCCTGCGTGCCTTAGATATAAAGGCTAGGGCCGATTGGAAAAAGGATCTAATCAATCGATCTATATCAAAAACATCTACTTTTTCACGTACTGTTATTTTCTTTTCTGTTCTTCTCTGCCGAGCTCTAGCCATCTAGGGTTTGGTTGAATCTTTGCCGTTTTGTGCTGAAAAACGGTCGGATCTCCTCCACGAAAGCGAGGAATTCTTTGTTGATTTGCTCGAAAATCATCCGTTCGTCGTCACGAAGGCACGATGGTTATCTTAGTGTTGCGCGGCAGATTTTTGCGGCAACACAATTGGCGACTCCGCTGGGGACGAAGAACAAAGGAGACACGATGGATTCCGATCCGAAGAACTTATGCGACCTCAACCAGGACAACATCATCCCCGTCACGCTTGACGACCTGTCCGAGGATGAGCGCTGCAAGTTGGAGCGGGAACTTGAAGCGGATAAGGCCGAGAAGCTGAAGCGATACTACAAGACGAGGAACGGCACCGTCAAAAAGGTAACGCCGAGCCCTTCTCCTGCACTCGGCTCAAAGGTAATTAATTCAACCGAAGATATTGCTCATCTAATTGATGCATCCGTAGCTAGCAAGTACGGTTCTGACATGGCAGATGCGTCGCGTACCGTTACTGAATTAGCTAGTAAATTTGGCGAGTTTAAGGAGCAGTTCAGTAAAAAAATCGAAAATAGTTTATCTCGCCAGGTTCGCTCGTTAGCGCTGCAAATCAATTGTGAACATCGTGACAAACGGCCGATGCTTCCAGAAAATAATGACTTCGTCAATTTACCTGGTCATACGTGTATACCCTGTGCGTCGGTTAATGTAGCACAACCTCTCGTTAATTTCAACAACAATCAAACTGGCCGAAATTATGCTAGTAGTTCGGCCCATAATTTTGTACCTAGTGTTGCTCCTGCCATAGTTTCGACTTCGGTTCCACAAGCTTACAACAGCAATAACCGAAACGTGGGTTTAAACTCTAATTTGCAGCAGCCTAGTTATCAAACGGTAGCATATAATACACCACCTTTGCCACCGGTTGGTACCGGGGTTCCTTACGGGCCGGTACCGGATTCATATTTTAACGCATCTCCGCAACAAACAACATATGCTCAAACTGCTTTGCCTGAGATGCGACCACGTACTGTTTTTCCATCTGTTCCACAAAATAGTTCTCCACAACCTACCGATAGTTTTAAAGATCAACTTGCTAATATACTAAGGGAATTTGGTTAGGAACCTAAGGGTAGAGCACGTGCATATCAGAAGCCATATCCTCATTATTTTGACTTGACACCATATCCTCGTGGTTTTAGAATTCCAGATTTTGTTAAGTTTACGGATGAGGATGGTAGATCAACTTTTGAACACATAGGTCAATTTTTAGCACAATGCAGTGATATTGGCACATCTGATGTTTATAGGGTAAAATTATTTCCTTTGTCTTTGTCTGGTACTGCATTTACTTGGTTTACATCGCTTGCTCCTAATTCTATTTCAACATGGGCATCATTGGAGCAAAAATTTCATGAGTATTTTTATAGCGGTGAAACTGAACTTCGACTTTCAGATTTAACTATGGTTAGGCAAAAATATAATGAAAGTGTTCATGAGTATATCAGGAAGTTTAGGGATGTTAAAAACTGTTGCTTTAGCCTTAACATAGCCGAAAAGGATTTAGCTGATCTTGCTTTTTCGTGTTTGCTCAATCATATTAAGGATAAGTTAGAAGGTCAAGAATTTTCAGATGTTAATCAAGTTTTGCAAAAGGCTTTGGCGCAAGAAAACCGAGCTAAAGATGTTAAACAATATAGTCGGTTTAAAGATAATAAAATTAAGGAGAAAGAAAACCGCACGGTTAATACTGTAGATTGTGATGACGATTCGGCTAGTGAAGATGACGTTGATATATGTGTAGCCGAAAGGGTCCAATCATCTAAGTCAAAACCTTTTGCATGTCCTGCTTTGAAACCTACACCTACTAGAAGAGAGGAAGTTAAATATACTTTTGATGTTAGCAAGTGTGATAGAATATTTGATATGTTACTGCAAGGAAAATTAATTAGATTAAGAGAAGAACATGTAATTCCGAGTCCAGAAGAATTGGGGAGACGAGCATATTGTAAGTGGCACCATTCTTTTACTCATGCTACTAATGATTGTAATGTGTTTCGTCGACAGGTGCAATCGGCCATTAGTGACAGACGATTGACATTTACAGAAGGTTCTAAGATGAAGCTCGATAGTGACCCGTTTCCTATCAATGTAATTGAAGTTGAGGAAAAGAAGATGCTTATTCGGTCGGATCAGGCCGAGTCTGCGAGAGAGAAAAATCTTGTTGATGATAATGCTCCTCCGAGGATGATCTAGCCAAAAAATCCAGAAGTAGGAGTGTGGAAAGTCAATGGAAGGAAGAAACTTGCTCCGAGACCGAAGCCGACTGTTAATATGCTGCTGGAAAAATATACATCGCGCAAGGCCGATAATGTGTTTAATCGGCTTGGAGGTAATAAGCGTCCGAGGTCTCCTTCTGGTTCTAGAGGGCATGAGCATTGGCGAGGAAATCAGTATAATCAGCAGCCCTATTTTCCAATGGAGCCGACATATTGGGGATGTCTACCTCCGATGTATCCTCAGTTTCCTACATGGGGTTTCAATTCGTGGGCGCCATATCCTGCAGGGCCAACAGGTTATTTTCATCCGGGATGGATTGCGCCGAGGCCTACGTTCAGATCACATATGCATGAGAAAAAAGCTCGTTTTCAGCATGAGACTCGGTCGCGTGATGCCATTGTCGTGCAAAAGAAACAATCGCCGAGTCACGGTGCCGGTGGCAAGAATTATAGAGGTGGCAGTCAGTGCATTTGGGTGCCGAAGCGCGTTGAATCAAAGCTAGTGGAAAATTTAGATGATATGAAAGTTGCTCACGGTCTGAAACTTGAAGAATCAAAAATAGCGGACATTGACCGTGGTAAACAAAAGCAACAGCAACAATCGGATGTGATCCAGAAATCGGCATCGGTGGAAGTTAGCTTGCAAAATGGAAGTGATCGTGTTAGCTATGCAGATGTGGTTACGGGAGCTGAATCTGAGCATGGCAGTACTAATCAAAATGAAAATTAAGGTACTAGTTTACACGCTAATGTATTGCGTGTCCTACTAGCAGTAAGTCGGCTAGTGTATTTTCTGATGTACGCACAAGAGGCATCAGCAAGTTTGAGGCTGGTGGTTCATCTAATCAGAAGAGGATTTTTTCTGCTAAGTACAGGGAGTTTGCACCAATAGCAGCAGTCCGTTAATATAGACCGAGAAATTCATGGAGCAGCCAAATTATGTCAGTCGCACCGGGAACTAAACCAGGACCTCAGTGGTGCCCGGGAGGTCTTACGCATACCCAAAAGCGACGGGTACAGCGATTGCGAGCACTGGAAATTAAAGAAAAGATCACTGACAAGAGGCGCGATGAATGGTTTAATCGAGTTAGACCAATGGTGGTGCCTACGAAAACTTGGAAGGAGAAGCACATCGCCGCCAAGAAAAATAAAAATTCTGATGACACGCCTATTGATACTGATGATAATTCAGAGAGTAAAGACGAGGCGCCTACTGATATGGACGTTAATATGGCGCCTTGCCTGCTGATTTCCGTGCACCTGAGGCTGAGGTTGCAGAGCTTGCTCTTGGTCCGAAAAATGCGGTGTTTGAGAAACCGGAGAAGCACGGACAGCACCTAAAACCATTGTTCATCCGAGACCACATTGATGGTAAGCCGATTGGTCGCATGCTCGTTGACGGCGATGCCGGTGTTAATATTATGCCTTTTTCGGTCTTTTCTAAACTTAACCGAAAAGAGAGCGAGCTAATGAAGACCAACATGGGACTTAGCGGATTCTCGGGAGAATTATCTGAAGCTAAGGGCATTATATCTATGGAGCTCACAGTCGGAAGCAAAACATTACCGACTGCATTTTTTGTTGTTGATGTCAAAGGCCGCTACAATATTCTTTTGGGCCGCGACTGGATTCATGCGAATTGTTGCATCCCTTCTACTCTACACCAGTGCTTAATTCAATGGGTTGATGATGATGTGGAGGTAATTGAGGCGGATAATTCTACTTGCATTGCTTTGACAGAGGCGCCGGTTGATTGGCAACACGGTGAGATGCGATGTTTGACCGGTAGGGATTTATCGGATTATGACTATATCAATATCGGTAGAGATGGTTTTGTACCCATAAATGCACAGCCGGCTAGCATAGCTCGGCTTAACAATTTATCTATATAAATGATGAGTAAAGATGATAATATTAAGTGGCTGCAAAAGCGCACCGAGGAGTATCGTTCCGGAAAGAACGATATGCATGAGACAATTGAAGATTTTGGTGATATGGAGAAGCTCGGACATGGATTTTCATCGGCTGACCCACTTGAAGAGGTAGATATTGGTGATGGAAGCATTCCAAGGCCTACATTTATCAACGCTAATATGGAAGCCGATCATAAAAGCGAGGTAAGTGCATTACTTAAAGAATTTATTGATTGCTTTGCTTGGAATTATGGCGAGATGCCCGGTTTGAGTAGAGAATTAGTTGAGCATAGACTACCTATTAAATCTGGTTTTAGGCCGCATAAACAACCCCGTAGAAGTTTTAATTCTAATTTATATGACCGCATCAAAGAAGAAATTGATCGGTTGATGAAAACTGGGTTTATTCAGCCATGTAGATATGCGGAGTGGGTTTCTAATATTGTGCCCGTTGAAAAGAAAAATACTAATAATATTAGGATCTGCGTTGATTTTAGAGATTTGAATAAAGCTACTCTTAAAGATGAATATCCTATGCCTATAGCCGACATGCTTATTAATGATGCCTCGGTACATAAAGTAATTAGTTTTTTAGATGGTAATGCTGGTTATAATCAGATATTTATGGCCAAACAAGATATGTCCAAGACTGCTTTTCGTTGCCCAGGTTTTGTTGGTTTATTCGAGTGGGTCGTTATGACGTTTGGTTTGAAAAATGCCGGTGCTACATACCAACGTGCTATGAATTTGATATTTCATGATCTATTAGGCATAGTACTAGAAGTGTATATTGATGATATAGTTGTTAAATCGGATGAGTTTGATAATCATTTAGCCGATTTACGTTTAGCTTTTGAAAGGATACGCCGGTATGGTTTGAAAATGAATCCACTCAAATGTGCTTTTGGTGTGTCGGCTGAAAAGTTTTTAGGATTTATTATTCATGAACAAGGCATAGAGATTGATCCTACAAAAGTAGAGTCGATTAGAAAGTTGGAAGAGCCCAAATGTAAAAAGGATGTGCAGAAATTATTAGGAAAAATTAATTACTTGAGACGATTCATATCTCATATCTAACCTTGCAGGAAAAATTGAATCGTTTGTACCTTTACTTCGGCTAAAGCATGAAGCCGAATTTACTTGGGGGGCAGAATAGCGGGATGCTTTTAATGATATAAAGAGATACTTGTTGAGTCCTCCGGTATTACGAGCGCCCAAGTCTGGTGTGCCGTTCAGGTTATATATTGCTGCACAAGATACAGTGATCGGCGCGGTAATGATACAAGAAGACGATGGAAAGGAGTTCATCATTGCATATCTAAGTCGTCGTTTGCTCGACGCCGAGACACGGTACGTGTTTATTGAAAAATTATGCTTGTCTTTATATTATACATGTACCAAGTTTCGGCCTTATCTACTTTCTAATACATGTGTAGTAGCCTGTCAAGCCGACGTAATTAAGTATATATTGCAACGACCGATTCTTAGTGGTAGAATTGGAAAGTGGGCTTATGCGCTAATAGAATATGATTTAGTATATGAATCGCTGCGTGCTATGAGGGGTCAAGTCATCGCTGATTTTATTGTTGATCATAGAGTTAAGGATGAGGAAGACATTAGTTATGTTAGCATTTGCCCATGAAAACTTTATTTTGATGGATCGGTTTGTAGAGATGGACAAGGCGTCGGCAATGTTTTAATTTCACCTAATAATGTTATCTATGAAACATCGGTCCGTCTAGAATATGATTGTACTAACAACCAAACTGAATATGAGGCTTTGTTGTTTGGTTTACAAAGTCTAGTGGATATGGACGTAAAAGATATAGATGCTTTTAGAGATTCGCTTCTGGTGGTACAACAAGTTAAAGGCGAATTTCATTGTTTAGACGGCTTATTGAATAGCTACTTGGACCGATGTCTATATATAATCAAAACTCTACATACGTTCACTATTAATTATATACCTAGAGAAGAAAATTCTAGAGCTAATTTTTTAGCACAGCAAGCGTCTGGTTACCTTATTAGCAGGGGGAAATTTTTGGTACTGGAAAAACCAGCGCTAGTTACTATAGGGAATAAGACTGAACTCCTGGGTACTAGCTCGGTGCATGGATTGGCTGGCCCTGGTTCAGGCCAAGAATTGGCGGTACATGGCAATCATGATTTGGTGTATGAGTTAGAAGCTACCAAATTACAAAATAACTTAGAACCTATAGATTGGAGAGTTCCATTAATAAATTATTTAAAAGAACCGAGTTAGACAAGAGATAGAAAAATTTGGCGACAGGCTTTAAAATATACTTTGTTAAACGACGAATTATATCGCCGAACTATAGATGGATTACTTTTAAAATGCTTAGATCCTGATCAGTCTAAAATAGCTATGGGCGAAGTGCATGAAGGTATATGTGGAACACATCAGTCGGCTCATAAAATGCGATGGTTATTGAAAAGAGCGGGTTTTTATTGGCCGACTTTGTTACAAGATTGTTTTCGGTACTATAGAGGGTGTGAAGCGTGTCAGAAATTCAGGGATATACAATTAGCACCTGCGGCAATGTTGAATCCTATAATTAAGCCGTGGCCATTTAGAGGATGGGGCCTAGATTTTATTGGTGAAATACATCCTTCATCTTCTAAAAGGCATCGCTTCGTCCTAGTAGCTACGGATTATTTTACCAAATGGACTGAAGCGGTTCCTTTAAAAAATATGACTCATGTAGAGTTGATTAGTTTTGTCTTAGAGCATATTATTCACAGATTCGGTATTCCTCAAACTCTGACTACTGATCAAGGTTCTTCTTTTATGTTGCATCAATTTCGTGAGTTTGCCGAATCTTTTAGAATTAAGTTGTTGAATTCGTCGCCTTATTATGCTCAAGCTAATGGGCAGGCCGAATCTAGCAATAAGACTCTCATTAAGCTTATAAAAAAGAAAATTGAGGAGCATCCGAAAAGATGGCATGAGATGCTTTCGGAAGCATTATGGGCTCATCGGATATCTAAGCATGGAGCGACTCAAGTGACACCGTATGAGTTAGTGTATGGACAGGAGGCGGTGTTGCCTGTAGAGGTTAATTTACAAGCTCTTAGAGTGGCCAGACAAAATGATTTGTCGGCTATAGATTATAATAATTTGATGATGGATAGAATAGACGATGTTCCAGAAGAAAGATTAAGAGCCTTGCGTGAGATTGAAAAAGAAAAATTAAGAGTAGCTAAGGCTTATAATAAAAAGGTAAAGGAAAAATCGTTTCAGATAGGATACTTAGTGTGGAAAACGATTTTACCTATTGGGACTAGAGATAGAAAATTTGGCAAGTGGTCGCCAAGTTGGGAAGGCCCTGAGTTGTAGAGATTGTTCCTGAAAATTCATATTTTGTACAATCTTTGCAGGGACTGAAATTGCCAAAAGCCCTCAATGGAAAATACTTGAAAAAGTATTATCCTAGTATGTGGCAAGAGGCTTAATGTTGCCATGGCCGATACATTATTTGGAGTATCGCCCTAAGAAGATTTTGGCCGATATGTTCTTGGAATATCGCCCTAAGAAATTTGGCCGGTGTGTTCTTTCTACATCGCCCTAAGCAGCTATATATATGGCCGGTGAATTTATCAACGCCGTCCTAAGGTACTGTTCTGGTGTTTTTGATAAATCTTATTATACCAAAAACAGGGGGGCATGTGTTGAGTACAAAATTTGGCTACTAGGTATTTATTGGCCAAATTAGTTTATAAGTGGTCGGTCAAATTATCGATTAACATACACATTTGAACTTGTTGTTTAGTTCAAAATGCAGGAGTGATCAGTGTTCAATATAGATGCTTGGGTGACAAATTAGACGTGACAAGCTGTTTAACTCACGACAAATACGAGAAGAATTTGCCGGACCGGCGGCTATCGGAGGTCAAGTCCTAATATAGATTCTACAATACAACGAGCTAACCTGCTACTTCCTGGGACAAGTGTTTGCCCGCCTCGTATGTCAAGCTGAAGGTACAAGACTCACGCGCGGAAAAGTGCAATGGAGGAATATGATATTTTATTACAGTTTTATGTGGGCCAAAGCGTATTTGTTTGTAAAATATAGCTTGCAGTTTGAACTGCTAGGTGTTGGCATAGCACGAATTAGCAAACATATTTTTTTGAAGTACCGCTTTGTACACATGACCGAATCAGAGAAAAACTACTCCTATTCGGTTTGGCCCCGGTGTTTTGGCCGTACACACCAAGTCCTGCGTGCCTTAGATATAAAGGCTAGGGCCGATTGGAAAAAGGATCTAATCAATCGATCTATATCAAAAACATCTACTTTTTCACGTACTGTTATTTTCTTTTCTGTTTTTCTCTGCCGAGCTCTAGCCATCTAGGGTTTGGTTGAATCTTTGCCGTTTTGCGCTGAAAAACGATCGGATATCCTCCACGAAAGCGAGGAATTCTTTATTGATTTGCTCGAAAATCATCCGTTCGTCGTCACGAAAACACGACGGTTATCTTAGTGTTGCGCGGCAGATTTTTGCGGCAACACAAAGGAAGTGTCAAGGGCACGAGTAGACAATAATACCTAGTAAATGAAAGATCAAAGTAAATGATATTAACTTCTAACTAGATTCAACTTAGCCTACTATAACTTGGTGCTCGAAAGGCAGGTATAATATTCACATATTCTATTAAATTATTTGTGGTAACTAGATAAAATGTGCATTAGCAAATATCAGCTGTAGAGGGAAAAGTGAATCAATTTGATGACCATCTATTCTGTTTTAAGATTCCTTACCTATCATTTTGGATAACAGGAAACTGGTTCTCGTATGGTGGAAGCAGCTTGGACGCAATAGCAGCATAGAAGAAACACACAAATAATACAGTGCCAAACGCAACGAATGCTGACCCCTTAAGCTGATCTTTGGACAAGCGCATCATCTCTTTGGCCTTCTTGGCTACAGATTGAATCTCTGATCACATAGAGACAATGAACAAAGGAGAGGAATAAGAAAAGATGGAACTTTTAATGGGAGGTGGATTTATAATCATTATATCACAAATTTCAGGCATCTCTCTGGAAAGGCTCCAAAAGGGATATTGCTGAGATAAAGTAAGTAGCACCATATTGACTACAGGCATACAACATACTACAGCAACAACACTCAGTTACGCACTACCGTTTTGATTTCACAACGACAATGTGGTCTATGAAGCACTCAAATAACAAATGAGCGAATCAGCTAACTTAAGCATTAAACAATATTTGTGGGTACTTCATCAAGTAGGCAGCATTGGGTGCAATATTGACCGTCAGTCGGGCTGAGAAATAGAGTGTGGCAGGTGGGCATGTGAGAGGATGGAGAGGGATAGAGGACGAACGCCGGGGCTGCCTCCCCACAGTCCACTAACCATTGGGGTTGAGTCGAAGACCGTGAGGTCATATATCCCAGGGGGAAACGTTCTTTAGCCTTTACCCACATCGAAAGGCTCGACAACACCATAAGATCATAAATTTTCCCATGTCTATTTTCACAATAAGTAATGTACTACATAATTATTAAGTATTTTGCAAACACCTAATGTCAAAGAGAGGAGGATACAAGGGACTAAAACATTGACTAAAGGTAGTACAATATATGTAGTTGTGAATAAAATCTAGAAGCCAGAATGATATTTTCAAATGAAGAGGCCATGCAACATGCATTTGGAAACAAAATCTGGGAGGTTATCGAATTCAGATTTCCACTAGAGCGCACGGCCAGCTGTTAAAATATCTAGAAAAAGCTACAGCCAATAGTTTGAAATGACACATGAATAAAACCTCGATTTCCACAACTGCAGCATTTAAGATAACATGAGCAAATATTTCTAATGCTAGCTACAAGTTTGCCCCAGCTAGCAGGAACCGCTACCAGAACAACGACAGTGCTGCTGCACAACAGCACATGAAGCAATCATTACCCATTATCTTGCCTGATTATATCAATTAAAAATACCTCCTCTATGTTTTAATTAGATGCAGAGAGCAGTTAACTGAAGCATCATGATTTTCACATTTTCTCTTGTAGTAGATGGTATGTTCATCCTAATTTGAGTTAACTGATGGAACAAGCAGAAGCTTTGTCATTCATTTTGCCCCTTCCACAAATTTCATATGGCGTATTAGGCTATAACACTGACTGAGCATGGCTCAGGTCTTCAGTACATGCCCTCAACACTCGTATCGTATCAGCTTGGCAAATCATTGTTGAGTGTTTAGGCAGGGGTGTGTTGTGGATAAGGGAACAGATCACACTTACGTATATAAACCACTTTGGAGAGAGTGAAATTAAGTCTCAGGTACAATGAAGAATTTATAGAAGAATAGCTAATGCCTCACCAACCTTCCTACTCTAAGTATGACCCACCCCATTCTTATAAAAGATGCACTCCCTCGTTAGTCTTCTTGTAGCCTGCTACCTATATCACCAGGTTAGAGCATTGACATGCAAATCAACACAAAAGGAGTGAGGCTCCATAGAGAGACACAAGCGGTGCAATAGATTGTGAATGGGAGACATATGGAAACACGTCATCTGAACGTCATATGGACTTTTGGTTCAGATGGCTAGTTCATCAATTCAATAACACACTGATGGAAAGGGCTAGGCGTGTATTATATTCTTTAACACTCCCCTTGGCTATAAGCTATGATGTTATCCATCAAACAGTCGGCTATAAGGTCACACCATCTCATATTCTTTAGGTCAGCAAGACTCATCCTGCCCTTGAAAAACTTCAAGTATTCTCTCTCCAGGGCTCTACTTGACTTTGTACCCAAGTAAGAACCAAAAGCTTCAAGAATGAACAAAATGCAGAATTCACGCTGATTTACAGGGTTCTGTTCCGCTTCCACCGATGTGAGAACCTCTTTCAGCAAATTGAAACCAGCGTCGACAGACATTGAACGTCCCCATCAGTTGACGAAACCCAAGCGTGAATTCTGCATTTTGTTTATTCTTGAAGCTTTTGGTTATTACTTGGGTACAAAGTCAAGTAGAGCCCTGGAGAGAGAATACTTGAAGTTTTTCAAGGGCAGGATGAGTCTTGCTGACCTAAAGAATATGAGATGGTGTGACCTTATAGCCGACTGTTTGATGGATAACATCATAGCTTATAGCCAGGGGAGTGTTAAAGAATATAATACACGCCTAGCCCTTTCCATCAGTTCGGACTTTTGGTTCAGATGGCTAGTTCATCAATTCAATAGTAGGATCAGCCGACCTCATTGTCGCTGATTTCCGAGATGGAACGCGAAGCAGTGGAGATAGCTATCATAAAATCAGATCGATACTTGTATCAACACCACAAGGCATAAGAAAAATGAAAAACGACGCAGAAGAAATTTATGCTGTACAAACTGGATCAATTTTTGTTTCCTCTCTATCTGCCCAACCCGGCAACCCGTGAACTGCAAATCAGTCTAATCACACAACAACTTAGGTTTCGGAATCAAAACCCTACAGTTTAGAATCAAAAGGGAGAATGGGAGTCTACCTCGCCGTAGTGTGCCGTGTTGGTCGCCGGAGTCGCTGCGCTGACCGCCGAGCTGAAGGGGGTGTGGCGGTGCTCCGGAGTAGCCGCTGGAGGTGGGTCAGGTAGAGAGAGGAGGAGCGGTGGGTAGGCACGCGTGGGGAGGAAGTGGGGAGAGAGACAGGAAGCGTTCTCCGGCTCACCGTGGGGGCCGAGTCGCCGGAGGCGATGGTGCGAGACGTAGGATACGTGTGGAGGGCGCCGTCCCTGCTGGAGGGCGTCCCGTGACAGAAGCGAATTAACGAAGGCGGAGAGGCGCTTGTGTAGTCGTCTCCGTGTGGAGGAAGCGGATACCAAAGGCTACACACCTCAACACTGGATTCACTCTTTGATTAAATGTATTACTAGGCGACGAGTGACGAGTGGCGAGTTGCGCATGGCCATTACTACTTGGTTTCAGGGACTGAAAATTTACTCTAGCTTCAAGGCAGGCGCATGAGCTTCACTCATGACGGTTCACATCTCGCTGAGCTGTGCCGCATCAACTGGGGAGGCTTGTTCGCTGCCGCATCAGCTGCTGAAGGCCGCACCGGCATTCGATGACCCTCTGTGTTGACCGACCCGAGGAATAGGTCGCTGCATCTCTGGACGCATCGCCTGGGGTCACTCTCGTCCGCACTTCTTTTTCTAGATCGATATCTTTTTGGGTCGCTTGCTCGGTGGGCTACTGCAGACTGCCTCCACTTCACGGGTATTAGTGGGTTTTGGCCCAATTAACCAGAATAGGCCAATTTGATGAGGAGAGTAGCTGCCCTCATGACATTTGGCCCACTGCACGAACTGGCTGAAATCTAACGATAAAAAATGGCCAGCCATGTGTGATCCGACAGCTCAGGACGCTCAGGTCATAAGATTGCTTCATTTTGTCTCAGTTATAATGTCCCTAATCATGAGATTGCCGACGTCTGATGTGCTAATGGACTTTTATAAATCTTGTTTTTCGCTGCTTCAAAACAAAATTGTAGTCTCCACATTTTTGGGGAAAATATAGTCAGCGTCGGCCGACTCTTGTCTATTCGAGTATAGTAAAACAAAATGTTGTGCCTGGATCGATTTATTTTTAAGAGATAAATACACCACTGGTTCTAAAAGTTGTCCACCAGGCACACTTTGGTCCCAATTGTTGCAAAATGGGATGAAGTAGTCCCAAAAGTTGTAATTCGGAATGATAGGGTAGTCCCATGGGCTTAGCTCGTGACACCTGTCCTTTACACGGTCGGAAATCACAGCTGGTAATTTTGCTAATACGTCCCTCTTTGTCTGCTATTTTAATTTTTTTTACCACCTGTCTAGTGGCCACACCCTTTTCCGCCTGTGTCCCAAATCGACAGCTTCTGTCTCGAGCTTCTGTCCCAAATCGAGAGCGCGGTAGTAGGAGAAGCGTGGCGACACTGTAGTATGATGGCGGAGCAGAGCACTATGAGGTCAGGTTCGCGGTGGAGGGCACCTGCTCGCGGTGGAGGTCTGGTTCACGGAGGAGAAGGAGGAGAGGTGGGCACTGATACATTGCAAATGTATCTATAATTTTTGATGTTCCATGCTTGATTTTATCCACTTTCTTGTGTTTTATCCACACTTTGGAGTATTTTTCATATGATTTCTTGGACTAACCTATTAACAAGAGTCACAGTGCCAGCTGCCTGTTTTCTGCTGTTTTTGGTTCCAGGAAAGTCAAAAAATGAATATTATCGAAATTGGACGGGACAAAAGCCAAAGTGCCTATTTTTCCAGAAGACTCACGGAGCCAGAATACGAGACGGAGGAGGGCCAGGGGCTGGCCACACCACCCCCAGGCGCGGGCTGAGCCTGGCCGCGCCAGGGCATGGTGTGAGCAGTGGCGGAGCCAGGAATTGAACTGAGCCAGGTCGAAAGAATAAGCTCTAAATTTTTTTTTGACACAGAAGCAAGTGTACTCACCAAAAAAGGTCCAAACCAATTCAATTTGCATATTTAATCAATGACGACTACAAAGTGACTATAAAGAACAAGAAGAACATACAAAATAGAGCTACATTTTAATGAGCTGAGTTGTTGCTACAAGTAAAGTCCATAAAGGGGAATGCAGAAAGGCAAAGAGTATAATTACCTCATGATAGAATTGTGCTTTTCTCTCTATGATCCCTTCATTGCGAAAGATAAATGAGTCTGTGTCCACATTATCATGCAGTTCATTCCGTGTGAATTCGTTTTCTTTTCTCCTGCAAGTAGAGCAAGATAGCACATATTGAATTGATCTAGGAAGTGCTCTCTCGCGGATCTACTTAAGAATTAAGATAAAACAATACTTTAGTTGATCCTTCTTTCGCTGCATAATTACAGTGAAATTCCAGAGGTTTTTTCAGTTAACATTAACTACCTGAAGAACAAATGGAGTGATCTTACCATCTCTTCGTCCATCTGATGGAAACCACCTGCCTCATCTTGCTGAATATAGGGGGAAACCATGGCTTTGATGAATCTACAAGTTGTATACACACATTGTTGTCTGAAACCCAATGGTTTCAAAGTGACAGAAATCGGGATAACCGGAGGGAATGGCTTTGATGTGAGGACCACATGTGTTCACGGAGTGTTAATGCTTTGCTCCAGTGCTCTATTAAAAGGAGCACCTTAATTGCCAGTAGTTCCCTTGAGGCCCCGCTGCAAACGGACTGGCAGGACAAAAGATGTTGTGCAAGTTCTCATTGCGAGCACGTGATACATTGCAAATGTATCTAAATTTTTGATGTTCCATGCTTGGTTTTATCCACTTTCTTGTGTTTTGTCCACACTTTGGAGTACTTTTTATATGATTTCTTGGACTAACCTATTAACAAGAGCCACAATGCCAACTGCCTGTTTTCTACTGTTTTTGGTTCCAGGAAAGTCAGAAAATAAATATTCTCGGAATTGGACGGGACAAAAGCCAAAGTGCCTATTTTTCCAGAAGTCATCAAATGCCAGAATACGAGACGGAGAGAGGCCAGAGGGCGGCCACACCACCTGGTCGCGCGGCTCAAAGGAGTCAAGATGATTAGTATATGCATGTATTGCTTTCTCGATGTTTGCCAATTGCCCCGCTGTAATTTGGTCACACAGCATGTTATCTATCTAAGGAGAGCCACCTCTAGTGAACTATGGATCCCGGTCCTTGTCTTTTACATTCAATCTATAAACTGTTTACTGCTTTGTGTTTACTTTCTGCAAACTATTACTTCTTTCCATTCGATACGTTTAATCCTTTGTTTTCCGCAAAACAGGGTGAGATTGACAACCTCATCGCAAGTTGGGGACAAAGTTCTGTGGTTGTGTTGTGTAGGTCTCCACGTTGCTACTAGCATCGGTAGTGCGCCCTACCAAAGCTCAGCTAGTAACAACTTTGGGGTGTTTCCTTGCTCCTACTGGTTCGATTAAACCTTGGTTTTATAACTGAGGGAAACTTGCTGCTGTGCTCATCATACCTTCCTCTTGGGGTTCCCAACGAGTTCTACATCAACACCGCCATCAAGCATTTATTTGGGTTGACTTGGCGCATGCTCACACCATGTTATGACTATCTCAAGTCACCATAGCCATTATGATCCTTTAGTTTTCAACTTGTAGTATCACTTTATGCTTTGATCAATGATGTTTTGTCGTTCTGCATGATTATGGCCATTATTGCTCTCTTAGTTTGTCGCTCCCAGTCTTTTGCTAGCCTCCACAACCAAGTATGAGTTCCACTCATGCATCCAACTCCCTAAACCAAGTTATTCCAAAGAGTCCACCATACCTACCTACTAGCTTATGTTATTCCAAGTATATTCATGCTTTTGTTTACCTTCCGAATTAAACTTGTTATGAGAAAACTAGTGATTAAAGCTCTCACGAACTTGATGGCACACTTTACTTTTCTTGCCCTTAATAAACTTGAACCATTGTGTCGTCTATGTTGTATATGCATGCACTTATTTGTTGGGAATTAGCAGAACCATGCTTTCATGGGGAACGCTTTCAACATTGCACTTGGTACTTGTACCTAGTTGATATCATGCTCTTTTGTATATGGATGTCGTCGGTGTGAAATGAAAAGGGAGCTTGTAAGTCCATGGAGTTATGTATATGTGTTAGAGAAGCGCCTGGGCCGCTGGTCTAATCCATGCTGACATGGTGGAAACCTGCAGCGTAACCATAATGAGCTGTCTATGAAGCATTCTTCTTATAAAAAAAGAGTCCTATATTGAGAAAAAACAGAAGAAAAAAAGATACTATGAAAAGAGGAAAGAGAGAAAAAAGCACCATATTACCATGGTAAATAAGAAGAATGTTGAGATGCTCGTTGTATGCTTGCCTTGTCATTTTGATATGGGGATTCTTCCGTATCATCGGGCAAGGGGTACCCCGTTGGCGGTTCTCTATGATACACATATACTTACAATGACAAGAACTTACCGGTGACTAAACTTGAGTAGTGATACATTGCAAATGTATCTATAATTTTTGATGTTCCATGCTTGGTTTTATCCACTTTCTTGTGTTTTGTTCCAACTTTGGAGTACTTTTCATATGATTTCTTGGACTAACCTATTAACAAGAGCCACAGTGCCAACTGCCTGTTTTCTGCTGCTTTTGGTTCCAGGAAAGTTAGAAAATGAATATTCTCGGAATTGGACGGGACAAAAGCCAAAGTGCCTATTTTCCGGAAGGGATCAAGTGCCAGAATACGAGACGAAGAGGGACTAGGAGGCCACCACACCACCTGGCCCGCGCCAGGGGTGGTGAGGCTAGCCCTGGCACCCCCTCGGCCTCTCCTTCCGCCTATAAGTTGCCCTTGGGACGAAAACCCTAAGGACCCGATCAAAAATCCACGAAAGAGTCTATAACCGCCGCCATCTCCATCCCTAGATTGGGAGGGATCTGAAGCTCTTCCCGGCACCCTGCCGGAGAGGGGAATTCACCCTGGAGGCCTTCTTCATCACCATGCAAGCCTCCGGTGTGATGCGTGAGTAGTTCATCCTTGGACTACGGATCCATGTAGTAGCTAGATGGCTGGTTTCTCCTCCTTTGTGCTTTCATGTTTAGATCTTGTGAGCTCCGTTCATGATCAAGATCATCTATTTGTAATTCATACATGTTGTGTTTGCGAGGATCCGATGGATATTGAGATGCTATTTCAGATTGATTATTGATTCTATCATGTCTTTGTTATTTGAGATCTTGCATGCTTTCCGTTGTTAGTAGCTATCTTGGCCAAGTAGATGCTAGCAACTCCAAGAGTTAGTATTTATGCTCGATAGTGGGTTCATGCCTCTGGTAATCTGGGGAAGTGACCGAAATCTCTAAGGTACTAGATGTGCTATTGCTACTAGGGAGAAAACAACAATCCTTTGTTCATAGAACAATCGTATTGTTTACTTTACACGCAGTTCGTAAAGCAATAATCTATTGCTTGCAACTTAATACTAGAGGGGGGGTCGGATGATAACCTGAAGGTGGATTATTAGTCATAGATGCAGTTGGATGGCGGTCTATGTATTATGTTATAATGCCCAATCAAGTCTCAAAGGAGTCAAGATGATTAGTATATGCATGTATTGCTTTCTTGGTGTTTGTCAATTGCCCCGCTGTAATTTGTTTACCCAGCATGTTATCTATCTAAGGAGAGCCACCTCTAGTAAACTATGGATCTCGGTCCTTGATACATTGCAAATGTATCTATAATTTTTGATGTTCCATGCTTGGTTTTATCCACTTTCTTGTGTTTTGTTCCAACTTTGGAGTACTTTTCATATGATTTCTTGTACTAACCTATTAACAAGAGCCACAGTGCCAGCTGCCTGTTTTCTGCTATTTTTGGTTCCAGGAAAGTCAGAAAATGAATATTCTCGGAATTGGATGGGACAAAAGCCAAAGTGCCTATTTTTCCGGAAGGGATCAAGTGCCAGAATACGAGACGGAGAGGGACCAGGGGGCCACCACACCACCTGGCCGCGCGGCCCAGCCTGGCCCGCGCCAGGGGGTGGTGAGGCCAGCCCTCGCACCCCCTCGGCCTCTCCTTCCGCCTATAAGTTTCCCTCGGGACGAAAACCCTAAGGACCCGATCAAAAATCCACAAAAGAGTCTATAGCCACCGTCATCTCCATCCCTAGATTGGGAGGGATCTGAAGCTCTTCCCGGCACCCTGCCGGAGAGGGGAATTCACCCTGGAGGCCTTCTTCATCACCCTGCAAGCCTCCGGTGTGATGCGTGAGTAGTTCATCCTTGGACTACGGATCCATGTAGTAGCTAGATGGCTGGTTTCTCCTCCTTTGTGCTTTCATGTTTAGATCTTATGAGCTCCGTTCATGATCAAGATCATCTATTTGTAATTCATACATGTTGTGTTTGCGGGGATCCGATGGATATTGAGATGCTATTTCAGATTGATTATTGATTCTATCATGTCTTTGTTATTTGAGATCTTGCATGCTTTCCGTTGTTAGTAGCTATCTTGGCCAAGTAGATGCTAGCAACTCTAGTGAACTATGGATCCCGGTCCTTGTCTTTTATATTCAATCTATAAACTGTTTACTGCTTTGTGTTTACTTTCTACAAACTATTACTTCTTTCCATTCGATACGTTTAATCCTTTGTTTTCCGCAAAACACGGTGAGATTGACAACCTCATCGCAAGTTGGGGACAAAGCTATGTGGTTGTGTTGTGCAGGTCTCCACGTTGCTACTAGCACTGGTAGTGCGCCCTGCCAAAGCTCAGCTAGTAACACCTTTGGGGTGTTTCCTTGCTCCTACTGGTTCGATTAAACCTTGGTTTTATAACTAAGGGAAACTTGCTGATGTGCTCATCATACCTTCCTCTTGGGGTTCCCAACGAGCTCTACATCAACACCGCCATCAAGCATTTTTCTGGGCGCCATGCATTGAGCCATCAGCACGTATGACTATATATGGAACACATGGCTAGGATTATCTAGTACTTGGATACTTTATCTTATTTATCTGCAATTGACCTATGTTCTGATTGCTATGTGAATTGTTTTGTCCATGCAACACCCGTCCATCCATACCTATGCCTACCGCACTCAAATCCCACTGTTTACTGCTATTGTTACTGCTGACTTTGCTTTACTACTGTTGTTACTTTGTTATTCCTACTACAAAACTGTTGCTACTGATAAACTGCTGTGAGCAAGATTGTTTCCAGGTGCAGCTGAATTGACAACTCAGTTGTTAAGGCTTATAAATATTCTTTGGCTCCCCTTGTGTCGAATCAATAAATTGGGTTTCACTTCCCTCAAAAATATTGCGATACACCCCCTATACTTGTGGGTCATCAAGACTATTTTCTGGCGCTGTTGCCGAGGAGCATAACTTTATTTATCAAGTCCACTTGGAATAACTATTGTTCAAGCTTAGTTTATTTTCGCCTTGTTTTCTTGTTTCTTTATCAAAAAAAAAGTAGTTCCTACTCTAGTTGTTATTTTCGTTGGTCTGTTATTGTCTTGCTTTATCATGCTTGTTGTCAATGGTTGGTTTCTTTGAAACTGAACCTTATTGGCAAGGTGGGTTCATGGAAGATCAAAAATATTATTATAAGGAACACCGCTTGTCACAAAAAGGGAAACACTTATGGGAACAAATTGATAAATTATATACCATTGCTAGAAACATGTGCTCTACTTATAATGTTACTTATTGCTTTGATAAATCTTGTTGTTGTAGGAGGTACAAACACCTCCCTTTTCAATGTGACTATAATGATAATGTTACCATATCTTCTTATGTTAAAGGGAATTATGACTTTTATGATGTGGAACAAATTGAGGAATTTATTGCTTGGAAGGGTGCATTTGAACTTGCTAGTTTGCTTGAAAATATTGATGATTCACCTTATAAATATGAGGTTTATGGTATACTTAAATTTTGCTTTGATAATTACAAGGAAGAAAATGGCTATATTCTTGAATATATTAATAGATGCTTTCCACAAATGGAAGAGACTAATTCCTTGCAGGATCCTATGGAAGAAGAAATTGATGAACCTGAAATCTCATTAGATGAAAAGGAGGAGGAGAGTGATGAACAAAAGGAGGAAGAATGGATTAGCTACCCATGCCTACCTTCTAATGAGAGTAACTCTTTATCCCTTACATTATTTGATTGTCCCCCATGCTTACTAAAGAAGGATGAATGTTATGTTCCTGAGGATTCTTTTGAAGATGTTTATAATAAAGCTCTAGTGCTTGTAGATCATGAAAAGCATGCTTTATGTGATAGTTAAATTGTTGAGTTTATTCATGAGGCTACTGAAAATTATTATGAGAGAGGAAAATATGGTTGTAGAAGTTTTCATGCTATTGAAACACCTCTCTATGTGCTGAAAGTTTTGAAGTTACTCCTGTTTTATCTTCCTATGCATGTCACTTTGTTCTTTGTGAATTTATTTGCATACACGATTCCTATGCATAGGAAGTGGGTTAGACTTAAATGTGTTCTGAATTTGCTTCTTGATGCTCTCTTTTACTTTAACTCATATTTCTTACGTGAGCATCCTCTCAAACTATCATGCCTGAAGATGATAATATGTCTATTATTCTTGGGAGACCTTTTCTTAAATACTGCAGGAGCTGTTATTAATTGTAATCAAGGGAAGGTGACCTTCAATGTTAATGACAAGGAACATACTGTCTATTTCCCCAAGAAGATTGATAGGATTTATGGTTTTGAATTCAATTGAACATGTTGAGGGCATTTAAGTTGGAGAAATATATTGTCCCATACCAAGAGAAAAATTTGAAACTATTATGATTGGGACCATTGCTATCAAGGTTGAGGTAACATAATCATTAGTGGGATACAAAGTTTTGTCTCATATGGAATTTTTTTGGTAACAAGACCTGATCAACCTTGTTAACGAAAGAATTTCATTGAACAATACAATGTTTTCACCATGATTATCTCCGCTTACTTCTATTCTATCCATTTTAGTTTTTGCTTATGCCTCACTTAAAGGCGTTAAAGAAAAATACTTATTGGGAGATAACTCAAAAGTTTTAGATGAGTCTTGGAAGTTATTAATTCAGTAATAACCGCTTACTTCAGTAATAACCGCTCTTTATCCTTTTTATTTGCTTTTTGTGCCAAGAGTAACCTCTAATGAGAGAGAAGTAATGATTGGAAAAGTTGCTGTCCCGAAACAGATTTCTATGCTTCACCGTAAAAATTATGTAAAATCTCTGAATGTCTTTTTGAGGCGTTAATTTTTGTGCTTCTTCCCCAGGTTGTTATCTAACTTTCGTTAGTTCAACACTTTTTGATTTGAGCAACATAAGGTCTTCGAAAAAAATCGTCTTTACCTGCTGGTCTGTTTTGACAGATTTCTGCCATTTTCTGCATTTGCTTCTCGTTGGTTCCTTTCTGAGTTCTTTTGGGGAATTGAGCTTTTTGAGGGAAGTGCTATAGTAGCTATTGTTCTAATGGAAGTTTATTTGATGTTAGAACTGAACCTTAAGACTTATTTATCTTGAGTGCACTAATGTTGCTAATAAGGATTGTGTGAAGTTTTGTATGAAGGAAAAATTTCAGGTGTATGAAAGGAATGAGTAATGAGATGAAGGATGGACTAAAGCTCAAGCTTGGGGATGCCACGCGTGTCACCCCAAGAAATACCCAAGAAGTACAAGCGTCAAAGCTTGGGGATGCCCAAGGCATCCCCCTCTTCATCAATAAAATCCCAGATTTCTTCCAAACACTTCATTTTTATTGTTTCATGCATAGTTGTGTTGTTCTTGGAACGTCTTCTTTTTTGTTTTGGTTTTGGTTTTTTGTTTGCTTTGTTTGCTTAGTTTGATGAATAAATTGGTTGGACCCCCTCTTTCATACTTTGGTGTTCAAATAATTTGATTTGGTTTGGTTTGGAAAAGAGTAGGAAAGTTCATGCTTAAGTGGTAAAGAGAGCCTATCTTTTACTGTGGCCTATGCTTTGTCATGCCATGCTTGATATTGTTTTGGCTTTATGCTTAGTATTCTTTGTTGTAGCATGACTTGTTATAAGCAATTGAGATTGCTTAATGTGCCTTGGATGAATCATGCGTTGTTTTAGCTTATTAAAGCATAGTATTGTGGTATTCACCTTTGATGCTTTATTTGGGTTGACTTGGCGCATGCTCACACCATGTTATGACTATCTCAAGTCACCATAGCCTTTATGATCCTTTAGTTTTCAACTTGTAGTATCACTTTATGCTTTGATCAATGATGTTTTGTCGCTCTACATGATTATGGCCATTATTGCTCTCCTAGTTTGTCGCTCTCAGTCTTTTGCTAGCCTCCACAGCCAAGTATGAGTTCCACTCATGCATCCAACTCCCTAAACCAAGTTATTCCAAAAGAGTCCACCATACCTACCTACTAGTATATGCTATTCCAAGTATATTCATGTTTTTGTTTACCTTCCAAATTAAACTTGTTATGAGAAAACTAGTGATTAAAACTCTCACGAACTTGATGGCACACTTTACTTTTCTTGCCCTTAATAAACTTGAACCATTGTGTCGTCTATGTTGTATATGCTTGCACTTATTTATTGGGGATTAGCAGAACCATGCTTTCATGGGGAACGCTTTCAACATTGCACTTGGTACTTGTACCTAGTTGATATCATGCTCTTTTGTCTATGGATGTCATCGGTGTGAAATAAAAGGGGAGCTTGTAAGTCCATGGAGTTATGTATATGTGTTAGAGAAACGCCTGTGCCGCTGGTCTAATCCATGCTGACATGGTGGAAACCTGCAGCGTAACCATAATGAGCTGTCTATGAAGCATTCTTCTTATAAAAAAAGAGTCCTATATTGAGAAAAAAGAGAAAAAGAAAAAAGAGATTATGAAAAGAGGAAAGAGAGAAAAAAGCACCATATTCCCATGGTAAATAAGAAGATTGCTGAGATGCTCGTTGTCTGCTTGCCTTATCATTTTGATATGGGGATTCTTCCGTATCATCGGGCAAGGGGTACGTCGTTGGCGGTTCTCTATGATACACATGTACTTACGATGACAAGAACTTACCGGTGACTAAACTTGAGTAGCATGAGGAGCGGCCCTCGTAGTCAAGGGACATGAGATTTCTAACTTAAACTTCGTCAAGCATATACTCCATAGTTTGTTCACTTTAACCTTAATCACTTTAAGATGCTTATGATAGGGGCAATGAGAGATGAAAGCTATAAGTACCATAATTTTTGGAAGCTCTTTATGAGACTTGAATCCCTACTTCCTTCTATAAAGGCCTTTCTTCCACCATTATATTGAGTCTCCACCTTCTACCTTTATGAACCTACTTTGAGAGCATAGTGGCCATTCTTAGTTCTATGTGCATTGTCCCAAGACTAGTTGATTGATGCATAACTTGATATTGCTTGTTTTAAACTATTTGTATCTAGTCACTCTTATGAACTTTGAAGGTGTCCTATGCATTTATATTTGCTACTCTATGAGGGACAAGCTGAATGCCATTATGCTATGTTTTCTTTATGTGAAACAAACAAACGTCTTGCAAAGCATTGTTATTCATGAATCTTTTGTTTGTGCCTTTTCATGTTGCGTCATAGTTTCTTTGTCCTATTGCTAGAACTTTGTCTTTCATGTTATGATTGAAGTACTATGATTCCAGCTTTGAATGTTTTACAAATACTTTGATAAGGTCTTTGATGGTGCATGTCACCTCAAAAATTATTCTTTTTTTATCACTTACCTACTCGAGGACGAGCAGGATTTAAGCTTGGGGATGTTGATATATTTGCAATGTATTTATAATTTTTGATGTTCTGTGCTTGGTTTTATCCACTTTCTTGTGTTTTGTCCACACTTTGGAGTATTTTTCATATGATTTCTTGAACTAACCTATTAACAAGAGCCACAGTGCCAGCTGCCTGTTTTCTGCTGTTTTTGGTTCCAGGAAAGTCGGAAAATGAATATTCTCGGAATTGGACGGGGCAAAAGTCAAAGTGCCTATTTTTCTGGAAGATTCACGGAGCCAGAATACGAGACGGAGGAGGGCTAGGAGCTGGCCACACCACCCCCAGGCGCGGGCTGGGCCTGGCCGCGCCAGGGCATGGTGTGGGCCCCCCAGGCACCCCCTCGGTCTCCCTCTTCGCCTATAAGAAGCCTTCTGACCTAAAAACTCTGGGGGGTCGACGTTTTACCAGAAGGAGTTCCGCTTTGCCGCCACCACCAGATTCCTCGAAACAGCACCAGAAACTCCGTTCTGGCATCCTGACAGGATGAGGAATTGAAGGAGATCATCACCATCATCATCACCATCGCTTCTCCATCGACCATCCATGTTTCCCCCATCTATGAGTGAGTAATCCCCCGCTGTAGGCTATGGGGATGGTAGGGATTGGATGAGATCGTTCATGTAATGGCATCAGATTGTTAGGGCATGGTACCTAGTATATTTTATTAGTGTTTTATGACTTTGTTGCGACTCATGTGCTTAATGCTTGTCACTAGGGCCCGAGTGCCATGATTTCAGATCTGAACATGTTATTGATTCATTATGATAGTATTGTTTATGGTCTTATCTGCAAGTTGTATACACATATTGTTGTCCAGAACCAATGGCCCCGAAGTGATAGAAATCGAGATAACCGAAGGGAATGGCTTTGATGTGAGGATCACATGTGTTCACGGAGTGTTAATGCTTTGCTCCGGTGCTCTATTAAAAGGAGCACCTTAATTGCCAGTAGTTCTCTTGAGGCCCCGCTGCAAACGGGCTAGCAGGACAAAAGATGTTGTGCAAGTTCTCATTGCGAGCACGTATGACTATATATGGAACACATGCCTAGGATTATCTAGTATTTGGATACTTTATCTTATTTATCTGCAATTGTCCTATGTTCTGATTGCTATGTGAATTGTCTTGTCCATGCAACGCCCGTCTATCCATCCCTATGCCTACCGCACTCGAATCCCACTGTTTACTGCTATTGTTACTGCTGTCTTTGCTTTACTACTGTTGTTACTTTGCTATTCCTACTACAAAATTGTTGCTACTAAGTCGTTAAGGCTTATAAATATTCTTTGGCTCCCCTTGTGTCGAATCAATAAATTGGGTTTCACTTCCCTCGAAAATACTGCGATACACCCCCTATACTTGTGGGTCATCAGGCACGGCTGCTGCCGGAGCTCCTCACGGAGGTGGTGCGGCGCATCGAGGCGTCCGGCAGCGAGCGTTGGCCGGCCCGCAAGGACGTCGTCGCCTGCGCATGCGTTTGCGGCCGGTGGAGGGACGCCGCCGTCGCTGTCGTGGGGCTGCCCGTTGTGTCCGGCAAGATCACCTTCCCGTCCTCGCTCAAGCAGGTGAGAACGGGAGCTGCGCCTGGGTCTCATACCCATCGATTGGTAGGGGTAGATATTTCCGTTTCTGTGTGTGTTGGACTGGTGGTGTAGGCCTGTAGGGCTGTGGACATCCCCATTCCAAACTCAAGATTTTTAAGAGGACCCGTGGTGTGATCTCCTCCATTTCGATCCGTAATAAGGTTCCCTCTCTTCGATGTGTTTGGCGCATCAGATTAAGGCAACTATAGCTTCGTTGTGAAACCTGATCTCACAGATTTTGCGCCTTCTCTCATATATTAGGCCCTTAGTTCTTTCCATATATTCTGAAATTGCTTACTCGTGCGATTTTAACTTTAAATATAAGTGCTTTATTTTCTGTAGTTCATATAGTTTGCCACTAGTTCTAGCTTACTTTTGAAGGTAAATTGCCACTGAATACCTCTTAGATTCACATGAAGTTCATAGGGAATAGTTCAATTCCTGCAGGAAAGCATAGGTTCCTGCCAATCAAAGAGGCCCTTAATGGGTTATTATACTATTTTAGGTATAAAAGGTGTGCTGGTCGAAAGTACAGTCATGTCCTTATTCTTTGTTTAGGAGAGACTAAATTAGGTGTATTTTGGTGGGCGGTTTCAGTGAAGCTTGACATGTCGGCAGCTTTTGGCGTATCTTCGATAATATGCCCAGTTAGAGGAACTTAATTATTTGGGATATTCATGGCAAATCTTCCACAATAAGGAATTGTGGCTTGCGTGTTGTGATTAGCATAGCTTACTCATGTGTATGTTGAAGCTATTTTCGGGAGTGATTTTTAGTACTTTAGGACTGAGTGCAGAAGTTTCTTACACCATTTTGTCAAACAGCCAGGGCAAAGGGAGTTCCCAATGCAGTGTTTTATCAAAAGGAATTAGAAGAACTCTACCTTCTACCTCTACCTCGGCTTGACTACTGGTAGGTTTATCTGATGCGTGTACATCAATGAGATAGAACAAAAAACTTTGAATATATGCGTGCACATTCAGTACATCAATGAGATAGAACCAAAAAGTCTGAATTAAGTGTGCACATTCAGTACATCAATGAGATAGAACCAAAAGGTCTGAATTAAGTGTGCACATTCAGTACATCAATGAGATAGAACCAAAAAATCTGAATGAAAATGAGAAACCAATAAAAATTCTTTCACATAAACCTTACTATCATGGAACATGCATGTGGCATTGTAACTTATGCACTCAAAGTCACAACAAGGGTCGTAGATATCTTTGTTAGCATTTGTAGGTGCACTTTAGGTAAGAGCAACTTCCTCAGCCTCCACAGTTACATTCAGTTCAGGTATTGACTGCCTCTATCTTTGCTCATCATCACCAAACAAGAGGTAGTGAGCTGATCCAGGTCCTGTATTATATCCTCTCTTCCTTGATCTGGACTTGTCATTTTCATTTCTACTTGATCCAGCACCAGCAACATCTGTATCTAAATTTGAAGTTTCATTTGTTGCTCTGCTTCTTTTAGTACATCTGCCTCTGCCTTTACCTTGGCCTGCACTTGTAGAACTTCCTCTTCCTCTGCCATGCTCAGCAGTTGCAGATCTTGCTCTTCCTCTAGTAGCACCTGCAGCTCTTTCCCTAGCAGATGATGCTCTTCCTCTACCCCTAGTAGCAGTTGTCACTCTAACCTTAGCACCTGGAATTGAATCTCTAGCTGCAACTACAAAAGAGCTTTATTCTGGCGTTGGTCCATGCGATCTATTAGTAGACATATGAGCATTCTCCTGACACAGATGAACAAAATTCATGAATAATTATTCTGGATGAAGGGAAAATAATTATGTAAACAACAATAGAAAGCATTAATAAAGTTACCTCTTGACCCATCTTGTAGACCATGGTTTCCACCACATGAGTTGGGTGCCTTCTTGGGTCAATTCTCCGATGGATAATATTCTGCATAATTGATGTATCATCATACTCTACATCCACTTGTAGAGCAAGATCTGCAAGGCGCAAATTGCTTCACAGAAATATGACACTATTTCTACTACATACTAGATGTTAACAGGGGATGAATTTAAACAGTTTGATGTTAACAGGGGATGAATATAAACACAACCTTCATCCACTTCACACTATATTAGTTACTTAAATGTCTTTAACAATTACAAATTCAACCTACAGTTCTATCTGTAGGTGGGCACAGGCTGCCCACGACGCCGCCAGCCCATCCTAGCTATTTCCCGTAAGTGGAGGTTCATGTTGTTCTCAGGTTCATGATCTTGATTGATTCCAATGCTAGGCTGTGCCAGTAGGATTCATCCACCAAACCCCAGATTTTGTGCACTGACATTTGCATTTGCATACGGTTTTTTCCAGAATTCAGAATTCATGTGCCAGGCTCTTTCTTTCATGACGGATCATGCCATTAGGCGTTAGCTGATCGCCATTACCACTTCCTATTTATATATAAAAAATGGCCTTGCAATGGAGAGGAGCATATTATGGTCTCTCGATAGAAGTATGAAATTTTGTGTATATTATTGTTGAAAAAAAATCATGAAACTGAATTTGCTGAATGCTAAGTATGGAGTATACAAATCATGGAATTTATACATATATTGATGTTGGAGTACAACAATATGAGAAGCATGAGCTAATGTTTCATTGTCTCCACTCAAAAACTGAAACTTTTTGAAGAATCTGAAAAACTGAACTTGTTCATTGTCTCTGAAAATGCAGGAGGCTGGGCGGAGGGCGCTCGCGCTAGGCTCGGCTAGAACGGCAGCTGGGGACGGCAGTGACGAGGACGTCCGCGAGAGGGGTTGGGTGGAGGGCCTTGCGCTAGGATCGGCTGACGGAGGAGCTTTGGTGCTCCAGCGGCGTGGTCGGCGAGGAAGAGGCGGCGGAGGGCGAGCTCCATGTCGGGGACGGGAACGTGGTGAGGAGGCCGGAGCAGGAACGGGAGCGGCGCGGCCTTGCTCCCCCGTGCTGGTACCAGCCCTTCGTCGGCGAAATAGGCCATGTTCTTAAATTGGTGAAAGTTCAGAGAAACATGCCATGTTCAGGATTGATACATGTAGTATCATCAGGATTTACTACGACGGCGTAACCTACATGGATCAAAAACTTCAATCCGCACCTGTTTCATGGGTTTGATCAAACTAATCCGCAACCTGGACTCGAAACCCTGGCGGTTTAAGCACGTACGCGGACAGGCGACTGCGATGGCGAGAACTGCGATTGGATGAGTTTCCGAGAAAAAAGACGACGTACCATAGTCCGGCGGCTCCTCCTCCCACCCTCGGTACTGCGGTTCCGGCGGCATCGCGTCGAAATCGACGACACGGTCGACTGCGATGGCGAGAACTGCGCCGCCGATGGTGGCTGCCAGAAACAACTCCCGTGTCGTACACAATATAGGCATTAAGTACGGGTGCTCCTGGTATTTATTGAGAGGCCACATTTGCATGCATGCTT
Organism: Avena sativa; assembly: GCA_916181665.1. NCBI lineage: Eukaryota > Viridiplantae > Streptophyta > Magnoliopsida > Poales > Poaceae > Avena > Avena sativa. The sequence goes on from OV702296.1 coordinate 432,834,635, forward strand.
CATTGTGAGACGCTAGAAAATACAAGGGCCTTTACGTGAGTCGACCAGGTGCCTTCCGCCACTACAATTTTTTCAATTCGTATTAAATGGGACTACTAGTGCACCAATTGACAACTTTTGGGACTACTTCGTCCTATTTTGCAATAATTGGGACTAAAGTGCGCCTGGTGGACAACTTTTAGGACTAGTGGTGTATTTAGCTCTATTTTTAACATTGATTTTAATTTCAATAATACTGTTTTCTTTAGCGGAAAGTCTTTGGCTCCCGAGCTCCGGTGCTCTCTTCACTTAAAAAAATCATAATTTATATTGACGAGTTAAAAAAAAATGAAAATGATTCTAGACATATCCAGTCTTGTATCCCACGATTTTGCAAAATCACAACACACAACACAAAATTATTTATACTGTGGACCACACAAAAATGAAAAAATCTAATAAAATTTTGGGATTTGTAAATATGCAGGTATGATCCACACTTTGTCATTTTTGTGTAGCTCGGGGTACAAAGTATTTGAAATTGATCTTTGTATGTTGATATGATACATCATTGGCTACATCCACATATGTTCTCCAATTTTTAAAAAAACTTTTAAATGTATAAACTTTTTTTTAGAGACGAAACTGTCAACTCTTTTTTTTAGCGGATTTATTTTACACTGCTTTCTAAGCCCGCTAAAATCCAAGCGCTAGAAGAATAAAGCGGCCCACGGGCACCGTGCGTGGACCACAAACCGAGGCCCATACAAAACTCCGCGCGTGCGCCGTTTTCGATCCAAAAGGCGCCACGCCTTCCTGTAGAAGGAAGGATCATCCCTCTCTTCGCTCCGACACCGCCCGTCCCCTCCTCCCCCCGCGACGGCAGCGCATTCAACTCCTCTCCTCGGCGCCCCATCGGACGCAGCGTGAGCTCTCCCTCCCTCCCACCCCCTCCTCCCCGATTCGCGTCCCTCCGCTGTTCCTGTCCAGGGATTTCAGGCTACTGCCGCGTGGAATTCGTTTCTGATTGGAATGCGTAGTCCCGGTGGTGAACTTTTGTTTCCGTTGAGCTTTGGTCCCCCGCCGCAATTGCTCTGTAGTTCACCGAACCGAGCAGCGCCGTGTCCGTGTTCTGCGTGCGCGCATGTAGTTTCGAACCATCGCATCACTGGTTTAATTGCCGCGTGACTTGCTGCCCTTGCTGTCAGTTCTCCTGACCCTTGAATGAATGATTGATCTTACAGGGATAAGCTTGACCAGAGACTGTATCACCGGTAGATTCAGGCCGAGTTCACTACCCATCGTCTTCTTCCTGTCTTCAATCAGCTTATCCTTTGTCATGAATCCAACTGTTATTAGAAGGGTGATGCATTGTATCCGTTACTTTTCTGTACTTCGTAACCAGTGATGAACAAGCTGCCGTTGAATCGCTGCGTACGGTCAGATCAAATGAGTAGTTTCAGCCTGGTGGTACTTATAGAAGTTAATGTTCTTTAGAAGACCATGACAGTGATGTTTATGTTGCTGAAAACTACATGCAGTGTGTGATAGTCGTTATGTGATGGTAGTTGCGAAAGTGTGCCATTAGTTCATTGTTACAGCTTGTGTTGGTTCAGTCCAAATTGATACATGTAGATTTGGGCAGTCTTGTGTACCATATGGACAATCAATCACAAGTGTTTCTCTTTTTTGTCAGTATTGTAGATTAGACTAGTACAAAGTTTCTTATTGCCATCCAAAGTCATCCAGTTCTTGTCAGGCCCCTGAAACCCATCAGAAATATTAACCCAATCTTAGCTATGACGTGTGTGTGTATTATACCACTTCCTGCAACCTGGTACATACACTGCTCTTCTGTGACGCCGTATATGATTTTCCGTTTTCAAGTCTGATGTGTGCTAAATTACAGCTACTTATTTGGATGATATTACTTGGAAATTTATCTATAGCTAATTAGCTTTGGGAGATGTTCATTTTATGGTTGGCGCTTTGAAAATGAAACAACTTAAGGCTGTTTATAAAATTAATTTTGATTAGGCAGTTTGCCAATCATCCATTTGCTTATTCATAATTGTTGCAGGTGGACTAGTTTATCAACACTCCCCTAACGGCTCAAGCTTTTTGGTTAACTGGATGCAACTCGGCATGAGCCTATTAACAACTCAACATGTATGATTTTGGAAATTTAATGGGTAAAGTGCTTTTGGTGTGATTTAATTGAAACTGGAACAGTACGCTCTAGCTAAACGCGACTACTTGTGTCAATCTGAGAACCAATGCTAGTAATGTTCGAAAGGATACTCAAGATAGCAAACATGTTAAGCAAACTTGTGTAAAAATTGACACAAAAAGGTGTGGAAAAGACTGAGTTGCCATCTATGGTAAGATCTATTTTGTTTCTCATAGGAGGAGATGCTACGCCACTTCATAAGTTGGAACTTTTGTCTAGTTCTTTTGTTCAGTACTGGACATATGATTAGGAACAGTACCAGATCATGTTTGATTGGTATAAATTGCAGGAGCATTGCATCCTTTGCTGTGTGCCCTGCTTTTATGGCATTTTCTTTCTCTGTTCCCCCCTGAGCAGAACTTTACACTTTCGTTCCTGCCCGTTCTTTTGATACCAATTATTTGTATAACCTGCAGAAGTTGAACCACTATTTCAATCCATGGACTATGAACTGTTAGTGTTGGATGCACATGCCGAGGGAATTTCCAAAAAGTTCACTGTTAGGAACAATATTGTTGACAAAATGACAAGAAACTTTGCTGTTGCATGTATAGTTTATGGCATTCATTTTTGTTTTACGAACATAGCAGTGATTTTGATCCAGGAAGATAATATAGCCTGCTTAATTTGTGCAATTATTTCCAGGTACATCATGCCTATAACAGGCAGTACCATTTGGCTCTATCCTGAATCTACTTTCTGCCGTCGTTAACTAAACAGAAGCAACTCTACATGATTTCCACTGGTATTTTCTCTACACTGCAACAACAATTAGGCTTCTGGTTTTACTTAAACCAGTATAATCCTCCTATGATGATTGGCTCCAAAGCTACATCCTCTACACCCAGAGTTAAGGTCAGGCTGCTCTACTTTGAAGCGTTTGTTGAGGTACCTTGCCACTAATACTAGTTGCTATGCTCTGTTTCCTCATGCTACCTTTTCGTCGCAGATCTTGCCTTTACAAAGAGATATTTTTTACCTACATTTATGTACAGCATATGCTTTACAGAGGCCCTTTACATAGCGCGGGGATAGTGTCACAAGGACATGGGCAGCGATCCCTTTGGAAATATTCTCTGTCCCGGGGCTAGGATGGCTAGGGGATCGTACATGTGTTTCCTCCGTTCAAATGTCTCCCACCTTGCTCCCCCGAAGTGGGCTTTCCACTGCTGCTGCGTGGTGTAGGGTGCTAGATACTGCTTCATCCCGAGGCCCGCCTCGTCGCAGAAGTCGACGATTTTGTTGTTCAGGTTCACTGCATGTTCGACGCTGCCGTGACCTGAGAGCGACGGTGCCGAAGACAGGAACCCCACCAGGTAGAAGATTTCTTCGTCTGGTATCACTACTGACGTCCTGTTGTCCCACCTGCATCAGTCCAGTGCGTTGTTAGAACCATTGAATTACCAGACCTACTAGAGGTGGAATTTACATGACACGGTAATTGTTTTGAGGTTACTTACTTTGATCTGTTCACGGGGTAGAGAAGTATGGGGCCATTGTTGCTGTCTTTCAGGATCTTGCCGAAGACCTCGCTCGCGAACTTGTGGATCGTGCTTCTTGGGATCAGAAGGTTCAGCCATGGGTGTGGAACCTCCCAGAGGCCCTGTGCCCTGAGCTTGACCTCGGAGGAGTGCACCCTGTCCAGGAACTCCAGGTACGTGACATCGGTGTGGAAAAGAGTGGACTGTATGTATCTTAGCCTGGACAGCAGCACACCAACTTCCTGTGTGAAGACAAAAAACGCAACCGATTAATTAAACCACATAACCTGGGCGGGTCCTAACGCGTCAACATCTTGATGCAGCGATAAAAAATCAATTCACCTGTTCCATGATGTCGGCCTCATCATCGTTGAAGTTCTTGGTCATCTCCAGGCAGTAGAGCACTCTTCCGTCCGACTGGAAGTGGCTCGCCTGGACCGGGTCCTGTGGCTTGAACGACGTCCTCCAGTTGTTGAGGATCCCCGTCCTGTTGATGGTCACGAACCCTTCGATGTAGTCGAAGGTCTTGTCCGCCGAGATGAGCGCCTCCTGGTCCTCAGTGAAGCTCGCGAAGTCCGAGTACAGAACCCGTATCCACCTCACCTGTCATTGTGTATCCAGTCAGTCAGTACACCTGAAGAAAATGATCCAGATATATTTGCACTGACTGAGCTGACAGAATTGAATTGGTTATCTGATCGACTTACCATCTTTGGTGCAGGCTCGAGAGCAATCCTGGCTCTGGTGATGATGCCGAACTGGCCCAGGCCGCCGAGAGCACCGTAGAAGAGGTCGGAGTTCTCCTCGGGCGAGCAGGTGACGACATCTCCTCTTCCTGCATTATTCGGTGTTGATGACAAAGATATGAGCCACTGTAGTGTAGTTAATTACTGGTTTGTTTGTTTGTTTAATGGTAGTTAATCAACGTGCTTAATCTGCGTTTGGGGGGTTTTGTCTGAGATGAGACCTGTGACAATCTCCAGCTGGTTGACATTGCTGATCTGCGGCCCATGCCGGAACGCCTGGCCGCTGACCCCGGCATTCGAGAGCGTGCCACCGACGGTGAGGTGCAGGTAGTCGGTCCACGACCTGGGCGCCAGCCCGTGCTTGAGCGTCTCATGCAGCACGTTGATCCAGAGCTCTCCCCCGGGGGCGTCCACGTAAGGCGCCGCCGCACGGCTGCCGCCGTCACCAGCGTGCACCACCCGCATCTTGGCGCCGCCGCCGCCGCCGCTCCCGCCGAGGGACTCCATCTTGACGACGATCCCGCCGGCGGTCTGGGACTGGCCGAGGAGCGAGTGCCCGTGTCCGCGGGCGGCGACGGTGAGCGGGGAGCGCTCGCCCAGCTGGAACACGCGGCGCACGGCCGCGGCGACGTCGGACACGGAGCCCGGGTGGAGCACGGCTGACGGCAGCATGATGCACCGGTTGCCAAAGTCCCGGGCCACGGCGGCCACGTCGTGGTAGCTGAGGTGGCCGTCGAGGCGCAGCGCGCCCAGCCCCAGCGGTGCCAGCACGTCCGCGTCCGGGACGTGCATAGTGAGCCCGCCGAGCGCCAGCAGGAGCAGCAGCTTGAGGCAGCACACCACCGACGCCTTCACCATGGCTAGTAGCTAATTTATACTAGCTCTCGAGTAAGGGTGTGAGATTGAAGAAGCGAACCCAGTTAGCCGGGGCAAAGTGTCCACGCAGTTTGGCAGGGTTGGTGGATTGCAAGCCGGCCGGGCGGGAGAAACTTGCAAGCGAGAACAACCTATAATTACCGCAGCTCACAGCGAGTGACCGAGTGAGATCTTGTTGGAGGGTGCAGGAGGAGAAGCTCGAGCTAGCAGAGAGTGGAGAGGGAGAGAGTGGGAAGCGATGGAAGGGGAGAGTGAGGTGGTGGTGGTGATGGAAGGAGGAGGAGGAGTTGGAGGGAGATTTAAAGGGAGACTGGGCGGCTGGGTGGCGACGCCGACGCAGCAGGGCTGCAGGGGGGTCGGAGGTAAGTGGGGTGGTCAACCGATCCTGGACATCTCCTAGTGGCCGCAAAGGAGGTTTCTTTTCTTTTTACAGCCTGGTCGGTCGCCTCCTCGCCTCATACATGTATGCATGGGCAGGGTACCATGTGTCGGTTAAACCCCAATGCGCTGGGTTCTTGGTCTCTCACTCAATGGACTTAACTTACCTGTCTGTCTGTCTGTCTGTCTGTCAGCTCAACACCCACATCGTTTCCATATCCTGCATGCATGGCTCGGAGATCACCCCGGCCCGGCAGGCAAAGAGATCATATATTCCCCATGGATCTTGCAGTTTATGTTCCTCCCCTCGCCGCCAGGCCTCCGGCAAGGTGGTGACCAGGAAACTCACCGGCCGTTGAGGATCTTCTCCGAAGCTGCTGCCGTTGCACTCGCGCGCAGGGTCACATGGCGCGCGTGACCCTGTCGATCTGCGCCCAACTCATCCCACAGCGACATATCTCTGCCCGGGTGCCATGTTCGTATGCCGCTCTCTGTTTCACGAGACAGACAGACAGACAGAGAAAGGGGGGATCGATTCCGTTCTGGCCAATTACCTCGAAAACGTATGGGCACGCACGGCTGGCTGGTTGGTTTTCCCTTTCACGCTCGCCGTTAACCGCGCACGTACCGATCATGGCGGTCACTCTGGGAGTCGGGGAAGCGTGGGGGCCGTGAGCAGTTCGTTTCTCGTATCTAACAGCATCCGCGTGATGGCAACGTGCACAGGTACGTACACGATACTGCCAACCACCTTTTCCTGGTACGACTTGGACCCCTCTCACATGCGCCACGTTACGACGATACGCAACATCATCAGCTGCTGCTGCTCGCTCGTGTGGAAACCTTGGAGTCCAGACTCGAGGGTATAACCCAGAAAAAAGAACGCGATTCGATCGAAGCTGGGTGAGACCGACACGATTGATCCACGGACGGCAGCGCGCGCGGCGGGGTGCGGCCAAGTGGTTTGGTCGAACTCGACAGGCGAAAGCAGGGGGTCGTGGTCAGGGCTGAGACCACTTTGACCGTTTTGTCGATCCATCGCCTCGGCTGCACATATATGTCCGTGCCTGCCTGGTAGGCAGACTCCACGAGAGAGAGAGAGAGATTCCTTCCCCTTTCATGCACGTCTCTCACATGACACAAATCCTCACATTAATTAATCAAATCAACTAACTAACCAGCTTTTGGTTGAACGAGAGCAAGGCGTATGTATGTGTGCTGACTTTGTCAATTTTGAACTATACACTATGCTACTGAGAGTGGAGCTAGCTAGTCATTTTGTATATCCTGCGCAAAATACTACTCAGATTGTTTTTTTTTTTTGCCCCCACGAAACCAACTAATTTTAACCTTAATTTCCGCTTCAACATCCAACGGTTTTGCTAATGCCAACTTATCTAATTTTCTCATAAATCTCATCAACCAAAATCGCATATCATTATATACTTATATAAGAGAACTATCTTCAAAGTGCGTGAATCCATTATTTGTTGTGACACCATAAATATGTCTGGATAACTTAAAATAAAAAGCTAAACTTTTCTATTTTACCCATTCGAAGTGGCATTTTTATCCGTTTACTATAAATATTGCCTTATTACCCCTTAACGGTGTCTGTATGATGGATTTTTACCCATTTGGTGACTTTTTTTTTCATATTTTAACTATTTTGACTCAAGCTGGTCCTACTTATTGTTAGGACGACAAATGTCGCTAATGGACGGATGACAAGGACGTGCATTATTCGAGAACATACTAGTCAATTTCACCCAAAAAGTGTCAACTTTTGTGAAAATGTGTACAATTATGCTAACAATTGTGGCTAGGTTCACCACGCCCTGGCAGATACGGGCCTGAGATGCTCGCTTACGTATAGCTGCCAAGTAATCCTGACACGTTGGTACAACTTGTTAATTTGGAAAAAAATCACATAGGAAAAATAAAATTTCTAGAAGGTCACCAACGACGGGTAAAATATGTAAAGAGTTTCTTTTAAACAAAGTAAATCCTTCCGAGCGCCAAAACTAAAATGTAAAGTGTGGAATATTCTCTTAAACAAGTTCTTGTGAAACATCATCAGTTCTGCTACGCCCATGCATATTTTAGAGAGATCGGTAAGTACTTGTCGAGTGTATATATATTCACGGGCTAGCTTGCTTGCTTCCAGAACACGGCCGCCGTAGGCTTCAACAAGTTGGGGCCAACCACTTCACCGAGAAACGCATGGCTGGATGGCAACCCGTGCGCCATCGATCGTGCTGGCGACGACCACTTTTGGCACTTGTTGACCTTGACGGCTTCCGTTTGTGTCAATGCCGTCCACACATCTCATCACCAACAGCCACGTGAACAAGCTTTTAATTTTCGCATATGTTTCTTAGATTTTTTTTTTAGTTTTACCGTGTCAGACGGCAAACTGGATAAAAGTAGTACCATTCCGTGCCAAATTAGTTGTCAATTTTCGTATGGATTTATACACCGAAACACGTCTAGACAAAATCAGGACAACTAATTTGAGACTCAGGGTATATTTGCAATTCAAATGGTAAAGTACTAATTCAAACAAATAGTAGTGGAGTACATAGATATACTATACTTGTTTTATATTAAAACACGTCTAAATATATGCATGTCTAGATAAATCTCGCGGCATCAATATGGAACTATCTTTGCGTGGACACAAAGAACATCATCTCCATGTTCTGACGTGTAAAAGTCCAATCGTGTACCAATTATATAGGTCATTCGTACAGGTGTTCCTCCTTTGTTCCCATCTACGTGCGCACTGACTGCCTCATCAGCTGATGTGTGACCAGCGCCCTACTGTCACAAACACGATCTGGTCTTCGCATGCATGCGCCGGACTTGGCGGCGAAGGCGGCCGGAGAGCGATCGCCGGTGCGGCCCGGGCTTGGGATGTCGGGGAGGTGGAGTCGACCGGGTCCACGACCCACGTGTCCCGGTTGACGCTTCTCCTGTCGAATGGGCTTTCGGCTCGTGGGCCCTGCTGTCTTGCTTACGTGCCGGCTTCTGGGGAGAGGCACGAACCGGGGGGGCCATGGCCGACACATACATGGGTGCTGCGTACTGGTCAGATCGTGTGCTTTTGGAACAGGAGCACGGCAGGTTAGTTCAGTAGATGATGAGTGCTAACTTGCTATAGTAGTTCTATCAGATGTGCATTCACTGTGATCTTAGATCTTTCTGGCTCACGGATTCACAGTTCTGCATGGATTTTTTTTCCCCTTTTCATAACGTGATATCATGGATGAGGGCCCTATATATACACTCATTGGCTGTTGGCAAGGTCTCAAAACATGACATTCTGATTATTGTTTTGTTGGAAACACGTTGCTATAAATAAAAACAAGAGTCGTGATACAGGTAGCGTTAATATTGATGATTATTTATACTGCAATAACAATGCTATATAATTATTTATGCTGCAAAAACATTGCTAATTATTTATACTTTGACAGTCAAACCTAAGTATGTTTGACTGGCAAATCATAAAAAATAGTCTACTTCGATAGTCAACCCTAAGCATGTTTGACTAGCACATGATCTAAAACAACATGCATTTTGACACTCATGGAGTACATAGGGTTTAACTTTGACCACTCCTTTCTCCAAAAAAAAAAAAACTTTGACCACTTCGAGGTGTATGGACAACTCTGATAGGGGGAAACATATCTAGACGAACGTAGAGACAGGTCCCCGCCTAATATTAGGAAGCACCTAGGAGTGAAATTAATGGTGGCAATTCGTAAAAAAGAAAAGAAATTAATGGTGGCAGCTAACAAGAGAGAGGAGGAGATAGGAGAGGCCAAATGTACTTAGTACTTTCGTGTTTTGTTGCTTCAAAAGTATGTCTAGCATGTGGAAGGGCATCTAGCGGGAACTCATGTGTCGAAGCACTATCCAACAAATGAAATAAAACTTCTAGTATAATATTAATCAGATGGCAAGCTATTTTCAACTGATATTTTAAATCAGTCCCACTTAAATTATAATTAGCAATTAGACCAGTCACCTATTTCCCAAATTTATGTGCACTAATATGAACTCAATATAATTCCTAATTTGGTTGTATAGGCAATGCAGAAAAACTGCTGGTGAACACTGTGCACTAATTTGTGGCTGGCCATTCAAATATACTTCGTCAAATTCAGAATATTTTATAGCTATGGGATTTTTCAGTTGATCATATGCATGCCACGGAGATACTCGAGTGTCATTCTGAAGAGTCCTGTCACTTACCATATGTTTGCCACCTTTTCCGACATCTAGTTGTGCACACATGCATGAAAATACATCACTTGTCGTGTCAAGTTTTGTTATGGGCAGCTGTGTGCTCGTTTTCCAACTTATTTTGACCGAATACAACATGGCGATGACTTGGTCGAACTATAACCAAAACTCTGACGAAGACACTCACTAAATGGATATCTCTATTGTCACAGCTATTGTCTTTTCTGCAAGGATCCACTATTTTGCTTATATCTAGCTTATGATGGGTGAGGTTAGCATGCATCCACAATCTTGTAGACTAGAGGCAAAATGATTAAGCGAGAGACCTTGCAGGTTCGAGGAATTTCATTAGTTTTAATTACCTTTATAAATACCGGAGTTCGTCGTCATTTCTCAGCTGGAAGTAACGTCCCAATAAGTGGGGCATCTCTTGAAGACATCCACACTTTGATCGACATCTTGTTGTGGGGGTTAAAATACATAGTATATACGGTCATTTTATGTTTAGCTCTTTATAAGATTTAATGTGATTTTCATTAAGTTGCCCTGGATAACTGATACTCCCCCATATCGAAATACAATGTGTATTATTAGCTTCCTTTTGGACAAACCTCTGACCTCCGTCTCAAAATAGATGTCGAAAATTTTGTATAAATTTAGATGTATTTATTTTGAGACGGATGGAGAAGTTTTTGTGATACAAAATCGTAAGCATAAATAAGTATTTTGAATATATATAAATCTGTCGACATCAATTTCATGCGTAGGAGGTGGGCAGCGAGAGGAAGATCCAGTTGCACATACTCTGTCCTAATACCCGACTCTGACACTCCGCTCAGAGGGGAAGACCGAGTCATCTTAGATACATTGTGGAATTTCTACGCATATTGACGTGCCCACAATTAGATTAGTTTTCTTCTTTAAAATAATGCGTGTGCGGCTTCAAAAGCTAGAGACTTGCCATCAGAACCAACCCTAGATTAAAGCTGCTAGTTAATTATTGCATGCCCTTGAGTTGTTATTACTTTGGCCAGCAACCAAACACCTGATAATTAGTTGTCCGGTGTTTAGGTAGACAACTGGCAGGGGCGGAGCCAAGGGGCGGCGAGCAGGAGCTAGCCCTCCCCCCAACCATCGGTCCCCTCAATACATATGTGCATATTTCAGTAGTAAACTAACTGTCTTATATGCTTAGTTACTTAGCATTAAGCTTAAATTTAATTATTAGTCGTGTTGCTCTCTACCTAAGGCTAAACGTAGTTCCCACATTTTTCATTTTGTCTAACTAGACCTAGTAGGTAGCACCATATGATCATAGACGCTTGCCACCTTCGCTCGCTCCTACCCAGTCGCCAGATGCCACACGATGCCGCAGCCGCGACGCCGTGCTAGCCAGCCCTGTTGTTTGCCAATTTCTACCTTTATTAATCCTCTGCAATGCCGGTGATAGGCGTGTTGTGCCATCGAGTATACGAATTGATCTTTCTCACTCAGATTGAAGGTACCAAGTAGTTTTTTATTGATAGATTGCATAACTTGTAGTCTAATTGATTAATTTACAGAAAAAATATGTCTTTTGTTTGATATTTGCTTGGTGACGACGATGACTTAATACGTAATAATTTCTATACTGGGAAAACAAATACTAGGAAGGACACTACAATGGAATTATCAAGTTTATACTCGTACATACAAAGTTGATCCAATATAAATGTATCTTCTGTTTTGTATCGTACAAGATTTAGTGCTACATATTAATATCAGTTCCATGTTGAGACTCTAATATACTATTATGGTTTTTGTCCAAACAGTTCTTACAACACAAAATGACACGTAGTTATAGCCTTCTCGAGAAAAAAATTCTTATGTATGATCATCAATATCTTCGCCCCCCTCAATGTCAAATCCTGGCTCTGCCCCTGACTGTTAGATCTGCCGTTGCCGACATGTTTGAACATTATTTCAATTAGTGTGTGTAGAGAAAGGAACAATATGCAGTTGGATCAAATCAACCCAAAATCGGTTTCATGTTTGCTTTTCCTCAAGAAACAGAAAGATACGGTAATTAATCAGCCGGCCAGACAGTGATACATGGAAATGACAACATGCATGCCAAATGACCAGTGAATCAACTATTGAATGATTTAAGTGACGAATGCAAATGACACTTTAGTTGCACAACAATGGTAGGGGGGACCGGCAAGTTGTGACCATAATTTGCCGTGTGTCCGTGATGTTTACTCCTTCCATATTTAAACACACCATATCATCTAAAAAAATACATCATATATTAGTTTCATTGAAAGTTAAAGTTCATAAAGTTAAGTCAATTATATAGGGAAAGATTATCAACATCTAAGATATTAAATCATATTGCTAGAACAATGATGAAATATACTTTTATGTTATATATTGTATATGCATTAGGTATTGTAGATGTTTTTTTTCTCTATATTTAGTCGAACTCTATACAATTTTGTGTTGACTAAAACTGATACACAATGTATTTGTAAACCAAGGGAGTATCCAACATTTCCCATGCCTAATGCAGATAGAGAGATGCTCTCTTCTTAAATAAACTTGCCGCAGTTTTCTGGTCTTGTAGTTAAGGAAACTTGCTTTTGGAGCTCCTTTTCCATGTATTTGTGTAATTGTGTTCTTCTGTGACGTTGCTAGCATACATATAAGCTTGTATTAGTTATTAGTTCTCGAAGAAACAGTCTTGTATTTTTTTTAGAGCAAGTATAATAGAGTCTACTCAGTAGGCTACAAGGTTTTCCACGTCATCAAAATCCTAGCTAGAGGGGAGAGAAGAGAGGAGAGAGCACGGAAAGGGCGCTCTGTGTGTCGCCTGGCTACAACGCGAGATACGAGAAACTACCGGCAGCCTGCAGCCAGATGTGAGCGATAGCGTCAGCGCTCTCGATCTCCTACATCTCCCGCGTCCCCCGCCCTTCTCCCTCCACCACCGCACGCCAAATCCATACTTACATCGCCCCAAACTAATTCGTGCGCGCCAACTTGAAGAGGACTCCAAATCCCCCTTAAATCCCCAACTCCTAGAACCCTAGAACTGCCGCTCCAAATCATCCCTAATTGCCACCTCTCAACCCTCGAACTGATGTCGGCGCCGCATCAAAGAGATCTTTCATGAGGAGGTGTGAGAGGAGAGGAGGAGACCTCCTTTTATAGGGGAGGGGCAGTCCCCAGGCCATGGCCGGCGCCAATGGTGGGTTCCCCCACCTCTCCCTCGTTCATGTGAGTGAAGTAAGCATTCCCACATGAATTCCATCTCCACTCAAAGTTAATAAAACTCTTTTATTTATTTTATTCACAATTTTTTAATTACCTTAATTAACAAATGTTTGCATAAAGTCCCTTGCATACTTCGATATTACATATGAAACCCTTTTTAGCAATTTAATCTAAAACAATTCCGGCGTCCATCGAAATAATTTTAGCGCTTTCATAATCTTTCTCTGGCATCATATTTGCTTCAAATAGTGTCGGTATCCCTTAAGTGTGTCACCTACAGTTCATGAATAATGTAGACATGATCGAACCCCTCTCCGATCAATAATCAGCAGCGGGACCTGGAGATCTGTACTGACTCTCACATATTCAACGATGACTCTAGTGAGCGTGTGAACCTTTAACTTCATAACTAAATTCTTTTGTCTCGCGATATATTATATGCCCGAGATTTGATCATTAGTATCTCCATACCTAGTTTGATTTCATTACCGACAAGTACAATTTTCTCGTTCTCGTGATATAACATTCTTGTGATCTTATCACTTGCTTGCAAGCTATGTCAATATGATATCACTAGAGGGCCCATAGTATATCTTTCAATCATGGTTATGGAAAAATCCCACTCTTGATCCATGAGCCTCAACATAACACTTTCCGAGTATCCAAACCCACCTTTATAGTCACCCTGTTATGGTGTGATGTTTGATGTTATCAAAGTACTCTTCGGTGTTAGAAATTAACATGATCTCATGGTCTAAGGATTAAAGTTAATACGCATGATGTTATAGCATTGTAAACATAATATCTTTGATCGTATTACTATACTTCGGATTAATGTTTATCACATCATTTCACCAATGTTGCGACCTTGTTATTACAACATCCAATGTCCATGATTAGAAAACCTTGATCATCTTGTTAATCAAGGAGCTAGTTTATATGAGAGGCATAACTAGGAACTCTTATTTGTTTATTAATCATACATGTATTAATGTTTCCAATTAACACAATTATAGCATGAGAAATAAACATTTATCATAAATATGGAATAAGATAATAACCACTTTATTATTGCCACTAAATCAGGACCGATCATCACGTGAATTAGTGCATCTACTAAGAAGGAGTTCCGGTGCAATGGGAATTAAATAATATGTAAATATATGTTATTTATTGAATTCTATATTTATTTATATTTATTTAATGATTTAAATATGATTTAAATGGCAACCATGTCTAATGGGCCATGTTCCTAAGGGAAAGGGTCCATGAGGGAAACCCCCCCAAAGGGGAAAAAGGAGGGAGTGGCCAGCTAGACCACTTGGTGGCCGGCTGGGCCATAGGTGGCGCGCTAGACCCATGTGGGATGTGTTGGGTCCGCAGCATAGAAAACAAAAAATTTTCTACGATGAGAACTATACACCAAGATCTATCTACTAGATACAGAGCAACGGGTGGACATACATCCATGGAGAACTTACCCTCAAAGACAACGAGCTTTGTTAACGAGTAGGAACTCGTGGTTGATGTAGTCGTACACTTGCCGATCTCAAGATCGTGAGGAAGTCCGAGCGCCGCAACTCAGCAGCGCATCCGCACTCGCACACACGTTCAAGCCACCGGACAACCTCTACCTCCTCGCTCCAGCGATCCAGCGGAAGCAACAACTCCTTCCAGACGAAATGCCACCGGGAACATGTATCTCGCTAATCCGAGACCATGGGGGAATAATTCTAGAGGGGGAGAGAGATCCTTCATAAGGAGGTGTGTGGATGAAGGAGGGAATGGGTGGCCTTTTATAGGAGGAGGGGGGGTGCCCCCTCTCTCCATGGCCAGCGCATGGGGGGGGTGACCCCTCACCTCCCCCATTCATGTGGTGGTAACCCCTCCACATTAAAATGCCTCTTCACATTCCCTTTTAAAGTCTCGACTTTAAATGCATTAAATTTCTCCAAATTTAATGCTCTCTCATTTAATAAAACTCTTTTTATTAAATTTATTCAGAATTTTGTTAATTACTTTAATTAAAAAACATTCACATATAGCCCCTTGCAATATTTCAATATCACATGCAGAAACACCTTCTGCAATTTCACCCGAAACAATTTCCGGTTTCTATTGAAACAATTCCTGCGCTTTGCAATTCTTTCGTCTAAAACATATGTGCTCCAAAATGGTGTCCGGTAACTCTTAAGTGTGCCACCCTACGGTTCGCGAATAATGCAGACATGATCGAGACCCTTCTCCGATCAATAATCAGCAGCGGGACCTGGACATCCGTACTGACTCCTACACATTCAACGATGACTCCTGTGATCGTGAAAACCTTTAACGCTTGTAACTAAATCCCTTTGTCTCTCGATATATTACATGTCCGAGATTCGATCATCGGTATCTCTATACCTAGTTTGATCTTGTTACCGACATGCACTCTTTTCTCGTTCCGTGATATAACATTCTAGTGATCACATCACTTGCTTGCAAGCTATCCTAATGTGATATCACCGAGAGGGCCTAGAGTATATCTATCCGTCATCTGGATTGACAAATTCCACTCTTGATCCATGAGCCTCAACATAACACCTTCGTAGCACTGAACCCATCTTTATAGTCACCATATTACGGTGTGACGTTTGATGTTATCAAGATACTCTTCCGGTGTTAGCAATTAACATGATCTCATGGTCTAAGGATAAAGATTACTTCGTATGATGTTATAGCAATATAAACATAATGACTTGATCGTAATGCTATACTTCGGATGAATGTTCATCACATCATTTCACAAATGTTGTGACCTTGTTATTAACAACATCCAATGTCCATGATCAGGAAACCTTGATCATCTTGTTAATCAACAAGCTAGTCTATAAGAGAGGCATGACTAGGAACCCTTTTTGTTTATTAAACACACATGTATTGATGTTTCCTATCAATACAATTATAGCATGCAAAATAAACATCTATCATATACAAGGAATACATAATAACAACTTTATTATTGCCTCTCAGGGCATATTTCCTTCAGGATGGCCGCCCATCCCCCTCCTCTCCTCCCCTTGGTTTAGTCCCATATGGCTAAGCCAACGGACTTGGGGGCTCCCCTCCCCCAATATAAAGGAGGGTATACGGAGGGATTTAAAATACACCAATTAATTCCAAGGTTTGAGGCTTCTCCCTCCAAGTACCCTCATCTATCCATCTCTCTCTTGTGAGCGTGATCCCACTGTAAGGGCTACGTGAACGAGAGTGTTCTACACCGCAGAGCACCATCGTGCTGCGAGGATTCTGGATTCAGGGGATCTACTTCCGCAACGTCTACTAGATCAGGGTCTGGGAGTCATCGTCAAACACCGTATGTGTCTGGCTCCCTACGAGGCGCTGCACTTGTGGCGCTCGAGTCGTTCGAGCCATCGGAGTAATTAAAGCGGGTGGAGTTGGAGTAGGTGGAGCCGTCCGAATTTAGAACGACCTTGAGGTCGGCATCAGTACGACTACATCAACCACGTTCTCCCAAACATTAACAAAGCTTTTCAGTATTCAACTTGGTGAGTTTTCTAAAAGCCCCTCCCGTTACCATATTACTAATAGATATATCCTGGCATTAAGGTTGTTTGCATAGGAAAAAATATTGTTTTCAGGCACTAAACCCCAACAAATATAACATTCTAGTAATCTTATCACTTGTTTGTAAGCTATTTCAATGTAATATCACCGATAGGGCCCATAGTATATCTCTCTATCATCGGGATGGAAAAATCCCACTCTTGATCCATGAGCCTCAACATAACACTTCCAGAGTACTCAAACCAAACTTTATAGTCACCCTGTTACGGTGTGACGTTTGATCTTCTCAAAGTACTCTTCCGGTGTTAGCAATTAACATGATCTCATGGTTTAAGGACTAAAGTTACTTCGCATGATGTTATAGCAATGTAAACATAATGCATTTGGTCTTA
Organism: Avena sativa; assembly: GCA_916181665.1. Taxonomy (NCBI): domain Eukaryota; kingdom Viridiplantae; phylum Streptophyta; class Magnoliopsida; order Poales; family Poaceae; genus Avena; species Avena sativa. Next base: position 432,851,790 of record OV702296.1, read on the forward strand.
TTACTATATTTCGGATGAATGTTCATCACATCATTCCACCAATATTGTGACCTCGTTATTAACAACATTCAATATCCATGATCAGGAAACCTTGATCATCTTGTTAATCAACGAGCTAGTTTATAGGAGAGGCATAACTAGGAACTCTTATTTGTTTATTAATCATACATGTACTAAGGTTTCCAATTAACACAATTATAGCATGAGAAATAAACATTTATCATAAACATGGAATAAGATAATAACCACTTAATTATTGCCTCTCGGGCATATTCCCTTCAATCCGATCCGCAAACATGAAATGTATTTTGCTTGTTTCTTATTCAGATAAATAATCTGAGTTGATTTTTTTATCTTATACTACTACGATTCCTCATTATTTGCCAATAAAAAAGAACGATCCATCTTTCAAATAACGACCTGTGAATTGTTGTTTCCCATGCTGAATTTTTCTATCCATGCTAATTAGCACATCACTGAATTTTATACTCCCTCTGACCCATATCAGTTGACTCAAATTTGTCTAAATATGGATGTATCTAGCACTAAAAATTGTCGCCATACATCCGTATCTAGAAAAATTGGAGTCAACTAATATGCATCGGAGGGAGTACAATTTTTGTCTAACATGGTGCAATAGCCCATGTCGACAGTATGTTTACAACCTGCTACTGATATTTTTACCTTGTACTTACATCCTAATATTCTAACCTAGAGCAATGTAGAAAAATATGTTTCTAATAGTACTTCATCTAGTAGCCCACCAACTTATCTTTCTCACCCACCATATCGGAATCATCTGATGAGCTAGCCCCATCCAAAATCGTGGAAGTCTATGCTGCTGAGAAGAACATCGTAGACTCCTTTGCTGAGAGGCTCATGAAGAAAATCAATGCTAGGCTTGGAGTGAAATTGTCCCGGCGACGATATGGTCCAAGAAAGAAAATTTGGGGGGATCATGGAGGTTCTCATCAGCGCCTGGTGGAGGACTACTTCGCTGAACACCCACTCTACCCTGAGAGTATGTTTCGTACAATATTCAGTATGAATAGAGACCTCTTCCTACGTATTGTGAATTCCCTTGGTCAGTGGTATCCCTATTTCACTTATAGGGCAGATTGTTCTGGTCGAATAGGGCTCTCACCATTGCAAAAGTGCACGGCAGCCATGCACATGCTAGCATATGGCACCCCTGCGAATGCCCTTGATGAGTACTTGAAGATTGGGAAGTCCACTGCGTTAGAGTGTTTGGACAAGTTTTCTCGGGGGTGATTCGGGTTTTCGGTAAGGTCTACTTGCAACCACACACATAGGAGGATGTCGAGCATTTACTATAGGTTAATGAGTCTCGTGGTTTCTCTGGAATGCTAGGAAGCATTGACTGCATGCACTGGCGATGGGAGAAGTGTCCTTTAGCATGGAGGGGACAGATGACCCACAAGTATAGGGGGTGTATCGTAGTATTTTCGAGAGAAGTAAAACCCAATTTATTGATTCGACACAAAGGGAGCCAAAGAATATTTATAAGCCTTAACAACTGAGTTGTCAATTCAGCTGCACCTGGAAACAATCTTGCTCACAGAAGTTTATCAGTAGCAATAGTTTTGTATTAGGAATAACAAAGTAACAGCAGTAGTAAAGCAAAGACAGTAGTAACAAAAGCAGTAAACAGTGGGATTCGAATGCGGTAGGCATAGGGATAGATGGACGGGCGTTGCATGGACAACACAATTCACATAACAATCAGAACATAGGGCAATTGCAGATAAATAAGATAAAGCATCCAAGTAGTAGACAATCCTAGGCACGTCTTCCATATATAGTCATACGTGCTCGCAATGAGAACTTGCACAACATCTTTTGTCCTGCCATCCTGTTTGCATTGGGGCCTCTAGGGAACTACTGGCAATTAAGGTGCTCCTTTTAATAGAGCACCGGAACAAAGCATTAACACTCTGTGAACACATGTGATCCTCACATCAAAGTCATTCCCTTCCGGTTATCCCGATTTTTGTCACTTCGGGGCCATAGGTTTCGGACAACAACGTGTGTATACAACTTGCAGATAAGACCAAAAACAATACTATCATAATGAATCAATAATATGTTCAGATCTGAAATCATGGCACTCGGGCCCTAGTGACAAGCATTAAGCACAACAAGTCGCAACAAAGTCATAAAACACTAATAAAAGATACTAGGCACCATGCCCTAACAATCTGATGCCATTACATGAACGATCTCATCCAATCCCTACCATCCCCATAGCCTACAGCGGGAGATTACTCACTCATAGATGGGGGAAACATGGATGGTCGATGGAGAAGCGATGGTGATGATGATGGCGATGATCTCCTCCAATTCCCCGTCCCGGCAGGGTGCCAGAACGGAGTTTCTGGTGCTGTTTCGTGGAATCTGGTGGTGGCGGCAGAGCGGAACTCCTTCTGGAAAAACGTCGAACCCCCCTAAGTTTTTAGGTCAGAAGGCTCCTTATAGGCGAAGTGAGAGGCCGAGGGGGTGCCTGGGGGGCCCACACCACCCCCTGGCGCGGCCTGGCCTGGCCCACGCCACCAGGTGGTGTGGCCACCCCCTGGCTCTTCTCCGTCTCGTATTCTGGCTCCTGGAGTCTTCGGGTGAAATAGGATTTTTGGCATATTTTTCGGGATTTTTCCTGATAGTTGTTTTTCTGCACAAAAAGTAGACACCAAGGTAATTCTGCTGAAAACAGCGGAAGTCCACATTAGTTGCATCCAAATCACACAAGTTTAGAGGAGAAACAATAGCAAAAGTGTTTGGGAAAGTAGATACGTTTTGGACGTATCAACTCCCCCAAGCTTAGCTTATTGCTTATCCTCAAGCAATTCAGTTGAAAACTGAGTGCGATAAAAGAACTTTCACGAACACATTTGCTTCATATGATATAAATATTATCAGCAATGTGATCAACTACTTAGACAATTCATAATAAAGAGTATGCAACTGAGTCTACTCAATGGTTATTGCAAGCTATGAAGAGATTCCAACTCAAGAATAATAAGTAGCATGAGGCACAAACATAGGCAACATTACAATGCTCTTAGAAAGGTATGATAGAGTGGTATCTTGCTTGCCTTTGATTATGAATGTCAAGGCACCTCTGAAGTTCAAGTGATGACTAGAAGTAAAGATATCAAGGATACAAGCATCAAAGTCATAACACAAATAATCAAGTAATGGAACAAACACAAAGAATGACAACTATGCTCTCAAGAAGGTTCTCAAAGAATATGTGGAGACTCAACAAGTAAAAGAAAAGGTTTTGAATAATTTGAAAAGCTTCCAAATGCTGAAAGTATGGCACTCATTAGCTTTGAGCTCTCATTGCCCCTGTCATAAGCATATTTATTGTGGTTAAGGTGAAAGTGAGGTCCAATCTGAGTTATATGCTTGACAGACTATAAACTAAAAATCCCAAGTCCCTTGAGTACGAGGGACACTCCTCATGCTACTCAACTTTAGTTACCGGTAAGTTCTTGTCATTGTAAGTATGTGCGTATCATTGAGAACCGCCAACGGGGTACCCCTTGCCCGATGATACGGAAGAATCCCCATATCAAAATGACAAGGCAAGCAGACAATGAGTATCTCAGCAATCTTCTTATTTACCATGGAAAAAATGGTGCTTTTTTCTCTTTTTCCTCTTTTCATAAATCTCTCTTTTTTTCTCAATAGCTATCTCTGTTTTTTATAAGAAGAATGCTTCATAGATATCATTATGGTTACGCTGCAGGTTTCCACCATGTCAGCATGGATTAGACCAGCGGCCCAGGCGTTTCTCTAACACACATACATAACTCCATGGACTTACAAGCTCCCCTTTTATTTCACACCGACGACATCCGCAAACAAAAGAGAAAGGTATCAACTGGGTATATATTTACAAGTGTTGAAAGCGTTCCCCGTGACAGCACGGTTCTGCTAATCCCCAGCCTATAATTTCCAAGCATATAACTTTCATGGAGAGTTCACAATGGTTCAGGTTTATTAAGTGCAGGAAATAAAGTATGCCATCAAGTTCGTGAGTGCTTTACTAACTAACTTTCTCATAACAAGCAAACATTTTATTCGGAAGAAAACAAGGCCTAGTGAATATGCACGGAAGTAGCAAATGTTGGGTTCACAGCATAGAAAACAAAAAATTTCCTACGATGGGAACTAAACGCCAAGATCTATCTACTAGATACAAGCAACGGGTGGATATACATCCATAGAGAACTTACCCTCGAAGACAACAAAGCTTTGTTAACGAGTTGGAACTCGTGGATGATGTAGTCGTACACTTGTCGATCTCAAGATCGTGATGAAGTCCAGCAGGTCCGGCTCCAGCACATCCATCAGATCCAGCTCCAGCAAGTCTAGCACCACCAAGTCCAGCACCGCAAAGCAGTGGTGCATCCGTGATCGCACACACTTCCGGTACCCCGACAACCTCCGTCCCTCGCTCCAGCAAAGCAGCAACTCCTTTCCAGATAAAGCCACCGGGAACATGTATCTCGCTAATCCGAGACCATGGGGAATAACTAGAGGGGGAGAGAGATCCTTCACGAGGAGGTGTGTTGTGAGAGGAGGAGAGGGGGGCCTTTTATAGGGGAGAGGGGGGCACCCAAGGGCCATGGCGTGGCAGCCATGGTGGTGCCCCCACCTCTTCCACATTCATGTGGGTGGAGCTCCCACTCGCATAAAAAGCCTCCACTCAAAATTCCACTCACACATGCATTAAATTTCCACCAAATTTAATGCAAGCTCTCATTAAATAAAACTATTTTATTTATTTTATTCAGAATTTTGTTAATTACATTAATTAACAAACATTCACATAAAACCCCCTGCAACATTTCAATATCACAAGCAGAACCAATTTCACCCGAAACAATTTCAGTTTCCATCAAAATGATTCCAGCGCTTTCTTAAATCTTTATCTGAAACATATTTGCTCCAAATGGTGTCGGTATCCCTTAAGCGTGTCACCCTACGGTTCGCGAATAATGTAGACATGATCGAGACCCCTCTCTGATCAATAATCAGCAGCGGGACCTGGAGATCCGTACTGACTCCCACATATTCAACGATGACTCTTGTGATCGTGTGAACCTTTAACGTCGTAACTAAATCCCTTTGTCTCGCGATATATTGCACGTCCGAGATTCGATCATTGGCATCCAAATACCTAGTTTGATCTCGTTACCGACATGCACTCATTTCTCGTTCTCGTGATATAACATTCTAGTGATCACATCACTTGCTTGTAAGCTATTTCAATGTGATATCACCGAGAGGGCCCAGAGAATATATATCCGTCATCAGGATGGACAAATCCCACTCTTGATCCATGAGCCTCAACATAACACCTTCGTAGCACTGAACCCACCTTTATAGTCACCCTGTTACGGTGTGATGTTTGATGTTATCAAGATACTTTTCCGGTGTTAGCAATTAACATGATCTCATGGTCTAAGGACTAAGATTACTTCGTATGATGTTATAACAATATAAACATAATGACTCTGATCATAATGCTATACTTCGGATGAATGTTCATCACATCATTCCACCAATGATGTGACCTCGTTATTAACAACATCCAATGTCCATGATCAGGAAACCTTGATCATCTTGTTAATCAACGAGCTAGTTTATATGAGAGGCATTACTAGGAACTTTGTATTTTGTTTATTAAGCACACATGTATTAATGTTTCCAATTAATACAATTATAGCATGCAAAATAAACATTTATCATAAACATGGAATAAGATAATAACCACTTTATCATTGCCTCTCGGGCATATTCCCTTCAGTCTCCCACTTGCACTAGAGTCAATAATCTAGTTTGAAGAACTTTGCGTATTGAACACCTATGGCTTTCTGGTGTTGCATATACGCGATTGCTAGTGGTTAACATAATCACCGGATCTGACAGTTTCAGGTCCGTGTGTATTTGCATGTCTTTGCGTCTCTACGCATCACTCATTCTCAAATGAGATGGCATTGTATAAATTTGGTCCTTTGGTGAGACCTTTAGTTCGTTCGGGTTAAAATATGTTGATATTATTGTCATACAATATATCTTCATAGTATTAGCCCACTTTGAACCACACCTAGTTTGATAAGAAACTACATAACACAAATGCCCTCCTTTGCTGCTACTATAGCAGTCATATACTTAGCCTTTTGTTGTAGCATCCGTCACAATGTTTCAACTTTGGAACTCATCCAAATCCATCATGGAATATCCTTTCCATTACATTGTGCCACCCATAGTCTAAATTGATATAAATTTAATTTGTATCTTGTGACAAAACTAGTATCAATGTAACACTTTACAATGAACTACCTTTAACTATTTGTCACTTATACATGATATATTCTTAGTTCTTCCAAATCTCATAAGAATATCTTTACTATCGTCCAATGATCATCTTATGAATCATTCTGGTATGTGCTCATAACATTTAGAGCATAGGACATATCTGGATATATACATATCACGGTATAATCGATCAAAATCTTCATGTGATTTTACTCACCAAGTGTTGAAACACTTGAATCTTGATACAATCCTTTCCATGCAGCAAGAACCTTTCTTGTTTTTTCCATAATGAATCCTTTCAATATCTCATATATGTACGTCTGGCATAACCATATTAGCGTCTCAATCTATCCATATAGATATTGATGCCAAATATTCCGGTTTTGCCCAAGTGTTTCATCAAAATCCTATTTTAATGAAATTCTTAACTTATGTTAATACAATATACACCATTTCCAATCAACAATATGTAGTCTGCATAATGTATTGGAAATTTGTCTCAGCGCTCCCACTTAATTTCTTGCAAATGCAAGCATCTTCATCATCTCCGATGATATTAAACTCTTTTAACATTTTCATCATGGTGAAGATTCCAACTCCGCTTTGTTCACTTCAACTATTGAAGTTTGCATCCCCTTTTTAAGCACCCTTTGAATTAACAAAACCCTTTTTAGACCGTGTCATGTACACGTCCTAGGTAACCATTCTATTAGAAGAACCTTATTTTGTTTATTCAACTACCATATACCAAATTATATGTAGTGGTTGCTACATTAATCCGTCAAGACTAAATATCGCTATGAAAGATCAAATCTTGTCATAGTCAACTCCTTGAACATTGTCGTAAACTTCTTTCCGACATGTCGACTATTTCACAGATGTTAAACATCCATGTCTATTTCTTTATATATCCAAACACGACGGATAGGCTTCACGCCTTTCCGAAGGGTCTTCCAAGTTCAGAAACTTGATTTCTCGTGTATGGATACTATCATGGATTCTATGACTTCTAGTCATTTTATGGAGTCAGGGCCCATCATCGCTTCTTTGTGTGCAGTCGGTTCATCATTGTCAAAACAATAACGACTTCTATTTCAAATCTTACTGTTTGATTCTTACCGACCCACATGGTTCAATAGGAACTCTAATCTCCAAGATCACACCCTTTGTAATCACGGGAGCCATGAGCATTGTGGCCACCACCAGGACACTTTCTGGCGCTGTGCTACTTAGCACATATAGCTAAGGTTCAACAACCTTATCAAAGTTCTATTGTCCCCCCCACATAACTTTTCGCGAAAAATTCCTTCTCAAGAAACTTGACGTTCTAAGCGACAAACTCTTTTGTCCTCGGTGTTATGGAGGAATTCCCAACAAATTCTTTGGGATAACCTACAAAGACGTGCTTATCCGACTTTGGTTGTAAACATTTTACTTATGCATAGCATACCAAAATTTAAGAAAAGACAATTTGGGTTTTATCCCAAACCATAACTCATATGGTGTCATTTCAACGGATCACGATGGTGCTCTTTTTAGTGTAAAAGTGGTTATCTCTAAAGCTTTAATCCTTAAAACATAATGGCAGTCTTATAAATGACACCTTTGATCTTACCATGTCAAACAAGGTTTGATTTGATCTCTCGAACATACCATACTCCTGTGGTTTATCGGGAAGTGCAAATTCATGGAACAATTCCTAAAATCTTAGGTGTTTTGCTAAACCTGTAACTCAAATATCTTCCTTTATGATCAAATCATAAACTCTTTTATTTTCTTGTTACGGTGATTTTTCACTTCATCTTGAAAGTCTTTGAACAATTTTCAAATGTTTCATACTTCTTCCTTATTAAGTAAATATATAGATATATTCACTCAAATTTCTAGAGAAGCAAAAAAGATCCATCGCATATGGCTACACATAATGGACTATATACATCAACATGCATAATATCCAATAAGTTAGTCACCCGTTCCTCTTTGGCCTATGGACGGAGTTTTAATTATCTCGAGGAAAGTTTCACAAGCGTCAATTGATCAAAATCAAAAGGACTCCAAAAATCCATTAACATGGAGTTTCTTCATGTTTACTTTCCAATATAATTCAAATAGCGATGTCACTTCATAAGTGATCTTCCAATCATTTGTCTTACGACATTTTAGCAATAATGTTTATGGATGTGATTTCTCCAACTAGACTTGTAGAAGTTCATCCATCCTTTATGGAATACAGTAATTATTTGAACAACCATAGTTCTCGTAATACCAGAACAAAATAACAATTATTAAAACAAATCTTGAAGGCTAGGTTTGATGACAATGAAAAACACAATAGCACTTTATTTGTTTTCGATGAACATCATCACTTATTCTTTTGCTAGTTACTTAGGCCGTTGCAGTTCATGAATTGTGTTGTTCTGTATGACACTTCACACCAACCAATTCGGCATCCAATACTGGTATCCAATACCTCAGAACCACATTGTTTAACAAGCAAGGAATACAACCATAACATGTATATCTTCTATATACCTAAGTTGGACATCTCCAACCTTTTCTTTTCTGCCAAATATTTTATAGATTCTCTTTCAACAATTCCTTTTCTTTTAAAAGAATCTATCAACATCAATAGTGGTGTCACTCACATGACACATAGTACAAAGTGTATATAGTCAAATACTAATACCTTTGGACTTGCACTTTGAAGTGGATCACCATCATCAAATGTTTGGTGTTCTTTCAAAAATCCATTCTTTAGTAATCTATTAGTGTAGTAAACATTTTACTTACATCTTCTATCCATCCTTATCATGACAACTTTCATGATCAAACTACTATAGCCTATAAGGAAGAATCGCGAGTATAATGTTAGTTCCCAACACCTTTTGGGAGATCCGGATGCCTAGCATCTCCATCCTTCAAAAATTCTCATACAATATGAGATCATGTATTTTGCTAAATTATACTCTATCATAATGCAACCAAAAACATTGTTTCAGATATCACAATATCTTCCACACATGATGGTTCCTGAAACAATTTTCCAGCTCCTAGATAATCTTGATATTAAAACAACTTTTGAATATCAATAATCATGGAGGCAAACATGATACTTTAGATACTATCATTGGAATTCTTACTCTTGATTTAATACTACTTATTAAACTTCATGGAGTAAATAGAGTTTGCTGAAAGTTTGCAATAGGACTTATAAACTTTAAATTGACATTCAAAACAATACGATACCAGTTCGTAAAGTAAATATCCAGAATTCTATAGTTCTATTATCTAAATTAAAACTAAGCATAAGGTAGTGAACAGACGCCAATGACTACAACAAATTATGCAAATTCACTTTTATTTAGTTTATGACAAATTGAGTTCGACTAATCCAAATTAGAAATGAACTCCCACTCAATAACGACATCCCTCGTGCCTTTTTGGTGATTACATGAACCAAATCCACTACAGCAAGTCCGATCATCATGTGAGTCGGTGTAGCTTCAAAGGCGAGCATCAATATGGGCATCACATCAACTATATGACTCATGCTTAACCTTTCGGTCCGTGTTCCGAGGCCATGTCTATACATGCTAGGCTCGCCAAGTAAGAACCTTAGTATTCGCGTGTGTAAAATTGTCTTACACCCGTCGTATGAAAGCGTATAGTTGACTACACCCGATCATCACATGATGTCTCGAAACACGATCCATAAAATGGTGCATACTTAAGGAAGAACACATTTTATCTTGATATCTAAATGAGGGATCATCTTACAATGTTACCAAAAGCGCCAAACTAGCAATATAAGATGCAAACATCTAATGTGTAAAGTGAGATGATATGGTCCATGCATTTGATCTCTATCATTTGCATCGTGGTATGATCTCTATCATTCCTTTGTGTGTAAGGCCAAGGTCGATGGAACTTACACGTTAAGTGTGTTGTAAGAGTATCTATCATACATCTACTTACAACAATACCATATCAAGACACTAGCCCAGCAACGATCTAAACTAGACGCCTCTAATTTATCAATTGCAAGTTTTACGTGGCTTAGGGATTTCGGAGATAGAACCGATCTTACCTACGAACATGAACCACAACAAGGATAACGAAGTTATTAGCAACTCGTTGTAAATCAGATATTAACTATAGTACGAGAGACAAACACCCGCCAGCCACTTATGCAAAACTAGTTGCATGTCAGTCGCGGAACCGGTCTCATGTGCGATGACATGTAAGGTTGGTCCGGGCCGCTTCATCCCACTATGCCACCAATATCCAAAATACATGAAAGAAGCAATAACATGATCATCATCGCCCACATATGAACATATGTGTACTACCCGTGCAAAGCACCTACGCATAGATCAGGCTCTGATACCACTGTTGGGTTCGCAGCATAGAAAACAAAAAAATTCCTACGATGGGAACTAAACACCAAGATCTGTCTACTAGATACAAGCAATGGGTGGATATACATCCATAGAGAACTTACTCTCGAAGACAACAAAGCTTTGTTAATGAGTTGGAACTCGTGGATGATGTAGTCGTACACTTGCCGATCTCAAGATCATGATGAAGTCCAGCAGGTCCGGCTCTAGCACGTCCATCAGATCTAGCTCCAGCAAGTCCAGCACCACCAAGTCCAGCACCACAAAGCAGCAGTGCACCCGTGATCGCACACACGTCCGGTACCCCGACAACCTCCGTCCCTCGCTCCAGCAAAGTAGCGGAAGCAGCAACTCCTTTCCAGATAAAGCCACCAGGAACATGTATCTCGCTAATCCGAGACCATGGGGAATAACTAGAGGGGGAGAGAGATCCTTCACGAGGAGGTGTGTTGTGAGTGGAGGAGAGGGGGGCCTTTTATAGGGGAGAGGGGGGCACCCAAGGGCCATGGCGTCTAAGCCATGGTGGTGCCCCCACCTCTTCCACATTCATGCGGGTGGAGCTCCCACTCCCATAAAAAGCCTCCACTCAAAATTCCACTCACACATGCATTAAATTTCCACCAAATTTAATGCAAGCTCTCATTAAATAAAACTATTTTATTTATTTTATTCAGAATTTTGTTAATTACATTAATTAACAAACATTCACATAAAACCCCCTGCAACATTTCAATATCACATGCAGAACCAGTTTCAGCAATTTCACCCGAAATAATTTCGGTTTCCATCGAAATGATTCCAGCGCTTTCTTAAATCTTTATCTGAAACATATTTGCTCCAAATGGTGTCGGTATCGCTTAAGTGTGTCACCCTATGGTTCGTGAATAATGAAGACATGATCGAGACCCCTCTCCAATCAATAATCAGCAGCGGGATCTAGTTTATATGAGAGGCATTACTAGGAACTTTGTATTTTGTTTATTAAACACACATGTATTAATGTTTCCAATTAATACAATTATAGCATGCAAAATAAACATTTATCATAAACATGGAATAAGATAATAACCACTTTATTATTTCCTCTCGGGCATATTCCCTTCAGCAAATGATGCTAATGGGTAGGTATGGTGGACACTTTGGAAATATTTGGTTTAAGGGAGTTGGAAACATGAGTAAAACACTCAGTGGGAGTGAAGTCTAGCAATAGTGAGGGAGCGACAAACGAGAGAGCAATAGCTGTCATTATCATGCTTGCAACAAAACAGGACTACTCATGGCATGAAAGTGATTCAAGATCCTCAAGGCAAAATAATTCATCGAGGCTCAACTGATTATTACAGTCATGTGCATGCGTGAGCATGTGCCAAGTCAATTCAAATGAAACATCCAGAGGAAGATATCACGGTGTCATACCAATTTATGAATAGAGCAATGCAAGCAAACATTTATAAGACATGCTACAAACTATTAGCGAGCTGGAGCTAATCAAAAGAAAGCAAGAACTACTAAGCATCCAAAGAAAACATACACTCTACATGAACGGACTAAGCATGCTCATAGTGATGAGTATATATACAAAAATGAAGACAAATAGAGTTCGTTACCAGCCTCTTACCACGCCTCAAGTTGTCATTAATCCTCATTATTACTCTTCACTTGTGTGGCTTGAATAATAATATGAAACCAATATTCCACTGAGGACTGCTGAACCCTGTAGCAAACTCACAAAACCAAAGAAGAACGACAAATATTTTTGGTGTTGTCGATTTTTAAACAAGAACCAAAAGGGAAAAACAAGCAAAGCAAAATCTTTTTGGGTTTTTTGAATAGTTCAAACAAAGCAAAAAGGGAAAAACAAACCAAGGCAAAAAGAAGAAGCAAACCAAAGAGAAACAACAAAAATATTTTTGGTCTTTTTGTGTTATAGAAAGCAAAAGCAAAAGAAAAACGAAAACTAAAAAGAGAACGAAAACATGAATATACAAAGTACCGACGCAACATGATATGGAGATGAGTGCGGTGTCGACGTACCTTCCCCCAAGCTTAGGCTTTTGGCCTAAGTGGGTATCAATCCATGTACGAATAGGGGTTCCAAGCGGGAGGATCTTGGTAAGAATGGTCGTAGATGGGCCCATGAGAAGAAGAAGAAGCTCCCCAATCATAGGCGGGCTGCTGATATGAAGACTCTCCCTCATTCGAGGGCTGGACTGAATCATCCGTAACCTCCCTTCTAGTGTCCTGCTCCTGTTGGGAGAGCTCTCCCAAGTACGTGTCAAGCTCCTCCTCAGTGAGGGACCATACTTCCCTGTTATCAAGGTTAAACAAAACAGGTGCAGGCAAAAGAACAACACGCTCGGACTTGCTCTTTCTCCAACCAGCTTTGAGAAAGGTTATTTCATAAGATAACTCACTCATACTAGCCCACGAGGAAACAAATTTATGCTGTATCATGGAATTGAGATCAAGCCTTTCTATGGGAAACTGTAGGTCTAGATGATGAGGCACTAAACCATGCAATGCTAATAGACGAGAAGCAATGAGGCCCCCACAAATTCCACCTTTCTCACGGTTAGCAGCAAGACGGAAAGCTATCAAAGCACCCAAGTTGTAAGACCTATCTCGTCTAAGAGCAGCAGAGATAAATGCCAGATCAAACGAAGATAACTTATTGGCAGTTTTCCTAGCAAGAACACACTTGGCAATAAAATAGGCAAAGTAGCGAATGGAGGGAAGATGAATGTTACGGATTTTTCCACTCTGCTTCGAGAGGCTACTCCCTTGGCAAATTTCTGCATATAAATCCATGAGTGATTCATGTCTCTCCTTAATCTTCCTACATGATCCCCATTGAGGTACCTTAATAGCTACACAAAAATCATCAAGAGAAAGGTTGACAGTAATATTGTAAATTTTGTAATGGACCATGGGGTTAGGCAAAGAGTGACTAAATTGGAAATCCTGCACCACAGACATGGTTAGCTTCACAAATTGACAAGGTTCATCTTCCAAAAAGTGCTCCAACCCTGCATTGGAAACCAAAGTCCCGCAGCTCTCATAAACTCAGAGCATGGATAAATGGAGGGAAAAACTTCTTCCTCCCGGTGGACCTTCATGACCTCAAGTACCCAAAGCTCATGTTGGTTTAGGTGATGTTCACTCATCTTCTATTCTGAAATTTAAATACCTATTAAACAAGTGATTGCAAAGTAAATATAATGAAGGATTCTACTCATAGGGACTTGCAAGAGGCCTAAACATGCATTAAAACTATATCTCTAAGCATCAAACAAGCTTACAAACTCTCATAACCAGTCACCTACAGCAGCAAAATACTCAATATATAATCCACTAAACACAAATCTACTTGGACAAGGGGAGGAGTCACATACCAGGGAACAAATGCTCCAAATTTCAGCAAGAAAGATGGGCTGAGCAAGGAGATCGAAAAAATCGAGAGCAAGCACAGCAAGAACGCGATTTTGAGCTATGAACTGGAGCTTACTCGGGAGAGAGAAGAAAGTGGCAGGTGAGAGAGTTAGTGGGGGGCCAAGGGTGGCCCACACCAAGGCATGGCGCCACCCAAGGCTGGTCGCGCCACCATGTGGTGTGCCTGCCTGGTGGCCCCCCTGGTACCTCCGAGGTACTCTTCTGCCCCTTTTTTCACGTAAAAATTAATATGAATTTTCTGGAATTTTTCGAGACACTTTATTTTTGGGCATTTTTCAGTGATAGAAGAATGATTTTTCTGATGGACAGATTTTTCTTTTTTGGAAACAAGGACAAAACAAGGCTAGAACTATAGAAGTTCTAACATGCAAGCAACTAACAACAAAAAGAAAACTAACCGAAAGCAAAAACTAAAATGCAAAGGATAGAAATAAACAGTGGCGGACCTAGGAATTTAGCAATGGGTATGCCACATCAAAAATTTGATTGCCATTTCTATGAAACATGTTTACCTATTCAACGAATAATTCTAGAACTTGCGCTGTAATATAGTAGAGAAGCAATAATATGCTATTGAAATCTAAAGTTGGAAAGTTGCATAATTACTACCATACACATAGTTCAAACATTGAACTAACCATAGAAGGATTTGAAGTAGCGACAACCTTCTTTGTTGTTTCTATAAAGGGGGTGCAATAGCTCCGCCTCTCTTCATAACTAAGTAATTTAAAATGGAAACAATGTAAGTATGACAATTGGCTATGTACAACACTATGTAACCAAGCTCGTAAGGGGTGATAAAATCATAGTTCATAGTCATAGATGATATAATCTCTTTATAGAAATAAAGAATATGGACAATCAGAAATGTATGATACATTTGCAATCTATTTATATTTTTAGTTCATTGTTATGGATTGGAGGTAGTAATTATTTAGCCCCAAGGTACGGTGATACAGATACAAATCTATAAATTAGAAAATTAGTCAGTTACATATATAATTACCTTAGGGGCATGCAGTTTGTGGGCGTCGATTGTCCTCCTTTTATGGCAATGGGCTCGCGGCGGCCAATGAAAGAGGAAGGATGAACCAGTGTTCAACCTCGCGGCATACCGACGTCCAGGAAACCATGCGGCGGGCGGCGAAAGAGGAAGAGCGACTGGTGTTTGATCTTGCGCCGTTCCGGCGAGCGGCGTGCGGACGTCTAGGTCCACAGACAGACTGCAGACCGCGCCATCCCGATCAGGGTGCTTGGGGCTCCTATTTCCTAGCTGGGCGAGGCACGGTGGAGGCGACGTACGGGACCTAGTTTTGGTTTTTGGATCGATAGACGAAGATTGTACGGGAATCAAGCTGTGCAGTTGTAACCGATCAGATCAGATTTTTTTTTCTACTAGACCGCACGTGGGACTCGATCAAGCTAAGCAGTTTTGCAATACAATCGATCAATCCCTTTTTTTCCTACTGCTAGTACACGATTGAACGGCCAGGCTCCGGGGTATGCCGCGGCATACCCGGCATACCCCGTGGGTCCGCCACTGGAAATAAACAGAGATAATCATAATGAAAACATTGTTTTGTTTAATGGAATCCTTTTGTTAACAAGGTTGATCAAGTCTTGCTACCAAAACAATTGCATATGAGACAAAACTTTGTATTCCACTAATGATTATGTTACCTCAACCTTGATAGCAATGGTCCTAATCATAATAGTTTCAAATTTTTCTCTTGGTATGGGACAATATATTTCTCCAACTTGAATGCCTTCAACATGTTCAATTGAATTTAAACTATAAGTCCTTTCAATCTTCTTGGGGAAATAGACAGTATGTTCCTTGTCATTAACATTGAAAGTCACCTTTCCTTGATTATAATTAATAACAGCTCCTGCAGTATTAAGAAAAGGTCTCCCAAGAATAATAGACATATTATCATCTTCAGGCATTTCAAGCACAACTAAATCAGTTAATATCAAGCAATTGTGAGCCACCTGAACAGGTACATCCTCACATATACCCACAGGAATAGTGGTAGATTTATCAGCCATTTGCAAAGATATATCAGTTGGTATTAATTTTTCAAGTTGAAGCCTCTTATAGAGAGAGAAAGGCATAAGACTAACTCCAGCTCCCAAATCACACAAAGCAGTTCTAACATAACTATTGTTAATAGAGCAAGGGATGGTTGGAATCCCTGGGTCTCCAAGTTTCTTAGGAACCTTACCATTAAAGGAATAATTAGCAAGCAAAGTAGAAATTTCTTCATTAGGGATCTTCCTTTTATTCGAGACAATGTCCTTCATATACTTTGAGTAAGGAGGCAATTTAATAGCATCAGTCAAAGGAATTTGCAAGAATAAAGGCTTCATCCACTCACAAAACTTATTATAATGTTCATCCTCCTTTGACTTGTGTTTCTTATCAGGGAAAGGCATAGGTTTTTGGACCCAAGGTTCTCTTTCACTACCATGTTTCTTAGCAGTAAAATCTTATTTGGTGTATTTAGTATTCTTAATGTGGTTTTCAGGTTCTTCTTAAACTTTTTGTTCATTAGGAACTTCATTTTCTTCATTACCACTTTCAGTTTTAGCATCAGAGATAGATATACTATTGGGATCTATAGCAGGTTCAGAGGGTTCTACAACAGTTTTATGTTTCTTTTTCCTTTTCTTACGAGTAGAACCACTATTTTCAGCTTGTTGGGAATCCTGCTCAATTCTTTTGGGATGCCCCTCGGGATATAGAGGATCCTGGGTAGCAGCACCACTTCTAGTTCTAATTTCATAAGCATGTTTTTCTTTAGCAGCATTAACTAGCAAGTTGTTTTGCACTTTAACGAGTTGATCTATTTGAGTTTGAACCATTTGAAAGTGTTTAACAATCATTTTAACATCATTAGAGGTTCTTTCCACAATATCTTTCAACTCAACAATAGCTCTAGTGTTTTCCATTAGATGATTTTGCACCCTTTTATTAAAGGTATCTTGCTTAACAATAAAGATATCGAATTCTTCTAAGCATTGATCAGGAGGTTTAGAGTAAGGGATATCACCTTCATCAAAGTGTTGGAGAGAGTGTACCTCAATAGTGTATGAGTAGGAAATAGGCTTACATAATTCTTCAATAGGAGGTAAATTCTTGACATCTGCAGCTTTAATTCCCTTCTCCTGAAGACATTTCTGAGCTTCCTTCATCACTTCATCATTTAACTCAATAACTCCCCTCTTCTTTGATGTTGGAATAGGCACCATAATAGATGGTTCAGGTACAATTACTTCAGGTATAGCTTGTTTACGAGGAGTCCAATCTTCATAGTTCTTACTTATTTTAGCCATTAATTCCTCAGCTTCCTTAAGAGTCCTATTCCTGAAAACACAATCAGCACAACTATCTAGGTATGTCCTAGATTCCTCTGTTAGTCCATTATAAAATATATCAAGAAGCTCATTCTTAGGTAATGGACTTCCAGCTTGTGCATGAATCAAAGCACAAAACCTTGCCCAAGATTCAGGCAATACCTCTTTTTCTCCTTGTTTAAAATCAAAAAGTTCCTGCAAAATAGCATGTCTAGCACTGGGAGGAAAATATTTCTGCAGGAAAGTACTAATCAAGCACTCAGGGCTATCAATAGATCCAGGAGATAAATTACTAAACCAAGTTTTAGCTTCTCCTTTTAGTGAAAAGGGGAAATCTTAGCAACAAAGTAAGTACGCATCTTAATATCATCAGGAAACAAGCCACTCATGGTAGAAAGTTCATTCATATGTGGTACTGCACTTTCATTCTTAGTCCCACAAAAAGGTTCTTTCTCGACAATAGCTATGTAAGATAGATCGAGAGAGAAATCATAATCTTCATCTATAATGTTTATGGGAGAAGCGGTAAACTTAGCATCAGGAGACAATTTGGGTCTAATAGTACGCCTCTCAAGGAGACTCTTAGCAGCGCTCCTATCATGGGTGTTTTTACATTCTTTAATAAATTCATCGGCCATCTCAACATAACCATCTTCAATATCATAACTCTCACTAGACTCGGGTGAGCTAATAGGTGTGGTAGTGTCTTCATTAGGAGTTTCGGTATTTCCAACTATAGTTCTAGCAATCGTAGCATCTAGGAAAGGACCTAATGAACCACTCTTATCAAGCACAGTAGAAGCAACATCATAAGCATCAGAAGTTCCAGATTCAGCAGTAGTAGCAGTGTGTGTAGCATGTGTATGTGGTGGTGTAAGGAACTTACTCAAAACAGACGGTGAATCAAGAGCAGCAGAGGTGTTTAGAACTGTACCTCTTCTTGTAGTGGATGGTAAAATAGGAACCTTGCCATCACGAGACTTGCCCATGACGGATGGATAGCAGCAAACAATAGAGAATCCAAGTGAACTTGATAAATAAAGCTATGCTCCCCAGCAACGGCACTAGAAAATAGTCTTGATGACCCACAAGTATAGGGGGTGTATCGCAGTATTTTCGAGGGAAGTGAAACCCAATTTATTGATTCGACACAAGGGGAGCCAAAGAATATTTATAAGCCTTAACAACTGAGTTGTCAATTCAGCTGCACCTGGAAACAATCTTGCTCACAGCATTTTATCAGTAGCAACAGTTTTATAGTAGGAATAGTAAAGTAACAGCAGTAGTAAAGCAAAGACAGTAGTAACAAAAGCAGTAAACAGTGGGATTCGAGTGCGGTAGGCATAGGGATGGATGGACGGGCGTTGCATGGACAAGACAATTCACATAACAATCAGAACATAGGGCAATTGCAGATAAATAAGATAAAGCATCCAAGTACTAGACAATCCTAGGCATGTGTTCCATATATAGTCATACGTGCTCGTAATGAGAACTTGCACAACATCTCTTGTCCTGCCAGCCTGTTTGCAGCGGGGCCTCTAGGGAACTACTGGCAATTAAGTTGTTCCTTTTAATAGAGCACCGGAGCAAAGCATTAACACTGCGTGAACACATGTGATACTCACATCAAAGCCATTCCCTTCCGGTTATCCCGATTTCTGTCACTTCGGGGCCATAGGTTCCGGACAACAACGTGTGTATACAACTTGCAGATAAGACCAAAAACAATAGTATCATAATGAATCAATAACATGTTCAGATTTGAAATCATGGCACTCGGGCCCTAGTGACAAGCATTAAGCACAACAAGTCACAACAAATTCATAAAACACTAATAAAAGATACTAGGCACCATGCCCTAACAATCTGATGTCATTACATGAACAATCTCATCCAATCCCTGCCATCCCCATAGCCTATAGCGGGGGATTACTCACTCATAGATGGGGGAAACATGGATGGTCGATGGAGAAGCAATGGTGATGATATCCTCCAATTCCCCATCCCGGCAGGGTGCCAGAACGGAGTTTCTGGTGCTGTTTCAGGGAATCTGGTGGTAGCGGCGGAGCGGAACTCCTTTTGGAAAAACGTCGAACCCCCCTAAGTTTTTAGTTCAGAAGGCTCCTTATAGGCGAAGCGAGAGGCCGAGGGGGTGCCTGGGGGCCCACACCACCTCCTGGCGCGGCCTAGCCTGGCCCGCGCCACCAAGTGGTGTGGCCACCCCCTGGCTCTTCTCTGTCTCGTATTCTGGCTCCTGGAGTCTTCGGGTGAAATAGGATTTTTGGCATATTTTCCGGGATTTTTCCTGATAGTTGGTTTTCTGCACAAAAAGTAGACACCAAGGCAATTCTGCTAAAAACAGCGTCAGTCCGCATTAGTTGCATCCAAATCACACAAGTTTAGAGGAGAAACAATAGCAAAAGTGTTCGGGAAAGTAGATACGTTTTGGACGTATCAGGGACAATTCACCCGTGGTGATTATGGAGTACCAACGATGGTTCTAGAAGCCATTGCTTCCCAGGACCTTCATATTTGGCATGATTTCTTTGGAGTTGCTGAGTCAAACAATGATCTTAATGTGCTCAACCAGTCCCTACTATTTTTTGATGCATTGAAAGGAGAAGCGCCACAAGTTCAGTATTCTGTCAATGGGAATGAGTATACCACGGGTTACTACCTTGCCGGCGGTATATACCCAGAATGGGTTTCCTTCATGTAGTCTATACCACTTCCCCAACTAGAGAAGCACAAGTTGTTTGGCCAGTACCAAGAAGGGGCAATGAAAGATGTTGAGCGTACTTTTGGGGTATTGCAGTCCCGCTTTACCATCATCTGCCGGCATGCACGTCTATGGAAGAAAAAAGAGTGTTGAAAAGATCATGCTAGCTTGTGTGATTCTCCACAATATGATAGTTGAAGATGAGAGAGTCCAGAATCTAGGGGCTTCATCTGCTCTACCTCTGATACGTTGCTAACGTATCCATAATATTTGATGTTCCATGCTTGGTTTTATCTACTTTCTTATGTTTTGTCCACACTTTGGAGTACTTTTTATACACTTTCTTGGACTAACCTATTAACAAGATACCACAGTGCCAGTTGCCTATTTTCTGTTATTTTTGGTTCCAGGAAAGTCAGAAAATGAATATTCTCAGAATTGGATGGGACAAAAGCCAAACTCAGTTTTTCACCGAGGGGGACATGGAGCCAGAATACGAGACGGAGAGGGGCCAGGGGCTGGCCCGCACCAGGGGTGGTCTGGCCGCCCCAGGCACCCCCTCGGCCTCCCCTTTCGCCTATAAGATTCCTCCGATACAGAAACCCTAAGTACCCGATCAAAATTCCACAAAGGAGTGTGTAGCCGCCGTAATCTCCATCCCTAGATCAGGAGGGATCTGAAGCTCTTCCCGGCACCCTGCCGGAGGGGATAATTCACCCTGGAGGCCTTCTTCATCACCATGCAAGCCTCCGGTGTGATGTGTGAGTAGTTCATCCTTGGACTACGGGCCCATGTAGTAGCTAGATGGTTGGTTCTTCTCCTTTGTGCTACCATGTTTAGATCTTGTGAGCTCCGTTCATGATCAAGATCATCTATTTGTAATCCTACATGTTATGTTTGCGTGGATCCGATGGATATTGAGATGCTATTTCAGATTGATTATTGATTCTATCATGTCTTTGTTATTTGTGATCTTGCATGATTTCCGTTGTTAGTAGCTATCTTGGCCAAGTAGATGCTAGCAACTCCAAGAGTTAGTATTTATGCTCAATAGTGGGTTCATGCCTCTAGTAATCTGGAGAAGTGACAAAAATATCTTAAGGTACTAGATGTGCTGTTGCTACTAGGGAGAAAACAACAATCCTTTGTTCATAGAACAATCGTATTGTTTACTTTACATGCAATGCGTAATGCAATTATCTATTGCTTGCAACTTAATACTAGAGGGGGTTCGGATGATAACCTGAAGGTGGATTATTAGTCATAGATGCAGTTGGATTACGGTCTATGTATAATGTTGTAATGCCCAATCAAATCTCAAAGGAGTCAAGATGTTTAGTATATGCTTGTATGCTTTCTTGATGTTTATCAATTGCCCCGCCGTAATTTGTTCACCCAACATGTCATCTATCTTAAGGAGAGCCACCACTAGTGAACTATGGACCCTGGTCCTTTCTTTTATCATCAATCTACAATTGTTTACTGTTGTCTGTTTACTTTCTGCAAGCAATTACTTTCTTCCACACAATACGTTTACTCCTTTGTTTTCAGCAAAACCGGTGAGATTGACAACCTCACTTTAAGTTGGGGGCAAAGTTCTGTGGTTGTGTTGTGCAGGTTTTCACGTTGCTGCTAGCACCGATAGTGCACCCTGTCAAAGGCCAGCTAGCAACACCTTGTAGGTGTTTCCTTGCTCCTACTGGTTCGATAAACCTTGGTTTCATAACGGAGGGAAAACTTGCTACTGTGCTCATCATACCTTTCTCTTGGGGTTCCCCAACGAGCTCGATATATTTTGGGCCATCAAGCTATTTTTCTGGTGCCGTTGCTGGGGAGTCAAGGACATCTTCACAAGGGGAGTCCCTCATAACCAATCTCTTTACTTTGTTGTTTTTGTTTTGCTTATTTTATTTTTGCTTTGTTTGCTTGTTTCTTTATCAAAAACACACAAAAATTAGTTTTAGTACTTTGCTTTCTTTATTAAAACACAAAAAAATGACTACTCTTGAAAACACTAAGTTGTGTGACTTCACTAGCACCAACAACAATGATTTCATGTGCACACCTATTGCTCCACCTGTCCTTGAAGCTAATTTCTTTGAAGTTAAACCTACTTTACTCAATCTTGTTATGAGAGAACAATTTTATGGTATTGGTAATGAAGATGCTACTGCTCATCTAAATAACTTTGTCGAACTCTGTGAGATGCAAAAGCATAGGGATATAGATGGAGATATTATTAAGCTTAAATTGTTTCCTTTCTCCTTGAGGGGAAAAGCTAAAGAATGGTTGCAATCCCTAACTAGGAATAGTATTGATTCTTGAACTAAATGAAAGATGCTTTCATTGGAAAATACTATCCTCATGCTAAGATTATATCTATGAGAAGTGAAATAATGAAATTTAAACAATCTGATAATGAACATGTTGCTCAAGCTTGGGAAAGAATGAAATCTTTGGTAAAGAATTGTCCCACACATGGACTGACTGCTTGGATGATTATCCAAACCTTTTATGTAGGATTGAACTATTCTTCAAGAAATCTATTGGATTCTGCTGCTGGAGGTACCTTATGACCATTAGTTTGGGTGCTGCAACAAAGCTTCTGGATAATATGATGGTTAAATATTCTGAATGGCATACCGAGAGAGCTCCACAAGGTAAGAAGGTAAATTCTGTTGAAGAAACCTCCTACTTGAGTGATAAAATTTATGTTATTATGTCTATGCTTGCTAATGGGAAGGCTCATATTGATCCAAATCATGTTCCCTTAGCCTCTTTGGTTGCTCAAGAAGAGCAAGTTGATGTGAACTTTATAAGAAATAATAATTTGGCAACAATGCTTATGGTAATAATAATTATAGGCCATATCCTCCCAATAATGGTAATGCTTATGGAAATTCCTACAACAATAATAGGAGTGCTCCCTCTAAACTTGAAGTTATGCTTAATGATTTTATTAGTAAACAAAATGCTTTCAATAAAACTATTGAGGAAAAACTCTCTAATGCCAAAAGAAATATAGCATCATTGGTTGAAGCTCAATCTTCTTTGAATAAAATGGCTGCTAAACCTGAAATTATTGATAATCCCTTTGCTGCTACTAATGCCATACAAGTTAGAATTGATGAAAATGTTAGACTATTAGCTGAATTGCATGCTAAGTGGGAAAGAGAAGATGAAATTGCTAGAAACATTAGTGTTTCTACTATCACTACCACTAGTGTTGAAGCTAGTAATAGCTCTACTACTTGAGATGATAATTATGATTTTGATCTTGATGGTTGCAACATCTCTGAAGTTATTAAGTTCCTACAAAAGCTTGCTAAAAGTCCTAATGCTAGTGCTATGAATATGGCCTTTACAAAACACATTACTAATGCTCTCATAAAAATTAAAGAAGAAAAGATGAAACATAAAGCTTCCATCCCTATGAAACAAGAAGATGGTTGGGAACCCATCATTAATATGAAAGTGAATGATTTTGATTTCAAAGCTTTTTGTGATCTTGATAGTAGTGTTTCTATTATGCCTAGAAGGATTTATGATATGCTTGATTTGCCACCATTGGAAGATTGTTATTTGAATGTCCCACTTGATGATAATGCTAAAAATAAACTCATGGGGAGTATTAATGATGTTATTATTATGGTTAACAATGCCTATGTCCCCGTTGATTTCTATGTTTTGGATGTTGAATGCAATGCTTCTTGTCCCATTACTTTGGGAAAACCTTTTCTTAGAACTGTTGGTGCCACTATTGATATGAAAGAAGGCACATTAAATATTAACTCCCACTCAAGAAAGGTATAGAACACTTCCCTAAGAAGAGAGAGAAGATTTCTTTTGCCTCTCCTATGAAAACAAAATTTTCTCTTAATGCTTCTTCATTTGAGAACACTTGATTCTTTTTCTTGCTTCTTATGCCTACTTAATGGCGTTAAAGAAAAGTACTTATTGGGAGATAACCCAAAAGTTTTAGATGAGCCTTGGAAGTTATTACCTCTGTAATAACCGCTCCTTATCCTTTTTATTTGCTTTTTGTGCCAAGAGTAACCTCTAATGAGAGAGAAGTAATGATTGGGAAAGTTGTTGTCCCGAAATAGATTTCTATGCTTCACCGTAAAAATTCGTGAAAACCTCTGTATGTCATTTTGAGGCGCGAATTTTTGTTCTTATGCCCCAGGTTGTTATCTAACTTTTGTTAGTTCAACACTTTTCGATTTGAGCAACAGAAGGTCTTCGAAAAAATTGGTTTTTACCTACTGGTCTGTTTTAACAGATTTTTGCCATTATTTGCATTTGCTTCTTGTTGGTTCCTTTTTGAGTTCTTTTGGGGAATTGAGCTTTTTGAGGTAAGTGCTACAGTAGCTTGTGTTTTAGTGGAAGTTTTATTGGTGTTGAAACCGAACCTAAAGACTTATTATCTTGAGTGCACTAATGTTGCTAATAAAGATTGTGTGAAGTTTTGTATGAAGGAAAAATTTCAAGTGTATGGAGAGAATGATGTAATGAGATGAAGAATGGACTAAAGCTCAAGCTTGGGGATGCCACCCCGTGTCACCCCAAGAATTATCCAAGAAGTGCAAGCGTCAAAGCTTGGGGATGCCCAGGCATCCCCTTCTTCATCAATAAAAATCCCAGGTTTCTTCTAAAACACTTCATTTTTATTGTTTCATGCACAGTTGTGTTGTTCTTGGAGCGTCTTATTTTTGTTTTTGGTTTTCGTTTGCTTGGTTTTCTTAGTTTGATGAATAAATTGGTTGGACCCCCTCTTTCATGCATTGGTTTTCAAATAGTTTGGTTTGGTTTAGAAAAAGAGTAGGAAAGTTCATGCTTAAGTGGTAAAGAGAGCTTGTTTTTGACTGTGGCCCATGCTTTGTCATGCCATGCTTGATATTCTTTTGGCTTTATGCTTAGTGATCTTTGCTGTAGCATGACATGTTATAAACAATTGAGATTGCTGAATGTGCCTTGAAAGAATCATGCGTTGTTTTAGCATATTAAAGCATGGTATTGTGGTATTCTCCTTTGATGCTTTATTTGGGTTGACTTGGCGCATGCTCACACCATGTTATGACTATCCCAAGTCACCATAGCCTTTATGATCCTTTAGTTTTCGACTTGTAGTATCACTTTATGCTTTGATTAATGATGTTTTGTTGCTCTGCATGATTATGGCCATTATTGCTCTCTTAGTCGGTCGCTCCCAGTCTTTTGCTAGCCTCCGTAACCAAGTATGAGTTCCACTCATGCATCCAACTCCTAAAACCAAGTTATTCCAAAGAGTCCACCATACCTACCTATTAGCACTTGCTATTCCAAGTATATTCATGTTTTTATCTACCTTCCGAATTAAACTTGTTATGAGAAAACTAGCGATTAAAGATCTCACGAACTTGATGGCACACTTTACTTTTCTTGCCCTTAATAAACTTGAACCATTGTGTCGTATATGTTGTATATGCTTGCACTTATATTTTGGGGATTAGCAGAACCATGATGTCATGGGGAACGCTTTCAACATTGCACTTGTACTTTGTACCTAGTTGATATCATGCTCTTTTGTCTATGGATGTCGTCGGTGTGAAATGAAAGGGGAGCTTGTAAGTCCATGGAGTTATGTATGTGTGTTAGAGAAACGCCTGGACCGCCGGTCTAATCCATGCCGTCATGGTGGAAACCTGCAGCGTAACCATAATGAGCTGTCTATGAAGCATTCTTCTTATAAAAAAAGAGTCAGATATTGAGGAAAAGAGCAAAAAGAAAAAAAGAGATATGAGAAAAGAGGAAAGAGAGAAAAAAGCACCATTTTCCCATGGTAAATAAGAAGATTGTTGAGATGCTCGTTGTCTGCTTGCCTTGTCATTTTGATATGGGGATTCTTCCGTATCATCGGGCAAGAGGTACCCCGTTGGCGGTTCTCTATGATACACATGTACTTACTATGACAAGAACTTACCGGTAACTAAACTTGAGTATCATGAGGAGCGTCCCTCGTATTCAAGGGACATGAGATTTCCAACTTATACTTTGTCAAGCATATACTCCATAGTTTGTTCACTTTAACCTTAATCACTTCAAGATGCTTATGATAGGGGCAATGAGAGCTAAAAGCTAATAAGTACCATAATTTTTGGAAGCTCTTTATGAAACTTGAATCTCTACTTCCTTCTACGAAGGCCTTTCTTTTACTTTTATGATGAGTATCCACCTTCTATCTTTATGCACCTATTGAGAGAGCATAGTGGCCATTCTTAGTTCTATGTGCATTGTCCCAAGACTTGTTGATTGATGCATAATTTTGATATTGCTTATTCTTAAACTATTTGTATCTAGTCACTCTTATGAACTTTGAAGGTGTTCTATGCATTTATGTTTGCTACTCTATGAGGGACAAGCTGAATGCCACTATGGTATGTTTTCTTTATGTGAAACAAACAAACGTCTTGCAAAGTATTGATATTCATGAATCTTTTGTTTCCGCCTTTTCATGTTGCAACATAGTTGCTATGTCTTACTGTTAGAACTTTATCTTTCATGCTATGTTGAAGTACTATGATCCCATCTATCAATATTTTACAAATACTTTGATAAAGTTTATGATGGTGAATGTCACCTCAAAAATTATTATTTCTTTTTATCACTTACCTACTCGAGGACGAGCAGGAGTTAAGCTTGAGGATGTTGATACGTTGCTAACATATCCATAATTTTTGATGTTCCATACTTGGTTTTATCTACTTTCTTATGTTTTGTCCACACTTTGGAGTACGTTTTATACACTTTCTTGGACTAACCTATTAACAAGATGCCACAATGCCAGTTGCCTGTTTTCTGTTGTTTTTGGTTCCAGGAAAGTCAAAAAATGAATATTCTCGGAATTGGACGGGACAAAAGCCAAAGTCAGTTTTTCACCGAGGTGGACACGGAGCCAGAATACAAGACGGAGAGGGGCCAGGGGCTGGCCACACTACCTGGCCGCACAGCCAGGCCTGGCCCGCGCCAGGGGGTGGTCTGGCCGCCCCAGGCACCCCCTCGGCCTCCCCTTTTGCCTATAAGATTCCTCCAATACAGAAACCCTAAGTACCCGATCAAAATTCCACAAAGGAGTGTGTAGCCACCACCATCTCCATCCCTAGATCGGGAGGGATCTGAAGCTCTTTCCGGCACCCTGCCGGAGGGGATAATTCACCCTGGAGGCCTTCTTCATCACCATGCAAGCCTCCGGTGTGATGTGTGAGTAGTTCATCCTTGGACTACGGGTCTATGTAGTAGCTAGATGGTTGATTCTTCTCCTTTGTGCTACCATGTTTAGATCTTATGAGCTACGTTCATGATCAAGATCATCTATTTGTAATCCTACATGTTGTGTTTGCGGGGATCCGATGGATATTGAGATGCTATTTCAGATTGATTATTGATTCTATCATGTCTTTGTTATTTGTGATCTTGCATGCTTTCCGTTGTTAGTAGCTATCTTGGCCAAGTAGATGCTAGCAACTCCAAGAGTTAGTATTTATGCTCGATAGTGGGTTCATGTCTCTAGTAATCTGGAGAAGTGACAAAAATATCTAAGGTACTAGATGTGTTGTTGCTACTAGGGAGAAAACATCAATCCTTTGTTCATAGAACAATCGTATTGTTTACTTTACACGCAATGCGTAATGCAATTATCTGTTGCTTGCAACTTAATACTGGAGGGGGTTCGGATGATAACCTGAAGGTGGATTATTAGTCATAGATGCAGTTGGATTACGGTCTATATATAATGTTGTAATGCCCAATCAAATCTCAAAGGAGTCAAGATGTTTAGTATATGCTTGTATGCTTTCTCGATGTTTGTCAATTGTCCCGTTATAATTTGTTCACCCAACATGTCATCTATCTTAAGGAGAGCCACCACTAGTGAACTATGGACCCCGGTCCTTTCTTTTATCATCAATCTACAACTGTTTACTATTTTCTGTTTACTTTCTGCAAGCAATTACTTTCTTCCACACAATACGTTTAATCCTTTGTTTTCAGCAAAACCGGTGAGATTGACAACCTCACTGTAAGTTAGGGGCAAAGTTCTGTGGTTGTGTTGTGCAGGTTTCCACGTTGCTGCTAGCACCGGTAGTGCGCCCTGCCAAAGGCCAGCTAGCAACACCTTGGAGGTGTTTCCTTGCTCCTACTGGTTCGATAAATCTTGGTTTCATAACTGAGGGAAAACTTGCTACTGTGCTCATCATACCTTCCTCTTGGTGTTCCCCAACGAACTCGATATATTTTGGGCCATCAACCTCCTGAAGTGAATGTTGGTGGTAATCTATGTTTCGCTGATGTGCTGCGTAGAAAAGCTACTATTTGTTCTCGTCCACAACATACCCATCTAAAAAACGATTTGATCAAGCATATTTGGCATATGTTTCGAAATAGCCATAATAATTAATCATTGTAGGGTACTAATATCTGCATCTGCATGTTCCTATTCTTTTTTCCATGTAACATTTTGGATCAACATGATATCTTGCATGTACGTTTATTTCAGGACTATCCGAAGATGGGTTGATTGCTCCAGGTTCTACAAAGAGGTGTGCACTCGTTAAAAGTTAAATCTGCTAGATTAATTGTGCACTCTTATTAAGCTAAATCTGCTAGATAGTAATCTGTTAGCTATTGCATCTCTCTTACTAAGCTGAATCTGCTAGATATGGTAACTACGTTATTAAGCTAAATCTGCTAGATAGTTAACTGTTTTGTAAGATTTGGTGATACGGTAATCTACTTTAGTGTTCCAGTATTTACCCCCGTCATGTTCCTTTTTTTCCATATAGTGGATGAAGGTCGTTGATGCAAGTGGTTAGCTGCTCAAACAATGGTTGTGTGCCTTTATCATCATCGACATTAGAATAATGACTTGTTTGCTGGAGATCAACTAGTTTGTTTGGTTACTCTTTTCTTCTTAAGAGTCATGTAATGTTTAAGTGTCGATGCCATGGCGCTATACGCCATTATTTTGTTTCTCATTGTCATCAAGATCAAAATTGATAACTTGTTTGCCGGTATCTTGTTTACTGTTATGTTTGGTTTAAACTACCTCATGGACTTCCTCAATATTCAAGTGTCAGTATGGTGCTATGAGCATCCATTGTTCGTTGCTTATTGATCAGCTTGCCTTGATGTATATTGAAGTGGACCGTACATATATATGTATATTGCTTGAATGGTTACAAAGATACATCTCATGGTGGATCATTGTTAGTGTCCACTTGGCCCAGCCTAGCATCCAGCCTACGCACTGGACGTTTATGCGCACAGCCCAACTATAAGAAGAGAGCTCACTCCATCCCAAAAGTCCGGACTGAAAGGAGGAAGGAATCTCTCCCTTATAAATTGGGTGTGGCCTCCTTCCGTAGGCGAGGTAGGACTAAACTAGTGTATCCTCCACCGATCAACAGCAGTCTAACATCCCATTCCCCTGAGACGCCCCTCAGGAAGGCATGGCGATCGCTAGCTCTTATACCAGATGTTAGCGTCTACTTGGCCCAGCCCAGCACCCAACCTACATTCTGAATATTTATGCGCACACGGTCCAACTATAAGAAGATAGTTCACTTCATCCCAAAAGTCCGGACTGAAAGGAGGAAGGAATCTCTTCCTTATAAGCTGGGTGTGACCTTCTTCCGTAGACGAGGTGGAACTAAACTAGTATAGCCTCCACCGGTCAACAGCAGTCTAACAATCATAACAGATCATATATATACATGCAATCATTAAATAACTAAAGTCAGTCTACCAGCCAGCCTAAAACCCGGTCTATTGTAGTATTCTTGCTATAAGCTAACTTTAAAGTGACGTGGCATGAGCATACAGCCGACAGCCACTCTCTTATTGAACTTGCTATTACAAGAAAATGCTATTTACTGGTAAGAGAAAACTTGTAGTGCGCAGTGCAATTAACCATTAATGGCTTGGAGTAGTACTATATTTCTCACACAATTCACCGACGTTATAAATAAAGAATAGAATAAAGCCTCGCTTGATAAGCTGGCCGGGCTGGACTAAAGCTCAGCATGTGATCCATATCTGTGTGGGCCCTAGCAATCTATGTGGGATCCACATTTGAAATCTTTTCTTTCATTTGATCATTTCCACCTAATATTTTTTGTAAGATCCACATCCTACGTTCCTAGCGAGGGGCTAGCTAGGGCTGGAGAAAAAATTTACTCCCTCCTTGCCATAACATAGGGCGTATAAGATTTTTTGAAGGTTAAATTTCACAAACTTTTACCAAGTTTATTGAGTAAATTATGTATATTTACAGTACCAAATGTATACCGTATGAAAATATAATCATGATGAATCTGACGATATATACTCCCTTCGATCCAAATTAGTTGATTTAGATTTGTCTAGATTCGATTGTATCTAGACATGATTTACTATTAGATACATCCGTAACTCGACAAATTTGAGTCAACTAATTTGGTTCGGAGAGAGTACTATATTTTAGCAAGGAGAGAATATTATTTTTGTGGTGGGAAGGCAGAGCATGTGTTAGAAGCTGATGCTTAAACACTCCTATACTGAATCTACCCAAAAAGGCCAACCACAGATCTACAGATATATTAGTACATAGTACTATATGATCAGTCAAAGTCTAATGACATCCATGCATGCAACTAGCTAGAATAATATGGCCAACGTACGTAAGAGGTCGGCAAGTTTGAACAGAGTTGCATGAGGGCAGCTGATTTAATTGATCTTACGTGTACGTGGGAGCAGTTGATCTCTGCGCGCAAATAATGGATTCCAACCAGGAAAGATCACAGAAGCTACGATGCAACTTGCGAGTGGTAACTGTGCTTCAACCTTTCTTACGTAACGTGTGTGTGTGAATTGTCATTCCTCATGACTCATCGCCAGTGTATGTGCATGACCCAAAAAGTTTATCCACAGATTGAGGATCTAACTTGCATATTGCATTTCCGGTTAGTGCTTGTCATTAATTATACGGAGATGCATTACCCCTTGCCCCTAAAAGAATATCTATTCAATCATGTAACAAGTACAGGATGACCAAATGTTCTCTAATTTTTTCCCTCAAAAAAAATGTTCTCTAATTTTGACATTTTATAAATAAATAGAAAAAAATCATTTTTTGGTCAATTTCTTGATTGATGCTCAATGTATATTAAGGTATCTTTGTATTTTCCTTGAAGTAAATATGCAATTTCAAGCTTAGTATAAACTTGATAATGTTAATAAGGAATTAATTTGTTTTTGAACACGAGGCAAAAGCATTGCATCTTAATTAATTAAGAAAAACTTGGTTGCCCAATTAATTAGTGGGAAATAGGTAATATCAATTCAAGAAGATCCAAACCACTCACCGGCGGTGTGGCAAATTCCACGAAAGAGCACATCACCTTCCAAGTACAATCCAACAGAAAGCATGTTCCACCAAACTAGCCAATCCACCCTTCCCCCACCCCTAGCTACGAGAGAGATGGCGAGACAACTATGGGGAGAAGACACATGATAATTGCGCAAAGACGAGGAAGCATGCGCACCACAAGACATGTCGCAGTCTATGACCTTAGACACACCAAAAACAAAGCGGGTACAACCTCGCCATCCTCACAAAATGGGATCAACACACTTAGAGATGCCCAATTCTTGGAGTCGCGGCCACGAATTTCAGCACCTCCACCGCACCCTCTCTAGAGCCATGACACAACCTTCTAGAGCGGTACTGGCATACCACCACTCCTCCTCGAGTTGTAATGCGCATGGCCCATGTGTCCCCATCTCAAACTGCACAGATGACCACGATCACGCACCGAGGTCTCCGTGTCACCTTAAAGTAAGATCGCCCCCTCTATGGTGCACATACTGGGTTGATAGCCCCATCGCACTAGCAGTACAAGATTGCCAACCGAGGAATTCGGTTTATTGCATCTCGGATCCTGCAAGTAGGGCTAGATAGGCATATTTCACTTGGGAAGTTATGTAACTGACTCTATAATTGTAAAACCTTTAAATTTTCAAAATTTATGTGTTAGTCGATTATATTATCTTCTCATCATACCACTAGTAAACTTTTAGTCTCCTGTCTCAAGCATCTGGTCTATATACTCTAAATAGGATGTTATCATACCAAAAACCTCAGTAAGGTAAAGAATGGAAACAATTGCTTCATCTGTTTCTGAGTATAAGATGTTTTGATAGTTTAATTTGAGCTGCCAAAAAATTATATTTAAGAACGAAGGGAGTGCTTAATAATGTTGTTAGTTAATATGTGTAGAGCATGTTTGATGAATTTAGTGACCCTATCTACAAATAGCTAATAGCCTCTAGGATAGGGTGATTAGTCAGGTTCGACGAATGTTTGCACCATCCATTCCGCCAACTTAACTTTGGGCGCGAAAGCCATATGAGCCGCAAAATTAACGTTGCTTTCATGCACACACACAAGGCCGCATTTCCCCTGTAATCTTGCATATTAAACAAGTAGCAAAGGAATCGACTTTCTAAGCTTCTAGAGATCTTTAGCTTTTGACAATTGACATCACCAAGCATGTATGTATATGTGTAGTTCCAACGATAATGTAGGAGTATCTTACTCGCTGTCACACTCACTGGATCTCACTAAATTATTAAAACACTTTGTTCTACTTTATAGGCTTAGTTAACTAAAGTGGCCTCTTAAACCTAACTATGTAGCCATAAGTTTATATTAACACATTTGCTTTCATGAATAAACAAGTGGACTCTTAAACCTAACTATGTAGCTAACTACTAGATCGATGACATTGCTAGCCAGCTCCATATATGTAAATGTGACTTTTGCTGATCGAGTATGAAACAATCAATCTTTGACAACGGAGCACCAAATCTTAGTTAGCATAATATATGTGTTAGGCTTGTTTGGAGTTGGATTAATAAATAGATAGCTGCTACCTAGAAAGCTAGTTAGATCCAATTAGCAACTGATATATCAAAAGCACCGCACCAACATGGATCCAACGACAAGATCCAGCTGAGGTCAAGAATAGATCAAGTGCTAACCAATCAGCTGCAAGCTTCCAACGGCATGCGTACAATCTAAGGGTCTATTTTTGCAACCTGAGCCGGGAGCCTAAGCTTGCAAAAACTAAACTTGTGTTGCTGCCTAATTTTTGTCGGAAAAGTGTGCATGTCTTGGCGACTCGAGACCTCAATTTAGTTTTGGCCAAGGAAAAAAATCAAATTCAAAATATAATATAGTCCGGAAGATCACGTATGCAATACCATAAAAAAACTTAACCTTATGTGTAGTGCCAAGTTATTTTAGCCCATATGGTGCACACATAGCTGTCATTTTAGCCCAGCTAGACACCAATCGTATCCCTATAGTTATTCTACTACTATTTGTTAAAATGAAACCAATATCACTAGTTCTGACTGTTAGCTTTGCGACAAGTAAATAACGAAAAACGAAAATAAAATTACAGCAAGGGGACACAGATTTAACGTGGAAAAACCTCTCCAACGGAGAGAGGAAAAAACCACCGGCGCCAGTCAGCAAAACTTCACTATATCGAGGAGTGTTTACACAACGCCGGGGATTTTCTCAGATGCGACTTATCCTAGCCGGCGGCTTACAGGAGGTATATATAACGGTGAAAACCTAGGTCTCCGCATCGGCCCAAGCCTCCAGCGACGGGCATCGCTCCGCTCCGTCAGAAGTTGCCCTTTACTTTCTAGAATTTGGATCAACATATAACACTAACATGAGAGGTACTTTGTATTCCTATAGTTATTCTACCTATTTTTAGCACTTTTCTGTATACCTAAACGGTAGAAACTACATCTTAGAGATCACAATTATATGAAAAACATCACAATCTATGTTTCGAACAGATAGAATAAGTGCTTCCTTCGTCCGGAAATAAGTGATTGTGCTTTCTCTAGATTCACATGTATTTACATTGAAACACGTCTAAATCCATGTGAATCTAAATAGTTTGAATCATTTGTTTCTGGAGGGAGGGAGTAATAAAATTATTAGGCCGCTCCGCATGCTTCACCGTGCTGCCATCACATCAGACTTATTTTGTCTACGTGTCACAAAACTAATAATGAGATAGGTTGACACTGTTTCTTATCTTTTTTGTACAGAGTAACACCGTCTCTTATCTTAGATAGTGCAATCTTTTTATGCAATCGTATCCATGAATTTTAGAGCATATGATTTTTTTAGGAATCCAAACTTCATTAATTTTGGTCAAGTTTAGTAAGAAAATACTATATATCTATGATACCAAATGTATCCCATACAAAAATATACATATGATGAATTTAAAGGTATTTATTGCATATTCTAGATGTTGATATATTCTCTACCTACTTGGTAAAACTTTATATCGTCCGGCTTTTAGAGATGTTATATGCACTGCATTTGGCGTGGAGGAATTACTATCATCCAATTAAATTCTACTTTTAGGACTCTTTGTGCTGTTGTTGATGATTATTAATGGATCGGTGGAATTTTATAAAAAAAATTAAATTCATGCAATATTGATAAATGGGAGACTACTATAACATTACTAAACACATCTAAAATAGTAGTACAATACACTGCGGTAAAATTTACCATCTTCTAAAAGCACGCTAGGAGGATTGGAAGTGACCCAAGCATACCAAATGTTACTATATCCTACTCTTCTTTTTGGAGATCTCGATGAACATGACAATCTTTTGCCTACAGTAAAAAGTTCACGCCCACACTCGGCCGGATTCCCATTAGCAAATCAAGTCAAGTTGATTAGTGTGCTTCTGCTGCCATTCATGTCTGTGACACACAGAGATTTGGTTGGTTTGGTACGTGCCGGCCGGGTGCCGGGCATATTAGGACCATATCCTGACCGTGTTTAGCCCGGCATCATGTCGCCTAAAGGCCAAGCCCTGTGGGGCCACTGCCCACCAAATTATTATTTTACCGATTTAAATAGTAGCCTAGGAATTTGTGCTCTCCTGTATCCACGTGATTCTTTGCTTCGGAATATTTGTGCCGTGGTGGCCGGAATATTCTTTCGCATCTTTGGCTCAAGATGATACGATAGAAACTGTGCAAGAAAATGTAAAGACCATGCTATTAATATGGACTAGATTCGTATCTAGACGGTAGAGGCCGTTAATATGGACTGGAGGGAGTAGTAGAGATCTCAAGTTGTATGTAGCTGTAATCCCAGTCCCAGCTGTTGCAACATTCTCTGAATGTATGGCTAACCACCTGGGTCGCCACTCCGGAGGTCCTCCGCAGCCACCCAAAAAAGCCCTCTCTCTAGCACCCTGTTCACCTTGCCGCTGGCGAAGGAGGTCGTCGACAGATGAGTGGTGGGGTGCCACCCAATAAAGCCATTCTCTTGTTGTTGTTTTTTTGCCTTTTTTGGTCCCAATGTGTGTTGTCGCCACCATAACTAACCTCCTCTCTTCCGGTCAGATCTAGACTGGCTCGGGAGGAGCGATCCCGGTGTGGCCGCGACGTACCTCTCGTAACAGGTTCCTGGTGCCAATCGGGCGACTCCGCGATCCCAAGTGGGTTGCTTTGGCTGGGCATGCACTCTGCAACTCGCCCAGGAGCATGCATGCATTCTTGGATTTGGAGGCGACGGATCGACGTCTGTGGTAGGCTGAGTGGTGGGCTCTTCGATTGTCTGCCTTCGCCACTGGAATGTGACCCAATGTTCCACCGTCGTCCATGCGAAGATCCTTGTCCCTATGCCTACTGGCGACCCCCGTACACCTTTGGTCGCCTTGGAACCTTCATTGCCGCGATTACCAAGGTGTCGATGGGGGGTCATGGAGGTCGAGATTGAAGTAAACATGATAAGCTCTCGAGGTTCCATCTTGCATGCTCATCTCTAGCCAAGAGCCAATGAAGATTCTAGGGAGTACCCGCTGCGGTTTGGGAGAAGCGTATGTGTGTCGAACTACCGGCCTTTTGCATCAGTATTCTCGGTGAGTGGGGGCAGCGACACTGGCAAACTTCATTCTTGGCGATCTCAGTTTCCGGGGTAAAAACCCTAGGTCTAACCAGGGCCGGTCCTGAGATTTCACGGGCCCGGGGCAAAACTAAAATTCGGGTCCCTTGGCCCCCCTCAATTTATTCACTAAAATAATCGGTATTTATAGCATATATGACTGTTTTGAGTAAATATTTAAAATGCATTCAAACACCTCATTCTGTATGAGATAGTTTATGGTATGAGCCTAAATCATGAACAAATATCTATGAAACTCACTTAGCTCCAATGTTTTCTTTGCATAACGCATAAATTTTAGACGGCACAACTATTTGAATTCACCACCGTAGATAAAGCATGAAAGTAATTATTTATGTTTTTACTATGCATTATTTATATATTTATATACAAAATTGTATCTACAAACACTTAAGTAATATTGGCATCAGATAATTTATATTTATTGTATTAAACATTCCACTGAATATCATGTCGACTCTGCACGGAACCACATCGTCATGCAGTCTCCTCTCGGCTACTGGGCCTCTCGCCTCTTGGCGGGGCAAGGAGAGGGCATGCGATTGGTCGTCTCCTGCTCTTGTCCAGAAAATAGATGAACAGTCCAAGAAACGGAGGATGAGATTTATACATAGTCATAGCCATGCAATTCCACTTTTTTTCAACCATTAGAGAAATCAACGTCTGATGATAAAAGCAAATGCTTCTAACTTTTTGGTAGTAGAAAATACATCGACTGCGTTGCATTTTTTTACAACGAGTTTGTTGCATTTTCTAGATCGGTCTTCCGATCATGGTCTATCTTACTGGTCCTGCCTCACTTGTTTCGTTGAGATCTGGCCGCTGGCCCTACCCCAGTTAACCCCCTCGTAGCTAACTAAAAAGGTAAATGCCCATAATAACCAAAGGAGGGCCTTGGCTGACGAAGGGGGAAATGGGCCCAAGACTTAGTCCAAGGATAACGATTCGTTGCTTCGTCCATGACGCTTCATCCGCACGAGAGAAATCATCTACCCTCTCTAATGGCGTTGCCGCATGAATTCCTCCGCCGTTGCATAGCTAGCTGGGACTTGGGGGCCCCTAGTCCCGAGGGCCCAGGGCGGCCGCCCCTCCCGACCCCCCTCAGGGCCGGGCCTGGGTCTAACCTTCGGTGCTTGTACCTAGCAATGGTGTTCCTTGTTGAAGGCGTTGTCTAGAGATCAAACCTTTTTAGGGTGAAAACCAAAGATTTGACCATGTTGGTTATACCGGACGACGGCGGTGTTTATGCACCGCTGCGTTTATAGAGACATCGTTTTGGAGAATCTTTTTCAGAGTCCACCACTGGTGGGGCTCTTACTGCTGCAAATGTTTGATTGCTTCAACGGGTCTTTTTCGGGATGTGTGCATCCTTAATGTCTAGACTTGATCTAGATATTATGATAGACTGGGTATACTATATTCTATTTATCGAAAAAATGTGCCCCAGCTTAATTACGAGAAATCAAACTCTAGGTTTAACGTGATGGGTATTTCAGTGACATGGATTAACACGGTCTGCATCTCATTAGTGTAGATTATTTTCTACCGTCAATAGAGATGCATATGTGATGAATTCGTTAATTTTGAAGCTAGATGTTGTGTGAGTGTGTAAGTCTAGGTGTACAGCTAGCTACTGTTGAATTTACTTCTCGTGCTATTCATATCACACAATATACTAGCATTCTAGAACACAGTGACACGTGATAAGATTGACATGAGAATTATTTATATTACTATCTCTAGAATCTGTGTTGGTTCCTTTTGATAAGTTACATCATATATGCCTGGAAGGAAATTAAACATTACTCTCCATGAATTGCCGGGGGACCAACTCTTGTTTGCTCCATTCCACAAAAAGGGTAGATCACATGACAAGGATAAAACTAAAATACATGCATGTGTTCGTTAATTGTTGAGGCAAAAGAGGACGGAAGTCAACGTTACTTAGCTTAGATTCTGTACTATCCTTGTTCAGACGCCTTTAGATGATGTTGTCTCAAAACACATTAACAAGTTGGATCATGCTCCATGACGTGTCGACTAACCGCTCCGCGACAATGATGAATAAAATAACGGCTCTAGCCATTTAGAGCACTGAACAACCAATCAACCATAAAAGTTTACAATGTAGTACTCCCTCCATTCACAATTACCTCGCCTCTTAGGTGTAGTCAAAGTCAAATTTTATAAACTTTGACCATATATTTAGGAAAAAATATCAACATTAACAATGTAAAAACTATTGTATTTGAATTGTCATAAACCATATTTTTATATTATATGTATTTGGAATCATGGATATTCATGTTTTTTCTTATATTACTGGTCAAACTTTACAAAGTTTGACTTTGACTAAACCTAGAACGCGAGGTAATTGTGAACGGGGGGAGTACACCTTATCGAGCACATGCACCTAGTACTCTCTCTCCAGAAATAGGATGCGGAAGTGGGACAAATAGGACAAGTGGGATCCTAATTTTAGAACTCTAGACTAATTATAAACTAAGTGGGAGAAGTGGGATACGTAGTATTTAACAAATCTCACTATTCCGCTTAACCCACTTAGTTTAGAATTACTCTAGATGTGTAAAAGTGAAATCCCACTTGTCCCACATGTCCCACCTCTGCATCCTTATCCAGAAATAAGTACTCTCACTCCCTCTGACTCATATTAATTGACTTTGATTTGTCTAAATTCGGATGTATGTAGCACTAAATATCTGGATACATCTGAATCTAGACAAATTCAAATCAACTAATATGAGTCGGAGGGAGTAACTCTAGACAAATCAAAGTCACTTTTTTCTGGACAGAGGAGTATATCATTTGCATGAAATGTGTTCCTCTAATGTTGTTTCTGAGTGTATTTGATCCTTTTGTGCAAAATTTATTAGTGTATTTATATTTTCACCACATGCTGTTGCTGTTAGGAGCTAGGGCACATATACATGGTACTCACTCGTAACGACCATGTTTAACTACCCAAGTTGAACTTTGACAATAAATTACTCCGGTCATATCTTGTTCATTGTCTCAAAATCATAATTATCCGTAGGAAAATACTTCTGAATGTGAATATAACTGATTCAAGTATGTAGACTAGCTTTGTTAAGTGATCAACCTGGGTTGGTTATGCAATATCTATTTAGAAATTAATAGAGGGAGTAACAGGACCATTTTTTTTCTTTGGATACTCTCGGAGCTCTCAGACATACGTTTTTTTTAGAAATGGGCGCATATATTATTTAAAAACAATGTTTACACCCGGGCTCTGCATAACTAAGATGCACACAGCCGATCAACCACACACCAGAGGTTCAACATAATAGGAAGAAAATTACACAAAATTCTAGAAATAAAGCGTCTCGAGCTAATGTTGATCAATACGGAGATCATGCTGCCATCCATGTCGGGATAAAATATCTCTCGCTGTGTCCTCCAATCCCGTACATCCCTCTACAAATAAGTCGCGAAGCTCCATACGCTGGAGGGTAGTCCATGATCGGAGGATAGCCGTAGCCCAATAGATAACCTGCAAAGAAGAAGACACAACATTATTATTATTAAAAATCTTGTCATTTCTACACAGCCAAAGCGACCAAATAATAGCAAGCGCTCCTACCCTAAACACAGTCTCATATTTATCATGTATCTCATGTAACAAGTTACCAAAAACATTGGTAACCGATCGAGGAGACGATAAACCTGAGGCCATTTGGATGATTGACCATATAGTACGAGCAACTTTGCACTGAAAGAATAAGTGTTGAATTGTCTCAGACATACGAAATACATAATCCAATCTTTCTTTCCTCCATTTCTTGCAAGTCTTGCATGATATATAAATATATCTATTTGTTTAAATCTTATTCAGTCTCGCATGGGATTACTTGCTTGTATGCACGTAATCTTGTAGCTTCTACACATCCAAAGTTCTCTCTCTCTCCCTCCCTCTCTCTCTCTATCTCTCTCTCTCCTCGAAATAGTCTTTCGCCCAGCTTTATAAATAAATCAACGACCATACAAGATACCACGACCAAGAAAAGCGTTGGGGCAATAGCAAAAAAACATGCCCAACAAGAAAGTAAGAGATACAGCTCGTAGAGCACAAAGATGTTAGCTACACGACGCAGCAGCAAGATGACAACCATCCAACAATCCGTCCTCAGAGTTCGCCCCGCCATCACTCTTCATCAGCCGAGGATCCCGGGTACCAAGGCAACACCTTCAAGAAGGTAAGCGACATACCCACGACGCTGTTGCCCAGGCTAGCAAGCCAGCCCTAGGGTTTCCCCTGGTACTCAGAGGGCATGTAGAGGGGGTAACCACGACGCCCTTCAAGAAGGGAGAATGATGCCCTCGGGCACCGGCGCATCGGTGCCGGAGCTAGCAAGGATTTCTCCCGATCCCCCAACTCACTACCAAAAAATCCTGACTAGGAGGCCCCGAGGGCATCGGCAGATCAAGGGCACAGGCCTAGTTCTGGCGCACATGGTGCGGGCCAGGAAGGTGCATCAGCAGGGGA
Source organism: Avena sativa (assembly GCA_916181665.1). NCBI lineage: Eukaryota > Viridiplantae > Streptophyta > Magnoliopsida > Poales > Poaceae > Avena > Avena sativa. The sequence continues at coordinate 432,892,623 of OV702296.1, forward strand.
GCAACGAGCTTGTCGAGCGAGGCATCCGAGCTCAGACCCAACTAGGTCTTCAAAGCAGCACCTAGACTTAGGCCCGCCTGGTCCGGGTCTGGCCCGCACGTTCGGAGCCACCACTGTGTCTACCTGTTGTCCTCCTCTCACCCCTGCACCCGCCCATGCCCAACCACAGCGCCGATGCACGGGCCAGCCGGATTTGGCCGACCGGCGGCCGAGCACCCCACCATTGTCCGTCCATCCACCATCTGCCACTCATACCACCTCTGCTCTGACATGAACGCCAGGGAGTCCCTAGGCCCGCCATCCCACCGATGGATAACCGCCACAACCACTGCCAGATCTGGGCCTACCTAGCCCAGATCAGGCCTGGACCACGTGGAGTCGATCCAACCAGGGCAGCTACCCACGCCCTCTGCCTCGATCATGTGCCTCCGAGCTCCGTGGGAGCCAAAGCGGGCAAACCGATGGCGCCTCTCACCGTCACCGCCAAGAGGATCACGCATCATCCACGGCCAAAACTGCAGCGCATTGCCGCCAAGAGCGCTTCTCCGCGCAGCCCCTCGCGTGAGCGGGTAGAGGAACGCCCGTCGCTGTCGGCACCGCGCGGGCTTAGCCTGGCGGCGGCGGGGACGAGGGGGGAGGAGGATGGGGGAGAGAGAGTTAGGCTTCGCCCCTGTTGCCGCGGAGGCGACGCGGAGCGAAAAACGAGTCCCCCATTTGGAACCTCTATCTCGATCCTCTCTCTCTCTCTCCCGCAAGGTGCTACAAAAATTTGTTTCCCAATATTAATGTACAAATTCTAATTTGAGTTTTAGTACGCCAACTCTATACAATATTTTGATCTTATTTTCACATGTGGATAAAAAAAATCAGATAAAAATCTTGACAACCCGCGATGGCAAATCTTTGATGACAATGCAAGAACAAAAGAAAAATATGCAAATGTCCATATGTTTTCACTTCAGTGAACCCCAAATATTGGAATCTTAAGGAAACATTGAGTATGTAGATGCCAACATGGAAAAAAGGTGACAGGGACAAACGTAATGGATACAAAAAGAATGCCATCACAAGATTCAGTAGCAGTGTAACATCTCAAATTTTCACTAGAAAAGCTAGCACATATCATATATAGCATACAATTTGGTGTAGGTTTATAGATAGGAGTCACCTAGTGATCAGTGATGGAATGTTTTTCTACTAATAAAGAAACTTTACACATATTTGAGTCATATTTGCAATATATGTATGTAAAATTTTAAGTAAAAATAATGATCTCGACTGCAACCCCGTTGTACTCACAACTCCATTTCAGAAACAAGGATTAAGATATTTTATTGAAATAAATGTCCCCTAAGTTTCTTAGAGCAACTCTAATAGATTCCGTAAAACTGGAACCCAAAAAAGGAGTATACCGGGCGCTGCAAAACGCGATTGTTCATGTTTGTGGTTTACGTTTGCGGGATCTGTTCGGCGCGAAACCGTAAATTCAACACTTCCAATTCAACATATATCTCACATACTAATGAAATTAAACCACATATAGCATACATATAATCCAAATTATTCATGTCTCAAGCATCACACAAATAGCACAATAATACTCATTACAACAATAGTTCATGGAACTAAACAAATAAAGAATAGTCCGCAATGAAATCACACATGAATGAATATGAATTAAAATGATGTTCAATGGGAACTACTGGCCATGCAATTGCCAATGGTGCTCAATGAGATCATCATGGAGATGGGTATGAAAAGTTTGGATGCGGTCGGGATTTCTCGTTGGTTTCATACAGCTACCAATGTTGTCATAAAAAATTGTAAGTTCAAGTCCCTCTCAGCCTCTATGATCATGATGTGGAGGATCACACATGCTTTCATGATCCGGTTAAGAATTTTCTCGTCCCAAAAACGAGTTGGATCTCGAACAATAGCAAACCTTGCTTGCAAAACATCAAAAGCTCGCTCAATGTTCTTCTGGCATGCCTCTTGTGCCTTCGAAAATTTAGCATGCTTTCTTGTTGTCGGATTTGAGACGGTCTTGAAAAATATAGACCAAGAAGAATAAATTCCATCGGCAAGATAATAGCCCATCGTGTAGGGATGACCATTGATAGTGTAGCTGCATGCTGGTGCATCTCTGCTCCCAATCCTCTGAGACCTCTGCAAGACATTGGGGTCGGTGAGAGAGAGCCCGGGAGACCAAAGACACAACGCCAAATCTATAAATCCTCCGAAGCCACAACTTCAAGAACAATGGTTGGATCACGGGTCAGTGTATTGTCCATGCCATGACGTGGGTCAACTCTTCCATTTCGAATGCATACAATCTATTCTACCGAGCATCCCTGGCCATCCTCTTCTCTCATTTTATGTCATCAATCTCTCCGTGTCCTCTTCATTGGGAGCTCGGAGATAGACCGGACCGAAGACACGGATGTCCACCTTGGAAAACATACAAACACACTCAAGATTAGTGTCCTCACCAATTTGAAGGTACCCGTCGGTGTAATCCACTAGAACACCATATGCTATCATCCGCATAGCTGCGTATATCTTTTGATATGTGCTAAAACCAATCAATCCAACAGCGTTCCTCCCGCGGGTGAAGAAATGGCAATTGGCATGCCGAGCCTCTACAGTCTTCACGAACAGCTCGTGGCGCATTCGATAACGGTGGCAGAAAACATGATTGGTATTGTCGCCTTCGTGGGACCGAGGGTACCCCGGATCCTACGGGTGGGCCATGACCCTAGGACCGAGAGGCCATCATGGGGGAAACCAGGATCCTACTCGGGGCCCCGGCTATGCCTCCGCAAGACGGAGAGGTGCCCGAGGAGAAACTCTCAGACATGAGACAGATTCCAGTGCGTCCATGAGAAAGCTTAGGAGCTGAAGGTCACGCGGTCAGGGCAAAGGAGCGCCATGCCACGTTGTGGCCCTGCACGTGCACGTAGTGTGTCGCCTCATGGTGAATGACCCTTGTGGTATCCACTTGTCGATGTAAAAGGAGGCCCAGGTTGGTCGAGAGAAAAGGGGAGACTAAGAAGGGAAGAACTGGTTGTGTTCGTCCCCGGGAAAAAACTCTGTAATCATGTGATCATCCACATATAGTAGACAGTTGCAGGATGTAGGGATCCGCACATTGCGGCCTGAACCTAGGAAAAACATGTGTCTCTCTATGTGATTATGTTTGTCTAGCTTGTTAATCGAGCTCACCGGATATTGCACCCTGGCCAAAATAAAAAGGGGATCCTCCATCCCTGGTGTTGAAATCCAAGACATGAAATCTGGCGAGCCAGGTAAGGGCGCAGCTGAGGCAGAGCTCCGTTGGTTCATCATCGAAGAATGACCATGCCTGGGTATGGGGAGCCCGAGGGAACCGTGCGGACCTCTAAACATTGGTTCATGACTTTCCCTGGCTTCACCAGGGCAAGCGAGAAGATGGGTGGAGGCACGGCCAAACGAGGCTTCACCTGGTTCCTCCACTACACCAAATGGTGTTCTCCTAGGGCACACCATCTCCTGCGTAACCACGTGCCCTTCGAGGAGGGTATGGTTTCCCATATGGAGACGTCACCCAGGCCATACCAACAACCTCTACGAGCTCCAACAGAGGTCGGGCGAGTGACTCAGGGACTACATGCGTCGCTTCAGCCTGGTCCTCGACACCATCCAAGAAGCATCGCCACCACTTGCCACCAGGGACCTTTGGTGGGGAACGTGTTACGTGCTCCTACGGAGGGAGATTCACATCAGACGCGTCGACATGGTGTCAGGTCTCTTCGGCCTGGAAGATCACTGCGCACGAATCGAAGAAATGAGTTTTCCTTTGCATGGAGGGGAGGGCAATGAGAATGGTAACCTAGATCTTGTCGCTAGGCCTTCCCGGAAGCGAGCCTGGGAAAGAGAAAGGCAGGATAGTAACACCTCTTGAGCCCTTCCTCCAAGAAACCAGAAAGAGAAAGTTGGGTATTGCTTCGTATCATGTGTCTAGAGGGTAGATTGTTGCACCCGATGTGTAGCTCTAGTGTGCGTGGGGGTACGCGTTTTAGGAAACATAAGGGGAGATGGATCTCACAACCCATTGCTGGTGCAGCCTCGCATTGGTCGTCGCATCGGCATTGGGGAGGATAGCCACCCCCAAACTGTTAGGTCAAATGGGCAGCCCTGAGACCATGAGCTTCTTTGGGTGGGGTATGATGGCCCAAAATATATCAAGCTCGTTGGAGAACCCCAAGAGGAAGGTATGATGAGCACAGCAGCAAGTTTTCCCTCAGTTATGAAACCAAGGTTATCGAACCAGTAGGAGCAAGGAAACACCTCTAAGGTGTTGTTGCCAACTTGGAATCCTGCACAACACAACCACAGAACTTTGCCCCCAACTTACAGTGAGGTTGTCAATCTCACTAGTTTTGCTGAAAACAAAGGATTAAACGTATTGTGTGGAAGAAAGTAATAGCTTGCAGAAAGTAAATAGAAAACAGTAAATAGTTGTAGATTGATGGTAAAAGAAAGGACCGGGGTCCATAGTTCACTAGTGGTGGTTCTCCTTAAGATAGATGACATGTTGGGTGAACAAATTACAGCAGGGCAATTGACAAACATCAAGAAAGCATACATGCATATACTAATCATCTTGACTCCTTTGAGATTTGATTGGGCATTACAACATTATACATAGACCATAATCCAACTGCATCTATGACTAATAATCCACCTTCAGGTTATCATCCGAACCCCCTCCAGTATTAAGTTGCAAGCAACAGATAATTGCATGACGCATTGCGTATAAAGTAAACAATACAATTGTTCTATGAACAAAGGATTGTTGTTTTCTCCCTAGTAGCAACAACACATCTAGTACCTTAAAGATTTCTGTCACTTCCTAGATTACTAGAGGCATGAACCCACTATCGAGCATAAATACTAACTCTTGGAGTTGCTAGCATCTACTTGGCCAAGATAGCTACTAACAACGGAAAGCATGCAAGATCACAAATAACAAAGACATGATAGAATCAATAATCAATCTGAAATAGCATCTCAATATCCATCGGATCCTCGCAAACACAACATGTAGGATTACAAATAGATGATCTTGATCATGAACGGAGGTCACAAGATCTAAACATGGTAGCACAAAGGAGAAGAACCAACCATCTAGCTACTACATGGACCTGTAGTCTAAGGATGAACTATTCACAAATCACACCGGAGGCAGGCATGGTGATGAAGAAGGCCTCCAGGGTGAATTCTCCCCTCCGGCAGGGTGCCGGGAAGAGCTGCAGATCCCTCCGGTCTAGGGATGGAGATGACGGCGGCTATAGACTCTTTCGTGGAATTTTGATCGGGTACTTAGGGTTTCTGTATCGGAGGCATCTTATAGGCGAAAGGGGAGGCCGAGGGGGTTCCCTAGGCAGCCACACCACCCCCTGGCGCAGGCCAGGTGGTGTTACGGCCCTCTGGCCCCTCTCCGTCTCGTATTCTGGCTCCGTGTCCCCCTCGGTGAAAAACTGACTTTGGCTTTTGTCCCGTCCAATTCCGAGAATATTTATTTTCTGACTTTCCTGGAACAGTAGAAAACAGGCAGCTAGCACTGTGGCATCTTGTTAATAGGTTAGTCCAAGAAAGTGTATAAAAAGTACTCCAAAGTGTGGACAAAACATAAGAAATTGGATAAAAACCAAGCATGGAACATCAAAAATTATGGATATGTTTGCAACGTATCAACATCCCCAAGCTTAACTCCTGCTCGTCCTCAAGTAGGTAAGTGATAAAAAGAAAGAATAATTTTTGAGGTGACATGCACCATCATAAACTTGATCAAAGTATTTGTAAAATATTGATAGCTGGGATCATAGTACTTCAACATAGCATGAAGGACAAAGTTCTAACAATAAGACATAGCAACTATGTTGCAACATGAAAAGGCACAAACAAAAGATTCATGAATAACAATGCTTTGAAGACGTTTGTTTGTTTCACATAAAGAAAACATAGCATAGTGGCATTCAGCTTGTCCCTCATAGAGTAGCAAACATAGATGCATAGGACACCTTCAAAGTTCATAAGAGTGACTAGATACAAATAGTTTAAGAACAAGCAATATCAAAGTTATGCATCAATCAACAAGTCTTGGGATAATGCACATAGAACTAAGAATGGCCATTATGCTCTCAAAATAGGTGCATAAAGATAGAAGGTGGAGACTCAACATAAAAGTAAAAGAAATGCCTTCATAGAAGGAAGCAGGGATTCAAGTTTCATAAAGAGCTTCCAAAAATTATGGTACTTATTAGCTTTCAGCTCTCATTGCCCCTATCATAAGCATACTGAAGTGATTAAGGTTAAAGTGAACAAACTATGGAGTATATGCTTGACAAAGTATAAGTTGGAAATCTCATGTCCCTTGAATACGAGGGCCGCTCCTCATGCTACTCAAGTTTAGTTACCGGTAAGTTCTTGTCATAGTAAGTACATGCGTATCATAGAGAACCGCCAACGAGGTACCCCTTGCCGATGATACGGAAGAATCCCCATATCAAAATGACAAGGCAAGCAGACAACGAGCATCTCAGCAATCTTCTTATTTACCATGGGAAAATGGTGCTTTTTTCTCTCGTTCCTCTTTTCTCATATCTCTTTTTTCCTTTTTCTCTTTTTCTCAATATTTGACTCTTTTTCTATAAGAAGAATGCTTCATAGACAGCTCATTATGGTTACGCTGCAGGTTTCAACCATGATTAGGCATGGATTAGACCGGTAGCCCAGGCGTTTCTCTAACACACATACATAACTCCATGGACTTACAAGCTCCCCTTTCATTTCACACCGACGACATCCATAGACAAAAGAGCATGATATCAACTAGGTACAAAGTACAAGTGCAATGTTGAAAGCGTTCCCCATGACAACATGGTTCTGCTAATCCCCAACATATAAGTGCAAGCATATACAACATAGATGACACAATGGTTAAATTTTATTAAGGGCAAGAAAAGTAAAGTGTGCCATTGATGACCCACAAGTATAGGGGATGTATCGCAGTATTTTCGATAAGTAAGAGTGTCGAACCCAACGAGGAGCAGAAGGTGCTGGCTAGTGGTATGGATCAGGAATTCTCTGCAAATACTTAGCAAACAGATTTTTAGGGGGTTTCGATAAAGCAAGTAAACAAAGTACGAGTAAACAAAAGACAGTAAGAATGAATGCAGCAAGTGGCCCAATCCTTTATGCAGCAAAGGACAAGCCGGTTGTATTTCTATAGATGACCAAACGTTCTCGAGTACACATGGGAAGACTGTCAAGTGCTTTCGCTTCATATAGTCGATTAATCTTCTCTAGCTTGCTAAGTGTTGTGTGGGTGAACCTGTGCTAATGTACCGTCCCATCCAAGACTTAATACATACTTGTGATTAAACCCCCTTGCAAACATCCGTAAGTACAAGAAAGTAATTAAGGTAAAACCTAACCATAGCTTTAAACTCTAAGACCCTTACGTCCCTTGTGCAATGGTTTCCTAACGAGGGTTCAGGTTTCTGTCACTCCGGCAACCCCTACGATTAGTAGCCAAATACACAATGCATTCCCCTAGGCCCATATAGGTGAAATGTCATGTAGTCGATGTTCACATGACACCACTAGAAGAAGTACACCACAACATAAATAACAATCTATTGAATCTTTCTCAACGCAACTCCACTACTAACAATAAGACTTCTCCCATGTCCTCAAGAACAAAACGAACTACTCACAAGACATCATATGGATCATGATTAGAGATGGAATAATGATGTATAATAATCTGAACATAAACAATAATTCAATGGTTCACTCAATAGCATCAACTACAAAGAGTAATCAACACCGGTAAAGTTTCCCCTATGAACTATAGCAAGATTCAACCAATTGTTACAGCAATATGGAGATGGTGATGAGGGTGTTGATGGTGATGATGGTGGTGATGATGATGATGATGATCCTGATGAAGTCCAGCTTGATGGTGGTGTTGATGGCGACGATCTCCCCTCTCCGGGAAGGAATTCCCCCGGCAGAAACCTGTCTGCCGGAGAGATCTTTCTCTCTCAGTGTTTTCCGCCCCGTGGAGGCGGCGGAATCTTTCTATGGTCGCTCCTCGAGTCTTAGGGTTTCGGGAGGAAGATATACGCTAGAGGGGAGAGGCTAGAGTGGGCCAGGGTGGCCACACCACTCCCTGGCGCGGCCTAGGCTTGCCCGCACCATGGGGTGGTGTGGGCCCCCTGTGGCCCACCTCCACTCCATCTTCTGGCATCTTGAGTCTTCTAGAAAAATAGAATTTTCCGTATATTTTCCCGGATTTTCTGATCTTCGCGAATTTTGCCTCCAAACAGCACCTTTTCCATCAGAATCCTGACTGCAGCGGTCCATGCTCCAAAAGTCATCAACCATGCAAAAACAGATGAAATAACATAAGTATCACCTCTCAATATGAAATATATCAATGAATAATAGTGAATTAAGACATAGAATACTGATGCAAAATGGACGTATCAACTCCCCCCAAGCTTAGACTTCGCTTGTCCCCAAGCGAAATTGAGCTCAATAAACATGACCTCGGGTTTATGGAGTGAAGAGTCGATAAAATAATACGGACAAGAAGCATCACATTCATCAAATACATAGATCATAATAGAAGACAACTCACTATTATACAACTCAACTTGCAATGAGTAAAGGAAACACAATAAAGATACATAGAGTAAATCATCATTGGTAATGGCAAACTTAGCTCTTGGTCGAAGAATAGTTGATAATTTGCTGGAGTTCACAAATAGCTGGTTTTTCAATGAAAGCTTTCAAAGTAGTAAACTTCAAGATAAGAGCAATGTGCAAAACAAGGAACATAAGAAACATGATTGAATAAATCATCATATGAATGAATGAAACACATCAACTCAAAATACTTGTTGAGATAGAAGGGAATAGGTTTACTGACTCAACTATAAAGTAAAAGAAAGGGGCCCTTCAAAGAGGGAAGCAGGGATTACAAGTCTCATAAAGAGCTCCCAAAAATTATGATACTTACTAGCTTTCAGCTCTCATTGCCCCTATCATAGGCATCCTTAGGTGATTAAGGTTAAAGTAAGGTCCAATCTGAGTTATATGCTTGACAGACTATAAACTGAAGATCCCAAGTCCCTTGAGTACGAGGGCCGCTCCTCATGCTACTCAACTTTAGTTACCGGTAAGTTTTTGTCATCGTAAGTATGTGTGTATCATTAAGAACCGCCAACGGGGTACCCCTTGCCCGATGATACGGAAGAATCCCCATATCAAAATGACAAGGCAAGCAGACAATGAGTATCTCAGCAATCTTCTTATTTACCATGGGAAAATGGTGCCTTTTTTTTCTCTTTCCTCTTTTCATAGTATCTCTTTTCTTTTATTTTTCTCAATAGCTATCTCTCTCTTTTTTTATAAGAAGAATGCTTCATAGATATCATTATGGTTACGCTGCAGGTTTCCACCATGTCAGCATGGATTAGACCAGCGGCCCAGGCATTTCTCTAACACACATACATAACTCCATGGACTTACAAGCTCCCCTTTTATTTCACACCGACGACATCCGCAAACAAAAGATCAAGGTATCAACTGGGTATATATTTACAAGTGTTGAAAGCGTTCCCCGTGACAGCACGGTTCTGCTAATCCCCAGCCTATAATTTGCATGCATATAACTTTCATGGAGAGTTCACAATGGTTCAGGTTTATTAAGTGCGGAAAATAAAGTGTGCCAACAAGTTCGTGAGAGCTTTATTCACTAACTTTCTCATAACAAGTTTAATTTGGGAGGTAGATAAAACAGGAATTTACTTGGAATAGTAATAATGCTACTAGGTAGGTATGGTGGACACAAATGGCAAAGGTTTTGGTTTAAAGGAGGTGGATGCACGATAAGAATTCCCTCTCGGTACAGGTTTTTGGCTAGCAAGGCTGGGTAGCAAGTACAAGAGTTGAAGGAAACAAACAAACATAAAAATGATAAAGACAAACATGCAATCTTCCTTGGAAGCACAAAAGATCTTAACTAGAGAATACTAGACTTATGAGCAAATCAAGAAAGAAAGATGATGAAATTATTTTTCTCTCGAGTACTTCTATATTTTTCTTTTCAACTCTCAAAAAGGGTGTTGCTACTGACCGAGCCAGGTTTGCCAAAACCAACTAAATTAACTCAAAGATCCCAAAGTGCTACCAATACTAACAACAAGATCAATCATATAACCATGAATTGAAAACTAATATAAGCTATGCAAAAGAGTAAATGATAGAACTTCTCATTAGTACTCCATAATGGAAGCTCACACCAAGGGATACAAATCTAACGAGAGAGGGGACACTTCCATAATGCAAACCATACTACATAATAACTCCTCTATTCATGATATGACTCTACTAATAAAGTAAAAAGATAGAAGATAGTGATGTGATACCGCGGCACTCCCCCAAGCTTGGAACAAACCAAGGGGATGCCAAACCTGATGACGAATTACTCCTTTGGTGGTGGTGGTATCCTCTTGATGAGCTCTCTGATAAGTTTCCCAAAGTCCTCAATCTCGAAGGTGAGATTGCGAATCAGCTGTGAATTTTGCTCAATGCGGCTCATGATCATGTCGTGTTGAGAATTCCAGCTCTTGCCATTCTTTCCCCACTCTTCCTCCTTGAAGTCTTCTTTTCCTGCATGGCTAGAACGAGGCAAATCCCAATTGGAGGGTAATTTCTCCTTAGGCATATTCTAGTATTGATGCTCATGGATAAGAGTGTGGAAAGGATTCTTGGTGCATGGAGGAAGTGACCAGGGATCTGAACGGTGATGAGGAGGCTTCCCTCCAATGGCTGGATTTGCCACCACTCCGATGCTTGCAACGGTGGTGCCGGTGTGCGGACGTTGGCCTTGCTCCTCTTCACCTTCACTCTTGATCTCCTTCTCCTTCCTGGGGTCTTGGAGGTCTTCCTCCATGGGCTCCTTCCCTTTATCCTTGGCGGACACCATTGTGCTTCTAAGCTCTCAAAGAGTATGTCCTGACAGAAACAGATCGAAACAAAAACACGATGAAAACACAATATACGAACCTCGAAAGATCCGGTGGGTTATATATTACGAAGCTTCATATCAAAAGGAAGGTATTGGGAGAAAACGAGTCGGAGGCGGAGTCCTGGGTGGCCTCACCACCTGGTGGTGCGGCCAGGGGTGGGCCCCCGCCATGGGGTGGTGTGGGCCACCCTGGCTCCGTTTCCTTCCCTTTTTCGCTTCGTAGCTTTCCTTATTGACTGAAAACTGCAAAAATATAGTTGGATTGTATTTTCGCGGAACTTTTCTTACCAGAACTGTTACCTATTTGAATACGGACTCTGCAGGTCTCTGAATTTGGTATCCAGTAGATCCTTCCGGAGTCATCACTTGAATATCATCGATATCTTTATCTTCATATACTTATTACTTGAGTCATAAAACCTTTCTCTTCCTTATTACACCATTATCTCTATTTCCTGGAAATTTCTTTCACACAAAACTTCACACAATTCTTATTAGCAACATTAGTATAAGTGAAGTGATAAAACCTTTTGAGTCCAACTTCAACTGAAAACCATCAAAACAAAAGCTACTGCAGCAACTCCTTCCGAAAATCCAAAAAGAATTCAAAAAGGAAATCGAATAAAGAGGCAAATGCAAGATTGGCAAAATCTGTCAAAACAGACCAGCAGGTAAAAAGATCATTTTTTTCGAAAATCTTCTGTTGCTCAAATCAAAAAATGCAAAATTAACGAAAGTTAAATAACAACCTGGGGCAGAAACACAAAAAATTACATCTCAATCCGACATACAGAGATCTCTCACGAATTTTTACGGTGAAGCACAAAAAATCTGTTTCGGGACAGCAACTTCCCCAAATATTACTTCTCTCTCATTAGAGGTTGATCTTGACACAAAAACCAAACAAAACGGATAAGGAGCGGTTATTACCGAAGTAATAACTTCCAAGACTCGAAGAAACAAAAACAAACTGAAAGCATAAACAAATTGGGTTGTCTCCCATAAAGCTCTTTCTTTATAGCCATTAAGATGGGCATGATAATTTTGAAGAAGCTCTCATAGGGATATGATTTGAAGTGAAAGAGAGCATTAAGAAGCAAAAACACCCACACATTTAAGTCTAACCCACTTCCTATGCAAGGGGATTTTGTAAACAAACAAGTTATTGAAACCAAAGGCAACTTGCATAAGAAGGCAAAAGAAGTGCAACATAAAAACTTTCAGCATAAAATGGGGAAACTTGATATTATTGAGATGCATAAGAACACTTTTCCCTCTCTCATAATAACTTTCAGTATCATGCATAAACTTAACAATATAGCTATCACAAGAACTATCATAGCAATGATCACTTATTCTAACAGAAAACACGGGGATACTAGCTCTCATAACACTACCTTGTGAAACAATATTAGAGGTATCCTTACAAAGGATAGTGTGTCCCTCTTTTTCATATTTACCAACAAAGTCTTTCATATTTGCTACAATAGGTTCATCAACCATTTGTTTATCAGGTTCAACAGCCTTATTCATACTTTCATTAACCATACTAGCTATCATAGAATGTTCCTTTACCTTAACTGGAAAAGGCATTTTCTCAATATAAGGTTCAGGTAAAACATGATTAGCAGTATAAACTTCAGTATTTCTTGCAGGAACGCTCTTAACAACATCTTTATAAGGTTCATGATACTTATTCCACTTCTTTTTAGGCACTTCAATGTAAGAAGCAAAATCCTTAAAAAAAAGAAGCAATAGCTTGAGAGTCTAGACCATAAGCATTTTTAATATTTTGAAAGTCGTCAGTTCCCATAAAAGACTCAATGCATTCATAATCATAATTTATACCTGACTTTCTACCTTTGTCATTCTCCCAAGCTTCAGTACTGTCTTGAATACGGTCTAGAAGGTCCCATTTAGCTTCTTCTTCCATACGAGTGACTGATCCGGCACAAGAAGCATCCAGTAAATCTTTATCATGTTGAGGGAGCCTTGCATAAAATTTATTGATAATAATATTGTTGGGGAGCTCATGAATGGGACATTTGAGCATTAGTAACTTCAGTCTCCCCCAAGCTTGAGATGTACTCTCTCCATCAAGAGGCCAAAAGTTGTATATTTGATTCCGATCTTTATGAATCTCACTAGGAGGATAAAACTTTGAATAAAAGAGAGGCACTATTTCCTCCCATTCCAGAGCTTGACCATTCTTCAGCAGCTTATACCATTCCTCAGCTCTTCCTTTCAGTGATAATGAGAATAACTTCTTCTTAACTTGATCTGTAGTAATACCTGCACACTTGAACAACCCGCATAATTCGTGTATAGAGAGTAAATGATCACCGGGATGGACAGTTCCATCCCCAACATACTAATTATCCATAACACGATCAATAATTCTTGTAGGTATTTTGAAAACATCTTTCTCAGCAGGTGGTGGCTTATCTACTACCTTAGCAGTGGTAGTAGCATTACCAAATAAGAAACTCAGCGAATTATCCATAACAAAAATAAAGCAACTAGCAGAAGTAAACAATACTCACAGTAGAAGTTTCCTTTACCAGTTCCACTCTACAATAGAGCTTCACTCCCTAGCAACGGCGCCAGAAAATAGTCTTGATGACCCACAAGTATAGGGGGTGTATCGCAGTATTTTCGATAAGTAAGAGTGTCGAACCCAACGAGGAGCAGAAGGTGCTGGCTAGTGGTATGGATCAGGAATTCTCTGCAAATACTTAGCAAACGGATTTTTAGGGGTTTTCGATAAAGCAAGTAAACAAAGTACGAGTAAACAAAAGACAGTAAGAATGAATGCAGCAAGTGGCCCAATCCTTTATGCAGCAAAGGACAAGCCGGTTGTATTTCTATAGATGACCAAACGTTCTCGAGGACACATGGGAAGACTGTCAAGTGCTTTCGCTTCATATAGTCGATTAATCTTCTCTAGCTTGCTAAGTGTTGTGTGGGTGAACCTGTGCTAATGTACCGTCCCATCCAAGACTTAATACATACTTGTGATTAAACCCCCTTGCAAACATCCGTAAGTACAAGAAAGTAATTAAGGTAAAACCTAACCACAGCTTTAAACTCTAAGACCCTTACGTCCCTTGTGCAATGGTTTCCTAACGGGGGTTCAGGTTTCTGTCACTCCGGCAACCCCTACAATTAGTAGCCAAATACACAATGCATTCCCCTAGGCCCATATAGGTGAAGTGTCATGTAGTCGATGTTCACATGACACCACTAGAAGAAGTACACCACAACTTAAATAACAATCTATTGAATCTTTCTCAACGCAACTCCACTACTAACAACAAGACTTCTCCCATGTCCTCAAGAACAAAACGAACTACTCACAAGACATCATATGGATCATGATCAGATATGGAATAATGATGTATAACAATCTGAACATAAACAATAATTCAATGGTTCACTCAATAGCATCAACTATAAAGAGTAATCAACAACGGTAAAGTTTCCCCTATGAACTATAGCAAGATTCAACCAATTGTTACAGCAATATGGAGATGGTGATGAGGGTGCTGATGGTGATGGTGGTGGTGGTGATGATGATGATGATCCCGATGAAGTCCAGCTTGATGGTGGTGTTGATGGCGACGATCTCCCCTCTCTAGGAAGGAATTCCCCCGGCAGAAACCTGTCTGCCGGAGAGATCTTTCTCTCTCGGTGTTTTCCGCCCCGCAGAGGCGGCAGAATCTTTCTGTGGTCGCTCCTCGAGTCTTAGGGTTTCGTGGGGATGATATACGCCAGAGGGGACAGGCTGGAGTGGGCCAGGGTGGCCACACCACTCCCTAGCGTGGCCTGGGCTTGCCCGCGCCATGGGGTGGTGTGGGCCCCCTGTGGCCCACCTCCACTCCATCTTCTGGCATCTTGAGTATTCTAGAAAAATATAATTTTCCGTATATTTTCCTGGATTTTCTGATCTTCGCGAATTTTGCCTCCAAACAGCACCTTTTCCATCAGAATCCTGACTGCAGCGGTCCATCCTCCAAAAGTCATCAACCATGCAAAAACAGATGAAATAACATAAGTATCACCTCTCAATACGAAATATATCAATAAATAATAGTGAATTAAGACATAGAATAGTGATGCAAAATGGACGTATCAGCCATCAAGTTTGTGAGAGCTTTAATCACTAGTTTTCTCATAACAAGTTTAATTCGGAAGGTAGATAAAAACATGAATATACTTGGAATAGCAAATGCTAATAGGTAGGTATGGTGGACTCTTTGGAATTACTTGGTTTTAGGAGTTGGATGCATGAGTGGAACTCATACTTGGTTATGGAGGCTAGCAAAAGACTGGGAGCGACTGACTAAGAGAGCAATAATGGCCATAATCATGCAGAGCGACAAAACATCATTAATCAAAGCAAAAAGTGATACTACAAGTCGAAAAATAAAGGATCATAAAGGCTATGGTGACTTGGGATAGTCATAACATGGTGTGAGCATGCGCCAAGTCAACCCAAATAAAGCATCAAAGGAGAATACCACAATACTATGCTTTAATATGCTAAAACAACGCATGATTCTTCCAAGGCACATTAAGAAATCTCAATTGTTTATAACATGTCATGCTACAGCAAAGATCACTAAGCATAAAGCCAAAATAATATCAAGCATGGCATGACAAAGCATGGGCCACAGTCAAAAGCAAGCTCTCTTTACCACTTAAGCATGAACTTTCCTACTCTTTTCCAATCCAAACCAAACTATTTGAAAACCAATGTATGAAAGAGGGGGTCCAACCAATTTATTCAAGCAAACTAAGAAAACCAAGCGAACGAAAACCAAAAACAAAAAACAAAGACGCTCCAAGAACAACACAACTGTGCATGAAACAATAAAAATAAAGTGTTTGGAAGAAACCTGGGATTTTTATTGATGAGGAAGGGGATGGCTTGGGCATCCCCAAGCTTTGACGCTTGTACTTCTTGGATAATTCTTGGGGTGACACGGGGTGGCATCCCCAAGCTTGAGTTTTAGTCCATTCTTTTTCTCATTACATTATTCTCTCCATACACCTGGAATTTTTCCTTCATACAAAACTTCACACAATTTTTATTAGCAACATTAGTGCACTCAAGATAATAATTCTTTAGGTTCAGTTTCAACACTAAATAAAACTTCCATTAAAACACAAGCTACTAAAGCACTTCCCTCGAAAAGCTCAATTCCCCAAAGAGAACTCAAAAAGGAACCAACAAGAAGCAAATGCAAATAATGGCAGAAATCTGTCAAAACAGACCAGCAGGTAAAAACCAATTTTTTCAAAGACCTTCTGTTTCTCAAATTGAAAAGTGTTGAAGTAACGAAAGTTAGATCACAACCTAGGGCAGAAGCACAAAACTTCATGCCTCAAAACGACCTACAGAAATTTTACACGAATGTTTACGGTGAAGCACAAAAATCTGTTTCGGGATAGCAACTTTCCCAATCATTACTTCTCTCTCGTTAGAGGTTACTCTTGGCACAAAAAGCAAATAAAAAGGATAAGGAGAGGTTATTATAGAGGTAATAACTTCCAAGACTCATCTAAAACTTTTGGGTTATCTCCTAATAAGTACTTTTCTTTAACGCCTTTAAGTTAGGCATAAGAAGCAAGAAAAAGAATCAAGTGTTCTCAAATGAAGAAGCATTAAAAGCAATACCAGAAATATCTTCAATAAGGGAAGGTATCTCATCCAAATAAGTTCTAGAGGATACTCTCTCAACGCTCTTGGGTTCACTATTTTCATCAAACGGGTTTTCGGGAATAATCCTATCAAGATTCTTTTCTATGGCTTCATGCATTGCTACAAGTTTGAAAGGTATTGGTATGTTAATTTCCTCCCCATTAGGTTCGGTTTTGTTCATCTTTTCTCGTGTACCAACAACATCTACACATGAGCCTAGCATATTAAAATGTTCAAAGACTTTTCTACCTTCCTTGGCAACATCATAGAATTCCTTAAGCGAAGTTTCTAGAATAAAATCTCTCTTTTCAGGGTCCTTAATTTCTTTAAGTTGAAGAAACTTTACTTGCATTAAGGGGTTAAGGTTAACAAACCTAGCTTCCAACATATGAACTAAAGAAGCTGCAGCAATTTCATAGTTTGGAGCAAGTTCTGCAAGGGATCTATCCTCAATATCCTCATGTTTACTAACATGATTAAAGAATTCTTCAATATTATATTTTCCAATTATAGAGCCACTACCTATTGAAAGGTCTTTCAGGGTGAATTTAGGGATCAACATGGTGAGCTAAGAGGTAACAACTATAGAAAGACTTAATTTTTTTGTGTTTTTAATAAAGAGAGCAAACTAGTACAACTAATTTTTTTGTGTTTTTGATAAAGAAACAAGCAAACAAAGGACTTGTGTTTTTGATAAAGAACCAGTAGGAGCAAGGAAACACCTCCAAGGTGTTGTTGCCAACTTGGAATCCTGTACAACACAACCACAGAACTTTGCCCCCAACTTACAGTGAGGTTGTCAGTCTCACAGGTTTTGCTGAAAACAAAGGATTAAACGTATTGTGTGGAAGAAAGTAATAGCTTGTAGAAAGTAAACAGAAAACAGTTGTAGATTAATGGTAAAAAAAGGACCGGGGTCCATAGTTCACTAGTGGTGGTTCTCCTTAAGATAGATGATATGTTGGGTGAACAAATTACAGTGGGGCAATTGACAAACATCAAGAAAGCATACATACATATACTAATCATCTTGACTCTTTTGAGATTTGATTGGGCATTACAACATTATACATAGACCGTAATCCAACTGCATCTATGACTAATAATCCACCTTCAGGTTATCATCCGAACCCCCTTGAGTATTAAGTTGCAAGCAACATATAATTGCATTACGCATTGCATGTAAAGTAAACAATACGATTGTTCTATGAACAAAGGATTGCTGTTTTCTCCCTAGTAGCAACAGCACATCTAGTACCTTAGAGATTGCTGTCACTTCCCCAGATTACTAGAGGCATGAACCCACTATCGAGCATAAATACTAACTCTTGGAGTTGCTAGCATCTACTTGGACAAGATAGCTACTAACAACAAAAAGCATGCAAGATCACAAATAACAAAGACATGATAGAATCAATAATCAATCTGAAATAGCATCTCAATATCCATCGGATCCTCGCAAACACAACATGTAGAATTACAAATAGATGATCTTGACCATGAACTGAGCTCACAAGATCTAAACATGGTTGCACAAAGGAGAAGAACCAACCATCTAGCTACTACATGGACCCGTAGTCGAAGGATGAACTACTCACGCATCACACCGAAGGCAGGAATGGTGATGAAGAAGGCCTCCAGGGTGAATTCTCCCCTCCGGCAGGGTGTCGGGAAGAGCTTCAGACCTGTCCCAGTCTAGGGATGGAGATGACGGGGGCTACAGACTCTTTCATGGAATTTTGATTGGGTACTTAGGGTTTCTGTATCGGAGGCATCTTATAGGCGAAAGGGGAGGCCGAGGGGGTGCCCTAGGCGACCACACCACCCCCTAGCGTGGGCCAGGCCTGGCCGTGCGGCCAGGTGGTGTGGCGGCCCGCCCCTCTCTGTCTCGTATTCTGTCTCTGTGTCCCCCTCGGTGAAAAATTGACTTTGGCTTTTGTACCGTCCAATTCCGAGAATATTCATTTGCTGACTTTCTTGGAACCAAAAACAGCAGAAAACAGGCAACTGGCACTGTGGCATCTTGTTAATAGGTTAGTCCAAGAAAGTGTATAAAAGTACTCCAAAGTATGGACAAAACATAAGAAAGTGCATAAAAATCAAGCATGGAACATCAAAATTTATGGATACATTTGCAACGTATCAACATCCCCAAGCTTAACTCCTGCTCGTCCTCGAGTAGGTAAGTGATAAAAAGAAAGAATAATTTTTGAGGTGACATGCACCATCATAAACTTGATCAAAGTATTTGTAAAATATTGATAGCTGGGATCATAGTACTTCAACATAGCATGAAGGACAAAGTTCTAACAATAAGACATAGCAACTATGTTGCAACATGAAAAGGCACAAACAAAAGATTCATGAATAACAATGCTTTGCAAGACGTTTGTTTGTTTCACATAAATAAAACATAGCATAGTGGCATTCAGCTTGTCCCTCATAGATTAGCAAACATAGATGCATAGGACACCTTCAAAGTTCATAAGAGTGACTAGATACAAATAGTTTAAGAACATAAAGATGTACAGGAGATAAGACTTGAAGCAAATCAGTAGACTAGGAACAACCCTCACCTTGCTAGGCAGGGGCCTCATCGTGGACGGGGAGCTCAGGCTCCCCGAGGCGCCAAGCGGCCCCGTCAAGGAGGGTACTTGATACATTGCAAATGTATCTATAATTTTTGATGTTCCATGCTTGGTTTTATCCACTTTCTTGTGTTTTGTCCACACTTTGGAGTACTTTTCATATGATTTCTTGGACTAGCCTATTAACAAGAGCCATAGTGCCAGCTGCCTGTTTTCTGCCGTTTTTGGTTCCAGGTAAGTCAGAAAATGAATATTCTCGGAATTGGACGGGACAAAAGCCAAAGTGCCTATTTTCCGGAAGTCATCAGATGCCAGAATACGAGACGGAGAATGGCTGGGGGGCAGCCACACCACCTGGCCACGTGGCCAGGCCTGGCCCATGCCAGGGGGTGGTCTGGCCGGCCCTAGCATCCCCTCGGCCTCTCCTTTCGCCTATAAGATGCCCTCGGGACGAAAACCCTAAGCACCCGATCAAAAATCCACGGAAGAGTCTGTAGCCGCCGTCATCTCCATCCCTAGATCAGGAGGGATCTGAAGCTCTTCCCGGCACCCTGCTGGAGAGGGGAATTCATCCTGGAGGCCTTCTTCATCACCATGCAAGCCTCCGGTGTGATGCGTGAGTAGTTCATCCTTGGACTACGGATCCATGTAGTAGCTAGATGGCTGGTTTCTCCTCCTTTGTGCTTTCATGTTTAGATCTTGTGAGCTCTGTTCATGATCAAGATCATATTTTTGTAATCCATACATGTTGTGTTTGCGGGGATCCGATGGATATTGAGATGCTATTTCAGATTGATTATTGATTCTATCATGTCTTTGTTATTTGAGATCTTGCATGCTTTCCGTTGTTAGTAGCTATCTTGGCCAAGTAGATGCTAGCAACTCCAAGAGTTAGTATTTATGCTCGATAGTGGGTTCATGCCTCTGGTAATCTGGGGAAGTGACAGAAATCTCTAAGGTACTAGATGTGCTGTTGCTACTAGGGAGAAAACAACAATCCTTTGTTCATAGAACAATCGTATTGTTTACTTTACACGCAGTTCGTAAAGCAATAATCTGTTGCTTGCAACGTAATACTGGAGGGGGTTCAGATGATAACCTGAAGGTGGATTATTAGTCATAGATGCAGTTGGATGGCGGTCTATGTATTATGTTGTAATGCCCAATCAAGTCTCAAAGGAGTCAAGATGATTAGTATATGCATGTATTGCTTTCTCGGTGTTTGCCAATTGCCCCGCTGTAATTTGTTCACCCAGCATGTTATCTATTTAAGGAGAGCCACCTCTAGTGAACTATGGATCCCGGTCCTTTTTCTTTACATACAATCTATAAACTGTTTCTGCTTTGTGTTTACTTTCTGCAACCTTTTACTTCTTTCCATTCGATACGTTTAATCCTTTGTTTTCTGCAAAACACGGTGAGATTGGCAACCTCATCGCAAGTTGGGGACAAAGTTTTGTGGTTGTGTTGTGCAGGTCTCCACGTTGCTACTAGCACCGATAGTGTGCCCTGCCAAAGCTCAGCTAGTAACACCTTTGAGGTGTTTCCTTGCTCCTACTGGTTCGATTAAACCTTGGTTTCATAACTGAGGGGAACTTGCTGCTGTGCTCATCATACCTTCCTCTTGGGGTTCCCAACGAGCTCTACATCAACACCGCCATCAAGCATTTTTTTAGGCGTCGTGCATTGAGCCATCAAGCATTTTTCTAGCGCCGTTGCCGGGGAGTCAAGGACATCTTCACAAGGGGAGTCCCTCATAATCAATCTCTTTACTTTGTTGTTTTTGTTTTGCTTGGTTTCTTTTTGCTTTGTTTGCTTGTTTTGTTCTTCAAAAAACACAAAAAAAATAGTTTTACTTGTTTGCTTTCTTATTTGAAAAACATAAAAAAATTAGTTCCTATCCTAAGTTGTCACTATGTCTAGCCTTGCTCCAATCACTATGTCACCCGAGGATATGATTTTCACTTTTAAACAAGTAATTGAGGAAAGTTTTAAGAAAGCTTGGTCTAGAATCTCCGATCTACATGAAAAAACTGAGCCTAAAATGACTCAAAGCTTGTTCCTTAGCAGTTTTTACCTTGGAATTGCTCTTTTCTATAGATATGCTTTGGATGCTGTTGTGGGAGGATATTTCCTCCATTGTAATGAGGATGATGCTATTAATGCTATAACGAAATTGATTCTCACTTACAACTTGCCTAGCCAAACTGATACTTCTTTCGCAAAAATATTTGCTAGGGTGGACACTCTTGAGGCTAGCATTACTAGATTAGAGAGTTGCTATAATACGCTTAGGGAGCATCATGATTATGTTCCAAAAAACTCTGAACCATCAAAATGGTTCCCTACAGTAAAGAGTGAGATGAACAATGAAACTTTTCAAGCTCGCTGTGATATCATGTCTGAATTTTGCCTTATGCCCAAAGATATTTATAAATCTCTGAATACTTGGGGGCTCATTGAAGGAGGAAAAGAAATATCTCTTACTAATAATACTACCATATTACCTCTTGGAATAGCTGAAGGAGTGTTCACAAAGATCCTTGGGAAAACGATTTCTATTGATTATCTTGTTATTGAATGTGCAGGAAAAGGACAAATTACACTTGGAAGGTCCCTATTAGAACTCCTTGGAGCAATAATAGATGTGGGAAAGGGGACCATGCACCTTTCTTCTCCACCAAACAATCATATTTTACCCAAGGTTAAAAATAAAAGTAAGAGAGGTAAGGGCAAGAAAGTTGGTTTTAATGCTTCTTCATTTGAGAACACTTGATTCTTTCTTTGCTTCTTATGCCTAACTTAAAGGCATTAAAGAAAAGTACTTATTGGGAGATAACCCAAAAGTTTTAGATGAGTCTTGAAAGTTATTACCTCTGTAATAACCTCTCCTTATCCTTTTTATTTGCTTTTTGTGCCAAGAGTAACCTCTAATGAGAGAGAAGTAATGATTGGGAAAGTTGCTGTCCCGAAACAGATTTTTGTGCTTCACCGTAAAAATTCCTGAGAGATCTTTGTATGTCAGATTGAGCTGTAATTTTTTGTGCTTGTGCCCCAGGTTGTTATTTAACTTTCGTTAGTTCAACACTTTTTGATTTGAGCAACATAAGGTCTTCTAAAAAATTCGTCTTTACCTGCTGGTCTGTTTTGACAGATTTCTGCCATTTTCTACATTTGCTTCTTGTTGGTTCCTTCTTGAGTTATTTTGGGGAATTGAGCTTTTTGAGGGAAGTTCTACAGTAGCTAGTGTTCTAATGGAAGTTTATTTGGTGTTAGAACTGAACCTTAAGACTTATTTATCTTAAGTGCACTAATGTTGCTAATGAGATTGTGTGAAGTTTTGTATGAAGGAAAAATTTCAGGTGTATGGAAGGAATGAGTAATGAGATGAAGGATGGACTAAAGCTCAAGCTTGGGGATTCCACGCGTTTTACCCCAAGAAATATCCAAGAAGTACAAGCGTCAAAGCTTGGGGATGCCCAAGGCATCCCCTTCTTCATCAATAAAAATCTCAGGTTTCTTCCAAACGTTTCATTTTTATTGTTTCATGCACAGTTGTGTTTTTCTTGGAGCGTCTTCTTTTTTGTTTTCGTTTTGGTTTTTAGTTTGCTTGGTTTTCTTAGTTTCCTGAATAAATTGGTTGGACCCCCTCTTTCATACTTTGGTTTGCAATTAGTTTGGTTTGGTTTGGAAAAGAGTAGAAAAGTTCATGCTTATGTGGTAAAAGAGCTCGTTTTTGACTGTGGCATATGCTTTGTCATGACATGCTTGATATTTTTTGGCTTTATGCTTAGTATTCTTTGTTGTAGCATGACTTGTTATAAACAATTGAGATTGCTTAATGTGCCTTGGATGAATCATGTGTTGTTTTAGCATATTAAAGCATAGTATAGTGGTATTCTTCTTTGATGCTTTATTTAGGTTGACTTGGCACATGCTCACACCATGTTATGACTGTCACAAGTCACCATAGCCTTTATGATCCTTTAGTTTTCAACTTGTAGTATCACTTTATGCTTTGATCAATGATGTTTTGTCGCTCTGCATGATTATGGCCATTATTGCTCTCTTAGTTTGTCGCTCCCAGTCTTTTGCTAGCCTCCACCACCAAGTATGAGTTCTACTCATGCATCCAACTCTCTAAACCAAGTTATTCCAAAGAGTCCACCATACCTACCTACTAGCTTATTCTATTCCAAGTATATTCATGCTTTTGTTTACCTTCCACTTGTTATGAGAAAACTAGTGATTAAAGCTCTCACGAACTTGATGGCACACTTTACTTTTTGCCTCTAATAAACTTGAACATTGGGTCCTTCTTTGTTGCGTATATGCTTCTGCTTTATAAATTGAAATTAGCAGAACCATGTTTCATGGGGAACGCTTTCAACATTGCACTTGTACTTTGTACCCCGCTGATATCATGTTCTTTTGCTTACGGATCCCGGCGGTGTGAAATAAAAGTGGAACTTGTAAGATCATAGAGTTTGTATGTGTGTTATAGAAACGCCTGGGCCGCTAGCCTAAGCCATGCCTAATCATGGTGGAAACTTGCAGCATCACCATAATGAGCACTCTATGAAGCATCCTCAATAAAAACCTATGCAAATAGCAAATAAAAAGATCGCTGAGATGCTCATTGTCTGCTTGCCTTGTCATTTTGATTATGGGAAAGCTCCCGTATCATGTGCAAGGGGTACCCCGTTGGCGGTTCTTAATGATACACATGTACTTACAATGATAAGAGCTTACTCATGACTGAAGTTGTGTAGCATGAGGATCGGTCTTCGTAAGTAAGGGGCATGAGATTTCGGTTTATAACTTGTCAAGCATATCCTCTTAGTTGTGTCACTTTAACCTTAATCACCTTCAAGATGCTTATGATAGGGGCAATGAGAGCTGAAAGCTATAAGTACCATAATTTTTGGAAGCTCTTTATGAGACTTGAATCCCTACTTCCTTTTACAAAAGGCTTTTCTTCCACCATTATATTGAGTCTCCACCTTCTATCTTTATGCACTTACTGTGAGAGCATAGTGGCCATTCTTAGTTCTATGTGCATTGTCCCAAGACTAGTTGATTGATGCATAACTTGTTATTGCTTGTTTGAAACTATTGTATCTAGTCACTCTTATAAACTTTGAAGGTGTCCTATGCATTTATATTTGCTACTCTATTGAGGGACAAGCTGAATACTATTATGCTATGTTTTCTTTATGTGAAACAAACAAACATCTTGCAAAGCATTATTATTCATGATTCTTTTGTTTGTGCCTTTTCATGTTGCATCATAGTTTCTTTGTTTATTGCTAGGACTTTGTCTTTCATGTTATGATTGAAGTACTATGATCCCAGCTTTGATTGTTTTGCAAATACTTTGATCAAATCTTTGATGGTGCATGTCACCTCAAAAATTATTTCTTTTTATCACTTACCTACTCGAGGACGAGCAGGAGTTAAGCTTGGGGATGTTGATACATTGCAAATGTATCTATAATTTTTGATGTTCCATGCTTGGTTTTATCCACTTTCTTGTGTTTTGTCCACACTTTGGAGTACTTTTCATATGATTTCTTGGACTAGCCTATTAACAAGAGCCACAGTGCCAGCTGCCTGTTTTCTGCCCTTTTTGGTTCCAAGAAAGTCAGAAAATGAATATTCTCGGAATTGGACGGGACAAAAGCCAAAGTGCCTATTTTTCCGGAAGTCATCAGATGCCAAAATATGAGACGAAGAAGAGCTAGGGGCCAGCCACACCACCTGGCCGCGCGGCCAGGCCAGGCCCACGCCAGGGGGTGGTCTGGCCGACCCTAGCACCCCCTCGGCCTCTCCTTCCGCCTATAAGATGCCCTCGGGACGAAAACCCTAAGCACCCGATCAAAAATCCACGAAAGAGTCTGTAGCCGCCATCATCTCCATCCCTAGATCAGGAGGGATCTGAAGCTCTTCCCGGCACCCTGCCGGAGAGGGGAATTCATCCTGGAGGCCTTCTTCATCACCATGCAAGCCTCCGGTGTGATGTGTGAGTAGTTCATCCTTGGACTACGGATCTATGTAGTAGCTAGATGGCTGGTTTCTCCTCCTTTGTGCTTTCATGTTTAGATCTTGTGAGCTCCGTTCATGATCAAGATCATCTTTTTGTAATCCATACATGTTGTGTTTGCGGGGATTCGATGGATATTGAGATGCTATTTCAGATTGATTATTGATTCTATCATGTCTTTGTTATTTGAGATCTTGCATGCTTTCCGTTGTTAGTAGCTATCTTGGCCAAGTAGATGCTAGCAACTCCAAGAGTTAGTATTTATGCTCGATAGTGGGTTCATGCCTCTGGTAATCTGGGGAAGTGACAGAAATCTCTAAGGTACTAGATGTGATGTTGCTACTAGGGAGAAAACAACAATCCTTTGTTCATAGAACAATCGTATTGTTTACTTTACACGCAGTTCGTAAAGCAATAATCTGTTGTTTGCAACGTAATACTGGAGGGGGTTCGGATGATAACCTGAAGGTGGATTATTAGTCATAGATGCAGTTGGATGGCGGTCTATGTATTATGTTGTAATGCCCAATCAAGTATCAAAGGAGTCAAGATAATTAGTATATGCATGTATTGCTTTCTCGGTGTTTGTCAATTGCCCCGCTGTAATTTGTTCACCCAGCATGTTATCTATCTAAGAAGAGCCACCTCTAGTGAACTATGGATCCCGGTCCTTTTTCTTTACATACAATCTATAAACTATTTCTGCTTTGTGTTTACTTTCTGCAACCTTTTACTTCTTTCCATTCGATACGTTTAATCCTTTGTTTTCCACAAAACACGGTGAGATTGACAACCTCATCGCAAGTTGGGGACAAAGTTTTGTGGTTGTGTTGTGCAGGTCTCCACGTTGCTACTAGCACCGGTAGTGCGCCCTGCCAAAGCTCAGCTAGTAACACCTTTGAGGTCTGTCCTTGCTCCTACTGGTTCGATTAAACCTTGATTTCATAACTGAGGGAAACTTGTTGTTGTGTTCATCATACCTTCCTCTTGGGGTTCACAACGAGCTCTACATCAACACCGCCATCAAGCATTTTTTGGGCGCCGTGCATTGAGCCATCAGTGCTCAGTCCCTCAATAGATTAGGAACCCAAGGAGCCAGGGTTTTTCCTTCTACGGAAAGAGAGTCACATCAGAAGATAAACCAGGGCATAATGAAGTGAAAAGAGCCAAAGGACACTCACTGGAATGTTTCCTCGAAGTCCCACCTCCCCCTTTTCTTGCGATAAGGGGAACCTGGTGAAGGGACCGATGGACCCTAGAAGCGGGGCCAAACTTCTTGCGATCGGTAAATGGCGACGCCTAAGGTGGCGCGAGCTCCTCTGGCTACTCCTCTATAGGCGAATTAAGATCAACCCAGGGAGTAACGCACCTGGAAGCTATCACCTTCTCTCTGGGCACCTTCCCTGGTGGCAGAAGATGGAAGTCGAGGATGATGTAGAAAAAGTCCTCCAGAGCGCCATCGCCACCAGACTCACTCTCCACTAAAGGCGGGTAATTCTCCCCCTGTGGGAGATTCAGATGTGTCCGATGATCCCGCGCTATCCCTAGAGGAGTCCTTGTCCTCCTCTGAGGCTCCATCTACCTCGGAGGAGACTTCGTCCCATCGACAAGTCCCTTGGTGTTACAAGGCGGAAGCCGGGTGATGATATCGTCCCGGCACTTGTCGAAGAATAGCGGGAGAATCCCTCTTGGCCAGTCCCTATGGCCACAAGAAGAGAATCTCCTTCATTAACTTAGCATACTCCTCTTGAGATAGATTCCTATTTTTCCCGGGCTGAAGGTGAATCAGGTCATCAGGACCCTGATACACCCAAGCCAAGTGAGATCTCCTCTGCAGTGGCGCCAGGCGGCGCTAAAGATAGTCCAAGATGACGGTGTGCACCATCAAGCCTTTGGTAATGAGTACCTGAATCCTATCGGTCATAGGCTTTAAGATTGTGTCTCGAGCACTCAACCTCCCCCGCCTAGGGTGAGGTTGGGTGACCTCCTAGGGATCAGACATCCAAGGGAAGTGGCTCTCCACTTGCACCACAGAGTGCTCGATGCACCACTCCTCCCATTTGGATTTGAACTTACCCTGGAGGTACTTCTTGGAAACATTGTTCCTGAGATGGAAGGTGATGCCCCTGGCTATCCTCGACTTCTTGTCGACCTTAGGGGTAAAATAGTGGAGGAACAAGGCCACCGAGGGAATCACTCAACAAATCCTTTGAACATATCAACAAAGGTGGCCAACGCCAATAGAGATTTGGGGTGGATCTGGACCAGATAGAAGCCATATGCGGCCATTAGTTCCATGAAGAAATCATAGAAAGGGGAACCAGACCTATCTTAGGAATAAGTTGTAGGTGGGCATCTCCCCATCACTAATGCCTCCTCCAGAGCAGTGGGGCTTGGTAGCCTCGTTCTCATGGCGCTCATCGGCGACATGAAGCTTCAGAGCAAGAAGTTTGTTTTGGTCTAACGGTGGGAAAAAGCCGAGCACTCGAAGGTCTCCTATGCCCCAGGGCTCTAGATCGAGTTCTAGATGAAGACCCCTTGAACCCACGGCTCACTATCAGCGCCATCAGGGTGCTCTGAGTCGAGGTCCAAGAAGAGAAGGAAGAATGGCAGGAAAAATTGTGTGGAGTAAATAGGTGTGGTCGATACTGTTTCTTTATAGGCTCGGGCCTAGGAAACCTATTCACCCACCCCTACCTCACAATTACTATCGGTCATCCCCAGACCAGCTGGCAAAAGGTGGGTCCACCCTTTTGCGCATCTCAAGGCAGACATGACATCTCAGGAGCACCGAAGTCATGATAGAGTTATGATAAGGGTCGCGAGCCCACCAAGGATAAGGACCTAGCCCCAGCCAAACCTATCTTGACCAAGGCGTGCCCGGGGGCTACTATCGTCTCCTTGGGACTAGGGGTACCACGGATTCTATGGGTGGGTTGTGACCCCGGGACCGAGAGGCCCTCACGGGGGCAACCGAATCCTATCTAGGGCCCCAGCTATGCCTTCGCAGGGACAGAAAGGTGCCCACGTAACAACTCCTAGACATGAGACGGAGTCATGGTACAGATTCTAGCATGTTCCTACGCAAGCTGAGGCGCGAATATCCATGCGGTCAGGGAGTAGGAGTGCCCTGCCACGTTGTGGCCATGCGCGTGGCGCATCGCCGCTTGGTGACTGACCCTTGTGGTGTCCCCTTGCCGATATAAAAGGAGGTCCACATCGGCCAAGAGAAAAGGGGGATACTTAGAAGGGAAGAAATGGATGTGTTCTTCCCTGAGAAAAAACTCTATAATGGTGTGAACATCCACCATATATTAGACAGTTGCAGGACGTAAGGATCCGCACATCGCATCGTGAACCTAGGTAAAAAAACGTGTATGTGTGATTGTGTTCGTCTATCTCGATGATCAAGCTCGTCGGATGTTGCACCCCTAACCGAACTAAAAAGGGGATCCTCCATCCTCGGTGTCGAAATCCAAGACAAGACAGAGATATATGGGTACCTCAGCAAAATAATCCTCGTGAGCATTTCATGGCCAAGCGCACGGTTGCACGGGATGCACAGGTGGCCGACCATCGAGCCTCGCCGCTTATTCCTCCTTCTTC
This sequence comes from Avena sativa, assembly GCA_916181665.1. Taxonomy (NCBI): domain Eukaryota; kingdom Viridiplantae; phylum Streptophyta; class Magnoliopsida; order Poales; family Poaceae; genus Avena; species Avena sativa. Next base: position 432,921,647 of record OV702296.1, read on the forward strand.
CCTCTTCCTCGCGAACGGCGAAGATAAGAATTAGTTGCTCGATGTCGTCGTCGAAGAGCAACTCTTCCATGTACGAGTCATCGGAGGATGACGAGTTGTCGAATAAGAATAGCTCGCTAGGGGTCAACTGCGAACCCAACTGCAAAATAGTTAGATAAATCGAGGGTAAATCACCGAAGTCAGGGAATAACGGCCAAATCGAACGAATCAATGGTATTTTACCTTTGTACCTGATGCGGGCGATGGAGGCGCCGAAGAGAAGCTCCGCGCAGCGGCACAAACAGTGTGTAATGGTGGCGGCGGCCGCGGGCGGTACGTCCGGCGGCCGGCGGCCAAACACGGGGATGAGAACGGGCTGGCGGCGGCTATGGGCGAAGGAGGGGGCGTGCGAGATGAAACTTCAGCGCGCCAAGCCGTGCGAGGGGAAAAGGGGCCTGACGGGGTCGCGCTCTGTTCGCTCGTGAAAACCATGGAAGTACCGCTCCGCGGGACGAATCTACTGTGCCCCGGACTTTTTTTTATGGTTTTCGGAAATATACGGGATCTGCTCGGGACATTTTTTCTTGCGGGAACCGGAAAAAAGTAGTTATTATACGGTTTTGGCCTTTTTAGGGATTTGTTAGAGTTGCTCTTACTATTTAAAAACCTTCTATTGCCTATAAAATGTGATTCTTCGAAGTACATATTGTCCTAATGTTTAGGTAACTCGAGTACAACATCATGTCCTATCTGTGCAAGTGAGTCCAACCCATACAAGTTAAAGAAAAGTAGGGGCAGTAGCAAGTTGGGTAAAGGGTGACAAGGCCAATTCTGAAGGTGGGAAGGGAGCATAACTCTGGAGACATATCATCACTACTGGTAGCATGCAAAATGCCTCAGCTTTTTTGCTCCGAGGGTGAGACAATGCTAGTCCCACACCAAAAGGACATACATTAATACAGTAAAGTTTTGATTTCTAGTGTTGTCCTTGGATGGAATCATCATGTGAACCATTCTACTAGAGTCTATAGCCTTAGTGGACTTAGACACCGACATTATTAACAAATTATCCTTCAGAATGCTCTTTGTGTGGGTCATGTACTCCACTACTTTGCAGACAACCAGATGCTCATGCTTGTCGGTGCACCAAATAACTCTTGAAATAATCTGTGTTGCAAAACTGTGCATGAATTTGCCCGTTTTACTCATTTGGACGGTCATGCGGTGAAATTCAGATAATATGCAACACCACATCCAAAAATCATGCGGATTTTGTATCTTTTATTTTACTACTCCCTCCGATCTAAATTAATATTCTCAGATTTATTTAGATTCAGATGTATTTAGTACTAAAACATGATAGATACATTTAAATCTAGACAAATTTGAGAACATTAATATGGATCGGACGGAGTAGAATTCTTTATGCCCTAATTAAAAACCATCAATGGAAATATGATACCGAATGATTACCATTTCAGCATACTACAATGCCATCCATGATCCAAAATATAATAAATGGTCTACTACGGAATCAAAGCCCTAGAGATCCCTGATGAACCACACTAGTGACTAGTAGTTCTTGACAACTGGTCCAATGCCACATCACCACTGATCTTATCACCATGGGTGGCCATGAGACAAAGACATGATGACATTTGGGACTCACACTTGTCACTTGTTGGTGTGAGGTGGACCGGACAGGTGCAAGAAATAGGTAGGGGCAAATGAGGGGAGCTAGGGAGGTGATCGATGAAAAGAAAGAAAATGGTAAGATGCATGATGAGTGAATAGCTAGGCTTGGCCTAGACCAGGCCCGTCTCTACTCATGTCTCTCCATCGCACTACATCCCAGCACCAATCCTGCCCCTTTTGTCTTGCCAGAGCCCCTGTGCGCCAACCTGCTCAAAGATCCTCACCATCATTCGGTATTTTGGATGGTGAATGATGACTGATTGGCTAGAAATAGTGCATCTTTTGAGAAGTGATGGGGTTCACATCATCATGTCTACCATAATTGGAAGCTTGCAGCACCAACAGATTCTGGTGACTAAGAAGTCACCAAAACCGTGTGCATATGCTATTTTGCTACAGAAATTTGATTCTTTGCCATCCATTTTGTGAGGCATATGTTCTGATATGTGATATCATGGTTTATTCTTATATTTGTTAGTTGTATACAAGATGCTTATCCTCGGAAAAAAACACGTGATTTTGTATATTGAGTCGATGATCTACTCGGGAAGAAGCCATGGCAAGCGAATCATGAGGAAATCCAGTCCGACACACTAAACTAAAGAGACTTTTTAGCACTCCGCCATGACCATCGACACAATGTGCCATACTTGATGAGACTAACGCTCACATGTCTACACTAAGTAGAAAAGCGTGTACCTCCTCATAAACCGGAGATCATCTCCAATCTTTCTCTTGCATACCGCTGGAAATATTTGATGTCTGTGGTTCCTTTCAGTTGTAGTTTTTTCTTTTCACGGTAGCCTGTCCGAGGGCGTGGTCGGTAGTTAGATTAGTGAACTTTTATTTTCATGTTAGCTCTTGTAGAAGAACATCTTGTCTCTATTAATGGAAATCCGAGAGGAAATTCTTTTTTTATTAAAAAAGGTATATTCATGCATACGTGGCACGAACACATTTCTTCACAAGTACATTTATCAGGTGGCATGACTAAAAGCGCTTTGGTCTTGTATAATACCCTAGATTAATCTTGTTTGCCAAGCAAGCAATGAAGGGTGAAAGCGATACGACTCGGATCTTCTTTTTTTTGGACAAAGATAATATATTAACATCGCGAAGTTACTAATTATACCCAGCCTCTCCACTAACAAAAAGTCCGAAAGACATCTAGGATGCACACAGCTAGAAATAAAAAGAATAAGAAAAAAGGCCCTGCCGATCAACCACTTGCATCAACTGCACACAAACCAACGCCAAAGACATCACTCGGATTACAAAAAAAAATCTCCAAAAGCGACGTCTCCAAGAAGGAAACTATGCAAAAACGTCCCCGTCGTCCGATCAAAGATCTTAGGTTTTCACCCTAGAGAAAGTCCGAACTCTCAAAACAATGTCTTCAAACAGGCCATTACTAGGTATAACAAATAAAGGTAGATGTTCGCCCTAGAAGTTAAGACTCGGCTCGAGGAGTAGCATCAAACATGAAATCCTGAAGTGTTGTCGCACCCACTTGCTAAGGCCGCTAGTGGAAGACACCAAACACCAGGCTCATAGGTATCATGTGTCCTGAATGGTCAAGAACCTCGCCCCACAATTCGTGTCCAAAAAAACAGCACGTGAAGCAACGTCTTCATCGCATCCAATATCCCTTGTGCCATTACTTTTGGCCCTCAAATCGCAGCCATTGTGGCATTCTCCGCATCTATCTATACCATGAAATTGAGATGTCGACATGTCCCATGGTGTAACAGACATCGGAGCTTCACGCCACATCCTCTTAACGCATCACATGCTTATAATATGGACGCCCACGACCGGATCCCATCCGACCCAAATATCTAGGGGAGACACGCGCTAATCCGTGCAGATCTTTGGCGGAGAATTCCGGAACTCGTCGACGGTCAGATCGGGGAGGACAAATATGAAGCAGATCATTGCCTTGGCGCGGGAAGAGCACTAGGACCACCATCTTATACGAGGACGATAGCCATACCGCCGGCACAAGAACCATTCGTCGTTGCCCACTGTCGACCCAGAGTCGCTACCCCAGCATCCTCCGTTGCACGCGATGTAGCATCCCGATGCCCCTGCCACCCTTAGGAAAGCAGGGGCCGCCACGGCCTACGACGGTGGCAGTGGCGGCACAGCGTGCCCTTCGTGGAGTTCAACAGCGATAGAGGTTGCTCCTTGGGCCACATCGAAGGACGACGCGGGGGTTGGGGCCGCTGGTGAGCGAGATGTGGCAAGGGAGAGGGAGGGTCGAGGGACGCGACAAGCAACAGCGGTGGGGAGCCTGGCAGCTGCGGGCTGAGGGACGGCTCGGATCATGGCCCACGCATGAGAAAAACATGCAGATACTGAATTGATCCTGGTTTTTTTTCTTCTAGAGTTTTACAATAGTTTCTTACAACTATGCCCGCTTGACAATGTTTATTTTTCTTTCAAATTTTTTTGCGAATGTTATTTTACTTTCAGGTTGACTGAATCTTATCATGGTTTTCTTGTCTAACTGACTTTGTTTTATTTTCGAACTGTTACTTTCAGGTTGACTGAATCGTATCATGGTTTTCTTGTCTAACTGACTTTGTTTAATTTTTGAACTGTTGGCTAACTGAATGATCAGGCGCGATGGTCCCACTCTATTTTTATTTTTATTTAGCGAATGGTCTTCTTTCTTTGAGGGAGTGTGAATGAATGTTTGTTCGTTCTCACTCAAGTGGCGGAGCAGCAGATGGGCCACACATGCAAACGGGCCACCTGATAAATCCATTTCAGGACCGAAATGAAGTCCGAGCAGGCAGCAGCGCTAGGGATGAACCGTACGAATGTCGGTGACGAAAGGACCCGGATCTACAACTACGAGCACGGGCAATTGGATAGAGGCGAGGCCGCCTAGCTTAGCTCGGTCCCGGAATCGTTGGATGCAATCTGCCTTACCTGGCTCTAAGCCTCGACAGGCCCAACACAGCAATATCCTACCCGTAGGCAGAAGCACTGCCTCTCACGTCTCACTCCATCCACTGCATTACATTGACCACAGTTTTGGATTATTTTAATGTGATTCTTAAAGGAAAAAAGAAAAGAGGTTCTGGATTGTGTCGTGGTAAAGAAAACAGATCGATTTCCTAGATCAAATTATTCCTTTGGGCAAAAGAGGATCTCATTTAGCAGGCGGGAGTGTTCAACACAACCTGGAGATGCAGTATCTTTGAGTCCGAGTTGTCATCGGATAAGCGATGGCTGATTGGCTCCATTTTCGATCTTCAGCGACTTCTTCTTGAGTACCAATATGTTTCAAGCATTGTGCTTCTAGGCACTTCTTTATCCAGCTACGAGCTTTGTAAAAGGGACTTTATGTCCCTCTCATGTACCTGTTACTATGCTTAATGAAAGGGGAAAATAGTTGTTTGCCAAAAAAAAAAAAAAACACAACGGGCCAGTGATCTACCCTCGTAAAATCTGCAAAAGTTCACGAGACAATGCCTAGCCCTAACCTGTGAACATTTCACTTTCACAATGTGACACTCCACTCTTTGTGACTAAGTAAATGACTAATCTCTAGGAGATTGTTTCTATATACTGAACGATCTTGAGGTAGAACTGAAGCTGCTGAGACCAACTGGATGCAACTATATGATGAAGAGGGTTTAGCAGCCTTGCAAAGCGAGACTCACTCCTCCAACACATGTGTGTAGTTCAGATCAACTTCAAATGGCTCATCACAACTCATTATCCATTGGCAAGTGGAGAAAATAATACTCCCTCTATCCCTAAGCTTCAAATGACTACACGGACCATCTCAACGGGTATCTTCATCAGGATCGACCTGAACCACGTAAGCAGCTGGACATGGAGGTCAGAATCACCCGGGCGGGAGCCACACTTATCACTTATCTCATCTCTCTTCCCATAGTATGTATGCAGACATTTGAACAGGCATGGTCCTGGGACCGAATTAGGCATATCGGCCACGGCATAGCTGTAATACACCCCATTGCTTGTACACTCGTATCTCATGGTCCATGGGCACGAGGAAAATGAAACCCAAGCACGTTCCCGGATTTTGAAGCCTGATCAATGACATATGAGTTGGAGACAGGCAGGACGATGTATGCCAAGATCGATCGACACAGGAAGGGGAAGATGTTTACACCATTGGTTCTTGAATTGGATAGATGGTGTGTGATCATAAGGTTTTGATTTATTGCTCGCTCACAGCCTTAACTCTCGCTCCAGGTTCAGAACCTAAGGAAGAAGCTCAAGAGCAGCAGGCCTAGATCATGCATATGTCGATACGGTGAGAACTGGCCTAGTTGCCCGGTGGCCATCTTCCCGGCGGTCCACGAGAGGACAACAAGCCAGAGTATATAGCTTAGTTCTCAGCTTGGTCCTCAGTAGAGTATGGAAGCATGGAGCGTTGGATATCTTGCTGAATCACAGGTCATTCATGTGTGAGTGGTCACGGCGTCCCTTCGAGCTTCAGGCCCAGGACAGCAAGGTGGCCTGCACAACAGCAATCCGTTTCGTTTCTTTTTGTAGATAAAAACTGCAGAGTAATACTAGCAGTCAGCAAAAGCTTGACCACGTTTTCGAATATGTGGTTACAGCACAGAATTTGTTAGCACAAATTATTGGTTGGAGAGTACTGGACGAGAATCAAGGTGACTATAAACAGGTTGCGTTTGGACACAAATTGGTTGAGCTTGCAGTAGGCTAGGCTCCAGGCTTCAAGCTTCAGTAATGTTTCTGTCGGAACAGCAAGTGATTGAGAAGGACTTGGTATCATCCTTGCCTCATCTTGGCTGCAGTTCAGACAGAGCAGACCATGGAAATAGAATTAATACAAAGATAGGAATGCATGAATGTTCGTAGCATCACTCAAGGACAACAAACATCACGGCCAAGGATACAGTTCAGATACACTAGCAAGTCCCAGCTCTGCTCAAATAGGAAGAAGTATCATACAGATTGTATGCTGGCACATCGAACAAAACCACTGACTTGCCTGTTTGTTTGATAGAACATTGAACCAGCATGAAAATACAATTAGATGGAGAACACAAGTAGCAAGCGATGCAAACACTGACGTGGAAATTCAGGAGATCTTAGGAACCGAAATAAAACTAGTCAATACAAGGAGAAAACAATACAAACTGACAATTTATTTGACCAGTCTCGAATAAAAAATGAGGCTCTTGCCTTGCTGGCCATTTGAAAGAAAAAACTTAACCAAAACAAGCAGAAGATTGAAGCAGAATAAGATCGATGCAACGGAAGCAGGGGACTTGGACTATCACACGATAAACAGGCTAAAAGGAATGCTAAAAGAATATTTAGGTACTGCTACTACATGGAGTTAGTGGTACAAAACATACAATTGGTGTAGAAACAAGGAATTCGGACAAATGTAGCCCGTGGGCGAGTAGCAAACCTCAGCACATGCAGCCTTGGCATCCTTCTGCATCACATACAGACACACCATGTGGTTTGCTCATCAAATTATTCTTACCTCCAGAAATCATAGCAACAGTTTGGGGCCAATAATGCCACTGACTACCACTTTATTTCGTTAAATTTGAACCAGCTTGACAGATAAAAGCGATGATGAAAAAACTGTCACGACAAATATCAACCACCAAAAGAAGACTATGAACTGAAAGCCTTAATTTCATTCCACGTGAATCATATAAACCAACTCAACTCTGAAAGCTGCTATCAAGAAAGAGATGATGAATAACCAAAACATAGAAATGGAAAAAAATCAGAGTGAGCAAAATGCAGGAGAAACCACGACACTGAATGGTTTTTAAATGGACGGAAGCAACAATAGAATTCGGATACAAGTGGGCTGAATCACAACAAGAGCTTCATGTTGTTGGAGAAGGAAGACAAACCAAGGCAAATGCAATAACCTCGGAGTCCCAAGCTTCTCGATTGGTAGGTGGAAGCATGCAGCACAATACTCTAAATCCAGCACAGGTAGAACTTGAACGCTTGACATAACAACTAGAGGAACTGCAAGAGACTGCTGGTAGTCATATCTGCCATATGCTCTTTCGGATGGATAATCTTGAACCTCTTGCCTTTAGATTTGACCACTATTTTGCTCGGTGTCATGCAGCTGTGTCACAAAGTTTTCTTCACTTGGCAAAAAATATACTAGATCAACCACCATATCATGTACGATAAGATTTTTCCATGCCTTCATCATCATCGTTAATGTCTTTTGGTTGGATCATACTTTGGCTTATGAGCTCATCGAATAACTCTTTCATAGCCCAGATAGTCTAATTTCTTGTTTTGAATGATAAATAAAACATTCAACTACCCACTTACACATCAAGTGACCTTACTTAATCTTATAATCTTCTGAAAACATACTTAGAAATAATAACTAAGCCTATAGATGAGAAGGTCAATTTAAACTAGTAGTAAAAGAAGTTTGACTTCTAGATCATCTTTGTGCATGATCTACAAATCAAAAGCCTCCTCTACTAGATCTACAATACGTGTCATCTTATGTGTGTGTGCCACATATTGTGTTCTATCTCTAGTCTATCTAGACCTTTTCAGTCGAAAGATTGAGTCATTGCTTCATGATCTATCTTCACATCATTTATTATATCTAAGCATATTTCCAGAAGATTACAAAATTAAGAGAGACCAACTTATATGGAAATGGATAGCTGAAGGTTTTATGTATCATGGAAATGGGAAATTGGGCCATATGAGCTAGGAGAGAGCTATTTCAATGAGCTAATAAACAGAAGCATGATCCAATCAGTAGGCATCAACGATAAAGGCAGATTACAAACATATTTTGTCCATGATATGGTACTTGATCTAACATATCCTTGCCGTGAAGGAAAACAAACCGTGACCATATCCAATCCAACAGAAAGACAGAGGTACCTGTACATATGAAGTTATTTGCAGCTGTCAGTTGAAAACGCAATCAACATGCATCTAATGTTTCCTTATAACAAGAAGGAGAATAATGAATCACAAGTTATCTGTAGGAAACTAATGGACTACATCAAACACCAGGAATCTATATATATTATACCATATTGTAGATCTATATAGGATGACCAACAACAGGACTTGAGAGTTAAGACCGACTCACACACCAGCCAGCCAAAAAGTAGTGGCTGGCACGCATGGCTTACTTGCAGAAACTAAAGTAAATGATTGTAATTTTCATCCCACACTAAGTACCGATGTAAATGAAGTTTTTGCAACTGATGTTTATTCATAAAGATAGGACAATACTGAATCGTGGAGTTATCTAGGCAACAAACGGACTATAGCAACGGATCAAATACTAGCATCTAGCTTATAGCAAACACTGAACTCTATGGTGGATGAGCAACAATCTGCCCTTCAGATCCAGACACTCCGGCCTGCAAACACTGTAACTCTATAGTGATGCGCACTGTTTACTTCACGAAACTGAATTAAAGGATCTAGAACAGATGAGAAGACACCCCAGTAATCTAGATCTACAGTACCAGTTAATACTGTAGATCTACGGTGAGACTCATATTCAATAGTACTGACTAAATAAAAAAACCGTAGATCTACGGTGGGTGATCAGTGATTTCGCAGAGCGCCCCGGCCAACCAGCACAAGAAGTAGTGATTAGACGATCTACTAGGAGTAGAAAAGATTTATACCTCGCGCAGGTTCTTCACGTCCCTGTCCTGCGAGATCCGACCCCGTTCCCCTGCGCGCGCCTCTTCAGGCCGCCGCCCATACACACTGACAAGCAGGCCGCCGGCGGTCCGCCCCCTAGCTCTGGCCTCTGGGAGGAGGCCGGCCGGCCGGCCGGGGGGCTAGAGCCCCCGCCTCCAGATCCAGTCCATGCTCGACCTCTCCCCCTCTGACTGACTCTGTGCCTCTGTCGCTCTCTCCAAACGCGGCTAGAAGCGGTAGAAATAAACGCCGGGAGGAGGGACTTGGTAACGGACGTGACCGATCACGTCTTGGCCCAAAGTGGCTGACTTGTGGTCCTCTCCACAACGCACTGCTCAGAATAGTGAGAAGTGTGGAACATTAATACAGTATAGCAACAAATCGATTGAGACGCAGGATTAGACAGCACAATGTCAAAAAAAAAAAAAAAAAAAAAAAACCGACAACGGCGGTTCGATGAAAATAGAGATAACTCGCAACCGATGCGTCCTCCGGATAAGTATCACCACGCGCCTAGCACTCTGAAGCACCGCGTATCAAGCAACACCTCCAAGAAGGAAAGCGACGACGACACCGTTGCTGCCTGGACGAGTCTTAGAGTTTTCCCGATACGCAACAAGCGGTGGGGAAGAGATACACCTGACGCCCTTCAAAAAGGCCGCTGACACCCGCAGGCGCCACCCGCGTCGGTGTCTAGACAATAAGGATTTCACCTAGCCCCTTAAAAAAGCACACTCACTTGCTCCATCAAACTCGTCGCCCACCAACACACGCCACCATGGTCTTATAGTTATCACCATCGTCTCACCGTGATCCACGATGCGAGGCCGGTAGAATCGAAAGGAGGGAACTTCATCGAGGGTCGACGGTCCAGCGGCACGCGGGAGGGAGCTGTCTCCACCACTAGAAGAAGGTAGCCGACCGGATGCAGTAGCAGGGTCAAACCAGGCCCTCCTGGCCCAACCGAGTTTCAATAGGCCCGTGAAGCCCGCCGCTGCACTACAACAAGGGTACCACCGTAATCGCCAACCCCACACTAGTCCCTACTCTTTCGTCCACCAGGAGATCTCCCATCACCGCAGATCCTCACCACCGAGCAACGGCTCCATCGCCACCGTGCTCACCCGGCAAGCCAGACCGCCGTTGGTCTGAGGAGCACCAGACTCTTACCATCAGCCGATAGCCACGACTACAGCTGAACCATTGGTATGGGCGAGGGATATTGGTGATCAAGCTGACGACGTCAAGCGAAACGGCACGGTGACCTCCACACCGCCCGTAGGCCGTACCTAGCAAACGGTGGCAGCCAAACGTGAGCCTGCCTAGCCCGCATCTAGCCATGCCACCAACGTGGCTGGGCAAAGCCCGCATCGCCCAGATCAGACCCAGCTCTGGGCCTGCTTGGCCTAGATCAAGCCCATGGCACCCTACAGCCAAGCCTCGTCGCCAGAGGCCATCACCCCCCTGCATATACCTTACTGCCGCCACCTCTGTTGCCAGTTAGCCGATTCGTTCCGCCGGTAGAAGGGGCCCAGCCCGCGTCGTTCAAAGCCACCAACTGCCGCCGCTTGAGGGTAACTGCCGCCGCTCGAGACAAGCCTACCCAAAAAGGCCGGCACACCATCGGAGACCGACCGTGATGACGTGCCCCTCTCCCAACACACCGCCCTCAATGACCACCATGGCATGCGTCGTCGTCTCCACGCGAAGGGGGAGGGACAACCCTGCCTCCGCCATCGCTTGGGCCTTGCCCGTCGACACCAATCGGCGGTGGCGAGGCGGAGGAAGGTAGGTTAGGAGTCCCTTGGGCATCGGCGGTTAGGGTTCCCTTCTCGTCGCCCACGGGAGCGACGTGGGAGGGGTCCAATCGGTCCCACCTAGCGATATCTATCATCCCATATGTTGGCGTTCCAACAAAGCCCGGTAATAGACCACAATTTTTTATTATGGTCATGTTCATCACTTTACAGTTTTAGAGCACAAAATCAACTTTAGCCGTTTCGGATGCCTTAAAATATGCCACATTCAGATGCCCTAAATAGGCGCTACACAAGACTCTTCCTCAAATTGCATATATATACTCATCAAACTATATCAAACTCATGATAAATAAATCTAAAACAAATAAAACTCAAATAATACTTAATTATTACAATAAACATAAATAGTTCATCAATTATTTCATAAACATATCATCAAGTATCACACAAATCACCACATGAACACATAAAGTTTACGCACACAACATAATGGGACATATGGAGGTGAAACTAGTGGTGTTGGTTGCCATGTCATGACCACCACTTCTTGATGATGTCTTTCTAAAGATCCTCGAGCGCATCGAAATCTCGAATGGCATGGCACGAGTTTGCGGAGTCCGCGGCAGCCCTCGACTCGGTGGCCTTTGCCGCAGTCAACCATTTCCGTTCCACCAAATACTTAGCGAGCGTATCGATGAGCTGAGGGTCATACTTCTTATAGTGCTAGGCAAAGGAAGCAAAATCTACCTGTTCGCCTTCTGCAGTCACCGGCATCTTGGAGGTAATATTGTTGATGTCCAGCACTGCAAGCCTGCACCATCGCCAATCCAAGGTAGGAACCCACTGCTTCATGTGTCTGCTTGTACTCCGCAGGCACGCCCCCGGCAAAAGACTCAACAAGACCACTAACGTCCTCAATGTCCTTGGCTTTCAAAAACATTTCCTCGTGAAGACGACCGAGCACGACCTTGGTCTTCTAAAGCGCATCCTTGACAGAGACGTTGCGGTCCTCGACTGCAGCTATGGCGCTAACCAAGGGGTCACCGCGTATCAGCTCCTAACGGTCAAAATCAAGACCGGATGCATCTTCATAGATAGAGAAATCAAACCTCAAGAGGAAAGGAGCCAAAAGAAAACAAGCAAAAAGAGCAACTCACACAAGAAAACTTATCAGAAAGAACCTGGGCAGCTGTCATGAGCTGATCTGCTAGACCCTTCTCCCTCTCTGTTGTGGCCCCGCCAAGTCTTCCTCGCTGTCGTGGAAATGGCCACGACAGTCGCTGTAGTAGGCAGCGATTGATTGAATCAGGGGCTAGAGCTGCCGGCCATCTATGGTGCGAGATGGAGGTGGATGCACATGGATTTATCCAGGTTCAGCCTCCCGGAGGGTAAAGACCTACTCCTGCTAGATTGGATTGATGGAGAGCGAGTTACAGGGGTGGCGAGCTTGGCGTCTAAGCAGCGAGTCGCTTGAAGGGGTGTATGATGGAACGTAAGTCCTCGGGATACCCTAGGGAGGTTTATATATGAGGCACCTCGCTAGGGTTTACAGTTTACAACCGAACATGATATGGTTTCGGAGGCTTTGACCTAATCCGACTGGGCTTCGAATACGCTTCTAGGCCTCCAGTCGCCGGGCCTTCTCCTTAGTCGCATTCCAGTCGTCGTCCTGCAGGCCCACTCGTGAGACCTTTGGCCCAATCAGAACGTCCTACTGGGCATAGCCCATTCGGCATAGCCCCATCAGTAGTCCTCGAGGCCATCGTTGATTCAGACGCAGGTGGTCATTTGGCAGTCGGAATAGGCAAGTCCAATTTGGATGCCTAGTCGAATCGGTGATGGACTCCACTAGAACCAAGGAATTTTCCTCAGGCTCCCAATCGCTGCTCCGGCGAACGCCACGGCTACCAAGTCGCTACTTCGGCGAGTGGACAGGGCTAGTTGCTAGCGAGTGGAATGGAGGAGTTGGACCGTCAACCTGGTCAAACTATCCGTTGGATATTCCAATGGTAACTTTGGCGTAATTACCGCAGGTAACGGCTACCCCAAATTTGGCAGGTAGCGCCTCCTTATAAGGGGAGTAACATCAGCCTTGCAGATCCTTCCCTGTGTTCTTTATTCTCGCGCATCCATTTCTCCTGTCTTCCTTCGATTCGATCCCTTCACACCGAGCGACCCCACGTCCTTCCTAATGGCGCCTCCGAAAGGTTCATGGGGAAAATCCAAGTGCACCACGGCCCAGCTCAAATCCTTCAAGGACGCCGGAGTCCTCCGCAAGGGGAACTGGTGGGTCCCTGCTCCCTCCGAGATCGAGCCAAAGCCGCGGGCCAGCGAGTTCATTTGCTTCCCCAGCCACCTAGAGAGGGGTTTGGTGTTCCCCACCTCACTGTTCTTCCGGTGTTTCTGTGCATATTACACAATCAAGCCGTCGGATCTTGGTCCACACAGCATCGAGCAGCTGGTGAACTTCGTCGCCTTCTGCGAATGCTATCTTGGCTACAGGCCGTACTTCCCGCTATGGCTGGGGCTCTTCCACGGCCGCATCATGCGCGAGGCGTCCGGTGGTTTGATGTTGGCGGCTGGCGGCGTCACGTTCCAATTGAAGCCGAAGGCTAACTTTATCAAGCTTCTGCTGCCGAAGAAGGCCGCGAGCGAGTGGAAGAAGAGCTGGTTCTACGTGAAAAAGTCCACTCCCTCCAGTGAAGTAGCGCTTCCTGAGTTCGTCGCAGAAAGGAGTGAGCCTTGCCGACTGGCGCCAAAGAAACTCCCTAAAGACCAGTGGATGGCCGTCGCGGAAATGATGGACCAGATCCAGAGGTTGAAGGATCAGGGGCTGTCCTCGATCAACCTCTACAACTGCTGGTTCGAGCGGCGTCTGGTTCCACTTGCGGCTCGGCCACATTGGATGTATGAGTACAGCGGGAAACACGATCCCTCCCAGACCAGCAAAGAGTCATGGGAAATCGAAGACTACAAGGCCGCCCTAAAGAAGATCACCGATGTGGAATTTACATCCACATCGGCCGGGCTCGCCCTGTACACTCCCGTGAAGAATGAATTCCCCACAGTAAGTTTTCCTTCTAGTCGCAATTTCTCCAATGTAATTCGCAGTCGCATCGTTCGATACTTATATGTGGTCGTTCTTAGTTGTTCCAGGTGTTGGAGGGTTGGCTCCCTCCGCTTAACGAAGAGGTCCCCTGGGAGCTCGAAGAGGCCTCCTAAGGATATTCCTCCGAAAGCGACGAGGAAGAAGAGGAGGTTCCTCCCCAGCGCCTACGGCTCGCAAGACTCGCATGCAGAAGCAGCACGAATTCGAGGCGAGTCACAACCTTGATGAACACGAAGGGGGCGATGAGATCGTGCAGGAGCGCACGTCTCGGCGCACGGCCACACCGGCAAAGCTCGCGTGCAAACCGAAGTCGCCAGCGAAGAAGCTAGCATCGTTGCCCAGGTCAGCGGTGGTGTTTGAGTCAGATGACGACTCTAACGATGATGACACCCCCGAGACTTCGCACAAGATCCTGGAGGATGCGATTCCGATGAAGGGATTAGAGGATGAGGACACCGAGGCGGCAGTGGAAGTTCCTTTGGCGGTGATTGCGCCAATGTCTTCGAGGGTACCAGGCCAGGAGGCGACTGAGGCCACGGCGTCGAAGTCGCCACAACCTTCAAGAGCGGTCGCGTCTTCAGAGCCAGAAATTCCGGCAACCGGGGCTTCATCATCAAGGAAGCCCGCGGTGTCATGGGCTTTAGATGTCTTCGAGAGAGGTCTCACGCGCAAGCTGGGGCCGAAATTAGACAAGCCCGCCCACATTAGCACCGGGCTGCGCGTTCTCCCAGTCGCCAAGTAAGCTTCGAATTCTCCATTCCAGGTCGTGTTCCGTTTTTGTGCTATCTCTATGTTGATTTTGGAGGTTTGGCATGTCTGGGGTCAAGAAGATTGGTCGCCCTTCAGTGGCAAAGATTCCGCCGGTCGCCACCATGGGAGAGGGCGACCTCCCCAAGAAGAGGAAGTCTGCTAAAGACACGGCGACTATGGAGGGCGCGAAGCGGCAGAAAGGCGGTGCCGACGATGCCGTGGTGGTGGATAGCGCCAAGGAGAGCGATCTCGCTACAGTCGTCGAGGAGGTGGCGGCTACGCGGTCGGAGCTAGCCACAGGGGCTCCGGCGACGGAAACGTCAGCTCCGACGACCAGTGCCTCGGCTAGAGCATCAGCAATGTTCCCACGCTTCATGGCGAAGGGGTTTCTCGGCGTGGCGGACAACCAGTCTCCACAGAGCCCAGAGATCGTTGATGAAGACGTTGGGTCTCGTCGCGGGCGCACCTCCTTCACGGTCCCGTTGACGGACGCTAGAGATCTTCACAAGATGCTTGGCGCCGCCATTCAGGTACATCTAGTCCCCGAGTGTCTAGTTGCTGAATTTTAGCGGCTAGACACTGGGTTGCTTCTACTCTCTAGTCCCCGAGTTCCTAGTTGCTGAATTTCAGCAGCTAGGAACTGAATTTCTTCTAGTCGCCAGTCCCCGAGTTCCTGGTCGCTGATTTTCAGTGGCTAGGAACTGAATATCTGTTTTGGTAAGTGCTAACTTTTGTTATTCTTGCAGGGCTTGCAGAGGGAGTCGATAGATCGCTTGGTCGCGAAGGAGCGTCTAGAGCGGGATCTGCACGTGGCGCAAAAAACAAACCGACGACTCCAGGAGACTGTTGGTAAGTACTTGATTCTTTTTTCAGCTGTGAACTGTTGGTGTTCTGGCGTGTTGACGATTTGTTTCTTTTCTTTTCAGATGGTCTTCCAGCTGCAATTGCCAAGGCCCATGAAGGGTACGTCCCAGTTGCCGAGCTGGACATGGTGAATGGGCGAATCGCCTCGCTAGTCCAAGAGTTGGCGGAGGCGAAAGCGGCCTCGATTTCTTCTGAGGATCGAGCGAAGGCTGCAGTCGCTGCGGCGGAAGAGGAGCGGAAGGCCGCGGACTCGATCATCCTGGGGCTGCAGAATGATCACACCACCCTGGAGAAGCACATCACCGAGAACTGCCGGAAACTCCTTGGTGAGTCTCTGTTCTTTGCTTAATCATGTTTGGCGAGTCCCTGAGTGGGGAAATCCATAGTGTCACTGACGTCTGATGTTGTAGCTATGAATGGGCAAAGCGACCCGGTGGTGCAGACCTTCAACGCCTCGCAGTGCGTGACTGCCGTGGTGAACGCGGCTACTGCCTCGGCGTTGTGCGTCCAAGCAGTCCTTCAAGGGATGTCCCCCACCAAGGTTATTCCTGGGGGACTAACGGAAGTGTGGCGCTATCTGGAGGAGGTGCCCAACATCATGGAGTGGATGGCACGCTCAGCTTTCAGGCGCGGGGCCACCACGGCATTGAGCCTGGGTCTTGCCCACATCCCCGATGATTTCGACCTCGACGACGTCACCAGCGACTACCCTTTGGCGACCGGTACGGTGGAGATGTCGGAGGTGCTGAAGCTGACCGCCAAGGCCTCCCCCTTTGCTGATCGGGTGTTGGCGATAGGGGACCTTCTACCATACCAGGAGACGGTGGTGGCACCTAGCGACCCCGAGCCGGAGCATCGCGACCTGAAGTCGAAGCAACCCTTCCGGTCGGCGCTGTCGAAGTCGCTGACGACCTACCCGACAAACCCATGGCAACCTTTTGTCCGTGTCAAGGGTGGTGGGGATGCTTGTTCGTCAGGGCCTGCAAAATAGATAGCATCTCTGGGCAGTTTGTAATATATGCCAAGTGGCGACTTTTGTAATATGAACAATATTTTGAGTAAGAGGAGTCAATCGACTCGCAATGTGAGCGTGATCGTGTGGTGTTTTTTTTGTTTGAGCGCGTCCGCCCTTTAATGGAGTATAACTCGATTGTATACATATGTCTTTTCTTTTGATTGTGCATTGTTTGTTCCTTGCGTCTCCTGAAGGGGCGAGTCCCCGAGCGCGAGTGGGATTGTTTGTAGGCGAGTCCCCGAGCGTAGTACTTAGCCGTTTTGGGCGCGTTCCTGTTGTAAGTTACTAATGCATTGTTTGTAACGTGTCTCCTCCCCTGGCTCGGATAACCAGTCGCTGGGCGAGTCCAAGGCAACTCTCTTACTTGGTGTGTTCCCGAGCCGTGTGATGGTTCCATTTTTGCGGAGTCCCCGTGCGTGGTACTTAACAGTTCGAGTCGCTTTGCGCGAGGATGGGAAGGACAGCTCGCTATGAGAAGCGTATACCGGTCGTCTTGGCCCGGTGGGCCAGTCGAGCTAGGCGACTCCGATGGTGGCTCCGGGTTGGCGTATTCGTGGACATCCCAAGGCCCGAGTATTTTCGGTGCCCTTAAGCTGCACTACTTAGCCGTGCTAGTCGCTCGACCAAGGGTTGACTTCCGTGGGTAGCGTATTGTTAATTGTACGAGTGCGAGTGGCACAAGAATATGGCGAGTAGACACCATTTTGTGAACCGAATGAATTTCATTATATATGTCGGCTGAGTACATGTTTGAGTTCTATGTATAGAACTTTCGGAGGAGGTTTACATTCCATGGCCTCCCGACCTCGAGCTGGTTGTCGCCTCGTATGTCGATGAGGTAGTAGGTGTCGTTGCCGAGGACTCGCCCTATGGCGAATGGCCCCTCCCATGGGGGAGAGAGTTTGTGCATGCCCTTCTTGTCCTGAGCCAATCGTAGGACCAGATCGCCCTCCTGGAAGGTGCGAGTCCGGACTCGGCGGCTATGGTAGCGGCGGAGTCCCTACTGGTAGATGGTGGTGCGGGAGCAAGCCAGGTCACGTGCCTCATCGATATGGTCGATGTTGTCTTGGCGGGCGGTCTCGTTTGTCGACTCAACATAATTGGTGACTGGAGGTGAGTCGTGCTCCAGGTCTGTTGGCATTACGGCTTCGGCGCCGTACACCATGAAGAAGGGTGTGAACCCGGTGGAGCGATTGACGGACGTGCGGATCCCCCATATGACGGAGGGGAGCTCTTCGACCCAGCATCCTGGGGTGCGCTCGAGGGGCACCTGGAGTCGCGGCTTGAGCCCGTGGAGGACGCTCTGGTTGGCGTGTTCTGCTTGGCCGTTCGACTCCGGGTGGGCGACTGAAGCGAGGTCGAGTCGTGTGTCATGCTCTTCGCAGAATTCCGCCATGCCCCCCTTGGCGAAGTTGGTGTCGTTGTCCATTATGATGTTGTGCGGGTAGCCATACCGGTAGATGAGCTCGCGTAAAAACTTGGTGGCCGTCTTGCCGTCGCACTTTTTGATCGGCTTGGCCTCGACCCATTTGGTGAACTTGTCGACCGCGACCAGGAGATGGGTGAAGCCGGATGGGGCCTTCTTGAACGGGCCTACCATGTCCATGCCCCATACAGCAAATGGCCATGTGATGGGGATGATCTTGAGTGCCGAACCAGGGAGGTGCATCTGGTTGGCGTACTTCTGGCACCCGACGCATCGTTGGACGATGTTGGTGGCGTCGGCGTGTGCGGTGAGCCAGTAGAAGCCGTGTCGCATGGCATTGGCGACCAACGACTTGGCGCCAGCGTGATGGCCACAGTTGCTAGCGTGGATGTCCTGGAGGATCTTGCGGCCTTCTTCTGGCTGTACGCAGCGCTGGAACACGCCAGTCACGCTGCGTTTGTGGAGCTCGCCGTTGATGATGACGAAGGACTTGCAGCGGTGCACGATCATCCTCGCCTCCGTCTCGTTGTTTGGAAGGATCTTGTGCTCGAGGAAGGCGACATATGGTGCCGTCCAGATGCTGGGCTCCATGATCACGGCGACTAGGACCGGCTCGGGTTGTAGTGGTATCCCGATGTCTATCTCCTTTGATGGGCAGACCGAAGGTTTGTGTATGATGTTGAGGAAGACGCCTGCAGGTGGCGTTTGCCTAGCCGATCTGATGTGAGAAAGGGCATCAGCCTCCTCGTTCTTTCGCGTGTCGATCCACTCGACAGAGTAGCCATCGAAGTGTCCTCCCAACTGGTCTACCGCTTGGCGGTACGCGATCATTGTTGGAGAGACGGCGTCGCAAGTTTCGGCGACCTGGCCGGCGACCAGATCGGAGTCGCCGTAGCACCGTAGGCGGTTGATGTTCATCTCCTTGGCGGCCCGCATGCCGTGGAGGAGGGCCTTGTATTCTGCCATGTTGTTGGTGCAGGGCTTGAAGTTGAGGTGGAGCACGTAGCGGAGCTTGTCTCCTTTGGGGGAGGTCAATATGACCCCAGCCCCTGCGCTGTCGGCGTTCTTGGATCCGCCAAAGTGGAGCAACCAGTAGTGGAGGTATGGTAGCTTCTCCGGCTGCTGCGCTTCTTCCCAATCTGCGAGGAAATCAGCTAGGGCTTGTGACTTGATAGCTTTGCGGGGCTCGTATTTGATGTTGTGGATGTCGATTTTGATGGCCCATTTGGCGACTTGCCCAGTCGCCTCGCGATTGCGTATTATGTCCTGCAGGGATGCGGAGGAGACCACCGTGATTGGGTGCTCCTGGAAATAATGGGGGAGTCGCCTCTGTGCTTGGAATACCGCGTACACTAGTTTCTGGTACTACGGGTAGCGTTGTCGTGAATCCGTCAGGACTTCGCTGATGTAGTAGATAGGCCACTGTATGGGGCGCTCCATGCCCTCCTCTGGCCGTTCGACGACCATCACGGCGCTGACGACTCGAGTGGAGGCCACAACGTAAACGAGCATGGGTTCTTTGTCGATTGGGGCGGCAAGGAGTGGAGCCGCGAGGAGCACTTCTTTGAGTGCTTTGAGTGCATCATCCGCCTCCGCGTCCCATTGGAACGTGGGGTTCTTGCGCATCAGGCGATATAGGGGCATTGCCTTCTCGCCTAGTCGGGGGATGAAGCGACTGAGAGCCGCGACTCGCCCGGCCAACTTCTGAACATCGTGCAGGCACTCGGGTTTCCTGAGTCGCGCGATGGTGTCGATCTTGGTGGGGTTGGCTTCGATGCCTCGCTTGGAGACTACATATCCCAGTAGCTGTCCGGTGGGGACGCCGAAGGTGCATTTTCCCGGGTTCAGTTTGATGTTGTACCTCCACAGATTTGCGAAGGTCTCGGCCAGGTCGGCAAGCAGGTCATCCTGGCGGGTGGATTTTACCACCACGTCGTCGATGTAGACGTGAATGTTGTGGCCAATTTGGCTCGCGAGGCATTCCTACATGCACCTTTGGTATGTGGCGCCGGTGTTGTAACACCCCGTCCACTCCTGGGCCCGGGGGGTGTCACTCCTGGCAGCTTAATAGGATATCTAGACTAGCCCCACAGACCAACACTAGTCTTTTCTGTGCACTTTGTCCTCACTCGTGCGCACCCGGTTACCCACTTCCTGGTCGGTCACCCATCCTAGAATTGCTCTAGGCCAAGCACGCTTAACCGTAGAGTTCTTTTCGAATGAGCTTCCGGAAAAGAAGTTGCAACTTGTTGCTATGGGTATCCTATCAATCCTATTAAGCCATGTGCCTGGATCTCACATACACCCACCCTTTAGAAGATCGATGCCCTCATCGATCAAGCACACCCCAGGAACATTCCCTCTTGGCACGCGTATGTGCGTCTAGTGCCAGCACATGTGCCATGCCGTGTCCACTCCGGGCCACATGCGCCATGCTCCACATGTCCCGCCACTGACCCGCACACACCCGTGTAATCGCAAGGGTCGGCTCTGATACCACTTGTAACACCCCGTGCACTCCTGGGCTCGGGGGTGTCACTCCTGGCATCTTAATAGGATATCTAGACTAGCCCCACAGATCAACACTAGTCTTTTCTGTGCACTTTGTCCTCACTCATGCGCACCCGGTTTACCCACTTCCCGGTCGGTCACCCATCCTAGAATTGCTCTAGGCCAAGCACGCTTAACCGTAGAGTTCTTTTCGAATGAGCTTCCGGAAAAGAAGTTGCAACTTGTTGATATGGGTATCCTATCAATCCTATTAAGCCATGTGCTTGGATCTCACAGGTGTTCTTGAGGACGAACGTCATGGCCGTGTAGCAGAAGGCGCCGAATGGCATGATGAACACCGTCTTCTCTTCATCCTCGACCACCATTTTGATCTAGTTGTAACCAGAGTATGCATCGAGGAAGCACAGCGACTCCGATCCCGCGGTCGAGTCGATGATCTGGTCGATGCGTAGTAGGACGAACTCCTCCTTCAGGCAGGCGCCGTTGAGGTTGGTGTAGTTGATACACATTCTCCATGTGTTGTTCTTTTTCAGAACTAGGGCTGGGTTTGCCAGCCACTTAGAGTATTTTATTGGCCAGATGAACCCTGCGGCTAACAGGCGTTGCACTTCTTCGGCGATTGCTTGGCGGCGCTCTTCATTGAAGGGCCACATCGACTGCTTTACTGGTCGCACTTTGGGGTCATCATTTAGTTTGTGCTCAGTGAGTTCCCTCAGGACACCTGGCATGTTAGAAGGTTCCCATGCAAAGATGTCGCGGTTCTCACGGAGGAACCCGATGAGCGCGCTTTCCTATGCGGGGCTCATGTACGCCCCGATGGTGACCGTCTGGCTGGAGTCGCCTAGCTCGACAATGCGAGTATGCGTGGTCGCCTCGAACGTGGAGTTCGCGGCAGTTGGCTTCTTCAGGATGGTGGGGTCATCCTTGTTGATGTTGCCCGCGTATTTCGCGAGCTCCTCCGCGTGATCAGTTTTCGCGGCGATGACGATATCGGAGAGCTTGGCGCCTTTGTCCTTGCATTCCATGGCCATATCGGGGTCGCCGTGGACGGTGGTGATGTTGCTTGGCCCTGGGAGCTTCATCATGTTGTATGCGTAGTGGGGGGTCGCCATGAATTTGGCGAATGTTTGGCGTCCCAGGCCGCAGTGGTAGGGGCTGAGGAAGTTCACCAGCTCAAACTCGATCCGCTCGGTGCGGTAGTTTGCTGGTGTGCCGAAGGTGACCGGCAATGTCACTTTTCCGATCGGGTATGCCTTTCGACCGGGGACGATACCGTCGAAGGTTGTCAGGGTCGGTTGGATTGCTGATTCCGGGAGCTGGAGCCTTTTGAACGTGTCTAGATACATGATGTTGATGGAGCTCCCGCCGTCCATCAGTGTCTTGGGCAGCCAATAGTCGGCCACTTTGGGCCTGACCACCAGGGCGACTCGCCTTGGGTACTCGATTTTTGGTGCGTGGTCCTGACGACTCCAGGTGATGCTCTGCTCGGAACAGTTGAGGAAGCGTGGGATATCGACTTGTGTCACCGCATTAACGGCGACTGCGCGGGCGAGCACCTTCCCCTCGCGCTTGGTGCCGAGCCCGATGAAGGTGGTTGAGCAGGGCAGCGGGGTCGAATTTCGGCCTTACTGCGTTGTTGGCACGGTAATTTCTGCTGTCGTGGTAGTTTCCTCTGTCACGGCGGCAGTTCTTGGAGTCACATTGGCCGTAGCCGGCGTTGTCAACGAAATCGACTCGCCCGTCCGTGCGGCGCTTGCCGGTGATGCGGGTGTTGCTGTACGCATGTCGCGCTGTCGTCCGCTGTAGTGGCCGCCGGTGCGGCGTCTTCCTCCCGACTCGTCGTCGGAGTCCTGGTTTGGGTCTTCCTCCACGTAGCACTTGGCGATCTCGAGGAGGTCGGGTATGTTGTCGAGCGTTCGGTAGAGCCGCTTGATCTTAGCGACTAGGGGTTCATACCGGCACGGGTTCTTGAAGCAATGTATCGCCATGCCCGGGTGGATGCCGGAAGCATTGATCCACAGTTCTTGCCACCTTTGAATCTAGTGGCGGGTCAACTCACGTTGTCCCTGGATGCACCGCTCCAGGTCTTCGATGGTGGTGGCGCGGGTGTAGGAGCCCTCGAAGTGCCTGACGAAGGCATCTCGCATTTCCTCCCAGGAGTCAATGCTGTCAGCGGGGAGGGTGTTGATCCATTGCCAGGTCGCACCCTCCATCATCAGGGGGAGGTAGCGAGCGGCGAGCAGGTTGGTGTGGCCGACGATTCCTCGCCATGAGGTATGTGTCCAGCCACACTGCTGGATCGTACATTGGATCGTACTTTTCGATCTCCTTGGGCGCCTTGAAGTTGGCGGGGTATTTTTCCCCTCTGATCATAGGCCCGAAGCATTGGGGGCCAACTTGGCTGAGCGAGCCCCTAGGTTCGGGGTCGCCGCGGTTACTAAGGGTGTGCCTCAAGTCGTTGGGTTGGCGCGCCCGCCAAGCTTGGTTGTTGACGATATGCGTGCGCGCATCGATGGGCTGCCCGTTGGCGGCGACCGTGTTGTTCACCGGTCGCGGTTCGTTGGTGGAGAGTGCGGGGTTGGTTGCCCGTGGCTGGTTTGCCAGGGGTTGCGGTGGTGGGCATGTCACGGCGTTGGCGATGGTAGGGTGGCTGCTTGAGGCCGCCCTGCTTGCCGAGGAGCAGGAATACATCTGACCCCACGGGTCGACTCCCGCGGCTTGTTGCTCGACGACCCTGGCGAGTAGGGCCTTGGCGTACTGGATCTACAGCGTGCCGTCTCCCTAGACATCGAGGTTGGCGACCGTGGCCTCGGCCGCGACGACGTTGTCCATCGGGGTGGAGTAGAGTGGGAGTATATTGGCGTCGTGGGCCTGTGGCGAGATGATGATTCGCGGTGGTCCGGCGGGGGCGCACGGCCAATGGGTGGTGGAGGGGCTCCGTTCGCCGGTGCGCCGGGTGGTGGTCGGTTGCTTCCACCTGGTGGCACGTTCTCGCAGTACTCACGCTCGACCAGGCGTGCGGGGTCGCTTTCGTCGTTGAAGTTTAGGACGCGGCCCTGGACGTTGGAGTTCAGGCGGGTCCTGATGCGGCGCTGGTGATAGAGCGATAGCTTCCGTGTCGTTTCCCGCTCGAGGCGGTATTTCTCACGCTCGGCGAGCTCATTGCTCTACGCCTCTGCGAGTCGCAGGCGGGCCTCCTCCACCTCTATGGCCGTGGCGGTCGGCGGGATCGGTGTGGAGAACGGATCTGGCGAGGCAGCCGTGCTGCCCGCCATGTAGATCGCGTTGAAGCGATTGGATCTGGCGCGGAAGTCCTCGGGCGACTGCAAGCCGGAATCGGAGTCGAAGATCCTGAGGATGGAGGAGTCCTCGAAATCCTCAGGGTTGGAGACCCGCGTGATGGAGTCTTCTCGTGATGCCGTGGTGATAGATCCGTCGACCAAGGCATGGGTCGCGAAGTCGGCATCGTCGTTTAGGGCCTCATCGTTCGCGACGGTGTTGGTCTCGGCCGTGTTGCTGGCGGCCGAATCATACTCGGTGACGAGGCTCCTGATGGAGCGGACCTTCTCCTCCGTGAGCAGATCGCCATGCGGCAACGATCCGCCAACGATCACCATCGCCGCTGGGTCGACCGCACCGATGAATCCAATGAAGAGGTTGATGGAGCCGACCGACATTATCGCGCTGTGGGTGATCGGGCATGATGCCGGGACGTAGCTGCTGGGCAGGATCTGTAAGCTCCCGCCGATGGCGATCGATCGACGAGTAGGGTCTCACTGCAGAACTCAAGCCAGTCCGGCTTGGCCCCACGGTGGGTGCCACTGTCGTGGAAATGGCCACGGCAGTTGCTACAGTAGGCAGCGATTGATTGAATCGGAGGCGAGAGCTGGCGGCCATCTGCGGTGCGAGATGGGGGCGGATACACATGGATTTATCCAGGTTCGGCCCCCCGGAGGGTAAAGACCTACTCCTGCTAGATTGGATTGATGGAGAGCGAGTTACAGGGGTGGTGAGCTCGGCGTCTAAGCAGTGAGTCGCTTGAAGGGGTGTATGATGGAACGTAAGTCCTCAGGATACCCTAGGGAGGTTTATATATGAGGCACCTCGCTAGGGTTTACAGTTTACAACCGAATAGGATATGGATCCAGAGGCTTTGACCTAATCCGACTGGGCTTCGAATACGCTTCTGGGCCTCCAGTCTCCAGTCGCCGGGCCTTCTCCTTAGTCTCATTCTAGTCGCCGTCCTGCAGGCCCACTCGTGAGACCTTTGGCCCAATCGGAACGTCCTGCTGGGCATACCCCATTCGGCATATCCCCATCATTCGCGCTATTTTGACTCCGTCTTATAGCGCTCGAGGGCTTCAATGGTGTCCTTATTCTTGGTCTATGTCATGCTGAGTTTATTTTCGAGAGAATCCAGTAGACAGAGAGCTCGGTTGTTCTCCTCTGGTGCACAAGAGCAAACATCAGCTTGAAGATCTCTACATACTAGAATGAATCACACAGAAGAACAATATGCCCTACCATGGAGTTATCGGAAGTTAGAATCCAGCCGCACGTACTGCTGGCCCATGTGCACCATATCTTGCAGGAAAGGTTGGAGAAAACACTTTGGGTTATACCAAAGAAAAGACTCGGGGGGTGATGGCTCAAAATATATTCGAGCTCATTGGGGAACTCCAAGAGGAAGGTATGATGAGCACAACAACAAGTTTTCCCTCAATTATGAAACCAAGGTTATTGAACCAGTAGGAGCAAGGAAACACCTCCAAGGTGTTGTTTCCAACTTGGAATCCTGCACAACATAACCACAGAACTTTGCCCCCAACTTATAGTGAGGTTTTCAATCTCACCGGTTTGCTGAAAACAAAGGATTAAATGTATTGTGTGGAAGAAAGTAAAAGCTTGCAGAAAGTAAACAGAAAATAGTAAACAGTTGTAGATTGATGGTAAAAGAAAGGACTGGGATACATAGTTCATTAGTGGTGGTTCTCCTTAAGATAGATGGCATGTTGGGTGAACAAATTACAGCGGGGCAATTGACAAACATCGAGAAAGCATACATGCATATACTAATCATCTTGACTCCTATGAGATTTGATTGGGCATTACAACATTATACATAGACCATAATCCAACTGCATCTATGACTAATAATCCACCTTCAGGTTATCAATCTGAACCCCCTCTAGTATTAAGTTGCAAGCAACAGATAATTGCATTACGCATTGCGTGTAAAGTAAACAATACGATTGTTATATGAACAAAGGATTGTTGTTTTCTCCCTAGTAGCAACAACACATCTAGTACCTTAGAGATTTCTGTCACTTCCCCAGATTACTAAAGGCATGAACCCACCATCGAGCATAAATACTCCCTCTTAGAGTTGCTAGCATCTACTCGGCCAAGATATCTACTAACAACGGAGAGCATGCAAGATCACAAATAACAAAGACATGATAGAATCAATAATCAATCTGAAATAGCATCTCAATATCCATCAGATCCCCGCAAACACAACATGTATGATTACAAAAAGATGATCTTGATCATGAACAGAGCTCACAAGATCTATACATGATAGCACAAAGGAGAAGAACCAACCATCTAGCTAATACATGGACCCGTAGTCCAAGGATGAACTACTCACGCATCACACCGGAGGCTTGCATGGTGATGAAGAAGGCCTCCAGGGTGAATTCACCCCTCCGGCAAGGTGTCGGGAAGAGCTTCAGATCCCTCCCGATCTAGGGATGGAGATGACGGTGGCTACAGACTCTTTGTGGAATTTTGATCAGGTACTTAGGGTTTCTGTATTGGAGGCATCTTATAGGCGAAAGGGGAGGCAGAGGGGGTGCCCTAGGCGCCCACACCACCCCCTAGCGTGGGCCTGGCCTGGCCGCGCGGCCAGGTGGTGTGGGCGGCCCCTGGCTCCTCTTTGTCTCGTATTCTGGCTTCGCATCCCCCTCGGTGAAATATTGACTTTGGCTTTTGTCCCGTACAATTCCGAGAATAGTCATTTTCTGACTTTCCTAGAACCAAAACAGCAGAAAACAGGTAGCTGGCACTGTGGCATCTTGTTAATCGGTTAGTCCAAGAAAGTGTATAAAAAGTACTCCAAAGTGTGGACAAAACATAAGAAAGTAGATATAAACCAAGCATGGAACATCAAAAATTATAGATACGTTAGCAACGTATCAACATCCCCAAGCTTAACTCCTGCCCGTCCTCGAGTAGGTAAGTGATAAAAAGAAAGAATAATTTTTGAGGTGACATGCACCATCATAAACTTGATCAAAGTATACATTGATAGATGGGATCATAGAACTTCAACATAGCATGAAAGATAAAGTTCTAACAATAAGACATAACAACTATGTTGTAACATGAAAAGGCACAAACAAAAGATTCATGAATAACAATGCTTTGCAAGACGTTTGTTTGTTTCACATAAAGAAAACATAACATAGTGGCATTCAGCTTGTCCCTCATAGAGTAGCAAAACATAAATGCATAGGACACCTTCAAAGTTCATAAGGGTGACTAGATACAAATAGTTTAAGAACAAGCAATATCAAAGTTATGCATCAATCAACAAGTCTTGGGACAATGCACATTAAACTAAGAATGGCCACTATGCTCTCTCAATAGGTGCATAAATATAGAAGATGGAGACTCAACATAAAAGTAAAACAAAGGCCTTCATAGAAGGAAGCAGGGATTCAAGTCTCATAAAGAGCTTCCAAAATTTATGGTACTTATTAGCTTTCATCTCTCATTGCCCTTATCATAAGCATCTTTAGGTGATTAAGGTTAAAGTGACACAATGATGAACCACAAGTATAGGGGGTGTATCGCAGTATATTTGATAAGTAAGAGTGTCGAACCCAACGAGGAGCAGAAGGTGCTGGCTAGTGGTATGGATCAGGAATTCTCTGCAATTACTTAGCAAACAAATTTTTAGGGGGTTTTGATAAAGCAAGTAAATAAAGTACGAGTAAAAAAAAGACAGTAGGAATAAATGCAGCAAGTGGCCCAATCCTTTATGCAGCAAAGGACAAGCCGGTTGTATTACTTAAGATGACCAAACGTTCTCGAGGACACATGGGAAGACTGTCAAATGCTTTCGCTTCATATAGTTAATTAATCTTCTTTAGCTTGCTAAGTGTTGTGTGGGTGAACCTGTGCTAATGTACCGACCTTCCTAGGACTAATACATACTTGTGATTATACCCCTTGCAAACATCCGTAAGTACAAGAAAGTAATTAAGGTAGAAACCTAGCCACAGCTTTAAACTCTAAGACCCTTAAGTCCCTTGTGCAATGGTTTCCTAACGGGGGTTCAGGTTTCTGTCACTCCGGCAACCCCTACGATTAGTAGCCAAATACACAATGCATTCCCCTAGGCCCATATAGGTGAAGTGACATGTAGTCGACGTTCACATGACACCACTAGAAGAAGTACACCACAACTTAAATATCAAACTATTGAATCTTTCTCAACACAATTCCACTACTAACAACATGACTTCCCCCATGTCCTCAAGAACAAAACGAACTACTCACAAGACATCATATGAATCATGATCAGAGATGGAATAATGATGTATAACAATCTGAACATAAACAATAATTCAATGGTTCACTCAATAGCATCAACTACAAAGAGTAATCAACACCGGGAAAGTTTCCCCTATGAACTATGCAAGATTCAACCCAATTGTTACAGCAATATGGAGATGGTGATGAGGGTGCTGATGGTGATGATGGTGGTGATGATGATGATGGTGATGATGATCCCGATGAAGTCCAGCTTGTTGGTGGTGTTGATGGCGACGATCTCCCCTCTCCGGGAAGGAATTCCCCCAGCAAAAATCTATCTACTGGAGAGATCTTTCTCTCTTGGTGTTTGATACATTGCAAATGTATCTATAATTTTTGATGTTCCATGCTTGGTTTTATCCACTTTCTTGTGTTTTGTTCCAACTTTGGAGTACTTTTCATATGATTTCTTGGACTAACCTATTAACAAGAGCCACAGTGCCAGCTGCCTGTTTTCTGCTGTTTTTGGTTCCAGGAAAGCCAGAAAATGAATATTCTCGGAATTAGACGGGACAAAAGCCAAAATGCATATTTTTCCGGAAGGGATCAAGTGCCAGAATACGAGACGGAGAAGGTCCAGGGAGCCACCACACCACCTAGCCGCGCGGCTAGGCCTGGCCCATGCCAGGGGGTGGTGTGGCCGCTCCCGGCACCCCCTCGGCCTCTCCTTCCGCCTATATATTGCCCTCGGGACGAAAACCCTAAGTACCCGATCAAAAATCCACGAAAGATTCTGTAGCTGCCGTCATCTCCATCCCTAGTTCAGGAGGGATCTGAAGCTCTTCCCGGCACCCTGCCGGAGAGGGGAATTCACCCTGGAGGACTTCTTCATCACCATGCAAGCCTCCAGTGTGATGCGTGAGTAGTTCATCCTTGGACTACGGATCCATGTAGTAGCTAGATGGCTGGTTTCTCCTCCTTTGTGCTTTCATGTTTAGATCTTGTGAGCTCCGTTCATGATTAAGATCATCTATTTGTAATTCATACATGTTGTGTTTGTGGGGATCTGATGGATATTGAGATGCTATTTCAGATTGATTATTGATTCTATCATGTCTTTGTTATTTGTGATCTTGCATGCTTTCCATTGTTATTAGTAGCTATCTTGGCCAAGTAGATGCTAGCAACTCCAAGAGTTAGTATTTATGCTCGATAGTGGGTTCATGCCTCTGGTAATCTGGGGAAGTGACATAAATCTCTAAGGTACTAGATGTGCTGTTGCTACTAGGGAGAAAACAACAATCCTTTATTCATAGAACAATTGTATTGTTTACTTTACACGCAGTTCGTAAAGCAATAATCTGTTGCTTGCAACTTAATACTGTAGGGGGTTCGGATGATAACCTGAAGGTGGATTATTAGTCATAGATGCAGTTGGATGGCGGTCTATGTATTATGTTGTAATGCCCAATCAAGTCTCAAAGGAGTCAAGATGATTAGTATATGCATGTATTGCTTTCTTGGTGTTTGTCAATTGCCCCGCTATAATTTGTTTACCCAGCATGTTATCTATCTAAGGAGAGCCACCTCTAGTGAACTATGGATCCCGGTCCTTTATCTTTACATACAATCTATAAACTGTTTCTGCTTTGTGTTTACTTTCTGCAAACTTTTACTTCTTTCCATTCGATACGTTTAATCCTTTGTTTTCCGCAAAACATGGTGAGATTGACAACCTCATCGCAAGTTGGGGACAAAGTTATGTGGTTGTGTTGTGCAGGTCTCCACGTTGCTACTAGCACCGGTAGTGCGCCCTGCCAAAGCTCAGCTAGTAACACCTTTGGGGTGTTTCCTTGCTCCTACTGGTTCAATTAAACCTTGGTTTCATAACTGAGGGAAAACTTACTGCTGTGCTCATCATACCTTCCTCTTGGGGTTCCTAATGAGCTCTACGTTGAAAGTCGAGCGCATCAGTGTTTTCCGCCCCGCGGAGGCGGCGAAATCTTTCTGTGGTCGCTCCCCGAGTCTTAGGGTTTTGGGAGGATAATATATGCCAGAGGGGAGTGCCAGGGGTGGACCAGGGCGGCCACACCACCTGGTGGCGCGGCCCAGGGTGGCCCACGCCAGGGGGTGGTGTGGGCCCCCTGTGGCCCATCACCAGCTCCCCTTCTGGCTTCCTTCGACTTCTGGAAAAATAGGATTTTCCGTATATTTTCCCGGATTTTCTGATCTTCGCGAATTTTGCCTCCAAACAGCACCTTTTCATCAGAATCCTGCCTGCAGCGGTCCATTCTCCAAAAGTCATCAACCATGCAAAAACCGATGAAATAACATAAGTATCACCTCTCAATACGAAATATATCAATGAATAACAGTGAATGATGACATAGAATAGTGATGTAAAATGGACGTATCATAGAATCATATCATGAATAGAGGAGTTATTATGTAGTATGGTTTGCACCGACGACATCCATAGACAAAAGAACATGATATCA
The DNA here is from genome assembly GCA_916181665.1 of Avena sativa. Lineage (NCBI taxonomy): Eukaryota > Viridiplantae > Streptophyta > Magnoliopsida > Poales > Poaceae > Avena > Avena sativa. Next base: position 432,952,491 of record OV702296.1, read on the forward strand.
ACTTGGTACAAAGTACCAGTGCAATGTTGAAAGTGTTCCCCATGACAACATGGTTCTGCTAATTCACAACTCACAAAGCGCAAGCATATATGCAACATAGATGAGCACAATGGTTCAAGTTTATTAAGTGCAAGAAAGTAAAGTGTGCCATCAAGTTCGTGAGAGATTTAATCACTAATTTTCACATAACAAGTTTAATTTGGAAGGTAGACAAAACAAGAATTTACTTGGAATAGCAATAATGCTTCTAGGTAGGTATGGTGGACACAAATGGCAGAGGTTTTGGTTTTAAGGAGTGGATGCACGAGAAGAATTCCCTCTCAGTACAGGTTTTTGGCTAGCAAAGCTGGGTAGCAAGTATAAGAGTTGAAGGAAACAAACAAACATACAAGTGATAAAGACAAACATGCAATCTTCCTTGGAAGCACAAAAGATCTTAACTAGAGAATACTAGACTTATGAGCAAATCAAGAAAGAAAGATGATGAAATAATTATTTTTTTCTTTAGAGTACTTCTATATTTTTCATTCAACTCTCAAAAATAGTGTGCTACTAACCGAGCCAGGTTTGTTTAAACCAACTAAATTAACTCAATGGTCCCAAAGTGATACCAATACTAACAACAAGATCAACCATAAAACCACGAATTAAAAACTAATATAAGCTATGCGAAAGAATAAATGATAGAACTTCTCATTAATATTCCATAACGGCAACTCACACCAAGGGATACATATCTAACGAGAGAGGGGACATTTCCATAATGCAAACCATGCTACATAATAACTCCTCTATTCATGATATGACTCTATGATACGTCAATTTTGCATCACTATTCTATGTCTTAATTCACTATTATTCATTGATATATTTTGTATTGATAGGTGATACTTATGTTATCTCATCTATTTTTGCATGGTTGATGACTTTTGGAGCATGGACCGCTGCAGTCAGGATTCTGATGGAAAACGTGCTGTTTGGAGGCAAAATTCGCGAAGATCAGAAAATCTAGGAAAATTTACGGAAAATCCTATTTTTCCAGAAGACTAAGGATGCCAGAAGATGGAGTGGAGATGGGCCACATGGGGCCCACACCACCCCCTGGCGCGGGCAGCCCTAGGCCGCGCCAGCAGGTGTTGTGGCCGCCCTGGCGCACCTCTGGCTCTCCCCTCTGGCATATATCATCCTCCCGAAACCCTAAGACTCAGAGATAGACCACAGAAAGATTCCGCCGCCTCTGCGAGGCGAAAAACACCCAGAGAGAAAGATCTCTCCGGCAGACAGATTTTTGCCGGGGGAATTCCTTCCCGGAGAGGGGAGATCGTCACCATCAACACCACCATCAAGCTGGACTTCATCGGGATCATCATCATCACCACCATCAGCACTCTCATCACCATCTCCATATTGTTGTAACAATTGAGTTGAATCTTGCATAGTTCATAGGGGAAACTTTCCCGGTGTTGATTACCCTTTGTAGTTGATGCTATTGAGTGAACCATTGAATTATTGTTTATGTTCAGATTGTTATACATCATTATTCCATCTCTGATCATGATCCATATGATGTCTTGTGAGTAGTTCGTTTTGTTCTTGAGGACATGGGAGAAGTCATGTTGTTAGTAGTGGAGTTGTTATGAGAGAGATTCAATAGTTTGATATTTAAGTTGTGGTGTACTTCTTCTAGTGGTGTTATGTGAATGTCGACTACATGACACTTCACCTATATGGACCTAGGGGAATGCATTGTGTATTTGGCTACTAATCGTAGGGGTTGCCAGAGTGACAGAAACCTGAACCCCCGTTAGGAAACCATTGCACAAGGGACGTAAGGGTCTTAGAGTTTAAAGCTGTGGTTAGGTTTCTACCTTAATTACTTTCTTGTAATTACGGATGTTTGCAAGGGGTATAATCACAAGTATGTATTAATCCTAGGAAGGTCGGTACATTAGCACAGGTTCACCCACACAACACTTAGCACAGGTTCACCCACACAGGTTCAACTATATGAAGCGAAAGCACTTCACAGTCTTCCCATGTGTCCTCGAGAACGTTTGATCATCTTAAGTAATACAACCATCTTGTCCTTTGCTGCATAAAGGATTGGGCCACTTGCTGCATTTATTCCTACTGTCTTTTATTTACTCGTACTTTGTTTACTTGCCTTATCAAAAAACCCTAAAAATCCGTTTGCTAAGTATTTGCAGAGAATTCCTGATCCATACCACTAGCCAGCACCTTATGCTCCTCGTTGGGTTCGACACTCTTACTTATCGAAAACACTGTGATACACCCCCTATACTTGTGGGTCATCACTCTACTAAAAAGGTAAAAAGATAGAAGATAGTGATGTGCTACCGCGACACTCCCCCAAGCTTGGAACAAACCAAGGGGATGCCAAACCTGATGACGAATTACTCCTTCCGTGGTGTTGGTAATATTTTCTTAGTTGACGGGAGGTAATCTTCCAGCATCTTGCGAAGCCTATTATTCTCCCATTGAAGCATGTCCACCTTCCTCCTCAAGTCTCGGTACTTATTGCAGAACTCCTTAGTGACTCGTAGGGCTTTCGTTGATGCATGGCAAGTAACTAAAGGTACCATCCCCTGCTCGGGGTCTTGGAGATCTTCCTCCATAGGCTCCTTTCCCTTATCCTTGGCGGACACCATTGTGCTTCTAAGCTTTCAAAGATAGTTCCTGGCAGAAACAGATCGAAACAAAAACACGACGAAAACATGATATACGAACCTCGGGGGATCCAGGGGATTATATATTACGAAGTTTTACAACAAAAGGAAGGTACTGGGAGAAAACGAGTCGGAGGCGGAGTCCGGGGTGGACTCACCACCTGGTGGTGCGGCCAGGGGTGGGCCCGTGCCACAGGGTGGTGTGAGCCATCCTGGCTCTGTTTCTGTTCCTTTTTCGCTTCGTAGCTTTCCTTATTGACTAAAAACTACAGAAATATAGTTGGATAGTATTTTCGCGGAACTTTTCTTACCAGAACTGTTACCTATTTGAAAACGGACTCTACAGGTCTATGAATTTGGTATCTAGTAGATTCTTCCGGAGTCATCACTTGAATAACATCAGTATCTTCATCTTCATACTCTTATTATTGGAGTCATAAAACCTTTCTCTTCATTATTGCACCATTATCTCCATTTCCTGGAAATTTCTTTCACACAAAACTTCACACAGTTCTCATTAGCAACATTAGTATAAGTGAAGTGATAGAACCTTTTGAGTCCAACTTCAACTGAAAACCATCAAAACATAAGCTACTGTAGCAAATCCTTCTGAAAACCCAAAAATAATTCAAAAAGGAAATCGAATAAAGAAGCAAATGCAAGAGTGGCAAAATCTGTCAAAACAGACCAGAAGGTAAAGATCAATTTTTTCGAAAATCTTCTGTTGCTCAAATCAAAAAGTACAAAACTAACGAAAGTTAAATAACAACCTGGGGCAGAAGCACAAAAAATTACAGCTCAATCCTACATACAGAGATCTCTCACGAATTTTTACGGTGAAGAACAAAAATCTGTTTTGGGACAACAACTTCCCCAAATATTACTTCTCTCTCATTAGAGGCTGATCTTGATACAAAAACCAAACAAAACGGATAAGGAGCGGTTATTACTGAAGTAATAACTTCCAAGACTCAAAGAAATAAAAACAAACTGAAAGCAAAAAATAAATTGGGTTGTCTCCCAAAGAGCTCTTTCTTTATAGCCATTAAGATGGGCATGATAATTTTGAAGATGCTCACATAAGAATATGAATTGAAGTGAAAAAGAGCATTAAGAATAAAAAATACACACATTTAAGTCTAACCCACTTCCTATGCAAGGGGATTTTGTAAACAAACAAGTTGTTGAAACCAGAGGCTATAAGCATAGGAAGGCAAAAGAAGTGCAACATAAAGACTTTCAGCATATAACGAGGAAACTTGATATTATTGAGATACATAAGAATATTATTCCCTCTCTCATAGTAACTTTCAGTATCATGCATAAACTTAAAAATATAACTATCACAAGGACCATCGTGACAATGATCACTTATTCTAACAGAAAACACCGGAATACTAGCTCTCATAACACTACTTTGTGAAACAATATTAGAGGTATCCTTATAAAGGATAGTGTGTCCCTCTTCTACATATTTAGTGACAAAGCCTTTCAAATTTGCAATTATAGGTTCATCAACCATTTGTTTATCAGGTTCAATAGCTTTATTTGTACTTTCATTAACCATACTAGCTATCATAGAATGTTCCTTAATCTTAACTGGGAAAGGCATTTTCTCAATATAAGGTTCAGGTAAAACATGATTAGTAGTATAAACTTCAGTATTTCTTGCAGGAACACTCTTAGCAGCATCTTTATAAGGTTCATGATACTTATTCCACTTCTTTTTAGGCACTTCAATATAGGAAGCAAAAGCCTTAAAATAAGAAGCAATAGCTTGAGAGAGTCTAGACCATAAGCATTTTTAATATTTTGAAAGTCATCAGTTCCCATAAAAGATTCAATGCATTCATAATCATAATTTATACCTGACTTTCTACCTTTGTCATTCTCCCATGCTTCAGCATTGTCTTGAATACGGTATAGAAGATCCCATTTAGCTTCTTCTTCCATGCGAGTGAACGATCCAGTACAAGAAGCATCCAATATATCCTTGTCATGTAGAGGGAGCCATGCATAAAAGTTATTGATAATAATATTGTTGGGGAGCTCATGAATGGGACATTTGAGCATTAGTAACTTCAATCTCCCCCAAGCTTGAGCTGTACTCTCTCCATCAAGGGGCCAAAAGTTGTATATTTGATTCCGATCTTTATGAATCTCACTAGGAGGATAAAACTTTGAATAAAAGAGAGACACTATTTCCTCCCATTCTAGAGCTTGACCAGTCTTCAGCAGCTTATACCATTCCTCAGCTCTTCCTTTCAGTGATAATGAGAATAACTTCTTAACTTGATCTGTAGTAATACCTGCACACTTGAACAACCCACATAATTCATGTATAAAGAGTAAATGATCACCGGGATGGACAGTTCCATCCCCAACATAGTAGTTATCCATAACACGATCAATAATTCTTGTAGGTATTTTAAAAACATCATTCTCAGCATGTGGTGGCTTATCTACTACCTTAGCAGTGGTAGTAGCATTACCAAATAAGAAACTCAACGAATTATCCATAACAAAAATAAAGCAACTAGCAGAAGTAAACAATAATCACAGTAGAAGTTTCCTTTACCAATTCCACTCTCCAATAGCGCTTCACTCCAAGGCAACGACGCCAGAAAATAGTCTTGATGACCCACAAGTATAGGGGGTGTATCGCAGTATTTTCGATAAGTAAGAGTGTCGAACCCAACGAGGAGCAGAAGGTGCTGGCTAGTGGTATGGATCATGAATTCTCTGTAAATACTTAGCAAACAGATTTTTAGGGTTTTTTGATAAAGCAAGTAAATAAAGTACGAGTAAACAAAAGACAGTAGGAATAAATGCAGCAAGTGGCCCAATCCTTTATGCAGCAAAGGACAAGCCGGTTGTATTACTTAAGATGACCAAACGTTCTCGAGGACACATGGGAAGACTGTCAAGTGCTTTCGCTTCATATAGTTGATTAATCTTCTTTAGCTTGCTAAGTGTTGTGTGGTTGAACCTGTGCTAATGTACCGACCTTCCTAGGACTAATACATACTTGTGATCATACCCCTTTCAAATATCCGTAAGTACAAGAAAGTAATTAAGGTAGAAACCTAACCACAGCTTTAAACTCTAAGACCCTTACGTCCCTTGTGCAATGGTTTCCTAACGGGGGTTCATGTTTCTGTCACTCCGACAACCCCTACAATTAGTAGCCAAATACACAATGCATTCCCCTAGGCCCATATAGGTGAAGTGTCATGTAGTCGACGTTCACATGACACCACTAGAAGAAGTACAACACAACTTAAATATCAAACTATTGAATCTTTCTCAACACAATTCCACTATGAACAACATGACTTCTCCCATGTCCTCAAGAACAAAACGAACTACTCACAAGACATCATATGGATCATGATCAGAGATGGAATAATGATGTATAACAATCTGAACATAAACAATAATTCAATGGTTCACTCAATAGCATCAACTTCAAAGAGTAATCAACACCGGGAAAGTTTCCCCTATGAACTATGCAAGATTCAACCCAATTGTTACAGCAATATGGAGATGGTGATGAGGGTTCTGATGGTGATGATGGTGGTGATGATGATGATCCCGATGAAGTCCAGCTTGATGGTGGTGTTGATGGCGACGATCTCCCCTCTCCTGGAAGGAATTCTCCTGGCAGAAATCTGTCTGCCGGAGAGATCTTGCTCTCTCGGTGTTTTCCGCCCCGCAGAGGCGGCGGAATCTTTCTGTGGTCGCTCCCCGAGTCTTAGGGTTTCGGGAGGATAATATACGCCAGAGGGGAGTGCTAGGGGTGGACCAGGGCGGCCACACCACCTGGTGGCGCGGCCTAGGGTGGCCCGCGCCAGGGGGTGGTGTGGGCCCCCTATGGCCCATCACCAGCTCCCCTTCTGGCTTCCTTCGTCTTCTGGAAAAATAGGATTTTCTGTATATTTTCCCGGATTTTCTGATCTTCGCGAATTTTGCCTCCAAACAACACATTTTCCATCAGAATCCTAACTGCAGCGGTCCATGCTCCAAAAGTCATCAACCATGCAAAACAGATGAAATAACGTGAGTATCACCTCTCAATACGAAATATATCAATGAATAACAGTGAATTATGACATAGAATAGTGATGCAAAATGAACGTATCACACAACTAAGAGGATATGCTTGACAAGTTATAAGTTGAAATCTCATGCCCCTTACTTATGAGTACCAAACCTCATGCTACTCAACTTCATTCACAAGTAAGCTCTTGTCATTGTAAGTACATATGTATCATAGAGAACCGCCAACGGGGTACCCCTTACACATGATACAGGATCTATCCCATAATCAAAATGACAAGGCAAGCAGACAATGAGCATCTCAGCGATCTTTTTATTTGCTATTTGCATAGGTTTTTACTGAGGATGCTTCATAGAGTGCTCATTATGGTTATGCTGCAAGTTTCCACCATGATTAGGCATGGCTTAGGCTAGCGGCCCAGGCGTTTCTCTAACACACATACAAACCCCATGATCTTACAAGTTCCCCTTTTATTTCACACCGTCGGGATCCATAAGCAAAAGAATCATGATATCAACGGAATAATAAGTGCAATGTTGAAAGCATTCCCCATGATACATGGTTCTGCTAACTTCAACTTATAAGCGCAAGCATATACGCAAAAAATATGGATGCAATGGTTCAAGATTATTAAGTGCAAGAAAGTAAAGTGTGTCATCAAGTTCGTGAGAGATTTAATCACTGGTTTTCACATAACAAGTTTAATTCGGAAGGTAGATAAAAACATGAATATACTTGGAATAGCAAATGCTAATAGGTAGGTATGGTGGACTCTTTGGAATAACTTGGTTTTATTTGGAGTTGGATGCATGATTGGAACTCACACTTGGTTACTGAGGCTAGCAAAAGACTGGGAGCGACCAACTAAGAGAGCAATAATGGCCATAATCATGCAAAGCGACAAAACATCATTAATTAAAGCATAAAGTGATATTACAAGTCAAAAACTAAAGGATCATAATGGCTATGGTGACTTGGGATAGTCATAACATGGTGTGAGCATGCGCCAAGTCAACAAAAATAAAGCATCAAAGGAGAATACCATAATACTATGCTTTAATATGCTAAAACAACGCATGATTCTGTCAAAGCACATTAAGCAATCTCAATTGTTTATAACATGTCATGCTATAACAAAAATCACTCAGCATAAAGCCAAAACAATATCAAGCATGACATGACAAAGCATAGGCCACAGTCAAAAACAATCTCCTTTACCACTTAAGCATGAACTTTTCCTACTCTTTTCCAAATCAAACCAAACTTATTTGAAAACTAATGTATGAAAGAGGGGGTCCAACCAATTTATTCAAGAAAACTAAGAAAACCAAGCAAATGAAAAACAAAAAACGAAGACGCTCCAAGAACAACACAACTGTGCATGAAACAATAAATGAAGTGTTTGGAAGAACCTGAGGTTTTTATTGATGAAGAAGGGGATTCCTTGGGCATCCCCAAGCTTTGACGCTTGTACTTCTTGGATATTTCTTGGGGTGACACGAGGTGGCATCCCCAAGCTTGGGCTTTAGTCCATTCTTCATTTCATTACATTATTCTCTCCATACACCTGAAATTCTTCCTTCATACAAAACTTCACACAATCTTTATTAGCAACATTAGTGCACTCAAGATAATAAGTCTTTAGGTTCAGTTTCAACACCAATAAAACTTCCATTAAAATACAAGCTACTGTAGCACTTCCCTTGAAAAGCTCAATTCCCCAAAGAGAACCCAAAAAGGAACCAACAAGAAGCAAATGCAAATAATGGCAGAAATCTGTCAAAACAGACCAGAAGGTAAAAACCAATTTTTTCTAAGAACTTATGTTGCTCAAATCGAAAAGTGTTGAACTAACGAAAGTTGATAACAACCTGGGGCAGAAGCACAAAACTTCATGCCTCAAAAGTACGTACAGAGATTTTACACGAATTTTTACGGTGAAGCACAGAAATCTGTTTCGGGACAGGAACTTTCCCAATCATTACTTCTCTCACATTAGAGGTTACTCTTGGCACAAAAATCAAATAAAAAGGATAAGGAGCAGTTATTACTGAAGTAATAACTTCCAAGACTCATCTAAAACTTTTGGGTTATCTCCCAATAAGTACTTTTCTTTAACGCCTTTAAGTTAGGCATAAGAAGTAAGAAAAAGAATCAAGTGTTCTCAAATGAAGAAGCATTAAGAGCAAATTTTGTTTTCATAGGAGAGGCCAAAGGAATCTTCTCTCTCTTCTTAGGGAAGTGTTCTATACCTTTCTTGAGTGGGAGTTGATATTTAATGGTGCCTTCTTTCATATCAATAATGGCACAAACAGTTCTAAGAAAAGGTCTTCCCAAAGTAATAGGACAAGAAGCATTGCATTCAACATCCAAAATATAGAAATCAACGGGGACATAGGCATTGTTAACCATAATAAGAACATCATTAATACTCCCCATGAGTTTATTTTTAGCATTGTCATCAAGTGGGACATTTAAATAACAATCTTCCAATGGTGGAAAATCAAGCATATCATAAATCCTTCTAGGCATAATAGAAACACTACTATCGAGATCACATAAACCTTTGAAATCAAAATCATTCACTTTCATATTAATGATGGGTTCCCAACCATCTTCTAGTTTCATAGGAATAGAAGCTTTATGTTTCATATTTTATTATTTAATTTTTATGAGAGCATTAGTAATGTGTTTTGTAAAGGCCATATTCATACTACTAGCATTAGGACTTTTAGCAAGCTTTTGTAGGAACTTAATTACTTCAGAGATATTGCAACCATCAGGATCAAAATCATAATTATCATCTAAAGTAGTAGAGCTATTACTGGCTTCAACACTAGTGGTAGTGATAGTAGAAACACTAATATTTCTAGCAATTTCATCTTCTATTTCCCACTTAGCATGCAATTCAGTTAATAGTCTAACATTCTCATCAATTCTAACTTGTATAGCATTAGTAGAAGCAAAGGGATTTTCAATAGTTTCAGGTTTAGCAGCCATTTTATTAAAAGAAGATTGTGCTTGAGCCAATGATGCTATGTTTCTTTTAGCATTAGAGAGTTTTTTCTCAATAGTTTTATTGAAATCAGTTTGTTTACTAATAAAATCTTTAAGCATAACTTCAAGTTCAGAGGGAGCACTCCTATTATTGTTGTAGGAATTTCCATAAGCATTACCATTATTGGGAGGATATGGCCTATAGTTATTATTACCAAAATTATTCCTGTAGGCATTGTTGCTAAAATTATTATTTCTTATAAAGTTCACATCAACTTGCTCTTCTTGAGCAACCAAAGAGGCTAAGGGAACATGATTTGGATCAATATGAGCTTCGCATTAACAAGCATAGACATAATAACATCAATTTATCACTCAAGGAGGAGGTTTTTCAACAGAATTTACCTTCTTACCTTGTGGAGCTCTCTCGGTATGCCATTCAGAATAGTTAACCATCATATTATCTAGAAGCTTTGTTGCAGCACCCAAAGTAATGGTCATAAAGGTACCTCCAGCAGCAGAATCCAGTAGATTTCTTGAAGAATAGTTCAATCCTGCATAAAAGGTTTGGATAATCATCCAAGCAGTCCGTCCATGAGTGGGATAATTCTTTACCAAAGATTTCATTCTTTCCCAAGCTTGAGTAACATGTTCATTATCAGATTGTTTAAACTTCATTGTTTCACTTCTCATAGATATAATCTTAGCAAGAGGATAGTATTTTCCAATGAAAGCATCTTTGCATTTAGTCCAAGAATCAATACTATTTCTAGGTTGGGATTGCAACCATTCTTTAGCTTTTCCTCTCAAAGAGAAAGGAAACAATTTAAGCTTAATAATATCCCCATCTATATCCCTATGCTTTTGCATCTCACAAAGTTCAACAAAGTTATTTAGATGAGCAACAACATCTTCAGTACCAATACCAGAAAATTGTTCTCTCATAACAAGATTGAGTAAAGCAGGTTTAATTTCAAAGAAAGTAGCTTCAGGAACAAGTGGAGCAATAGGTGTGCACATGAAATCATTGTTGTTGGTGCTAGTGAAGTCACACAACTTAGTGTTTTCAAGAGTAGTCATTTTGTGTGTTTTTAATAAAGAAAGCAAACTAGTACAAGTTTTTTGTGTGTGTGTTTGATAAAGAAACAAGCAAACAAAGCAAAACAAAAAAACAAAGTAAAGAGATTGGTTATGAGGGACTCCTGTTGTGAAGATGTCCTTGACTCCCTAGCAATAGCGCTAGAAAAAGTGCATGATGGCTCAAAATATATTCGAGCTCGTTGGGGAACCCCAAGAGGAAGGTATGATGAGCACCTCAGAAAGTTTTCCCTTAGTTATGAAACCAAGGTTACCAAACCAGTAGGAGCAAGGAAACACCTCCAAGGTGTTGTTTCCAACTTGGAATCCTGCACAACACAACCACAGAATTTTGCCCCCAACTTACAGTGAGGTTGTCAATCTCACCGGTTTTGCTGAAAACAAAGGATTAAACGTATTGTGTGGAAGAAAGTAAAAGCTTGCAGAAAGTAAACAGAAAACAATAAATAGTTGTAGATTGATGGTAAAAGAAAGGACCGGGATCCATAGTTCACTAGTGGTGGTTCTCCTTAAGATAGATGACATGTTGGGTGAAAAATTACAGCAGGGCAATTGACAAACATCGAGAAAGCATACATGCATATACTAATCATCTTGACTCCTATGAGATTTGATTGGGCATTACAATATTATACATAGACCATAATCCAACTGCATCTATGACTAATAATCCACCTTCAGGTTATCAATCCGAACCCCCTCCAGTATTAAGTTGCAAGCAACAGATAATTGCATTACGCATTGCGTGTAAAGTAAACAATACGATTGTTCTATGAACAAAGGATTGTTGTTTTCTCCCTAGTAGCAACATCACATCTAGTACCTTAGAGATTTATGTCACTTCCCCAGATTACTAGAGGCATCAACCCACTATCGAGCATAAATACTCCCTCTTGGAGTTGCTAGCATCTACTCGGCCAAGATATCTACTAACAACGGAGAGCATGCAAGATCACAAATAACAAAGACATGATAGAATCAATAATAAATCTGAAATAGCATCTCAATATCCATCGGATCCCCACAAACACAACATGTATGATTACAAATAGATGATCTTCATCATGAACGGAGCTCACACCATCTAGACATGATAACACAAGGAGAAGAACCAACCATCTAGCTACTACATGGACCCGTAGTCCAAGGATGAACTACTCACACATCACACTGGAGGCTTGTATGGTGATGAAGAAGGCCTCTAGGGTGAATTCTCCCCTCTGGCAGGGTGCCGGGAAGAGCTTCAGATCCCTCCCAATATAGGGATGGAGATGACAGCGGCTACAAACTCTTTCATGGAATTTTGATCGGGTACTTAGGGTTTCTGTATCGAAGGCATCTTATAGGCGAAAGGGGAGGCCAGGGGGGTACCCTAGGCGGCCACACCACCCCCTGGCGCGGGCCTGGCCCGACCGCATGGCCAGGTGGTGTGGGCGGCCCCTGGGCCCTCTTCGTCTTGTATTCTGGCTCCGTGTCCCCCTCGGTGAAATATTGACTTTGGCTTTTGTCCCATCCAATTCCGAGAATATTCATTTTCTGACTTTCCTGGAACCAAAAACAGCAGAAAACAGGCAGCTAGCACTGTGGCATCTTGTTAATAGGTTAGTCCAAGAAAGTGTATAAAAAATACTCCAAAGTGTGGACAAAACATAAGAAAGTAGATATAAACCAAGCATGGAACATAAAAAATTATAGATACGTTAGCAACGTATCAGGGGGCTCTCTCGAATGCACGGACTACACTTACATGATCACCCGAAGACTCTGATGGTTCTGTTCTCGTCATCCGAGCGAGAAATCTGGGCCCCCCAACTTGGAGGAACTGGAAGAACTTTCACCGGAGGTGGCCACTATCTTCGGGGAGGACATTACGATCTATGTGCCCTTGGATTTGGAGTCCATGGCTCCCTCATCCCCATCAACCTTGGCGCTTTTCGAGGGAGTAGTACTCCTATCAGTCAAATATCAAACGGAGTACTCATCAGCAAAGCAACAACCAACACACTCTAGAATGCATGATTGAAGAGACTTACCGCAGAAGTCGTCAAGGTCAAACACCTCCACCCGCTTTCGTTTCTTCACCTAAGGCTCGGGAGGCATGGCATGGAGAGGTACCGCTAGAAATGGCTCGCTACCATCCGCACCTAGGGGGGCCTAGGAGATTCAGGAGTAGAGGCATCTGAGTCCATACTCCGCCCCCTCTTGCGAGTGCCACCCTTGTTGCACTCGGGGGCTTTGTGGGATTGTGCAATAGGAATGGTCGATTCTAACTCCCCATTTCCTCACCATCAAGGGCCTCCTCCAAGCTCTCAGGTACTAGAGGCATGATACCATCCACCTTCCAATCCTGGAACATGGGCAATAACACAAATCAAATCCGAGTTGAATAAAAGCAAGGCAAAGGAAATACAAGAAAGGACCTTACCACTAGCACAAGATGGGCAGCGCTGAACGGCTCAGTCGTTGTCGCTGCTAGAAGCGGCTCATTCACCATTAATCTGGTCAACGACCCAACTTTCTTCTCGCACTCCAAGGAAGACAAGCTTTTAGAAGATATGGGAGTGGGATCAGCTGCGCCGGCCCATAGAAACATTGGGTAGGCCATGTCCTATAGAGGCCGCACTCAGTGTCGCAGGAAGGTCCAGATGATGTCAACGCCGGTGACCTCCTTACCACGGACAAGCTATAGAGCCTCCACTCGCCTATACAAGGCCTCAACTTTGTCTGCCTCACCTGGCATAATGGTGTTCTTCCAGGACCATTTTTTCTTCGTCTCTGCGGTCGATTCAAATGGGGCTAGGCCATACTTCTGGCCATAAAACTTCTAGTCGTGGATGTAGAACCACTTGTCCCTCCATCCTTGAGAAGAGTCGACAAAATTGAAGCTGAAATAATGCATGTTGGGGCTCACATATAACCCACAGACACCAACATCGTACACCACAGAGCCAGTGCATGCTTGCCTCTTCAACCCGTACATCTTCTGAAGAGGCCAAACTGTGGCTTGATTCCTAGCCAGCACTCACATAGGGTTATGAAGCAAGCGATGTGGAGAATCGAGTTGGGATACAGCTGCTGTAGCTGAATCCCGTAGAGAAAAAGCAAACCATGGAAGAAATAATGGAGGGGGAACGAAAGACTGTGAAGAAGAAAGGCAACAAACATCACACGAAATCCGGCTGGAGGATTGGGGATTACCTCAGCGCCCGAAATCTTGCAGCCTGCTGCATCCACCAGAATTAGGCTAGCTTGGCAAAGGGGTCGTAGGTTGCATGGCCTCACCAACGTACGCCGCCACGAGCCATTCATGACACGGCTCGCAACACCCTTCTTCTTAGCGGCGGTGGAGGTGCTCGACCCAACATCAGTAGCCTTCTTACTCTTCCCCATCTTCACTGACAACCTCCCCCTCTAAGATTGAAAGAACTGTCTCGGAAAGATGCGAAGAATGTCCATCGCAAGAGCTTGTAATGGGTAAACAGAGGAGCAATGGCAAGAGAAACAAAGAAGATGAAGACGAAGGGGAAAATTACCCGTGCCCTGGGGTATTAAACAGCGGAAGAAGATGCGTCGTAGCCATCGATTTACAACACACTACGCATGGCGCGCATAGCACACACACATGGCACGGGAAGCGTGAGCCGTCGTTGCCACTTTCCCCAATCCGCGCGGAAATTAAGGAGACGCAGCTACATACCCCACGTGTGATTGGTAAAATCTCAGTCAGACCTTGGGGTCCATGTCAACACCCGGATTTTTAATCCCAGATGCCTGTTATGTCATTCATCACAATCCCAGGATTACCATTTTTGCGAGACATAACAGATTGGATATCACAGTACATCATCCATTACAAACCATACATAAGGTCTTACACAAATAAGGATCTCATGATCCAGTCTTAATACAACAAGTAGCGGAATAAAATATAAGTGTAGCGGTCGGGTCCATCTTCAGGGGCACATGCAATGCCGACGAAGGCAAATAGTCCTAGTTATCATAGCCGTCCTGCTGGCCATCATCTTGGTAGTCTCCTTCATAATCTGGCCATGAGAATAGCCAGGGACAAAAGCCATGAGTACTCTTTAAGTACTCGGAAACTACCACTAACAAGTAGGATAGTTCTAATGTAAAGTGCTAACTCTAAGTTTAACTATAAGGTTAAGTTTGAAACCTAAGCTGAGTTCAGAAGCAAAGAAAGATAAAATAAAGTTCTAGAATCACTTAAGTTGGGAAGCTAATGTCATAAACACAACCCTGTTGTGGTCAAGTCAAGATTCATCATTTCTTTCATAAGTTATTTTGAAAACATCTGACAACGAAACAGTATGGCCATTCCAACTGTCCATAACCGCGGACGCGGCTATTCAAATAGTTTGACACTCTGCAGAGGTGGTACACTTTCACCACAAGATTCGATACATCTGTCAGGGATAACCCTGAATCATCATACTTAGTATGCAGATAATCAAACATAACCTTTCCTTTACACACCCTAGTATAAGCACCTCTCCTATGATCATGGCCTCCCAACCATGACCATCTGTCATCTTGGGCACTACATAGGTGGATAACATTGAGAGGTAGCCTCAGCTCAAACCTCTCCCGTGAGGGAACTAATACTAATGCATATAAACTTCCGGCTAAGCCTTACCCAATTCAGGTATTGTGGTTGTACGGTAAATTTGGAATGGTATCGCATGCGAATCCAACCATCAGTTTTGTAAAAGGGTTAAGGCTCATGCCTCAACATTTTCACCATCATAAACCATTTGTGTTTTTCAACACATGTCAAAACATCTCAATAGAATGACTCATCATTCCAAGGTTTTCATAATTCATTTTCACCAAGTATTCCCATCTAAAGTAACTCAAGTTTTTATCTACTCTAAACTACTAAGTTAAGAGTGTTCACTAAGGTGGAAAACTTGGATCAATCTCATGCCATAGCATGACATCTAAGGTTATCTATATAGGTCAAGGTTTATACTCTTTATGCTACCTTCAAAACAAGTAAAGGACTTTGGTAAAGTAAATGAAGTAAAGCTTGAAAATAATACTTGGGGTAAGTAATAGTCCAAGTGGTATAACCAAAGCATGCCTAAAGTATCTTTGCTCAATCATCTAGCTTAACTCTAACTTTCTAAGCATTATACTTGCAAGTGTTAGCTTGTATTGTTAATGGTGGCTTGCCTTGTGTAGTGCAGTGGTTGAAGTTTTCTTCCTCCTCTTGATAGAACTCCTCCTCCTCGAAAGCTTGGTCGGTACTATCGTCTATAAATACATACGGAGTACACAATCACCAAACAATACTTAACTAGTCTAATTAGGACTCTAAGGCACACATTTGATGATCTATTATCATCACAAGCATCACAAGTTTTATTAACTAGTTTCATTCTTTTTATTTAAGAAAAGTAATTTCTACTCATTGAAAAATTAACTAAGATTTAATATTCACCACTTAAAATATGGGATCATGTGGACACATGTCATCACCACATATTCTAACATGTGGGAATGTGATTTAAGGGTTGGATCACAATTACTTTGGTTTAAGTTCATTATTTAATGATTTAAAGTGACTGAAATGCCTATATAGCATTATTTTGGTACTAGTCCAAAGTCACTACATGTAAACCCTAATATTATTACATATTCAGATAGGTATGGTTAAATGTGATTTTTGAGAGTTGGAATCAACTCAAAAGCTATCATGGTTGATTTTATAAAAATGTTTGAATGTGCAAAAGCTTCTGTCTTGTTATTTTACTAGGAGAGATCTCTAACTCTAATTTAATTAAATCCAACGGGCTTGGGTAGATATTTTTAGTAGCTTTCTAACAAAATTGGAATCACACCATTTGGATATGTAGATCTCTCTGAATTGATTTTCAAACTAAGGGGTAGAACTAGGTTTAAAATAAATAAAAAATCTAAGTTTGAATTAAATGGGTCGCGCGGGAAAGCTAACGGGCCGGCCCAGTGGCACTCCGCGGCGCGGGGCACAGCTGAGAGGGGGGTCCACCGGTCAACGGCTCTTTACACGCGAAGCGGTATGGGGCGATGTGGGTCGTCCAGCGGGCTCCTCCAGCGAAATTTCGGCGAACAAGTGCTCGAGCTGCTCCGGCTAGAGGTGGGGAAGGACCAGTGAGGAGAGTGGAGTGGAATGGTGTGAGTGGTTTGTGCTGGGGTGGCCTCTATTTATAGCTCGACGAGGCGACCGAAAGGGATCGGCGGGCGACTCCGACGAGGGCTACACAGCGTGCTAGCGGCATGGCTTGGTAGGGGACGGTGGCCTGCCTCCTGGCTAGGGGCGGTGGCAAACAGTCGGGCGCTGCTCACGCTTTGAGCGGCAGAGGCGGCGTTCGACACGGCGTGCGGTGGCTGCGGGTCAAACGACGGCGAACGGGCATGTCCGGGCGGTTCCTAGGGTCGTGGCGAAGCGGTGTGCACGGACTACGGTCGAGGCATGGCGTGTGCACACTTGTCGGGCACGGCACTCTGGCGCGTGCCCGGCATGGCGCAGACGCTCGGGGTGCGGTGCTCTGCGGGTGGTCCACGTCTCGGCTCTGCTTAGGAAGGGGACAGAGGGCGGTGGTGTGGTCTGGTCTAGCTCCTAGACATGGCGAGAGAGAGAGAGGGGCGGTCTGCTGCTGCGTTGGCAAGTTTGGCCGGCGAGCATGTCCTCGGGGTGGTGCGGCACTGCTGCTAGGGGCTAGGGGATGGGGTGTTTATGGCTTGGTTAGATTAAATGGAGACACAGGGAGTAATTTGAGGTCAAATGGGTGGCAAAACCCTGTAGAAAACAGTGAGCTAATACTAGGTGTAAATCCTGCCTGCCAAGTGTTTGTGAAAATGGCCGAAAGAAATTTAGTTTTGAATTTTGAAAAGATTTTTGGTGGGTGTGTTAGTCATAAGCTTGATCATCTGTGGTTGCTTGGGTTTTGAAAATGAAGCTCATTTGAGTGGTTTTTGAAATAGGGTGATCTTGATACCTACACTAGATTCAATTTTCAAATGTCATTTAAAATTAGTGTTTGAAAGTTTTTGGCAGATCACAAAGTGGGCCTTGGTACATCATTATATGTACTAGCAAGGGGTGCAAAGATCCACGATTGTTTCTGTTAGGTTTTGAGTACTAGGAATAGCCAAAGTAGGCATGTTGATTAAAATGGCACAAATGACCATTTCTTTCTTTTATTCATTCTGATTTGTTTTTCTTTGGGATTTGTTTGGGAATGATCTAGATGATGTTTATTTCACCTAAGAAACATTTTACCAGCAATGGATCACTTAAACAAGGCAATTCATATCAACTCCTATTTTAAATGCACACACATATGAATGCTTTAATAATTTCAGTTTGAAAAGTTTTTGTTAACCCTAATTTTGATGATTTGGATCTTAATAACCTTGGATTAAAGTTTTGGGATGTTACAAACCTCCCCCCCTTAAACCAAAAATCTCGTCCCGAGATTTACAAAAGAAAACTAGGAACTAAAGAGATCTGGGAACTCTGTCCTAATGTAATCTTCTCGCTCCCAAGTGGCTTCATCTTCGGTATGGTTGCTCCATTGAATCTTGAGAAACTTGATACTCCTGGTTCTGGTGGTTCTGTAAGCTTCTTCTAGGATAAGGATGGGTACTTCACGATATGTCAGGTCATTGTTGATCTCCACAGCTCGGTGATCGATGTTTTTAAACTTCAGTCTTCTCCGGCACTTCCAGGCATTTGCGAAGTAACGAGATATGGAACACATTGTGGATGGCTGGCATCTCTTCAGGAAGTTCCAGTTGATATGACACTTCTCCTCGATGATTCAGAATCTTGAAGGGCCCGATATATCTGGGGGCTAACTTTCCTTTCAAACTAAAGCATTGGGTTCCCTTCAATGGCGAAACCTTGAGGTATACAAAATCTCCGACATTGAAAGTCGGGTCTCTCCTTCTCTTGTCAGCATAACTCTTCTGTCTCGATTGGGCGGTCTTGAGGTGCTCACGGACTTTGTGAACCTTCTCTTCGGCTTCTCGGAGAATGTCGGGTCCAAAGATCTGACTCTCTCCTACTTGCGACCAATTCAAAGGGGTGCGACACTTTCTTCCGTATAGGAATTCAAATGGTGCCATTTGCAAACTAGCTTGATAACTGTTGTTATATGAGAATTCTGCGAAAGGCAGGCAGTCTTCCCATTTTGATCCATACTCCAAAACACAAGCTCTTAACATATCCTCTAGGATCTGATTGACTCTCTCAGTCTGTCCATCAGTTTGCGGGTGATAAGCGATGCTGAAATTCAACTTGGTTCCCAATCCTTCCTGAACTCTCTGCCAAAATCTTGAGGTAAACTGGGTTCCTCGATCGGATACTATGGTCTTGGGGATTCCATGCAGACTAACAATCCTAGCAATATACAGTTCTGCTAGCTTCGAACTCTGGTAGTGTGGCATCCCGCAAAAACCACTACTAGAAAATCGCGGTGTTTTTGTGCATTGCATCATCATGACCGCATGCTCATGTCTTCATGCCACATTGCATTTGAGCATCGTCATGACATTATGCATGGTTTGTCTAAAACTATTTTCTAAAAGCCTAGTTTTGTTTCCAAATATCCTCCCGCCTTTATTTCAAATCAAAACCCCGGGCTGTCCAGAATATTTTGTTTCGTCTACAAACAGTTTTCAAACGCCCCGTTTTAAACAAATAAAAATTTATATTATTTTTAGGGGGCAGCCCGCAAGGTTCGAACAGGCCCAGCCGGCCACCCCAAAATATCTAGCCAGCCCCACCACACCCAGTGCCACCAACGCCCGCTTGTCCACCTCACCACTCAACCGCCACCTGCCTCACTCCTCCACCTCACTCCACCCAATCCATGCTCGCCACCTCCCTACTTCCTGGCCCACCCGCATGCCACGCACGCGCATACACCCACGCACACATGGACGCCGCAGCGAACCCACCCCACGCCTGCCTTTTCCCGCCCACACCTGCCGCCGCGTGGCCCCATCACTCGCCCCCACGCGACCCCGCTCCGCTCACCAACCGCCATCCCCGCGCCACGCTCCCACTCGCCAAGTCGCCTGGCCCAATCCCGTCCACCGGCCCCACCTTGCCCACGCTCCCGACAACCCCGCCTCGGGATTTCCGTCCCCGTACCCAGGCGCACCTCCCTCCTCTCTCCTGCCACCTACCCCGCCTAGTGCCCCACCTCTCGCCTCTCTCCCCGCGTGGACCCTCGGCCGCCGCCGCGAGCGACCCGACCGCCGTGGCCCCTCCTTCTCTGGCTCCGGTCGCGCCTGCGCCGCTGTCCACTGCTCCGGCCTCACCCAGCGATGCCGGCCTCCTCTGCTTCAGCACCCCGCTCGGCAGAGCACCGCTGCCGCCAGCGGTGCTCTGTACTTGCGTCCATCGTCGTTTCCGCGTCGGCCTCGCCGTCCCCGCCACCGGGCCGCCTCCGCGACCAAGCTTCGTCGCTCCTCTCTCTCCCTCGTCAGTGCTACCGCAGTGCAAGCCTCCACCATCCCGAGCCCTCTGTCCGTCGACCGTCACCTCCTCTTCTCCGCCCTCCGCCGTGCTCTGTCTGCTCCTCTATCTCCCGAGCCATCGCCGCCCCCCTGTAGCACCCGCAGGCCGGCCCCGTGCGCCACGACCGTCTCCTCGACCAGGTCCGTGCTCTTCCGTCGCTGCACCTCGCTGGACCCCGTGGCGCCGCGTCCTCCTCTGAGCCGCCGTCGGCCCTGCTCGCATGCGACGCCTCACGCCTAGAGTCGCGCCTCTGGATGCCCTGCAGGTTATCTGTTTCCCCTCGGTGGCAGGCAACAACAAGTTTGATTCCATCTAGTGTTGTTTGACATGTTGGGCCTCGTCGTTGCTCTGCAGATGATGCACCGTCCCGGCCTCGGTGTTTGCTCTGGCTAGTAGAAGTGTGTGAAGTTGTTCCCCGGGAACACCACAGGATTTTAGAGGCCCAAGACTACCTAATCGAGTTCTACGCCGACACCAAGCCAGGACAGGATCTCCGAGACCGACTCAAGGACGATGCACTGAGGCGAACCGTAAACCTCACAAGTACATCGTGCCACCGCTAGAGTCTACCGATGAACCATCGGTGCCCATTCAAGTTCGACACGAAGTCGGGTCTCCAAGCACGCCAACATGGGACCATAGATGTCGGTACGCCAAGACCTCGTTCCCGGAGGCGAAAACCGACTCCGTCAAGACCGAGCCCCCGAACCTTCCAAGCACCAAGATCGCCAAATGCCAATGTGTGACCCCGATCCGAGCCCCTATTTTATAAATGCCATCTATATAAAACTGTCGCATATTAAATTGTTCATGCATGCATATCTGCTTGTGGGTTGGGGGCATTATGCCGATTCACCGCATAATTAAATATGGAGTCGATATGAGGAATACCTTTGTCTTATTCCGGACTCCATTTAAATTGGTGTAGCAAACCGATGCCATGCTTCGCCCTGTTAATACAACATTTAAATTGCAGGGTAGTTAAACAACTCGAACCTATTAATTAATTGTCAGGACCCCGGTTCTGCTTAATACTGCCTAATTGCACCGCATCTGCATCATATCATAATCATGCCGGATCTTCTGCCGTAGTATTAAATATTGCATCCGGTGTTTCTTTTAGTGCTTTGCTTCTTCGCAGATTAGGCCGATGATTTGATGCGAGTATCAACAAGTTCTTCAGATAATGAACCTTCGGCAGTGTTTCCCAGGCGAGCATCTCTCCCCCTTTACCTATTTTGCATTTATAGTCTTTATTTCCTCCTGTTGATCTATTTCTATCCGTGTCGCGATGCTTTAGTTTCCGAACACCAGTTATATTCCGTGTAGCCTCTATATTGCCTTGGACACCTCCTATTACCTGTGTTTGGTAGATAGCTGGCCTTGCGAGTCGTAGTTGCTTGCTCAGGTGCGATCTCGTGTTGTCAAGTACCACAGTTGTTGGAATGTTGGCAGATGCTTAATGGTGGAGATGCTTAATGGTGGAGATGATCATGTCTTTAAATACAACTATTAAAATGCTAGATATAACTAATGCAGAGGCATGGGTGGGCAATAGATGTTATTTGGTTCTTCCACGCTCACTTGTGTCCCGTAGGACCCCGAGTACTTGATACCTGTTCCTTGATTTTTCGCACTATCCACATCCGGGAGGCCTTATGGACCCCCCTGAGCCA
Organism: Avena sativa; assembly: GCA_916181665.1. Taxonomy (NCBI): domain Eukaryota; kingdom Viridiplantae; phylum Streptophyta; class Magnoliopsida; order Poales; family Poaceae; genus Avena; species Avena sativa. Next base: position 432,974,538 of record OV702296.1, read on the forward strand.
GATCTTGATTCATTTCTATTTCTTGGGGCCACAAACTAGTTTGGGGTTTTATTACTATCCTGTACTTATGCCATGTTACTGCTTTATTTACGATTGTGCGTGGAGCACCTGTACTGTTTAGGATCGTGACACGTTTTCGCTGTATCGACAAGCCCAGTCACACTTTCGGGTTCCCAGTCGTTCACAGCCGTCCACACAAACCCTGGGTCCGTTCTGGAGCCGGCCAACTTCGTTGCGGGTAGCTTAGTGGGGTGGCCCCCCTGAAATATTTATGAATCCTGTGATCGCTTTGTCGTGAATGCCTCGTTGGGTTTTGAGTTGGTTTTTCCGAGGTTGATCGAGTGTGTGTTGCTATTTGTGCACCCCTGCAGGGTAAAACTTTCTGGAAGCCATGTCCGCGGTTATGGACGACTTGGAGCACAGTATCTCGATCATAGACAAGCATAATTAAACTAGTGCTATAAATTTGACTTAATATGTGACTAGTAACCAACTCAATTATAACGGAATGGATATTAAAAATGCCAACAACTGCTGGATCTGGGTTGTTTGTTATATATGCCTAGTAAGTATTGCAACTCCAATGGAATGTGATAAAAGTGCCAACAAATGCTGGGTTTTGGGATTCCTAAGGACAATTATATCTGACTAGTAAATGTTCCAACTACAACGGAATGTTAACTAAAACTGCCACTATTTATGCTATCAGGATGACTCATGCTATCTATATCTGATTAGTAATTGCTGCAACTATAACGGAATGAGTAAAATTGCCAACTGTGTGAGTTCCTTGGTCCGACTTCCTCGTTTGGTGTCGAGGGGGGAAATACCATGATGGGTTTGTTTGGTGTTAGCTTCAGGTTGGACCCGAATAGTTCTTTCTTATCCCTCTCTGATAACCGCCAGTTGTACCGAGTCTCTATAGGTTGTTTAGTGCCGCTGCGCTGCCGCTTCAGCCCACCATACCTATGTAGGCGAGAGCCGCCGAATTCTAGCCTCGCCGTGTACTGGCCTCAGTATTGACGCTCCTCTTTTTCTGTTGCCCTTTGTCGGTACCCCTTTTTTTGTTTAGCAAGTTTGTGATCCACGTCGTTAGCAGGGTCACCCTTCCGGCTTGGCCTGGGCAGGGTTATGGACGCCATTGGTTATTCTTCAGGGCTCTTAGCCCCATTTGCATCTTGTCCGTAGTCGGACGCTCTATCGTTTTCAAGGTGATTTGGATCTTTGTATATTATATCTATATTCTTGACTCATGGAGTCGTTGTTGTATATATCTGTTCTGTGGGTCCCATCGAGGACTGTTGTGTAATGGTATTACTTCGTTTTCCACCCGCACGAAAGTGCTTGGTGGGCGTCCTTGAATCGTTTCTATGCGGGTTTGGCGGAAAGGGCTAAAACTTGCATAGGGCCGATTCGAGGGTGTTACAGGTAGGTTGTTTTGATAGGTATAAAGTGAGCTACCTTGGACAGTCTATCGACGATGACCCAGATTGAGTCATTTCCCCTACTAGAAGTAGGTAAACCGGTGATAAAGTCCATTCCGACGGAATCCCATTTCCATTCCGGAACCTACAAAGGTTGCAACAATCCCGCAGGTCTCTGATGCTCTGCTTTGACTCTTTGACAGATGTCACACTTGGTGATATAGCTTCCGATTTCTCTTTTCATCTTGTGCCACCAAAATTGCTCTTTCAAATCTTGATACATCTTCGTTCCTCTGGGGTGGATAGAATAAAGAGTATCATGAGCTTCCTGCATGATAACCTGCTTCAGCTCCGAATCTGCTGGCACACAGATACGTCCTTTGTACCACAGAACTCATTCTTCGTCTTCAGTGAATCCAGGTACCTTTCCTGTACCAATACGATGTTTGATTCCGTCGATACTTGCATTCCCCTTCTAGGCTTCCTTGATTTGGCTAATCAAAGTGGGTTGAAGTTTAATGCTAGCTAAGAATCCTTTACTAACTAATTTAGTTCTAAACTGCTCCAACTCTTCATACAAACTTGGCTGCTTCTCCTTGATCATGGTGTTCATCCTACACGGCAATCTGCTAAGAGCATCCTCTACCACATTGGCTTTGCCGGGGTGATAGTGAATGTCAAGGTCATAATCCTTGATTAACTCTATCCATCTTCTTTGCCTCATATTCAGCTCCTTCTGAGTGAAAATATACTTCAAGCTCTTGTGATCTGAGTAAATCTCACAACGATTACCCATCAAGTAATGACGCCATGTCTTCAATGCCAAAACTACGGCTGCTAGCTCAAGATCATGGGTCGGATAGTTCTGCTCATGCTGCTTCAGTTGTCGAGACAGATAAGTGATGACTTTGCCTTCTTGCATCAACACACATCCGAGACCAATCTTGGATGCATCACAATATACATCAAACGGCTTCTTGATGTCTGGCATGATCAATATTGGGGCTGATATCAGTCTCTTCTTCAGTTCCTAGAAACTGGCTTCACATTTGTTGGTCCATTCAAACTTCTTATTCTTCTTCAACAATTGGGTCATGGGTCTGGCAATGCTCAAGAATCCTTCTACGAACTTGCGGTAATATCCCGCTAATCCGAGAAATGCACGGACTTGGGTTTGAGTGGTTGGGGCTTCCCATTCTTCGACATCTTTGATCTTGTCGGGATCAACAGAGACTCCTCCGGCAGACACAATATGTCCTAGGAATCATACTTCCTTTAGCCAAAACTCACACTTGCTGAACTTGGCATACAGCCGATGCTCTCTTAGGGTTTCTAGGATGATTCTCAGATGTTGCTCATGTTCTTCTTCTGACTTGGAGTAGATAAGGATGTCGTCGATAAACACAACTACAAACTTATCTAGGAAATTCATAAAGATCTTATTCATGAGATTCATGAAATAAGCAGGGGCATTGGTTAATCCAAAAGACATAATCGTATACTCGTATAAACCATAACGAGTAGTAAAGGTGGTCTTTGGAATATCCATTGCACGAATCTTAAGTTGGTGATAACCAGTCCTAAGATCAATCTTTGAGAATACCTGGGCTCCAGTCAACTGATCAAATAGATCCTCTATCTTTGGCAATGGGTACTTGTTCTTGATGGTGACGTCATTTAACTTTCTGTAATCTATGCACAAACGGTTGCCTCCATCTTTCTTGTCGATGAATAACACTGGTGATTTCAATGGCGATGCGCTTGGTTGAATCAAGCCTGTTGCTAACATGGCATCCAACTGCTTCTTCAATTCCACTAACTCCAAGGGGTTCATGCTATAGGGTCTCTAGGCTATGGGTCTGGTTCCGGGGATTAGTTCGATAATGAACTCAATATCCCTATCCGGGGGCATACCTGGCAATTCATCTGGGAATACGTCGGGGTATTCACAGACTACTCTGACTTGGTCTATGGTGGGTAGGGCTAGACTCTTGTTGCACTTGAATTGACGGGGTAAGGTTTCAGAGATATGCTCTACTGTTACTCCAGAGCTACTGGTCATGGTGATGGCTTTCTTAGCACAGTCTATCAGTCCTTTATGCCTTGACATCCAGTCCATACCTAGTACTACTTCCAATCCTTTGGTTCCGAGTACTATTAGGTTGGCATAAAAATCTATCCCATGTATTCTGATAGGCACAACTTTGCAAATTTTTCTAGCTTTGGTTGTTGAACCGGGGATTTGAACTATCATGACATGCTTCAAGTTGGTTGGGTGAATCTTACTAGTGCATGCAAATTCTTCGGTGACAAATGAATGCGATGCTCCCTAATGAAACAATACCCTTGCTAAAACTGAGTTGACAGAAAACATACCCAGCACTACATCTTGTGCTTCTTGGGCTTCTTCGGCGTTCATGTGGAAGATACGGCCGTTGCGGTTGTGAGGGTTCCCTGGGGCAAATCTTCTCCCTGGTTGAACACGACGCTGCTGTTGAGCTGGGGCATTCACATTGGCAGTGGCGGCAGTCTTCTTGGGACACTCATTGGAATAGTGACCTTCACTCCACACTCGAAACAAGTGATCTGGGACTTGTCCTTTGCTGCGACGGGCACAACATTGCTGCCAGTTCTGAGTGCAGTGTTGTTGTTGTTCTTGGGAGGTGCATGGTTGAAGTTGTTGGCGTTGCCGAAGTTGTGATTGTTTCCTACGGACTTCACATTGCCCCTGCTACAGTTGGGGTAGCTTGGGCGACACATTGGGGGTCGATTGTTCCTTGGTGCATATCCTGGTGAGGGGTTGGGACGGTACTTCTGGTGACTACTGGATCCAGATTGCTACATCATACGATGTTTACGGTTGTTGTTGGCCTGATTAATCTTCCCTTCCATCTGAATGGCAGAGTCGACTAGCTCTTCGAGATCCTCGAAGCGGATGTTGACGAGGACAATCTACATCTCGTCATGCAGTCCGTTTAGGAATCTCTCTTTCTTCTCGACCTTTGTGTTGATCTCATCAGGGGCGTACCTTGCAAGCGACAGGAATCTGTCACGGTATTCCACCACAGTCATTCTGCCTTGCTTCAAATCGCGAAACTCATCCCTTAGTCGGCTGACTAGACCTTGCGGCACGTGGGTGCGGCTGAACTTGGTTTTGAAGGCTTCCCATGTCATCACTTGACCATGGTTCATGTTACAGATACTAGTCCACCAAGCTCTTGACTCTCCCGCTAGGTAGTGGGTGGCGAAGAGAACTTTCTCGTTGTCATCTACTCCTACAACTTCTAAGTTGTTTTCCATTGTCTGTAACCAGTCATCAGCATCTAGTGGATTCTCAGCTTAGTTAAAGATTGGGGGATTTGTATTCTGAAAGTTTTTGAGTTTGGATCCATGGTGATCCTGATTTCCATGCCCTTGGTTGTTTTGGGCCATCTGAGCTATCTGCTACAATGTTGCTAAGTTGGCGTAGCGCTCTGCCCTGCTTGCTTCACGGTTTGCAACTAACATCTGCATAATCTGCAACATTGGGTCTTGCGACGAGCTGCTCCCTCCTTGGTTTCCACGAGTCATCTAAAGATTGAGGTAGATAAATGGGTAAGAGGGAAAGTTCTAAGGTTCATGGTTTTGGTTTCAAAGCTAAAACTTTGAGTTTGACTCAGGTTTTGCAACTAACTCCATTTCATTCACTCAAACAAGCACACGGTACAAACACACACCACAACAATAAAGGAAAACTGATGGTTTTAAGAACCATCTGCAAGCTACGATACAGTGGGACCGATGCATATCATGCTACGACAATGCTCTAGTGCATCTACTCATTGTCGATGAAGTCAGAATCCTCATCGTCAGTGTAGAAGTCCACAACATCCTCCTCCAGAAAGTCATCATCATTGTTGAGGTAAGAATCCATGTCTCCTTGGATGTCTTCACCCTCATCTTCTTCCTCCTTTGCTGCAAGCTGAGCTTCCTGCTCCTTGACGGTCTTCTCGAGGTCAGCCACCTTCTTGCGAAGATGGGCGATAGTGCAATCCTTCTTCTCGCGCTGGAGGCGAAGAGACTGACGATCCTTGACAAGCAGTGAGAAAGTCTGGGCCTTCTGGGCTGCGATGGCACGGTTGTGGTTGGCGAACTCCCTAGCATTGTCCAACTCCTTCTGACGATCGTACAACAGGAAGTCGAGGTTCTCCACTTGGCGCTTCAGTTCTGGATGACTTGGCATCTCCATCGGCATTCCCATGAAGTCACGTCTTGCATAGTGAGCAAAACGGGTTCCTTGGATTTGGTTGACGCTGAGGGCACATAGACGTGCGAGAGCTTCATGCATTGCCCTGGCTAATCCATCTAGCCAGTTGTTCTCTCTCACGGAGAACTGGATTCTCCCAGACGTTGGTGCTTCTATGCTTCCTCTAAGATCAGCTGTGACTAGCCACTGTAAATCTCCTCCTAGGGGTCCTGGAACTTGAGCTCCAAGAAACTCCGGATGTGGGCGTCCCAGTAACTCCGACAGTGAATCCAGATCCCTCTCGAAGATCAGCTGACCTCCATTTCCCAATTGGTAGAACTTGCTGAACTGAGTCTCCATCAGCAAGAATTAAGGATGAGGAAATTAGTGAAGTGATCAAGTGTGTCAAATTTTTTAAGTAGTAATGTAAGAATTTTGAGGAACATGAATTTTTGAGAAAGAATGAATTCCCAAGGATAAGAGAGGAAATAGTTTTTTCATAAATACTGACTTTGGTTTGGAAATTAAGTTTTTGTTTGGATGTCCATTCTAACTAGGGTCTCCTATGGTCAGGATGGCTCTGATACCAACTTGTCAACACCCGGATTTTTAATCCCAGATGCCTGTTATGTCATTCATCGCAATCCCAGGATTTCCATCTTTGCGAGACATAACAGATTGGATATCACAGTACATCATCCATTACAAACCATACATAAGGTCTTACACAAATAAGGATCTCATGATCCAGTCTTAATACAACAAGCAGCAGAATAAAAGATAAGCATAGCGGTGGGGTCCATCTTTAGGGGCACCTGCAATGCTGACGAAGGCAGATAGTCCTAGTTATCATAGCCGTCCTGCTGGCCATCATCTTGGTAGTCTCCTTCATAATCTGGCCATGAGAATAGCCAGGGACAAAAGCCATGAGTACTCTTTAAGTACTCGGAAACTACCACTAACAAGTAGGATAGTTCTAATGTAAAGTGCTAACTCTAAGTTAACTATAAGGTTAAGTTTGAAACCTAAGCTGAGTTCAGAAGCAAAGAAAGATAAAATAAAATTCTAGAATCACTTAAGTTGGGAAGCTAATGTCATAAACACAACCCTGTTGTGGTCAAGTCAAGATTCATCATTTCTTTCATAAGTTATTTTGAAAACATCTGACAATGAAACAGTATGGCCATTCCAACTGTCCATAACCACGGACGCGGCTATTCGAATAGTTTAACACTCTGCAAAGGTGGTACACTTTCACCACAAGATTCGATACATCTGTCAGGGATAACCCTGAATCATCATACTTAGTATGCAGATAATCAAACATAACCTTTCCTTTACACACCCTAGTATAAGCACCTCTCCTATGAGCATGGCCTCCCAACCATGACCATCTGTCATCTTGGGCACTGCATAGGTGGACAACATTGAGAGGTAGCCTCAGCTCAAACCTCTCCCGCGAGGGAACTAATACTAATGCATATAAACTTCCGGCTAAGCCTTACCCAATTCAGGTATTGTGGTTGTACGGTAAATTTGGAATGGTATCACATCCGAATCCAACCATCAGTTTTGTAAAAGGGTTAAGGCTCATGCCTCAACATTTTCACCATCATAAACCATTTGTGTTTCTCAACACATGTCAAAACATCTCAATAGAATGACTCATCATTCCAAGGTTTTCATAATTCATTTTCACCAAGTATTCCCATCTAAAGTAACTCAAGTTTTTATCTACTCTAAACTACTAAGTTAAGAGTGTTCACTAAGGTGGAAAACTGGGATCAATCTCATGCCATAGCATGACATCTAAGGTTATCTATATAGGTCAAGTTTTATACTCTTTATGCTACCTTCAAAACAAGTAAAGGACTTTGGTAAAGTAAAGGAAGTAAAGCTTGAAAATAATACTTGGGGCAAGTAATAGTCCAAGTGGTATAACCAAAGCATGCCTAAAGCATCTTTGCTCAATCATCTAGCTTAACTCTAACTTGCTAAGCATTATACTTGCAAGTGTTAGCTTGCATTGTTAATGGTGGCTTGCCTTGTGTAGTGCAGTGGTTGAAGTTTTCTTCCTCCTCTTGATAGAACTCCTCCTCCTCGAAAGCTTGGTCGGTACTATCGTCTATAAATACATACGGAGTACACAATCACCAAACAATACTTAACTAGTCTAATTAGCACTCTAAGGCACACATTTGATGATCTATTATCATCACAAGCATCACAAGTTTTATTAACTAGTTTCATTCTTTTTATTTAAGAAAAGTAATTTCTACTCATTGAAAAATTAACTAAGATTTAATATTCACCACTTAAAATATGTGATCATTTGGACACATGTCATCACCACATATTCTAACATGTGGGAATGTGATTTAAGGGTTGGATCACAATTACTTTGGTTTAAGTTCATTATTTAATGATTTAAAGTGACTAGAAATGCCTATATAGCATTATTTTGGTACTAGTCCAAAGTCACTACATGTAAACCCTAATATTATTACATATTCCGATAGGTATGGTTAAATGTGATTTTTGAGAGTTGGAATCAACTCAAAAGCTATCATGGTTGATTTTATAAAAATGTTTGAATGTGCAAAAGCTTCTGTCTTGTTATTTTTACTAGGAGAGGTCTCTAACTCTAATTGAATTAAATCCAACGAGCTTGGGTAGATATTTTCAGTAGCTTTCTCATAAAATTGGAATCACTCCATTTGGATTTGTAGATCTCTGTGAATATATTTTCAAACTAAGGGACACAACTAGGTTTAAACTAAATAGAAAAATCTAAGTTTGAATTAAATGGGTCGCGCGGGAAAGCTAACGGGCCAGCCCAGTGGCACTCCGCGGCGCGGGGCACAACTGACAGGAGGGTCCACCGGTCAGTGGCTCTTTATACGCGAAGCGGTACGGGGCGACGTGGGTCGTTAGATTAGAACTAGGATCTACGGCTGGGGCTCGTCGTCGACGACGGAAAGGTCACCGGCGAGGTCTAACCCTAGCGGTTCGGTGGGGGTGCTCAGAGGGCATACCAGGGCTCCAGCGATGACGGCGAGGCGGGCAAACGAACATGCTATTGATGGCGGGCTCAGGGGTGGTCGCGGTAGCTCCTGGGGTGGACAAAATCGACGGCGCCTTCTCCTCCTCTACAGCGGGCTCCTCCGGCGAAATTCCGACGAACAAGTGCTCGAGCTGCTCCGGCTAGAGGTGGGGAAGGACCAGTGAGGAGAGGGAAGTGGAATGGTGTGAGTGGTTTGTGCTGGGGTGGCCTCTATTTATAGCTCGACGAGGCGACCGAAAGGGATGGGCAGGCGACTTCAGCGAGGGCTGCACAGCGTGCTAGCAGCGTGGCTTGAGGTAGGGGACGGTGGCCTGCCTCCTGGCGGTGCTCTACGGCTTAAATGCGTGGCTAGGGGTGGTGGCAAACGGTCGGGCGGTGCTCACGCTCTGAGCGGTAGAGGCGGCATTCGACACGGCGTGCGGTGGCTGCGGGTCAAACGGCAGCGAGCGGGCATGTCCGGGTGGTTCCTGGGGTCGTGGCGAAGCGGTGAGCACTGGCTGCGGTTGAGGCACAGCGTGTGCACGCTTGTCGGGCGCGGCGCTCTGGCGCGTGCTCGGCATGGCGCAGACGCTCGAGGCGCGGTGCTCTGCGGGTGGTCCACGGCTCGGCTCTGCTCAGGGAGGGGACAGAGGGCGGCGGTGTGGTTTCGTCTAGCTCCTAGACATGGCGAGAGAGAGAGGGGCGGTCTGCTGCTGTGTTGGCAAGTTTGGCCGGCGAGCATGTCCTCGGGGTGGTGCGACACTCCTGCTAGGGGCTAGGGGATGGGGTGTTTATGGCTTGGTTAGATCAAATGGAGACAGAGGGAGTAATTTGAGGTCAAATGGGTGGCAAAACCCTATAGAAAACAGTGAGCTAATACTAGGTGTAAATCCTGCCTGCCAAGTATTTGTGAAAATGGACGAAAGAAATTTAGTTTTGAATTTTGAAAAGATTTTTGGTGGGTGTGTTAGTCATAAGCTTGATCATCTGTGGTTGCTTGGGTTTTGAAAATGAAGCTCATTTGAGTGGTTTTTGAAATAGGGTGATCTTGATACCTACACTAGATTCAATTTTCAAATGTCATTTAAAATTAGTGTTTGAAAGTTTTTGGCAGATCACAAAGTGGGCCTTGGTACATCATTATATGTACTAGCAAGGGGTGCAAAGATCCACAATTGTTTTTGTTAGGTTTTGAGTACTAGGAATAGCCAAAGTAGGCATGTTGATTAAAATGGCACAAATGACCATTTCTTTCTTTTATTCATTTTGATTTGTTTTTCCTTGGGATTTGTTTGGGAATGATCTAGATGATGTTTATTTCACCTAAGAATCATTTTACTAGAAATGGATCACTTAAACAAGGCAATTCAAATCAACTCCTATTTTAAATGCACACACATATGAATGCTTTCATAATTTCAATTTGAAAAGTTTTTGTTAACCCTAATTTTGATGATTTGGATCTTAATAACCTTGGATTAAAGTTTTGGGATGTTACAGTCCACAACCGTCCAATCCCATCAACACCGCTCACACCGGTGGCTGAGCTCACCAGTCGTCAGCACTGACGTCATCAAGCATTCACACTATCAACACAAGATGGGAGTGTGTAGTGGTGATTTTTCTTTGACTCACTAAGTTTTTGCTCGAGTCTATGACTCGTACAAATACTTGGAGGCTACTCCTAATAGTAGGCCTGGTCGCGCACCCCAGGATTTTCTGGGTCCATTGTTACCCCATCAATTACAGGTGCAAGGGTAGTACACCTCGACTCTTTCTTCGAATCCACGATTCGATTACAGACTCGAGGCCTACTCCCATAGGAGCGCTCGAAGCACAATCAATAACATATGGCCATTGACAACAGTCGCAAAAGTTTAAAGTCCCCACTCGAGTCTACGACTCGAATATGCACTTGGGGGCTACTTCCATAGGAATTGATGGTCGTGCACCTATAAAAAACAAAAATTAACATAAAATCTCCAGAAAACTGCGTCAACGTAACTACGTCTTCAGTATCACAAGCAATGGAAGCTTTCGGCGACTTCGCCTCTTATCAAATGCAATCGCCATGTAAAGAGACACCGTCTCCTTGACTACCCCGAATCACCTCCGTGGTGACAGAACATTTGGATGCCACATTTACGATGTGGAGGTAAGACCTACAGATACAATCTAAAGGCCTAGCAACGCACCTCCTGCTCTCTACCATAAACATGTCGTACCTATAGGTGCAATGAAAAATCTCGACATACGCGTTGAGTGCACACATAGAACACTGGAATTCGGCTCTATAAGGCCTCAACGAGATGAGTCGGATTGCACTAGCAACTTTTTGAATTCAATTCCGGGGACTCGAGTTTGAGTAGATAGTGTTATTTTGCCCGAAGGCAATTAATTGATCTCGATCCGCCAGATGAATCAGGCACACATATCAGCTATCCCTATGACTTGAATAATAAGACCCGATAAAACTTTTGGATGACAAAAGAAGCGCTTCTACGCACTCAAAGACTTCATAGTCTCCATCTTAATCTACAATTCGGATGGACACTCGGGAGCTACTGACATGGGTATACCCTAAGGGTACCCAGGACTAGCCTATGTGGTTCGGCCCAAGAGATCTGTACGGTGTAAATAGAAGCCCATGAAGATTCGGGTGGCCCAAGCCCGTGGAGGCGTGATTCCTTGGAGGATACATCCAAGAATAGATAGGAAGTTTAAATGGAAAAACCCTAATCTATAACCGACCCGTTTTGCTATCCTGGGACTCGGCCTTCCCATATAAAGGCCAGGAGGGAGCAGCGAGGAGGGCATCGCAAACCCTAGTTCATACACCACCAGATTACATCTGCGCACCACCGCCATCAAGGCACCTTGTAAACCTTCAGTTCCTTCAATAATCAAGAGTAGACAAGCATGAGTAGGGTTTCCCTCTAGTGGCCTGAACCTGGGTAAACTCCATGTCCCTGATTTTCTTGCCTGTTAGGCGAACGAAGGTTCCAGCATTCCCCTCTTACTCAAACCCAAATCCATCAACCATGGGCATTAACGTGTTGACCCCGCGTCAGTTGGTTCTTCACAAAATCCATGGCTTGAGGAAAACCTTTTAGTTGATCTATTTCTGTTTGGTAACATTCATGTTGGTTTACTTTTGCTACTTGAACAAGATTAAATCTGGCTACCGTCCTAGTATTTGATTATGTGATCATACTCATGGGTTTGTTCTAGTGGCTGTTAACTATTGTGAGTAGTGGATCATGTTCAAATTGGTCTTTGTATTTGGTTTTCACTTCCATCTAGTTTGGCTATGATTTTGGGATTTCCTACCTCAAGCTACTAAGGTTCACTAGTTCCCGAATCTTGATTATGGATTTTACAGTGAAATGGATTCTCTTATGTTAATCCTGTAGGGGTTCCGCGTATGAAAACAATAATTTTTACCCTACGCCCCTGAACCCCTGAAGCTGCCAGGACCTATCTATTAGTAATACAGTAACGGGAGGGGCTTTTTGCGAACTTACCCTTGAAGACCGAAAAGCATTGTCAACGCTTAGGAGAGTGTGGTTGATGTAGACGAGCCGAAGCTGACCTCAAGGTCGTGATGAAGTCCTTGCGCTCTAGTGGCTCCAACGACTTGAGTGCCTCAAGTGTGACACCTCGCAGGGCATTACACATGTTCGATGCCTGACGATGACTCCCGCTTCCCCGATCCAGCAGCAGTTGCGGAAGTAGAGCTCCTGGATCCGAATCCCGCAGTGCGACGGCGCTCCCGGTGAAGATGTCTCTCGTTCGCGCAGTCTGAACTTGGGACCACGGTCACAAGAGAGAGAGAGAGAGAGAGAGAAATATCAATTGGAGGTCTTCCCAAAAGTGAGAAGACCTTTATTGAATATTGTGTGTATTTATCTCGCCAAATACCCCCACTATATATAGGAGGAGGGGAGGTATTCCCTCCCTCAAAGTCCCAGGGTGGGACTAAAGGAGAGGAGAGGGGAGGGGTGGCGCCGCCGGCCACCCCATGGGCCCCGCGCGGGAGGGGGGGAGAGAGGGCTGGCCCACTAGGGCGCCGGCCAACCCCTCTGGCCCTTCTCCCTCTTACCTTTCCCTAATGGGCCCTCTTCTCTCCGGAATTGGCCCATTAAGCCTTTTGACCTTTAAATTGATTTTCTCTTTTATTAAATAATTATGAATAAATGATTAAAACAATATTTAACATTTATTCATATATTATTCAATCTCCGTGGCTATGGAATACCTTCCACCTCCACTCCGGACATCCTCCGGACTTACCGAAACCCTTTCGGTTTTCTCTCTACTATTCTTTGGCGATTCTTCCGATCCTATAAACACTCTCTAAGCATCATCAAACCCTTAAGCGTGATACCCTACGGTTCAGAAACACTCCAGACATGATCAGGACACTCCCGGACCAATGATCGACAGAGGGACCTGGATGGCCATATGACCCATGTGCATTCAACGAAGATCTTTCGTCGTTTGAACCGGGACGGTCATGTCTTATTCCCTTTGTCTCTCGATACTTGCATTGCCCGAGATCTGATCAATGACATCACGATGTCATGTTCAATCTCGTTACCGAACAATGCTACTTGACTCGTTCCGACAAGTGATATCCCTGTGATGAAATCACACGTTGCGCAGCTATTGGATATAACTTCTCCGAGTGGGCCCTTGAGTATCTTTCCGTCACGTGGACGGACACATCCCGCTCTTGACATATATTGCCTCTATGGTTTCCTCCGAGTACCTGAACACACCTTTATAACCACTGTATTACCAAGTGGCACTTGATGCTATCTAAGTACTCTCAACACACAGTGATTGATATAGCCACACGGTCTAAGGAATAGTCTACGAGGATCCATTTCTAATCATCGTAACTTGAACTTCGTGATATGATCGGGTCACGATGTTTATGTTGGGTATTGGTTCATCATCTCATTCTCAGAATAAGTTGACTCCATTTCCAACTGGCATAAATGCCACATGATCAGGAAACTTGATCATCTATTGACCAATGAACCAGTGACTAGAGTTTCACTGGGAACTCCTGGATGTTTATATATCACACGTGTATTGATGTTTCTACTCAATACAATTATAGCATGATATAAAACTTAATCATAAACTTTATAAAATATGATAATAGTCCTTATTACTATTTATCTCTAGGGCATATTTCCAACAAATCCAACATTTTAGCCCTATTAAATTTTTTTTCTATGTTGTTTTTGCTTTGCAGGTTTGAAGGCATAGAAGAATGATCAAATGAAGATGAGAGAATAGAAAGGTTTTCAGTTCTCTTAGTTTGTATTAGGATTTCAACTTCATGACAATGTACTTGATCTTTGTACAAGATTATATGGATAAAGTTGGTTTCTCAATCCTATGATCCTCTAATTTGAATTCTGTTATTTATTATGGGTATTTTACTTGTGTTTAATTTCTGAGATATTCAGACAAGTGTGTTGGTGTGAATTTGAATTCAAGTTTGACTTAGGTCAAATGTCAATTTTGAATTCACTCTAGCTTTTCAAACCTTCAATAAAACTTGGTTCATATCCTAGCGACAATTTGGTTATAAAACCTCACTAGATCCAAATTTGAATGAGAGATTTTGAAATTTCCAAACTAGCTCAAATTTCTATATTATGTTATGCAATTGTACAATTCACGCAACTATTTTTTTTCAAAATAATTTTCCCTGGTTTGGTACACAGACGGTCGGGTAGGACGCGACATGTGGTGGTGGTGGGGAGGGGGTAGACTGCGTCGTTTGTGAGCAAGACGCCACCGCCGAGGGTGGAGAGAGTGAGTCAGTTTGATGGCGAGTGGATACAGCGTGAGAGAGCTAACCGTCCATGCGAGACGCAAGTCTGGGACAAAAACTGGAAACACGAAAAATGTTGTAACGTGACAAAAGGTGTACTGTAAGTCCTAAAACGTCTCTTTTTCGAAAACGGGAGTAAAACCCCGATCTCTGCATCAGTCAATGCACACAAGCTCTTATTACGAAGGCATAGTCCTAAAATGTCTTATATTAAGAAACAAAGGGAGTATGTATTTAGACATGTTTTAGTGTATAGATATATATAAATTTAGATAAATTTGTGACATTCTTTTTAGGCAGGAAGTACATAGAAAATAATTTATTAACAATCAAATTTGGTCAAAATAAGGCCCTCTCCGCCCTATCCTCGCTCCGCTGGTGTGTCTAGCGTCGGCGGAGGGCGCATGGAGTCGTGCGTCCGGCGGATCTCTTGGAATCCGATCGTTTTCCGTATTCGTCGGCGTGTTTGAGGTCAGTCTCTTTTGATATATGGTTGTCATCTTCGACAATGGTTGCTGCTCTGGTGCACTGGTCCTATGGGCCTTAGCACGACGACTTTCCGTCTGTTTACTACAACAAGCTCAATTTCGACAAGGTTTGTCTGGCTCCGATGATGGAGGGGTAAGGACGGCAGCACGCCTTCGGCTCATTCTATTGTCTATAGTCGTCGCTAGGTGGTTTAATGACCTATTTATAATTTCTGTTACCTTTAAGACTCTTTGTACTGATGTTGATTATTAATAGATCGGTGGAATTTTAGGAAAAAACGAAGATCGTTGAAAAAAAGAGAGTCGGAACTCCTTCATGCACGGGCGTTGTTTGTCCTTGTTGCCTGAAGCCCTGAACACGCTCCGCCTCGCGTCGACCCACGGGAGTAGTATGTATCTGTGGCCCGGCTTGTTCCACACAGAGTTTTTTTACAGTATTTCCGCACAGAACTTGTGCACCGGGGCGCACTACAGGAAACGAGCCTAGCGCCGACGGCTGGACCCCGTCGGCGTACACCCCATATACCGTCGGCGTAAGCTGGGCCGACGGTGGCCGTCGGCGTAAACCCGTCGGCGTACCACCCCGTAGGCGTATAGACGGATCCCGTCGGCGTACAAAAACCCGTCGGCGTACAACCTAGGCCAACGGTAAGTTCGAGCCGTCGGTACACGCATCGTCGGCGTAGCCTCCGCGGGGCCCACTTAGCGCAGGTAACGTCCGTCAGCCCCTTCTCTATACACCGACGACCTCACCATCGGCCTAGCTTGCCACGTGTCCATCCCTGCAGCCCTGCGCGGTACTTACGCCGACGGCAATGCCGTTGGGCCAGATTGACTACTGGGCCACGCAACACCCTAAGCCGACGGCATTGCCGTCGGCCAAGCTTGACTACTGGGCCGCGCAAGACCCTACGCCGACGGCAATGCCGTCGGCCCAGGTTGACTATGCGTCATATGGTCATCTCTACACCGACGGCATTGCCGTCGACGTAGAGGTTGCCCAGTTTTATTTTTTTGGTTCTGTTTTGCTTCATTTCCTGCACAATTAAAACTCCTGCAATCCAGATTCCAGGCAGAGCATTCAAAACATACACCTAAAGCATTCAACATATACACATAAAGGCAAACATAAGGTCATCATCATCATCAAAATATCAAATAGGTACATGATAGGTAGATCATCCACATAGGTAGTATCGATACAAACGTTCCCTACACATCCGGAGAGCTAGAGAGACCCGTGTCTCCCCGCGTGAAGTCAGGCGTACGACGACGTGGAGCAGCCGCCGTCGAACCAGCACCGGAAGAAGGAGGAGTAGCACCGCCATGACCGGTAGAAGGAGAAGCATCAGCATCAGGAGTAGAAGCACCACCACCCGAAGCAGCAGCGGAAGCACCAGGAGAACCACGGCCGGTATGGACCAGTGTCATCGTGCGCGAGAAAGTCGGCGAGGTGGCTGCTCGACCAAAGGGTACCATGGTGGAACATCCCGCTCCCTACACGTTTGAGCCAGAGTTAGCAACCACCAAGACATAGTTGCGCGGTAACGACGTAGTTAGCAAATATTTTACCGGAGTCCCTGAGTAGAAGCCCAAAGCAAATTCGTCCTTCGACGGGAAGATTGGCTGCACCCCGGCCTAGCTGGCCGTGGCGGTAGCATATCCCGCTCTCTAGTGGCATAGAACTTCTCGTTAGCCTGCAAGAAAGTTTAGGTGTCAAGCGTTGCACAATTTAATGTTTAAACTAGGGAAAGCAGGACTTGTCATCTTTTGCAAAAAAAAAGGTTAAAGCTTACAGCATCTCGTAGCTCTGCCCACTCCTCGTAGGCAGCGACGACCTGCTTCCACGCCTCATACGCCACCACATGTTCCATATGTGCGGCCTTGTAGGCCTCATCCAAAGCCGGCTAAAAGTTCAAAAATAATGAATCTCGTCAACTTAGCCAACTTGGGAATAAATGTCAGAAAGAGGATGGAAATAAGAAAAACTTACATCGGTGTTTTCTTGGGAAGGCCGTCGATGAGGCGGAATAGCGGGGTCGTCAGCGGTGAGGGTAGCCTTGACACGCGCGAGGCTCAAATCAGGAGTTCGCGGGGTCACCCTATCGAGAACCTTCAAACGGCCTTGCTCCCGGCCGCGCCCCGCCACAACCAATGCTCTCACATCGGTCTCCTCATACCTAGGGTCTTCCACCTCCGGGTGAAAAGCACTGAACACCTCGAGGTAGGCTGGACCATCCACCTCGGCAGTGCCGTAGAAGCCAGGAAGCAAGGGCTGGGGCTCAGACAGATCGGACTTCTTCATCTTCATCCTTTCCCAGACTTCATAGTCAGAAACAGGCCTCCCTAGCTTGGCCTCCTGCATCACGGAAGAAATGTTTTGCATATCAAGTAGGAACATGAGGCGAAATAAATGAAGGTTATTGCATGTATATGTATACCATTTTGGCCTTGAAGCGATCATGGTTGAGGTTTCCTGCACAATGTGTCCCCCTGGAGCCACGGTTTGCCTTGTTCTGCTCGCTCAAGGCGTTGAACTCGGGGTCTTCCTCGCGCCACCTCGCTGTCAACGCCTCCCATGCGTCATTCTTACCATCGGCCCGCGAGGGCATAACCTGAAAAATCAATACTCATTTGAAGAAAGGATAATGAAATTGCAACTTAGCAACGACGTAGAATCTCATTGACAATTTACTTACCCGACGTAATCTTCCTGGGACAAGCTTGGTTGTACCTTCACATTCTCATGCTTCCGTGCCTTCTTGCCCAACTTCTAGGAGCTGTATAGATTGGCGGTGGTATGCTTCTGATTGTAGAACTGTTGCCGTGTCAACCTCGTACAAGCCCCCCGCAAAGTCTTGTCTGCCTTGTCCTGCTCCTCTGGAAGCACCCTATAGAATATCTTCAATCATGCATAAAAAATTATGAACATAACTTGAAAAGTTAGCATGGTGGGATCATCAACTATGAAGAAAACTCAAAAAGTTTGCCTTACCCAAAACATGGTGATCACGGCATCAGAAGCTTTCCCATAACCCGGATAATCGGCGGCCTCATAGTGTGCCCAATGCATGGCTAACTTCCTCTCGCCGCCAGGGACGGGAGTGTAGAAGCCCAACCAAAACTTCCTAATTAGAGCTCCAACTAAGGTGTTAGGCGCACGGGTACCCGGGGGAAATGTCCAATTGCTGCACAATAATCAAACATTAGTACATGCCAAATTAATATGACCAAAATGAAATTACATGCCAGTTACTCAATGCCGTTAGGCGTAATGATGGGTTTCTCCTCCTTGGAACGCGGTTCAAATTTTTCTCCGGGGACACCTGATTCCCCACGAATCTTTGGCTTCTTCGGCGGCGCAGACGACCCCGACTCCTGGTCTCAAGAACCCCCCTCCTGGTATCGAGCCTCCCCCTCCTGGTCTCGAGACTCCCCTCCTGGTCGCGAGACCCCCCCCTCCAAGTCTCGAGACTCCTCCTCGTCAAGAGACTCTGAGTAAGCAGACTAGGAAGCCACGTCGCCAGAAGCGGAGGGTAGGTCACTCAAAAGGCGTACACCATGTCCTCCACCTCGTCTTGCACCTCGTCCTGCACCTCGTCCTCCCCTCGGGGGAAGCCCCACTCCTCCCTCACCTCGTCCTGCACCTCGTCCTGCACCTCGTCCTCTCTCACTGGCGTCAGTGTAACGCGGGTTCGGAATGGGTTCTCTTCCACTTTTGGTAACCTTCTTCTGCTTCATCACCCTAAGCAAAGAGCATGGTGATTCCTTGCTTTGGCTCATATTGGTCAATCACCTGCATTGAGAAGAGGTAAACAATTAAGAAAAATGATCCAATTAAGAAGAATAAAGACGTAATATAATTATGGATATAATAAAGATGAAAAATAAAGACAGAATTAAGAAAAATAAAGACATAATTAAGAAAAATAAAGACGCAACGCAATTAAGAAGCATAAAGACCTAATAAAGACATAAAAGATGAAATAAAGACATAATAAAGACATAAAAGACATAAAAGACCCTCACCACTCATCATCACTCTCATCATTATGTCTAGGGTTCTCATCAGCACTATCAACATCACTATCACGTGAGAAGAAAGTTGGAGGCTCATTGCATGGTGTAGGCTCATCATCGTTGCCATTTTCTGAATGTAACTTGGTGAGCATATTTATGTCCTTTATATTCGTGACTACCTCACCACGAGTTTGACCATCGTTCTCGAGGTCCTCAAGATCTTGTAATTCAAAGTCCCCAAAGTTCTCTTGCTCTTGATAGAAAATTCCCTCATATGTTTTAGGGTCAATGTTGTTGTAATCATCGTCGTAGGGCATGGGTAGCTTACCATGTGGCGATACCTGGAACACAACTTCCCAGCCCTTCAATTCCTCTTTCTGACATGGGTAGGGCAAATAATAAACTTGCTTGGCTTGTTGAGCCACAACATAGACATCGGATCCGCTATAGGTGGTTGAAGGCCGTACTTCAACTAACCCAATGGAAGGGGTACTTCTCTGTCCACCGTGTGGGTCGAACCAGTGGCACTTGAACACAACGAGCTTGAGTTCTAGGGGTGTATTATTGAACGTCAGCTCGTATACGTTTTGTAACCTTCCGTAGTAATCAAAGTCATCAGCACCTCTTGTGAAGACCCCAGTATTTATAGTCTTTGCATTAGGCCGACGGTTCTGGTGAGACTCTGTATGGAAGCGATACCCATTCACATCATACTTCTCCTACATCTCAACTCTACAATTACAACGCTGAGAGACACATCTCAACTCATTCGACATCTCAACGTTGGGATCAGCTCCCTACAAGTTCAGTACAAATTGTGCATTAGTTACGTGTAGTAAGAGGGACAAGTCGCGGATTGCTGGGTAAGAGGGACATGTTAAAAATTACCTTCTCATAGAACCAAGACGTGAAATTTTTATTTCCAGGGGCACCCTCTTTCAGAAGAGTGTCCAACTCCGCATCAGAGGGATCCATCGTTCCCAACCACATTTCATCCGTGAATTGGCTAAAATGAGAAAATTCATATTATACCGAAACCGAGTTATTATTTGCAAAGTAATTTGTTCACCATATTACCTAAGGAAACTGGGCACTTCATTTTCTTTGTAATCCTCTTCCTTCTCACCGCGGACCACTTCCTTCATGTTCATAAGCACATAGAGCATTATGCAATCCTTCTCTTCGTTTTTTAAGGTATAAATGGTTGCGCCACCGGCCTTGCCACCGGGACACTGGAAGAGGAGGAGTTTTGGGTCATGCTTGGGCTCGTCGACATTGTACCGACACACCGGGTTATGCATAGTAGGAACATCATCGTCATAGTACGTTGTCGTGGCATTTGTTATCTCCTGGAGAATAGTTGCCTCAGCTATGCTTGCTTCAATAGCACTTCTGTTTCCACATTTGTATCTAATATACTTAAACTCTCTCTCAATACAAAACTGCCAACAAAACTGCACCGGCCCACCCAAGAGTGCCTCGTTCGCGAGATGCACAATGAGATGTAACATCGGAGTAAAGAAGCCAGGTGGAAAGATCTTCTCTAACTTGCATAGCAACTCCGTCACTACATCATGCAGCTTCTCAATAATCAGGGGACATATCTGCTTAGCACAGAGCGTGCGGAAGAAATGGCTCAACTCCGCAAGCACTCTCCAGACATGCTCAGGGAGATACCCTTGAACCATCACCGGCATCAGCCGCTCAATCCATATATGATAGTCATCACTCTTGAGCCCGGTGACTTTTCTAGTTGAAAGATTGACTCCCTTGCTCATATTCGAACAATAACCATCAGGGAACATCACGACGAATTTGAGCCACTTTAATGACTCCTTCCTTTGGAGGCCATCAAGACAGTAGTTGGCATGCGGCTTGAACCAATTTTTCCGATTGCATTCAAGAGGTTGCATGTGTAGTCTCTTCCTATCACATAGCTCCTCAACATCGACTCTCGCCTTGACATTGTCCTTTGACTTCTTAGGAATATTCAGGACTGTGTAAAAAAGGGACTCTGTGACGTTCTTTTCGGTGTGCATCACATCGATGTTATGGGGAAGTTCGAGGTCCTTGTAATACGCGAGCTTCGTTATGCCGGCCTCGTGAGTCTAGTTGTGCGTTACACCATATCCTGCAAATTGTGGGACACTGGACTCAGTACGCACGAGAGCACGTAGCTCGGCATCAACAGCTACACCATCGAACGTTGGTATATTTTTTTCTTCAAGCACAACTTTTCCCTTGATGAAGTTCTTTTTGTCTTCTCTGAATTGATGCTCTCTTGTGAGGTACGGTGGATGCATGTCAAATGCTGAATACTTTTTACCCGCCTTTAGCCAAAGAAACTCAAGTAGGTGCCTGCACACTGGGCATGGCCACTTACCAGCTGTACACCATCTGCAGAATAGTAGTGGAACCAAACTTTCATATAAAAGTTAGTCTTCGATGCACGGTCGTATGTCAATGTCCCATGGTGCCAAGAGTGGTTCAGATCTTCCACAAGCGGTTGCATGTAGACACTCAAATTCTTCTCCGGGTATTCAGGCCTTGGAATGATCAGCGACAGGAATATGGTCTTCCTTTGCATTAGGGCTCCGGGAGGGAGATTGAGCGGAACAACAAATACGGGCCAACAACTATAGGAGGCAGTCGACATACCATATGGATTGAATCCATCGGTTGCTATCGCAACTCTGACATTCCGAGCCTCTGCTGCCTCATCAGGGTGGTCTCTATCAAAGTTCTTCCATGCCTTACCATCAGATGGATGTCCCATCTTTACCCGTCCGTGCTCGTCCACGTATCTCTTCCCCGTCTTGTGCCATGTCATTTGTGTGGCAGACTCCTTGGTCATGTAAAGCCGCTGGATTCTTTTTATGAACGGGAGATAATGAAGAATCTTCATAGCGACTTTTGACCGTGTCATCTGACCATCGGCTCCCTTTACCTCATGATATCTAGAGGCCCCACACTTGCTACAGTACTTGTCATCCGCAAACTGTTTCCAAAACAAGAGGCAGCCTTTTGGACAACAATCTATCTTTTTGTATTCCATGTTGAGCGCTCGCACTATTTTCTTCACTTCGTACATGGTTTTAGGCAGACAATGCCCTTCGGGCAACATGTTACCAAATGTTTGCAGATGATCTTCAAAGCATGAACGGGTGTTTCCGTACTGGAGCTTTTTAGTTAGTAATTGCGAGATGGCATCAAGCTGAGAAATCTTTGAACCCTCGTACAGAGGCCTCTTAGCCGAGGCCATCATATCATAGAAGGCCTTCGCGCTTGGCTCTGGTTCCTCCGGTTCACATGGTTCTTCCGGTTCTGGTGGTTCCTCTAGTTCACCTGAAGATGGCGAATCTACCATGTCGGCATCACGGAGATCATCTAGCAAGTTCCTAATCCCATCGCCATCATTGCCATTGATCCGCTGCCGCATCACCTCACCTCTGTCATGGTCGTACTGAGTAAAATCGATCATCGTGACGTAGTCTGGCATATACCCAGATTTCAAAAGGTGTTTTCTCATATCATCCTTGGACTGACGATGACGCTTATTACAACGAGCGCAAGGGCAAGTTGGAAGAAGGCCTGCCCTAGAACCACGCGCTAACTCCTTCACTAAGATATCGGTCTTCCATAGCCACTCCTCTGTTTTGTCAACAACACTAATACGGCCACTGTACATCCACCCATTATCAGCCATCCTCTGCTTTATTGGGAGCCAAACAATAAACATGGCATTTCATATCAAATAATAGCATTTTAAATGCATCATATTTTTTATTTCTCTACGAGACAACATGCATGACCTACATCTCTAATAGGCATAGAGGTTCCTAGCAGCCGCCGGATCCGTAGATTGGGTACATTCTCCATGCTCTACCTTGCTCCGAGACAGAATTTCGCCAGCCGAGAGGATGTGATCCCGATACACGTCTTGGCAAAAAGCCGAGAGGATGTGTATCCAGAGAACAACGGATTTTACCAAGCGTTAACGCATGTCCGGGTAGGGAGGGTCACACCTGGGGCCTATGCATGGAACCTACCAACCTTGCACCACTATCACACATATGTGCTAGGGGCACATGCAAGTTTTCATGTGATTCCGACGCTCAGGTGGTCTTCCTCCGGCGACACCCTAGACCGGGGCCCCCGGATCGTCTACCCCTATAGCAATCTCCGTACGAGGGTAGCCCGGTGGACCTTTCTACTTATTTTGGTTTGTTTAGGACATATGTACATGGAGAGCAAAGTTTGGTCCCACTTTGCAACATTCTAGGCTCCGGTTGTCCCGCGGCGGGAGTTTCCACGTACAGATCCAGGATTTTACCAAGCGTTAACGCATGTCCGGGTAGGGGGGTCATACCTGGGGCCTACGCATGGCACCTACCAACCTTGCACCACTATCACACACATGTTCTAGGGGCACATGCAAGTTTTCATGTGATTCCAACGCTCCGGTGGTCTTCCTCCGGCGAAACCCTAGACCGGGGCCCCCGGATCGTCTACCCCTATAGCAATCTCCGTACGAGGGTAGCCCGGTGGACCTTTCTACTTGTTTTGGTTTGTTTAGGACATATGTACATGTATAGCAAAGTTTGGGCCCACTTTGCAACATTCTAGGCCCCGGTTGTCCCGCGGCGGGAGTTTCCACGTACAGATCCAGGATTTTACCAAGCATTAACGCATGTCCGGGTAGGGGGTGTCACACCTGGGGCCTACGCATGGCACCTACCAACCTTGCACCACTATCACACACATGTTCTAGGGGCACATGCAAGTTTTCATGTGATTCCGACGCTCCGGTGGTCTTCCTCCGGCGAATCCCTAGACCGGGGGCCCCGGATCGTCTACCCCTATAGCAATCTCCGTACGAGGGTAGCCCGGTGGACCTTTCTACTTTTTTTGGTTTGTTTAGTACATATGTACATGTAGAGCAAAGTTTGGGCCCACTCTGCAACATTCTAGGCCCCGGTTGTCCCGCGACGGGAGTTTCCACGTACAGATCCAGGATTTTACCAAGCGTTAACGCATGTCCGGGTAGGGGGGTCACACCTGGGGCCTACTCATGGAACCTACCAACCTTGCACCACTATCACACACATGTGCTAGGGGCACATGCAAGTTTTCATGTGATTCCGACGCTCCGGTGGTCTTCCTCCGGCGAAACCCTAGACTGGGGGCCTCGGATCGTCTACCCCTATAGCAATCTCCGTACAAGGGTAGCTCGGTGGACCTTTCTACTTGTTTTGGTTTGTTTAGGACATATGTACATGGAGAGCAAAGTTTGGGCCCACTTTGCAACATTCTAGGCCCCGGTTGTCCCGCGGCGGGAGTTTCCACGTACAGATCCAGGATTTTACCAAGCATTAACGCATGTCCGGGTAGGGGGGGTCACACCTGGGGCCTACGCATGGCACCTACCAACCTTGCACCACTATCACACACATGTGCTAGGGGCACATGCAAGTTTTCATGTGATTTCGACGCTCCGGTGGTCTTCCTTCGGCGAAACCCTAGACTGGGGGCCTCGGTTGTTTCGACGCTCTGGCTTGGCCTAAGAAAACCATGGCTCGACCCAAGAAAACCAAGACTCGGCCCAAGAAAATCTAGGCTCGGCCCATGTATATCTGGTGGGTTAGGTTTGTTTAGGTTAAATACCCCCTCCTCTCTCATTCCACTCCGCTGCATCCTCCTCCTCTTGCCCAAAGCAGCCGCCGCCACCGCCTGTCTAAAGTATCCTCCATCTGAAGCCGCTCGTCGTCGCCGCCCGCAGGTAATCTCCAAGCCCATTTTTTTGTTAATTAGATGCATTTTAGAGAACCCACACTTAGAAATTTGTTTTTTCGATCAAATGCATACTTTAGGATGCCCAACCCGCGTGTTCGTCCTCAACTAGGCGGCAACGCCAGAGGACTGCTGGCCTCCGTTGGGGACAGGGATGTCCGAGCTTGGTCTCCGCCGGGCTGGCACTAGGAGGTGCTTCCTTCCGGGAACCATAGCTTGGTGAGGAATCCGGGTCCCGTCGTCGCCCTAGAGCTTCATTGGTGGCGGTCGCATGGTCCAGGAGCGGTTCAGAGGGAGCCGACCCCCGAGGAGGTGGTACGGAGGCGTGTCAGGCAGGAGGACGAGCACGTCCTTTGCTATATGTATATGTTTGAGGTCAGGTTCTCCAATACATGGCAGGTTCTTCAGGGATCTCACCCGAGCTATGCTCGTGTGATGGTTCCTTCTCTTTGGGTGTTCACCGTCCGCGGCTCAGGACCCGGAAATCGGCGTCCAGTTTGATTGAGCGAGATGTATTAGTGATACTATCGAGATGTATTAGTCCAGAACTTGAAATAAGATATTATCGAGATGTGTATGCGTCGTTATTCTATGTGGGTGTGGCAGGATGCCCAAGATTCGCGTGGTTATTTTACAACCACCAATTTATGAGAAAAGTACATATATATTAAAATTTTAGTGGGGAAAAAATAAACAAGGTACACACAAAAAATAAAAAAAACACGTGGCAAGCTGGGCCGACGGTTAGGCCGTTGGCGTAGAGGTTGGAGCCTAGATAGGCCGACGGTCCGACGTATATACACGACTAACGCCACAGGCCAGCCCGTCAGGTGGACCGTTAAGTAGCTTGCTGGACCGACGGTATATCTGGGGCCGACGGCAGCCGTCGGGCTAGACTGTGCGTACGCCGACGGCGGCCGTCAGGACATTTGTCTCTACGCCGACGGCCTGTTTGACCGGCTGACGAGCCCGGAAACCTTCGCCGACGGTCCCGACCTTTTGCCGTCGGCGTAGGATTAGGCCTTCGGGCGTTTTTTGTTCTCCCGTAGTGGCGACTTGTCTTCCAGAAGAACTTGGAAGAATGTTCAAAGCCATTATGAGCGTACCCCGTAAAACGGGCAAATTCGGTCAGGTCAGACACATACGTATACGGTGGAATTCCACGAGCCAGACGCCGGAACACAGCTGTTTCGTCCCAGATTTTTGTACACATATACGTACATATACGACGCGAGTGCCGCGATTGGTGGACGGCCTCGCCGGGGCGCGCGTACGGGCGATGATTCTGGCCGAACCGGATGGCGACCTCCATATATGGTTCCAAGCTCAGAGCGAATGGCGTTGGATATTGGGATGGGTCAAGCACGCCGGCTGGCTTGCGACGCCTACGTATCGGTCCGTTAGCGTGGAACTTGGGGACGGGTGCCGTGCCGAGCAGGTAGCCCTGTGTGTATATATAGGGGGTGAACTCTTGGTGCAATCCATGCAAAAAGTACACCTACGTACATAGCTGACAAGCAAACCTAGCTAGACAATACTCTTTGTGTGGTTACACAAAGATCAGTGAAGATGGCAGGGCATCGTGCTGCTGCCTCCATGTTGGCGGTGGCGCTGGCGCTCGGCGTGCTCGCCGCCATCCCGGCAGCTGTCCAGTCCATCGGCGTTGCGTACGGCGTGAACGGCAACGGCCTGCCCTCGGCCAGCGAGGTGGTGCAGCTCTACCAGTCCAACCGCATCAGCGGCATGCGCATCTACTCCCCCGACAACGACATCCTCCAGGCCCTAAGCGGCAGCAACATCGACCTCATCATCGACACCGGCAACGACCAGCTCAGCAACCTCGCCGCCAGCGTCTCCAACGCGGCCGCCTGGGTGCAGACCAACATCCAGTCCCACCAGGGCCTCAACATCAAGTACATCGCCGTCGGCAACGAGGTCCCCGACCAAGGCGGCAACACGCAGGACATCCTCCCCGCGATGCAGAACATCAACAATGCGCTGTCCAACGCCGGCCTCGGCGGCATCAAGGTGTCCACGGCCGTTCAGTCGGGTGTCACCACCGGGTTCCCTCCCTCCCATGGCACCTTCTCTGACTCCGGTTCCCACATGCCGCCCATCGCGCAGTACCTCGCCAGCACCGGCGCGCCTCTGCTCGCCAATATATACCCCTACTTCGCTTACAAGGGCGACACCACCAACATCCGCCTTGACTATGCCCTCTTCACCGCGCCCAGCACGGTGGTGACGGACGACAACGGCAACCAATACCAGAACCTGTTCGACGCGCTCGTGGACACGATGTACTCCGCGCTCGAGAGCGCCGGGGCCGGAAACGTCGGCATCGTTGTGTCCGAGAGCGGATGGCCGTCCGCCGGCGACGCAGTGGCCACCACGGGCAACGCGCAGACATACAACCAGAACCTGATCAACCATGTCGGGCAGGGGACTCCCAAGAGGCCTGGGGCGATCGAGACGTACATATTTGCCATGTTCAACGAGGACAAGAAGACCGGGCTTGAGACGGAGAGGCACTTTGGGCTCTTCAACGCGGACAAATCGCCGGCCTATTCCATCAACTTCTAAACGGGACGGATCGAAACGAAAGACGAGAAGAACATTTCCATAATAATTTAGGGATTTAAATAAGGTGACGGTAAGAATGCAAAAGCTCCTGCACGTAAGGCAGGCGGTTAAATAAATTTTCTACATGAGATGAATAATAAGTGGCACATTTGGGACATGTGGTGTCGAATCAGCTAAGGAAGTGAATGTGTTTGTTGATGCAGTCACACCTGGAGTACCTCTAGCCAGGGATTTTTTTGTTGAAAATTTCACCAATCTAATAATAGTGACAGCAGTACAAAGAGACATAAAAGTAATAAGAAATGCAAATAGTTTCATGCACCACCTAGCGATGGCTACATACACTAACGCGAGCCGAAAGCATGCTGCCGTCTTCGCCCCTCCATCACCGGAGCCAGGCAAAACTTGTCGTACTAGAGATTGTTGTTATATACAGATGGGAAGTTTTCGTGCTAGCCCCAAAGGATCAGAGCAACAACCATCACCAATGATACCAATCGTAGATCGGAAGAGACTGGACTAAAACCACACCAATGAACACGAAAAACAACTGGATCCCTAGAGATCCGACGGACAAAAGACTCCACGCGCCCTCGCCCAATGCTAGACGCACAATCGGAGTGAGGATATGTCGGGGATGATTTTATTCTGACTCCAGGATATAGCCGTCGCGTGTGAGACCAGACACATGTCTTAATAGGATTGATAGAATACTCATACCAACAAGTTGCAACTTCTTTTTCCGGAAGCTCATCCGAAAAGAACTCTAAGGTTAATCATGTTTGGCCTAGAGCAATTCTAGGATGAGTGACCGACCGGAAAGTGGGTATCGCATGCGCACGAGTGAGGACAAAGTGCACAGAAAAGACTAGTGTTGGTCTGTGGGGCCAGTCTAGATATCCTATTAAGCTGCCAGGAGTGACACCCCCGGGCCCAGTAGACGGGGTGTTACAAGTGGTATCAGAGCCTATCCTCATGGTTAAAAGGGTGTGTGCAGGTCACTGGCGGGACATATGGAGCATGGCGCGTGTGGCCCGGAGTGGACATGGCATGGCACATGTGCCGGCACTGGACGCACAGACACGTGCCAAGAGGGAACGTTCCTGGGGTGTGCTTGATCAATGAGGGCATCGATCTTCTAAGGGGTGGGTGTATGTGAGACCAGACACATGGCTTAATAGGATTGATAGAATACTCATACCAACAAGTTGCAACTTCTTTTCCGGAAGCTCATCCGAAAAAACTTTAAGGTTAAGCATGCTTGGACTAGAGCAATTCTAGGATGGGTGATCGACAGGGAAGTGGGTACCGGGTGCGCACGAGTGAGGACAAAGTGCACATAAAAGACTAGTGTTGATCTGTGGGGCCAGTCTAGATATCCTATTAAGTTGCCAGGAGTGACACTCCCCGGGCCCAGGTGTTACATCGCGTCAGCATCTCGAAAAAGACCAGAAATCAGTCTAAGAAAGGAAAAGGAAAACCCTCCCACCAACGAAAGGTCGCGGTCCGCCACACCTCCGAGGCCCCAGATGGGTTTTTTGTCACCGGAGGCGGAGCGGATCGTCGGCATCACCGGCAAGAGGAACGGGAAACCCTAGATGGGTTTTCTGTCAGCCGCAGCCACGATCTCCAGAGCTCCTCACGTACCGGTTCACGTGTCACTAGTAGGGTTGGGGAGTTTGTTGTTGCATCATTCGAAGATGCCGAACTGTGTGAGTACACTCTTTTGCACGAGTACGGTCTCGCAAGATGTTCACGTTAGTTATGTGTTGCATGATAAGAATTACGGATTTGCTAGTTCTCATTCGCATGAGAACTTTTTATGTCTCAGTCACATCTCTTACTATTGGATTTACCTGGCGATTCATACAATGTGGGAGTTACACATGCGTTCTAACTAGGTTGTATCTAAGAATTTAATGAGTTGCAACCTGAGAATTTAATGAGTTGCAATTAGGTTGCAACTAAGAATTAATACAAATTTTATAAGTTGTAACTAGGTTTTAACTGAGAATTAGCACAAATAGTAGGATGACGTTGAAGGAGATATGCCCTAGAGGCAAATAATAAATAGGTTTTTATTGTCATATCTCAATTAGTTTATAATAGTTTCATATTGTGCTATAACTGTGCAAAGTAGAAACATTGACACAGTTGTGGTATGAAACAACAAAGTCCCTAGTAGCCTCTATTCATACTAGTTCGTTGGTCACGAAGATGATCTGGGTTTCAAGATCATGGGCATTTATGCCAACTGACAATAGAATCATATCATTGCAGAATGATGTGATTAGACATTCCTCGAAGGATTGCAACACGATCAAGTCATATAGTTCATTATTGCAACAAATATACCTAGACTCCTTCTCCTTAGACCATGAGATGATATCAATCACAGTCTCCTGAGAGTGCTTAGATAGCATCAAGCGCCACCTGATAATAAAGTGGTTATAAAGGTGTGTTCAGGTACTCGGGAAAACTGTAGAGGCAATATATGTCAAGAGTAGGATTTGTTCACCCACATGACGGGTAAAGATACATACGGCCGTCTTGGTGAGATTACATCCATAAATGTTGCAACATGTGACTAGGTCACGGGGATGTAATATCACAGTAACAAGAAAATAGAACTTGTTGTGAACGAGATTGAACAAGGTACAGGATATCAATGATCGGATCTCGGACAAGTTGTATCGAGAAACAAAAGGAAAAGGATGCTACATTTAGCGGTTCAAACGACATTGTCATCAGGAATACATAGGGGTCACATGGATATCCCTGGTCCCTCTGTTGATCATTGATATAGATCATGCCTAGAGCATTCCTGAGCCGTGAGAGGATACACTTAAGGGTACGATGAGAGCGATCATTCGTAAGACGGAATCACAGTAGAGAAAGAGAGAAAGCCGGAAATATTCCGCGGAGAGATCCGAAGTTGTTCGGAGAAAGAATAAAGGAAAAGTCCGGAAAAGTGTTTTCGGATAAATGGGAATTTAAATATATATTTATTATATGTTAATTATGAATTAATATAGTCTAAATAATATTTAGATTAAGATTTATAAAGGCAACTTTTATATTAGGCCAAATCCCGGAGGGAAATAGCCTAGAAATAAAACTGCAGAAAAAGAAATAGAAAAAGAAAAAACAGCCAGCCGTGGGCGGCAGATAACTGCCACCGCACAGGGCGGCATGCAACTGGGCCACGCTCGTGGGCGAGCGGCAGTTAAAGCCTGCCGCACGGGGGCGTCGCACAGGCTGGGCAGCGGGGCGCCGAGCTGGGCCGTCGAGCCTGGCCGGCCCACCCGGCTGCAGCCGCAGGCTACCGCCGCGGTACGCTGGCGGGCCACGTGCGTGCGCCAGGCGGCCCAAGCGGGCGCGTGGTGGGTAGCTGGCCGCCGCCGTCGCTTTTGGCGGGCCGCGCGGTCTGGCCAGCCCACCCGGGCCACCCGATGCAGGTCGCCGCTATGCGGGAATCAGCGCCAGGCGCGGATGGGCCACGCAAGGCCCACCCGGCCAGGGCTGTTCTAGGCTACTGTGTGCTGTTCTCTTTTCCCTCTTGGGCTGGAATTAGCCCATCCGGCAGGCACGAAATTTCTTCCTATTTCTTTTAGAGACACAATTAGAGAAGTCATTTGGTTGACTTTCTCCCTCCCTCTCTCTATACCTAGTGACCATGGCCCCAAGTTTGGGATGTGCGATCGAGACACACCTGCAGCATGCCGTTGCACTGCAGGGATTCCTAGCCGGATATCAACTTCCGCACTCCCGGCGGGATCGGAGAGCCGGAGGTCTCATCGTGCACCGGCTGTGTAGGAAGACACGAGGCGTAACACTTGGGGCGCTTAAATATCGTGAGCCGAAGCTGTTGCACGATGAAGATGAAGAAGGAGCAAGGGGTGACCTGCGAGGAGCTTCGTGACCCTGAGGTCGGGTACGAGTACGACTACTTCAACCACGTTCTCCACGGAACGTTAACCGCGTACGGTCTATAAGGGTATGTATTCTCTACGCTCCGGCCGTTACTGCATTACTACATAAATAGATTCTAAGCAGTTTTGGGGTTCCATCGTAGGAATTTTTTTGTTTTCTGCTGCCATCCCCAACAGACGTAAGCCGATTGAGACATAAAAAGTTCCCATGTGCATGAGATCTAGACGCTCTCAAAGAATTAAAACTTCAAGCTTGTGATCTTAATGAGTACTCAAAAACTTGTGTTGAACTCGAACATCAACAACAACCATAGGTAGCAATTTGGTTATCAGTTGGTAGGTCACCAGATTTCCCGAGCACTAGAGGAAATGGGTCAACCAGCCAGTTTTTTTCGAGATTACTGAATTGAAAATTCGGCATTTCTCTGATAACCAAACGATTACCAAAATTAAAAAGATAAATTATATATTTTCCATATTTGTTTGGTAACCGTGGGATGTCTCGGTAACTTAAGGCGGAAGGAGCCTTCAACACCTTCTCCAAATCTCCTACTTTGGACCTTGCTTGTCTCACTGCAAGCACACCGCCCAGCGGGCTTGCACTTTGCGGGAGTCACTAGCAAGGACTCTAGAGACATGGGGCAGAGGAGCACCGGACAAAAAAGAAAATTACGGTAGGGGATGATAAAATGGCGTTTGTAGTTGTGATGGGAATGAAGTTATGGTGAAAACTCTCGTCTCGTGCGCTTTCCAACACATGCAAGGAGGATGCACGTTGCATCCCTAGAGGCTGGTTCTAAGTAAACTGCTGAATCGACCGTCCTGCATGCGCTAACTTCCAAAATAGTTTAAAAAGCGTGCGATGCTAGCATTAGGCGCGGCTCACTTAACCAAGCCGGCTCTTTATTTGCTTCCACTAGGCATGTATGAACCATATGATGGCAACCAAACAAGCTCCTAAAGTCCACTTCACAAATTGTGTTCAGCCTCTAGGTGCATGCATCAAGGGCGTGTTTGGTTACCTACAACTCTTTTGGAGAACCCTAGAACATGTCCCTAGGGGCATTTCCATGTCGAGAATACAACTTGGACCATGTTCCCAACTATATTTGGTTGTCCACAAACTCGTTACTCGTATGAGGAGAGGAACGACACACCAAGTGTTTGGTTTGTTGTATATCTGCATGGCAAGACGAATACATGTGTTTCCTGTTTGGTTTCAAGCTTCTAGCTGTTGTGGTAACCTTTTCCATTTGAGTGATTAGGTTACCCAATAGTCATCACCCAACATAGAAATCATTACATCATCATAGCAACAGATTCCGAACTAACAGTTATTCGTTGGAGTGATGAACCACGATCTAGTGATACATCACAAGTTTACCAACAATATTAGATACCATGGATTAGTTTTTATCAACAACCTGGATATTGGAGGGATATTAGATCATCTCCATTAGCCTACGTCACCCTACTGACAGTAGCAATGGAGTAGTCACATGTAACATCTCAGGATTAACACATAGAAATAGAGAGGACATAAGTTTGTGCATTACAAGTTCATCCATAAGAAATTTTGGAGAATTTGACGCAAAATTAAAGGAACTACAAAGGGATCAAGGTCTCTCTTGTTCTGATGAAAAGGTTAGGGAAAGTGCTATGGATTTCGAGATGACCTTTGTTGAATTCTTTGTTTTTGGGTAAAGCATTTCAAAATTTGAGTATTCAAATAATATATTTGAATTATAAAAGAATGTGTAAATGGAATGATAAATAGTAATTAAATTGCAAGAAGAAATAAGAATTGAATTCTTATTTATGAATAAGATACAATATTTACAATTTTCAAATTACAAAAGAATAAAAATGTAAACATCACATTGCCCTTTATAATAAAGGAATAAGACAAATGTACAAATTGCAAATGAAGGAAAACATTAACTTTATTATTTAAAACAAACAATACAACATTTCTTTACAAAAGAAGAATGAATAAATAAAAAGAATTCCTTTATTACAATCATACCAATATTACAATGTTCTACACTTCCCAAAAGAAAAAGAAAATTACAAAAATAATTAAAGAGAGTTCTAAACTATATTCCCTAAACTAAGGTTTTGGTATCTGCTCATCTTCTTTTATACATGCAAGCAAACAAAACAAAATAAAATATAACTGGAAGTGTTAGTATTAAGATTGCTCCCAGTCTGACAGTGAAATGCTTTGTTTGGACACATCATCGAGCTTAAATCAGAAGGGGCAAAATTCACCAAATCAATACTATTTGTTCTTATCAGTATATGTGCCTCACACTAGTGCATCACATGCATGTGGGGAAATTTCACCTTGGTTAAAAATAGTAAATAGATAATAAGTAAAAGCAACCAGGAAATATCAAGGATGCACTTGATCTGATCTTAAGTTTTAGCCAGGACAATCTTTGAAACTTGCTCACAACTGGGACCACATGCAAGCAGCTATATCAATCATGCAAGTGATGTGTTGTCACTACTAGAGAGAGCAAGCCTAACACATAAAAGACCAAGGCACATCCGTAGCACAACAGCTAGGCAATTAGTACAAATCCACTTCTCCCTCACATAGCCAAGACCACCAGTTTTTCCCCAACTCAGCACCAAGATTAGTACCATCACAGCCACCATAAGCACAAGAGTAACAAAATAAGTCCACCAGTACAAGGAAGAGTAGATCCGGGAAAAGAAGTCTAAGCAGCAGTTTAAGGAGGAGTAAGCTAGAAGCAACAAGGAGGGAGGGTGGAGCAAGCCACCGTATCATTTAGTAGTTGATCAAGAGCAGCTACACAAGATCCACAATAACAGCTCCAAGACAATTTCTTCTACAACCAAGAGTTACTAAACATTCAAATCCAGTCTTAGTAAATATTTTCTCAGTCTCTACCATTGATCATGGGGATCTGATTCAAGAAACTACCGGTGTTTAGGGAATAGAATATATGCAGCACATGGGCACAAATGTCAAGAAAGTTAAGGAAACCACAAACTTTAAGCTCACCAGTAAGGCCAACAAATAAACCATGTCTATAAGTCAGGAAACAAATAATAATATCCTCAACAATCTTAGGTTGTGTTGAGATTTCTTTCAGGATTGCAAAGAATTTCTTTGCAAAATCATCATAAAGAAATAAAAGGGCCAAAGCATAACACCTGTTCTTATTATTTTCATCAAGTAAATCATTTGGAAAAGAGATCCCACAGTGCAGCATAGACAAGCTATGCTAGCATCATCATAGAACTTGTAAGTCCACAATAGTATATGTTCTTATTTAAAGCCTCATACGAAGCATCATTTGTAGTGATCAAAAGCAGCATATCATGTTATTGTAGGTTTCTGCTGTCCACACTCCATAGAGGCACCACATTGGAGTTCTACAGATAACAGAAGCCACTAATATCACTCACAAGCAATATCTATATTCAGTAATCACTTCACTGAATCAAAGGTTTAGTCAAATATAAAAGTAACACACTAGGTCCATGTTCATACATGTGCATAATCAATCTATCATTGGTTCAATCAAAACCATGTGCAAGGCAATCACAGAAATGTCCAAATCACTTTCCTAGATTTCTTCCTCTAGGAATCATATTAATATTAGCAAACTAACTGTTAGCTCCTACTAATAATCATTACTAAATCTTGATGAAGTTATTAGAACTGAATAAAATTTAGTTAAGATAACATAACCATTTAGTTTGGTATGCTACATTAGGATTACTATACATGACCATGTATCTATCATGAAGCATAATCATGAGGTAGTAAGCTTCATCAAATAGCAATATCAGGTGCATCTGGACTTAACCAAATTATAGAATATCACTACATGATCTAAAAATATATTTCCATATAATTTTATTGATCATGTACTCATTGATAAGTCACAAAAAGAATTGAACAAAGTACAAACTAATGGTCACTACTTGTAGTCACAGATAAGAGCATGAATTTGATTTAGATCAGTCCAAATAAATTATATTTAAAAAAACTTCAACCTGCATCACTTACACACGATAGGGATTTCATTAAATATATCTCAACCTAAACTCTACTAAAAGGTCCTAGTCAATAAACTTCCTCTACAACTCACTACTATAAAATTGAAGGATATAGCTGTTGGAGATATGCCCAAGAAGCAATAATAAAAGTGGTTATTATTATATCTTTGTGTTTATGATGAATGTTTACATCCCATGCTATAATTGTATTATAAGGAAACACTAATACATGTGTGTTTTGTAAACGTAAAAGAGTCCCTAGTAAGCCTCTTGTTGAACTAGCTTGTTGATTAATAAATGATCATGGTTTCCTGATCATGGACATTGGATGTCATTAATAACAAGGTCATATCATTAGAAGAATGATGTGATGGACACACACACCCATAGTAAGTGTAGCATAAGATCATGTTATTTAGTTCGTATTGCTACAAGCTTTCAAATGCATAGTAACCTAATCCTTCGACCATGAGGTTATGTTAATCACCATCACCAGATGGGTGCTTTGATGACATCAAACACCGCTTCATAACTGGGTGGTTATAAAGGTGTCATTGGGTATTCTGAAAGTATGTGTTGAAGCGCATGGACCAAGATTGGGATTTGTCCATCCATATGACGGATAGATATGCTCTGGGCCCTCTCGGTGGAATGTCATCTAGTTAGCTTACAAGCATGTGACTGGGTCACAAGGGATGACATAACATGGAACGGGTAAAGAGTACTTATCAGTAACGAGGTAGAACTAGGTATGGAGATATCGGCGACCAAACCTCGGATAAGTAGAGTATCGCGTGACAAAGGGAATTGGTTTCGTATGTTAATGGTTCTATCGATCACGAAGTCATCGTTGAGTATGTGGGAGCCATTATGGATCTCCCGATCCCGCTAATGGTTATTGATCGGAGAGGTGTCTCCATCATGTCTGCATATTCACGAACCGTAGGGTGACACACTTAAGGTTCGATGTTGTTTAGGTAGATATGGAATGTGCGTTGGAGACCGAATGTTGTTCGGAGTCTTGGATTGGATCTGAGACATCACGAGGAGATCTGGAATTGTCCGGAGAATAAGATTCATATAATGGAGATCATTTTCTAGGTTCGGAAATGTCCCGGAGTGTTTATATGGGGGTTCTAGAAGGTTTCGGAATGTTTCGGAAGGTTCTAGAAATTTCTATGGAGTTTACTTGAAAACCAAGAAAGAAAGAGGGGAAAGTTGGGGGGGAAGGAAACTCCCCCCAAGCCCCCCTTGTGCGCCGGCCCTAGGAGGTGGGCCTAGGGATGGGAACCCTAGGCCGCACCCCTCCCTCTATATATAGAGGGGTGGAGGCGCCACCCCCTTGCCCCTTCACTCTTGCCCTAGCCGCCTCTCTCCTCCTCCTTCCTTCTGCTCAGGCTTAGGCGAAGCCCTGCAGAATTCTCTACTCCACCACCACCACCACCACCACCACGCCATCGTGCTGCTGGGATTCCGTGGAGAGATCTACTACCTTCGCTGCTCGCTGGAACGGGGAGAGGAAGGTTTGCATCGACTCCGCACGTGTGACCGACTGCGGAAGCGCTGCCGGAACGCGGCGCCGGAAGGATCGTCTACTCGATCTTGAGATCGGCAAGTGATCGTCTACATCAACCACGAGATCTGATCTCGCACAAGGCTTTCGGATCTACAAGGGTTAGTACAGATCTATCCCGTTGCACATGTCTAATAGATTAGATCTTGGCTTTTATCTAGATTAGATCTGGGTTTTGTTCATTCTTGCGGTAGAATTTTTTTGTTTTCCATGCTACGAACCCATCAGTGGTATCAGAGCCGTGTCTATGAGTAGATCTGTTGCACGAGTAGAAGACAATGGTTTTGTGGGCGTTGGTGCTCGTGCCATCTTTTGCTTTGTGTACTTTGCATCTTGCGGTATGGTGGGATGAAGCGGTTCGGGCTAACCTTACATGTCATCGCACATGAGACTTGCTCCACGCTTAACGTGTAACTTGCTTTGCACAAGTGGCTTTGCGGGTGTCTGTCTCTCTCACCATAGTATAGATCCAATTTACACTTTGCACTTGATAACACTTGTATCAACATTGTGGTTTTAGTTTCGTAGGTAAGATCCGTTCTTATTCGAAAGCCCCAAACCACGTAAAACATGCAAAGAAAATTAGAGGCGTCTAACTTGTTTTTGCAGGGGTTTTGTGATGTGATATGGCCATCATGTGATTTTGATTATATTTGATGTATGCAATGATCCTTGTTGTAATATGGCAACCGGCAGGAGCCTAATGGTTGTCTTTAATTCTGTTAAGACCTACGAGTCTATTCATCTTGTAATAGCTTTATTCCAAGTAGTTGTAATAGTTGCTAGTGATGATGGACAACCATGAAGCGGTGCCACTGACCTTGACGCAATGCTGGTGATGATGGAGATCATGTCCGTGCTTTGGAGATGGAGATCAAAGGCACAAGAAGAAAGGGCCATATCATATCACACTAATTATGAATTGCCTGTGATGTTAATCCTTTATGCATCTTGTATTGCTTAGATCGCGACGGTAGCATTATAAGATGATCCCTCTCACTAAATATCAAGTAATAAAGTGTTCATCCTTAGTTGGCACCGTTGCTAAGACTCGTCGTTTCGAAGCATCTCGTGATGATCGGATGTGATAGATTCTACGTGTGCATACAACGAGTGCAAGCCAGATTTGCACATGCGGAAGCTAAGGTTAATCTTGACGAGCCTAGCATGTACAGACATGGTCTTGGAACACGGAATACCGAAAGGTAGAGCATGAGTCTTATAAATGATATGATGAACATGAAGATTGTTCGCCGATGAAACTACATCTTCTCTCGTGAAGATCGGACTTGGTGTAGTGGACTTGGTTCGTGTAATCACTAAGACAATGTGAGGGATGTTGTTTTAAGTGGGAGTTCATCTAGTTAATTTAAGAATTAAGATTGAACTCAACTTATCATAAACTTAGTCTAAACTACTTGCAAATTTGTTGTAGATTATGGCAAACCTCTCCATCAATTTCAATGCGTTCCTAGAGAAAGAAAAGCTTAAGAACAATGGAAGCAACTTCACGGACTAGCTCCGTGGACTGAAGATTGTCCTCAGGGCTGGTCAGTTGACCTATGTGCTCGAAGCACCGCTAGGTGACCCACCTGCGGAAGATGCCACCGATGACGTAAAGAATGTTTACGCCACTCGGAAAAATCATTACTCCACAGTTCAGTGTGCCATCCTGTACGGTTTAGAAATGGAGCTTCAGAAGCGCTTTGAGCACCACGACCCATTCGAGATCATTAAGGAGCCCAAGCTCATTTTTGAGACTCACGCGGCCGTGGAGAACTACGAGGCCTCCGAAAAGTTCTTTAACTGTAAGATGGAAGAGGGTAGCTCCGTTAGCGAGCACGTGCTCACCATGTCTGG
Source organism: Avena sativa (assembly GCA_916181665.1). Taxonomy (NCBI): domain Eukaryota; kingdom Viridiplantae; phylum Streptophyta; class Magnoliopsida; order Poales; family Poaceae; genus Avena; species Avena sativa. The sequence continues at coordinate 433,013,368 of OV702296.1, forward strand.
GCACGCAAACAAGCTCCAAGAGTTGGGGATAACGATTCCTAATGAGTTAGGGATTCACCGTGTCCACCAATCACTGCAACCGAGTTATAAGAACTTTGTGATGAACTACAATATGCACTGCATGAACAAGACGTTGCCTGAACTATCGTCCATGCTGAAAACTGCTGAAGTGGAGATCAAGAAGGAGCACCAAGTGTTGATGGTCAATAATACCACCAATTTCAAGAAACAGGGCAAGCCTAAGAACAAGGGCAACTTCAAGAAGGACGGCAAGAAAGCTGCCGCACCTGCTAAGAAGCCCAAGGCTGGTCCTAAGCCTGAAACTGAATGCTTCCACTGCAAGGATGCTGGTCACTGGAAGCGTAACTGCCCCAAGTACCTGGCGGATCTGAAGAACGGGAACATCAAGAAAAAGGTATATTCGATATACATGTTGTTGATGTGTATCTTACTAGTAATCGTAGTAGTGCCTCTTTGTTAAGCATGAACATTATATCTGGATCTTGTTTATTGCGAGACGGTTACTCTTTTAAGTCTGAGAATAAAGGTTGTTCGATTTATATGAGTAATATCTTTTATGGTAATGCACCTGAGATGAATGGTTTATTCTTATTGAATCTCGATAGTAGTGATACACATGTTCACAACATAGATGCTAAACGAACAAAATTGAATGATAATTCTACATACATGTGGCACTATCGTCTTGGTCACATTGGAGTGAAGCGTATGAAGAAGCTCCATTCTGATGGACTTCTTGAATCACTTGATTTTGAATCACTTGAAAGATGTGAAGCATGTCTAATGGGAAAAATGATGAAGACTCCATTCTCTGGAATAATGGAGCGAGCTACAGACTTATTGAAAATAATACATACCGATGTGTGCGGTCCAATGAGTGTAGCATCGCGTGGTGGATATCGTTATGTTCTCACTTTCACGGATGACTTAAGTAGATATGGGTATGTCTACTTTATGAAACATAAGTCCGAAACTTTCGAGAAGTTTAAGGAATTTCAAAGTGAAGTGGAAAATCATCGTAACAAGAAGATTAAGTTTCTGCGTTCTGACCGCAGAGGTGAATATCTAAGTTATGAGTTTGGCATGCATTTAAAGAAATGTGGAATACTTTCGCAATTGACACTGCCGGGAACACCACATCGTAATGGTGTGTCCGAACGTCGTAATCGAACTCTCTTAGATATGGTTCGGTCTATGATGTCTCTTACAGATTTACCGCTATCGTTTTGGGGCTATGCATTAGAGACAGCCGCATTCACTTTAAATAGGTCACCATCTAAATCCGTTGAAACGACACCGTATGAATTGTGGTTTGGAAATAAACCTAAGTTGTCGTTCCATAAAGTTTGGGGTTGCGAGGCGTATGTAAAGAAGTTACAACCTGATAAGCTTAAACCCAAAGCGGAGAAATGCGTCTTCATAGGATACCCTAAAGAAACAATTGGGTATACCTTCTATCATAGATCCGAAGGCAAAGTTTTTGTTGCCAAGAATGGATCCTTTCTTGAGAAGGAGTTTCTCTCGAAGGAAGTGACTGGAAGGAAAGTAGAACTCGACGAGGTTATTGAACCTTCTCTCGGAGTTGAGAGTAGCGCAGCACCGGAAGATGTTTTTGTGCCACCTGCACCAATTGGAGAGGAAGCTAATGATGGTGATCATGAAACTTCAAACGAAGTTGCTGCTGAACCTCATAGGTCAACGAGGGTTCGTACCACTCCTGATTGGTATGACCCTGCCTTGAACGTCATGTTGGTGGACAACACGGATGACCCTGCGACGTATGAAGAAGCTATGGTGAGCCCAGATTCCGACAAATGGCTAGAAGCCATGAAATCCGAAATGGGATCCATGTACGAAAACCAAGTGTGGACTTTGGTGGACTTACCGGATGGCCGTAAGGCCATCGAGAACAAATGGATTTTTAAGAGAAAAACAGATACTGATGGTAATGTTACCGTCTATAAAGCTCAACTTGTCGCGAAAGGGTTCCGACAAATTCAAGGAGTTGACTACGATGAGACATTCTCACCAGTAGCAAAGCTAAAGTCTGTGAGGATTTTGTTAGCAATTGCTGCATATTTCGATTATGAGATTTGGTAGATGGATGTCAAAACTACGTTCCTTAATGGTGACATTGAGGAAGAGTTGTATATGGTACAACCCAAGGGTTTTGTCGATCCTAAAGATGCTGACAAGGTATGCAAACTTTAGCGCTCCATTTAGGGACTGAAGCAAGCATCCCGAAGTTGGAATCAACGTTTTGATAAAGTAATCAAAAACTTTGGATTTATACAAACTTATGGAGAAGCTTGTATTTACAAGAAAGTGAGTGGGAGCTCTGTAGCATTCCTAGTACTATATGTAGATGACATATTGTTGATTGGGAATGATATAGAACTTCTTAATAGCGTCAAAGCCTATTTGAATAATAGTTTTTCAATGAAGGATCTTGGCGAAGCGGCATATATTCTAGGCATCAAGATTTATAGAGATAGATCAAGACGCCTAATAGCGCTTTAGACAAAGTTCTAAAGAAGTTTAGAATGGAAGAGAGCAAGAAAGGGTTCGTGCCCATGTTGTCAGGTAAGACCTTGAGTAAGACTCAAAGTCCAGCTACGGCAGAAGATAGAGAGAAAATGAATAATATTCCCTATGCCTCAGCCATAGGTTCTATCATGTATTCCATGTTGTGTACAAGACCGGATATAGCACATGCTGTTAGTTTGACTAGCAGATATCAAAGTGATCCTAGAATGGAGCACTGGACAGCGGTCAAGAATATCCTAAAGTACCTGAATAGGACTAAGGATGTGGTTCTTTCTTATGGAGGTGATGAACAGCTTGTTGTAAACAGTTACACTGATGCTAGTTGGAACACCGATCCAGATGACTCGAAGTCACAGTCTGGATACGTATTTATTTTGAATGGTGCTACAGTGAGCTGGAGGAGTGCCAAGCAAAGCGTTGTGGCGAAATCTTCAACTGAATCGGAATACATAGCTGCTTCGGAGGCTGCACAAGAAGCCATATGTATGAAGGAGTTCATTACTGAACTTGGCGTGGTTCCTAGTGCGTTGGACCCGATGGCCATCTACTATTGCAACACATGTGCCATAGCTAATGCACAGGAGCCAAGGTCACATAGCAAGCTGAAGCACATCAAGCTACGTTTCCATGCTATTCGCGAGTATGTCCGAGATGGTGACATAAAGATTTGAAAGTACACACTGATCTGAATGTGGCAGATCCGTTGACTAAACCTCTCCCTAGAGAAAAGCATGACCAACACCAGAACGCCATGGGTGTTAGGTATATTACCATGTAATCTAGATTATTGACTCTAGTGCAAGTGGAAGACTGTTGGAGATATGCCCAAGAGGCAATAATAAAAGTGGTTATTATTATATCTTTGTGTTTATGATGAATGTTTACATCCCATGCTATAATTGTATTATAAGAAAACACTAATACATGTGTGTTTTATAAACGTAAAAGAGTCCCTAGTAAGCCTCTTGTTGAACTAGCTTGTTGATTAATAGATGATCATGGTTTCCTGATCATGGACATTGGATGTCATTAATAACAAGGTCATATCATTAGAAGAATGATGTGATGGACACACACACACCCATAGTAAGTGTAGCATAAGATCATGTCATTTAGTTCGTATTGCTACAAGCTTTCAAATGCATAGTAACCTAATCCTTCGACCATGAGGTTATGTTAATCACCATCACCGGATGGGTGCTTTGATGACATCAAACACCGCTTCGTAACTGGGTGGTTATAAAGGTGTCATTGGGTATTCTGAAAGTATGTGTTGAAGCGCATGGACCAAGATTGGGATTTGTCCATCCATATGACGGATAGATATGCTCTGGGCCCTCTCGGTGGAATGTCATCTAGTTAGCTTGCAAGCATGTGACTGGGTCACAAGGGATGACATAACATGGAATGGGTAAAGAGTACTTATCAGTAACGAGGTAGAACTAGGTATGGAGATACCGGCGACCAAACCTCGGATAAGTAGAGTATCGCGTGACAAAGGGAATTGGTTTCGTATGTTAATGGTTCTATCGATCACGAAGTCATCGTTGAGTATGTGGGAGCCGTTATGGATCTCCAGATCCCGCTGATGGTTATTGATCGGAGAGGTGTCTCCATCATGTCTGCATATTCACGAACCGTAGGGTGACACACTTAAGGTTCGATGTTGTTTAGGTAGATATGGAATGTGCATTGGAGACCGAATGTTGTTCGGAGTCTCGGATTGGATCTGAGACATCATGAGGAGATCTGGAATTGTCCGGAGAATAAGATTCATATAATGGAGATCATTTTCTAGGTTCGGAAATGTCCCGGAGTGTTTATATGGGGGTTCTAGAAGGGTTCGGAATGTTCCGAAAGGTTCTAGAAATTTCTATGGAGTTTACTTGAAAACCAAGAAAGAAAGAGGGGATACTTGGGGGGGAAGGAAACTCCCCCCAAGCCCCCCTTGTGCGCCGGCCCTAGGAGGTGGGCCTAGGGGTGGGAACCCTAGGCCGCACCCCTCCCTCTATATATAGAGGGGTGGAGGCGCCACCCCCCTTGCCCCTTCACTCTTGCCCTAGCCGCCTCTCTCCTCCTCCTTCCTTCTGCTCAGGCTTAGGCGAAGCCCTGCAGAATTCTCTACTCCACCACCACCACCATGCCGTCGTGCTGCTGGGATTCCGTGGAGAGATCTACTACCTCCGCTGCTCGCTAGAACGGGGAGAGGAAGGTCTGCATCGACTCCGCACGTGTGACCGACTGCGGAAGCGCTGCCGGAGCGCGGCGCCACAAGGATCGTCTACTCGATCTTGAGATCGGCAAGTGATCGTCTATATCAACCACGAGATCCGATCTCGCACAAGGCTTTCGGATCTACAAGGGTTAGTACAGATCTATCTCGTTGCACATGTCTAATAGATTAGATCTTGGCTTTTATCTAGATTAGATCTGGGTTTTGTTTGTTCTTGTGGTAGAATTTTTTTGTTTTCCATGCTACGAACCCATCAATAGCAACCACAATAGGATTTAAGAAAGCAAAGAATTAGCACCAAAACTGATGTTGCAAGCATAATCAAACTAAGTCACAAGGCATCAGGATTAAATGAGAAATTTTAGGGTCATCAAGTCTGGTAGTTCGACATGATCATCAATTAGGATACAAAGAAGATAATTTCAGAGAGAGGGGATAAGTACCTGGCACCTTAAATTTCTCTAGAGGGAGAGAGGAAGAAGGCCGACGTCGGATACAAAAAGGGAGGCCAAGAACAACGGAGCAGTGCCGAGGTTGCGGTGACAGCGTCACCACCGTCCAAGCGGCAGGACACAACATCATCGTGTCGATTCGAAGAAGACGTCGGGGTTGCGTTGTAGCACCTTCCTACCGGCGATGAAATCGAAAGAGAAGAGAACAATACAACAACAATACCACATCAGCATCAACCTACAGTTGCAACCATGGCGCAAGGCGCTACCGTACCGACACATCTGACCCGCTAGGCTAGGGTTAGACAGGGGGGGGGCTAGTGCAGAGAAGGGCGGCGTCGAGGCAGCGGGATACTCATGGAGCAGGCCAAGCAAAACGGTGGCAGCAAGCGGCATGTGGTGTGCTGCCAAGCGGTGGTGCCAGGAAAGACCACGATGACCAAGCAACGTGGTGAATCGTGTACAAGAAAGATGCGGATTCAGTGGTGTGCCTGTGCGTGTAGGAGCAGGGAGTGGAGAGGGGTTGGGTCGGGTTGACCCAACAGGAGTGGGCTCTCATGGGCCGATTCCTAGCAAGACCAGCTGGGCAGCCAAATTTGTAATTTAGTATTTCTATTCTTTTAACATATAAAATCAGTACCAAAAAAAATAAAATCAAACAAATACAAATATGTCCAACCTATAAAATACATATATACCTCTAAATAAAATCCTAAAAAATACATATAATATATCAAAATGATCATGAAAATAATCTCCACCTAATAAAAATATAACATTACTTGTTTGAGCTAAATAAAATACAAAAGCTACTAAAATCCAAAATGAAATCTAATAAATAACGAAAAGTTCTAAAAATAAATAAAAATCATTTTTGCATATAAACATAAATCTACTATTTGTTTACTTTTTACAAATAAAACTTCAATAAATATTTAAGCACATTTAATCCATTATGAAATTTTATAAAAATAAAGATAATACTTAAAAATAAATAAAAAAATCATTTTTAAGAACTTAAATAAGTATATTTTACTAGAAAAATACTAAATAAATTATTCCAAAACATTTTAAGGTTCTTAAGTAATAAGTCTTCATTTATCTATTTTATTAAAATAAGATAATTGTTTTGTTAATTCTTTAAAATTATTTCCTAAGTAAGAAATAATCACATTTCTTTATAAACATTAAATCCTTCAAGTTTAGGTATCAAATTCAAAACCATAACTATAATTTCTTTGGAATCTGAAATCCAAATTTAAACTAACAACATTTAAACTAACCTTATGAATCATTCACTTATATTATGGGGCTATGTGAGGCCCCTGAAGAACACATTTGCAGGTGTGGTAATTCCATGTTCTCGATGGAATCCCTGGCAGGCTCCATTTGTGTTCTTCTGTGTATCTCCTGTGTTTTCAGCTTCATCTCTTTTACATGAGCTTTTAGGCTTTAGGGTCGACTTTGATCTTCAGAGATCTATCTGTATGAGCTGTGTTGTACTCTTTAGCTGTTAATATATCAGCTCCCGTTCAAAAAAAAAAGAAAAACATCATTTGCATTCGAGGCATTAATTTATTTGTTTATTTATTATTTGAATTTGAATTGTCATTTTAATAAGGATTATTTTTATATTGTGCATGATGTTGGAACATTAATAAATTCGATTTATATTATTGTTATGTTGATAATGTTTTGTCCAAAGTCACAAATATGAAATAAAAATGCAAGCATGTTTTGTGGTATCGCGTGTTCAGCATCTAGACATATCATGCAAATTCCAAGCTTGTGAAAATAATTATCTCCTTTTTTGAATTATACGGATATTTTTTTAAGCCCCATGATTATTGTTGTAAAACTCTATGCACATTCCTTGTCACCTTTATAAACAAATTGCTCCCCCCATCCTAAAGTGTTGTCGCAGATCCGTCTAAATTTATATATATCTAGACACGCGTTTTAGTATACAGATATATACAAATTTAAATAAATTTGTGACATCTTTTTGGAATGGAGGGATTACATGAAAAACAATTTCTTAACAATCAAATTTGGTGATTGGTGCAAAAAAAAAATGGAGGTCGGAACTCCTTCAGGCGGGCGTTGTTTGTCCTTGTTGCCTGAAGCCCTGAACACGCTCGCCTCGCGTCGACCCACGGGAGTATCAGTATGTATACGTGGCCTGGCCTGTTTTGCACAGAGCTTCCGCGCCTGGGCGACTTGTCTTCCAGAACTTGGAAGAATGTTCAAAGCCATTACGAGCGTACCCGCAAAACGGGCGAATTCGTCAGGTCAGACACATAGTACGGTGGAATTCCACGAGCCGGACGCCGGAGCACAGCTGTTTGCTCCCAGATTTCTGTACATACATACACGATCGACGCGATTGGTGGACGACGTCGCCGGGGCGCGCGTACGGGCGATGATTCTGGCCGAACTGGATGGCGACCTCCATACATGGTTCCAAGCTCGGAGCACACGGCGTGGATGGATGCCTGAGTTGGATACTGGATGGGTCAAGCACGCCGGCTGGGCGTATCGGTCCGTTAGCGTGGAACTTGGGGACGGGTGCCGTGCCGAACAGGTAGCCCTATGTGTATATATAGGGGGTGAACTCTTGGTGCAATCCATGCAAAAAGTACACGTACGTACATAGCTGACAAACAAAGCTAGCTAGATAGTACTGGTACTCTTTGTGGTTGCACGAAGATCAGTGGCGATGGCAGAGCATCGTGCTGCTGCCTCCATGTTGGCGGTGGCGCTGGCGCTCGGCGTGCTCGCCGCCATCCCGGCATCTGTCCAGTCCATCGGCGTTGCGTACGGCGTGAACGGCAACGGCCTGCCCTCGGCCAGCGAGGTGGTGCAGCTCTACCAGTCGAACCGCATCACTGGCATGCGCATCTACTCCCCCGACAGCGGCATCCTCCAGGCCCTAAGCGGCAGCAACATCGACCTCATCATCGACACCGGCAACGACCAGCTCAGCTACCTCGCCGCCAGCGCCTCCAACGCGGACTCCTGGGTGCAGACCAACATCCAGTCCCACCAGGGCCTCAACATCAAGTACATCGCCGTCGGCAACGAGGTCCCCGACCATGGCGGCAGCACGCAGGACATCCTCCCCGCGATGCAGAACGTGCACGACGCGCTGGCCAGGGCCGGCCTCGACGGCATCAAGGTGTCCACGGCGGTGAACTCGGGCGTCAGATCAGGATTCCCTCCTTCCCAGGGCACCTTCTCCGCCTCCCACATGCCGCCCATCGCACAGTACCTCGCCAGCACCGGCGCGCCGCTGCTCGCCAACGTGTACCCTTACTTCTCCTTCAAGGACACGCCCGGGACCGCCATCGAGTACGCCCTCTTCACCTCGCCGAACACGGTGGTGCACGACGACGGCAACGGCAAGGACTACCAGAACCTGTTTGACGCGCTGGTGGACACGATGTACTCTGCGCTCGAGAGCGCCGGGGCCGGGAGCGTCGGCATCGTGGTGTCAGAGAGCGGATGGCCGTCCGCCGGCGACACGGCGGCGACCACGGACAACGCGCAGACATACAATCAGAACCTGATCAAGCACGTCGGGCAAGGAACGCCCCAGAGGCCCGGCGCGATCGAGACGTACATATTCGCCATGTTCAACGAGGACATGAAGGGTGGGGATGAGACGGAGAAGCACTTTGGGCTGTTCAACCCAGACAAGTCGCCGGCCTACTCCATCAGCTTCTAAGTAGGACGGATCGAAAGACGAGAAGAACATTTGCCTAGTAATAATTTAGGAATTTAAATAAGGTGCCTGCAAGAATGAGAAAGCGCTTGCACGTACGTAAGGCAGCCGGTTAAATAAATTGTCTACAAGAGATGAATAATAAGTGGCACATTTGGAACATATGTGGTGTCGCACCAGCTATAAGGAAGTGACCGCTGGAGTCGCTAGCTACTGATATTGTTGGGGAGTTCGTTAACGCGCTCTTTTGCAGGGTATGACCTCGCAACATGTTCACATTAGTTATGTGTTGTAACTTGTAAGCAAACTTCTAGCCCGTGATCTTTGAGAGCTTCAAGACCACCTCACAGTTTATGAGCTTCAAGACCTAGGAAGAAGTGCAAGTCTCCAAGATCTTTGAGAACAAAGTCTGTACTAAGATTGTGTAGAAGAGCAGATATGGCAGAATCTGAAGAGCTTGTGACAATAATATCATCAACATAAATGAGAAGAAACATAGTGATACCTGTCTTGTTAAATAAAAACAAGGATGCGTCAGCTTTGGATGGAAGAAACCCTAATGTGCACAACTTGGAGCTGAGACGAGAGTACCATGCTCTCGGAGCCAGTTTTAACCCATACAAAGCCTTATCAAGACTGCAAATGTGATTTGGAGTAGCAGAAGACTGAAAACCTGGTGGTTGCTTCATATAAACCTCCTCTTTTAGAACATCATGTAGAAACACACTCTTTACATCTAGATGACGTAAACTCCATCCTTTTGAGACTGATAGAAAGAACTAGTCTGATAGTAGCAACCTTGACAACAGGACTAAAAGTATCTTCATAGTCAAGACCATACCTTTGTTTGAACCCTTTTGCAACAAGCCTGGCTTTATACCTGTCAATACTGCCATCAGAATTTAGAATTTCTTTTAAAACGGTAGACCCACTTGCAATCAATGATATTTTTGTTGGAGCTGAGTGGTACAAGATGCCAAGTTTTATTGTCAATAAGAGCATGATATTCCTCCTACATTACTTCCTTCCAATTAGTATTATTTAAGGACTTAGTCAAATTTTTGGGTTCTCCTGTCGAAGTAAGCAAAGCATACCGAACTGTGCCATCTGTGTACTGTTTTGGGTTGTGAATGCCTTTTTGCAGTCTTGTTTGAACACCAATAGCAGGAGGAGGTGCAACTGGTGCTTCGTTTGCCTAGGAATCAGCAGCAGAAGAAGGCGATGGCGACCCAGAATCTGACGTGACAGGGGACCGACCGGGTGATGTCATGGTGCTTCGTTTGATGTAATTTTTGGCTTGGGGTAAAATTATTCTCAGCCATGCCCTGCCCAAGACTCCTCTTTGCTGCCACGCATTACCCCCTCCCAGCTCGTAGTCTGTCGGGATGGCTGGAGACCGGCTGTCTCCTACAGATCGTCGCACCCTTCCATGGCGTGCCCCAGCTTGCCACGCTGCTTCTGGCCATGGTGTGCCCTAGCTCGCGGTCCGTAGGGATGGCCGGAGACCGGCGATCTCCTGCCAAGCCCAGGCCCCGGCCAAGCCCCGACTCCAATGAGCGCCCCTGGTCCTCGAGCTCCAGCCGCCGCCGGCCCACCTCTGCGAGCGCCCTGGTCACCGAGCTTGAGCCCGCCCTCCTTCTGCGCGCTCCCGAGCGTACCCGTCCTTGAGCTCGAGCCCACTGTTGTGGCAACATGGTTGGTGGCACGACGTGGATGGAGATGGGCTGTCGTGGAGGGAGATGGGCACGGTGTGGCCAGCCACATGGTGTGGGGCGACGTGGCTGGCGGGGCGGTGGTGGAGGGAGATGGGGCGGTCGTGGAGGTAGTGGAGAGAGATGGGCGGGGAGGAGAGATGGGCGGGGAGGAGAGAGAGAGGAGAGGATAGACTACTAGGTGGGCCAAGGGCGTGAAAAAAGTGATCCAAAGCCCCCGGGCGACCGTCGATGGGTCGGGTTTGGCCTGGGATCACCGGACGGATTTTGGCGTGGGATCTCCAAAAAAATGAGACCCAAGGGGCGTGATTGGGATGGTTTTTGCCATCCGGATCGAAAAAGGGCTTGTGAAGGGGGGTCTTTGGGCTGAGTGGAGAAGCTCTTTTTTTGCGAATTGAGTGGAGATGCTCTTAGCAACACTCATCAGTGGCAGGAAGCAACGAAGCGCGCAGAGTGGAGGCCACTATGAGCGCCCATGAAACGGCCAGGTCAGCGGTCACAGCACCAAGGAAATTCCACGAGATGTTAGCGTTCACTTGACCCAACCCAGCACTCAGCCTACGTTCTGGACGTTTATACGTTCACGGCCTAATAATAAGAAGAGAGCCCACTCCATTCCAAAAGTCTGGACTGAAAGGAGAAATGAATCTCTCCCTTATAAGATGAGTGTGGCCTGCTTTCGTAGACGAGGTAGGATTAAACTTTGTGTAGCCTCCATCGATCAACAACAACTAACGTGAACCACCAGTGGCAGGAAGCAACGAAGCGCGCACAGTGGAGGCCACTATGAGCCCATGAAACGGGCCAGGTCAGCGGTCACCGCACCAAGGAAATTCCACGAGCCGGACAAGCGCCCGGCTCTGCATACCGCCAATTTCTCTTCCACGCGACCGTGACGGGCGGTGCGTCCCGTCGACGACCTCACTCCCGGACGGATCGAGTCAATCAATCAGCCGGTACGGGTCGATGGCGACCGGCCTTCAAACCGTTTCCACGGGCCAACGAACAAGTTGGGCAAGCACTTGCGCCGGCGGCCGGTCATGGCTGCTACCGATATACACTAGCTAGCTCCACTAAACAGAATACCAATATACACTGTACTAGCTAGCTAGCTAGTGGCATAAAATGGAAACCGATCGGAAATGTATGGTGGACTGGAGCCGGAGCGATCAACCAACGTGTGATGCGCCCAACTTGATCGGTAGTAGTCGGGTTTTCATTTGCATATATAGGGGTGAGTGTGCTTGGGGAATTGCATACCAGTAACATAAACGGAAGAGTGGTTCAATATACAGAGATAATCGAAGATGGCCAACCAAGAGGTTTCTTCCATGCTTGCCATGGCGGCAGCACTGCTCCTTGTAGCCGTCGCTACGTTTCCAGCAGGTAAATATATATACTCCTACTTCATCTGTTCTAAATTATACTACCTACTACAATGCGTGGACGCACATCAATATGTTTTGTTGGAATCGTCTATGATAAACCAATTAATTAACGAACGGTATTTGTGTATGTACGTACTTGCATTTGCATAAAAGAGTGCGGTGCTCACCGGGCAGTTGACGCTCGCGGACATAACAAAGGTTCACTAAGCAGCTGCCGTATCAACTCTTGGCTATATTTTGGGGGAAATTTAACACAAGTTTGCTCGATCGTAACACAGGGGTGCACTCCATCGGCGTCTGCAACGGCGTGCTCGGCAACAACCTACCCTCGCCGGCCGACGTGGTGAAGCTGTACAGGGCCAAGGGCATCAGCGCCATGCGGATCTACGCCCCGGAGAGCAACGTCCTCCGCGCGCTCAGCGGCACGGGCATCGGCCTCCTCATGGACGTGGCCAACGAGGACATCAGCGCCTTCGCCTCCACCCCGTCCGTGGCCGCCGCCTGGGTCAAGGCCAACGTGAAGCCCTACCCGGGCGTCTCCTTCCGGTACATCGCCGTCGGCAACGAGGTGACGGACGCCGACGCGCAGAAGAACATCCTCCCGGCCATGAAGAACCTCAACGGCGCGCTTGCGGCCGCCGGCCTCAGTGGCATCAAAGTGTCGACGTCGCTGAGGTTCGACGTCGTGACGGACACCTTCCCGCCTTCCAGCGGCGTGTTCGCGGACGACGACTATATGGTCCCTATCGCGGAGTACCTCGAGAGCACCGGCGCCCCGCTGCTGGCCAACGTGTACCCGTACTTCGCCTACGTGGACGACACCACGGACATCCATCTGGACTACGCGACGTTCCAGCCGGGCACCACCGTGACCGACGACGGCAACGGGCTGACCTACACGAGCCTCTTCGACGCCATGGTCGACTCCATCTACGCCGCGCTGGAGGACGCCGGCACGCCGGGGGTGAAGGTCGTCGTGTCCGAGACCGGCTGGCCGTCCAGCGGCAGCTTCGCCGCGACGGTCCAGAACGCGCGGACGTACAACCAGAATCTGATCAACCATGTGGGTAAGGGCACGCCCAAAAGGTCCGGCCCGCTGGAGACGTACATGTTCGCCATGTTCAACGAGAATCTTAAGACAGGGGACGAGACCGAGAGGCACTTTGGGCTGTTCAATCCGGACAAGTCGCCGGCATACACCCTTAGTTTCTGAGGCGACTGACTCAGAGGATATGATCGTTCTCTATTCGAATAAGCTCACCGCCGGTAAATTGCAAATGGGCACTTGACCTGGGGATGTCTCTAGTAGAACTATACAGTGTGGCCTTATTCAAAATGTTTCTGAAATACAAAATGTTTTTTGAAACACGGATTTTGGTGTCTATCAGTGAGTGGAACTCTAAGATGCAACTGTAATGCTTGATTTAATTACTGTCGAAATTTTCGTACTTTGTAATAATTTCTAAATTTCTTGTTGCACTTGTCTTTTTCCGTGAGAGATAATTTCCTGCTAGCACTGGCTGTGTATTAGCTACCCGTGGTGGTTATAATTTGACCTAACCTTACTATATTTTTTACCAATTGATTGGCCTCAATGGGCCGTAATATATATGTCAATCTTACATTATATACTGGTTCGCTTAGTATTTTCCTTGAATTTTATTCACAAATGGGCCATACATGGGCCTCAGTGTTGTAGCAAATACTTGGCTGTAAATGGGCTGAAATTGCTTTGGGTCTGGCCAGTCTTTCGCCGCACTATACAACTACTTGCAGAATATCTGTGCGTTGCTACGGACTATAAAATGACACTACATCATTCGAATTGAATTTTTAGTATTGGTTGGTATGATAACAATTCTTACATGTTATTTTCCTCTAGCCAAAATTTTGTATTAACATTATTAACTTTCTTCATATACATATTTGTACCCAATTTCTTTACACAAGTATGGTTAATGTTTAAAAAATCCATACATCTTCCTCGTTTATCCAATTTCTTCCTCAACGTCTTCCTCGTCTTAGATGTTTACTCAATTTCTTCCTCAATATTTTCCTCGTCAAGGTTTTCGTCGCCTTCAACCCATTACTCCCCGTACTCCACGCCGTCGCCGTGCTTCTCCGCTCTCCTAGCCGCGGTGAAGGACGAGTATGAGGAGACCCAGCCATCGCAGCAGTCACGCATGCGCTTTGGCGGCGTCGCAATTACGGGCCGACGTGTGCCATCCCCTCCTCGTGGCCGCCTGCGCCTCGCCAGGCCACATCGCCAGGTGAAGAAGGAGTCGCCGCCAGAGTACAAGGCGACCGCCCTCCAACTGAATATCGAGGAGGACCTAGAGGAGTTCGCGGGCCAGTGTCGCCCAACGCGCCTCCTTCGAGGCCGTTCATCCAGGTTTGGTCCATGCCGGAGTACCATCGCGAGCGCGCCGCCTCGGCCTGTTCATCGACCTAGAGGGCGACGACGACGGGACCGGCTGCCCGCGCTGGAACAACGGTGGTGGCGATCCGGGCCAGGGCTGCAGCACCATGCCGCCGCCGAAGCAGGAGCCCAACAATGACGATGACGACGACTACGCGGCGGCGATATACCGTCGCGTCAGACTAGACGGGCGTGGCTGGGACCACCACTAGATTTTATGTTTTTTTTTAAATTTTTGTATAAACATGTTTGAACCGCTGTGAAATCGGCTGGGAGTCAGCGTCCCAGCCCAAAATCGGGCCGCGTCCGGACGCCGTACCGGGGGAGATGCTGTTACACCTCTACCTCTACCTCTGCCTTCCTTTCCTGCAATGGCGTTCTGATGTTGTCGGCTCTGGTTCCTTCCTATGCTCACTTCGGTGGCGGATCTCAGTGGGCACTGGGCAGGGATCGAACCCATGTACCTGCTCCTCTGATCAGTATCAGCATCGAGGGGTTCTCACATGCTTAACTGGACGGCCGTGTGTTCGCCAGTCGCCACTCCTGCCAGAGCGCACCATGAAATTTGAAGTGACAGGTGCGGCCTATTTCTCCCACCATTCTTTTCTCTGATGTGTCCTTCTCTCTTAGCCGTATCTAATTTCTACAATACCCAATGCCTTTCCTGGATGCTAGGGGGCATGTCAATATGTCGCCTACCAAATGCTCGACAGAATGCCTCACAGGCGCTCAAAAAGACACTCAATAATTTTGCTGGCATTCTAGTACCCTAGTAGCATAGCATCAGTCGTGTGCCCAAGTGTGGTATGATGTTATTTTTGTTAACGCAACAAGCAGATATTTTGTGGAAATTAGTCCCCATTGTCTCCTTTTCATATGAAGCTGAACCTTTTTGCATAGCAATTTTTGGACATTTTTCTGTAGTCCAAAAAATTATAAGAACAGTTTTAGCTTACGTCAGTGAGTTACTGAGTTATATATATGTCTTACATTCCTGATGTATTG
The DNA here is from genome assembly GCA_916181665.1 of Avena sativa. Taxonomy (NCBI): domain Eukaryota; kingdom Viridiplantae; phylum Streptophyta; class Magnoliopsida; order Poales; family Poaceae; genus Avena; species Avena sativa. The sequence continues at coordinate 433,028,869 of OV702296.1, forward strand.
AAGCGCCTTCTACTTTATCTTCTTTTTAGGGGCTTCTACTCTCGACATGAGTATTCTCAAGTTTCAACTCACTGTTGTCACTGATTTACCCACTACCAATATACTCATCTCATAGATAGCTTATGCCTTATACCAGTAGTACATTTAGTATCAGTTCTTTCTAATTATCATGATGCACTCCAATATTGTTTCAATTAAACAGCATGTCCAAGGGTGTTCAAGTACGTGTTCGACTCAACCTGTGAAACCCGCAGGTTCATTTCTTAAAACTAATTACGATGGTGTAGTTAGAGCTGATGAAGGGAATGAACTACTACATTATTTTCCAGTTTCATTACACATCAGGTTTGAATACCCATAACCATGTCTACTATTTCCAGCTGACAATATCAATCATAACCTTCAGTTTGAAAAATCAATAGTTTAAAGAATTCTTGGAGTAACGCACATGGTATCATCTACTTATATGAAGCGAAAGTTAATTACACAAGAGTGTATCACGTCAAATCACAAGAACCGTAGAGTCGTACGTTGACTGAGCCTGATACTAGCTAAGTGCGTGATACGAGGACAAAGCTAAGGGACCATAGTCAATCTCTGATTGACCAGTTCGGGCCTGGACAGTTCAACTCTAAACATTGCCACACATCATATCTAAACTGCATCTGTGGTTATTACACTACATTACATATCATTCAACAAATTATACAACTATAGTAGCAGGTACAATACAACCATGAACATGCCAGAGGTACAACTCAAACCGTCCTGCTTGCCTTGGCACGCATCAAATTTCAAACAAATAATGTGGGAATATTCCCAAAACCACAAACTGCTAGTTTTTTCCTAATTGTTTGAGCCATCCCGAAAATGTGCTTTGCATCTTCTCTGAGGAACGCACGACCCATAGTTTGAGAAAATCTTCGGCCACCTGCTTCCACTGCACTTTCTTCATTTGCTCTTGCTGCATCTCACGAAGCACTTTACTACTCTTGTTCCTTCCTTGTCGTGTGGAGGCTCTGCTTGCTCCAAGCATTCTTGTCGCACTTCTCTTCTCCACACATAGGTGTGCACTGCCGTGGTTGGACCTCCAGCATATCTGGTACGTTGTAGCCTCGACGTTATGGTGAAGATAATCTATCGCCTTGGGCAGCAGCATCTCGTCGAGTTGATCCGGGTGAACATTTACATGTGTGAGGTGTTGCTTCTCTCCGTCGACCGCCTCAATCGCGGAGCCCTCACATGTGGACTTGGGGTCCTCCAGAGAATCATGGGGCATGAACAAGATTCCCAGCTTCAAAGGTGGGAAATTCTTCAGCGAAGACACGTCGCAGCTAGTGGTTGATCCCGGCAGGTTGTACTCGGATAGTGAGATGTAACGCTGCAAAAATACTTCACATACTGGTTCTGGTAATATGCTGGAAAGTCTCAATCCGTTCCCGCTGCTGTTGCGACAAAAAGGTACAACTCCGTGCCTGTATCCTTGACAGCACAATGGATCTGGTCGGAACCATCCAGTCAAAGTTTTGTGTATCTGGTTCCAGTGTTCCATGTTGGCACTTGCAGCCTCTGGCGGCAAACAGGAGAAATCTTGCGTAGGGAGCTGTGTGATCTCTTTGATCACAACGTCGGCCGTGGATTTGAAGTGAGGTGTGACCATTCGTAAGCACTTCACTGTAGTTCCAATTATGTCTGTACTCCGGGAAAGACGCAACATGAACCCGAGGCGAAAATTGTTCTTGGGCTCTTTGCAGTCTTCATATATGAAGGATAGCATGGCCTCCAGTCCACGTTCCTCAAAGCCCATCGGTCGTATGCCGAAGTAGAGATACTTTCCTCCTGGATGCAGCACCATATACCGCAGCGATTTTCCTGCGAAGATATGCCCGATGAGAGTGTCGAAGAACAGGTGGTGTCGAGGTGTTCCACCGAGCTCCACAAATCTCATAAACTCAGTTGCACCATCAGCTATCCTCTCAAATCTGCGGACAGCGGCAGCGCTGTCTGAGCAATGATCACTGTTGGGACCTAAAAAGGAGGAGACGAATGCCTTGGTTGCAAGGGCAACTCGTTTAGGAAACGATGATTGCCTTACCACCTGTTTCGCTGCGTCTTCTTCCAGAAAGAGCTGCTCGCATCTGCGTGCCTCGTCGTCGCAGTCCTGTGCAGCACGCTTCAGCTTCTTTCGCCAATGAAGTAGTGATGCGTCGGTGATCTGCCACTTGTCAGATGTCTCAAGTGCGGCCTCCATCTTTATGCGTGCCATCTCCAGCCTCTCCAGGCCAGGACCTACTGCAGTTTCATCTGATTTATCCTCATCTTTCCTGCTGGTAATACCAGAAAAGATTCGGCTAACTGCCTCCCCGACAATGGCAGAACTGACCATCTCAGCCATTGATTACGAAAGAGATCGGTCCAGCTCTGTTCAAGAAATGGAGTAACATTAGATTCAGTAACCCTTTGTAGGATCAGCGGTGACCTGTAGAAGTGATGGCGAGTAGCTATTTTCTACTCGCTCTCGCTGTTATAAGAAAACGAGTATCTGGGGTGGCACGTTTGGTGCCGAGGGGGCGGACCCAAGAAGGGCTTAGTGGGGGCCAAAGCCCCCACTCAAATTTCTGAATTGTAATAAAATCTTCACATTTTTATACGAAAAGCCCTTTAATTGTTTGAATTTACTAAAAAGGTGCCCCCACTCATATGTTTGGCCCCCACTGAAACTTTCTGCTGGGTCAGCCTACAACCATGCCTACAACTATCTGCCTCCCCAACAAGCTTGAATATGATAAGTCATGAAAACTATGCTTATCAATTGATTATATTTGGGTGTTAAGAAAGGTTTAGAAACTCTTTGTCATCTCTAGCAATTCATACTCATAACTGGTACTACTGGAGAGCACTTGAATAAGAAGCTTTCTTGATGAACCCGTTCCTGGAATTATCTTGTAGCAGCATGGCGATAATGGTAACATAGACTGATTATCGAAATAGATTTGCTAATTCTTAGGAACTCACTTTTTCAATCTTCTAGTAGTGAAAACATAACATCATTCAGCTAACTAGTTGTCTCGTATCCATGAGAAAAACATGGTTTCTATCTATGCTTAATCTGAAATGGGCTTCCTACATGTACTAGTATGATACTAATCTGAGAGCAAAACTTGCACAGAATAGTATTGAAACAAAAATCTGTTATGAACTCACCTTAATTTGATGGATGAACGGATACCAGATGATGCTTAACTGGTGATCTTGTTTACTAGGTATGAGGAAATTCGTATTTTTGTTTCCTGCCGCTCTTAGCTGGTTCTTCTACGGGCGTAATTGCTCTCCCATGGCACTCGCTTCTGTTGCCTTTATCACTACTTAGTTTCGTTGGTTGTGGTGACTCGAGTGAGGTGGCTGATTCTTAACTTTGTTGACTGAGAAAATGGAAGTCTTTCCTTGACAAAACATTGTAAGGTTGCTAATGACATTGACCGAATGTAAAATAACGAAATAACTTCAGCCACACGTTGGAGATGAGACCCAGTCAAGTCAGCGGAAACCGCGTGTCCTAGCTAGTCTAGATTATATTCTCTCTCAATAAAAAATATTGTCACGGCCTTTCAACTAGTTTTTAGAACAAGTTGAGCACTGGCCGGCACACTGGTCAAAAAGAAATTGTTGCGAGGTGTACAAATTGATTTCTAAAACTAATGCGAAAATGTGTCACCGTGAGAAATACTAAACTAAAAAAAGAGTACCGACGTACCGCCTCCATCTTTAAATGCAAGGTCACTATCAAAAAAATATTTTCTAGTACATCTTTATACACTTTACAACGTCTCTATCTCAAAAAATATTTTTGACATATACAAGGACGCTAACTTTTCTCAAGAAGAATTGACTATATTTCTACCTTGTACAATGGTCCTTATTAATGCAAATGTTGCATTTAGCCATACAAACAAGACCACATGCAACAACCTTAATTATCCCGAAACATGATGGGTTTTACAAATATGATACTTGCTAGTTAACTTTTTTACCTTATTATAGTTATCTTTTTTCCTGGTATATGAAAATGAGATAGTGGCCTTGTATAAAAAAAAGAGAGGAGGCTTGTAGCCACCTCTGCCTCAGCACCAGACGATGCTTAACTAGTGATCTCGTTTACTACTAACTCCGTTTAGAAATATAAGACATTTTAGTTTTGTGAAATGAATGTATCTAGACGCTTTTTAGTGTATAGGTCCATTTCGAACCTCTACGAACCTATACACTAAAAAAATATCTAGATATATTCGATTTATAAAGCTAAAATGTCTTATATTTCTGAACGAATGGAGTAGGCATCGTATCTTTTTGTTTTCTGCCGCTGTTTCTTTTACGAGTGTAGTAATTGCTCTCCCATGACACTCGCTTCCGTTGCCTTTATTACTACTCAGTTTCGTTGACTGTGTTGACTCAAGTGAGGTGGCTAGTGCTTGACTTTGTTGACCGGGAAAGTGGAAGTCTTTCCATGGCAAAACATTGTAAGACTACTAGTGACTTTGACCGAAAGTAAAATCACCAAATAACTTCAGCCACACGTTGGAGACAAGACCCGAAGTCAAGTCGCGGAAACCTCTTGTCTAGCTAGTCTAGATTATATTCTCTCTGAAGTAAAAACCTTGCCACATGCTCACAGCCATTCGAGTAGTTTCAAAGAAGAAGTTGAGCACTGGCCGGCACACGGGTCAAGAAGAAGTTACTATGGGATTTTTTTCTTTCTGAAATGGGGATAAAACCCCGGCCACTGCATTGAAAGAATGCATACGGCCTTTATTTTGATTATTAGAATCAAATCATCATCCAGTCGTAGCTTAGAGTACAACTTATTACAAATCATGGATTGGAAAGAGTCTCGATGTGAATCAGCCACCTAAATAAAGCAAAAAGAGTGATGCTTCTACGGATCAACATGTGAGTGCAATCAAGCTGCCAACTACACCGGCTGAACAAAAGCCGCACAACCGAATCCAGGTGTCTGCACCTAAAATCCATGACATGTCTGTGCGCCTCCGGCTGTAGACATAACCATGTACGGGTCCAATGCGTAGCAAGTGGGATAACCTGCAAAAATAAAGCACATTTTGATTTATTAAAAATTAACTCACTTCATACATGCCAAATAGCCCAAAAGCACAAACCCCGACTCTGATTTGGCTTTTTGTGAGTTTATCAATTCCTTGCAACCAATTCCTAAATAGATTAGTGATATTCCTGGGAGATGCTAACCCAAAAGCCATATGGACAACTCGCAAGACTATTTTCACTGAGTGAGCAATCAAAAAACAAGTGTTGAATAATTTCATCTTTATGACAGAAGCAACACGATTTGTCACAATGCAAATTTCTTTTAAGCAGATTATGCTATGCTAAAATAACTTTCCTATGTAGAAACCACATGAAAATCCTTATCTTCAGTGGCACTTTGATTCTCCATAAATATTTTCTAAGGAACGTAGTGTGCCCATTCAAATAATCGAGATACACAGACTTCACCGAGAACACACCAAATGAGGTAAGTTTCCAAATAAATTTGTCTTCTTCATGGTTCAAATTCACATCTATTAATCGACCTAGAAGATGTAACCATAGTGTCTATCTGTTCCTAGTAAGGTTCCTTCTAAACGTCTTATTACTAGGAACCCCGGAGAGAACATTGCAACAGTAACTTTTTACATTTTTATGTTGGACAATATTGTATAGGGAGAAATATTGTTTGGCAAGAGGCTTATCCCCCAACTAATGATCCTCCCAAAAATGAGTATACAGGCCATTTCCTACTTTAAAGGAACCCCTGTAAAAAAAATCTTCTTTTACCCTCATCAGGCCCTTCCAAAATGGTGAGTCATCCGCGTTAATTTTAACTTGTGATAGAGTATTTGAGTAAAGGTATTTATTTTGAAGCAGCTCCTGCCATACTCCCTTCTTATTCAAGAGTTTAAACAGTTACTTGCTGAGTAGACACTTGTTCTTAACATGTAAAACCTCTATCCCAATTCCCCCTTGATTTTTGGGGCGATAGGTGATGTTCCACTTAGAAAGCCTATACTTTCTTGTGTCCATCACTTTGCCAGAAGAATCTTGATCTAAAAAGTTCAATCTCTTACACATCCCTATGGGAATCTCAAGAAAGTAAAGCATAAACATGGCAAACTAGTAAGCACGGAGTTGATAAGCACAAGACGATTCCGTATGATAATAACTTACCAATCCAACTACTAAGCTTTACTGCAAAAGACGAGGAGCAGCAATACAAACAAATATTCGGTTGTGAAGCCGGTTCTTTGCCTTTTAGGTACCTAGGTGTGCCCATCCACTACACAAAACTTAAAAATTCAGATTGGTATCCAGTAGAGACTCGATGTGAAAGAAAATTAGGTTGCTGAAAGGGCAAGCTATTATCACGGAGACTGGTTAGTCCTAATCAATTCGGTATTAACAAGTTTTTCTATGTTCATGCTATCGTTTCTTGAAATACCTAAGGGGTAAGGAAACAGCTGAATTTCTATAGGTCTTGCTTTTTTTTGCAAAGTAATAAGAATAAAAAATAGATTAACAAAATGGAATATAGTATGTAGACCTAAAGATCAGGATGGTCTAGCATTGAGGTGTTGGAAATCAAAAATATTTTTTTGAGCAAATGACTTTATAAATTAATGAATGAAAAAGGTGTGTGGCAAGAATTTCTACATAAAAAATATTAAAGTCAGAATAAGCTGAAGGGCAGGGGTCTAAGGGGGGTGCGTTCCCCGGATATAGTAGGGGAGTGGGGCGTGCCCCCGGGTCTATGGGGAGCGGATGGGTCATGTTTTCTGTGGAAAAACACATGATTTCGGATGGATTTGAGACCCACTCCACAGACACTAGCCAGAGCGTGGCGGCTCAAGTCAGAAAGCATCCCTGGCCTTGTATTATCGAGAAATATGGTTTAACGTATCCGTACGAAAATCAACAGGAGTTCGGTGTATTTGCCTCGTGACAATAGACGATTTAAGCTCCGCCACGTTGAACGTGTTTCTCTGGCTACATCCAGCACGTCGTGGAGATGTTGCCCGGTCGCGTAAATGTTCCCAGATGACATGATTCCTCAAAAATGTGATTGCTGCATTAAGTTTTTCGTGTTCCATATGGGCAACTTCTCCCCGGTCTATCCGGGTAGACAGTCGTTGTTTACATGTTCTCCGGATCAGAAAGTATCGTAGAACGGGGTGTTGCCTCCTCTCCATAGTCTGTGATAGGATACGCAACATGCTGGACCGATGGTAGTACGGGAAGGAGAGCTTTGCCCCTCGTCCTTCAGAGAAAGCTCTACGTTGTCCGAAGTCCAAGCGAAATCGACTGATTTTCCATTTTGGAAAGGACTAATGCGGGTAAAGAATGAATTCTTTGCTAGAGGTTATTTCAAAATTGGGAACGGTGTTATTACTAGATTTTGGAAGGATATATGGTTGAGAGATACACCGTTAGCATAGAAATATCCATCATTATACAATATTCTGCAACGGAAAAATATTACCGTCGCATATGTGTGGCTCAAGTACCACTGAACATTGGTTTCAAGAGGGTAATTAGCGGGAATAAGTGGACTGATTGGCTACACTTATGCCAAAAACTCATGATGGTACAGTTAGTTTTCAGATGAACATGATAAGTTCGTATGGAACTTAATCTCGTATGGGGTGTTCTCGGTAAAATTCATATATGAAGATTTGATAAATGATCATACAGTCTTACTCCGAAAATATTTTTGGAAATTGAAGATCCCTCTTAAGATTAGAATCTTTATGTGGTTCCTTCAAAATAAGGTGGTACTTACTAAGGATAACCTAATTAAAAGAAATTGGGTAGATGTACAAATTGTTGTTTTTGTGGGTCGCTAGAAAGCATAGAACATTTGTTCATATCATGTCCTTTTGCTCGTTTTTTGTGGCGTATTGATAATTTTGCTTTTGATATACTTCACCCAACTAATATATCAAATATGTTTGAAAATTGGTTGAATAGAGTGCATAAATAATGTAAGGCTAGAATTTACATTGGTGTTTCTGCCTTATGTTGGTCTATTTAGAGATGCAAAAATGATACTATCTTTGACAAAATAAAAAATTCAATGTTTTGTAGGTTATCCACATGGTGGCACATTGGGTATAGCTTTGAGCGCTCCTATCTACGCCTGACCAATAGGATACTATGGCTACTGTGTGCAACCATTTGTTTACGGTCGCCCACCATATATTAGGCCAGTCGTGTTGGCAGTTCCTTAGTCGACTACGAGATGCCTAGATTTGCTATGCTTCATTTTTTCGTTGGCCGATACATGTATCAATGCTAAGCGATACATGATTTGTAATTCTTGATTGTTGGATGTTTTTATTAATAAAGGTTGTGTGCATCAACCGATGCAGATGTTGGGGCTATATCCCCTTTTTTTAAAAACTACTAAGCTTTTCTTCAAAACAGTCCTCTATCGGCTTCCATTCACCATTTTTGAGTTTTCTGAAGTAAGTTGGGATCCCCAAATATCTAAAAGGGAAGGCTCCCTCCTCATAGCCAAAAATATCCATATACTGTTCTTTAACATATTTAGCTTTACCAAAATAAAATAACTCGCTCTTACGAAAGTTAATCTTCAAACCCGATAGCAGTTCTAAAAAATACGTAAGATTAACTTTATATTCAATGCTTTTTTTAGATTGTGTTCCAAAAATATGATTATATCATCCACATATTGGAGAACGCGATATTTCTCCCTCAACTAGATGAAGAATTAATCCATCAACCTGGCCATCTTCTTTGGCTCTAGCAATTAAGATTGCTAACATACAACCACAAGGTTAAACAAGATCGACAAAAGGCGATCCCCTTGCCTATGACCCTTTTTGGTCTAAAAATAATGCCATATGGCATGGTTTACTCTAATGTCGACACTCCCTTTGTTAACAATAGAATTAATCCAGTTGTACCGTAAAGGATCAAACCCTTTCATGCGAAGAGTTTATTGCAAGAAATCCCAGTTAACTTTTCCATACGCTTTCTCAAAATCTATTTTGAGAAGAACACCATCCATTTTCCGACGGAGGTCATGAATTGTTTCATCAAGAATAACTACCCCTTTCAGGATATGCCTACCCAGCACAAAAGCGGTTTGTGTTGGCCTAATAACCTTATGAGCAATGCTAGTCACTCTATTTGTCCCTACTTTTGTGAATATATTAAAACTCACATTAAGTAGGCAAACGGGTCGATATTGTTAAATTTATATCGCATTTTATTTCTTTGGTAGAAAAATAATTGTTCCAAAGTTTAGCTGAAAGAGAGGTAAATACTCGAGTGAAAACTTATGAACATCCTCATGAGGTCCTATTTAATGATGGACCAACATTCTTGATAAAACTCAGCTGAGAAAGCATCTGGTCCCAGAGATTTATTTTCTCCATTTGCATAATAGCATCATACACCTCTTCTTCTTGAGTGTCGATTCACTTCCATTTTAGTTGAGAAATGGGCACTCCTAGGTCAAAAAATTAGCAAAGATCATACCAAATTTTTTGGTCAATTTTCGTGCTAACGTTTTGCCTCTTTTTTGTAAAGTGCAAACATGTCAGCCAACGATGAGGCCGTCCCTTCTAAGCACATGAGCGTCGAAGAACAAGCCAGAGAGGTCAACATGTCGTTCTGGCGAGCATCCCAACAGCAGGAGGCGAGGAAAAGGCGGCGATGAGGATGACACCACCACCGATGGCGGCGACCGTCGCCGGAGCTGCTAGGGGAAACGAGGGCGATGATGAGCATGAGGGGACGACGACTACAACTGAACTAGTGAAGGTGGCGAGGAGGATGACACTACCATCGATGGCAGCGACCACATGGATGGCGGCGGCCGCACGGATGGCGATAGAGGCAACCCGACCGCTATGAACAAGACCGAAAAGAAGGATCGGACGGCACGAGTGCTCACCTACGTCTGCGATGAGTTCACTAAAGTCACAAAATGTGGCCTACCCGTGGCGTTTGCGGCGATTGCCAAAGGGTACGACATGCAACTCGAGTGCATCGTCCGGGACAGCATGTTGATCAACACGAAGCACCTCAGAAGTGCCGCCAATGAGGCTTTGGTTGAGAACCTCATTATAAGCTTCACAAAGGATACACGTTCCCAACACCATTCAATACCTTGGACAAATCAAACAAGGTGAACAAACTATCCATCACGAAGATGAGCAACGCCTTGAGCAGCTGGAAAACCCAGGTAAAGACCAACATTGACAATTGTGAAAGTTGGGAGAAGATAAGTAAGAAAAATCCTATGCTTGACGAATAAGAGTTCAAGATATTCAAGGCGCAGATAGCTACCGATGACGCTAAAACATGCGCTGAGTAGGGGAGGAGAATGCGGGAGCAGAACATAGGTAACCACCGGCTTGGAAAGCGGTGGTTATAGAGAGAACCATACTATTTGGGACAAGGAGGACGCTGAGCTTGAACGTCTAGGAAAATACAACCCATGGGATAAAATCACGGACTTGCAGCAGAGGAACTTTGTCCAGGCCCGCTACTACCTGGACCCGATTACGAAGGAATTCATCACTAACGATCTAGAGGTGAAGGACTTTGAGGAGGAGCTGGTAAGGAATTTACCACGGATCTTAAGTCTATTGCATTCTAATTAAAATAATGAATCCAAGAATCTAAATAGGTTCACCTTTCCTTATCTCTGCAGGAGAAGGAATTGAACATATTGCTGAGTCGTCGTCCCAGGGGCCGACGAAGCCATGGGACACGGTTTTCAACAGGGCGACGAATGCTTACAAGAAGTGGGACAAGTGTTTGCCACCGTCCTCAGCTGGTCGTGTGTCTGGCTTTGGTACGAGCATGGAGTTTGGTGAGTACTATAAAGAGGACGCCAAGAAAAGAAGGGAGAGGAAGAACCAGTCGGTAGCTAACGATAAAACCGAGGTTCAAGAGCTGAAGATGAAGGTGCAGTCACGACAGCAAATAGTGGACGAGAGAGCAGCGAACAAGATATTGGAAGATAAGCTCCGCATGATCATCCCCTGGGTTGATGGAGGGGCTAGATGCTTGGAATGCGGGAGGTCGAGTGGGGCCGATACATGTGCCTAGCTTCAGCAGCAGCAACTCGAGCATCAATGTGTCACCAGACCTGGTGACCCCGCGGGCCACCAACACCGTGGCGCAGTCGCTCGATTTGGTCGCATCGATGCCCCCTCCCACCACAAATACCAAGTGATGCATGTAAAATGCATACATAAACTTTGTAGTCTGTTAACATGTTTACTCACATATTTGCATCATATATAATGTTAGATCCTTGTTTTACATTGATTTTGGGGATTTTCTAAACAATCCCCTCTCTTTTGGTTCTAATCTTTTCTGGCAGAAAACCTTCTGTTAGTGTTTTTGATTTTCCAAGATCTATGGAACTCAAAATGTAGCTAGGTAAACGGGAGCTGTTAGATAATTTCCATACGAATCCAACGAGATAAAGTAGAGCCCAAGGGTCCCAATAAGAGGAAAATGGGAGCTCATTTACTAGAGGGAGTGCCACCTATACTATCTCAGTCGTCAAAACTCCGATGCCATCAATTCCACCGCCATTCGCTTCATTTTGACCTAAAACCATCTATATATACCCCCTGTCCGCCTTTCTTGAGAGGCACGAAGGTGGAGATAGAAAATACCAAGAACAAAGAGTCTGCTAGCCACCACCGGAGGAAGATTGGAGGGGGAACCGCTGCCGAAATCGTCTCCGGCCGCGTCTCCTCCTTCACCAATGCCTCCTCATCACTCTCCATGATGAGAGGAGAGTAGTCCACCCCATTGACTTTGGGTTTATGGTGGTAACTTGATCTAATCTCTCCATGTATGATCATTGTTGAAGTCCATATGATGTGTCTTGCATGAGTATGGATCTATCTATGTAATTCCTATGGTGGATATTGTGTTATGAGATAATACTTGTTATTCATTTACCGTTGTGTTGGATCTTGTATGGTTTTTCATACTTTGGAAATATTCTAGGATACATGTAATAGTTTAGATCTATACATAATGCCTTGTTTATCCATATCATGAGGTGATTGACGCCACCAAGTGGGGGTAAATGAGAGAGATGTGACAATACTCACAACATATCACAACATATGAATCATTGCACAAGTGTTTAAAATGTTTTCCATTAAGAAGTATGATGTATGTAGGTAATGGGTGGCCGAGTGACATCGACATATGTATTGAGTGACAGCAATGCAGCCCAACATCCTTTATCTAGGGGTAAAAAGGGAGAAGTATGATGTGTGGTATGACACAAACCAAATGCTAGCCTTATTGCAAGGGTGACCTAGTAACACAAAGGAGTACTTCTTTCACCTATGTGTATTATGACATGTAGCCACCATAAAAGTACCATTAAAACACGACAATTGTGTGTACCTTTACTATCTATAACATGATAATCACCATAGATGGAGAAGAGAGGATTAAGTGAACCCATGAACCCATGTTCATTGTTCCTATAAAATAAAACCCTTGTCTTGTCCTCTTGGATTGAAGAGTATTGGGACACTTTTATATTCTTGTTTTGTTACATTAAACTTCCAACCATCTTATTCCTTAAGACTTGTTTAGTGCATAATCAACTAAAACTTGTGACACTTTAGTTGTAGAGAATAGAAAGCTTTTCCTTCTTGCTCCTGTGGATCGATACCCTACTTCCACATTGAGATGTACTACGGTGATGCCCTGCACTTGGGGGTTATCACCAAGGCGTAGCCAACAACGGTGGTGTTTCATAATGCATCAGAGTGGGAGAATGCTGATAGGCCGGCCACCGGCAACGGCCGTGTCTCGACAATATCCGAGCTCAATGCCATCACCAAGGCAATTAATTAGTTAGTCCGTGTCATCTCCTTTATGTCTTTGATGGTGCCATCTCATGATGCCCAACATGTTTTGACTCAGGACACTCCTTGCATACTCCTGCATAGTGTTGCCAGTGGCGAGTTGAAAGATGTTGCCAAGGGCACTCTCATACAACCGGCGAGCCGCATGATGCACAACAATCCAATGGACGATGACGTGATGAGGGTCAGGTTGGCTTGGTGTTTCCAGGGTGCAACGACATGGATCCCCTTTTCAACCTTAGGGAGCCGGCGAACACAAGCCCCTTGTAGAATGCCACAACTGGCCCTTGACATGGCCAAAGACCGAGATTCGTCTTGCGATGGGAGGGCGCACCACTGGTGCCACCTCGATCATCCGGCCACCTCGGAAGCCAACAGTCATCATCACCACCTCTAATCGTCACCAACAACTATTGGGAGCGTGTGTACTGCCCCAAGCAGAAGTCGTTGCATCACAACCGCCATCGCCCCCGCCACCACTACCACATGATGGCAACAACGATGATGATGAAGTTGTCGACATCGATGGTTTCCTCAACACTGGCGCTGACAAAGGATTGTAAATGCCTTATGTGGATGAAGAACTCTTCATCGCTCGTGACGATCAAGCTGGGCGTCCCAGTACATGCACGCGACGTCTGGTCTTCCATGGTTTTTCTCAAGAAATTCCTCTGGCCACCGATCCACAGGAAAAACCGGGAATTGTTTTCATCCCTAGCACCTTCCAAAAGGCGGCCGGTGTGCAGTTAGCATCCCCGGTGGAGGACCCTGCTGTGAAGAAGAAGCATCTGAAGAGAACTAAAAAGGCTACAAGCCAGCCTCCTCCAAAGAGAATCCAGACTTAGGATGACATCTTAACAGCCAGCAAGGATGGCTTGCCCCGAGTGCATGTAGCCGGTGAACCGATATTGGCTCCGGAGCTACTCCGCCTCATGCGTATATCCATGATAACTTTGCATGAGGTATCAAGATACTAGAGTGCCTCCTTCTTAAAGACAAAGATCCAAATTACCCGGTTTTCATGGCCTACTTCGTTAATGAAGCCCTCATGGATCTGTTCTTCATAGCGTATAAGGACGTATTCAAGCTATTTATCTTGAATGGGCTGGACTATAACTTGGTCCGCCTATACACGCTCAATCTGGCGATGAAGATCAAGAGAGATAAAACCCCATACGTCGCAATAGTGGATCTCTACTACATGCATGACAACCAGTTGGTGGAAGGATTAGAGACATGGACCATGGCAATGCTGTACCTCCAAAAGTTCATGGAGGACAACAAGCGGAAGGACACACTTCTTTTGCCTTTCTTTACGGAGTAATTACACACCCACTTTCCACCATAACTTATGCCTTTCTTATAGATTTCTTCCGTTGCTATTTTCCAACATTCAGTTCCAAATTTGTTGCGCAGAGATAAATACCGCATACTCATCGTCATTTCCCCGACGTTTTCTCTAGCCACATATTTCGACTCAGGGAGGTTGACAAATAAGAAAGAATACACCAGAATAAGGGGTGTTATGGATGAGTCTCTCGAGGTCTACGCCAAAAATGGATGCCCCTTCACTAATAAGGGGGATTGTTTCAGGGATGGCAAACACGTGTTCAATCATGTGCTTGAGTTCCCCTGCGTCAAGCAGCTGGCTCGCAACGTCAAGGATGCCTTATACGTCCTCCATCACCTTAAAGGGTTGGTCCGAGATTGCCAGAACCTATTGCTACCATCTAGTCTTCGAGGATGGGCCAAAAAGTTGGCGGAAATCGATGATGATGATCTTAAAGAAGACTTCCATCGCATCCAGATAAAGTTGTCAGAAATCATCATTGAATATGGCAACTCAAGGGGGGCCTACAACAATCCAGAGGGTTGACTAAGAGGGAGATTGAAGAATGCCTCCATAAGCAGGGTGACATCAGAATGTTGATGAATAAAGAGGGCTATCAACCGTTCCCGAAGCCGAACGAGAAGAAGTCTTCAGGATTGATGTGTGCCTAGCATGATTGAGTGTCTGTACCGATGGACGCATGTAGTGTGTGTCATAAAATTTACTATCTTCATGAGTTTATGTATCGATGGACACGTAGTGTGTCATAAACTTAACATGCCTAGCTCGCAATAGTCATTGTTGTTGGACTTAACTATAGTGTGGTTGTTGTCATTGAACTTACTTCTATGATGATCGATGCTATCTTTTAGGTTTAAGAACCCTTTGCTTTAATTTTGTGAACATATATGCATGTGAACTGTTTAATTCTTTATGTTGCATGATTTACTAATATGCCTTGTCTATAGAGATGACGAAGTGGTACATGGTGTACAAGAGTTTGGTTCCAGGAGTCTACGAGGCATGGGAGGACTATCAGAAACAAGTGAACAAGTTTAGTGACAACAACTACAAAGGATACACGACAAGAGAGGAGGTGATAGCCAAGTGGAGGACCACATGTGTAAGAAGAACCAAATGAAGATCTTGGTCGTGCTCTGATGGCCAAAATATATCGAGCTTGTTCGGGAACCCCAAGAGGAAGGTATGGTGAGCACAGCAACAAGTTTTCCCTCAATACGAAACCAAGGTTATCAATCTAGTAGGAGCAAGGAAACACCCCAAAGGTGTTGCTAGCTGAGCCTTGGCAGGGCGCACTACCGGTGCTAGTAGCAACGTGGATGATGTAGTCGAATGCTTGCTGATCTTAGGATCGAGAAGAAGTTCACCATCGCAATTCAACAACGCATCCGTGATCGCACACACGCTCAGGCAACCGAACAACCTCCACCTCCTCGCTCCAGTGATGCAGCAGAAGCATCAACTCCTTCCAGACGAAATGCCACCAAGAACATGTATCTCGCTAATCGGAGACCATTTGGGAATAATTCTAGAGGGGAGAGAGATCCTTCACGAGGAGGTGTAAGTGAGAAAGAGTGAGATGGGGCCTTTTATAGGAGAGGGGAGGGCAGCCCCTACCCATGGCCGACACACCATGGGGGATGCCCCCACCCCTTCCTCATCCATGTGGGCAAACTCCACTCACATAAATTTGGCCCTCCATTTTCTCCACTCAAAATGCATTAAAATTTCCGCCAAATTTAATACAACTCTCATTTAATAAAACTATTTTATTTATTTTATTCAATTTTTTGTTACTTTAATTAACAAACATTCTCATAAAACCCCCTGCAATATTTCAATATCACATGCAGAACCAATTTTAGCAATTTCACCCGAAACAATTCTGGTGTCTATTGAAATAATTCCAGCGCTTTGCAAATCTTTCGTCCAGAACATATTTGCTCCAAATGGTGTTGGTATCCCTTAAGTGTGTCACTCTATGGTTCATGAAAAATGCACACATGATCGAGACCCCTCTTAGATCAATAATCAGAAGCGGGACCTAGAGATCCATACTGACTCCCACACATTCAACGATGACTTCTGTGATCGTGAGAACCTTTAATGCTAGTAACTTAATCACTTTGTCTTGCAATATATTAAATGTTCGAGATTCGATCATTGATATCTCTATACCTAGTTTGATCTTGTTACCGACATGCACTCTTTTCTCGTTCCCGTGATATAACATTCTTGTGATTGCATCACTTGCTTGCAAGCTATTCTTAATGTGATATCACCGAGAGGTCCCAGAGTATATCTATCCGTCATTGAGATGGAAAAATCTCACTCTTGATCCATGAGCCTCTACATAACACCTTCGTAGCACTGAACCCACCTTTATAGTCACCCTTTCACGGTGTGACGTTTGATGTTATCAAGATATTCTTCTAGTATTAGTGATTAACATGATCTCATGGTCTAAGGACTAGAATTACTTTGTATGATGTTATAGAAATTTAAACACAATGACTTTGATCGTAATGCTATACTTCAGATGAATGTTCATTACATCCTTCTACCAATGTTGTGACTTCGTTATTAACAACATCCAATGTTCATGATCGGGAAACTTTGATCATCTTGTTAATCATAACTAGGAACTTTCTATTTGTTTATTAAACACACATTTATTAACATTTTCGTATTAATACAATTATAGCATGCAAAATAAACATATATCATATACTTCGAATACATATAATAACAACTTTATTATTGCCTCTCAGGGCATATTCCCTTCAGTCTCCCACTTGCACTAGAGACAATAATCTAGTTACATAGTGATAAATCTAACAACCATGGAGTTCTGGTGTTGATCATGTTTTTCCCTAGGGAGAACTTTAATCAACGGAGCTTCTACATTCAGATTCATGTGTACTCTACAAATCTTTATATTTCCATCCTTGACATGTTCGCAGATGGAGTGAAACCGGCGCTTAATATGCTTGGAATTCTTGTGAGACCTTGGTTCCTTGGCGTTGGCCATGGATCCATTGTTGTCACAATAGATCACCATTGGGTCCAACGCACTAGGAACCACACCTAGTTTAGTTATGAACTCCTTCATCCAAACCTCTTCCTGCGCTACTTCTGAAGCAACAATATATTCCGCCTCCGTTGTCGATCTTGTCACCGTAGGTTGTTTGGAGCTCCTCCAACTAACTGCTACTCCATTCATGAGAAATACGTATCCGGATTGAGACTTAGAGTCATCCAGATCGGTGTCAAAGCTAGCATCGACATAACAATTAGCGACCAGCTCTTCTTCATCTCCTTAGTTCTTCTTAAGTACTTACGGATATTCTTGACCACTATCAAGTGTTCCGTACCTGGATCAGATTGGTACCTACTAGTCAAACTAATAGCATGTTCCACATCCAGTCTTGTAGATAGGATGGCGTACATTATAGATCCTATGGCTAAAGCATAAGGGATTTTATCCATTATCTCTCTTTCTTCCACCATAGCCGGACTTTGAGTCTTACTCAATGTCTTGCCTTGCAACATAGGTAAGAACCCTTTCTTACTTTCGTCCATTTTAAACTCCTTTAAAATCTTATCAAGGTATGTACTCTGTGATAACCCTATTAGGCATCTTGATCTATCTCTATAGATATTTATGCCTAATATGTATGGCGCTTCACCATGGCGCTTTATCAAAAAATTGCTGTTTAGATAACTTTTAACACTATTTAAAAGATCTACATAATTTCCAATTAGTAATATGTCATCCACATATAATACCAGAAATGCCACATTGCTCCCACTCACTTTCTTATAAATACAAGCCTCTCCATAAGTTTGGACAAATCCAAACTCTTTGATCACCTCATCAAAGCGGAGATTCCAACTCCGGGATGCTTGCTTCAGTCCATAGATGGATCGCTGAAGCTTGTATACCTTGTCAGCATCCTTAGGATCGACAAAACCCTTTGGTTGTATCATATACAACTCTTCTTCAATGTTACCATTGAGGAACGCAGTTTTGACATCCATCTGCCATATCTCATAATTGAAATATACACCAATTGTTAACATAATCCTAACCGACTTTAGCATCGCTACGGGCTCCTTGAATTTTCCAAAACCCCTTTGCGACAAGTCGAGCTTTATAGATGGTCACATTACCATCAGCTACCGTTTTTCTTTTGAAAATACATTTATTCTCAACGGCCTTTTGATCGTGCAGTAAGTCCACTAAGGTCCAAACCTAGTTTTCATACATGGATTCCATCTCGGATTTCACGGCTTCTAGCCATTTGTTGGAATCCGGGCTCATAATCGCTTCTTCATATGTTGCAGGGTCATCTATTTCATCAACCATGAAATTCATAACAGGATTTCTGTACAATTTAGGAGTTGCACGTGTCCTTCTTGACCTACGAGGTTTGATAGTATCCTCTTTCGGAGTTTCATGATCATTATCATTAGTTCCCTCTTCATTCGGTGAAGTCAACTCCGAAACAATTTCCGGCGCTGCACCACTCGTTGTTTCATGAAGAGAAGGTTCAGTAACCTCTTTGAGTTCTACCTTCCGACTACACACACCTTTCGCAAGAAAATCTTTCTCTATAAAGGATCCACTCTTGGCAACGAAAACCATGCCCTCAAATCTGTGATAGAAGGAATACCCAATAGTTTCCTTAGAGTATCCTATGAAGACGCATTTTCCGCATTGGGTTTGAGTTTTTCAGGCTGAAGTTTCTTCACATAAAAATCACATCCCCAAACTTTAAGAAATGACAGCTTAGGTTTGTTTCCAAACCATAATTCATACGGTGTCTTTTCAATGAATTTAGATGGTTCCCGATTTAAAATGAACAACGGTTTCTAGTGCATAACCCCAAAATGATAGTGGCAAGTCAGTCAGAGACATCATAGATCAAACCATATCTAATAAAGTACAATTAGGACGTTCCGACACACCATTACGCTGTGGTGTTTCGGCAGGTGTGAGTTGTGATACTATTCCACACTCTCTCTTATGTGCGCTAAACTCATAACTTAGATACACACTGATAGCTGTGAGATTCGGCACATTTTTTGATGGCTTTTCTTTATGGTGTTTTCCCGGATTTGATTGTTTTCTAGCTTTACCTAACACTAATACTTCGGTAGAAAAACTTGGTTTTAACGTGTGTTTTAGGTTCTGAACGTCAACAAAAGGTTTTAACTAGAGAAACACAATATTCAGGCGAAAACAAGCAAGTCTCCCTTTGGAAGCAATCGAGGGAAGCATACAGAGGCTTTAACGAGCAACTATTTGGCGAGAATATTTTCCCGGCCATATAGTTCCCGCCGTACAGCTGACACCGCCTCCGTCTTGTCAAAAGGGACAACTTTCGTGAAGAGGCCATATGCGAAAACACAACACAACATCCGTCATCCCATCTAGAAAGGAGAAAGAAGAGAACGGAGAAGGAGGGGAAGACGTTCTTCATCTCGCTCCACGATCTTCGACCTCCTAGCCAATACACCCCCATAGCCATTACTTGTACTTGAGAGAGAGAGAGAGAGAGAGAGAGAGAGATCTTCACCTTGCAAGACTAGGGTTTGAGATTGTTTCTTCCTATCTTGAATTGTGTTGGATTACTTTTCTATTCTTATTGTGGATCTCCACGGTAATATCGAGAAGAACTCCCTTTATTTAAGTATATCGATGATGCTTTCTTCTCTCATGTGTGAGTAAGTTCCTTGGTCATGGGAGATGTAAGGGATTGGTGAGATGTGATGTGCCTTCATATATTTTCCATTAGTTTGTGATTGATTTTAATTACTATATTATGTGTGCTTGACTATCTGTGGGATGCCTAATGCTTGTTGTCCAATTTAGGGCCCACACAACATGATGCTTTGTTCTACATAGATAAGATCTTGTTCACTAGCAGACCGGTGACCCTCGAGTGAGACGGGGATATCAATGGAAAACTAGTAGACTCGAGGATAACGAGGAACCGCCATGCTTATTGCATTAGTCTGATCCAAGGAGCTTAATCGCTAAGCGACCTCAAGGGTCTTAATCGTCTAGTGTCTGGCCATAGTTTCGGTAACAGACTAGTAGGATTATTGAAGTTGGGATGAAATCTACCAAGAGGAGTTCTGGCTAATTATGGGTTGCTCGCCTACACATATACTTATAAGATTATAATTGTTACACTTATCATTCGTCCACCTGGCACAGTCACTATCACCATGAACTATATCTCCCCGCGCCTTCTTTTGTCATCTGCAGAAAACAACAAACAACCAAATCATTCTTTACTTTTATGCCTTTTATTTCTGAAGTTTACATTTTAGTTTTATTTAAATACACCCAGTTTAATCCAAATTCCATTCTCATTTCAACACTTGCAGTCAATTCACTCGAAGACCTGTGACAAGTTTGGGTGTGACAGATACTTCACTTATAAACACTTACTTTTGGGCTCCCTGTGGGATCGATATCTAAACTTCAAAACTAGCTACAAACGATCTGTGCACTTGCAGACATTAAGCTATTTTCTGGCGCTGTTGCCGGGGACCTAAGCGCTAAGTGTTTGTCTCTTGACATTTCAGGTGTTACTACTACAAAATGTTCTCCCTAGGAGACAAAGGGCTACACACTTTGGTAGGACCTACTTACCAGATTATATTGAGTGCGTGCCTGCTCAAAGGCGCAAGATTATTAAAAAAAATTAAGATCGAATAAAGTTGAAGTTGAAAACCTGAGTGATATTATGGAAATCATGTCTATTTACAGGACAACTCCCAAGAAACTTGAGAAAACTCTCAGAGAATACAGTGCTCCAAGTTCTGAATTTCTTAAACAACCAATAGAATTCCCTAATCCTGGAGTTAGAGAATATCGATTTGATGGTGGAATTATTAAAATTTTGCAGGAAAAAGCTTTCAGTGGAAGGGAAGATGAAGACCCAGGAAGACATCTTAGAGAGTTCAACGATGTGATAACATCACTTGGACCAAAAGGTTTGCCAAGAGACTTCTCTCGTCTAAAATTATTTTGTTGGTCTCTTAAAGGTAAGGCTCTAGACTGGTTATATTCTCTCCCTCGCCATTACATTAAATGTTGGGAAAACCGCATTGTTAAATTTATAAACAGGTTTAATCCTTTTAAAAAGGTAACTGAAATAAGAAAGAATATAGGCAACTTTAGTCAGAACATAGGAGAAAACTACCCACAAGCCTGGGATAGATTCTTTGGGATGATCAATAGTATTCCTAATAATGGCTATTCTGAATCAACTATTTGCCATTTATTTTACCACGGTCCTAATACTCAATGTAGAGAGTTGCTTGACTTCTCAGCGAGGATCGATAAATACTTTAACTATTAAAGAACTTTTGGAATTGATGTCTACTAGGGCTAAGAATGACTCTTTATATAATCCTGAGTTCGGCACTAAGCTGGAAAAAGGGATACTCCGAATAACTCCTGATCTTATGCCTGAAGTACGCAAAACAATGAAAGAAAAAGGTATACCTTCTTAACTTGTTAAGGAAAACAAAGTAGACTTGTTACATGTTTTAACTGAAGAAGATGAAACTAGGAAAGTTTTTCATGAATTAAAACACCGACAAGCAAAATATCATAATAACCTGCATAAGCACTTTCAAAAACATAAAAATATCTTGGAGGAACTCACGGAAAATTATGATGAGATTGTCCAAGAAATAAAATTATTTCACAAGTATCTTAGTATGATTGAAACCCAGTGTGAACAAATAGCATCTGGTTACCAATTTTTTTTCGTGATGATAAAGATATTCATGTTTCTACTAATGTTGTTACAAGAAGAGGTGTAGTTGGTATAGGACCATTAGGACCACCAAAATAAGAAGATGAAAAAGAGTGAAAGGAAAAAGCCTTACTCAAAGCAAGCCAAGAAGATGATACACTGGTGGATCCTCACGATGAAACTTCTCAAGATACACAAGATCAAACCAAGGAGGACCAAAATGATGCATAGGATGAGCGTTATGACTCTAATGCAGAGACGGTTGATCCAAGAGAAGAAAAAGAGATAAGCAATGAATATGAAGTTGTTGTAGTAGAAAAGAAGAAAAGCGATAAGCAACAACAAAAGAAATCAACAAACGAGCCTGACCCCCCACAAAAGTTAAAAGACAAGAATAACAAAGGTGAGCAAAAACTTCCTTATCCAGATTGAAAAAGAAAGCACCAGATCAGGTAATCTATAATTCTTTTACAAAGGCACTTAGTGACCTTCGCCTAGAAATTCCATTCACAGATGCAATCAAAGTTCCCACCTATTCTAAATTCCTTCGTGATATTCTTAGTAGAAATAAAGAAATAACTGAAACCGTTGCCATGGTGACTAGTTATCCTGCTAATGGGAAGCTATTGTCCGAATCGGGAGATCTCGGAATACCAACTATTTCATGCTCAATAGGCAAAACTGATATTCACAATGCTTTGTGTGATTTAGGTGTAGGAGATAGTGTAATGCCATACTCCCTCTATAAAAGGTTAGGATTAGGGGAGTATTCTCCTACTACTATCACTTTACAGATGGCTGGCAAGTCCACTAAACAAGCCATTGGTATGATTGAGGATGTTCTACTTAGAATAGATGAGCATGTTATCCCCACTGATTTTATTATTCTTGAGATGCCAGAAGATGAAAAATTATCCATAATACTTGGAAGACCTTTCCTTAGTACTGCAGGGGCATCAGTTGATTGTGCTGAAGGAAAAATAATCTTCAATGTTTATGATGCTGAAATCATCCGGTATTTTCCAAAGAAGCTAGAAGCAGGAGAAAGATATATTCCACCGGCAAAACGAGTTCATGTGGTAAGTTCCTTTGATAAGGGGAAACCCAAGGTAAGAATTCGAGAACATAGAAGGGGTTGAGTTATTCAACAATTCTTAATAAAATGCTTAATGGGAGTCAACCCATCGCATCAATAAATTAAACTAAAGAATAAAAAGTTCATCGTATTCCTACAACTTTTTCACAGACATTCTTGCGGAAGAGCGCCCGTGAAGATGCAGCTGTCAAAAAGTAGTAGAAACATCGATTGAACAAGTATAGAATAAGTATAAAAATAAAAAGGTTGAGTTTTATCTACAAATACTTAAATTATGCTCGTTACATGCTAACGTTAGTCGACAGTTTCTAGTGTTATTTTTTTGTCAAAAACAAGGTATTTCGCTAAGTTTCGGGATAAGAAAGTATTCTCGAAGAAATAGAAATTTTTAGATGACTACTGATGGTTTAACAACCAACTATACAACAGGAATAAAAATTCCGGCCGTATAGTTTGACCGTATAGATATCCTTGCCATCAACAAATTTTATTTTGAAGGAACAGAGAATTTAACCACCAACTATATGGCGGGAATAAAACTTACAGCTGTATAGCTCCGGTCGTATATATATCGACGCCTTCATACAATTTCTTTTCAAAGGTACTAACGGTTTAACGACCAACTATACAGTAGGAATAAAAATTCTGGCCGTATAGCTCCAGTCTATAGATATCGATGCCTGTTTTAGAAAACTTATCTCGAGGATACAGATGATTTAACGACCAACTATACGGCGGGATCATTGTGATCCGGCCATATAGTTGCATCCGTATAGCTATGTTCCGCATAAAGAAACCCTAGTTTGCGGCACCTCCGGAACAACATATCCCGCCTATATAGTTCCGGTCGTATAGTTCGACATGACCACAAAATCGCACTGGGGCGGCTAGGTTTCTTCTCCTTCCTCACTTTTTCTCTCATATTCTCTCTCCAAACCTCTCAAAACCCATCTAGAACTCTTGGTTCTTCGCGGATTTCGTTCGTTTGAGTGGGGAATCAACATATCAGTATGTTTATCTCCCTATCCATGCTTTATTTTTCAGATTTCCATGGTTGGAACTCTCACATTGATCTAGTGGATGAACTCAAGCTTATTTTATTTTTCTTATTGATTTCTCATGTTAGGATTGAATTTTTCCACGTAGGATCATTCGTATATCATGTAGAAACTATATGCCTATGGTTTTATGCTGAAATTTTTCAGTGCATCAAGATGAACAAAATTGATAACATCTTTCTCAAGAGTAAGCGCCAACGTGGCGAGGGCTCGGGGTCCCGAGCTGAGTGCAACCCCAAGTTGGCCATAGTTTCATCGAGGAGGGTGCTGCCCATAGTTTTCTCATCGTGGCGGGGTTGAAGGCGGACTTCGACCTCATGTGTAACAAGGCTGGGCTAACAGTACTTGGCTACGCAAGCCACGACACCTATGCCGAGCTTACCTATGAGTTCCTTGCCTCCTTCTACGACGACCATAGGGAGAAAGGTAATGTGTGCACGGTAAGCTTCACCATGAACCGCCAGCACTATGAAATAACTTTTGAACAATTTTGTGATGCTTTCGGCTTCCCTCACATTGGGGAGTCAACTGTTACTAACCTCTATAGCGTGACAAGTGGAGAAACTTGGGAGGTTATTTCTGTTAATGGTGGCACCGAATTCTACCAGAAGAAGATGTCCACCATTAAGAACCCAACAATTCACTACTACGCCTTGTTCCTCGCCAACACACTGTTGGGAAGAGGAGATACCGGTTCCATGGCCAATGCGGACATGGCAATGATCACCAAGGCTCTCTTCCCTGATGCACCACAAAGCCCCAATCCTGTAGCTCTACTCATCCAGCACTTCCGTCACCAAAGCAACAAGACGAAAGGTGATATTCGCATTGGTGGATTGGTAACCCACCTTGCCCATGCATTGAATATTATATTACCTGTTATGCAATCTGGTGATGGCTCCAAGCTTATGGACATCAAGTATTTAACTTCTTGTGGCTTCCTTGGTGTTTATGTTGGGGTTCCGCGTATGAAAACAATAATTTTTACCCTACGCCCCTGAACCCCTGATGCTTCCAGGACCTATCTATTAGTAATACAGTAATGGGTGGGGCTTTTCACGAACTTACCCTTGAAGACCGAAAAGCGTTGTCAACGCTTAGGAGAGCGTGGTTGATGTAGACGAGCCGAAGCCGACCTCAAGGTCGTGATGAAGTCCTCGTGCTCCCTTGGCTCCAATGACTTGAGTGCCTCAAGTGCGACACCTCACGGGGAGTTACACACGTCCGGTACCTGACGATGACTCCCGCTTCCCTGATCCAACAGCAGTTGCGAAAGTAGAGCTCCTGGATCCGAATCTCGCAGCGCGACGGTGCTCCATGGTGAAGATGTCTCTCGTTCACGCAGTCTGAACTTGGGACCACGGTCACGAGAGAGAGAGAGGGAGGGAGAGAAAATATCAATTAGAGGTCCTCCCAAAAGTGAGAAGACCTTTATTGATTATTGGGTGTATTTATCTAGCCAAATACCCCCACTATATATAGGGGGACGGGAGGTACTACCTCCCTCAAAGTCCCGGGGTGGGACTAAAGGAGAGGAGAGGGAGGGGAGGCCGCCGACTAGCCCTAGCCGGCCACCCCCTTGCCCCTTCTTCCTCTCTCCTTTCCCTAATGGGCCCTCTCCCCTCCGGGAATTGGCCCATTAAGCCTTTTGACCTTTTAAATTGATTTTCTCTTTATTAAATAATTCTGAATAAATGATTAAATCAATATTTAACATTCATTCACATATTATTCAACCTCCGTGGTTATGGAACACTTCCACCTCCACTCCGGACATCCTCCGGACTTACCGAAACCCTTCCGGTTTTCTCTCTACTATTCTTCTACGATTCTACCGATCCTATAAACACTCTCTAAGTATCATCAAGCCCTTAAGCGTGATACCCCACGGTTCGGGAACACTCTAGACATGGTCGGGACACTCCCGCACCAATGATCGACAGAGGGACCTGGATAGCCATGTGACCCCTGTGCGTTCCATGAAGATCTTTTGTCGTTTGAACCGAGACAATCGTGTCGTATTCCCTTTGTCTCTCGATACTTGCATTGCCCAAGATCTGATCAATGACATCACCATGTCATTTTCAATCTTGTTACCGAACAATGCTACTTGACTCGTTCCGACAAGTGATATCCCTGTGATCAAATCACACGCTGTGTAGCTATTGGATATAATCTCTCCGAGTGGGTCTCATAAAGAGCTTCCAAAGAGGAAAGAGAGAAAAAAGCACCATATTCCCATGGTAAATAAGAAGAATGCTGAGATGCTCGTTGTCTGCTTGCCTTGTCATTTTTATATGGGGATTCTTCCGTATCATCGGGCAAGGGGTACCCCGTTGGCGGTTCTCAATGATACACATGTACTTACAATGACAAGAACTTACCGGTGACTAAACTTGAGTAGCATGAGGAGCGACCCTTGTATACAAGGGACATGAGATTTCTGACTTATACTTCGTCAAGCATGTACACCATAGTTTGTTCACTTTAACCATTAATCCCTTCAAGATGCTTATGATAGGGCAATGAGAGCTGAAAGCTATAAGTACCATAATTTTTGGAAGCTCTTTATGAGACTTGAATCCCTACTTCCTTTTATAAAGGCCTTTCTTCCACCATCATATTGAGTCTCCACCTTCTATCTTTATGCACCTACTTTGAGAGCATAGTGGCCATTCTTAGTTCTATGTGCATTGTCACAAGACTAGTTGATTGATGCATAACTTGTTATTGCTTGTTTGAAACTCTTTGTATCTAGTCACTCTTATAAACTTTGAAGGTGTCCTATGCATTTATGTTTGCTACTCTATGAGGGACAAGCTAAATGCCACTATGCTATGTTTTCTTTATGTGAAACAAACAAACGTCTTGCAAAGCATTGTTATTCATGAATCTTTTGTTTGTGCCTTTTCATGTTGCAACATAGTTTCTTTGCTTATTGCTAGAACTTTGTCTTTCATGTTATGATTGAAGTACTATGATCCCAGCTTTGAATGTTTTACAAATACTTTGATCAAGTCTTTGATGGTGCATGTCACCTCAAAAATTATTCTTTCTTTTTATAACTTACCTACTCGAGGACGAGCAGGAGTTAAGCTTGGGGATGTTGATACATTGCAATTGTATCTATAATTTTTGATGTTCCATGCTTGGTTTTATCTACTTTCTTGTGTTTTGTCCACACTTTGGAGTACTTTTCATATGATTTCTTGGACTAACCTATTAACAAGTGCCACAGTGCCAGTTGCCTATTTTCTGCTGTTTTTGGTTCCAGGAAAGTCAGAAAATCAATATTCTCAGAATTGGACCGGACAAAAGCCAAAGTTGATATTTTCCCGGAAGACTCACGGAGCCAGAAGGAGAGTCAGAGAGGGGCCACATGGTGGCCACACCACCCCATGGAACGGGTCCCCCCAGGCTGCGCTAGGGCATGGTGTGGGCCCGCTGGCTGCCCATCGACCTTGCCCTCTGGCCTATAAGAAGCCTCTCGATGCATAAACCCTAAATAGTCAAGCCTCCAGCCACGAAAAGTTCCGCAGTGCCGCCGCCACCGAAGGGGAGATTGGGGGGACAAAAGTCTCTGTTCCGGCACCCTGTTAGGATAGGGAAGTGCCCTCGAAGCCATCTCCATCGATCTCCACCACCATGTCCATCACCATTGTTGATTCCCATGATGAGGAGGGAGTAGTTCTCTCTCGAGGCTAAGGGTTCTACCGGTAGCTATGTGTTCATCTCTCTCTCTATGCATGATCATATTGTGATCATGAGCTTGTAATCTATAGATCTACCTTGCTACTCAAGTGCTTTAATGAATCTCTGCTCTCCCCATGTGTGTGAAAGTGACAGCGTGCTCACCATGGTGGCACTTAGGCTAGAGATTACAAATACTTGTTATGAGTTATATTTGGAGTTGGATGTCTTTATGAAATTGTGGTGTTTGTTGGACTCATCTAGTACTCAAGGTGACAGTGTGGGGTTTTCTAGATGGGAAAGATGGACTTTGAGGTGTGCTATTTGTTGGGTCCGCAGCATAGGAAACAAAAATTTTCCTACGATGAGAACTATACGCCAAGATCTATCTACTAGATACAGAGCAACGGGTGGACATACATCCATGGAGAACTTACCCTCGAAGACAATGAGTTTTGTTAACGAGTAGGAACTCGTGGTTGATGTAGTCGTACGCTTGCTGATCTCAAGATCGTGTGGAAGTCCGAGCGCCGCAAATCAGCAGCGCATCCGTCCTCGCACACACGTTCAAGCCACCGGACAACCTCCACCTCCTCGCTCCAGCGAATCAGTGGAAGCAGCAACTCCTTCCAGACGCAAGGCCACCGGGAACATGTATCTCGCTAATCCGAGACCATGGGGGAATATCTAGAGGGGGAGAGAGATCCTTCACGAGGAGGTGTGTTTTGTGAGAGGGGAGAGGGGGGCTTTATATAGGAGGGAGGGAGACCCCTCCTCTCCCATAGCCGGTGCATGAGGGGGGGGGGACTCCTCCCCTCCTTCATTCATGTGGTGAACCTCCACTCACATAAACATGGCCTCCACCCAAAATCCCACTCACATGTATTTAATTTCCACCAAATTAAATGCAACTCTCAATTAATAAAACTCTTTTATTTATTTTATTCAGAATTTTGTTAATTACTTTAATTAACAAACATTCACATAAAACCCCTTGCAACATTTCAATATCACATGCAGAACCACTTTTTGCAATTTCACCCGAAACAATTCCGGTTTCTATCGAAACATTTCCTGCGCTTTGCAAACCTTTTGTCTGGAACATATGTGCTCCTAAATGGTGTCCGACAACCCTTAAGTGTGTCACCCTATGGTTCGTGAATAATGCAGACATGATTGAGACTCCTCTCAGATCAATAATCAGAAGCGGGACCTGGAGATCCATACTGACTCCTGCATATTCAATGATGACTTCTGTGATCATGAGAACCTTTAACGTCAGCAATTTAATCCCTTTGTCTCATGATATAATACATGTCCAAGATTCGATCATCGGTATCCAAATACCTAGTTTGATCTCGTTACCGACATGCACTCTTTTCTCGTTCCCGTGATATAACATTCTAGTGATCACATCACTTGCTTGCAAGCTATCTTAATGTGATATCACCGAGAGGGCCCAGAGTATATCTATCCGTCATCGGGATTGACAAATTCCACTCTTGATCCATGAGCCTCAACGTAACACCTTCATAGCACTGAACCCACCTTTATGGTCACCCTGTTACGGTGTGACGTTTGATGTTATCAAGATACTCTTCCGGTGTTAGCAATTAACATGATCTCATGGTCTAAGGACTAAGAATACTTTGTATGATGTTATAGCAATATAAACATAATGACTTGATCGTAATTCTATACTTCGGATGAATGTTCATCACATCATTTCACAAATGCCGTGACCTTGTTATTAACAACATCCAATGTCCATGATCAGGAAACCTTGATCATCTTGTTAATCAACAAGATAGTCTATAAGAGAGGCATAACTAGGAACCCTTTTTGTTTATTAAACACACATGTATTGATGTTTCCTATCAATACAATTATAGCATGCAAAATAAACATCTATCATATACAAGGAATACATAATAACAACTTTATTATTGCCTCTTAGGGCATATTTCCTCCAGTCTCCCACTTGCACTAGAGACAATATTCTAGTTTATATAGTGATAAATCTAACACCCATGGAGTTCTGGTGTTGATCATGTTTTGCCCTAGGGAGTACTTTAGTCAATGGATCTGCTACATTCAGGTCCGTGTGCACTTTACAAATCTTTATATCTCCATCCTTGACATGCTCGTGGATGGAGTGAAACCGGCGCTTAATATGCTTGGAATTCTTGTGAGACCTTGGTTCCTTGGCGTTGGCTATGGCTCCATTATTGTCACAATAGATCACCATTGGGTCCAACGCACTAGGAACCACACCTAGTTCTGTTATGAACTCCTTCATCCAAACCGCTTCCCGCGCTGCTTCTGAAGCAGCAACATATTCCGCCTCCGTTGTTGATCCAGCCACCACAGGTTGTTTGGAGCTCCTCCAACTAACTGCTGCTCCGTTCAAGAGAAATACGTATCCGGATTGAGACTTAGAGTCATCCGGATCAGTGTCAAAGCTAGCATCGACATAACACTTAGCGACTAGATCTTCTTCACCTCCGTATACAAGAAACATATCCTTAGTTCTTCTCAAGTACTTAAGGATATTCTTGACCGCTATCCAGTGTTCCGAACCTGGATCAGATTGGTACCTACTAGTCAAACTAATAGCATGTGCCACATCCGGTCTTGTACATAGCATGGCATACATTATAGAGCCTATGGCTGAGGCATAGGGGATCTTATCCATTATCTCTCTTTCTTCAGCCGTAGCCGGACTTTGAGTCTTACTCAATGTCTTGCCTTGCAACATAGGTAAGTACCCCTTCTTACTTCCGTCCATATTAAACTTATTTAATATCTTATCAAGGTATGTACTTTGCGATAGCCCAATTAGGCGTGTTGATCTATCTCTATAGATTTTAATGCCTAATATATATGAAGCTTCACCAAGGTCCTTCATCGAAAATTTGCTGTTTAGATAACTTTTAACACTGTTTAAAAGATCTATATCGTTTCCAATCAATAATATGTCATCCACATATAATATCAGAAATGCCACATTGCTCCCACTCACTTTCTTGTAAATACAAGCCTCTCCATAAGTTTGGACAAATCCGAACTCTTTGATCACCTCATCATAGCGGCGACTCCAACTCCGGGATGCTTGCTTCAGTCCATAGATGGATCGCTGAAGTTTGCACACCTTATCAGCATCCTTCGGATCGACAAAACCTTTAGGTTGTATCATATACAACTCTTCTTCAATATTACCATTGAGGAACACAGTTTTGACATCCATCTGCCATATTTCATAATCGAAATATGCAGCAATTGCTAACATAATACTAACCGACTTAAGCATCGCTACGGGAGAGAATGTCTCATC
This sequence comes from Avena sativa, assembly GCA_916181665.1. Classification (NCBI taxonomy): domain Eukaryota; kingdom Viridiplantae; phylum Streptophyta; class Magnoliopsida; order Poales; family Poaceae; genus Avena; species Avena sativa. The sequence goes on from OV702296.1 coordinate 433,060,132, forward strand.
GTAGTCAACTCCTTGAATTTGTCGAAACCCCTTTGCGACAAGTCGAGCCTTATAGATGGTTACATTACCATCAGCATCAGTTTTTCTTTTGAAAATCCATTTATTCTTAACGGCCTTTCGATCGTGAGGTAAGTCCACCAAGGTCCAAACCTGGTTTTCGTACATGGATTCCATCTCGGATTTCATGGCTTCTAGCCATTTGTTGGAATCAGGGCTCATCATTGCTTCTCCATACGTCGCAGGGTCATCTATTTCATCAATCATGAAATTCATAACAGGATTGCCGTACAGTTCAGGAGCTGCACGTGTCCTGCTTAACCTACGAGGTTCGGTAGTGTCCTCTTTCGGAGTTTCATGATCAATATCATTAGCTCTCTCTTCATCAGGTGAAGTCAACTCCGAAACAACTTCCGGTGCTGTGCTACTCGCCATTTCATGAAGAGAAGGTTCAATAACCTCTTCGAGTTCTACCTTCCGACTACTCACACCTTTCGCGAGAAACTCCTTCTCAAGAAAGGATCCATTCTTGGCAACAAAGACCTTGCCCTCGGATCTGTGATAGAAGGTATACCCAATCGTTTCCTTAGGGTATCCTATGAAGACGCATTTTTCCGCTTTGGGTTCGAGTTTATCCGGTTGAATTTTCTTCACATAAACATCACATCCCCAAACTTTAAGAAATGACAGCTTAGGTTTGTTTCCAAACCATAATTCATACGGTGTCTTTTCAACGGATTTAGATGGTGCTCTATTTAAAGTGAATGCAGCGGTTTCCAGTGCATAACCCCAAAATGGCAATGGCAAGTCAGTCAGAGACATCATAGATCGAACCATATCCAATAAAGTACGATTATGACGTTCTGACACACCATTACGTTGTGGTGTTCCGGCAGGCGTGAGTTGTGAAACTATTCCACAGTCTTTCATATGTGTGCTAAACTCGTAACTAAGATACTCTCCTCCACGGTCGGACCACAGAAATTTGATCTTTCTGTTATGATGATTTTCCACTTCATTATGAAATTCTTTGAACTTTTCAAAGGTTTCAGACTTATGTTTCATCAAATAGATATACCCGTATCTACTCAAATCATCCGTGAAAGTAACAAAATAACGATATCCACCTCACGCCGACACACTCATTGGTCCACACACATCAATATGTATGATTTCCAATAAATCTGTCGCCCGTTCCATTGAACCGGAAAACGGCGTTCTAGTCATCTTGCCCATAAGGCATGGCTCACATGTATCAAATGATTCAAAATCAAGTGATTCCAAAAGTCCATCAGAATGGAGTTTCTTCATGCGTTTAACGCCAATATGACCTAGACGGCAGTGCCACACATATGCAGATATATCATTATCAAGTTTAATCCTTTTAGCATCAACATTATGAATATGCGTAATACTACTATCGAGATCCAATAGAAATAAACCATTCAACACAGGTGCATGACCATAAAAGATATTATTCATATAAATCGAACAACCATTGTTTTCAGACTTAAACGAATAACCACTTTGCATCAAACACGATCCGGATACAATGTTCATGCTCAGTGCAGGCACCAAATAACAATTATTCAGGTTTATAACTAATCCCGACGGCATATGGAGAGGCAGCGTTCCGACGGCGATCACACCAACTCTTGATCCATTGCCGACCCGCATCGTGACCTCATCCCGTGCTAGTTGTCGCTTGTTCCGCAGCCCCTGAACTGAGTTACATATATTAGCAACCGATCCCGTATCAAATACCCAGGTGCTACTGCGAGTACTAGTCAAGTACACATCAATAACATGTATATCACATATACCTTTGTTTTCCTTGCCGGCCTTCTTGTCCGCCAAATACTTGGGGCAGTTGCGCTTCCAATGGCCAGTTCCCTTGCAATAGTAGCACTAGGTGTCAGACTTAGGGCCAGCTCGGGGTTTCTTTTCAGGCGCGGCAACAGATTTGCCGCCCTTCTTTCCTTTCTGCTTGCCTTTCTTGTCCTATTTGAAACTGGTGGTCTTATTGATCATCAACACTTGATGTTCTTTCCTAATGTCCACTTCTACAGTCTTAAGCATTGACAGAAGCTCGGGAAGAGACTTCTTCATGCCCTGCATATTATAGTTCATCACGAAGCTCTTGTAGCTAGGTGGCAGAGATTGGAGAACATGATGTATGCCTAAGCCAATGGGAATCGTTATTCCCAAGGACACAAGCTTATCGGTGTACCCATACATTTTGAGTACTGCTCACTAACGGAGCTGTTCTCTTCCATCATGCAGCTAAAGAACTTTTCAGAAGCATTATAACTCTCTACGGCAGCATGGGTATCGAAAATCATTTTCAATTCTCCCATGGTATCAAAGGCATTGCCATTTTCGAAACGTTTTTGAAGTTCTGGCTCTAGCCCATGCAGTATGCCGCAATGAACTAAGTTGTGGTCCTCCTGACGAGTAATATAGACGTTCTTTTCCTCGTCAGGGGCATCAGGAGCTGGTGGGGGTCCTAGCGGCGCCTCTAGCACATATTGCTTTTGTGCAGCAGTGAGGAGAATCCTCAAATTCATAGCCCAGTTGGTGAAGTTGCTACCATTCGCAACAAGCTTCTCTTTCTCCATGAACACATTGAAATTAAAAGCAGGTGGTGCCATCTACAACATAATTTTTAAAATATATTTAGACTAAGTTTATGATAGATTGAGTTCAACTAATCCAAATTACTAATGAACTCCCACTCAAAAACGACATCCCTCGTGTCCTTTTGGTGATTACATGAACCAAATCCACTACACCAAGTCCGATCATCACGTGAGTCGGTGTAGCTTCAAAGGCGAGCATCTATATGGGCATCATATAAACTATATGACTCATGCTTAACCTTTCGGTCCGTGTTCCGAGGCCATGTCTGTACATGCTAGGCTCGTCAAGTAAGAACCTTAGTATTCGCGTGTGTAAAACTGTCTTACACCCGTTGTATGAAAGCGTAGAGTCGAGAACACCCGATCATCACGTGATGCCTCAAAACACGATCCACAAAACGGTGCATACTTAAGGAAGAACACATTTTATCTTGATATCTAAATGAGGGATCATCTTATAATGCTACCAAAAGCGCCAAACTAGCAATATAAGATGCTAACATCTAATGTGTGAAGTGAGGTGATATGGTCCATGCATTTGATCTCTATCATTTGCATCGTGGTATGATCTCTATCATTCCTTTGTGTGTAAGGCCAAGGTCTATGGAACTTACACGTTAAGTGAGTTGTAAGAGTATCTATCATACATCTACTTACAACAATACCATATGAAGACAGTAGCCCAGCAACGATCTAAACTAGACGCCTCTAATTTATCAATTGCAAGTTTTACGTGGCTTAGGGCTTTCGGAGATAGAACCGGTCTTACCTACGAACATGAACCACAACGAGGATAACCAAGTTATTAGCAACTCGTTGTAAATCAGATATTGACTATAGTAGGAGGGACAGACACCCGCTAGCCACTTACGCAAAACTAGTTGCATGTCAGTCGTGGAACCGGTCTCATGTACGATGACATGTAAGGTTGGTCCGGGCCGCTTCATCCTACTATGCCACCAATATCCAAAGTACATAGAAGATGCAATAACATGATCATCATAGCCCACATATAAACATATGTGTACTACCCGTGCAAAGCACCTACGCATAGATCAGGCTCTGATACCACTGTTGGGTCCGCAACATAGAAAACAAAATTTTTCCTACGATGAGAACTATACGCCAAGATCTATCTACTAGATACAGAGCAACGGGTGGACATACATCCACGGAGAATTTACCCTCAAAGACAACGAGTTTTGTTAACGAGTAGGAACTCGTGGTTGATGTAGTCGTACGCTTGCCGATCTCAAGATCGTGTGGAAGTCCGAGCGCCGCAAATCAGCAGCGCGTCTGTCCTCGCACACACGTTCAAGCCACCAGACAAACTCCACCTCCTCGCTCCAGCGAATCAGCGGAAGCAGCAACTCCTTCCAGATGCAAGGCCACCGGGAACATGTATCTCGCTAATCCGAGACCATGGGGGAATATCTAGAGGGGGAGAGAGATCCTTCACGAGGAGGTGTGTTTTGTGAGAGGGGAGAGGGGGGCTTTATATAGGAGGGAGGGAGACCCCTCCCCTCCCATAGCCGGTGCATGAGGGGGGGACTCCTCCCCTCCTTCATTCATGTGGTGAACCTCCACTCACATAAACATGGCCTCCACCCAAAATCCCACTCACATGTATTTAATTTCCACCAAATTAAATGCAACTCTCAATTAATAAAACTCTTTTATTTATTTTATTCAGAATTTTGTTAATTACTTTAATTAACAAACATTCACATAAAACCCCTTGCAACATTTCAATATCACATGCAGAACCACTTTCTGCAATTTCACCCGATACAATTCCGGTTTCTATCGAAACAATTCCTGTTTCTATCGAAACATTTCCTGCGCTTTGCAAACCTTTTGTCTGGAACATATGTGCTCCTAAATGGTGTCCGGCAACCCTTAAGTGTGTCACCCTACGGTTCGCGAATAATGCAGACATGATTGAGACTCCTCTCAGATCAATAATCAGAAGCGGGACCTGGAGATCCATACTGACTCCTGCATATTCAACGATGACTTCTGTGATCGTGAGAACCTTTAACGTCAGCAATTTAATCCCTTTGTCTCATGATATAATACATGTCCGAGATTCGATCATCGGTATCCAAATACCTAGTTTGATCTCGTTACCGACATGCACTCTTTTCTCGTTCCCGTGATATAACATTCTAGTGATCACATCACTTGCTTGCAAGCTATCTTAATGTGATATCACCGAGAGGGCCCAGAGTATATCTATCCGTCATCGGGATTGACAAATTCCACTCTTGATCCATGAGCCTCAGCATAACACCTTCATAGCACTGAACCCACCTTTATGGTCACCCTGTTACGGTGTGATGTTTGATGTTATCAAGATACTCTTCCGGTGTTAGCAATTAACATGATCTCATGGTCTAAGGACTAAGACTACTTTGTATGATGTTATAGCAATATAAACATAATGACTTGATCGTAATGCTATACTTCGGATGAATGTTCATCACATCATTTCACAAATGCTGTGACCTTGTTATTAACAACATCCAATGTCCATGATCAGGAAACCTTGATCATCTTGTTAATCAACAAGCTAGTCTATAAGAGAGGCATAACTAGGAACCCTTTTTGTTTATTAAACACACATGTATTGATGTTTCCTATCAATACAATTATAGCATGCAAAATAAACATCTATCATATACAAGGAATACATAATAACCACTTTATTATTGCCTCTCAGGGCAAGAATATATTTATATGAGAGTGTTCACTAGTGAAAGTATGATCCCTAGGCCTTGTTTCTAAGCATTTTAACACCGTTTGCAATTAGATCTGTTACATGTTTGCTTGCTTCCATCTTTATTTTAGTTTGCCTTTAGTCTTTTCCACGCTATCAAGTTATTTTCTATCACCGTTACCACTAATAAATATCCATACCACTTGTATTTTACTATCTCTTCGCCGAACTAGTGCACCTATATACCTGACAAGTGTATTGGGTGTGTTGGGGACACAAGAGACTTCTTGTATCTTGATTGCAGGGTTGCTTGAGAGGGGATACCTTTGACCACTTCCTCCCTGAGTTCGATAAACCTTGGGTGATCCACTTAAGGAAAAACTTGCTGCTGTTCTACAAACCTCTGCACTTGGAGGCCCAAAACTATCTACAAGAATAGAAGTGCGTAGATATGGCATCCCGCTAAAACCACTACTAGAAAATCGCGTTGTTTTTGTGCATTGCATCATCATGACCGCATGATCATGTCATCATGCCACATTGCATTTGAGCATCGTCATCATCTTGCATGGTTTGTCTCAAAACTATTTCGAAAAGCCTACTTTGTTTTCTAAATAGTCCTCGCCTTTATTTCAAATCAAAACCCGGGTCTCCGGAATATTTTGGTTTGTCTAAATACGGTTTGCAAAAGCCCCGTTTTAATTAAATAAATATTTTTTAGTTGTTTTTAGGAGGTAGACCGCTAGGCCCGAAAGCCCGGCCGGCCACCTCCCAAATCCCTATTCTACCCAATCCTATCCTACCCAGCCTCCCTCCACCTCACCCTGACCAATACCCTCCCTCCACCTCACACCTCCACCTCACTCCAGCCAACCAACAGCCGCCACCTCCCCTCACACCCGCCACCTCACCGGTGGACGCGCACACCCACACCACACGCAGGCACACACGCACCCTGGCCCCACCTCCTGACAAATCCCACCCCAGGATTCCCTCCCCGCGGGCCCACCTCCTGTCCCTGGACCCACTCCTCCCGCACGCCCCTCTCTCCCTGTCCCACAGCTTCCTCTCCCCTTCCTCCCGCTGAGAGCCACCAACCCCCGTCGGCCCCGCCCACCGCGTGTAGTCCGGTGCTTGCTGTCGCGCCGTCCTCCACTTCCTTGCTGGCCGCCGCCGCGTCTGCAAACCCCGGCCACGCCAGCGTCGTCCTCTCTGCAGGCCTTTTTCTGCGCGACCCGGAGGCCTCAAGAGACCAGCTCGGTGCCCCCCTGTGTTTTTCGTTCGCAAGTTGTTCGAGCAAATGTCGATATGGGACAAGGCCCTTCGTGTTCTCCTGTCCGCGCATATGTTGACGCCAAGATCTACCGGCATTGAAAACCCGAGTATGACATGGACCGTCAAGCTAGTACTGCAAGGACTCCTTCCCAGGTTCGAAGACCGAACCCCGACACGGCAAGTTCTTCCTCCCAGACCCGAAGACCATGAATGCCAAGACCCTTCTCCCAGAGGCAAAGCCAGATCCCACTAAGTCCTTCGTCACGAATTCCAAGGTCTTCCACCCAGATGTGACAAGTACTCCTTCCCGGATGCTATGCCCGAGAACCTGGACGCCAAGGTCATCGACATGCAACGCCAAGATCTACCGGCGACCCGACCAAGATCCGAAGACCGATCCATCGGAACGCCAAGACCATCAACGACAAGACCTCCTTCCCGGAACCACCAAGTACTTCCTCTCAGACGCCAAGATCGCCATCGGAACGTCAAGTTCTTCGCCCAGAACGCCAAGGCCGACCCGACCCGCGGACCCGGCAAGATCTTCGCGACGACAAGATCGACACTGAACAGGGCGAATCTGATGAGCCGCCGACGCCAAACCAAGTCCTTCATCCCGGTTTCCAAACCCGATCCCGTCGAACCGTTCCCCGTCGAACCCTGAGACCCAGACCCGAACCCCTGGGACACAAGATCTTCTGAACCCAGATGTGTGACCCTAAGCCTCTATTTTTATAATATGACATTACTATCTGTCGCATATTAAATTTTTCATGCATGCATACTTGTTTGTGGTTTGGGGCATTATGCCGATTCATCTCATAATTAAATATGGAGTCTATATGCGGGATATCTTTGTCTTATTCCGGACTCCATTTAAATTGGTGTAGCGAACCGATGCCATGTTTCGCCCTGTTAATACAACATTTAAATTGCGGGGTACCTAAACAACTTGAACCTTCTAATTAATTGTCGGGACCCCGGTTCCGCTTAATATTGCCTACTTGCACCGTATCTGTGCCATGCCATGCATCATATCATAATCATGCCGGATCTTTTGCCGTAGCATCCGGTGTTTGTTCTAGTGTTTGCTTCTTCGCGGATTAGGCCGATGAGTTGATGCGAGTATCGACAAGTTCTCCGGATATGAACCTTCGGTAGTGTTTCCCAGGCGAGCATCTCTCCCCCTTCTACCTATTTTGCATTTATAGTCTTTATTTCCTCCTGTTGATCTATTGCTATCCGTGTCACGATGCTTTAGTTTCCGAACACCAGTTATATCCCGTGCAGCCTCTATATTGCCTTGGACACCTCCTATTACCTGTGTTTGGTAGATAGCTGGCCTTCCGAGTCGTAGTTGCTTGCTCAGGTGCGATCTCGTGTTGTCAAGTAGCACAGTTGTTGGAAGGTTGACAGATGCTTAATGGTGGAGATGCTTAATGGTGGAGCTGATCATGACTTTAAATACAACTATTAAAATGCTAGATATAACTAATGCAGAGGCATCGGTGGGCAATAGATGTTATTTGGTTCTTCCACGCTCACTTGTGTCCCGTAGGACCCCGAGTACTTGATACCTGTTCCTTGATTTTTTGCACTATCCACATCCGGGAGGCCTTATGGACCCCCCTGAGCCAGAGCTTGATTCATTTCTATTTCTTGGGGCCACAAGTAGTTTGGGGCTTTATTACTATCCTGTACTTATGTCGTGCTTTACTGCTTTATTTAAGATTGTGCGTGGAGCAGCTGTACTGTTTTGGATGCGGAGTGTTTTCGAGGTATCGACAAGCCCAGTCACACTTTTGGGTTCCCAGTCGTTTACAGCCATTGACGCAAACCCTGGGTCCGTTCTGGAGCCGGCCAACTTCGTTGCGGGTAGCTTAGTGGGGTGGCCCCCTGAAATATTTTATGAATCCTGTGATCGCTTTGTTGTGAATGCCTCGTTGGGTTTTGAGTTGGTTTTTCCGAGGTTGATCGAGTGTGTGTTGCTATTTGTGCACCCCTGCAGGGTAAAACTTTCTGAAAGCCGTGTCCGCGGTTATGGACTACTTGGAGCACAGTATCTCGATCATAGACAAGCATAACTAAAGTAGTGCTATAAACTTGACTTAATATATGACTAGTAATCAGATTCAACTATAACGGAATGGATATTAAAAATGCCAACAACTGGTGGATCTGGGTTGTTTGTTATATATGCCTAGTAAGTACTGCAACTCCAATGGAATGTGATAAAAGTGCCAACAACTGCTGGGTTTTGGGATTCCTCAGGACAATTATATCTCACTAGTAAAGGTTCCAACTACCACAGAATGGTAATTAAAACTGCCCACCACTTATGCTTCAGGATGACTCATGCTATCAATATCTGATTAGTAAGTGCTGCAACTATGGAACGAATAAAACTGCCAACTGTGTGAGTTCCTTGGTCCGACTTCCTCGTTTGGTCTCGAGGGGGAAATACCAGGATGGGTTTGTTTGGTGTTAGCTTCAGGTTGGATCCGAATAGGTCTTTCTGATCCCTCTCTGATAACCGCCAGCTGTATCAAGTCTCTATAGGTTGTTTAGTGCCGCTGCACTGCCGCTTCAGCCCACCATACCTATGTAGGAGAGAGCCGCCGAATTCTAGCCTCGCCATGTACTGGCCTCAGTACTGACGCTCCTGTTTTTCCTTTGCCCTTTGTCGGCACCCCTTTTGTTTCAGCAGGTTTGAGATCGACGTTGTTAGCAGGGTTACCCTTCCGGCTTGGCCTAGGCAGGGTTATGGATGCCATTGGTTATTCTTCAGGGCTCTTAGCCCCATTTGCATCTTGTCCGTAGTCAGACGCTCTATCATTTTCAAGGTGATTTGGATCTTTGTATTGTGTATCTGTATTCTTGACTCGCTGAGTCGCTGTTGTATATATATCTGTTCTATGGGTCCCATCGAGGACTGTTGTGTAATGGTATTACTTCGTTTTCCACCCGCACGAAAGTGCCTGGTGGGCGTCCTTGAATCGTTTCTATGCGGGTTTGGCGGAAAGGGCTAACACTTGCATAGTGCTGATTTGAGGGTGTTACAGAGTGGTATCAGAGCTCAGCAGTTGCGATACCCCACAAGTCCAGCCTGTAGGATAACCTAGCTAACGGCCGAAGTAGAGTGTCAAAACTATTTTGCAAAAATCGGTTGGATAGATCTGATTAGGTCTGTTTTTACTCCTTACCCCTCTGCTATTCTCCCCTTACCTCTGCGTGATTTGAATCTGCTCTCTTCACATTCTTCGAGTCCAGGAATTCTCGTGGTCGGGTTTCTGTCGTACCTTCAGGGTTTCACTTCCTCCTTTTGTAACGGTGTTGCTACATCCGGTCTTCATGCTATCCGAGGAATCCTTCATCTATTGGACATCTCTCTGTTCCTTGTTGTGCCTTCCGGAGCTTTCCAACGTGACAACCTCATCTACGCCAGATCCGATGCAGAGCCTGCATCACCTCTTTTATTCCCGAGCCTCGATTATCGAGATCTTCAGTCTGATTCCGAGAATGGTTGCACGCTTTTCTACTGATTGTGCGGAGTAATAGTTTGGGTGCGCGATGGATTGGCCCCCATGCCGACTACTCAATCTATTTGCTCTTGTACATTGAAGTTGATTAGAATGCATCGTTTCTCTTCTTCTATTGAAGCTAGAGGTGGCTTTATTTGTTGATACCTCTACCTTCGCCTTTGCCCCCGGAGTGTTCTCTCGATAATCACGGATAGCAACCTCTTGTTAGTGGTGTCGCGAGGATCTACATGAAGCGAGAAGATTCAGACCGCCGATCTTCTTCCCGGTACCATGAGGCGGATCTCGAGGACGAGATCCATTGTTAGTGGTGTCGAATTGTGGCATCCCGCTAAAACCACTACTAGAAAATGGTGTTGTTTTTGTGCATTGCATCATCATGACCGCATGCTCATGTCATCATGCCACATTGCATTTGAGCATCGTCATCATCTTGCATGGTTTGTCTCAAAACTATTTCGAAAAGCCTACTTTGTTTTCTAAATAGTCCCCGCCTTTATTTCAAATCAAAACCCGGGTCTCCGGAATATTTTGGTTTGTATAAATACGGTTTGCAAAAGCCCCGTTTTAATTAAATAAATATTTTTTAGTTGTTTTTAGGAGGCAGCCCGCCAGGCCCGAAAGCCCGGCCGGCCACCTCTAAAATCCCTATTCTACCCAATCCTATCCTACCCAGCCTCCCTCCACCTCACCCTGACCAATCCCCTCCCTCCACCTCACACCTCCACCTCACTCTAGCCAACCAACAGCCGCCACCTCCCCTCACACCCGCCACCTCACCGGTGGACGCGCACACCCACACCACACGCAGGCACACACGCACCCCAGCCCCACCTCCCGACAAATCCCACCCCGGGATTCCCTCCCCGCAGGCCCACCTCCTGTCCCTGGACCCACTCCCCCCGCACGCCCCTCTCTCCCTGTCCCGTAGCTTCCTCTCCCCTTCCTCCCGCTGAGAGCCACCAACCCCCGTCGACCCCGCCCGCCACGTGCAGTCCAGTGCTCGCTGCCGCGCTGTCCTCCACTTCCTTGCTGGCCGCCGCCGCGTCTGCAAACCCCGGCCACGCCAGTGTTGTCCTCTCTGCAGGCATTTTTCTGCGTGACCCGGTGGCCTCAAGAGACCAGCTCGGTGCCCCCCTGTGTTTTTTGTTCGCAAGTTGTTCGAGCAAATGTCGGTATGGGACAAGGCCCTTCGTGTTCTCCTGTCCGCGCATATGTTGACGCCAAGATCTACCGGCATTGAAAACCCGAGTACGACATGGACCGTCAAGCTAGTACTGCAAGGACTCCTTCCCAGGTTCGAAGACCGAACCCCGACACGGCAAGTTCTTCCTCCCGGACCCGAGGCCACGAATGCCAAGACCCTGCTCCCAGAGGCCAAGCCAGATCCCACCAAGGCCTTCGTCACGAAATTCCAAGGTCTTCCACCCAGATGCGACAAGTACTCCTTCCCGGATGCTATGCCCGAGAACCGGGACGCCAAGGTCGTCGACATGCAACGCCAAGATCTACCAGCGACCCGACCAAGATCCGAAGACCGATACATCGGAACGCCAAGACCATCGACGACAAGACCTCCTTCCCGAAACCACCAAGTACTTCCTCTCAGACGCCAAGATCGCCATCGAAACGTCAAGTTCTTCGCCCAGAACGCGAAGGCCGACCCGACCCGCGGACCCGACAAGATCTTCGCGACGACAAGATCGACACCGACCAGGGCGAATCAGATGAGCCGTCGATGCCAAACCAAGTCCTTCATCCCGGTTTCCGAACCTGATCCCGTCGAACCCTGAGACCCAGACCCGAACCCCTGAGACACAAGATATTCCGAACCCAGATGTGTGACCGTAAGCCTCTATTTTTATAATATGACATTACTATCCGTCGCATATTAAATTGTTCATGCATGCATACTTGTTTGTGGTTTGGGGGCATTATGCCGATTCATCTCATAATTAAATATGGAGTCTATATGCGGGATATCTTTGTCTTATTTCGGACTCCATTTAAATTGGTGTAGCGAACCGATGCCATGTTTCGCCCTGTTAATACAACATTTAAATTGCGGGGTACCTAAACAACTTGAACCTTCTAATTAATTGTCGGGACCCCGGTTCCGCTTAATATTGCCTACTTGCACCGTATCTGTGCCATGCCATGCATCATATCATAATCATGCCGGATCTTTTGCCGTAGCATCCGGTGTTTGTTCTAGTGTTTGCTTCTTCGCGGATTAGGCCGATGAGTTGATGCGAGTATCGACAAGTTCTCCGGATATGAACCTTCGGTAGTGTTTCCCAGGCGAGCATCTCTCCCCCTTCTACCTATTTTGCATTTATAGTCTTTATTTCCTCCTGTTGATCTATTGCTATCCGTGTCACGATGCTTTAGTTTCCGAACACCAGTTATATCCCGTGCAGCCTCTATATTGCCTTGGACACCTCCTATTACCTGTGTTTGGTAGATAGCTGGCCTTCCGAGTCGTAGTTGCTTGCTCAGGTGCGATCTCGTGTTGTCAAGTAGCACAGTTGTTGGAAGGTTGACAGATGCTTAATGGTGGAGATGCTTAATGGTGGAGCTGATCATGACTTTAAATACAACTATTAAAATGCTAGATATAACTAATGCAGAGGCATCGGTGGGCAATAGATGTTATTTGGTTCTTCCACGCTCACTTGTGTCCCGTAGGACCCCGAGTACTTGATACCTGTTCCTTGATTTTTCGCATTATCCACATCCGGGAGGCCTTATGGACCCCCTGAGCCAGAGCTTGATTCATTTCTATTTCTTGGGGCCACAAGTAGTTTGGGGATTTATTACTATCCTGTACTTATCCCATGCTTTACTGCTTTATTTAAGATTGTGCATGGAGCACCTGTACTGTTTTGGATGCGGAGTGTTTTCGCGGTATCGACAAGCCCAGTCACACTTTCGGGTTCCCAGTCGTTTACAGCCATTGACGCAAACCCTGGGTCCGTTCCGGAGCCGGCCAACTTTGTTGCGGGTAGCTTAGTGGGGTGGCCCCCTGAAATATTTTATGAATCCTGTGATCGCTTTGTCGTGAATGCCTCGTTGGGTTTTGAGTTGGTTTTTCCGAGGTTGATCGAGTGTGTGTTGATATTTGTGCACCCCTGCAGGGTAAAACTTTCTGAAAGCCGTGTCCGCGGTTATGGACGACTTGGAGCACAGTATCTCGATCATAGACAAGAATAACTAAAGTAGTTCTATAAACTTGACTTAATATATGACTAGTAATCAGATTCAACTATAACGGAATGGATATTAAAAATGCCAACAACTGGTGGATCTGGGTTGTTTGTTATATATGCCTAGTAAGTATTGCAACTCCAATAGAATGTGATAAAAGTGCCAACAACTGCTGGGTTTGGGGATTCCTCAGGACAATTATATCTGACTATTAAAGGTTCCAACTACCATAGAATGGTAATTAAAACTGCCCACTACTTATGCTTCAGGATGACTCATGCTATCAATATCTGATTAGTAAGTGCTGCAACTATAATGGAATGAATAAAACTGCCAACTGTGTGAGTTCCTTGGTCCGACTTCCTCATTTGGTCTCGAGGGGGAAATACCAGGATGGGTTTGTTTGGTGTTAGCTTCAGGTTGGATCTGAATAGGTCTTTCTGATCCCTCTCTGATAACCGCCAGTTGTATCAAGTCTCTATAGGTTGTTTAGTGCCGCTGCACTGCCGCTTCAGCCCACCATACCTATGTAGGCGAGAGCCGCCGAATTCTAGCCTCGCCATGTACTGGCCTCAGTACTGACGCTCCTCTTTTTCCTTTGCCCTTTGTCGGCACCCCTTTTGTTTCAGCAGGTTTGAGATCGACGTCGTTAGCAGGGTTACCCTTCCGGCTTGGCCAACGAACAATCTAAATGTTGGAAACCACTTGATTTCGGCTATTGAGTTATGCAAACGTCTGTAGCAGCAATGCTATGATGGGTAAAATTTTAGACTCCTCATAGTTTGACGTTCCAAGTGAAGTTGTAGTACTCCTCTAACCCATTATTTCTCAACAATTATTTATTGGAATGGTCACAAGTGCACAACACAGTCCCAATTAATATGTTAAAAACAGTGGCATGGTTTCTCTATGATAGAGCTGAGGTTTTTGAAAGACAAGGAAAGGAAAAAGGTGCTTTGAGAGTCTTGAAATTTTGATGTGGGCATATATGAGTTATTCTTAGATTGAATGTTTTTGGTGCCAACTTGATTACTCTTAATTGATTAAAGAAACAAGAGCAAATTTTTTTCATATCTCAACAAAGAGAGACACCAAAAGAATTTGTCTCACTTTCCTAGCTAAACTTTTGACACTTGCTCGGGCATATGATTTATTTGCTAACAAGATATACGTGGTTGGGAAGTGGACTCAATGCAATCTTGTGAATGCTTGTATGATCATGTTTAAGATTACAGGGATTGTGAAGAAAAGTATTTGACACCAATTCAAGATTATAAGTTCTTTTATTTTTAGTCTCGAATCTCCGCTATTCTTCTTTATTTCCTTGTCACTCGAGGGCGAGCAACATCTAAGCTTGGGGGAGTTGATAGCTGTGAGATTCTCAACATTTTTTATGGCTTTTCTTTATGTTTTCCCCCAGATTTGATCGTTTTCTAGCTTTACCTAACGCTACTACTTCGGTAGCGAAGAAAACTTGGTTTTTAATATGTGTTTTAGGTTCTGAACATCAATAGAAGGTTTTAACTAGACAAACACAATACTCAGGCAAAAACAAGCTAGTCTCCCTTTGGAAGCAATCGAGGGAAGCATACAGAGGCTTTAACGAGCAACTATACGGTGGGAATATTTTCCCGGCCATATAGTTCCCGCCGTATAGCTAACACCGCCTCCGTCTTGTAAAAAGGGACAACTTTTGTGAAGAGGCCATAGGAGAAAACACAACACAACATCCGCCATCCCATCTAGAAAGGAGAAAGACGACAACGGAGACGTTCTTCATCTCTGTTCGGGAAGACGTTCTTCATCTCGCTCCACGATCTTCCACCTCCTAGCTAATACACCCCCATAGCCATTACTTGTACTTGAGAGAGAGAGAGAGAGATATTCACCTTGCAAGACTAGGGTTTGAGATTGTTTCTTCCTATCTTGAATTGTGTTGTATTACTTTTCTATTCTTATTGTGGATCTCCACATTAATATCGAGAAGAACTCCCTTTATTTAATTATATCGATGATGCTTTCTTCTCTCATGTGTGAGTAAGTTCCTTGGGCGCGAGAGATGTAAGGGATTGGTGAGATGTGATGTGACTTCATATATTTTCCATTAGTTTGTGATTGATTTTAATTACTATATTATGTGTCCTTGACTATCTGTGGGATGCCTAATGCTTGTTGTCCAATTAAGGGCCCAAACAACATGATGCTTTGTTCAACATAGATAGGATATTATTCGCTAGCAGACCGGCGACCCCCGAGTGACACGGGGATATCAATGGAAAACTAGTAGACTCGAGGATAACAAGGAACCACCGTGCTTATTGCATTAGTCTGATCCAAGGAGCTTAATCACTAAGAGACTTGAAGGGTCTTAATCATCTAGTGTCTGACCATGGTTTTGGTAATAGACTAGTAGGATTATTGAAGTTGGGATGAAATCTACCAAGAGGAGTTCCGACTAATTATGGGTTGCTCGCATACACATATACTTATAATATTATAATTGTTACACTTATCATTCGTCCACCTGGCATAGTCACTATCACCATGAACTGTATCTTCCCGCACCTTCTTTCGTCATCTGCAGAAAACAACAAACAACCAAATCGTTCTTTACTTTTATGCTTTTATTTCTGAAGTTTACATTTTTAGTTTTATTTAAATACACCTAGTTTAATCCAAATTCTATTCTCATTTCAACACTTGCAGTCAATTCACTCGAAGACCTGTGACAACTTTCGGTGTGATAGAGACTTCACTCATAAACACTTACCTTTGGGCTCCCTGTGGGATTGATATCTAAACTTCTAAACTAGGTACAAACGATCTGTGCACTTGCAAGGATCACTCACCTCCACGGTCGGACCGCAGAAATTTGATCTTTTTATTACGATAATTTTCCACTTCACTATGAAATTCCTTGAACTTTTCAAAGGTTTCAGACTTGTGTTTCATCAAATAGATATACCCGTATCTACTCAAATCATCAGTGAAAGTAACAAAATAACGATATCCACCTCGCGCCGACACACTCATTGGACCACATACATCAGTATGTATGATTTCCAATAAATCTGTCACCCGTTCCATTGAACTGGAAAACGGTGTTCTAGTCATCTTGCCCATAAGGCATGGCTCACATGTATCAAATGATTCAAAATCAAGTGATTCCAAAATTCCATCAGAATGGAGTTTCTTCATGCGTTTAACACCAATATGACCTAGACGGCAGTGCCACATATATGTAGATATATCATCATCAAGTTTTATCCTGTTAGCATCAACATTATGAATATGTGTAATACTATTATCGAGATCCAATAGAAATAAACCATTCATCACAAGTGCATGACCATAAAAGATACTGTTCATATAAATTGAACAACCATTATTTTCAGAATTAAATGAATAACCACTTTGCATCAAACACGATTTGGATACAATGTTCATGCTCAATGCAGGCACCAAACAACAATTATTTAGATTTATCACTAATCCCGACGGTAGGTGGAGAGGTAGCGTTCCGACGGTGATCACTTCAACTCTTGATCCATTTATGACACACATCTTGACCTCACCCCTTGCTAGAGATCGCTTATTCCGCAGCCCCTGATTCGAGTTACATATATTAGCAACCGACCCAGTATCAAATACCCAGGTGATACTGCGAGTACTAGTCAAGTACACATCAATAACATGTATATCATATATACCTTTGTTTGCCTTGCCAGCCTTCTTGTCCGCCAAATATGGGGTAGTTGCGCTTCCAATGGCCAGTCCTCTTATAATAATAGCACTTGATATCAGACTTAGGGCCATCTCAGGATTTCTTTGCAGGTGCAGAAATAGATTTGCCACCCTTCTTTCCCTTCTATTTACCCTTCTTGTCTTTCTTGAAACCGGTGGTCTTATTGATCAAGAACACTTCATGTTCTTTCTTGATCTCCACCTCTGCAGTCTTAAGCATGGACAGAAGCTCGGGAAGAGACTTCTTCATGCCCTGCATGTTATAGTTCATCACGAAGCTCTTGTAACTAGGTGGTAGAGATTGGAGAACATGATGTATGCCTAAGTCAATGGGAATCGTTATTCCCAAGGACACAAGCCTATCAGCATACCCAGAAATTTTGAGTACGTGCTCACTAACGGAGTTGTTCTCTTACATCATGCAGCTAAAGAACTTTTCAGAAGCATTATAACTCTCTACGGCAGCATGGGTATCGAAAATCATTTTCAATTCACCCATGGTATCAAAGGCATTGCAATTTTTGAAACGCTTTTGAAGTTCTGGCTCTAGCCCATATAGTATGTCGCAATGAACTAAGTTGTGGTCCTTGAAGGCCCAAAATATATCGAGCTCGTCGGGGAACCCCAAGAGGAAGGTATGATGAGCACAACAGCAAGTTTTCCCTCAGTTATGAAACCAAGGCTATCGAACCAGTAGGAGCAAGGAAACACCTCCAAGGTGTTGTTTCCAACTTGGAATCCTGCACAACACAATCACAGAACTTTGTCCCCAACTTACAGTGAGGTTGTCAATCTCACCTGTTTTGCTAAAAACAAAGGATTAAACGTATTGTGTGGAAGATAGTAATTGCTTGCAGAAAGTAAATAGAAAATAGTAAATAGATCGTAGATTGATAGTAAAAGAAAGGACCCGGGTCATAGTTCACTAGTGGTGATTCTCCTTAAGATAGATGACATGTTGGGTGAACAAATTACACCGGGCCAATTCACAAACATCGAGAAAGCATACATGCATATACTAATCATCTTGACTCCTATGAGATTTGATTGGGCATTACAACATTATACATAGACCGTAATCCAACTGCATCTATGACTAATAATCCACCTTCAGGTTATCATCCGAACCCCCTCCCCAGTATTAAGTTGCAAGCAACATATAATTTTATTAAGCATTGTGTGTAAAGTAAACAATATGATTGTTCTATGAACAAAGGATTGTTGTTTTCTCCCTAGTAGCAACAACACATCTAGTACCTTAGAGATTTCTGTCACTTCCCTAGATTACTAGAGGCATGAACCTACTATCGAGCATAAATACTCCCTCTTGGAGTTGCTAGCATCTACTCGGCCAAGATAACTACTAACAACGGAGAGCATGCAAGATCACAAATAACAAAGACATGATAGAATCAATAATCAATCTGAAATAGCATCTCAATATCCATCGGATCCCCGCAAACACAACATGTATGATTACAAATAGATGATCTTGATCATGAACGGAGCTTACAAGATCTAAACATGGTAGCACAAAGGAGAAGAACCAACCATCTAGCTACTACATGGACCCGTATTCCAGGGATGAACTACTCAAGCATCACACAGGAGGCAGTCATGGTGATGAAGAAGGCCTTCAGGGTGAATTCTCCCCTCTGGCAGGGTGTCGGGAAGAGCTTCAGATCCCTCCCGATCTAGTGATGGAGATGACGGTGGTTATAGACTCTTTCGTGTAATTTTGATTAGGTACTTAGGGTTTCTGTATCGGAGACGATATATAGGCGAAAGGGGAGGCCGAGGGGTGCCCTAGGCGGCCACACCACCCCCTGCCGTGCGGCCAGGTGGTGTGGCTGGCCTATGGCCCCTCTCCCTCTCGTATTCTGGCTCCGTGGCCCCCTCGATGAAATATTGACTTTGGCTTTTGTCCCGTCCAATTCCGATAATATTCATTTTCTAACTTTCCTGGAACCAAAAATAGCAGAAAACAGGCAGCTGGCACTGTGGCATCTTGTTAATAGGTTAGTCCAAGAAAGTGTATAAAAATACTCCAAAGTGTGGACAAAACATAAGAAAGTAGATATAAAACAAGCATGGAACATCAAAAATTATAGATACGTTTGCAACGTATCAGTCCTCCTGATGAGTCAAATAGACGTTATTTTCCTTGTCAGGGGCATCAGGAGCTAGTGGGGGGCCTAGCAGCGCTTCTAGCACATATAGCTTGTGTGCAGCATTGAGGAGAATCCTCAAATTTATGGCCCAGTCGGTAAGTTGCTACCATTTGTCGCAAGTTTCTCTTTCTCCATAAACACATTGAAATTAAAAGCAGGTGGTGCCATCTACAACAGAATTTGTAAAGTTTAGACTAAGTTTATGATAGATCAAGTTCAACTAATCAAATTATTAATGATCACCCACTCAAAAACAACATCCCTCATGTCTTTTTGGTGATTACATGAACCAAATCCACTACACCAAGTCTGATCATCGCGTGAGTCGGTGTAGTTTCAAAGGCGAGCATCTATATGGGCATCATATCAAATATATGACTTATGCTTAACCTTTCAGTCCGTGTTCTGAGGCCATGTCTGTACATGCTAGGCTCTCCAAGTAAGAACCTTAGTACTCGCGTGTGTAAAACTGTCTTACACCCGAAATATGATCATGGATTCAAGTACACCCGATCATCACGTGATGTCTTGAAGCGGCGAAACATAAACGGTGCATACTTAAGGGAGAACACATTTTTATATTGATATCTAAATGAGGGATCATCTTATAATGCTACTAAAATGCCAAACAAGCAATATAAGATGTAAACATCATATGTGTAAAGTGAAATGATATGATTCTTGCACTTGATCACTATCATGTGCATCGTGGTATGATCTTTATCATTCCTTTGTATGTAAGGCCAAGGTCTATGGAACTTACACATTAGGTGTGTTGTAAGAGTATCAACTATACATCAACTTATAACATTACCATATCATGACACTAGCCCAACAACAATCTAAACTAGATGCTTCTAATTTATCCATTGCAAGTTTTACGTGGCTTAGGGCTTTTGAAGATAGAACCGATCTTACCTACGAACATGGAACCACAAACGATGATAACTAAATTATTAGCAACTCGTTGTAAATCATATATTGACTATAGTAGGAGATACAGACACCCGCTAGCCACTTATGCAAAACTAGTTGCATGTAAAGAGTGGAACTGTCTCATGTGCGAGGACATGTAAAGTTAGTCCGGGCCGCTTCATCCCACTATGCCACCAATATCCAAAATACATATAAGAAGCAATAATATGATCATCGTCGCCCACATACTCATATGTGTACTACCCGTGCAAAGCATGTACGCATAGATCATGCTCTGATACCACTGTTGGGTTCGCAACATAGAAAACAAAAAAATTCCTACGATGGGTCCTACTAAGCACCAAGATTTATCTACTAGATACAAGCTACGGGTGGATATACATGCATAGAGAACATACCCTTGTAGACCGACAAAGTGTAACGAGGTTGAACTCGTGGATGATGTAGTCGAACGCTTGCCGATCTCAGGATCGAGAAGAAGTCCAGTGCAATTTTTCAATATCACATGCAATATTTCAATATCACATGCAGAACCAATTTCAGCAATTTCACCTGAAACAATTCCGGTGTCCATTGAAATATTGCCAGCGCTTTGCAAATCTTTCGTCCAGAACATATTTGCTCCAAATGGTGTTGGTATCCCTTAAGTGTGTCACCCTACGGTTTGCGAATAATGCAGACATGATCGAGAACCCTCTCAGATCAATAATCAGAAGCAGGACCTGGAGATCCATATTGACTCCCACACATTCAACGATGACTTCTGTGATCATGAGAACCTTTAACGCTAGTAACTTAATCCCTTTGTCTCGCGATATATTACATGTCCGAGATTCGATCATTGGTATCTCTATACCTAGTTTGATCTCGTTACCGACATACACTCTTTTCTCGTTCCCGTGATATAACATTCTAGTGATCGCATCACTTGCTTGCAAGCTATTCTTAATGTGATATCACCGAGAGGGCCCAGAGTATATCTATCCATCATCGGGATGGACAAATCCCACTCTTGATCCATGAGCCTATACATAACACCTCGTAGCACTGAACCCACCTTTATAGTCACCCTTTCACAGTGTGACGTTTGATGTTATCAAGATACTCTTCCAGTATTAGTGATTAACATGATCTCATGGTCTAAGGAGTAGGATTACTTTGTATGATGTTATAGCAATATAAACACAATGACTTTGATCGTAATGCTATACTTCGGATAAATGTTCATCACATCATTCCACCAATGTTGTGACCTTATTATTAACCACATCCAATGTTCATGATCAGAAAACTTTGATCATCTTGTTAATCAACAAGCTAGTTTAAGAGAGGCAAAGCTAGGAACTTTCTATTTGTTTATTAAACACACATGTATTAACGTTTCCGTATTAATACAATTATAGCATGCAAAATAAACATCTATCATATACTTGGAATACATATAATAACAACTTTATTATTGTCTCTTAGGACATATTCCCTCAGATTTCACCTCTCGTCATTCCTGACGTCATCATTAATTCAAACTCAAGAGCCACTCTTTACAAAAGGCAACAAAACCTTCGACTGCACTCATCAAATCAAATTGTGCCATCAATCGAATCATTCTTCCGATATAACTGTGCCATCAAGACTGAGTTTATGTTTGAGTCTGCGACACGATTAGACACTCGAGGGTTAATCCTAACAGGAGCGCTGGTCGTGCACCCGATGAACTTCCGGGTCTAGTGTAAAGCATCACAGAGCACTCATTCGAGTCTCCACCTGAGTCCATAACTCAGTTAGACACTTGGAAGCTACTCCAAACTGGAGCACTGAACGCGCAATTCTACTTCTTACAGGAGCACTAGT
The DNA here is from genome assembly GCA_916181665.1 of Avena sativa. NCBI lineage: Eukaryota > Viridiplantae > Streptophyta > Magnoliopsida > Poales > Poaceae > Avena > Avena sativa. Next base: position 433,082,210 of record OV702296.1, read on the forward strand.
CATGCTCCTGATGTACTTCCGGGTCTAGTGAACATCCTATTAGTTGAAAACTATCGAATGATACGCCCAAATCCTCACTCTAATCAACAATTCGACTAAGGACTCATGGACTACTCCCATAGAGAGATCTATTCATGCATCCGAAAAAATGCAGGTGCCAATGACATTCATTAGAAGCAATCGACGACTATAAGTCTCTACTCGAGTCTTCGACTCGAACAGACACTTGGGGGCTACTCGCATAGGGAGCACTGGTCATGCACCCTATAAACGCAATGATCATCTGACTATTCGATTGTGCGGACTACATCTGCAGCTGCAGTTTGCCTACGGCAATTGATATTATTGGCGACTTCGCCTGCACACATTCTAATGTCAAGTTTAGACAAACGTCTCATTGGCCATCCGAAGCACCTCCGCGGTGACAAACCTTCAGATGATGCGTCTACAACGCAAAGATAAGACCTACAGACACAGTCTAATGGCCTGGCAATCGTACCTGCTGCGCTCTACCAGTTAAATACCGCGCCAACAAGCACGATGAAAATCCAAAAGGACACGTTGGGTACATCAAACACTGAAACTGGAATTTGGCTCAGTAAGTCCTCTGTGGCATGGGTCGAGTTACACCAGCAATTTCCGAATTCGAGTCCAGGACTAGAGTTTGAGTAGGTCATGGTTGTCTTTGCCCGAGAGCAATTACTGGTTCCGATCCGTCGGATGAACCAGACACATGTGCCGCAATCCCTATGAACTACATGAATATCTCACGAACCTTCGAGTGAATGGGTTCCAAAGTCTCCACCCGAATCTTGATTCGAATGGACACTCAAGGGCTACTGACATAGGTATACCCTACGGGTACTTACCTTTGGTTTATCTGGCTCGACCTAGTGGGAGGCCCATGTGACGATCCGCTAAGGACGGTGAAGCCTATGATGATCCGGGTGAATCCGAGCCCATGTAAGGAACGACTCCTTAACGAACACAACAATACTAGATAGGCATGTTTAGGGTTTCACCCTTGTTCTGTAACCAACTCGGACGCATCCTGAGACCTAGCTCCCCATATAAGGTCCAGGAGGGAGCGACAAGGAGGGTAATCAACACCCCCGCCATATACCACCAGATTTCATCGGCGCACCATCGCCTTCTCGGTACTTGTAATCCTTCGGATCCCCATTACTCAAGAGCAGACAAGTAGGGGTAGGGTTTTCCCTCCGGGAGCTTCAACCTGGGTAAACACCGTGTCCTCGTGTTACTTGTTTGTTAATAGATGAAGTTTCCAGCGTGCGCTCTTCCTCAAAACCCAAGTCCATCAATCATGGGCATTGACATGGTAACCCCACGTCACTGACAGATTAGTAAAGCTTGAAAACACGATGTCATGGAAAGCAAATCGAACAGTAGATAACACTTTCCATAGGCCTATTGAAACAATGAACGAAAAACATATCAAATGCATGAACAAAAATATAAACAGATGAAACCTAGAAAACATTACATAAGAAGCACACGAACGACATTTAGTACTATTCATATACCTAGCCCGTCGTGCAATGGTTTTTCACTCCCACCCATGCCCGCCACAGTTACAACAAATAAACTTCCCGAGGAAACACAGTTAAAGTAGACAACATCGTTGAGCTCGATGTTGTATGGCCTAGTAAAAGAGACCTCCAGTAGGCTCCACAAATGTATGTCCTTTCCTCTATCTTTTGCATTTACATGTCAAACTTCAGAAATTTTGGGCACTGTGCAGTTAATAACTTTCTAGTGCACATGTTAAGTTGTGCCCTGAAGTTAGAAGAAACATCCCGCAATAACAAATAACACCAAAAATATTTGTAATATATAGACTTATACAAAAGAAATGTACAAATAGAGAGATATGACATGAAAATATAATTACCACACGAGACCTGAATTCATCCACCATCTTAATATGAAAGGACATGACATATAGATCGGTCCGACCGTAAGGGCCTGCAGGGCCTAGGCTGAAAGCACAGACGAGACTCTATGTTTCAAACGGCATGATTAAGGTTCAGTTATCTTCAATTGAGAGCTATAACATGTAGGTCAAACAAGGTGGGTAAATTTTCATACATACCATATTTAGGGAATATATAGGGAACATTTTAGTTACAACTTTCATATTCTAACATGATGAGTTAATGCAATTAAAAGAAGAATAACAAGTCATTGACAACATCTAACCGGGATTAATTACACATATATATATGTTTACTTCACATTCTATACCAGCACACATCATACACTAGGACGTTCTAATGAAGCTAGACTAGATTATATGCTCCTAAAAAGGTCACTGACAACACCTAAATTTATTACTACTACCATATATGAGATTCATAAATTTTTTCAAATGCAGTACTCCCTCTGATCCAAATTAATTATCAGATTTGTCTAGATAGAAGATATTTTAGTGCTAGATACATGCATATCTAAACGAACATGAGTCCACTAATTTGAATCGGAGGGAGTACTGCCAAATCGGTTGCTCATATCTTAGTTAAGGAAGACTGCGGTTTAGAATTATGCACAACTTATTTTATTCTTTCCGCTGATTGTATTTCGAATGCTTTGGCTGAGGACATGTTCGCGTTTTAATAATAAATAACGCAGCCGTTTCTCTGAAAAAAATGTCTTCATGCATGAATTGCGTTGGACATTTGGAAGTACGATCACATATTTCACACCACACACCTGATCGACAAGCCAGAGTGGAACCATTTTGGAAGTCAACAACCAGAATGGACTAACTACGTACCTGCAACTCGCCAAACTAGATAGTACTCCTACTACACCGCTCTTGGAATCACCACGTATATATAGGGGTTGTCTGCATGGTACACTTGCATGCACAAGGAGGCCAGGCTGCTACACCACAGGAGCTGAGTACGTGCATCAACTGTTTCCTAGCTACCTTAATTAACTCAGCTGCGCGCGACGATGGCGCGACAACGGGCGTGCTCCGCCTCCGCGCTTGCCGTGGCGTTGGTCATCGGAGTCTTCGCATCCATCCCGGCCGGTAAGATACCTGCTGCTTGTTTGCAAGAATCTGACCGTGTTCACCGGCCGGGACGACCACTAATTGTTTGCTCTGTTCTCGACCGGCGGCAGAGGTGCAGTCCATCGGCGTGTGCAACGGCATGATCGGCGACAACCTGCCGTCCCGGACCGACGTCGTGCAGTTCTACCAGTCGAACGGCATCGGCGCCATGCGCATCTACGCCCCGGACGCGGAAACGCTCCGGGCCCTTGACGGCACCGGCATCGACCTCATCATGGACGTGGGCAACGAGAACCTCGCCGCCCTCGCCTCCGGCCCCGACGCCGCGTCCGCCTGGGTCCGGGACAACGTCCTCCCCTACCCGGGCGTCCGCATCAAGTACATCGCGGCTGGCAACGAGGTGTCCGACGCCGGCACGGGGAGCATCCTCCCGGCCATGCAGAACCTCAACGGCGCGCTATTGGCGGCCGGACGCGGCGACATCAAGGTGTCCACGGCGGTCAAGATGAGCGTGCTCGCGTCCTCCTCGCCGCCCTCCGAAGGCGCGTTCAACGACGCGTACATGGCCGACGTGTCCCGGCTCCTGGCGAGCACCGGAGCGCCGCTGCTGGCCAACGTGTACCCCTACTTCGCCTACCGTGACAACGCGGCGGACATCCCGCTCAGCTACGCCACGTTCCAGCAGGGCACCACGACGGTGAGCGACAACAACGGGCTCACCTACACGAACCTCTTTGACGCCATGGTCGATGCCTTGTACACAGCGATGGAGAAGGCTGGTGCATCGGGCGTGCCCATCGTGGTCTCGGAGAGCGGGTGGCCGTCGGATGGCGGCGTCGGCGCAACGGTCGGCAACGCCCAGACGTACAACCAGAACCTTGTCAACCACGTCGGCCATGGCACGCCCAAGAGGCCCGGGCCGCTGGAGGCATACATATTCGCAATGTTTAACGAGAACCTCAAGGAGGGCGATGAGACGGAGAAGCACTTTGGGTTGTTCAACGGCCCGGACAGGTCGCCGGCATACCCTGTAAATTTCAACAATTAAGGCCGGGGTAGATACTAGATATTCATGTTCAGTATACCCAGTTAACATGACAATCTCAGCAAGCTGCAAAAAATCGCTAGCTAGATTAGATCCATGAGGCCTCGTTCGTTTAATCCCTTGGAGTCGTGGTCTGGTCTGGATTGCAGACCCATCCCGATTTTTCAATCTGGTGCTGTAATTTTTTCCAGGCCAGCAATTTTAGCTCTTCGTTTAAACTCCTCCGGTATTTCGGCCGACGCCCATCCAGGCCATGTTCCACTAAATCGGGCTGGAAAAAAGTTATCCACTCATGACCCATGGAACCATTCTAGGACGAGCCCATCGAGCTAGCAAGCAACGGGCGACTCGGTGCAAGCAGAGGGTGAGCTGGGCGGCCGGAATTAAACGAACGGCATAGAAAGCACATAAGGTACTTCGGGAGGGGTTAAGGGCATTTACAATGCTAGGGAAGATATGTCTTCTAGCACTTTACATCATTTAGAAAAGACACAATATTTAATTTATACAATGCATTATCTCTTATTTCTATTTCTAGCAATTAATGAGAATTAACTATTTTTAGTAAGAAATTTGTTGGCTAAGAGAAGACAAATGATACAATGGAGAAAATAGTCTTCTCTTCTTTCTAATAGATCATCCCTTAGCTAAAGGAAGACAACCTTCTCTTTCTTGTTTTTCTCTCCTCCAAATAAGAAAAAATCCAACGTGGTATGTGCCCTAATGGGGATTGGGTGTAGGGGCAACCCCTACACCCAATCCATGTCTGTATCAATTCTAGATCTGGTTTCGCTTGAAGGAAAACGAACGAGGCCTGAATAAGCGAGAGCATTATATTATTGCTGGCAAGACAGATCGTTCTACATAAGTGTTGTAAACTTGTGAAGTACATTGTTCGGGCCATTTTTTGTCAATGGTTTGATTAATTATTAGTTGGCTGATGGTTTCATACATAATTTCTCGAAACAGCCTTTATCCCACTTTATAAATAAAGCAAAACCATCCAAATACGATACAAGTTATGAACCAAACAAAGAAAAAGAGTCCGCTAGGATAGCAACACAAGAATGCCCGAAGAAAGAGAAAAAATAAAAGGTACCATACAAGGCCCCTCTAGGGACACTCAAATGACCGCGGGTGAAGCATACTAGCGTGCCCTGACCACAAGAGCTTGAGTAAGGCCGTCCAATTACTCCTTATCCCGCTGCCTAGAGAGCAGGTGCCACACTGCTGAAGAAACGTAAAAAAAATTGAAGATAGAGTCAGAAGCACGCCGATGGAACACTTTATCAATAACCATGTTGTTATTGATGTTCCATAGGGTCCATGTCACGCAACAAAAACTAGCCAAAAGAGGCGACGCCTCCTATCGATATGGTTCACCTTAGTTTTTAGAAACTCACTGAAGTCATGAGCCTGCCAGGCAGCCCTAAAGCCTCTCGAATAAAGTTTCACAAAAACAGGACAGTAGGACAGGAGAACATGATGTGGTACCCATTTCTAGTGTCCCACAAAGCGGGAAACAGCCATCACCCGACCCATGCCGCTTGGACATCTCCACCCCTGAGGGTAGGCGATCCTGGAGCAGCTGCCAAACAAAAATCTTAGGATTAAGTGGAAGCGGCACCTTCCAAAGGGGTTAGCCCAGGGGAGCAATGGTCCTGGGGAATTTCAAGTAAAAATCACTCTTATATAATTACACATACGAAATTCTTGCAAACAGTTATTTTTTAAGTAAAATCGCTTAGGTTTGATCAGGATTATAGGGAAACAATTGTCAACACGTATTACAAAAATGATCACTATATTTAGCTATTGGCGTGATAGACATGGATATTATTTTTATAAACTGTCAAATATATACAAGTCTAATGCAATACATGTTTGTATTCATTTCTAGGTGGTCTAATGACATATTTGTAATTTTATTACTTTTGAAGCTGTTTGTACTGTTGTTGATGATTATTAATAGAACAATGATAGTTTTGCAAAAAAAAAGTCGAACTCATTTGATTCTTTGAACTGTATCAACATTGAGACATGTGGAAGCTATATCTTTAGTTTGAACTATTAGAACAAATAGCACATATGTTTACACCACATGAACAAATTGTAACAACTTTTGTCTATATTTGTATGAAAAGTAAGTTAAGTCAACTGAGGAATAAGATAGCTCAGACACAAGTGTTATACTCTGCTGGCACTGAACGAACGATCCATTTTATAATGAACTAATTCTAGATCTGTATAGAATGTTAACTCTGCTGAGAAAATTCTCAACCGACTAGAGATAAAGTAAACTTTAAGTGCAATATATATGTTGCATGTGTAGGAAGTTCACATACAAATTAGGAACAACGTATAACTATACCCCAAAATTTTGAAACACCAAAGCACCCAACTTTTGCCATGTTGAATTTCTAATATGGATGGAAGAAGTGATCTAAACTTTTGATCTGATAAGTTGAAGAGGCCTTTATATGGTTGACCTGCCTTTATAACTTGAAGAGGCCTGCTTCCATGCTCCCCATCCCAAAAGTTTATAAGGGTAGCATAGTCTTTTTACCTTAATTAGTTCATAATACAAAGTACGAGAAGCCTGAGCTTTAGATGACCATGGCCAAGGCCAATCAGCGTCGATACCTACCAAGGGGAAGCACGGCTTCTTGCCCCCACCCTAGAAGATGTACCGGAAATCCGAGGTGGTTGTGGATAGCATCCCGCGCGCGTCGCATCCATTGCTTTACGCGGCTGCTATGGGGATCGTGAAAGATGAGCTAATGATGGCTAAAGCGGTGAACGTGACGGCGGCAACATGATGGCTGTGGCGTTATAGAAGATGACCGGCTGGTGACCTATGCTCCGAGGAAGAAGGTGAGGTTATGGGCATCCAACAAGTATGCGTTGAGCGATGGCGGCGTGATCTCAGAGGCGAACATGGGGATGGCAAGTAGGATGCCGAGATCAGCGAGGTGCCCGCTGCTACCAGGGCGACGAGAATTGCGCCTAGTCCCCGAAGAGGACTGCCTTGATGATGTTGGGCAGTTTGCGGGAGGCGTGGAATGCATCATACGAAGCGAATGTAATTTCCAACACCATGGATTGGTACATAGGGAGGATAATTTTGTATTACAAACTAATTAAAGGAAATCGTACAAATGGTACGGTTTAATCTCAACCATTGACAAGTTTAGGGAGGAGTATTGAAACAGAAGTGCATGTTGAATCAAATGTATGGTGTTACACATGTTTTAGTAAGCGACAAATCTTGCGTGCACAAATGCGTAGATACACTTAAAAATCCAACTGACATCACACACCCAAACAAACAAAGTAAAAAAAGCACAACAATCCTGCTTCCTTAAAGCATCCTGTAGATGACATGGAAAGTTGTGGATTCTACAAGATCTTAGGCCACCCCCTCTCCCTGTGTCTTAACAATCCTGCCATGGTACTGGAAACAGGGAGTTTCAGCTTCTCGGTTCTCGCCCATTGCAATAGTGGAAAAGTTGGCTTCCTTAAAGCACAAGTGAAATAGGACGGCATCTCGTTAGCACATTTATAATTTTCCTATTATCTAAACAGAATGTGTTACGTGTATCATCAAAACTAACATGTTACAAATAATCGCTTTTTAAAATGGGGATATCGGCTCTGTCTCTGCATCAGTTGATGTACACAACCTTTTATTATAAAGTGTATCATTCAGAGTTATTACCAAATCATGTAGCACTCAAAGTTGAAACATGAATTAACCAGCGAAAAATAAACAGCATATGGCGTCTAAGCATCCTGTAGATGACTAATATGCTGCCACCCAGCCCGGCTAAAGACATCTCCGGTGACCATCAGCATACAGTTGCATCCAAAAGCCATAGTATGTTGCTGGTCTTGCGGGGGATAAGCGCCCATAGCTAGACCCAATGTGCGAACATATGTATAACCTGCAAACAATTAAAGAATCTTTTGTTGTTAAAAATTATATCATTCATGCATCTCAATATTGACCAACATAAGGTTGAAACACCAATGTGAATTCTAGCCTTATAGAATTTGTCTACACCATTTAAATAATTACCAAATATATTGATGATATTAGTTGGCATAGGTAGATTAAAACTACATTAAACAATTCTCCAAAGAAACTTAGCAAAAGGACAAGAGATAAAAGTCTTATATAAAGGGTTATATTAAAACCGTGTCAAGATGAAGAAAAAATGGTCTGATTTTCTAGTTCATTCACAATGCTCGTTGGGTACATTCATGTATACTTCACCCTTCTAGAGAAAATGTTCCATAGAATGAAAAGCAATAGTATGAAATTGATGTTTTTATGTATGAAGCATTATTCCATTCTATTTTAAAAATGTACATACATTTCAACCTAAGTATTTATTTACCTATCTCAAAGGGATGATTAGTATTTGAAAACAAAATGCTCATTTATGTAAAAATTAACGTTCATTAATTTGGAATGTCTTGATGCCTAAGAAGTATTCATGTGTTTTCCGTAACATATGAATAGAAAAGGAAAAAAATGAAAATTAGTTTGCATAAAATCTTTAACAAGGAATAAGGAAAAAAATCCAAGTCAAGTAATATGGGCCGGAGGGAGTAGATGAATAAAAAATATAACAAAAATCTTTAAAACAAGTTTTCTAGATCGATAGTTCATAGATCAGAAAAATTCGAAAATGTTTTGTAGTATTTTTTAAAAAATTTTTATCAAACTTAAGTAGTATTTCACAAAATTTATAATTTAACAGCTTAAGCTGAAAAAAGCACCATTAAAAGGTTGGCTAGCTATCCACCGAGTGAAACTACGAGTGTCCAAGAACCTCTTAATTTTAAACCGTAAAAACCGCGTGGGTCACTTTTTCTGAACTAGCTTGCTCAACAAATTAATTTGCCTTAATTTGCGATTAACTAGCTGGTTCAATGCCGGGTTTGAGCGGGGTTCAATCAGAACATTAATTACTGAACACATTTAAGTGGAACCAGTTTGAAGTCACAAGCTCAGAATGGCAAACCTTGCCGCCAATTCTGTATGAAACCGAGTATACACTAAACTCGCAACCAAAAGAAGCGAGCACAAAGTTGAGTGTACACCAACTGTGTGTTGTACCCCCTCCGTTTTAAAATATAAGATGTTTTGGCTTTGTAAAAGAAGTGTATCTAGATCCCTTTTAGTAATATGTTCATCTAGTTTTGCAATAAATCTACACACTAAAAAAAGGTCTAATACACTCTTTCCACAAAGCTAAAACATCATATATTTTGAAACAGAGGGAGTAGCTATCTAGCTAGCTGCGTGAAGCAAGATGGCATATCAACGTGCCGCCACCGTGCTTGCTTCCATGAAACATCTTATATTTTAAAACTCAATCTCCTATAAAATCCTTGCTGGACTCCTTGTACGGCTCCACCAAGTACTTCTCGATCACACGTGTGTGTATTTATATGTGCGGCTATTTTTAACTTGACGTGCCTTTAAATACCAGGTCTTCGAGATGAGATCCATCTGGGCGACCAGGCCCTGCTGGGTGGTGTCCATGACGGCCACCCGACTGTGAAGTAAATCCACCGCCTGGCGAACCTCGTTGAGGGAGGCCGTCGTCGCTGCCGCCACCACATCTCCCATCGCCTCCAACACCAACGCCGTCTGCGGGGACGACTTCGCAATCTTTGCTCGAGCCGTGGTGACTCCTCACCGGCCGGATCCAACTGATCCGCGTGAACGTCTCGGGATTTTACGGATCAACGACGCGGCAAATTGGGAGATCGCCGGAGCTCCCGCCGCCGTAGAGATGAGGATTTTACCAGATAAGCGGTCCAAGGAACCCGAACCTGTCGATCCGCCGAGCGCGCCCAAAGATCGATGAGTCTGATACCAGGTGTATCACTCCCTACAGTATGATTGCTAGCGTAGAAGTTTGGATGATTTTCGTGAGCAGGAATTAGAACCAGAGAGAGATGGTTTCAATTTTTTCTAACTCATTTCAACCATAGTTTGTTTCTCCGTTCCGCTTGGTGACTTGTAGTCCTACACTCAGGCACAGCTGGCACGCAGGCCCACACGCTACATTTACACTTACACCCTTAGCACCACCGTTCTCGCACCTGACTACTGTGGTGGTTCACGGGAATAGCTAAGGAGCCGTCGACTGCGTGAGAGTGTGGCGAGCGATCGACGGGCATGCCTATGGGCGTTTGAGCGGATTTTTTTAATGTGAGCGGAAGGATTGGATGCGGGATTTTGGCATCTGACCACTGTTTTTCTGTTAATCTGAACCTGTGGATTTGATAGATAGAGTGTCCGGATGATCTGGGATTTTTTATATTAATATATACATTATTAAGATATATAAGAAAGATGAGACGGACATGAACCACCACAAGCCATCAGCCGAACACTAAGATAGATTACCTGAAACAAAGGTACCACAACTAATTGCATTAAAAGAACAGAGATAACAATCCAAGAAGATGGCTAGTATCCTGTAACAAGCACTATCTAAAATATTGAAACAAGGCTAACAAAAAAAAATCCTGAAACGATTTGCTCGATAAAATGTGAAGAGGCACAAGTTGTTCAGTGCTCGGGTGATGGATTGGAGATCAGTGCCATGCATGGTACACTAATCCCGGCACATTTGACAGACACAAGCGCCGCTCTTGAAAAACGATCCTTCGCAGTGGTACGACTGAACATAGCATGAGGTGGATTGTGCCTCGAGCTTACACTGCACCTTGCACAGCCATTTGGAGCAGAAAGGACTCCAGTCAACAAATTGCCTACACTCCGCTGAATGAAATATACCAATAGATCAATGGGTGATAGTTAGTATGAATTCATATCAAGATATTAGTAATAATGTAAAATATATATTTGCTCGTAATTAAACAGAAAATACATACTTGCGGAAGTCGGATCTGCGTTGATGACCAGCACCAACAAGAAGCATAGAGTAATGTGCCTCGCGTCCATGCTTAGATTCGAAGGTAGGATCTCTGTAGCTAACGATGAGTTAGATTCGAAGGTAGGATCTGTAGCTAACGACGATGAGTTAGATTCAGCTACGCAGTGTATAAATAGAGAGCCCGGAGAGTCTATTTTTAGGAATAGTGGAATGGTTCCTAGTTGATCGGATCAGATCAGCCGAATGCATGGATATATCCTTGGGTAAAAGATAAGGCAGTTAGCAGTTGAGCCTTGAGATTTTTTCCAACGGAGTTAGGTATACGTGCCATGCTGATGGGGCTACGGAGTAGGGACGGTGACGCGTTAGTCATGCTTGCAGAGGACTCGATCGATCTCGCGCTAGTCATAAGTCATGCTTCCGTCGTCTCGATCTCGATCCTCTTTGCTTTTGTATACCTGCCTGCTTAATTAACGCTATGCTATTGCTGGACACGAACCAAGAAAGGAATCGAAACCTGTAGCAGTACGACGACACCTGGGATGGGATTCTACTAGGAACGCCACAAGGAGACGGGTGGATCAGAATCGGCCCAAATCACCACAAGGGTTTTACATTTTCTTTTTTCTCGTGTTCAGATCGGATGATGATTCAGACACCTTGCTTTCTAAATTGTTTTCAGGTCCAAATCAACTCCAAACTGTATAAAAAGATATTTCCTTGTAGCATAGTTATTACGCACCATAATAAGATGTGTTTTCCAGGGTGAAAAAAAAAAAAAAGGTCGTCTACGGGCGAATACGCGGTCGATGGAATTTATCATGAACCGAGGTCGTCTATCGGGCGAGTACTTGCCGCTTTTCAGGTCCATGTACACATCTAACAGCTTATTGTCAAAAACACGCAGGACACATCTTACAAAGGCAAGATCGGTTTTTTTGAACTTATTCTGAGCCTCATCAGATATAGTTCCTTCAGGTAAACCCTTATTAGCCTCGAATACTTTTAGAGCTTGCAGCCACATAGTGGTCTTTGCCTGCCATCTCTTAAAATGAACACGGTAAGTTTATCCGCCTTCATCGCATTGGCTAAGTGTCCCATGTTTAACTCAGAAATTGCCTATAATTAGGTTTTTGGATTGTTGGATAATTAGACACAATTTCCATGATTAATTTCAGAATATTAAACATGAAAAAACCAGCTACTAGCTCATGTAACTCAAACATACTAGATTAAACAACAAGATGAACGGAAACAAGTAGCATCTAAATATGTACTCGCAGAACATGATGAATAATCAGACAGCAGCACGTCACACGTACCATTCGCTTGCAGATGTAGTCCCAACAGTAACCTTGGGGAAGACTGATCGAAGCAGAAGGTGGCGAAAACGACGATAGGCAGCACCACCCGACTTGGATAGAAGACGACCATGATGAAGAACTCGAGCAGTCGCGCAGAGCGCTTTCCAAAATTCTAATTCGCCCTCTCCCATACAAGACCACAAAGACAAGTGGTTCCACACACCTGCTCTCCAGTTCGGCGGTGCATGCTGGCGCTCGGGATGAGTTAGACTACGGTGGCGGCGCAAGTAGAGAGAAGGCAAAATCCTAGATTGGTTTTTCGTGTGTTGTGCCGATAGCCGCGCAAGACTTTATATAGAGCGGCTCAGAAACCCCGTGCATGGCACGTCGTGAACCAAGCCCACGTTGCACATGTTCGGGTCAGTTATAGATAGCCACGATCCGGGAGCGACCCGAATAGGGTGACTGTTGACACGTCTGTCAAAACCTCACAGATTTTCCTGAGTAGCAAAAATAAAGCTCGGCTCGACGAGAGCCCCGCACCCCGCGGCGCGCGCGCGTCATGACGAGACGGATGGGCGAGCGGAGCGTGCGTGCGAGCGGCATCATCATCAGAGGAGGAGCGCGCGTGTAGCTCTCTTATTATCACTTACTTACAAAGTGGTGCAACACTCCATCTTATAAGATGGTGTAACTCTCCTCCAACTTTCCATATAGGACTAAACTTTTGCTCCCACTCCACTCCATGTGAGCTGCCCCATAGGTCCAAACACATGTGAGCTACCATAAACATGGGCTTTAAGATTTAGGAAAAATCTGAAATCTACAAGTACTTATTTAGATTGGCCTATTATTTCTAACAATTCTCCACCAGATCTCAAATGCCATTTGAAGATTTGTCAATCCTCACTACTTGTTTATATATCAGTATTTCAGTAGAGACTATTAAGTTGAACTTCCGTCTAAAATCTCAAGTTACGTCTATCAGAAACTTGAACAATGGACGAACCTTGAATTGCAAGTTTGGTGGCAATAGATTTTACTCAAAATCATAACTAGTATTTGGATGCCAGTAGCCTACCCCCGCGGGTTGGAGCATATGTGTCATACTCCTGGTCTCGTCATGAGTTTACTAGAGACCACCCAAGTCTCATAGACCGCGACATTTATAGTCGAGCTATAATATGTGTGTTTTTTCAAGAATGTCCTGTAGGACGGCATATTTGCTAGTTATAGCCAACAGAAACACATTAAGCTATATTGTCAACTTGCCTTACAGATTTTGAGGATTATGCATCTTCACTTAGAGAGGGTTAAACATACTCTCCTCAGTCAAACCACTAGCTTGTTCTTCCTAGATCCTAATTCACGGGATTTTCGATCACATAGGTTGGGTTACCAGTATGGTGTGACATCTATGGGTCTCAACCCCATCTCTGTCGATGTATTTTCTATCACAATTCGTGATAGTCCCTTTTTAAAAGGATTTACCAGGTTTTTATCTGTTTAAATATACGTAACAGTTATTACTCCGAAGTTTCTCAATTTTCTGACAGATTTCAAACGTCTCTTTACGTGACGAGATGGAGGAGCTCTATTATTGTCACTTACTTACAAAGTGGTGCAACACTCCACCTTATAAGGTGGTGTAACTCTCCTTCAACTTTATTTTCATGTGAGACTAAACTTTAGCTCTAACTGTACTCCTATGTGAGCTGTCCCAAACAAGGGTCCAAACACATGTGAGCTGCCACAAACATGGGCTTTAAGATTTAGGGAAAATCTAAAATCTATATGAACTTATTTAGATTGGCCCATTATTTCTAACATATAATACTCCCACTAAAACCAGCCGTAATAAGCTGAAAAAAGCACCATTAAAAGGTTGGCTAGCTATCCACCTAGTGAAACTACCAGTGTCCAAGAACCTCTTAGTTTCAAACCGTAAAAACCGCGTGGGTCACTTTGTCTGAACTAGTTTGCTCAACAAATTAATTAGCCTTAATTTGCAATTAACTAGCTGGTTCAATGCCGGTTTGAGCGGGGTTCAACTGGAACATTAATTACTGAACATATTTAGGCCTTGTTTACTTCTTCACTGGTGTATTTGCGGGAATGGAGAGGATTATTCCAATTTCCGCAAAATCTCCGTAGTGCGTTTACTACTTCGGGTTTGGCCGAAATAATTTCAGGATATCTCCACACATCCTTCTTATTTTTGTCTAGATTGAAAACTCTCCTACATGGTAAAGTATTTTTTAGAAAGGGTATTTGCGGGAATTAAAGAGTATTGTGTGACCACCAAATCCTCTTATATCTCCAAACTCTAGTGAATAAAAATACGAGAGAAGTAAACAAAGCCTTAAGTGAAACCAGTTTGAAGTCACAAGCTCAGGATGCCATACCTTACCACCAAATCTGTATGAAACCGAGTATAAATAGGGGGTGACCGTCTGCTTGGTAGATACACTAAACTTGCAAGCAAAAGAAGCGAGCACAACGCAAAGTTGCGTCGAGTGTACACCAACGGTGTGTGTTGTAGCTACGTGAAGCAAGATGGCATATCAACGCGCCTCCACCGTGCTTGCTTCCATGATGGTCGTCGTCGGTGGTTAGATACAATGCATGCATCCTACCAACGACACGTGCTACTATTTGCTACTCCATTTTGTCTACTACTCCCTCCGATTTTAAAATATAAGATGTTTTAGTTTTGTGGAGACAATGTATCTAGATCTCTTTTAGTATGTAAATTCATTTAGGTTTAGAGTGAACCTACACACTAAAAGGGTCTAGATACACTTTTTTCACAAAGCTAAAACATCTTATATTTTAAAACGGAGGGAGTAATTTGGTTTGCTAAAACATGTTACATTAGGAACATAGTAATTATTCCCTCCGTTTTAAAAGATAAGATGTTACTTGTGAAAGTAATGTATCTAGACCCATTTTAGTGTCTAGGTTCATGTAGGTTTAGAGTGAACCTACAAACTAAAAATGGTCTAGTTACACACTTTTCATAAATCTAAAATATTTTATATTTTAAAACGAAGAGAGCACTTGTTATAGTTACTAATAATACAATAGTACAGTATATGATTGATAATGTTCATGATCCATTCAACCCAGGGGTGCAATCCACCGGCGTGTGCTATGGGATGCATGGCGATAGACTGCCGTCGGCGGCTGACGTGGTGCAGCTCTACAAATCCAACGGCATCACCGCCATGCGCATCTACGAGCCGGACGTCCAGATGCTCCTTGCTCTCGCCGCCACCAACATCGGCGTCCTCATGGATGTCGCCGACGAGAACGTCCCGCGCCTCGCAGCCTCACTCTCGGTCGCCGCCGACTGGGTCAAGCTTAACATCCAGTGGTACCTTCCAGGAGTATCCTTCTGCTACATCGCTGTCGGCAACGAGATCACTGGATCTGCGACGCAGAGCATCGTCCCGGCCATGAAGAACCTCAACGCCGCGCTCTCTGCCACCGGCGTCACTGGCATCAAGGTGTCCATGGTAGTCAGGATGGACGTGCTATCCGCCTCCTTGCCGCCCTCTTTCGGCCGGGTCAAGGACGGGTACATGAAGGACGTCGTGGCGGTCATCAACAGCACCGGCGCGCCCTTGCTGGTCAACGTGTACCCCTACTTTTCCTACGCAGACGACACCAAGAACATCGACCTCAACTTCGCGCTCTTCCAGCCTAGCTCACAGGTCATCAGGGACGGCTTTTTCAACTACACCAATCTCTTTGACGCCATGGTTGACGCCATGTACAAGGCTTGATGCATGCCAACACGGACGCGCCCATGGTCATCTCTGAGAGCAGGTGGCCGTCCGATGGCGGCGTTGCCGCTAACGTCGACAATGGCGCGCACATACATACAGAATCTCATCAACCACGTCGGCAAGGGCACACCGTATAGGTCGCAGTCGTTGGAGACATACGTGTTCGTGATGTTCAACGAAAACCAGAAGCCAGGGACTGAGACGGAGAAGCACTTTGGGCTTTTCAATCCGGACTAGTCACCGGTGTACCCCATAAAATTCTGAAAGAATTCATGTATGCAAATGATGAAGATTTCAATAAATTGAGATTTCGTGCAATTCAGCACTTATATCCATACTATACATGAATAGAAACCTGAAACCGTGCATATAGTTTCTTGAAACCGTACATCACGACTGCATGTGATCCATAGGAGAGGAAAACGAACAGCACATCAGTTTAGGAACAAATATTTGTACCTAGATTTACTAAAAATTTAGTGAGCCTCCCACGAGAATGGGGACGCCAAGTAACCCTCGTCGAGAAGGATGGAAGATAGTGAGCCTCCCACGAGGCAAATATCATCAAGTAAATTTAAGCTGATGGAGTCTGACTTCGGCCCTGTCCTTGTTATGGAGACGACTCGATTATTTCGGTAAATGCTTTATTTTTATTATCTTTTGATTTTTTGATTTTTTTCCTATCTTTTGATTATTCACTTCCCTTGTGTGAAGTTTCAGTTGAGTACAAGTCGTATCGGTCTGTATTTTGATATAACTATTTTGCTAGATTCTCTATTCCATGTTTTTTTCCCATCAAGTAATTAGGCTGTACAAATCCAACTAAAGCTCAACTAACAAGTAATTGTACTGCTTAGTTTGCAGGGATGGATCAAGGAAGAAATATAAAAGATTGCAGACATATGTTCCCTATCTTTTTTTTTGGAAATGGGCGCTTTATTAGTTAATAATAATGTTTACACCCGGCCTCTGCATAGCTAGGATGCATATAGCCAATCAACCACACAAAAAGTGACAAAACGTACCATTATTACAAAATATGCTATGAAAATAAAGAAAGTCTCGAACTATGACAGCTCTATCCGCAGATCACGCTACCATCCATGTCGGGAGAAAAAAATCTCTCGCCGTGTCCTCCAATCGCGTACACCCCTCCACAAACAAGTCGCGAAACTCCATACATTATAGAGTAGTCCATGATCGAAGGATAGCCGTGGCTCGATAGATAACCTGTATAGAAGAAGACACAATGTTATTAACTGTTATTTATACATTGCCAAAGCGACCAAATAATGGCATGCACTTCCACCCTAAACAAAGTCCCGTATTTATCTAATATTCCATGCAACCAGTTACCAAATACATTGGCAACCGGACATGGAGGAGACAAACCAGAGGTAATTTGGATGATTGACCATATAGCACGAGCAAATTTACACTGAAAGAATAAATGCCGAATTGTCTCATTATGGTGACAGAAAACGCATTATGTACTTCCATGTTAATTCCTCTTAACAAGATTATCTTTTGTAAAAATTCCCTTTTCGGAGATACCATGCGAATATCTTCATTTTAAGAGGTATTTTCATATTCCAAATTTTATTATTATCATCGACTGGGATACCAGGTTGGATCAGAGCTCTATACATAGAGTCAACAGAAAATTTACCACTCTCAAGTAATTTCCATCTAAACTCGTCCATACCCTCCGACAGCTGTATAGTGGACAATCGTGATAAGAGATTGTTCCAAGATACCAGTTTAGGACCTATGAGACTTCTTCTGAATGCCACATTAGAAGGATTAGTTTCTACTAATGTGGAAAGTGTATCCCCTTTGTGTCTAACAATCGAATATAGAGCTGGATATTATTCACAAAGAGAATTTTGGCCAAGCCATTTATCTTTCCAGAACCTAATATGTGATCCGTCCTTAATATCGAAAACACCAAAGCGGAAGAAATGCTTTTTGGATGCCATTAGTCCAGCCCAAAAATGTGAATCACCGGGTTTCCAAACCACTTGAGACACATCTTTGGAACCAACATACTTCCTCCATAGAATGGTTTGCCAGACACCATCTTTTGTAAGTAGTTTGAAAATACATTTACCCAAAAGCGTGGTGTTTTTGACTTGCATATCATGTATGTCTAGTCCACCGTATTGCTTGGGTCGGCAAACCACATTCCATCTGGCCAGTCGTTATTTCTTATTTTTACTATTCCCTTGCCAAAAGAATTTTGATCGGAAATAATCCACTTTCTTCAAGACATCTTTTGGTAGCTAGAAAAACGAGATCATATACAGTACCGTGTTGGTGAGTACTAAATTTATGAGTACAATTCTTCCGTCAAGAGATAGTAATTTACCTTTCCAACTATTACGACATTTTTAGAGTCTTTCCTCAATGAGTTTCCATTCAGCAATCGTGAGACGCCGATAATAGATCGGTATTCCCAAATAGTTGATTGGAAATTGCCTCTGACCACAGCCGGATAATTTAGCATATAGGTGGGCCTCGTTTTGAGCCTCGCCAAAACAATACAAATCACTCTTATAAAAATTAATTTTCAATCCAGATAATTGCTCAAAAGCTGATAATATTAATTTTAGATTCTTAGCTTTCTCTAGATCGTGTTCCATAAATAAGATTGTATCATCGATATATTGAAGGATGGAGAGACCACCATCAACCAGATGTGAAACTAATCCTTCAATTTGGCCATCAACCTTGGCTCTCTCAATAAGGATAGGTAACATACCAGCCACTATGTTAAATAGTATAGACGATAATGGATCCCCTTGTCTCAGCCTTTTTTTGGTCTGGAAGTATTTCCCAGTTTCGTCATTGACATTGATGGCAACACTACCACCAGACACAAAGGATTATATGAGAGCATGCTACTCCCCTGAAAAACCTTTCATTCGGAGTGTTTGCTGGAGGAAAGACCAATTAACTTTATCGTATGCCTTCTCAAAGTCAATCTTGAACAATACACCATTTAGTTTTTTGAGTGTAGTTCATGAATTATTTCATGCGAGATTACTATACCGTCTAGGATGTTTCTTCCTTGCATGAAAGCCGTTTGAGATGGGCGTACCACATGGTCAGCTACTGAATTTAATCTGATCATGGCAACCTTTGTAAAGATTTTAGAACTCACGTTAAGAAGGCAAATTGGCCGATTGTTGTATACGTTCTGCATTATTAACCTTAGGTAGTAAAATAATGTTGCCAAAATTCAGTCTAAAAAGGTCTAACTGACTAGCATGCAAAAACTCAAATAGAAGCATCAGGTCCTCTTTGATAACTTCTCAGAACTTTTGATAAAATTCCGCTGGAAAGCCATCAGGCCCTGGTGCTTGGTTATGTTCCATTTGAAAAATAGCTTTCTTGACCTCCTCCTCCATATAAGGAGCGGTTAGAAAATTGTTTTCCGCATAAAAAACCTGAGGAATATCCGTTGTCTAGGACTCGTGTAAGGAGAAGGAGTTTTCTGGCAATGCCCCAAACAAGGATTTGTAGTAATTTGTAATATAAGATTTTAGTTGCTCCTGACCCTCAATTATACCTTCATCCTGAGTTAAAGAGTGAATAAGTTTCTTCTTATGCTTGCCATTGACAACAACATGGAAGTATCTTGTATTCACGTCTCCTTCAAGGTTGAATTTTGCTTTTGAGCGTTGGTACCATTTGAGTTCTTCCTCGCGAAGTAGTCTGGTAATTTCCGCATTCGATTAGTTTTTAAGCTCAATCTCTTGTACAGTTAAAGGCCTGACCTCCGCAGAAGCTTCTAAATCATTAATAATAGATAAAAAGCGTATTTTCTCTTTCTTGAGAATTCCAACAGTATGTCTGGCCCAACCACGAAGAAATTTGCGTAAATCACGCATTTTGTTGTTCCATCGTTGTATAGGCGATTGACCACAAACAGGAGCAATGTCATCTAGGACACTCCATTTCGTGATGAAGCCCTGCACTTTGAAGGAATGGATCCTGGAGTTAGGATCATAGGAGAGAGAGCTCTGGCTACAGCAGAAGCCATAAACTCAGAATCTATCAAGGTTGGAACAAAACTTACTTTTATATTTACAAAATGAAGAACATTTTGTTGGTATCTCTTAATATGACTTTTATGTTTTGTAGTAACGCACGGGTATTCAATAAGTCAATATTTAAAATGAACGTGTTTTATCTCGATCTATTCGTACTGATTTATAGTACGCACGTCATTTTTGGGTTCTATAAACTTCATAAAACTACGAACTGTTGACTGCTTACGTGACATTTTTCTAAGGTGTGGGTACATACATATACAACATCACCAAGCCGTATTTTTTGTTATCAAACCGTGTATGTGCTTTAGAAAAAGTATAAATTTGTCTAGGGCCCATCTTCAGTTATGTTAAATCAACTTGTTGTCGCACTACAAATCCGGATTTGCACATGTCATAACTCATAATGAGCATAGAACCTAAAGGTACATGAGCAGTGCCAACCGTTTCGATGAACTACAGCGATCGCCCCAGCGTGAATTCAGCCCAAAATCTTGGGTGCGCACATAAAAATTCAACTCTCACCAGAGATCAAAGAAATGAAAAAAAAAACAGAAAATATTCCCACTTTTGGCAGTGAAGTTGTATACTCTGCAATATCTCAAGCCACCTCTCTCGACTCTTTTTTAGACCTCTCTCCACTCGTGGATGATGTATTACATCACAATCCCGCAATGATAGTGAAAACTGGGAGTTCCCGTCTCTTGGCTCCAGGGTTGGATTAGCCTGCCGAGGCAGTGTCGCAACACTGTTTCCAACTATTTTGTAATGTTTATATGAAGGTGGCCTAGGGTTTCGCCCAGGGCTTGGTCTGCCACTGCTTGGCTCTTACCTTTGGCGAGAGGGGAAAGCCTGTACCCTGAGGCTCAAGAGAAATGGGCCGGCCATTTGGAATGGCCATTAGCACACCTATATGTTTCTTCTGTCCAAACAAAAGTACTATATGTATCCTTAAAACTAACATGCTATCAGTAATCACATACTCCCTCCGATCCAAATTAATTGACTCGGATTTATCTAGATTCGGATGTACCTAGCATTAAAACATGTCTAGATACATCCGAATCTGGATAAACCGAAGTCAATTATTCGAATCTAGATAAATCCGAGTCAATTAATTTGGATCGGAGGGAGTAGATAAACTTTATTCAAATCACTTCAACATTTATAACTTAACCTACAAGTGAGTACGTACTGGTCAACTATGGTTCCATGCATTAATCGATGCTGCTGCCGGGTACGTGGCCACCTTGTCGGAAAAAATCTTTATTCGTAACAAGTCTTATGCAACTGGGAACCACATATAAATTTCGTAGTAGTATCCTCTTGCCTTAGTCCAGTCCACGCGTGTGGCATCCATCTCATGGTTGGCCAGTGGCAGTGGCCACTGCGGTCTACTTAAGGTTCCTGAGTTCCCACTTCTCTGAGTAATAGCACCAGTCTCCGCTAGAAAGTTCCGGTCCAAGTGACTATCCTCCTAACAATGTCTTTTTCAAGGAAAGTCTTCGCAGGCAACGAGGACCAGCTATCTTAGATTTTTCAGTAGCCCACTTGATTTACCAGGGGCAACTGTCCAATGAAGCAGGGAGAGGTAATAAAAGAAATCAAAGTGAGAGACAGGGGAGAGCAGCAACAGTGTAGGAGGAGGGAAAAGGAAGATAAACACGAGAGAAGTGAACCAGAATCCCCTTCCAGGTTTCATCACGTCGAGCAACGGGATCACCATTTAAGCATCACCAGGTATTTATCCATAATTCATCCATCGCGTGTATATATAAGTGATCCGTCACCATGGCGTTTCTAATAGTTTCATGTATTCTAGGTTATATACCTATGAGAATTAGAAAATCCATGTCCATAATCAGTTTAAGTTAACCATCATTATCCGTTCATCACTGTGCTGCTTCAAGATGGTTCCATAAAATTGTTCAAGAAAGCTTTTGACATATGATTAGGATTTCTTATTCTAGTCTCATGAAATGTTGCAGATGACTAAAAACTGTTATGCCTTTGTTAAGAATCTACGTACAATAATCTGCTGATAAACATAAATTTCATGATGTTGGAATTTGGTGAGTATTCTAGCCTTCTTGTGCTCATTTATCCACCCTTACATGCATAATCAAGAAACATGGCATAGTTGTGAGCTCATTGTCTTAGAACAGGAGAGCGTCGTCTACTCTCCAATTAGCTACTCGTTGTCTGATAATTTGTTTCTTTATACAAATTGGATGGCTCCGACCCTTCTCTTACAAAAAAACTAGTGTGTGGTACTCCCTCTGTTTCAAAATATAAGATGTTTTAGCTTTGTGAATAAAGTGTATCTAGACTCCTTTTAGTGTGTAGGTTTATTGAGGTTTAAACTGAATCTATACACTAAAAAAGTCTAGATACACTCATTTCACAAAGCTAAAATATATTATATTTTGAAACGGAGGGAGTAGATATTATAATGCTACTCCATTTCTTGAACAGCAAAGAGTCAATCTCTCCTGCCCAATGGCTGAGATGGTCAGTTCTGCCATTGTTGGGGAGACTGTTAACCGAATCTATTCTGCCATTACCACCGGCAAAGACAAGGATGAATCGGATAAGATGACCCGAGATGGTGGCCTAGAGAGGCTTGAGATGGCAGGCATCAAGATGGAGGCCGCGCTGGAGACGTCAGACAAGTGGCAGATCACAGACGTGTCACTGCTCCATTGGCGAAAGAAGCTGAAGCATGCTGCACAGGACTGCCACGATGCAGAGCGCAGATGCAGACAGATGTCTCAGGAAGAAGACGAGGCGGAGCAAGTGGTAAGGAAATCCTCATTTCCTCGAAGGGTCGCCCACGCGACCAAGGCATTATTCGTCTCCTCTCTAGTGGGCAGCGATAACCAGTGCTGCAGTGCCGCGGTCGTCCGAAGATTCGAGAGGCTCGCCGACGGTGCCAGCGAGTTCATGAGGTTTGTGCAACTCGGCGGGACACCGCGCCAAAACCTCTTCTTCGACCCTCTCATTGGGCATGTCTTTGCTGGCAAATCGCTGCTGTATCAGGTGTCGCGTCCAGGAGGCCAGCAGTACCACTACTTGGCCATACGGGGGATGAATTTCGAGGAGGGAGGGCTGGAGGCCATGCTATACTTCATGTATGAAGACTGTAACGTGTGGAAGAACAGTTTCCGCCTTGGGATCATGCTGCGTCTTTCGGAAAGTACAGACATAGTCGGAACTACTGTGGATTGCTTGCGACTAGTGACCCCTCACTTCAAATACACGGCCGACATGGTCATCAAAGAGATCACCCACCTGCCGACGCAAGATTTCCTCAAATACTCGGAGAGTATAGACAGGGGGTACTGGAACAACGTCCAGAAAACCATGGCAAGATGGGCCCGGCTAGATCCATTGTGTTGTCAAGGATACGAGAAGCAAAACGGAAGCAAGATTAGGCTTTCGAGCATATTTCCCGAACCAGTGAGCCATGTGTTTTTGCATCGTCACATCTCGCTGTGTGAGTATAATAACCTGCTGCTACCGGGATCAACCACAACCTCTGGCTGTGGCGACACTCCTTCTCTGGAGAATTTTCCTCGTTTGAAGCTGGTAATCCTATTCATGCCTCATGACTCTCGAGGGGATGGCCTCAAGTCTCCCGGCGAGGCCACTGCGGTAGAGGCTATAGATGGAGAGATTCAGCAACACCTCACGCATGTCAATGTTCACCCGGAGCAACTGGACGAGATGTTGTTGCCCAAGGCGATACACTATCTTTACCATAACACCGGGGCTACAACCTATCAGACACGTTGGTCGTCTAACCATGGCAGTGCACACCTGTGCGTGGAGAAGGCAAGAATGCTCGGAGCATGCAGTGGCATCAAAGCCACACGGCCGGGTGAGGGAACTAGGAGTACTAGTACTAAGCTACTTTGTCAGATGCAGCAGGATCAACAAGTTAGGAAAGTGGAGTGGAAGAAGCAAGTCACTGATTTCCTCAAACTATTGACCGTGCGTTCCTCGGAAAGGCTGCGGAGCTCGTTTACGGAATGGATCGAGCAGCTGCACTTAGGCGAGCATGGAGTGGCTTAATTTAACACAAGGATTTCCCTGGAATTCATGTTCTTCAAGGCAAGCACAAGGTTTGTTTGTCGCAATGTATTATGCTGAGTATATGTGTGTAGTTTTGGGAAGTGAGCATGCTTAGCTGGTCGGGGGAGTGGATGTACAAATCTAAATATAAATTTAGGTTTCTATTTATACTTAAGCATCAGACTGTCTTCATACTCATGCAATTTATCCCAAGCATCAGGCTTGATGCTTAAACAAGTGTAAAAATCTTGATACTCATGCTTAGTGGCATCTCTGGTTGGTGCGGAGGACGCAGATAGCTCATGCGTGGTGGAACCAGGTCATGCACGAAGACAGAGAAAACCTAGCCTCCTAGGTCGCTGCTAGCAACTTTGTGTTAGGGGAAGGATACACAACCCCCGCCTTCTTGCGATGAACTCCGGGGATAGTCTCAATCAACAGATATACAGCTGAAATAAAACAACGAGCACATACACAGGTGATACAACGATTTACGTGGAAAAACCTCCTCAAGGTGAGGAGGGAAAAACCACGGGTGTGGACCAACCGGTCCGCGCGAGCTTCACTATGATCAACCTGGGTATATAGTCTTCTCTAGAACATCTAGATATATATAACACACTCAACATGTTGTCAACCAGCAAGAACAACAACAACAACCACTTGAAACAAAGATTACAGCAAAACAAAATATCTTAGTTTCTGTCATCTTCGGTAATCAGCGGACTTCTCTTAAACCACAGATCCAATCAGCCCCAAACTTGGTAGACAAGTAGATATATGAGTTCCCAACATACACGCTAAATTTCAGCTCAATTAGATATCGTTTGCCTACCCAATCTATTCATCTACCAAAACTGCTCTGTGCTGAAACTGCAGTAGTCTGAATTGACTAAACTGCTTCCAAATCTGATTCTACACTGACCCAAATCTCAAACCAGCTAACCATATCGAAGTACTCAAAGCAAGGAATAATATCACCAAGTTTGGAGCCGATCCAAGCACGTTTGAGCCTCCAAACACCAGCTTGAAGATAGACAGATCAAATCTCAGAAATCAGGACAGAAATCACCTCACCTTCTTCTTCCTCTCTTCTCACTAGGTTGTGGTGTTCTTCCTCTCTTCTCACTAGGCTGAAACTCCTCTCCAATTCGGATTGTAGAGTACGAAAATAGATTGCTGCCAATTCTTCAATAGTTCTCTCCTTTTTAACTTCAACTTTCTTTTCATAAGGCAACTTTGTGAATTGGCTGCAATTAATTTCTAAAACTTCTTCCACAAACTATAAAGACAAAACTAGTTTCTTGTTATCAATATCAAATTCATAGAGCTATAAAAACGGTTACCAAAAAAGACAGGGAAAAAAGAGTTCAAAGGCATTTTGATGATATGAAACTCAACTGGGTACACAAAAGCTCCCACAGAAACGCATGCATTACGAAGTATCCCATGAGTCCACTACAAAGTTCGGTTAGAAAGCATAAAATTAACTTTTGATGGCTCAAGGTTTGGTTCATCAAGATGGCATCGTAACTCTTCATAGATTGTATAAGGCATAATGTTAATAGAAGAGCTTAAGTCACAAAACCCTACATAAGTAGTTCCCCCTAAACAAAAAAGAATTTTCTGTTGACTTCTATTTTTACCATCAAACTTGCCTCTTATCATATCAGAAGATTCTTTACTCACTACCATTACTTCATCCTCAAACACCTCAGGTTCTAGAAATTCTTTTACTATCCAAATGTTCTTTTTAATGGTTCCTAGGTCTTTAGTTAACCTCTCTATCCTTTTATTTCTTTCACCTGTACTCTCTATTATTTTTGTGAGGATAGTTTCCTCCTCGTCTAACATTTTTTTTCTGCATTTGCGAGTATTTGTCCCTATGGAAAGTTTTAGGGAGCTTATCCTCCATAGCCGATGTGTAGCATTCTGATACGTTACAAACGTATCTATAATTTTTGATGTTTCATGCTTGTTTTATATCTACTTTCTTATGTTTTGTCTACACTTTCGAGTACTTTTACACATTTTCTGGAACTAACCTATTAAAAAGATGCCACAGTACCAGTTGCCTATTTTCTTCTGTTTTTGGTTTCAGAAAAGCTAGAAAAGAAATATTCTTGGAATTGGACCAGACAAAAGCCAAAGTCGATATTTTACCGAAAGACTCACGGAGCCAGAAGACAAGACGGAGAGGGGATAGGGGCTGGCCACACCATAGGGTGGCACGGGTCCCCCTGGCCGTGCCACCAGGTGGTGTGGGCCCCTCGGGCGCCCACCGACCTTGCCTCTTCGCCTATAAGAAGCCTCCGATGCAGAAACCCTAAAGAATCCAGCCTCCAGCCACGAAAAGTTCCGCAGCGCCGCCGCCACCGAAGGGGAAATTTGGGGGACAGAAAGTCTCTATTCCGGCACCCTGCCGGGACGGGGAAGTGCCCCCGGAGCCATCTCCATCGATCTCCACCACCATCTCCATCGCCGTTGCTGATTCCCATGATGATGAGGGAGTAGTTCTTCCTTGAGGCTAAGGGATCTACCGATAGCTATGTGTTCATCTCTCTCTCTATGCATGATCATATTGTGATCATGAGATTTGTAATCAAGTAGATCTACCTTGCTACTCAAGTGCTTTAATAGATCTCTGCTCTCCCCACGTGTGTGAAGTTAACAGTGTGCACACCGTGTGGCACTTAGGCTAGAGATTACAAATACTTGTTATGAGTTATATTTGGAGTTGGATGTTTCTATGAAATTGTGTTGTTTGTTGGAACCATCTAGCGCTCAAGGTGACAGTGTGGGGTTATCTAGATGGGGAAAGCAAACTTTGAGGTGTGCTGTTATAGCCCTACAATGGATTAGAGTGTCCAACCGGAGAGTAGTTCACAGTAGTATCATGAAGAGAAGATATTTATATGAGAGTGTTCACTAGCGAAAGTATGATCCCTAGGCCTTGTTGCTAAGCATTGAAACACCGTTTGCAACTAGATCTGTTACATGTTTTCTTGCTGCCATCTTTATTTTAGTTTGCCTTTAGTCTCTTCCACGCCATCAAAGTATTTTCTAGCACCATTGTCTTATATCCATACCACTTGTATTTCACTATCTCTTCACCGAACTAGTACACCTATACACCTGACAAGTGTATTAGGTGTGTTGGAGACACAAGAGACTTCTTGTATCTTGATTGTAGGGTTGCTTGAGAGGGATACCTTTGACCACTTCCTCCCTATGTTCGATAAACCTTGGGTGGTCCATTTAAGGGAAACTTGCTGCTATTCTACAAACCTCTGCACTTGGAGGCCCAACAACTGTCTACAAGAATAGAAGTGCGTGGACAACAAGCTATTTTTTTGCGCCGTTGTCGGGGAGTCGAGGACATCTTCACAAGGGGAGTCCCTCATAACCAATCTATTTACTTTGTTATTTGTGTTTTGCTTAGTTTACTTCTGTTTTATTTGCTTGTTTCTTTATCAAGAACACAAAAAAATTAGTTGTACTAGTTTGCTTTCTTTATTAAAAACACAAAAAAATGACTACTCTTGAAAACACTAAGTTGTGTGACTTCACTAGCACCAACAACAATGATTTCATGTGCACACCTATTGCTCCACCTGTTCCTGAAGCCACTTTCTTTGAAATTAAATCTTCCTTGCTCAATCTTGTTATGAGAGAACAATTTTTTGGTATTGGTACTGAAGATGCTGCTGCTCATCTTAATAACTTTGTTGAACTTTGAGAGATACCAAAGCATAGGGATATAGATGGGGATGTTATTAAGCTTAAATTGTTTCCTTTCTCTTTGAGAGGAAAAGCTAAAGAATGGTTGCAATCCCTAACTAGAAATAGTATTGATTCTTGGACTAAATGCAAAGATGCTTTCATTAGAAAATACTATCCTCCTGCTAAGATTATATCTATGAGAAGTGAAATAATGTTTAACAATCTGATAATGAACATGTTGCTCAAGCTTGGGAAAGAATGAAATCTTTGGTAAAAAATTGTCCCATTCATGGACTGACTGCTTGGATGATTATCCAAACCTTTTATGTAGGATTGAATTATTCTTCAAGAAATCTACTAGATTCTGCTGCTGGAGGTACCTTTATGACCATTACTTTGGGTGCTGCAACAAAGCTTGTGAATAATATGATGGTTAACTATTCTGAATAGCATACCGAGAGAGCTCCACAAGGTAAGAAGGTAAATTCTGTTGAAGAAACCTCCTCCTTGAGTGATAAAATTGATGTTATTATGTCTATGCTTGTTAATGGGAAAGCCCATATTGATCCAAATCATGTTCCCTTAGCTTCTTTGGTTGCTCAAGAAGAGCAAGTTGATGTGAACTTTATAAAAAATAATAATTTTAGCAACAATGCCTACAGGAATAATTTTGGTAATAATAATTATAGGCCATATCCTCCCAATAATGGTAATGCTTATGGAAATTCCTACAACAATAATAGGAGTGCACCCTCTAAACTTGAAGTTATGCTTAAAGATTTTATTAGTAAAAAAACTGCTTTCAATAAAACTATTGAGAAAAAACTCTCTAATGCTGAAAGAAATATAGCATCATTGGCTGAAGCACAGTCTTCTTTTAATAAAATGGCTACTAAACCTGAAACTATTGAGAATCCCTTTGCAGCTACTAATGCCATACAAGTTAGAATTGATGAAAATGTTAGACTATTAGATGAATTGCATGCCAAGTGGGAAAGAGAAGATGAAATTGCTAGAAATATTAGTGTTTCTACTATCACTACCACTAATGTTGAAGCTAGTAAACCCAATGGAACCTTTTCTAATAAAATGCTGAAATTCTTCAAAATATGGGAAACAATAGCTCTACCACTTTAGATGATAAATACAATTTTGATCTTGATGGTTGCAACATCTCTGAAGTTATTATGTTCCTACAAAAGCTTGTTAAAAGTCCTAATGCTAGTTCTATGAATATGGCCTTTACAAAACACATTACTGATGCTCTCATAAAAATTAAAGAAGAAAAGATGAAACATAAAGCTTCTATTCCTATGAAACTAGAAGATGGTTGGCAACCCATCATTAATATGAAAGTGAATGATTTTGATTTCAAAGCTTTATGTGATCTTGATAGTAGTGTTTCTATTATGCCTAGAAGGATTTATGATATGCTTGATTTGCCACCATTGGAAGATTGTTATTTAAATGTCCCACTTGATGATAATGCTAAAAAGAAACTCATGGGGAGTATTAATGATGTTCTTATTATGGTTAACAATGTGAAAGGATCGTATGGGCACCTAGAGGGGGGGGGGTGAATAGGTGCTACTTCAATTTTTACTCTTTTTCAATTTAGGGTTTGACATGAAAGGTAAATTCTCTAGATTATGCAACTATGGTGAATTTACCTATATAACAAACAAGCACAAACTAAACAATAACTAGATAAGTAAAGTGCGGTAAAGGATAGAAGTAACCAAAGTGAAGCACACGGAGACACAAGGATTTGTTTGCCGTAGTTCCTTCCTTTTGAGGGGAAGTACGTCTATGTTTGGAGAGGGGATGGTATCAAACCACCAACGCCACGAGAGACCTCCCTTGTTCTCCGATGAACCTCACCCCAACGGGTTCGATTCACCTCTTCCACTATACGGCAACCTTCGAGGTGGAAGCGGGCACCTTTACAACGAGTTTGGGACACACATCCACAACTTAATTGGAGGCTCCCAAGTACAAGCAAGGTGTCAACAAAACAAAGACAAGCTTGTAAGAACCAAATCAAAACCTAGGGTTTCCAACGAAACACTAGAGCATGGGGGCCCTCAAGTGAATGAGGGGGAAATGAAGATCTCTTTTGGTGAAGCTGTAGATCAAGGCCTCCTCCTTTTATTCTCAAAAGATCAAAGACTTTGGATGGTTTGATGAAGAGATCTTGTTGATTTGGTGGCTCAAATGGACATGGTGTCCTTGAGGTGAATGAGCAGCTAGAGGAAGGGGATAAGGTCCTCTATTTATAGCCCCTCGCATCTGTGAACCGTTTTCTGACCATTGGAGAAGAAGCAGACCGAAGACTTTGGTCTCCACATCGGAGACTCCGGTCTACACCGGAGACTCCGGTCAACCTCC
Source organism: Avena sativa (assembly GCA_916181665.1). NCBI lineage: Eukaryota > Viridiplantae > Streptophyta > Magnoliopsida > Poales > Poaceae > Avena > Avena sativa. The sequence goes on from OV702296.1 coordinate 433,112,547, forward strand.
GGACCAACCGACAGAATGACCCAGCCCACTTGGGAGCCAAGTGGACCGGAGACTCCGGTCCCTCTACACCGGAGACTCTGGCCTGGGGCATGGACTGGAGACTCCGGATCAACCTCCAGACCACCCTTCTGGCTGTCCTAGGAAGGAAACTAGAAGCCCTCTCCGGAGACTCCTGGGGAAACTCCAGACCACACCGGAGACTCCGGTCATGATAGACCGGAGACTCCGGTCTAGAAATCCCAAGGAGCAAGTAATAGTACAGGGAATGTTCCGCAAGACATTGGTCCTTTTCACTTTATAAAATATCAACCTGTAGACAATAGCAAACTGTAAAAAAGGTCTACTAGTTGTTAACGAACACCAAAAGTGATTTATGACAGTAAATGTCCTTTCAATCTCCCCCTTTTTGGTGTTCGATGACAACTAGTGATTTTTGCATGAAAAAGGTTTGCAGTGACTTCTAACAGAGTATGGACATGCTCCCCCTGCCTATGTGCCTAAAGATAAACATGTAAAGCAGGCAAGATAGGTAGAGTATGGATAAAACACATAGTTCTCACACGAGTTACAATAAAGTAGGAGCACCCACAGAGTCACACACAAATAACACAAAGTGTCCCGCAATAAAATAAGGCAAATAGAGACGAGAAAGCAAATACGAATCAAGTAGCCCAAAACCATGCAAATCCCGATGACAATGTCTTCTCCCCCTTTAGCATCGAAACACCAAAAAAGGGAAAAGACCTAAGCTAGCGTCCCAACAGATCAGTAGTCCTTGTCATCCTCCTCCTCGTCCTCCTCATCCATATCCATATCCTGATCCTCATCATCATCATCATAGTCCTCATCACCATCTGGAGCTGCAGGCCCTTTGCCGTGAGGGCGAGAAGAGGATGTACCTTGGTACCCAAATCCAGAAGTGACATCATAAAAGGTATTACAATCCACCAAGATGTCCTATTGGGCATTCCATGCCCCAAACGAAAGAGTGTGATCTGACTCGGTGGATGGCTGGGCGCCATGCTCGTAAGTGTACTCAGCCTCACCTTCCTCATCATACGCTTCACCCTGAGCCTTGATCTCCTTGAGTAGTTTCTCGATGCGACGGTTGCTCTTATAGGAATCATGTTGTTGCTTGCGGATGTCCACATTCATGCAACACAGGGCCCTCTCCCAAAATGAGGCCTTCTTGACCCTCTCATGGACATAGTCACGTGTCATGGGAGGAAGAGGTGCATTGTAAGCATTCTTCCTCCGAGCCCTAGGAGGAGAGGGGGCCCTTTCGGTCTCTGAGATTTCCTCCTCCATATGTGCATGGGAGCGTCTAGGGGGAGCCCTCATTTCCCCTTTCTGCTGCAGAGATACGAGAGTGTGCTCGGTAAGGTTGGGAGGCATAGCAAGCGGAGAACCATGTTGCTGAGTGTTGATGAGTCTCATGACTAGGGGTGCATATGGAGGGGCCTTCTTGTATAAGATGGCATGATACATCTCCTCAAATATGTAATCCATCACATCAATAGGATCAACATCAGCATCGGGGCCAGCCATGTAAGTCTTGTGGGTGTGATACAGCAAGTTGACCAAACCACATCTGATGGCGTCATCATTCCTAGCACTAGGGGAAATGGTCTGGCAGAAGATCCTCAACATCAGATTGTAGAGAGGCTTGAGTCCCTTGGACCCTCCCACAACACCCTCACTACCATATAAAGGGGCAAGCTTGTCCTTGTTCACCCCAAGAGCTGCTGAGTGCATGTGAACTCTAACATGAGTAGATACCCCCTAGAATGTCTCGAAGATAGCCTCAGCAAAGTCATAGAAGGTTGCAGAAGAACGGTGGTTACCAGTCATCCAAGTCATAGTCCTGGCTTGGTCAGTCCCAAATACAACTGTGGCGTAGAACTGCTGCACAAGGGTGATGTTGTAGTCTTCACGGAGCTCCATCAAGTTGAACAACCCTAACTTCTCACTAATCCACAGAGCATCAGAGAAGTAGGGGATCTTCCTCATCTGCTCAACACTCAAGTACTTCTAGGGGCACATAGGAGATCTATTGAGCACACTATAAATGTCTTTCATGAAGACAACTTGCTCCTTCCTCCAATAGCAGGGGTCATCACTGGTGTGAGGCAAGTCATAGAAATTAGTCTTCTGCAGCTCACGGTACTCCTGCTTAGACATGCGGGCCAAAGACTGAAGATTGTCGTATTTTGCCCTCTTGGCACAGTTCTCTTCCTCAACCCTATTCTGCTCCTGCCGCATATAGGCCGCATCATGGGCCTGCTGTCTACGGTTGGATGGGGGAACAATGTACTGACCCTCAGACTCATCATAGCTAGGATCCCCTCTCTTCATCTTGGCCTTGGTGCGAGGAGGATGACGAGATCCAGAACCTATGAAAAGCAGCGAGGGAGATAGCATGGAGGTAAGTATATATGTCCCAAGAAGGCAGCACAGAACCCTTGAGACCTAGCAAGACGTGTCAGATTGAACTCACACCGGAGTCTCCGTGGTCCACACCGGAGTCTCCGGCTCAGACCACAGTCTCCGTTCAGGCGACTCGGGGGAAGATCAGGAAGGCTCCAATGGTGTTGAATGCAACAGATCGGGTAGGGTAATAAGGGTAGAGTACACAAGTGCACGCAAACAAGGTATTCCCATTGCCAAAACTAGTACCAATCCTCAAAAACAAAATAAGGGAAGAACCCTAGGTTAGGAAAAAGGAGGAGAGGTACCAGATCTGTCCATGGGATTGATTCCACAGGTGGGAATCACCCAATGGTGGAAAGGAGATGATTGGCCGGTGACACGGTGGATCCCGGGGGCTTCTTGACCTCTAGGGAGGAGATTCGGGAGAGGAGGCGACGGGGTAGAGAGGGGAGGACGGGGGTGGATGAATGAAACTGTTGTTTCAGTTCACCCCGTCCTCCCTTTAAGTGGTCAGAAACCGTCCAGACCGGAGACTCCGGTCTATACCGGAGACTCCGGCCCATACCGGAGACTCCGGTCCTCCTCGACCAACAAGCTCCAAGGTAAGTGTATGGGGACATATATTAGATAGAGTGGGTTTTCAGGATAGAGGGAGGGATTGGGTTAAGATCTCATACTGTGAAAAGTCAAGAAAATCATGGAAATATATTCAAATGCGTCAAGTAAATCTGAACTAAGAATGAACTCTTCAAATGAGAAGAGGGTGGTGGCCGAAGCTACCATGCAGGAGTTTTTGGCATGACACCGCAAAGAATTATCCTTGGGTTCATAGCCACTACTCAACAATGATGCTCACATATCACTAGATGATACTAAGAGAATTGAATTTCTTAATGTTGGCATTATGGGGGGAGGGATAGTCCAATGAATTAAGACCACACTCCCCCTATCTCCATGCCTGCACCTACACCAAATATGGGTCAAAACATAGGTGAGTATGCAAGGCAATCAAGTCAAGCTCCTAGAATCCACGATGTTTAGTTCATTCCTCAAATAATAAAACCTTGCTTCATCAAGTGGCTTCGTGAAAATGTCAGCAAGTTGGTCTTTGGTTGACACATATGATAGCTCAATATCGCCTCGGGCAACATGATCTCTAATGAAGTGATGACGAATCTCAATATGCTTTGTTCTTGTATGGTCCACAGGGTTGTATGCAATCTTGATAGCACTTTCATTGTCACATAGAAGAGGCACTTTGTCACAATGGACACCGTATTCCTTTAAAGTTTGCCTCATCCATAGCAATTGTGTACAAGCACTAGCAGAAGCCACATACTTGGCTTCAGCGGTGGAAAGAGATATACAATTTTGCTTCTTAGAAGACCAACATACCAAGGAATTGGCAAGCCCCAGAGGTTAATTTCCTATCATCCTTGTCACCAGCCCAATCCGAATCCATCTATCCACAAAGAGGGAAAGTTGAGCCCCTAGGATACCAAATACCATAGTTTGGGGTATGAACCAAATATCGAAAGATTCTTTTGACTGCCATCAAATGGATTTCTTTAGGAGCCGCTTGATATCTTGCACACACTCCTACACTCAACACAATATCGGGTCTAGATGCACAAAGGTAAAGCAGAGAGCCAATCATGGATCGGTATACCTTTTGATCCACATCTTTAACATTTGGGTTTAGTTCAAGATGAGTCTTTGTTGCCATGGGAGTGGGAGCTCCATTGAGATCTTTCATGTTGAATCTTTTGAGCATATCTTGAGTATACTTGGCCTGGTTAAAGAATGTACCAGCTCTCACTTGCTTGATCTCAAAACCAAGGAATACTCTCAACTCTCCCATCATAGACATCCTGAACCTGTCAGTCAATTAGCTTAGAGAATTCATCATTAAAAGCTTTGTTATATGAGCCAAAGATAATATCATCTACATAAATTTGGCATACAAAAAGTTCCCCATTAACCCTCTTGGTAAAAAGAGTGGGATCGATTTTCCCAACCTCAAACCCACAATCTAACAACATCTCTCTAAGGTGCTCATACCACGTGCGTGGGGCTTGCTTAAGCCCATAGAGTGCCTTATCGAGTTTGTAGACATGGTTTGGAAAGTTGGGATCCTCAAATCCCGGGGGTTGTTTCACATATACCAACTCATGCAATGGATCATTGAGAAATGCACTTTCTACATCCATTTGTTGAAGTTTAAATTTATGATGTGCCGCATAAGCAAGAAGGATACGGATGGACTCAAGGAGAGCCACGGGTGCATAAGTCTCTCCATAATCAATGCCTTCAATTTGAGAGAACCCTTGTGCAACCAATCTTGCCTTGTTCCTTATGACCATTCCATGCTCATCTTGCTTGTTCTTGAAAATCCACTTGGTGCCTATAAAATTGCGGCAATCTTTTGGATTTTCCACTAACTTCCATACTTTGTTTCTTTCAAAGTTGTTGAGCTCTTTGTGCATTGCATCCAACCAATCCGAATCTTCAAGAGCTTCCCATACTTTCTTTGGTTCCACCATGGAAATGTGTGCTTGGTGCTCACCAAAGTTCTTCAGTTGAGCTCGAGTAGATACCCCTCTTCTTAGATCTCTAACCACATTCTCAAGAGTGTGGTCTCTTAATTCCAATATTCTATCCATTCTAGCTTGGCGACGAGTTTCGATCTCCTCGTTGTTTCTTGGGGGATCACTTCATCATTTTGGTCCTCGTCTTGACCATTAACGTGACCTTGATCATCATTGGAAATATTCTCTTCTAAAGGAGGCAAAGATTGACCTTGGTCTTGATCAAGCCCATGACTGGCCAGGTATTCAGATGTTCTTATGGCAGTCTGTACAGATCTTGCTTGTGAAATGGCCTTAGCACCACTGGACATCTTGGAAAGTGGAGACTCAACTACTTCTTGGCTGGAAGCATCTTCTTGATCAGTAGGTTGAGGGTCCACAACTTGTCTATGGCATGGGTTGGTGTCCACCTCGACAGTAGCTTGTTGAAGTTGTGAAGATGAGGGCTCCACTTGAGTAGAGCATAGTTCTTCTCGATCCACCATAAGGGGTTCCTCAACAGGGCGGATGAAACCCGCACCCATTCTTCCTATGGCATCCTGAGGCATTTCATCATCTATATCACAAACATCAACACGCCCCGCTTGGGGACCATCATATTCTTCAAACACCACACTACAAGATTCTATGACAATTCCTGAGAGCTTGTCATAGATTCTATAAGTGTGGGATTCGAGACCATAACCAACAAAAATACCCTCTAATGCTTTGGAATCAAACTTGGATAAATGAATGCCCTTAATGCGATAGAAGCACTTACAACCGAATACCCGGAAGTAAGAAACATTAGGCTTGTTACCGGTAAGGATTTCATATGGAGTCTTGATCAATTCTTTGCGGAGGTAGAGACGGTTTGATGCATGGCATGCGGTGGAGATAGCTTCAGCCCAAAAGTTGTATGGAGATTTAAATTCCGCTAACATAGTCCTTGCCATGTCAATAAGAGTCCGGTTCTTCCTCTCAGCTACACCATTTTGTTGAGGGGTATACGCAGCAGAATATTGATGTTTTATTCCCTCATCACTCAGAAATCCATTTAATGTGTAGTTCTTGAACTCGGTACCATTGTCACGTCTTATTGTTAACACTGGGACATTGTGTTGACGTTGTGCCATGTTTATGAAGTCAATGAAGTTCTCTTGGGTATCACTTTTTAACTTGAAGAAATATACCCAAGTGTATCTTGAGTAGTCATCAACAATCACCAAACAATATTTCTTCCCACCAAGACTCGCATGAGACGGAGGACCAAAGAGATCCACATGAAGGAGCTCCAAGATCCTCTTGGACTTGATGTAGTTCTTTGGCTTGTGGGGAGAATCATGCATCTTTCCTTCAACACATGCCCTGCAAACATGATCTTTGGCAAAGCAAACATTTTCTTTTAGTCCAACAATATGACCATCCTTGTGGAGGATTTGCAAAGTTCTCATGTTGACATGGGCTAGACGGTGATGCCATAGCCAACCCACATCGGCCTTTCCGAATAGGCACATCGGACTTGTAGTGGTTTTCCCCGAAAAGTCCACCACATACAAGTCATCCTTGACGTACCCAACGAAAGCAACCTTTAGAGACTTGCTCCACAAGAGGATCACAATATCAACATCAATAAAGACAGCAAAACCCATCTTTCCTAGAGCACGAACTGAAAGTAAATTATAGCCAAGGGTCTCAACAAGCATGACGTCCATGAGAGTGATATCGTGAGCAACCACACCTTTGCCGAAACCCATTACCTTAGACTTTGATTTGTCGGCATATGTCACAGATATTTGATCAACATTTGGTCTCAACTCCTTGACACTAGAAGCGCTTCCGGTCATATGACTTGTGCATTCACTATTGAGCACCCATTTTGACCCTCCGGAAGCATAGGTCTACAGAAGATCAAACTAGTTTTTAGGTACCCATTTTTCAATGGGTCCTCTTTTGTTATCAACAAGGGTCTTGGGAACCCAAATCGACCATGCAATAAAACCATCAAATGGGCCAACATATTGTGCATACACATCACCATAATAATCATGCATTAAGACATAGTGAGGGTTAGCACTACCCGCAAAATCATCATGAGACATAGTTTTTCCACTTGTGGTCTTACTTCCCACAATGACCTTGTTCTTTTCTTGAGCGGGCTTGGCCTTCTTCTTCTTGTTATTCTTTTTCTTCTTGGCTTTAGAGACAAAGCCTATGCCCCCTTTTTCACCATTTGACCTTTGCTTGTTTAAGAGGTCATCAATAGACTTGTTTCCTTTGGGAAAGGAGGTCTTAGCTAGCTCCCCCTTCAACCTAGCATGTTCTTCACGAGTATTTGTACAACTAGAAGGAATGAATGTACTAGGTGAGGGAGTATTGATCAATTGAGTTTGAAGCTTTTCACGAGACTTTGTGAGGGACAAGAGTTCGCTTTCCAAGGCCTTGCGAGCCTTGTCAAGTTTCCTAAAGTCCTCGGCAAGTTTTTCATGAACAACATCAAACTCAATCTTATCCTTTTTAGCCTTTTTGTACTTAGCAATAGCATGATCACGTTCCTTGATGAGTTTATTAATAATGAGATCATTAGCTTCAACAAGGCCCTCTAGTTTAGTTTCAAGAGATATTCTAGTTTCTTGTTCTTCTTCTAGAGCATTATTAAGAGCTTCTACCTCAATCATGTGCTCTCTTCCTAATTGGCATCTCTCATCTAGAAGTTCTTGTGTGTGTGAAAGTTGATTTAGGAGGTCCACGACGTGTTTCTTGTGTTCCCCTTGCAAGTTAGTCATGAACAAATCAAAAGCAACTAATTCCTTTTTGACCTCAAGAGATAACTCATAATCAAAATCATCATTGATTAAGGAAGTGGAGTGTGATGATGTTAATACCTCTGTTCCACTTGCCATAAGGCAAGTGACGTTCTTGTTGGAGATATTCTCATTTGGAGAGTCGAAGAGTCAGAATGAAGGAGTAGAGGTAGTGGCAAGAGCCTCCACACCACTTGGTGGATCCTCTTCTCCCTTTTCATCATCATCATTGGAGGAGTACTCTTCATGTGTGATCAAGACAATTTCTCCCGGCTTCTCGTTGGTTGGGTTCCTTTTAATGAAGGGTTTCTTGTAGGGAGCTTTGGAGGTCTTCTTCAACACAAGTTTACCCCCATGGTCTTCTCTTTTCTCATAGGGACAATCCGCAATGAAGTGATAGCGGTCACCAAAATTGAAACAAGTTCTCAACTTGGACCCATTGTCTCTTCTCCCATTGGGGTTGCTTCTTCGTTGCATTTCCATCTTGGCCTTGGCGGGATCTTTCCAAAAGTTTCTTGCATAGAAGGCCATGTATTCACCATGAGCAATCTTGACATCTTCAGGGTGGCTCACTGAAGGTCCCTCATCACTTCCTTCATCTTCATCATACTCCACAACCTTGGCCTTCAAGGCAAGGTTGACACCACTACTCACTACAATGGCACGAGCACAGGCGTCTTTGGCATTCTTTGCAGCAACCTTGAAGGCGACCATCTCTTGCATCACTTCATTGGAGCTCATGAGATGGTAGTTGTGTCTTCCTTGGAGACTCTTCAAGTCAGTAGGCTCGAAAGGCATGAGTGCACTCATATACTTCCTCTTGATCCAAGCATCATCAATGTGAGAGGCGCCAACATTCCTGAAAGTGGTGGCTGTGGATTTGAGTCTTCGATACATGTCTTCATGATCCTCACCATCCTTCATGAAGAAACCTTCGGCTTCATTGCTTAAGGCATCATATCTATTTCTCCTCATACTCTCATTGCCAACAAACAAGTCCATGAGAGCATCCCAAGCTTCCTTGGCGGTGTTGTAGTGCTCAATGTGGGGAAAATCCTTTGGCCCCACCCCAAGTTGGATCATGTGCAAGGCAGTCGCATTGAGTTGGCTATTGCCCACTTTTCTTCTTGTCAAGTTGGTTGGATCCTCAATTTTGAGTCCTTGTTCAATAATATTCTACAAATCAATGCAAGAGCTGCGCACATGAGATTTCATTAACACTTGCCATTGAGCAAAGGTATGTGCAGCTAACTTAGGTGGGTCTCCTCTATTATTTATATGTGGATGAGGGATAGGAGGGTCGGTAGAGTACCATCCGGGAACCGTATGGAACTCTTCCTTCCCATCACCCTTTTTGGTGGTGGAGTTAGTGGAATTATTGTTGGGTCGGCAGCATAGAAAACAAAAAATTTCCTACGATGAGAACTATATGCCAAGATCTATCTACTAGATATAGAGCAATGGGTGGACATACATCCATGGAGAACTTACCCTCGAAGACAACGAGTTTTGTTAACGAGTAGGAACTCGTGGTTGATGTAGTCATACGCTTGCCGATCTCAAGATCGTGTGGAAGTCCGAGCGCCGCAAATCAGCAGCGCATCCGTCCTCGCACACATGTTCAAGCCACCGGACAACCTCCACCTCCTCGCTCCAGCGAATCAGCGGAAGCAACAACTCCTTCCAGACGCAGGGCCACCGGGAACATGTATCTCGCTAATCCGAGACCATGGGGGAATATCTAGAGGGGGAGAGAGATCCTTCACGAGGAGGTGTGGTTTGTGAGAGGGGAGAGGGGGGCTTTATATAGGAGGGAGGGAGGCCCCTCCCCTCCCATAGCCGGCGCATGAGGGGGGGGGGAATCCTCCCCTCCTTCATTCATGTGGTGAACCTCCACTCACATAAACATGGCCTCCACCCAAAATCCCACTCACATGTATTTAATTTCCACCAAATTAAATGCAACTCTCAATTAATAAAACTCTTTTATTTATTTTATTCAGAATTTTGTTAATTAATTTAATTAACAAACATTCACATAAAACCCCTTGCAACATTTCAATATCACATGCAGAACCACTTTCTGCAATTTCACCCGAAACAATTCTGGTTTTTATCGAAACAATTCATGTTTCTATCGAAACATTTCCTGCGCTTTGCAAACCTTTTGTCTGGAACATATGTGCTCCTAAATGGTGTCTAGCAACCCTTAAGTGTGTCACCCTATGGTTCGCGAATAATGCAGACATGATTGAGACTCCTCTCAGATCAATAATCAGAAGCGGGACCTGGAGATCCATACTGACTCCTGCATATTCAACGATGACTTCTGTGATCGTGAGAACCTTTAACGTCAACAATTTAATCCCTTTGTCTCATGATATAATACATGTCCGAGATTCGATCATCGGTATCCAAATACCTAGTTTGATCTCGTTACCGACATGCACTCTTTTCTCGTTCCCGTGATATAACATTCTAGTGATCACATCACTTGCTTGCAAGCTATCTTAATGTGATATCACCGAGAGGGCCCGGAGTATATCTATCCGTCATCGGGATTGACAAATTCCACTCTTGATCCATGAGCCTCAACATAACACCTTCATAGCACGGAACCCACCTTTATGGTCACCCTGTTACGGTGTGACGTTTGATGTTATCAAGATACTCTTCCGGTGTTAGCAATTAACATGATCTCATGGTCTAAGGACTAAGACTACTTTGTATGATGTTATAGCAATATAAACATAATGACTTGATCGTAATGCTATACTTCGGATGAATGTTCATCACATCATTTCACAAATGTTGTGACCTTGTTATTAACAACATCCAATGTCCACGATCAGGAAACTTTGATCATCTTGTTAATCAACAAGCTAGACTATAAGAGAGGCATAACTAGGAACCCTTTTGTTTATTAAACACACATGTATTGATGTTTCCTATCAATACAATTATAGCATGCAAAATAAACATCTATCATATACAAGGAATACATAATAACAACTTTATTATTGCCTCTCAGGGCATATTTCCTTCAGTCTCCCACTTGCACTAGAGACAATAATCTAGTTTATATAGTGATAAATCTAACACCCATGGAGTTATGGTGTTGATCATGTTTTGCCCTAGGGAGTACTTTAGTGAACGGATCTGCTACATTCAGGTCCGTGTGCACTTTACAAATCTTTATATCTCCATCCTTGACATGCTCGCGGATGGAGTGAAACCGGCGCTTAATATGCTTGGAATTCTTGTGAGACCTTTGTTCCTTGGCGTTGGCTATGGCTCCATTATAGTCACAATAGATCACCATTGGGTCCAATGCACTAGGAACCACACCTAGTTTCGTTATGAACTCCTTCATCCAAACCGCTTCCTGCGCTGCTTCTGAAGCAACAACATATTCCGCCTCCGTCGTTGATCCAGCCACCACAGGTTGTTTGGAGCTCCTCCAACTAACTGCGGCTCCGTTCAAGAGAAATACGTATCCGGATTGAGACTTAGAGTCATCTGGATCAGTGTCAAAGCTAGCATCGACATAACACTTAGCGACTAGCTCTTCTTCACCTCCGTATACAAGAAACATATCCTTAGTTCTTCTCAAGTACTTAAGGATATTCTTGACCGCTATCCAGTGTTCCGAACCTAGATCAGATTGGTACCTACTAGTCAAACTAATAGCATGTGCCACATCCGGTCTTGTACATAGCATGGCATACATTATAGAGCCTATGGCTGAGGCATAGGGGATCTTATCCATTATCTCTCTTTCTTCCGCCGTAGCCGAACTTTGAGTCTTACTCAATGTCTTGCCTTGCAACATAGGTAAGTACCCCTTCTTACTTCCGTCCATATTAAACTTCTTTAATATCTTATCAAGGTATGTACTCTGCAATAGCCCAATTAGGCGTCTTGATCTATCTCTATAGATTTTAATGCCTAATATATATGAAGCTTCACCAAGGTCCTTCATCGAAAATTTGCTGTTTAGATAAATTTTAACACTGTTTAAAAGATCTATATAATTTCCAATCAATAATATGTCATCCACATATAATATCAGAAATTCCACATTGCTCCCACTCACTTTCTTGTAAATACAAGCCTCTCCATAAGTTTGGACAAATCCAAACTCTTTGATCACCTCATCAAAGCGGAGATTCCAACTCCGGGATGCTTGCTTCAGTCCATAGATGGATCGCTGAAGTTTGCACACCTTATCAGCATCCTTAGGATCGACAAAAACCTTAGGTTGTATCATATACAACTCTTCTTCAATAATCGAATATGCAGCAATTGCTAACATAATCCTAAACGACTTAAGCATCGCTACGGGAGAGAATGTCTCATCGTAGTCAACTCCTTGAATTTGTCGAAACCCCTTTGCAACAAGTAGAGCCTTATAGATGGTTACATTACCATCAGCATCAGTTTTTCTTTTGAAAATCCATTTATTCTCAACGACTTTTAGATCGTGAGGTAAGTCCACCAAGGTCCAAACCTGGTTTTCGTACATGGATTCCATCTTGGATTTCATGGCTTCTAGCCATTTGTTGGAATCAGGGCTCATCATCGCTTCTTCATATGTCGCAGGGTCACCTATTTCATCAATCATGAAATTCATAACAGGATTGCCGTATAGTTCAGGAGTTGCACGTGTCCTGCTTGACCTGCGAGGTTCGGTAGTGTCCTCTTTCGGAGTTTCATGATCAATATCATTAGCTCTCTCTTCATTAGGTGAAGTCAACTCTGAAACAACTTCCGGTGCTGCGCTACTCGCCATTTCATGAAGAGAAGGTTCAATAACCTCTTCGAGTTCTACCTTCCGACTACTCACACCTTTCGCGAGAAACTCCTTCTCAAGAAAGGATCCATTCTTGGCAACAAAGACCTTGCCCTCGGATCTGTGATAGCAGGTATACCCAATCGTTTCCTTAGGGTATCCTATGAAGACGCATTTTTCCGCTTTGGGTTCGAGTTTATCCGGTTGAAGTTTCTTCACATAAACATCGTATCCCCAAACTTTAAGAAATGACAGCTTAGGTTTGTTTCCAAACCATAATTCATACGGTGTCTTTTCAATGGATTTAGATGGTGCCCTATTTAAAGTGAATGCAGCGGTTTCTAGTGCATAACCCCAAAATGATAGTGGCAAGTCAGTCAGAGACATCATAGATCGAACCATATCTAATAAAGTACGATTATGACGTTCTAACACACCATTACGTTGTGGTGTTCTGGCAGGCGTGAGTTGTGAAACTATTCCACAGTCTTTCATATGTGTGCTAAACTCGTAACTAAGATACTCTTCTCCACGGTCGGACCGCAGAAATTTGATCTTTCTGTTACGATGATTTTCCACTTCATTCTGAAATTCTTTGAACTTTTCAAAGGTTTCAGACTTATGTTTCATCAAATAGATATACCTGTATCTACTCAAATCATCCGTGAAAGTAACAAAATAACGATATCCACCTCGCGCCGACACACTCATTGGTCCACACATATCAGTATGTATGATTTCCAATAAATCTGTCGCCCGTTCCATTGAACCGGAAAACGGCGTTCTAGTCATCTTGCCCATAAGGCATGGCTCACATGTATCAAATGATTCAAAATCAAGTGATTCCAAAAGTCCATTAGAATGGAGTTTCTTCATGCGTTTAACGCCAATATGACCTAGACGGCAGTGCCACATATATGCAGATATATCATTATCAAGTTTAATCCTTTTAGCATCAACATTATGAATATGTGTAATACTACTATCGAGATCCAACAGAAATAAACCATTCAACACAGGTGCATGACCATAAAAGATATTATTCATATAAATCGAACAACCATTGTTTTCAGACTTAAACGAATAACCACTTTGCATCAAACACGATCCGGATACAATGTTCATGCTTAGTGCAGGCACCAAATAACAATTATTCAGGTTTATAACTAATCCCGACGGCATATGGAGAGGCAGCGTTCCGACGGCGATCACATCAACTCATGATCCATTGCCAACCCGCATCGTGACCTCATCCCTTGCTAGTTGTCGCTTGTTCCGTAGCCCCTGAACCGAGTTACATATATTAGCAACCGATCCCGTATCAAATACCCAGGTGCTACTGTGAGTACTAGTCAAGTACACATCAATAACATGTATATCACATATACCTTTGTTTGCCTTGCCGGCCTTCTTGTCTGCCAAATACTTGGGGCAGTTGCGCTTCCAATGGCCAGTCCCCTTGCAATAGTAGCACTCAGTGTCAGACTTAGGGCCATCTCGGGGTTTCTTTTCAGGCGCGACAACAGATTTGTCGCCCTTCTTTCCCTTGTGCTTGCCTTTCTTTTCCTTCTTGAAACCGGTGGTCTTATTGATCATCAACACTTGATGTTCTTTCCTAATATCCACTTCTGCAGTCTTAAGCATTGACAGAAGCTCGGGAAGAGACTTCTTCATGCCCTGCATATTATAGTTCATCACGAAGCTCTTGTAGCTAGGTGGCAGAGATTGGAGAACACGATGTATGCCTAAGTCAATGGGAATCGTTATTCCGAAGGACACAAGCTTAGCGGCGTACCCAGACATTTTGAGTACGTGCTCACTAACGGAGCTGTTCTCTTCCATCATGCAGCTAAAGAACTTTTCAAAAGCATTATAACTCTCTACGGCAGCATGGGTATCGAAAATCATTTTCAATTCTCCCATGGTATCAAAGGCATTGCCATTTTCGAAACGTTTTCGAAGTTCTGGCTCCAGCCCATACAGTATGCCGCAATGAACTAAGTTGTGGTCCTCCTGACGAGTTATATAGACGTTCTTTTCCTTGTCAGGGGAATCAGGAGCTGGTGGGGTGCCTAGCGGCGCATCTAGCACATATTTCTTTTGTGCAGCAGTGAGGAGAATCCTCAAATTCATAGCCCAGTTGGTGAATTTGCTACCATTCGCAGCAAGTTTCTCTTTCTCCCTGAACACATTGAAATGAAAAGCAGGTGGTGCCATCTACAACAGAATTTGAAAAATATATTTAGATTAAGTTTATGATAGATTGAGTTCAACTAATCCAAATTACTAATGAACTCCCACTCAAAAACGACATCCCTCGTGTCCTTTTAGTGATTACATGAACCAAATCCACTACACCAAGTCCGATCATCACGTGAGTCGGTATAGCTTCAAAGGCGAGCATTTATATGGGCATCATATCAACTATATGGCTCATGCTTAACCTTTTGGTCTGTGTTCCGAGGCCATGTCTGTACATGCTAGGCTCGTCAAGTAAGAACCTTAGTATTCGCGTGTGTAAAACTGTCTTACACCCGTTGTATGAAAGCGTAGAGTCGAGAACACCCGATCATCACGTGATGCCTCAAAACACGATCCACAAAACGGTGCATACTTAAGAAAGAACACATTTTATCTTGATATCTAAATGAGGGATCATCTTATAATGCTACCAAAAGCGCCAAACTAGCAATATAAGATGCTAACATCTAATGTGTGAAGTGAGGTGATATGGTCCATGCATTTGATCTCTATCATTTGCATCGTGGTATGATCTCTATCATTCCTTTGTGTGTAAGGCCAAGGTCTATGGAACTTACACGTTAAGTGAGTTGTAAGAGTATCTATCATACATCTACTTACAACAATACCATATCAAGACACTAGCCCAGCAACGATCTAAACTAGACGCCTCTAATTTATCAATTGCGAGTTTTACGTGGCTTAGGGCTTTCGGAGATAGAACCGGTCTTACCTACGAACATGAACCACAACGAGGATAACCAAGTTATTAGCAACTCGTTGTAAATCAGATATTGACTATAGTAGGAGAGACAGACACCCGCTAGCCACTTATGCAAAACTAGTTGCATGTCAGTCGTGGAACCGGTCTCATGTACGATGACATGTAAGGTTGGTCCGGGCCGCTTCATCCCACTATGCCACCAATATCCAAAGTACATAGAAGATGCAATAACATGATCATCATCGCCCACATATAAACATATGTGTACTACCCGTGCAAAGCACCTACGCATAGATCAGGCTCTGATACCACTGTTGGGTCCGCAGCATAGAAAACAAAAATTTTCCTACGATGAGAACTATACGCCAAGATCTATCTACTAGATATAGAGCAACAGGTCGACATACATCCATGGAGAACTTACCCTCGAGGACAACGAGTTTTGTTAACGAGTAGGAACTCGTGGTTGATGTAGTCGTACGCTTGCCGATCTCAAGATCGTGTGGAAGTCCGAGCGCCGCAAATTAGCAGCACATCCGTCCTCGCACACACGTTCAAGCCACCGGACAACCTCCACCTCCTCGCTCCAGCGAATCAGCGGAAGCAGCAACTCCTTCCAGACGCAAGGCCACCGGGAACATGTATCTCGCTAATCCGAGACCATGGGGGAATATCTAGAGGGGGAGAGAGATCCTTCACGAGGAGGTGTGGTTTGTGAGAGGGGAGAGGAGGGCTTTATATAGGAGGGAGGGAGGCCCCTCCCCTCCCATAGTCGGCGCATGAGGGGGGGTGGGAATCCTCCCCTCCTTCATTCATGTGGTGAACCTCCACTCACATAAACATGGCCTCCACCCAAAATCCCACTCACATGTATTTAATTTCCACCAAATTAAATGCAACTCTCAATTAATAAAACTCTTTTATTTATTTTATTCAGAATTTTGTTAATTACTTTCATTAACAAACATTCACATAAAACCCCTTGCAACATTTCAATATCACATGCAGAACCACTTTCTGCAATTTCACCCAAACAATTCCGGTTTCTATCGAAACAATTCATGTTTCTATCGAAACATTTCCTGCGCTTTGCAAACCTTTCGTCTGGAACATATGTGCTCCTAAATGGTGTCCGGGAACCCTTAAGTGTGTCACCCTATAGTTCGCGAATAATGCAGACATGATTGAGACTCCTCTCAGATCAATAATCAGAAGCGGGACCTGGAGATCCATACTGACTCCTGCATATTCAAGAATGACTTCTGTGATCATGAGAACCTTTAACGTCAGCAATTTAATCCCTTTGTCTCATGATATAATACATGTCCGAGATTCGATCATCGGTATCCAAATACCTAGTTTGATCTCGTTACCGACATGCACTCTTTTCTCGTTCCCATGATATAACATTCTAGTGATCACATCACTTCCTTGGAAGCTATCTTAATGTGATATCACCGAGAGGGCCCGGAGTATATATATCCGTCATCGGGATTGACAAATTCCAATCTTGATCCATGAGCCTCAGCATAACACCTTCATAGCACTGAACCCACCTTTATGGTCACCCTGTTACGGTGTGACGTTTGATGTTATCAAGATACTCTTCCGGTGTTAGCAATTAACATGATCTCATGGTCTAAGGACTAAGACTACTTTGTATGATGTTATAGACATATACACATAATGACTTGATCGTAATGCTATACTTCGGATGAATGTTCATCACATCATTTCACAAATGCTGTGACCTTGTTATTAACAACATCCAATGTCCATGATCAGGAAACTTTGATCATCTTGTTAATCAATAAGCTAGTCTATAAGTCTGGCATAACTAGGAACCCTTTTGTTTATTAAACACACATGTATTGATGGTTCCTATCAATACAATTATAGCATGCAAAATAAACATCTATCATATACAAGGAATACATAATAACAACTTTATTATTGCCTCTCAGGGCATATTTCCTTCAATTATGTTCATCCCCCACCACTTCCTCCAAAGGCTTAGCCAGAGCATTAGCCTTTGGGTTTGGTGGTGCTTCCTCTGGAGAGGGAGGAGGTGAGGTTTGCTTATCCTTAACAAGTTGCTCAACAAGTTGACGCAACTGTTGGATTTCATTGCTCAAGGTAGAGCTCAAGCTTGTTTCCAAATTCTTGAGATCTACCATGGTCACCGAATGGCTAGCCTCACTTTCTCCCTCCTATGGGTTGCCCATAATCTCTTAGGCAGTTAAGCCTGAATAAAGAGCCGAGGCTCTTATACCAATTGAAAGGATCGTATGGGCACCTAGAGGGGGGGTTGAATAGGTGCTACTTCAAATTTTACTCTTTTTCAATTTAGGGTTTGACATGAAAGGTAAATTCTCTAGATTATGCAACTATGGTGAATTTACCTATATGACAAACAAGCACAAACTAAACAATAACTACATAAGTAAAGTGCGGTAAAGGATAGAAGTAACCAAAGTGAAGCACACAGAGACACAAGGATTTGTTTCCCGTAGTTCCTTCCTTTTGAGGGGAAGTACGTCTACGTTTGGAGAGGGGGTGGTATCAAACCACCAACGCCACGAGAGGCCTCCCTTGTTCTCCGATGAACCTCACCCCAACAGGTTCGATTCACCTCTTCCACTATACGACAACCTTCGAGGTGGAAGCCGGCACCTTTACAACGAGTTTGGGGCACACATACACAACTTAATTGGAGGCTCCCAAGTACAAGCAAGCTGTCAAACAATCAAAGGCAAGCTTGTAAGAACCAAATCAAAACCTAGGGTTTCCAACGAAACACTAGAGCATGGGGCCCTCAAGTGAATGAGGGGGAAATGAAGATCTCTCTTGGTGAAGCTGTAGATCAAGGCCTCCTCCTTCAATTCTCAAAAGATCAAAGACTTTGGTTGGTTGGATGAAGAGATCTTGTTGATTTGGTGGCTCAAATGGACATGGTGTTCTTGAGGTGAACGAGCAGCTAGAGGAAGGGGATAAGGTCCTCTATTTATAGCCCCTCGCATCTGTGAACCATTTTCTGAATGTTGGAGAAGAAGTAGACCGGAGACTCCGGTCTACACCGGAGACTCCGGTCAACCTCCGGACTAGCCTCCGGACCGACCGACAGAATGACCCAGCCCACTTGGGAGCCAAGTGGACCAGAGACTCCGGTCCCTCTACACCGGAGACTCCGGCCTCGGCATAGATCAGAGACTCCGGACCAACCTCCGGACTACCCTTCGAGCTGTCCTAGGCAGGAAACTACAAGCCCTCTCCGGAGACTCCTGGGGAAACTCCGAACCACACCGGAGACTCCGGTCATGATAGACCGGAGACTTCGGTCTAGAAATCCCAAGGAGCAAGTAATAGCGCAGAGAATGTTCTGCAAGCCATTGGTCCTTTTCACTTTGTAAAATATCAACCTGTAGACAATAGCAAACTGTAAAAAAGGTCTACTAGTTGTTAAGGAACACCAAAAGTGATTTATGACAGTAAATGTCCTTTCACAATGCCTATGTCCCCGTTGATTTCTATGTTTTGGATGTTGAATGCAATGCTTCTTGTCCTATTACTTTGGGAAGACCTTTTCTTAAAACTGTTGCTGCCATTATTGATAGGAAAGAAGGCACCATTAAATATCAACTCCCACTCAAAAAGGTATTACTTTGGGAAGACCTTTTGACAGATTTCTGCCATTATTTGCATTTGCTTCTTGTTGATTCCTTTTTGGGTTCTTTTTGGGGAATTGAGCTTTTTAAGGGAAGTGCTACAGTAACTTGTGTTTTAATGGAAGTTTTATTGGTGTTGAAATTGAACCCAAAGACTTATTATCTTGAGTACACTAATGTTGCTAATAAAGATGGTGTGAAGTTTTGTATGAAGAAAAATTTCAGGTGTAAGGAAAGAGTGATGTAATGAGATGAAGAATGGACTAAAGCTCAAGCTTGGGGATGCCACCCATGTCACCCCAAGAAATATACAAGAAGTACAAGCGTCAAACTTGGGGATGCCCAAGGCATCCCCTTCTTCATCAATAAAAATCTCAGGTTTCTTCCAAACACTTCATTTTTATTGTTTCATACATAGTTGTGTTGTTCTTGGAGTGTCTTTGCTTTTGTTTTTGGTTTTCGTTTGCTTAGTTTTCTTGAATAAATTGGTTGGACCCCCTCTTTCATACATTAGTTTTCAAATAAGTTTGGTTTGGATTGGAAAAGAGTAGGAAAAGTTCATGCTTAAGTGCTAAAAGGAGCTTGTTTTTGACTATGCCCTATTCTTTGTCATTCATGCTTGATATTGTTTTGGCTTTATGCCTAGTGATTTTTCTTGTAGCATGAAATGTTATAAACAACTGAGATTGCTTAATGTGCCTTGAAAGAATCATGCGTTGTTTTAGCATATTAAATCATAGTAATGTGGTATTCTCCTTTGATGCTTTATTTGGGTTGACTTGGCGCATGCTCACACCATGTTATGACTATCCCAAGTCACCATAGCCTTTATGATCCTTTAGTTTTCGACTTGTAATATCACTTTATGCTTTAATTAATGATGTTTTGTCGCTTTGCATGATTATGGCCATTATTGCTCTCTTAGTTGGTCACTCCTAGTCTTTTGCTAGCCTCCATAACCAAGTATGTGTTCCACTCATGCATCCAACTCCAAATAAAACCAAGTTATTCCAAAGAGTACACCATACCTACCTATTAGCATTTTATATTCCAAGTATATTCATGTTTTTATCTATTTTCTGAATTAAACTTGTTATGAGAAAACTAGTGATTAAAGCTCTCATGAACTTGATGACACACTTTACTTTTCTTGCCCCTAATAAACTTGAACCATTGTGTTATCTATGTTGTATATGCTTGCACTTATACTTTGGGGATTAGCAAAACTATGCCGTCATGAGGAACGCTTTCAACATTTCACTTGTACATTGTACCCAGTTGATATCATGCTCTTTTGTCTATGGATGTCATCGGTGTGAAATGAAAGGGGATCTTGTAAGTCCATGGAGTTATGTATGTGTGCTAGAGAAACGCCTGGGCGGCTGGTCTAATCCATGCCTAATCATGGTGGAAACCTGCAGCGTAACCATAATGAGCAATCTATGAAGCATTCTTCTTATAATAAAAGAGATAGAGATTGAGAAAAAAGAAAAAAAAGAGATGAGAAACGAGGAAAGAGAGAAAAAAGCACCATTTTCCCATGGTAAATAAGAAGATTGCTGAGATGCTTATTGTCTGCTTGCCTTGTCATTTTGATGTGGGGATTCTTCCGTATCATCGGGCAAGGGGTACCCCGTAGGCGGTTCTCTATGATACACATGTACTTACTATGACAAGAACTTACGGTAACTAAACTTGAGTAGCATGAGGAGCGGCCCTCGTATTCAAGGGACATGAGATTGCCAACTTATACTTTGTCAAGCAAATACTCCATAGTTTGTTCACTTTAACCTTAATCAATTCAAGATGCTTATGATAGGGGCAATGAGAGCTGAAAGCTAATAAGTACCATAATTTTTGGAAGCTCTTTATGAGACTTGAATCCCTGCTTCCTTCTATGACGGCATTTCTTTTACTTTTATGTTGAGTCTCCATCTTCTATCTCTATGCACCTATTGAGAGAGCATAGTGGCTTGTTGATTGATTCATTGTCCCAAGACTTGTTGATTGATTCATAACTTTGATATTGCTTGTTCTTAAACTATTTGTATCTAGTCACGCTTATGAACTTTGAAGGTGTCCTATGCATTTATGTTTTGCTACTCCATGAGGAAAAAGCTAAATGCCACTATGCTATGTTTTCTATATGTGAAACAAACAAACATCTTTCAATGCATTGTTATTCAAGAACCTTTGTTTGTATCCTTTCACGTTGCAGCATAGTTACTTTGTCTTATTGTTAGAACTTCATCTTTCATGCTCATGTTTAAAGTACTATGATCCCAGCTTTCAATGCTTGCAAATGGTTTGATCAAGATTGTGATGGTGCATGTCACCTCAAAAATTATTCTTTTTATCACTTACCTACTCAAGGACGAGCAGGAGTTAAGCTTGGGGATGTTGATATGTTGCAAACGTATCTATAATTTTTGATGTTCCATGCTTGTTTTATATCTACTTTCTTATGTTTTGTCCACACTTTCGAGTACTTTTACAAATTTTCTGGAACTAACCTATTAACAAGATGCCACAGTGCTAGTTGCCTGTTTTCTTCTGTTTTTGGTTTCAGAGAAGCTGGAAAAGAAATATTCTTAGAATTGGACTGGACAAAAGCCAAAGTCGATATTTTATCGGAAGACTCAAGGAGCCAAAAAATGAGACGGAGAGGGGTCAGGAGCTGGCCACACCATAGGGTGTCGCGGGTCCCCCTGGCCGCGCCACCAGGTGGTGTGGGCCCCTCGGGCGCCCACCAATCTTGTCTCTTCGCCTATAAGAAGCCTCCGATGCAGAAACCCTAAAGAATCCAGCCTCCAGCCACGAAAAGTTCCGCAGCGCCGCCGCCACAGAAGGGGAGATTTGGAGGATAGAAAGTCTCTATTTCGGCACCCTGCCGGGATGGGGAAGTGCCCCCGGAGCCATCTCCATCGATCTCCACCACCATCTCCATCGCCATTGCTGATTCCCATGATGATGAGGGAGTAGTTCTTCCTCGAGGCTAAGGGTTCTACCGGTAGTTATGTTACCATCTATCTCTATGCATGATCATATTGTGATCGTGAGCTTTGTAATCAAGTAGATCTACCTTGCTTCTCAAGTGCTTTAATAGATCTCTGCTCTCCCCACGTGTGTGAAGTTGACAGTATGCACACCGTGTGGCACTTCGGCTAGAGATTACAAATACTTGTTATGAGTTATATTTGGAGTTGGATGTTTCTATGATATTGTGGTGTTTGTTGGAACCATCTAGTGCTCAAGGTGACAGTGTGGGGTTATATAGATGGGGAAAGCGAACTTTGAGGTGTGCTGTTATAGCCCTACAATGGATTAGAGTGTCCAACCGGAGAGTAGTTCAGAGTAGTATCATGAAGAGAAGATATTTATATGAGAGTGTTCAGTAGCGAAAGTATGATCCCTAGGCCTTGTTTCTAAGCATTGAAACACCGTTTGCAACTAGATATGTTACATGTTTGCTTGCTGCCATCTTTATTTCAGTTTGCCTTTAGTCTCTTCCATGCCATCAAATTATTTTTTGTCATCGTTGTCTTATATCCATACCACTTGTATTGCACTATATCTTCGCCGAACTAGTGCACCTATACAGCTGACAAGTGTATTGAGTGTGTTGGGGACACAAGAGACTTCTTATATCTTGATTGCAGGGTTGCTTGAGAGGGATACCTTTGACCATTCCCTCCCTGAGTTCGATAAACCTTGGGTGATCCACTTAAGGGAAATTTGCTGTTGTTATATAAACCTCTGCACTTGGAGGCCCAACAACTGTCTACAAGAATATAAGTGCGTAGACATCACGATCCCATTCTTTTTGGATCTGCAGATATTCAGCATAAGTTTTAACAATTTGAACAATCATATGGGGGTACGTAAAGGTTGAAATTTCCAAGAATTTTTTCTACTTTTCTCGAAGCTAGAAATCTTCTCAAACAATTATATCTATAGGATTTTATTTGTTAAGTTCAGCCCCACAATAAGCTTTCTCTATCCTATGCACTGTGTTTAGCAAATTCCCGGCACTTTCAACACTAAATTCAGTAAAAGACCCATTGGTAAGGGAGTCGAGTTTATTTTTCTATTATTAGTGCTCAAACTAGCATATAAGGTATGTATTACCAACCAAGGTGAGAAGTTGTGGTGGGGGCAGTGATCGAGCAGTCCACTAAACCTGGTGTATCCTTCATGCAAGTTTTCTTCAGGTTTTCCTTTAAAATTTATGGTCATGTGTCTCGCTCCAAGAGTTCTCGTCCTGGGAAAGAAATCAACTAGGAACAAAGAGGCTAAGCTCTCCTAGGAGTTATTAATCTTTTTTAGGACTTTGAATATACCAAGAATGGGCCTCATCAATAAGAGTTTGAATAAAAAAGGAGATTTAACCTCATCCTCAGTAAGTATATTAAGACGGAATTCCCATAAGTATCTTCAAAGAACCCTAGATGCTTATACGGATCTCTATACCGTCCCCTGCAAACTTTTTAGCTTGCAAAAGATCCAAAAGCATGGTGTTAATATCATACCCTCTTAGGTTATTGGATTTTAAATAAGTGTCCATGGGTGGGCAAGAATTCTTTACATCTTCCAGCTGGATTATATATTGGTACTCGCCCATGGTGATTACCTGAAACTAGTCAACAACTTTAGTAAAACAATTAGCTGGATAAGCAACTAAGAGTAAAGACCAAAAGCGCTTAGCACCGGGGCAACGGTGCCAGAAAATAGCTTGATGGCTGCAAGTGCACATATCAATTGTAGCTAATTTCGAAATAAGAGTATCGTACCCACAGAGAGTTATTTGGTTAAGGTCTTTATGCCCCTCGTCACTTTCTACCAAAGGATACTTATCAGATGTCATTGATCTCAAGTAAAGGGTATTCCAAAGGTTTTTGGTTGAG
Source organism: Avena sativa (assembly GCA_916181665.1). Taxonomy (NCBI): domain Eukaryota; kingdom Viridiplantae; phylum Streptophyta; class Magnoliopsida; order Poales; family Poaceae; genus Avena; species Avena sativa. Next base: position 433,136,674 of record OV702296.1, read on the forward strand.
TGCGGAAAAGTAAATAAAACAAGTAAAAGAAAGCAAATAACATGGTTGTGTGAAAACATGGTTGAACTCAATAGGGCTAAAACATTCTTGGGGGGTGTAGGATACACCACTAACATGCTATTATTATTCATAATTAAGATAACATACTTCTTGTGTCATGATATGTGTGACGAGAGCTCCATAATAAGATGTTCACTACAAGGCTCGTAGGAATCCACTTTGTTGAGCCAAGAATTAGGTCACCTCTAAATAGCCACCGTAATGTCTAAGAGGAATCACCCATACAAACCACCACAATTAAGTGTCTCCCACTGGATATCGCAATTATCTTAGGAAGTCTCTCTTTATCCTCCTTTGACCGTGCAGGTTGCTAGCCGGTGCCAATTGTCGTGAAGCTTTCCGGGCATACTCCCAAACACGTACAAAGGATTTCTCCCTCATCTTTAGTCCCGAAGGAAAATGATATGTGGCCGACTACACATACCATCTAAAGAGAGAGATCAAATACAAATCATAAATCTATCATAGACTTGCAACTCATATGGACACAAGAATAGATCATCTTTATTACAATTTCATAATATTGCTAGGGTTTCTCCATCTCCCCGAGAACAAGGGAAAACTACTCACACATGGAAGCAATCAATGACATAATCATAATCAGTGGATGGATAAAAGTACATGGATAAATCTAGTGCAAAGCACAATTAAATCTGGAATTACAACAAGATCCAAATACATGAGAGATGGGGTAGTAATGGTGATGGAGATGCAGCGGTTGATGATGAAGGGGATGATGCGATGTCCTCCAATGATCTGTGAAACAGCAGGGATTTGCCCTTCTCTAGGTTCCTCCTTCATATCCCTTTCTGATGTGGTTTTTTGTGGTTCTAGGTTGCTATGAATGTCGGATCTCGCTACCCTCTTTGCCAGGAGAAAGTATCTGATGAGGTGGATGCACTGCCGCGTAGTACGGGCGGACGGTACGAGCAGGTTCTGTCTGTACCACTGGTCGTTATCATGGCAGATGCTTTCCCCACGGTTGGTATTCTCCCAGGTGCGAAGGTATATCAATAAAATGACTTGTATCATTTAAAAATATCATATTATAACATATTATGACAGTTCCAATTGATATGTTCATAAGAGACTTAGTAATTTGGGATCCTATTGAAACAAGGACAAAAAGGTGCATGCAAACGCAATGAAATACCAAAATCTCTATTTTATTTATGAAAAAACAAAAGGTAAATATGCATCAATTTGGGACTCATCAACTCCCCAAGCTAGACTCTTGCTTTTCCCGAAGCAAGATAGTAGCTTATGCACAAGATCATCATGCTCATGAGGGACGGGTTGTTAAAATAAATGCGGCCGAAATTGAATCAGGAATACAATATCATATGTAAAGTTACTTCGGGGTATTATCATACAGTTACACATCACATGACTTAGAGGCTTCCACACCTTTTTAGTATCAATGAAGTTGTAAGAAGCTTTTAGTGATTCAACATACTATATAATCATAAAATTAAACTAACTAAGCACTTGATTTCAGTAATGAAGATTCATGATCATTCTTTTTCTTGTATCTTTCTTTTGCCTTAGGATTCTTTTGATAGCTGTTATTTTATATCTCTTCTCACTTTTTAGAACACCCACTTGATCATGCTCACTACTTTTATGGGTTTTAAAACTTGTGACTATAATTTGCTACCAAATTTTTTCTTCTGATAATTTAATCAATACTTTTATTGGTGTGGAAGTCTCTAAAATCATGACAGTTGTACAAGTATCATAACACTCAACCTAATTCAATCAGCTAATATAATAATCATGAATCAAAAGATAACTTCAAATATCATAAAGTCTCGAAACTCAACGGATATTAATCTTCTCTTGAACATAAAGGACCTTGAAGTTGATGCAACAAATGCAAATTCTTGAATTAAAACCTAACATACATTCAGGAAGGTAAACATGCTAAACTGTAAGATAAATTATAAGGTGTTCATAGATCCTCCCAAGCTTGGAATCAAGACGGTGGGATCAAATAGTTGTTAATACCTACCCCTTCCTGGGAGTGAAGAAGTGTTCATCTTCCTCTCCTTCTTCGGCCTTGAGGCTGCAGTCATGAGCAATACATGAGAATCGAGTGGACATCTCTGTGATGCTATCATGCTGTTCTGTAATTATTTTGCTAGGTAGCAGGACTTTGCCGTGTATTTGCTAGTCGTGTTCCATTTCCATATCAACTAGTCTGGGTGATTAGTAAGGTGGACAAGCGCGAGGCATCGCCATAGGGTGAGGTACTATCCTAGCTCTGGGATGCCCACTACCCCCTGAATGTCTCTTGCCCAATTGTTAGCCTACAAACCTTCGGTGATCGTTCTGTTCTGTCGACGCTTGGGGATGCAGATATAGAGTTTAGGGGCAATTTCTTTGACTGAGGACCATCAAGCCAGCGGTCAGTCCAAAATTTGCACGTGCACCCATCGTCGACAACTAGGTAGGTGGAGTCAAAGAACAATGTTTCCTCCTAGGCAGTGAACTGTAATCCAAGTCCACTCCAGGCTATCGAGGTGTTTGTTCTGCTGTACCATGGCAATTGAAGTCCCAAATCTAGCCTGGCCTTTTCCATGTCCTGAATGCCAAGCCCCCCATGAGAGAGAGGGCAGCATAGAGCCTGCCAATTGACGTGGTAGTTGCCTCCATTGGCCTAAGCATGGCCTTCGCATAGTAACCCACGCTCAATGCATGTTGAATCATGTATTAACGAGCTCATTGGAGAACCCCAAGAGGAAGGTATGATGAGAACATCAGTAAGTTTCCCTCAGTTATGAAACCAAGATTTATCGAACCAGTAGGAGCAAGGAAACACCTCCAAGGTGTTGCTAGCTGGACTTTGGCAGAGCGCACTACCGGCGCCAGCAGCAACGTGGAAACCTGCACAACACAACCACCGAACTTTGCCCCTACTTACAGTGAGGTTGTCAATCTCACCAGTTTTGCTGACAACAAAGGATTAAACGTATTGTGTGGAAGAAATTAATAGTTTGCAGGAAGTAAACAGAAAACGGTAAAAAGTTGTAGATTGATGGTAAAAGAAAGGACCGGGGTCCATAGTTCACTAGTGATGGCTCTCCTTAAGATAGATGACATGTTGGGTGAACAAATTACAACGGGGCAATTGACAAACATCGAGAAAGCAATACATGCATATACTAAACATCTTGACTCCTTTGAGGTTTGATTGGGCATGATGTCTACGCACTTCTATTCTTGTAGACAGTTGTTGGGCCTCCAAGTGTAGAGGTTTGTAGAACAGCAGGAAGTTTTACCTTAAGTGGATCACAAAAGGTTTATCGAACTTAGGGAGGAAGTGGTCAAAGGTATCCCCTCTCAAGCAACTCTGCAATCAAGATACAAGAAGTCTCTTGTGTCCCCAACACACCCAATACACTTGTCAGGTGTATAGGTGCACTAGTTCGGCGAAGCGATAGTGAAATATAAGTGGTATAGATAATTATAAGTGGTATCGGTGTCAGAAAATAGCTTGATGGCATGGAAGAGACTAAAGGAAAACTAAAATAAAGATGGAAGCAAGCAAACATGTAACAGATCTAGTTACAAACGGTGTTTCTGTGCTTAGAAACAAGGCCTAGGGATCATACTTTCACTAGTGAACACTCTCATATAAATATTTTCTCTTTATGATACTACTCTGAACTACTCTCTGGTTGGACACTCTAATCCATGGTAGGGCAATAACAGCACACCTCAAAGTTCGCTTTTCCCATCTAGATAACCCCACACTATCACCTTGAGCTCTAGATGGTTCCAACAAACACCATAATTTCATAGAGACATCCAACTCCAAATATAACTCATAACAAGTATTTGTAATCTCTAGCCTAAGTGCCACCATGGTGTGCACGTTGTCACTTTCACACACATGGGGAGAGCCTGAGATCTATTAAAGCACTTGAGTAGCAATGTAGATCTATAGATTACAAAGCTCATGATCTCAATAAGATCATGCATAGGGAGAGATATGAACACATATCTACTTGTAGAACCCTTAGCCTCGAGGAAGAACTACTCCCACATCATCATGGGAATCAGCAACGGCGATGGAGATGGTGGTGGAGATGGCTCCGGGAGCACTTCCCCATCCCGGCAGGGTGCCGGAACAGAGAATTCTGTCCCCCGAATCTCCCCTTCGGTGGAGGCGGCGCTGCGGAACTTTTCATGGCTGGAGGCTGGTCTCTTTAGGGTTTATGCAATGGGAGGCTTCTTATAGGCGAAGGGGCAAGGTCAGTGGTTGGCCAGGGGGCCCACACCACCTGGTGGCGCGTCCAGGGCTAGCCCGCGCCACCATATGGTGTGCCCACCCTGGTGCCCTACTCCGTCTCTGCTTCGTGTTTCCGTGTTACTCCGGGAAAATTAGGCATGTTGGCTTTTGTCCCGTCCAATTCCGAGAATATTGATTTTCTGCCTTTTCTGGAACCAAAAACAGAAGAAAATAGGCAACTGGCACTGTGGCATCTTGTTAATAGGTTAGTCCCAGAAACCATATAAAAATACCTCAAAGTGTTGACAAAGCAAAGCAAAGTAGATACTAAACAAGCATGGAACATCAAAAATTATAGATACGTTTGCAACTTATCAACATCCCCAAGCTCAACTCCAGCTCGTCCTCGAGTAGGTAAGTGATAAAAAGAAAGAATAATTTTTTAGGTGACATACACCATCATAAACTTAATCAAAGTATTTGTAAAACATGGATAGCTGGGATCATAGTACTTCAACATAGCATGAAAGATAATTCTAGCAATAAGACATAGCAACTATGTTGTAACATGAAAAGGCACAAACAAAAGATTCATGAATAACAATACTTTGCAAGACGTTTCTTTGCTTCACATAAAGAAAACATAGCATAGTGGCATTCATCTTGTCCCTCATAGAGTAGCAAACATAAATGCATAGGACACCTTCAAAGTTCATAAGAGTGACTAGATACAAATAGTTTAAGAACAAGCAATATCAAGGTTATGCATCAATCAACAAGTCTTGGGACAATTCACATAGAACTAAGAATGGCCACTATGCTCTCAAAATAGGTGCCTAAAGATAGAAGGTGGAGACTCAACATAAAACTAAAAGAAAGGCCTTCATAGAAGGAAGTAGAGATTCAAGTTTCATCAAGAGCTTCAAAAAATTATGGTACTTATTAGCTTTCAGCTCTCATTGCCCCTATCATAAGCATCTTTAGGTGATTAAGGTTAAAGTGACACAACTAAGAGGATATGCTTGACAAGTTATAAGCTGAAATCTCATACCCCTTACTTATGAAGACCGAACCTCATGCTACTCAACTTTATTCACAAGTAAGCTCTTGTCATTGTAAGTACATATGTACCATAGAGAACCGGCAACGGGGTACCCCTTTCACATGATACAAGAGCTATCCCATAATCAAAATGACAAGGCAAGTAGACAATGAGCATCTCAGCGATCTTTTTATTTGCTATTTGCATAGGTTTTTATTGAGGATGATTCATAGAGTGCTCATTATGGTTATGCTGCAAGTTTCCACCATGATTAGGCATGGCTTAGGCTAGCGGCCCAGGCGTTTATCTAACACACATACAAACTCCATGATCTTACAAATTCCCCTTTTATTTCACACCGCCGGGATCCATAAGCAAAAGAACATGATATCAACGAGGTACAATGTACAAGTGCAATGTTGAAAGCGTTCCCCATGATACATGGTTTTGCTAACTTCAACTTATAAAGCGCAAGCATATACGCAACAAAGATGGATACAATGGTTCAAGTTTATTAGGGGCAAGAAAAGTAAAGTGTGCCTTCAAGTTCGTGAGAGCTTTAATCACTAATTTTTACATAACAAGTTTAATTCGGAAGGCAGATAAAAACATGAATATACTTGGAATAGCAAATGCTAATAGGTTGGTATGGTGGACTCTTTGGAATAACTTGGTTTTATTTGGAGTTGGATGCATGAGTGGAGCTCATACTTGCTATGGAGGCTAGCAAAAGACTAGGAGCGACCAACTAAGAGAGCAATAATGGCCATAATCATGCAAAGCGACAAAACATCATTAATTAAAGCATAAAGTGATATTACAAGTCAAAAACTAAAGGATCATAAAGGCTATGGTGACTTGGGATAGTCATAACATGGTGTGAGCATGCGCCAAGTTAACCCAAATAAAGCATCAAAGGAGAATACCACAATACTATGCTTTAATATGCTAAAACAACGCATGATTCTTTCAAGGCACATTAAGCAATCTCAATTGTTTCTAACATGTCATGCTACAGTAATAATCACTAAGCATAAAGCCAAAACAATATCAAGCATGATATGATAAAGTCTAAGTCATGGTCAAAAACTAGCTCCTTTTTACCACTTAAGCATGAACTTTCCTACTCTTTTCCAATCCAAATGAACTTATTTGAAAACCACTCACAAAGATAATAATAAATAAAGATCAGTGATCTTGTCTCACAAATCCACAAAGAAGAACTAAAAACTTCTAAGATGAAAGCACAAGAAAACTAAGGCTAAACACGGTGCTAGCAAAAGAGAACACTCACAAAACAATAAGAATGAAAACTAGAGTGTTCTAGGCAATGAATAACAGGGTGTGTCTCTCTCCAAAAGAAGTGTGTTGGGATCCAACCAACTTATTTAAGCAAACCAAACAAAAGAACACTAAAAACAAATGCTCCAAGAACTACACAACTGTGCATGAAACAATAAAAATGATGTGTTCGGAAGAAACCTGAGATTTTTATTGATGAAGAAGGGGATGCCTTGGGCATCCCCAAGCTTTGACGCTTGTACTTCTTGGATATTTCTTGGGGTGACACGGGTGTCATCCCCAAGCTTGAGCTTTAGTCCATTCTTCATCTCATTACATCATTCTCTCCATACACCTAAAGTTTTTCCTTCATACAAAACTTCACACAATCTTTATTAGCAACATTAGTGCATTCAAGATAATAAGTCTTTTGGGTTCAGTTTCAACACCAATAAAACTTCCATTAAAACACAATCTACTATAGCACTTCCGTCAAAAAGCTCAATTCCCCAAAAAAGAACCCAAAAAGGAATCAACAAGAAGCAAATGCAAATAATGGCAGAAATCTGTCAAAACAGACCAGCAGGTAAAAACCAATTTTTCTGAAGACCTTCTGTTGCTCAAATCGAAAAGTGTTAACCTAACGAAAGTTAGATAATAACCTGGGGCAGAATCACAAAAATTCACAGCTCATACCGATATAAAGAGATTTTACATGAATTTTACAGCCAAGCATAAAAATCTGTTTCGGGACAGCAACTTTCCCAAGCATTACTTCTCTCTCATTAGAGGTTACTCTTGGCACAAAACGAAAATAAAAAGGATAAGGAGCGGTTATTATAGAGGTAATAACTTTCAAGACTCATCTAAAACTTTTGGGTTATCTCCCAATAAGTACTTTTCTTTAACGCCTTTAAGTTAGGCATGATACTTTGAGAAGATGCTCACATAAGAAATATGAATTGAAGTAAAAGAGAGCATCAAGAAGAAAATTCAAAACACATTTAAGTCTAACCCACTTCCTATGCATAGGAATCTTGTAAAGAAACAAGTCATGGAAGCACAAAGCAACAAGCATAGGAAAGCAAAACAAGTGCAACTTCAAAAAATTTAACATAAAGAGGGAAAACTTAATATTGTTGAGATACATAAAACCATGTTTCCCTCTCTCATAATAACTTTCAGTAGCATCATGAATAAAATTAGCAATATAACTATCACATGAAACATTCTTATCATGATCCACATGCATATAATCATTATTACTCTCCACATAAGCATAGTTACTCTTATTAATTATAGTGGGAGCAAATTCAACAAAATAACTATCATTATTATTCTCATCACCATAATCATCAAATATAGGAGGCATATTGTAATTATAATTAATTTTCTCCTCAATAGTAGGTGGATTGAGAATACCATATACATCATTGTAATCATCATATATTGGAGGTTTTGTATCATCATAAGCAATAGAATAGCTATCTTCCAAAGCTGGGGAACTAAAAAGATCATTTTCATAAAACTAGCTTCCCCAAGCTTAGACTTTTCCATAGCATTAGCAATAATGGTGTCCAAAGAATTCATACTAATAACATTGCTATTAGCATGCAAATAAAGTTCCATAGGTTTTTTAATTTTCTCTTCAAACACTTCATGTCCTAACTCAAGATAAATACTATAAAGCTCTCTAATCTTTTTGTTGTTTTCCATTAAGCCTAACTAGTGAAAACAAGAAACAAAAAGACAAAATTGCAGAATCTAAAGTAAATAACTTCGAGCACTCACACCGGAGGATGTGAGTACCTTTTACCTTACCTCCCCGGCAACGGCGCCAGAAAATAGCTGGCATGTTGTTGACGTGGGAGCTTCTTCTTCTTTAATCCCCGGCAACGGTGCCAGAAAATAGCTTGATGTCTACGCACTTCTATTCTTGTAGACAATTGTTGGGCCTCCAAGTGCAGAGGTTTGTTGAACAACAACAAGTTTTCCCTTAAGTGGATCACCCAAGGTTTATCGAACTCAGGGAGGAAGTGGTCAAAGGTATCCCCTCTCAAGCAACTCTGCAATCAAGATACAAGAAGTCTCTTGTGTCCCCAACACACCCAATAAACTTGTCAGGTGTATAGGTGCACTAGTTCGGCGAAGAGATGGTGAAATATAAGTGGTATAGATAATTATAAGTGGTAACGGTGTCAGAAAATAGCTTGATGGCATGGAATAGATTAAAGGAAAACTAAAATAAAGATGGAAGCAAGCAACATGTAACAGATCTAGTTGCAAACGGTGTTTCAGTGCTTAGAAACAAGGCCTAGGGATCATACTTTCACTAGTGAACACTCTCATATAAATATCTTCTCTTTATGATACTACTCTGAACTACTCTCCGGTTGGACACTCAAATCCATGGTAGGGCTATAACAGCACACCTCAAAGTTCTCTTTTCCCATCTAGATAACCCCACACTGTCACCTTGAGCTCTAGATGGTTCCAACAAACACCACAATTTCATAGAGACATCCAACTCCAAATATAACTCATAACAAGTATTTGTAATCTCTAGCCTAAGTGCCACCATGGTGTGCACGTTGTCACTTTCACACACATGGGGAGAGCTAGAGATCTATCAAAGCACTTGAGTAGCAAGGTAGATCTATAGATTACAAAGCTCATGATCTCAATAAGATCATGCATAGAGAGAGAGATGAACACATAGCTACTTGTAGAACCCTTAGCCTCGAGGAAGAACTACTCTCTCATCATCATGGGAATCAGCAACGGCGATGGAGATGGTGGTGGAGATCGATGGAGATGGCTCCGGGGGCATTTCCCCATCCCGGCAGGTTGCCAGAACAGAGACTTCTATCCCCCGAATCTCCCCTTCGGTGGCGATGGTGCTGTAAAACTTTTCGTGGCTGGAGGCTAGTCTCTTTAGGGTTTATGCATCGGGAGGCTTCTTATAGGCGAATGGGCAAGGTCGGTGGCTGGCCAGGGGGCCCACACTGTTGGGTCCGCAGCATAGAAAACAAAAATTTTCCTACGGTGTGAACTACACGCCAAGATCTATCTACTAGGTACAAAGCAAACGGGTGGACATACATCCATAGAGAACTTACCCTTGAAGACAACGAGCTTTGTTAACGAGTAGGAACTCGTGGTTGATGTAGTCGTACACTTGCCGATCTCAAGATCTTGAGGAAGTCCGAGCGCCGCAACTCAGCAGCGCATCCGCACTCGCACACACGTTCAAGCCACCGGACAACCTCCACCTCCTCGCTCCAGCGATCCAGCGGAAGCAGCAACTCCTTCCAGACGAAATGCCACCGGGAACATGTATCTCGCTAATCCGAGACCATGGGGGAATAATTCTAGAGGGGGAGAGATATCCTTCACAAGGAGGTGTGAGGATGAAGGAGGGAATGGGTGGCCTTTTATAGGAGGAGGGGGGTGCCCCCTCTCTCCATGGCCGGCGCATGGGGGGGTGACCCCTCACCTCCCCCATTCATGTGGTGGTAAGTCCTCCACATTAAAATGCCTCTTCACATTCCCTTTTAAAGTCTCCACTTTAAATGCATTAAGTTTCTCCAAATTTAATGCTCTCTCATTTAATAAAACTCTTTTATTAAATTTATTCAGAATTTTGTTAATTAATTTAATTAACAAACATTCACATATAGCCCCTTGCAATATTTCAATATCACATGCAGAACCACCTTCTGCAATTTCACCCGAAACAATTTCCGGTTTCTATTGAAACAATTCCTGCGCTTTGCAATTCTTTCGTATGAAACATATGTGCTCCAAAATGGTGTCCGGTAACTCTTAAGTGTGCCACCCTATGGTTCGCGAATAATGCAGACATGATCGAGACCCTTCTCCGATCAATAATCAGCAGCGAGACCTGGAGATCCGTACTGACTCCTACACATTCAACGATGACTCCTGTGATCGTGAGAACCTTTAACGCTTGTAACCAAATCCCTTTGTCTCTCGCTACATTACATGTCCGAGATTCGATCATCGGTATCTCCATACCTAGTTTGATCTCGTTACCGACATGCACTCTTTTCTCGTTCCCGTGATATAACATTCTAGTGATCACATCACTTGCTTGCAAGCTATCCTAATGTGATATCACCGAGAGGGCCCAGAGTATATCTATCCATCATCTAGATTGACAAATTCCACTCTTGATCCATGAGCCTCAACATAACACCTTCGTAGCACTGAACCCTTCTTTATAGTCACCCTGTTACGGTGTGACGTTTGATGTTATCAAGATACTCTTCCGGTGTTAGCAATTAACATGATATCATGGTCTAAGGATAAAGATTACTTCGTATGATGTTATAGCAATATAAACACAATGACTTGATCTTAATGCTATACTTCGGATGAATGTTCATCACATCATTCCACCAATGGTGTGACCTTGTTATTCACAACATCCTATGTCCATGATCAGGAAACCTTGATCATCTTGTTAATCAACAAGCTAGTCTATAAGAGAGGCATGACTAGGAACCCTTTTTGTTTATTAAACACACATGTCTTGATGTTTCCTATCAATACAATTATAGCATGTAAAATAAACATCTATCATATACAAGGAATACATAATAACAACTTTATTATTGCCTCTCAGGGCATATTTCCTTCAGTCTCCCACTTGCACTAGAGACAATAATCTAGTTCACATAGTGATAAATCTGACACCCATGGAGTTCTGGTGTTGATCATGTTTTGCCCTAGGGAGTACTTTAGTCAACGGATCTGCTACATTCAGGTCCGTGTGCACTTTACAAATCTTTATATCTCCATCCTTGACATGTTCGCGGATGGAGTGAAACCGGCGCTTAATATGCTTGGAATTCTTGTGAGACCTTGGTTCCTTTGCGTTGGCTATGTCTCCATTGTTGTCACAATAGATCACCATCGGGTCCAATGCACTGGGAACCACACCCAGTTCAGTAATGAACTCTTTCATCCAAACTGCTTCATGCGCCGCTTTAGAAGCAGCAACATATTCCGCCTCCGTTGTTGATCCAGCCACCACAGGTTGTTTGGAGCTCCTCCAACTAACTGCTGCTCTGTTCAAGAGAAATACGTATCCGTATTGAGACTTAGAGTCATCCGGATCAGTGTCAAAGCTAGCATCAACATAACACTTAGCGACTAACTCTTCTTCACCTCCGTATATAAGAAACATATCCTTAGTTCTTCTCAAGTACTTAAGGATATTCTTGACCACAATCTAGTGTTCCGAACCTGGATCAGATTGGTACCTACTAGTCAAACTAATAGAATGTGCCACATCCGGTCTTGTAGATAGCATGGCATATATTATAGAGCCTATGGCTGAGGCATAGGGGATCTTATCCATTATCTCTCTTTCTTCCGCCATAGCCGGACTTTGAGTCTTACTCAATGTCTTGCCTTGCAACATAGGTAAGAACCCCTTCTTACTTCCGTCCATATTAAACTTCTTTAATATCTTATCAAGGTATGTACTCTGCGATAACCCAATTAGGCGTCTTGATCTATCTCTATAGATTTTAATGCCTAATATATATGAAGCTTCACCAAGGTCCTTCATCGAAAATTTGCTGTTTAGATAACTTTTAACACTGTTTAAAAGATCTAAATCATTTCCAATCAATAATATGTCATCCACATATAATATCAGAAATGCCACATTGCTCCCACTCACTTTCTTGTAAATACAAGCCTCTCCATAAGTTTGGACAAATCCAAACTTTTGATCACCTCATCAAAGCGGAGATTCCAACTTCGTGATGCTTGCTTCAGTCCATAGACGGATCGCTGAAGTTTGCACACCTTATTAGCACCCTTAGGATCGACAAAACCCTTAGGTTGTATCATATACAACTCTTCTTCAATCTTACCATTGAGGAACGCAGTTTTGACATCCATCTGCCATATTTCATAATCGAAATATGCAGCAATTGCTAACATAATCCTAACCGACTTAAGCATTGCTACGAGAGAGAATGCCTTATCGCAGTCAACTCCTTGAATTTGTTGAAACCCCTTTGCGACAAGTCGAGCCTTATAGATGGTCACATTACTATCAGCGTCAGTTTTTATTTTGAAAATCCATTTATTCTCAACGGCCTTTCGGTCGTGAGGTAAGTCCACCAAGTTCCAAACTTGGTTCTCGTACATGGATTCCATCTCGGATTTCATGGCTTCTAGCCATTTGTTGGAATCCGGGCTCATCATCGCTTCTTCATACGTCGTAGGGTTATCCATTTCATCAATCATGAAATTCATAACAGGATTGCCGTATAGTTCAGGAGCTGCACGTGTCCTGCTTGACCTGCGAGGTTCGGTAGTGTCCTCTTTCAGAGTTTCATGATCAATATCATTAGCTCTCTCTTTATCAGGTGAAGTCAACTCTGAAACAACTTCCAGTGCTGCGCCACTCGCCATTCCATGAAGAGAAGGTTCAATAACCTCTTCGAGTTCTACCTTCCGACTACTCACACCTTTCGCAAGAAACTCCTTCTCAAGAAAGGATCCATTCTTGGCAACAAAGACCTTGCCCTCGGATCTGTGATAGAAGGTATACCCAATCGTTTCCTTAGGGTATCCTATGAAGACGCATTTTTCCGCTTTGGGTTCGAGTTTATCCGGTTGAAGTTTCTTCACATAAACATCGCATCCCGAAACTTTAAGAAATGACAGCTTAGGTTTGATTCCAAACCATAATTCATACGGTGTCTTTTCAACGGATTTAGATGGTGCCCTATTTAAAGTGAATGTAGCGGTTTCCAGTGCATAACCCCAAAACGACAGTGGCAAGTCAGTCAGAGACATCATAGATCGAACCATATTCAATAAAGTACGATTACGACGTTCTGACACACCATTACGTTGTGGTGTTCCGGCAGGCGTGAGTTGTGAAACTATTCCACAGTCTTTCATATGTGTGCTAAACTCGTAACTAAGATACTCTCCTCCACGGTCGGACCGCAGAAATTTCATCTTTCTGTTACGATGATTTTCCACTTCATTCTGAAATTCTTTGAACTTTTCAAAAGTTTCAGACTTGTGTTTCATCAAATAGATATACCCATATCTACTCAAATCATCCATGAAAGTAACAAAATAACGATATCCACCTCGCGCCGACACGCTCATTGGTCCACACACATCAGTATGTATGATTTCCAATAGATCTGTCGCACGTTCCATTGAATCGGAAAACGGCGTTCTAGTCATCTTGCCCATAAGGCATGGCTCACATGTATCAAATGATTCAAAATCAAGTGATTCCAAAAGTCCATCAGAATGGAGTTTCTTCATGCGTTTAACGCCAATATGACCTAGACGGCAGTGCGACATATATGTAGATATATCATTATCAAGTTTAATCCTTTTAGCATCAACATTATGAATATGCGTAATACTACTATCGAGATCTAACAGAAATAAACCATTCAACATAGGTGCATGACCATAAAAGATATTATTCATATAAATCGAACAACCATTATTTTCAGACTTAAATGAATAACCACTTTGCATCAAACACGATCCGGATACAATGTTCATGCTTAGTGCAGGCACCAAATAACAATTATTTAGGTTTATAACTAATCTCGATGGCATATGGAGAGGCAGCGTTCCGACGGCGATCACATCAACTCTTGATCCATTGCCGACCCGCATCGAGACCTCATCCCTTGCTCTTTGTCGCTTGTTCCGCAGCCCCTGAACCGAGTTACATATATTAGCAACCGATCCCGTATCAAATACCCAGGTGCTACTGCGAGTACTAGTCAAGTACACATCAATAACATGTATATCACATATACCTTTGTTTGCCTTGCCGGACTTCTTGTCCGCCAAATACTTGGGGTAGTTACGCTTCCAATGGCCAGTCCCCTTGCAATAGTAGCACTCGGTGTTAGACTTAGGGCCAGCTCGGGGTTTCTTTTCAGGCGCGGCAATAGACTTGCCACCCTTCTTTCCCTTGTGCTTGCCTTTCTTGTCCTTCTTGAAACCGGTGGTCCTATTGATCATCAACACTTGATGTTCTTTCCTAATCTCCACTTCTGCAGTCCTAAGAATTGACAGAAGCTCGGGAAGAGACTTCTTCATGCCCTGCATATTATAGTTCATCACGAAGCTCTTGTAGCTAGGTGGCAGAGATTGGAGAACATGATGTATGCCTAAGTCAATGGGAATCATTATTCCCAAGGACACAAGCTTATCGGCGTACCTAGACATTTTGAGTACGTGCTCACTAACGGAGCTGTTTTCCTCCATCATGCAGCTAAAGAACTTTTCTGTAGCATTATAACTCTCTACGGCAGCATGGGTATCGAAAATCATTTTCAATTCTCCCATGGTATCAAAGGCATTGCCATTTTCGAAACGCTTTCGAAGTTCTGACTCTAGCCCATACAGTATGCCGCAATGAACTAAGTTGTGGTCCTCCTGACGAGTTATATAGACGTTCTTTTCCTCGTCAGGGGCATCAGGAGCTGGTGGGGGGGGGGGCCTAGCGGCGCATCTAGCACATATTGCTTTTGTGCAGTAGTGAAGAGAATCCTCAAATTCATAGCCCAGTTTGTGAAGTTGCTACCATTCGCAGCAAGTTTCTCTTTCTCCATGAACACATTGAAATTAAAAGCAGGTGGTGCCATCTACAACAGAATTTGTAAAGTATATTTAGACTAAGTTTATGATAGATTGAGTTCAACTAATCCAAATTACTAATGAACTCCCACTCAAAAACAACATCCCTCGTGTCCTTTTGGTGATTACATGAACCAAATCCACTACACCAAGTCCGATCATCACGTGAGTCGGTGTAGCTTCAAAGGCGAGCATCTATATGGGCATCATATCAACTATATGACTCATGCTTAACCTTTTGGTCCGTGTTCCAAGGCCATGTTTGTACATGCTAGGCTCGTCAAGTAAGAACCTTAGTATTTGCGCGTGTAAAACTGTCTTACACCCGTTGTATGAAAGCGTAGAGTTGAAAACACCCGATCATCACGTGATGCCTCAAAACACGATCCACAAAACGGTGCATACTTAAGGAAGAACACATTTTATCTTGATATCTAAATGAGGGATCATCTTATAATGCTACCAAACGCGCCAAACTAGCAATATAAGATGCTAACATCTAATGTGTGAAGTAAGGTGATATGGTCCATGCATTTGATCTCTATCATTTGCATCGTGGTATGGTCTCTATCATTCCTTTGTGTGTAAGGCCAAGGTCTATGGAACTTACACGTGAAGTGAGTTGTAAGAGTATCTATTATACATCTACTTACAACAATACCATATCAAAACACTAGCCCAACAACGATGTAAACTAGACGCCTCTAATTTATCAATTACAAGTTTTACGTGGCTTAGGGCTTTCGGAGATAGAACCTGTCTAACCTACGAACATGAACCATAACGAGGATAACCAAGTTATTAGCAACTCGTTGTAAATCAGATATTGACTATAGTAGGAGAGACAGACACCCGCCAGCCACTTATGCAAAACAAGTTGCATGTCAGTCGTGGAACCGGTCTCATGTACGATGACATGTAAGGTTGGTCCGGGCCGCTTGATCCCACTATGCCACCAATATCCAAAGTACATAGAAGATGCAATAACATGATCATCATCGCCCACATACAAACATATGTGTACTACCCGTGCAAAGCACCTACGCATAGATCAGGCTCTGATACCACTGTTGGGTCCACAGCATAGAAAACAAAAATTTTCCTACGGTGTGAACTACACGCCAAGATCTATCTACTAGGTACAAAGCAAACAGGTGGACAAACATCCATAGAGAACTTACCCTCGAAGACAACAAGCTTTGTTAACGAGTAGGAACTCGTGGTTGATGTAGTCGTACACTTGCCGATCTCAAGATCGTGAGGAAGTCCGAGCGCCGGAAATCAGCAGCGCATCCGCACTCGCACACACGTTCAAGCCACCAGACAACCTCTACCTCCTCGCTCCAGCGATCCAGCGGAAGCAGCAACTCCTTCCAGACGAAATGCCACCGGGAACATATATCTCGCTAATCCGAGACCATGGGGGAATAATTCTAGAGGGGGAGAGAGATCCTTCACAAGGAGGTGTGAGGATGAAGGAGGGAATGGGTGGCCTTTTATAGGAGGAGGGGGGTGGCCCCTCTCTCCATGGCTGGCGCATGGGGGGGTGACCCCTCACCTCCCCCATTCATGTGGTGGTAACTCCTCCACATTAAAATGCCTCTTCACATTCCCTTTTAAAGTCTCCACTTTAAATGCATTAAGTTTCTCCAAATTTAATGCTCTCTCATTTAATAAAACTCTTTTATTAAATTTATTCAGAATTTTGTTAATTACTTTAATTAACAAACATTCACATATAGCCCCTTGCAATATTTCAATATCACATGCAGAACCACCTTCTGTAATTTCACCCGAAACAATTTCCGGTTTCTATTGAAACAATTCCTGCGCTTTGCAATTCTTTCGTCTGAAACATATGTGCTCCAAAATGGTGTCCGATAACTCTTAAGTGTGCCACCCTACGGTTCACGAATAATGCAGACATGATCGAGACCCTTCTCCGATCAATAATCAGCAGCGGGACCTGGAGATCCGTACTGACTCCTACACATTCAACGATGACTCCTGTGATCGTGAGAACCTTTAACGCTTGTAACTAAATCCCTTTGTCTATCGATATATTACATGTCTGAGATTCGATCATCGGTATCTCCATACCTAGTTTGATCTCGTTACCGACATGCACTCTTTTCTCGTTCCCGTGATATAACATTCTAGTGATCACATCACTTGCTTGCAACCTATCCTAATTTGATATCACCGAGAGGGCCTAGAGTATATCTATCCGTCATCTGGATTGACAAATTCCACTCTTGATCCATGAGCCTCAACATAACACCTTCGTAGCACTGAACCCATATTTATAGTCACCCTGTTACGGTGAGACGTTTGATGTTATCAAGATACTCTTCTGGTGTTAGCAATTAACATGATCTCATGGTATAAGGATAAAGATTACTTCGTATGATGTTATAGCAATATAAACACAATGACTTGATCGTAATGCTATACTTCGGATGAATGTTCATCACATCATTCCACCAATGGTGTGACCTTGTTATTAACAACATCCAATGTCCATGATCAGGAAACCTTGATCATCTTGTTAATCAACAAGCTAGTCTATAAGAGAGGCATGACTAGGAACCCTTTTTGTTTATTAAACACACATGTATTGATGTTTCCTATCAATACAATTATAGCATGTAAAATAAACATCTATCATATACAAGGAATACATAATAACAACTTTATTATTGCCTCTTAGGGCATATTTCCTTCACACACCACCTGATGGCGCGTCCAGGGCTAGCCCGTGCCACCATATGGTGTGCCCACCCTGGTGCCCTACTCTGTCTCTGCTTCGTGTTTCCGTGTTAATCCGAGAAAAATAGGCATGTTGGCTTTTGTCCCGTCCAATTCCGAGAATATTGATTTTATGCCTTTTCTGGAACCAAAAATAGAAGAAAATAGGCAACTGGCATTGTGGCATCTTGTTAATAGGTTAGTCCTAGAAAACACATAAAAATACCTCAAAGTGTTGACAAAGCAAAGCAAAGTAGATACTAAACAAGCATGGAACATCAAAAAGTATAGATACGTTTGCAATGTATCAGGGCATTACAACATTATACATAGACCGTAATCCAACTGCATCTATGACTAATAATCCACCTTCAGGTTATCATCCGAACCCCCTCCAGTATTAAGTTGCAAGCAATAGATAATTGCATTACACATTGCGTGTAAAGTAAACAATACGATTGTTCTATGAACAAAGGATTGCTGTTTTCTCCCTAGTAGCAATAGCACATCTAGTACCTTAGAGATTTCTGTCACTTCTCCATATTACTAGAGGCATGAACCCACTATCGAGCATAAATACTAACTCTAGGATTTGCTAGCATCTACTTGGCCAAGATAGCTACTAACAACGGAGAGCATGCAAGATCACAAATAACAAAGACATGGTAGAATCAATAATCAATCTGAAATAGCATTTCAATATCCATCGGTTCCCCACAAACACAACATGTAGGATTACAAATAGATGATCTTGATCATGAACGAAGCTGACAAGATCTAAACATGATAGCACAAAGGAGAAGAACCAGTCATCTAGCTACTACATGGACCTGTAGTCCAAGGATGAACTACTCACGCATCACACCGAAGGCTTGCATGGTGATGAAGAAGGCCTCCAGGGTAAATTCTCCCCGCCGGCAGGGTGCCGGGAAGCACTTCAGATCCCTCCCGATCTAGGGATGGAGATGATGACGGCGGCTACAGACTCTTTCGTGCAATTTTGATCGGGTGCTTAGGGTTTCTATATCAGAGGCGATATATAGGAAAAAGGGGAGGCCGAGGGGGTGCCCAGGGCGGCCACACCACCCCCTGGCGCGGCCAGGCCTGACCCGTGTGGCCAGGTGGTGTGGCGGCCATCTGGCCCCTCGCCGTCTCGTATTCTGGCTCCGTGTCCCCCTCGGTGAAAAACTGACTTCGTCTTTTGTCCCGTCCAATTCTGAGAATATTCATTTTCTGACTTTCCTGGAACCAAAAATAGCAAAAAACAGGTAGTTGACACTGTGGCATCTTGTTAATAGGTTAGTCCAAGAAAGTGTATAAAAAGAACTCCTAATGTGGAACAAAACATAAGAAAGTAGATAAAAACCAAGCATGGAACATCAAAAATTATAGATACTTTAGCAACATATCAACATCCCCAAGCTTAACTCCTGCTCGTCCTCGAGTAGGTAAGTGATAAAAAGAAAGAATAATTTTTGAGGTGACATGCACCATCATAAACTTGATCAAAGTATTTGTAAAACATTGATAGCTGGGATCATAGTACTTCAGCATAGCATGAAATATAAAGTTCTAACAACAAGACATAGCAACTATGTTGCTACATGAAAAGGCACAAACAAAAGATTCATGAATAACAATGCTTTGCAAGACATTTGTTTGTATCACATAAAGAAAACATAGCATAGTGGCATTCAGCTTGTCCCTCATAGAGTAGCAAACATAAATGCATAGGACACCTTCAAAGTTCATAAGAGTGACTAGATACAAATAGCTTAAGAACAAGCAATATCAAAGCTATGCATCAATCAATAAGTCTTGGGATAATGCACATAGAACTAATAATGGCCACTATGCTCTCAAAGTAGGTGCATAAAGATAGAAGGTGGAGACTCAACATAAAACTAAAAGAAAGGCCTTCATAGAAGGAAGTAGGGATTCAAGTTTCATAAAGAGCTTCCAAAAATTATGGTACTTATTAGCTTTCAGCTCTCATTGCCACTATCATAAGCATCTTTAGGTGATTAAGGTTAAAGTGACACAACTAAGAGGATATGCTTGACAAGTTATAAGCTGAAATCTCATTCCCCTTACTTACGAAGACCGAACCGCATGCTACTCAACTTTAGTACATATGTAAGCTCTTGTAATTGTAAGTACATATGTACCATAGACAACCGCCAACGGGGTACCCCTTTCACATGATACAGGAGCTATCCCATAATAAAAATGACAAGGCAAGGAGACAATGAGCATCTCAGTGATCTTTTTATTTGCTATTTGCATAGGTTTTTATTGAGGATGCTTCATAGAGTGATCATTATGGTTATGCTGCAAGTTTCCACCATGATTAGGCATGGCTTAGGCTAGCAGCCCAAGTGTTTCTCTAACATAAATACAAACTTCATGATCTTACAAGTTCCCCTTTTATTTCACACCTTCGGGTTCCATAAACAAAAGAACATGATATAAACTAGGTACAATGTACAAGTGTAATGTTGAAAGTGTTCCCCATGATACATGGTTCTGCTAACTTCAACTTATAAAGCGCAAGCATATACGCAAAAAATATGGACGCAATGGTTCAAGTTTATTAAGTGCAAGAAAGTAAAGTGTGCTATCAAGTTCGTGAGAGCTTTAATCACTATTTTTCACATAACAAGTTTAATTCGGAAGGTAGATAAAAACATGAATATATTTGGAATAGCAAATGCTAATAGGTAGGTATGGTGGACTCTTTGGAATAACTTGGTTTTATGAGTTGGATGCATGAGTGGAACTCACACTTGGTTATGGAGGCTAGCAAAAGACTGGGAGCGTCCGACTAAGAGAGCAATAATGGCCATAATCATGCAGAGCGACAAAACATCATTAATCAAAGCATAAAGTGATATTACAAGTCGAAAACTAAAGGATCATCAAGGCTATGGTTACTTGGGATAGTCATAACATGGTATGAGCATGTGCCAAGTCAACCCAAATAAAGCATCAAAGGAGAATACCACAATACTATGCTTTAACATGCTAAAAACAACACATGATTCTTTCAAAGGAACATTAAGCAATCTCAATTGTTTATAACATGTCATGCTACATCAAAGATCACTAAGCATAAAGCCAAAACAATATCAAGCATGGCATGACAAAGCATATGCCACAGTCAAAAACAATCTCCTTTTACCACTTAAGCATGAACTTTTCCTACTCTTTTCCAATCCAAACCAAACTATTTGAAAACCAATGTATGAAAGAGGGCGTCCAACCAATTTATTCAGCAAACTAACAAAACCAAGCAAACGAAAACAAAAACAAAAACGAAAAAGAAGACGCTCCAAGAACAACACAATTGTGCATGAAACAATAAAAATGAAGTGTTTGGAAGAAATCTGGGATTTTTATTGATGAAGAAGGGGATGCCTTGGGCATCCCCAAGCTTTGACGCTTGTTCCTCTTGAATATTTCTTGGGGTGACACCCTTGGCATCCCCAAGTTTGAGCTTTAGTCCATTCTTCATCTCATTACATGATTCCTTCCATACACCTGAAATTTTTCCTTCATACAAAACTTCACACAATCTTTATTAGCAACCTTAGTGCACTCAAGATAATAAGTCTTTAGGTTCCGTTTCAACACCAATAAAACTTCCATTAAAACACAAGTTACTGTAGCACTTCCCTCAAAAAGCTCAATTCCCCAAAAGAACTGAAAAAGAAACCAACAAGAAGCAAATGCAAATAATGGCAGAAATCTGTCAAAACAGACCAGCAGGTAAAACCAAATTTTTCGAAGACCTTATGTTGCTCAAATCAAAAAGTGTTGAACTAATGAAAGTTAGATAACAACCTGGGTCAGAAGCACAAAAATTTACGCCTCAAAACGACATACAGAGATTTTACGCGAATTTTTACGGTGAAGCACAGAGATCTGTTTCGGGACAGCAACTTTCCCAATCATTACTTCTCTCTCATTAGAGGTTATCCTTGGCACAAAAAGAAAATAAAAAGGATAAGGTGCGGTTATTACAGAGGTAATAACTTCCAAGACTCATCTAAAACTTTTGGGTTATCTCCCAATAAGTACTTTTCTTTAACGCCTTTAAGGTAGGCATAAGAAGCAAGAAAAAGAATCAAGTGTTCTCAAATGAAGAAGCATTAAGATTAATATCAGAAATATCTTCAACAAGACAAGGTGTCTCTTCCAAATAAGTTCTAGAGGATCCTCTCTCAACGCTCTTGGTTTCACTATTTTCATTAAACGGGTTTTCAGGAACAATCCAATCGAGATTCTTTTCTATGGCTTCATGCATTGCTACAAGTTTGAAAGGTATTGGTATCTTAATTTCCTCCCCATTAGGTTCGGTTTTGTTCATCTTTTCTCGTGTACCAACAACATATACACATGAGCCTAGCATATTAAACCGTTCAAAGACCTTTCTAGCTTCCTTGGCAACATCATAGAATTCCTTAAGCAAAGTTTCTAGAATAAAATCTCTCTTTTCAGGGTCCTCAATTTCTTTAAGTTTAAGAAACATTACTTGCATTAAGGGGTTAAGGTTAACAAACCTAGCTTCAAACATGTGAACTAAAGAAGCTGCAGCAATTTCATAGTTTGGAGCAAGTTCTGCAAGGGATCTATCCTCAATATCCTCATGCTTACTAACATGATTAAAGAATTCTTCAACATTAACTTCTCCAATTATAGAGCCACTACCTATTGAAAGGTCTTTCAGGGTGAATTTAGGGATCAACATGGTGAGCTAAGGAAGAGGTAACAACTATAGAGAGACTTAATTTTTTTGTGTTTTTAATAAAGAAAGCAAACTAGTAAAACTAATTTTTTTATGTTTTTGATAAAGAAACAGGCAAACAAAGCAAAAAATAAACTAAGCAAAACAAAAACAACAAAGTAAAGAGATTGGTTATGAGGGACTCCCCTTGTGAAGATGTCCTTGACTCCCCAGCAACGGCGCCAGAAAAGTACTTGCTGACTCGTATATTAATGAGCTCGTTGGGGAATCCCAAGAGGAAGGTATGATGAGCACAACAGTAAGTTTCCCTCAGTTATGAAATCAAGGTTTATCGAACCAGTATGATCAAGGAAACACCTCCAAGGTGTTGCTAGCTGGACTTTGGCAGGGCGCACTACTGGCGCCAGCAGCAACGTGGAAACCTTCACAACACAACCACAGAACTTTGCCCCCAACTTACAGTGAGGTTGTCAATCTCACCGATTTTGCTAAAAACAAAGGATTAAACGTATTGTGTGGAAGAAAGTAATAGTTTGCAGAAAGTAAACAGAAAACAGTAAACAATTATAGATTGATGGTAAAAGAAAGGACCGGGATCCATAGTTCACTAGTGGTGGCTCTCCTTAAGATACATGACATGTTGGGTGAACAAATTACAGCGGGGCAATTGACAAACATCGAGAAAGCAATACATGCATATACTAAACATCTTGACTCCTTTGAGATTTGATTGGGCATTACAACATTATACATAGACCGTAACACAACTGCATCTATGACTAATAATCCACCTTCAGGTTATCATACGAACCCCCTCCAGTATTAAGTTGCAAGCAACAAATAATTGCATTACGCATTGCGTGTAAAGTAAACAATACGATTGTTCTATGAACAAAGGATTGCTGTTTTCTCCCTAGTAGCAACAACACATCTAGTACCTTAGAGATTTCTATCACTTCTCGAGATTACTAGAGACATGAACTCACTATCGAGCATAAATATGAACTCTTGAAGTTGCTAGCATCTACATGGCCAAGATAGCAACTAACAACGGAAAGCATGCAAGATCACAAATAACAAAGACATGATAGAATTAATAATCAATCTAAAATAGCATCTCAATATCCATCGGATCCCCGCAAACACAACATGTAGGATTGCAAATAGATGATCTTGATCATGAACGGAGCTCACAAGACCTAAACATGATAGCACAAAGATGAACTACTCACGCATCACACCGGAGGCTTGCATGGTGATGAAGAAGGCCTCCAGGGTGAATTCTCCCCTCCAGCAGGGTGCCAGGAAGAGCTTCAGATGCCTCCCGATCTAGGGATGGATATGACGGCGGCTACAGACTCTTTCGTGGAATTTTGGTCGGGTGCTTAGGTTTTCTGTATCGAAGGCGATATATAGGCGAAAGGGGAGGCCGAGGGGGTGCCCTAGGCGGCCACACCACCCCCTGGCGTGGCTAGACCTGGCCCGCGCGGCCAGGTGGTGTGGCGGCCCTCTGGCCCTTCTGCGACTCGTATTCTAGCTCCATGTCCCCCTCGGTGAAAAACTGACTTTGCCTTTTGTCCCGTCTAATTCCGAGAATATTCATTTTCTGACTTTTCTGGAACCAAAAATGGCAGAAAATAGACAGCTGGCACTGTGGCATCTTGTTAATAGGTTAGTGCAAGAAAGTGTATAAAAAGTACTCCAAAGTTGGAACAAAACATAACAATGTAGATAAAAATCAAGCATGGAACATCAAAAATGATAGATACGTTAGCAACGTATCAATGCGCTGAAAGGATTTGATGATCTTTTTGTTGGGTGCCAGGACTACTTGAAATCATGGATAGAAAAAATGGAGCACTGACTTGTAATTATGATGTAACTACAATGAACTGATTATGCTTTTACGTAATTAGATAGTTAAGTTCTTTTCATGTTCACTACCAAGCATGTATATGAAAAATGGAAAACCTTTTCACTAGTTCTACTCATATAAACTAGTAACTGCTTTATCTAAACTTTATTATCCATCATTGCAAGCTTATGGATGATAACGATGTTGTGTGAAAACAAATTTGTCCAGGCGAACAGTTAGCAAGGGGAAGTAGCTGCAACCTATCCATCGTGGTCACCTCCGACGTGATCGTGCCGGGAACAAGGTCGTGACCACCGTCGGTGAGTCACCTCCCATCCTATCTCTCTGCCCCTCCCTAGAACAATCATATATTGTATCTGGGTGTAATAAAACACCATCTTCTACCAGTTTATAGTGTAGGTTCTTGATGTGTTACGGCAAATACTTAGTTCAAGTTGGCTTGACAATTGTTTTTCCAAGGAAATCGAACCGCACTCAGGTGCTGCTATCTAGTAGCCTCCTAAGTTGTATATTGAGATTTTTCTGTAATTTGAGCACATGCTCCCTCTATCCCAAATTAGGGCACATATAGTTTTTGGTCAAAGTCAAACTTTTCAAAATTTGACTAACTATGTAGAAAAAAGTTTTAACGTTTATAATATAAAAATAGTATTGTTAGAACCCCCATGAAATATATTTTATATTACATGCATTTTGTATATTTTCCTATATAATTGGTCAAACTTTGAATTTTTTGACTTTGACCAAAAACTATATGCGTCCTAATTTGGGATAGAGGGAGTACCATGCTTCACTTTAGGAACTGATCATGAAATTTAATAATAGGAGAATTGTGGTCATCTAGCTTGTAACCGCAATGAGCCAATCATGCTTGCATGTTAAAAATTTGACCTCAGCTGTTAAATAATGTTGATTTTCATGTTGAGAACCAACTATTTTTGTAGATGAAGAAAACTTGAGAAACTCAATAGGTCTTCTTAATTCATTTTTTCTTGCTTTATGCCATGTGTAGGTGTAGACACTACTTAAGCTCCTACTTGTATTTTGTTGTTTCATAGATATAAACATGTAGATACTAACCTGTATTGAGTTAATGCATGTGTTGCGCTTCCGTTTCTTGTTTAGTGTCAAACATAGCATTGTTCAATCATGTCTGTTTTGTGTGATCGTTATGTATTCTAATTGTGTGAGAAGCCAAGAACCAAAACTTTGATTGTTGTGTGATTCAGCTTGTTATTGGTGCCATTTTTGTTGGTCCTTGTTGTGGTGAGATACATAATGAGCAATCATCACTCTTTAGGTTTACTTCATCATGTGTGGTGATATATTATAATTTCTCTAGAATATGGTGAGTTTTGAATTCAAGGTTAGATTTTAGAGTTCTCATAAATACTAGTTGCAGTTCTCACTCCTAAATTCTACATAAAAAGAACTATGTCTAGATTGCTTGCTGCATCATTTTTCTATAGTGCCTCCAGTACTTTGCAATTTTGATTATATCCTGATGGTATGCTCAATGAAGTTCCAAACCTAAGGTGGTATGATTGTGCCGAGCTGATATGCATTATCTTTATTCCAGAATGCTAGACTGCTTCAAAAAACTCAACTAGATACTCCCTCTGTTCTTTAATATAAGGTGTATAGTTTTCTTGCACAAATATTAGTGCACAGCCTGGGAGGGGAAATTTCGCTACTTTCGGACGTGAATACCCCAGGTGATTGATGTGATATAGAGGGAACATACGAAATCTGGGTATCCTCTCTCTCTCCTGATCGGATTAATCGCCTCCTAAGTAAGAGGAACAAATTCCAGATTTCTCTATACACCTTATATTATGGATTTTTCAAAAAAAAATTATAGACCTTATATTAAGGAATAGAGGGAGTATTAAAGCTAGAGCCATCGTGTT
Organism: Avena sativa; assembly: GCA_916181665.1. Classification (NCBI taxonomy): domain Eukaryota; kingdom Viridiplantae; phylum Streptophyta; class Magnoliopsida; order Poales; family Poaceae; genus Avena; species Avena sativa. The sequence continues at coordinate 433,163,242 of OV702296.1, forward strand.
ATTAGGCTCTCTATCCACTTTATGCTAGACAAGGCTGCATCATGTAGGCTAATGGTTATTGTAATCTTGTTGTTGTTTTCGACGTGATAAATTTGGAGAAGCATATCATGTAGTACAGGACCACATCACTAGACCAGCCTATTTTTCCTGCCCCTGAATTGACTTTTGTCATGCGTTGCTTCGCATAGTATGAGCCTTTTTTCTTTGTTAATGACAATCGATTTCACAACTCACATCCAACAACAAGAATAGTATATTCTTACATGCAATCTTTGATCCCTACACCTATCAGTGAAGCTACAATCTTGTTTTTATGGTGTGTACGTAACGTTGTTTTGAGACGATGGATGTTGTGATGTGCTTTGAGTTTGCGAGCACTACATCAAGTTAGGAATGTGGTGGAATAGTGGTGCTTTCTCTGGAAACAACAAACATGATCAGCTTGCAAATGTGGATGCCTTGATCACTTAGCCTTTGTTCTAGGCTTTCGGCTACAACTTGTAATATCTACAGGTCCTAGCATGGATATCAGGAGTAGGAAGCAGCCAACAGCCAACTGAAACTACAATTAGCGGAACAGCAACTAGAACCTTTTCTGTTGCCCCACATTTTTAATGATTTGGTGTCTTATGCTGGCGTGGGACTAAATATCTGGTAGTTTCCAGGACGGCATGGGCTTTTCATGTGTCACTTCACTTTCTAGTTGAAGATAAAGGTATGGTTTTTTATGTCATCAGCGTCATCTAGTGAAATTATGGTGTTTGACCCGGTTTTTGATTGTGAAGGGATAGTTGATTCATGGTTAGAGCTTTGTGTGTTCTTTTACTTTTGATGTACTTGTTAGCATCTAGAGTTTTGTCCAGCAACTCTGGAATATGGCCAAAGTTGCTACGGTATTTATCAAGTTTTCTAGTATAAGGTTGATATGATCATTCCTCTAATAAAACTTGTTCGCTATATAGTACTCCCTCTGTCCGGAAAATGATGTCTTTGATTTGTCTAGATTCATATGTAACTAGATGTGTTTTAGTGTGTAGATACATGTGAGCCTAGACAAATATGCGACAATATTCATGCTTCATACTTCTAAATGCCATGCTATTTGTGGACTTAGCCTTGTTGCTTTCCCTGTTTATCTCAATATGATGTATTTTGACAAGATGATATCGTAGATGTGAACTTTGGACTATCAATGTTGCTTGCATTGCAAAAATCAAAATACCATCATGTAACTCTAATGCCGTTGATGATTAGGTGATGCATGGCCTATCCTATCATATACTGGTAAATCTAGTTTTTGTTTTGAGTAACAATTTCTTCTGTCGGAAGTGGAGGTGAACTTTTGTTGGTTTGTTGTCGTGCAGGTGATGGACGCCTGAGCTACTGAGCCTTGTTCTACCAACCAATGTTGGTAGGACATGGCGCTGGAGTGGTACATAAGGCAGCAAATTGCCATGGTGCTTGCTCGTGAAGGGAATAAGTCGAGCTAGAGGTGGAAGGAGGGATCCATGGGTGGCCATGCTTTCTTTGTTTATTTTGTTGCATTGGATAGGTTAGGTACGAGCTACTCCCTCTGTTCCAAAATATAAGATATTTTAGCTTTGTGAAAGGAGTGTATCTAGAACCCTTTTAGTGTGTGGATTCATTTAGATTTAGAGTGAACCTAGACACTAAAAGGATCTAGATAGACTCCTTTTTCAAAGCTAAAACATTTTATATTTTGGAACGGAGGGAGTAGTTGAGTTGAAAGTCCTCTATGTTGCAGTGAGTTTCTATTTGTTTGACCTGGAGCATCCCTCTGTGTAGAATGAAGCCAGTCTTGCTGTTGGTTTTGATTATTTTTGCACCATTAAATTTCACCTTACCTTCAACACCGTTGGACCAATTGTTATGATGTGCAAAGTTTTGCTACATGGTTTGTATTGGTGCTAGAGCAGATCATATTGTTGTGAGGCCACCTGGGCATTATTTGGGTCGATTCCATTTTATTTTGTTCGTGCATCGGAATATTTTAGTCTGCATGTATATACTTGTGTACTATTACTAGCTAGTGCTTTTGCACTTCATTCCACTTTGATTATCCATGATTTTGCGAAAATGTCCAGAAAATAGAAACAACAAAGTCCATGGCTAGTTTTCTAACAAATTTATTGGATGATTGGCTTTAGTAACCAGGTCGTCCAGTGGTGCCATATAAGTGTATAATTGTATATATGAAGAAAGAACGAGCATAGCTAGCAATAGAGTACTCATTGGTGTGTTTGCGCCGCGAGGAGCCTAGCTTGTAGTCTGTTCCAAATTATAAGATGTTTTACGGAAATCTGTTTCGGCTCTCAGATCTAGATGCTCATATTATCTGGACCACTACTGCTTCTCGTGATTCCCATTCTATTGTGTATGCCCAAACGTATTCTAATTTACTTGCCTCTTATTGAACAGTGCGCATGCCCAGGTTTGCAGGTTCATTCAATGCGTCTAGCACAGTTAACCTTCACAACACATGACGGAACCTATTTTCCTGGACAGTCTCTATGACTAACATGACCACCATCCATTAACAGTTAACTACACGTCGGCTCCCATCAATCAACTTCATAAATCTAGAAAATCAAAAACGATCCACCCATTCAACAGAAGGCAAACTTTAGGCCTTCTGGGTAAATGAAAATGTGCTCGATCCATGGGCAGAACATGAACTGATCAAGGTCTTGGGCAAATTGGGAGCAGTAAACGTAATCCGAAATTCAGGTGTCGGCATAGTAAAAAATATTAAGTCAGATTGTGTTACAAGCAATCTTTAGTACACCAAGATAAGTGTCAATAGAAAATCGGACACATTGTGTTCATGGATGGGCATCTACAAAGAAGTCACTGTAGTTGTTTCCGCTAGGTGAGAGCATCCCCGAGGGCATCATTCAGCAGGATTGATCGGTTCTCTCGCAGTTCCTTGCTCTCATGTAGGGCTTGGCACCTTGTCTTGGCGAGATTTCTCTGTAAAAATGTGGATGTCAGATGTTTGTGTTTGATGAGCTTGGGTTCAAAATATCATGGCAAGTGTCATATTTGTGGTTACCTTTCTGATAGGAGTTTTTAGCCTTTTGCTATCGCAGTAATAAGTGCACATACATAGCCCCGAGACAATCACTGCGACATGGGCTACAGGTAGTCAATAACCTTGTGTACTATGTTGATGTTGTTAGGGTAGCTCTTTTACCATTTTCTTTCCAAATGGGCCAGCCCCCAAGAATTTGGCACTATGCATCATGTAGCCGTGCAAACATAAAGTCATGGCGTGTTTTCTTTTCAGCGGTGGGATTTTGCTGAACATGAAGGGGGTCTCATACATGTATGACTCGACAGTCTCGACCTACATGTCCCACATATATAGTACCCAGTGATCATCAAGAGTAGCGGGGGCGAAAAACTACAATGGTATATGTATGAATTACTTGAAGTTGCTTAGGGTCAGGGGTTGAATGATGCGCATGGCTAACAAGAAAATAAATGAGGAGTATACTTACAGTCTGGAGCCAAGGAATTGATTATTAGCTGAAACGGCATGCAAGAAGTCTTTCTCGGAGAAAACTAGAGTCTGTTCAGATACTGACGTGAGTTAGATTGGACAGAAAACATGCAATGCAAAGAGTAACTTGTGAAAAGCATTGGTGCTTAGCGTGAATTCGGTTTCCATAATGTGCCTCAAGTTAACATATGGACAATCTTCATTTGATTCAGTGTCCATCGGCTTGTACAAGTACAAGATAACAGATATTCAAGCATCTTGCTGCGACAAGCCACTGGCATACCCTAATCCTAATGACACATTAAAAGAGGGGTGCACTAATGAACCGTACCGGCGACATGGACTAGCCAAAGATTATGTCGATCCAACAAAATGGAGCTGGTGTGCGGTACAGATCACATGTGGTCACAGCATAAACACACTATATCGATCCAACAAATTTTTGAACAATTGCACATGATATGGGAGGTTGAGGTACCTGCAGGAGCATCCTGGAGGATCCATGGCCATTCGCTATAACCCCTAACGTGGCTACAGACAAACCTTTGGCTGAGGTGTACCATTAAAAAAAGAGAAGACGGGGGTTAGAACGGGTCTTGTCCCGCTCCTCCTCGTCTCGTCTCGCCCCCCCCCCGCGGGCGACGGGGCGAGGCCAGCCGCGCCGTGCCGCCCGCCCCCGTCCTCCTCCTCCCCTCCTCCACCCGCCGCTGTCGGCGCGCACCGCCGGGCAAAGCTCGGGCGGGGCCGGTGGCGGCGGGCACACTTTCTTCCCGGCGGTGGCAGGGGTGCGCGGGGTTCCCCTAGATGACGGCGGCGGCCATGGCGGGCTTGGTGGGGGTAAGGCAGGACAGGACGGCGGCGAACTGGGCGCTCCCTTGGGTGGTATGGCGGCGGGCAGTTCGGGGGCCTGGGCGGCGGGAGAGCTCTGCAGGGCCTGATCTGGGCCAGTTTAGGCCTGATCTGGGTCGTGTGGGCTCCGTCCAGGGCCCTCGGTCTCCGGCAGGGCGGCATGTGGCACGGCCCCTTCCGGCTGTGGCGCGGCCAGGGCACCGGATCTGGGCCGGGCGGGCCTAGGTCAGGTGGTCGGCCGCCAAATCCTGCCCGGGGTGGCCCGGGCGGCACGGATATGCCATGTTCGTCGCGTTCGTCCCGCCTCGCCCTTGCAGGCCCAGGTGGTGATCCTCAGGCCGATGGTGGTCCGGTAATCCCGGATGAACACGGTGGTGAGTGCGTTGCTGCTTGATAGCGGGGATCTGCGGTGGCAGTGGATCCACTGGCGGGCGGGGGGGTAGGGACTAGTGCTAGGGCTGGCAGCGAAGGTAACACCCTTGCTGCAGTGTGGTGGTGGGGCTTCACGAGTCCATTTGGGCTCGGTCGGACTAGAGAGGGTCTGGTTTGCCTCCGTAGCTACATCCGGTCGGCTATCGCCTTTCGACGGTGGAGGTAGTTCCCTCCCACGTGTTATTGTACTGTTGACCCTCGCCGGAGTCTCTTCCTTCGGTCGGACCAGCCTCACATTGTGGGTCATGGTGAGACGCTGGGGGTGACCTCAAGACCGTGGTGGCGTGCGTTGGTGGGCGGCGAGCTTGGCAGGGAGCTTCGAAGCGTCCGGTAGTGTGGTTTTTTGAGGGCTTAGGAGAAATCCTTGTCGTCTAGACACCGACGTGGTGACACCTGTGGGTGTCGCCGTCCTTCCTGAAGGGCGTCGGGTACCTCTTTCCCACCTCCCGTAGTGTATCAGGGGAAACCCTAGGACTTGTCTAGGCAGCAGCGTCTTCGTCGTCGCTTTCCTTCTTGCAGGTGTTGCTTGATGCGTGATGTTTCAAAGAGGCTAGGAGAGTGGTGGAAATTCTCCGGTGGACGCAGCGGTTGTGGGTCATCCTCGCTCTTTGAGCCGCTAGCATCGGCTTTGTTTTCTCTTCTTTTCTTTTTTGTTTTCTTTTCGGTTTTCTTTAGGCGTTGTGCTATCTAGCCCATCAGCGATATCAATCGTGGTTGCTATATTAATATAGCTGGGCGCATGCCTGTTTCGAGAAGGTGTACCATTAACTTATTAGCAAATTTGATCATGTCACTCGTTATAGTGGATTTGATGGTTGTTAAATGTTTCATGCACCTCGCATTTTTGTCCTTTTCAAGAATATGGTTATACGGCCAGAAACCTGAATAGTTTTTTTGGAAATGGGAAACCTGAATAGTTGACAAGGAAAAAACAGAGCAGGTTACGATACGAAGGAAGATGTCTTGCGTTCAAAGTCTTGGACAATTACTAGTATGGGTATTCGATTTGGGCCAGCATTTGCTGATGGTGGTAGTGGGGTTAGTATGTGATCTGCAACAGAAAAAATTGGTCATGGGGTATCCCAATGGGCACTGTTTTGTAACCTAACTTCGCCTTCGGTGGGCGCTATAGATTGACCTTATAACTTGGACATGATTTCAGTTCCACCTTATATGTTAGCGAAATCACTCTTGGTTTAGCATACTGATCCCAGTGGCATTAGCTGCAACGGATAGATACATAGAGGTTAGTGAGAACTAAGAAAATTAAAATGTATGAATATACAGTTTGGATGTGTTGGCTTACTGAAGTTGATGATTAGTGAGTGTGGAACTTACCCTATGTCCGAGGTCATGGTGATAAGTCTTCTCTTCAAACATCCAGTTTTGGTCGATGACTTCGATCCTTAGAAGTAGACCATGATTATTGTTGAATATTCCAACATCAAGGTTGTTTAGAAGGAAAAACTGAATTTATAAACTAGAAATGTCAGAGAATAGACATTGCACAAAAAATGTGTATGCACATCAGTACATCACCACTAGTAGAAAACAGACCTTTGGTCCAGGGGTATTAGCCCAGGTTTTTATACAAACCGGGACTAATGCCCCGGTCCAACGGCTAGATCTGGCCCCAGGGGGTGGCAGGCACTAGCCCCGGTTTGAACGGGACCTTTAGTCCCGGGTCGTGTAACAAACCGGAACTAAAGGGTTTCAGGCAGGCTAGGTCGGGCGTCAGACCCTTTAGTCCCTGTTTGTTATACGACCCGGGGCTAAAGGTGGACCTTTTGTCCCGGTTCTAGACACGAACAGGGACTGAAGGTCTGGCTATATCTTCTTCCCCTGTCCGAGCCACCATTCAAGCTGGTGGCTCCTCTCTCTCTTTCTTGCTCAAGCTCGAGTTCATGCCCAATTTTTTCTTAAGATTTGTCTATATTTTTTGGTGCCCCATCTATCCAAAGGTTCTAAAAGGTGAGCTACTTCATCCTTTGAACTCTCATTGCTATATTAGCTCATTTGATGCTCTATCTTGTAGATGGATTTGTGGATTTAGTTTGGTAGTAATTTTTGCAATGATAGCATGAGATCGATGTTTAGATTATATCTATCTTGTATTAATGAAAGGAACTCTAAGGTAAATATGACAATATGTGGACTCTATCTATATATATCTTGTTTTGGCACATAGTCTCGAAATTTGATTTTAGAAGCACACACATGCGTGAGTTCATTATTTTAACTAGCTGGGCAAAATATCCTTCTTAGTCTACCTGCATTCAACAAACTGAAAAAATTGTAATAAAGATAGGATTAATTCATAAAAGCTTGATAAGAAGACATCACAGTACATCTTCGAGAAGCTCCTCTATGGCGAGCTAGTCAAAGATGTCTGAGGATAGGATCCTAAGACATCTTCAAGAGAAGCTCCGCCATAGTGGTGTCCCTCTCGTACCATCTTGGAGTTAATAACTTCTCTAGCTATAGATTAATACGCCGGGTAACTAAAACAATTCACATATTAGGGAGTGCCTCTATCGAGAGCTCCTCGAAGATGTCTAAGGACGGGATCCTAAGACATCTTCGAGAATCTCTGCCGTAGTGGTGTCCCTGCTCTCGCACACCATCTTTCAGTTTATATCTTCTCTAGCTAGATCAATATCCTGGTGGAGCTAACTAATTTCACATATTAGAGAGTGCCTCTATGGCGAGCTCCTCGAAGATGTCTGAGGACGAAGTCCTAAGACATCTTTGAGAACCTCCGCCGTAGTGGTGTCCCTGGTCTCGCACACCATCTTGCAGTTCTTCACAAGAATGCATACATATTTATAGATTAAGCAGCACAACGTAGTGTCGGGCACTGATGACATAATATCGACACACTCACCCCTGGCATAGTGCTGCCACCCATCCAAAATAGTGTTGTCATTTAATTTACTGGCTTAGTGCTTCCCACTGAGGACATAGTGTCGACATGTTGTCTCCACATCCACATTTAGTCCCGGTTAGTGCCTCCAACCGGGACTAAAGGTTCATCATATCTTTAGTCCCGGTTGCTGGCTTTAATTTTATTTTTTAGATTAGTACTAATTAATTATGATTATGCTGCCACCCACCTAAAATAGTGTCGTCATTTAATTTACTGGCTTAGTGCTGCCCACTGAGGACATAGTGTCGACATGTTGTCTCCACATCCACATTTAGTCCCGGTTGGTGCCTCCAACCGGGGCTAAAGATTCATCATATCTTTAGTCCCGGTTGCTGGCTTTAATTTTGTTTTTTAGATTTGTACTAATTAATTATGATTATGCTGCCACCCACCCAAAATAGTGTCGTCATTTAATTTACTGGCTTAGTGCTACCCACTGAAGACATAGTGTCGACATGTTGTCTCCATATCCACATTTAGTCCCGGTTGGTGCCTCCAACCGGGACTAAAGGTTCATCATATCTTTAGTCCCGGTTGCTGGCTTTAATTTTGTTTTTTAGATTAGTACTAATTAATTATGATTATGTTTGATGTACTTAATTAATTATATAATGCAGATGAGCCGGCAATGGATGTACGCTGACCGACTGTTTAGCGATTTCATTAAAGGCGTGCATTCTTTTCTCCTTGTGGCCGAGGCAAACAAGCGAAATGGTTTTATGTCTTGTCCATGTGGTGTCTGTCAGAATCATAAGGAATAATCTTCCTCAAGAGTCCTTCACAGCCACCTGTTTCGGTCCAGTTTCATGACCGGCTATAATTGTTGGACCAAGCACGGAGATAAAGGGGTTATGATGGAAGACAACAAAGAAGAAGAGAATGATAACGACTACCCTACTATGTCCCCTGAATACGATGGTACTACAATGGAAGACATTGATGAAGAAAAAGATGAAGAACGGGCATCAGATCTGCCCGATGATGATCTTAGTCGGGCCATTGCTAATGCCCAGGAAGGATGCATAACTGAAAGGGAGAGGTTGAAGTTCAAGAAGATGTTAGAGGATCACAACAAATTGTTGTACCTAAATTGTGAAGATGGGCACAAAAAACTGGGTAGCACACTGGAATTACTGCAATGGAAGGTAGAGAATGGTGTGACTGACAAAGGATTTGAAAAGTTGCTGAAAATAATGAAAAAGTTGCTTCCAAAGGATAACGAACTGCCTGCCAGTACCTACGAAGCAAAGAAGGTCGTCTGCCCTCTAGGATTAGAGGTGCAGAAGATACATGCATGCATTAATGACTGCATCCTCTACCGCGGCGAGGAGTACGAGAATTTGGATGCATACCCAGTATGCACTACATTGCGGTATAAGATAAGACAAGATGACCCTGGTGATTTTGAGGGCGAGCGCCGCATGAAGAGGGTTCCTGCCAAGGTGCTGTGGTATGCTCCTATAATACCACGGTTGAAACGTTTGTTCAAGAACAAAGAGCATGCCAAGTTGTTGCGATGGAACATGGAAGACCGTAAGAAAGACGAGAAGTTGAGACACCCCGCTGATGGGTCGTAGTGGAGAAAAATCGAGAGAGAGTTTCCGGACTGTGCAGGTGATGCGAGGAACTTATGGTTTGGTCTAAGTATACATGGCATAAATCCTTTTGGGGAGCAGAGCTGCAGTGATAGCACCTGGCCTATGACTCTGTGTATCTATAACCTTCCTCTTTGGTTGTGCATGAAGCGGAAGTTCATTATGATGTCAGTGCTCATCCAAGGCCCGAAGCAACCCGACAACGACATTGATGTGTACCTAAGGCCATTAATTGAAGAACTCTTACAATTGTGGCACGGACAAGTTGTACGTGTGTGGGATGAGAACAAGTAGGAGGAATTTGACCTACGAGTGTTGTTGTTCATAACAATCAATGATTGGCCTGCTCTTACTAACATTTCAGGACAGACAAACAAGGGATACAATGCATGCACACACTGTTTAAACAAGAATGAAAGTATATATTTGGATAAATGTAAGAAGAATGTGTACCCGGGGAATCGTTGTTTTCTTCCGCCCACGCACACCCTAAGAAAGAAAGGTAAGCATTTCGAAAATCGCATTACTTCGCTGAAGACGAGGTCCCTGTTGAATTTACAGAATTATTTCAGTTATTCAATCTAAAGGAACTCGACAAATCTACCCTCATTTGCTATTGTCTGTAAGTGATTACTTTATTTATGTAATTAAGTCTCTATCTCAGCTTGTTCAATTTATTACCGGTAAGTATACTCACTATATTGTTTTATACGCTATATATAATGATTGATGGCTCAGTATTGATGTAGAGCTCGTTGGGGAATCCCAAGAGTAAGGTATGATGAGCACAGCAGCAAGTTTCCCTCAGTTATGAAACCAAGGTTTAATCGAACCAGTAGGAGTAAGGAAACACCCCAAAGGTGTTGTTAGCTGAGCCTTGGCAGGGCGCACTACCGGTGCTAGTAGTAACGTGGAGACCTGCACAACACAACCACAAAACTTTGTCCCCAACTTGCGATGAGGTTGTCAATCTCATCGATTTTTCTGAAAACAAAGGATTAAACGTATCGAATGGAAGGAAGTAATAGTTTGCAAAACGTAAACACAAAGCAGTAAATTGTTTGTAGGTTGTATGTAAAGAAAAGGATCGGGATCCATAGTTCACTAGAGGTAGCTCTCCTTAAGATAGATAACATGATGGGTGAACAAATTACAGCGGAGCAATTGACAAACATCGAGAAAGCAATACCTGCATATAGTAATCATCTTGACTCCTTTGGAACTTGATTAGGCATTACAACATTATACATAGACCGCCATCGAACTGCATCTATAACTAATAATCCACCTTCAGGTTATCATCCGAACCCCCTCCAGTATTAAGTTACAAGCAACAGATTATTGCTTTACGAATTGCGTGTAATGTAAACAATACGATTGTTCTATGAACAAAGGATTGTTGTTTCCTCCCTAGTAGCAACAGCACATCTAGTACCTTAGAGATTTATATCACTTCCCTAGATTACCAGAGGCATGAACCCACTATCGAGCATAAATACTAACTCTTGGAGTTGCTAGCATCTACTTGGCCAAGATAGCTACTAACAACAGAAAGCATGCAAGATCACAAATAACAAAGACATGATAGAATCAATAATCAATCTGAAATAGCATCTCAATATACATCGGATCCTCGCAAACACAACATGCAGAATTACAAATAGATGATCTTCATCATGAACGGAGCTCACAAGATCTAGACATGAAAGCACAAAGGAGGAGAACCAGCCATCTAGCTACTACATGGACCCGTAGTCCAAAGATAAACTACTCACGCATCACACCGGAGGCTTGTATGATGATGAAGAAGGCCTCCAGGGTGAATTCCCCTCTCCGGCAGGGTGCCGGGAAGACCTTCAGATCCCTCCCGGTCTAGGGATGGAGATGACGGCGGCTACAGACTCTTTCATGGATTTTTTGATAGGGTCCTTAGGGTTTTCATCCCGAGGGCATCTTATAGGCGGAAGGAGAGGCCGAGGGGGTGCTGGGGTCAGCCAGACCACCCCCTGGCTCGGGCCAGGCCTGGCCGCACAGAAAGGTGGTGTGGCCGGCCCCCAGCCCTTCTCCGTCTCGTATTCTGGCATCTGATGACTTCCGGAAAAATAGGCACTTTCGCTTTTGTCCCGTCCAATTCCGAGAATATTCATTTTCTGCCTTTCTCGGAACCAAAAACAGCAGAAAACAGGCAGCTAGCACTGTGGCTCTTGTTAATAGGTTAGTCCAAGAAATCATATGAAAAGTACTCCAAAGTGTGGACAAAAGACAAGAAAGTGGATAAAACCAAGCATGGAACATCAAAAATTATCAATACATTTGCAATGTATCAACATCCCCAAGCTTAACTCATGCTCGTCCTCGAGTAGGTAAGTGATAAAAAGAAAGAATAATTTTTGAGGTGACATGCACCATCAAAGACTTGATCAAAGTATTTGTAGAGCATTCAAATCTGCGATCATAGCACTTCAATCATAACATGAAAGACAAGGTACTAGCAATAAGACAAAGAAACTATGATGCAACATGAATAGGCACAAACAAAAGATTCATGAATAACAATGCTTTGCAAGACGTTTGTTTGATTCATATAAAGAAAACATAGCATAATAGTATTCAGCTTGTCCCTCATAGAGTAGCAAATATAAATGCACAGGACACCTTCAAAGTTCATAAGAGTGACTAGATACAAATAGTTTAAAACAAGCAATATCAAGTTATGCATCAATCAACTAGTCTTGGGACAATGCACATAGAACTAAGAATGGCCACTATCCTCTCAAAGTAGGTGCATAAAGAAAGAAGGTGGAGACTCAATATAATGGTAGAAGAAAGGCCTTTATAGAAGGAAGTTGGGATTCAAGTCTCATAAAGAGCTTCCAAAAATTATGGTACTTATAGCTTTCAGCTCTCATTGCCCCTATCATAAGCATCTTGAAGGTGATTAAGGTTAAAGTGACACAACTAAGAGGATATGCTTGACAAGTTATAAACCGAAATTTCATGCCCCTTACTTACGAAGACCGAACCTCATGCTACTCAACTTTAGTCACAAGTAAGCTCTTGTCATTGTAAGTACATATGTATCATAAAGAACCGCCAACGGGGTACCCCTTGCACATGATACAGGAGCTATCCCATAATCAAAATGACAAGGCAAGCATACAATGAGCATCTGAGCGATCTTTTTATTTGCTATTTGCATAGGTTTTTATTGAGGATGCTTCATAGAGTGCTCATTATGGTGATGCTGCAAGTTTCACCATGATTAGGCATGGCTTAGGCTAGTGGCCCAGGTGTTTCTCTAACACACATACAAACTCCATGATCTTACAAGTTCCACTTTTATTTCACACCACCGGGATCCATAAGCAAAATAATATGATATCAACAGGGTACAAAGTACAGGTGCAATGTTGAAAGTGTTCCTCATGATACATGGTTCTGCTAATTTCAACTTATAAAGCGCAAGCATATACGCAACAAAGAAGGACCCAATGGTTCAAGTTTATTAGATGCAAAAAGGTAAAGTGTCCCATCAAGTTCGTAAGAGCTTTAATCACTAGTTTTCTCATAACAAGTTTAATTTGGAAGGTAAACAAAAGCATGAATATAATTGGAATAGCATAAGCTAGTAGGTAGGTATGGTGGACTCTTTGCAATAACTTGGTTTAGGGAGTTGGATGCATGAGTGGAACTCATACTTGGTTGTGGAGGCTAGCAAAAGACTGGGAGTGACAAACTAAGAGAGCAATAATGGCCATAATCATGCAGAGCGACAAAACATCATTGATCAAAGCATAAAGTGATACTACAAGTTGAAAACTAAAGTATCATAAAGGCTTATGGTGACTTGATATAGTCATAACATGGTGTGAGCATGCGGCAAGTCAACCCAAATAAAGCATCAAAGGAGAATACCACTATACTATGCTTTAATATGCTAAAACAACGCATGATTCATCGAAGGCACATTAAGAAATCTCAATTGTTTATAACAAGTCATGCTACATAAAGAATACTAAGCATAAAGCCAAAAAAATATCAAGCATGGCATGATAGAGCATAGTCCACAGTCAAAAACGAGCTCTTTTTACCACATAAGTATGAATTTTCCTACTCTTTTCCAAACCAAACCAAACTATTTGCAAACCAATGTATGAAAGAGGGGGTCCAAACAATTTATTCAGAAAACTAAGCAAACAAAAGCAAACGAAAAACCAAAACAAAAATGAAAAAGAAGACGCTCCAAGAACAACACAACTCTGCATGAAACAATAAAAATGAAGCGTTTGGAAGAAACCTGGGATTTTTATTGATGAAGAAGGGGATGCCTTGGGCATCCCCAAGCTTTGGCTCTTGTACTTCTTGGATATTTCTTGGTGTGACACGCGTGGCATCCCCAAGCTTGAGCTTTAGTCCATCCTTCATCTCATTACTCATTTCTTCCATACACCTGAAATTTTTCCTTCATATAAAACTTCACACAATCTTTATTAGCAACATTAGTGCACTCAAGATAATAAGTCTTAAGGTTCAGTTCTAACACCAAATAAACTTTCACTAGAACACTAGATACTGTAGTACTTCCCTCAAAAATCTCAATTCCCCAAAAGAACTCAAAAAGGAACCAACAAGAAGCAAATGCAGAAAATGGCAGAAATCTGTCAAAACAGACCAGCAGGTAAAGACAAATTTTTTTGAAGACCTTATGTTGCTCAAATAAAAAAGTGTTAAACTAATGAAAGTTAGATAACAACCTGGGGCAGAATCACAAAAATTCACGCCTCAAAAAAACGTTCAGAGATTTTACACGAATATTTACGGTGAAGCACATAAATCTGTTTCGGGACAGCAACTTTCCCAATCATTACTTCTCTCTCATTAGAGGTTACTCTTGGCACAAAAAGCAAATAAAAAGGATAAGGAGAGGTTACTACAGAGGTAATAACTTCCAAGACTCATCTAAAACCTTTGGGTTATCTCCCAATAAGTACTTTTCTTTAACGCCTTTAAGTTAGGCATAAGAAGCAAGAAAGAATCAAGTGTTCTCAAATGAAGAAGCATTAAGACCAAATTTTGTTTTCATAGGAGAAGCAAAAGAAATATTCTCTCTCTTTTTAGGGAAATGTTCTATACCTTTCTTGAGTGGGAGTTGATATTTAATGGTTCCTTCTTTCATATCAATAATGGCACCAACAGTTCTAAGAAAAGGTCTTCCCAAAGTAATAGTACAAGAAGCATTGCATTCAACATCCAAAACATAGAAATCAACAGGGACATAGGCATTGTTAACCATAATAAGAACATCATTAAGACTCCCCATGAGTTTCTTTTTAGCATTATCATCAAGTGGGACATTCAAATAACAATCTTCGAGTGGAGGCAAATCAAGCATATCATAAATCCTTCCAGGCATAATAGAAACACTACTATCAAGATCACATAAAGCTTTGAAATCAAAGTCATTCACTTTCATATTAATGATGGGTTCCCAACCATCTTCTTGTTTTATAGGAATAGAAGATTTATGTTTCATCTTTTCTTCTTTAATCTTTATGAGAGCATCAGTAATGTGATTTGTAAAGGCCATGTTCATAGCACTAGCATTAGGACTTTTAGCAAGCTTTTGTAGGAACTTAATAACTTCAGAGATATTACAACCATCAAGATCAAAGTCAAAATTATCATCTAAAGTAGTAGAACTATTACTAGCCTCAACACTAGTGGTGGTGATAGTAGAAACACTAATGTTTCTAGCAATTTCATCTTCACTTTCCCACTTAGCATGTAATTCAGCTAATAGTCTAACATTTTCATCAATTCTCACTTGTATGGCATTAGTAGATGCAAAGGGATTCTCATTAGTTTCAGGTTTAGCAGCCATTTTATTAATCAATGAAGATTGAGCTTCAGACAAAGATGATATATTCCTTTCAGCATTAGAGAGTTTCAATTGTAAACTAGGAATTTCTCTATTTAGAATTTCAAGTTGATTGCTAATGCTCTTCAATATGGTAGATTGTTCCTCCATAGTTTTAGTAAATAGTTTAATTTGCTCATATTGCATTTGCATGAAATTTTTAGTGGCTCTTTCAACTTCTAAAATTCTTCCTTCACTAGATAATCCAGTTTTACCATTATAACCATAAGTATTATTAGGAGGGTAGGGCCTATAATTGTTATTACCATACGCATTATTGCCAAAATTGTTATTTCTTATGAAGTTCACATCAACTTGCTCTTCTTGAGCAACCAAAGAGGCTAAAGGAACATTATTTGGATCAATATGGGCTTTTCCATTAACAAGCATAGACATAATAATATCAATCTTATCACTCAAAGAGGAGGTTTCCTCAAAAGAATTTACCTTCTTACCTTGTGGATCTCTTTCAGTATGCCATTCAGAATAGTTAACCATCATATTATCCAGAAGCTTTGTTGCAGCACCCAAAGTAATGGTCATAAAGGTACCTCCAGCAGCAGAATCCAATAGGTTCCTTGAAGAGTAGTTCAATCCTTGTGAAGATGTCCTTGACTCCTTGGCAACGGCGCCAGAAAAGTGCTTGATGGCTCAGTATTGATGTAGAGCTCGTTGGGGAACCCCAAGAGGAAGGTATGATGAGCACAGCATCAAGTTTCCCTCTGTTATGAAACCAAGGTTTAATCGAACCAGTAGGAGCAAGGAAACACCCCAAAGGTGTTGCTAGCTGAGCCTTCGCAGGGTGCACTACTGGTGCTAGTAGCAACGTGGAGACCTGCACAACATAACCACAGAATTTGTCCCCAACTTGCGATGAGGTTGTCAATCTCACCGGTTTTGCTGAAAACAAAGGATTAAATGTATCGAATGGAAGGAAGTAATAGTTTGCAGAAAGTAAACACAAAGAAGTAAACAGTTTGTAGATTGTATGTAAATAAAAGGACTGGGATCCATAGTTCACTAGAGGTGGCTCTCCTTAAAATAGATAACATGCTCGGTGAACAAATTACAGCGGGGCAATTGACAAACATCGAGAAAGCAATGCATGCATATACTAATCATCTTGGCTCCTTTGGAACTTGATTGTGCATTACAACATTATACATAGACCTCCATCCAACTACATTTATGACTAATAATCCACCTTCATGTTATCATCTTAGCCCCCTCCAGTATTAAGTTGCAAGCAACGGATTATTGCTTTACGAATTGCGTGTAATGTAAACAATACGATTGTTCTATGAACAAAGGATTGTTGTTTTCTCCCTAGTAGCAATAGCACATCTAGTACCTTAGAGATTTCTGTCACTTCCCCAGATTACCAGAGGCATGAACCTACTATCGAGCATAAATACTAACTCTTGGAGTTGCTAGCATCTACTTAGCCAAGATAGCTACTAACAACGGAAAGCATGCAAGATCACAAATAACAAAGACATGACAGAATCATTAATCAATCTGAAATAGCATCTCAATATCCATCGGATCCCCGCAAACACAACATGAAGAATTACAAATAGATGATCTTCATCATGAACGGAGCTCACAAGATCTAGACATGAAAGCACCAAGGAGGAGAACCAGCCATCTAGCTACTACATGGACCCGTAGTCCAAAGATGAACTACGCATGCATCACACCGGAGGCTTGCATGATGATGAAGAAGGCCTCCAGGGTGAATTCCCCTCTCCGGCAGGGTGCCGGGAAGAGCTTCAGATCCCTCCCGATCTAGGGATGGAGATGACGGCGGCTACAGACTCTTTCGTGGATTTTTTGATCGGGTCCTTAGGGTTTTCTTCCAGAGGGCATCTTATAGGCGGAAGGAGAGGCCGATGGGGTGCTAGGGTCGGCCATACCACCCCCTGGCGCGGGCCAGGCCTGGCCGCGCGGCCAGGTGGTGTGGCCGGCCCCCAACCCTTCTTCGTCTCGTATTCTGGCATCTGATGACTTCCGGATAAATAGGCACTTTGGCTTTTGTCCCGTCCAATTCCGAGAATATTCATTTTCTGACTTTTCTGGAACCAAAAACAGCAGAAAACAGGCAGCTGGCACTGTGGCTCTTGTTAATAGGTTAGTCCAAGAAATCATATGAAAAGTACTCCAAAGTGTGGACAAAACACAAGAAAGTGGATAAAACGAAGCATAGAACATAAAAAATTATAGATACATTTGCAATGTATCAATGATGCAGAATGAAGATTCTCGATTGTAAAAGAAAGGTTATCAATGGATTTGGGTTCATTGACCCACATCGAGTTCATGGAGCTATACTAAAGGATAAGACACTAGAGACCGAGCACAACTTGTTCCGGTTTCTCACGAACCAGCATTTCTGTAATGAAATACTATTTCCTTACCACGACGGCAAGTGAGTTCTTGTACACATTAAATTTTGCTTACTCGATGTTCAGTGTAAATGATGAGTTACTGACGTATGTAAACCTTGCGTAGGTACCACTAGATTCTTCTAAGCATTTCAGTTGACTTGGAAAGAGTTCACATCATGGACTCACTAAACAAAGATATTGAAGACTACCGCAGCATTATCGATGCGCTCCAGAGTTAATTTCAACCATTATCGCACTATATCGGTTTCTTTCGTTCATTTTCTAGGATATCAAGTAGTTATTAACCCATACATTAATTTTCTTTATCGGGTAGGGTTTGGACATGGTTCAAGAACCATGTCCGCGGTCAATGGCGTGAGGAGCTATTTTTTAAATCGCTCTCGGTTATTAGTACGAGCTAAGTCCGTGCATCTATTTAATTCTAGTTTATCTGCATTTATCATGCTAGAGTTATTATTTGATTGAATTCTATTCTTGTAAAGTGCGCGAGGCAGCCACAGGGGACTATTCTATGTGGATTCTACGTATGCGAGTTCATTCGCATCACTACTGAGAAGCTCTCGGAAAATGTTCGAGTAAGTAAACAATATATTCACCCTTTATTTTTATTACAAAAAGTTGTGTTGAGTCTAATTCATACGATCTCCTTTTTATATAGTTGGACGCGATGCGGGACAAGCTCCTACTAGAGGACCGCCTAATAGCAATCCAAGAGAAATTTGCTGGATTTTTTGTCGACGAGGTCATAGACCACACGGAGAATACTCTATATGTAGACCCTAAAGCATTCATGTAATGATCTCCATGTAATTAAATAGACATGCTCTGGACCCGGTTGGGACTCCATGTATGCTTGTAAGAGAAATTATATTATATATTGCATCAATGTGTACAAGTACTGTGTAGTAGCGTTCTGTATGTATACGAAAACTTGTTTCTAATGAAAACACATAATGAAAAATAATTTAACACAAAACACAAAATGAAAAGAAAACCACAAAACCCTAAAACCCCATCTCCTGCCGCGACAGCTAAATGACCCAAAACAATGCCGTGGCTAAATGTCCTGCTGTCCAGTGCGGCTCGCGGGGCCACGTGGTTGGACCTCTAGTCCAGGTTCATAACAGAACCGGGGCTAAAGTTTGGACCATTAGTCCCGCTTTTGCAGTCCCGGGTCGAATTCCGGGACTAAAGGTCCTTACGAACCGGGACTGAAGGCTTGGGTTCTACTAGTGCACCCAGGTTATCACATACCATACCATGACAACCAAACAGATTGGTCGTTGCAACCTACGATTTTGATGTATTCGTTGTATTAGTCTGATAACATCTAGTAGTGCCTGGATGACATACTCAAACTAATTCAACTGAAGAATTTTTTCCGTGTTATCAAGAGAACCCTAGAAAATAATTGTGGAATAGTACTTCACTTTTCTTTTTCATCCACCCCCAATGACTGCATCAATTTTATTTCACACACACGGCTAACAAACCACTTATAAGTTCTGATACAGGACTGCAACTGGAGTATTGGAACACACACCAGCCAAACTTGCTCACTAGAAGAGCCTCCTGAAATTTCTATATTTTCCACGCTGAGTATAAACATCCCCCCATGCCTGTCAGGCCCAAATTACATATGCCAAGCTATATGACCGGAAACTAATCAATATTTCCCATGATCAGAAGTCTTGTAACATGGAAGACACTAACATTTTTATCCATCCAGGAGCTTCTGGATTGACATGGAAGGTCGACTGGGTTGAATCAGTTGGCCCTTCGTCTGCACTAGGAACTCCCTTGGAAACTTTCATGGGCGGTGAATAGATGATGGTGACCGAGCGCGGCTCATCACCGACTTTGCCGGTGCTCTCTGTGACTGAAACGGATTTCTGCACATCCCCCATCGGACCCACACTATCGACCTCGTCACCGTCAGGCCCCTCCGTCATGTCAGCCACGACGCTCCGCGCGCCTTCCTCCTAGACACGGGCGAAGTACCCAGGGTCCACACCGGCCGCAACGATAGATGACTCTCCGAACTCAAGCCTGCGCATTGAGAGAATCTTTGTAGAATAATATTTGTCTCTTGATTGATTGCATAGTTTGAAGATTACAAGGGGTATATATGAGGGGCTGGCGGCTAACCCTAACTTAAAGTACAAGCAAACTCTAAAACAAGTCGTAACGGACTCTTATTCTAACATCCCCCCGCAGTGTCAACGTGGGTTTCACCAACGTTGAGACTGAAACGAATGTCGGTAAATGATGATGTAGGCAGCCCCTTGGTGAAGATGTCTGCAAACTGCGCAGTAGTAGGAACATGTAGAACTCGAACTTGTCCAAGAGCCACCTTCTCCTGAACGAAATGTATGTCAATCTCGATATGCTTGATCCGTCGATGCTGTACAGGATTGCTGGATATATAAACAGCGGAAATGTTATCAAAATAAACCACAGTAGCCTGCTGGACAGGACAACAAAGATCCGAGAGAAGCTGACGCAACCAAACCGTTTCGGCGACAGCATGTGCCACTGCACGGTACTCGGCCTCTGCAGACGAACGCGAAACTGTAACATGTCGTTTCGAAGACCATAAAATCAAGTTGTTACCAAGAAAAACACAGTATCCGAATGTGGATCGACGAGTATCCGGGCAACCAGCCCAGTCGGCATCGGAATATACTGTCAAAGTGTGTGGAGATGATGAATAAATGTGCAGACCATGGTCTAAGCTACCTTTGAGATAGGACACGTTTGACATGATTATAATGCGAAACTCGAGGATCATGCATATATAGACAGGCTTGTTGGACAGCAAAGGAAATTTCTGGGCGAGTAAGAGTAAGATATTGTAAAGCACCAGTTATACTACGATAAAGAGTGGCATCGGAGAAGACATCACCAGAAGAAGAAAGCTTAGTTGTAGTGTCTACATGAGTTTTAGAAGGTTGACAGTCAAGCATGCCAGATTTAGTGAGGAGATCTAAAATATATTGACGTTGTGAAAGAAATAAACTATGAGAATCACGAGTGACAGCTATTCCTAAGAAGTGATGTAGAAGTCCATGATCAATCATGGAGAACTCAGATCGTAGTAAAGAGATGATGTGATCAAGAAATTGTTGAGAAGAAGCTGTTAAAACTATATCATCGACATATAAGAGAAGATAGGCAGTTTGAGAGTTATTGTGATAAATAAAAAGAGAGGAGTCTGAGGGTGAAGGATGAAATCCGATAGTGAGAATAAAGGTAGCGAAACATTGAAACCATGCACGAGGAGCGTGTTTAAGACCATATAGAGATTTTTTAAGGTGCCAAACATGATTTGGATTAATTGAGTCTTCGAATCCTAAAGGTTGCTGGCAATAGACAGTTTCATTGAGTGTTCCATGTAAGAAAGCATTTTTAACATCAAGTTGATAAATAGGCCAAGAGGAAGTGACTGCAAGACTAAGAACTGTTCGAATTATGCTGGGTTTAACTATAGAAGAAAAGGTTTTATCGTAATCGAGACTGTGTTGTTGAGAGAAGCCTCGACAGACCCAACGAGCTTTATAACGAGAGAGAGAACCGTCGGAGTGAAATTTTTGACGAAAAACCCATTTACCAGAAACAACATTTGCACCAGGAGGACGAGGGACGAGTTGCCAAGTGTTATTATCTAGAAGAGCTTGAAATTCATCTCGCATAGCAGAAGTCTAGTGGGGATCAAGAAGAGCTGATTTATAAGATTTGGGAATGGGAGATATAGATGGACTAACATTAAGATTTAATTTTTGAGTAGGCAATTTAAATCCGAATTTTGCACGTGTGCGCATGACATGTTCATTAGTGGGTTTAGTGATAGGAACAACATGTGCGGGAGGTTGAAGAGGGGACGGGGAAGAATTGCCCGGCGCAGCAGAGCATGCGGGCATTGTAGAGGCAGGGTCAGGAGGTGCGGCAGGAAAGTCTGCCGCGGTAGCGTTTTCAGCAAAATCGGCTACCGTGGCAGAGCCCGATGCCGCGGTGTTATCGCATGCCGCCGCGGCAGGATTTGCAGCTGTTTCGGCTGCCACGGTAGGGGTTGGGGAGGAGTGTGGTGGTGTTGGATTTGGTGTGATGTAGAGAGGATTGAAGGTGGGTCGGAGAGGTGAGGAAGTCGTGGTAAAAGTGTCGGTCTCGGATGACGTGTGACATTGTGAAAAAGGAAAAACATTTTCAACAAAAGTGACGTGTCGAGATATGTGAATACGGCCAGAGAGGAGATCAAGGCAACGGAAACCTTTATGTTCATCGGAGTAACGAAGAAACACGCAGGAGATGGATCGGGGGGCTAGTTTATTCGGTGATTGGGCATACATGTTAGGGAAGTAAAGGCAACCAAAAACACGAAGCTCGGAGTAATCAGGATGACATCTAAAAAGAAAAAAATAGGGAGTGTTATGGAGATTGTATTTAGTTGGTCGAATATTGAGAAGATAAGTTGTAGTGCGTAGGGCCTCAGCCCAATATCTAGGAGGCATAGATGAGTGAGTTAAAAGTGTACGAATAATATTATTAATTGTTCGGAGAGCTCGTTCGGCCTTGTTGTTTTGAGGAGAGGTATAGGGACAGGAAAAACGAAGGAGGATGCCATGACTAAGGAAGAAATTTCTATTTCGATTATTGTCAAATTCTTTACCATTACCGCATTGAATAAATTTTATAGGCAAAAAGAAGTGAGTTGCTACATATCGTTGAAAATTGAGAAATATTGTGTGGACATCAGATTTGTTGCGCATAGGAAAAGTCCAAATAAAGTGTGTGAAATCATCAAGAATAACAAGATAGTATTTGAAACCAGAAAAACTTTCATGTGGAGAGGTCCATAAATCACAATGTAGTAATTGAAAGGGAAAAGTGCTAGAAGATTGGGAGGTACTAAAGGGAAGACGAACATGTTTGCCTAATTGACATGACTCGCAAACTGAAGTATCATGATAATATTTATTACATAAAATTGAAAATTCACTAAGAAGATTGGATAGTGTGGCAGCTTGAGGATGTCTGAGTCATTGATGCCATAAATCCACCGAAGCAGCCATGGAGGAGGGCTGAGCGGTGGTGGGTGCGCCGTTGACAGAGTATAGGTCTCCAGAACTATTGAAGCGTACGATCTCTGCCTTGGTCATGTAATCCTTCACAGATAAGCCAAAACGATCAAATTCGACGGAGACAGGATTATCACGTGTAAATTGGCGAACGGAAATTAAGTTTTTAATTAGGGCAGGGGCAACAAGAACATCGCGAAAAAGAAGTGGTTTGGTGGTGGATGGAAGATGGGTTTGACCAACACAATGGATAGGGATTAAAGAACTATCTCCAAGAGTAATAGAGGAAAAAGGTGAAGAAGTGCACGATAATAGCATATTACGCGAATTAGACATATGACTAGATGCACCAGAATCGAAAATCCAATCCATACCTGAGTTTCCTTGAGCAGTAAAATTGTTCATGGCCTGGAGGAACGCGGCTTGGTCCCAGCTAGGGGTTGTCACAGGAAACGAGGTTGGTGCAGTTGGCGGCGCTGAAGTGAGCGGTGGCGGCGGAAGCTGGTACATCGAATAGTTGCCGCCTGTTGAGGTGTTGTAGTTCATTGGTGACAGTGCGCTGTAGGGATAGAAGGATGGAGCAGCGACGTAGGCTTGCGATGGAGGGCGCAGACCAAGTAGTCTGGGGGAGCCGGTATGTGGGCGCATGCCCAGCATCCAGGAGCCGGTGTAAGCAGGTGGAGCGCCGACTGGAGACGGAGCCGCCAAGGGCATGGGCCAGGCCTGCACAAGGCCGGTCCACGGGTCATGGGGTGGGCGGTAGTTCAGCGATGCTGGAGGTGCTGGAGCCGATGCAGGAGCCGGAGGTGGTGGCGTGCCTGAAGGAGCCGATGGTGCCGAGGGTCTTGGAGGACGGTAGATCGGCCGTGTGCCATGGTAGTTAGGGCTGGGGCGCCATCCTAGAGGTGGTTGCATCGGTGCAGGAGGCGGCGGTCATGCTGGAGCCGAAGGGCGTTGGATGGCCGCAAAGACATGGGGACGAGCCTCCTTGATGGTGATGGCACGATGGGCCCATTGAAGCATGGAGCGGACCTCGGAGAAGGAGGGTCGTGGACGCATCATGGGGATGAAGGAGGCTTGCTTCTCAAAACGTCCACCGAGTCCGACGAGAAGAACATTGATGAGTTAGCGGTCGTTGATGGGGCCGCCGAGTTCGCGGAGCTCGTCGGCGAGGGACTTGAGCCGCTGACAATAAACCCCCACGGGGGAGTCACCTTGGCCGGTGTTGCGGAGCTCGGTGTGCAGGGTGTTGACGCGGGTGTCGACGTTGTCTTGAAACAGTTCACGGAGGGCCGCCCAAAGCGTGGCGGCGTTGGAGGCGTCGCTGAAGACGAGATTGAAGATCTCGGTGGACACCCGTTGGTAGATCCATTGGATGATGGCGAGGTCGTCCTTTACCCAGCGAGGATCCGAAGGCTGGGGAACGGAGTTGGCGTCGACGTGGCCGAGGAGATTGCAGCGGCCTAGATGAACTTCGAAGAGGTGGCGCCAATGGTAGTAGTTGTGCTTGGGAAGATCTAAAGTAACAGGGATAAAAGGACTAACATCTTGAATTGTACGGCACATTGGATGGTAGGTGGGGTAGGATTTGCTAGGTTTTGGGTGGGGATAGAGCAGGAGGATTGCGCCATAGCGGCGGCGAGTTTGGAGGCGGCGAGCTTTGCACGCTGCTCGAAGTAGCCGGGCAGCGGCGGTGGTGGCGGGGTGGGTGGCGACATGCCCTAGATTGGTTTAGTCTGATACCATATAGAATAATATTTGTCTCTTGATTGATTGCATAGTTTGGAGATTACAAGGGGTATATATGAGGGGCCGGCGGCTAACCCTAACTTGAATTACAAGCAAACTCTAAAACAAGTCGTAACGGACTCTTATTCTAACAATCTTAAGCAGGGCAATAACGTGGAGTGGAAAAAGACCCAGGCAAGAGATCCGTGTTACCTCTCTATCGGATCCAAAGGGAATTCCACCTCAGCTCGATCCATGATCTGTTAGCAATAATCACTGTATGCGTGTATACGGAGTCGTATCCGAGTAGGTTTTGTGTAGCCGATTAAGGTAAGAATTAGGAGTCCTAATTCTACTAGGCTAGATACAACAAAACTACTATATATATACATGTGTAGTACCCATGTAATCAACCGTGCGATTGTGAGAAATAGAAAAGAGCAAGGCTCGATATGAGCCTCTGGCCAGATCTTCTTGTGTGCGTGCGTGCGTATTGTGTATGCTAATCGATCAAGCTGCTAGCGCTGCTAGCTTGGATGCTTAGCTTGGCTTGCTATACGTGCACGTCTTGCCGGAGAAGGATCGTCTTCGTGTCGTTCGCCGGAAAGTACTCGGCGGTCTACGGAGATTGTTGAAGCTCGTCTCTAGTCGCAACGTCCCGACGAAAGTACTGTCGGGTCTGAGCCAACAATTGGTGTCAGAGCGAAGTTCCTCGTTTGTGATCTGCTGAAAGTACTAGGAGGTCATGGCGATGGTGAAGCTTGGTGAGAGCTCGGAATCGACACCGGTGTTCGAGACGGTGGGCGTGGCTTTGTATCCGCGTCTGGATCGCAAGTACTACGAGCTATGGGCACTTGTGATGCAGTGCGCCATGGAAGGTCAAGAGATTTGGGAGGCCATCGATCCCGACGGCGATGAATACGTCAAGGGAGGTGCGAAGTACCGAGAAGATTGCCAAGCGTTAATGGCGCTCTACTCGGTCGTGCCGACGGACGTGCTGCAGCACCTCGTCGGAAAGAAATCGGCGAAGGATGTGTGGGGAGCGATCAAGGTGGTATGCGCAGGTGTCGACGATACTAGTGCTCACGTGGGGCAGCATGAGGTTGTCTTGAACGGAGAGATGACATTGGTAGAACCGGAAGTGACCCCGGTTGGTCCATCAAGTGTGGCAACGCCAAGTACGGCGACCAAGGTGTCAGAAGAAGTCGGCGTGAGTATGTCAAGTTCTGAGAAGGAGGAGTTCGCCTCAAGTTCAGAAGCACAACCAGAGAGTACTCGGACTACCGACATCGCAGGACACTACGTTCAGGATCGAGAAGATGTCTCGTTCCATGATGAAGACAGTAGCATGCCATGACGTCCACCAGAAGCTTCAGGCGCACGTGGCGCGTGTGCGCTGCTCAATATCCCAGAAGGAGGTGCTCTACGTGCGGAGCTCGAGCCAAGGGAAGGTCCAGGGGATGGTGGCTCAGAAACGCCAGAAGGAGGTGGTCCAAAAGAAAGTGATCCGCCGAGAGGGGCTCCATCCAGAGACCCAAAAAATAGATCAGAGGATGGTCTAGGGGCTGGCGACCCAAAAACGCCAGAAGGAGGCGGACTAAAAGAAAAAGGTCCGCCAGGTGGAACTCCACGGGGAGGTCCAGGGGCGCCCATCCCAGAAGTTGAAGTAGAAAAAACAAGTAGGCCAAGCACCGTGTGCGCTGTAACGCCAGAAGAAATTGACGGACCAAGAAAAGTAGGTCCACTCAGGCAAGGGGTTGCCTGTCTAGAAAACTGGCAAGAAGCAGATGCTCCATCAGGAGTTCTATAGAGAGAAGGGTTGCCCAACCCAGTAAATGCGGCAGAAGAAAAGAGCATCAGAGGTCAGAAAGCACCATCATGTGAAGGATTAGGAGTGCCAAAAGGCCATGCACGTGAGTTACCTTGGAGTTTGTGGGTGAGCCAAAAGAAATGGCATGAGTTGCATCCATCGGACAAGGAGCTAGCTAGCTTTGCTAGTAGTTACTACGTGCATAGTCATGTGAATCCCGATGAGAAAGTATTTCGGCTAGTTCATATAGGCGAGTCGCGAGAGCGTGACATGGTACCTCAGCCAGTAAATGGAGAATCCACAATTGAAGAAGCAAGCGTTGTGTCGGGCACAGAAGAGTATGTCGTGATGCCTCCGACTGTACCGAAGCCGAAACGACTACGACCGATACGAGCATGCATGTGAGGCGTGTTGGACTACTACCCGAAGGAGAAACTTCGGATGGTAATGATAAATAATCCGGTGAAGATGAACTACGAAAAGCACTGGTTGTTCATCAAAAAACCGATGAAGACTGAAGGCACGGTCATGGATGACAACGATAAGAAGGACGCGGGAAAGAAAGACGCGGACAAGGAGGGTCAACGTGAAGCCATGGAGAAGCCTGCAAAAGCAAAGTCGGTGACATGGGTGCTGAGAAAGAGAGCGGTGAAAGCAATGCCGTGGATGACGCCTGCGAGGAGCAGCTGGCGTATTTGTGATCCAGGTGGATGTAAAAAGGTGCACACAGTGCTATATGCGTGTATACGGAGTCGTATCCGAGTAGGTTTTGTGTAGCCGATTAAGATAAAAATTAAGAGTCCTAATTTTACTAGGCTAAATACAACAAAACTACTATATATACATGTGTAGTATCTCTGTAATCAACCGTGAGAAATAGAAAAGAGCAAGGCTCGTTACGAGCCTCTGGCCAGATATTCTTGTGTGCGTGTGTGCGTATTGTGTATGCTAATCGATCAAGCTGCTAGCGCTGCTAGCTTGGATGCTTAGCTTGGCTTGCTATACGTCCACGTCTTGCCGGAGAAGGATCGTCTTCGTGTCGTTTGTCGGAAAGTACTCGACGGTCTAGGGAAGTTGTTGAATCTCGTATCTAATCGCAACATCCCGACGAAAGTACTGTCGGATCTAGACCAAACATGATCGCCCGGACCTCCAGAAAGAATGCGATCTGTGGATCCTAATCGATAAGCTCTGACAGCGGACCAGAATCATGTACCACCGGAACAACACCTTTGTCCAAGATCTTATTCAGCCGGCATAAGATTATTCGCTGTCAACCACTACCACCAGACCCACTTAATGGCATACGTACACCACTGTAGCTAAGGAACTCCACGCTATACACCATTTTCTGCGCGACACGGCGACGAATCAAAACTCCCAGGCACGTATCTCAATAGCCGCACCGACGGTACTGATAGTGAGATCATCTGGGACCTGGGAGCCAAATCGCCGCCTCCGATGTTTTAGCCTTTCTCCGAAACAACAAAGTCCATGGCTAGTTTTCTAACATATTTATTGGATGGTTGGCTTTATTAACCAGGTTGTCTAGTGGTGCCATATGGTATAACTGTATATATGAAGAAAGGACGGGTATAGCTAACAATAGAGTACTGGTAGGTGTGTTTGCGTCGGGAGGAGCCTAGTTTGTAGTCCGTTCCAAATTTTAAGATATTTTAGTATTTTTCTGAAAGCCTGTATCTATATGGCTTTTACTGTAAAAATAGGTCCGGGCTAAAATGAGTGAACCAAAGATGTCCAGATACATATGTTTCAAAAAATCTCTAAAACATCTATATCCCTCTCTCTCTTAGACTTAGGCGTGGTGACAGCGGCGAGGAGATGACGACGCTCTCCTCTCTCTCTCCCCTCTCTCTGAGGTATCGTCTAGATATTTCTTCCTCACCCAGCCGTGCTTTTTTTTTCCACCCAGCCGTGCTAGCTTGTTGGATGACTGGATTTTGGGTTGTGTTGTTCATTTGCAAATGCTTGGGTATCGCAGGTCATTTCTCGGAGTAGTCCTTGCTGTCTCTGCGGGGAATGAGGTCGGCAGGCAGAGAAGGAAGAAAATCAACAAGAAGAAAAATAAGTGAAAGGGCCGGCGTAAGAAGGATTGATGAGGCGATCCGCTCCTGTATGCGTGAGATACAAGGTACCCATCCATCCATCCCGTCTAATCACTTCTTTTTTTGCAGATCCAGATGTTCGTAGCCTTCATGTAAGCAATCCACTATGGTTTCAGACCTTGCGGATATCAGATCAGAGTGCAATTTTGTTTTCAAGAGAATAGCCAGCTGCAGATTTCTTCTTGGAGCCTGTTCAGCAATTAAGAGAATAGCCAGCTGCATAATAAGTTTCAGTTTCACTCTAGCAACTTTCATATTTCTCTTCTTCTTCCCTGGAAAACACAATTTATTATGGTGCCTAATAATTGACCAAAATTTGTTGATTTGGTTTTGTCTAGATTCAGGTGTATCTAACACTAAAATAAGTCTAGATATATTTGAATCTAGATAAATCTGAATCAACTTATTTGAATAGAAGGGAGTACAAGAAAAAGATTATAGTTAGTTCCGGGTTCATTTGGACCTCAAATCAGCATCCGATCTGAACACCGGAAAAATAAAAACGGAAAACCATTGTGGTGATTTGGGCCGATTCTGAGCCAGCCGCCGTGGATCTGCTTGTCGCGCTGGCAGACCAGCGCCCACCCGCAGTCTAGTAGATGCCCGTCCCAGGTCTCTTTGTAGAGTGCAAATTTGTTTCGAAGAGAATAGCCAGATGCAGATTTCACTACAAGGAGTATATGACCTTCCATTTTTGTCACTCAATCGTTATTGTCTATAATATATAACGATCTTATGACGAAAAACATTTCCTCAAAAACCGAGTGTCAGTAATTGCGTACAACGACGTTTCTTGCGAAATTGTCATAATCGTCTGTGACGATATTACATCGTCATAACCTCTATAACGATCCAACATCGTCACTAGCAGTCTAGCCTAGCCACGTCAGATCCGACGTGGCAAAATTGTGACGAAACAAAATCGTCGTAATGAAAATTCAGCCCGGTCCAATTCAATCGCTTATATGGGCCAAGCCCAATAATCCATCCTTTTCTTTTCTTCGCTTTTAGCCTTTTCAATGTAATTTTTCCTTTGGGCTTGGCTTTTTACAGTCTATTTCAGTATTGGGCCTTGGACTTTTATAGTCCTAGGCCTTGCCTTTTTACAGTCCTGGGCCATGCCCTTTTACAATCCATTTTGGTTTCTACCCGTACTAGCATTACTACGCATAGATCTAGCTCTGATACCACTATAGGGGTTCCGCGCATGAAAACAATAAATTTTTACCCTACGGCTCTGAACCCCTGATGTTGTCAGGACCTATTTATTAGTAATGCAGTAACGGGAGGGGCTTTTCGCGAACTTTCCCTTGAAGACCGAAAAGCGTTGTCAACGCTCAGGAGAGCGTGGTTGATGTAGACGAGCCGAAGCCGACCTCAAGGTCGTGATGAAGTCCTTCCGCTCCAGCGGCTCCAACGACTTGAGTGCCTCAAGTGTGACACCTCGCGGGGAGTTACACACGTCCGGTGCCTGACGATGTCTCCCGCTTCCCCGATCCAGCAGCAGTTGTGGAAGTAGAGCTCCTCGATCCGAATTTTGCAGCGCGACGGTGCTCCACGGTGAAGATGTCTCTCGTTCGCGCAGTCAAAACTTGGTACCACGGTCACGAGAGAGAGAGAGAGAGAGAGAGAGAGAGAGAGAGAGAGAGAGAGAGAGAGAGAGAATATCAATTGGAGGTCTCCCCAAAAGTGAGGAAACCTTTATTGAGTATTGTGTGTATTTATCTGGCCAAATACCCCCACTATATATAGAAGAAGGGGAGGTACTACCTCCCTCAAAGTCCCGGGGTGGGTAAAAGGAGAGGAAGAGGGGGCGCCGCCGGCTAGCCCTAGTGGGCCCCGCGCGGGGGGGCTTGGCCCAGCCGGCCACCCCCTTGCCCCTTCTCCCCTCTTGCCTTTCCCTAATGGGCCCTCTTCCCTCCGGATTTGGCCCATTAAGCCTTTGACCATTAATTGATTTTCTCTTTTATTAAATAATTATGAATAAATGATTAAATCAATATTTAACATTCATTCACATATTATTCAATCTCCGTGGTTATGGAACACCTTCCATCTCCACTCCGGACATCCTCTAGACTTATCGAAACCCTTCCGGTTTTCTCTCTACTATTTTTCGGCGATTCTTTCGATCCTATAAACACTCACTAAGCATCATCAAACCCTTAAGCGTGATACCCTATGGTTCGGTAACACTCCAGACATAGTCGGGACACTCCCGGACCAATGATCAACAGAGCGACCTGGATGACCATGTCACCCCTGTGCGTTCCACGAAGATCTTTCGTCGTTTGAACCAGGACGGTCGCGTCTTATTCCCTTTGGCTCTCGATACTTGCATTGCCCGAGATCTGATCAATGACATCACCATGTCGTGTTCAATCTCGTTACTGAACAATGCTACTTGACTCGTTCCAACAAGTGATATCTCTATGATCAAATCCACGATGCGCAGTGATACAGCCATTTTGCATCACTATTCTATGTCTTAATTCACTATTATTCATTGATATATTTCTTATTGAGAGGTGATACTTATGTTATTTCATCTATTTTTGCATGGTTGATGACTTTTGGAGCATGGACCGCCGCAGTCAGGATTCTGATGGAAAAGGTGCTATTTGGAGGCAAAATTCGCGAAGATCAGAAAATCCGGGAAAATATACGGAAAATCCTAGTTTTCCAGAAGACTAAGGATGCCAGAAGATGGAGTGGAGGTGGGCCACAGGGGGGCCACACCACCCCATGGCGTGGGCAGGCCTAGGTCGTGCCTGGAGGTGGTGTGGCCGCCCTGGCCCACTCCACCCTCTCCCCTCTAGCGTATATCATCCTCCTGAAACCCTAAGACTCGGGGAGCGACCACAGAAAGATTCCGCCGCCTCTGCGGGGCAGAAAACACCGAGAGAGAAAGATCTCTCCGGCAGACAGATTTCTGCCGAGGGAATTCCTTCCCGGAGAGGGGAGAACGTCGCCATCAACACCACCATTAAGCTGGACTTCATCGGGATCATCATCATCATCACCACCACCATCATCACCATCAGCACCCTCATCACCATCTCCATATTGCTGTAACAATTGAGTTGGAGCTTGCATTAGTTCATAGGGGAAACTTTCCCGGTGTTGATTACTCCTTGTAGTTGATGCTATTGAGTGAACCATTGAATTATTGTTTGTGTTCAGATTGTTATACATCATTATTCCATCTCTGATCATGATCCATATGATGTCTTGTGACTAGTTCGTTTTGTTCTTGAGGACATGGGAGAAGTCTTGTTGTTAGTAGTGGAGTTGTGTTGAGAAAGATTCAATAGATTGTTATTTAAGTTGTGGTGTACTTCTTCTAGTGGTGTCATGTGAACGTCGACTACATGACACTTCACCTATATGGGCCTAGGAGAATGCATTGTGTATGTGGCTACTAATCGTAGGGGTTGCCGGAGTGATAGAAACCTGAACCCCCGTTAGGAAACCATTGCACAAGGGACGTAACGGTCTTAGAGTTTAAAGCTGTGGTTAGGTTTCTACATTAATTACTTTCTTGTACTTACGGATGTTTGCAAGGGGTATAATCACAAGTATGTATTAGTCTTGGATGGGGCAGTACATTAGCACAGGTTCACCCACACAACACTTAGCAAGCTAAAGAAGATTAATCGACTATATGAACCGAAAGCACTTGACAGTCTTCCCATGTGTCTTCGAGAACGTTTGGTCATCTTAAGTAATACAACCGGCTTGTCCTTTGCTGCATAAAGGATTGGGCCACTTGCTGCATTTATTCCTACTGTCTTTTATTTACTCGTACTTTGTTTACTTACTTTATCAAAACCCCTAAAAATCCGTTTGCTAAGTATTTGCAGAGAATTCCTGATCCATACCACTAGCCAGCACATTCTGCTCCTCGTTGGGTTCGACAATCTTACTTATCGAAAATACTGCGATACACCCCCTATACTTGTGGGTCATCAAGACTATTTTCTGGCGCCATTGCCGGGGTGTGAAGCGCTATTGGAGAGTGGAACTGGTAAAGGAAACTTCTACTGTGAGTATTGTTTACTTCTGCTAGTTGCTTTATTTTTGTTATGGATAATTCACTGAGTTTCTTATTTGGTAATGCTACTACCACTGCTAAGGTAGTAGATAAGCCACCACCTGCTGAGAATGATGTTTTCAAAATACCTACAAGAATTATTGATCGTGTTATGGATAACTATTATGTTGGGATGGAACTATCCATCCCGGTGATCATTTACTCTTTATACACGAATTATGCGGGTTGTTCAAGTGTGCAGGTATTACTACAGATCAAGTTAAGAAGAAGTTATTCTCATTATCGCTGAAAGGAAGAGCTGAGGAATGGTATAAGCTGCTGAAGAATGGTCAAGCTCTGGAATGGGAGGAAATAGTGCCTCTCTTTTATTCAAAGTTTTATCCTCCTAGTGAGATTCATAAAGATCGGAATCAAATATACAACATTTGGCCTCTTGATGGAGAAAGTACAGCTCAAGCTTAGGGGAGATTGAAGTTATTAATGCTCAAATGTCCCATTCATGAGATCCCCAACAATATTATTATCAATAACTTTTATGCAAGGCTCCCTCTACATGATAAAGATTTATTGGATGCTTCTTGTGCTGGATCATTCACTCGCATGGAAGAAGAAGCTAAATGGGACCTTCTAGATCGTATTCAAGACAATGCTGAAGCTTGGGAGAACGACAAAGGTAGAAAGTCAGGTATAAACTATGATTATGAATGCATTGAATCTTTTATGGGAACTGATGACTTTCAAAATATTAAAAATGCTTATGGTCTAGACTCTCAAGCTATTGCTTCTTATTTTAAGGCTTTTTCTTCCTATATTGAAGTGCCTAAAAATAAGTGGAATAAGTATCATGAGCCTTATAAAGATGTTGCTAAGAGTGTTCCTGCAAGAAATACTGAAGTTTATACTGCTAATCATGTTTTACCTGAACCTTATATTGAGAAAATGCCTTTCCCAATTAGGATTAAGGAACATTCTATGATAGCTAGTATGGTAAATGAAAGTACAAATAAACCTGTTGAACCTGATAAACAAATGGTGGATGAACCTATAATAGCAAATGTGAAAGACTTTGTCACTAACACTAGTGGAAAACGGGCCTCCAGTCCTAGCCCGTAAGGGGCTTTAGTGCCGGTCCTGGTAACCGGGACTGGAGGGGCGAGACTAAAGGCCCACCCATTAGTCCCGGCCCTCTTACCAGCCGGGACCAATGGGCATCCACGTGGTTGTCTCTGCAGGCGCTAGGTGCCCCACCATTAGTCCCGGTTCGTATTACGAACCGGGACAAATGGTTCTCTGCCGAGGCAGCATTTTAGGCACTTTCTCTGCCGCGGCAGAGAATTTAATTTGTATTCTTTTTTTTCATTTCAAAATAGTTTTCTACGCTACCACATATCGTACATGTTCGTGCATATAAGATAACTTCTCTTAAGATCGAGCATACAAATATATACATGATAGTTACACATAGAGATCACAATTATCGGGACTAGAGCCCGTCTATTCAATTACACGGTCGGGGATCATCGGCGCCTATTCACACTAAAATCTCCGGTGTCATCTATCATCTCGTTCATCAAGAATCCTGCCAGTTCTTCAACAATTGCTACTACATGTTGCTGTGGTAGGAGCTGATCCCGCATTTTCTCGAACTATATAAGAAAAGGAGATCAATATGAATATCAATTATGATAACAAAAAGTGACGGTAATAAAAATAATGTTATGAATGTATTGCTTACATCGACTCTATAATCATTCAGCTCACTGGTAAACGTGCGAATGAACTCGCAAACGTAGAATCCACATAGATTCATCCCTTGTGGCTGCCTCGCGCACTTTACGAGAATAGAATTCAATCAAAATAATAACCATGCATCATAATTGTATTGAAACTAGAAGTAAAGAGATGCGCCTACTACTTACCGAGACCAGCTTAAACGCCAGCTTCTCAATAAAGTCACCCATAACCGCACTCTTGAACTGGTTCCAAACCCTACCCGGTAAAGAAAATGAATGAGTTATTTATTACGTGATATCTCAGGAAATCAACGAAAGAGACCGCTTTAGCGCAAACATTACCTCTGGAGCATGTCCTGCATGTCACTAAACTGTTCCAGGGGTCTCTTTAATGGGTCCATGACTTCAACTCTTCCCTTATCAAGTTGAATGTCCATGAGAATCCAGTGGAAACTGTACACGTTTATATATACATCAGTAACTCATCAATTACACTTAACATCGAGTAAGCAAAAGAGAATGTGTACAATAGAGTAAGACACTCACGCGAAATTGTAAGGAAACAGTATGTGGTCACAGAAATTTTGCTCCGTTAGAAACCTTAGAAGGTTTTCCTGTGTTTCCTCGGGTTTTTCCTTTAGCGTCCGACAATGTATTTTATCTGGGTCAATGAACCCAACACTGAAGATTGACCTTCTTTTACATTCCATGATCTTCATTCTGCATAATAATAGAGTACAAAAGGATATAATTAGGATAATTACATGCAATGATCTGAACAACTAAGAAAATGAACAGTTTATATATAGACAATGAATTCAACAACTTACAGACAATAGCAACTCATGAGACTTTTGTCGATGGCGTCGAAAGTGTATAACTAGAAGAGTTCTGGAAACTCAACATGGACCTCTTCTTCTCGGAAGTAGTAGTCATGTGGGACTTTCGCCACGATCATTATTCTCTCCTCCTTTACGGCATTCAAGTACCATTTATGTAAAGTCCGCATTTGTGTTGGCAGTTGTTGGAACTGCTCAAAGCTGACCAGAGGCTTCCCTGGGACATATGTAGGGACTACCTGAGCCTTGGGTAACTTGTCGTCCTGGGAACCTAGCAATTCCTCAACAGTCACATTCATAGCGGCCGCAAGCTTCTTAGCTTCTTCCATATCCTGCTGGGGAGTGTCATAGGATACCACCTTGAGGGGTGGGGTTGATTTTTTGGCCTGTTCCCCGAGCTGGGGGACGTCCTTTCTTTTCCCGGTTGCACTTTGACTTGATGATTTGCTCCCGCTTGCACTTCTACTTGATTTGCTCTTCTTCACTTCCTTCTGAAGTGTGCGTCGATAGTCATCTGGCTTATGGTGCAAGTCATATTGCGATTTTGTGTTTAGAAAAGAAAGTGCATACGCTTTTTGCTTCTCGGTGTATACCGGGGCGGGCTCGGGTTTCTTCTTTTGAAGCTGCGCCACACATTCGGCCTTTACGATCATGTCGGTTTCCTCGTCAGTACGATCGTAAGGTCTGATAGAAAGATTCTTATGAGGTACTCTTGGGAGGGGCGACATTTGTCGTTTTGGGCTCCTGCGTCGTTTAGTACTAATCGGAGGCTGCGGCGGAGATCGAGATGGACTCGGGCTGTGGTGGTCGTAGTCATGGGGTGGGCTTCTTGGAGGTGATGGAGGTGAAGGTGACATGCGACCACTCGGAGGCGGTGTTGGCTTTGGCGTCCAGCCTGGAAGCTTGATGTTGTTCTTGTCCCATAGAATGATACCACCCAGTACTTCTCCGAGTGTCCTCTCACCTTTAGGTCCAGGGATGTCAAGCTCCATTGAGTCCCACCCCATTGCGATTTCATCCACACCAACTTTAGCATAGCCAGCTAGAATCTCACGGCCATGCCAGCGTGCGCCAGGTGGACAAGGTAAAGCACATCCGACCGCCACCTTCATGGATAGGTTCTTCACCTTCTGATGGAGCTCACAAGATGCCTGCTCCTTGATTCCATCCACGGGGTAGCCAGGACCGCCATCTACCATACGTGCATCGTCAGAAGGGACCTCCGATTCAGCCATGCTACTTTTCCGCTGAGATGGGACGGCGGTAATATTGAGTACAGGATCTTGCAGGCGCGCTGCTCCTCGAAGTTCGTCAATCTATTGCTGATGCATTCGAAGTGTTCCTATCAACTCGGTGAACTTGTCTCCCTCCTCCTCCTGTCGTTGCCTCTTTGCTCTCTCTCAGCTCCTATAAGTATCTCTGTCTTTGGGAAACCTCATCTCCCACGTATAACTAGGGCCAAGGCCTCGTACACGTCCTCCGCGTTCGTCATTCCCGAGGACCTTTTTCAGCAAGTCTTTCTCTCTATCGGGACGGAACTTTGTTGTCCCCGCTTTAATCTCCTTCACCACTTTCTGCCATGTATCCCGGGGTATCCTAATCCCGTCACTGCAAATAAGGTCCCCTGTACTTTCGTCATACTCACTCCCATGCCCAAGGAACCAATTCCTTGCCCTCAGATCCCATTCTTCGCGTATTGGTTCTGGAGTGATCCCTTTAGCAAGCAGCTCATTCTCTTTAGCATCCCACTTTGGCATGGCAGCCGCATAGCCCCCTGGCCCCAGGTGATGGTGATATTTCTTCATCACGACATTT
Organism: Avena sativa; assembly: GCA_916181665.1. Taxonomy (NCBI): domain Eukaryota; kingdom Viridiplantae; phylum Streptophyta; class Magnoliopsida; order Poales; family Poaceae; genus Avena; species Avena sativa. The sequence continues at coordinate 433,200,072 of OV702296.1, forward strand.
TTCTTGTTTTTTCCGACATTTCCATAGAAGGTTGTGACTCCTTGTACGTCACAAATGCATCCCAGTTAGCTTGCTGCTTCGTTAGATAGCATTCAAATTTAGGAGCCTTCTTCGTCTTCTGATACTTTTGCCATAATGCTTTCTTCCAGTTCTTGAATAGTTCGGCCATCTTCGTAAGAGTCCACTGCTTGACTTTCTTCCTCAATGCAGCTGTGTCGGCATCATCCTCACATTCTGGCAGGGTGAAATGTGTCATGAGGTCATTCCAAAGACCCTCTTTGCACCCGTCGGAGACATACTCACCCTCTTTTGCCCCTTTGGTCTTATTCCACTCTCGAATGGTGATCGGGATGCGATCCCTAACCATAACTCCACATTGTTGTTTAAATACAGTTTTATCCTTTTCGGGTTCCACCGGTTCACCCTGTGGTGATACCCGCGTAATTGTATAATGCGTAGATGCGTCTAACTTTTTGGCCGGGCCTCGTTTGGAATATTTTTTGCTCGATGTGGAGGCCTAAGAGAAGAAACATTCGTCAATTTATATATATGTATAACTCAGTTAATGCATCTACTGATCACCAGACTTCATAAATATACCTCACCGTCGGCTTCTCCACCACCGGAGCCGTCGGCTTCTCCTTGATCATTTCGGTCGACCTCCTCTCCCTCACCGGAGGGGTTCAGATAAATTGACGGATATTCGGGTGGATCAACATGGGGGGGTGTCGTTGATCATATCCTCGAGATTTTCTTCCTGTGCTAGGTCCCTCTGGATTGGATCCATAGTTTTCTACAAAATGCACAGAATAACATTTTTCATTCAATATTGCTACATAAAATAACACTAAACAATAATATGAACACGCAATTTGCTACAATAATACTAAACAATAGCAAAATTCTAGTGATGCCCTAACCCTAACCCTAAGTCCGGGCGGCCCGCAAGCACCACCACCCTAACCCTATCTCCGGGGGCCCACGAGCACCACCACTCTAACCCTAAGTCCGGGGGCCCGCGAGCACTAACACCCTAACCCTAAGTCCGGGCGGCCCGCGAGCACCACCACCCTAACCCTAAGTCCGGGTGCCCGCGAGCACTACCACCCTAACCCTAAGTCCGGGCGGCCCGCGAGCACCACATGACTTAGGGTAGTTATTTCTTAAGCTTATCTTTATTTAGCACTAATGCTAATATATATACACAAACATATATATATATATACTATATTTATATACTAGTAATAAATATTACAATATAAAAAAGATACAAGAAATACTAGTAATAATTCTATCTATCTATTACAAAAAAACATACTAGTAATACAAGTAATAATTCTATCTATCTATTACTAATAATTCTATCTATCTATTACAGAAAAAAATACACTAGAAATACTAGTAATACAAAAAATATAAAAAAACAAGTAATATTCTATCTATCTATTACTAATAATTCTATCTATCTATTACAAAAAAATACACTAGAAATACTAGTAATACAAAAAATATAAAAAAACAAAAAATGGCCGCGGCCGGGGTGCCGCCCGGGCTCGCCGGTCGCGGGGCGCCGCCCGGGCTCGCTGGGGGGAAGCGCGCGGCCGGTCGCGGGGCGCCGCCTGGCCTGCTCGCCTACAGTGCCGGCGCCGCCAGACGGGGGAGCGAAGGGGAGGGGGCGCGGGGTACCTCTGGTGGGGGTGCGCGCGCGGCGGCTGGAGTGGTGGTGGTGGTTGGGAGCGATGGCAGCGACGGTTGGGGTGGTGGCGACCGGAGAATCGGGCAGCCTGCCGGCGTCTCAGGTCGTCCTTCGCTCGTGGGGGGATGCTCTGCGTGGGGAGAAGAAGGGACGCGTGTCACGCCAAATGTATAGTGGGGGACCTTTAGTCCCGGTTCGTTATACGGACCGGGACTAAAGGTCCCCCCTTTAGTCCCGGTGCGTGCCACCCACCGGGACTAAAGGGTTTTCGGCCCAGCCCAACAGGCGCGCGCCAACGCCACACCTTTAGTCCCGGTGTGTAGCACGCACCGGGACTAAAGGTCCCTTTTTCAAAAAAATTCACCCTAGTGCGCGCCTGTTTAAATTTTTTTCAATTAGCATATTATTTAAACATTTGAATTTTACAGTTTTTGCATACTTATGAATTTGTGAAAAATTTCAACATGAAAAGTTCTTGAATTTGAATAACTAATCCAAATCTATTTTCTGTTTTATAAAAGAATTATTCTAACTAGTGAAACTGATAACCATTTTGCCATTTTCAATTTAAAAATGCATTAAATATTATATTTTGCATATTTTTAAATAAGTGATTCAAATCAATTTTCTGTTTTATAAAATAATTATTCTAACTAGTCAAATTGTTAACCATTTTGCCATTTTCATGTAATTCCGATGCTCCGGTGGTCTTCCTCCGGCGAAACCCTAGACCGGATCGTCTACCCCGCCTTATTTTTTCCCGCCCGTTCTCTTCCGGATCGTAGCCCCTTTAGGGTTTAGGGTTTAGGGTTTTTGGTTTAGGGTTTTTGGGTTAGGTTTTAGGGTTTAGGGTTTTTGGTTTAGGGTTTAGGGTTTAGGGTTTAGGGTTTTCAGTTTAGGGTTTAGGGTTTTTAGTTTAGGGTTTAGGGTTTAGGGTTCCCTCCTCTGACTTAGGGTTTAGGGTTTAGGGTTTAGACTCATATCTGCCGCCTCTCTCCACTCTATCCCATGGCTTCCACCATACCTCTAACCCCAGGGAGGCGGAGATGCCATAGGGCGTGTGCACCAAGGGCATCTTCAAGAAGTTCCGCCACGGGAGATTCCCCAACCCTTTCCTCCATCCATGGGGATGAAACTCTCCATCCATGTTGGCTTGGTCGTTGCCATAGCACATCTAGACTCATATCTGCCGCCTCTCTCCACTCTATCCCATGGCTTCCACCATACCTCTAACCCCAGGGAGGCGGAGATGGAGTCTTTCACGGGCTAGCAGGAATATATTTTCCGAGCGGGAACTTCCGAAGATGCCATAGGGCATGTGCACCAAGGGCATCTTCGAGAAGTTCTGCCACGGGAGATTTCCCAACCCTTTCCTCCATCCATGGGGATGAAACTCTCCATCCATGTTGGCTTGTTGAGTTGCTTGCCATGGCGTATCGATGCTCCTTTTATAGGCACGGTGCCGCTTCTACTTTGTCTTCTTCCTCCGACAAGGCGTCGTGCGCTACATGCTTTATCTCATCGAGCAGTGCGTCCACCCACGCGTCCTAATCCTACCGACAGCTTTAGTCCCGGTTTGAGCCCCCACCCGGTACTAAAGGTTACCCACGCGTCCTTATCCCACCGACAGTTTTGTTAGATGACACAAAAACCACCTTTAGTCCCGGTTGCACCCACCAGCCGGTACTAAAGGTTAGCCACCCCCAAATAAGGCCCTCCCAGATAAGCCTCCCCCAGATAAGGCCCCCCATCTTTTTTCCCGGTTTGAGCCCCCACCCGGGATGAAAGTTTCCCGCGCCGCTGCGTTCCCGCGCTTTCCACCGGTTCCCACCTCTGTCTTCCCGCCATTTTTTCAGTATATATATGTATGCTTGGCCTCCATTTACATATCACATCTAGACTCATCATTCTCTTCCCATGGCTTCCATCGTATCTCTAACCACCCGGGAGGCGGAGGCACTTTGCGCCTCGAACTACCCCTGCCCACCGGGCTACCGCGTCCCCACCGGCTGGATGCTGAGCGCCGGAGGCGTGCCGGTCCCTCCTGTCCCTCTACTACCTCGAGCTCTGGCCATCACGAACCACTACTACCTCGAGCTCACGCCAGAGCAGCGGAGGAATCCCAACTGGCATCCCGACTATTTCCCGACTTGGGAAGCCTTCTTCATCAATCGGCGTGAGAGGGTGCTCGCCAGGCACGAGGAGGACGGCCCACCTCCTTCGAACTTCAACGAGGCCGGCCGTCGGCTGTGGTGGCGTGGCCGGACTCTCCAGAGTGTCATGGCCTACAACACGACCGGCAATAACCCCCGCCTGCGGTACCCTCAAATCCAGCCCACGCGTGCCCAACCTTCAAGGTTCGACTACGGCGACCCCGACGACGACAGCGACGACGGCGCCGGCGACTACGACGACTACAGTGGCGCGTATTACAGGGCTAGGCAGGAGCATGACTGAATCACTCCAACCATTAGGCATGTTTCTTAATTTTAGTTGTGCTATGTATCCTTAGTGTTTGTGGGTTCCTTCTCTTTGTGTGATCACCTACCATGGCTCAGAACATCTAGTTTGATTGAGCAAGATGTATTACATGAAAGGGGACCTTTATGTCTCAAATAAAAGGTTTAATACATTACATAGATTTATGTCTCAAATAAAAGGTTTAATTACATAGATTTATGTCTCAAATAAAAGGTTTAATACATTATTACACATCACCAACATCTAGTGTTGTGGTTTTCTTCTGCACCGTAGCCATGGAGAATCTTCATCATTTAACAGGATGCTTGGGTCAGTTTTCACTTTGAAGGGCGGAATTTCATGAAACTTATTGTAATCTTCTGACATGTCTGTCTTGTCATCCACTCCCATGATGTTTCTTTTCCCTGAAAGAACTATGTGGCGCTTTGGCTCATCGTATTCTGTACTCTTTTGCTTATCTTTCCTTTTTCTCGGTTTGGTAGACATGTCCTTCACATAGAAAACCTGAGCCACATCGTTGGCTAGGACGAATGGTTCATCCATGTACGCAAGATTGTTGAGATCCACTGCTGTCATGCCGTACTTTTCGTCTACATGTACCCCGCCTCCTGTCAGCTTGACCCATTTGCACCAAAACAAAGGGACCTTAAAAGTAGGTCCATAGTCAAGTTCCCATATCTCCTCTATGTACCCATAATATGTGTCAATCTGCCCATTGTCATCTGTTGCATCAAAGTGGACACCACTGTTTTGGTTGGTGCTCTTTTTATCTTGGGCGATCGTGTAAAATGTATTCCCATTTATCTCGTACCCTTGGAAAGTACATATAGTCGAAGATGGTAACCTGGCCAACAAGTACAACTCATCTCCAACAGTGGTGTTATTCATGAGATGTGTCTGCAACCAATTGCCAAAATTCTTCTTGTGTTCCCCTTTAATCAAGGTTTCAGGCTTCCCGAGTTTTCGGAGTGTAGAATATTCTTGTGTTTCTCGATATATGGAGCCACCACGGTGGAATTGTGTAGAACTGTGTAGTGTGCTTGAGTGAAAGAATGCCCGTCCCTACATACCATTGATTTCCTTCCTAGTGTGCCTTTTCCAGTCATCCTCCCCTCATACCGAGATTTAGGAACACCAATCGGCTTAAGGTCAGGAAGAAAGTCAACACAAAACTCAATGACCTCCTTTGTTCCATAGCCCTTGGAGATGCTTACTTCTGGCCTAGCACGGTTATGAACATATTTCTTTAAGACTCCCATGAACCTCTCGAAGGGGAACATATTGTGTAGAAACACAGGACCAAGAATTCTAATCTCTTTGACTAGGTGAACTAGGAGGTGCGTCATAATATTGAAGAAGGATGGCGGGAACAACAACTCGAAGCTGACCAGACATTGGACCACATCAATCTGTAACCCTGATAGACTTTCTCGATCGATTACCTTCTGAGAAATTGCATTGAGGAATGCACATACCTTCACAATGGCTAGTCGAACATTTTCTGGTAGAATTCCCCTCAATGCAACCGGAAGCAATTGCATCATAAGCACATGGCAGTCATGAGACTTTAGGTTTTGAAACTTTTTCTCTTTCATATTTACTATTCCCTTTATATTCGACGAGAAGCCAGATGGGACCTTGCTACTGAAAAGGACTTCAAAAAAGATTTCCTTCTCTTCTTTGGTAAGAGCGTAGCTGGCAAGCCCTTGAAACTGCCCTGGATGCTTGCCGTCTCGTCCTTTATGATGTTGCTGGCTGCCGGGGTATCTTTTGACTTCCCATACAAGCCCAGGAAGCCTAGAATATTCACGCAAAGATTCTTCGTCAGGTGCATCACGTCGATTGCAGAGCGGACCTCATGCACTTTCCAATAGGGTAGCTCCCAAAATAAAGATTTCTTCTTCCACATGGGTGCGTGTCCGGTAATGGGGTCTTTCGGAACAGGTTGTCCTCCAGGACCCTTTCCAAAGATTACATCCAAATCCTTGACCATACCAAATACATCAGCACCACTACGGGGGACAGGCTTCATCCGGGTTTCTGCCTTGCCATTGAAATGCTTGCCTTTCTTCTTTAAGTGATGACTGGGCGGAAGAAAACGACGATTGTACGGGTACACATTCTTTCTACATTTATCCAGATATATACTTTCAGTCTCATCTAAACAGTGCGTGCATGCATTGTATCCTTTGTTCGTCGGTCCTGAAATGTTACTAAGACCAGGCCAATCCTTGATGGTTACGAACAACAACGCTTGTAGGTCAAATTCCTGCTGTTTGTGCTCATCCCACACACGTACACCTGGTTTGGCCCACGACTGTAGAAGTTCATCAACTAATGGCCTTAGGTTCACATCAATGTCGTTGCCGGGTTGCTTCGGGCCTTGGATGAGCACTGGCATCATAATGAACTTCCGCTTCATGCACAACCAAGGAGGAAGGTTGTAGATACATAGAGTCACGGGCCAGGTGCTGTGACTGCAGTTCTGCTCCCCAAAAGGATTCATGCCATCGGTACTTAGACCAAACCATAAGTTCCTTGCGTCACCAGCAAAGTCCGACAAGTCTCTCTCGATTTTTCTCCACTGCCGACCATCAGCAGGGTGCCTCAATATCCTATCTTTCTTACGGTCTTCCATGTGCCATCGCAACAACTTGGCATGCTCTTTATTTCTGAACAAACGTTTCAATCGTGGTATTATAGGAGCATACCACATCACCTTGGCAGGAACCCTCTTCCTGGGTTGCTCGCCCTCAACATCACCAGGGTCATCTTTTCTGATCTTATACCGCAATGCAGTGCATACCGGGCATTTATCCGTATTCTCGTACTTCTCACCGTGGTAGAGGATGTAGTCATTAGGGCATGCATGTATCTTCTGCACGCCTAATCCTAGAGGGCAGACAAGTTTCTTTGCTTCGTACGTACTGGAGGGCAATTGGTTATTTCTTGGAAGCAGCTTCTTCATTATTACTAGCAACTTTTCAAATCCCGAGTCAGTCATACCGGTCTCTGCCTTCCACTTCAACAATTCCAGTGTGCTACCTAGCTTCTTCTGGCCATCTTCACGAGTTGGATACAGCAATGTGTTGTGGTCCTGTAACATCTGCTCGAACTGCAACCTCTCCTTTTCTATGTCGCAGTCTCGCCTTGCATCACTAATGACCCGACCAAATTCATCAACGGGCTCATCTGGTTCCCGTTCTTCACCCCCTTCTTTTTCATTATCTTCAACTGCGGTATCATCGTATTCAGGGAACATAGATCGGTAGTTGCCATCATCGTTCTCTTCTTCATCGCCGTCTTCCATCATAACCCCTCTTTCTTCGTGCTTGGTCCAAACATTATAGCCGGACATGAAACTGGACCGAAGCAGGTGGCTCTGAATGACTCTTGAGGAAGTGTGAGCCTGCTCATTCTGACATTCAATACATGGACAACACATAAAACCATCCCGCCGCTTGTTTGCCTCGGCCACAAGGCGAAAAGAACGCACGCCTTCTCTGTAAGCGTCAGAGCGTCGGTCACCGTACATCCATGGATGGCTCATCTGCATCATACAACCATGCATATATATCAAACGCAATCACGATGCTTAAATTAGTACCGCGCAGTCAAAACGAGAAAATAGTTGTTAACCTTTTAGGACACTTCAAAACAAAGAGGAGAAACTTTAAGTGTCGCTCTGACACCTCATATCACATTTTGTCTTGTGTAAACTCAAGTGGCATCGCTCTAATAGGCATTTCACCGAACACGTCTAGTGCATATGAAGAAAAAAGTTAGCACAAAGTTATACCCACCTCTCACATAGGAAAAAGCAGGAGAGAGTGGAGGGCTGGGTGCATATATATAGGGCCAGGCCATTAGTCCCGGTTTGAGATATAAACCGGGACTAAAGGTTCTGCAAGGAGCACGCGCGCCGGCCCAGACCCATTTGTCCCGGTTTGTATCTCAAACCGGGACTAATGGTTCCTTACGGACCGGGACATAGTGCCTCGGCCTCCTCGGGCCGTCTGGTTTGGACCATTAGTCCCGGCCCCAGCCATGGCCGGGACTAATGGCCCGAACCAAAGGCCCATTTTTTACTAGTGTAAGTATGAAAAATAGGGACACCCTATCCTTTGTAAGGATACCTCTAATATTGTTTCACAAAGTAGTGTTATGAGAGCTAGTATTCCCGTGTTTTCTGTTAGAGTAAGTGATCATTGCTACGATGGTCCTTGTGATAGCTATATTGTTAAGTTTATGCATGATACTGAAAGCTACTATGAGAGAGGGAAAATAGTTCTGATGCATCTTAATAATATCAAGTTTCCTCGTTTTATGCTGAAAGTTTTTATATTGCGCTTCTTTTGCCTTCTTATGCAAGTTGCCTTTGGTTTCAACAACTTGTTTGTTTACAAAATTCCCTTGCATAGGAAGTGGGTTAGACTTAAATTTGTGTGTGTTTTTGCTTCTTAATGCTCTCTTTCACTTCAATTCATATCCCTATGAGAGCTTCTTCAAAATTATCACGCCCATCTTAATGGCTATAAAGAAAGAGCTTTATGGGAGACAACCCAATTTGTTTTTGCTTTCAGTTTGTTTTTGTTCCTTTGAGTCTTGGAAGTTATTACTTCGGTAATAACCGCTATTTATCCGTTTTGTTTGGTTTTTGTGTCAAGATCAACCTCTAATGAGAGAGAAGTAAGATTTGGGGAAGTTGCTGTCCCGAAACAGATTTTTGTGCTTCACCATAAAAATTCGTGAGAGATCTCTGTATGTCGGATTGAGCTGTAATTTTTTGTGCTTCTGCCCCAGGTTGTTATTTAACTTTCGTTAATTTTGCACTTTTTGATTTGAGCAACAGAAGATTTTCTAAAAAATTAGTCTTTACCTGATGGTCTGTTTTGACAGATTTTGCCAGTCTTGCATTTGCTTCTTTATTCGATTTCCTTTTTGAATTCTTTTTGGGTTTTCGGAAGGAGTTGCTATAGTGGCTTTTTTTTGATGGTTTCTCAGTTGAAGTTAGACTAAAAATGTTTTATCACTTCACTTATACTAATGTTGTTAATGAGAACTGTGTGAAGTTTTGTGTGAAAGAAATTTCCAGGAAGTGGAGACAATGGTGTAATAAGGAAGAGAAGGGTTTTATGACTCAAGTAATAAGTATATGAAGATGAAGATATTTATGCTATTCAAGTGATGACTCCGGAAGAATATACTAGATACCAAATTCAGAGACCTGCAGAGTCTGTTTTCAAATAGGTAACAGTTCTGGTAAGAAAAGTTCCGCGAAAATACAATCCAACTATATTTTTGCAGTTTTCAGTCAATAAGAAAAGTTTCGAAGCGAAAAAGGGATGGAACCGGAGTCAGGGTGGCCTGATGACCCACAAGTATAGGGGGTGTATCGCAGTATATTCGAGTGAAGTGAAACCCAATTTATTGATTCGACACAAGGGGAGCCAAAGAATATTTATAAGCCTTAACAAGTGAGTTGTCAATTCAGCTACACCTGGAAACAATCTTGCTCACAGCAGTTTATCAGTAGCAACAGTTTTGTAGTACGAATAGTAAAGTAACATCAGTAGTAAAGCAAAGACAGTAGTAACAAAAGCAGTAAACAGTGGGATTCGAGTGCGGTAGGCATAGGGATGGATGGACGGGCGTTGCATGGACAATACAATTCACATAGCAATCAGAACATAGGGCAATTGCGGATAAATAAGATAAAGCATCCAAGTACTAGACAATCCTAGGCATGTGTTCCATATATAGTCATACGTGCTCGCAATGAGAACTTGCACAACATCTTTTGTCCTGCCAGCCCGTTTGCAGCAGGGCCTCTAGGGAACTACTGGCAATTAAGGTGCTCCTTTTAATAGAGCACCGGAGCAAAGCATTAATACTCCGTGAACATATGTGATCCTCACATCAAAGCCTTTCCCTTCCGGTTATCCCGATTTCTGTCACTTCGGGGCCATAGGTTCCGGACAACAACGTGTGTATATAACTTGCAGATAAGACCAAAAACAATACTATCATAATGAATCAATAACATGTTCAGATCTGAAATCATGGCACCCAGGCCCTAGTGACAAGCATTAAGCACAACAAGTTGCAACAAAGTCATAAAGCACTAATAAAAGATACTAGGCACCATGCCCTAACAATCCGATGCCATTACATGAACGATCTCACCCAATCCCTACCATCCCCATATCCTACAGCGGGGGATTACTCACTCATATATGGAGGAAACATGGATGGTCGATGGAGATGATGGTGGAGATCGATGGAGATGGCTCCGGGGGCTATTCCCCGTCCCGGCAGGGTGCCGAAACAGAGACTTCCTGTCCCCTGAATCTCCCCTTCGGTGGCGGCGGTGCAGCGGAACTTTTTGTGGAAAAACGTCGAACCCTCCGAAGTTTTTAGGTCAGAAGGCTTCTTATAGGCGAAGAGGGAGATCGAGGGGATGCCTGGGGACACCACACCATGCCCTGGCGCGGCCAGGCCTAGCCCGCGCCTGGGGGTGTGTGGCCAGCCCCTGCCCTCCCCCGTCTCGTATTCTGGCTCCTAGAGTCTTCTGAAAAAATAGGCACTTTGGCTTTTGTCCCGTCTAATTCCGAGAATATTCATTTTCTGACTTTCCTGGAACCAAAAATAGGAGAAAACAGGCAGCTGGCACTGTGGCTCTTGTTAATACGTTAGTCCAAGAAATCATATGAAAAGTACTCCAAAGTGTGGACAAAACACAAGAAAGCGGATAAAACCAAGCATGGAGCATCAAAAATTATAGATACATTTGCAATGTATCAACATCCCCAAGCTTAACTCCTTCTCGTCCTCGAGTAGGTAAGTGATAAAAAGAATAATTTTTGAGGTGACATGCACCATCATAAACTTGATCAAAGTATTTGTAGCACATTCAAAGCTGGGATCATAGTACTTCAATCATAACATGAAAGACAAAGTTCTAGCAATAAGACAAAGAAACTATGATGCAACATGAAAAGGCACAAACAAAAGATTCATGAATAACAATGCCTTGCAATACGTTTGTTTGTTTCACATAAAGAAAACATAGCATAGTGGCATTCAACTTGTCCCTCATAGAGTAGCAAACATAAATGCATAGGACACCTTCAAAGTTTACAAGAGTGACTAGATACAAATAGTTTAAAACAAGCAATATCAAGGTATGCATCAATCCACAAGTCTTGGTACAATGCACATAGAACTAAGAATGGCCACTATGCTCTCAAGAAAGTGCTCATAGAATGTGTGGAGACTCAACAAGGAAATGAAAAGGTTTTGAATAGTTTGAAAGGCTTCCAAATGCTGAAAGTATGGTACTCATTAGCTTTGAGCGCTCATTGCCCCTATCATAAGTATCTTTAATGTGGTTAAGGTGAAAGTGAGGTCCAATTTGAGTTATATGCTTGACAGACTATAAACTAAAAATCCCAAGTCCCTTGAGTACGAGGGCCGCTCCTCATGCTACTCAACTTTAGTTACCGGTAAGTTCTTGTCATCGTAAGTATGTGCGTATCATAGAGAACCGCCAACGGGGTACCCCTTGCCCGATGATACGGAAGAATCCCCATATCAAAATGACAAGGCAAGCAGACAATGAGTATCTCAGCAATCTTCTTATTTACCATGGGAAAATGGTGCTTTTTTCTCTCTTTCCTCTTTTCATAAATCTCTTTTTTTTCTTTTTCTCAATAGCTATCTCTCTTTTTTTATAAGAAGAATGCTTCATAGATATCATTATGGTTACGCTGCAGGTTTCCACCATGTCAGCATGGATTAGACCAGCGGCCCAGGCGTTTCTCTAACACACATACATAACTCCATGGACTTACAAGATCCCCTTTTATTTCACACCGACGACATCCGCAAACAAAAGAGCAAGGTATCAACTAGGTATATATTTACAAGTGTTGAAAGCGTTCCACGTGACAGCACGGTTCTGCTAATCCCCAGCCTATAATTAGCAAGCATATAACTTTCATGGAAAGTTCACAATGGTTCAGGTTTATTAAGTGCAGGAAATAAAGTGTGCCATCAAGTTCGTGAGAGCTTTACTAACTAACTTTCTCATAACAAGCAAACATTTTATTCGAAAGAAAACAAGGCATATTGAATATGCACGGAAGTAGCAAATGATGCTAATAGGTAGGTATGGTGGACACTTTGACAATATTAGGTTTAAGGAAGTTGGAAACATGAGTAAAACACTCACTGAAAGTGAAGGCTAGCAATAGTAAGGGAGCGACAAACGAGAGAGCAATAATGGCCATAATCATGCAGAGCGACAAAACATCATTGATCAAAGCATAAAGTGATACTACAAGTTGAAAACTAAAGGATCAAAAAAGCTTATGGTGACTTGAGATAGTCATATGATGGTGTGAGCATGCGCCAAGTCAACCCAAATAAAGCATCAAAGGAGAATAACACTATACTATGCTTTAATATGCTAAAACAACGCATGATTCATCCAAAGCGCATTAAGCAATCTCAATTGTTTATAACAAGTCATGCTACAACAAAGAATACTAAGCATAAAGCTAAAACAATATCAAGCATGGCACGACAAAGCATAGGCCACAGTCAAAAACAAGCTCTCTTTACCACTTAAGCATGAACTTTCCTACTCTTTTCCAAACCAAACCAAACCATTTGAACACCAATGTATGAAAGAGGGGGAGTCCAACCAATTTATTCAGCAAACTAAGCAAACAAAGAAAATGAAAAATCAAAACAAAAATGAAAAAGAAGACGCTCCAAGAACAACACAAATATGCATGAAACAATAAAAATGAAGTGGTTGGAAGAAACCTGAGATTTTTATTGATGAAGAAGGGGATGCCTTGGGCATCCCAAAGCTTTGACGCTTGTACTTCTTGGATATTTCTTGGGTTGACACGCGTGGCATCCCCAATCTTGAGATTTAGTCCATCCTTCATCTCATTACCCATTCCTTCCATACACCTGAAATTTTTCCTTCATACAAAACTTCACACAATCTTTATTAGCAACATTAGAGCACTCAAGATAAATAAGTCTTAAGGTTCAGTTCTAACACCAAATAAACTTCTATTAGAACACTAGCTACTGTAACACTTCCTACAAAAAGCTCAATTCCCCAAAAGAACTCAAAAAGGAACCAACAAGAAGCAAATGCAGAAAATGGCAGAAATCTGTCAAAACAGACCAGCAGATAAAGAAGAATTTTTTCGAAGACCTTCTGTTGCTCAAATCAAAAAGTGTTGAACTAACGAACGTTAGATAACAACCTGGGGCAGAAGCACAAAACTTCACAGCTCAATCCAACATACAGAGATCTCTCACAAAATTTTACGGTGAAGCACAGAAATCTGTTTCGGGACAACAACTTTCCCAATCATTACTTCTCTCTCATTAGAGGTTACTCTTGGCACAAAAAGCAAAAAAAAGGATAAGGAGCGGTTATTACTGAAGTAATAACTTCCAAGACTCATCTAAAACTTTTGTGTTATCTCCCAATAAGTACTTTTCTTTAACGCCTTTAAGTTAGGCATAAGCAAAAACTAAAATGGATAGAATAGAAGTAAGCGGAGATAATCATGGTGAAAACATTATTTTGTTCGATGAAATCCTTTCGTTAACAAGGTTGATCAAGTCTTGTTACCAAAACAATTTCATATGAGACAAAACTTTGTATTCCACTAATGATTATGTTATCTCAACCTTGATAGCAATGGTCCCAATCATAATAGTTTCAAATTTTTCTCTTGGTATGGGACAATATATTTCTCCAACTTGAATGCCCCCAACATGTTCAATTGAATTCAAACCATAAGTCCTTTCAATCTTCTTGGGGAAATAGATAGTATGTTCCTTGTCATTGACATTGAAGGTCACCTTCCCTTGATTACAATTAATAATAGCTCCTGCAGTATTTAAGAAAAGGTCTCCCAAGAATAATAGACATATTATCATCTTCAGGCATAAAAGTTTGAGAGGATGCTCTCATACGAAATATGAAGTGAAGTAAAAGAGAGCATCAAGAAGCAAATCCAAAACACATTTAAGTCTAACCCACTTCCTATGCATAGGAATCGTGTATGCAAATAAATTCGCAAAGAACAAAGTGACAGGCATAGGAAGATAAAACAAGAGGAACTTCAAAACTTTCAGCACATAGAGAGGTGTTTCAATACCAGGAAAACTCTACCACCATATTTTCCTCTCTCAAAATAATTTTCAGTAGCCTCATGAATAAACTCAACAATATAACTATCACATAAAGCATGCTTTTCATGATCTACAAGCACTAGAGCTTTATCATAAACATTTTCAAGAGAAACCTCAGGAACATAACATTCATCCTCCTTTAGTAAGCATGGAGGATAATCAAATAATGTAAGGGATAAAGAGTTACTCTCACTAGAAGGTAGGCATGGGTAGCTAATCCATTCTTCCTCCTTTTGTTCATCACTCTCCTCCTCTTTTTCATATAATGAGATTTCAGGTTCATCAATTTCTTCTTCCATAGGATCCTGCAAGGCATTAGTCTCTTCCATTTGTGGAAAGCATCTATTACTATATTCAAGAATATAGCCGTTTCTTCCTTGTAATTCTCAAAGAAAAATTTAAATATACCATAAACCTCATACTTATAAGGTGAATCATCAATATTTTCAAGCAAACTAGCAAGTTCAAATGCACCCTTCCAAGCAATAAATTCCTTAATTTGTTCCACATCATAAAAGTCATAATTTCCCTTAACATAAGAAGATATGGTAACATTATCACTATACTCACATTGAAAAGGGAGGTGTTTATACCTCTTTCTGCAACAAGACTCATCACAGCAATAAGTAACATTATAAGTAGAGAACACGTTTCTAGCAATGGTATACAATCTATCAATTTGTCCCCATAAGTGTTTCCCTTTTTGTGACAAGCGGTGTTCCTTATAATAATATTTTTCATCTTCCGTGTACCCACCTTGCCAATAAGATTCAGTTTCAAAGAAACCAACTATTGACAACAAGCATGATAAAGCAAGACAATAACAGACCAACGAAAATAACAACTAGAGTAGGAACCAATTTTTTTGTATTTTTGATAAAGAAACAAGCAAACAAGGAGAAAGATAAACTTACCTTGAACAATAGTGAATCCAAGTGGACTTGATAAATAAAGCTATGCTCCCCGGCAACGGCGCCAGAAAATAGTCTTGATGACCCACAAGTATAGGGGGTGTATCGCAGTATTTTCGAGGGAAGTGAAACCTAATTTATTGATTCGACACAAGGGGAGCCAAAGAATATTTATAAGCCTTAACAACTGAGTTGTCAATTCAGCTGCACCTGGAAACAATCTTTCTCACAGCAGTTTATTAGTAGCAACAGTTTTGTAGTAGGAATAGTAAAGTAACAGCAGTAGTAAAGCAAAGACAGTTGTAACAAAAGCAGTAAACAGTGGGATTCGAGTGCGATGGGCATAGGGATGGATGGACGGGCGTTGCATGGACAAGACAATTCACATAGCAATCAGAACATAGGGCAATTGCAAATAAATAAGATAAAGCATCCAAGTACTAGACAATCCTAGGCATGTGGTCCATATATAGTCATACGTGCTCGCAATGAGAACTTGCACAACATCTTTTGTCCTGCCAGCCCGTTTGTAGCGGGGCCTCTAGGGAACTATTTGCAATTAAGGTGCTCCTTTTAATAGAGCACCGGAGCAAAGCATTAACACTCCATGAACACATGTGATCCTCACATCAAAGCCTTTCCCTTCCAGTTATCCCGATTTCTGTCACTTCGGCGCCATAGGTTCTGGACAACAACGTGTGTATACAACTTGCAGATAAGACCAAAAACAATACTATCATAATGAATCAATAACATGTTCAGATCTGAAATCATGGCACTCGGGCCCTAGTGACAAGCATTAAGCACAACAAGTTGCAACAAAGTCATAAAACACTAATAAAAGATACTAGGCACCATGCCCTAACAATCCGATGCCATTACATGAACGATCTCATCCAATCCCTACCATCCCCATAACCTACAGCGGGGGATTACTCACTCATAGATGGAGGAAACATGGATGGTCGATGGAGATGATGGTGGAGATCGATGGAGATGGCTCTGGGGGCACTTCCCCGTCCCGGCAGGGTGCCGGAACAGAGACTTCTTGTCCCCCAAATCTCCCCTTCGGTGGCGGCGGTGCAGCGGAACTTTTCATGGAAAAACGTCAAATCCCCCAGCGTTTTTAGGTCGGAAGGATTCTTATAGGTGAAGAGGGAGACCGAGGGGGTGCCTGGGCCACCACACCATGCCCTGGCGCGGCCATGCCCAGCCCGCGCCTGGGGGGGGTGGCCAGCCCTTGGCCCTCCTCCGTCTCGTATTCTGGCTCCTAGAGTCTTCTGGAAAAAATAGGCACTTTGACTTTTGTCCCGTCCAATTCCGAGAATATTCATTTTCTGACTTTCCTGGAACCAAAAACAGCAGAAAACAGGCAGTTGGCACTATGGCTCTTGTTAATAGGTTAGTCCAAGAAATCATATGAAAAGTACTCCAAAGTGTGGACAAAACACAAGAAAGCGGATAAAACTAAGCATGGAGCATCAAAAATTATAGATACATTTGCAATGTATCATGGCCCACACCACCCCATGGCGCGGGCCCACCCCTGGCCGCGCCACCAGGTGGTGAGGCCACCCAGGACTCCGCCTCCGACTCATTTTCTCCCAGTACCTTCCTTTTGATGTGAAACTTCATAATATATAACCCCCCGGATCTTCCGAGGTTTGTATATCGTGTTTTCATCGTGTTTTTGTTTCGATCTGTTTCTGTCAGGACATACTCTTTGAAGGTTTAGAAGCACAATGGTGTCCGCCAAGGATAAAGGAAAGGAGCCTATGGAGGAAGACCTCCAAGACCCCGGGAAGGAGAAGGAGATCAAGAGTGAAGGTGAAGAGGAGCAAGGCCAACATCCGCACACCGGCACTACCATTGCAAGCATTGGAGTGGTGAAACCTGCCAGGATCAGAAGGACTGCACGGATGCAGACTGGGGGGAAGCTCCTCGTCACAGTTTGGCTCCACGATCACTTCCTCCATGCACCAAGAATCATTTCCATACCCTTATCCATGAGCATCAATACCAGAATATGCGCAAGTAGAAATTACCCTCCAATTGGGATTTGCCTCGTTCTAGCCATGCAGGAAAAGAAGACTTAAAGGAGGAAGAGTGGGGGAAGAATAGCAAGAGCTGGAATTCTCAACCCGACATTATCATGAGCCGCATTGAGAAAAACTCGCAGCTTATTCGTAATCTCACCTTTGAGATTGAGGACTTGGGGAAACTTATTAGAGAGCTCATTGAGAGGATACCACCACCTAAGGAGTAATTCGTCATCAGGTTTGGCATCCCCTTGGTTTGTTCAATGCTTGGGGGGAGTGCCGCGGTATCATATCACTATCTTCTATCTTTTTACCTTATTAGTAGAGTCATATCATGAATAAAGGAGTTACTTTGTAGTATGGTTTGCATTATGGAAGTGTCCCCTCTCTCGTTAGATATGTATCCCTTGGTGTGAGTTTCCGTTATGGAATATTAATGAGAAGTTCTATCATTCACTCTTTTTCTTAGCTTATATTAGTTTTCAATTCGTGGTTATATGATTGATCTTGTTGTTAGTATTGGTAGCACTCTGGGATCATTGAGTTAATTTAGTTGGTTTTGGCAAACCTGGCTCGGTCAGTAGCAACACCTTTTTGAGAGTTGAAAAGAAAAAGATAGAAGTACTCTAAAGAAAAATAATTTCATCATCTTTCTTTCTTGATTTGCTCATAAGTCTCGTATTCTCTAGTTAAGATATTTTGTGCTTCCAAGGAAGATTGCATGTTTGTCTTTATCACTTGTATGTTTGGTTGTTTCCTTCAAGTCTTATACTTGCTACCCAGCCTTTCTAGCCAAAAACCTGTACTGAGAGGGAATTCTTCTCGTGCATCCACCTCCTTTAAACCAAAACCTTTGCCATTTGTGTCCACCATACCTACCTAGTAGCATTGTTGCTATTCCAAATAAATTCTTGTTTTATCTACCTCCCAAATTAAACTTGTTATGTGAAAATTAG
Source organism: Avena sativa (assembly GCA_916181665.1). Taxonomy (NCBI): domain Eukaryota; kingdom Viridiplantae; phylum Streptophyta; class Magnoliopsida; order Poales; family Poaceae; genus Avena; species Avena sativa. Next base: position 433,218,385 of record OV702296.1, read on the forward strand.
TGATTAAAGCTCTAACAAACTTGATGACACACTTTACTTTCTTGCATTTAATAAACTTGAACCATTGTGCTCACCTATGTTGCGTATATGCTTGCGCTTTGTAAGTTGTGAATTAGCAGAACCATGTTGTCATGGGGAATGCTTTCAACATTGCACTGGTACTTTGTACCAATTTGATATCATGTTCTTTTGTCTATGGATGTCGTCGGTGTGAAATGAAAGGGGAGCTTGTAAGTTCATGGAGTTATGCATATGTGTTAGAGAAACGCCTGGGCCACTGGTCTAATCCATGCTGACATGGTGGAAACCTGCAGCGTAACCATAACGAGTATCTATGAAGCATTCTTCTTATAAAAAAAGAGATAGAGATTGAGAAAAAGAAAAAAAGATACTATGAAAAGAGGAAAGAGAGAAAAAAAAGCACCATATTCCCATGGTAAATAAGAAGATTGCTAAGATACTTGTTGTCTGCTTGCCTTGTCATTTTGATATGGGGATTCTTCCGTATCATCGGGCAAGGGGTACCCCGTTGGCGGTTCTCAATGATACACATATGCTTACGATGACAAGAACTTACCGGTGACTAAACTTGAGTAGCATGAGGAGCGGCCCTCGTATTCAAGGGACATGAGATTCTCAACTTACAAATTGTCAATGCATATCCTCATTTTTGATCACTTTAACCTTAATCACCTAAAGATGCCTATGATAGGGGAATGAGAGCTGAAAGCTAGTAAGTATAATAATTTTTGGGAGCTCTTTATGAGACTTGCAATCCCTGCTTCCCTCTGCGAAGGGCCTTTCTTTTACTTTGTAGTTGAGTCAGTAAACCTATTCCCTTCTATCTCAGCAAGTATTTTGAGTTGATGTGTTTCATTCATTCATATGATGATTTATTCAATCATGTCTTATGTTCCTTGTTTTGCATATTGCTCTTATCTTGATGTTTACTACTTTGAAAGCTTTCATTGAAAAACCAGCTATTTGTGAACTCCAGCAAATTATCAACTATTCTTCGACCAAGAGCTAAGTTTGCCATTACCAATTATGATTCACTTTATGTATCTTTATTGTGTTTCCTTTACTCATTACAAGTTGAGTTGTATAATAGTGGGTTGTCTTCTATTATGATCTATGCTTTTGATGAATGTGATGCTTCTTGTCCGTATTCTTTTATCGACTCTTCACTCCATAAACCTGAGGCCATGTTTATTGAGCTCAGTTTCGCTTGGGGACAAGCGAAGTCTAAGCTTGGGGGGAGTTGATACGTCCATTTTGCATCACTATTCTATGTCTTAATTCACTATTATTCATTGATATATTTCGTATTGAGAGGTGATACTTATGTTATTTCATCTATTTTTGCATGGTTGATGACTTTTGGAGCATGGACCACTGCAGTCAGGATTCTGATGGAAAAGGTGCTGTTTGGAGGTAAAATTCGCGAAGATCAGAAAATCCGAGAAAATATACGGAAAATCCTATTTTTCCAGAAGACTAAGGATGCCAGAAGATGGAGTGGAGGTGGGACAAAGGGGGCCCACACCACCCCATGGCGCGGGCAGGCCTCGGTCGCGCCTGGAGGTGGTGTGGCCGCCCTGGCCCACTCCAGCCTCTCCCCTCTGGCGTATATCATCCTCCCGAAACCCTAAGACTCGGGGAGCGACCACAGAAAGATTCCGCCGCCTCTGCGGGGCGGAAAACCCCGAGAGAGAAAGATCTCTCCGGCAGACAGATTTCTGTCGAGGGAATTGATGGGTTCGTAGCATGGAAAACAAAAAAATTCTACCGCAAGAACGAACAAAACCCAGATCTAATCTAGATAAAAGCCAAGATCTAATCTATTAGACATGTGCAACGAGATAGATCTGTACTAACCCTCATAGATTCAAAAGTGTTACGAGATTAGATCTCGGGGTTGATGTAGTCGATCAATTGCCGATCTCAAGATCGTGTGGAAGATCCTTCCGGCGCCGCGTTCCGGCAGCGCTTTCACAGTCGGTCACACGTGCGGAGTCGAAGCAGACCTTCCTCTCCCCGTTCCAGCGAGCAGCGGAGGTAGTAGATCTTCTCCACAGAATCCTAGCAGCACGATAGTGTGGTGGTGGTGGTGGAGTAGAGAATTCTGCAGGGCTTCGCCTAAGCCTGAGCAGAGGGAAGGAGGAGGAGAGAGGCGGCGGCTAGGGCTTGAAGTGGAGGGGGCATGGGGGTGGCGCCCCCACCCCTCTATTTAAAGGAGGGAGGCGCCATGGGAGGGGGAGTCCTAGTAGGACTCCCCTCCCTCCTTGGCCGGCGGATTGGGAGGGGGGGAGGAGTCCTCCTCCCCCACGACTCCTTGTCTTGCCCCACAAGGACTCCTTGATCCTTTCTTGGTTTTCAAGCAAACTCCAAGAAATCTCCTAGAACCTTCCAGAACATTCCGAAACCTTCTAGAATCTCCATACAAACACTTCGGAACATTTCCTAACTTAGAAAATGATCCCCAATATATGAATCTTATTCTCCGGACAATTCCGGATCTCCTCGTGATGTCCCGGATCCAATCTGAGACTCCGAACAACATTCGGTCTCCAACGCATATTCCATATCTACTTAAAACAACTTCGAACCTTAAGTGTGTCACCCTACGGTTCGTGAATATGCAAACATGATGAAGACACCTCTCTGATCAATAACCATCAGTGGGATCTGGAGATCCATAATGGCTCCCACATACTCAACGATGACTTCATGATCGATAGAACCATTAACATACGAAACCAATTCCCTTTGTCACGCGATATTCTACTTATCCGAGGTTTGATCGGCGGTATCTCCATACCTAGTTCTACCTCGTTACTGATAAGTACTCTTTACTCATTCCATGTTATGTCATCCCTTGTGACCTAGTCACATGCTTGCAAGCTAACTAGATGACATTCCATCGAGAGGGCCCAGAGCATATCTATCCGTCATATGGATGGACAAATCCCAATCTTGGTCCATGCGCTTCAACACATACTTTCAGAATACCCAATGACACCTTATAACCACCCAGTTACGACGCGGTGTTTGATGTCATCAAAGTACCCGTCCGGTGATGGTGATTAACATAACCTCATGGTCGAAGGATTAGGTTACTATGCATTTGAAAGCTTATAGCAATACGAACTTAATGACTTGATCTTATGCTATGCTTACTATGGGTGTGTGTCCATCACATCATTCTCCTAACGATATAACCTTGTTATTAATGACATCTAATGTCCATGATCATCAATTAATCAACAAGCTAGTTCCACAAGAGGCTTACTAGGGACTCTTTTATGTTTACAAAACACACATGTACCAGTGTTTCCTTATAATACAATTATAGCATGGGATGTAAACATTCATCATAAACACAAAGATATAATAATAACCACTTTTATTATTGCCTCTTGGGCATATCTCCAACAGTCTCCCACTTGCACTAGAGTCAATAATCTAGATTACATGGTAATATACCTAACACCCATGGCGTTCTGGTGTTGGTCATGCTTTGCTCTAGGGAGAGGTTTAGTCAACGGATCTGCCACATTCAGACCAGTGTGTACTTTGCAAATCTTTATGTCACCATCTCGGACATACTCGCGGATAGCATGGAAACGTAGCTTGATGTGCTTCAGCTTGCTATGTGACCTTGGCTCCTGTGCATTAGCTATAGCACCTATGTTGTCACAGTAGATGGCCATCGGGTCCAACACACTGGGAACCACGCCAAGTTCAGTAATGAACTCCTTCATCCATATGGCTTCTTGTGCAGCCTCCGAAGCAGCTATGTATTCCGATTTAGTTGAAGATTTCGCCACAACGCTTTGCTTGGCACTCCTCCAGCTCACTGCAGCACCATTCAAACTAACAGCATGTGCTATATCCGGTCTTGTACACAGCATGTCATACATGATAGAACCTATGGCCGAGGCATAGGGAATATTATTCATCTTTTCTCTATCTTCTGCCGTAGCCGGACTTTGAGTCTTACTCAAGGTCTTACCTGACAACATGGGCACGAACCCTTTCTTGCTCTCTTCCATTCTAAACTTCTTTAGAACTTTGTCTAAGTATGTACTTTGTGAAAGCGCTATTAGGCGTCTTGATCTATCTCTATAAATCTTGATGCCTAGAATATATGCCGCTTCGCCAAGATCCTTCATTTAAAAACTATTATTCAAATAGGTTTTGACGCTATTAAGAAGTTCTATATCGTTCCCAATCAACAATATGTCATCTACATATAGTACTAGGAATGCTACAGAGCTCCCACTCACTTTCTTGTAAATATAAGCTTCTCCATAAGTTTGTATAAATCCAAAGTTTTTGATTACTTTATCAAAACGTTGATTCCAACTCCGGGATGCTTGCTTCAGTCCATAAATGGAGCGCTGAAGTTTGCATACCTTGTCAGCATCACTAGGATCTACAAAACCCTTGGGTTGTACCATATACAACTCTTCCTCAATGTCACCATTAAGGAATGCCGTTTTGACATCCATCTGCCAAATTTCATAATCAAAATATGCAGCGATTGCTAACAAAATCCTCACAGACTTTAGCTTCGCTACTGGTGAGAAAGTCTCATCGTAGTCAATTCCTTGAATTTGTCGGAACCCTTTCGCGACAAGTCGAGCTTTATAGACGGTAACATTACCATCAGCATCTGTTTTTCTTTTGAAAATCCATTTGTTCTCGATAGGCTTACGGCCATCCGGTAAGTCCACCAAAGTCCACACTTGGTTTTCGTACATGGATCCCATTTCGGATTTCATGGCTTCTAGCCATTTGTTAGAATCTGGGCTCACCATAGCTTCTTCATACGTCGTAGGGTCATCAGTGTTGTCCACCAACATGACGTTCAAGGCAGAGTCATACCAATCAGGAGTGGTACGAACCCTCGTTGACCTGCGAGGTTCAGCAGTAACTTCGTTCGAAGTTTCATGATCACCATCATTAGCTTCCTCTCCAATTGGTGCAGGCGGCACAAAAACATCTTCTGGTGCTGCGCTACTCTCAACTCCGAGAGAAGGTTCAATAACCTCGTCGAGTTCTACTTTCCTTCCAGTCACTTCTTTCGAGAGAAACTCCTTCTCAAGAAAGGATCCATTCTTGGCAACGAAAACTTTGCCTTCGGATCTATGATAGAAGGTATACCCAATTGTTTCTTTAGGGTATCCTATGAAGACGCATTTCTCCGCTTTGGGTTCAAGCTTATCAGGTTGTAACTTCTTTACATACGCTTCGCAACCCCAAACTTTAAGGAACGACAACTTAGGTTTCTTTCCAAACCACAATTCGTACGGTGTCGTTTCAACGGATTTACATGGTGCCCTATTTAAAGTGAATGCGGCTGTCCCTAATGCATAGCCCCAAAACGATAGTGGTAAATCTGTAAGAGACATCATAGACCGAACCATATCTAAGAGAGTTCAATTACGACGTTCGGACACACCATTACGCTGTGGTGTTCCCGGCGGTGTCAACTGCGAAAGTATTCCACATTTCTTTAAATGCATTCCAAACTCATAACTCAGATATTCACCTCCGCGGTCAGAACGCAGAAACTTAATCTTCTTGTTACGATGATTTTCCACTTCACTTTGAAATTCCTTAAACTTCTCGAAAGTTTCGGACTTATGTTTCTTAAAGTAGACATACCCATATCTACTTAAGTCATCCGTGAAAGTGAGAACATAACGATATCCACCACGCGATGCTACACTCATTGGACCGCACACATCGGTATGTATTATTTCCAATAAGTCTGTAGCTCGCTCCATTATTCCAGAGAATGGAGTCTTAGTCATTTTTCCCATTAGACATGCTTTGCATCTTTCAAGTGATTCAAAATCAAGTGATTCAAGAAGTCCATCAGAATGGAGTTTCTTCATACGCTTCACTCCAATGTGACCAAGACGACAGTGCCACATGTATGTAGAATTATCATTCAATTTTATTCGTTTAGCATCTATGTTGTGAACATGTGTATCACTACTATCGAGATTCAATAAGAATAAACCATTCATCTCAGGTGCATTACCATAAAAGATATTACTCATATAAACCGAACAACCTTTATTCTCAGACTTAAAAGAGTAACCGTCTCGCAATAAACAAGATCCAGATATAATGTTCATGCTTAACGCAGGCACCAAATAACAATTATTCAAATTTAAAACTAATCCCGAAGGTAGATGTAGAGGGAGTGTGCCGACGGCGATCACATCAACCTTGGAGCCATTTCCAACGCAAATCGTCACCTCGTCTCTTGCCAGTCTTCGTTTATTCCGCAGCTCCTGTTTCGAGTTACAAATATGAGCAACCGAACCAGTATCAAATACCCAGGCACTACTATGATTACTAGTAAGATACACATCAATAACATGTATATCGAATATACCTTTCTTCTTGATGTTGCCGTTCTTTAGATCCGCCAGGTACTTGGGGCAGTTACGCTTCCAGTGACCAGCACCCTTGCAGTAGAAGCATTCAGTTTCAGGCTTAGGACCAGCCTTGGGCTTCTTAGCAGGTTCGGCGGCTTTCTTGCCGTCCTTCTTGAAGTTGCTCTTTTTCTTAGGCTTGCCCTGTTTCTTGAAATTGGTGGTCTTATTGACCATCAACACTTGGTGCTCCTTCTTGATCTCCACTTCTGCAGTTTTCAGCATAGACGATAGTTCAGGCAACGTCTTGTTCATGCAGTGCATATTGTAGTTCATCACAAAGTTCTTATAACTCGGTGGAAGTGATTGGAGGACACGGTGAATCCCTAACTCATTAGGAATCGTTATCCCCAACTCTTGGAGCTTGTTTGCGTGCCCAGACATGGTGAGCACGTGCTCGCTAACGGAGCTTCCCTCCTCCATCTTGCAGGCAAAGAACTTTTTAGAGGCCTCATAGCTCTCCACAGCCGCGTGAGTCTCAAAAATGAGCTTGAGCTCCTTAATGATCTCGAACGGGTCGTGGTGCTCAAAACGCTTCTGGAGCTCCGTTTCTAAACCATACAGGATGGCACACTGAACTGTGGAGTAATGATTTTTCCGAGTTGCGTAAACATTCTTTACGTCATCGGTGGCATCATCTGCAGGTGGGTCACCTAGCGGTGCTTCGAGCACATAGGTCATCTAACCAGCCCTGAGGACAATCTTCAGACCACGGAGCCAGTCCGTGAAGTTTCTTCCATTGTTCTTAAGCTTTTCTTTCTCTAGGAACGCATTGAAATTGATGGAGGGGTTCGCCATAATCTACAACAAATTTGCAAGTAGTTTAGACTAAGTTTATGATAAATTGAGTTCAATTTTAATTCTTAAATTAACTAGGTGAACTCCCACTCAAAACAACATCCCTCACATTGTCTTAGTGATTACACGAACCAAGTCCACTACACCAAGTCCGATCTTCACGAGAGAAGATGTAGTTTCATCGGCGAACAATCTTCATGTTCATCATATCACTTATATGATTCATGCTCTACCTTTCGGTATTCCGTGTTCCGAGACCATGTCTGTACATGCTAGGCTCGTCAAGATTAACCTTAGTTTCCGCATGTGCAAATCTGGCTTGCACCCGTTGTATGCACACGTAGAATCTATCACATCCGATCATCACGAGATGCTTCGAGACGACGAGTCTTAGCAATGGTGCCAACTAAGGATGAACACTTTATTGCTTGAAATTTAGTGAGAGGGGTCATCTTATAATGCTACCATCGCGATCTAAGCAATACAAGATGCATAAAGGATTAACATCACAGGCAATTCATAATTAGTGTGATATGATATGGCCCTTTCTTCTTATGCCTTTGATCTCCATCTCCAAAGCACGGACATGATCTCCATCATCACCAGCATTGCGTCAAGGTCAGTGGAGCCGCTTCATGGTTGTCCATCATCACCAGCAACTATTACAACTACTTGGAATAAAGCTATTACAAGATGAATAGACACGCAGGTCTTACCAGAATTAAAGACAACCATTAGGCTCCTGCCGGTTGCCATATTACAACAAGGATCATTGCATACATCAAATATAATCACAATCACATGATGGCCATATCACATCACAAAACCCCTGCAAAAACAAGTTAGACGCCTCTAATTTTCTTTGCATGTTTTACGTGGTTTGGGGCTTTCCAATAAGAATGGATCTTACCTACGAAACTGAACCACAATGTTGATACAAGTGCTATCGAGTGCAAAGTGTAGATTGGATCTATACTATGGTGGGAGAGACAGACACCCGCAAAGCCACTTGTGCAAAGCAAGTTACACGTCAAGCATGGAGCAAGTCTCATGTGCGATGACATGTAAGGTTAGCCCAAGCCGCTTCATCCCACCATACCGCAAGATGCAAAGTACACAAAGCAAAAGACGGCACGAGCACCAACTCCCACAAAACATTGTGTTCTACTCGTGCAACAGATCTACGCATAGACAAGGCTCTGATAACACTGATGGGTTCGTAGCATGGAAAACAAAAAATTTCTACCGCAAGAACGAACAAAACCCAGATCTAATCTAGATAAAAGCCAAGATCTAATCTATTAGATATGTGCAACGAGATAGATCTATACTAACCCTCATAGATCCGAAAGCGTTACGAGATTAGATCTCGGGGTTGATGTAGTCGATCACTTGCCGATCTCAAGATCGTGTGGACGATCCTTCCGGCGCCGTGTTCCGGCGGCGCTTCCGCAGTCGGTCACACGTGCGGAGTCGAAGCAAACCTTCCTCTCCCCGTTCCAGCGAGCAGCGGAGGTAGTAGATCTTCTCCACGGAATCCCAGCAGCATGACGGTGTGGTGGTGGTGGTGGAGTAGAGAATTCTGCAGGGCTTCGCCTAAGACTGAGCAGAGGGAAGGAGGAGGAGAGAGGCGGCGGCTAGGGCTTGAAGTGGAGGGGGCAATGCGGTGGCGCCCCCACCCCTCTATTTAAAGGAGGGAGGCGCCATGGGAGGGGGAGTCCTAGTAGGACTCCCCTCCCTCCTTGGCCGGCGGATTGGGAGGGGGGAGGAGTCCTCCTCCCCCACGACTCCTTGTCTTGCCCCACAAGGACTCCTTGATCCTTTCTTGGTTTTCAAGCAAACTCCAAGAAATCTCCTAGAACCTTCTAGAACATTCTGAAACCTTCTAGAATCTCCATACAAACACTCCGGAACATTTCCTAACTTAGAAAATGATCCCCAATATATGAATCTTATTCTATGGACAATTCCGGATCTCCTCGTGATGTCCCGGATCCAATCCGAGACTCCGAACAACATTCGGTCTCCAACGCATATTCCATATCTACTTAAAACAACTTCAAACCTTAAGTGTGTCACCCTACGGTTCGTGAATATGTAGACATGATGAAGACACCTCTCCGATCAATAACCATCAGCGGGATCTGGAGATCCATAATGGCTCCCACATACTCAACGATGACTTCATGATCGATAGAACCATTAACATACGAAACCAATTCCCTTTGTCACGCGATATTCTACTTATCCGAGGTTTGATCGGCGGTATCTCCATACCTAGTTCTACCTCGTTACTGATAAGTACTCTTTACTCATCCCATGTTTTGTCATCCCTTGTGACCTAGTCACATGCTTGCAAGCTAACTAGATGACATTCCACCGAGAGGGCCCAGAGCATATCTATCCGTCATATGGATGGACAAATCCCAATCTTGGTCCATTCGCTTCAACACATACTTTCAGAATACCCAATGACACCTTTATAACCACCCAGTTACGAAGCGGTGTTTGATGTCATCAAAGTACCCGTCCGGTGATGGTGATTAACATAACCTCATGGCCGAAGGATTAGGTTACTATGCATTTGAAAGCTTATAGCAATACGAACTTAATGACTTGATCTTATGCTACGCTTACTATGGGTGTGTGTCCATCACATCATTCTCCTAATGATGTAACCTTGTTATTAATGACATCCAATGTCCATGATCAGGAAACCATGATCATCAATTAATCAACAAGCTAGTTCCACAAGACGCTTACTAGGGACTCTTTTATGCTTACAAAACACACATGTACCAGTGTTTCCTTATAATACAATTATAGCATGGGATGTAAACATTCATCATAAACACAAAGATATAATAATAACCACTTTTATTATTGCCTCTTGGGCATATCTCCAACAGGAATTCCTTCCTGGAGAGGGGAGAACGTCGCCATCAACACCACCATCAAGCTGGACTTCATCGGGATCATCATCATCATCACCACCATCATCACCATCAGCACCCTCATCACCATGTCCATATTGCTGTAACAATTGAGTTGGATCTTGGATTAGTTCATAGGGGAAACTTTCCCGGTGTTGATTACTCCTTGTAGTTGATGCTATTGAGTGAACCATTGAATTATTGTTTATGTTCAGATTGTTATATATCATTATTCCATCTCTGATCATGATCCATATGATGTCTTGTGAGTAGTTCGTTTTGTTCTTGAGGACATGGGAGAAGTCTTGTTGTTAGTAGTGGAGTTGCGTTGAGAAAGATTCAATAGATTCTTATTTAAGTTGTGGTGTACTTCTTCTAGTGGTGTCATGTGAACGTCGACTACATGACACTTCACCTATATGGGCCTAGGGGAATGCATTGTGTATTTGGCTACTAATCGTAGGGGTTTCCGGAGTGACAGAAACCTGAACCCCCGTTAGGAAACCATTGCACAAGGGACGTAAGGGTCTTAGAGTTTAAAGTTGTGGTTAGGTTTCTACCTTAATTACTTTCTTGTACTTACGGATGTTTGCAAGGGGTATAATCACAAGTATGTGTTAGTCTTGGATGGGGCGGTACATTAGCACAGGTTCACCCACACAACACTTAGCAAGCTAAAGAAGATTAATCGACTATATGAAGCGAAAGCACTTGACAGTGTTCCCATGTGTCCTCGAGAACGTTTGGTCATCTTAAGTAATACAACCGGCTTGTCCTTTGCTGCTTAAAGGATTGGGCCACTTGCTGCATTTATTCCTACTGTCTTTTATTTACTCTACTTTGTTTACTTGCTTTATCAAAAACCCCTAAAAATCCGTTTGCTAACTATTTGCAGAGAATTCCTGAGCCATACCACTAGCCAGCACCTTCTGCTCCTCGTTGGGTTCGACACTCTTACTTATCGAAAATACTGCGATACACCCCCTATACTTGTGGGTCATCACGCAGCTATTGGATATAACTTCTCTGAGTGGGCCCTTGAGTATCTTTCCGTCACGTGGACAGACAAATCCCGCACTGGACATATATTACCTCTACGGTTTTCTCCGAGTACCTGAACACAGCCTCATAGATCTGCGGCACCGGCTTGTCCTCTTCATGTCCATTAGCGTATTCTCCGGCTGTGAAAGGTCGTCATCATCTTCAACCATGAATGTAAGCACCACCTCCGCGCCCCTCCTCCCCCAAGTTATCTTCCTACTTAGTTTGGTAGACATTACGACCGTTTTGTTAAGTACTGATGGCTCAGTGCACGACGCCCAGAAAAGTGCTGGTGTGGTGTTGATGTCGAGCTCGTTGGGAACCCCAAGAGGAAGGTATGATGAGCACAGCAGCAAGTTTCCCTCAGTTATGAAACCAAGGTTTAATCGAACCAGTAGGAGCAAGGAAACACCCCAAAGGTGTTACTAGCTGAGCTTTGACAGGGCGCACTACCGGTGCTAGTAGCAACATGGAGACCTGCACAACACAACCACAGAACTTTGTCCCCAACTTGCGATGAGGTTGTCAATCTCACCGTGTTTTGCAGAAAACAAAGGATTAAACGTATCGAATAGAAAGAAGGTAAAAGTTTGCAGAAAGTAAACACAAAGCAGTAAACAGTTGTAGATTGTATGTAAAGAGAAAGGACCGGGATCCATAGTTCACTAGAGGTGGTTCTCCTTAGATAGATAACATGCTGGGTGAACAAGTTACAGCGGGGCAATTGACAAACACCGAGAAAGCAATACATGCATATACTAATCATCTTGACTCCTTTGAGACTTGATTGGGCATTACAACATAATACATAGACCGCCATCCAACTGCATCTATGACTAATAATCCACCTTCAGGTTATCATCCGAACCCCCTCCAGTATTAAGTTGCAAGCAACAGATTATTGCTTTATGAACTGCGTGTAAAGTAAACAATACGGTTGTTCTATGAACAAAGGATTGTTGTTTTCTCCCTAGTAGCAAGAGCACATCTAGTACCTTAGAGATTTCTGTCACTTCCCCAGATTACCAGAGGCATGAACCCACTACCGAGCATAAATACTAACTCTTGGAGTTGCTATCATCTACTTGTCCAAGATAGCTACTAACAACGGAAAGCATGCAAGATCACAAATAACAAAGACATGATAGAATCAATAATCAATCTGAAATAGCATCTCAATATCCATCGGATCCCTGCAAACACAACATGTATGAATTACAAATAGATGATCTTGATCATGAACGGAGCTCACAAGATCTAAACATGAAAGCACAAAGGAGGAGAACCAGCCATCTAGCTACGACATGGATCCGTAGTCTAGGGATGGAGTTGACGGCGGCTACAGACTCTTTCGTGGATTTTTTGATCGGGTCCTTAGGGTTTTCTTCCCGAGGGCATCTTATAGGCGGAAGGAGAGGCCGATGGGGTGCTAGGGTCGGCCATACCACCCCCTGGCGCGGGCCAGGCTTGGCCGCGCGGCCAGGTGGTGTGGCCGCCCTCTGGCCCTTCTCCGTATCGTATTCTGGCACTTGATCCCTTCTGGAAAAATAGGCACTTTGGCTTTTGTCCCGTCCAATTCCGAGAATATTCATTTTCTGACTTTCCTGGAACCAAAAATAGCAGAAAACAGGCAGCTGGCACTGTGGCTCTTGTTAATAGGTTAGTCCAAGAAGTCATATGAAAAGTACTCCAAAGTTGGAACAAAACACAAGAAAGTGGATAAAACCAAGCATGGAACATCAAAAATTATAGATACATTTGCAATGTATCAACATCCCCAAGCTTAACTCTTGCTCGTCCTCGAGTAGGTAAGTGATAAAAAGAAGAATAATTTTTGAGGTGACATGCACCATCAAAGACTTGATCAAAGTATTTGCAAAACATTCAAAGCTAGGATCATAGTACTTCAATCATAACATGAAAGACAACGTTCTAGCAATAAGCAAAGAAACTATGATGCAACATGAAAAGGCACAAACAAAAGATTCATGAATAACAATGCTTTGCAAGACGTTTGTTTGTTTCACATAAAAAAACATAGCATAATAGTATTCAGCTTGTCCCTCAATAGAGTATCAAATATAAATGCACAGGACACCTTCAAAGTTCATAAGAGTGACTAGATACAATAGTTTAAAACAAGCAATATCAAAGTATGCATCAATCAACTAGTCTTGGGACAATGCACATAGAACTAAGAATGGCCACTATGCTCTCAAAGTAGGTGCATAAAGATAGAAGGTGGAGACTCAAATAATGGTGGAAGAAAGGCCTTTGTAAAAGGAAGTAGGGATTCAAGTCTCATAAAGAGCTTCCAAAAATTATGGTACTTATAGCTTTCAGCTCTCATTGCCCCTATCATAAGCATCTTGAAGTGATTAAGGTTAAAGTGAACAAACTATGGTGTACATGCTTGACGAAGTATAAGTCAGAAATCTCATGTCCCTTGTATACGAGGGCCGCTCCTCATGCTACTCAAGTTTAGTCACCGGTAAGTTCTTGTCATCGTAAGTATATGTGTATCATAGAGAACCTCCAACGGGGTACCCCTTGCCCGATGATACGGAAGAATCCCCATATCAAAATGACAAGGCAAGCAGACAACGAGCATCTCAACATTCTTCTTATTTACCATGGGAATATGGTGCTTTTTTCTCTATTTCCTCTTTTCATAGTATCTCTTTTTTTCTCTTTTTTCTCAATATAGGACTCTTTTTTTATATAAGAAGAATGCTTCATAGACAACTCATTATGGTTACGCTGCAGGTTTCCACCATGTCAGCATGGATTAGACCAACGGCCCAGGCGTTTCTCTAACACATATACATAACTCCATGGACTTACAAGCTCCCCTTTCATTTCACACCGACGACATCCATATACAAAAGAGCATGATATCAACTAGGTACAAGGACCAAGTGCAATGTTGAAAGCGTTCCCCATGAAAGCATGGTTCTGCTAATTCCCAACAAATAAGTGCAAGCATATACAACATAGAAGACACAATGGTTCAAGTTTATTAAGGTAAAGTAAAGTAAAGTGTGCCATCAAGTTCGTGAGAGCTTTAATCACTAGTTTTCTCATAACAAGTTTAATTTGGAAAGTAAACAAAAGCATGAATATACTTGGAATAGCATAAGCTAGTAGGTAGGTATGGTGGACTCTTTGGAATAACTTGGTTTAGGGAGTTGGATGCATGAGTGGAACTCATACTTGGTTGTGGAGGCTAGCAAAAGACTGGGAGCGACAAACTAAGAGAGCAATAATGTCCATAATCATGCAGAGCGACAAAACATCATTGATCAAAGCATAAAGTGATACTACAAGTTGAAAACTAAAGGATCATAAAGGCTATGGTGACTTGTGACAGTCATAACATGGTGTGAGCATGCGCCAAGTCAACCCAAATAAAGCATCAAAGGAGAATACCAATATACTACGCTTTAATATGCTAAAACAACGCATGATTCATCCAAGGCACATTAAACAATCTCAATTGTTTATAACAAGTCATGCTACAGCAAAGAATACTAAGCATAAAGCCAAAAAAAATCAAGCATGGCATGACAAAGCACAGGCCATAGTCAAAAACGATTAACACATAAGCATGAACTTTCCTACTCTTTTCCAAACCAAACCAAACTATTTGCAAACCAATGTATGAAAGAGGGGGTCCAACCAATTTATTCAGAAAACTAAGCAAACCAAGCAAACTAAAAACCAAAACGAAAACGAAAAAGAAGGCGCTCCAAGAAAAACACAACTATGCATGAAACAATAAAAATGAAGCGTTTGGAAGAAACCTGGGATTTTTATTGATGAAGAAGGGGATGCCTTGGGCATCCCCAAGCTTTGACACTTGTACTTCTTGGATATTTCTTGGGGTGACACGCGTGGCATCCCCAAGCTTGAGCTTTAGTCCATCCTTCATCTCATTACTCATTCCTTCCATACACCTGAAATTTTTTATTCATACAAAACTTCACACAATCTTTATTAGCAACATTAGTGCACTCAAGATAAATAAGTCTTAAGGTTCAGTTATAACACCAAATAAACTTCCATTAGAACACTAGCTACTGTAGCACTTCCCTCAAAAAGCTCAATTCCCCAAAAGAACTCAAAAAGGAACCCACAACAAGCAAATGCAGAAATCTGTCAAAACAGACCAGCAGGTAAAGACAATTTTTTCGAAGAACTAGGGCAGAAGCACAAAAAATTACAGCTCAATCCGACATACAGAGCTCTCTCACGAATTTTTACGGTGAAGCACAAAAATCTGTTTCGGGACAACAACTTTCCCAATCATTACTTCTCTCTCATTAGAGGTTACTCTTGGCACAAAAAGCAAATAAACAGGATAAGGAGAGGTTATTACTGAAGTAATAACTTCCAAGAATCATCTAAAACTTTTGGTTTATCTCCCAATAAGTACTTTTCTTTAACGCCTTTAAGTTAGGCATAAGAAGCAAAGAAAGAATCAAGTGGTCTCGAATGAAGAAGCATTAAGACCAAATTTTGTTTTCATAGGAGAAGCAAAAGAAATCTTTTCTCTATTTTTAGGGAAGTGTTCTATACCTTTCTTGAGTGGGAGTTGATATATAATGGTGCCTTCTTTCATATCAATGATGGCACCAACAGTTCTAAGAAAAGGTCTTCCCAAAGTAATAGGACAAGAAGCATTGTATTCAACATCCAAAACATAGAAATCAACGGGGACATAGGAATCATTAACCATAATAAGAACATCATTAAGACTCCCCATGAGTTTATTTTTAGCATTATCATCAAGTGGGACATTCAAATAACAATCTTCAAGAGGAGGCGAATCAAGCATATCATAAATCCTTCTAGGCATAATAGAAACACTACTATCAGGATCACACAAATCTTTGAAATCAAAGTCATTCACTTTCATATTAATGATGGGTTCCCAACCATCCTCTTGTTTTATAGGAATAGAAGCTTTATGTTTCATCTTTTCTTCCTTAATCTTTATTAGAGCATCGGTAATGTGTTTTGTAAAGGCCATGTTCATAGCACTAGCATTAGGACTTTTAGCAAGCTTTTGTAGGAACTTAATAACTTCAGAGATATTGCAACCATCAAGATCAAAATCAATTTTATCATCCAAAGTAGTAGAACTATTACTAGACTCAACACTAGAGGTGGTGATAGTAGAAACACTAATTTTTCTAGCAATTTCATCTTCTCTTTCCCACTTAGCATGTAATTCAGCTAATAGTCTAACATTTTCATCAATTCTTACTTGTATAGCATTAGTAGCCGCAAAGGGATTATCATTAGTTTCAGGTTTAGCAGCCATTTTATTCAAAGAAGATTGAGCTTCAGCCAAAGATGCTATATTTCTTTCAGCATTAGAGAGTTTTTCCTCAATAGTTTTATTGAAAACAGTTTGTTTACTAATAAACTCTTTAAGCATAACTTCAAGTTCAGAGGGAGCACTCTTATTACTGTTGTAAGAATTTCCATAAGCATTACCATTGTTGGGAGGATATGGCTTATAATTGTTGTCACCAAAATTGTTCTTATAAGCATTATTACCATAAGCATTGTTGCCAAAGTTGTTATTTCTTATGAAGTTCACATCAACTTGATCTTCTTGAGCAACCAAAGAGGCTAAAGGAACATTATTTGGATCAATATGGCCTTTCCCATTAACAAGCATAGACATAATAATATCAATCTTATCACTCAAGGAGGAAGTTTCCTCAAAAGAATTTACCTTCCTACCTTGTGGAGCTCTCTCAGTATGCCATTCAGAATAATTAACCATCATATTGTCTAGAAGTTTTGTTGCAGCACCCAAAGTGATGGTCATAAAGGTACCTCCAGCAGCAGAATCCAATAGGTTCCTTGAAGAATAGTTCAATCCTGCATAAAAAGTTTGGATGATCATCCAAGCAGTCAGTCCATGAGTGGGACAATTCTTTACCAAAGATTTCATTCTTTCCCAAGCTTGAGCAACATGATCATGATCAAGTTGTTTAAACTTCATTATTTCACTTCTCATGGATATAATCTTAGCAGGAGGATAGTATTTTCCAATAAAAGCATCTTTGCACTTAGTCCAAGAATCAATAGTATTCCTAGTTAAGGAATTCAACCACTCTTTAGCTTTTCCTCTTAAAGAGAAAGGAAACAATTTCAGCTTAATAATATCACCATCTATATCCCTATGCTTTTGCATCTCACAAAGTTCAACAAAGTTATTTAGATGGGAAGCAGCATGTTCATTACCAATACTAGAAAATTGTTCTCTCATAACAAGATTGAGAAAAGCAGGTTTTATCTCCAAGAAAGTATTTTCAGCCACAGGTGGAGCAATAGGTGTGCTCATAAAATCATTGTTGTTGGTGCTAGTGAAGTCACACAACTTAGTGTTTTCAAGAGTAGTCATTTTTGGGGTTTTCAAATAAGAAAGCAAACTAGTAAAACTATTTTTTTGTGTTTTTGAAGAACAAAACAAGCAAACAAAGCAAAAAGAAACTAAGCAAAACAAAAACAACAAAGTAAAGAGATTGGTTATGAGGGACTCCCCTTGTGAAAATGTCCTTGACTCCCCGGCAACGGCGCCAGAAAAATGCTTGATGGCTCAGTGCACGACGCCCAGAAAAGTGCTGGTGCGGTGTTGATGTAGAGCTCGTTGGGAACCCCAAGAGGAAGGTATGATGAGCACAGCAGCAAGTTTCCCTCAGTTATGAAACCAAGGTTTAATCGAACCAGTAGGAGCAAGGAAACACCCCAAAGGTGTTACTAGCTGAGCTTTGGCAGGGCGCACTACCGGTGCTAGTAGCAACATGGAGACCTGCACAACACAACCACAGAACTTTGTCCCCAACTTGCGATGAGGTTGTCAATCTCACCGTGTTTTGCAGAAAACAAAGGATTAAACGTATCGAATAGAAAGAAGGTAAAAGTTTGCAGAAAGTAAACACAAAGCAGTAAACAGTTGTAGATTGTATGTAAAGAGAAAGGACCGGGATCCATAGTTCACTAGAGGTGGCTCTCCTTAGATAGATAACATGCTGGGTGAACAAATTACAGCGGGGCAATTGACAAACACCGAGAAAGCAATACATGCATATACTAATCATCTTGACTCCTTTGAGACTTGATTGGGCATTACAACATAATACATAGACCGCCATCCAACTGCATCTATGACTAATAATCCACCTTCAGGTTATCATCCGAACCCCCTCCAGTATTAAGTTGCAAGCAAACAAAGGATTGTTGTTTTCTCCCTAGTAGCAACAACACATCTAGTACCTTAGAGATTTCTGTCACTTCCCCAGATTACCAGAGGCATGAACCCACTACCGAGCATAAATACTAACTCTTGGAGTTGCTAGCATCTACTTGGCCAAGATAGCTACTAACAACGGAAAGCATGCAAGATCACAAATAACAAAGACATGATAGAATCAATAATCAATCTGAAATAGCATCTCAATATCCATCGGATCCCCGCAAACACAACATGTATGAATTACAAATAGATGATCTTGATCATGAATGGAGCTCACAAGATCTAAACATGAAAGCACAGAGGAGGAGAACCAGCCATCTAGCTACTACATGGATCCGTAGTCCAAGGATGAACTACTCACGCATCACACCGGAGGCTTGCATGGTGATGAAGAAGGCCTCCGGGGTGAATTCCCCTCTCCGGCAGGGTGCCGGGAAGAGCTTCAGATCCCTCCCGATCTAGGGATGGAGATGACGGCAGCTACAGACTCTTTCGTGGATTTTTGATCGAGTACTTAGGGTTTCCGTCCTGAGGGCAATATATAGGCGGAAGGAGAGGCCGAGGGGGTGCCTGGGCTGGCCACACCACCCCCTAGAGCGGGCCAGGCCTGGCCGCGGGGCCAGATGGTGTGGCCGCCCTCTGGCCCTTCTCCGTCTCGTATTCTGGCACTTGATCCCTTCCGGAAAAATAGGCACTTTGGCTTTTGTCCTGTCCAATTCCGAGAATATTCATTTTCTGACTTTCCTGGAACCAAAAACAGCAGAAAACAGGCAGCTAGCACTGTGGCTCTTGTTAATAGGTTAGTCCAAGAAATCATATGAAAAGTACTCCAAAGTTGAAACAAAACACAAGAAAGTGGATAAAACCAAGCATGGAACATCAAAAATTATAGATACATTTGCAATATATCAAGTACTTATGCAACGTCAATTTGATTAGGAGAAACTATTGAAGGTTTTCATCGAGGTTGCTACCCTGGTGGTTGTGATTTTGGCATGTATGCTTTTGATCAACAAAAGATCGCCTCCTAGGAGTTGCTTGTCGATGAAATATGCTCCCATGATACATCGCGAAAGAGAGAGAATAGAAAATCTGAACTACACCTACAAAACCAATGTTGTAGAGGCTATCGCCATGCTTCTGTTGCTAAGGGATCCTTTTCACCTACTTGTGCACAGATTAAGGATTAGTCGTTTGCCCAAGGACAACATTTACACCTGTATCGAAGAGCAAGTGGCACTGTTCCTTCATGTTGTAGGACATAATCAGAGATTTCGAGTGACTCACAACACATGGAGGATATCCACAGAGACAATATCCTAGTATTTTCATCAAGTTCTGTAGGCATTTGGAGAACCTAGAGGAGAGATGATTAAGCCACCATCGGTTCAAACTCCAAGTAAGATACAAGAAAGCTACCGTTGGTTCCCATATTTCAAGGTGAGAAAT
Source organism: Avena sativa (assembly GCA_916181665.1). Taxonomy (NCBI): domain Eukaryota; kingdom Viridiplantae; phylum Streptophyta; class Magnoliopsida; order Poales; family Poaceae; genus Avena; species Avena sativa. The sequence continues at coordinate 433,238,334 of OV702296.1, forward strand.
TCTAGCTTGTAATCCATGGGAGGATTGTATTGCACAGACGCTTGACATTTATTCCATGTCAGGATTGTATTGGAGAAATTTATGGAACTCATGTGACTGCTAGACTGCCGAAAACTGAAGCAGCTGCATATAGGGGAGAAAGCACTACCCTATCTAAAATGTTCTTGTCGTTGTTGATTTTGATGTGAAGTTCACATATTTTCTTGATAGATGTGATGGATCAGCCCATGATGCCACAATTTTGAGTGATAGTCTTGAGATATTTGATGACGTGAACATCCTTGAAGGTAAGTTCTACTACTTGTCGGCCTAAAATTCTTCCACCCTTCGGGTCAACAAGGTACCATATCAATGAGTTCTCTGCTAGATTCTATTCTACACTGCTGAAACTTTTCAATCTCAGGCATGCTATACTTAGAGTCACGGTTGAGACGTTTTTCCCTGCTTTAATTTGAAGAATAGATTTACGATCCTTGATCATAAGCCATTTCATTCTTGTCCCACCCAAGTTAAGCTTGTTCTTGCATGTTGTAATATATATTACTGGATCTTGTAGTTTGCCGTGGATGAATTCTTCTAGGCAGGTGAAGATGTAGTTCTTAATGACAATGACGATCATGGTGGCCATGGTGTCCAGTTAAATGATTGTCATGCTTCAAAGAACAAGAGAAATCAGTGGGCTAACGACATGTGGGCAACTAAAGGCCACATCATGATTTGAAGAAGAAGAAGAAGAAGTGAAGAAAAACCGATGAACTGGTGATGTACTGTTCTATAAACAAGCCCCAATGCGGGTGTAAAACTTCCATTCGTAGTAGATAGGTAATATTATGGTGAACTATCATTTGCTAGTAGGTAGGTAACATCGTGATGAACTGCTATTTCATAATAGCTAGGGTTTTAATTTGCTACTTCATGTTAGTTTATTTTGCTTGCCATTTGTTTCAGATTCGGCTTACCAAGTACATGCTAACATCACCACCTGTGAGAAGTGGTGACCGCAACACTACCACAAGTATGTGCAACCAAAAAGATGATTTTTGCATCCAACCAGCCATAATCAGTTTTATTGCCAGCCAAACAACTAGCTAAAATTTCACCAAAACTAACTATTGGCGACCAAACAAAGTGTCAAACTTAACCTATGACAAATTTTTCCACATGAAGCATCTAACATGCCAAGTAGAAAAAACAAGAAATAATGGCCGAGTAACCAAACGCGCGCATACCCCGTATGGAGCCAGTATCGACCGTCGCTTACCGTGGATAGTGTACCAATATATACTCCCCGTTAGAGGATTCCAACGATAGACAATAATATGACACGGGCTACGTGAGCTTCAAGTAGCTTACCAGACAAATTGATAAGTCTGGCATTCCCATCCCACCAAACAAATCCAGTAGTTTCTTGGTCACGAGCAGCCCTCATATTGCCCCCTTAATTTAGTAATGTACTATGATAAAAAGTTTAGTCTAGTTGATTGTTTAACTACTTATATTCAAATTAAGTATTTAAGTAGATTTGGATGTGAGAGATGAGATAATTAAATAATACAAAAAATTATGTGCGTGAATTAAATGCTAAACAACCGAGGATCTGCATATGTAAATATATGATCGATCTTGCCAAAGTTTAAAGAAGCGAGATAATGTCACGATTCGTTGGTGTGTCCGGTGGATCTCTTGAAATCCGGTAATTTTTCGTATTGGTTGGTGTGATTTAAGGTTAATCTCTTGCGATCTAGATCTACGACTATCATCCTCGGCGACGGTTGCGGCTCTAGTGTGCTAGTCCTTTGGACCTAAGCACAATGACTTGCGATTTGTCTACTATAACAAGCTCTATTACGACATGTTTTGCCCGGCTCTGGTGAATGGAGGAGCGAGGATGGTGACGCGCTTTCGGCGCATGCTAGTGTTTAGTTATCACTAGGTGGTCCAATGATCTATTTGTAATTTTTATTACTTTTAGAACTCTTTAGGCCACCTATAATGCAAGGGTTCTTACAGGAGTGCTTAGCAAAATAAACCAAACAGTTTCGTTAGCACCGATGCTTATATGTATAGGAGAGGTGTCAAGTTAGGCATCTACCTAATATAATTAAGCATCGGTGCTTAGTAAAAAACTGGTTTATTTCTTTAAGCACCTTGCGTTATTGATACCCTTATACTGCTCTTGATGATTATTAGTAGATTGGTGTTTTTTTAAAAGCTTATTCTAAAGAAGCTTGCTTTGGTGTCCCCCCGGAGGAAAACATCGAGAGGAAAACCGGCTTTTGGGGTCCCCGTACACGTCATCTCCGTATTATACTCCAGCCAAGACCTCATGCACATGGATCAAAATGACCAGACCAGGTCTAGTTCAAACCCGAAACCCACCCACAGACTGGTTTTCTCCTCAATGTTTTCCTCAAGGGGGGATACCGAAGCAAAGGTGTATTCTAAAAAGACAGCATTAACAGATTGGCTAGCTATCCACAGTGTGAAACTATGAGTGTTTAAGAACTGATCAATTAACCAGTTCCGAGTAACTTTGCAATTACTTTTAGAACTCTTTGTAACTTTGCAATTAATGAGTAGTAGTAGGGTGTAGTAGCTTTTTCGGTGCAAGATTGACTGAACACATTAAGTGCAACCAGATTGAAATCACATACTAATCGGAATGCCAAAATCAGCCACCCTATATGCTGCAATCGGGCATAAATAAGGGACGACAGTCGGCTTGGTAGTACACCAAACTTGGAAGCTTGTAGGCTTGCCTGAAATAACATGGCACATCAACGTGCCGCTGCCATGCTTGCCGTCCTGGGAGTCATTGCATCCATATTCGCTGCTGGTATGATATGAACCATGCGCGATGCAACACAACCTATTACTCTCTCTCTGATTCATAATAAATGTCGCTTATTTTGTACTAAGCTATACAAATATTGTACTGAGTGAACGACACTTCTATGTATCGGAGGGAGTACAAGTTCTACTTAGCACTATGACTAATTTTCACTTACCATTTGTGAAGGGACGGCGCTATGGCCGGTATCGGCGGGTGTATGCTACGGGGTGCATGGCGACAGGCTGCCGTCGGCGGCCGAGGTGGTGCAGCTCTACAAATCGAAGGGCATCCTCAACATGCGCATCTACCAGCCGGACGTCCAGACGCTCCTGGCACTCAAGGGCAGCAAAATCAACGTCCTCATGGGCGTGGCCGACGAGGACGTCCCGCGCCTCGCCGCCTCCACCTCCGCCGCTGCCGACTGGGTCAAGGTCAACATCCAGCCCTACCTCCCGGGCGTCCTCTTCCAATACATCGCCGTCGGCAACGAGATCACCGGCGCCGCCACGCAGAACATCGCCCCGGCAATCAAGAACCTCAACGCCGTGCTCTCGGCCACCGGCCTCGACGACATCCAGGTGTCCACGGCCGTAAGGATGGACGTCCTCTCCTCGTCCTCCCCGCCGTCCAGCAGCACGTTCAAGGACGGGAACATCAAGGACGTCCTGGCGGTCCTCAACAGTACCTACGCCACGGGCATCACCGCGCCGCTTCTGGTTAACGTGTACCCCTACTTTGCATACACCGGCGACACCAAGAACATCGACCTCAACTTCGCGCTCTTCCAGCCCAGCTCCACCGTCATCAGGGACAACGGGCTCAACTACACCAACCTCTTCGACGCCATGGTCGACGCGCTGTACGCGGCGCTGAGTAGGGAGAACTTGGTTGTGCCCGTCGTGGTCTCGGAGAGCGGGTGGCTGTCCTATGGGGGTGTCGGCGCCAGCGTCACCAACGCGCAGACGTATAACTAGAACCTCATTAACCACATCCGCAATGGCACGCCCAAGAGGCCGTACTGGCTGGAGACGTACGTGTTCGCCATGTTCAACGAGAACCAGAAGACAGGTGCTGAGACAGGTGCTGAGACGGAGAAGCACTTTGGGTTGTTCAATCCGGACAAGTCGCCGGTGTACCCCATTAAATTCCGAATGATTCATGTGTGCAAAGGATGTGGGTTTCAATAAATTAATATGCAATTAGTTCCATGTAATTGAGCACCACCTATCGTTTAAAGAGGTATGCAAATGATGTAGATTTTGTAGGGGTTCTGCGTATGAAAACAATAAATTTTATCCTACGTCCCTGAACCCCTGAAGCTGCTAGGACCTATCCATTAGTAGTACAGTAACGGGAGAAATTTTTTGCGAACTTACCCTTGAAGACCGAAAAGCGTTGTTAACGCTCAGGAGAGCGTGGTTGATGTAGACGAGCCGAAGCCGACCTCAAGGTCGTGATGAAGTCCTCGCGCTCCCTTGGCTCCAATGACTTGAGTGCCTCAAGTGCGACACCTCGCGGGGAGCTACACACGTCCAGTGTTTGACGATGACTCCCGCTTTCCCGATCCAGCAGCAGTTGCGTAAGTAGAGCTCCTGGATCCGAATCCCGCAGAGCGACGGCGCTCTGCGGTGAAGATGTCTCTCGTTCACACAGTTCGAACTTGGGACCACGGTCACGAGAGAGAGGGAGAGAGAGAATATCAATTGGAGGTCCTCCCAAAAGTGATAAGACCTTTATTGATTATTGCGTGTATTTATCTGGCTAAATACCCCCACAATATATAAGGGGAGGGGAGGTACTACCTCCCTCAAAGTGCCAGAGTGGGACTAAAGGAGAGGAGGGGGAGGGGAGGCCGCCGGCCAGCCTAGTGGGCCCCGCGCGGGGGGGGGGGGGGGGGGGGGGCTTGGCCCAGCCGGCCAACCCCCTTGCCCCTTCTCCCTCTCTCCTTTCCCTAATGGGCCCTCTCCCCTCCGGGAATTGGCCCATTAAGCCTTTTGACCTTTTAAATTGATTTTCTCTTTATTAAATAATTATGAATAAATGATTAAATCAATATTTAACATTCATTCACATATTATTTAACCTCTGTGGATAAGGAACACTTCCACCTCCACTCTGGACATACTCCGGACTTACCGAAACCCTTCCGGTTTTCTCTCTACAATTCTTCGGTGATTCTACTGATCCTATAAACACTCTCTAAGCATCATCAAGCCCTTAAGCGTGATAACCCACGGTTCAGGAACACTCCAGACATGGTTGGAATACTCCCGCACCAATGATCGACAGAGGAACTTGGATGGCCATATGACCCTGTGCGTTCCACGAAGATCTTTCGTCGTTTGAACCGGGACAGTCGTGTCTTATTCCCTTTGTCTCTCGATACTTGCATTGCCCGAGATCTGATCAATGACATCACCATGTCGTGTTCACTCTCGTTACCGAACAATGCTACTTGACTCGTTCCGACAAGTGATATCCCTGTGATCAAATCACACGCTGCGCAGCTATTGGATATAACCTCTCCGGGTGGGCCCTTGAGTATCTTCTCGTCACATGGACGGACAAATCCCGCTCTTGACATATATTGCCTCTACGGTTTCCTCCGAATACCTAAACACACCTTTATAACCAATGTATTACCAAGTGGCGCTTGATGCTATCTAAGCACTCTCGGGAGACAGTGATTGATATAGCCTCACGGTCTAAGGAATAGTCTACGAGGATCCATTTCTAATCATCGTAACTTGAACTTCGTGACATGATCGGGTCATGATGTTTAGGTTGGTTATTAGTTCATCATCTCATTCTCAGAATGAGTTGACACCATTTCCAACTGGCATAAATGCTACATGATCAGGAAACATGATCATCTGTTGACCAATGAACCAGTGACTAGAGTTTCACTCGGAACCCTTGGTTGTTTGTATATCACACGTGTATTGATGTTTCCACTCAATATAGTTATAGCATGATATAAAACTTAATCATAAACTATATGAAATATGATAATAGTCCTTATAACTATTTGTCTCTAGAGCATATTTCCAAGGGTCTCCCACTTGCACTAGAGTACAAATACACTAGCTGCATTTGTTCTTAATCATTGGCACCATTTATCCGCTACTCTGAACATGCTTGCTCATGGAAGAGGTTGAGTCTTGGGTCTGTACTTTACAGTCTCAAATCCTTTGCAACTTACTAATGTCACCTTGATTGACATTAATACTTTATCATCACATGATAACATCTATGTGTATGCATCGTCGCTATGGCAGCAGAACGAGGCCTGATTCCAGGAGCCTACAGTGACTTTAGATCAACCTCGAGGGCTTTCTCATGGGCACTGTGCCCTGGGACACATCATTCTACGTTAAAAGCAAACTAGCCCTGCCATAACATTATACAACACTTTAGATGGTACCCTTATCTATTATTATAAATGTATTCATCGAAACACCAGTGCACTCTGTGCAGCTTTCGATTTTTTGTTCACCTCGCTTCCTACTTGACTTCAATCGGTATTTACGGGAGTTTCCAACATAACCCTTTATGTTTTAAGATATGTCATCCTTTATAGATTTGGAAAACATGCCTGCAATTCTCTATTAGACACTGCGGACAAACTTAGCTCAACGTTATGTGATTCAAACTTAATCACTTGCAAACTTTTCTTATTAGATCATATATTATGTTAAGTTATCATCATGGTTTTCTAAGATAGAACCTATGTCTCAACATAGTGGATGATTATCATCCTTTTCTTCCTTTCAACCATTGATGTTAAACTTAATACTATTCCTAAATTAAGTTATTAAGGACCAGTTCTTTAATTAACTTCTATTCTGAAACCCTTTTCAGAATCCCTTAAGGAATACTACATAATATCATAATACACTTATTATCAACTTCTACACCTTATAAATCATTATTCATAAGTATTTGCGCTTTTATTCTTAACACACTTAAGAATCACTATATAAGCTCCCACTCAAAAATATGTCATTCACATATTGTTTTAGGAAGACTTTCATAGCTCCCACTCAATGTCATGCAAATTGCACATCCACTCACTATTTTGAATAACTTCAAAATCCTTTGATCAAATATCTAACTTGAAGATTTACTATGAGACGCTAGTACTATTACTAGTTTTAAATCCTCTAGACATAAAGCACACATGACTCAAATTCATTTGAATTCGTCCAATACTTGACAAATTGTGCTTTTGTCATTCACCCCCTTTTCCACTATGGCTTTGCAGTCATTTGGGAAAATTCAAGTAACCCCTTTTACTTGTGAGATTCAGCAACGAATTGCTTTCTAATCTCAAGTGAATTTTGTTTATATGATTTCTCATAATTCTAGTTTACCATTATTTCCTTAGTAGTTCGTAGGTATGTCATATTCCAAGAATCATCACACATGATTTACAAATGTATCCATACAATATATGGGTTACATTTTTGAATCCTACTTTATGTAGTAAAAACACCAGTGGGGAAAATACAATGATCATTATTATTGATTCTTTCCTTTGTGAAGAGAATCGTTCAGGAACATTTTCCGTTGCGCTTCTCAACACTCTGATGCATGGATTTGAATCCTCATCGTGTTTTTCACTATCTTTCATGTGCTTCATAATCGAGAAATATCACTAAAAGTCAGCTTTCTCAAGAATGCACCAAAATCCAAGCAATACAAGTTTTGCTTCCCTTTTGGTTTTAGTTATGGACTTCGTATTCAAAGTTTCCAGTGAATACTCTACAAGGACTTATTCGCTATTGTTTTGGTTATATCGAATAACCCCAAAACTTTTATGACGATACATACCAAATATGCAGCCGTTTTCACGAATCCAGATGGTTCACTATATGTTCTAATTGAGTTCTAACTATTTCTAACTAATGGTCTCTACATCTATACTACAATGATTTATTTGGTGCCATCTATTAACCCATTTTGATATCTAATATCACATTGTGATGCTTTGCATTTCACAATTTCTCTTATGCCATTCTTATAAAGTCGAATTTCATTACTATTGATCAAATCATAGTAATTAGATTCTCTTTCATATTTATATCCTTTGTTGATGAAATACTTTGATCAAATCAAATAGTTTCATATTCATGTTTCCTTTGGTAAACTTCTTTACACATTTAAACAATCATATAATGATAATTACCATTTTGTTAAAACACAATACATCGAATATATATTTACTTTAAAACTATTCATTAAACACTTTGTATTCAAGTAAAACTTGGTGTTCAAGTTATATTGCTGAACTCAGGCATGATTTATATGTGATAATAAATAGAATGACTTTCACATAGTATCATTATAACTTTGAATTTATACAATGGTTTCATTCATTAATGAATATATCATTAAGTTGGGTATTTTTATGGCATTTCAATATTTTACAAATGTTCATGCATTATCAAATAGTTTCAAACAACAAGGATAATTCACATATAATCAAACAGGATATGAACACGAATAGAAATCATTCATAAAAGTAGAGCAACTGTTTGTTACAAACTGATATGAATAACCGTCTCACAAAGTGTGAGACACACTAAAGAAGTTCATAATATTTTGATTACAATAACTATCCAAAACCATAAACTAAGTGATAAATGTCGAGGGAGAGCGTCGTTGGCCATCATCATCATGCTCGCCATCAACACGCAACGTCACCTCCTCTCCAGCAAGCATCTCTCATGCAGAAGGACCTGTTTTCAGCAAAACAGAACAAGTATCAAATATACTTAACACTGCAAATGTGTTTGCAAGATTATAACAATTATAAAATTGTATATCAAATATATACCTTTGTCATTGATGACCTCAGCGACATTTGGTTCAACAAACACATTCCTGAGATGTGTTACGAACCGGTGGAACTCCATTGATTCCGCATCGCCTCTCATAATGCAAGTCCTGACTTGTGCTTGGTAGCTTGGTGGTAGCGACCGCAACACAAGGCCATTTGCAAAAGATCCCGTCATCCAGCTATCCAAGAAGTATGCAGGCCTCATGTACACATCATGCATGCACTACAAGTGGTCGTCAAGTGATGACTTCTCCATCTTAATGGAGAGGAAGTCTCCCATCAGCTCATGCTCCCATATGTGTGCTTGTTCCACGAAATGTGTCCTAAGTTGTAGCATTATCATACGAGGGTTGACATCACCCACAAAAGGCCACAGCTCATCCACCGTTCCGAAACGCATAGTAACTGAAATGAAGGAGGCCATCTCCCGACGGAGATAGCGGTCTTCCCGCTGCTCTAGGGTCTCTAGGTCAATGGGCTGATCCAAATCCATCCCATCGAGTATGTAGTCGACCACGTCATTCTCGCTAAGGAGAACGTGGAGACGCGCAACCCATATAGAGAAGTTTGATCCATCTAATCTAAGCTTCTCTCCTTCTAACCAATCAATCATTAACAGGAAAGGTGGCATCGGGGAGAACTTTTCTACATTTACAATTGCAAAAAGGAATTTAGACTAAGTTCATAATTAAATGAGTTAATAATAACTCCACTCAGAAACACCTATCCCCATAAGGGTTCCTAGTGATAACACGACCCCTATCAGCCACATCTCCCCGATTAACACGACCATCAATGTGGGTTCAGGGGTGGACGCTAAACGTCGATCACATCATTCATGCGACTCGTGCTCGAACTTTCGACCATCCGTGATCCGAGGCCACGCTTCTATGGCGTGCTAGGCTCGCCAACTCAACCTTAGTGTATTCGCTGTGCAATATGGCTTACACCCAATGTATGCGAACGTAGATATGTCTGACACCCATGCCTATACCATGGATCGCCTCCTACCGAAGAACTTTCTTGGTGGTGCACACTAAGGGGGAACACAATCGTTGGTAATTTTAACAGTGATCATCTTATTAGGCTACCGTCGAGTATCTAATACTAGCACACAATAAGATATACAAACAATAATGTTGAATGTAAATGCGATGTGATATGGTCCTTCACGTCGTAATCTCCATCCATCGTCACCAGATTTCGGTGCCAGGGTTCCGGCGATGTAGACACCAGGGTACCGGTGTCTTTCCGGCGTGGTAGTCCATCACCTCCGTGACTATCTACTACTATGTAACATAAGGTAATCACTTTACCTTTGCCACAACCATATCACAAAGCAACGCCCCCTGTAAAACAAAGTTAGACGCCTCTACTTTATCTTTGCATGTTTTACGTGGCTGAATGGGCTTTCGCACAAGAACCATTCTTATCTACGAACTTTCAGCACAACGCTGATCAAGTAGCTGTCTCTACTACACCCCTTTCGGGTCCCTCCGTTGCAAATGGCATACCAACTAATGCGAGAGAGACAGACACCACCCTAAGCCACTTTATACGGTACAAGCCATATGTCAAGCATGGACCAATCTCGCGAATGAAAGCGTAAAGTCAGTTGGGGGCCGCTTCATCAAGCATTTCTACGGTATACACAAGTACACGTGGGAGGATAACAACTAAAAGATCAATGCCCACACGCTACATCTCGTGTGGTCTACCCGTACTAGCATTACTACGCATAGATCTAGCTCTGATACCACTGTAAGGGTTCCGCGTATGAAAACAATAAATTTTACCCTACGCCCCTGAACCCCTAAAGCTTCCAGGACCTATCTATTAGTAATACAGTAACGGGAGGGGCTTTTCGCGAACTTACCCTTGAAGACCGAAAAGCGTTGACAATGCTCAAGAGAGCGTGGTTAATGTAGACGAGCCGAAGCCGACCTCAAGGTCGTGATGAAGTCCTCGCGCTCCCTTGGCTCCAACGACTTGAGTGCCTCAAGTGCGACACCTTGCGGGGAGTTACACACGTCCGGTGCCTGACGATGACTCCCGCTTCCCCGATCCAGCAGCAGTTGCGGAAGTAGAGCTCCTAGATCCAAATCCCAAAGCGCGACAGGCGCTCTGCGGTGAAGATGTCTCTCGTTCGCGCAGTCCGAACTTGGGACCACGGTCACAAGAGAGAGAGGGAGAGAGAGAATATCAATTGGAGGTCCTCCCAAAAGTGAGAAGACCTTTATTGATTATTGGGTGTATTTATCTGGCCAAATACCCCCACTATATATAGGGGGAGGGGAGGTACTACCTCCCTCAATGTTCCGGTGTGGGACTAAAGGAGAGGAGGGGGAGAGGAGGCCACCGGCCAGCCTAGTGGGTCCGCGTGGGGGGGGGCTTGGACCAGCCGGCCAACCCCCTTTCCCCTTCTGCCTCTCTCCTTTCCCTAATGGGCCCTCTCCCCTCCGGGAATTGGCTCATTAAGCCTTTTGACCTTTTAAATTGATTTTCTCTTTTATAAATAATTATGAATAAATGATTAAATCAATATTTAACATTCATTCACATATTATTCAACTTCCATGGTTATGGAATACTTCCACCTCCACTTCGGCCATACTCCGGACTTACCGAAACCCTTCTGGTTTTCTCTCTACAATTCTTCGGTGATTCTACCGATCCTATAAACACTCTCTAAGCATCATCAAGCCTTTAAGCGTGATACCCCACGGTTCGGGAACACTCCAGACATGGTCGGGATAGTCCCGCACCAATGATCGACAGAGGGACCTGGATGGCCATGTGACCCCTGTGCGTTCCACGAAGATCTTTCGTCGTTTGAACCGGGACAGTCGTGTCTTATTCCCTTTGTCTCTCGATACTTGCATTGCCCGAGATCTGATCAATGACATCACCATGTCGTGTTCAATCTCGTTACCAAACAATGCTACTTGACTTGTTCCGACAAGTGATATCCCTGTGATCAAATCACACGCTACGTAGCAATTGGATATAACCTCTCCGAGTGGGCCCTTGAGTATCTTCCTGTCACATGGACGGAAAAATCCCGCTCTTGACATATATTGCCTCTACGGTTTGCTCCGAGTACCTGAACACACCTTTATAACCACTGTATTACCAAGTGGCGCTTGATGCTATCTAAGCACTCTCGGGAGACAGTGATTGATATAGCCTCACGGTCTAAGGAATAGTCTACGAGGATCCATTTCTAATCATCTTAACTTGAACTTTGTGACATGATCGGGTCACGATGTTTAGGTTGGGTATTGTATCATCGTCTCATTCACAGAATGTGTTGACTCTATTTCCAACTAGCATAAATGCCACATGATCAGGAAACATGATCATCTATTGACTAATGAACCAATGACTAGAGTTTCACTGGGAACCCCTGGTTGTTTGTATATCACAAGTGTATTGATATTTCCACTCAATACAGTTATAGCATGATATAAAACTTAATCATAAACTATATGAAATATGATAATAGTCCTTATAACTATTTGTCTCTAGGGTATATTTCCAACATATTTGAATAAATTAATTTGCACATTTAGGAATCATATCATGTTTCGAACTATGCTAGAAAACATCTGATCAATAGAAGGGGAAAACAAATAGTAGTACATAAGTTTAGGAAAAATATAATTAAGATATAGTATAAATCTACTCTCTTTGTCCTGAATTAGATGTCGCAAATTTGTTTATATTCACGTGTATCTATAAAATAAAACGTGTCTACAATTTAGATATATGTGTATCTAGATTTATTCGCGACAAGTAATTCGGGATAGAGAGAGTATCTATGCCAAACTAGGTAAATGCACATGCATTGCCATGGGACACTCAACTTTCTTTCTTCACCGCTTGTTCGCACCGATTTTCTCCCACTCTAGCATTTCCCCAACAAGAAACAAAGTTAACTTAGTATTCAACTATGCTCGGAAACCAATATAAAAGCTACCTGTAGTTTCCTCATGATATAGTGGATCAATCAAGCAGGGTTGATGTTGCTATCCCGAGTCCCATTTTTTTTGTGGAACTTGCATATAGTAAGTAAAGATTAAAGGAGTAAATGTGAAAAAAAATTACATGTAGTGAAGACCTTTATTGGGATTTGCAACATAGAAAGACTGAACAAAATCAAAGATCTAATTTAGGAGACGCAAGTAACGAGAGAGATTGATCTTCATACCATTGAAGAACACGAGCGGAAAGGTTTTGACAACATGGTTGATATAGTCGTTAACTACGAGATTCCAATCGATCCAACTCCGCAATGAGCAGTGATACATTGCAAATGTATCTATAATTTTTGATGTTCCATGCTTGGTTTTATCCACTTTCTTGTGTTTTGTTCCAACTTTGGAGTACTTTTCATATGATCTCTTGGACTAACCTATTAACAAGAGCCACAGTGCCAGCTGCCTATTTTCTGCTGTTTTTGGTTTCAGGAAAGTCAGAAAATGAATATTCTCGGAATTGGACGGGACAAAAGCCAAAGTGCTATTTTTTCGGAAGGGATCAAGTGCCAGAATACGAGACGGATAAGGGCCAGGGAGCCACCACACCACCTGGCCGCGTGGCCAGGCCTGGCCCGCGCCAGGGGGTGGTGTGGCCACTCCCGGCACCCCCTCGGCCTCTCCTTCCGCCTATATATTGCCCTCGGGACAAAAACCCTTATTACCCGATCAAAAATCCACGAAAGAGTCTGTAGCCGCTGTCATCTCCATCCCTAGATCGGGAGGGATGTGAAGCTCTTCCCGGCACCCTGCCGGAGAGGGGAATTCACCCTGGAGGCCTTCTTCATCACCATGCAAGCCTCCGGTGTGATGCGTGAGTAGTTCATCCTTGGACTACGGATCCAGGTAGTAGCTAGATGGCTGGTTTCTCCTCCTTTGTGCTTTTATGTTTAGATCTTGTGAGCTCCTTTCATGATCAAGATCATCTATTTGTAATCCATACATGTTGTGTTTGCGAGGATCCGATGGATATTGAGATGCTATTTCAGATTGATTATTTATTCTATCATGTCTTTGTTATTTGAGATCTTGCATGCTTTCCGTTGTTAGTAGCTATCTTGGCCAAGTAGATGCTAGCAACTCCAAGAGTTAGTATTTATGCTCGATAGTAGGTTCATGCCTCTGGTAATCTGGGGGAATTGACAGAAATCTCTAAGGTACTAGATGTGCTGTTGCTACTAGGGAGAAAACAACAATCCTTTGTTCATAGAACAATCGTATTGTTTACTTTACACGCAGTTCGTAAAGCAATAATCTGTTACTTGCAACTTAATACTGAAGGGGGTTCGGATGATAACCTGAAGGTGGATTATTAGTCATAGATGCAGTTGGATGGCGGTCTATGTATTATGTTGTAATGCCCAATCAATTCTCAAAGGAGTCAAGATGATTAGTATATGCATGTATTGCTTTCTCGGTGTTTGTCAATTGCCCCACTGTAATTTGTTCACCCAGCATGTTTTCTATCTAAGGAGAGCCACCTCTAGTGAACTATGGATCCCGGTCCTTTGCCTTTTACATACAATCTATAAACTGTTTCTGCTTTGTGTTTACTTTCTACAAACTTTTACTTCTTTCCATTCGATACGTTTAATCCTTTGTTTTCCACAAAACACGGTGAGATTGACAACCTCATCGCAAGTTGGGGACAAAGTTCTATGGTTGTGTTGTGCAGGTCTCCACGTTGCTACTAGCACCGGTAGTGCGCCCTGCCAAAGCTCAGCTACTAACACTTTTGGGGTGTTTCCTTGCTCCTACTGGTTCGATTAAACCATGTATTCATAACTGAAGGAAAACTTGCTGATGTGCTCATCATACCTTCCTCTTGGGGTTCCCAACAAGCTCTACGTCGATCATCGAGCGCATCAAGCAGCGCCCTCTGAGATGTCCACACGTATAGTGCAACAACATCTCCTCTTCTTGATACAACAAGGAGCGAGGGAGACGTAGATGAGATAAGAGCCGGTAGCACGTCGAGGTGGTGGTTCTACGGTGGAGAGATCCGCAGACAGAGCATCACTCCCCGTGCGGGGGGAGGAGGAGGGAGAAATGGAGAGGGGGGATAGAGATGGGATGGCTGCCCCATGAGACCCCTCAATATATAGTTGTGGGGGCAGGGGGCATTGCCACCCACCCCAAGACAGCGGCTATGGGATAGACTCCCCCTCTGATACATCCACTGACCCTATATGGCGCCCTAGGGTAGCCCCCCTCCTTAGTCGCATGGGCATTGAGGGTTATGACGCCCTTTAAAATTTCCTATGTTGGAATGGGGTGCCCCCTTCCAACCCTGTGTGGACCCTTCGGGCAGGTGGGACCCTCTATGGGACCCTAGAACCTTTTAGAATCTTCCTAGTACAATACCAAAAAAATTCCAAACTTTTCTAGAACCCTGAAAGGTACTTTTCTTATATGAATCCTCATCGCCGGAGTAATCCAAAGCTCCTTGTGATGTACCAGATCCCATCTAAGACTTTAACAATATTTTATCTCACTATCATTAAGTCTCAGAGCTATCGTAGCATTACCGAACGTTAAATGTGTGACCCTATGGGTTTGAGAACATGTAGTTATGATTGAGACACATGTTTGATCAATAATCATTAGTAGGCCAGTATGTCCATAATGACTCCCACACATTCAAATAATATCATTATTGGCTGAACCACGACGTGGAGGATTGAATCAATCTCGTATTTTGTTCCCTTTGTCTCATGATATTTTGCTTGCCTGAGATTTGATTGTCGGTATCTCCATACCTAGTTCAATCTCATTCCGGACAAGCACTCTTTACTTCTTACATGACGGACCATTCCTTGTGATCAAACTCATTGGTCACGTGCTTGCAAGCAATATAGAATGTGTGTTAATGACTGGACCCAAAGTATATTTTTTCGTCACACCGATGGTCAAATCCTAATATTCATTCATATAACTCAAAAAGTACTTTCTGAGATACCTAATGATGACCCAAGAGTACAAGGGGTGTATCGCAGTATTTTTGAGGGAAGTGAAACCCAATTTATTGATTTGACACAAGGGGAGCCAAAGAATATTTATAAGCCTTAACAACTGAGTTGTCAATTCAGCTGCACCTGGAAACAATCTTGCTCACAGCAGTTTATCAGTAGCAACAGTTTTGTAGTAGCAATAGCAAAGTAATAGCAGTAGTAAAAGTAAAGACAGTAGTAACAATTACAGTAAACAGTAGGATTAGAGCGCGGTAGGCATAGGGATGAACGGACGGGCGTTGCATGGACAAGATAATTCATATAGCAATCAGAACATAGGGCATTTGCAGATAAATAAGATAAAGCATCCAAGTACTAAATAATCATAGGCATGCGTTCCATATATAGTCATACGTGCTCGCAATGAGAACTTGCAAAACATCTTTTGTCCTGCCAGCCCGTTTGCAGCGGGGCCTCAAGGGAACTACTGGAAATTAAGGTGCTCCTTTTAATAGAGCACCGGAGCAAAGCATTAACACTCCGTGAACACATGTGATCCTCACATCAAATCCATTCCCGTCGGTTATCCCGATTACTGTCACTTCGGGGCCTTTGGTTCCGGACAACAACGTGTGTATACAACTTGCAGGTAAGACCAAAAACAATACTATCATAATGAATCAATAACATGTTCAGATCTGAAATCATGGCACTCGGGCCCTAGTGACAAGCATTAAGCATAACAAGTCGCAACAAAGTCAAAAAGCACTAATAGTAGATACTAGGCACCATGCCCTAACAATCCGATGCCATTACATGAACGATCTCATCCAATCCCTACCATCCCCATAGCCGACAGTGGGGGATTACTCACTCATAGATGGGGGAAACATGGATGGTCAATGGAGAAGCGATGGTGATGATGATGGCGATGATCTCCTCCAATTCCCCGTCCCGGCAGGGTGCTAGAACGGAGTTTCTGGTTCCAAATCATAGAATCTGGTGGTGGCGGCACAACGGAACTCTTTCCGGAAAAACATCGAACCCCCCGTGGGTTTTTAGGTCAGGAGGCAACTTATAGGCGAAGAGAGAGGCCGAGGGGGTGCCTGGGGCGGCCAGACCACCCCCTGGCACGGCCATGCCTAGCCCCTGCGGCCAGGTGGTGTGGCCAGGCCCCAGCCCCACTCTGTCTCGTATTCTGGCTCCTTTAGTCTTCTGGTGAAATAGGATTTTCGGCATATTTTCCAGGATTTTTCCAGATAGTTGATTTTCTGCACAAAAACTAGACACCAAGGTAATTCTGCTGAAAACAGCGTCTGTCCGTGTTAGTTGTATCCAAATCACACAAGTTTAGAGGAAAAGCAATAGCAAAAGTGTTCAGGAAAGTAGATACGTTTTGGACATATCAACTCCCCCCAAGCTTAGTTTATTGCTTGTCCTCAAGCAATTCAGTTGAAAACTGAGTGCGATAAAAGAAACTTTCATGAACACCTTTTCTATCATAAGATGTATATATTCTCAGCATGTGATCAACTACTCAGACAATTCATAATAAAGAGTATGCAACTAAGTTTACTTAATAGTCATTGCAATCTATGAGGAGATTCCAACTCAAAAATAGTAAGTAGCATGAAACATAAACATAAGCAACATTGCAATGCTCATAGAAAGGTATGATAGAGTGGTATCTCACTTGCCTTTGATTGTAGAGCGAACATAAATGCCAAGGCACCTCTGAAGTTCAAGTGAAGACTAGAAGTAAAGATATCAAAGATACAAGCATCAAAGTCATAACACAAATAATCAAGTTTTGAGACAAGCATATTACACTAAGAATGACAACTATGCTCTCAAGCAAGTGCTCAAAGAATATGTGGAGACTCAACAAAGGAATGAAAAGGTTTTGAATAGTTTGAAAGGCTTCCAAATGCTGAAAGTATGGTACTCATTAGCTTGGAGCTCTCATTGCCCCTATCATAAGCATCTTTAAATGGTTAAGGTTAAAGTGACACAACTAAGAGGATATGCTTGACAAGTTATAAGCTAAAATCTCATGCCCCTTACTTACGAGTACCGGACCTCATGCTACTCAACTTCAGTCACAAGTAAGCTCTTGTCATTGTAAGTACATATGTATCATAGAGAACCGCCAACGGGATACCCCTTGCACATGATACAGGAGCTATCCCGTAATCAAAATGACAAGGCAAGCAGACAATGAGAATCTTAGCGATCTTTTTATTTTCTATGTGCATAGGTTTTTATTGAGGATGCTTCATAGAGTGCTCATTATGGTTATGCTACAAGTTTCCACCATGATTAGACATGGCTTAGGCTAGCAGCCCAGGCGTTTCTCTAACACATATACAAACTCCATGATCTCACAAGCTCCCCTTTTATTTCACACCACCGGGATCCATAAGCAAAAGAATCATGATATCAACGAGGTACAAAATACCCGTGCAATGTTGAAAGCGTTCCCCATGATACATGGTTCTGCTAACTCCAACTTATAAAGCGCAAGCATATACGCAACAAATATGGATGCAATGGTTCAAGATTATTAAATGCAAGAAAGTAAAGTGTGCCATCAAGTTCGTGAGAGCTTTACTAACTATATTTCTCATAACAAGCAAACATTTTATTCGGAAGAAAACAAGGCATACTAAATATGCACGGAACAACAAATAATGCTAATAGGTAGGTATGGTGGACACTTTTGGCAATATTGGTTTTAGGGAGTTGGAAACACGAGTAAAGCATACTCAGTGCAAGTGAAGGCTAGCAATAGTAAGGGAGCGACAAACGAGAGAGCAGTAATTGTCAAAATCATGCTTGCAACAAAACAGGACTAATCATGGCATGAAAGTGATTCAAGACCCCTGAGGCAAAATAATTCATCGAGGCTTAACTGATTATTGTTTCAGTCATAAGCATGCATGAGCATGTGCCAAATCAATTCAAGTGAAACATTCAGAGGGAGATACCACAGTGTCATACCAAATTATGAATAGAGCAATGCAAGCAAACATTCGTATGACAGGCTACAAACTATTAGCAAGCTGAAGCTAATCATAAGAAAGCAAGAACTACTAAGCATCCATAAATAACATACACCCTACACGAACAGACGAAGCATGCCCACAATGATTAGTATATATACAAAAATGAAAACAAATAGAGTCTGTTACCAGCTTCTTACCACACCTCAAGTTGTCATTAATCCTCATTATTGCCCTTCACTTGTATGGCTTGAATAATAACATGAAACCAAATTCCACTGAGGACTACTAAACCCTGCAACAAACTCACAAAACCAAAGAAGAACAACAAATAGTTTTGGTGTTTTCGATTTTTAAAAGCTAAAACCAAAAAGGAAGAACAAACAAAGCAAAATCTTTTTGGGTTTTTCGAATAGTTCAAACAAAGCAAAGAGGGATAAGCAAACCAAGGAAAAAAGAAGAAGAAGCAAACAAAGAGAAACAACAGAAATATTTTTGGTCTTTTTGTGTTTTAGGAAGCAAAAACAAAGAGAGAACAAAAACTAAAAAGATAACGAAACATGAATATACAAAGTACCGACGAAACATGATATGGAGATGAGTGTGATGTCGGTGTACCTCCCCCAAGCTTAGGCTTTTAGCCTAAGTGGGTATCAATGCCAAGCTGACCAAGATGGAGCGCCTCCATAGTACGGTGAGGAGGTACCCTCGTCCTGGTGCGAGCTCGAGGACACCCCACTGTAGTGCGTAGAGTAATCGTAGGAGGGCACATCCTCCTGATGCTGCCTGTGGAAACCGAGCAAGCAGAGCTGCTCGTGCACCTTCTCCTTGGAGCGTGACCATGGCCCCCTGTGAACACTGAACAAAGTAGATTGCGGCAAAGGAATCTCCCTTTCATCCCCGTCAGTAAACAACATCATGTATACTAAACTATCCAAATCAGAGTCAGCAGTGACGAAGTGATGTGTTTTCATGGCAGCAAGATCAATCCTTTGTGGTGCCAATATAGTATCGTTCAGATCCACCGAAAGCTCTAATGCATTAACCATATGTGAAGCGATGATGCCCCCATAAATAGGTCCCCTAGCAGCTAGGCGGCAAGCAATAAGAGAGCCAAGATTGTACCGAGTATCATTATTAAGCGCAGCAGCGAGGAAGGCTAAATGATAATTAGAGATATTACTCGTATTCTCCCTACCAAGAATGCTAGTAGCAAGATAATAGGCAAAGTATCTAAGAGCTGGGAGTTGGATGTTTCTTATCTTTCTGCGTTGAGCTACGTGGTCATCGTCATTAGTCACATCTCGATAGAGCTCCAGCAAATCAGCGGGTTGCCCTTGAATCTTCCTCACGGTCCCTGTCATGCCTATACCTATAGTGCTGAAAAATCTTTCCAATGGCATGGTAAAAGGCAGATTATAAATTCTGAAAGAAACAGTTGACTGATAGGTGGTGTTAGTGAAAACGAAACTCTCGACGAAAGTTTTGGTGAGCATGGAATATTGCTCACTCTCATCTTCCATGTATGAGGTCAAACTAACCCTCTGAATCAATAGCAAGAAATCATCGAGAATCCCTGCAGCTCGTAAGAAGGTATAACAAGGAAAAGTAGATGGGTGAGCATCCCCCTCATCTCCTTCATTACCAAAGTGTGGTGCAATGAGATCTTCGTTGTATGAAGGTCTAAACTGAGAGGCTGATCTTGAAGGCCTTGACCTCCTAGGTGTGTCCCTCTCAAATATTTCTCCAAAGGTATGGTTGTTCATCTTTGATATTCTGAAATTTAAACATCTATTACACAAGTGATTGCAGAGTGAATATATAATGAAGAGCACTACTCATGGGGACTTGTAAGAGGCCTAAACATGCATCAAAACAATATCTCTAAGCATTGAACAAGATTACAAGCTCTCATAACCTGTCACCTATAGTAGCAAAATACTCAAGATATACTCCACTAAACACAAATCTACTTGGACAAGCGGGAGAGTCACATACGAAAGAACAAATGCCCCAAATTTTAGCAGCAAAGATAGGCTAAGCAAGGAGATCAAAAAATCGAGGCAAGAACAGCAAGAACGCGATTTCGAGCAATGAACTGGTGTTTTCTCGGGAGAGAGAGAGCAGTGGAAAGTGAGAGAGTGAGTGGAGGGCTAGGGGTGGCCCACACCATGGCCAGGCGCACCCCTGGGCTGGCCGCGCCACCAGGTGGTGTGCCTGTTGGGTCTGCAGCATAGAAAACAAAAAAATTCCTACGGTGTGAACTACACGCCAAGATCTATCTACTAGGTACAAAGCAACGGGTGGACATACATCCAATGAGAACTTACCCTCGTAGACAACGAACTTTGTTAACGAGTAGGAACTCGTGGTTGATGTAGTCGTACACTTGCCGATCTCAAGATCGTGATGAAGTCCAGCAGGTCCGGCTCCAGCACGTCCATCAGATCCAGCTCCAGCACCACCAAGTCCAGCACCGCAAAGCAGCGGTGCATCCGTGATCGCACACACATCCGGTACCCTGACAACCTCCGTCCCTCGCTCCAGCAAAGCAGCGGAAGCAGCAACTCCTTTCCGGATAAAGCCACCGGGAACATGTATCTCGCTAATCCGAGACCATGGGGAAATAATACTAGAGGGGGAGAGAGATCCTTCACAAGGAGGTGTGTGTGAGAAGTGAGGAGGGGGTGGCCTTTTATAGGAGGAGGGGGTGCCCCTCCTTCATGGCCGGCGCATGGAGGGGGTGACCCTTCACCTCCTCCATTCATGTGGTGGTAACCCCTCCACATTAAAATGCCCCTTCACATTCTCTTTTAAAGTCTCCACTTTAAATGCATTAAATTTCCCCAAATTTAATGCTCTCTCATTTAATAAAACTCTTTTATTATTTTTATTCAGAATTTTGTTAATTACTTTAATTAACACACATTCACATAAAACCCCCTGCAACATTTCAATATTACATGCAGAACCAATTCAGCAATTTCACCCAAAACAGTTTCGGTGTCTATTGAAATAATTCCAGCGCTTTCTTAAATCTTTATCTGAAACATATTTGCTCTAAATGGTGTCGGTATCCCTTAAGTGTGTCACCCTACGATTCGCGAATAATGCAGACATGATTGAGACCCCTCTCAGATCAATAATCAGAAGCGGGACCTGGAGATCCATACTGACTCCTACACATTCAACGATGACTTTTGTGATCGTGAGAACCTTTAACGCTAGTAACTAAATCCCTTTGTCCCGCGATATATTACATGTCCGAGATTCGATCATCGGTATCTCCATACCTAGTTTGATCTCGTTACCGACATGCACTCTTTTCTCGTTCCCATGATATAACATTCTAGTGATCACATCACTTGCTTGCAAGCTATTTCAATGTGATATCACCGAGAGGGCCCAGAGTATATCTATCCGTCATCGGGATGGACAAATCCCACTCTTGATCCATGAGCCTCAACATAACACCTTCGTAGCACTGAACCCACCTTTATAGTCACCCTGTTACGGTGTGACATTTGATGTTATCAAGATACTCTTCCGGTGTTAGCAATTAACATGATCTCATGGTCTAAGGATAAAGATTACTTCGTATGATATTATAGCAATATAAACATAATGACTTTGATCGTAATGCTATACTTCGGATGAATGTTCATCACATCATTCCACCAATGGTGTGACCTTGTTATTAACAACATCCAATGTCCATGATCAGGAAACCTTGATCATCTTGTTAATCAACAAGCTAGTCTATAAGAGAGGCATAACTAGGAACCCTTTTTGTTTATTAAACACACATGTATTGATGTTTCCGATCAATAAAATTCTAGCATGTAAAATAAACATTTATCATAAACATGGAATAAGATAATAACCACTTTATTATTGCCTCTCGGGCATATTCCCTTCAGTCTCCCACTTGCACTAGAGTCAATAATCTAGTTTGAAAAACTTTGCGTATTGAACACCTATGGCTTTCTGGTGTTGCATATACGCAATTGCTAGTGGTTAACATAATCTCCAGATCTGACAGTTTCAGGTCTGTGTGTATTTGCATGTCTCTGCGTCTCTACGCATCACTCATTCTCAAATGAGATGGCATTGTATAGATTTGGTCCTTTGGTGAGACCGTTAGTTCGTTCGGCTCAAAATATGTTGATATTATTGTCACACAATATATCTTCATAGTATTAGCCCACTTTGAACCACACCTAGTTTGATAACAAACTACTTAACACAAATGCCCTCCTTTGCTGCTACTATAGCAGTCATATACTTAGCCTTTTGTTGTAGTATTGGTCACAATGTCTCAACTTTGGAACTCATCCAAATCCATCATGGAACATCCTTTCCATTAAATTTGTGCCACCCATAGTCTAAATTGAGATAAATTTAATTTGTATCTTGTGACAAAACTAGTATCAATGTAACAATTTACAATGAACTACCTTTAACTATTTGTCACTTATACATGATATATTCTTAGTTCTTCCAAAGCTCATAAGAATATATTTACTATTGTCCAATGATCATCTTATGAATCATTCTGGTATATGCTCATAACATATAGACCATAGGACATTCTGTATATATACATATCATGGTATAATCGATCAAAATTTTCATGTGGTTTTACTCACCAAGTGTTGAAACACTTGAATCTTGATACAATCCTTTCCATGCAGCAAGAACCTTTCTTGTTGTTTCCATATTGAACCCTTTCAATATCTCATATTGAACCCTTTCAATATATTATATATGTATGTCTGGCATAACCATATTAGCGCCTTAATCTATCCATATAGATATTGATGCCAAATATTCCTGGTTTACCCAAGTCTTTCATCGAAATCTTATTTTAATGAAATTCTTAACTTGTGTCAATACAAGATACATCATTTCTAATCAACAATATGTCCTCTACATAATGTATTAGAAATATGTCTCAGCGCTCCCACTTAATTTCTTGCAAATGCAAGCATCTTCATCATCTCCGATGAATTTAAACTCTTTTAACAGTTTCGTCATGGTGAAGATTCCAACTCCGCTATGCTTACTTCAACTATTGAAGTTTACATGCCCTTTTAGCACCCTTTGAATTAACAAAACCCTTCGGACCATGTCATGTACATGTCCTAGGTTACCGTTCTATTAGAAGAACCTTGTTTTGTTTATTCAACTACCATATACCAAATTATATGTAGTGGTTGCTACATTAATCTGTCAAGACTATATATCGCTATGAAAGATCAAATCTTGTCATAGTCAACTCCTTGAACATTGTCGTAAACTTCTTTCCGACATGTCGACTATTTCATAGATGTTAAACATCCATGTCTTATTTCTTTATAGATCCAAACACGACCGATAGGCTTCACGCCTTTCTAGAGGGTCTTCCAAGTTCAGAAACTTGTTTTCTCGTGTATGGATACTATCACGGATTCTATGACTTCTAGTCATTTTATGGAGTCAGGGCCCATCATCGCTTCTTTGCATGTAGTCGGTTCATCATTGTCAAAACAATAACGACTTGCTTATCAAATCTTGCTATTTGATTCTTACCGACCCACACGGTTCTATAGGAACTCTAATCTCCGAGATCACACCTTTTGTAATCACGAGAGCCATGAGCATTGTGGCCGCCACCGGGACACTTTCCGGCGCTGCGCTACTTAGCACATATAGCTAAGGTTCAACAACCTTATCAAAGTTCTATTGTCCTCCCACTTAACTTTTCACGAAAAGTTCCTTCTCAAGAAACTTGACGTTTCAAGCGACAAACTCTTTTGTCCTTGGTGTTATGGAGAAATTCCCAACAAATTCTTTGGGATAACCTACAAAGACGTGCTTATCTGACTTTGGTTGTAAACATTTTACTTATGCATAGCATACCAAAATTTAAGAAAAGACAATTCGGGTTTTATCCCAAACCATAACTCATATGGTGTCATTTCAACGGATCACGATGGTGCTCTTTTCAGTGTAAAAGCGGTAGTCTCTAAAGCTTCAATCCTTAAAACATAATGGTAGTTTTATAAATGACACCCTTGATCTTATTATGTCAAACATGGTTTGATTTTATCTCTCGAATATGCCATCCTCCTATGGTTTATCGGGAAACACAAATCATGGAACAATTCCTCAAGTCTTAGGTGTTTTTGCTAAACATGTAACTCAAATATCTTCCTTTATGATCGAATCATAAACTCTTTATTTTCTTGTTACAATGATTTTCCACTTCATCTTGATAGTCTTTGAACAATTTTCAAATGTTTCATACTTATTCCTTATTAAGTAAATATACAGATATATTCACTCAAATTCTTGAAGAAAGCATATGAAGCAAAAAGATCCATCGCATATGGCTACACATAATGGACTTATGCATATCAGCATGCACAATTTCCAATAAGCTAGTCATCCGTTCCTCTTTGGCCTATGAACAGAGTTTCAATTATCTCGAGGAAAGTCTCACATGCGTCAATTGATCAAAATCAAGGATTCCAAAATTCCATCAACATGGAGTTTCTTCATGTTTTCTTTCAAATATAATTTAAACAGCGATGTCACTTCATAAGTGATCTTTCAATCATTTGTCTTGCGACATTTTAGCAATAGTGTTTATGGATGTGATTTCTCCAACTAGACTTGTAAAAGTTCATCCATCCTTTACGGAATACGGTAATTATTTGAACAGCCATTGTTCTCATGATACCGGAACAAAATAACAATTATTTAAACAAATCTTGAAGGCTTGGTTTGATGACAATGAAAAACACAATAACACTTTATTTGTTTTCGATGAACATCATCACTCATTCTCTTACTGGTTACTTAGGCCATTGTAGTTCATGAATTGCGTTGTCCTGTACGACACTTCATACCAACCAATTCGGTATCCAATACCTCATAACCACATTGTTTAACAAGCAAGGAATATAGCCATAACATGTATATCTTCTATATACCCAAGTTGGACATATCCAACCTTTTATTTTCTGCCAAATATTTTATAGATTCTCTTTCAGCAATTCCTTTTCTTTTAAAAGAACCTATCAACATCAATAGTGGTGTCATCAACATGACACATGGTACAAAGCGTATATAGTCAAGTACTAATACCTTTGGACTTGCACTTTGAAGTGGATCACCATTATCAAATGTTTGGTGTTCTTTCAAAAATCCATTCTTTAGTAATCTATTAGTGTAGTAAACATTTTACTTACATCTTCTATTCATCCTTATCATGACAACTTTCATGATCAAGCTACTGTAGCCTATAAGGAAGAATCGCGAGTATAATATCAGTTCCCAAAACCTTTTTGGTAGATTCGGATGCCTAACATCTCCATCCTTCACAAATTCTCATACAATATGAGAACATGTATTTTGCTAAATTATACTCTATCATAATGCAACCAAAAAAACATTGTTTCAGATATCACAATATCTTTCACACATGATGGTTTCTGAAACAATTTTCAGCTCCAATATAATCTTGATATTAAAACAACTTTTTGAATATCAATAATCATGGAGGCAAACATGATACTTTAGATACTAACATTGGAATTCTTACTCTTGATTTACTACTTATTAAACTTCATGGAGTAAATAGAGTTTGCTGGAAGTTTGCAATAGGACTTATAAACTTTAAATTGACATTCAAAACAATACGATACCAGTTTGTAAAGTAAATATCTAGAATTCTATAGTTCTATTATCTCAAATAAAAACTAAGCCTAAGGTAGAAAACGAATGCCAATGACTACAACAAACTATGCGAATTCACTTTGATTTAATTTATGACAAATTTGGTTCGACTAATCCAAATTAGAAATGAACTCCCACTCAAAAACGACATCCCTCGTGCCTTTTTGGTGATTACATGAACCAAATCCACTACACCAAGTCCGATCATCACGTGAATCGGTGTAGCTTCAAAGGCGAGCATCAATATGGTCATCACATCAACTATGTGACTCATGCTTAACCTTTCGGTACGTGTTCCTAGGCCATGTCTGTACATGCTAGGCTCGCCAAGTAAGAACCTTAGTATTCGCTTGTGTAAAACTGTCTTACACCCGTTGCATGAAAGCGTAGAGTTAAGAACACCCGATCATCACGTGATGTCTCGAAACACGATCCATAGAACGGTGCATACTTAAGGAAGAACACATTTTTATTTTGATATCTAAAAGAGGGATCATCTTACAATGCTACAGAAAGCGCCAAACTAGCAGTATAAGATGCTAACATCTAATGTGTAAAGTGAGATGATATGGTCCATGCATTTGATCTCTATCACTTGCATCGTGGTATGATCTCTATCATTCCTTTGTGTGTAAGGCCAAGGTCTATGGAACTTACACGTTCAGTGTGTTGTAATAGTATCTATCATACATCTACTTACAACAATACCATATCAATACACTAGCCCAGCAACGATCTAAACTAGACGCCTCTAATTTATCAATTGCAAGTTTTACGTGGCTTAGGGCTTTCAGAGATAGAACCTGTCTAACCTACGAACATGAACCACAACGAGGATAACTAAGTTATTAGCAACTCATTGTAAATCAGATATTGACTATAGTAGGAGAGACAGACACCCGCCAGCCGCTTATGCAAAACAAGTTGCATGTCAGTCGTGGAACCGGTCTCATGTATGATGACATGTAAGGTTGGTCCGGGCCGCTTCATCCCACTATGCCACCAATATCCAAAGTACATAGATGATGCAATAACATGATCATCATCGCCCACATATAAACATATGTGTACTACCCGTGCTAAGCACCTACGCATAGATGAGGCTCTGATACCACTGTTGGGTCCGCAGCATAGAAAACAAAAAAATTCCTACGGTGTGAACTACACGCCAAGATCTATCTACTAGGTACAAAGCAACGGGTGGACATACATCCAACGAGAACTTACCCTCGTAGACAACGAACTTTGTTAACGAGTAGGAACCCGTGGTTGATATAGTCGTACACTTGCCGATCTCAAGATCGTGATGAAGTCCAGCAGGTCCGGCTCCAGCACGTCCATCAGATCCAGCTCCAGCACCACCAAGTCCAGCACCGCAAAGCAGCGGTGCATCCGTGATTGCACACACATCCGGTACCCCGACAACCTCCGTCCCTCGCTCCAGCAAAGCAGCAGAAGCAGCAACTCCTTTCCAGATAAAGCCACCGGGAACATGTATCTCGCTAATCCGAGACCATGGGGAAATAATACTAGAGGGGGAGAGAGATCCTTCACAAGGAGGTGTGTGTGAGAAGTGAGGAGGGGGTGGCCTTTTATAGGAGGAGGGGGTGCCCCTCCTTCATGGCCGGCGCATGGAGGGGGTGACCCTTCACCTCCTCCATTCATGTGGTGGTAACCCCTCCACATTAAAATGCCCATTCACATTCTCTTTTAAAGTCTCCACTTTAAATGCATTAAATTTCTCCAAATTTAATGCTCTCTCATTTAATAAAACTCTTTTATTATTTTTATTCAGAATTTTGATAATTACTTTAATTAACAAACATTCACATAAAACCCACTGCAACATTTCAATATTACATGCAGAACCAATTCAGCAATTTCACCCGAAACAGTTTCGGTGTCTATTGAAATAATTCCAGCGCTTTCTTAAATCTTTATCTGAAACATATTTGCTCCAAATGGTGTCGGTATCCCTTAAGTGTGTCACCCTACGGTTCGCGAATAATGCAGACATGATCGAGACCCCTCTCAGATCAATAATCAGAAGCGGGACCTGGAGATCCATACTGACTCCTACACATTCAACGATGACTTCTGTGATCGTGAGAACCTTTAATGCTAGTAACTAAATCCCTTTGTCCCGCGATATATTACATGTCCGAGATTCGATCATCGGTATCTCCATACCTAGTTTGATCTCGTTACCGACATGCACTCTTTTCTCGTTCCCATGATATAACATTCTAGTGATCACATCACTTGCTTGCAAGCTATTTCAATGTGATATCACCGAGAGGGCCCAGAGTATATCTATCCGTCATCGGGATGGACAAATCCCACTCTTGATCCATGAGCCTCAACATAACACCTTCGTAGCACTGAACCCACCTTTATAGTCACCCTGTTACGGTGTGACGTTTGATGTTATCAAGATACTCTTCCGGTGTTAGCAATTAACATGATCTCATGGTCTAAGGATAAAGATTACTTCGTATGATATTATAGCAATATAAACATAATGACTTTGATCGTAATGCTATACTTCGGATGAATGTTCATCACATCATTCCACCAATGGTGTGACCTTGTTATTAACAACATCCAATGTCCATGATCAGGAAACCTTGATCATCTTGTTAATCAACAAGCTAGTCTATAAGAGAGGCATAACTAGGAACCCTTTTTGTTTATTAAACACACATGTATTGATGTTTCCGATCAATACAATTCTAGCATGTAAAATAAACATTTATCATAAACATGGAATAAGATAATAACCACTTTATTATTGCCTCTTGGGTATATTCCCTTCAGTGCCTGCCTGGTGGCCCCCCTGGTACCTTCCAGGCACTTCTCTGCCCCTTTTTTCACGTAAAAATTTAATATGAATTTTCTGAAAATTTTCGAGACACTTTATTTTTGAGCAATTTCCAGGCATAGATGAATGAATGCAATGACAAAACAAAGCTAGAACTTCAAAAGGTTCTAAGACAATCTAACATGCAAGCATCTAACAACAGAAAAGTAAACTAAACGAAAACAAAAACTAAAATGGATAGAATAGAAGTAAGCGGAGATAATCATGGTGAAAACATTGTTTTGTTCAATGAAATCCTTTTGTTAACAAGGTTGATCAGGTCTTGTTACCAAAACAATTTTATATGAAACAAAACTTTGTATTCCACTAATGATTATGTTACCTCAACCTTGATAGCAATGATCCCAATCATAATAGTTTCAAATTTTTCTCGTGGTATGGGATAATATATTTCTCCAACTTGAATGCCCTCAACATGTTCAATTGAATTCAAACCATAATTCCTATCAATCTTCTTGGGGAAATAGATAGTATGTTCCTTGTCATTAATATTGAAAGTCACCTTTCCTTGATTACAATTAATAACAGCTCCTGCAGTATTAAGAAAAGGTCCCCGAAGAATAATAGACATATTATCATCTTCAGGCATTTCAAGCACAACACGATATGTGCGACGGGCCAAGCCGTACTAGAACAACTTAGAGTAAGTAAACAAAGTACACAACATTATTTTATTACCATCAATTGTGTTGAGTTTTATTCTTATATATATTGACCCCATTCTTCATATATATTCAGATCGAACGGATGCGGGACCAACTCCTACCATTTGACCGCATACGAGCCATTCAAGAGGAATTGGCGGGGTTCATACTTGATGAGGTCGTCACGCCTGGTGGAGAACTCTTTAGATATCCACCAAAATAAACGTTGTATATATGATTGAACGTGTTTGTCTTGTACTTGATGCTTCAACGTTTACGGAGAATACCACACAATAACGATGTTGTGTATAATAATAGTTGCTTAATTATTCATGTACTCGTATGTACCGATGACGATGTATGTGTATACCGCTCCCGATCGATTCCCCCTCTGCCCCCCCTCCCCGTCCCCGCCGCGCCGCAGAAATACGCCCAGAACGGGGCAGGGGCAGAACTCTGCCGCGGCAGAGATTTAGGCCGTTTTCCTGCCGCGGCAGAGATTTATCTCCTTTTCCTGCCGCGGCACAGAACCTTTAACACCGGTTCGTGTTACGAACCGGTGTTAAAGGGGGGGTCTGAGCCCTGCGGCAGCCCCACGTGCGCCACCCTTTAACACCGGTTCGTATAAGAACCGGTGTTAAAGAGGGGGGCCTCTAACACCGAACCCTCAACAGCGGTTCTACAACCGCTGTTAGAGGGCCCTCCAAACCGGTGTTAGAGGGGGCCGTGTGCACTAGTGAGAGAGTATCTATACCTAACTAGGTAAATGCGCATGCGTTTCCATGGGACACTCAAGTTTCTTTCTTCACCGCTTGTTCGCCTATTTTCTCCCACTTTAGCAATTCCCCAACAAGAAACAAAGTATTCAACTATGCTCGGAAACCAATATAAAAGCTACTTGTAGTTTCCTCGTGATATATTGGATCAAGCAAGCAGGATTGATGTTGCTATCCCGAGTCCCATTTTTTTGTGGAACTTACATATAGTAACTAAAGATTAAAGGAGTAAATGTAAAAAAAATTACATGTAGTGAAGACCTTTATTAGGATTTGCAATATAGAAAGAGTGAATAAAATCTAAGATCTAATTTAGGAGATGCAAGTAACGAGAGAGATTAATCTTCATACCATTGAAGAACACGAGCGGAAACGTTTTGACGACATGGTTGATATAGTCGTTAACTACAAGATTCCAACCGATCCAACTCCGCAATGAGCAGTGCCTCTGAGATGTGCACACGTATAGCGCAACAACATCTCCTCATCTTGATACAACAAGGTTCGAGGGAGAGGTAGATAAGATATGAACTGGTAGCATGACAAGGTGGTGGTTCTACGGTGGAGAGATCCGTAGGCAGAGCATCATTCCGCGCAATGGGGAGGAGGAGGGAGAAATGGATAGGAGGCTAGAGATGGGATGGCTGCCCCATGAGCCCCCTCTATATAGAGCTGTGGGGGCAGGGGGCCTTGCCACCCACCCCAAGATAGCGGCTATGGGACAGACTGCCCCTCTGATACATCCGCCGACCGTATATGGCGCCCTAGGGTTGCCCCCTCCTTAGTCGCATGGGCATTGAGGGCTATGGCACCCTTCAAATTTCCTGTGTAGTAATGGGGTGCCCCCTTCCAACCCTATTTGGACCCTACGGGCAGGTAGGCCCCTCTATGGGATCCTGGAACCTTCTAGAATCCTCCTGGTACAATACCAGAAAAATCCAAAACTTTTCTAGAACCCTAAAAACTACTTTTCTTATATGAATCCTCATCCTCGGAGTAATCCAAAGCTCCTTGTGATGTACGAGAAACCATCTAAGACTTCGAACAATATTTTATCTCACTATCATTAAATCTCAGAGCTATCGTAGCATTACCGAACGTTAAATGTGTGACCCTATGGGTCCGAGAACATGTAGACATGATCGAGACACGTGATTGATCAATAATCATTAGCAGGGCCAATATGTCCGTAATTACTTCCACACATTCAAATAATATGATTATTCGTTGAACCACGATGTGGAGGATTGAATCAATATCGTATTCAGTTTCCTTTGTATCACAATATTTTGCTTGCCTGAGATTTGATTGTTGGTATCTCCATACCTAGTTCAATCTTGTTTCGGACAAGTACTCTGTACTTGTTCCATAATAGACCATTCCTTGTGATCAAACTCATTGGTCACGTCCTTGCAAGCGATATAGAATGTGTGTTGATGACTGGACCCAAAGTATATTTTTTGTCGCACGGATGGACAAATCCAAATATTGATTCATATAACTCAAAAAGTACTTTTCAAGATACCTAAAACATACTTTATGATCAACTTATTACAAACTGATGGTTAATACCCCCATAGTGTTATACCGTTACTAGGCAGTAACACAATGTCGTGGTCTAATGATCGGGATACTTGACAATGAAGAACTATGCAATTTAAACATTATGATATGATCTAATTGATTTTCTTAGTTTGGGTCTATCCATCATGTCATTCTCCTAATGGCATGATCCTGTTATTAATTGACAACTCATGTCCATGGTTAAGAAATTGTGACCATCATTTATTAATGAGCTAGCCCTGTAGAGGCTAGTTTGGGACTATGCATTGTTTATGAAACCATAGAAGTATTATGTTTCCTATTAATATAATTATAGCAGGTAATATAAATATTTATCATCGACTGGAAATATGATAATAACAACTTTATTATCGCCTCTAGGACATATTTTCAATATTCTCCCACTTTATACATTGACAAGATCTAACACCCATGGACTCTAGGTGTTTGATTGTATTGTTGCTAGGCTTCTTTGGTCTGATGTTTTTAAAATCTTTCATATTCAGGTTTCTGATTATAAGTCAATTGCTAATAGATTGTTATGCAACAAGAAGTTCTTGCATTTTAATGTAGTTTCTGCGACTGTTCTTTGTGGGGTTGTGGAATTATAGGAATATACTAGTTTTTAACAGATCTACGTGATATGAAACAGATGTGGCATCTGGTGTTGTCCTATCTGAAAAATTAGAAGGTACCGTTCAAGGATCTTGAAGGAGGAGGAACTGCCCAGTTTACAGACCGCCTAATACAAAAGCTCAGAAGACCGATGAGGCTCCCCGCGTGCTGACCTGCCCTGATTTTGGCTGTGTCGCTACCTAGAAGACCACATCTGTGGGGATGGTGCATGGAGGGAAGGTGTGTCTAAACTATCTGATCTCACCCAGGTGAAGAAGACTCCATCCATGTGGTGTCTTGTGGCAGTTTCCCCTCCGTGTTTAGGTTTAATGTGTTCCTGAATTCTGGTAGTTGTTTTTGGTTCAGCTCTCTTAGTCGTATATATATCTAGTTTTCTTTTCGGTTGTAAGTTTAACCTGGTGGAATCATGTTGTTTCTTTTAGTATGAAAAGGGAACAGGGGAGTCAAATCCTTTTGATCTTAAAAAAAAGTGAATCGCACCGTCATGGATTCGAAACAAAAATCGCACCGTCATGACCGCAGCGATTGCGCCGTTACGAAAACGAGTGGCCACACACGCGTCCACGAAGCAAGGGCCAGTGGGGTTGGTGGGCGCGTTTGTTCTCGCCGATTCAACGTTAGCCACCCATGTTTTGACAAACCAGCGTGTGTGGTTGTTGCTCGTCGTTTTCCTGCGAAAAAAAAAGGATTTCGTCAGCAAACTAATTTGCCCAACACAAAGCCCTATATATATATATATATATATACATGCACACACCAACATAAGCTAACCCACCACAAAACTCACTAAGCATACACTTCAGCGTTAGCTTGCAATCTAGGCAGCTGCAAGCAATGGCAGCAACGACGGTGGAGATCAGACGGACAACGGTCCTTGAGCCCACACGGGAGTCGGCACGCGGCGGCGGAAAGAAGGTCCCGCTCACCGTCTTCGACCGCGCCTCCACGGACGGGTACATCCCTGCCGTGTTCGCCTGGAACGGGCCGGCGCCGACCAACGATGCGCTCAAGGAAGGCCTCCTCGCCGCCGTCGCCAGGTTCCCGCACCTTGCTGGGAGGTTCGCCGCCGACGAGCACGGAAGGAAGTGCTTTAAACTCAACGACGCCGGGGTGCTCGTCGTCGAGGCCACCGCCGACGCGGATCTCGCCGACGCCTTGGCGCACAACGTGTCCACTCACATCAACGAGCTCTACCCCAAGGCCGATACGGTACGTAACTCAGAGACCAACCAACCAGCAGAGTGTTTTAACACGTATACGTCCGAAATCAAAGTATCGACATGCTACCACATGTCTCTCGCTAAAGCCAAGTTTTTTGGACTCTTGGTGTATCGCAGGAACGCGAGGGTGAGCCGATCTTCAACGTGCAGTTAACGAGGTACACGTGCGGCGGGCTGGTCATTGGCACCGCCTGCCACCACCAGGTCGCCGACGGCCAGTCCATGAGCGTCTTCTACACCGCCTGGGCCACCGCCGTCCGGACCGACTCGGCGGTCCTCCCCTCGCCCTTCACCGATCGCTCGGCCACCGCCGTGCCCCGCAGCCCACCGGCGCCGGAGTTCGATCACCGGAACATCGAGTTCAAGGGCGAGCGCAGCTCCAGCCACTCCTATAAAGTTCTCCCACTGGACAGGATCAAGAACCTCGCGGTGCACTTCCCCGATGAGTTCGTCACCGACCTAAAGGCCCGTGTCGGCGCGCGATGCAGCACCTTCCAGTGCCTCCTCGCGCACGTGTGGAAGAAGGTCACGACGGCGCGCGACCTGGCGCCCGATGATCTCACCCGCGTCAGGCTCGCCGTCAACTGC
The DNA here is from genome assembly GCA_916181665.1 of Avena sativa. Lineage (NCBI taxonomy): Eukaryota > Viridiplantae > Streptophyta > Magnoliopsida > Poales > Poaceae > Avena > Avena sativa. The sequence goes on from OV702296.1 coordinate 433,273,029, forward strand.
CGCGGCCGCGCGAAGCCTCCCGTGCCCATGGACTTCTTCGGCAACATGGTGCTCTGGGCGTTCCCGACGATGCAGGTCAGGGACCTCCTGTCCTGCAGCTACCCCGCGGTCGTCGGCGTCATCCGCGACGCCGTCGCGCGCGTCGATAGCGATTACATCCAGTCGTTCGTCGACTTCGGAGAGACGGAACACGGTGCTATTGAAGACGGTGGCGGCGACGAGCTAGCGTCCACGGCGGCGACACCGGGCATGGTGTTTTGCCCTGACCTCGAGGTGGACAGCTGGCTGGGGTTCCGCTTCCACGACCTCGACTTCGGCTACGGCCCGCCCTGCGCGTTCCTGCCCCCGGACCTGCCCATCGATGGAATAATGATCTTCGTGCCGTCCTGCGCCGCCAAGGGCGGCGTCGACTTATTCATGGCGCTAGACCACGACCACGTTGAGACCTTCAAGCAGATCTGCTACTCCATTGACAACTAATTAATCATCCAAGCTTATATCTATACAAGCGGGTTTCACCACGACGCGGAAGACCACGGTCCAGGCCCACACCGCAGCGACACAACTCGATGAGGAGGCGCGGCAAGTGCCCTGAGAGGCCTTGCTTTCTCTCGGACTTAAGCCTTTAGATAATGCATGCATGTACACGACGCAATATACTAGTAAATGCTAGCTAATCCATCGGCCGCATAGTTTGTGTTTTTCTCTTACTGTAAGAACAACTATAATTGCATCGGCCGCATAGTTTGTATTTTTCTCTTACTTTAAGAACAACCATAATTGCATCTACGTAGTCTCAATACGATTGGTATTATCATTTTTACAAAAAAATAGTAGATCTCTACTGAATGTTAATTTTTAATCATTTTTGGTTTATTTTACAAGTGTACATGAGATTTATACAGAGGAAAAGAAAGAATAATACAATGATTATTTGAAACGAGTACGTAGCTCCGGCTGCAATATGCTACCGGTGCACCTCACCCTCTCTTGATATGCTGATATGGATGCTTTCAACTGCGAACATGTCCTTGGGTTTAGAACTTCAAAAAAAGTTACCTCTCAAAACATTCACTCGAGGGACAATCGTTTTCCTGGAAAGTATTCCATGTTGCAACACTCATGAACACCACCAACACCCCCCCCCCCCCCCCCCTCCTCTAGTGGCCAGGCTTTAGCGCAGACAATATCATCCAATTCTCTGGAAAAGAATATGTCACCACAATTGTATATTGATCGGTGGCGGAAGCAGTCAAACGTGCGCGGGGCGGTGAGGCAGTGGTGTCGACCGTGGTGTGGCAGAAGCCGTCAGTCAGTTTGCCCACGCGACAAGCAAATAACGAAAAACAAAAATAAAATCTATTACATAACTGATATCAATATGACGATAAAAATTCCTTGATAACGAATTTTACTTTGCGACCAAGATCCATGACTTGTTGCACTGCACCAATTTTAGCAGAGCACATAGTATCGACACGTTGAAACATGAGAACTATATTGAATACAGGAGTGAAGTTTTCTCCTATCAAATACAATTATATTATGGTAAGGGTTATTTTACGGTAAATCATATCATTTCAGACCGTTTAATGTTGATGGTCTAATGCCCCAGATTTGAAATACTATGGAAGATTTGGCGTGAATACAAAGTGGGCTACCTTGCACCCGGCTCCCGTATGTTATTTTTATATTATGCTTTAGGAATATCTATACTCCCTCCAACCCATATATTTTCAACTTTATCTAGATTCGGACGTACCTAGTTAAAAATTTAGATGCATTTATATCTAAACAAAGTTGAGAATATTAATATAGATCGAAGGCGGTACCTTTTTTTCCCATGTGATTGGACACGAGCATGTTTTCGCTTTCAATTAGAGATCTTTGTTTTCTACTCGTCGTAGTGTGATGGCAATGATGCCAGGATACGTAATCACGCAATCAGATGACAGTTAACAAATTGGGTTAGTACTGTCTTATTTCTCACTTTGCGACTTTCTAGTCTTTTCTTGAGTGGGTAGTTAACTAGCTAGCATATGGTAATCTGTGCAAAGATAACGGGACCTTTTTCCAAGATTCGTGACTATCTGCTAGCTAGTTCAGATGGTAATCGATCCGTGCAAGATTTCCCATCCTGAGTGATTAGCGAATCAATCAATAAAATACTTACATCCGTTGGAATTTGGTCGCTGAAGTAGATTCGACATTGTTGAATATCGGATCGTCACGTCGCACGTCTGTCTTTTTATCCAGGGGAACGCGTGGTTATCGGCTAGTCATTTTCGTGATGGCCGTGTCCCGTGTGGGATGGTGCCTCCGTGCGCAGGCGTGTGCACACTCCCACACGTTTCGACATCCCCACCTGTCCTCCAGCCGCCGCATCCAAGTGTGTGCATCATGTAACAAGGCACCGCCGAGGAGAAAAAACCCATCGTCTCTCTCAACAGCCTCATCCCAGGTGGCAGTATGGACGATGCATGATCGTACGTACGGCGCACTTCGATATGCACTTCAATATGTCAAGCGTCCCATGCATGCATGCTTGCTGGTGTGGTGCATTTGGCATGGAACACACGACACGTTTTGCATGATTCATGTACGACCTTGCATATGTTTAGGCTCTGTTTTTTTAGGTTTCTGCTTCTGCTTTTGGGTCCGAAAAGCAGAAGCCTGAACAAACACCCACATATTGAAAACCGCTTATCAGAAGCGGTGTGGTCAAATGAACTGCAAAGGACGGAAGAAGCAAAAACGCTGTCCGAGCTGCTTCCTGAGCTTTCCATGCTTCCCGAGTTATACATGACCAAGTTACCCCTATGTTTCACAAGATTTGCAAAATAACTGTCATCCCGAGATCAGCAGTGGAGGGCCCGATTCCCCTGATTCCGCCGCCGCGGTTCACTACCGCTGTCGCCGTTCACAATCACTCTCGTCGCTGGTATCTCAATAGATGAGACTCCCGATTCGGTACACGGACTCCCTCGTCCGGACACCACATTGCTGACTAGCACCGCCTCTGTTCGATCCCATTGACCAGCCTCGTCAACTAGCGCTCGCTCGGCCCGTTCTCAGAGAAGCTCCAGCTCTGTGACCTCCGTCCTGACCGGTTGTGAGCTCAATCCCTAATTGCGGCGGCGTCCAGTGGCCAAATCGATGATGGATTTGGATGGATTGCGAGCGGTTGCGCCTGGGTGCTGGGACGTCGGTATTACTATATGTTTTAATCTTGAGAATCACTGGAAATACATATTTGTGTCAGGGTTAGGAAATCATATACAAATTTAACATAATCTGGTTGATATGCCATTAAAATAACGGCACAAAAAATCATGCAGTGTTTTTAACGGATGATCTTTTCAGTCTCTAGTGCATGGATTTGTGGCCCTGTCTGACTCGATAAGGCCCCGTTCATTTTACTAGGAACAAGTTCATTTTACTAGGAACAAATCCAGACGTGGATCAGATCCAGGTAGGGATTTGGTGTATCCCGTCTTTCACCCAATCCCTACTAACCCCTTATAAACTCATCCCCGTAATCGGTTCTATACTTCAAAACTGTTCGGTTATTCTATTGCTAGGCCACACAACCCATGAGCTTGGACTAGAGCCCGTCTATTCGATTACACGGCCGGGATCATCGGTAGTGCTTATTCATACTAAATTCTCCGGCGTCATCTACCATCTCTTTCAACAAAAATCCCGCCAGTTCTTCTGCAATTCCTAGTACGCGTTGCTCTGGTAGGAGCTGATCCCGCATGTTCTCGAACTATATAAGAAAAGGGGATCAATATGAATATCAATCATGATAACAAAAAGTGACGGTAATAAAATAATGTTGTGAATATATTGCTTACATCGACTCTATAATCTTTGTGCTCAGTGGTAAACGTGCGAATGAACTCGCAAATATAGAATCCACATATATTCATCCCCGGTAACTGTCTCGCGCACTTTACGAGAATAGAATTCAATCAAAATTATAATCTAGCATCATAATTGTATTGAAATTAGAAGTAAAGAGATGCGCGGACATATCACGTACTACTTACCGAGACCATTTTAAACGTCAGCTTCTCACTAAAGGAACCCGTAACCTCACTCTTGACCAGGTTCCAAACCCTGCCCGGTAAAGAAAATAAATGAATGAGTTATTTATTATCTGATATCTCAGGAAATCAACGAAAGATATCGATTAGCGCGAAAATTTCCTTAGAGCATGTCCTACACGATCATTATTTTGTCGTCCTTTACGGCTCTCAAGTACCATTTATGTAAACTCCGCATTTGTATTGGCAGTTGTTGAAACTTCTCTTCACTGATCAAAGGCATCCCTAGGACATATCTAGGAACTACATCATCATTGGGTAACTTGTCGGCTTGGGAACCTAGCAATTCATCAAGACTCACACCCATAGCGGATGCCAACTTTGCAGCTTCTTCAATATCCTGTTGGGGAACGTCTTTGGGTAACACCTTGAGGGATGGGATCGATTGTTTGGCCTATTTCTCGAGCTAGGGAACGCCCCTTCTTTTCCCGCTTGCTTTGCTCACGCTTGGATTGTTTTCACTTGGCTTGTTTGCACTTTTACTTGATTTTCTCCCGCTTGTACTTCTACTTGATTTGCTCTTCTTCACTTCCTTCTGAAGTATGCGTAGATAGTCATCTAGCTTATGGTGCAACTCATATTGCGATTTTGTATTCAGAAAACCAAGTGCATACGCTTTTTTGCTTCTCGGTGTATACCGGGGCAGGCTCGGATTTCTTCTTTTGAAAATGCGCATCATATTGGGCCTTTGCAATCGCTGCGTTTTCCTCATCCGTACCATCATAAGGTCAGATGGGAAGATTATTATGAGGTACTCTTGGGAGGGGTGACATTTTTCGTTTTGGGCTGCTGCGTCGGTTAGTACTCATCAACGGGGCACACTTTCCCTTATTGTCCTTAGCGGGCGACGAAGACGGCTGACCCTTCGGCGGAGATCGAGATGGACTCGCGTTGTGGTGGTCGTAGTCATGGGGTGGGCTTCTTGGAGGTGATGGAGGTGAAGGTGACATGCAACAAATCGGAGGCGGTGTTGGCCTTGGCACCGAGCCTAGAAGCTTGATGTTGTTCTTATCCCATAGAATGATACCACCCAGTACTTCTCTGAGTGTCCTCTCACCTTCAGGTCCAGGAATGTCAAGCTCCATTGAGTGAAACCCCGTTGCGATTTCATCCACCCCGACTTTAGCATAGCCAGCTGGAATCTCACGGCCATGCCAGCGTGCGTCAGGTGGACAAGGTAAAGCACATCCGACCGCCACCTTCAAGGATATGTTCTTCACCTTTTGATGGAGCTCACAATATATCTGCTCCTTGATTCCATCCACAGGGTAGCCGTTACCGCCATCTATCATCCGTGCATCGTTAAACGGGACCGCCGATTCAGCCACGCTGCTTCTTTGCTGAGATGGGCCAGCGGTAATATCGAGTGCAGGATATTGCAGGCGTGCTACTCCTCTAAGTTCGTCAATCTGCTGTTGCTGGTTATCAATTCTTCCTAGCAACTGGTTGAACCTGTCTCCCTCCTCCTCCTGCTATCGCCTCTTTACTCTCTATCGGCTTTTATAAGTATCTTTGTCTTTGGGAAACCCAATCTCCCACGTATAACTAGGGTCAAGGTCTCGTACTCGTCCTCGTGTTCATCATTCTCGAGGACCTTTGTCAACAAGTCTTTCTCTCTATTAGGACGGAAATTTGTTTTGCCCTCTTTAATTTCTTTCACCACTCTCTGCCATGTCTCCCTGAGTATCATAATCCCGTCACTGCAAATAAGGTCCCCTATATTATCGTCATACTCACTCCCATGTCCAAGGAACCAATTTCTTGCTCTCAAATCCCATTCTCCGCGTATTGGTTCTGGAGTGACCCTTTTATCAAGCAGCTCTTTCTCCTTTTAAACCCACTTTGGCATGGCAGTCGCGTAGCCCCTGGCCCGGGGTGATGGTGATATTTCTTTTTCGCGGCATTTTTCTTGTTTTTTTCTGACTTTTCCTTAGCAGGTTCTAACTTCTTCACTAGTAGAAAACAGACCTTTGGTCCAGGGGTATTAGCCCCGGTTTTGCTACAAACCGGGTCTAATGCCCCGGTCCAACGGCTAGAACTGGCCCCAGGGGGTGGCAGACACTAGCCCCGGTTCGAACGGGACCTTTAGCCCCGGGTCGTGTAACAAACCGGGGCTAAAGGGTTTCAGGCAGGCCAGGTCGGGCGACAGATCCTTTAGTCCCGGTTTGTTATACGACCCAGGGCTAAAGGTGGACACGAACCGGGGCTAAAGGTCTGGCTATATCTTCTTCCCCTGCCCGAGCCACCATTCAAGCTGGTGGCTCTCCTCTCTCTCTCTTTCTTGCTTCAAGCTCGAGTTCATGCCCTTTTTTTCCTCAAGATTTGTCTATATTTTGTGGTGCCCCATTTATCCAAAGGTTCTAAAAGGTGAGCAACTTCATCCTTTGAACTCTCATTGCTATATTAGCTCATTTCATGCTCTATCTTATAGATGGATTTGTGGATTTAGTTTGGTAGTAATTTTTGCAATGATAGCATGAGATCGATGTTTAGATTCTATCTATCTTGTATTAATGTAAGGAACTCTAAGGTAAATATCACAATATGTGGATTCTATCTATATATATATCTTGTTTTGGCACATAGTCTCGAAATTTGATTTTAGAAGCACACACATGCGTGAGTTCATCATTCTAACTAGCTAGCTGGGCAAAATATCCTTCTTCATCTACCTGCGTTCAACAAACTGAAAAAATTGTAACAAAGATAGGGTTAATTCATAAAATCTTGATAAGAAGACATCACAATTCACATATTAGGGAGTGCCTCTATGGCGAGCTCCTCGAAGATGTCTGAGGACAGGATTCTAAGACATCTTCGAGAAGCTCTGCCGTAGTGGTGTCCCTGCTCTCCCACACCATCTTTCGGTTATATCTTCTCTAGCTAAATCAGTATGCTGGTGGAGCTAACTAATTTCACATATTAGAGAGTGCCTCTACGGCGAGCTCCTCGAAGATGTCTGAGGACGAGGTCCTAAGACATCTTCGAGAAGCTCCGCCGTAGTGGTGTCCCTGGTCTCGCACACCATCTTGCAGTTCTTCACAAGAATGCATACCTATTTATAGATTAAGCAGCATAACATAGTGTTGGGCACTGATGACATAATATCGACACACTCACGCTGGCATAGTGCTGCCACCTACCCAAAGTAGTGTCGGCATTTATTTTACTGGCTTAGTGCTGCCCACTAAGGACATAGTGTCGACATGTTGTCTCCACATCCACATTTAGTCCCGGTTGGTGCCTCCAACCGGCACTAAAGGTTCATCATATCTTTAGTCCCGGTTGCTGGTTTTAGATTAGTACTAATTAATTATGATTATGTTTGATGTACTTAATTAATTATATCTTGCAGATGAGCCGGCAATGGATGTACGCTGATCGACTCTCAAACGAGTTCATTAAAGGCGTGCATTATTTTTTTTTGTGGCCGAGGCAAACAAGCGGAATGGTTTTATGTCTTGTCCATGTGGTGTCTGTCGGAATCATAAAGAATACTCTTCCTCAAGAGTCCTTCAGAGCCACCTGTTTCGGTCCGGTTTCATGACCGGCTATAATTGTTGGACCAAGCACGGAGAAAGAGGGGTTATGATGGAAGACAACAAAGAAGAAGAGAATGACAACGGCTACCCTGAAAACGATGGTACTACAATGGAAGACATTGATGAAGAAAAAGATAAAGAACGGGCATCAGATTTGCCCGATGATGATCTTAGTCGGGCCATTGCTGATGCCCGGGAAGAATGCGTAACTGAAAGGGAGAGGTTGAACTTCAAGAAGATGTTAGAGTATCACAAAAAATGGTTGTACCCAAATTGTGAAGATGGGCACAAAAACTGGGTAGCACACTGGAATTGCTGCAATGGAAGGCAGAGAACGGTGTGACTGACAAAGGATTTGAAAAGTTGCTGAGAATAATAAAGAAGTTGCTTTCAAAGGATAACGAACTGCCCGCCAGTACCTATGAAGCAAAGAAGGTTGTCTGCCCTCTAGGATTAGAGGTGCAGAAGATACATGCATGCATTAATGACTACATCCTCTACCGCGGCGAGTACGAGAATTTGGATGCATGCCCAGTATGCACTGCATTGCGGTATAAGATAAGACGAGATAACCCTGGTGATGTTGAGAGCGAGCGCCGCATGAAGAGGTTTCCTACCAAGGTGATGTGGTATGCTCCTATAATACCACGGTTGAAACGTTTATTTAGGAACAAAGAGCATGCCAAGTTGTTGCGATGGCACATGGAAGACCGTAAGAAAGACGAGATGTTGAGACACCCCGCTGATGGGTCGCAGTGGAGAAAAATCGAGAGAGAGTTTCCGGACTTTGCAGGTGATGCGAGGAACTTATGGTTTGGTCTAAGTACAGATGGCATGAATCCTTTTGGGGAGCAGAGCTGCAGTCATAGCACCTGGCCTGTGACTCTGTGTATCTATAACCTTCCACCTTGGTTGTGCATGAAGCGGAAGTTTATTATGATGCCAGTGCTCATCCAAGGCCCGAAGCAACCCGGCAACGACATTGATGTGTACCTAAGGTCATTAGTTGAAGAACTCTTACAGTTGTGGCACGGACAAGGTGTACGTGTGTGGGATGAGAACAAGAAGGAGGAATTTGACCTACGAGCGTTGTTGTTCATAACAATCAATGATTGGCCTGCTCTTAGTAACATTTCAGGACAGACAAACAAGAGATACAATGCATGCACACACTATTTGAACGATACTGAAAGTATATATTTGGATAAATGTAAGAAGAATGTGTACCCGGGGAATCGTTGTTTTCTTCCGCCCTCGCACATCCTAAGAAAGAGGCAGACAGCCGGTGTAAGCCTATCCGCCGTACTGGTGATGATGTATTTGACATGGTGAAGGATTTAAAAGTAATCTTTGGAAAGGGTCCTGGTAGACAATATGTTCCGAAGGACGATGTCGGACACGCACCCATGTGGAAAAAGAAATCTATATTTTGGGAGCTACCCTATTGGAAAGTCCTAGAGGTCCGCTCTGCAATTGACGTGATGCACCTGACGAAGAATCTTTGCATGACGCTGCTAGGTTTCTTGGGCGTGTATGGGAAGAGCAAAGATACACCTGAAGCACGACAGGACCAACAACGTATAAAAGACCGAGACGGCATGCATCCAGAGCTGTTTGAAGGTACTGCTAGCTGCGCTCTTACCAAAGAAGAGAAGGAAATATTTTTTGAAGTCCTTTACAGTATCAAGATCCCGTCTGGTTTCTCGTCGAACATAAAGGGAATAATAAATATGGTAGAGAAAAAATTTCAAAACCTAAAGTCTCATGACTGCCACGTTCTTATGACCCAGCTGCTTCCGATTGCATTGAGGGGACTCCTGCCAGAAAATGTTCGAGTACCCATTGTGAAGCTATGTGCGTTTCTCAATGCAATTTCTCAGAAGGTAATCAGTCTAGATAGTCTACTAAGGTTATAGAAAGATGTGGTCCAATGTCTTGTCAGCTTCGAGTTGGTGTTCCCACCATCCTTCTTCAATATTATGACTCACCTCCTAGTTCACCTAGTCGATGAGATTAACATTCTTGGTCCTGTATTTTTACACAATATGTTCCCCTTTGAGAGGTTCATGGGAGTGTTAAAGAAATATGTTCATAACCATGCTAGGCCAGAAAGAAGCATCTCAAAGGGATATGGAACATAGGAGGTCATTGAGTTTTGTGTTGACTTTATTCCTGACCTTAAGCCCATCGGTGTTCCTGAATCACGGCATGAGGGTAAAATTAGTGGAAAAGGCACGCTAGGAAAGAAAGCAAGGATATATATGGACAGACATTCTCTCACTAAAGCACACTACACAGTTCTGCAAAGTTCCACCTTGGTGGCTCCGTATATTGAGGAACACAAGAAAACCCTAACATGTGTGGATGTTGGTGATGTACAATATTATTAAACCTTTATTTTTAATGATCTTCTTATATGTATATGGATATGAACTATCTCGATCTCAATAGGTAGTATTGCAACTTGTTATGGCCAGACATTTATTAATATTAAAACGTAAAAATTAGTCATAATCATATCTAGCCCTATAGTACACAGCTTCTGGGTCGTCTTCGGAATCGTCATCATCATCGTCGTCGCTCCTAGCACGCGGATGGATCCTCAGCCCTTCCTCGTAGCACGTGGATGGATCCTCCGGCCTCGGATTCACGACGCGCGGGGGAGGGGGCTCCCGGATGACGACCCCAGTACGCCCTAGGCCTTCACCACCACCACCATTCTTGTGGCTATGCTGCTGGTGAAAGTGCGGGTACCTGAGGCGAGGATGGTCTCCCATGGCAATGTAGCGCATCACACCGGCGATAGTCCGGTTCGCCCACCACAGGCGGCGACCAGCCATGTTGTGGTTCACTGGGGGCGGGTCGTCACCCTCATACCTGGCGAGCTCCCTTTCCTGCCGGTTTGCGAAGAAGGCATTCCCGGTGTCGAGGTTGTCGGGATCCCAATGGGGATCCATCCGCTGCTCCGGTGTGAGCTCGAGGTAGAAGTGGTTCATGATGGCCGCCTGGCGGGCCGAACCTTGAGACATAGGAGGAACAGGAACCCCTCCAGCGCTCAGCATCCAGCCAGCGGGCAACCAGTACCCCGGCGGGCATGGGTAGCTGGAGGCGCACAGCGCCTCGGTCTCCTCGAGCATCAGAAAATCCCAGTAAGCGGTGTCCATTGCTGTGAGAGAGAAGGTGTGGATGTGTCGATGGAAATGGCGGTCGGCTAGATATAGAGGGACATGGCGGGAGAACATGGCGGGAAGCGGGGGAAATGGCGGGAGAAACATGGCGGGAAGCGGGGGAAATGGCGGGAGAACATGGCGAGAAGCAGGGAAAATGGCGGGAGAACATGGCGGGAAGCGGGGCAAATGGTGGGAGAAACATGGCGGGATGTGGGGGAAATGGCGGGAGAACATGGCGGGAAGCGGGGGAAATGGCGGGAGAACATGGCGGGAAGCGGGGGAAATGGCGGGAGAACATTTCTACTATATTTTTCTGAATATTTTGGTATATTATATGTATTTTTTCCTTTTTTTTAAATAATAAACTATATTTTTATTATTTTTTATGAACATTTCTACTAAATATAATACTTGTTAAATAATAGATAATTTTATTTAAGTTGTATAATAAAGTATGATAATAGATTTAAATTATAGATCTTCTTTTTCTGAAAATTTTGATATATAATACATAATTTTCTGAAAACTATAAACCATTTTTGGTTTTGGCGCCAAAAACAACCTTTAGCCCCGGGTTGTAATACAACCCGGGGCTAAAGGGGTGTGGCGCGCGGGAAGTGCGTGGGCCGAAAACACCTTTAGCTTCGGGTTGTAATACAAACCGAGGCTAAAGGTCTCCCTTTAGCCCCGGTTTGTATTACAACCCGGGGCTAAAGGGGGGGTGGTATAAATACTCCACCCCCACCCTGGGTCGTGCCACGATCCGGAGAGACAGTTCCATTCATTCCCAGAGCTCCTGCCGCCGCCTGTGCCGCCCGTTCGTGCCGCCGCCCGTGTCGTCCGTGTCGCGCCCCTCCGTGCTGCCGCCGTCGTCCGTCCCGCCGCCGCCCGGCGCTCGCGCCGTCCGTCCTATCTTCGTGCCGCCCGCGCCATCCCGTCTCCGTTTCGCCCGCCTCCGCGCCGCCCGTCGCCGTCCGTGTCCCGTCTCCGGCCGCGCCGCCCGCACCGCCTTGCCGTCAGGTACGGTGATCGCCGCCCTCAATTAGGTTAATTATGTGTTAATTTTTGTTAGTATTAATTAGGTTAGTATTAATTAGGTTAGTATTTAGTATTAGTATTACTATTACTATTAGTATTAGTATTTGGTATTAGTATTTGTATTAGTATTAGTATTAGTATTAGTATTTGGTATTTAGTATTACTTAGTATTAGTATTAGGTTAATTGTATAGGTTAGTATTATTTAGGGTTAGTTAGGGTTACTTAGTTAATTAGGTTTAGTTTAGTTAGTGTTAGGTTTAGGGTTAGTGTTATTAGTTTAGTTAGTTAATTATGTTTTATGATTGTAATTTATTGCTATTATTTAGTTATGCCGTGTCCACCTTGTCTGAGCCTACTGGACTCCGTCGGGGATGTCCGAGTCTGGGCTCGTCGGGTTGGCACTGGGAGGTGCTACCTGTCGGGACTCGTACCTTGGTGAGGAATCCGGGTATCATCGTTGACCCGGAGATTCTTTGGTGGCGTCCACGAGGTCCAGGAGCGGTGCAGAGGGAGCCAACCTCCGAGGAGGTGGTACGACGTCGTATCAGGGAGGAGGATGAGCATGTACGACGATACATGTATCTTTTGGAGACTAGGTTCTCTAATATCTGGCAGGTTCACGGATCTCACCCGAGCTATTCTCCGGTGATGGTTCCTCTTCTGTGGCTGCAGAGCTCCCGTAGCACAGAACGCGGCAGCCACGTTCGCTAGTTTGATATGAGCGAGATGTATTAATAATGTACTTTATATTATGAGCGAGATGTATTAATAATGTACTTTATCTTATATTATTGTACTTTATCTTAATCACTAAGTATTGTATCCGAGTTGTCGCAGTTGTAATATTCTTTTACTTAATGCAATATTCTTTTTCTGTATTAGTTAAGCTATGGACGGTAGACAGAATGAAGAGGAGCTTCACAACATGATAGATGAGGGTACTGGAGGGTCTTATTATGATGGCTCCGAATATCTTAATTTGTCTGGAGGAGACGGTGGTGGAGAAAATAGTGGAGATGATGGTGCTGACCATGGTGGTGACCATGGTGAAGACACCATAATAATGACAAACTCCGTCGAGGTATATAAAGCCTCTATCGATCGTTCACTAGTATAGATGCACTAATTTATTCGTATATATGTACTGACGAATGTTTCTTCTCTTAGACCTCCGCTTTCGGCCAATCTTCTACAAAGACAAGAGGCCCGACACACAAGTTGCCCGCTGATGTCCGTTTCAGCATTGACTTAGTCTCTTCGCAGGGTCAACCGTTGGAGCCCAAAGAAGCCGCGAATGCATTTACAAGTCAATGCGGAGTGATTGTTAGAGACAAAGTCCTGATCACCACGCGAAATTGGAACAAGCCAGGAAAGAAAAAGGATCCAGCTGGGGCTAGTTTTGTAGATGACAGAGCAAAAGATACGATGTGGAATTCTCTCATGACACATTTCACCCGACCAGTCTTGGAGACTGATGAGCTCACACAGCAAATGACGAGGAAAGTCAAGCACTTTGCTCTTAAGAAGATGGCCGAACTATTCAAGGAATGGAAAAAAAGATTGTACCACAAGTATGTCTTGAAGAAAACATTCGTTGGCCCACTAGAGTTGCAGCAGGATAACTGGGCCGCATTTGTGGAATACAAGACCTCGGAACCAGCTAAGGCAATATCAACAAAAAATAAGTTAAATGCAGCCAAAAAGAAATATCACCATCATATGGGCACAGGTGGCTACAGGAGTGTCATGCCTAAGTGGGATAAAGCTGAGGCTGACCTGGAGGCTAAAGGGGTTACTCCAGCTACGTCTAGTTGGCCCTTGAGGTCAAGAAATTGGGTATTCGGGCATGGGGCATCATTAGACCCAGAAACAGGCGAGATTGTTGCAGCCGAAGAAATTTCTTCACCTAAGAAAGAACTTGTTAAAGTGATAAAAGAGGTTGAAGAGGGAACGTTTGTTCCCGACAGAGAGAACGATGAGCTGACAAAGGCTCTCGGGAATCCTGAAAAGGCTGGACGAACAAAAGGGTTCAGACCTTCTTATCCATGGGTTATCGGGTTTCCCGAGCACCGTGACATGTACAGAAGCCGATCGAGAAGAACAAAGCGGCAAAAAGAGGAGGATACGGAGCGGTTCGCGAGGTTTGAAGCCATGCTGCAGGAGCATCGCCAGGAGCTTAATGAACTTAAAGGACTCCGACAGCAAGATCCTACACCGGATAGTACGGTCGGCCCATCGCAACGGAAAATCAGCGTGGCTTCCACGGAGGGCCACGGAATTGATGCAACGATGGATGTGTACCCCGTGGATGCAATTAAGGATAAGACTAGTTGTGAGCTGCATGTTGAACTGAAGAATATATCCATGAAGGTGGCGGTCGGCTTTGCTTTACCTTCTGCACCGGGAGCAACCTACCATTGCAATCCGATTCCAACTGGCTATGCTCGTGTCGGTGTGGATGAAATTCTACCTATGTGTCAGTCACTACAGCTTGACACCCTGGAGGTGAAGGGGAGATGACACTGGGAGAAGTCACGAGTGGCTTCATTCTTTGGAAAAAATAATACATCAAGTTTACAGGCTTGACACCAAGGCCACCTTCTCCACCGAGAAACAATCCATCACCTCCAAGGCAATCGTCTCCTCCCAGTGCACCGTCTCCTCCTATTGGAGATATGCCCAAGAGGCAATAATAAAGTGGTTATTATTATATCTTTATGTTTATGATAAATGTTTACATCCCATGCTATAATTGTATTAACCGGAAACATTAATACTTGTGTGTTTTGTAAACATAAAAGAGTCCCTAGTAAGCCTCTTGTTAAACTAGCTTGTTGATTAAATGATGATCATGGTTTCCTGATCATGGACATTGGATGTCATTAATAACAAGGTTATATCATTAGGAGAATGATGTGATGGACACACACCCATAGTAAGCGTAGCATAAGATCAAGTCATTAAGTTCGTATTGCTATAAGCTTTCAAATGCATAGTAACCCAATCCTTCGACCATGAGGTTATGTTAATCACCATCACCGGATGGGTACTTTGATGACATCAAACACCGCTTCGTAACTGGGTGGTTATAAAGGTGTCATTGGGTATTCTGAAAGTATGTGTTGAAGCGCATGGACCAAGATTGGGATTTGTCCATCCATATGACGGATAGATATGCTCTGGGCCCTCTGGGTGGAATGTCATCTAGTTAGCTTGCAAGCATGTGACTAGGTCACAAGGGATGACATATCATGGAACGAGTAAAGAGTACTTATCAGTAACGAGGTAGAACTAGGTATGGAGATACCGACGATCAAACCTCGGATAAGTAGAATATCGCATGACAAAGGGAATTGGTTTCGTATGTTAAATGGTTCTATCGATCACGAAGTAATCGTTGAGTATGTGGGAGCCGTTATGGATCTCCAGATCCCGCTGATGGTTATTGATCGAAGAGGTGTCTTCATCATGTCTGCATATTCACGAACCGTAGGGTGACACACTTAAGGTTCGAAGTTGTTTTAAGTAGATATGGAATATGCGTTGGAGACCGAATGATGTTCGGAGTCTCGGAATGGATCCGGGATATCACGAGGAGATCCGGAATGGTCCGGAGAATAAGATTCATATATTGGGGATCATTTTCTAAGTTAGGAAATGTTCCGGAGTGTTTGTATGGAGATTCTAGAAGGTTTCAGAATGTTCTGGAAGGTTCTAGAGGATTTCTTGGAGTTTGCTTGAAAACCAAGAAAGGATCAAGGGAGTCCAAGTGGGGCAAGACACGGATTCATGGGGGAGGAGGACTCCTCCCCCAACCCGCCGGCCCAAGGAGGAGGGGAGTCCTACTAGGACTCCCCCTTCCCAGGCGCGCCTCCCTCCCTTAAATAGAAGGGAGGGGCGCCCCCTCTTGGCCCTGGCTCATAACACCCAATCTCTGCCGCCTCTCTCCTCCACCTTTCTTCTGCACAGGCATAGGCGAAGCCCTGCATAATTCTATACTCCACCACCACCACCACACCGTCGTGCTGCTAGGATTCCGTGGAGAAGATCTACTACCTCCGCTGCTCGCTGGAACGGGGAGAGGAAGGTCTGCTTCGACTCCGCATGTGTGACCGTCTACGGAAGCGCTGCCGAAACGCGGAGCCGGAAGGATCGCCCACACGATCTTGAGATCGGCAAGTGATCGACTACATCATCCACGAGATCTAATCTCGTAACGCTTTCGGTTCTACGAGGGTTAGTACCGATCTATCTCGTTGCTCATGTCTAATAATCTTGGCTTTTATCTAGATTAGATCTAGGTTTTGTTCGTTCTTGCGGTAGAAATTTTTTGTTTTCCATGCTACGAACCCATCAGTGGTATCAGAGCCTTGTCTATGCGTAGATCTGTTGCACGAGTAGAACACAATGAGGTTGTGGGCGTTGGTGCTCGTGTCGTCTTTTGCTATGTGTGTACTTTGCATCTTGCCGTATGGTGGGATGAAGCGGCTCGGGCTAACATTACATGTCATCGTACATGAGACTTGCTCCACGCTTGACGTGCAACTCGTATTGCACAAGTGGCTTTGCGGGTGTCTGTCTCTCCCATCATAGTATAGATCAAATCTACACTTTGCACTTGATAGCACTTGTATCAACGTTGTGGTTCAGTTTCGTAGGTAAGATGCGTTCTTATTAGAAAGCCCAAGCCACGTAAAACTTGCAAAGAAAATTAGAGGTGTCTAACTTGTTTTTGCAGGGGTTTTGTGATGTGATATGGCCATCATGTGATTGTGATTGTATTTGATGTATGCAATGCTCCTTGTTGTAATATGGCAACCGGCAGGAGCCTAATGGTTGTCTTTAATTCTGTTAAGACCTGCGTGTCTATTCATCTTGTAATAGCTTTGTTCCAAGTAGTTGTAATAGTTGCTAGTGATGATGGACAACCATGAAGCGGCGCCACGGACCTTGACGCAATGCTGGTGATGATGGACATCATGTCCGTGCTTCGGAGATGGAGATCAAAGGCATAAGAAGAAAGGGCCATATCATATCACACTAATTATGAATTGTGTGTGATGTTAATCCTTTATGCATCTTGTATTGCTTAGATCGCGATGGTAGCATTATAAGATGATCCCTCTCACTAAATATCAAGTAATAAAGTGTCCGTCCTTAGTATGCACCGTTGCTAAGACTCGTCGTTTCGAAGCATCTCGTGATGATCGGATGTGATAGATTCTACGTGTGCATACAACGGGTGCAAGCCAGATTTGCACATGCAGAAACTAAGGTTAATCTTGACGAGCCTAGCATGTACAGACATGGTCTCGGAACACGGAATACCGAAAGGTAAAGCATGAGTCATATGGATGATATGATGAACATGTTGATTGTTCGCCTTCGAAGCTACATCATCTCACGTGATGATCGGACTTGGTGTAGTGGATTTGGTTCGTGTAGTCACTAAAACAACTGGAGGGGTGTTGTTTTGAGTGGGAGTTCATTTGTAATTTGGATTAGTCGAACTCAATTTATCATAAACACAATCAAAGTGAATTTGCATAGTTTGTTGTAGTCATTGGCATCCGTTCACCACCTTATGCTTAGTTATAGTTGAGATAGTAGAACTATAGAAATTCTGGATATTTGCTTTACGAACTGGTATCGTATTGTTTTGAGTGTCAATCTAAAGTTTAAAAGTCCTGTTGCAAACTTTCAGCAAACTCAGTTTACTCTATGAAGTTTAATAAACAGTATTAAATCAAGAGTAACAATTCCAGTGTTAGTATCTAATCTATCATGTTTGCCTCCATGATTCTTGATACTCAAAAGATTGTTTTTAATATCAAGTTTATCTAAGAGCTGAAAGCAATGTTTCAGAAACCATCATATGTGAAAGGTATTGCGATATCTAAAACAATGTGTTGGTTACAACATGATAGAGTATATGTCCTCATATTTGATGAGAATTTGTGAAGGTTGGAGACGCTAGTCGTCCTAATCCTCCAAAAGGTTTTGGAAAAGAAACATTATACTCGCAATTCACCTTTATAAGCTATAGCAGCTTGATCATGAAAGTTGTCATGATAAGGATGAATAGAAGCTGTAAGTAAAATGTTTACTACACTAAAAGATTACTAAAGAATGGAATTTTGAAAGCATGCCAAACATTTGATGAAGGTGATCCACTTCAAAGTGCAAGTTCAAAGGTATTAGTATTTGACTATACACACTTTGTACTATGTGTCATGTGAATGACACCACTATTGATGATTCTTTTAAAAGAAAAGGAATTGTTGAAAGAGAATCTATAAAATATTTGGTAGAAAAG
This sequence comes from Avena sativa, assembly GCA_916181665.1. Taxonomy (NCBI): domain Eukaryota; kingdom Viridiplantae; phylum Streptophyta; class Magnoliopsida; order Poales; family Poaceae; genus Avena; species Avena sativa. Next base: position 433,291,206 of record OV702296.1, read on the forward strand.
AAAAGATTGGAGATATCCAACTTAGGTATATAGAAGATACATGTTATGGCTGTATTCCTTGGTTGTTAAACAATGTGGTTCTGCGGTATTGGATACCGAATTGGTTGGTATGAAGTGTCATACAGGACAACACAATTCATGAACTGCATTGGCCTAAGTAACTAGCAAGAGAATATATGATGATGTTCATCGAAAACAAACAAAGGGTTGTTATGTTGCTCGTTAACATCAAAGCTTACCTTCAAGATTTGTTTCAATAATTGTTATTTTGATCAGGTATTATGACGACAAAAGGTTGTTCAAATAATTACCGCATTCCATAATAGATGGATGATATACAAGTCTGGTTGGAGAAATAACGACCATAAAACTAATGCTAAAATGTCGCAAGACAAATGATTGAAAGATCACTTGCGAAGTGACATCGCCGTTTAAATTATATTAGGGATACATGAAGAAACTCCATGTTGATGGATTTTTGGAGTCTTTGATTTTGATCAAATGACGCTTGTGATACTTTCCTGGAGATAATTAAAACTCTGTTCGTAGGCCAAAAGAGGAACGGACGACTAACTGATTGGAATTTGTACATATTGATGTATATAGTCCATTATGTGTAGTCATGGGCGATGGATTTCAACTTCATATGCTTTCTCCGAAGATTTGAGTGAAGTATATGTATATACTTACTCAATAAGGAAGAAGTATGAAACATTTGAAAATGTTCAAAGACTTTCAAGATGAAGTGGAAAATCATTGTAACAAGAAAATAAAAAGTTTGTGATTGGATCATAAAGAAATATGTTTAGCAAAACACCTAAGATTTGAGAAATCGTTCCATGGATTTGCATTTCCCAAAAACACCATAGGAGTATGGAATGTTCGAGATATGTAATGAAACCTTGTTTGACATGGTAAGATCAAAGGTGTCATTTATAAAAACTGCCATTATATTTTAAAAGATTAAAGCTTTAGTGACTACCGCTTTTACACTGAAAAGAGCTCCATCGTGATCCGTTGAAATGACACCATATAAGTCATGGTTTGGGATAAAACCCAGGTTGTCCTTTCTTAAATTTTTGGTATGCTAGGCATAAGTAAAGTGTTTACAACCAAAGTCGGATGAGCATGTCTTTGTAGGTTATTTCGAATAACCATTGGGTATTCCTCCATAACACCGAAGACAAAAGTGTTTGTCACTTAGAGTGTCGAGTTTCTTGAGAAGGAATTTTTGGTGAAAAGTTAAGTGGGAGGACAATAGAACTTTGACAAGGTTGTTGAACCTTGGCTAATATGTGCTGAGTTGCGCAGCGTCGGAAAGTGTCCCGGAGGCAGCAACAATGCTCATGGCTCACGTGCCTCAAAGGTTGTGGTCAGGGAGATCTAAGTTACTATTGAACCAAGTAGGTCGGGTAAGTAATCAAATGCCAAGATTTGAGAGTTAAATCATTGTTGTTTGACAATGATGAACCGACTACATGCAAATAATCAATGATGGGCCCTGACTTTGTTAAGTGGCTTGAAGCCATAAAATCCGTGATAATTCCATACACGAGAAATCAAGCTTTGAATTTGAAAGACCCTCTGGAGAGGTGCAAGACCTTATAGTCGTATATGGATCTATAAAGAAATAGACATGGATGTTTCACATCTATGAAATAGTCGACATGTCGGAAAGAGTTTACGACAATGTTCAAGGAATTGACTATGATAAGATTTGATCTTTCATAGCGATATTTAGTCTGGACGGATTAATGTAGCAACCACTACATATATTTTGGTATATGGTAGTTGAACAAACAAAACAAGTTCTTCTAATAGAATGGTTACCTAGGATGTGTCCATGACACGATCCAAAGGGTTTTGTTAATTCAAAGGATGCTAAAAGAGTATGCAAAACTTCAATGGTTGAAGTGAGCATCGCGGAGTTGGAATCTTCACCGTGATGAAACCGTTAAAAGGTTTAATTTCATCAGAGACGATGAAGATGTTTGCATTTTTGCAAGAAATTAAGTGGGAGTGCTAAGACATATTTATAATACATTATGTGAAAGACATATTGTTGATTAGAAATGATGTATCTTTTATTGACACAGGTTAAGAATTTCATTTCGATGAAAGACTTAGGCATAACCCAAGAATTAGGCATCAATGTCTATATGGATAGATTGAGGCGCTAATATGGTTTTGCCATATGTGCATAGATAAGATGTTGAATGATTTCAATATGGAAACAACAAGAAAGGTTCTTGACACACAGAAAGGACTGAATCAAGATTCAAGTGTGTTGACACGAGATTCAAGTGTTTTGACACTTGGTGAAATCACAAGAATATTTTGATCAATCATTCTTTGAGATGTACACATCCAGATATGTCCTATGCTCTAAATGTTATGAGCATATACCAGAATGACTCATAAGATGATCATTGGACAATAGTAGGGATATTCCTATGATCTTTGGAAGAACTAAGAATATAGTAGTGGTGACAAATAGTTCATTATAAATTGTTGCATTGATACTAGTTTTGTCACAAATTAAGTTTATCTCAATTTAAACTATGGGTGGCACAATGTAATGGAAAGGAAGTTCCATAACGGATTTGGTTGAGTACCAAAGTTAAAACATTGTGACAGATACTACAACAAAAGGCTAAGTATATGACTGCTATTGTAGCAGCAGATGAGGGCATTTGCGTCAAGTAGTTTGTTATCAAAATAGGTGTGGTTCATAGCGGGATAATACTATGAAGATACATTGTACGACAATTGTATCAACATGATTTAATCCCAAGGAACTAAAGGTCTCACCAAAGGACCAAATTTATACAATGCCATCTCATTGGAGAATGAGTAATGCGTAGAGACGCAAGGACATGCAAATACACACGAACCTGGAAGTGTCAGATCTGAAGATTATGTTTACCACTAGCAATAGTGTCTATACAACACCAGAAAGCCATAGGTGTTGAATACACAAATTTTAACTAGATTATTGACTCTAGTGCAAGTGGGAGACTGTTGGAGATATGCCCAATAGGAAATAATAAAGTGGTTATTATTATATCTTTATGTTTATGATAAATGTTTACATCCCATGCTATAATTGTATTAACCGGAAACATTAATACTTGTGTGTTTTGTAAACATAAAAGAGTCCCTAGTAAGCCTCTTGTTAAACTAGCTTGTTGATTAAATGATGATCATGGTTTCCTGATCATGGACATTGGATGTCATTAATAACAAGGTTATATCATTAGGAGAATGATGTGATGGACACACACCCATAGTAAGCGTAGCATAATATCAAGTCATTAAGTTCGTATTGCTATAAGCTTTCAAATGCATAGTAACCCAATCCTTCGACCATGAGGTTATGTTAATCACCATCACCGGATGGGTACTTTGATGACATCAAACACCGCTTCGTAACTGGGTGGTTATAAAGGTGTCATTGGGTATTCTGAAAGTATGTGTTGAAGCGCATGGACCAAGATTGGGATTTGTCCATCCATATGACGGATAGATATGCTCTGGGCCCTCTGGGTGGAATGTCATCTAGTTAGCTTGCAAGCATGTGACTAGGTCACAAGGGATGACATATCATGGAATGAGTAAAGAGTACTTATCAGTAACGAGGTAGAACTAGGTATGGAGATACCGACGATCAAACCTCGGATAAGTAGAATATCGCATGACAAAGGGAATTGGTTTCGTATGTTAAATGGTTCTATCGATCACGAAGTAATCGTTGAGTATGTGGGAGCCGTTATGGATCTCCAGATCCCGCTGATGGTTATTGATCGAAGAGGTGTCTTCATCATGTCTGCATATTCACGAACCGTAGGGTGACACACTTAAGGTTCGAAGTTGTTTTAAGTAGATATGGAATATGCGTTGGAGACCGAATGATGTTCGGAGTCTCGGAATGGATCCGGGTCATCACGAGGAGATCCGGAATGGTCCGGAGAATAAGATTCATACATTGGGGATCATTTTCTAAGTTAGGAAATGTTCCGGAGTGTTTGTATGGAGATTCTAGAAGGTTTCAGAATGTTCTGGAAGGTTCTAGAGGATTTCTTGGAGTTTGCTTGAAAACCAAGAAAGGATCAAGGGAGTCCAAGTGGGGCAAGACACGGATTCGTGGGGGAGGAGGACTCCTCCCCCCAACCCGCCGGCCCAAGGAGGAGGGGAGTCCTACTAGGACTCCCTTCCCCAGGCGCGCCTCCCTCCCTTAAATAGAAGGGAGGGGGCGCCCCCTCTTGGCCCTGGCTCATAACACCCAATCTCTGCCGCCTCTCTCCTCCACCTTTCTTCTGCACAGGCATAGGCGAAGCCCTGCAGAATTCTATACTCCACCACCACCACCACGCCGTCGTGCTGCTGGGATTCCGTGGAGAAGATCTACTACCTCCGCTGCTTGCTGGAACGGGGAGAGGAAGGTCTGCTTCGACTCCGCACGTGTGACCGTCTGCGGAAGCGCTGCCGGAACGCGGCGCCGAAAGGATCGTCCACACGATCTTGAGATCGGCAAGTGATCGACTACATCATCCACGAGATCTAATCTCGTAACGCTTTCGGTTCTATGAGGGTTAGTACCGATCTATCTCGTTGCTCATGTCTAATAGATTAGATCTTGGCTTTTATCTAGATTAGATCTAGGTTTTGTTCGTTCTTGCGGTAGAATTTTTTTGTTTTCCATGCTACGAACCCATCACCTCCAAGTCCACCTCCAAGTGCACCGTCTCCTCCCAGTAATAGTACAATCCATGACCCCAACACGAGTCCATCTCAATCTACGCAGCCGCCTCCACCCACTAAGGGCCAAAAGCGGAAGAATACCACCGCTCCATCGAGCGATAACCAACGCCCGAAGCGACAGTTGTCACCCCTCCCAAGAGTACCGCCGGTTCCTCCCAAGAGGGCTTACGACCTGACCGATGAGGAGACCGATGCGGTCATATGGGCCGAAGTGGATGCTCATTTTAAAAAGAAACAACCTGAGCCAGAGGTCCAAATAAAACCGGAAACCAAGGAGCACTTTAGGAAATTACTGACGCAGCCATCCCAAGCTCAGTTAAATGCGCCAGATGACTATACACGATGTCTTCAGAAGATACTGAAACAGAAGAGATCAAGCGGTAGAGGAAGCAGGGGGAACAAGCAAAACAATCGAGTGGTAGCGGAAGCATCAAAACAGACGCCCCCTAGCTGGGGAAACAAGCAAAACAATCGAGTGGTAGCCGAAGAACCAAAAGAGATGTTCCGCAACTGGGGAAACAAGCAAACCAATCGCTCCGCCCACTCCAGGTGAACATACCCGAACCTCAACTATATGAGGAAGAACCTATGGGTCCGGAAACGGCTAGGATATTGGCCGAGCAATGTGGTATGCCTATTCATGAAATTATTCACGGCGATATGCCCAAGACTAAGGTAGCACCCAAATTTGTTAACGGGGAGCCTCTGGTCAGTTCTGAGAGGCTTCGGGATATGCCAACACAAATGCGGCGATTCCATGAATGGTACATGAAAGCATCAAAAGAACAGCGAAATTGGCTCATACTGAAAGTTCGAAAATCGCATTACTTCATTGAAGACGAGATCCCTATTGAATTTACAGAATTATTTCAGTCATTCAATCTAAAGGAACTCGACAAAACTATCCTCAGTTCGTATTGTCTGTAAGTGATTACTTTATTTATGTAATTAGGTCTCTATCTCAGCTTGTTCAATTCATTGTCGGTAAGTATACTCACTATATTCTTTTGTACGCTATATATAATGATACAGAATGAAGATACTCGATTGTAAAAGAAAGGCTATCAACGGATTTGGGTTCATTGACCCACATCGAGTTCATGGAGCTATACTAAAGGATAAACCACTGGAGACCGAGCACAACTTGTTGCGGTTTTTCACGAAACATCATTTCTGTAATGAAATACTATTTTTTTACCACGACGGAAACTGAGTTTTTGTACACATTAACTTTTGCTTACTCGATGTTCAGTGTAAATGATGAGTTACTGACGTATGTAAACCTTGCGTAGGTACCACTGGATTCTTCTAATCATTTCACTTGACTTGGGAAGAGTTCACATCATGGACTCACTAAACAAAGACATTGAAAACTACCGCAGCATTATCGATGCGCTTCAGAGGTAATTTCAACCATTATCGCACTATATCGGTTTCTTTCGTTCATTTTCTAGGATATCAAGTAGTTATTAACTCATACATTAATTTTCTTTGTCGGGTAGGGTTTGGACACAGTTCAAGAAACATATCTGCGGTCAATGGTGTGAGGAGCTATTTTTTAAATTACTCTCGGTAAGTAGTACGAGCTAAGTCCGCGCATCTACTTAATTCTAGTTTATGTGCATTTATCATGCTAGCTTTATTATTTGATTGAATTCTATTCTTGTAAAGTGCACGAGGCAGCCACAGGGAACTAATCTATGTGGATTCTACGTGTGCGAGTTCATTCGCATCAGTATTGAGAAACCCTCGGAAAATGTTCGAGTAAGTAAACAATATATTCACCCTTTATTTTTATTACAAAAAGTTGTTTTGAGTCTAATTCATACGATCTCCTTTTTATATAGTTGGATGCGATGCGGGACAAGCTCCTACCAGAGGACCGCCTAATAGCAATTCAAGTGGAATTTGCGGCATTTTTTGTCGACGAGGTCATAGACCCACGCGGAGAATACTCTATACGTAGACTCTAAAGTATCCATGTAATGATCTCCATGTAATCAAATAAACATGCTCTAGACCCGATTGGGACTCCATATATGCTTGTAAGAGAAATTATATTATATATTGCGTCAATGTGTACAAGTACTGTGTAGTAGCGTTCTGTATGTATACGAAAACTTGTTTCTAAAGAAAACACATAATGAAAAATAATTGAACACAAAAACAAAATGAAAAGAAAAACACAAAATACCTAAAACCCCACCCCCTGCCGCGGCAGCCAAATGGCCCAAAATGATGCCGCGGCAGGTAACCTTTAGTCCCGGTTCGTAACACGACCCGGGCTAAATGTCCTGCCGCCCAGCGCGCCTAGCAGGCCAAAACTGAACCGGGGCTAGAGCTTGGACCTTTAGTCCCGCTTTCGCAGTCCCGGTTCGCAAACCGGGGCTAAAGGCCCTTACGAACCGGGGCAAATGGCCCGGTTTCTACTAGTGCTTGTACTTCACAAATGCATCCCAGTAACACTGTTGCTTCGCTAGATAGCTTTCGAATTTTTGATCAGTCTTGTCCTTCTGATACTTTAGCCATAATGTTTTCTTCCAGTTCCGGAATAGTTCGACCATCTTCTTAAAAGTCCACTGCTTGACTTTTATCCTCAATGCAGCTGTGTCGGTATCATCCTCATATTCTAACATGGTGAAATGTGCCATGAGGTCATTCCAAAGACTCTCTTTGTACCTTTCAGCGACATACTCACTCTCGTCTGCCCCTTTGGTCTTAGTCTACTCTCGAACGGTGATCGGGACGCGATCCCTAACCATAACTCCATATTGTTGTACATATACATTTTTAGCCTTTTTGGGTTCCAACGGTTTGCCTAGTGCTGATAGCCATGCACTGTTATTTGGCCTCACTCGGTGAGTTAACTACCAGCATATATTTTAATGCCGAAGTATAGATGCAAGCCTTTTCTTTTCCACTAGGAGTTCAATTGTTTCCCGGAGCAAGCAAGCGGTAGTACGCTAGCTTTTTTTAAGGTATAAAGTAGTAGGCTAGCTAGTCTGGAGTGTTCATTTTCTCGTCCATGCAGAACCGCGACTGACTTACTAGCACAGATTATTATCTTGTCTATATTCTTTGGCAAAATAAAAGGTCTGGATCAGTGTAGCAACAACTAAAGTAGCTTGGCCTAAAAAGGAAGGGCCGGAACAAATAGCCCGCATGGCCCGATAGTGGAAGCTAAGAGGGAGTCGTGTGTTTGCATAAAAGGGATTGCAATGTTTAGTCCCACCTTGCTAAGCTAAAGATGTTGAAACCACCTTACCAGGGGAGCACTCTATTACCTTGTATAGTTAATAAGACTACATGTAGTACACATCTATATAGCGCGTGCGTTCTCGTGGATATTCGCGACTTAAGACTTTGTACAATTGGCGCGACTAGCGTACTTACTCCCTCCGTCCGCAAATAAGTGTACTTCTAGCCTTGTCCTAAGTCAAACATAGTAAAATTTGACTAACTTTTTAGAATAACGTACCAACATTTATGACACTAAATTGTTACCATTAGATTTATTTTTAAATCTAGTTTCATAATATATCAATTTGATGAAATATATGTTTCTATATTTCTCTATAAAGTTGGTCAAATTTGATTATGTTTGACTTAGGCAAAAGCTAGATGTACACTTATTTGCGGACGGAGGGAGTAGCAAATAATATATTTATTTTTTTGGCGCCAATTGCCTGTATCCACGTGAAGGCGCGTTCATTGGCGGGGTTGTAGTTTCCAATTATTTCGAAACGGAGGGAGTGGGTCTCCGTTGGGAGCCTCCGGCATGTCGAGTGCTTTGGCTCGCACGAGATGGCGCTCGTCGGTCATAGGGTGCCAGACTAGGAACCGGAGATCCCACCCGTCACTGAGGAGGACGCGGCCGTGGCGGGAGTCCACGAACTGCCAGTCGGTCCTCTGATCGTCAGACCCGAGGTCGAACGTTGCTGGGGCACCGGCGGACACGAACATGTGCGGGAGATCGCGATCATCGGGGTTGTGGAAGAAGCCTAAGGTGGTCAGAGCCCCACCACGCGTGCGGTACAGCTCGCGTAGGAAACCCGGGTCGTTCACCACACCGTGCCATGCCTTGCACACGACGGAGGCACGCGCTAGCACGTGCGGAAGCGGCGGGATGCGGTTGAGGATCTCAAGGTGGAGATCGTGCGGCAGGAAACTCTCATCCGCGCTAGCACAGGCCATGAGGATCGTGCGCCGGCGAAGTAGGATTCTCGCGTACACTGGCTGAACACAGGGCGCTATGTACGCTCGAGAGACTCTTGAGTCTTGATACGTTCATGGTATGTTGGCAGTGTCTGACGTGAACTCGTCACCTACGAACCCTTGACTCCTTGTACGGCTCCACCACTAGCACGCCAGCACCAAGTGCTTCTCTAAGGGAAACTCCATTGGCCCCGCATTTTAGACACTAATCGCTCTGATTCCGTTTGTTTGCTGGGGTTAGCCCGTTTCTGGTGGCTTGTGTCCTCAACGGCCCATCCCATTTGCGTGGCCCCTTTCTCAGTGAGCGTCATTAAGCTTGGCAATCGGTGCTAATGGCGGTAGCCGTCCCCGCGCGAATCTCCCACCAGTGCTTTCGTTCCCGCCTGCTAGCCGCGGCCTCTCCCATCCGCATCTCCCTTCCCGCCCTCTTTTTCCGCCGAGGACCGTCCAAGGTTATAAAAAGGCCCGGCTGCTAGGAAGGGGAGCACCAACCCCTTCACCATGTTGGATAGCCGCCTCCTGTGACCCGGGCCGACCTCAGGAAGTACGCCCTCATGGCCTGCCCCCTTCGCCTCTGGGCGCCGCTGGTGAGCGAAGCCCCTTCTGGGGGATGACGAAGAGGCCGACAAGGAGGAGGAGGCCATGGTGGAGGAGTGGGAGGTGACCGTCGAAGACGGAGGCAACGTCAGCGCTGAACAGGACATGCAGCGAAGGTAGCCCAGCAGGCCGCCTGGGTCACCACTGAGACCTCCGCGGAGGAGGAGGAGCGTCAGGCGCCGCAGAAGAGGAAGACGCAACCTTGGAGCACTTCGTGTGCTGCCGGTACCGGGGCATTGGGGCCGAGACCACTCTTTGCTCGCCGACTGGCAGGCCGAGGCGGTGGCCTTTTCGTGCGACGGTGCTGGCCTCGTGCCAACGGGAGGCGATGGCAGCCGCGAACAAACGAGAGGCAAGGGCGGCGCGCAAGTGCGTCCATGCAACGGCTGTGAGGACGAGGGAGGCGGAGACCCTCGCGCGCCACCGCAGTAGGCAAACAACAAAGTAGAAAGAGGCGACACGGCGGGCGAGGGCGGCCTCCAGCAAGGACGGGGCTGATGTAGTTTAGGAAGTCGATTAAGTGAAAATGCATTTTAAGTATTTGTGTTTTCAATAAAAATAAATCTTTATAAAATTTATTCGGACCCGCCGGATCCGTTTGCACGGCCTCGTTGTTGGAGTTGCCCTGCTTAACGCTATCCTGGACACGGAGGAAGGAAGGAATCGAACGTGTAGCAACAGTACAAGGGAGAACTGGCATGGGCTTCTACTAGACTGCGGGTGGACCGGTCTGCGACGGCTGGGTCAGAATCGGCCCAAAACACCGGAAGCGTTTTCCAAAAAAAAAAAATCTGGTTTTCAGATCGGGACACCAGCTTTTTTAATTGTTTTGTTGTCCAAATGAGCTCCAAACTGCCTACAGTTTTGTGTCTTGTATAATTACACACCATAGGCTCGCGCTCCTGTTTGTAGTCGTCGCTAGATGGCCTAACGACTTATTTATAATTTTTATTACTTTTAAATCTATTTGTACTATTTTTGATGATTATTTATAGATTGGTAAAATTTTATAAAAAGATATGTTTTCCAGGAAAAAAATAAGTAAAATACGAAGGGAGAATCCCAATTACGTGCTGCGGCTACCCGAGCTAGGATCCATCGAGTCCAGCAGCAGGTACGTACCGAGGTTGTCTATGGTATTTTTCTTGCGGAAAAGAAGCTGATGATATTATGGCAAGGTTCTTACAGAAAAGTCCAACACCAAGAGAAAATTACAGTAAAGTCCAGTTGGACTCCGACGCCGTCGCCGGCGAGCAGAAAGTACCGATGGCGCGCCGCCACCACTTCTCCTCTCTGACCTTGGATCCATAGAAGCCCCTCTGCGGACGCGAAGTCGTCGAGCCTCCACCCCGTGCCGTCGAGACCACCGCCCTGCACACCATCACTATCTCCTTTGTCTTCTTCACAGGTTCAGATCCGTCGCTAGACGGAATCCGGCGAGGGAAGGGCACGCACCACAGGTTCGCGGACCTGCGAGCGTGGACAAGTCGGCCGCCACACAACGGAGCTCCACCGGAACCCCACCGCCGAAGAGGATAGCCGCCGACTCGAAACTCCACTCCGACCACACCACCATCTCCTCAGCGCCGCCGGCTAGAACCTACTCGCCGCTACGCTATGTACACGTCGAGATCCGAGTGTTCCCCCACACCCTCCTGCCGCAGGAGGAAAGGGGAACCGACAAATCGTTGACGGCGAGGTGGGAGGACTAGGAGTTTTTGAGAAATCACCTTTCTTCACTGAGAGAGAAAATTCCAAAAAACCACCACATTTCAGCAGGAAATACGCAAAACCACCGCTATTGCGAGAAATTGCAAAAATCCACCGGTTTTGAGGAGATTCGTTCCAATGTGCACCGATTATGAAATTGAGGCCGATTAACACGATTTCTGACCGATGGGGCCCACTGTCAGTGCTGACGTGGCAAGACAAGCTCGGACATATCTACTTTGGGTTTATTTGTAAACCTTTTGTGGGACCCACTAGTCTGTAATTAATTTTTTTCTTTTTCCCTTTGATTTTATTTCCTAAAATCACACCACCACCTGCTCCCTGCACGCCGCCCTCCCGATCCCTTCCCACTCCGGCCGCCATCCCCATCCCTCCCTACTCCAGCCGTCGGTCCGCCGCCCCTCCCCACTCCGGCCGCCGCGCGGGACGCCGCGCTTCCTCCACCTGTGGACGAGGAGTTGCGCTCGCCGGCCGCCGCCCCGCACCTGCCGCTCCCTGCCGCCACTCGCTGCCCCGCCCCGCCGATCCCGGACGCCCGCAACTACCCGTCCGCAGGTCCGTGCTCGTCGCTCGCCGGCGCGTCCGCCGCCCGCGTCCCGGTGCTCGCGGCTCGCCGGCCCGCCGCCCCGCGCCCACCGCTGACCAACTGAGCAAGAAAGAGAATGTGGAGGAGACGGAGTGGGGAGAGATGGGGAGGGCGCTGGAGTGGGGAGGGATGGGGAGGGCGCCGTGTAGGGAGAAGATGGCCGGAGCAGGAGACGCCGGCGACGGGAGGGACGCCGGAGGCGGAGCCTGGAAGAGAGTGTATTTGGGGAAAAAAGAAAAAAAACTAAGTGACCAATGGGTCCCACAAGAAAGTTTATAAAATAACCCAAAGTAGATTTGTTCAAACCCTGCTTTGCCACGTCAGCACCGACAGTAGGGCCCGATGTCAGAAATCGTGTTAATCGGGCTAAATCGAACAATCAGTGCACATTAGAATCAATTCGCACAAAATCGGTGGATTTTTGCAATTTCCCGCAATACCGGTTGTTTTGCGAATTTCGCGCTGGAATGTGGTGGTTTTTTGGAATTTTCTCTCACTGAGACTAGGAGTAATAAGGAGTCCTCAATTTGTTCATAGTATTCTGAACATGCCGATAAATTATGGATCAAAGCCCTAATTCTCACGTTAGATTATATGAGTGATTTCCATAAAATAGTGCAGTGTGGCTACATGCCAGCGGGCGGGAGATAGAAGGACGCGTAAGGGTAAACGGTCTTGAGGTTATCAGCAGGAGTCTCATGCACCTTGGTCAACTCCATGGATTCATGGTCCACAGGAACAGCGTGTCGCCCTTCTATGCGACCCCAATGATCTTCACCCGCGGCATCGCAGTAAAGCAGGGTCCGTCTTGGGCGATGGCGCATCCGAGAGACCCAGCACCCAGCCGTCAGCACCAGCGTCCCGCGCCCATAACTGCAGGGTGGAACCAAACACACGCCGTCCACGCTGAGCACGCCGCCGACTCAAAACTCCACTCCGGCCACACCGCCATCTCCTCAGCGCCACCGGCTGGAACCTACTCGCCCCTACGCTATGTACACGTCGAGATCCGAGTGTTCCCCCACACCCTCATGCCGCCGGAGCGGCCACCGGAGGAAAGGGGTTTCAGTAATCACCTATCTTCACTGAGACGAGGCCAAGGTTCCTTTATGCTCAATACCGATCTTACTTTGCTGTCTACGGTAGTTTTGGAGACATATCATAATCCAATAAATCTTTTCTTTGCAAAAACGCAAAACTTTTTTAACATAATCGTATTTATCTGTTTATAATCCTTCAAAATAGTGACTTATATGAAGGGCTCCCGTTAATATGAGAGGATTCACAAAAAAAGTAATTTGAGGATGTTATAAACTTATATTATTTAATAATTTAGTGCCAATATAAGTTTAGAAAGTTACCAGGAAATGTCGATTAAATAAACGAGAAAATTGCAATTCCATCATATAATAGAAATAGAAAATGAAGCTAAATTATACGGTTACACTTTATGCGTGAGGAACATATATCAATGAAAATATCAAGTTACTCTAGAGCTAAGTTGCAACCTTTGGGTGCGAGCATGAGGTGGGATATAGAACACACTGTAAGGATAAACTGTTTTCATGTGGTGAGTAGTCTCATGAACCTTCTTGAGCTCCATGGATTCGAGAGAGAGCATGAATATGCCGATCATGGTCCACATAAATAACTCAGAGCCTTCCTCGGCAACCCCGATGATCTTCACTGAAGGCACACAGGTAGACTGAGCATATGTTACCGTCGATAGACTTGGGAGAATCTCGGTCAGATCCACAGTCTTCCGCATCACCCAAGTATCTGCGCAGCGTACATACATGCGCAACATGAAACCGCGCACCCCGACAAGGCCGAGCACGCCGCCATCTACCTTGAGCAGTCTGACATTGCCCCACTCTGGCCGCTTGAACGTGGATAGGGTCTGGTGGTCTGTATCAAAGGCCAAAACATCATAGTCGAACAACGGTTGGTACATGGTTTTACCGATGATGACACAGGGCTCCGGACGGATCTGGTTCTCGGCCGGTAGCTCCACAAGTGCGCTCCACTTACCGATGAACGAGGAGAAGACGGTGCCCTCCAGGGATCCTGTTCGCATGTGGTTGCACACGACAACCACACGGAAGTGGCTCGCGTGGCACGACGTGCACTTGCCTAGCTTCTGGTCATCACCATCACCGCCGTCGTCTGCGTCACATTCACAGACCAGTGCAATGCTAGCCTGCTTTCCGTGGACGCCCAACACCCCTTCATTTTTAATGAAGTAGCGGTCACCGGTCATGGGTTGCCATAGGATGTACCGATCCGGGTACTCGTCGTGGAGGAGAACGCGGCCGTGGCGGCAGTCCATTAACTGCCTGTTTGCCTTGTGATGATCAGTGGAGTCGTAGGCGATTCTCACGGGGTCGGTGGAGTCAACGTGGGCGAACCTGCATGGGAGATCATCAAAGTCGTGGAAGAAACCTAGAGTGACTGGTGCCCAGCGGCGCGCGCGGTACAGCTCGAGCAGGAAAGCTGGATCGTTCACGACGCGACGCCACTCGGCATACGGCGGAGGCACGGGCGAGCACCTGGGTATAAAAACGTACGTAATATGTGGTACTCCCTCCGTTTCAAAATAATAAGATGTTTTAGTTTTGTAAAGAGAACGTATCTAGACCCTTTTTAGTGTCTAGGTTCACTCCAAATCTAAATGAATCTAGACACTAGCAGAGGTCTAGATACACTCCCTTCACAAAGCTAAAACATCTTATATTTTGAAACGGGGGAGTACGTAATAGCGGCAACGGTGCCTAATCGAGGCCCGCGTGATGTCTATTTATATCAAGGACGAGATTACAGGAGTTGCCTTTCCGTGACCAGGAAGGACTTGTTACAAGGACGAGTACAACACGTATACATATACATACAAGGTTTAACACTCCCCCTCAATCATAACTTATCTAAGTTAAGATTGCGTTTAAAAGCTTCTAATCTACTAGTAGAGAGTGCCTTAGTAAAACCATCCGCTAATTGATCTCCTGAAGGTATAAACCGTATATCCAAAAGCTTCTGAGCTACTCTCTCACGAACAAAGTGATAATCCACCTCTATATGCTTTGTCCTTGCATAAAACATAGGATTAGCAGAGAGATACGTAGCTCCAATATTATCACACCACAAACACGCAACTCTTGGTTGTGGTACTCCCAATTCCTTTAACAAGGTTTGTATCCATATTAGCTCAGCAGTGGCATTTGCTAGGGCTTTATACTCAGCCTCTGTGCTTGAGCGAGAAACGGTAGCTTGTTTCCTTGCACTCCACGAGATTAAATTTGATCCAAAGAATACAGCAAAACCACCTGTAGATCTTCGATCATCTGGACAACCTGCCCAATCAGCATCAGAGAATGCACTGACGAGAACAGACTCAGACTGGCTTATTCTCAAGCCAACAGAGATAGTCCCTCGCAGATATCTCAAAATCCGCTTAACCGTTGTCCAATGAATAGTAGTAGGTGCATGCAGAAACTGACAAACCTTATTGACAGAATAGGCAATATCAGGTCTAGTCAAAGTGATATATTGTAATCCTCCTACTATGCTCCTGTAGCGAGTAGAATCTTCACTACTCAATACTTCGCCATCAGTCAAGGATAACTTTTCTGAAGTTGACAACGGAGTGTCAACAGTTTTGCACATCTTCATGTTCACACGTGCTAGTAAATCATTAGCATATTTCTCTTGAGACATAATAATACCATCATGAACCTTCTTAACTTCTATTCCCAAGAAGAAGTGCAATTCTCCTAAATCCTTCAAGGCAAAAGCCATAACAAGGTCAAGAAGAAGTGCATCAACAGCTTTATCTGAGGAGCTAACTACAACAATATCATCAACATAGAAAAGCATATAGATAGTTACTCCCCCTTTGTTGCAGAAAAATAACGAAGTATCAGCCTGTGATGCACGAAAACCAAGCTGCTGAAGTTTAGAGCTGAGTCGAGCATACCACGCCCGAGGAGCCTGCTTTAGGCCATAAAGAGCTTTATCAAGCTTACAAATATACTCTGAGCGAGAAGTGTCAATATATCCAGGAGGTTGCCGCATATAGACCTCTTCTTCCAGAACACCATATAAAAACGCGTTCTTCACATCAAGTTGCATCAGCTTCCAATTCCGCGACACTGCCAAAGACAAAACCAGTCTAATAGTAGCAGCCTTAACTACAGGACTAAAGGTGTTCTCATAGTCAATACCATAGCGTTGCTTGAACCCTTTTGCAACAAGCCTAGCCTTGTACCTGTCAACAGTACCATCAGTCTTACGCTTTAACTTATAGACCCATTTACAGTCTATAATGTTCTTTCCAGAACCAGCGGGAACCAAGTGCCACGTATTATTACGCAAAAGAGCAGAAAACTCTTCATCCATGGCAGCCTTCCAACTAGGAGTCAATAGTCTCCGGTTCACCAGTGGAGCAAAAATTTGCAAAGTGAAGATTGTCATACCGAATGCGTCTATCAGTAATAATTTTTGGTTGCGTGATACCGTGCTGCAAACGTGTACGTGGTCTCTCTACCACAGGAGGCTGCACAACTGCAGGCGGTGTAGAAAATCCTGAGCCCGCACTGGATCCCGTGCTACCGGGAGATAAACTGCCACGATTGGCCTCACTTGATACATGCCTAGGTGTGTGTCCATTGAAGATTCAACGCCCATAGAAGAACCGGAGGAAGGCTGCACCGATTCCCGCGACGCCGTTACCGAGCGATCCGCGCGCGTAGGAGAGGCACCAGGCGAGTCCTGCTGCGCCACATGAGGAGGGCCACCTGCGCCAGAAATCGCTTGAGACGGGCGACTCAAGTACGATGGATCTGATCCCGAGAGAGAGTCGTCCGGGCTGTTTTCTAGACTGCGACCAGACGTGCCAAAGTCCGAAAAATCACTTGTATTCTGCACAAAAGACTCATCAACCGGGTAATTAGCAGGATTAGCATCACCATCAGTGCGTACATCAGTACCCCCAAACATAGGACCAAGATTAGAAGGAAGAAGACTAATTTCAGCACGAAGTTGAGCACCGGCATTAGGATGAAGAGTGGCAAAAGGAAAAACTGACTCGTCGAAAACAACATCACGAGAGATATAGATACGACCGGTGGAAATATCAAGACACCGATAACCTTTATATTGACCATTATACCCAAGAAAGGCACATTGTTTAGAACGGAATTGCAATTTGCGAGAATTATAAGGACGAAGGTTGGGCCAACAAGCACATCCAAAAATTCGTAAAAACGAATAATCACCCTTATTTTTAAATAGCTGCTCCATAGGAGTTTGATTATCAATGACACGACTAGGAAGACGATTTATCAAAAAAACCGCCGTTTGAAACGCCTCATCCCAAAATTTAAGAGGCATAGAGGCATGAGCTAATAATGAAAGACCAACCTCAACAATGTGTCTATGCTTACGCTCAGCTGAGCCATTCTGCTGATGCGCATGAGGGCACGATACATGATGCGAGATGCCTACTCGCTGAAAAAAGGAATTGAGTTTGTGGTACTCACCACCCCAATCGGATTGAAGAGCCAAAATTTTCTTATCAAAGAGTCGTTCCACATGATGCTGAAAGTCATGAAATTTTTGAAACACATCGGACTTATTTTTAATCAAATATATCCAAGTAAACTTGCTATAGTCATCCATAAAACTAACATAATACTTGTTTCTTCTAACAGAAGGAGTAGCAGGGCCCCATACATTAGAAAATACAAGCTCTAAAGGAGCAGAAGACTCACTAAAAGATTTAGGATAGGGTAACTGATGGCTCTTGGCCTTTTGACAAGCGTCACAAACTAACTCTTTATTTGACTCACTAAAAGGAATATTATTATCTCGAAGAATTTGCTGAACGATGATGGAAGACGGATGACCTACACGCCTATGCCAATGCGATGAAGATTGGATCCCCAAGGCTTGCTTCCTTGACGACCAGGATGGAGACGGCATAGGATAGAGACCCCCCACACATCTACCTTGAAGAAGAGTTTTCCTCGTATCCTGGTCCTTAATAGAGAAAAAATTAGGCCACTACTCAAGGAAAGCATGATTATCTTTTGCAAGATGATGAACAGAAAGAAGACTCTTGGTGGCATCAGGAACATGTAAGATATTATTGAGACGAAATTTATGGTTGGGGGTATGATATAACGAATGACCGATATGATGTATATCCATACCTTTATCGTTTGGCCCATGAATTTGATCTTGACCATTGTAGCTCTCATGCATGGTCAGTTTGTCCAGCTCCCCTGTGATATGATTGCTGGCACCCGTATCAGTGTACCATGTAGGATCTACACCATATGACCCTGTAGCCGCATTAGCTGAGCGTTCAGGACCTTGAAATTTTTTGTTGAATCTTTTCCAGCAGCGAAACGCAGGATGTCCTTCTTTTCCACAAATCTGACATGTGACCTGAGGACCCTGACGATCATTGGGGCGACCTCCACCTTGGCGTTGCTGTTGATAACCACCACCCTGGTGGCCATTGTTTCCACCATAGTTGCCGCCCCCTCCTTGACCATAGTAGTAGTTTCCACCACCGTTCTGTCCACGGCCACCACCACCAAAGTTGCCTCGCCCACCACCCCGTCCACCCTTGTTGCGGTTCCAATTTCCGCGAGTCGCAGCATTGGCGGAAGGGTCACCACCATTACCAGGTTTTGGCTATCAAGGCGAGACTCATACGCAAGAAACTGCGAGTATAAATCACCGAGGCTCACTGATTGCTGAGCCTTGATCATGGCTGTGATTGCTGCCACAAAACCATTGTATTCATCATCCAATCCAGCTAGCACATAGGAAGCGACATCATCATCGTCTTGAGGCTTGCCAGCGGTGGCCATCTCATCGGTCAGAGATTTGATGCGGTCAAAGTAAGCCGCACCCGAGGTGAAATTCTCCCTCTTAGTTTGAGTAAGCTGGGTACGAAGATGAACTACCCGAGCTTTTGATTGCGACGAGAACATCTCGGTCACCTTCTTCCACACAGCAACGGAGCTTGTGAGTCCTACCAGCTGCGTCAAAACCTCCCTCGTCATGTTCCGGAGGAGATAAGCTAGCACAAATTGATCCTGGGAGATCCATCGTGCGTAGTCAGGGTTTTGGATCGTCACCTCGACCCCGTCCTTGTCCTTCGTCTTCATCTCCTTTGTCGGTTCTGCCACCGACCCGTCTAGGTACCCCATGAGCTGGGCACCTCGGATCTCCGGAAGGACCTGAGACTGCCAGATCAAGTAATTCTCCCTCGTCAATTTCTCAAACACAATTCCTCCGAGTGATCCACCACCCGCCATTGATACAGGCGTTGAGGAGGAAGAACCGAAGCTGAAGCTCATGGCAATTTTCTTTCAGATGCGATCTAGGAAGCCTTTGGCTCTGATACCATATAAAAACGTACGTAATATGTGGTACGTAATAGCGGCAACGGTGTCTAATCGAGGCCCGCGTGATGTCTATTTATATCAAGGACGAGATTACAGGAGTTGCCTTTCCGTGACCAGGAAGGACTTGTTACAAGGACGAGTACAACACGTATACATATACGTACAAGGTTTAACACTGGGGAGTCGGCAAGAGGCGCTTGAGGATCTCGAGGTGCAGCTCCTCCGGCAGGCTAGTCGTCATGGATCCGATCTCGAGGGTCTGTATTGTTTGTTTGTTGGTGCTCTTAGATTTGCACTAGGCTAGGCGCCGTGCTCTTAACGAGATCGAATACAAACTGTTCCCGTTGCACAACAGATCCTAACGCAACCGAGTCTGAATCGTACTTTACCTAGTAACTAAACCTAGCCCAACACGACATGTCGACATGGCTGTGCGTGCTCCCGTTTTCCATCTATCCGACTTGATTGAGAAAGGCTTTTCAGACATCTCAACGACCCTTGCCGCCGTATCCGCCAGAGGTTGTGCCCCCACTAAGATCGGCTACATGGACGTCTGAAGAAATATTCAGCCATGCAAGTGAGAGCTGAGAGGTTTCATTCTGTACGCTGGCTGACTAGCTATCTCAACTCACCGATCCAATACATGTACTCCCTCCGTTCGGAAATATAAGACGTTTTAGCTCGCGGAGAACTAGATCAATAGCCGCCTAATTACCACTAGGCTAACCAAGCAAGGAATGCAACATAGCACAGTACTTGGAGACCTGGGATGGGCCCTCTGCTAGGCTGCGGTGGGCCGGTCGGCGACCGCGACACGGAGATCGACGGATGGGTCAGAATCGGCCCAAATCGGACGATGATTCAGATTTCAGACACCCGCCTTTTTAATTGTTCTGAGCTCCAAATGAATCCCAGACTGCCTGCAATTTTCTTCCGCTTCTTTTATCACACAACACCGTAATAGAACTTGCTTTCTAGGTAAAAAAAAACGAAGATAATCCTAATCAGCGTACATGGCACACGTACCACAGCTACCCGACTCCAGAAGGTAGTAGGGTCGATGGAATCCTAGACCCAATGTCTTTCCTAGTTAACTACTATAACCTCATAATCCATCCATGGTTCCATTACCCTCGCCGGTCTGCTTCGTCTCCGGTGGATTTGGGACCTTGAAGATGACCATAGCTTCTCACCGGCAGGAAGGTTTCTATTTTATGTCATTTTCATAATGATGTGGGGATGACTACATCCTAAAGTCATAATAAGATATTCTCCATCTATCTTTACTCGGTGGTGCATCTAGCGTTGGCCAAGGACGCGTGGAGCCGTGTGTCCCACAAATATCCTGCGATCTGTTCGTTTTTTTGTGTTCGTTGGTGTGCTTTCAGGCAAATCTCTTTCGATGCCTTAGCACGACGACTTTTCGTCCGTCTGCTATAACAAGCTCTACAAACGACAAGCTTTGCCTGGCTTCGGTGTTGGAGAGACGAGGGCAGCGGACAAGTTTATATTGGATCAACTTTGTCTCTACGAGTATAAGCTTGATAAATCCATTGTAGGTGACCTTTCTAGTATTTTTTTTACAATATAGAAATTATTATACAATAAGTGTCGTCGCCGTCACCAAGCAAACATAAAAAAAAGACACATTTTTCTGTAAATTAATCAATTAGACTATAGATTATGCAATCTATCAATGAAAAACTAACAACTTGGTACCTTCAATTTGAGTGAGAAAGATTGATTCGTATACTCGATGGCACAACACGCCTGCTGTCGGCATTGCGACATGATTAACAAAGGCAGAAACCAGCACAACAGGGCTGGCTAGCACGGCGTCGCAGCCGCGGCATCGTGTGGCATCTGGCGACTTAGAAGGAGCGAGCGACGGTGGCAAGCGTCCAATCAGTTGATCATCTGGTGTTACCTATTTTTTTTCGAAATGGAGGTGTTACCTCCGGCCTCTGTATCAAAAAGATGCACACAGCCTGCTTTATTTATTATTCAATGAAACCTTACAAAGAGAATACAAAGATTAATCGAAGCGAAGATACGATGCCTCCAACAAGGTAGCGACGCCGATTGGCGCCACCATCATCCGCCAAGATCATAGTCAAGGCTCGGTTTTCACTGGCTGCCATGTCACCTCCAAACTCGATGTCGTCTAGATATTCACCACCGGAGGTCGGTGTGAGATCCCGAGATCCTCCACACCAGGTCTCAACATGGTCGACCACCTCCAGAGGAGGAAGTTACCGTAGCCATACCCGGAGCCGCCGCCCCGGCGCCTAGATGACGCGTTGGCGCAGCTGCCTTCGTCACCGATGCAAGAAGGAGATCAAGATCGACCACCTCCATCACGACCTCAGGCCACCATCACCACGCGCCACCACGGATCTAAGATGAAGAGGGTGCCGCCTCCCATCCTTGGCCGCATCCAGCAGGCGCCCCGCCGCCGCCACGCCGCACAGCCTTTGGCCGGCGACGCCTCCGGCGGCGGCGGAGGGGGTGAGGTGTGTGTGTGTGTGGGGGGGGGGGGGGCTCAAGGGTGGGGCGGCGCAGCGCCACCGCCGCTCGGGGGTGGGGGTTAGGTCAGTAAAAATATGGTGGTACCTACTAGGTCTAGTTATACAAACGAATAATATGGCGACAGGTTACTACTATTGACTAATACACATAAACCATGGACTTGATTGAGAAAGGCTTTTCAGACATTGCTAACCGTTACACAAATCTAGCTAGCCCAAGACGATATGGCTGTGCGTGCTCCTGTTCTCCATCCGTATCCAGGACTTGATTGAGAAAGGCTTTTCAGACATCTCAACCACCCTTGCTCCTCTGGGCCAGTCGCCGTATCCGCCATACCCCGTGTGGCGTGCGAAGCACAGCCAGAGTTTGTCGTACGGGCAGCACCAGTCCAGACCGTGGTTGTGTCCCACGAAGATCGCCTAAGAGATAACCAAGTTACATGGATGTCAGAAGAAGAATTCAGACATGCAAGTCGGAGGTGCCATTCTAATAGAGTCGTACCTTAACTGACGGTCTCTTGGCAAGAGCGTCCATCATGCCCCATTCAGCTTCTTGGGGTGCTACATCTTCCATGTTCAGAGACCCAACACATGGCCGTCTTATCTTACTATTGGCTTTTGGAGCAACCTTGGTGTATGCCGTGCTTGGTATGTGCCAGAAGATCAGCTCGGCAATCCTGTAGTTCCCCAAGAGATCATCCCAATTCCCAAGGAATGCAAAACATTGGAAAATTCAGGAAAACATCAGGAATTCAGGATACTAACTTGTCCAGAAAGAATGTTTGCAAGTTTCTTCTGACCTGCCATCTGGATTGAGAAACTGGGACTGGCTCTGAAACCACCCGACCTGTGCGCCGGATATGACCTCCGGGTAGGATCCACCGCCGGAGTCGAGAAAATACATGAGCAGAGCAGGGTCTTGTTGCTTTTCCGGCGAGAGCACCTGCAGGACGTAGTTGGACACGCCGGGCCAGAGATCCTCGGGGCCGACCGACGAGTGCGACAGTCCGGCGTCGCGATGGATTTCGGCCGTGATCAGCTCCATCCGCGGCGTCCCTCGGAAGCTGCATCGTGAAGCTGGCGTACTCGACGGTGGGCAGTGCAGAGGCGGGACGCCGGCGGGGGAGAACCACTCGGGCGGCCACTCGAACGGCATGTCGTCGTGGTTGCCGAAAATTGTTGCCCACGGGATTCCTCTGCTTCTTGTTGGGGAAAACGCCCTGTCCCAGTACAGTGTCGCGTTGGGGATCGCCACGTTGTTCGCCGTCACCAGATCGCCCAGGTACACCACCAAGTCTGCGAGTTTGACAGCGACGACAGAGGAAAAAATTTCAGAGATAAGCTCGAATTTTGCAGAGAAACATGCCATGGAGCAACCGCCTACCGGGCTTCTCGGCGTCGAGCACGGCGTCCATGACGCGGTCTGAGCCGTCGTCCTGCGCGGGGCCCCAGTCCGTCCAGGCGCTCTCGCCGTAATGCAGGTCCGCGAACAAGGCCACCTTGAACCGTCCGTCCTGGGCAAACCGCAGCGGTGCCGGCGATCCCAGAGCCAGCGCGGCGGCGAGGAGGACGGCGAGGGAAGCCGCGACGCGGCCGTGGCACCACCGCATCTGGCGCGCTCCCAGTGGCGATCGTGCTCTCAGGCGTTAGTCGTGGTGTCGGCAGTTGATCGTGTCGCTGATCCTCGCCCAAAGGCTTCAGTTAAATGTGCCATCACCGCTGCAGCTGCACCCATAAGTGCTGGGTCGCAGTCACAGTCGATAGCGAAGTACATACGTGGCGTTTCTGCTAGATTATAGCAAAAAAATGCATAGAGATACGCCAACTGACCGTGACACATCAGGTCTAGCACAAGGGAGAGCCTGGAATATGCCGGTTACAGCCCCTCCTTTGTGTTACTGGGTAGTCTTTTCTTTCAAGACAACACGTCCTCTGCTTAGATGAAATTTATAAATTTTAACAAGCATAGTGATCTGCAGCCACTTTCATTTGCTGGAGTACGTATTCAGGTTGTACCAACATCATGATTGTTACGCCACATCACCGAGGCCCGCACAAAATTGTACCAACATCATGATTGTTACGCCAAATTGATGGCGATGTTCAGGTTTATCAGAAGGAAGATGATGCTGACTGGGTTGGATGTACCAAGAATATGCTGCTCGGGTGGTCGAATGGATATATAGTTTGTGCTACAGATAATTAGAGAAACAGTTTTAATCCCAGATCTTGCACTCAGATTGTGTTATAGTTCCACATCTTACAAATTAGAAGTGTAGGTACCACAACTTGCTAACCCGGAATGAATTTGGTCCAAAGCGCTGTGGTCTCGTCACGTGTGCCAATGCTGGCTAAATTTGTCTACTCACTCCTATCCAAATTATTGTTCTCGCCCGAGAACAATAATTTGAATCGGAAAAAGTATTAATTTTGGAGCGAAACCGTAGGAATTATTAACCTTCTCATAGTTTTGGCCGTGGCAGCACCGCATCGGCGCGTCTCCTCCCACTGGCGATGCTGCTATGAGATGTCAGGCTTGGCGGTGGCAGCTGATCCTGTCGCTGATCCTCACCCAAAGGCTTCAATTAAAGGTGCCATGATGAGCTATCACAGTCGATAAGGAAGAAGTACATACGTGGCGTTTCCTCCGGTGAAAATCGTAAGCTAGATTAGCAAAAAAAAAAAAGTTATGCTGAGGCTACCTGCACAATTGCGTACGGCAACCAACTGATCGTGACAGTTCAATGTTTAGCACCAGGTCGGGAGAGGCTGGAATATTAGCCACCGATAATATGCTCGTCAGGTAAGCTCGGAGATGTTAGCATAAAACTATCACTTTACTTGTTAATTTTGCAAATGATACAGTCGACCTCGAAATCGTAAAAAACTACCAGATTGAAAACGAGTTTTCGCAAAATGCACTGAATGTTGTCTAATCACGAATTGACATGGTAACTAGCAGTGGGGCCCACCTGCCAGGACCACATGGCATATATTAGGCGCCTCTCTGACACGCCCATTAAAGGCTGTTAACTGGCGCCGCAGGGGACCCACCTGTCGCCGCACCCTCTTCCCGGTCAGCGGTGGCGGCCACGCCTTGGTCACTGAAGGTGACAGGCGGTTTGCGCGGGCTCCTTCGATCTCCTTCGCGCGGGGGGGGGGGGGGGGGGGGTAGCCACCTTGAGGCTGCGCCGGTGGATCCGGCCTACGGGTGGCAGCGCTCCAACGGCACAGGCTGGCGGCTCGGATGGGAGGCACGGAGAAGCAAAAGGGGATCTTGGTGTGGTCCTGGAGGCGGCGGCGGCTGCCTGCAGCGATGCTTCTCCCGGCATCGGCTCAATCTCTGGGTTTAGCCATGGGCTCGAAAGGGCTAATGGCTGGCCCACTCGTTTCGCTCGTGTGGGGACTACTGGTTGAACATGAATAATGGTGGCGGTCCTAGGGTTCCTTCAGCGCGAAGACAAACATCTGCTTGTTGCCTGCCATCGTTGATGTATCTATAATTTTTGATGTTTCATGCTTGGTTTTATCCACTTTCTTTTGTTTTGTCCACACTTTGGAGTATTTTTCATATGATTTCTTAGACTAACATATTAACAAGAGCCACAGTGCCAGCTTCCTGTTTTCTACTGTTTTTGGTTCCAGGAAAGTCAGAAAATGAATATTCTCGAAATTGGACGGGACAAAAGCCAAAGTGCCTATTTTTCCGGAAGGGATCAAGTGCCATAATACGAGACGGAGAAGGGCCAGAGGGCGGCCACACCACCTGGCCACGCGGCCAGGCCTGACCCGCGCCAGGGGGTGGTGTGGCCAGCCCAGGCACCCCCTCGGCCTCTCCTTCCGCCTATATATTGCCCTCGGGACGAAAACCCTAAGTACCCGATCAAAAATCCACGAAAGAGTCTGTAGCCGCCGTCATCTCCATCCCTAGATCGGGAGGGATCTGAAGCTCTTCCCGGCACCCTGCCGGAGAGGGAAATTCACCCTGCAGGCCTTCTTCATCGCCATGCAAGCCTCCGGTGTGATGCGTGAGTAGTTCATCCTTGGACTACGGATCCATGTAGTAGCTAGATGGCTGGTTCTCCTCCTTTGTGCTTTCATGTTTAGATCTTGTGAGCTCCGTTCATGATCAAGATCATCTATTTGTATTCATACATGTTGTGTTTGCGGAGATCCGATGGATATTGAGATGCTATTTCAGATTGATTATTGATTCTATCATGTCTTTGTTATTTGAGATCTTGTATGCTTTCCGTTGTTAGTAGCTATCTTGGCCAAGTAGATGCTAGCAACTCCAAGAGTTAGTATTTATGCTCGATAGTGGGTTCATGCCTCTGGTAATCTGGGGAAGTGACAGAAATCTCTAAGATACTAGATGTGCTGTTGCTACTAGGGAGAAAACAACAATCCTTTATTCATAGAACAATCGTATTGTTTACTTTATATGCAGTTCGTAAAGCAATAATCTGTTGCTTGCAACTTAATACTGGAGGGGGTTCGGATGATAACCTGAAGGTGGATTATTAGTCATAGATGCATTTGGATGGCGGTCTATATATTATGTTGTAATGCACAATCAAGTCTCAGAGGAGTCAAGATGATTAGTATATGCATGTATTGCTTTCTCGATGTTTGTCAATTGCCCCGTTGTAATTTTTTCACCCAGCATGTTATCTATCTAAGGAGAGCCGCCTCTAGTGAACTATGGATCCTGGACCTTTTTCTTTACATACAATCTACAATCTTTTACTGCTTTGTGTTTACTTTCTGCAAATTTTTACTTCTTTTCATTCGATACGTTTAATCCTTTGTTTTTCGCAAAACACGGTGAGATTGACAACCTCATCGCAAGTTGGGAACAAAGTTCTGTGGTTGTGTTGTGCAGGTCTCCACGTTGCTACTAGCACCGGTAGTGCGCCCTGCCAAAGCTCAGCTAGTAACACCTTTGAGGTGTTTTCTCACCCAAAGGCTTCAATTAAAGGTGCCATGATGAGCTATCACAGTCGATAAGGAAGAAGTACATACGTGGCGTTTCCTCTGGTGAAATTCGTAAGCTAGATTAGCAAAAAATATATAAAGTTATGCTGAGGCTACCTGCACAATTGCGTACGGCAACCAACTGATCGTGACAGTTCAATGTTTTAGCACCAGGCCGGGAGAGACTGGAATATTAGCCACCGATAATATGCTCGTCAGGTAATCTGGGAGATGTTAACATAAAACTATCACTTTACATGTTAATTTTGCAAATGATACCAGTCGACCTCGAAATCGCAAAAAACTATCAGATTGAAAACGAGTTGTCGCAAAATGCACCGAATGTTGTCTAATCACGAATTGACATGGTAACTAGCAGTGGGGCCCACCTGCCAGGGCCACATGGCACACATTAGTCGCCTTTCCGACACGCCCGTTATCTGTTAACCGGCGCCGCAGGGGACCCACCTGTGAGGCAGGGGCGGATCTACACCCCGGGGTGTAGACAAAATTTTCAGCTATATATTAGTAGAAATGCACTAATTTCTCTAGGATTTAGCATAATTTCAACATATAATATGATCTTAGCCCTGGGTTTGGTGGAATTCTGGATCCGCCACTGATGTGAGGGTCCATGGAGGCCCCAGCTAGATGATGCTCAACGCCGCGGAACTCCTGGAGCTCGAGGGTGACACGTCGGCTGTGTCAGCGTTGTCGGCTTCACCCCCCTTTGACGCGGTGAGGCGGGCGGTGGTCCGAGAAGAGACAGGGGAGGGGAGGGAGGCAGTGGTTGGGGCATGGGTTGGGGACAGCCCTGGGCATGGGCAGCTCGGCCCGAAAAAAGCCCGACGGGCCGGGCTTGGGCTTCACATTTATGGCCCGAAGGATGCACGGGCCAGGCTCGGGCCTAAGAAAAGCTAAAAATAGGGAGAAGCCCGGCCGCGGGCCTGAAGAAATAACTGTGCCACGGGCTAGGCTCGGGCTCAGTTTTCAGGCCCGCCAGCCGGGCCTGGGTTTTGCACAGGCGGGCTTTGTCAGGCCTGGCCCGAGCCTGGCCCGGCCTAGAACATGCCCAGGTATAGTTGGGGATGAGTTCACGGGAGATAGCCCGGTGTCTCATGAATTTATTTCCTTTTTTAGACACGAACGGATTGCTCCTGTTTATTTATTATTTTCCTTATTTTTATTTTTCGTTGGTCTGGTAGGTAGGCCCCACTTAAGATACGACACCGGTTAACGGCCATTAACAGGCGTGTCGGAGAGGCGCCTAATGTGTGCCACGTGGCCCTGGAGGTGGGCCCCACTGCCAGTTAACGTGTCAATTCTTGATCAGACAACGATCAATGCATCTTGCGACAACCCGTTTTTAATCTAGTAGTTTTTTGCGATTTCGATGTCGAATGGTATCATTTGGAAAAATTGACACGTAAAGTGGTAGTGTTATGCTAACAACTCGGTAAGCTGGTTACAACCTCCATTGGCTTACCGGATAGTAGCACCTGCTCTGCTTAGATAAATTTTATAATTTCTAACAAACACAGTGATCTGCTGTTGCCAGCCATGCTGATTTCTGCCTCGGCCTGCTGCTTGTTCGCCGTGACCACGAGGAGCTAGACACGCGCCTGCTGACAGAGCAGTTCCTCGCCCTCCAGGTGGCTTAGTTACGCAATTGCCGCCTCCGCGGCCCTCATGTTTTTGGCGGGGGTGCTGTAGACCGGCTGCACCACGGCTGTGCACGGATCAGCGACACGATCCATCGCCGAACCAAGGTTCTGGCCTTGTGGCTGAGCCAAGCGGCTGGTGTCGGGCAAGCGCGCGAAGCCGTGCACGATGTTGTACTCCCGCATGGTGGCATTCATCCGCTGTTGGGCGGCCGCCACCTTGCCAGCTTCCTCTAGAAGGTTCTGGCGGGTGGTCTCCAGGGCTGCCGCAGCTGCAGCTAGATCCGCCTCGATGGGGGTGATGGGGTTGCGGAGGTGCTCGATGGACTCGTTGATCAAGTCCGGGTTCGGGAGGCATGAGTTGGTGGCGCGGCCGTCCACGTTGCGCTCCAGAGGTGGGCGACGGTTTTCCACCGAGCCTGCCATCCTGACCTCGACGCTGCCGCTGGCGATGCGCGAGGTGGAGAAACCAGGGGCGCACCAAATATGGTGATGACCTCATGAGGGAAGGCCTCAGGGACGGTGACGACGTAGATACGGTGCTCGCCGAAGCGCATGATGGAGCCCCCGCTTGGGAAAGTCCCCCCAGCGAAGCAGGACGCGTTGCCGTGGATGCAGTCGTAGGAGCCGAGAGTGAGGACAAGGCCAGAGGCTACTCGCTCACCGGCGACGAGTGGAAGTCCCGTGCGAAAGATGATCCCAGCCGAAGCGCTATGCCCTATGGTGGGCGCCAACTGTCGTGGTGTGGAACACGACAGTGCCATCGGGGATGGCTTGAAGGGGACAATCAGGATGCTATCGGTGGCTACTCGCAACGGGTTGGGCACATATAATGCAAACACAGCGATGTACCCAGGTTCGGAGCCCTCTTGGCGAGCTAAAACTCCTACTCCTACAAGGATCTACTATCAAAGGGGGAAAATGCCCAATACAAGTGCTCCTTGAGCTGTTTCCTTAGCTACTTCTTGCTTGGAATTCTCTAAGTCCTTCTTCTGGTGTCTATTTTTCCTTCTGCTTGAGCTTACCTAGAACCCTAGCGCTACCCCCTTTATATACAGGTCGAAGAGGTAACTTACAAGATGTGTTCTAGGGTTTACTGTTTGGATTTGTGCCTTACAAGGTGGGCCGGCTGGACAGGGCCAAACGGTAGGCCCGGGTCCAGTCAAGCCTCCAGTACAGGGGAGGACCATGCTTTAGTGCTCAGCGCCCCTGCTTTACTCGTCATCCGGCTCTTTATCCGTCAGCCGGTTCTTTATGCGTAAGCCAGGGCTTTTCTCGTCAGCCCTTGCTTTCCTCGTCAGCCTCCAGCTTTGGCGCAGTTGTCCAGTAGCGCCGGCCAGGCCAGCCAGCCTGTCCGGTCAAGGGTACGCTCAGCAAGGAGTATCATCCCCACCGTACAATGTCCAGCGGATCCGAGGTGGCCGGCTAGGAGCGGCCTCCCAGCCGGTTCTTCTGGCTACCCGGCTAGACGGGCCAGCCGAGAAAACTTGAATGCGGACCGGGTGGGAATTCTACCCGACTGTGGTTCCTTGATCTGGGTCCAGATGGCCCGTGCTCCTTGGAGCCGGCCGGTTGGTCCCGTCTTGGCCTACCCGCGGGTCATCCCCCGATAATTGATATCCCCGTGATATTAATATATACTCTTTTCCCAAAAAAAAGAACTCATTGAAAGTGAAAATACTTGTTGAAAGAAAAAAGTGGGATGTTCTAAGAATTTGAGAAGTTTAAATTCAAACTTACATCTACTGCCTAGCTATGTATTTTTTTAGTTCCTATACTATTTTTGGTCGGCTTCATCCTAGTCCAGAGAAGTAGCCAAGCGTCATGCATGATGTAACCATGGAGACGACAGCCGTGGATGTCCTTCCAGGCCAAGGCGATGAACAACAACATGGCAACATGAGAGTTAGAGAGACAAGTTGAGTCTTGCTATTACTTACACCTTCATGGCTTCATCTTGTTCATCATATTATGCCTTTCTGGTGGAGACCTGCGAGTCTCTCTCTTGATGTACACGCCTTTGTGCCTCTTCTTGTCCTTACGACGATATTGGTGGACACGTGCCTGCAGTGGCCTGGTGCAAGCATGGCCGCGCGCGACGGCCCTAGAGGGGCTGTCGAAACTATGGCCATGCAGCGCGGCGGCGTGATCAGCCGTGGGTGTGCGGGCTAGATCTGGGACAGGCAGGCCTAGATCTAGCGGCGCCTTGTGGGTTCATCGCGGGCTCGTCAGACCATAGTTTCTAGGGGAGTAATGCTACACCTACAGAGACGTTCTACAGAAATATTTTGATGGACTCACACGATGGCACAATAGGCCGTTACACACGAGTGAAAACACAATTGTGTGGTCCGCCTTTTAAGGTATCAACAAAAATTCAGCCAACCAAAAACTCACACGTAAATGCATAGAAATTACCGTAACCCATGATCCTAGGATTATTGTTGCTAGGGCATTGTCTTTGCTGTGTAGGGGGCCAAGACGCCGGGGTGGTGGGCCCGGGTGGCAGGCTGCATGGGTATCTCTCCGGTGAGCACCATGGTGGCGGCGGTGGTGGCTTCCTTTGGTCGTGTTGGCGGCCATGGGAGCAACGGCGGGTCGTTCAAGTACGGTGGTGCTCAGATCTAGATTTTGTTGGTCGGTCATGTCACATGTGCCACTGGGTCCTGTTTGTGACACTGGGGAGTTACCAAGCGAATGCTCCTGCTTCGGCAACGATGGCGGCGATTGCCATGGGTGTTGCTCTCCTCTTGAGGACGTCATCGAGGTGCTCCTTTCCCATGCCAGAGTTCTGTGACAAAACTCATGTCCTTTCGACACAGCCGCGGCGATGCTTTGCACCGTTATCCTGTTGGGAGCGCTGTCATGGAGCTCAGGTATTCAAGGGTGTGATGTGGTGTGTTCATCCTTCCCGAGTGCATGCTCGGCTTCGTAGTTGTGTTGTTTTTTTGCCTCTTGGTGTTTTCAGTGTGGCTTATGTTGCCCGTTTATCTCGGGATCTGCTTTGTAAGATGTTACCTCACTACCTTGTATCGTTCGGCCGTGTTGCCGTGTTGGCTTTATTTATAAAACGGGACGAAAGCTTGTTTGGAGGAGGAATGCGAAATTATATTTGTAATTGAAAACATTTGGTTCATCTGGGATGGGCATGCAAGTGCGAATCATGTCTAGCAGCAGCAATAGTTCCATTTGGATTGTCCTCATATCTCCCTTCATCCAATTGTGACTAGGTACGACCAATACCTCTACATGCACGTATTTTCAGTCCTATCACAGACGCTCGACCGCCCGTGCATACCTTGGAAACCATATTCACACTACGGCAGAACGGTCCTTTACCGTGTGGACAAGAAGACACGACAAAGGACTCCGGGAACACGGCAAAGGCATTGCCGTGTGTATACACACGGCAAATGCAACACGGCAACGTTTGCCACGGCAAAAACACTTTGCCGTGTGTCTGGCGTAAAAGTCACGGCAAAGCCTTTACCGTGTGTCTTGTTGGCTGCAAGGCAAAGTAAAGTAGTTGACGGCTTCGTCGACTGACGGTAGCAGGTGGTCTTTGTTGTGTGCTCCTTTGCCGTGTGTCTTTGGTCTTTGCCGTGTGTCTTTGGTCTTTGCCGTGTGCCATGATGTTGCCGTGTCTCATGCCATTGCCGTGTGCCCGCTGGAAAGACCACACGACAAAGTATTCTTCTTTGCCATGTGCCTCGTCGAATCGCCTCACGGCAAAGCGTTCTCCTTTGTCTTGTGCCGCTTGCAGAGCTCACACGGCAAAGGCTGTCTGCCCCAGCGTAGCAAGCACAACCTACTGCCACCTGTCCCCAAGGTCCTTTTATTTCCCTTTTTAATTTATTTTTTCTATATCTCTGCATTTAAAACAATAATTGATATATGACAACAAATATATGATCCAAACAAGCAAATATGCTCCAAGCAAACATACACTTCATAAACATGATCCAAACATGATCAAATCATGATCTAAACATGATCCAAGTACTCATACACTTCATAAATATGATCCAAACATGATCCAATCAAACATTCAAGTGCATCATCATAAACTCGGCAACAAGATGGCCATAGATGGCGAAGGTCGATGTCCTTGATGCACTCGATGTCCACCACATATGCACATCCTACACGGTCGAAAGCAAAATAGTGAGATTCGCATGACAAATTATATGGCTATATTTTCACAAGTGTAGTAGTGGCAATGTAGCAACATAGAAACATACAACTTGGCAATGGCACACAAAAGTAGTATTGATCAAGTTTCAAGGCTAGTTGATGGAAATGACAACTATAAGTGATTTTGACAAGTCTCGTGGCAAGTTGATGAAAATGACAAGTAAATTTTGATAAGTTTCATGGCAAGGCTATCATGGCATGGCAAATTTTCTACAAGTGTGATGGCATGGATAAATTTGAGAAGCTCCCACCGCGGGACGAGCCCTCACCGGACGCACGAGCACGCGCGGAGATGAAGCCTGGGGACACGTACGCGTGGAGACTCGGCGGCGGCGACTCCTCGTGGTTCGTCTAACGCTGAGCCACCCGCTTCTTGGCGCCTTCCGAGCGGACGAAGGCGTCCCGCGCCGCCTCGTCGACGAAGCGGCGAGCTCCGCCGCCGAAACCTCCCCCGCCTCCGGATCGCGCGCACCCCAAGCTAATAGCTGCTGCGACTCTATATCATCGGGATCAGAGCACATGGATGCGACGAATTGCTCGTCGGAGCGGTGAGCTGGCGGCGGCGGCACTAGGGTTGGGACGGCGGAGGCGTGCGGGTTTGGACCCTCGCTCGCTCATGCGCGCCCTATATGTATCGGCCGCGGAGAA
The DNA here is from genome assembly GCA_916181665.1 of Avena sativa. Lineage (NCBI taxonomy): Eukaryota > Viridiplantae > Streptophyta > Magnoliopsida > Poales > Poaceae > Avena > Avena sativa. Next base: position 433,324,519 of record OV702296.1, read on the forward strand.
TGTTAAACGGGCCGCGGTAAAAGTTTTACGGGCCAGGCCGCGTATACGGGTCTCAATAGAGCGACACGATTCGCACGGGCCTTTAAACTCGCCGGAATTTCACAGTTCCAGACGGTTTACAGACATTGTTAGAGTTGCTCTAAACCTTCATGCAGGTCTGTTGGCGTAACGCAATTATGCAGGTTGCTGTCTGCATAACTTTGCATTTGTTTTGCTAATCTAGCTTACGAATTTCAACGGATGAAACGCCACGTATGTACTTCGCTATCGACTGTGACTGCGAGCCAGCAGTGGGTGCAGATGCAGCAGGTGATGACACCTTTAATTGAAGCCTTTGGGTGAGGATCAGCGACACGATCACCTGCCGACACCACGCGTGACGTCTGAGAGCACGATCACCTGCGGATCCTACCCGGAGGTCATTTCCGCAGCACAGGTCAGGTGGTTCCTGAGCCAGTCTCAGTTCCTCAGTCCAGACGGCAGGTCAGAATAAACGTGCCACAATTCTTTCTCCCGTGCAAATTGGTATCCTGAATTCCTCATGCTGGCATTGCTATGTTACATATACTGGGATAATCTCGTGGGGAACTACAGGATTCCTGAGCTGATCTTCTGGCACATACCAAGCACGGCATACGCCAAGGTTGCTCCAAAAGCCAAGAGTAAGATAAGACGGCCATGTGTTGGGTCTCTGAACATGGAAAATGTGGCGCCACAGGACGCTGAATGGGGCATGATGGACGCTCTTGCCAACAGGCCATCAGTCAAGGTACGACTCTGTTAGAATGGCACCTCCGACTTGCATGTCTGAATTCTTCTTCTGACCTCCATGTAGCTTGGTTATCTCGTGGGACACAACCACGGGACACGGGTAGCTTGTTAGAATGGCACCTCCGACTTGCTGCCCGTATGATAAACTCTGGCTGTGCTTCGCCCGGCACACACGGGGTATGGCGGATACTGCGACTGGCCCAGAGGAGCAAGGTCCTTGAGATGTCTGATGAAAATCCTTTCTCAATCAAGTCCATATCGTCTTGGGCTAGATTCAGACTCAGTTGCATTCGATTCAACGCACACAGTTTGTATTCGATCCAAGTTGGTAATTGGTGCTGGAGACGAATTCAGTTATAAGAGCTGGAATTTGAAGTCTTGGTACAAACAAATAGGCCAACCTGGGAGCGTACCTAAATCAGATCGTGTGCGCGAGACTTTCTCTCCACTTGGACGGCGACGCCATGACGACTAACGACCTGCCGGTGGAGCTGCACCTCGAGATCCTCAAGCACCTGTCGCCGAGTCCTCAGGTGCTCGCACGCGCCTCCGCCGTCTGCAGGGAGTGGCGTCGCGCCCTCAGCGAACCTGCTTTCCTGATGGAGCTGTACCGTACGAGCCGTGGGGCACCCGTCACTCAGGGATTCTTTGATAATCTCCCGCTCAGGTTTGTGCACGTGAACGCCGACGACCCCGTCAGAATCCCCTTGGACTCCATTGATCACAAGACTAGCTGGCAGTTTGTGGACTGCCGCCACGGCCGCGTCCTTCTCCGCGACCGCTACGAGTTACGGTTCATGGTATGGCAACCCACGACTGGTGACCAACACTTCGTTCAAGATAAAAGGTCGTGGGGAAATCAGAATAGCGCTGCACTGATATGTGAATGTCCCGCACAGGGCGACGGTGATGGCCCGAAGATAGGCCAGTGCAAGCCGTGCCACACGAGTCACTTCCGTGTGGCCGTCGTCTAGTAATCGACTTTTCCTAGAAATATTTTTAACGTATGTTTTACCAACTTTGTTCTCTTTTTATCTGTACTAAATTATGAAACTATGTAAGTTCATAGCATTCTCAAATAACTTTTCTGTGAGTCCCCTCAAATTAACATGATCCTCCATATTTAAATTAGACAACTCATTGTAATTTGTGGTATATCATCTATTTATAAAATAAAAGTTAGTAAAGAGACTGCAACGTCGGACAAAACAAATATCTAAATAAAAATAGCATTGCAACATGAATTATTTATTGAATTAACTAGCGAGGTGGCCCTCGCAAATGCGAGGGCATGGTATGTAGTGTGTTCAAAGTGTTCCACAAATAATAATATCGTTTCAAGGATATCACATTATCACCTGTTATGTCATAAGAAACAAAACTGCTCTACAACTATCGCATATATTATGGTAAATAACACGTACGCCAGTAACATTTTTGGCCATCAAGTGATTATTATGTCGTTTGTGCCAAAAAAAAACATGTGTGTCAGTTGTAAGTTATATTATATAATTAAATGGATACACGATGCTAGATCAGTATGTGAGGCTAGTTGACTCTGATAATTGGATGAACTGGAAGGAAAATTATCTGTCCTTAATAGTTAGGCCACATTAAATCATGAGAAATATCTTCTTTAGATAGTTCTTCCTCTCATTTACATACTACATGTCAAAATGTGGTATTTTTTAGAGACATGAATGTTGTTTCCTCCATGAAATTTTCATGATTATTTGTTATATTAATATATAGCAAAAATATTTTCTTTTAGGATTACAAGTTCACACAACGGTAGCCAAAGTTACAGATATATGACTCTATCACATTATATGTTACGAATCAAAAATGCTCTACACCTATTACAAACAACATGGTAAACAAAATATCATGTATGCGTGTATCATCTTTGACCATCTTAAATTTGTGGGCGAATGATCATTATGTCTAGTTCTACACACTAAGTGACATGTATTTTTGTGTCAAGCTACCTGACTACTCGGCTTGTGACATTGTTAAGACTCTTATTAATCATAAATTTGTTTTCTGATTGGATTGCCATGTCCTCTTACATTGATCCTTTAACATAATAGAAAGACCTATAAATTATTCAAAGATGTCTATCAATAGATAGCCTAGACTTAAAATATTACTGCCATGGTGTGTGGCTACTAAAGATAAAACATATCGATAAATTTTGTAGACAACAATAATAACATATAAGGATACCGAGAACGGTCAAGTATATCTCATCCTATCCTTGAAATCATAGAATCGTACACTTTTTCTTGCATACATATGCAAATTGGACAAAAGGTTTTAAGGTCTTATTACGATGGTATGACATGCATCAATGAGCATTATTTTCAATAAAACGGCTTTTGAAACATATCATGTTTTTACGTTGGGTACTCAAATTAGAAATGTGTACTTTTATTCAAAACCAACTTGTGGTTGGATGGTTAGTAGCCTAATTGTAGCCCCGGTCCATCGGTGATCAAATCTAAGACTTTATGACATGTGTCTCATTAAGCTGGATATTCTATTACTGAAAGATCATTATCACCGATCAAGACAAAATGTGGTGATTTAGCCCCTAGTATATCATTAAGAAGGAATATATCTTAATGTGAAGGACATTCCCACCGAGAGCAACTAATGTGATGACTTCATTAACGTTGAAGTTGGCGACTCCAAAATCCTATAGGAGTTTTGTGAGTGTGTATGGATCCAATGGTAGTAAAATAAAGTTTTCATTTTTTATAGAATATTGTCGACGGTTATATCATATTTTTTATTTAAAAATTTCTAAATGTTATACCGGACGTCAATCACTTGTTTCTACACACTCCGCCAAATACACTTTTCTACTATGCAACATGACTATGTGACCTGGAGAACATAGTTCAAAACTCATAAGTAGTCCTCAATTTCATTGCACGATTGGAATGTCATGTGATGATATGTTGATATTTTAACATCACAGAAAGATAAATACGAAATTTCGAAGAAATCTTCCATACAAACAAAATAATATCCGCTTGAAAAATTCCTATGAATCAAGATACTAAGTATTTTAGGTCCTCTTAATAAAAATATTATTGCCATGATATGTAAATACTAAAGATGAAACATATGAATCAATTCACCAGCCAATGGAATTTTTTAAGGATATCGAGAACAATCATCCAACATCTGACGTACTATCCTCTTGAAAATCTTGGGTTGTATACGTGTTTCTTTGTTTGCATAAAATTCTAGGTTTCACATCATCTGTCCTTAAATCAGAATATTCTTTTAATCACTTGTAGAATCAGTGCTAATTTAGTTCCTCATGTATCATTTGGAAGACTATTTTCAGTGTGACAGCAATACCGCCTGTAGCTGAGCCGGCATAATAGATGAGTATGGTATAGGTTTGTACTCCGTGAAATATCAATGTCCAGCTGGATCGATCCAAGGGAGCACAATTCAGCAATTTGCACGATTTAGCAGCAGCTATGTAGACGAATCTATCTCATTCTGGTTCTTTGCGCATTACATATTGCTCTAATTGATGATCCATAGAAAAAATTGAGGCATTGATGATGGATTTTGATCACGTTGGATTCTTTTTTTCTCACAGCCACCACGTTCCAGCCTGATTTTTTTTGCAACTATCACGTTCCACCTACAGGGTTAGCGAGCATACACGGTTAATTTTTTTATAGCAGATGCAACGTAATTATGGGAGTCCACGTGATGCACTTGTCAGCATAATCTGGTTCCGGTTTCCTTGTTGATTCATAAAAAACTTCAACCTTTGATGATGGATGTTGATCACGTGACCCGTCACGTGTACGTGAGTTTTGGGTTCCTTTTTTTCTCAAAGCCACCAGTCCACCACATTCCTGCCTGTTTTTTTTGTTTCCAATTATCACGTTCCAACCAGAGGGTAGCGTGCATACACTAATTATGGGAGTCCACATGATGCACTTGTCAACAGGTATTGTGTCAAACAGGTTACGTAACTAATTATCTTCCGCTAAATCGTAACCGTAAATTTTATATCTAACCATCACAGAATTTTAGATGATGTGGATCAACGTGGTGCCTCGAAACACAACCTTATATTACTTTTAGTATATAATAGAATAGATGTTTTCTTGGCACAACCAAAATCTGAAGAAACCTGACACTAGTGGAAAACGGGGCATTAGTCCCGGTTCGTTTGGGCATTTAGTCCCGGTTTCGGACCCGGGACTAGGCAACCGGGACTAGTGCCTCCCCCTTTAGTACCGATTATGTGCATCTAATTCATGGGAGCATTGTGTATTGTTTGAAATAGCGATTTGTATTTTTTGTTTCTTTGTCTTTTGTCTCGATCTATGGACTTGTAGGTACCCAAGATCCCATAGATAGGTAAAGGCTTGAGGTGAGATACTTGTCTAGCGGCGATCTCATAGGAACCCCAGTGACAGAAAGGGTAGTACGGTCTTTGCTTAGCGCTCCATTCGGGATCACAACAACATCACCACTTAATGCTTTGATCTGCGTTTTACACTTAATAATCTTTTGTAGCCCTTTGCTTCGTTGTGCACCCGGTTGGATTAAAATACTTTTGCTATGCGTGCTGCATCACGGGGGATCTAGTATATTAGGATCTAGTATATTAGGATGTGTTGCCCACAAGAGATTATTCTTATTAAAACTTTACACATGGTAGTGCTTATTACTATCTTTTATCCCATATGATGTGCAGCTACATGTGGATATTCAACCCTATTCTATCTCCATCCATTGATTAAACCCACTATAAAAGTAAACTAGATTGGTCCAGTAAACAAAGGTAAAATAAAGAAACAAAGTTTTATAGGCGTGTCATTTTTATTTCCTTTTAGCATTGCTTTTCAAGGTTTGATTAAACGTAGGTCTTCTAGGGCAAAAGCTATTATACTACTTCCGTGAATCCGGATTGAAGGTATCATTGAACACAAGAACATCGATAGTATAGGATAAGGAAAGAGTACACGTAAGGAAACGAGAATAACCTATTGTTTCATCTCGGGCATTGTAAAGTATCGACGAATCAATGCGATGTGTATCACACTCAATACTATGGTTCACACGATAAAGGTCTTTGTGTTATTTGTGGGGGTTGCTACTTGTATCAAGACACTGATAGTAATCATTGTCTCGGAATGAGTTCTAAACATGTCCGCAAATATCCGAACCCACAGGGTCACACACTTAAGACGTTTTTGGCATCTTAGAATGTGAGTGAGAATAAAGGATGTTTCAGAATGTCTCGGGATATGACTGAGGTGTCTAGAATATCACCGAGAGTGGACAGAATTGTTCCGAACATTAGGATGCTGAGAATATTTTAGGAAGGTTTCGTAATTCGGAGGTGTCTGGAATTTAATCCGGGAAGCTTCATAATAAATATTTATATTAATAATAAATAAGAAATTATTATTTATTAATATCCCAGTGAGTCCCATGGGAGGAAAGGCAACATAGTCCCACTAGGCCGACACGCACGGGGGGGTGGGGGGAGGGGAGAAGGAAACCGACTCAGCCAGGGCCCTCCCCTAGATCGGCGGGTGGAGGAGGTGGGGCGGGTGAGACGATGGGGAGGAGGAGTCTTCCCCAGGCTCCAACTTGCCCCCAAGTCAGTTTGGGGAGTGGAGAGAAAGGAGGACTCCATATTGGAGTCAGACTCCCTCTCTCGTACTCTCTCTCTCTCTCTCTCTCTCTCTCTCTCTCTCTCTCTCTCTCTTAATTGGTGAGAGAAGGAAAGGAGGAATCCTTGTAGGATACGAATCCTAGTCCTACTCTCCTCTTTGGAGGAGGGAATGCACCTATATATTGAGGGGAGAGGGGAAGGGCAATACACACAAGTTTACGAGGAGCCCAAGCCCCAAGCCACCACCGCCACCATGAAGCCTCTGACGCCGCGTCATTGCCGCCGGCCACCACAACCACCGGCCATCGTTGTCACCTTGGCCTTTGGTCCTCTTCCTCTTCCTCGTGTCATCATCTTGATCGCGAGGAGGAGATCTTCATCTACACCCGGAGCAGCTCGTCTTCTACCTTGTCTAGATCCGATCTTGAAAGATGACGGAGTGCTGCTGGATCTTCATCGACACGTTTCCGTGTAGCCCGCGAGTTCTTGATCTCGCCTCGACGCGGTGCCGTTCTCGTTGCACGTGTGGATACAGGTGGAGGTGCAACACTTGGAGCACAAGATCTTCGGAGCCATTCGTGGGATAATACATCTCCTCGCCACTTGCTAAGGCTTGTTGCAGGGATCAAAGCACGACCAACCTTGTCATCGACAAACTTTCGCTAGTTCGATCTTCAAGGGTATGATCCGTTACCTGGCCCCTTTCATTGGATCTAGATTATGCTCTATAATTTTTTCTTTTTCGTAGCACGTTCCCCAACACGACCGGCGGGTGACCTAGGCGGAAGTGGCTGCCCCATGGGTGGCTCCCTCTTGGGCCTTATCCCTCGGGGATTTGTCCCATTAGTGGAAGTTTCCCATTAAAATTAATTTTAAATATTATTTATATTATTAATTCCAGTAATTAATATTAAAAACATATTTAACATTTCCTCATGATCAAAAACTCCTTTTTAGTCATTCTAAATGACTTCAGACTTTACCCAAAACACTTCCGGTTTTCTCTCTTCTTTCCAACAGTGATCCCAACGATTCTATAATGATCTCAAAAAATCGTAAGACCCTTAAGTGTGTTACAATATAGTTCGGGAATATCATAGACATGATCGAGAACTCTCTCATATCAATGATCATTAGCGGGACCGGGATGTCCATAATAATCCATGTGCATTCCACGATGCATTATCGTTTGAACAATAAACTCCCGGTCCAATTCCTTTTGTTTTTTTGATACATGACTTGTCCGAGATTTGATTATTAGTGCCAACATCCTAATCTTGTTACCCACAAGTCTACTTAACTCATTACCATGATATCATATCCCCGTGACCTAGTCATTCGTTGCAACTTATTGGATACAATCTCACCGAGTGGGCCCAGTGTATCTTCCTGTCATGCAGGTGAACAAATCCCGATCTTGATGCATATGCCTCAATGTGTCACTTTAGAATACCCAACATACACATTTATCATCATCCTATTACAGTGTGACGGTTGATGTAGTCTAAGCAGTCAAGGGTGACAATGATTAAATATGATCCCACGGTCTAAGGAGAAGATCACATAGTTTCTAACTATTGCAACTATAAATCATGTGACTTGATCACGTCGCAATACTTATATGGGTAATGTTCATCTCATCATTCTCTAATGATATGACTTCATTATCAACTGACGTAGAAGCTCCATGATTAGAAAATATTGATCATTGGTTTTCCAATGAACTAGTTGTATAGAGGCTACTAGGAACTTGGTTTATTTATATACCACACCTGTATCAATATTTCCGCTTGATACAGTTATAGAACGGAATAAACCTATTAAGAACTAATTGAGATATGATAATAAACTATTTATTTTTTGCCTTTGTTACTGACTATAAACACATTGTTACATAGTCTGCTTTTGATCATGCTTGCTTATGGGAAACGTCATGTATTTGATCTATATTACTCGATTTGTATGTCCTTTGCATATCGTTGATGTCTCCTAATTTTGACATATACATCATTGTTGGAATTATGCCCTAGAGGCAATAATAAAGATGTTATTATTATAATTCTTGTTCATGATAAAGTTTATATTCCATGCTAGAATTGTATTAAGCGGAAACATTAATACTTGTGTGGTTTGTGAACAACACCGTGTCCCTAGTACGCCTCTATGGACTAGCTCATTGATCAATGATGGTTAAGGTTTCCTAACCATAGACATGAGTTGTCAATTGATAATGAGATCATATCATTGGGAGAATGATATGGTGGACATACCCAAACTAAGCGAAGCAATTAGATCGTGTCATCGTGTTCGTCTTTGCGAAGTTTTTCTTATGTCAAATATTGTATTCCTTAGACCATGAGATAATACAACTCCCTGGTATCGGAAGAAAGCTTTGAGGTCATCAAACGTCATCCTATGAGAGGGTGATCATAAAGGTGTCTCTCAGGTGATCGAAAAGTATCTGTTGGGTTGTATGTATCGAGATGGAATTTGTCCCTCCCAAGTCGGAGAGATATACTTCGGGCCCACTTGGTAATCGATATCAACACCGCTTGCAAGCATGTGGTTAAGGAGTTAATCACAAAGTGATATTGGATTACGGAACGAGTAAAGTACTTGCTGTGAACGAGATTGAACTAGGTATGACGATACCGACGATCGAATCTCGGGCAAGTAAAATATCGCGAGACGAAGGGAATATATATATGGGATTGATTGAATCCTGGCATCGTGGTTCATCCGATATGATCATCGATGAATGTGTGGGAGTCAATATGGGTGCCCAGACCCCGCTGTTGATTATTGATAGAAGATCATGTCTGCATATTCTCGAACCCGCAGGGTCACACACTTAACGTGTCTCGACGCTAGGATAGATTGGATAATTGGTTTATGAGTTTTTGTTCGGAGTCCCGAATGGGATCCGGTATATCACGAGAGGTTCCGGAATGGTCCGGAGAATAAGATTCATATAAGGCAGTGCAATTTTTGGAGTTCGAAATTGTTCCGGGTTAATCGGTATTGTACCGGAAGCTTCTAGAACCTTCCGGAAGGGGGCCAACGTGGTCCCACCTTCCGGGAGGGGGCATGGGCCTATGAGGGGGTGTCCTGGCCGCATTGGGCCAGGGGCACAAGGCCCCATAGGGCCCAGCCGATCCTAAAGAGTTTAAATCGTTTAAACTAGAGATAAGATAAGATATGATTTCTAGATAAGGGAGAGTTTAAATTGTTTAAACTAGAGATAGGCTTGGAGGAGAGGCTAGGGCTGGCCGCACCCCCCTCTATATATAGAGGGCTGGTGCGCCCCCCCTCTCACACCCTTACACCTTCCTCCAAACCCAGTTGCCCTGCTGCCCTTCCTCTCCCCCTCCCGACTGTTTGTAGGCGAAGCCCTACGGCAGAAATTCTCCACCATATACACCACGCCGTCGTGCTGTAGATCCAATCTATCTCTCCACCATACTTGCTGGTCCGAGGAAGGAGGAGACGTCGAGGTGCCGCACGTGTGCATCTCACGGAGGCACCGCCACTTGTGGTGCTAGATCGGATCGGATCGCGAGGAGGAGAAGCGAGTACGACTACATCACCCACGTTCCGACGAACGTTCCGCTGTGCGAATCTTCAAGGGTATGAAGATCTAATCCAATCTCTCTCGTTGTTTGCATCTCCTAGATTAGATCTTGGCTTTCCCTCTGTTTGCTTCCGTAGAAAATTTTGATTTACTATGCTGCGAAACCCTTCAGTGGTATCAGAGCTAGATCTATGCGTAGATGTGATTCACGAGTAGAACGCAACATGGTTGTTGCGGGCGTTGATGTTTTCTGTTGCAAGCCTCTTGTTTGTGTTCTCCTTATGACGCGGGATAGTGAGATTGAAGCGGTCCAGGCCAACCTTACGCGACGTCGTTCGCGAGACCGGCTCCGCAGTTGACGTGTGGCTTGTACCACACATGCGGCTGGTGGATGTCAGTTTCTCTCACTATAGTTGTCATGGGATTAACATCGGAGTTTGGCAACCATAATATCACCGTTGTGGCTTTCCGTAGGTAAGAATCGTTCTTAGCATCTACTCCCATAAGCCACGTAAAACATGCAACAACAAAGTAGAGGCGTCTAACTTGTTTTTGCAGGGAGTGTTTTCTGTGATATGGTATGGCCCAAGATGTGATGTGTATATTGTATGCGATGATCATGTTTTGTAATGTTTCACGACTTGCATGTCGATGAGTACACAACCGGCAGGAGCCATATGGTTGTCTTTATAATTGTGTATGACCTGCGAGTCAACTTCTTATACGCCATGTAATAGCTTTACTTTATCGCTAAGTAGTTAGCAATAGTTGTAGTTGCTATTCGTGGTGGAGGCAATCATGGTGGAGTGATGGAGATCATGCCGGAACGCACAAGATGGAGATCATTGCGCGAAGATTGGCTATACCATGTCACATAAAGTTATATGCATGTGATGTTTATCCTTTTATGTATCTTATTATGCTTAGATCGCGACGGTAGCATTATAAGATGATTCCTCACTTAAAGATCAAGATAAAAACTGTGTTCTCCCCAAGTATGCACCGTTGCGAAAGTTCGTCGTGTCCAAGCATCACGTGATGATCGGGTGCTATAGACTCTACGCTCACATACAACGGGTGCAAGCCAGTTTTGCACACGCGGAAATACTTGGGTCTAACTTGACGAGCCTAGCATGTACAGACATGGCCTCGGAACACAAGAACCGAAAGGTTAAGCATGAGTCATATGAATGATATGATCGACACTTTGTTGTCCACCATTGAAACCACATCTCTTCTCGTGATGATCGGATTAGGTGTGGTGAATTTGGATCGTGTTCACTAAACAACTTGAGGGATGTTGAATTTAGTGGGAGTTCATCTAGTAATTTGATTAAGTTGAACTATTTGTCATGAACATAGTCTAAATTGTACTTGCAAATACTGTAGATCACATGGCCAAGTCCAACTTCAACTTCAACGTTTTTGCTAAGAAAGAAAAGCTTAGAAACAATGGGTCTAACTTCACCAACTGGTTCCGCAATCTAAGAATCATTCTGTCTGGCGGACAAAAGGACTATGTCCTTGAGAAAGCGTTAGGTAACCCCCCTGCTGCAACTGCGCCGGCTGATGAGAAAGCTGCCTATCAGTCGCGCAAAGATGATTATGGTGTGATTAAGAGCACCATGTTGTTTGCTATGGAACCGGAACTTCAAAATCGTTTTGAAAACTATCCCGGGCCCTTTGAGATTCTCGAAGAGTTGAAAACCATGTTTTAGACTCAGGCCCGTTCTGAGAGATATGATATCTCCGAGAAGTTCTTTAACTGCAAGATGGAGGAAGGGAGTTCCGTTAGTGAGCACGCCATTAAGATGTCGGGCTACACTCAACGCCTTGAGCAACTGGACTGCAAGATTCCAGAGGAGCTCAAGATTGACAGGGTTCTGCAATCACTCCCTCCCAGCTACAAAAGATTGGTTCCACTGATACGATCACCGAGCTCTTCGCAAAGCTGAAGGCTGCGGAGGTGGACATCAAGAAGGATAATCATGTGTTGATGGTCAACAAGTGTAACTACCTCGGTGAATTACGCTCCTAGTACAAGCCTGGATGTTCAGAAATGGTTGAAATAGTACGGTGGGGCCCAAATGCCACTCACAGGTAGACCTTTCGGCCGTCCCAACCATTTCCAAACATCGGGACAAGAACGGGCGGCGTAATCGGCAGGCGAAGGGATCAACTACATACACAAATGAGTATGTATGCAAGCCACCATACAACAGTACATCAGAGCCATTCCATCTAAAAAGAAAGGAAATCTAGCAACGCCATACGGCAAGATCCAAATATCCTAGATAGATATAATAGTTTAGGATATCTCCTCATACATCAATCAACGGAGTATCAAGCGGAAGCGGAAGACAGAATCCGAGTACGGATAAGAAGCAAATCGGCATAAGATGCCCCATAAATAAGCGCATCCCGCCCACAGATCTCACGGATCCCCGTTCCCGGAATCTCTACACCGAATGATCGTTGCCCACATCGTCCGTCTCTTCCACCCAGTATCCATCTTGCGAGGGTACCTGTTCATCTGAACCAATAATTTATCGTGTGAGACCCTAGGGGTACTCAGCAAGTCTTTATGCCTCTAAAGGGGACACAACCTGGGGGTGACGCAATTGCAGCAAAAGATAAACCCTAGCAATTCTATAGATACTCGCTAACCATCCGCCTAACCAGAGATAGACGGATGTCCGTGAATTAGTATCAACAGTTATAACAGTTATAATGGTAATCTTAACAGATCCATCCTCCTCCTCGCTTACCGACGAGGAAGCGGACGAACAACCTCCCATCCGTTGGCAGTTTTATTATCCATTCCGTGAGGGTTGCACTATTTACTAGTCAGGTACCTAGTCTAGTCAGATTAAAAGCGGTGCTTTAGTTATGCTTGTCTATGATCGAGAAACTGTGCTCCAAGTCGTCCATAACCGCGGACACGGCTTTCAGGAAGTTTTACCCTGCAGGGGTGCACAAATAGCAACACACACTCGATATGCCTCGGAAAAACCAAATCAAAACCCAACGAGGCAGTCACGACAAAGCAATTACAGGATTCAGAAATATTTCAGGGGGCCACCCCATTAAGCTACCCGCAACGGAGCTAGCTGACTCCGAGACGGACTCAAGGTTTGCGCCAATGGCTGTGAACGACTGGGAACCCGAAAATGTGACTGGGCTTGTCGACACCGCGAAAACACTCCGCAATCCTAAACAGTACAGTGTGCAGTACCTCGCACAATTTAAATAAAGCAGTAAAGCATGGCATAAGTACAGGATAGTAAATAAAACCTCAAACTAGTTTGTGGCCCCAAGAAATAAGAATGAATCAAGCTCTGGCTCAGGGGGGGGGTCCATAAGGCCTCCCGGATGTGGATAGCGCGAATATTCTTGGAACAGGAATCAAGTACTCGGGGTCTTACGGGACACAAGTGAGCATAAAAACCAAATAACAGATATTGCTCACCGGTGCCACTTTCATTAGTTATCCCATTACTACTCAGGTTAAGTTGTTTAGGTACCTCGTTATCCATCAGACACTCACATATCCTACACATGCTGTTCTACGACTCGCATGGCTCAAACAACTCCTGTAGTAATGGCTCATGGGATGGGGGAACAAGCTTCGGTGGGGTTTAAAAGTAAAGGCTATGCAATACTTGGGATTCAGTTTAACGCAATCGCGACTCGATGATGCAAGAATAAGACAGAGGCAATAGGTACTATATGTATGCAAGCATGTGGTAGTGCTTGCCTGGCAGCTCAGTTGAAGCAAGGAATGGATCTGGGTAGTTCTCCTGGTTCTCTTGATATATCCCCTGCTCAGCGTCTATTCGAAGAAGAACCAAACAAACAAGGGCCAACATAAATAAAGAGCACAAGCATATGAATAAATGCATTAAGCAAACAATCATGCCATGATGAATGATGCACAATTTGCATGGCAATAAGGTAGCATGGCATGGGTGAGGTGTGAGATACAAGATTAAACATTTTATTAAGTTTTGGCCCTATTTTAACCTCAATTAAGTTGCTGTACTCTTTATATTTATATGATTCATGCTGCAAATCAAACCATGGAATGCATAAACAGAAAGGTCTCGTCGAGCTAATCATTTTAGACATATCATTTGTTGAATTTGGAGTTATAAAACAAAAGTTATTAATTTATTAAAGAAAAGGGGCATTTATTGTAATTTAAATAAACTTGGAATTTTAAATGTTCAAAATATATTTTGAAGGCCATATTTGAATTCCTCACATTTTTCTGATTTGAAAACATATATTATTTGTTTAAATTGGATTTATATTTTAAAAGATATATTAAAACAGATTTGAATTTTGAATTTGAATTAATTTGAAAAGATTTGAAATAAAACAGAAACAGAAAAAGCTTTTCTTACTCAGCTCGCCCTAGCCTCAGTCACTGACGGTAGGCCCCTGAGGACTGGGGCCACGCGCTCGAGAACGAACTTTTGCTACCGCGGTTTAGCCAACCCAGGCGCTGACATGCGGGCCCGGTGGTGAAGCGGTCCCACGTGACAGCGAGGGGCACGGGTGAGCCACGTTGCGCAGCGGGGGGAGGAGTGCGGGTTGACGCCCTGGAATGCTGGGGGGGGTTTTCTGCCAAAAGACGGGCGGCTGACAGGTGGGGGCTTTGGGCTGCTAGGGACCTGGGCGTGATCGACCGAAGCTTGGGGGGGGGGGGGGGTTCGAAAACTTCCGCGCGAGCCCTGACTGAACCAACGCGGCTCTCTGAAACGCGATGACGACCGACGACGGCGAGATTTTCCAGCGAGGGTGGCATCGCAACCGCGGCGCGATAGATCTTGCCGACAAAATGGAAAACACAGAGGAATGTTTCGGCTACCGATCTCATCTAGGAAGGTCGGCGGCGGCGGGCTGGACTGGACGGGGCACGTCGGGGAACAGAGGGGAAACGCGGGCTTGGCTGCTCGCCGGCGGGGCAGATCACCGGCGGGGTCAAACCGGGCGGCGCTAGGCACACGGAGTGGGGGAAAACGGGAAAGGATCGAGGGGATGCTCACCTTGATCGATTCCCACTGGAATCAGGGCAGGAGGTGGTCGGAGCGGAGGGGAACGGCGGGGCTGCTGCGGTGGTGTTGTTGGCTCTCTGACGTGGGGCAGCTGCGGCGACCTTGGCGTCTCCCAGCGGGCGGGATCGACTCCACGGCCTGCGGCGACGCTCCCTGGCGTGGGCTCGGTCTCCGGCGAGGGCGGCCACGGCGGCGAGGCGCTCGGTCTGGCGGCGGCGCGGTACGATGGGGAAGGGGAAGGAGAACGAGGATGGCAGCTAGGGGAAAGAGGGCCTAGGGTTCGGGGACTCGCCTCGGGGAGGATAAGGAGAGGGGCAGGTGGTGGTGGAGGGTGACGAGGACGACGGCGGGTGGATGCCTACATGCTCCTCCGTTTGCCTGCAGAGAGAAAGGGGGCGAGAGGAAGACGGTGAACAGGGACGGCGTGAAGGGGTACGGGCTGGGGAGGCCGGCTGGGAAGGTGGGCCGGGAGATGGGCCGCGGCAGGGAAGGCTACATCGGTGGGCTGCTGCGCTGGGCTGCAGGTAAGCTCTCTCCCTCTCATAACTCTTTTTTTATTTAAACAAAAACTGTTTTGATTTGTTTTGTTTTGTTGCAGATTTAATCAAACCTAAGAAATACCTCTTTAAGGAAGTTTTTGCAAATTTTGTTATGAAACAGAGATAGCTAAGGAGTGGAGAGAGGCTTAGGGGAAGAGATAGAAAAAGAGAGAGGTAAGAGAGATTAGGGTTAGAGATGGTTTGGTTTAGCCAAACCAAAGAGGTAGTTTTAAAATATGGTTTAAGAGATTCAAAAACAAGGAGCACCTAGTTTGAATTTAAAACCAAGCTCCAACGAACCAATAAAACAAAACAAAAGAAGAAGTCCAAGGGTTATGGTTGCATGGCCCATGCATACCCATTAATGCTAGGTGTTATCTTGTGAAAACAACATAAATGTCCATGGCATTTATTCATATGCATTCCAAACATGGAATAAGGCCAAGCAAAAGAATTTAAAGGAAAGTTCCAGATGGAGTAGATGGAGATGATCACATTTGATTATAATTGGGACTTGCTAGTGGGTATATGCCACTAGGTAGTGAATAAGTCCGCAAAATATCCCAACATGATGATACCCCAAAACAACACATATGGGAGCTAGAAATAGGGTTCCACCCACAAGGCATGCAAAGGTGGCCATGTGGCTCTCATATATCAATAATGTGAAAACAAAATGATGCCAAGATGAGAGCATGTGGAAAAGAATTGGATCCATCCCAACCCACATGAGCTAGAGGTAAAACAATAAGTGCCAAGCTCATATTTAGTTGGATGGTGGAATTAAAAGGTGGTGAAAGAAAAAGGTGGTGGAGTTAATAAGAGATATGCCCCCAACTCAACTTAGGCATTAAACAATATATCAAGAACCAAATACAATATCAAGAGGCAAAAACAATTTATAATGCATATGAGAGAAGAACCAAAACAAGAAGGGTTTTATATGATGCTCAAATGCAAGGTGGCATGATGACATGAGCATGATATAATATGATGCAACAATTATATGTAGGAAGTAGCATCTATATAGACTAGGCTAGTAGCATTGCAATTGTTAGACAATTGGGATGCTACAACTCTCCCCCACTAAACAAGAATCTCGTCCCGAGATTCCTAGGAAAAGAAAACAACACAAAGAGAGGCGGGTGTTTGGAACGAAGGTGACCCTCACGTTCCCAAGATGATGAAGAACGGAATGGTGCGACCACTACACCATGCAAACTTGCTAGACTTGTTGCGAGTCTTGCGTTTTGCTTCAAGAACAACGGATTAGAAGAATTGAAGGGTTGTCGTGAGACAAGCAGGATAGGATGGACATAGCTCCGGTTTTCTCAAGAAACATGATAAAAGAATAGAACCACTTGTGAAAGAAAAAGACAAGATGATGCATCGTGGATAAAGAAAGACATGTCGTTAAGATTAAAGATTTACCGATACTAGAGAGGATGGATCTTTGTGTCGCCGGAAGGAAAGAGCTAGATTGGAGAGGTGTGAACCACTATGACAATAGCATCGTACCTCCTCTCGGATGTGAGAAAAGAAGCACGGATACAATACTGCCTTCAAACAATAGAGTCCCGTGATATCGACAGAAAGACTTTAATTAGACATCGTCGGATTAGATTCTTCTTGCGTCGGTAAGGCTCCGAAGGATCACGCAATTGAGGTGCGCGGATATAACTTCCAGAGACGGATGTGAAGCTAGATCATGGTGGAAACCCGGGAAGCAAAGGATATGGAGGATCTGGAGTTTATTGTAGAGATACTTATTGCTTTCTTTAGCCTTGAGGCTAACGCAATAGATTTGCAGCTGATGGCATCAACCATAATTGGCTTTACCACAGCAAAAGAATTGATGAAACAAAGGGAGAGATATTTTCCTTTCATCTTGTTTGGGGTGTCGAGCACCGGTAGAAAGACGAGGACCGAAAGAGTTTGCGTTTGTTTCCACCAGATAATTGAAGATTTTGCTCTGTGTAGGAAAGATAGATCATCATTGAGAGATTATTGATTACTTTCTTCGAGAGGGCACTCCGGAAAGACAAGGACGGAAGTAAAAGTATCGAGGGATAAAGGCCACTTCTAACTTCCGTGGAATGAGTGAATCACAATAATCCCCCAATTCAATGTACAAGAGCGAATGATAAGAGTAGTGGTATGGTAGCTACTCCATCCCGCACTCAAAGCATTACTCCGCACATGAATAGGAAACTAAGCAACCCAACTACCGAAACAGACTGAAGATATTGACACGAGGAGCTCATGGAACTCCGTAAGAAAACAAGGATAGATGCAAACGGTTCGCCGGATTCAAGATAGATAAGGGTGACGATGTTGTCGTCATGTCGGAAGTACCAAGCCACCGGAAAGATATGAAGGAAGATCACGGAGACAACTGCAAGGTTCCACAGTTAAAGAAAAAGATAGCACCACTTGCACCTAAGGATTACGAAAGATCTGAAAAGTCTTCATGGCCTCCGGTGGATTGAGCATAGACGATAGAGCGAGAGGGTTTCAAAAGATCACTTGACGAGCCTGAGGTGAAAGAACTCCATGTTCTTTTTGAAAAGATTGAGAGAGATTTAGCGGTCCTGAGGAAAACTTTAGCGGAACGACGATGATAACTTGTCAACAAAGAACAACTCCGGATTGGTTGAAGATGGAGGATGGAATTAACAATGGACTTGCCAATTCCAGAATTGAAGTAATCTATTTAGCAGAAGGACGTGGCCGAGATAGGTGACTTCAAAAGTCAGAATTCTCACTTTGAGACTTTGCACACAGGCATTGGTCACGAAGCTTGAGAGAAAGAGACACAGATGATCTTCCATGTTCTTCCATTGATATGGAATAGGCAAGCATATTAACAACATATACCACCATGGATTAACAAGATATTCCCCGAATATCTAGTTCAAGAGGCGGGAGAAACGAACAAGTGCTCGAAACACTTTCTGAGCTCAACGCTCTTTGAAAGATCAATATTAAGAGCACGGGTTCGTGTCGAAGAAGATGCACTGGAAGAATAGATTATCTGGTCCTTCGGAAGAAAAAGAGATGACACCTGGTTCACATTGTCGATCGGATCGCCGGTTACAAAGATAAGGAGAACTTGGATAAGAACCGATGATATAGCTTTGCTTATGGTATGAGCTATCAGAGACGAAAAAGATGTGCAGCATGATAAACAGATGATAGACCGCCGTAGTGCCTTGAGAAACTCCGGATTTTCAAGGATGCTTGAATATGCATAGATATGATCACGGTGTACTCGAAATCACAGGAGATAACCTTATCCTCCAGATGGTGACGGTTGATAGCATTTTTCCATATTCCAATCGACACTTATCATGAGTGGAATATAGCTATGCCGAGAGCCAAAATACAATCATCAGCATCGGATCGACACATGTTATGTAATTAGCCCAAGAGAATTGGAGATGAAATAAAACTCCAGGATTAAGCGCCGGTGACAAAAGAATGAGTTAGCATTGACATGCTGATAAAAGGAAGATAGATAATGTTTCACACACGACTGAAAGGGAGTGCGGAAACACAGATGTATCAAAGAAAAATTTTCCCCATTTTTCGGCATTAAAATACCAATAGATGCGCAAAATCACTTAGCAGATAGGGATTAGCAACTAATGCTTGCTGGAAGGAAGAACACCCTTTAAGAAGATGGCACCGGTCAACAAGGAGTCAGATAGATCGCGCCGGTTTTTCAAAAGCCTGTCAATATGGAATGTACCAACAGTTGATAACCAAAGGCATATTGTGACAACAAAAGGATGCAACAGATAGACAAGGAATTACACACACACACACTTTCTATGGTACTACGGAAACCCAGAACACGTGATTCCTAGTTTGAATTTTAAGAAGAGGATTGAAAACGTTACACTTCCTTACCAGAAAAGGGTGGTGGGTGGGTAAGAAGAAAAGTGGAAGCAGTCCTACTCTCGCGTTTTGTTTTTCCCTAGTATACATAACTACCAAAAATATTTGCTAGACAGACAACGACCATTTGGCTGAGACCCTGAAGGTCGGGATGGCTCTGATACCAATTGTAACTACCTCGGTGAATTACGCTTCTAGTACAAGCCTGGATGTTCAGAAATGGTTGAAATAGTACGGTGGGGCCCAAATGCCACTCACAGGTAGACCTTTCGGCCGTCCCAACCATTTCCAAACATCGGGACAAGAACGGGCGGCGTAATCGGCAGGCGAAGGGATCAACTACATACACAAATGAGTATGTATGAAAGCCACCATACAACAGTACATCAGAGCCATTCCATCTAAAAAGAAAGGAAATCTAGCAACGCCATACGGCAAGATCCAAATATCCTAGATAGATATAATAGTTTAGGATATCTCCTCATACATCAATCAACGGAGTATCAAGCGGAAGCGGAAGACAGAATCCGAGTACGGATAAGAAGCAAATCGGCATAAGATGCCCCATAAATAAGCGCATCCCGCCCACAGATCTCACGGATCCCCGTTCCCGGAATCTCTACACCGAATGATCGTTGCCCACATCGTCCGTCTCTTCCACCCAGTATCCATCTTGCGAGGGTACCTGTTCATCTGAACCAATAATTTATCGTGTGAGACCCTAGGGGTACTCAGCAAGTCTTTATGCCTCTAAAGGGGACACAACCTGGGGGTGACGCAATTGCAGCAAAAGATAAACCCTAGCAATTCTATAGATACTCGCTAACCATCCGCCTAACCAGAGATAGACGGATGTCCGTGAATTAGTATCAACAGTTATAACAGTTATAATGGTAATCTTAACAGATCCATCCTCCTCCTCGCTTACCGACGAGGAAGCGGACGAACAACCTCCCATCCATTGGCAGTTTTATTATCCATTCCGTGAGGGTTGCACTATTTACTAGTCAGGTACCTAGTCTAGTCAGATTAAAAGCGGTGCTTTAGTTATGCTTGTCTATGATCGAGAAACTGTGCTCCAAGTCGTCCATAACCGTGGACACGGCTTTCAGGAAGTTTTACCCTGCAGGGGTGCACAAATAGCAACACACACTCGATATGCCTCGGAAAAACCAAATCAAAACCCAACGAGGCAGTCACGACAAAGCAATTACAGGATTCAGAAATATTTCAGGGGGCCACCCCATTAAGCTACCCGCAACGGAGCTAGCTGACTCCGAGACGGACTCAAGGTTTGCGCCAATGGCTGTGAACGACTGGGAACCCGAAAATGTGACTGGGCTTGTCGACACCGTGAAAACACTCCGCAATCCTAAACAGTACAGTGTGCAGTACCTCGCACAATTTAAATAAAGCAGTAAAGCATGGCATAAGTACAGGATAGTAAATAAAACCTCAAACTAGTTTGTGGCCCCAAGAAATAAGAATGAATCAAGCTCTGGCTCAGGGGGGTCCATAAGGCCTCCCGGATGTGGATAGCGCGAATATTCTTGGAACAGGAATCAAGTACTCGGGGTCTTACGGGACACAAGTGAGCATAAAAACCAAATAACAGATATTGCTCACCGGTGCCACTTTCATTAGTTATCCCATTACTACTCAGGTTAAGTTGTTTAGGTACCTCGTTATCCATCAGACACTCACATACCCTACACATGCTGTTCTACGACTCGCATGGCTCAAACAACTCCTGTAGTAATGGCTCATGGGATGGGGGAACAAGCTTCGGTGGGGTTTAAAAGTAAAGGCTATGCAATACTTGGGATTCAGTTTAACGCAATCGCGACTCGATGATGCAAGAATAAGACAGAGGCAATAGGTACTATATGTATGCAAGCATGTGGTAGTGCTTGCCTGGCAGCTCAGTTGAAGCAAGGAATGGATCTGGGTAGTGCTCCTGGTTCTCTTGATATATCCCCTGCTCAGCGTCTATTGGAAGAAGAACCAAACAAACAAGGGCCAACATAAATAAAGAGCACAAACATGTGAATAAATGCATCAAGCAAACAATCATGCCATGATGAATGATGCACAATTTGCATGGCAATAAGGTAGCATGGCATGGGTGAGGTGTGAGATACAAGATTAAACATTTTATTAAGTTTTGGCCCTATTTTAACCTCAATTAAGTTGCTGTACTCTTTATATTTATATGATGCATGCTGCAAATCAAACCATGGAATGCATAAACAGAAAGGTCTCGTCGAGCTAATCATTTTAGACATATCATTTGTTGAATTTGGAGTTATAAAACAAAAGTTATTAATTTATTAAAGAAAAGGGGCATTTATTGTAATTTAAATAAACTTGGAATTTTAAATGTTCAAAATATATTTTGAAGGCCATATTTGAATTCCTCACATTTTTCTGATTTGAAAACATATATTATTTGTTTAAATTGGATTTATATTTTAAAAGATATATTAAAACAGATTTGAATTTTGAATTTGAATTAATTTGAAAAGATTTGAAATAAAACAGAAACAGAAAAAGCTTTTCTTACTCAGCTCGCCCTAGCCTCAGTCACTGACGATAGGCCACTGAGGACTGGGGCCACGCGCTCGAGAACGAACTTTTGCTACCGCGGTTTAGCCAACCCAGGCGCTGACATGCGGGCCCGATGGTGAAGCGGTCCCACGTGACAGCGAGGGGCACGGGTGAGCCACGTTGCGCAGCGGGGGGAGGAGTGCGGGTTGACGCCCTGGAATGCTGGGGGGGGTTTTCTGCCAAAAGACGGGCGGCTGACAGGTGGGGGCTTTGGGCTGCTAGGGACCTGGGCGTGATCGACCGAAGCTTGGGGGGGGGGGATTTCGAAAACTTCCGCGCGAGCCCTGACTAAACCAACGTGGCTCTCTGAAACGCGATGACGACCGACGACGGCGAGATTTTCCAGCGAGGGTGGCATCGCAACCGCGGCGCGATAGATCTTGCCGACAAAATGGAAAACGCAGAGGAATGTTTCGGCTACCGATCTCATCTAGGAAGGTCGGCGGCGACGGGCTGGACTGGACGGGGCACGTCGGGGAACAGAGGGGAAACGCGGGCTTGGCTGCTCGCCGGCGGGGCAGATCACCGGCGGGGTCAAACCGGGCGGCGCTAGGCACGCGGAGTGGGGGAAAACGGGAAAGGATCGAGGGGATGCTCACCTTGATCGATTCCCACTGGAATCAGGGCAGGAGGTGGTCGGAGCGGAGGGGAACGGCGGGGCTGTTGCGGTGGTGTTGGCGGCTCTCTGACGTGGGGCAGCTACGGCGACCTTGGCGTCTCCCAGCGGGCGGGATCGACTCCACGGCCTGCGGCGACGCTCCCTGGCGTGGGCTCGGTCTCCGGCGAGGGCGGCCTGGCGGCAAGGCGCTCGGTCTGGCGGCGGCGTGGTACGGTGGGGAAGGGGAAGGAGAACGAGGATGGCAGCTAGGGGAAAGAGGGCCTAGGGTTCGGGGACTCGCCTCGGGGAGGATAAGGAGAGGGGCAGGTGGTGGTGGAGGGTGACGAGGACGACGGCGGGTGGATGCCTACCTGCTCCTCCGTTTGCCTGCAGAGAGAAAGGGGGCGAGAGGAAGACGGTGAACAGGGACGGCGTGAAGGGGTACGGGCTGGGGAGGCCGGCTAGGAAGGTGGGCCGGGAGATGGGCCGCGGCAGGGAAGGCTACATCGGTGGGCTGCTGCGCTGGGCTGCAGGTAAGCTCTCTCCCTCTCATAACTCTTTTTTTTATTTAAACAAAAACTGTTTTGATTTGTTTTGTTTTGTTGCAGATTTAATCAAACCTAAGAAATACCTCTTTAAGGAAGTTTTTGCAAATTTTGTTATGAAACAGAGATAGCTAAGGAGTGGAGAGAGGCTTAGGGGAAGAGATAGAAAAAGAGAGAGGTAAGAGAGATTAGGGTTAGAGATGGTTTGGTTTAGCCAAACCAAAGAGGTAGTTTTAAAATATGGTTTAAGAGATTCAAAAACAAGGAGCACCTAGTTTGAATTTAAAACCAAGCTCCAACCAACCAATAAAACAAAACAAAAGAAGAAGTCCAAGGGTTATGGTTGCATGGCCCATGCATACCCATTAATGCTAGGTGTTATCTTGTGAAAACAACATAAATGTCCATGGCATTTATTCATATGCATTCCAAACATGGAATAAGGCCAAGCAAAAGAATTTAAAGGAAAGTTCCAGATGGAGTAGATGGAGATGATCACATTTGATTATAATTGGGACTTGCTAGTGGGTATATGCCACTAGGTAGTGAATAAGTCCGCAAAATATCCCAACATGATGATACCCCAAAACAACACATATGGGAGCTAGAAATAGGGTTCCACCCACAAGGCATGCAAAGGTGGCCATGTGGCTCTCATATATCAATAATGTGAAAACAAAATGATGCCAAGATGAGAGCATGTGGAAAAGAATTGGATCCATCCCAACCCACATGAGCTAGAGGTAAAACAATAAGTGCCAAGCTCATATTTAGTTGGATGGTGGAATTAAAAGGTGGTGAAAGAAAAAGGTGGTGGAGTTAATAAGAGATATGCCCCCAACTCAACTTAGGCATTAAACAATATATCAAGAACCAAATACAATATCAAGAGGCAAAAACAATTTATAATGCATATGAGAGAAGAACCAAAACAAGAAGGGTGTTATATGATGCTCAAATGCAAGGTGGCATGATGACATGAGCATGATATAATATGATGCAACAATTATATGTAGGAAGTAGCATCTATATAGACTAGGCTAGTAGCATTGCAATTGTTAGACAATTGGGATGCTACAACAAGCCCTCCTTTAAGAAAGGTAAAGGTGCAAAGAAGCCCTTCAAGAAGGGCGGCGGCAAGCGCAATGCCCCTACTGAGAAGAAGCTCAGGTCTGGTCCCAAGCCGGAAACTGAGTGCTTCTATTGCAAGGACAAGGGTCACTGGAAGCGCAACTGTCCGAAGTACTTAGCGGACAAGAAGGCTAGCACCATCAAAGGTATATTTGATATACATGTTATTGATGTTTTCCTTACTAGCCCTCGTTGTAGTGCCTGGGTATTTGATACCGGTTCAGTTGCTAATATTTGTAACTCGAAACAGGAGCTGCGGAATAGACGGCGGCTTGCGAGGGATGAGGTGACGATGCGCGTTGGCAACGGATCAAGAGTTGATGTGATGGCCGTCGGCACGCTCTCCTTAGTTTTACCTTCGGGATTAGTTTTAAACCTTAATAAATGTTATTATGTGCCTGCGTTGAGCATGAACATTATTTCTGGATCGTGTTTATTGCAAGACGGTTATTCATTTAAATCGGAGAATAATGGTTGTTCTATTTATATGAGTAACATCTTTTATGGTCATGCACCTCTTGTGAGTGGTTTATTTCTTCTAAATCTCGAAAGGGATGAAACACACATCCATAACATTGAGGCTAAGAGATGCAAAGTAGATAGTGATAATACTACTTATTTGTGGCACTGTCGTCTAGGTCATATTGGTGTAAAGCGTATGAAGAAACTCCATTCTGATGGACTTTTGGAGTCTCTTGATTTTGAATCATTTGACACATGCGAACCATGCCTCATGGGCAAGATGATCAAAACCCCGTTCTCCGGTATGATGGAGCGATCAACGGACTTGTTGGAAATCATACATACCGATGTATGCGGACCGATGAGTGTTTCGACGCGCGGTGGATATCGCTATTTTCTCACTTTTACCGATGACTTAAGTAGATATGGGTATATCTATTTAATGAAACATAAATCTGAAACGTTTGAAAAGTTCAAAGAATTTCAGAATGAAGTGGAGAACCATCATAACAGAAAGATTAAGTTTCTACGATCCGATCGTGGGGGCGAATATTTGAGTTATGATTTTCTCACGCATCTCAAAGCAAGTGGAATCGTTTCACAACTCACGCCACCCGGAACACCACAGCGCAATGGTGTGTCTGAACGCCGGAATCGAACCCTATTAGATATGGTCCGATCGATGATGTCTCTTACTGATTTGCCGTTATCATTTTGGGGTTATGCATTAGAAACCGCTGCATTCACTTTAAATAGGGCTCCATCTAAATCCGTTGAGACGACACCGTATGAACTATGGTTTGGTGCTAAACCTAAGTTGTCGTTTCTTAAAGTTTGGGGATGCGAAGCTTACGTCAAGAAGTTGATGCCGGACAAGCTCGAACCCAAAGCGGAGAAATGCGTCATCATAGGATACCCTAAGGAAACTATTGGGTATACCTTCTATCACAGAACCAAAGGCAAAGTGTTTGTCGCAAAGAACGGTTCCTTTCTTGAGAAGGAGTTTCTCTCGAAAGAAGTGAGTGGGAGGAAAGTAGAGCTAAACGAGGTTATTGAACCTTCTCTTGAATTGGAGAGTAGCGTAGCACCTGAAATTGTTCCAGTGCCGCCTGCACCAACAATAGAGGAAGCTAATGACAAGGATCATGAAGCTTCGGACGATGCTGCTACTGAACATCGCAGGTCGACAAGGTCGCGTGCCCCTCCTGAGTGGTACGGCAACCCTGTCTTGACTGTCTTGTTAGTAGAAGACAGCGAACCTACGAACTATGAGGAAGCGATGATGAGCCCAGACTCTGAGAAATGGCTAGAAGCCATGAAATCCGAATTGGGATCCATGAGCGAAAACCAAGTATGGACTTTGGTGGACCCTCCTAGCGACCGAAAGGCCGTTGAGTGCAAATGGATCTTCAAGAAGAAAACGGACGCGGATGGTAATGTTACCGTCTATAAAGCACGGCTTGTTGCGAAAGGTTTTCGACAAGTTCAAGGTGTTGACTACGATGAGACTTTCTCTCCCGTAGCGATGTTTAAGTCCATTCGGATTTTATTAGCAATTGCTGCGTTTCATGATTATGAAATATGGCAAATGGATGTCAAGACTGCTTTCCTCAATGGCAACATTGATGAAGAGTTGTATATGATGCAACCCGAAGGTTTTGTCGATCCTAAGGATGCTGATAAAGTATGCAAACTTCAGCGTTCCATTTATGGACTGAAGCAAGCGTCTCGGAGTTGGAACCTTCGTTTTGATCAAGTGATCAAGAGCTTTGGATTTGTTCCAAATTGCTACTAAGCTTGCATCTACAAGAAAGTGAGTGGGAGCTCGGTGACGTTTCTGGTACTATATGTGGATGACATATTGATTATTGGAAATGACATCGACATGCTTAACGATGTGAAGAGTTATTTGAACAAGTGTTTTTCAATGAAAGACCTAGGTGAAGCTGCTTATATATTGGGCATCAAAATCTATAGAGATAGACAAAGACGCCTGATAGCTTTAAGCCAGAGTACATACCTAGACAAAGTTCTGAAAAGGTTCAGAATGGATAAGGCGTTGAAAGGTTCAGTGCCTATGTTGTCAGGTAAGATATTGAGCAAGGCTCAGTGTCCAGCTACGGTAAATGATAGGGAAGCTATGAGCAAAGTGCCTTATGCCTCGGCCATAGGTTCCATCATGTATGCCATGCTGTGTACTAGACCGGATGTGTCCAATGCTCTTAGTTTGACGAGCAGATATCAAAGTGATCCAGGAATGGAACACTGGACAGCCGTGAAGAACATCCTAAGGTACCTAAATAGGACTAAAGAAATGTTCTTAGTCTATGGGGGTGATGAACAGCTCGTCGTAAAAGGTTACATCGATGCTAGTTTCGACACCGACAAGGATGATGCTAAATCTCAGACAGGATACGTGTATATTTTGAATGGAGGAGCTGTGAGCTGGAGAAGCTGCAAGCAAAGCGTGGTCGCGGGATCTACAGTAGAAGCGGAATACATGGCTGCTGCAGAAGCGTCAAGTGAAGGAGTTTGGATCAGAAACTTCATCACTGAGCTTGGCGTGGTTCCAAGTACAATGGACCCACTGGAGATATTGTGTGACAACACTGGCGCCATAGCACTCGCTAAGGAACCAAGATATCATCCAAAGACCAAGCATATCAACCGCAAGTTTCATATAATCCGAGATTATATAGCAGATGGAGATCTAAAGATCAGCAAAGTACATACAGATCTGAATGTCGCAGATCCATTGACTAAACCTCTTCCACGTGTAAAACATGATCAGCACCTCAGTGCCATGGGTGTGAGATTGTTGCCAAATGTAAACTAGATTATTGACTCTAGTGCAAGTGGGAGACTGTTGGAATTATGCCCTAGAGGCAATAATAAAGATGTTATTATTATAATTCTTGTTCATGATAAAGTTTATATTCCATGCTAGAATTGTATTAAGCGGAAACATTAATACTTGTGTGGTTTGTGAACAACACCGTGTCCCTAGTACGCCTCTATGGACTAGCTCATTGATCAATGATGGTTAAGGTTTCCTAACCATAGACATGAGTTGTCAATTGATAATGAGATCATATCATTGGGAGAATGATATGGTGGACATACCCAAACTAAGCGAAGCAATTAGATCGTGTCATCGTGTTCGTCTTTGCGAAGTTTTTCTTATTTCAAATATTGTATTCCTTAGACCATGAGATAATACAACTCCCTGGTATCGGAAGAAAGCTTTGAGGTCATCAAACGTCATCCTATGAGAGGGTGATCATAAAGGTGTCTCTCAGGTGATCGGAAAGTATCTGTTGGGTTGTATGTATCGAGATAGAATTTGTCTCTCCCAAGTCGGAGAGATATACTTCGGGCCCACTCGGTAATAGATATCAACACCGCTTACAAGCATGTGGTTAAGGAGTTAATCACAAAGTGATATTGGATTACGGAACGAGTAAAGTACTTGCTGTGAACGTGATTGAACTAGGTATGACGATACCGACGATCGAATCTCGGGCAAGTAAAATATCGCGAGACGAAGGGAATATATATGGGATTGATTGAATCCTGGCATCGTGGTTCATCCGATATGATCATCGATGAATGTGTGGGAGTCAATATGGGTGCCCAGACCCCGCTGTTGATTATTGATAGAAGATCATGTCTGCATATTCTCGAACCCGCAGGGTCACACACTTAACGTGTCTAGACGCTAGGATAGATTGGATAATTGGTTTATGAGTTTTTGTTCGGAGTCCCGAATGGGATCCGGGATATCACGAGAGGTTCCGGAATGGTCCGGAGAATAAGATTCATATAAGGCAGTGCAGTTTTTGGAGTTCGGAATTGTTCCGGGTTAATCGGTATTGTACCGGAAGCTTCTAGAACCTTCCGGAAGGGGGCCAACGTGGTCCCACCTTCCGGGAGGGGGCATGGGCCTATGAGGGGGTGTCCTGGCCGCATTGGGCCAGGGGCACAAGGCCCCATAGGGCCCAGCCGATCCTAGAGAGTTTAAATCGTTTAAACTAGAGATAAGATAAGATAGGATTTCTAGATAAGGGAGAGTTTAAATTGTTTAAACTAGAGATAGGCTTGGAGGAGAGGCTAGGGCTGGCCGCACCCCCCCTCTATATATAGAGGGCTGGTGCGCCCCCCTCTCACACCCTTACACCTTCCTCCAAACCCAGTTGCCCTGCTGCCCTTCCTCTCCCCCTCCCGACTGTTTGTAGGCGAAGCCCTGCGGCAGAAATTCTCCACCATATACACCACGCCGTCGTGCTGTAGATCCAATCTATCTATCCACCATACTTGCTGGTCCGAGGAAGGAGGAGACGTCGAGGTGCCGCACGTGTGCATCTCACGGAGGCACCGCCACTTGTGGTGCTAGATCGGATCGGATCGCGAGGAGGAGAAGCGAGTACGACTACATCACCCACGTTCCGACGAACGTTCCGCTGTGCGAATCTTCAAGGGTATGAAGATCTAATCCAATCTCTCTCGTTGTTTGCATCTCCTAGATTAGATCTTGGCTTTCCCTCTGTTCGCTTCCGTAGAAATTTTTGATTTACTATGCTGCGAAACCCTTCAATCATTATCACATAATGTGTCGAAATATTCACTTGATGACAGAGTGAGACTTTGTTTCTTAGTGTTTAACAATGACGGTTGATCAGTCAAGAGAACTTTCAAAGTTGTCATGTATACCAGAAACACAGTCAATTGAAGTCGAACTTCATTAGCCAAACTTTTCATACTTGTCATTCCTGAAGTAGTCACCTACTTCAATATCAATGTAGATTCTTCCTCTTTCACTGAGGTCCAATGACGAGCTCAATCCTGGTTTAGTGATTTATTCATGAATCACCTTAGAACCTGTTCTTCCAATAAAGAACGTGGATCATATTTTAGCCAAATATGCAACATGGTTATATGGAAGAGACATATGACATAAATATATGGGATTAAGATCATCCCTTTTCTTCCTTTCAACCATCGTTGACTATACCAAATGTTTGTCCTAGTTTTACAAGTAAGAACATCTTCATTTTCTTGTTTCATTCTGAACTATTTCAGAATCTAGTCTAGGACACTCTGAACTTTCTTCACAATCGAAGTCAAAAAAAATTGACACTAATGTCCATTAAACTTATCAATCTATTTTGATAGATTTCGATGTATTATATTTTGTTCAACTTAATTCATAGGATATTTACTAATTTAAATATCACTAATACCAATTGCACCATTTATCATATGACGTACATATATACTAGAATATTGTCACGCTCCCACTCATATACGTATCATATATGAGACATTTGTGATATCCTCTTAGCTCCTACTCAAATATATCACTCCCACATTTAATCAAGAAACTATATAGCTCCCACTTAAATACTTCACAAGTGCAAGTATTCTCGATATTTTGGCAATTCCAAAATCCTTTGATATTTTACCAAATCGAGAATTTTCCCACTACGAGATACTCTAGCATCTACATGGTTCAACATAATCTACTTACTGTACTTATTACAATCCTTCTTCAATCATGTCATCAAAGAACTTGAAGTTTTGATAACCAAGTATCAATTCTCAAATTGTAGTAACTGCTAAGTAAATCCAATAGAGTCAAGACTGGCTACACATTGTAGTCAATCGTTGAATTTGTTAAAACGATCTTTGTGAAAAATCAAGCTTTATGTCCTTTCAAAGTTTCATTTCTTCCTTATAACTCTTCAGTTATTCAGAGATCTTAAAATGACTGACACTAACGCTCTTCCATCATTATTTTCCTTACTATCAACTTTTAGAACATTCACACTTTGGCGAAACAGACTTCGCAAAGCGTCATGGAAGACGGTTCCTCCAAAATTTAATACTTATTTCTATCTAATTTAACATAGGCCAAGTTTTATGCTCTTTAAGTCATACAAATATGACTTGCTTAATTTAACCAGTAAGGTATCTGCCGCAGATCATCCTAGTGTGTATGGACTATGGATTCCCCTATAGGTTTTCAATTTACTCCTAGTATTCTCTCTAAGATTTCAGAGCTTGAGTACCTCTTATTGTTCCAACATATTTTCTTCCTATCATTATCTAATACTTCCATGAACCTAAGTATAACTAACTTCATTAAGTTCACTATAAGTAACACCTTCTACAATGAACCTTAGTTCCACCTTTCATATGGATCCATACCTTTTCTATGCTAAGCTATATATATAATTTTTTTGCTGGTTACTAATGAATTGGACTTGATCCTTCCTTCAAAATAGTATTGATACTCTTTATACTTTGCTTCGGTCTTCATACAAGTCTTCATCTTTTCCTTTGGAAATCGTCACTCCCTTACACGAATCCTATTTCTATCTAGGTTTATAACATCAAGTAATAATTTGATGATGCAACATGCACTTGCACACCAAATTAAACTTCATGTATAGATCTACCCAATCAAGAAGATCCAAGAAAATCCAACTTTGGTGCATATAACACACATTAGCCTAAGCCCGGATTATAATAGTTGAGTAAAACATCTCTAGAATTCAAGCTTGGATGTGTAGTATATAACACCTCCTAGTATATTTTTATGTTGTGATACATAGCACACATAGGTCAAACTACTCTTTGTCTCAATATTTACCCAAACTTCTCAATCACAACTAGATAATTTTGAGCAAAGTGGTCTCAAAGCTGTTTCGACTAACTTATTACTTCCATTTTGGGACTACTAACTATAACTTACCTTCCATTGTTCTGCAAACTAACCTCACAAGATCTCTCCAGAAAACTCCCGAGACTAATTTTGATACCTCTAGGTTATATTGGATCCCTATGACCTTTATAACTTATGTCACGATCCTACAATGTTGTTTCTTACTTCATTTTTAAAATTATTTACTAGGTAGTTACCCTAATTATAGATTTATCATGTTTTAAGAGCTAACCTCACCATGATATAGTTATGGTTTGCCTGTTCATCATGGTTTCGGAGGTAAACTCACCATGTTTACTCTTATTATCATCATACTATCATTGAGTCTTAGCAAAATTCCACTCCAACACATGGAGTTCTCAAGTGAATCTCACATGACTTTCCTTCTCGTTACATTAGTATGTTCTGTAATGGTCCTTACTATATCTCTATAGCATCTCCCATTATTAACTAGTGGTAGGATTCTGTTACCTTACATGGATTCTCTTTACAGAACTACACCACTAATCCAATCCATGTGATATCCTTAGCTTAGTCATAATTTATTGTTACCAACTGGCTTACCTGAGATAAGTTAATGGGGTTATATCTACCTAGAAAGGCACTAAAATAGTACTTCACTAAGATAAGATGGATTAGTATTCTTAATAAAGATGATCAAAACATCCTAATTAAGTGTGATAAAGTTATCCTCGGGTAGATATTCATCACAAGTTATAAGAACATTTTTATTTAGATAAGATGGCTTCCAATAGTCAATTACTACCCGCTGACTGGTTAGGCTTGTCTAGCTGACATGTGCGGACCACCACTGCTTACCTGAGCTGCCGGAGATTGGCGTATGGGCTCTATGAACTAAGTTGGCCCATGTTACTAGGAACACTATATCTCACCAACAACCCATCTTGTTTCCTATATGATATAGGATCTCAATGCCTCTCTCTGTACGGCGCCACACCCACTCTCTCGGCAATGCAAACCCTAGATATGAACAAAGTTATTTCCAAAAATATCCTAAGATCTCACCAACTCCCATGTCTACAACTGTCGGCCCTCCCAAATGGGATGATGCCTCGCAAGCTCTGCCAATCCAACCGAGCCTCCATGCTGGAGTCCTCCGAGCCTAAGGTTCTTTTTCAATCGATTTGCTGCTGGATCTTGTTCTTTCTATAATCGATTTGCTGTTGGATATTTTTCTTTATCTAATCGATTTGTTGTTGGATCTTGTTCTTTCTCTAATCAATCTCCTATTGGATATTGTTCATTCTCTAATCGATCTGTTGCGCATCATGCTCTTTCTGTAATCGATATGTTGTTGCATCATGTTCTTTCTCTAATCTATCTGCTATCTCTTTTAGATCCATGGTAACGTGGTTAGTGTAGCTCGTGCGAAGGATTATGAACATGGCGCCATCACCGTCACCATCGCCGCCATGAAAGCATCGTCGTTGGAGGATAGTGGCCTTGTTGCTGTGTGTGTCACATTAGGGTGTTAGCAGAATAGAGAGGCGCTCAAGATTAAGAAGTGGATGTAGTGTAATGTGATGTAATAAATATTCTCTTAATAAAATTGAATTTTCTATTTGAATGCAATTAACTTCCTAAATTAATAATTGTAAACTGCTTACTTTGATTAATGGTACTATAATTAATTATCTAGATCGGTGATGTTGTACAAACCATGACATTGGCAATATTGACATGTTACAATTTCGTGGCACATTTGTCCAAACACAACGATGGCTAAAAAGGGAAAGTTTGACACGTTTTTTTCAAACCCAGCCATAACATGGTCACACGAAAAAAGTGCCAAAACTTTCTATTTTTAGCCAAGCGGCGTGTTCGCCAAAAAATTATAATAGTACCTAGCAAAGACACAATCAGACGGTGTGTTTCATCAAATGATAGAAAATAACGGTGTCCTGTACAAAATTTCCCTAGAAAAAAGTAGGTTATTATAGAGCATCATCCTTATTTCAACTCAACCAAGGTGTTATCACTTAGTGATCTTAGCATGTTAAAGAATAGGATCCATATTCCACATACCTAATACTTTAATCATGTTTCATGTTGGGACCTAACTGGCCATTCTTGCTTAAGTAATATCTCTTCCAAATCCTATATCTAAGTATAAAATAATAACTTAAGAGTCAACCTTGTTACAACATCCACATGCATTAAGAACTAGATGTTACACCTTATTTAATCTAGTACAAAATGTCATCCAATACACTTCTCTACCTTGTTACTACATGATTGGAAACTTACTGTTCTATAACCAATAAGATATATTAGAATAGAACTCAACTCTAAAAAGGAACACTTAAAACTCAACTATACTTAAACCTTGGGATTTACTTTGGGACTTATAAAAATGCATAGCATTACTTATGCATAACATCATATTGTTTTTTAATCATTAGTTCTTACAGGACCAATGATGCTATTTCAGATTCTGGAGTTTATATCGACTAGAATACCTTGGCTATATAATCTTGTAGTCAAAAAGGCAAGTTTATACTTGATTAATTTCTATCAAGTAGTTTCAATCTACTATTGTTATCACCTGTATTTTGAAAAGGTGTCAGAAAATACTATTTTCATAATAATATGACTTAAAGGTTATCGACCCGAGTGATGGTAACCAGTATGGAGGGAAAATGGAACCACGATATGATAACCTAGTGTGTGGTTGGTCGAGGTGCTATTTTGCACAGAAAAGTATCATCCGGGACTTATTAAAAAATGTCGACAGTGATTCTTGCGCCATATATTACGCGTTAAACATGAAATATATATGGCTCTGGGGAAATCAGCTGGATCTTCTTCCTTTCGCATGTCAACGGAATTACTGGCTATGGTTGTAATTCTCATGAGGATTGGAAGCGTAAGGGTGGAATCCCTCAATGTCCCACGTTTTAGGGTCTACGATAGATTGTATGTGACAGGTATGTAATTCGAAACAAGATTTATCGTGGGTCCAGCGTACAAAAGGATGGGCATGTGACGTCGTGGAGAGGGGTAGTGATCGACTTGGATTCTTATCCTAGGCCTCATACCAAGGAACTATGAATGAGTTGGCCACTATAGAGTGTATAAAACTATGACATGTTACTTTCTGTTCCGGAAAGGAACTGCGAACACAACAGGAAAAGAACTCCATGAAGTTCTAATAAACCTATAAACACTCATGGACATAACTTTTCAGAATAAAAGCAACCTTTTAAATAGACATTTTAAAAAACTTGCATTAGCCTCGGAACTATGGTCTGTGGCCATAGATAGTGCATCAAACTGTCCACTTTAATGAATTTGTTGAGTACGCCATACCTTCTTAAGGCCCAGTTCTTTTGGCGGCTTCTCCGAGAAGCCGCCCTACCCCTAGCTTCCTGGGGAAGCCGGTTCAAAAAAATTAGAAGGCTTCCAAAGTGGTTAAGGCTAAACTAACTTGGAAGCCTCATAAAATTTTGGAACCGGCTTCCCCAGGAAGCTGGGGGTAGGGCGGCTTCTCGGAGAAGCCGCCAAAAGAACTGGGCCTAACAGTACCCTTATTAGATTTCGAAGAAATCAATGACGTCATCAAGAGGACTACTTTGAAGAGCTTAAGAGATCCAGTGGAATAGACGGAGTTGACGGCTACACCAGTCGTAGTGAAAGTGAAGCTAAAGAGTAGAAAATAGAGCAATCCCTAGATATGTCGGTGTAGCAGCCATCACAAGCCAAATAGTATTAGAGGTAGGCTTAATCGTAGAATCATCTGCGAGTTGCTATTTCTGGTTCTTTTTTATAAAGATACCTTCTGAGGAGGCTCTTTGGATTTTTTGTAATGTACTAAGCTGTAATCTATGGTCATGCCTTATACATGCGATGTTTTTGTTGTACCACTCGGAGGGATATAATACTATAGGAACGGTGTTTTATTGGTGTTATGTCAACGAATTGTGTACTACAACATTGAGTGGTATGCTATGTCACCTAGAACATCACGTTTTTAGTATAAAAATATATTATTTATTTGTTTATTAACATTAAGAGGACGGAACTCTGCGCCTCTTCATTACATATTAAGGAGATAGTACGTGTTTACATTTGTAAGATAAAAAAGTTAAAACAAATGACTATGAGGAAGAAAGCGTTAGAATCATTCATATGTTTACGCTTTAGATACATGAGGGGTATCATCGGTTCGGAACTCACCCAGCAGTTTCTCCTTGATGACTGATATCATCTGTTCGTAACTGATCAAGATGGAATTTTTTCTCTAAGGTCACAAAAAGACCGATATAGTATTTGGTTATATATATGCTTTGAGCCGGTCCTGGACCTCATCGTACACTTCTCTTGCTAGAGGTTCTAAATACGCTTCCTTTTAACATGGTATCCGTGTCGCCTACAAGAATGAATTGAGCCTTAGAGCGCTAGTGCCATTTGAGCTCCTCCTTCAGCAGATGTACGATATGTTCATGGTGTCAGATCTTAGTGGAATTGGTTGAATGTGATCGACAAATACAATAAAGATAGGATTCACATAGGTGTTTCAGCTTTAGTTTGGTCCATATGTAATTGTAGAAATAATATTGTTTTTAACAAGTTATTCATATGGTTGTTTATTAGATACAGTTATGACGCTTCATGCTCCCGGAGGATCAACAGGAATGCATGGTTACTTGATGCGACCGGCTTCTGATGGTTGATCGATTTTTCTATCATGCTACTCGGCGGTCTATTAGTAGATTCAAAATGTTTAGACTTCTGAGATTTTTGCTTATTTATCGATGGTTGAATTTTGTGTGGACCCTCTCGAGCTATAACTTCTAAACTTTCAAACTGAATAATACATGGATTGTGTGCATCTATTGATGCAGAGGCAGGGTCATCCCTATTTTTTTTACTAGAGAGACCAATCACGGAAGATTCGACTAGAGGAACTCAGAATCGTGTAACTGCGGCCGTGCTCATTTCTGGTACACTACCCGGCCTCCCCACGGTCCTCGTCGTTGCCACCACAACCATCATCGGTGGCCCAGGCGATACACTCCTCCATCATCTGCCTCAGCGTTGTCGTTGCCCGCGTACTATCACCGCCGGTTGCACCACGATCCACCTCACCGTCATGGCAGCGCTGCTCTAGCGCAGCCGCATTAGCGTCGGCACTAGTACCAGGACCAGCGGCGTAACGACGAGCCTGGGGGGCTGTCTTGGTGGGCGCGGCACCAGTGAGTTGTTGCACGACGTTCCGGAACTGGGCGGGGTGGACGACATAGACGACGGTGGCAGCAGGGTCCCTTCTCCTCCAGTGCGGCCTTGGCGCCGGTATCATCGTACCGGCACCGCCGGCACCATTGATGCCACCGTCGTTGGTGCTGCTCATCGTACGCGTTGGTGGGTTGCGACATGGTCGAGGTGTACATGGAGTGCCTGGTCGTGCATATATAGAGAAGTAGAACCAGTCATGACGACTAGTCCAAGCTGGGTGATGGAAGGCAGCACAATCCAAATGGTACTTGTTGAGAAACAAACCGACATGAATCCGGGCGGCCGTCATCAACCAACTCACCATCAGATTAGGCACGTGTCCAAAATATCGTCGTACGGACAAGAAGAGGCACAAAGGCCTGTACAACATCAAGACAGAGACTCGCAGGTCTCCACCAAAAAGGCATTAATATGATGAACAAGAAGAAGGTGTAAGTAAGTAATAGCAAGACTCAACTTGTCTCTCTAACTCTCATGTTGCCGTGTTGTTGCCAAACTTATTCTCAGTGCTTACATATCTTTCTTTTCGGGTCTAGTTTGATTGTCCTTGTACTCTACTTCCGTTTGGTTGACAAATACAGGGGTTTGACCTGCCATTTGTCTAGTTTTGGTGCCGGATCTTGTAACTCAAAGACACTCCAATTTCTCAAACGAAATTGGAAGCCTGTTGGGGCTCCATTCCAGAAAAAAAAAACTTACATTTGATTGTTTATGCTCTTCGAACATTACGGCCGTTGTCTCCATGGTTACATCATGCACGACGCTTGGCTACTTCTGGACCAAGATGAAGCCGACGAAAACTAGTATAGGAACTTCTTGAAACAGGCATACA
This sequence comes from Avena sativa, assembly GCA_916181665.1. Taxonomy (NCBI): domain Eukaryota; kingdom Viridiplantae; phylum Streptophyta; class Magnoliopsida; order Poales; family Poaceae; genus Avena; species Avena sativa. The sequence continues at coordinate 433,362,180 of OV702296.1, forward strand.
CCCAACTATATTAATATAGCAACCGCATGTGAAACCGTTACTGGACCAGACAGCACAACGCCCAGAAAAAAACAAAGGAAAAGAAGAGAAAACAAAACCGACAACAGTGGCCAGACGAAAACGAAGATGACTCACGACCGTTGCGCCCTCCAGCTACATTCCACCACATGCCTAGCACTCTGAAGCGTCGCGCACCAAGCAACACTTCCAAGAAGGAAGGCGACGATGACGATGTTGCTGCCTGAACTGGTCCTAGGGTTTCCCCCGGTACGCTCTGGGAGGTGGGGAAGTGGTACTCTCGACGCCCTTCAGGAAGAACGATGGAACCCACAGGCATCACCGTGTCGGTGTCAAGAGGACAAGGATTTCTTTCGACCCCTCAAAAAAACCACACTCCCGGACGCTTCGCAGTGCACCACCATGCTCGCCACCTACCAACGCACGCCAACACGGTCTCATAGCCACCACCACCATCTCACCGTGACACACGCAGCAGGGCCAGTAAGACAAAAAAGAGAGAAACTTCGGCGGGGGTTGCTAGAACAACAACACGCGGGAGGGAACAACCTCCACCACCGGAAGGAGGTAGCCGACCGGATACGGCCGCGGAGGCAAACCAGGCCCACCTGGCCCGGCCGAGCCCACAAGGTCCTGTGAAGCACCGTCGTCGCACTGCAGTAGGGGAACCGTCGTCCAAGCCAACCCCCACACTAGCCCCTACTTCTCCGCCACCAGGGGATCAACTTCCACCATTGATCCCTGCCGCCAAGTAGCACCACCACCACCACCGCGCTCACCCGGGAGTACCGGACCGCCACCAGTCTGCGGTTCACCACCTGGGCCCGCAAAGGTGCTGAGGGACGAGCATGGCGAGCACCACATCTCCATGTTGCCCACGGGTCCCTCAAGCAAGATTGGCGGGCGACTACCAGATCTAGGCCCGCTCGGTCCAGATCCAGTAATCCGGTGGCACCGCTGCCAGGGGGAGGCACCTGACACCCGTCCGATGAGCAAGAACCCCGACCGATGCCCGCATGGCCCAGATCGGGCCCTACAAGGGCCGCTGCCGGGAGCCCCTGTAGATCCTCCCGTTCTCCATCTTGCTGAGCAGCCCGCCGCCACGCCGCCTAGGAGACACTCGACCCTTCTTCCCCACGGCCGAACCACCAGGTGCTCCGCCGCCAGCAGGGGAGCCCCGCGCCTCCACCTCCGCCGTCGGGAGAAAGATGGCCTGCCGTGGCCGGCACCGCATGGGCTTAGCCCGGTGGCACACGTCGGCAGCAGAGGGAGGGGGGAGGGGAAGGGTTGGGAGGTGGCCGATGCCGAGGCGGCCGCCCCGTCGCCCGCCAAAATAGGATAGGAACTAAAGAAGAAGAAATTACAAAGCTAGGCAGTTAATGTAAGTTCGAATTTAAACTCCTCAAGTTCTTAGAACATCGCACTTTTTTCTTTCAAAAAGTATTTACATTTCCATAAGTTCTTGGACCCCTGAATATGGTTTCCAAGGTGTGCACGGGTGGTTGAGCGTCTGTGACAGGACTGAAAAGACGTGCATGTAGAGGTATTGGTCGTACCTAGTCACAATTGGATGAAGGGAGATACGAGGACAACTCAAATGGAACTATTGCTGCTGCTAGACCTGATTCGCAATTGCATACCCATCCAAGATGAACCGAATGTTTTCAATTACCAATGTAATTTTACGTTCCTCTTTCAAACAAGTTTTCGCTTCGCTTTATAAATAAAGCAACACGGCGGAATGATACAAGGTAGTGAGGTAACCTCTTAAAAAGGAGATCCCTTGATAAACGGGCAACATAAGCCACACTAAAAACACCAAGAGGCGAAAAAACAACACAACTACGAGGCCGAGCATGCACTCCAGAAGGCTGAACACACCACGCCATACCCTTGGGTACCCGAGCTCCACGACAGCGCTCCGAACAGGGTAACGGCGCAAAGCGTCGTCGTTGCCGTGTCAAAAGGACATGAATTTTCTCCCGGAACTCTGGCATGGGAAAGGACCACCTTGACGACATCCTCAAGAGGAGAGCGGCACCCACGACAGTCGCCGCCATCATTGCCGAAGCATGAGCATTCACTTGATAACTCCCCGGTGTCACAAAGAGGACACAGTGGCACATGCGACATGACCGGCCAACCAAATCCAGATCTGAGCACCACCGTACCTGAACCATCCGTCGCTCCCATGGCCGCCCACATGACCAAAGGAAGCCACCACCGCCGCCTCCATGGTGCTGACCGGAGAGATACCCATGCGGCCCGCCACCAGGGGCCACCACCCCGGCGTCCTGGCCCCTGCATAGCAAAGACAACGCCCTAGCAACAATAATCCTAGGACTGGTGGGTTACGGTAATTTGTACCCAGGTACGAGTGTGAGTTTTTGGTTGGCCGATGAATTTTTGTTGATACCTTAAGGGCGCGGGAGGTTAGCTCATCTCTCCCGCCGAAACCCCCCTATTTTTACCGTCCCTGCCCAACTCGGAAAAAGCACCCGCCATTCCCTCCCCCCCCACCCTAGATCGAGCTCTGTTTCCCGCTCCGTCCACGCCAGGTAAGCGGCACCGTGAAGGACACCTCCTCCTCCTCCTCTACGGCTGAGCTGCGTCGGCCACCTCCTGCGATGATGGTAAGCATCTCCACTTCCACCTAGGGTTAGCTTAGATCTGCAGAGCTACTATGGTTAGGAGTTTTAGTTCGTAGCTTCATTCAAGTACATGATAGATTGTTGTGCAAATAGCAGGTGTAGGTTTTAGCCAAATTTGTAGGATTTTCTCCGTAGGATCTGAAAGTTTGGTTGTTTTCGGCTCGATCTTGTAGATGAACTATTACTATTGATAGAATGATATGAATTTGATACATATGCTAGTTCCCTCCATTAGAACACCATATTGTTTCGCACCTTTGATTCATTTGCGTCATTATTGTGTCCTTGTTGTAGGACTCGTTATGCGACCAGTTTAGCCAGACTTTGATCTCCATTGGGACGCCCGTGGGAGAGATGCGAGACGCCTCTCGAGGTGGTTTTCTCGTATTTTTCTCTCATGTGTGGCCGTCGACCTCCAATCGATTCCCATGTAATTTTGTAGTATTCACTAGGTTCCAAATTAATTAAGTCACCTTTGTCTAGATGCATAGATCTACATAGGCGGATCTAGGGAGGGGCGAGGGGTGGCCAACCCTCCTATGGCTCGGTCCCCCTCAAGGATATGTAGCAGGGGCTAGCACTAGTTTTGATACTATTCTTCTAATCGTAATACTCTGTCCAGTCTAGATCAATGTGTTGATTGTTGAAGATTTATGGGCCAAGCGTAAAAAATTACCATCAAGGGATAACATATATCTATTGAAGCATCGGGAAGACCAAAGATCGATCAACTGATCCATGCGACACATCTGAATTTGTGCTCTACTCGGTTTCCTCGACGATCTAGCTGGCTTATTTCTCCCTTCTCGGCCCCCGTTGTGGCAGTGTCTACCTAGGGTCAGGGTGTCGTTAGTTGAGTGCCTTCACCAGGATCGGGATTTTGTATTTAGGCCTCATCGTGTCAGTGATTACCGGTTAGCGAAGGCACAAAACACAGATCTCATACGTCTAGGAACTATCAAATACGGCATGCCGCCACCACATGTCATGCCCATTTCGTGAATTCATCACCCTAAGGTATGATCCCAAATATATTGCATGTTGGCTACTATAATTACTAGTTTAATTACCCCATCTAATAGAAATTATTTTGTCAGATCAATTGTGTATTTTATACACCAGGTAGTTGTTGAATTATTGATTTATTTGATAGGTCTAGGCACAAACCTACACTAAAACTAGTAGAATGCAGCTTCCTTTTTTTATCGCAACACATATAATGTTACACTTTGATATCCATAGTATACACTAGAATATTTTGATATATTTTCATGTTTATCTCTTTTTTGGGGAATTCCTTCTTTGCTCGACATGCTCATATACTAGATCCGCCCCTTGATTTATTTAGTATTCTTATTATACAACCTTATATAGTTATTCATATTTACAAAGAAGAATTCCGTAAATTTTTCCGTTCATGAGATCATAAACCTGTTTGATGGATTTATAGTCATAAAGCAAATAAAATGAAGCTTTAATTATAGAACATGCGATCGGATAACAAAACTATATATATTTAAGATTCGATTTAGTTTTATTATATACCTATTTTATCGTATTTTATCGTTACTATGATCTCAGCTCCATATGCTCAATTCCTGGATCCACCCCTGTGTAGATATATGTGTATGACCGAGTGGCTACACAAGATGTACTGAAACCCTCTGTGTATAGAGTTGAAAAGAAATTGCTGCGGCTGCTACTCTGTGCTCGACATGCATGGTGACATACACTGTTATTGCGGGTCAAAGTAAAGTGCAACGAGCGGAGGCGCGCGTAGAGGGTGTTCGAATGGCGGTCTTGACGTCCCTCCTCACGCTAGGTGACGATGGGCGAAGGTGAAAGGTGCACCCGCGCGGTGACTATTCTCGGGTACACGTGACATTTCTTTCCCGTAGTGCGCAAGTTTGTAGTTAGAACCATCTGTAGAAGATTCCTTTATTAGGAGGCTACCCAACAACTCTCTTACATCGATCATCTGGACTCTTTTTTCTTGCAGCTGAAATTCCCTAGTGGACCGGTCCGTCTATGTCGCCACCATCATCTTCACCGGTCCCATTCCACCGCCGTCGACGAAAGGGTGCCACGTCAACTATGCCACCTTCGCGTCCCTGTTCCCTGTCTCGGTTTGTCGTCTCAGTCGCCACAGCGATTCGCCGCATCAGGCGCCCTAGATGCACCTTGTCCATGCCTCCAGCCGCGACTTGATGCCCTAACATATCGAATGCTACCACGACGCCCTAACGCAGTGAATGCTGCCTCGAGTCATCCTACGCCGTCACATGCCCTCGTACCATGGCTCGAGTTCAGGCACAACCAGCTCAAGGACTGACGTTTCAAAGAGTGGATCCACGGAAACCCGAAGCTGTTGAGAGGCCATGAGTCGACAAATGGATACATGATGGGCTCCGTCGCGCCACTTTTTTTACTCCCATGCAAACTTGGGCATGGGCGCCTGGCCCGATCGGCCCGACCTAGCATGGCCCAAAATTACCTTGCTTGAAATTGACCCATGGTTCGGGCCTAATCAGACCCGTGGGCCGAGCTGTAGATCTTTGCCCGAAGGGCGTGTTGGGCCGGGCCTAGCTTAACAAAACAAGAATTTAAGGTGACGGCTCGACACGATCAGCCCAACCCAGTCTAGCCCGATCGGACCCACCCAGTTTGCCCCGAAAATTGGCCCATGGGCTAGGCCTAACCAAACCCGTGTGGTGGGCCTGGTCTATAGATCTAGACCCAAAGGTCGCGTCAGGCCAAGCCTAGGGCTTTCACCAAATAGAGATTTAAGGAGGTGGCCCGGACCTGGCAGCCCAACCCAGCCTATCCCGAAAATTGGCCCATGGGTCGGGCCTAATCAGACATGTGGGCAAGGCCTGAGATGTAGATCTAAGCCTTAAGGACGCGTCATGACGTGTCTAGGGTTTCACAAAACATGTATTTAAGGAGGCGGTACGGCCCGAGGCCCGAAAGTCCGGTAGGCTTTCATATGTTCGCGCCCTGCTTGGCCGGTAAAATTAGGCCGGACTCCGGCCGGCCGCTCCTTGGCCCCTCACTCGTCATCCTCCAGGTAGGGGAGGGAATGCATGTGGCCATGGGGAAGATGGAGCAGGAGTCGGTGTAGTTGTTGTAGGACGTGATGCGATGAACTCGCACCCACACCAAAACACCTGGCCGAGGAGAAGGTGAGCATCGAAGGGGTTGGTAAAGGTAATGAAGTGGCCGATGATAAGGCCGCTGTTTCTATCGTAGTACTCCTCGAGGCGGTACATGTGTGGCGCGCCCGCACGGAGGTGGCGGTAGCCAGCCACGAGGAAGAAACGAGCTAGATCCGCTCCGCTCCTCTACCTCGAAAATTCCAACACTCGGTGACATGGTTATACACTACGGGTACGTAACTTCAGCATACCTAGTCCAGTCCAAGGAAGGCCCACGGCAGACATACGCTGGCCCATGAAGATTTTCGGGTGGCCAAGGCCCATGACGTCTTCGGATCCTTGGAGAGCAAGACTAGAGGAGACAGGAAATTCAAAGGGGTAAAACCCTAGAACTTGTAACCGACTAGGACTACGCCCGGGACCTGCCTAAGTCTATATAAAGGCCAGGAGGGCACGTCCTAGGTCAACTCACCTCGACCAGACTCATACTTTCGCACACGCATCCACGCCAGATCGAATCTGCGCACCCTGTAACCTTCGGTTCCGTCGTAATCAAAGAGCAGACAAGCAGGAGTAGGGTTATTCCTCCGGGGGCCTGAACCTGGGTAAATCTCGTGTCCCCTGGTTGCTTGTCTGTTAACCGTGCCACGATCTCCAGCATCCCCATCTTCTCCAAAACCCAAGTCCATAACAATGGGCATTGACGAGATTAAACCTCGTCAATTGGCGCCGTCTGTGGGAATTGGGGCTGCTGATTGTGCGGTCGTGACGGTTCCGACCCGATCGATCTACAACTCCGCGGCGACGGAGAATCACCTCCTCTTCGGCGCTTTCGACTTCACCACCCACTCGCCGGATACCATGAAGGATTTCGAGCCCGTAGGCGACGGACTCGAAATTCTGTTCGGGAGCTTCTGCTTCCAGGTGGGACAAACTGGCACCCTCCGCCTCCCTGAGCGGGTGTCCGTGCCGTCAATCAGGCCCGCTTCGTGGGCTCCACACCCCGTGCTACGCACGTCACCATCAACAGATGAGTTCTACAGCAGCAGCAGCTGCAACTCCGATCTGTGCGATCCACCTTCGGATGAAGGGACCTACGGTTCCGGATCCGAAAGCTGCAGCAGCAGCCAACCAATCTGCAGGCGCTATCTGTGCGCCGCAGTCATCCAAACCGACGAGGAAACGCCTAACCCGCCGCCCAACCCCAACCCACAGGACAGAAACGGCGAAAATGGGGAAAACAGGGGCCACCTCATCCAACTTAGCAAAGAAGGATGGGTCGAAGCACGCCGCACCGTCGCAGGCGAAATAGTCCTACCTCTGGACTCCTCACGTGACCTACTGATGGTATACCACTACCTCCTCATCGATGAGCACAAGAAGCAAGTCAAGAGGCAGGAGACGCTCGACAAACGCAAGCAAGCAGCCTCTGAGTCCAATGCGCGACGAGCTGCGCTCTCCGCCAAAGGACCCGGCTCTAGCACAAACGGAAACCAGGGAAACAAGCACCACTCTCGGGTGGAAAACATGGACCCGAAGGAGCGGCGTAACGTGACCCGAACTCTCCACACATCGTTCATGGATATGGACGCTGACGGCAACATCACCCCGAAGACGCCACAAGCTGCGATCATGGCAGCCACTGCGTATCTCGCGGCTCACCCACCTCCGGAGGGGGACCCGAAAAGGGCCATGCATAGGTCCGCACTCACCGGACTAGGACTAATCGGAGCTGCGCTCCACGAAGACGCTCCTACGGAGCCGAAGAAGAAAGCTCCGGCCAGGCGCGACCGGAGCCCCACTCCCTCATCCGAAGATGAAGAGGAACACGATCTTCCTCGAAGGAAGAAGAGCTCGCACCGCCATAAACGCGACTACGAAGCCAGAGACAAGCTTACACAGCGCAAGATCGACAAAGCACGCGCCAAACGCGCATGCTTGTCTGAATCTGAGATGGATGAAGACGAAGGAGAACTCTGCGGGGCTCGCTGCTTCAGCAGATCCGTCCGGCGAACACAGATGCCACGCAACTTCAAGCTTCCTTCGGATACTCCGAAGTTCAACGGCACGCAAGATCCAAAGTCCTGGCTCAGTGACCATCTATCATCCGTCAAGCTTCACGGAGGCAACAAAGAAACTGCCATGCAATGCCTTCAGCTGCAGCTGACAGGCGCGGCGCGGGTCTGGCTTAGCAGCCTATCATCAGGATCCATCCGAAGCTGGGAGGAGCTCGCTTATAGCTTCATCCGAAATTTCAAAGGCACCAGCAAGAGGCCCGCCTCAATCGAAGAGTTGCGAGCCTGCACTCAGAGAACGGGTGAATCTATTCGCTCGTACATACTACGCTGGTCTACAACCAAGACTCCGCAGCACACATCTCCGAAGAAAGGGCCATCGACGCCTTCAGGGATGGCATCAAGCGCCCAGACTTCAAGGAGGAACTTGGGCGTGTAAAACCCAAGACACTCGACCACCTCATGGAAATCGCCAACAGTTGGGCAGACGGCGAAGATTGCATCCAGCGGGCGCAATCAGATGAAGAGGACGACTACGGCCGAAGACGCGAACGCCGCAGCAAGAGGAGATCGCGCGTCTATGAGGACGGCGACGGACCCGACATGGTCGCAGCCAGCTACGCCGACCGCCGTAACGACAACAGCCGCAACAGCGGAGGATACCGCAGCGGAAACTTCCGCGACAACGGACGACCAACGCAGTCGTGGCAACGCCGCGACCGCGACAACGGACCCTCAGCATTCGACAAACTTTCGGTTCCATGCACCATCCACTTCTACATCGACAAACAAGATGGCAAAAAGAAAGCTAGCCACATGCTCAAGGACTGCCGCGAGTTCCAGAAACTCGGCGAAGGCATGATGCATATGAGGCAACAAGCTCCAATTCCTGCATTCGGAAACGCACCTGCGCCAGGTGAAATAGCACACGGAGCTCCTCCACCGCCGCCTATTGGAGGCCCAAATCAACCAGTCGCACCAGCGCAAAACAACACCGGGATCGCATACCCCCCACCAAAGGGAGCGCTAAATATGATCCAGAAGGGACGCCCCACCAACAGGGTGCAGAAGAAAATCACCCGACAAATCAACTTGGCCGTGGCAACTCCGCCTGCAATCCCTGAGTACCTCAGCGGATCGGAGTCCTGCATCACATTCACTCGCGCGGATCACCCTTGCCAGATCCCTCGCCCAGGCCATGCTGCCCTGGTGCTGGAGGCGCAGATCGGAGGCTTCGAGATGAGTCGCGTCTTCATGTACGGCGGCAGCGGCATCAACCTAATGTTCGCAAGCACTCTAGCAGCTATGCGAATCCCACCATGCAGCCTGGAACAATCAGACACAACGTTCCACGACATTGTCCCAGGGAAGGGCATCTCCCCCCTGGGCAAAATAGGGCTCGACGTCATCTTCGGGAAGCCAGACAACTTTCGGCAGGAGCTCCTAGAATTCGAAGTGGTGGACTGGCCGTCGCAATACCACGCCATACTGGGACGTGTAGCATTCGCAAGGTTCCTGGCCATACCACACTACGCATACCTACTACTCAAGATGCCAGGACCAAGGGGCGTCATCACAGTCCACGGGAGCTTCACCCGATCGGACCAATGCGACAGGGATTTCAACAAAATCTCCCTGCCTTTCGGCATGCAAGAAGAGCTTGTAAGGCTCCGTGAGGTGACGGACAATGGGCTACCCCCAGTCACAAAACAGAATGCACCTGACATGTCTTTCGACTCCACCATCAACACCAAGAAAGTGCAGGTCCATCCAACGGATGCCTCCAAGACGGCGTTGATCGCCAACGACCTCAGCACTGCATAGGAAGGCGCGCTCGTCGAATTCCTCCGTGAGCACTGGGAAATCTTCGCCTGGTGTCCTGCGGACATGCCAGGAATTCCCAGGGAATTCGCCGAGCACGCACTCAATGTCTTCCCAGACACCAGGCCAGTCAAGCAGTCCATCCGAAGACTGTCGGAGCCACGAGCCGAAGCTATCGGCAAGGAGATCAACAGATTACTCGCAGCAGACTTCATCCGGGAAATCAAGGAAAGCGAGTGGCTGGCAAACACGGTGATGGTCCCGAAGAAGGACACGGACATCCTGCGGATGTGCGTGGACTTCACATCACTAAATAAACACTGCCCTAAGGACCACTTCCCTCTTCCTCGGATCGACCAGATCATCGATTCGACTGCAGGTTGTGAGAAACTCTCCTTCCTCGACGCCTACTCAGGCTATAACCAGATTCGACTCAAGGTCGAAGATCAAGAGAAACGGCGTTCATCACACTGTTCGGAGTATACTGCTACAACACAATGCCCTTCGGGATAAAGAACGCGGGTGCCACGTACCAGCGATGCATGCAGGCCTGCCTCAAGGACCAGATCGGTCGCAACGTCCAAGTCTATGTCGACGACATAGTCATAAAAACCAAAGAGGCAAGAACACTTATCGACAATCTCCGCGAGACGTTCGACAACCTTGATCGCTACAGGATCAAGCTCAATCCAGAAAAGTGCGCCTTCGGCGTCCCCTCGGGTCAGCTGCTCGGGTACTTCATCTCTCAACGAGGGATCGAAGCGAACCCGAAGAAAATCAAAGCTATCATGACAATGGAGAAGCCGAAAAACCTCAAAGGCGTTCAGCAGCTCGCAGGGCGAGTAGCGGCACTAAGCAGGTTCATCAGCCGCATGGGCGAGAAGGCCCTACCATTTTACCAGCTGTTGCGCAAGGCAGACAAATTCGAGTGGACACCAGAAGCCAACGACGCATTCGAAAGCCTCAAGCGGCTCCTCTCCACCTCGCCCGTTTTGGTCACGCCAAAAGAGCGCGAGCCCCTGTTGCTGTACATAGCAGCCACACACCAGGTGGTCAGCATAGTACTCATGGTCGAACGACCCGAAGAAGGCAAGACCCACGGGGTACAACGCCCAATTTACTACCTCAGCGAGGTTCTCACTCCAACAAAACAGCGGTACCCGCACTACCAGAAGCTGGCCTACGGCGTGTTCATGACGGCTCGACGACTGAGCCACTACTTCCAGGAGCATCAGTGATGGTCGTCAACGAGGCACCCCTAAACAATATCCTGAATAACCCAGAGGCCACAGGGCGCGTGGCCCTGTGGGGCATTGAACTATCACCCCTGGACATCATCTACGAGAAGCGACACGCAATCAAATCTCAAGTCCTTCCGGACTTCCTGGTGCACTGGATGGAGCTGCAGCTGCCTGACACCCCAGACCTGTCGCAGTCCTAGACAATGCATTTTGACGGCTCCAAACGCGAAGCCGGAGAAGGGGCAGGAGTCATACTGACCTCCCCGCAAGGTGACAAGATGAAGTACGTCCTTCGGATGAAATTCAGAGCCTCCAACAACGAGGCCGAATACGAAGCCCTCATCCATGGCATGAAGATGGCAAAAATATGTGGCGCAACGCGCCTGATCATCTACGGTGACTCCAACCTTGTCGTACAGCAGACGATGAATGAGTGTGACGCACACGCAGAAAACATGATCGCGTACCGCGCGCTATACAACGCACTCGAAGGAGAATTCGACGGCTGCGAACTTCGGCACGTTGGAAGAGAGAGCAACGAGGAAGCCGATAGACTCGCCAACATCGGCTCCACTTGTGCAAAGGTACCACCTGGTGTGTTCCTCGAACAGATCTGCGTGCCATCCATCAAGCGGAAATTCCCCAAGGGATCACCCGAAGAAGCAGAACACTCGGGGGATACGCTACCCGAAGGTCATGAAGGACCCGAAAAGTTGGATACCGAAGTTGCCATGATCAACTTGATGCAGGTCATGGCAGTCGAAGAAACTTGGACACGTCCATACCTCCAGTTCCTGATAAACGGAGAATTACCAGACAGCCCGACAGATGCCCGGCTCGTATCTCGTCGGTCAAAAGCCTTCACCATCATCAACGGCGAGCTGTACAAACGCAGCATTACGGGCGTACTACAACGGTGCGTCACCATCAATGACGGCAATGCCATACTCCAAGATATCCACGAGGGCATCTGCGGCCACCACGCAGGTAGCCGCTCCCTCGTCGCCAAAGCTCTGCGAGCAGGATTCTACTGGCCAACGGCCATGAGCGACGCGAAGGACATCGTCCGAAGATGCAACGGGTGCCAATGGTTCGCCGACAAACCGCACGCACCTGGGTCTGAACTTCGACCCATACCCATAGCCTGGCCTTTTGCCCAATGGGGCCTCGACATGATCGGCAAACTGCCAAAATCCTCGAAGGGAGGACACGTCTTCCTTCTGGTCGCAGTCGACAAATTCACCAAGTGGATCGAGGCAATGCCAGTCACCAACCAGAAGGGCAAAACTGCCGTCAAATTCTTCGAGTCCATTGTCTACAGGTTCAGCGTACCACACAGCATCATCACCGACAACGGATCGAACTTCATCTCCGAAGAATTCCAGGACTTCTGCAAAGGCCTCGGGATCAACATCACGTATGCCTCAGTGGCACACCCGCAAACAAACGGGCAAGTGGAAAAGGCCAACGGTCTAATCGGCGCCGGCATCAAGAAGCGCCTCATGAGCTCACTCGAGCACAAAGCCGGAAACTGGACGAAAGAGCTACCGTCTGTCGCCAAACAGCTCCACCGGCTACACACCGTTCTTCATGGTGCATGGAGCTGAGGCCGTGCTACCAGCCGAAGTACGCCACCAGGCTCCACGAGTCGTCGCTTACAGCGAAGCCGAATCCACGGCCGCACTCGAAGATGCCGTCGACACACTCGACGAAGCATGGGATATAGCAGCAGCTAGATCAGCGGTGTACCAGCAAAGTCTCCGCAACTACCACAGCCGCCGGCTGCGCCCAAGGTCCTTCGTCGAAGGAGACCTCGTCTTGCGACTTAAGCAAAAGCGACTGAATAAACTCGAGTCACCATGGGAAGGACCCTATGCCATCACCGAGGTCATCCCAGGTGGCGCCTATCGCCTCAAGCACGTGGAGTCTGGAGTCACATACTCCAACCCATGGAACATCTCGCACCTGCGACGATTCTACCCATAGCAATGTACCCCCTTTTTACTTTCGACAAGGCTTACAGCCAAGGCTACTCAGTCGAACCATGTACCTCCTCCACTATGCTACAAATAAAGCTAAGTGTCTCGCCCCCAACCTTCGGTTGACTATTTCTCTGCAACTTTATTACATGCTACAAACGCACTCGAGGGCTCCCCCCACCTCACGATTTCATCGACTGAGGACAAAACGTGTACACCTGAGTAGCTGACCACGTCAGGCAAACGAAAAGGACACGTACTAAATCAAAGCACTGCGTGCTCGCTGTTGGAGATATGCCCTAGAGGCAATAATAAATGTAGTTATTATTATATATATCTTTGTGTTTATGATAAATGTTTATATTCATGCTATAATAGTATTAACAAGGAAACATTAATACTTGTGTGAATTGTAAACTTAATTTGAAGTCCCTAGTATAGCCTCTATACTTCACTAGCTTGTTGGTTGATTGATGATTGTGGTTTCCCTATCATGAACATTGAGATGTTATCAACAACAAGATCATATCGTTAGGAGAATGATATGGTGGACATACTCCTATAGATAAGCGTAGCATAAAGATCAAAGTCATTTCAATAGTTCAATTGCTATATGCTTTCTGATACATAGTAACCTAATTCCTTCGACCATGAGATCATGCATATTGCCTTTACTGGATGGATGCTTTGATGTCATCAAACACCACACCGTAACAGGGTGGCTATAAAGGTGGCATTGAGTGTTCGGAAAGTATTGGTTGAAACACATGGATCAAGAGTGGGATTTGTCCATCCACATGACGGATAGATATTCTCTGGGCCCTCTCGGTGAAATGTCATCCAATTAGCTTGCAAGCATGTGACTTGGTCACAAGGGATCACATATCACGGGAACGAGAAAAGAGTACTTATCAGTAACGAGGATGAACTAGGTATGCAGAGATACTGACGATCATAACCTCGGATAAGTAACATATCGTGAGACAAAGGGAAATTGGTATCGTATGTAAGTGGTTCATTCGATCGCAAAGTAATCGTAGAAATATGTGGGAGCCATATGAATTTCCAGATTCCTCTATTGGTTATTGTTCGGAGAAGTGTCTCGATCATGTCCGCATAATTCACGAACCGTAGGGAGACACACTTAAGGATTCGACGTTGTTTGAGTAGTTATGGTATTATGAGAAAGAGACCGAATGTTGTTCGGAGTCTCGGATGGGATCCGGGATATCACGAGGTGATCCGGAATGGTCCGGAGAATAAGATTCATATAAGGAAAGTCCCGTTTCGGAGTTGGGGAATGGTTCCGGTGTTTTCATCGGGAACATTCTAGAAGGTCCCGGAATGTCCGGCACTCCGGAGGGGGGAGGGTACATGAATGTGTCATTACATATTGGAATGATTGCATCATGTACTAAGTGTTCTTGCTGTCCCAAATAAAGGATTTATTTAAATCCTAAATTGAAAAGTCAAACGGCTAGTTTGAAAGTCAAACGGCAATTTTGGGAAGTGGGAAAAGAGGAGGAGGTGGAGACCGACTTGGGGGAGGAGTCCCCTTGGCCGGCGCACCTCCCAAGGCCGACTTGGGGAGGGACTCCTCCCCTTGGCCGCCGGCCCTCCCACCTATAAAGGGAGGGGCAGGGCCTCCCCTCCTAGACACACACACAAGTTCCTATCCTCTAAACTAAACCCTAGATCTAGACCCCGGTTTAGAGCTATTTCGGTTTAGAGCCTTCTAATTGGTTTAGAGCCCTCTAATTGGTGTGTCTAATTACTAGACCACTAATAGCCTCTCTCATAAGCTCCACCATACTCGCACCGGCTTAAGGCGAAGCCCTGCGGGATTTCCCCTCTACTTCCGGTACCACGCCGTTGTGCTGCCGGAATCGCGAGGAGAGTGCTACAACCTCCGCTGCCTGCTGGAACAAGGGAGAGGAAGGTCTTCGTCGAGTACCGAACGTGTGACCGACTGCGGGAGCGCTGCGGGAACACGGCGCTGGAAGGATCGTCTACGCGATCTTGAGATCGGAAAGAGTACGACTACATCACCCACGAGAATCTGCTCTCGTTAAACACTTTGGAATCTTCGAGGGTGAGTTATTCCATCGACTCGTTGCTACAATCTAGTAGATAGATCTTGGCTTGTTTGTTTGTATGCGGTAGAAAATTTTTGTTTTCCATGCTACGAACCACTACAGTGGTATCAGAGCCGTGTCTATTTGTAGATCTGTTGCACGAGTAGAACACAATGGTCATTGTGGGCGTTGATGCTTTTATTGTAGATTGCTTTTTGTGTACTTTGCATCTTGCGGTATGTTGGGATGAAGCGGCCCGGGCTAACCTTACATGACATCGTTCATGAGACTTGCTCCACGCTTAACATGCAACTTGTATTGCATAAGTGGCTTTGCGGGTGCCTGTTTCTCCTAGCATAGTAAAGATCCAATTTACAACGGGTGATCAACAATGCTAGTATCAATGTTGTGGTTCTTGTTCGTAAGTTAGAACGACACTTATTGAAAGCCCCAAACCACGTAAAATATGCAAAGAAAGTAGAGGCGTCTAACTTTGTTTTGCAGGGGTGTGCAGTGATGTGATATGGCCATGATTGTGATTATATTTGATGTATGCAATGTTCCTTATTGTAAGTTGGCAACCGGCAGGAGCCATATGGTTGTCTTTAATTTCTGTTAAGGCCTGCGTGTCTATTCAAAATAGTTGTAATAGTTGAAGCTGGTGGACGACAACCATGAAGAAGCGTCATTGACCTTGATGCTATGCCGGTGATGATGGAGATCATGTTCGTGCTTGAAGATGGAGATCGGAAGCACAAAGAAGAAAGGCCATATCATATCACATATTATGAATTGCATGTGATGTTAATCCTTTATGCATCTTGTATTGCTTAGTAGACGATGGTAGCATTATAAGATGATCCCTCATGCACATAAATTTCAAGTTCTAAAGTGTTCGCCCTTAGTATGCACCGTTGCCAAAGCTTGCTGCTTCGAAGCACCACGTGATGATCGGGTGTCTTTGATTCCGCGGGTGAATACAACGTAAGCAAGCCAAATTTGCTTATGCGGTAGCTAAGGTTTGATCTTGACGAGCCTAGCATGTACAGACATGGCCTCAGGAACACGGATCGCCGAAAGGTAAAGCATGAATCATATAGTAGATATGATGAACATGATGATTGTTCGCCATTAAAACTATATCAGCTCTCGTGATGATCGGTGTTGATGTAGTGGATTTGGTTCGTGTGATCACTAAAACAATGTGAGGGATGTTGTTTTGAGTGGGAGTTCACCTAGTTTAATTTCATTAATTAATTTGAACTCAATTTGTCATAAACTTAGTCTAAACTATTGCAAATATGTTGTAGATCAATGGCAGCCCCTACCATCAATTTTAATGCGTTCCTAGAGAAAGAAAAGTTGAAAAACAATGGAAGCAACTTCGCGGATTGGTTCCGCAATTTGAGGATTGTCCTCACAGCTGGTAATTTGACCTATGTGCTGGATGCACCTCTAGGTGACCCACCTGCAGCTGATGCTACCGATGAAGTAAAGAATGTTTACCTCGCTCGGAAGAATCAGTACTCCATAGTTCAGTGTGCTATCTTGTATGGTTTAGAATCGGAGCTTCAGAAAAGGTTTGAAGAGTCAGATCCATATGATATTGTCGAGGATCTCAAATTAATCTTTGAGACTCATGCGGCAATTGAAAGTTATGAAGCTTCTGAAAAGTTCTTTAACTGCAAGATGGAAGAGGGTAGCTCCGTCAGTGAGCATGTTCTTAAGATGTCTGGGCACGCAAATAAACTTCAAAGTTTGGGTATAGTGATTCCTAATACTTTGGGGGTTTACCGCATCCTCCAATCACTACCACCAAGTTACAAGAACTTTGTGATGAACTACAACATGCAGAACATGAACAAAGAGTTGCCAGAACTGTTTGCTATGTTAAAATCTGCAGAAGTGGAGATCAAGAAAGAGCACCAAGTGTTGATGGTCAATAAGACCACCAAATTCAAGAAAGGCAAGTCTAAGCAGAAGGGACACTTCAAGAAGGGTGGTAAGAAAGTTACCATACCGACGAAGAAGACCAAGGCTGGACCAAAGCCTGAAACTGAGTGCTTTTACTGCAAGGGAGAAGGTCACTGGAAGCGGAATTGCCCAAAGTACTTGGCGGATTTGAAGAACGGCAACATCAAGAAGAAAGGTATATCTGATATACATGTTATTGATGTGTATCTCACTAGTATTCGTAGTAGTGCCTGGGTATTTGATACTGGTTCGGTTGCTCATATTTGTAACTCGAAACAGGAGCTGCAGAATAGACGGAAGCTAGTGAAGAACGAGGTGACGATGCGCGTAGGAAACGGATCAAAGGTTGATGTGATCGCGGTCGGCACGCTACCTCTTCATCTACCATCGGGATTAGTTTTATACTTAAATAATTGTTATTTGGTGCCTGCGTTAAGCATGAACATTATATCCGGATCTTGTTTATTGCGAGACAGTTACTTGTTTAAATCCGAGAATAATGGTTGTTCGATTTATATGAGTAATATGTTTTATGCACATGCACCTTTGATAGATGGTCTATTCATATTGAATCTCGATAGTGGAAATACACATATCAACAACATTGAGGCTAAACGTTTGAAATCAAGCGATAATTCGACCTATATGTGGCACTGTCGTCTTGGTCACATTGGAGTGAAGCGTATGAAGAAACTCCATTCCGATGGAATTCTTGAATCACTTGATTTTGAATCACTTGAAAGATGCGAAGCATGTCTGATGGGTAAAATGACTAAGACTCCATTTTCTGGTATGATGGAGCGAGCTACAGACTTATTGGAAATCATACATACCGATGTGTGTGGTCCAATGAGTGTAGCATCGCGCGGTGGTTATCGTTATGTTCTTACCTTCACGGATGATTTGAGTAGATATGGGTATATCTATTTCATGAAACATAAGTCCGAAACTTTCGAGAAGTTTAAGGAGTTTCAAAGTGAGGTAGAGAATCAACGTAACAAGAAGATTAAATTTCTACGTTCTGATCGTGGAGGTGAATATCTAAGTTACGAGTTTGGCGAGCATTTGAAGAAATGTGGAATACTTTCGCAGTTGACACCGCCGGGAACACCACAGCGTAATGGTGTGTCTGAACGTCGTAATCGAACTCTCTTAGATATGGTTCGTTCTATGATGTCACTTACATATTTACCACTATCATTTTGGGGTTATGCATTAGAAACAGCCGCATTCACTTTAAATAGGGCACCGTCTAAATCCGTTGAAACGACACCATATGAATTATGGTTTGGCAAGAAACCTAAATTGTCGTTCCTTAAAGTTTGGGGATGCGAAGCCTATGTAAAGAAGTTACAGCCGGACAAGCTTGAACCCAAAGCGGAAAAATGCGTCTTCATAGGATACCCGAAGGAAACTGTTGGGTATACCTTCTATCATAGATCCGAAGGCAAAATCTTCGTTGCTAAGAATGGATCCTTTCTAGAGAAGGAATTTCTCTCGAAAGAAGTGACTGGAAGGAAAGTAGAACTCGACGAGGTTGTTGAACCTTCTCTCGAAATTGCGAGTAGCGCAGCACCGGAAGAAGTTCCTGTGGTGCCTGCACCAATAAGAGAGGAAGCTAATGATAGTGATCATGAAACTTCGGTTGAAGTTGCTACAGAGCCTCGGAGGTCAACAAGAACTCGTACCACTCCAGATTGGTATGATTCCGTTATGAATGTCATGTTGGTGGACAACACCGATGACCCCGAGACATATGAGGAAGCGATGATGAGCCCAGATTCCAATAAATGGCAAGAAGCCATGAAATCCGAGATTGGATCCATGTACGAAAACCAAGTATGGACTTTGGTGGACTTACCGGATGGCCGGAAGGCTGTCGAGAACAAATGGATTTTCAAGAAGAAAACAGATGCTGATGGTAATGTTACTGTCTATAAAGCTCGACTTGTCGCAAAAGGGTTTCGACAAATTCAAGGAGTTGACTACGATGAGACTTTCTCACCAGTAGCGAAGCTAAAATCTGTGAGGATTATGTTAGCAATCGCTGCATATTATGATTATGAGATATGGCAGATGGATGTCAAAACAGCATTCCTCAATGGAGACATTGATGAAGAGTTGTATATGATGCAACCCAAAGGTTTTGTCGATCCTAAAGATGCTAACAAGGTATGCAAGCTTCAACGGTCCATCTATGGATTGAAGCAAGCATCCCGAAGTTGGAATCAACGTTTTGATAAAGTAATCAAAAGTTTTGGTTTTATACAAACTTATGGAGAAGCTTGTATTTACAAGAAAGTGAGTGGGAGCTCTGTAGCATTCTTAATACTATATGTGGATGACATATTGTTGATTGGGAATGATGTAGACCTTCTTAATAGTGTCAAAAAGTATTTGAATAATAGTTTTTCAATGAAGGATCTTGGCGAAGCAGCTTACATATTAGGCATAAACATTTATAGAGATAGATCGAAACGCCAAATATCATTGTCACAAAGTACATATTTGGACAAAGTTCTAAAGAGGTTTGGAATGGAAGATAGCAAGAAAGGGTTCTTGCCCATGTTGCCCAATACGACCTTGAGTAAAACTCAAAGTCCGACATCGGCAGAAGATAGAGAAAAGATGAGTAAGACTCCCTATGCCTCAGCCATAGGATCTCTAATGTATGCCATGCTATGTACTAGACCCGACATTGCATATGCTGTTAGTCTAACTAGCAGATATCAAAGTGATCCAGGAGTGGATCATTGGACAGCGGTCAAAAACATCCTTAAGTACTTGAGAAGAACTAAGGATATGGTTCTTTCTTATGGAGGTGATGAACAGCTCGTTGTTAATGGTTACACCGATGCTAGTTGGAACACCGATCCGGATGATTCTAAATCACAATCTGGATACGTATTTATTTTGAATGGTGCAGCAGTTAGCTGGAGGAGTGCAAAGCAAAGCGTTGTGGCGAGATCTTCAACTGAATCGGAATACATGGCTGCTTCGGAGGCTTCACAAGAAGCGATATGGATGAAAGAGTTCATTACAGAGCTGGGTGTGGTTCCAAGTACGCTGGACCCAATGTCTATCTACTGTGATAACATGGGCGCCATAGCCAATGCGCAAGAACCAAGGTCACACAAGAAGCTGAAGCATATCAAGCTGCGTTTTCACGCTATTCGAGAACATATCCAAGATGGGGATATAAAGATTTGCAAAGTACACACAGATCTGAATGTGGCGGATCCGTTGACTAAACCTCTCCCGAGGGCAAAACATGACCAACACCAAACTGCCATGGGTGTTCGGTATATTACCATGTAATCTAGATTAGATGACTCTAGTGCAAGTGGGAGACTGTTGGAGATATGCCCTAGAGGCAATAATAAATGTAGTTATTATTATATATATCTTTGTGTTTATGATAAATGTTTATATTCATGCTATAATAGTATTAACAAGGAAACATTAATACTTGTGTGAATTGTAAACTTAATTTGAAGTCCCTAGTATAGCCTCTATACTTCACTAGCTTGTTGGTTGATTGATGATTGTGGTTTCCCTATCATGAACATTGAGATGTTATCAACAACAAGATCATATCGTTAGGAGAATGATATGGTGGACATACTCCTATAGATAAGCGTAGCATAAAGATCAAAGTCATTTCAATAGTTCAATTGCTATATGCTTTCTGATACATAGTAACCTAATTCCTTCGACCATGAGATCATGCATATTGCCTTTACTGGATGGATGCTTTGATGTCATCAAACACCACACCGTAACAGGGTGGCTATAAAGGTGGCATTGAGTGTTCGGAAAGTATTGGTTGAAACACATGGATCAAGAGTGGGATTTGTCCATCCACATGACGGATAGATATTCTCTGGGCCCTCTCGGTGAAATGTCATCCAATTAGCTTGCAAGCATGTGACTTGGTCACAAGGGATCACATATCACGGGAACGAGAAAAGAGTACTTATCAGTAACGAGGATGAACTAGGTATGCAGAGATACTGACGATCATAACCTCGGATAAGTAACATATCGTGAGACAAAGGGAAATTGGTATCGTATGTAAGTGGTTCATTCGATCGCAAAGTAATCGTAGAAATATGTGGGAGCCATATGAATTTCCAGATTCCTCTATTGGTTATTGTTCGGAGAAGTGTCTCGATCATGTCCGCATAATTCACGAACCGTAGGGAGACACACTTAAGGATTCGACGTTGTTTGAGTAGTTATGGTATTATGAGAAAGAGACCGAATGTTGTTCGGAGTCTCGGATGGGATCCGGGATATCACGAGGTGATCCGGAATGGTCCGGAGAATAAGATTCATATAAGGAAAGTCCCGTTTCGGAGTTGGGGAATGGTTCCGGTGTTTTCATCGGGAACATTCTAGAAGGTCCCGGAATGTCCGGCACTCCGGAGGGGGGAGGGTACATGAATGTGTCATTACATATTGGAATGATTGCATCATGTACTAAGTGTTCTTGCTGTCCCAAATAAAGGATTTATTTAAATCCTAAATTGAAAAGTCAAACGGCTAGTTTGAAAGTCAAACGGCAATTTTGGGAAGTGGGAAAAGAGGAGGAGGTGGAGACCGACTTGGGGGAGGAGTCCCCTTGGCCGGCGCACCTCCCAAGGCCGACTTGGGGAGGGACTCCTCCCCTTGGCCGCCGGCCCTCCCACCTATAAAGGGAGGGGCAGGGCCTCCCCTCCTAGACACACACACAAGTTCCTATCCTCTAAACTAAACCCTAGATCTAGACCCCGGTTTAGAGCTATTTCGGTTTAGAGCCTTCTAATTGGTTTAGAGCCCTCTAATTGGTGTGTCTAATTACTAGACCACTAATAGCCTCTCTCATAAGCTCCACCATACTCGCACCGGCTTAAGGCGAAGCCCTGCGGGATTTCGCCTCTACTTCCGGTACCACGCCGTTGTGCTGCCGGAATCGCGAGGAGAGTGCTACAACCTCCGCTGCCTGCTGGAACAAGGGAGAGGAAGGTCTTCGTCGAGTACCGAACGTGTGACCGACTGCGGGAGCGCTGCGGGAACACGGCGCTGGAAGGATCGTCTACGCGATCTTGAGATCGGAAAGAGTACGACTACATCACCCACGAGAATCTGCTCTCGTTAAACACTTTGGAATCTTCGAGGGTGAGTTATTCCATCCACTCGTTGCTACAATCTAGTAGATAGATCTTGGCTTGTTTGTTTGTATGCGGTAGAAAATTTTTGTTTTCCATGCTACGAACCCCTACACTCGCCAACAGGCAAACCTTTACAACAAAGGGCACGTACACGCCCAGCCGCAATATACAAATTTTACATCTATCTGTTCATTTTCAGGTCCTACCTATTCTGAAGAATAACCTGAGCACGCTGCTCAAACAAATCTACAATCTGTTCGGCATACTGTCTTACAGCCGCGTAATGCGGACACATATTCCACTCACCACCATCTGGTCGAGGAGGTGGCCCAGTCGCCACAGCAGCCAAATCTACGTCAGGGCGGTGCACCCTCACAAGAGACAAGGCAGCCTTCACCCCTACGACGAGCTGCTGCCGCACCAGCTCCTTGACATTGCTGGCACTCCGAAACTTCGTCAGAAGACCTGCAAGGGTCGTTGGCACGGCATCCAACGGAAACATGACATGCAGCACCGAGGAAAGCGATGTCTGCACCTAGCGGAGCACCCGCGAAACCTGGTAGACACGATCCTGCACCGTCGCCAGAACTATGGCGCGATCACGATCCATCCAGAAGAAGCCGCCAGCCTCCATGTCCTGTTGAGTCAAGCAATTGACTCGAATAGCAATACGCTCCTTTTCTTCCCTCGGAGCAAGATTCACACCTACGACAACCACACAAAACAAGAGTAAGGCCAGCAGGCTCACTCGAAGCACCTAGCTACAACCCGAAACAAGGACCAACTTACATTGCAGCTGCTCGGAAAGCCGACCCAGCTCCGCCATCAAATACTCCTCTCTGGCTGCACCACGGTCTGCTTTGGACTTCCAAACGTCAGCGCGACCGCGTAACCCAAGCAGTTCTCTCTCCAGGCTGCGCACGCGATCTCGAAGAAACGCGAGCTGCGAGGAATCATCCAATGATGCTCGCAAGGGCCTTTCGGACGAAGTGACAACCGGGTCAGCACCCGAAGGAACCTATAGCAGCAGGAAAAAGAAGGCACACAGACATTCAGCCAAGGATAGAGCACAACTCGGAGGAATTCATTAAAGTATATAAGGCCACTACGTGGCACAAGGATGGTACTACAAAAGATATTTACAGCAAAAATAGACTACAAGCTACCCTACGTCTACTACGCCTAAGGCGGAGGGCACTGAGTCGCCTCAGAACCAGACTGCCTAGCTTTGGCCTCGCCCTGCTACCGCAATGCATACTCAGACAGCAAGTCAATGAGCTTGGGCCCATATCGTCTGCAGCGAGCGGAGTAGGCGGCGAAGGCTACCTCGGATCCATCCGCAGCTGTAGGCATCCGAGAAGTAATCTGGGGCAGGTCCAGCTCCGCCCCAGCCGCCATGGCCATCGCCAGCCCGACGGACGCGCCGATGCCCTTTTGCTTGCGCTTGTACGCTGCAGGCGCTTCGGCTGACAGAGCCTCTGCCAGGGCACCCACGTCTTCAAGGGATGCGCCCTTCGGGAAGAGCTCCTGGTAGAAGCGACCAAGGACCTCTTTCGCCTTGGCAAGGGAGTTGACGATGGTGCTGCAGCGGTCTTCGACCGCTACAGTGGCATCATCTAGAGCACTCCCGTGCTCCAGAGCACCGCGGTCAAACTCGATGCCTGCGTCATCTGAGACAAAAAAGAAGAAAACATGAAGAAAGGCAACATAGAAGAAGATCCGTAGAAAAAGAAGCAAGTACAAAAGCTAGCGCTCACCCGAAATAGCCTTGGCAGCAGCCATGAGCTTCTCCGCCACCCCTTTTTCACGAGCAGCCGCAAGGTGGCCAGCTGCTCCTCACGACCTGCGGCCTCCTGTTGCAGACGCTCTTTCGCTTCGGCTGCCTTCGTCAGCTCCAGCTCAAGGCGCTCTCTCGCCCCAGCGGCAGCTTCGGCCTTCTGCTCCAATTGGCCAAGGCTCTTCTTCAGAGCATCGACCTCACGGAGAGAGTCGTTATGCTCCTCTGCATTTACAACAAGCAAGCGTCAAATAACAGGACCAGGATAAGCAAGAGAAGTACTACAAGGCAGACGAATACCTTGAAGCTGCCGCAGTTTCGCCTCCAGCGTCAGGCGTTCCTCCACCAGCCGCTTGGCCTCTTGGACAAAAGGCTACAGCAACAGGCAATAGTAGTAAGAGCAGGACTTGGGGGCTACGCCCAACACAAAGAAGCATAAACAACATCAGCATACGAAGACACTCGGGGTCTCCCCCCGTAACATCAAGCAGAAAAACTTACGTGCTCCGAAGGCGAACCTGCAGGCCCGCCTGCAAAATTCTGAGGTGCAACCACCAGCCTCTCCTGCACAGGAGGAACTGGCGCAGCGTCACCCGAAGTCGCCACCGTCTGAGGAGGAGGCGACGCAATGTTCGACTCCCCCATCATCTCCCTCGCACCATCACTGGAGCCGTCGGAGGATTGCCTGCATACGAAGCCAATCAGCATAGGTGCAAACATCATAAAAAGAAAAAGACAACAGTGGCAACAAGAAAACTTATGAGCCCAACGCGCTCAGGTCGAAGATAGGAGAAGCCCTTCAGGCCCTCTTCTCCTCCTTCTTTTCTTCCTTCTTCTCCTCCTTCTTCTCTTCCTTCTTCCGCTTTGCTGGCGGGTGCGGAGCAACAGCCCGCACAGGAATGGCAGGAAGGGGAGAGGAAGAACCCCCATGAACATCATCATGACGCTCAAGGCCCAGAGGATTTCTGGGGGTCGGAGGAGTTGAAGCATCCGAAGACTCGCTCGAGCTCCATGATCGCTTGCGTGAATGGTCCTCACTCGATTCGCCGGCATCCTCCGCTGGGGATCGCGCTGACGGTAGCTCGGATACGGAATCCACCACTTCATTATCCGGGGCATTCGGATACCTTTCGGGCAATGGTGGTGCCATGCCCGGCACTTTGAAGCTCTACAAGATGAGAAGAAACTTTGTTAGCAAACAAAGGACACAAATAAACACCCAACAAAAAAGGGGAGCACTACGTGCATAAATCTACACCTTTGGCACGGCCAACGTCGAAGAAAAGGGAGGAGTCAGCGACTTCTCCGGGAGTCCCTCGTCGGCCTTGAACTTCAACAGCGCGCGAAGAGCCTTGTAAAGTTCCACCTCGGAGATTTTCTCACTCGAAACCCTCATCGGATCATGGCGCCCAGAGTAAAGAAACATCGGATGCACCCTCGCTTGGAGAGGCTGCACCCGACGCTCAAGAAACGTCCGGATGATGTCGACACCGTTCACCTCCTTCTCAGGAATCAATTGGAGATCCCCTACCCGACGATACAGGACCTCTATTTCCGCCACTTCACCGTCTAAGATTTGGTTTTTCCAGGATCTTTTCTTCTCAATCAATTGAGAGGGGTCAAAAGGAACGAGACCAAAATCTTGCCCAGGCAGTACGGAGTCACGGATGTAAAACCATTTCCTCCACCAGTACTGGACAGATTCGGACATGGAAAAGGAAAAGAATTGCACATTGGGACTAAGGGAGATGATGAAACCCCCAATGGGATACACACCATCCGAACCAGAATGCCTCTTCACGGAATAAAGCTTCCGGAAGAGGCCAAAGTGCGGCTCAATGCCAAGCCAACACTTGCAAAGCGTGATAAAACACGCAACGTGGAGAAGGGAGTTGGGAGACAGATGATGGAGTTGAACCCCATAGAAAAAGAGCAGTCCACGAAGGAAGTCATGGACCGGAAAAGAAAACCCGCGAATCATGAAGGCAACAAACATAACCCGATACCCAGATGGGGGACGGGGGATTACCTCATTGCCGGGGAGTCTCACAGCCGTCGTGTCTTGCGGGATCAAGCTCCGCTCGCGCAGTTTGCGGAGATCGCTCTCCCGCGCTTCTGATCGCCGCCAGCCACCGTCGGTGACGCGAGCTGTGGCGGTACCCTTCTTGCCTCTGGCGGCGCTGGTCCCATCTGCAGATGAAGACTTCTTTGGTTTCCCCATGGCGCTACGGCGGTGGTGGCGTTGCCAACGAAGAAAGACAAAGGAAATGTGGAGGAAACTCTCAGCGAGCAGCAAGAATAGCTCAAGAACGAAGGGGCAGTGAATAGATGAACTGCTGCGGTGAAAAACAAACCATGATTTCACCAGGGATTATAACAGCGAAGACGACGCACGCTGGCCGTCCATCGAGAAGACCTAACGCCAACGGTAGATCTGGCCGTACACGTGTCAGCACCAAAACGAACGGTCGTTACCACGCCGTCCACTACGTGCGGAAATCGAGGAGACGCCGTAATCATCTCCACGCCACGCGTGACCGGTCAATTCAAAGTCAGCAAGTGGGACCCACGCTTCGTCCAGTCAAGTCATCTCTGGCGTAGCAGACGCTTGAGGTCATCGATCGTAAGCACTGACGTCATCAAAAGCTATACTAGCACCACTTCGGCTCCACAGCTAAAAGTACTCACTCGAATCTACGATTCGACTAAATACTTGGGGGCTACTCCTATCAGGAGCGCTGGCCGCGCACCCGACAGACAAATGAGGACAAAATAATTTCTCTGAGTCCTACGTCGAGCTATTCTATCGGGTCCTCCAACAGGAGTCGACGAAACAACTGGCTACGCCATAAACTCAAGGCCCGAGTCGAAACCCTCCTCGGATGGTTGCATCACTTGATGCTACACAGGCGCGACGCTGACCCGATGTACTTCTGGGTCAACGGTACGCTCACGAGATTGTCGACTATAACTGCACAATACAAGACTCGAGTCTCTGCCCGAGTCTACGACTCCGCCAGACACTCGGAGGCTACTCCAAACTGGAGCGCTGGTCGCGCACACAAAAGATCTTCGACTGGCACGCCAATGAACTACGCCATGGAACAATTCTTCGAGTCCGACGTCGAGTCTGCGACTCCACTACGGACTCGGGGGCTACTCCCATAGGGAGGATGGATTTAAGCATCCGAAAATTTTCGAGTCTTGCGGACCTAATGATTGAAACAATGCTTGAACTAAAAAGTCTCCGTTCGAGTCTACGACTCGAACAGACACTTGGGGGCTACTCCCATAGGGAGCGCTGGTCGCGCACCCTATGAAATCTTCGACTGCGATCTTTCGGATCAGCACGCAAAACTTTTCGGCAACTCTGCTCCAATTAATGCTAAGTGAGTAACATCCTCCTTGGCCACCCGAAACACCTCCGCGGTGATAAACATTCGGATGCTGCGTCTGCGACGCAAAGATAAGACCTACAGATATCATCTGATGGCCTGGCAACGCACCTGACTGCGCTCTGCTAGTATGAATCCGTACCAGCAGGTACGATGAAAAATCCCGACGGACGCGTTGGGTACACCAATTAAAATCACTGGAATTCCACTCCTGTAAGTCCTCCGCGGCCTGAGTCGAATTACGCCAGCATATGTTCCAGGTCCGGGTTAAGGGACCCGAACCTGAAGAAGATCGTGTTGTTTCGTCCTAAGACGGTTAACTGACCCTGATCCGTCGGGTGAGTCAGGCACACGCATCAACAATCCCTACACACATATACTATTAACACATAGCTGCTCCCGAAGGATGGAAGAGTCCTCAGCCGAATCTACGATTCGACTGATCACTCGGAGGCTACTGACATGGTTATACCCTACGGGTATGTAACTTCAGCATACCTAGTCCAGCCCAAGGAAGGCCCACGGCAGACATACGCTGGCCCATGAAGATTTTCGGGTGGCCAAGGCCCATGACGTCTTCGTATCCTTGGAGAGCAAGACTAGAGGAGACAGGAAATTCAAAGGGGTAAAACCCTAGAACTTGTAACCGACTAGGACTACACCCGGGACCTGCCTAAGTCTATATAAAGGCCAGGAGGGCACGTTCTAGGTCAACTCACCTCGACCAGACTCATACTTTCGCACACGCATCCACGCCAGATCGAATCTGCGCACCCTGTAACCTTCGGTTCCGTCGTAATCAAAGAGCAGACAAGCAGGAGTAGGGTTTTCCCTCCGGGGGCCTGAACCCGGGTAAATCTCGTGTCCCCTGGTTGCTTGTCTGTTAACCGTGCCACGATCTCCAGCATCCCCATCTTTTCCAAAACCCAAGTCCATAACAATGGGCATTGACGAGATTAAACCTCGTCACTCGGAGCTAGTTCTCTACTAGGACACCATCGAACTCCCTCTCGGGCACGGTGCGAGGGCACTGGTAGGTTGGCCCGATGAACTGCATGGTGGCTAGCTAGGGGGTGCGGTGGCTAGAGTGGTTGCTAGAGAAGAAGAAGCGGTGGCTGCTTCAGAGATGAGTGCGAGAGGTGTGAGGAAAAATGAGGAAACAACGCTACCCTTATATAACGATGGTGCAGCCCAAATGAGAAAACTCGAAGATGCTTCGTTCAACGTTGCGGCAGAGCATCCAAAGCGGCACACGATGACACGATCGAGGAAAAGAATCGGCTTGTGACGATCGCCCACGTGAGATTATGTCTCGACAATTGGCCCATGGATCGGGCCTAATTAGACCTGTGGGCCAGGCCTAGGATGTAGATCTAAGCCTTAAGGACGCGCTAGGACGTGTCTAGGGCTTCACAAAACATGGATTTAAAGAGGCGGCCCGGCCCGAGGCCTAGCCCGAAGCCCGATAGTCCGACAGGCTTTAGTATGTTCACGCTCGGCTTGGCCGGTAAAATCGAGCCTGACTATCAGGCCAGTCTGGGCTCAGGCCTAGCCTTTTTCTCGTGCTTTTTCTGGCCTAGCCTGGCCCGAGAAATGCGTAGGTACGATCCCGTGCACGAAGATGAAAGGGCAATGTAGAGACGTGTCGGGAGGATGATGAATGGGTCCACTAGTCACTGAGTCGTTCAAAGTTTATTCATTGGGATCTGCTAGAACACAACCTCTTAACTCCAGAAAATTATTACGGCAAATTCGTCAGAGTGGGCCGGGTTTGGGGAGTTAGAATTGCTCTTAGCACAAACTGTCGTCACTGCACCAGCCGAACAGCATATTCTCGGTACCTCGAATCAGCAGGATGTTCCAGCTACTTTCTTCTGAAAAACCCGAACATCGCCGTCAATTTGGCGTAACAATCGGGATGTGGGTACAAATTTGTGCCGGTGGCGGTGATGTTGGTACAATTTAGCGTAAACAACCTGATGTGGGTACAATCTGAATACTCACTGCGACCCAAATTAGTTGACTTGGTTTTATTTAGATTCGGAGGTATCTAGCACTAAAACAAGTCTAGATACATTCGAATCTAGACAAATCTAAGTCAACTAATTTGGGTCGGAGGAAGTGCAATAATCCTAGACTCACGGACTGATGGCCGGGTGGGCCATGGCCAAGAATCTGATTTAGAGAAAATACACTACAAATTGTCGGAGTCGGTAGATGAGGAGCTTCCACCGCGGGACGAGTCCTCACCGGCCGCACGAGCACGCGCGGAGATTCGGCGGCGAACTCCTCACGGTTCGTCCAACGCCGAGCTGCCCGCTTCTTTGCATCCTTCGAGCGGAAGAAGGCGTCGCGAGCCACCTCGTCGACGAAGCGGTGAGCTCCCCCGCCTCCGGATCGGCGCCCCCAAGCCAGTTGCTGCTGCTGTGGCTCGACATCGTCGGAGTGGTGGATTAGCGGCGGCGGCGCCAGGGTTGGGACGACGGAGGAGTGCTGCTTTGGACACTCACTCGCTCACACGCGAGTCCTATATGTACCGGCCACGAAGAGTGCTAAATGGACCGCGGTAAAAGTTTTACAAGGCCGGGGCCGCGTATACGGTTCTCGCTAGAGTGGCAGGATTCACACGCGCATGTAAACTCTCCGGAATTTTACGGTTTACAGGTATTGTTAGAGTTGCTCTAAACTTTGCATTTACGCAGGTCTGCTGGCGTAACGCAACTATGCAGGTTGCTGTCTGCATAACTTTGCATTTGTTTTGCTAATCTTGCTTACGAATTTCACCGGATGAAACGCCACGTATGTACTATTCTACCGACTGTGACTGACTGTGACTCCGACTGCGACCCAGCAGTGGGTGCAGAACTGCAGATGTCATCATGACACCTTTAATTGAAGGCTTTGGGTGAGGATCAGCTGCCACCGCCAGGCCTCACGTCTCAGAGCACGATCGCCACTGGGAGCGCGCCAGATGCGGTGTTGCCACGGCCGCCTCGCGGCTTCCCTAGCTGTAATCCTCGCCTCCGTGCTTGTTCTGGGCGCCGCGGGGATGCCGGCGCCGGCGCCGCTGCGCTTCACTCCCGACGGCCGGTTCAAGGTGGCCCTGTTCGCGGACCTGCATTACGGCGAGAACGCCTGGACGGACTTGGGCTCCGCGCAGGACGACGGCTCTGACCGCGTCATGGCCGCCGTGCTCGACGCCGAGAAGCCCGGTAGGGAGTTGCTCCATGGCATGTTTCTCTGCAAAATTCGAGCTTATCTCTGATTTTTTTTTTCCCTCTGTCGTCGCTGTCAAATTCGCAGACTTGGTGGTGTACCTGGGCGACCAGGTGACGGCGAACAACCTGCCGATCCCCAACGCAACCCTGTACTGGGACAGAGTGCTTTCCCCAACCAGACGCAGGGGAATCCCATGGGCAACAATTTTCGGCAACCACGACGACATGTCGTTCGAGTGGCCGCCGGAGTGGTTCTCCCCCGCCGGCATCCCGCCTGTGCACTGCCCACCGTCAAGTACGCCAGCTTCACGATGCAGCTTCCGAGGGACGCCGCGGATGGAGCTGATCACGGCCGAAATCAATCGCGATAGCGCCGGGCTGTCGCACTCGTCGGTCGGCCCCAAGGAGCTCTGGCCCGGCGTGTCCAACTACGTCCTGCAGGTGCTCTCGCGGGAAAAGGTCCAAGACCCTGCTCTGATCATGTATTTTCTGGACTCCGGCGGTGGATCCTACCCGGAGGTCATCTCCGGCGCACAGGTCAGGTGGTTTCAGAGCCAGTCCCAGTTTCTCAATCCAGATGGCAGGTCAGAAGAAACTTGCAAAAAATCTTTCTGGACAGTTAGTATCCTGAATTCCTGATGTTTTCCTGAATTTTCCGATGTTTTGCATTCTTGGGATGATCTCTTGGGGAACTACAGGATTCCAGAGCTGATCTTCTGGCACATACCAAGCACGGCATACGCCAAAGTTGCTCCAAAACCCAAGAGTAAGATAAGACGGCCCTGTGTTGGGTCTCTGAACTTGGAAGATGTGGCGCCACAGGAAGCTGAATGGGGCATGATGGACGCTCTCGCAAAGAGGCCTTCAGTCAAGGTACGACTCTAGTATCAGAATGGCACCTCTGATTTGCATGTCCGAATTCTTCTTCTGGCCTCCCTGTAACTGGGTTATCTCTTAGGCGATCTTCGTGGGGCACAACCACGGGCTGGACTGGTGCTGCCCGTACGACAAACTCTGGCTGTGCTACGCACGCCACACCGGGTATGGCGGATACGGCGACTGGCCGAGAGGAGCAAGGATCGTCGAGATGTCTGAAAATCCTTTCTCTGTCAAGTCCTGGATACGGATGGAGAACGGGAGCACGCACAGCCATATCGTCTTGGGCTAGCTAGACAAGTTCCCCTGCACGCAGAGCCATACGGATGGAAGTAGGATTCAGACTCGGTTGCGTTAGGGTGTGAAGAGTTCCCCGTTGCAAAATTATTACAAGAGCACGACCAAAAAATAGAGACCCTTCCTCGACGGAGGAACTTCCCCTTCGACGGCGCCGCCATGACGACGACTAGCCTGCCAGAGGATGTGCACCTCGAGATCCTCAAGCGCCTGTTGCCGACTCCCCAGGTGCTCGCCCGTGCCTCCGCAGTGTGCCGGGAGTGGCGCCGCGTCGTCAACGATCCAGCTTTCCTACTCGAGCTACACCCTGCGCGCCGCTGGGCACCGGTCACTCTAGGCTTCTTCCACGACTTTGATGATCTCGCGCGTAGGTTCACACACGTTGACTCCACCGATCCCGTGAGAATCTCCTACGACTCCATTGATCAAATCGCCTACGACTCCATTGATCACCAAAAGGCAAACCGGCAGTTAATGGACTGCCGCCACGGCCGCGTTCTCCTCCACGACAAATACCAGGATCGGTACATCGTATGGCAACCCATGACCGGTGACCGCCACTTGATTAAACATGAAGGGGTGTTGGGCGTCCACGGAAAGCAGGCTAGCATTGCACTGATCTGTGAATGTGACGCAGACGACGGCGGTGATGATGATGACCGGAAGCTGGGCAAGTACACGCTGTGCCACGCGAGCCACTTCCGTGTAGTTGTCGTGTGCAACCACATGCGAACAGGATCCCTGGAGGGCACCGTCTTCTCCTCGTTCACCGGTAAGTGGAGCGCACTCGTGGAGCTACCTCCCGAGAACCAGATCCGTTCGGAGCCCTGTGTCATCATCGGGAAAACCATGTACCAACCGTTGTTCGACTATGATGTTCTGGCCTTTGATACAGACCACCGGACCCTATCCACGTTCAAGCGGCCAGAGTGGGGCAATGTTAGACTGCTCAAGGTAGACGACGGCGTGCTCGGCCTTGTCGGGGTGCGTGGTTTCATGTTGCGCCTGTATGTACGCTGCGCAGATACTTGGGTGATGCGGAAGACAGTGGATCTGGCCGAGATTCTCCCAAGTCTATCGACGGTAACACATCCTCAGTCTACCTGTGTGCCTTCAGTGAAGATCATCGGGGTTGCGGAGGAAGGCTCTGAGCTATTTCTGTGGACCATGATCGGCATATTCATGCTATCTATCGAAACCATGGAGCTCAAGAAGGTTCACGAGACTACTCACCACATGAAAACAGTTTATCCTTACGGTGTGTTCTATATCCCACCTGATGCTCGCACCCAAAGGTTGCAACTTAGCTCTAGAGTAACTTGATATTTTCATTGCTATATGTTCCTCACGCACAAAGTGTAACCGTATAATTTAGCTCCATTTTCTATTTCTATTTATACGATGAATTTGCATTTTCTCTTTTATTTAATCGACATTTCCCGGTAACTTTCTGAACTTATATCGGCACTCAATTATTAAATAACATAATTTTATAACATCCTCAATTTACTTTTTTGTGTGAATCCCCTCAAATTAACGTGATCCCTTCATACAAGTCTATTTTGAATGATTAAACAGATAAATATGATTAAGTTTTGTGTTTTTGCAAAGAAAATAATTGCTGGATCATGATAGGTTTCCAAAACTACCGTAGACGACCTAGGTAGGTACCTGCTGCTGGACTCGATGGATCCGAACTCGGGTAGCCACAGCACGTATGCCATGTACAGTAATTGGGATTCTCTTTGTATTTTACTTATTTTTTCCCTGGAAAACACCTTATTTATGGTGTGTAATTATACAAGAAAAAAATTGTAGGTAGTTTGGAGCTCATTTGGACCTCAAAACAAAAAAGTTGGTGTCTGAATCATCATCCGATTTGATAACCAGAAAACAAATGGAAAAAGCCTTTGATGACTTGGGCCGATCCTGACCCAGCCGTCGTAGACCGGCCCACGGGCCCATCCCATGTCTCCTTGTACTGCTACACGTTCGATTGAGCAGCAGCCAGGTAATTGTAGCAATAGTCCCTAAAAAAAAGGTAATTGCAACAATACCTATCTAGGGTTTCTCGCCTACCTCTGATGATTGGCAATCGCCGGCGGCATGAAGGCTTCTCCCATGCCCAGAACCTTGATCGTCTCCCTCGTGACTCCGTGGCCGCTTGGGCTGAACAAGGGGCCGACTACCTAGCATTGGTGGGTCTGTGTTGTGTCCTAGGCTTTCGATCGGATCGGGGCATGGCGGCATCTCAGGACAAGGACGAGGCTGGGGGCTCCGAGGGGCTAGTAGGATCTGAAGCATCACTCGAGGAGCTTCTACGCAGCCTAAATTTGAAAGGAGAGGACAATGGGGGAGTGTTTGTGGAAAAAAAGGAAGTGGATTCTCTGAAAGAGGGCACAAAGTGGATGGTGGTGATGTGCCTCCACTTTTCGAAACCCTTCAGCGTGACGTCCCTGAAGAAGATGTTGCAGTTTGCATGTGATCTTCCACGATCTGGAGAACAACAAGTTCATCGTACACGTGAACTTCTCAGGAGATTGGCAGTGGATTACATAGCTGGGTCAATGGATCTTTCGAGACCATGGGCTACTAGTGGAAAAGTTTGATGGTAGCTGAAAGGCTTCCACGGTGGAGCTCCGTTGCATGGCGGCCGACTTGTCCGCGCTCGCAGGTCCACGAACCTGTGGTGTGTGTCCTCCCCTCGCCGTATTCCGTGGGGTGACGGATCTGAACCTATGAAGAAGACGAAGGAGATGGTGATGGTGTGCAGGGCAGCGGTCTCGACGGCGCAGGGTGGAGGCTCTGGCTCTTCAGAGCCGAGGTTCGACGACGTTCTGTTATGTCCAAATTGATCAAATACAATACACACCTAATAGTTTCCCCTTGATTGTCTTACATGTGGTAGCACGATCAGATGTTGGGCCTACTCTGCCATACAATAGGCTCCGGTTGTCCCGCGACGGGAGTTTCCACGTGAAGATCCAGTATTTTACTAAGTGTTAACGTATGTCCGAGAAGGGGGTCACACTTGGGACCTACACATGGCACCTACCAACCTTGCACCACACTCACACATATATGGTAGGGACACATGCAAGTTTCATGTTATTCCCACGCTCCGGCTTGGCCCAAGAAAACCAAGGCTCGACCCAAGAAAACCAATGCTCGGCCCATGTATATCTGGTGGTTTAGGTTTGTTTAGGTTAAATACCCCCGCCTCCTCTATCATTCTACTCCGCTTCCTCCTCCTCCTCATGCCCAAAGCCACCGCCACCACCGCTGGTTCGAAGCCAGCGCCACCGCCCGTCTGAAGCCGCCGCCATCGCCCGCCCGAAGCCGCCGCCACCCGGAACCCCTTGCCCGCTCGAAGCCACCGCCACCCGATGCCGTCGGCCGCCGCCGCCCACGGGTAATCTCCATGCCCATATTTTTTTATTAATTAGATGCATTTTGGAGCAACCACACTTAGCAATTTGTTATTTCGATCAAATGCATACTTTAGGATGCCCAACCTGCATCCTCATTGTCAACTCGGCGGCAACGATGGAGGACTGCTGGGCTCCATTGGGCATGTCCGAGGTTGGGCTCCGCCGGGCTGGCACTAGGAGGTGCTACCTTCCGGGATGCGTAGCTTGGTGAGGAATCTGGGTCCTATCGTTGACCCGGAGCTTCTTTGGTGGCGGTCGATTGGTTCATTATCGGTGTAGAGGGAGCCGGCCCCCGAGGAGGTGGTACGGAATTGTGTCAGGGAGGAGGACGAGCACGCCCGTCGCTATATGTATGCGTTGGAGGTCAGGTTCCCCAATACCTGGCAGATTCTTCAGGAATCTCACCCGAGCTATGCTCGTGTGATGGTTCCTTCTCTTTAGGTGTTACCGCCCGTGACTCAGCACCCGGCTATCGGCGTCCAGTTTGATTGAGCGAGATGTATTAGTGATATTATCGAATTTGTAGTAGAACTATGTCGAGAACTTGAATAAGATAACTAATATCTTGATTGTAGATGTTGAATATAAAGATTCGCAATATCATTTCACGTGGGCGTGGAGACTGCTATTCGAAGGGTACGAATCCGTCCAATTAATAAAATATAGAACCATGTTGAAATAATTGGTACTAATAAATAAGTACACATAAAATACAAGTTAATAAGTAGGAATTTAAAATAAAAAGGAAGGTGCTACGCCGAGGGCCGCCGTCGGCGTACTGTAGCAGGAAAATTAGGAATAAAAAAAGAAAATGGAAGGTGCTACGCCGAGGGTAGCCATCGGTGTATAGCTGACGATGTGAGAACGCCGTCACGGCCTGGCCTTTGGGGGCCACGCGTCCACCGCTTACGCCGATGGCCTTGATACACAGAGGGTAGCCGTCAGCGTAGAGGGTCCTATGCCAACGGCTCTTATACGCCGACGGCTGCTGGGGGGAGCTGGCCTAGACGCGGTCTACGCCGACGGCCCTGACGTTTGGCCGTCGGTGTAGCGCCCGGCCATTGGCGCCTCCGCCTATTCTAGTGGGAGAACCGTTGAGTCTTTTTTTTTTTTGCATATTAGGGCTTGGGGCATTGACAAGGCAGTGATGGATACGATGTGCCAGGATCATCCAGAGCTCGTGCAATTCAAGGTGGGCTACTTTGCGGCGAGGAAAGCCGCAAAGAAGAAGAAGGATGGGGCCGAAGCTGCGGCTACAGCGTTGACTTAGGCAGGCCCCTGCACCATCGACATCTCGCCAGGCTCCTCTAACAAATGCTCTTAGTGTCATACAATCATTTCTTAGGCTCCGAAATCCAACTCTCTCATTAAAGCATGATGGATACGTGAACAAACCATAGGCACATATGCCACTATTAATAGATGGACCCCAACTTTGGAAGAGACACACACAGAACAAACAGTGAGGAAGATCTGGTTAGAAAAGGATCATATTCAAATAATGAATGCTACGAAATGGTATCAGTCCATCCTAAATCAAATTCCATCAGGCTAGGTGCAGTGGGCTCCAACTGATTCTTCCCTGAGCCCGCATAATTAAATGTGGGATGGAGATAAATATAATGGAAAATTTGTGTATCTACTAATCTAATTGATCTCACTCACGAAAGTTAGCTCAGACTGATGGATATATTAATGGATAATGAACTGAAAATGAAAGAAAGTGAGATCTCTCCAACCCCTCGAAACCAACTGGATTCTTCTTGAAAAGACTAGATACATAGCAAACTTCGAATTTTCAACGTACTCTTTTCCTGAGATCTTTTGTGGTACCCTCAAATAAGTACGAGCCATTCATTTCTATGGATTTAAAGGCCCAGATCAGATCATACTACTCCAAAGAACGTGACTAGTATAATTGCTACTAGTAACAAACCCAGGGTAAAATCGGTACAGCAAGCCCCAAAAAACGTTTCCCTTGGGGTAAAAAAAAAGTATAATCCGATGTTGGCAATTGGCATACGAGCATGCCGTCTGATCGGCCTGCGACGAGCGCCCCTGCGACGCCGTTGGGGTCGCCTGCTGGCCACGAACTCGTGCCACCCGACACTCCTCAGTCCTGACTTAGCCGTTGGATGACTGCACCTTCCTCGCAGGACCTGGCACCGCCTAGGTAGCGCTGGCCACTCCCAGTGCCGATGAATCCTGTCGGCGGTCGACATCACCACACTCCGCGCCGTCGCCCACCCCACATACGGAACAGCGCGCGTGCCCGGTCATGGAATCCACCGCTCAATGGACAATCACGTGAATGTCGTACACGGCAGCGCGCCGGTTTCCTGAGCCAACTACCGGGCTGCTTCCCGCCGGAGGGGTCGAACTCCACGTACAACAGAGGGCCGCTGGCCTGAGTCTTGGACCATGACACAGTCTCGCCAGCAGGGGCTCTCAGTCCACAGACTCGTGCGCTATCTGGTACTCCGAGCCGGAAGGTGCCATGGATGACGACCGGTGCGTGATATCTTTTCTGAGAATCAGTCGAGTTGGTCAGAATAGCATCAACCGTTTCTTCAAACACCTTACGGGCTCTAGGCTTCACCGGGAACAATAACTGTTGCGCTAAAATGTCTAAAACACCCACATACATTAACCGTTGGATCTAATTATACTAGTCCTCATCCTAACACTAGTAAAAGGTTGCCCATAGCATAGATGGCAACGTTTTTGTCAAGACATTCAGCAAGAGAGT
Organism: Avena sativa; assembly: GCA_916181665.1. NCBI lineage: Eukaryota > Viridiplantae > Streptophyta > Magnoliopsida > Poales > Poaceae > Avena > Avena sativa. The sequence goes on from OV702296.1 coordinate 433,400,005, forward strand.
AAGTACAATGCTTATTCACGAGAAGACCACATTGGTTTAGAGATTGGTTTGCTGGATAAAGCTTTGGTTGTTCTCGTGTCTGGTTCACAAAAAGTGCTTATAATTAGAAAGGCGGGAAATTGACAGTTCTTAGGTTTTCTAGCCTGCCCTATTATTTAGCCATTTGGTGCGCCTAATATTATTAGTTGTGGTTAAAGCAGGCATGCAGTACTACGTTGTACGAAATGGCTTTCGCTTGAGATAAGCCAAGATATGTACCTTTGTCTTTCAACAACTGCAAGATGGCTGAACATGCATGATAGTCAACCGTTGGATGGATGTGCATACATGCATGTTGGTTGGAACTCATATATGCTAACAGGGTGGAGCAGAGAAGGTAGCACTCTGCATATATCAAGCTTCAAGGAACGTTAGGAGAGAACTAGCTAGCTATATGAGACTATGAAAGTCGATACAGGTGAGTGAGTGAAGACCTCGCTTCAATTCTTCCCTATTGCAAGGACGTACGACGTGTACCGGCCGCGCGTGCAAGTGCAAATGCACCTTCAGTCCAGTTGTTGTCGGAGCCCGTAGGACACGTACGCTCCCCGTACGCTCGCCTGTTTAAAAATATAAGACGTTTTAGCTTTGTGAAATGAATATATCTTGATAACTTTTGTATATAGATTCAGAGTGAACATATACACCAAAAGACATCTACATACATTTGTTTCACAAAGATAAATGTCTTGTATTTCTAAACGGGGGGAGTACGAGCTAACTGACCAATCTCTATCGACTGACCGGGGGAAGACCGTTGGTTGGTGTCGGGCCAAACATCATCCGTGTGTACTATCCATCGCCGAGCTCTGCGATCTTCTCTATATATAAGCTCAAGCGCCAGATACTTCAGGTTCTCGTTGCTTGGTATTACTAGGCCTCGACATCGACAAGGAGCAGGACAAGAGCTTAATCTTTGATCAGATCAACGTAGCAGCGCGTTGTAGCAAGAGGACCAGAAGAAGGGCGCAAGGTGTAGCTAGCTGCAGCTGCTCCCATGCTCGACATGGCGCTGCTCTTCGGAGTCGTCTTCGCCTCTATCCTTGCAAGTACGTACATCTCTCTCTCTCTCTCTCTCTCTCTCTCTCTCTCTCTCTCTCTCTCTCTCTCTCTCTCTCTCTCTCTCTCTCTCTAGCTAGGTACTTGTTGCGTGGAAACCCATGCGGCAGCTAGCGCCCAAGTACTAACTTGTCGATTATTACAAGCAAGTGTTTGCACATACGTAACTCATGGTACCTGCAGATAATAATCTTGTCTAACCAAACAGCAACTAGATCCATTCCTGATAATAATGTTTATAAGAAAATCGCAATAAAACATATAGTAACAGATTTCAGCAAGACGCAGAAATATTTTGAAAGATATAAAATTCCAAATACCACGGAAACTGATCCGCCTAAGCCATATGTTGACGCTAAGCCATGTGTGGTGAAGAGCTCCTCGGAGAAGATGTACCCATAGTCCAAGATAATGCATGTAGGGATGCTCACCGCACGCATATTTCCTTTTTGAGATATTGACAACATAGATAACCTAAAATGGGTTAGAAATACTTTTCATGTAGATTGTTTTGACATATATAGCCTAATTGATCACAACCCAACATTTTGTGATGCCATTCCAATTCTGTTTGCCAAGTTATACAGGGGACATACATATATAGGTATTACCACGAGTAGGTAGAATTGCTGGTTTATAAGGGAATGAAACTCCGGGTTACGAAATCGAAGCCAAGCTGTAGCACAAACCATTTCACATAGTGGTTATGGCTGCCAATGGTCAGAACATAATGAGTAATTGAGGAAAGTGCCTCGAAGGGTGCAACGAGCGGAATGAAGTTGAAGCTAGGCACATCTAAAGGTCGACCAAATTTCTGAAGAAATGTCACAACATAAACATTACGCACAACTACAATGCCTAAAAATTTCACAGTGAATTGTCCCCACGGTTTATGAAAACATAAAATACAAACCAGACTATGAATAGTACTGAAATAAAACATCGACTCAATAATATAGCATCATAGTACTAACAATATTTGCCGATTTTGTTTCATGGGCTATATATGACTTCGATTTGGATGTGCATTTTTAGACATGGTAGATATATACTGTCTCAATTTTGTCAAATCAGAATTTTCACTATCATTACATATATGCCAATCAGTCATTTATTATGACACCTTATATGCTTATTAGTACACGGTATAGGCCCCGTTTATCTTTCATTGAAACAAATCCTTCGCATATATAGGTACCAAACAAATATTGTGTTTTAACATTTTTCTACAATTGCCATTTTGTAACACACCAATTATCATAAATCAAAGTCTTATGGACCAAGTGGAAGAAATATGCGAATGTGTAACACCACACATGCACCAGATGCCAAACCTACATTAACATGCCTCCTAATAATCACACGCTAGAACTAAATAAAATCATAAAATGATGCAAATATCCTACTGAAGGTCGCCCCCATGTGTGTGCATCCACGTAATGTCCCAACTGATTTAGGCAAACATTAAATAAATCTTAAGTTTACATGGGCCAATTACATTTTGACCGGTCGAAACCTATATCCAGGCTATATATACTTTCGAATAGGTATACTCGGTCGAGCTGGGTATACTCCACGTTCTTACCGGCTGATCTCACCTCCCGTTATCGCGATCTACGTCTTTACATGCCATATTTTATAATTTTGTTGCTGCTGCTATATACCTACCAATTTCCGCCTTCCGCACGCACGTGAGTATACATGTATGATGAGTATATGTCTAAGAGAACCATACGGGCTTCGGAGGGTTTATACGGGCTTCGAAATGAATCGGTATCGAGTTTTTGTTGTGCAAATTTGAAAAGGAGAGGGGGGAGAAGGGACACCGAAGCAAAAGTGCTCCAACAATTCTACCACAATTTGTTTTCTGGAAGAACTTACATTGAAAATTCTACAAACTAATGTGCACACTTCTGTTTAGTGCTCATAGGGCAAACAAGAATGATACTCATTTTACTAACCCCGAGGCCTTTTCCAAATTCGTAAATTCTTTCAGAAATTAAGTAAGCGTACTTGGTTGCAGCAGCAGTTTCGACACAAACTTTTGCGTGATGCGTGACGGCCGAGCAGACACGTACCATCACCTTGGCCGGTGAAATCGATCGTTAGCTGATTGCTGATGAATGCAAGTGCCCGTGTGCACGCGTTTGTGCTGTATGTCTACGCCAAAGTAGTACATTTCATTAGGTGAACTGTGCACGTACGTTCATAATACCAGAAGCCATAGATAGTTAGATGATTTGCTATGTGTGTCTATATGCATTATGAATATTCTTTTGATCATCGAGATAGGGAGACGAAGTGGACTACCCAGCAGCCGTGTTGCAGACGTTGGAACCGAAACTTTTTTTTTCGAAATTCCATAAATCTATTAAAATTATCAACAGCTAAACAAAGAGGACCAGACGTAATAAATTACAAATTGGTCACTGGACCACTAGCGATAACTACAATCACTAGCACGCGCCGTCCTCACCCCTCCAACACCGGAGGCAGGCAAAAGCTTGGCGTAGTAGAACTTGTAGTAACAGACAGACAGAAAGTCGTCAAGCGAAGTCTCCAAAGGACAAACACACCAGAGCAATAACCATCGTCAGTGATGACAACCGTATATTGGAAGATATTGACCTAAAATCACACCAACGAACTTGAAAAATGATCGAATCCAAGAGATCCGCGGGACACATGACTCCACGTGTCCCCCGTTGCGCTAGATGCACCACCAGAGGAGGACTTATTCTGACTTTGGGACGTAATCGCTGCCTCAACATCTCGAAGAAGACACAGAAACACAGACTAAACAAATAATGAAAAATCTCTCGCTGGCGAGATGTCGTGGCCCCCCCACCTCCGGGTCCCTAAGATCACTGGAGGCGGAGCGGATTGATAGTCACCAGTAAGAGGTACAGAACCCTAGATGGGTTTTGGTTGTCTCCGATGGCCTTCTCATTGGGACTGTCGGAGAAAGTGCCCCGCGAAGGAACAAGGGGTCCAACAAGCCTTGAGTTCGACAAGGGGCTGAACATGCGTTCTGAACTTCTCAGTGGCGGTGGAGACGGCGACGCACGAGCACGACAGAGAGGTTGACAGAAGGGTTTTTTACCCAGGCTCGGGACCCTTGTGAGGAGGTAAAGCCTCTACTCCTGCTTGATTGTATTGCTCGCGGTGTCTCGCGGGGGTACAATGGTGTATGAATGTCTGGGGTTACAGATCGCTGGGATCGATTTGTTCTAAAGTAGGAGAAGGTCTCCTTATATAGGGGCGCCGGGCCTCTTCCCCAGTTCATGGGTGGGAAGGGTCACCACATCGCCGTGCCTCGAAAACCCAGTCCACAAGGCTACTTTCTGTGGACTCGATCCAATGCCTCTGGCATCTCTCTGGTCCTTCGTAAAGCAGAGGTTCCTGGCACTGTCCTTCGCTACCGACGCCTCCCTCGTCCCCTTAGCACCCAAGCGACAAGGGACAACTACACTGGCTCCGATGACGTCCATAGTGCCTTTGCACCGGAAGGGGGTGATCCGGCTCCTCTTTACCGACGCGGTCCACGCGGTCCTAGCTTTCCCCGCAGGGTTTTGTCCTCTTCTTCCCCGTCTCCACGAGATTACGAACGCGCCCCTGGGGCACGCTCCAAAGCCTCCGAGGCCTATAGGGGACCCGGGCAAGCCGGAGTCCCACCTCGCGAGGCGGTAGTAGGAGAGAGTACCCGGCGAGGCTTCTTTGAGGGCGGCGGCCTCGGATTTCCCTCCTGAGGCCGCTTCTTCTGGGTTCCTCCTTTATAGAGGGTGTCGCGGCTCATGCGGTGGGCCTAGCGGCCGTAGGATCATGGTACCCTGAGTGTCAGGACTTCGACAGGGACCTTAGCCTTTACCAGAAACTTTAATTTTGGTTGTTTATATAACATGCCTCTTGTATTCAGCCAGTAGTGAAGGGATACGTTTTTGTATTTGTTTTCCAAAAAAAAAACGTTGTTTTGTATTGCAAGTCAAGAACTGCTGCTAAGCGTGACTCTTTTTGTTTAAAGAACTACAATGTTTTTCAAGAGCTAGTGATCAGGTAGTCAACTCTTTATATTTTTCAACAATGTGAAGAAGATTTCTTGGGGAAAAAAGGTTATTAGCTACATGTACCAACCAACTAGCATTTCTGTCGAGTGGAAATTAGGAATTAGCAGGTACGCATCCAAATCCTCAGTGATGGCCGCCTGTCTCCAAAGCAAAGAATACGTCTGATGATTATTAATAATTCAGTGGAACTTTTTATAATATAAAGAATTTGAACCGTGTCGACCTTCCCGCCCTTTCAGCTCTTGTTGTCCGTCCGTGCATGCATGCTTCACGATCAATCCACCGTCCGTATGAGCAAGTTCCATTTTTCAATTGTCGCCAACAGAATGATCGCTAACAATCAAAGTTAACGGATCCTTCTACGCATGCCAATGTACGGTACATTATGATTATGATTGTTTGTTCCTTGATTCTCTCCGCAAGCTACACACGTGTACTCTTTTGGCGTCCATGCTTACGGTTTGTATCGGTATAAATCTGTGCAACCATTGATCAATGTACACATTCATATTTGGTTCAGAAAACACAATTGTATACACACATTCATCTCCATCTTACACATCTTACACACTTACCAGTACAAATTTGTGACCAAGTACGATGGGATCTGAATCTGCATGTACTGCAGGAGCGGCGTCGGTGGGGGTGTGCTACGGCATGAGCGCCAACAACCTGCCGCCGCCGAGCACCGTCGTCGGCATGCTCCAGGACAACGGCTTCAACTCGGTGCGCCTCTACGCGCCGGACAGCGACGCGCTGGCCGCCCTGGGCGGCACCGGCATCGGCGTCATCGTGGGCGCGCCCAACTACGTGCTCCTCGACCTGGCCACCAGCGCGTCCGCGGCGGCCGCGTGGATCCGCGCCAACATCGAGGCCCACCCGTCCGTCTCGTTCCGGTACCTCTCCGTCGGCAACGAGGTGGCCGGCAGCGACACCCAGTACCTCGTCCCGGCCATGGAGAACGTCTACGGCGCGCTGGCGGCGGCCGGCCTGGGCCACATCAGCGTTACGACGGCGATATCGCAGGTCACCATCGCCGTCCACTTGCCGCCGTCGGCTGGAGAGTTCGCGGACGGGGACAGGCCGTTCCTGCTCCCTGTTTTACAGTTCCTGGAGCGCACCGGCGCGCCGCTGCTGGCCAACCTGTACCCGTACTTCGTGTACACGTACAACCCAGGCCTGATGGAACTCAGCTTCCCGCTTTTCACGGCGCCGGGGGTGGTGGTGCAGGACGGCGAGTACGGGTACCAGAACATGTTCGACGCTTCGGTGGACGCGGTGCACGCGGCGGTGGACAGGCTGCTCGGGTCGAGCGGCAGCGTGGGGGTGGTCGTGTCGGAGACGGGGTGGCCGTCGGCGGGCGGCGAGGCGGCGTCGGTGGAGAACGCGAGGACCTACAACCAGAACCTGGCGAGCCACGTCGTCAAGGGCACGCCGCGGCGGCCGTGGAAGGTGGAGACGTACCTGTTCTCCATGTTCAACGAGAACCTCAAGGACGCCGGCGTGGAGCAGAACTGGGGTCTGTTCTACCCCAGCACCGACAGGGTCTACCCCATCACCTTCGGCAGCAAGTGAATTTGATTGATCTGGGCGTCGTCGATTCATGTACTCGGCCGAGGTGATAGAAGTATATAATGTATATATATTCATTATGTGTGTATCTATACTGTCGATTTTTTACATTAATTTATATATATATATATATATATATATGATATTACTTCAATATTGTTGGAGTACTACAGAAGGCGGTCGTATTGTGTCCATACCTGGCACTGGCAACTCCTCCAACCAGGTGTGTTATACCTGTGTAAAAAATGATAAATCTGACCTCTAAAAGAAAATTTCAGCATGAAATAACCCGTTCTAGAAAAACAATTGGATCTGATCATTTTTCTCAACGCCTTATATTTGGGTGTATTTAAAAGATCCATCCAATGCTGGCTTTCCATTGTAATTACACCGATGTTGACCAAATGAAATTACATCCAAAAAGAATAGAATATTACCTCCTTCGTTCTAACAATTCTTTCCAATCTCGTGGTATACTACCAGTCATGCACTAGCCAAGTCAATTAAAAGTCCAAATTTATGAAAAATGGGCTAGGTAATCCATTTAAACATCTCTAAGTCTAGGCTATTTTAGTCCTTAGACGTGTATTCGATATAAGTCCGCGGAATCCATTTCAATACTATGTTGGTATATCTGGACACGAGCCAGACCGAGCCAAGCTCGAGCTCTTTCTGGCGAGCCCGAGCCAGCTCGCAGTTGCCGGCGAGCCTCACAATGGAGCTCAGCCCGAGCTTCCCAAAAGCTCGGTGCAGCTCATGAGCCCGACGGCGAGGAGTCACTGACGGGTGGGTCCGTCGTTCACGGCCACGTCTGGAGGCAGCGGCGGTAGTGCAGGGCGTCGTCGTGGTGTCTGCTAGGCAGCGGGGGTGCGGGGCAGCGCAGGCGTGTGGAGTTAGGGAGGCGGAGAGGGGGCATCGGTGTGGGGGAATCGGAGAGGGGGTGGCGCACGGGGGTTAGGCGACGAGGCTGCAGGCCGGCGACATCTCTGGGCGGCGACAGTGGCTTTCCCTAGCTTGGGGTTGGGGAAGACAGAGAACAAGACGAACCATCCTCGTATGTGACCTCTCTATCCAAGTGGAAGTAATGGGCCGGTCTGAAACAACGAATACAGCCCAATTCATCCATCTGTTAATTAGAAAAAAAAAGTAATTGCGGGCCAAACGAGCTGGACCGAGCCGAGCCGGGCTCGGCCCGAGCTCGCTGTGGTCCAGTAACTCTAGCTTGGCTCGGTCCAATAGCACCAGCGGGCCGAGCCCATCTTAGTGCGAGCCTGGGAAACTCGGGCCGAGCCCAAAGGCTCAAGTTTGGTGTCTAGGCATATATGTTGGTAGAACCTTAAAATCGATACCTCTTGTCTCGGATACCGTATTAATTTCATAGCCAACTCAACCAAAAGTATGAATTGATAAAATGAGCTAGAGATATATTTTAACAATACCAGGAGTTATTGTCAATGTCTTGTTGTTTGATCATATTTCTCGTTCTCCCCTCTTGTTCCTCCACACCACCCCTCCTCTCCATTGAGGTACATAGCAGTGTTCTCTACCAAAAACTACCGTTCCTTCAACTTCTCCTCTAACTATACAATAGCTTAACCCTGAGCAAAAGGGAGCCATTTGAGGCCATCTACCCGCATTCTCGTTCCTAGCCGTCTGGTCTTCACTCTGATTCATCTCAACCGTGCAGTTTCAGGTGTTGACCGAAGTCTTACGAGCTGCTCCCTCCCATCCCTGCCCCACCCCCATCTCGATCCTGTTCCCTCCACCCAAGCTCCCGCCCATTCTAGCCCCCTTCGCTCTTGATCTCTCCCTCTCACCTTCGCTTCCTCCGCCCCCTCTACTAACGAGGCCATCGCCTCACGTCCAGCTCCTGCATCCAGCATCGGCTGCCTCTACTTCCCCGCCTCAAACCTGCCTAATTCCGATTCAACATCGCTTCGACCTCGCGCACCTGTCCGCCGCCATGCTTTGTCGGCGGTGAGGAAGATAAGGAGGAGGTGAGCGCGTGGGACAGTGGTGGTCAGAGAGAGGGGCGGCGTGGGTAGAGACGCTCCTATGCGGGACTACGCGAAGATGTCGCATCATCCTCACCGCTTTGACTGGAAAATCAGGGACGAATGGTGGAAAAAAAGAATTGAAAAGGAGAAGTCCCCTCCTCTCTCGAGCTCTGCCTTTCACCTTCGCTCCCTCCACCCCATACACTCATGAGGCCACCACCTCCCGCATCCAGCATTGGCCGCCTCTGCTTCCCTGCCTCGAACTTGCCCAATACCGATTCAACATCGCCCCGACCTCGTGCACCCATCCGCCACCATGCTTTTCCAGTGGTGAGGAAGATAAGGAGGAGGTGAGCACGTGGGACGGTAGGAGTGCGAGAGACGGGGCGGCTCGGGTAGAGATGCTCCTATGCGAGACTACGCGAATATGTCGCATCATCCTCATCGCATTGACTGGAAAAATCAGGGACAGATGGCAGAAAAAAGGAATTGAAAAGGAGAAGGCTCGCGAGGCATTATCATGGTGGTATCACGGCAGATGCCTGGGGTAGGCTTAGGTTGCGGCCCAATGGACATTAGAGGATCCGGGGAGGGATGATGCAGTAAAGACCGCACACGGAAGAACAGTGGAAACACACACGATGTACCCAGGTTTAGGGCTCTTCTAGTGAGATAAAACTCCTACTACTGCATGCTAGATCATATAACCTAGCCATTTGAAATAGATCGTATGGGCACCTAGAGGGGGGGGTGAATAGGTGCTACACCAATTTTTAATTCTTTTTCAATTTTAGGCTTAGCACAAAGGGTAAATTCTCTAGATAAACTATTCGGTGGAATTTCCCTATATGCAAACCTATCTACTAGCGAGTAAAGAGCGAGTGGGAGAGGAACGAGTAAACCGAAGTGAAGCACGTGGAGACACAGGATTTGTTTGACCACAGTTCCTTCCTTGTTAAGGGAAGTACGTATGCGTTGGAGGGGTGAGCGGTACTAAGACCACCATGTCACAAAAGGCCTCACCCTGTTCTCCGATGGATCTCACCACAAAAGGCCTGATCCACCTTCCGCTATAGGTACCCTTCGAGGCGGGCACCGGCGCCTTTACACAACTAGCGGGGCAACAACTCCACAACAACTTGGAGTCTCCCGAAATGACAACAAGCTGTCACAAGAACAAACTTATCAAATACAATAAACAAGATCTAGGTATTGACAAGAATACTAGATCACGGATTTCTCCAAGTGAATGGAGAGGAGTTGAAGCGCTTGATTCTTGATGATGATGATGAACTTCTCCTCCTTCAATTCCACCAAAGATCAAGACCTTCGGGTGGTTGAAGTGGGAGATCGAGAATGAGAGCTCTTGCACAATGTCTGGTCAATTACGAATGAATCAAGAGTTCTGAACGTTGGGGAAGAAGGGGTATTTATACCCCCTTCAAAAACCAGCTGTTGCACACTTTGGGGGCCGGATTATCTGGCCCAAGTGAGGGCCGGATTATCCGGCCTGGGGAAAACACCGCCCCAGACTCGGAATATCCGGCAAAAAGTCCGACCCCTATCAGAGCGTCGCGCCGAGCTTGCCTTTGATCAACTTCTGGGGGCCGGACTATCCGGCCATATGTGAGGGCCGGATTATCCGGCTTGGGGAGGAAAAACCGCCCCAGTTCGGATTTTCCGGGAGAAAATCCGACCGGATACCGTGCGACGCGCCTTGACCCCTTTTGCTCGAAAACTGGGGGCCGGATTATCCGGCCCGTACGGCACCCGGATTATCCGGCCTGGGGAGGAAAAACCGCACCAGTTCGGATTTTCCGGAAGAAAATCCGACCGGGTACCGAGCGACGCGCCTTGGCTTCCTTTGAGCGATGAGGTAGGCCGGATTATCCGGCCCTTGGTGGGGCGGATTATCCTGCCCCCCTCAAAACTTCCTGCACACTTAGCGCACATGAATAGTCTCCATAGTATTGTTATCTAACACGCAAAACATAGGAAAACATGAAATGTTCTTTCAATCTCCCCCTTTTTGGTGTTAGATGACAATACCAGGATTTGCAGGAGAAAGACACAAGACAAACAGTGATGACTATGAAAGAGACTCCCCCTCAATATGTGCATAATTGAGTTTTGCATTAGAATACAAATGCACACAAATAGGTGAGTCTATTCCATAGACATATGAGTAATAAACACATACCACGGAAGTAGAGAGTAGGCATCCTTGACATGCTTGACATAAGTCACAATTATTACCGGATAACCATTATGAGTGCGCCTTCCGTGATAAACCTCCAGCAATAGGATATGAATAGATAGATCCATAAGCATAATCCAGGATAAGAAATCCACAGGCATAATCCATGATAAGAAATCCACAGGCATAATCCAGACAACCCCATAAAGTCTCAAACAACCACAAATCACGAATTTAAAGTTCAACGCTAAATGGGCATAAGCAAGAAATAATGAATAGAAAAGTGCAAGTGCTTATGCCCGACCCATGCAAATCCACGGACATCCTAATAGAACTACTTCTCCCCCTTAGGCATCGAGACACCAAAAAGGGAGAAGAGCGATGCTAGCGCCCCATGGGATCACTCATAGTCCTCGTCCTCTTATTCATTCTCTTCCTCATCCTCATATTCAAGCTCCTCAGTGTCACCTTCCTCATCTTCATCCTCAGCAGCAGGCGCAGAGGGGAACAAGTGACGCTCTAGCTCACCATAGTTTAGCCCGGAGGAAGAGTTCCACTGAGCATACGGAGTGGGAGGTGTAGGAGCCGTAGGAGCACCCGAAGCGCCAGACACGTGGTGGAGAATGAGCTACTGGGAGTGAGACAACTCATGGCGCTGCTTGTATGCCTCGTACTGGCCCTTGCGTGTGTCCACGCGCATGCAAAGAATGTGACGCTGGAACCAGTTCAGCTGCTTGATCTCACGTGCAACAGGAGGCACAGGGGGCCTGCGAGCATCCCTCATGAGACCCTCGGGAGCAGAGGAGGGGTGAGAGGTCTTCCGAACTTTGTTGTAGACTTTCTTGGCCTTGTGCACCGAGTCGATGTGAAACTCCTTAGCAGGAAGCAGGTGACGAATGAGAAGCATAATGTAGGGCGCATAGGGAATGGACAGATGGTTGAACATAGCATCACACAGCTCATGGTAAATGAAGTCCATGACATCCAGCCTGTACTGCACAGACTCGTCCTCGCAGGAGGCAACCTTATGAGAAAATTGAAGTAGCTGAACAAGGTGACCACGGATGCTGTCATTGTTTCCCCCACTCGGTGTAATAGAGTCACGGAAGAGACCCACCAATGCAGCATAGATGGGAGCAAGACCAGCCACAGTACCCACAATGCCATTGTCCACAGTGCAAGGAGAGAGAGAGCAGCATCCTTGTTGGGCTTCAGCTGAGTGATGATGCAGTGGCCACTGGCTCTATCTCTGCTGCGGAAGGAGTACCCCAGAACCTCAGCAAACACGTGAAAATCAGCAGTCATGGGCCTATCATGAGTCATCCACTTCATAGTGCGACGCTCATCCCCACAAATCACCAAAGTGGAGAAGAACTACTTCACCACCTCAGAGTCAAAGGAGCACTGGAGAGACATGAGATGGTGCAGCCCCATCCTCTCAGCCACAAACATCGCATCCACAGATGCGCCTTCTCCAAAGCTTCAGCAAGTACCAGTTGGTGCATAGGCCTAATGTTCAGCTTGGCATAGATGTTTTCATAGATCCCCTTCTGTTCTGCACACCAAAAGCGGGTATCCCCCAGCTCATCATCACGAGGCAGATCAACAAACAAGTCACGGTGAAGGATGGCGGAAAAGGAGACCGCATCCAAAGCCCTGTAGTTGATCTTGGGCTCCTTGCCCTTCCTCTTGGACACCCCCTTCCTAGTCCTCTTTGATTGTTCAGCCATGCGCCTCTCTTCGTTCTTCGTTCTCCTCAATTCAACTTCGTCCACTAGGTTACCTTGTTCGTCGTCCCGAAAGTATCTTGAGCGAGGACGGCGCTTGTAGGTCTTGGGAACACCGGAACCACCTGTGAGGAGAATAAGGGCGATAGCAAGGGGATAAGCATACACACAAGTCCAGGAGAGAGCATGGAAAAAGTAGTCAAAAAGTTCATAGGACAAAACTACTCAATGCATACACCATAGTGAAACTGAAGCAGAATCGAATTTGTCAGGCCGGATTATCCGGCCTGGCCAGGGGCGGATAATCTGGCCCTGGTAGAAATTTTTGATTTCACCTAGATTGAATACAAAAAAGTAGATCGGGCCTAGAAACTGCAAGACTACAATTTCTATGCGAAAACACGTCCTTCTAGACAACGTTCCACCCAACAAGATACACATCTAGCCAAAGATGGGGAGAGAGGGAGTTACCCTCACTCATTGGAGGAAGAACGCGGAGGAGAAGGTACCCGGAGGCGCGGAGAAGAAGATCCGGGGAGGTTCAGAAAATCCGATGGCCGGAGAGGCTCTGAGGAGGGTGAGGGGCGGCAGGCGGTGGCTGTGGAGGAGGAGAGGGCTGGGGGAGAAGTGCTGCTTGTTATGAGCCCTTCCCCCCAAGCCCTGCCCTTTAAGATGAAATCCGCCAAGGCCGGATTATCCGGCCTACACTTGGGCCGGATTATCCGGCCGAAAATCTGGGATTCTGTTATACACAGAACCAGGCCCGTGTGCCCCCAAACAACACCCCCACAAGGTGTACAAAGGACTTGTGTGCTAGAATAGATGGCTTAGGGGTAGGGAAAGGCTTAGGATTAAGAGAGCCAAACTGAGATGGTACTAGACACTCAAAATTGCAAAATCCAAATCAAATAAAAGCCAAGATTGAGTGTGATTCCCATAAGAACATGAGAGAGCAAATAACATCCAAAAAGATCCAATTCTCCTCAAAGGAGAGGGCGGTGGCCGAAGCCACCTTGTTGGAGTGTATGGTGTGACACCGTGAAGATATATCTTGAGTTCACGACCAATACTCATCAATAAGCTCACATATCACAACATGATATTAAGAGAAATGATTTATATTGCTATTGGCATTATGGGGGGAGGGTTAGCCCAATGAGTTAGGACCACACTCTCCCTATATCCATGCCCACACCTAGACCAAGGAAGAATTGAGATTTATGAGTGAGTGCATGGGTAATCAAGACAAGCTCCCAGAATCAATGATATTTAGCTCATTCCTCAAATAGCAGAATCTTGCTTCATCAAGCGGCTTTGTAAAAATATCTACCAGTTGGTTCTTCGTGCTCACAAAGGATAGATCAATATTGCCGCGAGCAACATGGTCTCAAATAAAATGATTCTGAATCTCAATATGCTTCGTCCTTGTGTGCTGAACAGGATTGTACGCAATTTTGATTGCACTTTCATTATCACATAAAAGAGGCACTTTGTCACAATTAACACCATATTCCTTTAAAGTTTGCCTCATCCACAATAATTGAGTGCAAGCACTGGCAGCAACAACATATTCAGCTTCAGCGGTGGAGAGAGATATACAATTCTGCTTTTTGGAGGACCAACATATAAGAGATCTTCCCAAGAATTGACAAGCTCCAGAAATGGATTTCCGATCATCCTTATCACCAGCCCAGTCTGAGTCAGTATAACCACATAAAGAGAAATTGGAGCCCTTGGGATACCAGAGACCAAAGTTAGGGGAATGAACCAAATATCGAAAGATCCTCTTGACCGCCACTAAGTGGCTTTCTTTAGGAGCTGCTTGATACCTTGCACACACCCCCACACTCAACACTATATCGGGTCTAGATGCGCAGAGGTAAAGAAGAGAGCCGATCATGGACCGGTATACCTTTTGGTCCACATCTTTACCATGTGGGTTAAGTTCAAGATGACATTTTGTTTGCATCGGATTGGCGACACCATTTAAATCCGTCATCTTGAATCTCTTGAGCATGTCTTGGATGTACTTTGCTTGATTAATAAAGGTTCCTTCTCTAAGTTGCTTGATCTCGAATCCAAGAAAGAACCGTAATTCCCCCATCATAGACATCTCGAGCCTGTCAGTCATAAGCTTTGAAAATTCATCATTAAAAGCTTTATTAGTAGAACCAAAGATGATATCGTCTACATATAGTTGGCATACGAAGAGCTCCCCCTTAACCTTCTTAGTAAAATGAGTGGGATCGATTTGCCCAACTTCGAAGCCACGATCTAACAAAAGCTCTTTAAGGTGCTCATACTATGCACGTGGGGCTTGTTTAAGGCCATAGAGTGCCTTATCGAGTTTGTAGACATGGTTCGGAAAGTTAGGATCCTCAAACCCCGGGGGTTGCTTTACGTCTACCAACTCATGTAGAGGACCGTTAAGAAAGGACTCTTGACGTCCATTTGCTGCAACTTAAAATTGTTATGAGCAGCATAAGCAAGAAGGATACGGATGGACTCAAGACGAGCCACTAGAGCATAGGTCTCTCTGAAGTCGATGCCCTCAACCTGGGAGTAACCTTGTGCCACAAGTCTTGCCTTGTTTCTCACAACAATGCCATTCTCATCTTGCTTGTTTTTGAAAATCCACTTGGTGCCGATAACATTGCGGCATTATTTGGGTTTCTCCACGAGTTTCTAGACTTTGTTGCGCTCGAAATTATTCAATTCTTCATGCATAGCAATAACCCAGTATGGGTCTTCAGGAGCTTCAAAGACCTTTTTAGGTTCCACCATAGATATATGAGCTTGATGCTCACCAAAACAGGCCAATTCTCTTCTTGTAGAAACCCTTCGTCGAAGATCACCAACAACCTTGTCGAGAGTGTGACCCCTCAACTCAAGGTTACGATCAGCCCGAGCCTTGCGACGAAGTTCAATAAGTTTGTTGTCTCTTGGAGGAGGAGATTCATCACTTGAGTCTTCATTGGAAGCATTTGCTCGACCTTGATCAGGAACTGGAATGTCATTAGCAGGTGGTGGAGACGCGTGCCCTTGAGGTGAGTCCGTAGCCGTAACAGGAGGCTGCAGAACTGGAGAGTCAGGGCCAGATAATCCGGCCGATGGAGAGGCCGGATAATCCGTCCTGGGAGTATTTGTAGTAGCTTCATCAGGAGGCCTACGACTTGCTTGAACTAGCGAGGGGCCGGATAATCCGGGTCTAGCCAGAAAATCTGGCCTAGAGCTTGCGTTGATATCTTCACCACCAGGAGCAGAATGATCAGCTGGAACAGGGTGGCCAGATAATCCGGTGTTAGCCGGAAAATCCGGCCTGGAGCTTTCTAGAACAACTTGACCTTCATCAATTGATGGAGATGGTGTAGAAGTTGCCCCCGTTGTTGGAACATGTTGAGCATGTGTAGATGAGGGCTCTATATGAGTAGAGCATTGTCCTTCCCGGTCCGCCACAAGGGGTTCCTCAATGGGGCGGAAAAATCCCACGCCCATTCTTCTTATGGCATCTTGGGGTATTTCAACATCTTCATCACAAACACCAACTTGCTCCACACGGGAACCGTCATTTTCCTCGAACACCACACTACAAGATTCTACAACAGTTCCGGAGAGATTATTGTAGACTCTATAAGTGTGGGATTCGGCACCATAACCAACAAAAATACCTTCTAAAGCCTTAGATTCAAACTTAGATAAACGAACTCCTTTAATAAGAAAGAAACACTTACACCCGAATACCTGAAAGTATGAGATGTTTGGCTTGTTATCGGTAAGTATTTCATACGGAGTCTTGTCCAAGATCTTACGGAGGTATAAACGGTTGGATGAATGACAAGCAGTTGAGATTGCTTTAGCCCAGAAGTTATATGGAGATTTAAATTCGGCTAACATTGATCTTGCCATATCCATTAGAGTTCGATTCTTCCTCTCGGCTACACCATTTTGTTGAGGGGTGTATGTAGCGGAATATTGATGTCTTATCCCCTCTTCACTTATGAACTCATTTAAGGTGTAGTTCTTGAACTCAGAGCCGTTATCACTCCTTATAGCCAGAATGGGGACGTTGTGTTGACGTTGAACCTCGTTGGCGAAGTCGATGACAGTTTGTTGAGTCTCACTCTTCAACTTGAAGAAATAAACCCAAGTATATCTTGAGTAATCATCAACAATCACTAGACAATACTTCTTCCCACCGAGGCTTGCATGAGATGGAGGTCCGAAGAGATCCACATGAAGAAGCTCCAAAATCCTTTTTGAAGAGATAATGGTTTTCCTTCGATGAGGTGAGTCATGCATTTTCCTTTCAACACATGCCCTGCAAACACGACCTTTGGCAAAGGAGACATTTTCTTTTAGTCCAAGAATGTGGCCACCCTTATGGAGACTTTGCAAAGTTCTCATATTAACGTGGGCTAGTCGGCGATTCCATAGCCAACCCACGTCAGCCTTTCCGAAAATACACATCGGGCCTGTAGTGGTTTTCCCCGAAAAGTCCACCACGTACAGGTCATTTTCGACATATCCAACGAAAGCGACTTTTAGAGACTTGCTCCACAAGAGTACCACCAAATCAGCATCAATATAAACTGCAAAGCCCATCTTACCAAGGGCGCGAACAGAAAGTAAGTTGTACCCGAGGGTCTCAACAAGCATGACGTCCACGAGAGAGATATCGTGAGCCACCACAACTTTGCCGAGACCCAATACCTCAGATTTTGACTTGTCACCATAGGAGACGGTTATGTGATCAAGGTTTAGCCGCATCTCCGTGATGATCTCCTTGCTTCCGGTCATATGACTCGTGCAACCGCTATCGAGTACCCATTTAGAACCACCGGAAGCATAGCCCTGCAAGAAAATTACTTCTTGGTTTTAGGTACCCATTTTTCAATGGGTCCTCTCATGTTAGTAACAAGGGTCTTGGGAACCCAAATAGACCAAGGAATGTAACAATCATAAGGGCCTACATAACTAGCATAAACATCACCATAATAATCACAATATAGTTCAAAGTTAGGATCGTTGATCCCTACAAAACCATCATAATTAGTCTTGTCATTGGCAATGTTGCTACTCTTTGGTAGAGCAGTCTTGATCTTCTTCTTCTTGTTGTTTTTCTTGCTCTTTGTCTTAGGTATGTAACCAAGACCTTCTTTACTATTGTGTGTCCTTTGCCTGCTCAGTATCTCATCAATAACCCCTTTACCTTTGTGTTGAGAACTTCTTGCAAGGTCTTCTTTTCCAGAGGATGAAGTGGAGGTATTTGGCACATCATACCGTTTCAATTGAGTTTGGAGCTGGTCATGAGACTCATTTAAAGCAGAATGATCACTTTTCAATGCCTTGTGAGCACTTTCAAGATTATCAGACTTCTCCAAAAGTCTAGCATGAACAGCCCCAAAGTCAATCTTTTCTTTCTTTAGTTTCTTTACCTTGGCAAGAGCATGGTCACGTTCTTTAATGAGCTGAGCTAAAACTTCTTCTTGTGACTCCTCAAGGGATTCGAGTCTTTCTTCCAAAGATACTCGAGCTTCCTCTTCCTCTTCCAAAGCATTCTTCAAAGAAGCTATCTCCAAGGCATCTTCTCTTTCAATTTTGCCCTTTTCTTCAAGGAGATCTTCGGCTTGAGCAAGTTGACTCATAAGAACATCAAAATGGAGTTTGTGCTACCTTGTAGGTTAGTGAAAAAAGTATCCAAGGCAATAACTTCTTCTTTCATTTTAAGACTGTCATGATCATCCATATCCAAAATTATGTTAGTCTTAGGAAATGAAGAGCTAGAAGTTCATACCTCGGACCCTCTTGCCATTAGGCAAGTGGCGTTGTTGTTGATGGCGTTCTCGTTTGGCGAGTCGAAGAGTGATGAAGGAGTCGATGTGGTGGCTATAGCAGCCACCTCGCGAGAACTATCATCATCCTCTTCATCTTCACTTGCGGAGGAGTATTCCTCTTGAGCCACCAGGACAATCTTGGGTTGCTTCTTGAAAGGGCCATTCTTCTTAATGAACGGCTTCTTCTTAGGTGCTTTAGATTTCTCTTTAAGAATGATCCTGCCACCATTGTCCTCTCTATTTTGATATGGACACTCGGCTACAAAGTGCATTCTATCACCATAGTTGAAGCAAGTTATCAATCTTGGGCCACTTTCTCTTCTTCCATTTGACCCGTTCTTGCGCTCAAGTTCAGACTCGGCTTTGGCAGGGTCCTTCCAAAAATTCCTCGCATAGAATGCCATGTATTCACCATGAGCACGTTTGACCTCATCGGGGCAGTCCATGGATATTCCCTCAAAATCTCCTTCATCTTCCTCTTGATCAACAACATTGGCTTTGAGAGCCGCATTGACACCCTTTTGCATTCCAATGGCCCGAGCACGGGCATCTTCAGCATTCTTTGTTGCCACTTTGAATGAAGCCATTTCTTGCATGACTTTGTTGGATGTCATTTGATGATAGTTGTGTCTACCTTGTAGGCTCTTCAAATCCGTTGCTCGAAAGGCATTAAGGCACTCACATATTTTCTTTTTATCCATGCATCATCAACGTGAGTGCCCCCATGCTTTCGAAATGTTGTTGCGATGCCCTTGAGTCTTCTATACATGTCCTCATGGTTTTCACCATCCAACATGTAGAATCCCTCAGCTTCATTACTAAGGGCATCATACCTGTTTCTTCTCATGCTTTCATTTCCAACGAAAAGATTCGTAAGAGCATCCCAAGCCTCTTTAGCTGTGTTGAGATGTTCGATGTGTGGCATGTCCTTAGGACCCACACCCAGCTGTATCATGTGGAGAGCGGTGGCATTCAACTGGCTATCCACAACTTCTCTTCTCGTTAGGTTGGTTTGATCTCCAATATGAATACCCTCTTCAATAATCCTCCACAATTCAATAGAGGAGCTGCAAACATGAGATTTCATTAGGAATTGCCATTGATTAAAGGAGGATGCAGTGAGCTTGGGTGGATCACCCCTATTATTTATATGAGGATGAGGGATAGGTGGGTCAGGGGAATATACGTGGCGAACCTCACTATATTCCTCCTTACCACTTCCCTTTTTGGAGGTGGAACCATTAAGTTTTTCACCTTCCACATCATCATCCTTGGATCCGGTGTTACCCTTTTCCTTAGATGATGGTGTGGGAGCCTCAGAGGAGGATGGAGATGGGGCTATGGATGATGTAAGGCGAGCAATCATTTGATTAATCTCCTCCATCTTAGCCTCAAAGGATTTCAACAAGGTTGTTTCCAACGACTTGAGATCATCCATTGTGACCTTTGATGGGTTCGTAGCATGGAAAACAAAAAAATTCTACCGCAAGAACGAACAAAACCAAAATCTAATCTAGATAAAAGCCAAGATCTAATCTATTAGACATGTGCAACAAGATAGATCTGTACTAACCCTCGTAGATCCGAAAGCGTTACGAGATTAGATCTCGGGGTTGATGTAGTCGATCACTTGCCGATCTCAAGATCGTGTGGACGATCCTTCCGGCGCCGCGTTCCGGCAGCGCTTCCGCAGTCGATCACACGTGCGGAGTCGAAGCAGACCTTCCTCTCCCCGTTCCAGCGAGCAGCGGAGGTAGTAGATCTTCTCCATGGAATCCTAGCAGCACGACGGTGTGGTGGTGGTGGTGGAGTAGAGATTTCTGCAGGGCTTCGCCTAAGCCGGAGCAGAGCGAAGGAGGAGGAGAGAGGCGGCGGCTAGGGTTTGTTATGGGAGATGTCTAGGGGGTGGCGCCCCCTCCCCTCTATTTAAAGGAGGGAGGCGCCATGGGAGGGGGAGTCCTAGTAGGACTCCCCTCCTTCCTTGGCCGGCGGATTGGGAGGGGGGAGGAATCCTCCTCCCCCACGAATCCGTGTCTTGCCCCACAAAGACTCCTTGATCCTTTCTTGGTTTTCAAGCAAACTCTAAGAAATCTTCTAGAACCTTCCAGAACATTCCGAAACCTTCTAAAATCTCCATACAAACACTCCAGAACATTTCCTAACTTATAAAATCATCCCCTATATATGAACCTTATTCTCCGGACAATTCCGGATCTCCTCGTGATGTCTCGGATCCAATCCGAGACTCCGAACAACATTCGGTCTCCAACGCATATTCCATATCTACTTAAAAACAACTTCGAACCTTAAGTGTGTCACCCTACGGTCATGAATATGCAGACATGATGAAGACATCTCTCCGATCAATAACCATCAGCAGGATCTGGAGATCCATAATGGCTCCCACATACTCAACGATGACTTCGTGATCGATAGAACCATTAACATACGAAACCTATTCCCTTTGTCACGCGATATTCTACTTATCCGAGGTTTGATCGTCGGTATCTCCATACCTAGTTCTACCTCGTTACTGATAAGTACTCTTTACTCGTTCCATGTTATGTCATCCCTTGTGACCTAGTCACATGCTTGCAAGCTAACTAGATGACATTCCACCGAGAGGGCCCAGAGCATATCTATCCGTCATATGGATGGACAAATTCCAATCTTGGTCCATGCGCTTCAACACATACATTCAGAATACCCAATGACACCTTTATAACCACCTAGTTACGAAGCGGTGTTTGATGTCATCAAAGTACCCATCCGGTGATGGTGATTAACATAACCTCATGGTCGAAGGATTAGGTTACTATGCATTTGAAAGCTTACAGCAATACGAACTTAATGACTTGATCTTATGCTACGCTTACTATGGGTGTGTGTCCATCACATCATTCTCCTAATGATATAACCTTGTTATTAATGACATCCAATGTCCATGATCAGGACACCATGATCATCCATTAATCAACAAGCTAGTTTAACAAGAGGTTTACTAGGGACTCTTTTATGTTTACAAAACACACAAGTATTAATGTTTCCGGTTAATACAATTATAGCATGGGGTGTAAACATTTATCATAAACATAAAGATATAATAATAACCACTTTATTATTGCCTCTTGGGCATATCTCCAATAGTCTCCCACTTGCACTAGAGTCAATAATCTAGTTAAAAATTTGTGCATTCAAGACCTATGGCTTTCTTGTGTTGTATAGACACTATTGCTAGTGGTAAACATAATCTTCGGATCTGACACTTCCAGGTCCGTGCGTATTTGCATGTCCTTGCGTCTCTACGCATTACTCATTCTCCAATAAGATGGCATTGTATAAATTTGGTCCTTTGGTGAGACCTTTAGTTCCTTGGGATTAAATCATGTTGATACAGTTGTCGTACAATGTATCTTCATAGTATTATCCCGCTATGAACCACACCTAGTTTGATAACAAACTACTTGACGCAAATGCCCTCATTTGCTGCTACAATAGCAGCCATATACTTAGCCTTTTGTTGTAGTATCTGTCACAATGTTTTAACTTTGGTACTCAACCAAATCCGTTATGGAACTTCCTTTCCATTACATTGTGCCACCCATAGTTTAAATTGAGATAAACTTAATTTGTGACAAAACTAGTATCAATGCAACAATTTACAATGAACTATTTGTCACCACTATATAAATAATATATTCTTAGTTCTTCCAAAGATCATAAGAATATCCCTACTATTTTCCAATGATCATCTTATGAGTAATTCTGGTATATGCTCATAACATTTATAGCATAGGACATATTTGGATGTGTGCATCTCAAAGATTGATCAAAATATTCTTGTGATTTCACCAAGTGTCAAAACACTTGAATCTCGTGTCAACACACTTGAATCTTGATTCAGTCCTTTCCGTGCGTCAAGAACCTTTCTTGTTGTTTCCATATTGAACTCATTCAACATCTTATCTATGTACATTTGGCAAAACCATATTAGCGCCTCAATCTATCCATATAGACATTGATGCCTAATTCTTGGGTTATGCCTAAGTCTTTCATCGAAATGAAATTCTTAACCTGTGTCAATAAAAGATACATCATTTCCAATCAACAATATGTCTTTCACATAATGTATTATAAATATGTCTTAGCGCTCCCACTTAATTTCTTGCAAAATGCAAACATCTTCATCGTCTCTGATGAAATTAAACCTTTTAACGGTTTCATCAGGGTGAAGATTCCAACTCCGCGATGCTCACTTCAACCATTGAAGTTTTCCATACTCTTTTAGCATCCTTTGAATTAACAAAACCCTTTGGATCATGTCATGTACACGTCCTAGGTAACCATTCTATTAGAAGAACTTGTTTTGTTTGTTCAACTACCATATACCAAAATATATGTAGTGGTTGCTACATTAATCCGTCCAGACTAAATATCGCTATGAAAGATCAAATCTTATCATAGTCAATTCCTTGAACATTGTCGTAAACTCTTTCCGGTATGTCGACTATTTCATAGATGTGAAACATCCATGTCTATTTCTTTATAGATCCATATATGACTGTAAGGTCTTGCACCTTTCTAGAGGGTCTTTCAAATTCAAAGCTTGATTTCTCATGTATGGAATTATCACGGATTTTATGGCTTCAAGCCACTTAACGAAGTCAGGGCCCATCATTGATTATTTGCATGTACTCGGTTCATCATTGTCAAACAACAATGATTTAACTCTCAAATCTTGACATTTGATTACTTACCCGACCTACTTGGTTCAATAGGAACTTAGATCTCCGTGACCACAACCTTTGAGGCACGTGAGCCACGAGCATTGTTGCTGCCTCCGGGACACTTACCGACGCTGCGCAACTCAGCACATATTAGCCAACGTTCAACAACCTTGTCAAAGTTCTATTGTCCTCCCACTTAACTTTTCACCAAAAAATTCCTTCTCAAGAAACTCGACATTCTAAGTGAAAAACACTTTTTTCTTCGGTGTTATGGAGGAATACCCAATGGTTATTCGAAATGACCTACAAAGACATGCTCATCCGACTTTGGTTGTAAACATTTTACTTATGCCTAGCATACCAAAAATTTAAGAAAGGACAACCTGGGTTTTATCCCAAACCATGACTTATATGGTGTCATTTCAACGGATCACGATGGAGCTCTTTTCAGTGTAAAAGCGGTAGTCACTAAAGCTTTAATCTTTAAAATATAATGGCAGTTTTATAAATGACACCTTTGATCTTACCATGTCAAACAAGGTTTCATTACATATCTTGAACACTCCATACTCCTATGGTGTTTTGGGAAATGCAAATCCATGGAACGATTCCTCAAATCTTAGGTGTTTTGCTAAACTTGTAACTTAAACATCTTTATGATCCAATCATAAACTTTTTTATTTTCTTGTTACAATAATTTTCCACTTCATCTTGAAAGTCTTTGAACATTTTAAAATGTTTCATACTTCCTCCTTATTGAGTAAGTATATTCATATATTCACTCAAATCTTCGAAGAAAGCATATGAAGTTGAAATCCATCGCCCACGACTACACATGATGGACTATATACATCAATATGTACAAATTCCAATCAGTTAGTCGTTCGTTCCTCTTTTCGCCTACGAACGGAGTTTTAATTATCTCCAGGAAAGTATCACAAGCGTCATTTGATCAAAATCAAAGACTCCAAAAATCCATCAACATGGAGTTTCTTCATGTATCCCTTTCAATATAATTTAAACGACGATGTCACTTCGCAAGTGATCTTTCAATCATTTGTCTTGCGACATTTTAGCATTAGTTTTATGGTCGTTATTTCTCCAACCAGACTTGTATATCATCCATCTATTATGGAATGCGGTAATTATTTGAACAACCTTTTGTCATAATACCTGATCAAAATAACAATTATTGAAACAAATCTTGAAGGCAAGCTTTGATGTTAATGAGCAACACAACAACCCTTTGTTTGTTTTCGATGAACATCATCACATATTCTCTTGCTAGTTACTTAGGCCATTGCAGTTCATGAATTGTGTTGTCCTGTATGACACTTCATACCAACCAATTCGGTATCCAATACCGCAGAACCACATTGTTTAACAACCAAGGAATACAGCCATAACATGTATCTTCTATATACCTAAGTTGGATATCTCCAATCTTTTCTTTTCTGCCAAATATTTTATAGATTCTCTTTCAACAATTCCTTTTATTTTAAAAGAATCTATCAACATCAATAGTGGTGTCATTCACATGACACATAGTACAAAGTGTGTATAGTCAAATACTAATACCTTTGAACTTGCACTTTGAAGTGGATCACCTTCATCAAATGTTTGGCATTCTTTCAAAGTTCCATTCTTTAGTAATCTTTTAGTGTAGTAAACATTTTACTTACATCTTCTATTCATCCTTATCATGACAATTTTCATGATCAAGCTGTTATAGCTTATAAAGGTGAATTGCGAGTATAATGTTTCTTTTCCAAAAACTTTTGGAGGATTAGGACGAATAACGTCTCCAACCTTCACAAATTCTCATCAAATATGAGGACATATACTCTATCATGTTGTAACCAACACATTGTTTTAGATATCGCAATACCTTTCACATATGATGGTTTCTGAAACATCGCTTTCAGCTCTTAGATAAACTTGATATTAAAAACAATCTTTTGAGTATCAAGAATCATGGAGGCAAACATGATACATTAGATACTAACAATGGAATTGTTACTCTTGATTTAATACTGTTTATTAAACTTCACAGAGTAAACGGAGTTTGCTGAAAGTTTGCAATATGACTTTTAAACTTTAGATTGACACTCAAAACAATACGATACCAGTTCGTAAAGCAAATATCCAGAATTTCTATAGTTCTACTATCTCAACTATAACTAAGCGTAAGGTGGTGAACGGATGCCAATTATTACAACAAACTATGCAAATTCACTTTGATTGTGTTTATGATAAATTCAGTTTGACTAATCCAAATTACAAAAGAACTCCCACTCAAAACAACATCCCTCGAGTTGTTTTAGTGATTACACGAACCAAATCCACTACACCAAGTCCGATCATCACGTGAGATGATGTAGCTTTAAAGGCGAACAATCAACATGTTCATCATATCATCCATATGACTCATGCTTTACCTTTAGGTATTCCGTGTTCCGAGACCATGTATGTACATGCTAGGCTCGTCAAGGTTAACCTTAGTATCCGCATGTGCAAATCTGGCTTGCACCCGTCGTATGCACACGTAGAATCTATCACACCCGATCATCACGAGATGCTTCGAAACGACGAGTCTTATCAACGGTGCCTACTAAGGACGAACACTTTATTACTTGATATTTAGTGAGAGGGATCATCTTATAATGCTACCGTCGCGATCTAAGCAATACAAGATGCATAAAGGATTAACATCACAGGCAATTCATAATTAGTGTGATATGATATGGCCCTTTCTTCTTATGCCTTTGATCTCCATCTCCAAAGCACGGACATGATCTCCATCATCACCAGCATTGCGTCAAGGTCAGTGGCGCCGCTTCATGGTTGTCCATCATCACTAGCAACTATTACAACTACTTGGAATAAAGCTATTACAAGATGAATAGACACGCAGGTCTTAACAGAATTAAAGACAACCATTAGGCTCCTGCCGGTTGCCATATTACAACAAGGATCATTGCATACATCAAATATAATCACAATCACATGATGGCCATATCACATCACAAAACCCCTACAAAAACAAGTTAGACGCCTCTAATTTTCTTTGCATGTTTTACGTGGTTTGGGGCTTTCGAATAAGAACGGATCTTACCTACGAAACTGAACCACAACGTTGATACAAGTGCTATCAAGTGCAAAGTGTAGATTGGATCTATACTATGATGGGAGAGACAGACACCCGCAAAGCCACTTGTGCAATACGAGTTGCACGTCAACTGTGGAGCAAGTCTCATGTGCGATGACATGTAAGGTTAGCCCGAGCCGCTTCATCCCACCATACCGCAAGATGCAAAGTACACAAAGCAAAAGACGGCACGAGCACCAACGCCCACAAAAACATTGTGTTCTACTCGTGCAACAGATCTACGCATAGACACGGCTCTGATACCACTGATGGGTTCGTAGCATGGAAAACAAAAAATTTCTACCGCAAGAATGAACAAAACGCAGATCTAATCTAGATAAAAGCCAAGACCAAATCTATTAGACATGTGCAACGAGATAGATCTGTACTAACCCTCGTAGATCCGAAAGCGTTACGAGATTAGATCTCGGGGTTGATGTAGTCGATCACTTGCCGATCTCAAGATCGTGTGGGCGATCCTTCCGGCGCCACGTTCCGGCAGCGCTTCCGCAGTCGGTCACACGTGCGGAGTCGAAGCAGACCTTCCTCTCCCTGTTCCAGCGAGCAGCGGAGGTAGTAGATCTTCTCCACGGAATCCCAGCAGCACGGCGGTGTGGTGGTGGTGGTGGAGTAGAGATTTCTGCAGGGCTTCGCCTAAGCCGAAGCAGAGCGAAGGAGGAGGGGAGAGGCGGCGGCTAGGGTTTGTTATGGGAGAGGTCTAGGGGGTGGCGCCCCTCCCCTCTATTTAAAGGAGGGAGGCGACATGGGAGGGGGAGTCCTAGTAGGACTCCCCTCCTTCCTTGGCCGGCGGATTGGGAGGGGGGAGGAATCCTCCTCCCCCATGAATCCGTGTCTTGCCCCACAAATACTCCTTGATCCTTTCTTGGTTTTCAAGCAAACTCCAAGAAATCTTCTAGATCCTTCTAGAACATTCCGAAACCTTCTAAAATCTCCATACAAACACTCCGGAACATTTCCTAACTTAGAAAATGATCCCCTATATATGAATCTTATTCTCCGGACAATTCCGGATCTCCTCGTGATGTCCCGGATCCAATCCAAGACTCCGAACAACATTCAGTCTCCAACGCATATTCCATATCTACTTAAAAACAACTTCGAACCTTAAGTGTGTCACCCTACGGTTCGTGAATATGCAGACATGATGCAGACATCTCTCCGATCAATAACCATCAGCGGGATCTAGAGATCCATAATGGCTCCCACATACTCAACGATGACTCCGTGATCGATAGAACCATTAACATACGAAACCTATTCCCTTTGTCACGCGATATTCTACTTATCCGAGGTTTGATCGTCGGTATCTCCATACCTAGTTCTACCTCGTTACTGATAAGTACTCTTTACTCGTTCCATGTTATGTCATCCCTTGTGACCTAGTCACATGCTTGCAAGCTAACTATATGACATTCCACCGAGAGGGCCCAGAGCATATCTATCCGTCATATGGATGGACAAATTCCAATCTTGGTCCATGCGCTTCAACACATACATTCAGAATACCCAATGACACCTTTATAACCACCTAGTTACGAAGCGGTGTTTGATGTCATCAAAGTACCCATCCGGTGATGGTGATTAACATAACCTCATGGTCGAAGGATTAGGTTACTATGCATTTGAAAGCTTACAGCAATACGAACTTAATGACTTGATCTTATGCTACGCTTACTATGGGTGTGTGTCCATCACATCATTCTCCTAATGATATAACCTTGTTATTAATGACATCCAATGTCCATGATCAGGACACCATGATCATCCATTATCAACAAGCTAGTTTAACAAGAGGCTTACTAGGGACTCTTTTATGTTTACAAAACACACAAGTATTAATGTTTCCGGTTAATACAATTATAGCATGGGGTGTAAACATTTATCATAAACATAAAGATATAATAATAACCACTTTATTATTGCCTCTTGGGCATATCTCCAACAACCTTATCCATAGCCTCATTTCCATCATCCTTGGTACCCATACTACTCTTAGGCGGTTAAGCCCGAAATAAGAGCCGGGGCTCTGATACCAATTGAAATGGATCGTATGGGCACCTAGAGGGGGGGTGAATAGGTGCTACACCAATTTTTAATTCTTTTTCAATTTTAGGCTTAGCACAAAGGGTAAATTTTCTAGATAAACTATTAGGTGGAATTTCCCTATATGCAAACCTATCTACCAGCGAGTAAAGAGCGAGTGGAAGAGGAACGAGTAAACCGAAGTGAAGCACGCGGAGACACGGGATTTGTTTGACCGTAGTTACTTCCTTGTTAAAGGAAGTACGTATGCGTTGGAGGGGTGAGTGGTACTAAGACCACCATGTCATAAAAGGCCTCACCCTGTTCTCCGATGGATCTCGCCACAAAAGGCCTGATCCACCTTCCACTATAGGTACCCTTCGAGGCGGGCACCGGCGCCTTTACACAACTAGCGGGGCAACAACTCCACAACAACTTGGAGTCTCCCGAAATGACAACAAGCTGCCACAAGAACAAACTTATCAAATACAATAAACAAGATCTAGGTATTAACAAGAATACTAGATCAGGGATTTCTCCATGTGAATGGAGAGGAGTTAAAGCGCTTGATTCTTGATGATGATGATGAACTTCTCCTCCTTCAATTCCTCCAAAGATCAAGACCTTCGGGTGGTTGAAGTGGGAGATCGAGAATGAGAGCTCTTGCACAATGTCTGGTCAATTACGAATGAATCAAGAGTTCTAAACATTGGGGAAGAAGGGGTATTTATACCCCCCTTCAAAAACCAGCCGTTGCACACTTTGGGGGCCGGATTATCCGGCCCAAGTAAGGGCCGGATTATCCGGCCTGGGGAAAACACCGCCCCAGACTCGGAATATCTAGCAGAAAGTCCGACCCCTATCAGAGCGTCGCGCCGAGCTTGCCTTTGATCAACTTCTGGGGGCCGGATTATCCGGCCATATGTGAGGGCCGGATTATCTGGCCTAGGGAGGAAAAACCGCCCAGTTTGGATTTTCCGGGAGAAAATCCGACCGGATACCGTGCGACGCGCCTTGGCCCCTTTTGCTCGAAAACTGGGGGCCGGATTATCCGGCCCGTACGACACCCGGATTATTCGTCCTGGGAAGGAAAAACCGCCCCAGTTCGGATTTTCCGGAAGAAAATCCGACCGGGTACCGAGCGACGCGCCTTGGCTTCCTTTGAGCGATGAGGTAGGCCGGATTATCCGGCCCTTGGTGGGGCGGATTATCCGGCCCCCCTCAAAACTTCCTGCACACTTATCGCACATGAATAGTCTCCATAGTATTGTAATCTAACATGCAAAACATAGGAAAACATGAAATGTTCTTTCACCATTTCTTGTAGCTAGATTGGTGCTCCTTGAGCTGCGTCCTCTATGCCTCTAATGGTCTTCTCTGTGTCTCAGAGAGCTAGAGGAAGAAGACGGAGTGCTCGTACGTGAGAAGAGAAGAAAAGACCCCCAAGGGGTCTCTCTGGATCGATCCCTCCTGGTGCTCCTTATAAAAGGGAGCCCAGAGGACAAGGTATGCCCCATATGTACTATTCCTGAGTTGACTAATGGCATCTTGTCTACTGTTCATGATGTGACTATTGAGGTCTTGTCAACTAACAAGGCATGAGCCTTATCAAGTCTTGTCTGTTCTTTGTTTTATCATGTAGCACTTGTCCATGGCATCTTCTAGTCATTGGCACTACTAAAGAAAAGGTTATAGGAGACATCCTTATAGGAGGCGCATTTAGACCATATGTGTCTCCTATAAAAATAGGTGAGGCACACTGCCTTGCCATGTGCCTCTAGTATAAAAATAGGCGAGGCGCCCCCTATAATCTCTATACGGATGAAATCTGGCAGCCCCAGATTATGCGAGGCACATTCTACTCCATATGCGCCTTGAGTACTTCAAATACCTGAGGCGCATATGGAGGAGCAGATGCACCTCTAGTAAGTTGTGTGGGCCCAGTTGTGGTAGGTGCCAAAATATAGGAGGCGTACCAGGAGATATGCGCCTCAAGTATTTTCAAATACTGGAGGCGCATCACTATGACATGCGCCTCGAGTAAGTGATGTGGCTCCGAGATGGTAGGCGCCAGACACTCGAGGCGCACCTACCAGATGCGCCTCAAGTATTTTATGAATATAGGAGGCGCATATTGAATGGGATACGACTCTAGTAAACAGACCCCCCGGGTCGCCTTTTAAGTTTTGTAAAAAATAAACAAAATGATAAAACTTCAAAAAAATAATTCCTTTAAGTTAGTTAGCTTTTAGGGTATAGATTTAGGCAAAATTCAAAAACATGAATTTCGATGTATTTTGCAAAAAAGGTCATGGAACGGTAAAACAGCCATAACTTTTCCATATGATGTCGAAAAAAAGTTTAATATGTCAAAATAATCGTCTCAAAATTTCCTACTCGATTTCAACAGCTGAAAGCAAAATGGAATGTTGAATATTTTATAGATTCCCCAAATTCAAAAAGAGTAAAAAGTTATGGCAGACATAAGTTTTATTTCTGCAAAAAAACAAAAAACTATTCGAGGCGCATATCATATATATGCGCCTCGCATAAGTGAAGCCGGATTCAAATTCGAAACAGCCACCTATATAGCACCTACTACCTCTCCTCCTTCTCCTTCTCCTCCACCTCTCCTCCTTCTCCCCTTCTCCTCCTCCTCCACTCTCCTCCTCCTCCTCCACCTCCGGTGGCATCCGCCTCCTCTTACTACGGCGACCTTCTCCTCCTCTGGCGACCTCTTACTCCTTCGGTGACCACTCCGGCCATGGCCCCCACAACCACACCGACCACCTCCTCCTCCTCGACCTTCGAACACCACCTCCGGCGACAACCTCCGGCGGCCTCATCCTCCTCCACCATCTCAGGCGACCCCCATGGCCATGGCCTCTCGCACATGCCTGCGGTGGTAGGCTGTGGCCACATGCACAGCCTCTGACGAGCTCCGAAGAAATTCTAGCCAGATCCAGATCTAGATCATCTGGCCGCCATTTTTTCTGAAATTCAAAAATAATATACGAGACGCATTCGAATCAATATGCGTCTCGCATATGCAGAATATAGGAGGTGCATATTTAGAGTATAGGAGGCGCCTCGCATATCCAGGATATATGAGGCGCATATCATATGCGCCTTGCATAAAAAGACGCGAGGCGCGGCTCTAGAGGCGCATATGATATGCACCTCGCATAGTGTATTAGGTATGCCTCGCATAGCATTTCCCTAGTAGTGTGGTCTTATCCTCTCCTGAGAACAAGGGGGTCACCATGCTACACGTGCCAGTTTGAGCCAAGGGCGTCCCAAGACTGGCACATGACTGAAGGTATTGACTTGGCTTGATCGTAGACCAAGGTATGTCAATGTTGTGGTTGGCTTCATAGTCGTTCCGGTGTAGGAGGTCGAAGCACAGATTGGAGGGACCTGTGGGTGAAGGGAATATGTCCTGAGAGACAATAGTAAAGTTGTTATTATATATATTCCAAGTATATGATAGATGTTTATTTTGCATGCTATAATTGTATTAATACGGAAATGTTAATACATGTGTGTTTAATAAACAAATGGAAAGTTCCTAATTATGCCTTTCTTTAAACTAGCTCGTTGATTAACAAGATGATCAAAGTTTCCTGATCGTGGACATTGGATGTCGTTAATAACGAGGTCACAACATTGGTGAAATGATGTGATGAACATTCATCCGAAGTATAGCATTACGATCAAAGTCATTGAGTTTATATTGCTATAACATCATATGTAGTAATCCTAGTCCTTAGACCATGACATTAGGTTAATCACTAACACCGGAAGAGTATCTTGATAATATCAAATGTCACACCGTAAAAGAGTGACTATAAAGGTGGGTTCAGTGCTACGAAGGTGTTATGTAGAGGCTCATGGATCAAGAGTGAGATTTTCCCATCCCAATGACGGATAGATATACTCTGGGCCCTCTCGGTGATATCACATTGAGAATAGCTTGCAAGCAAGTGATGTGATCACTAGAATGTTATATCACGGAAACAAGAAAGTGCATGTCGGTAACGAGATCAAACTAGGTATTTGGATGCCGATGATCGAATCTCGAACATGTAATATATCGCGAGGCAAAGGGATTTAGTTACTAGCGTTAAAGGTTCTCACGGTCACAGAAGTCATCGTTCAATGTGTGGGAGTCAGTATGGATCTCCAGGTCCCACTTCTGATTATTGATCTAAGAGGGGTATCGATAATGCTACATTATTCGCGAACCGTAGGGTGACACACTTAAGGGATACCAATACCATTTGGAGCAAATATGTTTCAGATGAATGAATTGCAAAGCGCTAGAATTATTTCAATAGACACCGAAATATTTTCGGGTGAAATTGCTGAAATTGGTTCTGCATGTAATATTGAAATGTTGCGGGGGGTTTTATGTGAATGTTTGTTAATTAAAGTAATTAAAAAATTCTGAATAAAATTAATAAAAGAGTTTTATTAAATGAGAGAGCATTAAATTTGGAGAAATTCAATGCATTTAAAGTGAAGACTTTAAAGGGGAATGTTAAGGGGAAAATTTATGTGGAGGGGGTTACCACCACATGAATGGGGCGCCGGCCATGGGGAGGGGTACCCCTTCCTCCTATAAAATACCCCCCTCTCACTTCTTCATCCTTACACCTCCTCATGAAGGATCTCTCTCTCCATCTAGTATTATTCCCCCATGGTCTCGGATTAGTGAGATACATGTTCTCGGTGGCATTTCGTCTGGAAGGAGTTGTGCTTCCGCTGTATCGCTGGAGCGAGGAGGCGGAGGTTGTTCGGTGGCCTGAACGTGTGTGCGAGGATGGATGCACGGCTGGTTTGCGGCGCTAGGACTTCCACACGATCTTGAGATCAGCAAGCGAATGACTACATCACCCATGAGTTCCATCTTGTTAACAAAGCTTTTTTTTTTGAGAAACACAGTACAAACGCAGACGCTCACAATGCGTACATACACTCACCCCTATGAACACACGCACACCCTACCCCTATGAGCATCTCCGATAGACTGAGCCGGCGGGTCTTGAGATTGACGAAGTCACCACAGGCGCCTCGCTGTCGACGGGAACGTCGCCTCCCACTGAAAGAATATTCCGCCTTTATGAGACATCAAAGCGTCAAACATGGGGTTTGAACTCTGGTGGGCTGGGGGTACCACTGCCCTCCTAATCCGAGACCATGGGGGAATAATACTAGATGGGGAGAGAGATCCTTCGAGGGTATATTCTCTATGGATTTATATCCACCCGTTTCTTGTATCTAGTAGATAGATCTTGGCGTATAATAGTTCTCATCGTAGGAAAATTTTTGTTTTCTATGCTGCGAACCCAATAGTGGGTGACGTAGCCGAGTTAATAGCAAAGGAGTATGCAGCCGGTTGAGGAAACTCGGTCTGGGTCATTTCTTGCTGGCCCAGGTGGGAAGGGAGGAGCCCAGACGAGTTATCTCAATGTTGGCCCACGCGAGAATGATAAGGGCCTAGCTGGGTTAACTCAAATCCGGCTTGGGAGTGATTCTATGTGGCTCGGTTGGTGGGTGTAGTGCTGGCCCGTCCCGGGTGAAGCATTGGTGTGGTGGCGGTGTTGTCCCGCGGTGGGCTGGGTTAAACCGGTGCCGACCCACCCGGGTGAAGCGGTGGAGCGGTGTTGGCGCTGAGGTAGGATGTCATCAAGGAGCAGCGAGGGGAAAGTGACGTTGGGGCTAGCTAGGATGACCAAAGCTGATTCGGCACAGCCGGGCAAGGAGGATATCAGCCCATCCTGGGTTAGTGTAATGTCGGTCTGGGCTAACTCGGCCTAGGCGAGATTTATGTCGGCCCATGAGGGCGATTTCAACCTAGGAGGGATTTACCCATGCCGATTTTGGCATAACTCGTCCCAACTCCATCTGTTCCTTTTTCCTTTTGTATTTGATTCCTTTTCTATTAGGGTTTTTCCTTGTGTCTTCTTATGTCTCTCATTTATTTTTATGTTTGATCTACACATGTCTTCTATTGAATTACTTAATGATCTATTGTATCACTTGATACCTCAACTATGGGGTACCCGGGATTGTATCCCTGACAGGCATACGATGTCATGACGCATAGCGATTGGCCAGAACCCAGAATCTACAGTAACCGAATGGAAGAATGGATGAATAGAAAGCGTGGAGCGCTAACAGGTGAGAAATGATTGCCCCTGGTGAGAAATGATCGTGCTTCATATCACTTCAATAATTAACATGTATGTATTCCTGAAACAAAGTAGAACAAGCTGATTTTGGCCCCTCTTATGCTCTACAACCGAATTTGCTTTTGAATATATTAGCATATCTCGAGAATACATGAGATGCTTGTGTAAATTGATACATATTCTACGTTGTTCTACTATTTCTACACTGAGTTAACAAAAAATTTAGTGCCCTTGACTTGAAGCACGCTCTATGATTAATGAACAAGCGGGTTCCATCGACTAAGTGGGTCCAAAATAAATGTTATAACTTCTATTTTTCATTTCGATGTATACAAATTATCAAACTTGATTACATGTTCGATCTTTCTTTTATGTAAAGATTCGTGGCAACTTCCAGTCATACCTTCTCTTTTACATTTTATTGAACCAGTGAATAATTTGGAATATATCAAGTATAACTTTTGCATAGAATTAGTATATATGTAATCTGGTTGTTTATATTGACTAAACTAATCATTTAATAATCCAGCCACTTATAAGTGTTGAATATAAAGTTGTGCCTTCTCTTGAAGCTCTGCAATCCAAATGGTTGGAAGCATCGATATTGAGGTACTCGAACAAGGTTATTGTGTGATCTTTATAAGAGGTTGTTTTGACATCATTAGTTTTTAACCTTAATCATGTAACATGCCAGTTTCTTGTGGTACTAAACTTGGTCCATTGCTCAACGTACTTTTATTTGAAGTTTGCTCGATGTACCTTTCTGTTTACTTGAAGAAACACCGGTACCCCTATGTGCTTATGAGATTTAATATTAAATAAGGGTCCGCTTCTTGCGTCTAAGGCCAAA
The DNA here is from genome assembly GCA_916181665.1 of Avena sativa. Taxonomy (NCBI): domain Eukaryota; kingdom Viridiplantae; phylum Streptophyta; class Magnoliopsida; order Poales; family Poaceae; genus Avena; species Avena sativa. The sequence continues at coordinate 433,435,456 of OV702296.1, forward strand.
TCTCTCAGTTTCATACATGTATGTCTTATAAATAACATATTTGTATACCTATTAAAATACTCAACCCCGCACATGCTCATATATTTGATTTATGGTAACACAAACAAAATAAAATATGTTACTAGCAGTGAATACAAAACACCTATCATGCTCTGACAAATAGACTGTAGGCGGCACGACGAAGCGTACATGTCCGCCTAGTACATTTTTCTCTTTGTAAGACTAGAGAAGGAATGTATTTTTTTTTACAAAGGATTAAATGTTTGGTTTGGATACACTTATATTTATACAAACTACTTCACTTTAATTTAATAAATAATCTAGTGAGGACGTTTTATGAAATGGAAGAAACAAAAAAAAGACCGAGAGAGAACATTGCACTAGTAGGGAAATGCTCATAGGCGGCATATCAACATAAGTTCACCCCACACGCTGCACCACCGGTACAGGTTACTGGCAACAAGCAATAGCACGCCACCAGTAACATGTGTACTAGTGGCGTGAGGATCGGAGTCCCGATCGTTGTTGGTAGGTTATACCACTGGCGTTAGCATTATTACATGCCACTATTAGTATATACTCGTGGTGTGTGGCGGGCATGCCACTAAGTGTAGTTACTCCATTAGCATTAATGTGGAACTAAACATCACCAGATTTTTCCGAGAAAAAATATGATTTGCTGTGGCTATGGCATGTCAGCCATGGCAGCATTTTTAATACATATACATTGGAGAGAAGCTTAATTCCATAGAACTAATTAGTTAATCTTATTTAAAAAAAGTAGATTGTCATTACATATGAACTAATTCGATAACAAACTACTTAGTTAGTTTATTACTATGAAACATGAACAACTTAGCTTGTAAAATGGCATTATTCATACATAGAAGATGTTATTACCTAACATAGAAACTCGACGAGAACACAATCTCGATAAACTGACGAACGAGCTTGGCTCGGGTATGGGTCATCGATCCACTTGGGGGACTTGGCGGGTTGGATGTAAATACGTCGATAGGACAGGCTGCATCAGCTCTCCTCGAACGATATGGTCAACTTACTCACTCGAAAGCCCCTCTTGATATTACGGCTATCTATCCTATAACCTGGCCTCTCAACCAACACCAAGATAGCGGTAAAGGAGAAAGCATATCAAGATCATACCTTTACCTTGCGCATTTCATTTGAGCTAGATGATGACGATCTTGTCCACTACAAGTTAGAACACCTTTCTTGATTGCGCTTGCTTTATGAAGACTCACACATTGCTTCCCATACTCACTATAGGAAAGCCTCACTTAGGCAAATCTTAATGAAACCATTACCATCAAAAATATTGCAAGCTTCAATCATATTATCTCTTCAATATGGCCACCTTGAACTTGTAGTTTGTCTTGATCAACCTTTATATATTTTCTTCTCACTTCATGATGATGTATGACCATACTTTGGATCTTCCTTGAATATCACCTTGGTCATCACTTGATCTTCTTTGCTTTCTTCTTCTTTCAACCTTGAAGCCAACACACGGTTTGGACATTGCCTATGGACAATCCGTACAAGTATAACTCAATACAAACATCAGCTCATAGAGATTGTCATTAATTACCAAAACCACATATGGGGCACACATGCCCTTTCACCTGTCATATGGGAGGAGCTCCAATATATAGTGTCATCCTCCACCCCATTGAGCACACAATCCTCTCCACGTGGTGGTTGCCCTCTCCCTCTATCTCCCTCACGGAGGTTCTACACATACACACGCCATAAGGAAGGTCGATTATCACTGTAGTCGTGATGGTCTGGATGATGGAATGATGTACGGATTGGGAGGCTGGACACATGTAACCTGCTGAGAGATCGTTCTTTAGATCCTCACATCGAGTGGTAGTTCTCCTTGCAACTGCGAGGGATACGCGTAGCTGTGGGGATCGACGTGATTGTCATGAACGAACTTCACTGGGCTATATTTCACTATGATCTTTGGTAAGTTTATCTAGATCTATACATATGTGTTTCTTCGTAGATAGATGTGATCCTTAGGCCAATTGTTTTTGTTATCCCTATGTGAATCCCAAAAATCAATACAATGAGGCATATCAATATATGGCAAGTATTCCGAGTCCTAGAAAACAGACATACTTTTTCATGCATTGTGTGGCGGCTTCGGGGCCTTCCTCTTCTTAGCCTCTGCTTTAGGGAACTCTTCCCAATTATCCAACAACTTAAAGATTATATGTATTTTCCCTGTAATTGTCTTTACTCAGTGCTCCTCTTCACCATCGAACATATTTTACTCGACTTTTCCACTCAGTATTCTACTCAAGCCAACTCCGGTGCCCCATGTACACGGTTTTATTGAGAGCCCTATTTTTGTAGATGCATCAAAGTTGCTGTGTCTATATACTTGACATATCTAAAATGTTTGTGGCAAACTTAGCTAGAGACATATCCGAATTGAGATAATCTTGCACTATCATGATGAGTGCAACTCTCATTGGAAAATAATTTCTTTTCTGATGTCTAAGATTTCGATCCCAGATGTATTCCATAATATCTAGATATCCTCCTTCATTATCTAGAGATGCCAGTCAATATAATTTCCAGGTTGTTTCCGCCTTTAAATTAGCATAAACATGTTTATGTACTTTTTCTTCATGCACAACCAGGGGAAGGTTGTACATCCATACAAACACTAGCCAAGTGTTGTGCGTGTTTCTTTGCTTGCTAAACATATTTATTCCATCCATACTCATACCAACACTTAGGTTCATGGCATCAGCGACTCTTGAGAATTCAGGGTCAAGTGCTTTCCACTGGTTACCATATACATGGTGTATTATCACTTCATCTTTTGCATTCACATGGGCTCTTTCTTTGTGCCAATGCATGAATTTTTCTTCATTAGGGTCTTTAAAATACTATTGTAGAAAGGGAACAAGAGGAAAGTACCAAACAACCTTGCCAAGAGCTTTCTTTCCATGTTCGTATTGGGATGTCCTACACACTGGACATTCTTCCAAGTTTGCACGCTAATTATCATAAATGAGATAATCATAAAGGCACACGTGGTATTTTTGATAGGCAAATCAAGAGAGCACATGATTTTCTTATCCTCATCGATGAAGGGGTTCGAGGCAGAAAACATATTTTTTCCTACACGAACATCCTTAACTGTCAGGATCTATCTAGGAGTAATGCATTAATGGCGGAGGTTTCGGATACATACCCTTGTAGTCCGAAAGCAGTTAATGTTCAGAGGGGGACATGGATGATGTAGTCGTACTCGTAGACGACCTCAAAGTCGCAAAGCTCCTCGCAAGTGACACCTTTCTCCATCGTGCAGTAGTCCGGCTCACGACATCCAAGGTGCCATTAATGGCACCACCCTCGTGGTTTCGCACACATATAGTGTAGGACGACGACCTCCGGTACTCTAATCCCTACCGAGAGTGCGGAAGTAAATCCTCTGGCAGGAATCCCTGCAGCCCAATGGGGTGCTGCAGGTGTTATCTCTTGCGTGTACAGTTCCAACAGGAACCACGCCATCACAATAGCGACGAGAGAGAGAGATATCAATCCCCGCGTGTAGTTCTAAACTTTGGGAACCACACATGAGGGAGAGAGAATTCTTTGGGAAAATGGCTCATAGAATTATTAGATTTTTGTGTTGTGTTTATTCTACCCATGGACACCCCTTTATATAGATGGAGGGGTGTGTACCCTCCCCAAAAGGGTTTCCCATGTGGGACTAAACAAGGGAGAGGAAAAAGGGGGAGGCGCCATGAGGATGGTCCAGCTGGCCAGGACAAGTGGGCCCTACCCGTCGCACAGCCCTAGGCTGGCCTGCTGGGCCTCCCTTGGCCAGCGTCTGCCCCCCTTTGGTAGCCAGGCCTTACCCCTTTGGGTGGCTTCCCTCGTGGGCCCTTTTCCCTCGAGAATTTGGCCCATTAGGAACTTACCCTTTTAAATTAGATTTTAATATTATATTTAATATTAATTATATTAATTAATATATAATACATATTACAAAATCCTTTTTTAACTCGAAACACCTTTTGGTTTCCTCTGAGCGACTTCAAAACTTTCCCGAACGATTTCGGTTCCCTAACTGAATTTTTCCGGTTTTCTCTTATATTTTATCTGGTGATTCCTATACTTCCATAATGATCTCCTAGCATCATCGTACCCTTAAGTGTGTTACCCCAATGCCTCGGGAATGGCACAGACATGATCTCCATCGATGATCAATAGCGGATCCGGGATGCCCATAATTACACCTGTGCATTCCACGATATAATGTCCTTTAAACCATGAAATGTCAAGTCTAATTCCCTTTGTTATTTCGATACTAACTTGTCCGAGATCTGATCATTGACATCATATAGCTTGTTCAATCTTGTTACCGACAAGTTCTGTTTTACTTGTTCTCGTGATATTCTATCCCGTGACCTAGTCACATGTTGCAATATTATGGATGCAATCTCATCAAGTCATCCGTGTGTATCTTCCCGTCACACGGGTGAACAAATCCCGATATTGATACATAGACCTCAACTATTCCTATGGAATACCTCACGCACAACTTTATGGCCATCCAGTTATGGTCATGACAGTTAATATGATCAAAGGAGGCTTGGGTGATAGTGATTAATATGATCTCACTGTCTAAGGAGAAGGATATTACGCTTCTAACTATTGCAATGATGAATCATATGACTTGATCGTGTCGCAATACTTATCTTTAGATAATGTCCATCATATAATTCTCCAATGATATGACTCCGTTGTCAACTGACATAAATGATCAAGAAACCTTGATCATCGGTAGCCCAATAAACTAGTATAAACAGGGGCTACTAGGGACTTGGTTTGTTTCATACCACACATGTATCAATATTTCCGCTTGATACAATTATAGCATAATATGAAACTATTATAAACTAATTGAGATATGATAATAAAATCTATTTATTATTTGCCTCTAGGGCATATCTTCTTCAATCGATACTAGTAGGCAACATGTTACCCTCAGGAAGCAATTGGTCAAGATACTCCAGTTACGCATCGAAGATTGCATTGTTCCATTTAATTTTTCCTTGATATCCACAAGATTGAGTCTGATGTTTAATTGAGTGTGCGCTGGATTTTTTCGAGTATTTCTCTGGTTGCACAAACATGGTTGTCTCTCTAGATGGAGCCCTTTCGATAGTCGTCTTCTTTTGAAACAACTATTTATAGTGAGGGTCGCATACCAGTAAAGCCAACAACGGTTACTCTTGTGTGCCTAGCGCCTCTTCTTCATGTTTGTCCTCTTGATTATCATGTTTGGTCATTTCTTCATTACATCCTTCATACCCTTCTTCGTTCCCTCCTTCTTTCTGATCTTCTCTATTGTTTTCCTCTTCTATGTCTGCCGCCCCTGCAACATCAATAACACCCTCCTCAATGTGATGTATCAAGCGTGTATAACTAGGCATGAAACGATTTAAAAGCAAGAGCACAAAATCCTATTAAAATTTTCAAATATTGTATTGTTCTCGCATTTACTACACAAACATAATATTTCTTGGCGCGCTTTTGATTCACATCTGCCACTGCGAATGCCAAGAATTCATGTGGGCTTTGATCATGGAAATCGATTCCTACAAGATATAAGAAAATGAACTAGAGAAAAATCAACGAGGTCATAAAAATTTTTGGCTCGACCTTTGCTAAAAATTGGAGTGCCAAAAATTAACGAAACTAAAATGAATCAGCATTTTGCCAAAATATTGGCACTCGTATACCAGCAATAAAAAACACAAAGCACAAAATGGTTCGCGAGCAACACACACTGTCGCCTAGGCTACGGTGGCCAACACCAGACACAAGACACATATGCATATATACATTCACTAATTGCCATCAAAATTAATACTCACCTTGACACAAATAAGATCCCGAGATGTCAATCGAATAAGTGGTGAAAGATGGAAAGTGGAGCAAAGAGAGTGTGGATACTTAGACTTGATAAATGAGAAGGATAGAGGGACATTTAATGCATTATGGAGTGAGTTAACTAGCTCGTGTGGAGGAGGAGAAGAGTGCTGGGAGATGTTATACGTAGAGATGCTCCATAATTAGTCTAAGGGCAGCGCTAGGCGTCCCCCGGACGATGGGGGTTTCCCATCGTCCTCCTCCCCTGCGCGCCACGTGTCCCCAAAAATCCCGGTTTTGCTGCAGAACACCCCTTTTTGCTACAAATGTTCCTGGTTTTGCTTCCGAAACAAAAAATGGTTCGTTCCAGAATAGAACGTCTCGCCGGAGACTTCGCCGGAGACCATGCAGAAAAAAATTATACTAATGTAGCAAAACCGACTTCGTCGGAAACATCATCGGAAAAAACTCGCCGGTGACTCTCGTCGGAGACCTTGTAGCAAAAAGTTGACAGTGTTGTAGCAAAACCACAATACAGTTGTAGCAAAAAAGTTCTAATGTGCCAAAGTAGCAAAAAAATTACACTATTATAGCAAAATTGGAGAACAATTGTAGCGAAAAATTTGTACAAATGTAGCAATAAACGATATCGCTAGAGCTGACTTCACCGGAGACAACGTCGGGATTCATCTGGGACCTCGTAGCAAAAGATGTGCGCAGTTGTAGCTGAACCACAAAACATTTATAGCAAAAAATATTTGCGAATGTAGCAAAACCGATTCACACATAAATCATAGTACCACTCTAGGAATAGCGAAAGCAGCGAAACAAATAAGACTATGTAGCTAAGAATATACACAAATGTAGCAAAAAAAATATAAACGGAAAAAAGCTACTGCCATAGCAAAGGGCTAGCGGAGAACCGTCTCCGGCTGGGGTGCACTAGGAGGAGGCCGGCCATGGCTGCAGGGAGACGAGCAGAGGTGTGGGCGCCGGCAGCATCCGGCGGAGACCTAGCCGGAGATAGGAGGGCCGACGGCGGTAGCCTTGGGGCCACCACGACCTGGTTCACGCGAGATGGGGAGCACAACGGCGAGATGGGGAGCATGTCAGCATTGGGGCCATGCAGCAGCAGTGGGGGGAGGCCATGGAGGCCAGGATGGAGGCGCACCTCCATGGCGCATGGGGCTTCACGGCGAGGGTGCGCATGGCGTCGCGGTGGCCGTCGTCGGCGACCTGGAAGGCTGGAACGCAAAGTGGCGCTTGAGCGTTGCCATGAACAGGAGGAGCAGGGTGAGGCATCCGTCCTCCTGAGCTCACTTCCTGCCGGCGGTGGAGGTGAGGGGCGCAGGGCGACGTGCCGCGAGGCTGCACTGGCGGCGACACACGGCAAGGACGGCGGCGGTGTGCGCAGGTCCCTCGCTGTGTTTAACAGAGCGATTAGGAATCCTGCGATTGGATAAGGAAGATGATACACGGTGGGAGCGTCCTTGGTCTGTCCCTCCACGAGATAAAGGCGCGCGGGCCCACCACGACCTGGTGCACGCGACCGAGCACTGACCCGGACGATAGAATCACCTGATCCCCCAGGGGAAGTATATCATTTACCTTAGTCTAATGACTTAGCTAGATGTAGCTCCCTTGAGGAGAGTGGGAGAGATAAGTAAGTGTGAAAATGGAGGAAGAAGAGGAGGATATAGGAGGAAGAAAGTGACGAAGAAAGATGAGAAGGGGGCATGTCACACGGGAAAAGTGGTCCGTGGCGCCCTTAGTGGTTGTTTGGATAATGAGTATTTGACACAAGTTTTATCTAAACGGGTTTAGGGAGGAATTTTAGGAAAACTAGTTTAAAGTTGTTGTTTTGTTAAAACTGGATTATGTAGTACTCTGTTTGGACTCCAGGTTGATTCACGCGGGCACGGTTTCGTTTTCTGAGCGTTTCGGAAAGTGGAGCGCTCTGCAGAGCTAGCGAGGCTGATCATCTCTGCAAAACTTCTCCAACATGTCGGTGACAATGCAACAGCAGCCGCACCGGCGTGTCTTCTGCCGGAGCTCCGGTCTAACAAAAGCAGCCGCATCTACACCCCCTCAATTGCGTGGCCGCTGAGTGCCTCGACACCGCCAACGTGGCCCTCGAGCACACCGCGTTCGCTATTGCGGATGCCCGAGGTTGCTGACGCACGCAGTCTGGCCATGGGGTCTGATGTCGCCAACGCCACGGATCGTTCCAGTTCGCCAACGTCACGCAGTGGTTCGAGCTTCTCCACGTCCTCGTCGCGCGTCCCGAGGGTCCGCCCACTTCCGATCTCACCGCAGGCCACGTCCACGGTAATAGGACCTTCTCTCCCAGACTACCATGGCGCTCAGCCGCCTCGACGTGCCGTTCCAGTTTAACTCCATATGGACACCCGCCCCGACGCCCCGAACGTCGAGTCCCTCAGCGTGAATACCGGCGAGTCCCTCGCCATCATCTCTAGCCTCCACCTCCACCTCCACCGACGACAGCTCCTGCTCCGCCACAGCTGCCCCCGCCCGCAGCGACAAGGAGAGACGGAGATGCCGCAGCAGCCCAGACTCCTTGGGGCTGCCGTAGCCGTTCACCTCCCTCCCTGACCCCTTACTTGGCGTGCTACATCAAGGGCAGTGGCCGCCGCCGGCCGCCCCAGGAAGAAGAGTAGTCCCGTTATTGGTTCCGGGGAAACGAGTTTTTGCAAAAACGACTATTAGTCGATTTTCCCAAAACGCGAAATTCCGGATGTACCGTAAACTAATTTTGCTAATCCTTGAATTAGTTGGAGTATCCAAACGGTGTTTTCCGTAAACTCGGGATGAAACAAGTTTTTCTTGAACTGGTTCTCTGAAAACACGGTAACCAAACAAGGCCTTAGTGGCATGTCGTGACAAGCAACGCTGCTATTATATAAAGATCTAGTGCCATACCAAGGTTTCCTGATGCCACCACTAAGTTGGGTTCCAAAAATGGAGCCGTGATAAATTGCCAGTTGTTTCCTTGGTTATTTGAACACGACCGTCATAGGATTGGTACGGTCGACCTAGTGGGCCCTAGATATTGGCCACTTAGGATATTATTGGCACGCCAGTAGTAGTGTGTTAGTGGTGGCGTGCCGAGTTTTCAGAACGCCGCTTTTATTTAGACATACCTATGGCGTGTTATATAGGTGGCCTGTCACTAACGTGATGTCTACCATAAGCATTTGCCTACTACCATTGATAAACTCTGAATTTTCCCTGAAGCATTATGAATGCACCGCATAGATCAACCAATTACTTTGTCTCTTATATGTTACAAATTTATCGAAATTCATATGTATCTAAATTTTCGAATTAGATGCCATAAAATTTGTTTAGATTCATATGTATCTAGACACATATGGACCTAGACAAAGATGCGGCATCTAATTCGGGACGGAAGGTACATTATATGTTGTTCCCCATGCACCAAGTAACCGTTCTACAAAATACCTCATAAGGTGAGAATCTTACGAAATATCCCTTTGCATAGACTGCGAATAGGAGCCTCCCATCCTGCTTGGCTTTTAGATTTTTTTTAACTTCTTTTAAAAAAAAATTAGAGTACAAGGAACTTACATGTTGTCTTTTTTTTTTTTTTTGAGAAGAACTTACATGTTGTCTTTTTTTTTTTTTTTGAGAAGAACTTACGTGTTGTCGTGTTGGTCCGGTCACGGACTGAACTATTGGGCTTTGCTTTGAAAATGAGTTGGGCCTCGACAGGATTAATGACCGTTTACAATTAGGTTTCTGCGAGATCCAAAATTACGTTGATTGGCTCCTTTCCATCCGTTGATGTGACCTAGCAGATATAATTCGTCCGCGACGTTTTCAAAGACCTCCAACGCCGCGGTCGTCTCGATCTCGATTTCGATTTCGGGGAAACATGAGTGCCGACGCCGCCGCCGCGCGTCCGACTGGTCCAGCCTTTTCCCGGAGCTCCTCGAGGCCATCGCGCAGCGCGTCGGCGACGATGACCGTAACCGCGACCGTGCGGCGTTCGCCGCCGTCTGCAGGCCGTGGCGGCGCGCGTCGAGCACCACGGGGGCACGGCTCAACCGCCACTCCCTGCACCTCGTGTCCCTCCGGCCCGGCACCAGCGCCGCCGACTTCTCCTCCCGCCATGGCGACGTCGTCAAGACGGCGTACCTAGGAAGTGACGACGCGGGCGCGCGGCCCCACCGCGTCATCGGCTGCTCCCACGGCTGGCTCGTCGTCGTGGAGAGGGCGTGCGGCGTGTCGCTCCTCGAGCCCGTCGTCGACGGCCGGCGGCTCCCGCTGCCGCCCGTCACGTCGTTCGATTGCGGGTTCATAACGCCCCTCGACGGCGAGGACGGCACGGCGGCGTGCTTCTCCGTGGACAACCACGCGTACCGGTACCACATCCGGTGCCCTCGGAAGAAGGTGTCGCCTCCGGAGACGGTCACGATCCAAGCCATGCGCGACGAGTTCTTCTACAAGGCCGCGCTCGCTGCCACGGCAAGCCGACCCGAGGGCTTCACCGTGATGGTGATCCACAATGGCGGTTCCGGGCTGGCGTTCGCGAGGCCCGGCGACAAGTCCTGGACGTCGGTGCGAACGTCCGAGTCGACGCGGTACGCGGACGTCATCCACCACAACGGCGCGTTCTACACGCTCGCCCGCGGCGACGGTTCCATCGAGGCCTGGGAGGCAGTCGACGGCCGCCGCAACTTGAAACCGCGGCTGGTCACGGGGCCGGTGATGACATGGGAGTTCAAGCGGTGCGTGGAGTTCCACAGCGAGACGTTCCGGCAGCAGGCGTACTACGAGGGCGTCAGGTACCTCGCCGAGCGCGACGACGGCGGCGGCGGCCTTCTCGTGGTGAGCACCGTGGCCATCTTCGACGACGGGAACGTGCTGCGGACGCGGCGCTTCAAGGTGTTCGGCGTCGACGAGCGCGAGGGCGAGTGGCGCGCGCTACAGGACGTCGGCGAGGAGGTGGCGCTGCTGGTCGGGATTAACCACGGCAGGCGCGTGTCGACGAGGGAGTACCCGTGCCTGAAGCCCAACTGCGTGTACTATGTCCTCAGATCGTTCGCGCCGGAGTTCGACGCCATGGATGAAGAAGGAGAAGGCGGGGAGGAGTGCAAAAGGTACGAGAGCGGGGTGTACGATCTCCGGAGCGGGGTCGCGTCCAGGAAATCGGTGTTCAGGCGTGCCGGCTGTGGCCATCCGGTTTGGTTCGTGCCTCCTCTGGCTGCTCCGCGCAGGTGATCGGCAACTGACACGTTTGTTGAGAGCATCCACTTACTGCTCGATCGTGTGCTGATCCTTACCAGTCAGATGTTCGCTGTTCACAAGCTGTGCGAATTATGTACGCTTGTTCCTATTTGGAAATAATGTATTGTCCAATAAAATGTCAGGTGGGATCCCACCAAAGTCAAGCTTCTAATTTATTTTTTAAAATTTTAAATAAAAATTTAACTAGATCTTGACAAATGAGCTAGAAGTGGAATTATATCGATCCCACTTGAGACCCTAATGCCCAAGTTCTTCGAAATAATTTGTACGCACACCCTTGATGTTTTAGTTGGTACAATTTCCAGAAAATCTTACGACTGTATATTAAATGGGAGTTTGAGTTGGTGTTGGTTCACTTAGGGGATCAAACATTGAAATAATCACGGCCGTTAGATCGTCCTCGAACACACCCACCAAATATTATAAGAATCGTGACCATCTCGACAAATATGGAACGTGTTTATTAGGAACAAACAATCGTGGGATCATCACAATCACGAAAATTAAAGAAAAAACATGGAATACCAAATTGGAGAGAAATCAAAGTCTAGCTCCTCCTTAGCCCTCATTAACCATTTCCGCATCACTACAGACTACCCTATCCGCCTTCGTTCCCCCTCTCCCTCACCCCTCCGCCTCACCGATACATACCCTATGCTCCCATCGGCTATACCTCCCCCAAAGAGAGCACGAGAGGAGACACTAACAAGCTCGTGCGGAGGAGGATCCGAGCGGCCTTCAAGCAGCCAACCCCACGGCCCGTCCTCCCTCCCCTCCCCTACAACGAAGATGGAGGTATCGCGTGGATGAGAGATTGCATATCCCATGACGGTAGTACGCTCACGTCGGTACCAACAAAGCATCGCTGATGGCCACAACGACGTGTTGTTCATGGTCACAATTGGTATCCTTTCTCCTCGTACCTAGGCATTGGTGAAGAAGCTAAGAGAATGCATATATGCATATATATAAGTCCTCTCTGTGTTGCCCGCGCTAGTGTTGTCCTTATGCAGTGTAACATCTCAGGGTTTTAGGTCAGAAAAGGAGAGGCCACAGATGTGTGCATTGCATTCATGCATGATAAAATAGGTAGAATTTCCATGCAAAACTAAAAGAGGCGAAGAGGGACCGATGTCTCTCTTGTTCTGATGAAAACGGCAGGGCAGGTGCGATGGATTTCGACATGACCTCTATTGAATCTTTGTGTTTTTAGGGAAAGTGATCTGAATTCAATTCAATTATGAATCATATCAATTGATTATTCCAATGATATATTTGAATATGAAAAGAAGTAAAATTCAATTATAAATATTAATTGAATTACAATAATAAATAAAGAACTGAGTGCTTATTTGTAAATAAGGTACAAATAATTACAAGTCTCAAATTACAAAAGAAAGAAAACTTAACTTTATTAAATCAGATACATTGTTACAATGTTTCCTTACATTAAAAGAATAAAAGAAAAGAATTACAAAGGAATAAAAGTAAAAAAAGAATCCTAAACTAAGTCCTAAACTAATTATTCTTGATCTTTTCTGTTCAATTGAGTTCCTGCAAAACAACACAAAAGAAGACACACAAAATAAAGAGAGGAGAGGTTATGGGGGGGTTAGATTTACTCTCGGTAATGCAATGAGATGCATTGCTTGTCACATCATCGAGTAATCAAAAGAGGGGTCAAGTGTAAATCTATTCTTAAATTTTTGCCTCAGACAATTTGCATAACAGGTTGGGAAGGGGAATATTAACACTTGGCATCACTAAGATAAAGGCTAGACCAAGATAATATCAAAGGAGCCCAAGCACATCCACCACACCAAGTCCTCCACATGTAGGAACTTACACCTAGTGGGACCCATTTGACAGCATCTTGGTTACACATGCAATTTCTATGTTGTCCACACACTACGAGAAATACATCAACCTATGACCTTTTGATAGTGACCGTGTATGAAATCGTCATAGAGTTATGAAGAATTTGATCCAGATGGTCATAAGCCGTTTGAGAGAGTCAAAACCATGAATAATTAAGACGATTTGGCTTAAAACGTCATAGTTTCAATACGTAAAATCATCATAACCAACGAGATATAAGAGAGGGCAATAGTGGTTGTTGGATATGAACGTTTGAGATAGTGATGTGTGGGAAGTTGCCGTGAATCGATGAACCGGCACCGATTCATCGCGCAGACCCGAGAAATATTTCCCTTTGACACCCACCTGACGCCCAGTCACGCACAATCAACCAAATTTTTGCTTAAGTCCCACTAAACCCTAATTCTCTCTCCCGCCGCCTCTCACTCTATTCTTGTCTCTGCCGCTACCACCCTCAATTTCCTGCCACAGCCACCCCGTCACCCGACACAGTCCATCGTCTCCCCACCTCCAGCCACCATCGCCCTCACCTCTCTTTCGGGAGGAGTGGAGAGGGGTGGAGAGCTAACTCTGCCGCCTCTCCTCACTCGATCTTGATCCCTAGGTAGCGTGGTGCCTCCTACTTCACTCCTTGGCCCGACCTCGTAGTATCCACTGAGAAAGCCCGCACGCTCCTTCTCCTCCGCCATGGTTCAGACGTTGTCATCATTGACCCCAGGTGTGTGTGAGTGAATCCCCTCCCCGTCTTGCGAATCCATTATGGGATGGGAGATTTATTTTTGTTTAGTTTATTAATGGCTGGTGGGGTGGTGAAGTCGGTCTAATCGATCGCCATAGTGTTGCGGAGTTGGGGGCTTGGGACACGGAGGAGCTCCTTCCAGTTCGCTGCTCTGGGGCCGGCTGACCGATCTGAGAAGCCAAGCCAAGCCATGGTCGTCGCCGCACCGGGGTCCGCGAGACATGGCTGGGTGGGCCGTGTCAAATCCTACCATGTTTCTCTGCCCGAGAGTGTTCGTTCTTCCTGAAGCCTGGCTGATCTACCACCGCAATACCCCACCGCGTGGCCGGTCGTCATCTCACACGTACGATTCCGGCCATCTCTGCCCATTCCTTACTGCAGCATATGTGGCCATTGGGTCCAAGTGTGATAGGTTGTTTTCTTCATCTCCATTGCTACATCTCCATTGTTGCTGTTGCGATTGCGTAGATGCTTGTTCTAGTGTTCCGTTCAGTGTTTCTGTGATGATCTAGTATATTGCGTGTATGGATAAAAGTGGAGCGGAAAGTTTTCGACTTTTCCGTTGAAAAACGGAAATGGAATGAAAATATGGAAATGGTAACGGAATTTTGCAAAATGGAAACGGAAACGGATTTTTTTACCGGAAACGAAAAAAGAACAATGTTTTCTGGCGGAACAGACACGGAAATGTAATTTCCTTTTCTATCTAATATGGAATTTTGGTTTTAGGGTTGATGTGCATGGCCAAATCTAACCGACACAAAACATGACCTTGTCAAGCAAAACTTGCAAAGCTGTTCGTCCTAGTACTAGAGACTATGTAGATGCATTCAAGGAGGCTTCCAAGAAATGATCATTCCCTTGTAAACCTAGCACTGTGCTATATATAATCATGGAACAATTTTGTTGGTTTTCTAGAATGCTTGAGATTTGTTGCATGATTTCAGGGTTCTCTTTGTTCCGGGTAAAATCTGCATGGTTCCACGTACGCACGGTATTCAGTATATATTTGCTTCCGACAATATCTGCTTATATTTTTATTTCCAGGGTTTCTGTATTCATTTTCGCTTCCCCAAAAAATATGAAAACAAATGTGGCACCACTCAGTTCCGTCCGTTTTCACTCTGTTTTCATCCCTAATTGCACGCTCAAAGGATGTTCCGTGTTCTGTTTTGGAATAACACACTGGCCGGTTTTGTCCATGTGAGTTCGAGTTTCAAACCTTTTCCATCAGATTGACTAGTCCTAAGCTCTTAGATCTGGACTACGACTTGTTTGAAAGCTAGCTGCAATTGTAGAGACACTTGGTGGAGCTCTGACAATTTGTCCTTTAATGAAAACTAGAAGGGATCTTTCTATTTCTAATTTTGTCTGCACTCTCATCTAGTTTATTGCACTCAAGCTGCGATTATGGACAACTGGATGTAACATAACAAGGAAACTTGTTATATTTTAGGATGGTATTGATGAGTTAATCATCTATTTGGTTTGGAATTGAGTAGGAGATCGATTTGTATGGTGGGAGATATCAAAGCTGCCCGAGGGAGATCAGGAAGCGGGCTCGTGATGTCTAGGATGACAAAAAGGGGATCAAGATCAAGAAACAGGTCAGGAAGAAGTTGCATGTGCACATAGCATCGTGCAATAACTTCCAAACCGCTGTTGGTTTGGCCTCTTTGGTTGTTGGATTTGCTTGTCTTGGTAAGTCTCCTAGCTCATATCATGGCTATAAGCCAGTAAAAACATATTATTCTCCTAGCTCTTATATTATGGTTATAAGTCAATAAGAACGGAGGTATAATTAGTGAATTTTTTTGTGTTAAATTTGTATTTCCTTTTATTCTGTATAGAGCACAAAGCCAAATTTACTTATGTTTAGGAGCAGAGGAATTGTTTCTCACTTCTCGTAGCATTGTTCTCTAACTAATGCAATATGCAAGCATTCATTCTTAAGGGGTATATGTGAGATCCAGACACATGGCTTAATAGGATTGATAGGATACCCATATCAACAAGTTGCAACTTCTTTTCCAGAAGCTCATTCGAAAAGAACTCTAAGGTTAAGCGTGCTTGGCCTAGAGCAATTCTAGGATGGGTGACCGACCGGGAAGTGGGTAACCGGGTGCGCACGAGTGAGGACAAAGTGCGCAGAAAAGACTAGTGTTGGTCTGTGGGGCCAGTCTAGATATCCTATTAAGCTGCCAGGAGTGACACCCCCCGGGCCCAGGAGTGGACGGGGTGTTACAAGTGGTATCAGAGCCGACCCTTACGATTACACGGTTGTGTGCAGGTTAGTGGCGGGACATGTGGAGCATGGCGCGTGTGGCCCAGAGTGGACACGACATGGCACATGTGCCGGCACTAGACGCAAAGACGCGTGCCAAGAGGGAACGTTCCTAGGGTGTGCTTGATCGATGAGGGCATCGATCTTCTAAATGGTGGGTGCATGTGAGATCCAGGCACATGGCTTAATAGGATTGATAGGATACCCATATCAACAAGTTGCAACTTCTTTTTCGGAAACTCATTCGAAAAGAACTCTAAGGTTAAGCGTGCTTGGCCTAGAGCAATTCTAGGATGGGTGACCGACCGGGAAGTGGGTAACCGGGTGCGCACGAGTGAGGACAAAGTGCGCAGAAAAGACTAGTGTTGGTCTGTGGGGCCAGTCTAGATATCCTATTAAGCTGCCAGGAGTGACACCCCTCGGGCCTAGGAGTGGACGGGGTGTTACAGTATATGTTTTTAGAAGTGGTATATTATCATGTAGAAGGTGTTGTGTCTACCTGTCGAATACACCTTTTGTGTGTTATTCATAATTATAAGGCTATATCCAACTATCGTCTGCAAATAATTCTGAATCGTGTCGTGAAGGACATGTTATTTGTTTGTCTAGAGGCATGAAAGTTTAATAAGTATAAAATATTTTTCATGGTGCTGGATTGCTTGTTCATCTTAACTTTGCTAGGCTTGAAGAAATACCCCATCTTAAAATACCCCATCTTAACGAGTTCCATGATAATTCTGCTAATATCGGTCCCACTTCTTATTTTTCTTGATTGACTACGCTGCTTAACATGTTTCTTAGTGTGAAATATCATTTCCTCATTTATATCAGTTAGTTAGATAGTGCTATCCAAGACAAAATGATGTTTCCATCTTACTCGTATTAGCTCATAAACATTTTGAGCATGTTCTTGCTTTCGTAAACCAACATCACAATACATATATTCTCATATGAATACTATTTGCAGTTTTTACCCTAGGTAAGCTAATGATGGTGATTGAAGATTATGGAGAACTTTGTTCAATAGCATGATTGGTACTGATGTGTTTTTTTACATAATTATACCTCTTTATTCAATTATCACAGTTGTTACATCCTTAATCAGTAGAGGTACAATAAAATTTGCGGGCTCATCTAACCAAAAATGTTGGTTAGATTGCCGGGCTAGCCTAGCTAATTCATGGGCTAACATGTTTGCTTCTCTAAAATTGTGCTCGAATTGGACCTGCAAAAAATCACATGCCATGTGATAAGAGTCGTCAAGGATCGCGGCTAATACTCCATTCCATAAGCCTCCTTCATTCATAGCTTGGATTACACCCATATTATCAGAGCAACATACCACTCAATTGCATCCTACGGTTTGTGCAAGGAGGAGACCTTGCTTCATATCTTGTACCTCAGCTGACAACACGTCATGAACGAAATCAAGCTTGCTGTTACTCGCAGCTATAAAAGTCCCATGACAATCCCGAATTATTTCTCCCGTAGCGCCGCGAAGGCCATCTGCATCAAAAGAAGCATCAACTTTACCTTCACAAAATTCTGCAATGGCTTCACCCAGCCCCCTCTTCTCATCTTGGGCTTTGATAAATTGGCAGCAGTGAAGTTCGAGTATAGAGCTCCAATGGTGATAATAGTACTTCCTGGGTCCTTAACTTTTTCTCCATGTGTTGCTTGTCGTCTCTCCCACCAGAGGTACCAGCTGGTAACCGCTACTAGCTCTGGTATACTTGTCTACCCCACAATCATAGTGGATCGTTGTTCAGAGCATAGGAGGAACTCCAGTACTTCCTGTCCAGCATGGTTGATGGTAACTGCCTCCTCAATCAGCGCCCCAAGCCAAGTTTCGACCAGATAAGATTGGCGCGGGTGCATTGGAAGAGCATATGCTTGACATCTTCTGCCGCAATATCACATAATGGGCATTGAGCACTCATCTTAACATGTCTATTAGCCAAAATCGGTCAACAAGGTATAATTTCTTGCATTAGCCGCCAAAGATAGATTTTTACCTTCGATGGTACCTTCAGATTCCAAATTGTGTCCCACATAGGGTGTGGTTTCATTGCTTCAGGGCCATGACCATAATTCAGTTTATTATCGAATTGGCTGTCCCACTCAGCGTGGTAGGCTAAACATATAGAGATGGTGTCCATTTTGGTTAAACTCCAGCCCGCAAAATCTTCCTTATTGTGTGATGATAATGGAATAGCCAATATTCCGCGAGCATCAACTGGCCAAAAAATCTGCTCAATCAACTCCCCATCCCAAGAGTTTGTGACGGGATCAATCAACTCATGTACTCTAGTATATATATTCTGCCCCTTTGGTGTAAACACCTTGCCTGATTGACATCCAGGAATCCACTTGTCCTCCCAAATTTGATGTTATTCCCCTGTCCAACACGTCATACATGTCTCTTCTTGAATGTTTGAATACCAGCCCAAATACTTTGCCACGTGAAGAACTACCCTTCTGCATTGTTGCATTCAGTAGATCCCCTGAGGGGAAATCTTTGGCCCGTAACACTCTAGCACAAAGAGAGCCAGGTTCCTCCAAAAGCCTCCATACCTGTTTAGTCAACAAAGCAAGATTAAAACAGTGGATATCCCTGAATCCCACGCCTCCTTTCTTCTTAGGTATGCAAAGTTTCCACCACACTAGCCAATGCATCCTCTTACGGTTAGCATCATCACCCCACCAAAAATTTGACATCGCCGTATTGATTCCTTTACATACATACAGTAGTGGCAAAGTAGCTACATGTATACGTGTTTTTTGTCATAAGAGTTTGTCGATGGTGTGTTTAGACGTGTTTTATCGTATAGATACATGAAAATGTAGATATCTAAGTTATCTATTTCCGTACGGGAGCGAGTACTACTTGTGAACTAACCGTGTATTTTGAATTCCCAATTTCTAATTATTGACTGAGCACCGTGTGGTCTTACGCGGTGCCCCCTCCTTGCTCACGTCCGATCACAATCGCACGCCTTGTACGAAAACGCTCAACAGTCCAAGAAAATACATACCTCAGTTACCCTCTTCACTTTTCCTACACCGTCCGGTCGAGTCCCCATTCCCCTCTCTTCTCTCGCCCCTGCATCCACTTCTCCTTCGATTCCACACCAAAATCAGCCTCGTCGGCGGCGCGAGCTCCGGCGAAAAGCAGTGGTACGGTAGGGAGCACTAGTGGGAGAGATTTGAGGGAGCAGGCTCGCAGATTGACGCTCCTGACCGGTTGCCATGGTGATACTGGGGTCGTTTGGTGGTGTGGCCCCGCGAATCGATGCATCTGCGGCCGACGACCTTCACGAGACGGTCGGTGAAGGAGCATCGGCAGCGGGCCCCCGCGAATCGACACGTTCAAGGTGGGTGGCCGTCGCAGATGATCTATACAGGAGTATTGGTGGTGCGGCTCCGAGATTTGGCGCATCCAAGTCGGTCGGCTCGTCTGGGAGTCGCTTGTCCAGCGTCCAAGCCGTTGTGTTCTTGTGAGATGATTTTTTGAGCTGGCGAGTGTTTCAATCCGCTCGCCCCTCTCCACCATTGTTTTGCTTATGCGTTCCTCCTCCTTTTGATTTGATTTCAGCTTGACTCACCCCTCGATTTTGTTCGGTGCTATGTCCACCAATCGGTCTAGATTATGAATCCCGTTGTCACTGTTGACTGAGGATTTGATCCATGCACACGTCCTCTTGCTAGAGGTGTGCATATGCGCCTGAAGAGTTTGTCTTGTCAGATAGATTCCCGTTGATCTCCACTCTCCTGTGTCTATTATGGCCACCAATCTTGCTCCATTAGCGATGATTCAGAGTAACAGATATAGACATTAGAATAGTTAGTACTTTCCATTGGATCTATGCATGAGGCCGTGAGTAGCATTTAGCTTTTCTTCAAGAAGGGCCCAGACGAACCCAATCCTCAGCGCATTGCAGTTGCTAGAAGGCACCGTGATGCTCATGGGGCTCAGTTCAACTTCATTAGTTGTGTTTATCTGTTTTAGATATGCAGTAGGTTTTTCCATGTAGATTTGGTTCAATAGTTAAATGTATTTGATCTCAACCACGGTATATAGCATGTAATTTATGGTGTGAAGATCCATAGTAGGGTTCTGTGATTTGTTTAATTTTTTTTAAAAAAGTAAGTAGTCTGTATGTACAATTTGTTGGGAATAAACCATGCAAATAAATTGTTTCTATTCCTTAGGCGGATGTATTTTTTTTTGCTTCAGCTGCACTATGGATGTACAAATCCTATTAAATCAATAGTAACTGTGAGAGGATGTGACAGAAGTTACATCTAGTGTAAATATTTCCCATTTTCGATGTAATTTTTATCCTTTTTCTACGTCCATAATGTTGAATGAATCAAGGTGACAAACTAGTATGCTTGTGATCCTAGTTTTGGTGCATCTGATTGTAACTGTTATCTCCTTTTCACATCTAGAAACTTGAATGGATCATGTTTGTAAAAGATAAGTATGTTTGTGATTCTAGTTTTTGTGCATTTTGGATGTAACTTCTATCCTTTTTTTGCATCCAGAATATTCAATGAATCATGGAGTAAAACACTGGTACTATGTTTTATGATCGCAATTTTAGTGCATCTGGATGTATTTTTATCTATTTTTTTTACATCCCATCGCTCTTTTTTACATCCTCAATGGGGACCATGAATTTGCCGGTACTCCTATATTACTTTTCAGAGATGAAATTTTTGCACCACCTGGATGAAGCTCTTGAATAAAAACACATCTACTTTTTTTATCCTAGACTAGCGTTCATTTC
This sequence comes from Avena sativa, assembly GCA_916181665.1. Classification (NCBI taxonomy): domain Eukaryota; kingdom Viridiplantae; phylum Streptophyta; class Magnoliopsida; order Poales; family Poaceae; genus Avena; species Avena sativa. The sequence continues at coordinate 433,456,364 of OV702296.1, forward strand.
ATGAAACATGGCCAGATTAGGACATAACATCTGTTTATGTGCAAGGATAGGGAAGAAATCGTGAAGGACCAGAAATGTTCTGTTTTTGGAAAGTATACGTCACGGTTTGCATGTCCCAGAGGGCCCTGGTTTCTATTTCCGGTAATTATTGCTTTTTGACAACGGGGCACTTCCGTAGACTAACCAGTAACCGCGCACCGTGTATCATAGCCCTTTTGAATTTGTCTGGAGCGCTGAACAATTAAAAACTGTTTGAATCATCGTCGGATTTGGGGGGAGAGCCTTGTGCTGTTTTGGACCGAATCTGACCAGACGTTCCTTTTCTGTCTCATTGAGATGAGCCCACCCGCAGCCTAGTAGAGGCCCATCGCAGCTTGTTAAGACCCAGCGGGGACGGAGTTCCACGCACGTTCGTTTCTTGGTAGTATTGTTTTTTTTTTCTCGGCCGATCCGGGCAATTAGGGTGCAATGAATAACGTCGACGCGATGTATCTTTTTTTTGGTCGATGCTCGAGTGCTGGCAGTGTGAAGTCGGGAAGTCGATCCTCCGCCTTCTCCAGCCAGCCTGGAAGTGGCAGGCGCATGCGTGGATCGGTTGCTGCATGCATGCAGAAAGCCTGGAATTCACACTAACTAGAGTTCATTCTCTTTATTCGCCTCCAGGAATTACTCAATGCAAGCAACTCCAACAAAGGCTCTAAATTTTGGCGCTGTAAAAACATTTTGCAGCATGCTGTATCCTCTTTTAGCGCACGAGACAGACAACGGCTTCACCGGATGCGCTAAAATTCAGTTCGCATCCGAAAGCAGTTTACCAGAAGCTGTAAAATGGAGCACCGCAGACATGTTTTTTAAACACAGGCGCAACAAACAGGTCTCTCGTTTTTTAGAAAAAAGACCCTACCCAGATCGTAGAAAAAGCAATCTGTCCTCTCCCTCCTAGTCTCCTTCATGCGGCGGAGCTCCTGGGCCCGATGAGCCCGAGCCCGAGCTCCACTTCTCTCGTTCCCGAGCCCGACGAGCTCCACTCTCGTTCCTTTCGTTCCCGAGCCCGACGCGGCGGAGCTCCTACCTCCTCTCGTTCCCGAGCCCGACGAGCTCCACCTCCTTCATCGCGAGGCCCCAATTCCTGCCACCAGTTGGAGCTCGACCCCGCCGGCCTCTATCTGCACGCCGCCGACGCAAGCTCCGCCCCGGCCGGCGGCCTCGCCCCTCCCCTTTGCCGGACCGCATGGCGCTGCCGCCTGGAGCCTCGCTCCTCCGCCGACGCCCGCGGCTCCGCGTCCTCTCTCCCTCCCGAGTCAGAGTCTCGTCTCCATCGAGCAGCGACTGTCAGCGGGGGGCGCGATTCAGGGCGGCTCCGTGCAGCTGCGGAAACTTCCAGGCGATAGTTGGTCTCGCGCGCGTCCTCCAGAATTTCCAGCGTGTGTTCGCTGGAGCGGCACATATGCAGCACAGGATACCGCGTGCGCAGCGCATGCGTTAAATTTTATTGTGCACGCTCTATTTTACAGCGTCTCTTGGAGCGTCGATTTTTGCCTCTTGAATTGGCTATTTTTTCAGCATGGGCTCGTTTTACACCGTTTGTTGGAGTGGCTCTGATGCTTGCACCCTTCCTTCTCATCTCGTTACATTTTCTTCTAATGAACAGTTTTTTTAGAAAGGAGTATATATTAATATCAGAGGATACCAATTACACTCCGTCTCTGCAAAAACGCATTGTGCTAAAGGCCATACAGATCCACACATCTAAAAAATAAAGAAGAATTATAAAAAAGAAAAGTCCCGCTATAGTTTCTCATTCATTGAAACAACATCACTACCACCACAAAGACAGCATCAGAAGTCCATCTTTTCCAAAAACAACGCCTCCAAGAAGGGAATAGTGCACAAAAACCGTCATCGCCCGATCAAATATTTAGGTTTTCATCCTGAAAAAAGTCCATACTCTCAAAACAATACCTTCAACAAGACCATTGTCAGGCACAACCAATTAAGGCCAGACTCTGGGTTTTCATCCTAAAATATAGGACCATGATCTTCACCTGTACTATCGCCCCCGCTTGCATATCACTGCTCCAAGTCACGAGTCACCAAGCCAATTCCTCATCACCATCCAGACTCGAACCACCATTGTCAGTCCTCAGATCTCGGTCTTCATGACATTATCCTTCAGCACCATGGGACGAGAATATGCCCATGATATTAACAGCCAATAGAGAATCGAAGCGCTCCCACTGAACCCAAACGTCCAGAGTAAAAATATGGGTGCGCACGACCGAATCCCACCTGATCCAGCGATCTCTCGGCATATACGCACTGTGGAGTTTGCCGGCGGAGCCTTCCAGAACACGACACTGCAACCAGATCAATGGAGACAAACATCAAGTGGGTCTTCGTCTTGGCGTGAGATGAACCGTAGGACCACCCCCTTTATTCAAACCGAGCCAGTAGACCCTCGCCACCAGTCGGAGGTAGAGGAGAAGACAGTCCAGCATGCCACTGAAGCTGCTCGCCAGAACCCAGCGTGCAGCTGCCTCCGCAGCCAGAGGTCCAGATCGGATCCGGGCCAGACCCGATGCAACCGCCGCCCGCCATGGTGGCCGCACGTCAGCACCGCCGAGGAAGACCTCGCAAGATCGTCTCAAATGCTGCCACCACGACACATCCTCTTTCCCAAGCCCTCGACCCGCGCCGCCCGGAAGACGACGGGCCTAGGCGGACGCCCTAGGCCCACGGCGTGATGCCGCTGCCTGCAAGCAGCTGCAGGAGCACCCGCCGCCGCCTGGCCGAGGTCTCCGCCCTAGCCACCGCCCCCGACCCGCTCCGTCGGTGCTGCCGCAGCCGCCCCTCCAAAGAAGACCGCCACAGCCGCCACCCCTAGAACCTTAGGTACTAGGGGGCCGCCGCCACCGCGGCCAACACCGGCGGAGGGATGGGATCTAGAGGAGGGAGGTCGGCGGCGGCGGGATCTGGGGATCCTCCGGCGGCGCCAGGGTCGCCACGGGAGGGGAGGGTTACGGGAGGGGAGTGGATACGTACATATATTGAAGGTCTCCTAATGAACAGCTAGAAAACTGATCGGATGCCGTACGCGGGCGACTTGTCCGGCCTGAAGAGCCCACAGTGTGCTTCTCAATTCTCATCGTGCAGACCGCGCCGTGCGTGCGTCGTGGAGAAAGGCACAACTGCACAAGCATTGGATGATGATGATGACGTACGCGTCACAAATTCATAGCCGCTTTAGTGTACTCCACTCTTTATTCATGACGGTGTACGAGGTATCCAGACTGTTACACTTCAACGCTGCCGCATTACGTGCAGCTTATTTTGAAAATACTATACGTGTGCACACACGTATAGTAGTCGATGGAGTTATCAGAACCGGATGGCGTACGCCGGCGACTTGTCCGGGTTGAACAGCCCGAAGTGCTTCTCCGTCACGATCCCCGTCTTCTGGTTCTCATCAAACATGGAGAAGACGTACGTCTCCAACGCGCCACGCCTCTTCGGGTGCCCCCGCCGACGTGGTCGATCAGCCCCTGGTTGTACGCCCTCGCGTTGTCCGCGCTCGCGCCGGACCCGCCCGCCTTGGGCCACCCGCTCTCCGACACCACCACCTTCACATTGGGCGCCCCCGCCTTCTCCAGCGCCGCGTGCACCGCGTCCACCATGGCGTCGAACAGGTTCGTGTAGGTCAGCCCGTTCTTGCTGTCCCGCACCGTCGTGCCCGGCCGGAACGTCGCGTAGTTGAGCTGGATGTCCCGCGGGTTGTCACGGTACGAGAAGTAGGGGTAGATGTTGGCCAGCAGCGGCGCGCCGGTGCTGGCCAGGAGCCGGGCCACGTCCGTCATGTAGGACTGCGTGAACACGTCCGCGGACGGCGGGAAGGAGCTGCCCACCGCGTCGAACCGGATCGCCGTGGACACCTTGATGCCCCCGAGGCCCGCCGCGGACAGCGCCGCGTTCAGGTTCCGGATGGCCGGGACGATGCGACCCGTGTCCCCGCCCTGGATCTCGTTGCCCGCCACGATGTACTTGATCTTCAGGCCCTTGTAACGCTGCACGTTGTCCCGGACCCATGTGGCCGCGTTGGAGGCGCTGCCGGCGATCTTGCCGAGCTGGTCGTTGCCGACGTCCATGACCAGGCCGATGCCCGAGTTGCGCAGGGCGGTGAGGGCCTGCCCGTCGGCGAAGTAGATGCGCATGTCGGTGATGCCCTTGGAACGGTACAGCTGCACCACGTCGCTCCGGGATGGGAGGTTGTTGCCGATCACGCCGTAGCACACACCGATGGAATGCACGTCTGCATATGTCATATATAATGGAATTTACTCAATATGTGGAAATTGATTGCCGTATCATACGAGTATGAACATGTCAACATCCTGGCCCAACTCCACACACTCGCATCGCGTTTGGACATTTTCTAGCCATGGCCACGCACACGGCCCGACATTCAGTGGTGCCAACTCTATCCCAAAAAACCGAACTGAAGGGAGAAAGGAAACCTTTCCTTATAAGCTCGTCGTGGCATCCTCCTGCTAGGACTAAAGTTACCAGCAATCGCTTGGTACCTAATAGAACGTGCGTGCAAAGTAGACAGAAAAAGAAGAACATGCAGAGGTAGGGACAGAAGCAAAAGCTCCAACGACGAGGGCAACCACAAGCATGGAAGCAACATCTTGCCTCGCCATCTCCGCTAGCTCGATCCAAATATATATGTGATGTGCTCCTCGGCGCCACGCAACGCGCTTGGTTTGCCGATGAAGCTGCGCTAGGCCCCCTTATATACAAAGCTCTGTCGCCTGCCATGGAGTGTGGTCAAGCTACACGTATGTACCTTATATGACTCGTAACAGCCACGTGTAGCCGGAGATGCACGCCATGGACGTCACTCTCCGGTGCGGCCCCGCCTAACTCGATCGACGTTTTATTCCGTCTTTCTTCCACGGAAACCACTGAAATGTGCGGTCACCTCAGTCGAAAACTGTTAGATAGATCTCTAACGTGACTGGGCCCAACGGCCCAGCACGCCCCCCTAACTGCGCCCTGATCGGGGGCGCCCATCCTTATCTAGGACGGTGGGCCTCTGTCGCCAGCGCTATATAAAGTGGTGGGGAGCCGAGAGCACGATCTACGAGGTTAGCCGTGCCCTAGCCGCCCTACCTACAAGCCAATCCGATCTAGGCTAAGCGCTGCGCCGACGGGAAGCTCCACTGCCGCCACACTCACCCCCTACCACCCATGGCCAACGACGGAGGTCCTAACTCCGGCACCAGCTCGGGGATTCCCTCTGGTTCGTGTTTGTCGAGCCAGGGAGCAGGTAGAGTTCGTCTCGGTTTTCTCTCTCTCTCTGTTCTCGATCTATAAAGGTGACGTATAGTGCTACTGTTAGATCTAGACTAGATCCGTGGTAAAGTCTTTTTAACATTGGTATCAGAGCAATGGTTTTAGTTGCTAGATTTTACAGTGCTTATTGTAGAAAGTAAAAAGGTTCAAAAGAAAGAATTAGATCCAAAGTTCCGCCTGCCATATGGCCGCGCCGTTCCTCTCGATCTAGATGGGCATCCATTATGGAGACATCTAGAAGAAGAACACACCCTTCGGGGCAAAGCAAACCCAAGATCTAAAGCCCCAAAAGGATTCCGAACGAACCCCATAGATCCCCAAAGGAAAAGAAAAGGGTCTCCTCCGGCTATCACCGGGAAAGTCTCCGCCCCACACCTCGGCCACTTGACGACGGTGCACCCACTCTTGGGTGGATGCACACATCGGCAAGGAGCAAGGTGGGGGGCGCCGCCGCAGTTTCATTTTGGACCAAGTAACAAAAAAAAAGGGGGGAGCAAAAGGCTCCGCCGCCGCCCCTCTTGACGGTGGTGCGCCCACCCTCGGGTGGACGCACCGCCGGCGAGGAGGGCAGTGGGAGGCCATGGCTCACGAAGAGGAAGAGGGGAGGGGGCGCGCGACAACGCGGCCTCCTCGCCTCGGTCGTCCACGGAGAGGGAGGGGCGCGCGAAGGCGGCCGCCTCACCTCGGCCTCCGGCGGGCCACGCCGCAGCGCCACGGGTGGGGATGTGAGGAGGAGGGAGGGGCCGAAGCCACCTCGCCGGTTTCCCCACGCGCCGCCACACCGCCGCCGGCGGGCTGCACGGTGCGCACGCCTCCGACGCGGGGCCGCCGACCCGAGGGTCGCGGAGCCACCGCGGGCGGGACGCGGTGAAGGCACGGAGGAGCGGCGAGCACGCGGACCACGCGGGGCTGCCGGCGGCCGGAGACACGGCGCCGCCGCGGTGGCCACGCGGATAGGCCGCGGACCACGCGGGGCTGCTGGCGCACGGGACGCGGCGCCGCCGCGGTGGCCACGCAGAGAGGGGCAAGGGGGAAAAAGTGGCTAGGGCTAAGGGGGGGGGGGGCGGCGGCTAGGGGTTATATACCCCCGACCAGCGCGCCGAACCATTGGATCTAGGGCGACCCCCATCAACGGCTCAGATCGTGCGCAGGCGGTGGCCGACGCGGACGGGCCACGCGGGCCACGCGGTCGGCGGCAGCCACGCGGGCCACGCGGTCGGCGGCAGCCACGCGGGCCACAGGGGCCACGCGGTCGGCGGCGGACGCGCAGGCCACGCGGGCTGGCCGCAGAGCCAGGCGGGCCGCCTGCTGGGCCGCGGCAGGCCGCTGGGGGCGGGCGGCAGCTAGCTAGGCAGCGCGCGCGGGCGGGGCAGGCCGCTGGCGAGCCGCGCCGGGTGGCCGCGCTGGCGTGGAGGCTGCCCGGCTGGCGGTGGGCCGCCTGCAGGCCGCCCAGTAAAGGCCCAGTAGGGCGTTTTTTTTTTACAGTTTTTCTGTTTTTTTCTATTACAGAGTTGTTTTTAATAGTTTTGCTTAGTTTTTAAGCAATTTTTTTGTATAGTTTTCTCTAGTCCTTTTACTTTTGAGTATATTGTGACTAGAGAACATTGTAAAGGCAGATTTTTTCTGTAAAGTTCAAAGTATAAAGAAAGTTAGCATTATGTTTCCGCTGCAAATAGTCATTTTTCAAAATTGCAAATAGATGGTTTAAATTGCAATAATGCAATAAAAGATGATTAAATCTTGACATAAAGATGTGATTAAAGTGATTATGCCTCATGCTATTAATTGACCAACGTTATTAATAATCATGACCATAATCTTTTCCTATTAAGTATTAAAGGTGCATTTAAATTTATTTCTATCCAACGGTGATGTATCTTTAAATAGCACGAAACGATTGCATGCTTAATTTATACCAACGTTGAATTAACGCATACAGTTGTTTTACTTGGTGATCTCACATCTTTTGTGATTTTCAGGAGGTCTCAACCTCATGGCATGTTTGAAGGACATCCCGCTCCTAAGGGGGGACAACTACTCCGAATGGAGGAAGAAAGTCGACTTGGCGTTCGTATGCGCCGAAGTGGATTGGGTGGTTGACACCAAGCAACCAGTCAAGCCCGCTGACCCGGTCAGGGGAGACGGTGAAGAAAGTGCTGACTTTGAGAAAAGGAAGAGGGACCATGCTCCATTGGAGCTGGCCTACTCTATTGATAACCAGAAATAGGTGAATGCCAACAAGAAGACTCTGGCCTTCGTAAAGAACACAATTGAGAACGCCATAGTGGGCTCAATTGGAGAGTGTGCTACCGTGGGCGAGTATCTCGCCAAGATAAAGAGCCAGTTTACTGGCTCTTCAAAGATGTATGCGACCCAGCTGTTAAAGCAGCTGGTTACTGAAAAGTACACGGGAGGACCCCACGGAATAAGAGAGCACATCTTGAGGATGTCAAACATGGCAGCGAAGCTCAAGCCCATGGATGAGGACCTCGAGCTAAAGCCAGCACTCTTAGTGCACCTTGTGATGGCCTCACTTCCACAGCCTTTTGAAAACTTTGTAATAAACTATAATATGTCTCCTGAAAAGTGGGACATAGAAAAGACCATTGGGATGTGCTCCCAGGAAGAGGAAAGGCTGAAAGCCCTTCACGGCGGTTCTCTGAACTTCGTGAAGGACAACAGGAAGAGAGGCTTCACAGGTGGCAACCATGGTGGCTCACCCTCCAAGCCCCATGGCAAGGGCCCAATGCAGCACCAGTACCAGCATCTCCAGTCCACCCCTAGGGAGAAGGATCAGTGCCATCACTGCAAAAAGACTGGGCACTACAAGAAAGACTGTCCAGTTTGGCTAAAGTACATCATGGCCAAAAATGGTAAAGATATTGTTTCTTTTGTTAATGAATCTTTGTATGAAAAGTTTACTAGATCCACTTGGTGGATTGATTCTGGAGCAACTGTTCACGTTGCCAATTCTTTACAGGGGTTCCATTCGACAAGGACCACGCCAAGAAGAGAAAGATGCATTGAAGTGGCGAATGGAATAGAAGCAGAAGTGGAGGCCATTGGTGACGTCCCTCTGGAGCTGGCTGATGGCTCTTTGCTTTTGCTCAAAGATGTGCTTTTCGTTCCTTCATTACATAGGAATTTAATAAGTGTTTCCTGTTTGGACAAAGATTCTTACGAATGTTATTTTGGAAATGGCAAGTGTGCCATTTGGTTGAAAGACAAATGTGTGGGTGTTGCTACATTATTTGATAAGTTATATTTGTTATCCCTACATGAGAAAGTTTTTTCTGTGTGTGATGTGAATGAAAAAGTTTCCTTGTCGAACAAAGAACAAAAGAAAAGAAAGCGAACTCTCGACTCATCGAAACTATGGCACTGCAGACTAGGCCATATTTCGAGGGGAAGAATAGAAAACCTCGTTAAAAATGAAATTCTTCCTCCGTTAGAGTTCTCCGACATAGAACAATGCATAGATTGCATTAAAGGAAAGTATGTCAAACAAATTAAAAAGGGTGCAAACCGAAGCATAGCTACACTAGAAATAATCCACACGGATATTTGTGGACCGTTTCCGGTGAAAAGTGTGGATGGCTATGATTCATTCATAACATTCACGGATGATCACTCCCGGTATGGTTATATTTATCCAATTAAAGAAAGATCTGAAGCGTTGGATAAATTTAAAATTTTCAAAGCTGAAGTAGAAAATCAGCACGATAAAAGAATCAAAATAGTTCGGTCCGATCGTGGGGGGGAGTACTACGGTCGGCATACTCCATATGGTCAAGTACCAGGACCCTTTGCACGGTTCCTGCAAGAAAGCGGAATAGTCGCCCAGTATTCTATGCCGGGAGAACCTCAGCAAAACGGAGTAGCTGAAAGGCGCAACCGTACCCTTATGGATATGGTGCGCAGCATGATGAGCTATTCCACCCTCCCATTGGGATTGTGGATGGAGGCGCTTAAAACCGCCATTCACATTCTCAACAGAGTACCAAGTAAGTCGGTGCCCAAAACACCGTATGAATTGTGGACAGGCAGAGTCCCCTCTCTGCACCACTTGAGGGTCTGGGGGAGCCCAGCTGAGGCAAAAGTTTTCAATCCAAACATTGCAAAGTTAGACCCCAAAACAGTATCTTGCCATTTTATTGGCTATCCAGATAAGTCCAAAGGCTATCGTTTCTACTGTCCCGACAGATACACAAAGTTTGTAGAAACGAGACATGCAGTCTTCTTGGAGGACGAATTGATGAGGGGGAGCACGGTAGCTAGGAAAATTGATCTTGAGGAGAAGAGGGTGCATGCACCTAATCCGATGACTCAGGAGCCATTTTTCTCGCTACCTGTTGTGCCATCATCTACAACCCCTGAGGTTGTGGTGCCGGCACCTGTTGTGACTCCACGCGTGACAACAATGGGCGAAAGTTCTGAACCTGTCCATCAGGAGCCACCTGAGCCCACTGTTGAGCACGAAAGGGAGCCAGAACAGCCACCTACTGTAAATGTACCTGAACCCGAGGCAAGAAATGAGCAAGAGTCTGATGAACTCAGACGGTCTAAAAGAGAACGAAGACCAGCTATTTCCAAAGAAATCTACAAAGTTTACAATGTAGTTCATATGGAGGGCGATCCTACCACATATGAAGAAGCCATGAGTAGCCCTCACTCAGCCAAGTGGGTGGAGGCAATGGAAGATGAAATGATATCGATGAGTTCCAACAATGTTTGGGACTTAGAGGAAATTCCCAAAGGAGCCAAAACAGTAGGATGCAAGTGGGTCTACAAAACAAAGTATGACTCCAACGGGAATGTAGAAAAGTACAAAGCTAGACTCGTGGCAAAAGGCTTCACGCAAAGAGAAGGCGTAGATTACAATGAGACTTTTTCTCCGGTATCATGTAAGGACTCCTTCAGAATCATCATGGCACTAGTTGCACATTTTGATTTAGAGTTACATCAAATGGATGTTAAGACGGCATTTCTAAATGGAGATTTAGAAGAAAATGTTTACATGAAACAACCCAAGGGTTTTTTCATGGAGGGGAAGGAACATATGGGATGCCGCCTAAAGAAATCCATTTATGGGTTAAAGCAAGCCTCTAGGCAGTGGTATTTAAAGTTTAATGATACCATTAAAAGATTCGGATTCAAAGAAAATGTTGAGGACAATTGCATTTATGCAAAGTTCAAAAGTGGGAAATATATTTTCCTAATTCTATATGTGGATGACATTCTGCTTGCTAGCAGTGATGTTAGTCTACTACTAGAAACAAAGAAGTTCTTGTCATCAAACTTTGACATGAAAGACCTTGGTGAAGCATCTTATGTTTTGGGCATAGAAATTCACCGAGACAGAAAGAATGGAGTGTTAGGACTGTCGCAGAAAGCGTATTGTGAAAAGATTTTAAAGAAATACAATATGCATGCGAGTAATTCAACACCTGCTCCTATCGTCAAGGGCGATAGTTTTGGGAAATCCCAATGTCCAAAGAATCAATATGAGATCGATCAAATGAAGTCAGTACCATATGCTTCGGCTGTTGGAAGCTTACAGTATGCACAAGTGTGCACTCGCACTGACTTAGCATTTATCACCGGGGTACTCGGTAGATATCAAGAGAATCCAGGCATAGAGCACTGGAAGATGGTAAAGAAAGCTTTGCGTTATGTGCAAGGCACAAAAGGCCTTATGCTAACATACAGAAGATCTGATTCCCTAGAGATAAAAGGGTATTCAGATGCAGATTTTGCGGGAGATAAAGACGACCGAAAATCCACGACAGGGTATGTCTTTACTCTCGCAGGAGGTGCTATTTCGTGGAGAAGCGCCAAACAGTCGATAGTTGCATCATCTACGATGTATGCAGAATTTATAGCATGTTATGAGGCCATGGGACAGGCGTTATGGTTAAAGAAATTCTTACCCGACTTGAAAGTGGTTGACTGCATCAGCAGGCCACTAAAGATGCACTGTGACAACGAGCCCGCAGTATTCTATGCTCACAACAACAAGTCGAGTAATGCTTCAAAGTCTATAGATATAAAGTATTATGTTGTAAAGGACAAAGTTCAGGATCAAACTATAAGTCTCGAGCATATAAGGACAAAGGATATGCTTGCGGATCCGCTAACGAAAGGCTTACCACCCAATGTGTTCAAGGAACACATAGCCGGCATGGGTTTAACGGCAAGCCTATGATTCCTGGACTATAGAGGCCCAAAAGTAACAGAATTTGTTTCAGAACATGAAGGTGTGTAGTGGCTGTCTGATTCTATCGGCAATTGAGCTGAGACGATGAAACATGCTCTATGTATCATTCTGTGATGAAATAAGTAAAGAACAAGGTTAAAAGTAAAGTCGAGATCTAGGGGGAGAATGTTAGATAGATCTCTAACGTGACTGGGCCCAACGGCCCAGCACGCCCCCCCTAACTGCGCCCTGATCGGGGGCGCCCATCCTTATCTAGGACGGTGGGCCCCTGTCGCCAGCGCTATATAAAGTGGTGGGGAGCCGAGAGCACGATCTACGAGGTTAGCCGTGCCCTAGCCGCCCCACCTACAAGCCAATCCGATCTAGGCTAAGCGCTGCGCCGACGGGAAGCTCCACTGCCGCCACACTCACCCCCTACCACCCATGGCCAACGACGGAGGTCCTAGCTCCGGCACCAGCTCGGGGATTCCCTCTGGTTCGTGTTTGTCGAGCCAGGGAGCAGGTAGAGTTCGTCTCGGTTTTCTCTCTCTCTGTTCTCGATCTATAAAGGTGACGTATAGTGCTACTGTTAGATCTAGACTAGATTCGTGGTAAAGTCTTTTTAACAAAAACAAGTCCATGTATTGTGGAAAATAAAACCGGCCTCAGTATTCATCGAGTACTTGAGCAATTGAGCGGAACGGACATGCATGTATATACGCCGTGTCTTGCTAATTTTTTTTTCAAGAAAGGCATAAGATTTGTCTTGATTCATTGATTAAGTAGAAGAGAGTTCAAAGTTTCGGTCACAAACCACCCACGCAAAAAAAGATTACTCTCCCAGCATCAAATGGCCAAAATGCTTAGGCCCCGCTCGAACCCACGACTTAGCCTCGGGCTTAATTCTATTGAAGACGATGGTCCGCATAGTGCACTTATTCTTGAAAGTCACTCCACCTCTAGAATAGTGCCTCCGGCGTTACACCCCATCTCGAGGACATCGTTTTTGGAGAAGGTGTTGGCTAGAATGTTCTAGAGGTGGAGCGGTGTGTTTTTTACCATGTCAACGAAGATGGGTCTTAGCGGGGTGGGGCTGCGACATCTCGGTGGAAGAAACAAGATGATGGATATTTGCAACACGGAGACATTGTTTGGCATCGTGGAGGCGTCGACAGTAGGCCTAACGAAGAATATGCAGATCATTTCCCTAAAGTTTTTCTAGTGGTTACGACTACTGTAACTTGTGCATGAGGTACCGGTGCTCGTCAAAAGTCTGCTAGACCGGACGAGTGTTTCCGTTTCAGAGTTGTGCCGGTACCTAGTTGGTGGGGAGTTTACCAGTTTTTAGGCATAAGGCCCTGCTGCCATGATTTATATTCATTGTCGGGTTTATAAATGTTGCATGGTGGTAGGGAGTTATTTTGATGTACTGCTTTTTGTCCGGCCTTTGTTGAATAAAATAATAAATCGAACCATATGCATTTTTCTATGCAGAGGCAGGGGAGTCTCATCCTCCCTTCAAAAAAAAAAAAGTTGAAGGAGTAGCTTTTAAACGTGTCATGAATGTTTAAACGTGTTATGAATTCTTTGTTGACTATACGAGTATCTGCAACGGTGCATGCAGAATAGATATAAAATAAGAACATGCAGAGAAGATCAGTCATCAAGTATACATACTTGTAGGGGCAGAAGCAAAAGCTCCAACGACGAGCGCAACCGCAAACATGGAAGCAACATCCTGCCTCGCCATAGCTGCTAGCTCGATCCCAATAGCGCCGAAACTACTCTACCTTGGTGTGGTCAACTTACACGTATATGCACCTTATTTGACTCGTAACAACCACGTAACTGAAGATGCACGCCATGGGGCGGCCGGCGTACGTATGTGCATGCTCATGGAAATCACTCTCCGTTTTTCTTCCACGGAGACCAACGAAATCGTGGACACTTCACGCCAAAAAAAAAGTCAAGGATTGCGGAAACAGTACTCTATTTTAACGTGTCTCTATTTTTAACGTGTATTTGAGCTGTTATAAACACGATAAGCAAAACAAGAACCAAATCCGTGGTTGGATGGTTAGGAGGACAGTGAGACCGTCAGTCCAGCAAAATCAAACCCCAGGTTTAACACTTTGGTGTCTCATAAAAGACGAAATTTTCTTTAGTGGGAGGCGACGTTCCCGTCGATAGCGAGACGTCTGTGGTGATTTCATCAAGTTCAAAACCCGTCGAATCAGTCTCAAGAATCAGTCTTTCGGATAGCGCGTATTAGTGAGCTCTGCGTTTGTACTAGGTTTCACAAAAAAATACGTGATAAAAAATGAAGAACCAAAAAGAAACAACACGAGGGAACACAAGATTTTAATATGGAAAACCTCTCACAGAATGAGAGAAAAAATCACGACATTAGCCAGCAAAACTTCACTATATGGGAAGTGTATACACAACACCTAGATGATCTCAGATGCATATTTATCCCAACCGGCAGCTGATCTAACGTCTCCACCATCATCACCATGATGAAGAGGGAGTAGTCTACCTCTGTAGTATGGGTATGTGGCAATAGCTTGATATATTTCTCTCTTGTTCTTCATAGATCTAGTACCATATGATCCGTTCAACATGGTTATGGTCATATATGTAATTCCTATGTGGTGGATCTTTATTCTATGGTTTGATATATGACATTAGAACCTATTTTTTGTAACATGTATTGATAGATGCATCTCACGTACCCTATTCTTAAGTACTTGTTCTGATCCAACTTGTATGCAAGAGCATGTGTGGGGAGAATTGTGTATTGGATGGAGTAGCATGGTGGTAGTGATTGAATAGTGACAATAAATTCAAGATCTACTATGGTATTTACCTTTCTTTTGCTGCCTCACTATGGATAAAGTGAATTCATATGCTATAATTATCTTGTGACAGCTAGATAATCTTGTTTAGTCAAGGTAGCATATTTGTGATTCAAACATCATGTCAAATTACTTAAGACTATACTCTGTCGATTCTTAATTCAAGATTGCTTAGAGTTTTCCCTTTTTGAGGAGTATAAGAGAGATGTGTTGCATCATCTCTATGTTAGGACGTGATGTCCATATGAATGCTTATTAAACACATGTTGAAGTTTCACCAATATTATATTTTGATAAATTCTTTGTGTCCATTAAAATCCAAAAAGAGAATAGACAAGTGAACCCATAAACCCTGGTCCATTTTAAACCATTAGAAACACCTTCCCAACACCATTATCACACTTTACATTTTCTGCAATTTATTATTTCGAAAATACAAAATTACTTTTTTCACTTGCAAACACACACAAAACCCAAACATAATTATCTTTTATTGCTTTTATCTTATTTGCCTAGTTTTTATTTTTCTTGTTTTATTTTATATTATTGTTATTTTATATTACTAATACGAAAATTTGTGCTTGACAACCACACGGTGGAGTTGGAGACACAAGACAAAAACTTTGCTTTGTAGGTTGTTTAAAGAGGAGAAGAATAACCTTTGAGCCAATTCCCCGAGAGTTCGATATAAACCCTTGAGTCATCCTTGCGGGGAAAAGACGCTTGCTACAACACTCTGCTCTTGGAGTCCCAACGAGTTGGTACACACAGAGTTGTTGCCGTCAAGAACATTTTCTGGCGCCATTGCCGGGGAATTGGAGGGATACATCATAATGCTTGCTGCATGGTGAAGCACAAGTCAACTCCCACTTCAACTGCCAGGACATTTTCTGGCACGGCTGCAAGAGGGACATCACAACTGCGTCTTTATCAAGTTGGAGTGAGAACATCTTCTGGCACCGTCATCTGAGTGTCGGAGTGGTCCAGCCGATGACGAGTTCGAGGAGACATGACAGCAGGTGAAAGCTGGTCCTCGACCTCGTCTTGGCAGACGATGGAGGTGTCTCTTGGCATCCTACCTTGTCGAAGGCATCGTCATCGCTGGTCTCCGCGCTTCACTTGGGTTTCTCCGGGGGGAAATCCTTGGTATGGGTCTGGCATCTCTCCTCGTCTTGAGGGCATAGTTTTTGGAGAAGATGTCGGATAGAATGGTCTGGAGGTGGAGCAGCGTGTTTTTCTACCTTATCAACAAAGATGGGTCTCGGTGGCGTTGCGCAGTGGGTCTCGGTGGAAGAAACAAAATGATGGACACGTGTAGCGCGGAGGCGCTGTCTAGCATCATGGAGGCGTTGACAGTAGGTCTTGGAGCAACGGCATCAGAAAGTGGGGGTGACAGTACAGAAGGATTCTAGAGTTCAAACTTGCGGGGTAAAAATTCAAGGTCAAACCTTGATTGGTTGCGTCTAGCAATAGACTTGTGAAAACATTGTTTTGTGAGCGTGGACTTTCTCCGGGGTGAAAACCCACGATCCATGATCAGGACGATGATGACACTTGTGCACTGTTTTCTTTTTAGAGGCGTCACTTTTGGAGATGATGAATTTCTGGTACTGTCTCGGTGATGTTTGTGTAGCTCCCTTAGGATCATCTAGCTCAAGAAATAAACCACAAAGAGAAGGATCTAGGTGTGTACCTTGATCTGAAGTCCTGCCATGGCCTCCTTTAGCTCCACTCCCGAGTGAACGTCACTCTCCGGTGCAGCCCCGCCTAACTCGATCGTCGTTTTATTCCGTCTTTATCTTCCACGGAAACCATTGAATGTGGAAAACCGGACTCCTTTTCCTCGAGTACTTGAGCAGTTGAGCTGCATGCCCATGCATGTATACGCGCTGTCCTGCTATTTCTAGTAGTACTAGGAGTAGATTATTTTTTCTTTACAAAAGCAAAAAAAAATTAGTTTGCTAAAACATCTTATATTAGTGATGGAAGGGAGTGAGAGCACCCTCTATCACTAATCCCAGGCAGCACATGGACGGGTCCATGGGTCTATTTAAAAATAAAAGATGTTTTAGCAAACTAAAAATATTAGAAGCGCATGGGCCGGTCCGTGGGTCTATTTAAAAATATGTTGGAAATATGTTTTAGGTTGCTAACTCTAGGCGGCATGGGGGCAACAGCACCGCCCGCTACTGCCCCCTCCCCATCCTTCCTCCTTCCCCCGCCGCCGCCCGAAGTCATGGTAGGGCAAAGGCCTTGCCTTTGACGGCAGCGGCGGGGCGTTTTCTCATCGGGCAGGGTCACCAATCCCCGATGGTGGTGGTGATGACTTCGTAGGACGACAGCGGTGCGATGCCGCAATTCTCGTTGCCACGATCTCAGTGTCTCGACGGTGTAGGTGGGGATCCATCCTGGAGGTTGTGCCCCCATGACCGTGGCCTTCAGATCCTGATCTGCCCCATGGGTGGGTCTGTGGGTCTACGTCGGCAGAGGTGGGCGACATGGCGACGCCTGGCTGCGTGCTCGGTGTGGCAATGTGGTGGTGCTGCCAACGGTGGGCTTGGCGGGTGCTGAGCCTCAGGCGGCGGCTCTGGTGGATCTGGAGAGCATGCGGTGCGGTGCTAGCGTTCCGAATAAAGGCGGTTTGGTTTGGTCCTAAGATCCCTCTCACGCCAAGACAAGGATCTATTTGATGCCGGTCTTCCTCCCTCTGGCTGGGGTTTCGAGTTTCAGAAGGCTCCCTAGTGAACTCCAAATTGATGATATGCTGGAGTTCGCCGGATTCGATGGGTTTCGGTCGCATGTAACCATGTTTTTATCTGACCGTTTGGTTTCAAAGGGAGCGATGAGAAGCTTTTCGGTCTATTGCCATCAAGGACATGCCTTTAGTCCCATGGTGAAGTCAGTAGCGGAGAATGACATGGAACCCGAGGTCTGGGGACTGGTTATGGTGGTTTGAACCCTGGTGGCGATGAGATTTTGGCTTGGTAATATAGGTCTTGGAGCAGCGGCATTGGAAAGTGAGGGCGACAGTACATGAGGATTCCAGAGTTCAAACTTACGGGGTGAAAATCCAAGGTCTGGCACTAATTGGTTGCGTCTGACGATGGCCTTGTGAACATTGTTTTGTAAGCGCGGAGTTTCTCCGAGGTGAAAATCCATGATCGATGATCAGGGCGATGATGACGCTTGTCCACTGTTTTTTTTCTTGGAGGGGTCACATCTGGAGATGATGAATTTCTGGTATTGTCTCGGTGGTGTTTGGACTGTTGTTGTAAGGCACAGATCATTGTAGCGGAACTTTTTTTTCTGTAATTCTTTTTTTTTGACTGTGCATATTCGTAATATCAATAGGGTAATGCGATGTTGCAGAGACTCGGTGTAATTGATATCTGGCGATATTAATATATTGTTGCTTCCAAAAAAAACACACACAGTATGCTGCCAATCTTGAGCCATACGTACGTACCTTAGAATTTCCGGCCTGGGGTACTAACGGATTGGAGCGGTGGCCTGTACTGTAGGGACTAATTTCCACATGTGCCAAATTCATTCTTTCGCCAGATTATCCAGCCGCTTGCACTATCGTTCAGAGAAGGTGTGGTCATTTCATCGTTCGCCGCTTGTACTTTAGTGCTGACTCAATCTTTGCCGGACTTCCACCGTGTGCCCCGCCCCCAAATCTTGCCAAATGCAACAAGTGACATTTGAATCATGGAACGTTGCCAAATTTCTTCTAAAATGCATTTGTACGCCCTCAATTATACTAAAATCTAACCGGAGGTCAATCCTCGTATTATTTTCCTACTAGTCTAAATTAAGAGGCCCTGATCCTTTCACGGCTCAAGCAAATTTCCATGCAAAATACATATGCCTCTCAATCATCAGCACCACATGACAGTCACTGGCTAGTTGTTCCAAGTACAAGGGCAGACAAAATAAGTACACTCTAGAGATAAGTTGTTCCAAGTTGTCCATCCAAAATAAGTTGTTCAAACTAGACAATCCAAAGTTACGCTAGATAACAGTCCACCGACAAGTTTCTTCCTCTCCGACTCCTTATTACTATAAGCAACCTAGCTAGTTTTTCACTTCCAGATTCTCACGACGAATCAGTACACGAAACCGCCCCAACCATGCCTCAAACTAAACACTTCTCACGACGAATGATGTAGACCATCATCTTCAGCGTCTCCTCCTTCTCCATCACCTTGAAGAGGCAGAGATCATCTTCTCGCAGGTTGTTGATGCGGGCAAAAGACGACCATCCTTTACTGATCGCCGTGCGATCGCTCCAGTGTCGCAGCTCCGTGTCCCACGTCCTGCTCTTCCCCTCCCGCTGAAGCACCAAACTGACCGCACTCCTATTTTCGCGATGCCCAGCAGTGTACTTCTTTTTGAGATACCTTGACACATACCGCGTGCCAAAGGACTGTTTATATGTAAACATACATGTAGGATGTCAGTAAATACAGAGGCAGAGGTACTATTTGCAATCCAAGGATAAAGGTGCAAATGAGACGTACTGTTCTTGTTCATAACCGCGACAAATACAGAGGCAGAGGCACAGAAATAATTTTTTCTCTGAACTTACTAGGTAGGGGCCACAGTGGCGACGAACACTGCTCTTGTTCATAACCGCGACATAAATGGGTAGCTCTGACTCAATGGCACTAACTTTCTCCAATACTTTCTTAGTCTGCGCTTGTGTTAGACATGTTGTGTCTGCTAGCATGAAAGGAGGCTCAGAAGCTCCCTAAGAATTGTCAGAAGATCCATGGTCTTCATATCCAGAAGACGAGATCTCTTCACCTGAACAGGTTTTCAAAGTAAATTAGATAGAAATTAAAAGATGTGAATAGAAATGTAACACATGAATTTTATCATTGGCAATAATGTCTTATTTGAGTCGTGCTGCATACCGTTGGTGGCTGGTTCCTCCTTAACACGGGCAGTTGAGCCTATCTTCATGCTTGTTCTTCTGTGGTTTGAGATGGTAGCGGTTCTTCCACCAGGGGAGTGACCAATGCTCAGTTTTTGGAGCACATGGACCATAACCGTCAATCCTCTTGCATTAACCTTTGACATTGGTTGAAAGATGCAGACATCTCCTTCTTCAACTCTGTTTTCACTGACAAATTTGCCCATATATAGGTTGCACCCACCATCAGGCCGGATGTACAAACTGCACTGCCAATGCTTGCTCTGCCTAGGCACCTGGAGTATGATATTTGTATCTTCACATCGAAAGTACTTGAGTGCATAATCCTTGCGTATTACCTAATTAAGAAAAAGGGACAGAATGTGATAGTCATACTGTTAAGTTTGTTTTATCAGATAGGTGAAGTATCAAGGAGGGAACAAGTTAAGACTGTCACAAAGTCTAAATATATTATATACTATAAAAGCAATATACGGGTGTTTAATAGAGGCACCCCTCCGAGCCATGTCATCTAAACAAGCTTTAACAGTTGAATTTAAAATTTATGGCTACGATTTATTCGACAGGTTGAGGCTTGACAAAATGGAACCATAAGACAGGTGAAAACAGTGTGGCCAGAGACACACCTCTTCATGGCAGACTGCCAAATCTTTTGAAATCAAGGAAGACACCCATATACATAATGAAAATGAGAGTTTGACAAGAAATTCTTGCGAAAGTGAAAAACATCTGGCCAAAGAGTTTATCAACGCTCATAATTAAGTATATTTTAGTAGTTGTGCTTAAACATCTCTATTAGCTATAGTCAATTACTGAAACACTAGACAAGACCCATATATGCCCAACATCGAACACAACACTAAGATGTATGAGCACATATGACTAATTACATCCCAAAAAGCATATAAATAACTGAAACTGGTTCTTTCGGAGTTGGGACGCATGAACCTACATCCATGTTCTTTATCTTTTCTTTTGAAAATATCTGTAAAGTTGGATAGATTCTTCTTATCTAGCAGAAACTAATACATATGATGTTGATGGATTCTATATTTTATTTGACCAGAACAAGAGTCACACCAAAAGAGAACAAGTTCTGAATCAACACAAATAAAAATTACATACAAGCTAATGCATCGAAAAAACGAACAAGGAGTGATCACACCAGGAACAATACACACATATATCTCAAATGATGAATGTTGACAAAACAAATGTAACTCAAGATCCCCAAGAATAAAAATACTCGGTTAGTCATTACACTAATTAGATGACATTGTTAACAAACCAATACAATGGATCAGACTAATCAATATACAAATGCCGCCAAGCTTGAAACTCTTGATATAAATGTTTACAAAGCTTGATCAGTTAACAGAAAAAAATTACATGACAATTAGTGAGTATAAATAAAACATGCCAAATCCGAAAGCCTAAATATTAGGTCATCTGGACTTAATATGTTAATAATAAGACAGAAAAATGCATCTTTGAAATCTGACGGTCAAAATATTGGAAAAACACGCGTTTGTGGTCAATGTGGCAACTGAGACGACGCAAAGTACCTCCTTGATCTTTTTTCGTGTAGAAAAAATCCCTACAAATCATGTGGATCGCATCTGGATCTACTAGATAGGCAACATATAGGCCAAAATCCAAAAGCCTAAGAAATAGGCCATTTGGTATTAAGTTTTGTTATTAAAGGCTAACAACACAGTGCATCGTAGGACTAAAACATGCCTCAAAGTTACCACATTGATCAAATATAATCTAGAAATTCTTGAATCTGTCAATTATATATGAAAACCATACCGTGTTAAAAGAGAGATAAATTAGAATAATTTCACGAAAAGACAAATTATCCAATGGTTAATATAGTGTACACTATTATTTATATTACAAGTAAAAACAAGTAGATCTTCATAAGTGTAAACCTAAATAATTAAACCAGAATGATAGCAAAATACAACTTCACAAAAAGTAATATATTCTAAATGCATAACATTTATGGTGGTTGTAGAACTTTATTGTTTCCTATCACATAATGTGTTTCAATTTTAGACTGGAATCGTTACCCTTGATATGGCTCATGTACGCGTTAATATAGGAGATCGGGAACGATCCCCGATTGGTATCGGTACAGGAGTTTGTACCAGATACTATTGGATTACTACTCCATATCGTATATGTATTACATGTTCAACACCCCCTTAATCTAAACCTTTGGAAAGGTTGAGATTATGCTTAAACTTATTTACATACTTTACAGTTAATGTTTTTGTAAAACCATCATCAACTTGATCCTTGTTGGAGATGAACTTGATGTCAACCAATTTTCTTGCACCTCTCTCTCTATATAACAAAATGATAGTCAATTTCAATATGCTTTATCCGGGCATGAAAAACTGGATTTGCAGATAGGTAGGTGGCACCAAGATAATCACACCATATACATGGCCGTTCCTTAAAAGTTCACGAAGCAATGCTTCAACCCAAATCTACTCTGTCGTAGCATTAGCTACTGTCTTATACTCAGCTTCAGTGCTAGAACATGCCACACTGGCTTGTTTTCTTTCACTACATGAGATCAAATTAGGACCAGAAAATATCGCAAACCCTCCTATAGAATGTTTGTCATCAAGACAACATGTCCAGTCTGCATCTGAAAAAAATACTAAGAAGTGTAGAAGAGGATCTCTAAAAAGTGAGTCCAACTTTGATTGTACCTTTAACATATCTCAGAACTTTTTTCGCCAATGTCCAATGAGTTGTACTGGGTGCATGAAGATACTGACATACTTTATTTACTGAAAAGGATAAGTCAGTTCATGTCAATGTCATGTATTGCAGGGAACCAACAATGCTCCTGTAATGAGTACTATCTTCACGTCCTAGTGAAGATCCTTCTGTCAATAATAATTTATCATGGAGGGACAAGAGACGTGCACGTGGTCATGCCAAATCTTGCAAGCAAACCAGCAGCATATTTTTCCAGAGTTAAGATGAGTCCATTTGAACACTTTTTGACTTCAATGCCCAAAAAGAAGTCTAGATCACCTAAGTCCTTAATGGAAAAATTCTGACTTAAATCATGAAGCAAGACTGAAATAGCCTGATCTAAGGAACTAGTCACAATGATGTCATCAACATAGATCAACACAAATATTGTGATACCTGATTTGTTGTAAATAAATAAACGACATATCTGCCTTCGAAGCTATGAAGCTAAGCTCATGCAACATAGAGATCAAAGGAGAGTACCATGGTCGAGGGGCTTGTTTTAATCCATAGAGAGCCTTGTCAAGTTTGCAAATGTGATGCGGAAAGTACGAATCTTCAAAATAAAATAGATGTTTCATATAAACTCCTCTCCCGGAACATCATGTAAAAACATATTATTGACGTCTAGCTGTCTTAGACTCCATCCTCTGGAAACTGGGATAGCTAATACAAGCCTGATAGTAGTTGCTTTAAGAACATGGCTAAAAGTATCTTCATAATCAATACATACCATTGCTTGAAGCCTTTCACAAATAGTATTGCTTTATACCTATCAATAGTGCCATCAGAACGCCTTTTGGTATGTTAGACCGATTTGCAGTCAATTATAAATTTTTATTTGAGCTATTGGAAACAAGATACCAAGTCTTATTTTTCATAAGTGCGTCATATTCTTCCTCCATTGTTGATCTCCACTTGCTATCATCAAGGGCTTCAACGAGCGTATTGTGGTTCTTCGATAGAAGTAAGCAAGCCATACCGTATAGTACCATCTATATGGATTTTTATGTTTCGGATACCTTTTTGCAAGTGGGTATGTTGTTCAGGAACATGGTTTAGTACCACAGGAGACCCAGCATGATCTACACTGTTAGACGACACACTAGATCCAGAAGGACTATGTGGTGGGCTAGAAGCCCCCAAAAATCCCTCGTCCGCATCGCTGTTAGCGTCAGGCAACAAGGGAGACACGGGATCATCTCCGCCCGTGTCCCCACACGCTTTCATCGCCAGATGACAAGGGAACCTGGCTGCTGTCAGGTGAGTGGTCCCTGGCGTTGTTGGGCGGGCTATCGTGCCTCTAGTTGACGTGGTAGCGCCTCGCTTGTCAAGAACTAGGGAACGAACCATGAATGATTGGAGCGCCCGTTCAGAGGAAGATTTTGGACGTGTGAACGAATTAGCAGGAGAATTACCCTAGGGATCTGCGCCATAGCTAAACTGTTGATTTGTTGTTGTTTCTTCATTGGTGCGTGATATGGTGTAAGCTAGCATCATCATAAACCTCGTCAGTAACCTATAGATGGTCGGTGATAGGAACAATAGGCATATTATCATTGGCATGCACACCCTCATGAGATTCTGTAGGACTTTAATGTGTGGGCAACAAAACAATTTTAGCACAAAGACGAGCGCCATCATTATGATGAAGTGAATGAAAAGGAAAAATATTCTCATCAAACACAACATCACGATATATGTAGATTCGCCCAATGGACATGTCAAGGCATTTAACCCCTTTATGAAGAGAACTATAGCCCAATAAGGCACACCGTTTGGAACGAGATATGTGGATTCGCCTAGTGGACACATCAAGACATTTAATCCCTTTATGAAAAGGATTATAGCCTAAAAAGACACATCCTTTGGAACAAAAGCAAGTTTGTGTTTGTTGTAGGGATGAAGGTTGGGCCAATATGCACATCAAAAATACGAAGTGAATCATAGTTTGGTTATACATGAAGTTTTTCTACAAGAGACTCAAGATTTAGCATCTTAGTAGGAAGTAAATTAATGAGAAAAGTGGCTATGAGAAAAGCTTCATCCCAATATTTTTTAAAGGCATGGAAGCATGTGCAAGTAAAGAGAGACCAACTTCAACAATGTGACGGTGTTTACCCTTAGCCGAATCGTTTTGTTGATGAGCATGGGACAAGAGGCATGATGTGTAATGTCCACTTTTTGAAAAAAACATGGAGTTTTTCACATTCGCCACCCCAGTCAGTTTGCATGGTAATAATTTTGCGACCAAATTTACGTTCAATAAGTTGTTGGAAATTTAGAAACACTTGATAGACATCAGAACGCTTCTTGAGAAAATATATCCAAGTAAATTTACTATTATCATGAGTAAATCTTACATAATATGAGTGCTTGCCAGCAGAGACAGGAGCAGGAACATCAAAAAACACTTGTTATAAAGGAATAGTGGATATACTAGTGTGGAGATAGCATATGGCAACTGATGACTTTTTTCTTGTTGACAAGGATAACAAACATAAGGATTTATTTCATGCGAATAAGAGAGTTTATTTTTTCTAAAAACTCGTCGAACGATAAACGAATACGGATGCCCTAGACGATGATGCCATGTGGATGAAGAAGGCATAATGGTAATGAAGGCGTGATTGTGAGATCCCGTGGAGATAGGCACTAGAGGATATAGACCATCATAACATGGACACTTATACATGATTTGCTTTGTGCCCTGATCCTTAATCATAAATAAAAACGGGTGAAATTCAACAAAGGCATTGTTGTGTAGAGCAAGTTTATGAGTAGATAGGAGACTTTTGGAAGCACTAGGCATATGTAAAATATTATGAAGTTGTAGAGAACTAAAAGGGGTGTGCATAATCGAATGACCAATATGCTTAATTGCCATCCCTTGACCACTGGCATTATGAACTTGATCATGTCCCTTGTAATCATCATGATTGTGAAGTTTGTTTAATTCTCCAGTAATATGATTTGTGGCGCTAGAGTCCATGTACCAATCTGTGTCTATGCCATATGCACCTTTTTGCTCATGCTTGTAGATATCACCATCATCATCCTCGTGATCTGAGAAATACCACTAGAACTCATTGCCAGGATGGCCATACTTTTTACAAATCAGACAGGTGACATCATGACGAGGAGAGGGAGTGCGGCTATGGCCACGACCACGCCCCCCGGTCTACATGGTATTGCTCATTGTGCTGACCTCTGTTTTGGTCATTGGGATGACCACAGTAAAAATCATTGCCTCCTACATTGCCACGGTATGAATCACCACCGCCACGGTACGAGTTATTGCCTCCTCCGTTGCCACGGTATGGATCACCACCACTATCTCCATGATATTGATCATTACCCCCACCTGGATTGGTGGGTCGATTTGGGTGACAACCACGAGAGGCGGCGTTGGCAAAGGACTAGAAGGAGCCCGAACTTTGGCCAGTCTTGCAGGGCATGAGTTTGCGATGGTCATATGCAGTGAGTTGTGCACACATATCAGTAAGAGTAGTGCACGAGATGGCGTGGATGGAAGCGACAAGGGGAGTATATTCAACACCCAAACCATTGAGGAGATACTCCTTGAGTTCATCATCGTCAATCTTCCATCCTACTGTTGCGAGCTCCGAAGCAAAAACCTTCATCCTGGTGTCTTGGTGATGAATTGGGCAACCGCCATATCCAATTTATTGGTGTTGGAGAGGGCACCGTGAAGTGTGTTGATTTGATCCTTGGACTAAGACGTAAAGAGCGTCGTGATAGACGACCACACACCGTGATAGTGTTCGAGGCCAAGAACATGAGACATGATGTCCTAGGAAAGTCTCCTTAGCAACCATCTTAGAACTTGTTGATCTCGTGCAAGCCACATGACATAGACGGGGTTGGGCACGGTTGTCTTCTTCTTTTCATCTTGATCTCCATTGTTTGGGACGGCGTGACACCGGAGTTGTCAAGCAGCCCCATAACAAGCGCATCACGAACAACAGGGAGAACTTGCATCTTCCACCTAATTAAATTGGTCCTTGTGAGCTTCTCTGATGGGGACGCCCTGAGAGTTGCCGCCATAGTCGTCGGTGTTGAGAAAGATGAAGACACGGAGATTGGGAGGGAATGATGTGGGTTGTGACTGATTGTAACCGGTGGCGAGGAGTTCTTGATCCGTTTCGATGCTGGTCGTAACCAGCAGGCAGAGTTCTTCGTATTCTAATCCAATGCCGATCCTAACCAGCAGCAAAAGTTCTTTTTCGTCTTGGTCCCTCCTGATCGTAACCAAGAAACAAGGATTGTTGAGATCGATGGCGATCAATTTGGGGTTTTGTTTTGCTAGAGTCGGTAATAGAAAGCTTTGATACCATGTCAATTTTAGACTGGAATCGATACCCTTGACAGGGCTCATGTACGCGTTATTATAGGAGATCGGGAACGATCCCCAATAGGTATCGGTACATGAGTTTGTACCGGATATGGTGGGAGTACTACTCCATACTGTATTGGTATTACATGTTCAACAATGTGAACATTCATAAAACTACTAAATACCGTATCGGTATTACATGTTCAACAATGTGAACATTCATAAAACTGTAAATTTATGATTCGGACAATTTATATACTCCCTCCGCCTGTCTAGGTTCAACGAATCTGCGTCAATTAATTTGAAGCAGAGGGATTATTAAAATTGATGCCCTCACATTTTCAAGGGACACCATGCTAGATTTTTAAATTAAAAAATAAGTCAACGATACCGTGGATTAGATGTATATATACTTTTTAATGCATTTTACTGCAAACTATCCTTCGGAGGTTTCTAGGAGTTAAAAGCAGAACACAAACTTTCCTAAATAATGTCATAACCAGAAAATGTAAGTACATATATAAATGAGAAGTTAATACAAAGTTCAGACAGTAGAACCAACGTACCAGATTACCATACTGTTTTACATTAGACTTTTTCATCATTGCAACAAGCACTGGGATTTCAGGTCGCATTTTGCTTACAAGTGCTTGTATTTTCACCTCCTGTTCTTCTGTAAGGTAGCAATGCCCTGATAAGACAATATCATCTGAAAGCATCTGACGGTCATCAGACTCCACAGAATCGCCTAAAGAAGGATTGTCTTCTGCAGTAAAAGAGTTTCAACAGTAAGAGAGCATGTGGTTGAGGCCTTGAGGGTAACTGATTACTCTAAATACACAAGTTAACCTGAACATCCCTCTGAAGAATAAGATATTGCAGGCGTGTTTGCTTGTTTTTTATAATGGTATGAGCATTCCTTCTGGCTTCTATCTGAATCTGATCCTTCACCTGCCGAGGACCGAGTAGTACCACCACGGGACCTACTCGAATTATCAACATCATACGTGCTGGGTTTTTTAACATCCGATGCAGTTTTTGTTCTGGCACAACATGGTACTTTCTCCTTGCCAGTGGAATCAAATATTGTAACCTCAAATCGGGCTTTTCCATTGTGTCGAAACATCAAGGTATAGTTCTCTTCTATTTGATTGGCATCAACAAATGCTGCCCATCCGGTCTTGAGTATTGTTCTGTTCATATTCTCAGTAACTCCAACATCATATATATTACCATCAGGGGCTTCTAGTTGGATGGTCCCCGAGATCTTTCCTCCAAAAAAGTTAGTAAACCACTCTGGTATGACCTGTAGCAAGCATGAATGGTCCATAACAGTAAGACGACAATGTAATTTCAACAAAATTCAGGCACCCACTGAGCAAGAAATGCCATAAAGAGCTAACCATGCTATGCATATAGTTGCCATTTACTTGTCTGATGAACTTCCGCTTGCTCTGGCAGCACTCACAAGGATTGTTCATCTTGTATCCGTCCTGTAAAATAGATCATATATTATGTCAGGTGGCATTAATCATCGCGTAAGTAATGATACCTGAAAATTACTCAAGATTCATAATGATACCTGGAAAAGTACAAAAATAGAATGCAATTGACAATCATTCATGAAAAGCGTAGAAAATAGAAACTGAAACATAGTGTACTAAGTTTTGCATGTGACTGAAACAATAGCCATAAAAACATCTGTGGTCTAAAAAAGAAAAAAATCTCGCCATTTGCACCCAATAGCATTTTCCATGGAGCCACGATCGACAATGGCTAGAATTATCATGTTGAACAAGTAGCAAGGTCAGAAATTGAGAATTTGTTTCTGTAGCTTGAAATTTGCAATAGCAAAAAAGTAAACAGGTGAGTAAACCAAAGGCAGAAAACTTATCTATAACAGATGTTTTTTTCGCATTATATGCAAACTAAGATAAATAATTGTCACAACAAGATGACATGCATACCAAGCAAAACAAAAAAATCTGCTGGCAATATGTAGTTTGCTCTTATCCTTCTTTTTTTTCGGGGGTGCTCTTATCGTTCTTCGATGATAGAGAGGACTTCTTTTCAGATAACGTATGTATTCCATAACATGAATGAACAAGAGAGGAAACAGGAAAGAAAACACTGACTACTTGAGTCATGAACAGAATTACCATTCCCTCATAAACGAACACTAGGTGCTCAAATTACCTACGAGTTGAGTACACTGCCTGTGTAGACTACAAATCAGAATCGATAGATGGAAGCCTAGTGGCTCTAACGGGGTCACAAAAACACAATACAAAAAGCTAATAACTGCTACATTTTGAACTACCGAGTTCTTCTGAATCTGATAGAAGAATAGCAAGGATGCACCCCAGCTTCAGCAAAATCAGCACAGGTCAACCATCACCAATCGGAATCATATAAAAGTGTGCAGAGAAATTTCTCACGACCAGAACAACTAAATAGAGTGACGAGACTCACTGTTGCGGGCATAAAAACAAGCATGCCAAAAATATGCATAAAAACAAGAATCGCCTTACAAAACCCAGATGGGATGAGCATAGGGGTGAATAAGATAAGGGTTCACTTGCCTGGAGCGCCGGCGACGAGGCGGGGAGCGGAGACGGTTTGGCAACCTGTGAAGGAGGCCTCCTCTGCAGCGCCGGCAACGAGCAGGTCCGCCCTACACGAGGCCAGGAGCAGGAGGCGTTACCCAAGAGTCGGATAGTATGACCGAATGGCAAGGCGCGAGAACGCAAGAGTCGGGATATAAGAAGGTCGAAATTAAAGTCCTCTGTTGGTGGTTGGTTTCACTGTTCTCTCTTCGTTAGTGCATTTTTTTAGGGTAAAACAGAGTCGATGGCAGTTTTATTTTTTATTAGTGGGTGTCTAGCTTAATTCTCTGCAAGCCCACTCGTAAATAGAAATAGCTCAGCTAAAAACGTGAACTGAAAACACACTATACAGGTGATTGTACACAATTTACTGGTTCGAAATCGGTCGCGAAGACGGTGCCTATAAACCAAACTGATGATTTAAAATTTTGCACTCGCGGCAAACTTCGACGAACAAACACGGTTCTAATCATTACATATTTAGAGAAATTTGTACTAATAGCAGCGATACTATGGTCAGGGCCGGCTCTATATTTTTCTGGTCCCTTGGGCGAAGTCGACAAAAGGGCCCTAATGACGTGGGTGTAGTTACACCCGGAAGTAAGAAGTATTTTTCCTATATATATACACCCAGGTGTCATATACTATCTTACAGATGTATTTGTAATACTTTATCTATTTAAGTATATATATATACGTATAACTAGATATATAGATGATATATGTGTCAATTTCACTTGCAAAATATTTAAAAGCATATAACCACATGTTTATACTCGAGATGTCTATAAATAATTGTCAAGCACTAAAACATTGTGATATTTAGATAGAAAGAATAAAAATGGTAGAAAAACATAACAAATATTTCATGCTACAAATACCTAAAAAACAGCCTCCAATGAGACCATCGACAATTAAGCTTCAGTGCTTCGGAAAAAGCTTCTTCGTGCATTTCTAGATGCAAAATTATCGAGGACATTATTAAGATTAATATTGTCCAATATAGCCTTCTCAATACAACATGTAGCCAAGCCATTTAATCTGTCTTCTAACATAGTTGACCTCAAACAGTTTTTTGGTAGTTTTATTTTAGAGAAACTACTTTTAGCTGAGGCCAGAGTCACAGGTGAAGTCAAAAGGATCCGATAGACAACTGAGACATTTGGATAGCAATCTACGGCTGTAATAAATTGAAGAATCTTATCCGCTGACATTAAATTATTTGGCAAAGTTACTTGCAACACCTTTAACTTGGAGAAAAAATCATCAAGATCGACATCACACAAATTCTTATGAGTAAAAGTTTCTGCAAAAGTAGTGCAAGATTTTCGTAGATTACTATCATCCATGGACTTCAGATTCTTTGAGTTGAATAAGAAACCAAACTCCTTTTCAAATTTTTTCAGCAGCTCAAATCGACTATTCAATGAAGCAATTGCAGTGTCAACAATGACAAGAAAGTAAGAAACTCTGAAAGATTCAATAGCTGACAACTGCAATTTGTCTTATTCATCATTGATTTCATCAAAATGTTTCTTCCTTTTACTTTGACGTTTTGTACAAAATTTTGGCTCTATGTCCATATAAGATACAAGGTTTTTGGCACTTTCAATGCTAGTATCAAATCCTTCACCTCTGAACTTTTGAAAAAATTCAATGACTCCTTCAATGTGTTTATGCACACAATTTTTTCCTGTAACTTCTTGCTCACCATATTTATAGAAAATAAAACCTCATGCCAAATAACCATACCAACTAAAGTCTCAAATTTCCCAAGTGCTTTGTACAAAGATTGAGCATCACTAACCGTAGCTGGATCATCAGTAGAAGCTTCCTCTAGTTTCTTCAAAGTTGATCTTAGTTGGGCAGTTTGGAACCTTATAGGTTGCACTATCAAGAGCGTGCAAACAATACATATATATGTTGGATAATACCAAAGAATAAAGTAGCTTGTTCGCATGATTTCACCATATCACAAAGAGTGAGATTCAAACTATGATATGCACATGGCATGTATAATGCTTTCGGGTTTACCGTAAGCAAACGATTTTGAACACCTTGATTTTTCCCCTTCATGTTGGAACCATTGTCATAACCTTGCGCCCTCACATTAGCAACATCCAAGTCAAGAGCATCCAATGTATCCAACAATACATTAAAAGGACCTAATCCTGATGTGTCATCAACCTTTATGAATCCTAGGAAAAACTCCTCCACTCTCAGGATGTCAGTAAATATATTGACACAATGCACAATTAGCATCATTTGTTCTTCATGGCTCACATCCGGGGTATAATCCAAGATAATAGAGAAATACTTGGCGTCCTTAATGATCTTTAACATAACCTTTCTCATGGCATCGGCAAGGATCGAGGTCAACTCATTTTGAATGTTGTGGCCAAGATAATGATGATAAATTTCATTGTTTTGAATGCGCCTAATATATTCTTGCATCACATGATCAAATTCGGCAATCATTTCAACCGTGCCTAGAAAATTTCCATTACTATCTTGATACAACTTCTCATTTGACCCTTGAAAGGTCAAATTATGTTTTGCAAGAAACTTCACGGCAATAACTATTCTTTGCAAAACATGTCGCCAACGTTCTTTTTTTTTTGCAACCAACCGTTACATGTCATCATCAATTGTTTTCTTTTTGCTTAACCTCAACCTTAATTCATTCCATGTATTCATGTTTGTCAAATGCTCAACACTCTTCTCATGATATTTGAGTCTTGGACTAAGACGCTGCTAATCCCTCAATCCATCAGATGCTAGCAAGGACTTATTATTATTTGATTTGAACAACTTGCAACAAAAATAATAAAGTTTGTCCACCTCTTTGGAGTAAACCAACCACTTTCTATCAACAACCTCACGATTGGCTAACTTTCTGGAGTAGTATTCATAAGAAAAATGTCTATCTTTGTCATCCGAAGGGAACTCCAGACCCAATTCTCTCACATGCCCCTTTTCAATTAAAATATCTTCTTTGCAATTATCAAGATTATCCCATGTTCTAGGATCATAGATTGATGAAGGAGAATCATCTTATTCATCACTATTAGGATCATCTGCATGGCAAACAAAAGATTGTAATTAGTTACTTACTTACACTTGGAAAAATTGACGCTAGTTAGTTATGTACCATTTTCAGGAATTGTTCATCACCACTAGGAGAATCTTGTTCTTCCCCCTATTGTCCTCATTAACATTAACATCAACATCAACATATGAATGAAAAACAAAATATTATAATTAGTTACTTACTTACACTTGGAAAAATTCACGCTAGTTAGTTATTAGTTACTTACTTACACTTGGAAAAATTGACGCTAGTTAGTTATGTACCATTTTCGGGAATTGTTCATCACCACTAGGAGAATCTTGTTCTTCCCCCTATTGTCCTCATTAACATTAACATCAACATCAACATATGAATGAAAAACAAAATATTATAATTAGTTACTTACTTACACTTGGAAAAATTCACGCTAGTTAGTTATTTACCGTTTTCTGTGGATTGTTCATTGGCCTCAATTCTCATCATCTTCTCCAAGATTAGATTCTTGCCTTTGATTATTATTGTTGACATCAACACTACTTTTTGTTGGAAAAAACTTATTTAATGCACTTCTTTGTTAATCAATAAGATAATTCTCTCTCTTTCTTTTCCTCTTTTTCACAGCACCGACAATTTCTTCCCCATCGTAACATCTATTACAGATTCTAATCTTAAAAATTATAACCTTAATTGACTATGACTAATTGAGGGGTTAATTATAACATAGAAGGATTAGACGAGGGATTAATTAGAAGGATTAAGATAGGCAGGCGTAAACTTACAGAGGGCAGCTAGGCGAGTGTCCAACAGTCCAAGATGGCAATACTTTTTATGGAGAGAGAGAGAGCAGTATAGTAGGGCATGACGATGAGACGGGCAAACGGTGACGGTGAGTGTCGCTCGCGAGTGGCGACACAAGACGGCAGTCGGCTGACGGCGAGAGACGGAGAGCCGGGCGACAGACGTGAGACGACCCTGTGGGTTGTGGCCTGTTAGCGACTCGCGAGAGGCGACAAGTGAAGCGAGAGCCTGACCCCGACCACGTGACCTTTCAGTTCACGATCGATCGATCGGAATTCGAGACGGGATCGATATCCCGATCGGGAATTCGCGACACCACATCGAGGCCTACTCGCGATCAGCACTTGGGCCTAAAAATTCTTCGGTTCGGCGCCTGGGCGGCTAGGCCTGCATAAAAATTCTTCCCCCCTGCATGGGCCCTTGGCAGTTGCACAATCCTGCCATGGGCTAGAGCCGGGCCTGACTATGGTTGCGTGTTACATAGGGGAGGAGTGTTGTGGCGTTCTATACAGTTCGAGCTCCGCACGCGGTGACGGGAGCTTCAGTCCTAAGAGAGGTCGATGAGGTTGGCCTGCTCAAATTTGACGACTATGGTGCGTGCCGCCTCCCTCTCCCTGGCCGTGCGCGCGTTGACGAGCTCCACGGCGCGGCGCCGCTCCGCCTACTCGTGGATGATCTCTGCCTCGCGCGAGAGCTCGGACTCACGGAGCATCATCTCGAACGCGAGACATTCCTCTTCAGAGTCGTTGGCGTACTCGGTAGGGACAACGACGATCGCGATGGGGGGGGGGGGGGGTAGTGAGCTCCAATCGCCGGAGTCAGAGGCGGAGGAGGGGAGGGACGGGGAGCGGTGCGGGAGCTCCCCTGTCCAAAAGGAGGCTCATTGGCATGCGTGTGCCTGCGCATCTTCGACACATGCTCTGAGGACGGCTGCCGGTAGTGCTCCATTGGCACGGCATAGCGGGCGAGCGACAGCGGCGGACGCAACCCACGGTTGGTCCACTTCTTCCGCTGCTCGTCCTCGGTGAGCTCGCCGCAACAACGAGGAGTTTGGCCGCCATCACCCCCGCCTCCGCTTCGCCCTCCCCCGACTCCGAAGTTGCGGTACGACATGGCGCGGATCTTGCGGTGAAACGCTTGCGATTGCTAGTCGGAGTTGGAGCTGGCGGCGGCGGCGCTAGGGTTAGGAGAGGGAGGAAGAACGGGTTTGGACCCTCACTCGCTCGTGTGCCCCCTCTTTGTACCGGTCGAGTTGGGCAATTAACTGGTCACCGTAAACGATTTAACGGGCTAGGCTAATTTACAGGCACCGCTAGAGCGACCGAAAACGCGTGGATCTGTAAACCTACCGGAATTTTACAGTTCCAGCCGGTTTTACAGTTCCAGCCGGTTTACAGTCACAGTTAGAGATGCTCTAACAACGACAATATCATACGTGGATCTGTTATTCATGGATATCCAACTGATAGCCAATAATATGAATGGCTAGTTTCGTCCATAAATTTTACGGGGCGGATACCCACTAATTCATGGCGTTGACACGGGCAAAGGTTTTTTCATGTGGAGATTCAATGGATATCGGTTTGACATGTTGCACACATGTTAGTGTCATTTTATTTTCTTCCTTTGTGTATCACGTGTGTAAGACTCACTTAAAGGCTCAACCCCCCAACCTTAGACACAAGGCCTATCTAACTCTAAGTGCTAAGCCTGACATGATTTACACCAGGCACTCCACACCCCGCGGACACGTTCGTCCATTCTGTTCCCAAATAGTCGCACACACCGACGAGGCAACCGCAATGCACCACTCAACAGCGTCGCCAGGGAGTGGCGCCGCAGCCCTGCCCTCCACCATCCTCCTTGGTTAGGAGACGAGACACAAAGGTTGTTGTCATGCTGATATTGCTGTAAAAATATTGATATAGTGCTGAAATGCTACCAAATACTGTCATTATGTGGAAACGTTGTGTTGCTGATGTACATATATAGTGCCTAACACCATGGATATCCATGAACGTCTGGGCATTGGGTACATATCTAGGCTCATGGATACCTTCGTCGGAGGGTTATAGTGAGCCTTCTGGATATGGATTTGGATCTTGTTTTGGTTTACCCATTCAAATCATCCCCATCGCCATCCTTAAGCTCACTTGCAACTAGGGTTGAAAATGGTAAGAATTTTTTTGGTTCATTTTTGAAGAAAAAGAAAATGGAGAGCTAATAAAAAGAAAACGGAAATGGCATTTGTAGAAAAGGAGCGGAAACGGAATATCCTAAACGGAAACGAAAAAGGAAATGATGGAGCGATTTCTGGCAAAAACAGAAACGGTAAGTAAATTCTCCGGATAAAAAATATAGAAACTTTCCGGAAATATAACTAGTCAGGCCCATGTACGAAATAGTACTTTGCGTCAGCGGTTTCTCTTGATTTTGTTGAGCCATAGAATATATGAAGAGTCTACATAATACATGCAACCGGCCCAGTCGACATACTAATCAACACCGGTGGAAAATGGCCTTTAGTCCCGGTTCAGAAGGCCCGAATCGGGACTATAAGCCCCACCCTTTAGTTCTGGTTGCCTACAAACTGGGACTAGAATCCCTCCACGTGGCTGCTCTCTGGAACAGCGGACGAAGGACCTTTAGTCCCGGTTCGATGTTCTGCCACGGTAGCATTTTGGGCAATCGCTGTCGTGGCAGGAGATGAGTTTTGTGTTTTCCTTTTCATTTTCTGTTTTGCGTTTAATTATTTTTCATTTTGTGTTTTTATTTGAAACAAGTTTTTGTATGCATATTCTACGCTACTACATACTGTACACGTTGATGCATATATAATATAATTTGTCTTACGAGCATACATATACATACAATTTGGTATACGAGTTCCAACCGGGACTGGAGCCTGTCTATTTGATTACATGGAGATTATTAAATTACATGGATGTTTTAGAGTCTATCTGTATTGTATTCTCCATTTGGCGATATGACCTCGTCAAGCAAAAATCCTGCAAATTCCTCTTGAATTGCTTACGTACTCGAATAAATTCCGCACCCTGCTCAATAGTCGACATGCGAATGAACTCGTAAACATAATATCCACATAAATTAGTCCCCTGTGTTTGCTCGCGCACTTTATAAGAATAGAATTCAATCAAATAATAATCAAGCATGATAATTGTATTAAAACTATAATTAAAGATATGCGTGGAACTAGCTCGTATTACTTACCCGGACCGGATTAAAACTTAGCTCCTCACGCCATTGATCGGCAACCACATTCATGAACCATTTCCACACACTGCCCGACAAAAAAAATGTATGAATAAGTTATTAATTATTTGATATCTTAGAAATTGAACGAAAGTGACCGATATAGTGCGATAATGATTAAAATTACTTCTGTAGCATATTAAGCATGTCGCGGTACTTTTTCATGTTTTTCTTTAATGGGTCCATAATTTTAACTCTTACGCGGTCAACATCAATCCTTAGCAGAATCCAGTGGAAGCTGTGCAAGTTTATATACGTCAGTAACTCATCAGTTACACTTAACATCGAGTAAGAAAAAGTGAATGTGTACAAGTCAGTAACACTCTCACCTGTAGTTGTAAGGAAATGGTATTTCCTTATAGAAATTTTGCTCCTTTAAAAATCTTAGCAAGTTACGCTCCGTGTCCACGGGACTCATTTGCAGCGTAACAGAATTAACTCGATTTGGGTCAATGAGCCCAGCACAATAGATTTTCT
This sequence comes from Avena sativa, assembly GCA_916181665.1. Classification (NCBI taxonomy): domain Eukaryota; kingdom Viridiplantae; phylum Streptophyta; class Magnoliopsida; order Poales; family Poaceae; genus Avena; species Avena sativa. The sequence continues at coordinate 433,493,068 of OV702296.1, forward strand.
TTATTTTACATTCCAGAATCTTCATTCTGCATAATAGCGTACAAAAAGATATAGTGAGAATAATTACAGGCAATGAATTGAAAGAGCTAAGCTAGAGACTTAATTATATAAATAAATTTATCACTTACAGACAATAGCAAGTGATGAGAGATTTGTCGAGGGCCCTTTGAATAAATAATTGAAATAATTCGGTAAGATCAATATGGATCTCGTCTTCATGGAAGTACTGCCCCTCTCTAACTTTCACTAGGATCATTTATCGCCCTTCCTTTGGAACTTTCAAGTACCAGTCATCAATTTTCGCTCTTGCGTTGGTAGATGCCAGAGTATCTCATTGCTGACCAGAGGCTCCCCGCGGATATATTTCTGTGGTACATCAGCCTTGGGATATCTGAGCCACTTAGAAATTCATCAACAGTCATAGAACATTGCCTAGCTAATAGCTCAGTTGCTTCCATATCTAAAGGGTCTTACATATTTATTTGATGTTCGGATAACACCTTGAGAGGGGGATCGATTGTTTTTCCTGTTTTCCGAACTAGGAAAGTCTCTTTTCCCGCTTGCACTACGACTTCATCTCTTCTTTTTCAATATCTATGTAAGATAGCCTGTATAGTCATCTGGCTTATTTAACTCATGTTGGGATGGTTGCGCAAGAACATTCTTAAAGTGCTCCCTGACTTTCGGATCTATTAGCTCCGTTGGCTCGAGTCATTTTGGTGCAAAATGGGCCTTCACTTCAACCATTACGACCAACCTATTTTCCTCATCAGTCGGGTGGTAAGCTAAATTGGGAGGAGCCGGCGGTACTCTTGGGAGGCATTGTCGGTCTCCACGTCGGTTATCCATCCACAAAGCGATGGTACTCTTCTGCTTTTGGCCCTTTGACTTAGTGGGCGTAGTCAGGTGAGGCACCGGAGATCGAGATGGCCTCGCGCCGCGGTCCCTCTGGAGGAGGGGTGGACTTGGAGGTGGTGGACTTCTACTCGAAGGAGACGGTGGCCTTGGAGAGGATGGATTGCTTCTTGGAGGAGATAGTGTCCTTGGCGTCTAGGCTGGAAACACGATGTTTTCCTTTTTCTATAGAATGAAGCCACTTGTGACTTCTCCCCTTCACCTCTAGGGATGTCAAGCTGTAGTGATTGAAATACCGGTTGAACTTCATCCACACTGACACGAGCATAGCCAGCTGGAATCGGACGACACTAGTAGGTCGCTCCAGGTGCAGAAGGTAAAGCATAGCCGACTGGCACCTTCATGGATATGTTCCTCAGTGACACATGTAGCTCACAACCTGTCTTCTCCTTGATTGCATCCACGGGGTAGCCATCCCTCGGTGCACAATCTATCATCCGTGCATCATCCATAACCGGTGCACCATCTATCATCAGTGCATCATCAGCCGGGACCTCCGTGGAAGCCACGGTGCTTTTCCGCTGAGATGGGCCACCGGTACTATCGAATGCAGGATCTTGTTGTCGGTGCACTCCTCTAAGTTCGTCAATCTTCTCCTGCTGCCACTCAATTCTGGCTAGCAATTCATCGTTTGTTCTTTCTACCTTCGCCAACTTGTCTGCCTCCTCCTCCTTCTTCTGCTTCTCTGCTCTCTCTCGGCTTTTATAAGTCTGTCCTCGGGAAACTCAGTCCTCCATGGAAAAGAAGGTCCAAGGCTCGTGTTCGTCCTTTGTGTTTATTATTCCTGAGGGCCTTTGTGAGATCGTCATTCTCTCTATCGGGATGGAACATTCCCTCTTCAACCTCTTTCATCACTCTAACCAGGGCTTCCTTGGGTGTAAAATTTTCTTTCCTTGCAATAATGTCCCCTGTTTGTGGGTCATACGATGCCCCATGCTCAAGTAGCCAATTGCTTGACCTTAAGGGCCAGTCGAGTGTAACTAGAATGATCCCTTTACCAATCATCTTGGCCTCAGTTTTATCCAACTTAGGGATGGCAGTCTGATACATTGCAAATATATCTATAATTTTTGATGTTCCATGATTGGTTTTATCCACTTTCTTGTGTTTTGTTCCAACTTTGGAATACTTTTCATATGATTTCTTGGACTAACCTATTAACAAGAGCCACAGTGCCAGCTGCCTGTTTTCTGCTGTTTTTGGTTCCAGGAAAGTCAAAAAATGAATATTCTCAAAATTGGTTAGGACAAAAGCCAAAGTGCCTATTTTTCCGGATGTCATCAAGTGCTAGAATACGAGACGGAGAGGGGCCAGGGGGCCACCACACAACCTGGCCGCGCGGCCAGGCCTGGCCCGCGCTAGGGGGTGGTGTGGCCGCTCCCGGTGCCCCCTCGGCCTCCCCTTCCGACTATATATTGCCCTCGGGACGAAAACCCTAAGGGCCCGATCAAAAATCCACGAAAAAGTCTGTTGCCGCCATCATCTCCATCCCTAGATCAGGAGGGATCTGAAGCTCTTCCCGGCACCCTACCGGAGAGGGGAATTCACCCTGGAGGCCTTCTTCATCACCATCCAAGCCTCCGGTGTGATGCGTGAGTAGTTCATCCTTGGACTACGGATCCATGTAGTAGCTAGATGGCTGGTTCTCCTCCTTTGTGCTTTCATGTCTAGATCTTGTGAGCTCCGTTCATGATCAAGATCATCTATTTGTAATTCTGCATGTTGTGTTTGCGGGGATCCGATGGATATTGAGATGCTATTTCAGATTGATTATTGATTCTATCATGTCTTTGTTATTTGTGATCTTGCATGCTTTCCGTTGTTAGTAGCTATCTTGGCCAAGTAGATGCTAGCAACTCCAAGAGTTAGTATTTATGCTCGATAGTGGGTTCATGCCTCTGGTAATCAGGGGAAGTGACAGAAATCTCTAAGGTACTAGATGTGTTGTTGCTACTAGAGAGAAAACATTAATCCTTTGTTCATAGAACAATCGTATTGTTTACTTTACATGTAGTTCGTAAAGAAATAATCTGTTGCTTGCAACTTAATACTGGAGGGGGTTCAGATGATAACCTGAAGGTGGATTATTAGTCATAGATGCAGTTGGATGGCGGTCTATGTATAATGTTGTAATGCACAATCAAGTCTCAAAGGAGTCAAGATGATTAGTATATGCATGTATTGCTTTCTCGGTGTTTGTCAATTGCCCTGTTGTAATTGGTTCACCCAGCATATTATCTATCTAAGGAGGGCTACCTCTAGTGAACTATGGATCCCGGTCCTTTTATTTTATATTTAATCTACAAACTGTTTACTGCTTTGTGTTTACTTTCTGCAAACTTTTACTTCTTTCCATTCGATACGTTTAATCCTTTGTTTTCCGCAAAACACGGTGAGATTGACAACCTCATCGCAAGTTAGGAAAAAAAGTTCTGTGGTTGTGTTGTGCAGGTCTCCACGTTGCTACTAGCACCGGTACTGTGCCCTGCCAAAGCTCAGCTAGTAACACCTTTGAGGTGTTTCCTTTCTCCTACTGGTTCGATTAAACCTTGGTTTTATAATTGAGGGAAACTTGCTGCTGTGCTCATCATACCTTCCTCTTGGGGTTTCTAACGAGCTCTACATCAACACCGCACCAGCACTTTTCTGGGCGCCATACACAGAGCTATCACAGTCTTGTAGCCACATGTCCCCAGCTTATGATGATATATCTTTTTCCTAGCATTCATCTTATTCTTTTCCGACCTTTGGTGAGCTTCTTCCGATTCCTTGTACTCCACAAATGCGGGCCAGTAACGTTACTGCTTCTCTAGTGGCCCCTTAAATTCTGGAGCTTTTTTGTCCTTGAGATAGTTATTGTATAATATTTACTTGAAGTTCGGGAATTGTGTGGCCATCTTATTAAGAGCCTACTTCTTGACTTTCAACCTCATTTTCTCTGCTTCCTCAGCAGTCTCCAAGACCGGTAGGCTGAAATGTGACATGAGGTCTTCCCAAAGACAATTTTTCTGTCTTTTGTCAACAAAAGGAACTCCAACTGACTTTGTTGGCTTATGCCAGTCTCGAATGGTGATCCGGATACTGTTCCGAACAATAACTCCACATTGAGTTACAAATGCTTTTGCGTTCTTTTCGATCTCTAATGGGGCGCCATCTTCAAAGACTGTCTCAATTGTGAGATGTGCACTATCGGCTATCATATTTCTGCTCGGTCTTCGTTTCATTCATTGGCTCGATGCGAAGGTCTAAGAAAAGAAACATTCGTTAATATATATATACAAATGAATTAGTGCATCTATCTAGTGATCATCATCGGCTTAATATTCCTCGCCAGACTTTGTTAACGGTCCAACATTTTGTGAGCTGTAAACGTAATTAGTGCTTATTGGCTATCTCTTGAAGGTTCTATCTCTATTCCCCTATCAGACTCGTTCAGATATTGGGAGCCGCCATCTGGATCACCCTCATGTGCTCCACTCATGTCTATCATCTCGAACATTTTGTCCTCATGCTCTCTGCCGCTAAAGTCCATATCTTAACTAATACGCAAGAAAGATAAAACAAGAACTAAATTATTGCCAATCTTGCATTAATACTACTTAAATCATAAAACATAAATGCAAAAGAATACCCTAAAACACTTATTTTTCTAAACACTTATTTATAAGATTAATACTACTTAAACACTTATTTTTCTAAACTATTTCTAAACAATCCCCTAAAACAAACTATTATGTCTACTTATCTACCCTAATTCTAAATATTTATCTACCCTAAAACATTCCTACACTAATTGCCATCAAGGACATGCCTTTAGTCCCATGGTGAAGTCAGTAGCGGAGAATGACATGGAACCCGAGGTCTAGGGACTGGTTATGGTGGTTTGAACCCTGGTGGCGATGAGATTTTGGCTTGGTAATATAGGTCTTGGAGCAGCGGCATTGGAAAGTGAGGGCGACAGTACATGAGGATTCCAGAGTTCAAACTTACGGGGTGAAAATCCAAGGTCTGACACTAATTGGTTGCGTCTGACAATGGCCTTGTGAACATTGTTTTGTAAGCGCGGAGTTTCTCCGAGGTGAAAATCCATGATCGATGATCAGGGCGATGATGACGCTTGTCCACTGTTTTTTTTCTTGGAGGGGTCACTTCTGGAGATGATGGATTTCTGGTATTGTCTCGGTGGTGTTTGGACTGTTGTTGTAAGGCATAGATCATTGTAGCGGAACTTTTTTTTCTGTATTTTTTTTGACTGTGCACATTCGTAATATCAATAGGGTAATACGATGTTGCAGAGACTCGGTGTAATTGATATCTCGCGATATTAATATATTGTTGCTTCCAAAAAAAACACACACAATATGCTGCCAATCTTGAGCCATACGTACGTACCTTAGAATTTCCGGCCTGGGGTATTAACGGATTGGAGCGGTGGCCTGTACTGTAGTGACTAATTTCCACATGTGCCAAATTCATTCTTTCGCCAGATTATTCAGAGAAGGTGTGGTCATTTCATCGTTCGCCGCTTGTACTTTAGTGCTACATGACAGCTAAGTTTTGTGTGGAAACGTACGAGATCTGTGCTACACGACAGCTAAGTTTTTAATTCCATCCTGTCTCCACACGCTAGTTAAGTTTTTAATTCCATCCTGTCTCCACACGCTAGTTAAGTTTTTAATTCCATCCTATCTCCCGATTGAGTGCCTTGAAAATTGATATTCAATTGGATCTAATCACTGCAAACATATTTGTTGCATGCGTTGTGTACATGTGTCCGGCTATATTGGATGGAACATCGTGATCATGGAAGAGTCTGTTCAGTCCGGAGCTTACTTCATGCACGGCAAGAAATCAATCTCTGATGAGTCACTCCCTTTGCTTATTAATTTTGGCTACCAATTATTCTATTCAATATTATAATTATCATGCACCTTGATGTTTGGTTCTGTGAGCATGAAAGCAATGCACGAATTCAGATTTACACGATCCTAGACGTGCAAGACGTGAACTCACTCATGAAGGGTCGTGACCATGGAAGAATTAATCCCTGGAGGCGAGGCGATCTGGTGACTGCCCTTGCGTCGTCTTCCATCGCCCGCCCCCTCGGCCGAACTCGACTCGATCCGCCTATGTCTGAAAGCTGGTTCATGACCACGCTCGCGGACTCACCTGTCGCGAACTCGCCAACGCGGACCTCTCCACACTCGGGGAATTTCTTGCCCTTACCTCTCTTATTTTTATTCTTAACCTTGGGGAACATGTGAATGCTTGGTGGAGAAACAAAGCGCATGGTGCCCTTTTCCACATCTATTATTGCTCCAAGGAGCTTCAATAGGGATCTTCCAAGTGTGATTTGTCCTTTTCCTACACATTTAATAACAAGATAATCAGTAGAAACCATTTTCCCTAGGATCTTTGTAAACACTCCTTCAGCTATTCCAATGGGTAATACTGTGGCATTATTAGCAAGAAAATTTTCCTCTCCTCCTTCAGAAATCCCCTAAAGATTCAAAGATTTATAAATATCTTTGGGCATAAGACAAAATTCAGACATGATATCACAACGAGCATGAAAAGTTTCATTGTTTATAGCAATCTTTACCGTGGGAAGCTATTCAGAGGGTTAAGAGTTTATTGGAACATAGTTGTGATGCTCTCTAAGCGTATTATAGCAATCTTTCAAACTAGTGGTGCTGGTCTCAAGAGTATTCAATCTAGCAAATATGTTTATGAAAGAAGTATCAGTTTTGCTAGGCAAGTTGTAAGTAAAGACCAATTTTGTTTATTGCATTAACAGCATCATCCTCATTGCATTGGAGAAAATCTCCTCCCACAACAGCATCTAAAGCATATCTATAGCAAAGAGCAATTCCAAGGTAGAAACTGCTAAGAAACAAGCTTTGAGTCATTTTAGGTTCGGTTTTTTCATGTAAATCAGAGATTCTAGACCAAGCTTCTTTAAAACTCTCTTCAATTCCTTGTTTAAAAGTGAAAATCATTTCCTTAGGTGACATAGTGATTGGAGCAATGCTAGACATAATAGCAACTTAAGATAGGAACTAATTTTTTTGTGTTTTTTAACAAAGAAAGCAAACTTGTAAAACTAATTTTTTTGTGTTTTTGATAAAGAAACAAGAAAACAAAGCAAAAGTAAACTAAGAAAAACAAAAATAACAAAGTAAAAAGATTGGTTATGAGGGACTCCCCTTGTGAAGATGTCCTTGACTCCCCGGCAACGGCGCTAGAAAAAGTACTTGCTGACTCGTGTATTAACGAGCTCGTTGGGGAACCCCAAGAGGAAGGTATGATGAGCACAGCAGTAAGTTTTCCCTCAGTTATGAAACCAAGGTTATCAATCCAGTAGGAGCAAGGAAACACCTCAAAGGTGTAGCTAGCTGAACGTTGGCAGCGCGCACTACCGGTGCCAGCACCAACGTGGAGACCTGCACAACACAACCACAAAATTCTGTCCCCAACTTGCGATGAGGTTGTCATTCTCATCAGTTTTGCTAAAAACAAAGGATTAAACGTATCGAGTGGAAAAAAGTAATAGTTTGCAGAAAGTAAACACAAAGCAGTAAACAGTTGATTGTAGATTGAAAGTAAAAGAAAGGACCGGGGTCCACAGTTCACTAGAGGTGGCTCTCCTTAAGTTAGATAACATGTTGGGTGAACAAATTACAACGGGGCAATTGACAAACATCGAGAAAGTATACAAGCATATACTACTCATCTTGACTCCTTTGAGATTCGATTGGGCATTACAACATTATACATAGACCGCCATCCAACTACATCTATGACTAATAATCCACCTTCAGGTTATCATCTGAACCCCCTCCAGTATTAAGTTGCAAGCAACGGATAATTGCATTACGAATTGCATGTAAAGTAAACAATATGATTGTTCTATGAACAAAGGATTGTTGTTTTCTCCCTAGTAGCAACATCACATCTAGTACCTTAGAGATTTCTATCACTTTCCCAGATTACTAGAGGCATGAACCCACTATCAAGCATAAATACTAACTCTTCGAGTTGCCAACATCTACTTGGCCAAGATAGCTACTAACAATGGAAAGCATGCAAGATCACAAATAACAAAGACATGATAGAATCAATAATCAATCTGAAATAGCATCTCAATATCCATCAGATCTCCGCAAACACAACATGCAGAATTACAAATAGATGATCTTGATCATGAACGGAGCTCACAAGATCTAAACATGATAGCACAAAGGAGGAGAACCAGCCATCTAGCTACTATATGGACCCGTAGTTCATAGATGAACTACTCACGCATCACACCGGAGGCTTGCATGGTGATGAAGAAGGCCTCCAGGATGAATTCCCCTCTCCGACAGGGTGCCGGGAAGAGCTTCAAATCCCTCCCGATCTAGGGATGGAGATGACGGTGGCTACAAACTCTTTCGTGGATTTTTCATTGGGTACTTAGGGTTTCCGTACTAGAGGCAATATATAGGCGGAAGGAGTGGCCGAGGGGGTGCCTAGGGCGGCCAGACCACCCCTGGCTCGGGTCAGGCCTGGTCGCGCAGCCAGGTGGTGTAGCCGGGCCCCAGCCCCTCTCCGTCTCGTACTCTGGCTCCATGTGTCCCTCGGTAAAATAATGACTTTGGCTTTTGTCCCGTCCTATTCCGAGAATATTCATTTTCTGACTTTCCTGGAACCAAAAATAGCAGAAAACAGGCAACTGGCACTGTGGCTCTTGTTAATAGGTTAGTCCAAGAAATCATATGAAAAGTACTCCAAAGTGTGGACAAAACATAAGAAAGTAGATAAAACCAAGCATGGAACATCAAAAATTATAGATACATTTGCAATGTATCAGTCGCCCAACCTCGCCACTCGCCGCGCTCCAAACAGTAGCACTCACCGGCCGCTCGACCTCGCCACTCCCCGCGCTCGGGGACTCGGCGTTCTCCAGACAGCACCACTCGCCAGTCGCCCGACCTCGCCACCCGCCATGCTCGGGGACTCGGCATGCTCCACGGTCGGGGACTCACCGTAACTGGCGGCTTCACCGACTGGCCCTCGCCAACTGGCTGTCGCCGATTGGTTCTCACCGACGGGTTCTCGCTGACTAGCCCACGCCGACTAGCTATCGCTAACTTGTTATCACCGACTGTCTCACGCCGACCGCCGACCGCCTCCCGCTTCACGGTTCTGATGACACTAAGCAATGTGCCACTTCGTTGGGACTCCAAGTGCAGAGTGTTGTAGCAAAAGTAAATTGTCCCCACGAGGGAACTCAGGGTTTATATCGAACTCTCAGGCCTTGTTTACTTCTCTCGTATATTTATCCACTAGAGTTGTGGGGATATCGGGGATTTGGTGTTCACCTAATACTCTCTAATCCCCACAAATACCCTTCCCCGAAAATACTCTACCATGTAGGAGAGTTTTCAATCTAGACAAAAATAAAAAGGATTTGCGGGGATATACCGGGATTATTCCGGCCAAACCCAGAGTAGTAAACGGACTACGAGTATTTTACGGAATTGGAACAATCCCCTCCGTTCCCTGCAAATACAGTAGTGAATACGAGAGAAGTAAACAAGGCCTCAGGGAGTAGTCTAAAAAGCACTCTTCATTCTAGTCAGGCAACCTGCAAAACAATCTCCTTGTCTTGCGTCCCCAACTCCACCGAGTGGTTGTCAAGCACAAGGTGTTGAATGTAAGTAAAATAAAATAACAATGCAATAAAATAAATATGATGTGGTAAAGTAAACTAAATCTATTATGCAACTAAAACAATATAGTAAAGGTGTTTTGGGGTGTTTGATATGATTGCAAGAAAGTAAATATGTTTTTGTATTTTAGGATTTAATTAATGCTGCAAATAAAAGTTCAATGAAAAGTGTTTGAAAGGTGTTTCTTATGATTAAAATTGGACCAGAGTTCATGGGTTCACTTATCTACTCTCTCATAAAGTTGTGGTGGCATTAAGCGCAAGATAGATGATCGAAACATCGACATGATTTTTATTATGTTACTTGGTAATATTCATATGGGCATCACGTCCTAACATAAAGATGATACTACAAATCTTACTTCATGTGGGCATCGACATGAGTTTATTGCTTCTATGAAAATAACAAGTAGTAATACATATGATCAATGATTCAAACTTTAATGAACAACAACATGCAAATGAGATATCAAGTGGTACTTCTAATTCAATTCAATGGTGTCCAACAATTAATGACAAAGTGCAAAAACAAATGAAAGTACTATGGACATAAAACATGCAAGTGCTTGTGCTCAGAACTTTTTCTTTATTTCTTTCTTTCTTCTCTTTTATTTTTCTTTTGAACAAGTGGACACTGAAAGTAAGTAGGGAATATATGTGCCAAGCTTTGATGCTAAATAGAAAATAAATTTTAGAATTGTGCAACCCATGTTAGCGGTAGTGAAGAGCAAATATGGTTCACATGATTAACCCCTTACAAGTTGCAAGTCTCATACCCTGCTGTTAATAGTACCTTCCACCACACGCTACTCAACATTATAATTACCATAGACTCTCATTGAATGCATACTGTTTTAACCAAGTGCTCACAAAGGGGACCTCCATGCCACTTGTACAAAGTGCCTTTTGAGATTTTCATCTTTTTGCAAAGGAAATACATACTGGGATGACAGGACAATAGAGAAATGAACTTCTCTTAAAATACCAACTGAGTAGTAAATTAAACTTGTGAAAGCTAATGAGGAAGTCCATGCTGATACTTCTACCATGATTAGACATCGTTTCGATTAGCGGCCCAATGCTCTTCTCTAACAAATATGCACACTCAAATCTATAGCATGATAACCCCCACTCATTTCACATCGTAAAGATATGGATAACCCAAGGTGTATGACAACAACTTAAATATGGTGCAATGTTGAAAGTCTTGTTCCATGACAACATGGTTTAACTTTACCCCAACTAATAATCTGTCAAACATGTAACTTACATAAATGAACTCCACCATAGACTGCTACTTTTCCATGAGATTTGAATTGCACAATAAAAAGAAGTATGATTTTGAATTCAAAGACATGGCACATATACTATACTTTGGAATAGCATTTTTTGCTACATAGGCAGGTGTAGTGGAGATTTTGTGGAGAAGTATGGCTCAAGGTATTTGGATACAACAAGTATTTGCTTGTGTTTTTCTTTCTTTTTCTTTTTATTGGCCATTGGAAAGGTATAATGTCACAAGCATGCATACTGTCCATAATGCTACACACTTATTAATGAACTAAGTAACTCAAAGTTAACCATCAATACACAAAGAAGAAATAGCACTAAATACGGCACTAGCAAATTACTATTCAGTTAGAGCACATGAAGCATAGGACATAAGCATAACTTGCATTGCTATCTCACTTTCCTTCCAAACATAACTTTTATTTTTCTCCAGTATATTTCTCATAAATATAAATTATACCTACAGGTGGTGGTCCATTTATTCAAAACAAAATATGTCAACTAAAAAGTAAAAACTACACACAGACGCTCCAAGTTTATGAATTGGTAAAATGGTGCTAAAAAACAAGGCAAGAATAGTATGCAAACGAAAGAGTTGATAGGTATAGGGATTGCCATGGGGCATCCCCAAGCTTATGGTGTTTTTCATTACTTAGATGACTCCTTGTTCGATGATTATTCCTTCCCTGTGAAAAAACTTCACCCCCATATCTTTTCTAGAGTGGATGACATTAGAGGGCACAAAGATAATATGTGTGCTGCAAGGAAAACCCCAAATAAAATTTGGTGCAAGGTGTCTAGATACTATATTAAGTTGCCAACATTCACTAAATATCAAAAGACTCCAAAAGAATCATCTTGAGACTCAAAAAAATGCTCGAAACAACAAAAGACATAATCTGTCAATAAAAAGAACAGAACCTTGGCAAATATATTTCGCCCCCTTAAACATGACAGGAAATTTTTATGATTTTTTTGCATATAGAGGATGAAAAGTTGCAACTTAAGTAAATTTTACAGGTCCATATGAGTTACGAAAATGAAATGAAAAATCGGGCACTTAAAAGTGCTGTCCAGATTTCAGCAGCTCGAAATAAGTATTGCAACCTTAAAACATCCAAGATGGATCGAACTTGGAATTGGTTATGGAAGTTTTATTCATCTTCTCCTTTTCAAGCAACCTATAAAGTAAAATAATTTGTCTTGTGTCCCTGAAGGAGATATGCCCTAGAGGCAAATAATAAATAGGTTTTTATTGTCATATCTCAGTTAGTTTATAATAGTTCCATATTGTGCTATAACTGTGCCAAGTAGAAACATTGGTACAGATGTGGTATGAAACAACCAAGTCCCTAGTAGCCTCTATTTATACTAGTTCGTTGGTCACGAAGATGATATGGGTTTCAAGATCATGGGCATTTATGCCGACTAACAACGGGATCATATCATTGGAGAATGATGTGATTGGACATTCCTCGAAGGATTGCAACACGATCAAGTCATATAGTTCATTGTTGCAACAACTATACCTAGACTCCTTCTCCTTAGACCATGAGCTCATATTACTCACTGTTTCCCGAGGCTGCTTAGACTGCATCAAGCGCCACTTGGTAATACAGTGGTTATAAAGGTGTACGTTGGGTATTCCGAAGGAACAGTAGATGACTGATACATTGCAGATGTATCTATAATTTTTGATGTTCCATGCTTGGTTTTATCTACTTTCTTGTGTTTTGTTCCAACTTTGGAGTACTTTCTATACACTTTCTTGGACTAACCTATTGACAAGAGCCACAATGCCAGTTGCCTGTTTTCTGCTGTTTTTGGTTCCAGGAAAGTCAGAAAATGAATATTCTTGGAATTGGACGGAGCCAGAAGGAGAGTCGGAGAGGGGCCACAGGGTGGCCACACCCCCCAGGCACGGGTACCCCCAGGCCATGCCAGGGCATGGTGTGGGCCCCTGGCTGGCCACCGACCTTGCCTCCTTCGCCTATATATTCCTCCCGAGGCAGAAACCCTAAATAGTCAATCAGAAATCCAAGAAAAGTTCCGCAGCACCGCCGCCACCAAAGGGAAGATTCGGGGGACAAAAAGTCTCTGTTCCGGCACCCTGCCGGGACGGGGAAGTGCCCTCGGAGCCATCTCCATCGATCTCCACCACCATCTCCATCGACGTTGCCGATTCCCATGATGAGGAGGGAGTAGTTCTCTCTTGAGGCTAAGGGTTCTACCGGTAGCTACAAAAAGTCTCTGTTCCGGCACCCTGCCGGGACGGGAAGTGCCCCCGGAGCCATCTCCATCGATCTCCACCACCATCTCCATCGACGTTGCCGATTCCCATGATGAGGAGGGAGTAGTTCTCTCTTGAGGCTAAGGGTTCTACCGGTAGCTATGCGTTCATCTCTCTCTATGCATGATCTTTTTGAGATCATGAGCTTGTAATCTATAGATCTACCTTGCTACTCAAGTGCTTTAATAGATCTCTGCTCTCCCCATGTGTGTGAAGTTGATAGTGTGCACACCATGGTGGCACTTAGGCTAGAGATTACAAATCTTGTTATGAGTTATATTTGGAGTTGGATATCTTTATGAAATTGCGGTGTTTGTTGGACTCATCTAGTGCTCAAGGTGACAGTGTGGGGTTTTCTAGATGGGAAAGGCTTACTTTGAGGTGTGCTGTTATAGCCCTACCATGGATTAGGGCGTCCAACCAGAGAGTAGTTCAGCGTAGTATCATAAAGAAGAATATATTTATATGAGAGTGTTCACTAGTGAAAGTATGATCCCTAGGCCTTGTTTCTAAGCATTGATACACCATTTGCAATTAGATCTGCTACATGTTTGCTTGCTTCTTTCTTTATTTCAGTTTTACTTTAGTCTCTTCCACGCCATCAAGCTTTTTTCTATCACCGTTTCCACTAATAATTATCCATACCACTTGTATTTCACTATCTCTTCGTCAAACTAGTGCACCTATACACCTAACAAGTGTATTGGGTGTGTTGGGGACACAAGAGACTTCTTGTATCTTGATTGTAGGGTTGCTTGAGAGGGGATACCTTTGACCACTTCCTCCCCGAGTTCGATAAACCTTGGGTAATCCACTTAAGGGAAAACTTGCTGCTGTTCTACAAACCTCTGAACTTGGAGGCCCAACAACTGTCTACAAGAATAAAATTGCGTAGACATCAAGCTATTTTCTGGCGCAGTTGCCGGGGAGGTAAGGTAAAAGTTATTCACACCGGAGTATTAAAGAAGAAGAACCTCCCACGGTAAACGCCTATTTTCTGGCGCCGTTGCCGGGGCGGTAAGGTAAAAGGTACTCACATCCTCCTGTGTGAGTGCTCGAAGTTATTTCCTTTAGATTCTGCAATTTTGTCTTTTTGTTTCTTGTTTTCACTAGTTAGGCTTAATGGAAAACAACAAAAAAATTAGAGAGCTTTATAGTCTTTATCTTGAGTTAGGACATGAAGTGTTTGAAGAGAAAATTAACAAACTTATGGAACTTTATTTGCATGCTAATAGCAATGTTGTTTTTATGAAAATGATCTTTTTCGTTCCGCAGCTTTGGAGGATAGCTATTTTGTTGCTTATGATGATTACAATGATTAATATGATATTTTCAGTCCACCTCCTATTGAGGAGGAAATTAATTATGATTATAATATGCCTCCTATATTTGATGATTATGGTGATGAGAATAATAATGATAGCTATTTTGTTGAATTTGGTCCCACTACAATTAATAAGAATGACTATATTTATGTGGGGAGTATTAATTCTTTTATGCATGTGGCTCATGATAAGAATGTTTCATGTGATAGTTATATTGTTAATTTTATTCATGATGCTACTGAAAGTTACTATAAGAGAGGGAAACATGGTTTTATGCATCTCAATAATATTAAGTTTCCCCTCTTTATGTTGAAACTCTTGAAGTTGCACTTGTTTTGCTTTAAAATGCTTGTTGCTTTGTGCTTTCATGACTTGTTTCTTTACAAGATTCCTATGCATAGAAAGTGGGTTAGACTTAAATGTGTTTTGAATTTTCTTCTTGATACTCTCTTTTACTTCAATTCATATTTCTTATGTGAGCATCTTCTCAAACTATCATGCCTAACTTAAAGGCGTTAAAGAAAAGTACTTATTGGGAGATAACCCAAAAGTCTTAGATGAGTCTTGGAAGTTATTACTTCAGTAATAACCGCTCCTTATCCCTTTTATTTGCTTTTTGTGCCAAGAGTAACCTCTAATGAGAGAGAAGTAATGATTGGGAAAGTTGTTGTCCCGAAACAGATTTCTGTGCTTCACCGTAAAAATTCGTGTAAAATCTGTGAACGTCTTTTTGAGGCGTGAATTTTTTTTCTTATGCCCCAGGTTGTTATCTAACTTTCATTAGTTCAACACTTTTTGATTTGAGCAACAGAAGATCTTCGAAAAAATTCGTCTTTACCTGCTGGTCTGTTTTGACAGATTTCTGCCATTTTCTGCATTTGCTTCTTGTTGGTTCCTTTTTGAGTTCTTTTGGGGAATTGAGCTTTTTGAGGGAAGTGCTTCAGTAGCTAGTGTTCTAATGGAATTTTATTTGGTGTTAGAACTGATCCTTAAGACCTATTATCTTGAGTGCACTAATGTTGGTCATAAAGATTGTGTGAAGTTTTGTCTAAAGGAAAAATTTCAGGTGTATGGAGGGAATGAGTAATGAGATGAAGAATGGACTAAAGCTCAAGCTTGGGGATGCCACGCGTGTCACCCCAAGAAATATCCAAGAAGTACAAGCGTCAAAGCTTGGGGATGCCCAAGGCATCCCTTTCTTCATCAATAAAAATCCCAGGTTTCTTCCAAACACTTCATTTTTATTGTTTCATGCACAGTTGTGTTGCTCTTGGAGCGTCTTCTTTTTCATTTTTGTTTTGGTTTTTCATTTTCTTGGTTTTCTTAGTTTGCTGAATAAATTGGTTTGACCCCCTCTTTCATACATTGGTTTTCAAATAGTTTGGTTTGGATTGGAAAAGAGTAGGAAAGTTCATACTTAAGTGGTAAAGAGAGCTTGTTTTTGACTGTGGCCTATGCTTTGTCATGCCATGCTTGATGTTGTTTTGGCTTTATGCTTAGGATTATTTGTTGTAGCATGACTAGTTATAAACAATTGAGATTGCTTAATGTGCCTTGGATAAATCATGCGTTGTTTTAGCATATTAAAGCATAGTATTGTGGTATTCTCCTTTGATGCTTTATTTGGGTTGACTTGGCACATGCTCACACCATGTTATGACTATCCCAAGTCACCATAAGCCTTTATGATCCTTTAGTTTTCAACTAGAAGTATCACTTTATGCTTTGATTAATGATGTTTTGTCGCTCTGCATGATTATGGCCATTGTTGCTCTCTTTGTTGGTCGCTCCTAGTCTTTTGCTAGCCTCCATAACCAAGTATGATTTCCACTCATGCATCCAATTCCTAAAACCAAGTTATTCCAAAGAGTCCACCATACCTACCTATTAGCATATGCTATTCCAAGTATATTCATGCTTTTGTTTACCTTCCAAATTAAACTTGTTATGAGAAAACTAGTGATTAAAGCTCTCACAAACTTGATGGCACACTTTACTTTTCTTGCCCTTAATAAACTTGAACCATTGTGTCGTCTATGTTGTATATTCTTGCACTTATTTGTTGGGGATTAGCAGAACCATGCTGTCATGGGGAACACTTTCAACATTGCACGGGTACTTTGTACCTAGTTGATATCATGCTCTTTTGTCTATGGATGTCGTCGGTGTGAAATGAAAGGGGAGCTTGTAAGTCCATGGAGTTATGTATATGTGTTAGAGAAACGCCTGGGCCGCTGGTCTAATCCATGCTGACATGGTGGAAACCTACAGTGTAACCATAATGAGCTGTCTATGAAGCATTCTTCTTATAAAAAAGAGTCCTATATTGAGAAAAAAGAAAAAAAGAAAAAAAAAGAGATTATGAAAAGAGGAAAGAGAGAAAAAAGCACCATATTCCCATGGTAAATAAGAAGATTGCTGAGATGCTCGTTGACTGCTTGCCTTGTCATTTTGATATGGGGATTCATCCGTATCATCGGGCAAGGGGTACCCTGTTGGCGGTTCTCTATGATACACATGTACTTACGATGACAAGAACTTACCGGTGACTAAACTTGAGTAGCATGAGGAGCGGCCCTCGTATACAAGGGACATGAGATTTCTAACTTATACTTCGTCAAGCATGTACACCATAGTTTGTTCATTTTAACCTTAATCACTTCAAGATGCTTATGATAGGGGCAATGAGACCTAAAAATTACAAGTACCATAATTTTTGGAAGGTCTTTATGAGAATTGAATCCCTACTTCCTTTTATAAAAAGGCCTTTCTTCCACCATTATATTGAGTCTCCACCTTCTACCTTTATGCACCTACTTTGAGAGCATAGTGGCCATTCTTAGTTCTATGTGCATTGTCCCAAGACTAGTTGATTGATGCATAACTTGATATTGCTTGTTTTAAACTATTTATATCTAGTCACTCTTATGAGCTTTGAAGGTGTCTTATGCATTTATATTTGCTACTCTATTGAGGGACAAGCTGAATACTTTTATGCTATGTTTTCTTTATGTGGAACAAACAAACGTCTTGCAAAGCATTGTTATTCATGAATCTTTTGTTTGTGCCTTTTCATGTTGGATCATAGTTTCTTTGTCTTATTGCTAGAACTTTGTCTTTCATGTTATGATTGAAGTACTATGATCCTAGCTTTGAATGTTTTACAAATACTTTGATCAAGTCTTTGATGGTGCATGTCACCTCAAACATTATTCTTTCTTTTTATCACTTACCTACTCGATGACGAGCAGGAGTTAAGCTTGGGGATGTTGATACATTGCAAATGTATCTATAATTTTTGATGTTCCATGCTTGGTTTTATCTACTTTATTATGTTTTGTTTCAACTTTGGAGTACTTTTCATATGATTTGGGGACACAAGTGACTTCTTGTATCTTGATTGCAGGGTTGCTTGAGAGGGGATACCTTTGACCACTTCCTCCCTGAGTTCGATAAACCTTGGGTAATCCACTTAAGGGAAAACTTGTTGCTGTTCTACAAACCTCTGCACTTGGAGGACCAACAACTGTCTACAAGAATATAAGTGCATAGACATCAATGACATGTGACTGCAAGACCAGGATTTGTTCGCCCACATGACGGGTAAAGATACATACGGCTGACTTGGTGAGATTACATCTATAAATGTTGCAACATGTGACTCGGTCACGGGATGTAATATCACGGTAACAAGAAAACATAACTTGTTGTGAACGAGATTGAACAAGGTATGGGATACCAATGATCGGATCTCGAACAAGTCGTATCGAGAAACAAAAGGAAGAGGATGCTACATTTAGCGGTTCAAACGATATTGTCATCAGGAATGCATAGGGGTCACATGGACATCCCTGGTCCCTCTTTTGATCATTGATACAGATCATGTCTAGAGCATTCCCGAGCCGTGAGAGGATACACTTAAGGGTACGATGAGAGCGATCATTCGTAAGAAGGAATCACAGTAGAGAAAGAGAGAAAGCCGGAATCGCTCCGCAGAGAGATCCGAAGTTGTTCGGAGAAAGAATAAAGGAAAAGACCCAGAAAAGTGTTTTCGGATAAATGGGAATTTAAATATATATTTAATATATGTTAATTGTGAATTAATATATTCTAAATAATATTTAGATTAAGATTTATAAAGGCAATTTTATATTAGGCCAAATCCCGGAGGGAAATAGCCTAGAATAAAAGCTGCAGAAAAATAAAGGGAAAAAGAAAAAGAAAAAGCCATTGCACGTGGGCGGCGGATAACAGCCGCCACACTGGGCGGTGAGCAGCTGGGCTGCGCTCACGGGCGGGCGGCAGATACTACACGCCGCTCTGGGCGAGCCTCAGCCACTGGCCGCCGCCGCGGGCCTGCTCAACCCCGGCCCAAGGGAGCTCACGGGGGAGCGGGCGGGCGGGGCTGGCCAACGGGCCGCGGGCGAGCGAGCGCCAGCCCACCTGGGCAACGCCTCACTGCCGCATGCACAGCGGGCAGGCTAGGCCGCCAGGGTGCTCCGGCCCACCCGGGTCGGCCAGCCAGGCCACAGCGCTGGCGAGCGTGAGCTGGGCCGCGGTAGTGCCCCAGGCCCACCTGGCTGTCCCTGTCTTTTGCTGCTGTGATGTTTGGGCTGAGAGCTTTTGGCCCATTCGTCTGAGACAAAAATCCATGGTATTTTTCCATTACTATTAGTCCCACATGGCTAACCTAATGGAGAGGGCACACCCCCTCTGCCTATATAAGGGGTGCACATGGGTGGGATTAAACACACAATTTGAGAAGTCCTTTGGTTGACTTTCTCCCTCCCTCTCTCTATACCTTGTGACCATGGCCCCAAGTCTGGGCTATGCGATCAAGGCACCCCTACAGTATGCCGTTGCGCTACAGGGATTCCTAGCCGGATATCAACTTCCGCACCCCCCGGCAGGATCGGGGAGTCGGGGGTCTCATCATGCACCGGATGTGCACGAAGACACGAGGCGCAACACTTGGGGTGCTAAAATGTCGTGAGCCGGAGCTGCTGCACGATGAAGATGAAGAAGGAGCAAGGGGTGACCTGCGAGGAGCTTCGCGACCTTGAGGTCGGCTATGAGTACGACTACTTCAACCACGTTCCCCGCGGAACGTTAACCGCGTCCAGTCTACAACGATAGGTATTCTATACGCATTGGTCGTTACTGCATTACTACATAGATAGGTCCTAGGCAGTTTTTGGGGTTCCATCGTAGGAATTTTTTTGTTTTTCGCTGCGTTCCCCAACAGTGGTATCAGAGCCGATCTATGCGTAGGAGTGTTGTACGACCAGTATGCACAAGTATTGTGCGGTCATTGATCCCTTAGTTGTTACCCTCTAACGTATACTTGTTTATATCGTGGTATTGTTTGATGAAGCGGCCCGGACCAACCTTACGCGTATTCGTACGCGAGACTGGTTCCACACTCAACATATGGCTTGTACCGTATAAGTGGCTAGCGGGTGTCTGTCTCTCATTTGATAGTTGATATAGCATTTACAACGGAGGGCCCCGAAAGGGGTGTAATAGAGACAACTGTTGTGGTTGGAAAGTTCGTAGTTTAAAAAGTTCATAGTTTAGAAACGGTTCTATTGCGAAAGTCCTAACAACCACGTAAAACTTGCAATAGATAAAATAGAGGCGTCTAACTTTATTTTGCAGGGGGCATGTGATTATGATATGGCATTGGTCGTTGCGAAGGTAAAGTAGTTTACTTTTCTGTTACTAAGTAGTATAGTAATAGTCATCGATCCGATGGACGACCTGGTGGTGGCGTCGTGGACTTGGCGTCAAACCAAGGGCAAGACGGAGATCATGCCGGAGCGTTCGATGGAGATCAAGGTGCAAGAAATACCATATCATATCACATTATACATATGATGTTGATACCTATTTTTACATATTATTGCTAGTATTTAGATACTAAGATAATCCCTATTGAATTCCAATGTTCCGTGTTCCCCTTGTGTGTGCACCACCAAGAAAGTTCTTCGGTATGAGGTGCCCTGCGGTGAGTAGGGGTCAGACATATCTACGTTCGCATACAGTGGGTGTAAGCCATGTTGCACAGCGAATACACACAAGTTAGATTTGGCGAGCCTAGCACGCCATAGAAGCGTGGCCTCGGAACACAAGAGATCAAAAGATTGAGCATGAGTCACATGGATTATGTGATTGACATTACTGAATATCTACCTTTGATAATGCACTGATGGCTGTGTCAATCGGGGGAGGTGCAGAGGATAGGGATCATGCGATCACTAAAATCGTCCAGGGGATGACAATTTTAGTGGAGACCAATTATAAAATGATCTCTTATTACAAACTTAGTCTAGATGTCTGTTTGCAAATATCTTAGCAGATCTTAGCCTATCCCATTGAGGTCCTTTGCGACCATGGGAATATATTGCTTAATATAGAACTTAGCAAAAGGGTGCAACTTCATAGATTAATACCCACGCCTGAGGGATATTCTCTTCTTATACAATAACCATTAGGAGATAATTCAATGACTCCAGAATGTTTGGAAAAGCATTTAGCGATCTTGCATTAGAGTTAAGAACTCTTAAGGACTTGATTGCAGATGGAGGTCATGGATGAAAATGTATATGTAAGATATACAAATTATAAATGTGGTTCTTGCAAAAATCATTGCAGTTTGCAAAGTATTTGATACTTGTCCCGTTTTGTGAAAACAGGAGGATTTGCTTGAGAATTGCTGGATTTGAGGCAATGTAACTTGATGACGGCAAGCAAAACAGTTGATGGCCGACATCACCTCTTCCCTCAAAGTTTGTCATTTGGATTAGTGGACTTGAATATAATTTTGTAATCCTAGTTTGTGTATCTTGCTTTTTGTGAGACGATTATTCATATGAACAAGTTACAAGCCAGTTTGTACTATTCTTATGAACAATACCTTATGGTCACATCATGATTATAAACAAGTTATTCTCATCACTATGTTAATGATAATAGTTTAAACATTTATAAAGGATTAGAATGCTAAAAGATATCCAAAGTTTAATAATGAAATGACACTATAGTTTAAGTCATTTTGGTTATTGCATGTTCTTAATGAAGATTGGGGTCCTAGATGCTTAATCTAGAGAATTTGCAAAACCATACATCTTGGGCAGAATGACTAAAACTTGACATTCTGGTAAAACGGTAATATGCAAAGAAATGTTGAATCTTATACATAGTGATGTATCGTATTTTCAACAAGTAGTGGAAATCATTTATTGTGGACTTAAGTGAATAAAGTATTTACTTAATGAAACATCAAGTTTTAAACGATTTGAATTGTTCAAATGACTTCACAACAAAGAGGATATTGAATTAACTAGTCTCTTTGATTTGATCGACACGACTAAAGTATCAAGTTAAGTTTAGCATAAAAGGAACTTGTGAAAGATGTTTCACAAATTATGATAATTGGACGAATTCAAACTATGCTGAAATGTCTAAACATCATAATAATTATGTATTAGATACATATGGTATAATATTATCTCTTATCGGGGTTATAGTTGTCGTTTAGAGTTAAAGATCGAAATAAGCAAACACTCATTTGAAATACAAAGGAACATCTAAAAGATTCGTGGAAACAACACCATAAGTGTTATGGCAAGCTCGAGTTTCTGGAGATTTTGACAAGTCGAAATCGTTGTGAATAAACAAGTCTTTGTAGAGCATTCTTAGGAAGCTATGGATGCATCTTCCACAAAAAGGGGCAAAC
Source organism: Avena sativa (assembly GCA_916181665.1). Classification (NCBI taxonomy): domain Eukaryota; kingdom Viridiplantae; phylum Streptophyta; class Magnoliopsida; order Poales; family Poaceae; genus Avena; species Avena sativa. The sequence continues at coordinate 433,515,339 of OV702296.1, forward strand.
CTGTTGTTGTCCTAAGTTGATGTGTCTTGATGAAGATACAATTGGAAGAAAGTAAAAGATCAAAACAAGGTATTTGACCTCACCTCCGAATTGTTGAGTGGCGCGGCGGATTTTTTTTTGTGAAACCAAACTCTACAAATAGAGGAGAAAACCAATGATAATGACCATAAAGTTTCAGTAAATACTTTACTAAAGAAAGTAGGATTCAACTATATATTCTACAAGTATGTGGAATTATATTGTTGATTCACTTGTCATGTTTCGAACAAGACATACCTACAAATTACAAAGAAGCGGGATGGACCTAAGTGCGAGAAATGAATGGTCATTGAAATCTCATTAGTGGGATTCTCGATTTGATGGTGATCAAAGAATTTTGGAATATCCAAGATTATTGAGAGGACCTGGTTTTGAGTGGGAGCTAAGTGAAATCCCTAGATCTCAAACATGAATGTCATATTTGAGTGGGAGCGTGAAATCATTCTGGGATATGTGGACGACATCTGTGAATGATGCGATTGGTGTTAATAATATTTACGTTAGATAAATAAGGATAAAGTTGAAGTTATTAAACAATAAGATCTATCGAGATAGATTGGTGAGTTTAATAAACTCTGAATGTCGAATGCTTCCTGGACTTGACTCTGAAAGATGTTCAGAATGTCCTAAGCAAGATTTTGAAGAAGTTTAGAATAGAACAAGGTAAGAAAGAAGTTCTTACTATATGAAGCATTGAGTTAGTGATGTCTACGCACTTCTATTCTTGTAGACAATTGTTGGGCCTCCAAGTGCAGAGGTTTGTAGAACAGCAGCAAGTTTTCCCTTAGGTAGATTACCCAAGGTTTATCGAACTCAGGGAGGAAGTGGTCAAAGGTCTCCCCTCTCAAGCAATCCTACAATCAAGATACAAGAAGTCTCTTGTGTCCCCAACACACTTATCAGGTGTATAGGTGCACTAGTTCGGTGAAGAGATAGTAAAATACAAGTGGTATAGATAATTATAAGTGGTAACGGTGATAGAAAATAGCTTGATGGCGTGGAAAACACTAAAGTAAAACTGAAATAAAGAAGGAAGCAAGCAAACATGTAATAGATCTAATAGAAAACGGTGTTTCAGTGCTTAGAAACAAGGCCTAGGGATCATACTTTCACTAGTGAACACTCTCATATAAATATATTCTTCTTTATGATACTACGCTGAACTACTCTCCGGTTTGACACTCTAATCGATGGTAGGGCTATAACAGCACACCTCAAACTAAGCCTTTCCCATCTAGATAACCCCACACTGTCACCTTGATCACTAGATGGTTCCAACAAACACCACAATTTCATAAAGACATCCAACTCCAAATATAACTCATAACAAGTATTTGTAATCTCTAGCCTAAGTGCCACCATGGTGTGCACGCTGTCACTTTCACACACATGGGGAGAGCAGAGATCTATTAAAGCACTTGAGTAGCAAGGTAGATCTATAGATTACAAGCTCATGATCTCAATATGATCATGCATAGAGAGAGAGATGAACACATAGCTACCGGTAGAACCCTTAGCCTTGAGAGAGAACTACTCCCTCCTCATCATGGGAATCAGCAATGGTGATGGAGATGGTGGTGGAGATCGACGGAGATGGCTCCTGGGGCACTTCCCCGTCCCGACAGGGTGCCGGAACAGAGACTTTCTGTCCCCCGAATCTCCCCTTCGGTGGCGGTGGTGCTGCGGAACTTTTCGTGGATTTCTGATTGACTCCTTAGGGAGGAATATATAGGCGAAGGGGCGAGGTCCGTGGGCGGCCAGGGGGCCCACACCATGCCCTGGCGCGACCTAGGGTTTCCCGCGCCAAGGGGGGTGTGGCCACCCTGTGGCCCCTCTCCGGCTCTCCTTCTGGCTCCGTGAATCTTTCGGTAAAATTTCAACTTCGGCTTTTGTCCCATCCAATTCCGAGAATATTCATTTTCTGACTTTCTGGAACCAAAAACAGCAGAAAATAGGCAGCTGGCACTGTGGCTCTTGTTAATAGGTTAGTCCAAGAAATCATATGAAAAGTACTCCAAAGTGTGGACAAAACACAAGAAAAGTAGATAAAACCAAGCATGGAACATCAAAAATTATAGATACATTTGCAATGAATCAACATCCCCAAGCTTAACTCTTGCTCGTCCTCGAGTGGGTAAGTGATAAAAAGAAAGAATAATTTTTTAGGTGACATGCACCATCATAAAGTTGATCAAAGTATTTGTAAAACATTCATAGCTGGGATCATAGTACTTCAACATAACATGAAAGATATAGTTCTAACAATAAGACATATCAACTATGTTGTAACATGAAAAGGCACAAACAAAAAATTCATGAATAACAATGCTTTGCAAGACGTTTGTTTGTTTCACATAAAGAAAACATAGCATAATAGTATTCAGCTTGTCCCTCATAGAGTAGCAAATATAAATGCATATGACACCTTCAAAGTTCATCAGAGTGACTAGATAGAAATAATTTAAAACAAGCAATATCAAGGTATGCATCAATCAACTATACTTGAGACAATGCACATAGACCTAAGAATGGCCCCTATGCTCTCAAAGTAGGTGCATAAAGGTAGAAGGTGGAGTCTCAATATATAAGTGGAAGAAAGGCCTTCATAGAAGGAAGCAGAGATTCAAGTTTCATAAAGAGCTTCCAAAAATTATGGTACTTATAGCTTTCAGCTCTCATTGCCCCTATCATAAGCATCTTGAAGTGATTAAGGTTAAAGTGAACAAACTATGGTGTACATGCTTGACGAAGTATAAGTTAGAAATCTCATGTCCCTTGAATATGAGGGTCGCTCCTCATGCTACTCAAGTTTAGTCACCGGTAAGTTCTTGTCATCGTAAGTACATGTGTATCATAGAGAACCACTAACGGGGTACCCCTTGCCCGATGATACGGAAGAATCCCCATATCAAAATGACAAGGCAAGCAGACAATGAGCATCTCAGCAATCTTCTTATTTACCATGGGAATATGGTGCTTTTTTCTCTCTTTCCTCTTTTCATAATCTCTTTTTTTCTCTTTTTCTCTTTTTTCTCAATATAGGACTATTATTTTATAAGAAGAATGCTTCATAGACAGCTCATTATGGTTATGCTACAGGTTTCCACCATGTCAGCATGGATTAGACCAGCGGCCTAGGCGTTTCTCTAACACATATACATAACTCCATGTACTTACAAGCTCCCCTTTCATTTCACACCGACGACATCCATATACAAAAGAGCATGATATCAACTAGGTACAAGTACCAAGTGCAATGCTGAAAGCGTTCCCCTTGACATCATGGTTCTGCTAATCCCCAACAAATAAGTGCAAGCATATACAACATAGACGACGCAATGGTTCAAGTTTATTAATGGTAAGAAAAGTAAAGTGTGCCATCAAGTTCGTGAGAGCTTTAATCACTAGTTTTCTCATAACACGTTTAATTTGGAAGGTAAACAAAAACATGAATATACTTGTAATAGCATATGCTAATAGGTAGGTATGGTGGACTCTTTGGAATAACTTGGTTTAGGGAGTTGGATGCATGAGTAGAACTCATACTTGGTTGTGGAGGCTAGCAAAAGACTGGGAGCGACCAACTAAGAGAGCAATAATGGCCATAATCATGCAGAGCGAAAAAACATCATTGATCAAAGCATAAAGTGATACTACAAGTTGAAAACTAAAGGATCATAAAGGCTATGGTGACTTGAGATAGTCATAACATGGTGTGAGCATGTGCCAAGTCAACCCAAATAAAGCATCAAAGGAGAATACCACTATACTATGCTTTAATATGCTAAAACAACGCATGATTCATCCAAGGCACATTAAGCAATATCAATTGTTTATAACAAGTCATGCTACAGCAAAGAATACTAAGCATAAAGCCAAAACAATATCAAGCATGGCATGACAAAGCATAGGCCACAGTCAAAAACAAGCTCTTTTTGCCACATAAGCACGAACTTTCCTACTTTTTTCCAAACCAAACCAAACTATTTGAAAACCAATGTATGAAAGAGGGGGTCCAACCAATTTATTCAGCAAACTAATAAAACCAAAGCAAACAAAAAACCAAAACGAAAACAAAAAAGAAGACGCTCCAAGAACAACACAACTGTGCATGAAACAATAAAAATGAAGCGTTTGGAAGAAACCTGGGATTTTTATTGATGAAGAGGGGATGCCTTGGGCATCCCCGAGCTTTGATGCTTGTACTTCTTGGATATTTCTTGGGGTGACATGCGTGGCATCCCCAAGCTTGAGCTTTAGTCCATCCTTCATCTCATTACTCATTCCTTCCATACACCTGAAATTTTTCCTTTATACAAAACTTCACACAATCTTTATTAGCAACATTAGTGCACTCAAGATAAATAAGTCTTAAAGTTCAGTTATAACACCAAATAAACTTCCATTAGAACACTAGCTACTGAATAACTTCCCTAAAAAAGCTCAATTCCCCAAAAGAACTCAAAAAGAAACCAACAAGAAGCAAATGCAGAAAATGGCAGAAATCTGTCAAAACAGACCAGCAGGTAAAGACGAATTTTTTCGAAGACCTTCTGTTGCTCAAATAAAAAAGTGTTGAACTAACGAAAGTTAGATAACAACCTGGGGAAGAAGCACAAAAATTCACGCCTCAAAAGGAGGTACAGAGATTCTACACGAATGTTTACGATGAAGAACAGAAATCTGTTTCGGGACAGCAACTTACCCAATCATTACTTCTCTCTCATTAGAGGTTACTCTTGGCACAAAAAGCAAATAAAAAGGATAAGGAGCGGTTATTACAGAGGTAATAACTTCTAAGACTCATCGAAAACTTTTGGGTTATCTTCCAATAAGTACTTTTCTTTAACTTCTTTAAGTTAGGCTTGATAGTTTGAGAAGATGCTCACATAAGACATATGAATTGAAGTAAAAGAGAGCATCAAGAAGCATATTCAAAGCACATTTAAGTCTAACCCACTTCCTATGCATAGGAATCTTGTAAAAAAACAAGTCATGAAAGTACAAATCAACAAGCATAGTAAAGAAAAACAAGTGCAACTTCAAGACTTTCAACATAAAGAGGGGAAACTTAATAATGTTGAGATGCATAAAACCATGTTTCCCTCTCTCATAATAACTTTCAGTAGCATCATGAATAAAATTAACAATATAACTATCACATAAAACATTCTTATCATGAGCCACATGCATATAATAATTATTACTCCCAAACATAAGCATAGTCATTCTTATTAATTGTGGTGGGAGCAAATTCAACAAAATAGCTATGATTATTATTCTCATCACCATAATCATCAAATTTAGGAGGCATATTGTAATCATTAATTTTCTCCCCAATAGTAGGTGGACTGAATATATCATATTCATCATTATAATCATCATATATTGGAGGTTTGGTATCATCATAAGCAATAGAATAGCTATCTTCCAAAGCTGGGGAACTAAAAAGATCATTTTCATAAAAACTAGCTTCCTCAAGCTTAGACTTTTCCATAGCATTAGCAATAATGGTGTCCAAAGAATTCATACTAACAACATTGCTATTAGCATGCAAATAAAGTTCCATAGGTTTTTTAATTTTCTCTTCAAACACTTCATGTCCTAACTCAAGATAAATACTATAAAGCTCTCTAATTTTGTTGTTGTTTTCCATTAAGCCTAACTAGTGAAAACAAGAAACAAAAAGACAAAATTGCAGAATCTAAAGGAAATAACTTTGAGCACTCACACAGGAGGATGTGAGTACCTTTTACCTTACCTCCCCGGCAACGGCGCCAGAAAATAGGGGTTTGCCATGGGAGGTTCTTCTTCTTTAATCCTCCGGTGTGAATACCTTTTACCTTACCTCCCCGGCAACAGCGCCAGAAAATAGCTTGATGTCTACGCACTTCTATTCTTGTAGACAATTGTTGGGCCTCCAAGTGCAGAGGTTTGTAGAACAGCAGCAAGTTTTCCCTTAAGTGGATTACCCAAGGTTTATCGAACTCAGGGAGGAAGTGGTCAAAGGTATCCCCTCTCAAGCAATCCTGCAATCAAGATACAAGAAGTCTCTTGTGTCCCCAACACACCCAATACACTTGTCAAGTGTATAGGTGCACTAGTTCGGCGAAGAGATAGTAAAATACAAGTGGTATAGATAATTATAAGTGGTAACGGTGATAGAAAATAGCTTGATGGCGTGGAAAAGACTAAAGTAAAACTGAAATAAAGAAGGAAGCAAGCAAACATGTAATAGATCTAATAGCAAATGGTGTTTCAGTTCTTAGAAACAAGGCCTAGGAATCATACTTTCACTAGTGAACACTCTCATATAAATATATTCTTTTTTATGATACTACGCTGAACTACTCTCCGATTGGACACTCTAATCGATGGTAGGGCTATAACAGCACACCTCAAACTAAGCCTTTCCCATCTAGATAACCCCACACTGTCACCTTGATCACTAGATGGTTCCAACAAACACCACAATTTCATAAAGACATCCAACTCCAAATATAACTCATAACAAGTATTTGTAATCTCTAGCCTAAGTGCCACCATGGTGTGCACGCTGTCACTTTCACACACATGGGGAGAGCAGAGATCTATTAAAGCACTTGAGTAGCAAGGTAGATCTATAGATTACAAGCTCATGATCTCAATATGATCATGCATAGAGAGAGAGATGAACACATAGCTACCGGTAGAACCCTTAGCCTTGAGAGAGAACTACTCCCTCCTCATCATGGGAATCAGCAATGGTGATGGAGATGGTGGTGGAGATCGACGGAGATGGCTCCTGGGGCACTTCCCCGTCTCGACAGGGTGCCGGAACAGAGACTTTCTGTCCCCCGAATCTCCCCTTCGGTGGCGGTGGTGCTGCGGAACTTTTCGTGGATTTCTGATTGACTCCTTAGGGAGGAATATATAGGCGAAGGGGCGAGGTCCGTGGGCGGCCAGGGGGCCCACACCATGCCCTGGCGCGACCTAGGGTTTCCCGCGCCAAGGGGGGTGTGGCCACCCTGTGGCCCCTCTCCGGCTCTCCTTCTGACTCCGTGAATCTTCTGGTAGCTTTTGTCCCGTCCAATTCCGGGAATATTCATTTTCTGACTTTTTGGAACCAAAAACAACAGAAAACAGGCAGCTGGCATTGTGGCTCTTGTTAATAGGTTAGTCCAAGAAATCATATGAAAAGTACTCCAAAGTATGGACAAAACACAAGAAAGTAGATAAAACCAAGCATGGAACATCAAAAATTATAGATACATTTGCAATGTATCAATTAGTATTGCAACTATGGTTGAAAGAAAGAGATGCGTTGCATCTCCTTGATACGTCCAAAACGTATCTACTTTCCCGAACACTTTTGCCATTGTTTCTCCTCTATACTTGTGTGATTTGGATACAACTAATGCGGACTAACGTTGTTTTCAGCAGAATTGCCTTGGTGTCTACTTTTTGTGCAGAAAACCAACTATCAGGAAAAATCCCGGAAAATATGCCAAAAATCCTATTTCACCCGAAGACTCCAGGAGCTAGAATACGAGACGGAGAAGAGCCAGGGGGTGGCCACACCACCTGGTGGCGCGGGCTAGGCCAGGCCGCGCCAGGGGGTGGTGTGGGCCCCCAGGCACCCCCTCGGCCTCTCTCTTCGCCTATAAGGAGCCTTCTGACCTAAAAACTACGGGGGGTTCGACGTTTTTCTAGAAGGAGTTCCGCTCTACCGCCACCACCAGATTCCACGAAACAGCACCAGAAACTCCGTTCTGGCACCCTGCCGCGACGGGGAATTGGAGGAGATCATCGCCATCATCATCACCATCGCTTCTCCATCGACCATCCATGTTTCCCCCATCTATGAGTGAGTAATCCCCAGCTGTAGGCTATGGGGATGGTAGGGATTGGATGAGATCGTTCATGTAATGGCATCAGATTGTTAGGGCATGGTGCCTAGTATCTTTTATTAGTGCTTTATGACTTTGTTGCGACTTGTTGTGCTTAATGCTTGTCACTAGGGCCCGAGTGCCATGATTTTAGATCTGAACATGTTATTGATTTATTATGATAGTATTGTTCTTGGTCTTATCTGCAAGTTGTATACACACGTTGTTGTTCGGAACCTATGGCCCCGAAGTGACAGAAATCGGGATAACCGGAAGGGAATGGCTTTGATGTGAGGATCACATGTGTTCACGGAGTGTTAATGCTTTGCTCCGGTGCTCTATTAAAAGGAGCACCTTAATTTCCAGTAGTTCCCTAGAGGCCCCACTGCAAACGGGCTGGCAAGACAAAAGATGTTGTGCACGTTCTCATTGCGAGCACGTATGACTATATTTGGAACACATGCCTAGGATTGTCTAGTACTTGGATGCTTTATCTTATTTATCTGCAATTGCCCTATGTTCTGATTGCTATGTGAATTGTCTTGTCCATGCAACGCCCGTCCATCCATCCCTATGCCTACCGCACTCGAATCCCACTGTTTACTGCCATTGTTACTGCTGTCTTTACTTTAGTACTGCTACTACTTTACTATTCCTACTACAAAACTGTTGCTACTAATAAACTGCTGTGAGCAAGATTGTTTCCAGGTGCAGCTGAATTGACAGCTCAGTTGTTAAGGCTGATAAATATTCTTTGGCTCCCCTTGTGTCGAATCAATAAATTGGGTTTCACTTCCCTCGAAAATACTGCGATACACCCCCTATACTTGTGGGTCATCAAGACTATTTTCTGGCGCTGTTGCCGAGGAGCATAGCTTTATTTATCAAGTTCACTTGGATTCTCTATTGTTCGCTGCTATCCATCCATCATGGGTAAGTCTCGTGATGGCAAGGTTCCTATTTACCATCCACTACAAGAAGAGGTACGGTTCTAAACACCTTTGCTGCTCTTGATTCACCATCTGTTATAAGTAAGCTCGTTACACCACCACATACACATGCTATACACACTGCTACTACTGTTGAATCTAAAACTTCTGATACTTATGATGCTGCCTCTACTATGCTTGATAAGAGTGGTTCATTAGGTCCTTTAATAGATGCTACGATTGCTAGAACTATAGCTGGAAATACCGAAACTCCCAATGAAGACACTACCACACCTGTTAGCTCACCTGAGTCTAGTGAGAGTTATGATATTGAAGATGGTTATGTTGAGATGACCGAAGAGTTTATTAAAGAATGTAAGAACACCCATGATAGAAGCGCTGCTAAGAGTCTCCTTGAGAGGCGTACTATTAGACCGAAATTATATCCTGCTGCTAAGTTTGCTGCTTCTCCCATAAACATTATAGGTGAAGATTATGATTTCTCTCTCGATCTATCTTACATAGATATTGTCGAGAAAGAACCTTTTTGTGGGACTAAGAATGAAAGTGCGGTAGCACATATGAATGAACTTTCTACCATGAGTGGCTTGTTTTCTGATGATATTAAGATGCGTACTTACTTTGTTGCTAAGATTTTCCCCTTTTCGCTGAAAGGAGAAGCTAAAACTTGGTTTAGTAATTTACCTCCTGGATCTATTGATAGCCCTGAGTGCTTGATTAGTACTTTCCTGCAGAAATATTTTCCTCCCAGTGCTAGACATGCTATTTTGCAGGAACTTTTTGATTTTAAACAGGGAGAAAAAGAGGTATTGCCCGAATCTTGGGCAAGGTTTTGTGCTTTGATTCATGCACAGGCTGGAAGTCCATTACCTAAGAATGAGCTTCTTGATATATTTTATAATGGACTAACGGAGCAATCTAGGACATACCTAAATAGTTGTGTTGATTGTGTTTTCAGGAACAGGACTCCTAAGGAAGCTGAGGAATTAATGGCTAAAATAAGCAAGAATTATGAAGATTGGAATCCTCCTAAACAAGCTATACCTGAAGTAATTGTACCTGAACCATCTATTCCTGTGCCTATTCCAACATCAAAGAAGAGGGGAGTTATTGAATTAAATGATGAACTGATGAAGGAAGCTAAGAAATGTCTTAAGGAGAAGGGAATTAAAGCTGCAGATGTCAAGAATTTACCTCCTATAGAATAATTATGTAAGCCTATTCCCTACTCATCCACTATTGAGGTACACTCTCTCCAACACTTTGATGAAGGTGATATCCCTTACTCTAAACCTCCTGATCAATGCTTAGAAGAATTTGATATCTTTATTGTTAATCAAGATAACTTTAATAAAAGGGTGCAAAATCATCTAATGGAAAACACTAGAGCTATTGTTGAGTTGAAAGATATTGTGGAAAGAACCTCTAATGATGTTAAAATGATTGTTAAACACTTTCAAATGGTTCAAACTCAAATAGATCAACTCGTTAAAGTGCAAAAAGACTTGCTAGTTAATGCTGCTAAAGAAAAACATGCTTATGAAATTAGAACTAGAAGTGGAGCTGCTACCCAGGATCCTCTATATCCTGAGGGGCATCCCAAAAGAATTGAGCAGGATTCTCAACAAGCTGAAAATAGTGGTTCTACTTATAAGAAAAGGAAAAAGAAACATAAAACTGTTGTAGAACCCTCTGAACCTGCTATAGATCCTAATAGTATATCTATCTCTGATGCTGAAACTGAAAGTGGTAATGAAGAAAATGTTGTTCCTAATGAAGGAAAAGTTGAAGAAGAACCTGAAAACCACACTAAGAATACTAAATACACCAAAGAATATTTTATTGCTAAGAAACATGGTAGTGAAAGAGAACCTTGGGTCCAAAAACCTATGCCTTTCCCTGATAAGAAACACAAGTCAAAGGAAGATGAACACTATAATAAGTTTTGTGAGTGGATGAAGCCTTTATTCTTGCAAATTCCTTTGACTGATGCTATTAAATTGCCTCCTTACTCAAAGTATATGAAGGACATTGTCTCGAATAAAAGGAAGATCCCTAATGAAGAAATTTCTACTTTGCTTGCTAATTATTCCTTCAATGGTAAGGTTCCTAAGAAACTTGGAGACCCAGGGATTCTAACTATCCCTTGCTCTATTAAGAACAGTTATGTTAGAACTGCTTTGTGTGATTTGGGAGCTGGAGTTAGTGTTATGCCTTTCTCTCTCTATAAGAGGCTTCAACTTGAAAAATTAATACCAACTGATATATCTTTGCAAATGGCTGATAAATCTACCACTATTCTTGTGGGTATATGTGAGGATGTACCTATTCAGGTGGCTCACTATTGCTTGATACTAACTGATTTTGTTGTGCTTGAAATGCCTGAAGATGATAATATGTCTATTATTCTTGGGAGACCTTTTCTTAATGTTGCAGGAACTGTTATTAATTGTAATCAAGGAAAGGTCACCTTCAATGTTAATGACAAGGAACATACTGTCTATTTCCCCAAGAAGATTGAAAGGACTTATGGTTTGAATTCAATTGAACATGTTGAGGGCATTCAAGTTGGAGAAATATATTGTCCCATACCAAGAGAAAAATTTGAAACTATTATGATTGGGACCATTGCTATCAAGGTTAAGGTAACATAATCATTAGTGGAGTACAAAGTTTTGTCTCATATGCAATTTTTTTGGTCGCAAGACTTGATCAACCTTGCTAACAAAAGGATTCCATTGAACAAAACAATGTTTTCACTATGATTAGCTCTGTTTATTTCTATCCTTTGCATTTTAGTTTTTGCTTTCGTTTAGTTTTCTTTGTGTTGTTAGTTGCTTGCATGCTAGAACTTCTGTAGTTCTAGCCTTGTTTTGTCCTTGCATCATGTTTCCAAAAGAAAAAAAATCTGTCTGTCAGAAAAATCATTCTTCTATTTCTGAAAAATGCCCAAAAATACAGTGTCTTGAAAATTTCCAGAAAATTCATATTAAATTTTTACGTGAAAAAAGGGGCAGAGGAGTACCTGGTAGGTACCAGGGGGGCCCACCAGGCAGGCACACCACATGGTGGCACGACCAGCCTTGGGTGGTGCCATGCCCTGGTGTGGGCCACACCTGGCCCCCCACCAACTCTATCACCTGCCACTTTCTTCTCTCTCCTGAGTAAGATCCAGTTCATAGCTCAAAATCGCGTTCTTGCTATGCTTGCTCTAGATTTTTTCGATCTCCTTGCTCAGCCCATCTTTCTTGCTGAAATTTGGAGCATTTGTTCCCTGGTATGTGACTCCTCCCCTTGTCCAAGTAGATTTGTGTTTAGTGGATTATATGTTGAGTATTTTGCTGCTGTAGGTGACTGGTTATGAGAGCTTGTAAGCTTGTTTGATGCTTAGAGATATAGTTTTGATGCATGTTTAGGCCTCTTGTAAGTTCCTATGAGTAGAATCCTTCATTATATTTACTTTGCAATCACTTGTTTAATAGGTGTTTAAATTTCAGAATAGAAGATGAGTGAACACCACCTAAACCAACATGAGCTTTGGGTGCCTGAGGTCATGAAGGTCCACCGGGAGGAGGAAGTTTTTCCTTCCATTTATCCATGCTCTGAGTTCATGAGAGCTGCAGGAATTCTACAAGATTTCCACACTTTGGTTTGTAATGCAGGGTTAGAGCACTTTTTGGAAGATGAACCTTGTCAATTTGTGAAGCTAACCATGTCTATGGTGCAGGACTTCCAATTTAGTCACTCTTTGCCTAACCCCATGGTCCATTACAAAATTTACAATATTGCTGTCAACCTTTCTCTTGATGACTTTTGTGCAGCTATTAAGGTACCTCAATGGGGATCATGTAGGAAGATTAAAGAGAGACCGGAACCACTCATGGATTTATACGCAGAAATTTGCCAAGGGAGTAGCTTCTCGAAGGAGAGTGGAAAAATCCGTACATTCATCTTCCCTCCATTCGCTACTTTGCCTACTTTATTGCTAAGTGTGTTCTTTCTAGGAAAACTGCCAATAAGTTATCTTCATTTGATCTAGCATTTATCTCTGCTGCTCTTAGACGAGATAGGTCTTACAACTTGGGTCCTTTGATATCTTTCTGTCTTGCTGCTAACCGTGAGAAAGGTGGAATTTGTGGAGGCCTTATTGCTTCTGGTCTACTAGCATTGCATGGTTTAGTGACTCGTCATCTAGACCTACAGTTTCCCATAGAGAGGCTTGATCTTAATTCCATGATACAACATGGAGAAAGAGCAAGTCCGAGCGTGTTGTTCTTTTTCCTGCACCTGTTTTGTTTAACCTTGATAATAGGGAAGGATGGTCCCTCACTGAGGAGGAGCTTGACACGTACTTGGGAGAGCTCTCCCAATAGGAGCAGGACACTAGAAGGGAGGTCACGGATGATTCGGTCCAGCCCTCGAATGAGGGAGAGTCTTCATACCAGCAACCAGCTTATGATTGGGGAGCTTCTTCTTCTTCTCATGGGCCCAGCTATGACCATTCTTACCAAGATCCGCCCTCTTGGAACCCCTATTCGTACATGGATTGATACCCACTTAGGCCAAAAGCCTAAGCTTGGGGGGAGGTACGCTGACACCACACTGATCTCCATATCATGTTGCGTCGGTAATTTGTATATTCTTGTTTTCGTTCTCTTTTTAGTTTTCGTTCTTCTTTGCTTTTGCTTTCTAAAACACAAAAAGACCAAAAATATTTTTGTTGTTTCTCTTTGGTTTGCTTCTTCTTTTTGCCTTGGTTTGTTTTTCCCTATTTGCTTTGTTTGAACTATTCGAAAAACCCAAAAAGATTTTGCTTTGCTTGTTTTTCCCTTTTGGTTCTTGTTTAAAAATCAAAAACACCAAAAATATTTGTCGTTCTTCTTTGGTTTTTACGAGTTTGCTACAGGGTTCGCCAGTCCTCAATGGATATTGGTTTCATATTATTATTCAAGCCACACAAGTGAAGAGAAATAATGAGGATCAATGACAACTTGAGGCGTGGTAAGAGGTTGGTAACGAACTCTATTTGTTTTCATTTTTGTACATATACTCATCACTGTGGGCTTGCTTAGTCCGTTCAAGTAAGGTGTATTTCATCTTTGGATGCTTAGTAGTTCTTGCTTTCTTATGATTAGCTCCAGCTCGCTAATAGTTTGTAGCGTGTCTTATGAATGTTTGCTTGCATTGCTCTATTCATAAATTGGTATGACACCGTGGTATCCTCCTCTGAATGTTTCATTTGAATTGACTTGGCACATGCTCACGCATGTGCAAGACTGTGATAATCAGTTAAGCCTTGGTGAATTATTTTGCCTTGAGGATCTTGAATCATTTTCATGCCATGAGTAGTCCTGTTTTGTTGCAAGCATGATAATGACAACTATTGCTCTCTCGTTTGTCGCTCCCTTACTTTTGCTAGCCTTCACTTCCACTGAGTGTTTTACTCATGTTTCCAACTCCCTAAACCAAATATTTCCAAAGTGTCCACCATACCTACCTATTAGCATCATTTGCTACTCCCGTGCATATTCATTATGCCTTGTTTTCTTCCGAATAAAATGTTTGCTTGTTATGGGAAAACTAGTTAGTAAAGCTCTCACGAACTTGATGGCATACTTTATTTCCTGCACTTAATAAACCTGAACCATTGTGAACTCTCCATGAAAGTTATATGCTTGCAAATTATAGGCTGGGGATTAGCAGAACCATGCTGTCACGGGGAACGCTTTCAACACTTGTAAATATATACCCAGTTGATACCTTGCTCTTTTGTTTGCGGATGTCGTCGGTGTGAAATAAAAGGGGAGCTTGTAAGTCCATGGAGTTATGTATGTGTGTTAGAGAAACGCCTGGGCCGCTGGTCTAATCCATGCTGGCATGGTGGAAACCTGCAGCGTAACCATAATGATATCTATGAAGCATTCTTCTTATAAAAAAAGAGAGAGATAGCTATTGAGAAAAAGAAAAAAAGAGATTTATGAAAAGAGGAAAGAGAGAAAAAAGCACCATTTTCCCATAGTAAATAAGAAGATTGCTGAGATACTCATTGTCTGCTTGCCTTGTCATTTTGATATGGGGATTCTTCCGTATCATCGGGCAAGGGGTACCCTGTTGGAGGTTCTCAATGATACGCACATACTTACGATGACAAGAACTTACCGGTAACTAAAGTTGAGTAGCATGAGGAGCGGCCCTCGTACTCAAGGGACTGTTGGAGATATGCCCAAGAGGCAATAATAAAGTGGTTATTATTATATCTTTATGTTTATGATAAATGTTTACATCCCATGCTATAATTGTATTAACAGGAAATATTAATACTTGTGTGTTTTGTAAACATAAAAGAGTCCCTAGTAAGCCTCTTGTTAAACTAGCTTGTTGATTAATGGATGATCATGGTTTCCTGATCATGGGCATTGGATGTCATTAATAACAAGATCATGTCATTAGGAGAATGATGTAATGGACACACACCCATAGTAAGCATAGCATAAGATCAAGTCATTAAGTTCGTTTTGCTACAAGCTTTTCAAATGCATAGTAACCTAATCCTTCGACCATGAGGTTATGTTAATCACCATCACCGGATGGGTACTTTGATGACATCAAATGCTGCTTCATAACTGGGTGGTTATAAGGGTGACATTGGGTATTCTAAAAGTATGTGTTGAAGCACATGGACCAAGATTGGGATTTGTCCATCCATATGACGGATAGATATGCTCTGGGCCCTCTCGGTGGAATGTCATCTAGTTAGCTTGCAAGCATGTGACTAGGTCACAAGGGATGACATATCACGGAACGAGTAAAGAGTACTTATCAGTAACGAGGTAGAACTAGGTATGGAGATACCGACGATCAAACCTCGGATAAGTATAGTATCGCGTGACAAAGGGAATTGGTTTCGTATGTTAAATGGTTCTATCGATCACAAAGTCATCGTTGAGTATGTAGGAGCTGTTATGGATCTCCAGATCCCGCTAATGGTTATTGATCGGAGATGTGTCTCCATCATGTCTACATGTTCACGAACCGTAGGGTGACGCACTTAAGGTTCGAAGTTGTTTTAAGTAGATATGGAATGTGCGTTGGAGACCGAATGTTGTTCGGAGTCTCAGATTGGATCCGGGACATCACGAGGAGATCCAGAATTGCCCAGAGAATAAGATTCATATATTGGGGATCATTTTCTAAGTTAGGAAATGTTCCGGAGTATTTGTATGGGGATTCTAGAAGGTTTCAGAATGTTCCGGAAGGTTCTAGAAGATTTCTTGGAGTTTGCTTGAAAACCAAGAAAGGATCAAGGAATCCTTGTAGGCCAAGACAAGGAGTAGTGGGGGAGGAGGACTCCTCCCCCCTTCCCAATCCGCCGGCCAAGGAGGGAGGGGAGTCCTACTAGGACTCCCCCTCCCATGGCGCCTCCCTCCTTTAAATAGAGGGGTGGGGGCGCCACCCCCTTGCCCCCTCACAATCCGCAAACCCTAGCCGCCTCTCTCCTCCTCCTTCCCTCTGCTCCGGCTTAGGCGAAGCCCTGCAGAATTCTCTACTCCACCACCACCACCACGCCGTTGTGCTGCTGGGATTCCGTGGAAAGATCTACTACCTCCGCTGCTCGCTGGAACGGGGAGAGGAAGGTCTGCTTCGACTCCGCACGTGTGACCGACTGCGGAAGCGCTGCCGGAACGTGGCGCCGGAAGGATCGTCTACTCGATCTTGAGATCGGCAAGTGATCGACTACATCAACCACGAGATCCGATCTCGTAACGCTTTTGGGTCTACAAGGGTTAGTACAGATCTATCTCGTTGCACATGTCTAATAGATTAGATCTTGGCTTTTATCTAGATTAGATCTGGGTTTTGTTCGTTCTTGCGATAGAAATTTTTTGTTTTCCATGCTACGAACCCACAAGTGGTATCAGAGCCGTGTCTATGCGTAGATCTGTTGCACGAGTAGAACACAATGGTTTTGTGGGCGTTGGTGCTCGTGCCGTCTTTTGCTTTGTGTACTTTCATCTTGCGGTATGGTGGGATGAAGCGGCTCGGGCAAACCTTACATGTCATCGCACATGAGACTTGCTCCACGCTTGACGTGTAACTTGCTTTGCACAAGTGGCTTTGCGGGTGTCTGTCTCTCCCATCATAGTATAGATCCAATCTACACTTTGCACTTGATAGTACTTGTATCAACGTTGTGGTTCAGTTTCGTAGGTAAGATCCGTTCTTATTCGAAAGCCCTAAACCACGTAAAACATGCAAAGAAAATTAGAGGCGTCTAACTTGTTTTTGCAGGGGTTTTGTGATGTGATATGGCCATCATGTGATTGTGATTATATCTGATGTATGCAATGATCCTTGTTGTAATATGGCAACCGGCAGGAGCCTAATGGTTGTCTTTAATTCTGTTAAGACTTGCGTGTCTATTCATCTTGTAATAGCTTTATTCCAAGTAGTTGTAATAGTTGCTAGTGATGATGGACAACCATGAACCGGCGCCACTGACCTTGACGCAATGCTGGTGATGATGGAGATCATGTCCGTGCTTTGGAGATGGAGATCAAAGGCATAAGAAGAAAGGGCCATACCATATCACACTAATTATTAATTGCCTGTGATGTTAATCCTTTATGCATCTTGTATTGCTTAGATCACGACGGTAGCATTATAAGATGACCCCTCTCACTAAATATCAAGTAGTAAAGTGTTCGTCCTTAGTAGGCACCGTTGCTAAGACTCGTCGTTTCGAAGCATCTCGTGATGATCGGGTGTGATAGATTCTACGTGTGCATACGACGGGTGCAAGCCAGATTTGCACATGCGGATACTAAGGTTAATCTTGACGAGCCTAGCATGTACAGACATGGTCTCGGAACACGGAATACCGAAAGGTAAAGCATGAGTCATATGGCTGATATGATGAACATGTTGATGTTCGCCTTTAAAGCTACATCATCTCACGTGATGATCGGACTTGGTGTAGTGGATTTGGTTCATGTAATCACTAAAACAACTCGAGGGATGTTGTTTTGAGTGGGAGTTCTTTTGTAATTTGGATTAGTCAAACTCAATTTATCATAAACACAATCAAAGTGAATTTGCATAGTTTGTTGTAGTCATTGGCATCCGTTCACCACCTTACGCTTAGTTATAGTTGAGATAGTAGAACTATAGAAATTCTGGATATTTGCTTTATGAACTGGTATCGTATTGTTTTGAGTGTCAATCTAAAGTTTAAAAGTCATATTACAAACTTTCAGCAAACTCCATTTACTCTGTGAAGTTTAATAAACAATATTAAATCAATAGTAACAATTCCAGTGTTAGTATCTAATGTATCATGTTTGCCTCGATGATTCTTGATACTCAAAAGATTGTTTTTAATATCAAGTTTATCTAAGAGCTGAAAGCAATGTTTCAGAAACCATCATATGTGAAAGGTATTGCGATATCTAAAACAATGTATTGGTTACAACATGATAGAGTATACGTCCTCATATTTGATGAGAATTTGTGAAGGTTGAAGACGCCAGTCGTCCTAATCCTCCAAAAGGTTTTGGAAAAGAAACATTATACTTGCAATTCACCTTTTTAAGCTATAGCAGCTTGATCATGAAAGTTGTCATGATAAGGATGAATAGAAGATGTAAGTAAAATTTTTACTACACTAAAAGATTACTAAAGAATGGAATTTTGAAAGAATGCCAAACATTTGATGAAGGTGATCCACTTCAAAGTGCAAGTCCAAAGGTATTAGTATTTGACTATACACACTTTGTACTATGTGTCATGTGAATGACACCACTATTGATGTTGATAGATTCTTTTAAAAGAAAAGGAATTGTTGAAAGAGAATCTATAAAATATTTGGCATCAAAGAAAAGATTGGAGATATCCAACTTAGGTATATAGAAGATACATGTTATGGATGTATTCCTTGGTTGTTAAACAATGTGGTTCTGCGGTATTAGATACCGAATTGGTTGGTATGAAGTGTCATACAGGACAACACAATTCATGAACTGCAATGGCCTAAGTAACTAGCAAGAGAATCTGTGATGATGTTCATCGAAAACAAACAAAGGGTTGTTGTGCTGCTCGTTAACATCAAAGCTTACCTTCAAGATTTGTTTCAATAATTGTTATTTTGATCAACTATTATGACGACAAAAGATTGTTCAAATAATTACCGTATTCCATAATAGATGGATGATATACAAGTCTGGTTGGAGAAATAACGACCATAATGTTGGAGATATGCCCAAGAGGCAATAATAAAAATGGTTATTATTATATCTTTGTGTTTATGATGAATGTTTGCATCCCATGCTGTAATTGTATTATAAGGAAACACTAATACATGTGTGTTTTGTAAACATAAAAGGGTCCCTAGTAAGCCTCTTGTTAAACTAGCTTGTTGATTAATTGATGATCATGGTTTCCTGATCATGGACATTGGATGTCATTAATAACAAGATTGTATCATTAGGAGAATGATGTAATGGACACACACACCCATAGTAAGCGTAGCATTAGATCAAGTCATCAAGTTCACATTGCTATAAGCTTTCGATACATAGTAACCTAATCCTTCGACCATGAGGTTGTGTTAATCACCATCACCGGATGAGTACTTTGATGACATCAAACACCACTTTGTAACTGGGTGGTTATAAAGGTGTCATTAGGTATTCTGAAAGTATGTGTTGAAGCGCATGGACCAAGATTGGGATTTGTCCATCCATATGACGGATAGATATGCTCTGGGCCCTCTCGGTGGAATGTCATCTAGTTAGCTTGCAAGCATGTGACTAGGTCACAAGGGATGGCATAACACGGAACGAGTAAAAGAGTACTTATCAGTAACGAGGTAGAACTAGGTATGGAGATACCGATGATCAAACCTCGGATAAGTAGAAGTATCGCGTGACAAAGGGAATTGGTTTCGTATGTTAATGGTTCTATCGATCACGAAGTCATCGTTGAGTATGTGGGAGCCGTTATGGATCTCCAGATCCCGCTGATGGTTATTGATCGGAGAGGTGTCTTCATCATGTCTGCATATTCACGAACCATAGGGTGACACACTTAAGGTTCGAAGTTGTTTTAAGTAGATATTGAATGTGCGTTGGAGACCGAATGTTGTTCGGAGTCTTGGATTGGATCCGGGACATCACGAGGAGATCCGGAACTGTCCGGGGAATAAGATTCATAGGGGATCATTTTCTAAGTTAGGAAATGTTCCAGAGTGTTTGTATGGGGATTCTAGAAGGTTTCGGAATGTTCCGGAAGGTTCTAGAAGATATCTTGGAGTTTATTTGAAAACCGAGATAAGATAAGATAAGATAAGATAAGATAAGGGGAGTTTAAAAGGGAAACTTGGGGGGGAAGGACTCTCCCCCCAAGCTCCCTAGTGCGCCGGCCCTAAGGGGTGGGCCTAGGGGTGGGAACCCTAGGCCACACCCCTCCCTCTATATATAGAGGGGTGGAGGCACCACCCCTCCTTGCCCTCTCCCACTCCAAACCCTAGCCGCCTCTCTCTTCCTCCTTCCATCTGCTCCGACTTAGGCGAAGCCCTGCAGAATTCTCTCCACCACCACCACCACCACGCCGTCGTGCTGCTGGGATTGTGTGGAGAAGATCTACTACCTCCGCTGCTCGCTGGAACGAGGAGAGGAAGGTCTGCTTCGACTCCGCACGTGTGACCGTCTGCGGAAGCGCTGCTGGAACGCGGCGCCGGAAGGATCATCTACTCGATCTTGAGATCGGCAAGTGATCGACTACATCATCCACGAGATCTAATCTCGTTAACGCTTTCGGTTCTACGAGGGTTAGTACCGATCTATCTCGTTGCTCATGTCTAGTACATTAGATCTTGGCTTTTATCTAGATTAGATCTGGGTTTTGTTCGTTCTTGCGGTAGAAAATTTTTGTTTTCCATGCTACGAACCCATCAGTGGTATCAGAGCCTTGTCTATGCATAGATCTGTTGCACGAGTAGAACACAATGGTGTTGTGGGCATTGGTGCTCGTGTCGTCTTTTGCTGTGTGTACTTTGCATCTTGCGGTATGGTGGGATGAAGCGGCTCGGGCTAACATTACATGTCATCGCACATGAGACTTGCTCCACGCTTGACGTGCAACTTGCTTTGCACAAGTGGCTTTGCGGGTGTCTGTCTCTCCCATCATAGTATAGATCAAATCTACACTTTGCACTTGATAGCACTTGTATCAACGTTGTGGTTCAGTTTCGTAGGTAAGATCCGTTCTTATTTGAAAGCCCCAAACCACGTAAAACTTGCAAATAAAATTAGAGGCGTCTAACTTGTTTTTGCAGGGGTTTTATGATGTGATATGGCCATCATGTGATTGTGATTATATTTGATGTATGCAATGATCCTTGTAATATGAAAACCGGCAGGAGCCTAATGGTTGTCTTTAATTCTGTTAAGACCTGCGTGTCTATTCATCTTGTAATAGCTTTATTCCAAGTAGTTGTAATAGTTGCTTATGATGATGGACAACCATGAAGCGGCGCCACTGACCTTGACGCAATGCTGGTAATGATGGAGATCATGTCCGTGCTTTGGAGATGGAGATCTAAGGCACAAGAAGAAAGGGCCATATCATATCACACTAATTATGAATTGCTTGTGATGTTAATCCTTTATGCATCTTGTATTGCTTAGATCGCGACGGTAGCATTATAAGATGATCCCTCTCACTAAATATCAAGTAATAAAAGTGTTCGTCCTTAGTTGGCACCGTTGCTAAGACTCGTCGTTTCGAAGCATCTCGTGATGATCGGGTGTGATAGATTCTATGTGTGCATACAACGGGTGCAAGCCAGATTTGCACATGCGGAAACTAAGGTTAATCTTGACGAGCCTAGCATGTACAGACATGGCCTCGGAACACGGAATACCGAAAGGTAGAGCACGAGTCATATGAATGATATGATGATCATGAAGATTGTTCGCTGATGAAACTACATCTTCTCTCGTGAAGATCGGACTTGGTGTAGTGGACTTGGTTCGTGTAATCACTAAGACAATGTGAGGGATGTTGTTTTGAGTGGGAGTTCACCTAGTTAATTTAAGAATTGAAGTTGAACTCAATTTATCATAAACTTAGTCTAAACTACTTGCAAAATTTGTTGTAGATTATGGCGAACCTCTCCATCAATTTCAATGCGTTCCTAGAGAAAGAAAAACTTAAGAACAATGGAAGCAACTTCACGGACTGGCTCCGTGGTCTGAATATTGTCCTCAGGGCTGGTCAGATGACCTATGTGCTCGATGCACCGCTAGGTGACCCACCTGCAGAAGATGCCACCGATGACGTAAAAAATGTTTACGCCACTCGGAAAAATCATTACTCCACAGTTCAGTGTGCCATCCTGTACGGTCTGGAAACGGAGCTTCAGAAGCGCTTTGAGAACCACGACCCGTTCGAGATCATAACCTCTCCATCAATTTCAATGCGTTCCTAGAGAAAGAAAAACTTAAGAACAATGGAAGCAACTTCACGGACTGGCTCCGTGGTCTGAAGATTGTCCTCAGGGCTGGTCAGATGACCTATGTGCTCGATGCACCGCTAGGTGACCCACCTGCAGAAGATGCCACCGATGACGTAAAAAATGTTTACGCCACTCGGAAAAATCATTACTCCACAGTTCAGTGTGCCATCCTGTACGGTCTGGAAACGGAGCTTCAGAAGCGCTTTGAGCACCACGACCCGTTCAAGATCATTAAGGAGCTCAAGCTCATTTTTGAGACTCACGCGGCCGTGGAGAGCTATGAGGCCTCCGAAAAGTTCTTTACCTACAAGATGGAAGAGGGAAGCTCCGTTAGCGAGCACGTGCTCACCATGTCTGGGCACGCAAACAAGCTCCAAGAGTTGGGGATAACGATTCCTAATGAGTTAGGGATTTACCGTGTCCTCCAATCACTGCCACCGAGTTATAAGAACTTTGTGATGAACTACAATATGCACTGCATGAATAAGACGTTGCCTGAACTATCGTCCATGCTGAAAACTGCTGAAGTGGAGATCAAGAAGGAGCACCAAGTGTTGATGGTCAATAAGACCACCAATTTCAAGAAACAGGGCAAGCCTAAGAACAAGGGCAACTTCAAGAAGGACGGCAAGAAAGCTGCCGCACCTGCTAAGAAGCCCAAGGCTGGTCCTAAACCTGAAACTGAATGCTTCTACTGCAAGGGTGCTGGTCACTGGAAGCACAACTGCCCCAAGTACCTGGCAGATCTGAAGAACAGCAACATCAAGAAGAAAGGTATATTCGATATACATGTTATTGATGTGTATCTTACTAGTAATCGTAGTAGTGCCTGGGTATTTGATACTGGTTCGGTTGCTCATATTTGTAACTCGAAACAGGAGCTGCGGAATAAACGAATACTGGCGAGAGACGAGGTGACGATGCGCGTTGGAAATGGCTCCAAGGTTGATGTGATCGCCGTCGACACGCTCCCTCTACATCTACCTTCGGGATTAGTTTTAAATTTGAATAATTGTTATTTGGTGCCTGCGTTAAGCATGAACATTATATCTGGATCTTGTTTATTGCGAGACGGTTACTCTTTTAAGTCTGAGAATAAAGGTTGTTCAATTTATATGAGTAATATCTTTTATGGTAATGCACCTGAGATGAATGGTTTATTCTTACTGAATCTCGATAGTAGTGATACACATGTTCACAACATAGATTCTAAACGAACAAAATTGAATGATAATTCTACATACATGTGGCACTGTCGTCTTGGTCACATTGGAGTGAAGCGTATGAAGAAACTCCATTCTGATGGACTTCTCGAATCACTTGATTTTGAATCACTTGAAAGATGCAAAGCATGTCTAATGGGAAAAATGACTAAGACTCCATTCTCTGGAATAATGGAGCGAGCTATAGACTTATTGGAAATAATACATACCGATGTGTGCGGTCCAATGAGTGTAGCATCGCGTGGTGGATATTGTTATGTTCTCACTTTCACGGATGACTTAAGTAGATATGGGTATGTCTACTTTATGAAACATAAGTCCGAAACTTTCGAGAAGTTTAAGGAATTTCAAAGTGAAGTGGAAAATCATCGTAACAAGAAGATTAAGTTTCTGCGTTGTGACCGCGGAGGTGAATATCTAAGTTATGAGTTTGGCATGCATTTAAAGTAATGTGGAATACTTTCGCAGTTGACACCGCCGGGAACACCACAGCGTAATGGTGTGTCCGAACGTCGTAATCGAACTCTCTTAGATATGGTTCGGTCTATGATGTCTCTTACAGATTTACCGCTATCGTTTTGGGGCTATGCATTAGAGACAGCCGCATTCACTTTAAATAGGGCACCATCTAAATCCGTTGAAACGACACCGTATGAATTGTGGTTTGGTAAGAAACCTAAGTTGTCGTTCCTTAAAGTTTGGGGTTGCGAAGTGTATGTAAAGAAGTTACAACCTGATAAGCTAGAACCCAAAGCGGAGAAATGCATCTTCATAGGATACCCTAAAGAAACAATTGGGTATACCTTCTATCAAAGATACGAAGGTAAAGTTTCCGTTGCCAAGAATGGATCCTTTCTTGAGAAGGAGTTTCTCTCGAAAGAAGTGACTGGAAGGAAAGTAGAACTCGACGAGGTTATTGAACCTTCTCTCAGGGTTGAGAGTAGCGCAGCACCGGAAGATGTTTTCGTGCCGCCTGCACCAACTGGAGAGGAAGCTAATGATGGTGATCATGAAACTTCGAACGAAGTTACTACTGAACCTCGCAGGTCAACGAGGGTTCATACCACTCCTGAGTGGTATGACGCTGCCTTGAACGTCATGTTGGTGGACAACACTGATGACCCTGCGACGTATGAAGAAGCTATGGTGAGCCTAGATTCCGACAAATGGCTAGAAGCCATGAAATCCGAAATGGGATCCATGTACGAAAACCAAGTATGGACGTTGGTGGACTTACCGGATGGCCGTAAGGCTGTCGAGAACAAATGGATTTTCAAAAAAAAACAGATGCTGATGGTAAAGTTACTATCTATAAAGCTCGACTTGTCGCGAAAGGGTTCCGACAAATTCAAGGTGTTGACTATGATGAGACTTTCTCACCAGTAGTGAAGCTAAAGTCTGTGAGGATTCTGTTAGCAATTGCTGCATATTTCGACTATGAGATATGGCAGATGGATGTCAAAACAGCGTTCCTTAATGGTGACATTGAGGAAGAGTTGTACATGGTACAACCCAAGGGTTTTGTCGATCCTAGTGATGCTGACAAGGTATGCAAACTTCAGCGCTCCATTTATGGACTGAAGCAAGCATCCCGGAGTTGGAATCAACGTTTTGATAAAGTAATCAAAAAATTTGGTTTTATACAAACTTATGGAGAAGCTTGTATTTACAAGAAAGTGAGTGGGAGCTCTATAGCATTCCTAGTACTATATGTAGATGACATACTGTTGATTGGGAATGATATAGAACTTCTTAATAGCGTCAAAGCCTATTTGAATAATAGTTTTTCAATGAAGGATCTTGGCGAAGCGGCATATATTCTAGGCATCAAGATTTATAGAGATAGGTCAAGATGCCTGCTAGCGCTTTCACAAAGTACATACCTGGACAAAGTTCTAAAGAAGTTTAGAATGGAAGAGAGCAAGAAAGGGTTCGTGCCCATGTTGTCAGGAAAGACCTTGAGTAAGACTCAAAGTCCAGCTACGGCAGAAGATAGAGAGAAGATGAATAATGTTCCCTATGCCTCAGCCATAGGTTCTATCATGTATGCCATGTTGTGTACAAGACCAGATATAGCACATGCTGTTAGTTTGACTAGCAGATATCAAAGTGATCCTGGAATGGAGCACTGGACAGCGGTCAAGAATATCCTTAAGTACCTAAATAGGACTAAGGATATGGTTCTTTCTTATGGAGGTGATGAACAACTTGTTGTAAACAGTTACACTGATGCTAGTTGGAACACCGATCCAGATGACTCGAAGTCACAGTCTGGATACGTATTTATTTTGAATGGTGCTGCAGTGAGCTGGAGGAGTGCCAAGCAAAGCGTTGTGGCGAAATCTTCAACTGAATCGGAATACATAGCTGCTTCGGAGGCTGCACAAGAAGCCATATGGATGAAGGAGTTCATTACTGAACTTGGCGTGGTTCCTAGTGCGTTGGACCCGATGGCCATCTACTGTGACAACACAGGTGCCATAACTAATGCACATGAGCCAAGGTCACATAGCAAGCTGAAGCACATCAAGCTACGTTTCCATGCCATTCGCGAGTATGTCCGAGATGGTGACATAAAGATTTGCAAAGTACACACTGATCTAAATGTGGCAGATCCGTTGACTAAACCTCTCCCTAGAGCAAAGCATGACCAACACCAGAACGCCATGGGTGTTAGGTATATTACCATGTAATCTAGATTATTGACTCTAGTGCAAGTGGGAGACTGTTGGAGATATGCCCAAGAGGAAATAATAAAAATGGTTATTATTATATCTTTGTGTTTATGATGAATGTTTGCATCCCATGCTGTAATTGTATTATAAGGAAACACTAATACATGTGTGTTTTGTAAACATAAAAGGGTCCCTAGTAAGCCGCTTGTTAAACTAGCTTGTTGATTAATTGATGATCATGGTTTCCTGATCATGGACATTGGATGTCATTAATAACAAGATTGTATCATTAGGAGAATGATGTAATGGACACACACACCCATAGTAAGCGTAGCATTAGATCAAGTCATTAAGTTCACATTGCTATAAGCTTTCGATACATAGTAACCTAATCCTTCGACCATGAGGTTGTGTTAATCACCATCACCGGATGAGTACTTTGATGACATCAAACACCACTTCGTAACTGGGTGGTTATAAAGGTGTCATTAGGTATTCTGAAAGTATGTGTTGAAGCGCATGGACCAAGATTGGGATTTGTCCATCCATATGACGGATAGATATGCTCTAGGCCCTCTCGGTGGAATGTCATCTAGTTAGCTTGCAAGCATGTGACTAGGTCACAAGGGATGGCATAACACGGAACGAGTAAAAGAGTACTTATCAGTAACGAGGTAGAACTAGGTATGGAGATACCGATGATCAAACCTCGGATAAGTAGAAGTATCGCGTGACAAAGGGAATTGGTTTCGTATGTTAATGGTTCTATCGATCACGAAGTCATCGTTGAGAATGTGGGAGCCGTTATGGATCTCCAGATCCCGCTGATGGTTATTGATTGGAGAGGTGTCTTCATCATGTCTGCATATTCACGAACCGTAGGGTAACACACTTAAGGTTCGAAGTTGTTTTAAGTAGATATTGAATGTGCGTTGGAGACCGAATGTTGTTCGGAGTCTCGGATTGGATCCGGGACATCACGAGGAGATCCGGAATTGTCCGGGGAATAAGATTCATAGGGGATCATTTTCTAAGTTAGGAAATGTTCCAGAGTGTTTGTATGGGGATTCTAGAAGGTTTCGGAATGTTCCGGAAGGTTCTAGAAGATATCTTGGAGTTTATTTGAAAACCGAGATAAGATAAGATAAGATAAGGGGAGTTTAAAAGGGAAACTTGGGGGGGAAGGACTCTCCCCCCAAGCTCCCTAGTGCGCCGGCCCTAAGGGGTGGGCCTAGGGGTGGGAACCCTAGGCCACACCCCTCCCTCTATATATAGAGGGGTGGAGGCGCCACCCCTCCTTGCCCTCTCCCACTCCAAACCCTAGCCGCCTCTCTCTTCCTCCTTCCATCTGCTCCGGCTTAGGCGAAGCCCTGCAGAATTCTCTCCACCACCACCACCACCACGCCGTCGTGCTGCTGGGATTGCGTGGAGAAGATCTACTACCTCCGCTGCTCGCTGGAACGAGGAGAGGAAGGTCTGCTTCGACTCCGCACGTGTGACCGTCTGCGGAAGCGCTGCCGGAACACGGCGTCGGAAGGATCATCTACTCGATCTTGAGATCGGCAAGTGATCGACTACATCATCCACGAGATCTAATCTCGTTAACGCTTTCGGTTCTATGAGGGTTAGTACCGATCTATCTCGTTGCTCATGTCTAGTAGATTAGATCTTGGCTTTTATCTAGATTAGATCTGGGTTTTGTTCGTTCTTGCGGTAGAAATTTTTTGTTTTCCATGCTACGAACCCATCACATAAAACTAATTTTAAAATGTCGCAAGACAAATGATTGAAAGATCACTTGCGAAGTGACATCACCGTTTAAATTATATTAGGGATACATGAAGAAACTCCATGTTGATGGATTTTTGGAGTCTTTGATTTTGATCAAATGACGCTTGTGATACTTTCCTGGAGATAATTAAAACTCCGTTCGTAGGCCAAAAGAGGAACGGACGACTAACTGATTGGAATTTGTACATATTGATGTATATAGTCCATTATGTGTAGTCGTGGGCGATGGATTTCAACTTCATATGTTTTCTCTGAAGATTTGAGTGACTATATGTGTATACTTACTCAATAAGGAAGAAGTATGAAACATTTGAAAATGTTCAAAGACTTTCAAGATGAAGTGGAAAATTATTGTAACAAGAAAATAAAAAAATTTATGATTGGATCATAAAGATGTTTAAGTTACAAGTTTAGCAAAACACCTAAGATTTGAGGAATCGTTCCATGGATTTGCATTTCCCAAAACACCATAGGAGTATGGAGTGTTCAAGATATGTAATGAAACCTTGTTTGACATGGTAAGATCAAAGGTGTCATTTATAAAACTGCCATTATATTTTAAAGATTAAAGCTTTAGTGACTACCGCTTTTACACTGAAAAGAGCTCAATCGTGATCCGTTGAAATGACACCATATAAGTCTTGGTTTGGGATAAAACCCAGGTTGTCCTTTCTTAAATTTTTGGTATGCTAGGCATAAGTAAAGTGTTTACAACCAAAGTCGGATGAGCATGTCTTTATAGGTTATTTCGAATAACCATTGGGTATTCCTCCATAACACCGAAGACAAAAGTGTTTGTCACTTAGAATGTCGAGTTTCTTGAGAAGGAATTTTTGGTGAAAAGTTAAGTGGGAGGACAATAGAACTTTGACAAGGTTGTTGAACCTTGGCTAATATGTGCTGAGTTGCGCACTGTCGGTAAGTGTCCCGGAGGCAGCAACAATGCTCATGGCTCACGTGCCTCAAAGGTTTTGGTCACGGAGATCTAAGTTCCTATTGAACCAAGTAGGTCGGGTAAGTAATCAAATGCCAAGATTTGAGAGTTAAATCATTGTTGTTTGACAATGATGAACTGACTACATGCAAATAATCAATGATGGACCCTGACTTCATTAAGTGGCTTGAAGCCATAAAATCCGTGATAATTCCATACACGAGAAATCAAGCTTTGAATTTGAAAGACCCTTTGGAAAGGTGCAAGACCTTACAGTCGTATATGGATCTATAAAGAAATAGACATGGATGTTTCACATCCATGAAATAGTCGACATGTCGGAAAGAGTTTACGACAATGTTCAAGGAATTGACTATGATAAGTTTTGATCTTTCGTAGCGATATTTAGTCTGGACGGATTAATGTAGCAACCACTACATATATTTTGGTATATGGTAGTTGAACAAACAAAACAAGTTCTTCTAATAGAATGGTTACCTAGGACGTGTACATGACACGATCCAAAGGGTTTTGTTAATTCAAAGGATGCTAAAAGAGTATGCAAAACTTCAATGGTTGAAGTGAGCATCGTGGAGTTGGAATCTTCACCGTGATGAAACTGTTAAAAGGTTTAATTTCATTAGAGACGATGAACATGTTTGCATTTTGCAAGAAATTAAGTGGGAGCGCTAAGACATATTTCTAATACATTATGTGAAATACATATTGTTGATTAGAAATGATGTATCTTTTATTGACACAGGTTAAGAATTTCATTTCGATGAAAGACTTAGGCATAACCCAAGAATTAGGCATCAATGTCTATATGGATAGAGTGAGGCGCTAATATGGTTTTGCCAAATGTACATAGATAAGATGTTGAATGAGTTCAATATGGAAACAATAAGAAAGGTTCTTGACGCACGGAAAGGACTGAATCAAGAATCAAGTGTGTTGACACGAGATTCAAGTGTTTTGACACTTGGTGAAATCACAAGAATATTTTGATCAATCTTTGAGATGTACACATCCAGATATGTCCTATGCTCTAAATGTTATGAGCATATACCAGAATGACTCATAAGATGATCATTGGACAATAGTAGGGATATTCCTATGATCTTTGGAAGAACTAAGAATATATTATTTATATAGTGGTGACAAATAGTTCATTGTAAATTGTTGCATTGATACTAGTTTTGTCACAAATTAAGTTTATCTCAATTTAAACTATGGTGGCACAATGTAATGGAAAGGAAGTTCCATAACGGATTTGGTTGAGTACCAAAGTTAAAACTTTGTGACAGATACTACAACAAAAGGCTAAGTATATGACTGCTATTGTAGCAGCAAATGAGGGCATTTGCGTCAAGTAGTTTGTTATCAAACTAGGTGTGGTTCATAGCGGAATAATACTATGAAGATACATTGTACGACAATTGTATCAACATGATTTAATCCCAAGGAACTAAAGGTCTCACCAAAGGACCAAATTTATACTATGCCATCTCATTGGAGAATGAGTAATGCGTAGAGACGCAAGGACATGCAAATACACACGGACCTAGAAGTGTCAGATCTGAAGATTATGTTTACCACTAGCAATAGTGTCTATACAACACCAGAAAGCCATAGGTGTTGAATGCACAAGTTTTTAACTAGATTATTGACTCTAGTGTAAGTGGGAGACTATTGGAGATATGCCCAAGAGGCAATAATAAAGTGGTTATTATTATATCTTTATGTTTATGATAAATGTTTACATCCCATGCTATAATTGTATTAACAGGAAACATTAATACTTGTGTGTTTTGTAAACATAAAAGAGTCCCTAGTAAGCCTCTTGTTAAACTAGCTTGTTGATTAATGGATGATCATGGTTTCCTGATCATGGGCATTGGATGTCGTTAATAACAAGATCATGTCATTAGGAGAATGATGTAATGGACACACACCCATAGTAAGCATAGCATAAGATCAAGTCATTAAGTTCGTTTTGCTACAAGCTTTTCAAATGCATAGTAACCTAATCCTTCGACCATGAGGTTATGTTAATCACCATCACCGGATGGGTACTTTGATGACATCAAACGCTGCTTCGTAACTAGGTGGTTATAAAGGTGACATTGGGTATTCTGAAAGTATGTGTTGAAGCGCATGGACCAAGATTGGGATTTGTCCATCCATATGACGGATAGGTATGCTCTGGGCCCTCTCGGTGGAATGTCATCTAGTTAGCTTGCAAGCATGTGACTAGGTCACAAGGGATGACATATCACGGAACGAGTAAAGAGTACTTATCAGTAACGAGGTAGAACTAGGTATGGAGATACCGACGATCAAACCTCGGATAAGTATAGTATCGCGTGACAAAGGGAATTGGTTTAGTATGTTAAATGGTTCTATCGATCACAAAGTCATCGTTGAGTATGTAGGAGCTGTTATGGATCTCCAGATCCCACTAATGGTTATTGATCGGAGATGTGTCTCCATCATGTCTACATGTTCACGAACCGTAGGGTGACACACTTAAGGTTCGAAATTGTTTTAAGTAGATATGGAATGTGCGTTGGAGACCGAATGTTGTTCGGAGTCTCGGATTGGATCCGGGACATCACGAGGAGATCCGGAATTGTCCGGAGAATAAGATTCATATATTGGGGATCATTTTCTAAGTTAGGAAATGTTCCGGAGTATTTGTATGGGGATTCTAGAAGGTTTCGGAATGTTCCGGAAGGTTCTAGAAGATTTCTTGGAGTTTGCTTGAAAACCAAGGAAGGATCAAGGAATCCTTGTAGGCCAAGACAAGGAGTAGTGGGGGAGGAGGACTCCTCCCCCCTTCCCAATCCGCCGGCCAAGGAGGGAGGGGAGTCCTACTAGGACTCCCCCTCCCATGGCGCCTCCCTCCTTTAAATAGAGGGGTGGGGGCGCCACCCCCTTGCCCCCTCACAATCTGCAAACCCTAGCCGCCTCTCTCCTCCTCCTTCCCTCTGCTCTGGCTTAGGCGAAGCCCTGCAGAATTCTCTACTCCACCACCACCACCACGCCGTCGTGCTGCTGGGATTCCGTGGAAAGATCTACTACCTCCGCTGCTCGCTGGAACAGGGAGAGGAAGGTCTGCTTCGACTCCGCACGTGTGACCGACTGCGGAAGCACTGCCAGAACGCGGCGCCGGAAGGATTGTCTACTCGAACTTGAGATCGGCAAGTGATCAACTACATCAACCACGAGATCCGATCTCGTAACGCTTTCGGGTCTACAAGGGTTAGTACAGATCTATCTCGTTGCACATGTCTAATAGATTAGATCTTGGCTTTTATTTAGATTAGATCTGGGTTTTGTTCGTTCTTGCGATAGAAATTTTTTGTTTTCCATGCCACGAACCCATCAGGGACTTGGGATTTTCAGTTTATGGTCTGTCAAGCATATAACTCAGATTGGACCTCATTTTCACCTTAACCACATTAAAGATGCTTATGATAGGGGCAATGAGAGCTCAAAGCGAACGAGTACCATACTTTCAGCATTTGGAAGCCTTTCAAAATTATTCAAAACCTTTTCTTCTACCTGTTGAGTCTCCACATATTCTTTGAGCACCTTCTTGAGAGCATAGTTGTTATTCTTTGTGTTTGTTCCATTACTTGATTATTTGTGTTATGACTTTGATGCTTGTATCTTTGATATCTTTACTTCTAGTCATCACTTGAACTTCAGAGGTACCTTGACATTCATAATCAAAGGCAAGCGAGATACCACTCTATCATACCTTTTTATGAGCATTGTAACGTTGCTTATGTTTGTGCTTCATGCTACTTATTATTCTTGAGTTGGAATCTCTTCATAGCTTGCAATGACTATTAAGTAGACTCAGTTGCATACTCTATGAAGCAAATGTGTTCGTGAAAGTTCTTTTATCGCACTCAGTTTTCAACTGAATTGCTTGAGGACAAGCAATAAGCTAAGCTTGGGGGAAGTTGATACGTCCAAAACGTATCTACTTTCCCGAACACTTTTGCTATTGTTTCTCCTCTATACTTGTGTGATTTGTATACAACTAATGCGGACTAATGTTGTTTTCAGCAGAATTGCCTTGGTGTCTACTTTTTGTGCAGAAAACCAACTATCAGGAAAAATCCCGGAAAATATGCCAAAAATCCTATTTCACCCGAAGACTCCAGGAGCCAGACTACGAGACGGGGAAGAGCCAGGGGGTCGCCACACCACCTGGTGGCGCGGGCCAGGCCAGGCCGCGCCAGGGGGTGGTGTGGGCCCCCTAGGCACCTCCTCAGCCTCTCTCTTCGCCTATAAGGAGCCTTCTAACCTAAAAACTTTGGGGGGGTTCGACGTTTTTCCAGAAGGAGTTCCGCTCCGCCGCCACCACCAGATTCCACGAAACAGCACCAGAAACTCCGTTCTGGCACCCTGCCAGGACGGGGAATTGGAGGAGATCATCGCCATCATCATCACCATCGCTTCTCCATCGACCATCCATGTTTTCCCCATCTATGAGTGAGTAATCCCCCTCTATAGGCTACGGGGATGGTAGGGATTGGATGAGATCGTTCATGTAATGGCATCAGATTGTTAGGGCATGGTGCCTAGTATCTTTTATTAGTGCTTTATGAATTTGTTGCGACTTGTTGTGCTTAATTCTTGTCACTAAGGCCCGAGTGCCATGATTTCAGATCTGAACATGTTATTGATTCATTATGATAGTATTGTTCTTGGTCTTATCTGCAAGTTGTATACACACGTTGTTGTCCGGAACCTATGGCCCCGAAGTGACAGAAATCGGTATAACCGGAAGGGAATGGCTTTGATGTGAGGATCACATGTGTTCACGGAGTGTTAATGCTTTGCTCCGGTGCTCTATTAAAAGGAGCACCTTAATTGCCAGTAGTTCCCTAGAGGCCCCGCTGCAAACGGGCTAGCAGGACAAAAGATGTTGTGCAAGTTCTCATTGCGAGCACGTATAACTATATTTGGAACACATGCCTAGGATTGTCTAGTACTTGGATGCTTTATATTATTTATCTGCAATTGCCCTATGTTCTGATTGCTATGTGAATTGTCTTGTCCATGCAACGCCCGTCCATCCATCCCTATGCCTACCGCACTCGAATCCCACTATTTACTGCTATTGTTACTATTGTCTTTACTTTACTACTGCTGCTACTTTACTATTCCTACTACAAAACTATTGCTACTGATAAACTGCTATGAGCAAGATGTTTCTAGGTGCAGCTGAATTGGCAACTCAGTTGTTAAGGCTAATAAATATTCTTTGGCTCCCCTTGTGTCGAATTAATAAATTGGGTTTCACTTCCCTCGAAAATACTGCGATACACCCCCTATACTTGTGGGTCATCACTCCTATGCCTCAGTCATAGGTTCTTCCATAAAACCATGTTGTATACTCGACATAATGTGACCTGAAGTTTTGGTTGATAGGACAAAGTTTTAACTGTAAGAATATGTCTTTAAGTGATTCCTGAGTTGATCACTGAACCAGAATTAAGTTTGTACTTAAATGGCAAGAAGCAATGTAAGTGGCATAGATGCATTTCATGCACTAGGATCTACATAGATATAGAAGTATAAAGGCTACATCTGATGTGATGTATAATGTTATGGCGGGGCTAGTTCGCTTTTAACATAGAACGATGTGTCCCAGGGCCCAGTGCCCATGAGAAAGCCCTCGAGGTTGATCTAACGTCACTGTAAGCTCTTGGAATTCGGCCTCGTTCTACTGCCATGACTACTGTATATACACAAAGGATAGCAAAGTGTGTTTCGAAGTTTAGATGACAACGGTGAAAACGACCGTCATCATAAACACTAGAAACAAAGTCTCACTTTGTCGCCAAACAAATACTTCGACCCATTATGAGATAATGGAGTGAATGTAAAAATTAGGAAGACATTAACGATTTGCAAAAGGCATAATGATCTGGTAAAATAGAACATGGACATGACGTTTCCCATGAGTATGCATGATCTGTAAACGCATATGGTATATGGTTTATACGAGTAAAATGCGAGCTGGATTATTTGTACTCTAGTGCAAGTGGGAGACTGAAGGAGATATGCCCTAGAGGCAAATAATAAATAGGTTTTTATTGTCATATCTCAATTAGTTTATAATAGTTTCATATTGTGCTATAAATGTGCCAAGTAGAAACATTGGTACATGTGTGGTATGAAACAACCAAGTCCCTAGTAGCCTCTATTTATACTAGTTCGTTGGTCACGAAGATGATGTAAGATCATGGGCATTTATGCCGACTGACAACGGGATCATATCATTGGAGAATGATGTGATTGGACATTCCTCGAAGGATTGCAACACGATCAAGTCATATAGTTCATTGTTGCAACAACTATACCTAGACTCCTTCTCCTTAGACCGTGAGCTCATATTACTCACTATTTCCCGAGGCTGCTTAGACTACATCAAGCGCCACTTGGTAATACAGTGGTTATAAAGGTGTACGTTGGGTATTCCGAAGGAACAGTGGATGACATGTGACTGCAAGACCGGGATTTGTTCGCCCACATGACGGGTAAAGATACATACGGCTGGCTTGGTGAGATTACATCTATAAATGTTGCAAGATGTGACTCGGTCACGGGGATGTAATATCACGGTAACAAGAAAACAGAACTTGTTGTGAATGAGATTGAACAAGGTATGGGATACCAATGATCGGATCTCGGACAAGTCGTATCGAGAAACAAAAGGAAGAGGATGCTACATTTAGCGGTTCAAACGACATTGTCATCAGTAATGCATAGGGGTCACATGGACATCCCTGGTCCCTCTTTTGATGATTGATCCAGATCATGTCTAGAGCATTCTCGAGTCGTGAGAGGATACACTTAAGGGTACGATGAGAGTGATCATTCGTAAGACAGAATCACAGTAGAGAAAGAGAGAAAGCCGAAATCATTCCGCAGAGAGATCCGAAGTTGTTCGGAGAAAGAATAAAGGAAAAGACCCGGAAAAGTGTTTTCGGATAAATGGGAATTTAAATATATATTTATTATATGTTAATTGTGAATTAATATATTCTAAATAATATTTAGATTAAGATTTATAAATGCAACTTCTATATTAGGCCAAATCCTGGAGGGAAATAGCCTAGAATAAAAGCTGTAGAAAAATAAAGGGAAAAAGAAAAGGCCAATCCACGTGGGCGACGGATAATAGCCGCTACACTGGGTGGTGAGCAGCTGGGCTGCACTCACGGGCGGGCGGCAGATACTGCGCGCCGCTCCGGGCGAGCCACAGCCACCGGCCTCCGCCGCGGGCCTGCTCAACCCTGGCCCAAGGAAGCTCACGTGGGAGCGGGCGGGTGGGGCTGGCCAACAGGCCGCAGGCGAGCGAGCGCCGGCCCACCCGGGCAACGCCTCGCTGCCGCGTGCGTAGCGGGCAGGCTGGGCCGCCAGGACGCTCCAGCCCACCCGGGTCGGCCAGCCATGCCACAGCGCTGGCGAGCGCGAGCTGGGCCGCGGTAGTGCCCTAGGCCCACCCGGCTGTCCCTGTCTTTTGCTGCTGTGATGTTCGGGCTGAGAGCTTTTGGCCCATCTGGCTGAGGCAAAAATCCCTGGTATTTTTCCATTACTATTAGTCCCACATGGCTAACCTAATGGGGAGGGCACACCCCCTCTGTCTATATAAAGGGGTGTCCATGGGTGGGATTAAACAAACAATTTGAGAAGTCCTTTGATTGACTTTCTCCCTACCTCTCTCTATACCTTGTGACCATGGCCCCAAGTCTGGATTGTGCGATCAAGGCACACCTGCAGTATGCCATTGCGCTACAGGGATTCCTAGCCGGATATCAACTTCCGCACTCCCGGCGGGATCGGGGAGCCGGAGGTCTCATCGTGCATCGGATGTGTATGAAGACACGAGGTGCAACACTTGGGGCGCTTAAATGTCGTGAGCCGGAGCTACTGATGAAGATGAAGAAGGAGCAAGAGGTGACCTGCGAAGAGCTCCGGACCTTGAGATCGGCTACAAGTACGACTACTTCAACCACGTTCCCCGTGGAACGTTAACCGCGTACAGTCTACAAGGGTATGTATTCTATACGCATTGGTCGTTACTGCATTACTACATAGATAGATCCTAGGCATTTTTTGGGGTTCCATCATAGGAAATTTTTTGTTTTCCGCTGCGTTCCCGAACAGTCCCCACATCCATCAAGTGGTTGTCAAGCACAAGATTTTGTATTAGTAATATGAAATATACTATAAAGTAAACTTAAAAAGAATAAAGTATAGTAATGCAAACTATATGATATGGACGATAATAGAGTTGTTTTTTGGTTTTTATGGATGATTGCAAGTAGGAAAAGTATTTTTGTATTTTTGAAATAATAAATTGCAGAAAATATTAAAGGTAGTGATTTCAATGGAAAGGTGTTTCTTATAATTAAAATTGGACCTGGGTTCATGTGTTCACTTGTGTACTCTCTTTTTAAGTTGTAGTGATCATAAAACAATTTATCAATGATAAATATTCATGGAACTTCCATATGTGTTTGATAAGAATTCATATGGGCATCACGTCCTAACATAGAGATGAAACACATCTCTCTTATACTCCCCAAGAAAGGGAAACTCCATGCAATCTTGAATTACGAACAAATCATATTATAGCTTTATGTAATATGACATGATTTTTGAAATACAAATATGCTACCTTGATTTAACAAGATTATCTAACTATCACATGATAATTATAGCACATGATTTCACTTTATCCCTAGTGAGGTAGCAAATGGAAGGTAAAAACCAACGTAGATCTTGAATATTGTTTGTCACAATTCAATCACTACCCCCATGCTACTCCATCTAATACACACTTATCCCCATACAAGTTCTTGCATACAAGTTGGATCAAAACAAGCAGTTAAGAACGGGTTACATGATATGCATCTACCAATACATCTTACACAAAATAGGATCCAATCTCATATCTCAAATCATAGAATAAAGATCCACCACATAGGAATTACATATATGACCATAATCATGTTGGGCAACTCATATGGTACTAGATCTATGAAGAACAAGAGAGAAATAGATCAAGATACTGCCACAAACTCATAGTATAGAGGTAGACTACTACCTCTTCAACATGGTGATGATGTTGGAGATGTTGCAGAGGGTGGAGATCCCCCCAGAAGCGGCTCCGGTGGAGTTTCTCCCTCCAATCTTCGCTGGATCTAACTCTGTTTGGTGGTGTTTTCATCTCTGGTGTCTTCTCTATCGAGGACTCCCCGGGGATTCTTATATAGGTGTTTTTAGGTCAAGAGAACTTCGTGGGCGAAAGAATCAAGGCGATCGGACGACCGAGGAGGAAAAGAGGGTAGGTGGCGCACCCACCTAGGTTGTGCGTGCCACCCAGGCTCTTTTGGGCCTCCTAGCCCTCTAGGTGAGGTTCTTGTGCTCCAGATGCTTCTCGTGGGTAAATATTGACATCCCCCAAAGCTCAGGTCCATTTGACTCCGTATAGGTCCTAAAACATCAAAAACATTGAAAACAGGGTTTTTCTGCCCTGTCAGGTTATAACCAAAATCAAGGGGATCATTGGTAAATCCCGAAAAATAAATTTAAAACATGTATATAACCTTATATATGATGCAAATATGTGGATAAACATATTAACAAACTACAAAATTCATGTATGCATTTTACATGCATCACTTGGCACTTTATTTTATGCTACAGTAGACACACTAAAACAAACTTTCTTTCTATAGCAAGGACACAAAAAGAAAACATAAAAGAAATTACTCTCTTTCAAGAGCAACGAAAACAATACCAAAAAAGTAAATACTACCGGGTTGCCTCCCGTGAAGCGTTTTATTTATAGCCATATAGCTAGGCTTCATACCTTTTTCTTTCAAGATGGGCAAGTGTCATGAGGCAACTTGTACTTCTGAACATTAATCTTCTTCCTTGGGAAGTGCTCCATACACTTTTTGTGTGGGAATTGAGACTTCACATTCCCTTCTTTAGAGTCAATAATTGTACCTGTAGTTCTAAAAAAAGGTCTTCCAGGGATTATAAGACTTGAGGTATTTCTCCTCATGTCCATAATGATAAAGTCAACAGGTAAAAAATTCATATGAAGTTGAATCATAACATTATCAATTCTACCTAAGGCATGCCTGGTAGAATCATCAACAAGTAATAAATCCATGTCACATTTTTCCATTTTCTTGTCAAGATCAGGCAAATCATATAAATCTTTAGAGAGAATGTTAACACTTGATCCCAAGTCTAACATAGCATGATGTGACTCTTTTCCTACAACAATTAGTATTTTTGGGATCCATACATCCCCAAGCTTAGGTGGTACCATAGCCTCATTATTATATCTTTGTTTTTTTTTAATGACATCATTGGCTATATAAGATCCAAAAACGGTTTGATGAACACTAAAAGAGGGATCATTAGAAAAGCTTTGAAATATATTGATAAGTTCATGCAAACTACATTTATCAAGATCAAGTAGAGGTTCGTTAATATTATCGCTAAGCATTTTTACTCCCTCTATTTGTTTTTCTTCAACTACCATAATATATTATTTTTCTTCTTCCTCCATCTTGTTTAATACTTCCCAAGATCTATCTATTGTGTATTGAACATATTTAATGGTTTCCTCATGCTTTTGGGCTCGCATATGATTTTTAACGGCAACAATTTCTCTAGTTAAATGATATACCTTTTCATTCAAAGAGTCAAATCTCTCAAATTTAGCAACAAACTCTTTGTTAAGCTCTTTTTGAGTAGATATAAAGGATATCATGGTATTTTCTATATCATTAGAAATATTATTACCACTTGTGTACTTGCTAGTAACATATGGGGATTTTGCATATTGATTATTATAGTTGTTTTTGTACCCATTATTCCCAAAGTTTCTAATATAGTTGATGTCTATATTTTTAGAATTATTCTCAACAAGATCTTGTAATGGGACATTATCAACATTTTGTTTAGATATGTAAGAGTATATAGCATCAACTTTAGCGGTCAAGGAATCTACTTCCTCAACGAAATTGACCTTCCTACTTGAGGATA
Organism: Avena sativa; assembly: GCA_916181665.1. NCBI lineage: Eukaryota > Viridiplantae > Streptophyta > Magnoliopsida > Poales > Poaceae > Avena > Avena sativa. The sequence continues at coordinate 433,555,432 of OV702296.1, forward strand.
GCGCCCTCTCCGTGTGCCATTGGCTAAAGTTTTGCAACATGTTTTCAAAAATTGCTTTAGCCTCAGTAATAGTTTTAGTCATAAAAGCTCCTCCAGCAGCACAATCTAGCATACTCCTAGACATGTAGTTTAGACTATTATAGTAAGAATGCAAAACTGTCCATTCATTCACTCCATGTGAGGGGCAAGTTCTTAGCATAATTTTGAGTCTTTCCCAAGTTGTTGCTACATGTTCATTATCGTTTTTCTTAAAATAAAGTATGTTATTTATATTTTGCAAAATTTTAATAGGAAGATAGTATTTCTTAATATATCCCAAGAGTTTATACTACCATTAGGTAATTGCTGGCTCAAAATGTAGAGGTCATTGGGAACCCCAAGAGAAAGGTATGATGAGCACAGCAGCAAGTTTTCCCTCAGTTATGAAACCAAGGTTATCGAACCAGTAGGAGCAAGGAAACAACTGCATGGTGTTGCTAGCAACTTGGAATCCTGCACGACACAACCGCAGAACATTGCTCCCAACTTACAGTGAGGTTTTCAATCTCACCGGTTTTGCTAAAAACAAAGGATTAAACGTATTGTATGGAAGATAGTAATTTTTTGCAGAAAGTTAACAGTAAATAGTAACAGTAGAAGGTATAGCAATGGTAAAAGCAAGGACTGGGGTCCATGGTTCACTAGAGGTGATTCTCCTTAAGATAAATAACATGCTGGGTGAGCAAATTACAGTGGGGCAATTAACAGATTTGAGAAAGCATACAATGCATATACTAATCATCTTGACTCCTATGAGATTTGATTGGGCATCACAACATTATACATAAACCGTAATCCAACTGCATCTATGACTAATAATCCACCTTCAGGTTATCATCCGAACCCCTTACAGTATTAAGTTGCAAACAACAGATAATTGCATTAAGCAAAGTGTGTAAAGTAAACAATACGATTGTCCCATGAACAAAGGATTGTTGTTTTCTCCCTAGTAGCAACAGCACATCTACAACCTTAAAGATTTCTGTCACTTCCCCAGATTACTAGAGGCATGAACCTAATATCGAGCATAAATACTCCCTCTTGGAGTTGCAAGCATCTACTTGGCCAAGATAGTTACAAACAACGGAGAGCATGCAAGATCCCAAATAACATAGACATGATAGAATCAATAATCAATCTGAAATAGCATCTCAATATCCATCGGATCCCCGCAAACACAACATGTAAGATTACAAATAGATGATCTCGATCATGAACGGAGCTCACAAGATCTAAACATGATAGCACAAAGGAGGAGAACCAACCATCTAGCTACTATATGGACCCATAGTCCAAAGATGAACTACTCACGCATCACACCGAAGGCAGGCATGGTGATGAAGAAGGCCTCCAAGGTGATCTCTCCCCTCCGGTAGGGTGCCGAGAAGAGCTTCATATCCCTCCCGATCTAGGGATGGAGATGGCGGCGGCTACAGACTCCTTCGTGGAATTTTGATCCGGTACTTAGGGTTTTCGTCCAGGGAGGCTTTTATAGGCGAAGGGGCAAGGTTGGTGGAGCACTAGGGGGCCCACACCCCCTGGTGGCGTGCCCCCAGGCCGCGCGGCCACCAGGTGTGTCCACCCTGGTGCGCCACTTCGTCTCCCCTCCAGACTCTGTGTTGCTTCGGGTAAAATACTGACTTTGGCTTTTGTCCCGTCCAATTCTGAGAATATTTTCTTACTAGCTTTTCTGAAACTAAAAAAAGCAGAAAACAGGCAACTGGCACTATGGCATCTTGTTAATAGATTAGTCCTAGAAAATGTATAAAAATACCTCAAAGTGTAAACAAAACATAAGAAAGTAGATACTAAACAAGCATGGAACATCAAAAATTATAGATACATTTACGACGTATCAGTAATGAAAGTAACCAATCTTTAGCTTTTCCTCTTAGAGAGAATCGGAACAATTTCAGCTTAACAATATCATTTTCCACATTCTTAAAGTTTTGCATATCACATATCTCACGGAAGTCATGTAAATGCATAGAAGCATTCTCACTAGCACTACCACCAAATTGATCTTTAACAATGAGATTAAGTAGCCCATGACTAACTTCAAATGAATCAACTTTTATTTCAGGAGTTGTGATAGGATTGGCAATAAATTGCGCATTAGGAACATTGGTGAAGTTGCAATACTTAGTTGTTTGATCACCATGTTTTCTTAACAAAAGAGCTACACTAATTTTTTGGATTTTGTGTGTATAAGTAAAAACAAAAGGAACTAAAAAGACAAAAACAAGAAAAATAGAAATGCTTTGCAAATGTAAAGGAACAAGAAGACTCACGGTGGTGCAACCTCCCCAAGCTTAGGAAATTGCACGGCGCCGAAAAGAGTACAGCATCAGAGAATAGCCTTCGTTCGCGGAATGTTGCAGTTGTGAATGCTTTCCTTTCTTCCCTGGCAACCGCGCCATAAAATAGTGGCGTTGACGTGGGAATAAAGGTAGCATAATCTTTTTGCTGTTCCCTAGCAACGGTGCCAGAAAATAGTATTGATGACACTAAGCAATGTGCCACTTCATTGGGACTCCAAGTGTAGAGTGTTGTACCCAGAGTAAATTTTCCCCATGAGGGAACTCGGGTTTTATATCGAACTCTTGAGGAACAGTCGAAAAAGCTCTCTTTATTCTCGTCAGGCAACCTGCAAAACAATCTCCTTGTCTTGCGTCCCCAACTCCACCAAGTGATTGTCAAGCACAATGTGTTGAATGTAAGTAAAATAAAATAACAATGCAATAAAATAAATATGATGCAGTAAAGTAAACTAAAGCTATTATGCAACTAAAAATATATAATAAAGGTGTTTTGGGGGTTTTGATATGATTGCAAGAAAGTAAATATGTTTTTGTATTTTCGGATTTAATTAATGCTGAAAATAAAAGTGCAATGAAAAGTGTTTGAAAGGTGTTTCTTATCATTAAAATTGGATCGGGGTTCATGGATTCACTTGTCTACTCTCTCATAAAGTTGTGGTGGCATTAAGCGCAAGATAGATCACTGAAACACCGACATGATTTTTATTATGTTACTTGGTAATATTCATATGGGCATCACGTCCTAACATAAAGATGATACTAGACATATTACCTATACTCCACTAGAAAGGAATAAACTTCAAGCAATATAGTATTAAGAATTAACAAAGTATAGTCTTAGGTACTTTGACATGATGGTGAACAACAAATATGCTACCGCTTGGACATATGACAATAGAACAATTTGTCTATGAATGTCACCTGGAATTTTCAGCTGTCACTAAGAAATTATAGCACATGCATTCTTTTTATCCCTAGTGAGGTAACCATAGAATTGGTGAAAACCATAGCAGATCATGAATTCTGTTACAATTCACTACCACTATCTAGTTACTCCATCTAATACACACCATCCCCCTCTCGCTCCCTCGCATACATGTTGGATCAGAACAAGTAATAAAGAACAGGATAACAATATGCATCTACTCATACATCAAGAACATAATAACATATCACATCTCATACATCATCCAATAAAATAAAGATACACCACACATGAATTACATAATATGCACCATAATCATGTCGGGCAGCTCATATGGCATCTAAACATCATAGCATAAGAGATAAATAGAACAAGCTACTGCAAGAAACCCATAGTCCATAGGTGGAATACTCCCTCTTCATGATGGTGGCGGTGTTGGTGATGTCGGAGAGGTTGGAGAAGCGACCGGGGGCGACTCTGGCAGCGTTTCCCCCTCCAATCTTCACTGGAACAACCTCTGTTTTGTGGTTTCGTGTTTCTTCGCCGCCCCTTTGCGAGAACACTTCGGCTCGGTCTATATGTAGACGTTTTTAGGTCAAGCTGATCAATCTGAGATGAAGAAGGACGGTATCGGAGGTCCGAGGACCAAACGAGACTAGGTGGCGTGGCCAGGCCTAGGGCCCGTGCCACATGTGCTCAAATGGGCCTCGTGGCCTCCCTCGTTGACTTCTTGTGCTCCGGAAGGTTCTCATGATAAAATATTAACGCCAGAAAAATTCCAGGTCAAATTGAGTTCGGGAAGGTTCCTGAAACCTCAAAATACACAAAACAAGGATTTCCTGTCCTAAAGAGTTATAACCAAAATAAGGGGGATCGATGGAAAATCCCATAAATCAATACAAAACATCATTATAACATATTAATATATTGGAATATGCATCAATAAACTACAAAGTGCATGCATGAATTTTGCATGCAAGAGAGTCAGACTGCCCCGGGTTTTTAGAGCGTACAATATTCTGGTGTTCCTTGATATACATAACCACCAAGGTGGAATTTTGTAGAAATGTGTAGTGTGCTTGAGTGAAAGAATACTCATCCATACATATCCTTGCTTTCTTTCCTAGCGTGTCTTTTCCACTAAGTCTACCATCATGCCTTGATTCAGGAACACCAATCGGCTTAAGGTCAGGAATAAAGTCAACACAAAACTCAATGACCTCCTTTGTTCCATAGCCCTTGGAGATGCTTCCTTCTAGCCTAGTACGGTTATGAATATATTTCTTTAAGACTCTCATGAACCTATCAAAGGGGAATATATTGTGTAGAAATACAGGACTAAGAATGGTAAACTCTTCGACTAGGTGAACTAGGAGGTGCGTCATAATATTGAAGAAGGATGGTGGGAACACCAACTCGAAGCTGAGAAGACATTGGACCACATCACTCTGTAAAATTGGTAGACTTTTTGGATTTATTACCTTCTGAGAAATTGCATTGAGGAACGCACATAACTTCACAAAAATTATCCGGTAGAAGGCCCCTTGATGCAACCAGAAGAAACTGCGTCATAAGCACGTGGTAGTCATGAGACTTTAGGTTTTGGAATTTTTTTCTCTGCCATATTTATTATTCTCTTTATATTCAACGAGAAGCCAGACGGGACCTTAATACTTCTCAAGCATTCAAAAAGATTTCATTCTCTTCTTTGGTAAGAGCGTAGCTAGCAGGACCTTGAAACTGCTCTGGATGCATGTTGTGTCGGTCTTTCATACGTTGTTGGTCCTGTCGTTCTTCCGGTGTATCTTTATTCTTCTCATACATGCCCAAGAAGCCTAGCAGGATCATGCTAATATTCTTCGTCAAATGTATCATGTAGATTGTAGAGCGGATCTCTAGGACTTTCCAATGTGGTAACTCCCAAAATATAGATTTTTTTCTTCCACATGGGTGGATGTCCGCTAGCGTCATTCGGAACAGATTGTCGGTCAGGATCCTTTCCAAATATTACTTTTAAATCCTTCACCATATCAAATACATCATCACTAGTATGGCGGATAGGATTACTCTGGTGATCCGCCTCACCATTGAAATGCTTGCCTTTCTTTATTAAGGGATGCCTGGGCGGAAGAAATCGACGGTTCCGCGTGTACACATTCTTCTTACATTTATCCAAATATATACTTTTAGTCTCACGTAAATAGTATGTGCATGCATTGTATCCCTTGTTTGACTGTCCTGAAATATTACTAAGAGCAGACCAATCATTGATGGTTACAAACAACAACGCACGTAGGTCAAATCCCTCCTGTTTGTTCTCATCCCACACATGTACACCTTGTCCGTGGCACAACTGTAAAAGTTCTTCAACTAATGGACTTAGGTACACATCTATGTCATTGTCGGGGTGCTTCGGGCTTTGGATGAGAACTGGCATTATGATGAACTTCCGCTTCATCCACAACCAAAGAGGAAGGTTATAGATACATAGAGTCACATGCCAGGTGCTATGACTATAGCTTTGCTCCCCAAAATGATTCATGCCATCTGTACTTAGACCAAACCATAAGTTACTCGCGTCACCTGCAAAGTTCGGGAACTCTATCTCGATTTGCCTTCACTGCAAACCATCAACAGGGTGTATCAACATATCATCTTTCTTACGTTCTTCCATGTGCCATCGCAACAACTTGGCATGCTCTTTGTTTTGGAACAAACGTTTCAACCGTGGTATTATAGGAGCATACCACATCACCTTGGCAGGAACTCTCTTCCTGGGGAGCCCGCCCTCAACATCACCAGGGTCATCTCGTCTAATATTACACCACAATGCAGTTCATACCAGACATGCATCCAAATTCTCGTACTCCTCACCGTAGTAGAGGATGCAGTCATTAGGGCATGCATCTATCTTCTACACCTCTAATCCTAGAGGACAGACAACCTTCTTTGCTTCGTACATACTTCGGACAATTTGTTATCCTTTCGAACCATCTTCTTCATTATTTTCATCAACTTTTCAAATCCCATGCCAGTCACACCATTATCTTCCTTCCATGGCAGCAATTCCAATGTGCTACCCAACTTTTTCTGGCCATGTTCGCAATTCGGGTACAACAATTTGTTATGATCCTCTAACATCTGCCCGAACGTCAACCTCTCCTTTTCACTTTCACGGTCTCTCTTTGCATCATCAATGGCCCGACCAAGATCATCGGTGGGCTCATCTGATGCTCGTTCTTCAGCTTCTTATTCATCATTATCTTCCATTGTAGTACCACCACATTTAGGGAATATAGGATAGTTGTTGTCATTCTCTTCTCCTTAGTTATCTTTCATCATAACCCCTCTTTCTCCGTGCTTGCTCTAACAATTATAGCCGGACACGAAACCAGACCGAAACATGTGTCTGTGAAGGACTTTTGAGGAAGAGTATTTCTTTTGACTCCGATAGACACCACATGGACAACACATAAAACCATTATGCTTGTTTGCCTCAGCCACAACAAGAAAAGAACATGTGCCTTTAATGAACTCACTAGAGCATCGGTCAGCGTACAATTTTGGCTAGCTCATCTGCATTATATAAGTACATCAAACGCAATCACAATGCTAAAGTTAGTACCAGTCTAAAATTTCTACTCCACCTTTAAAAACTATGCACTGATTTTAAAACTTTCTACTCCATCTTTAGTCCCGGTTGGAGACACCAACCGGGACTTAAGGGGTTGCGGCAGGCTAGGGCTGGTGCGAGCCCGTTTAGTCCCAGATGGTTTCTCCAACTGGGATTTAAGATGGACCTTTAGTCCCGGTTGGACACACCAATTAGGATTAAACATTTAGATTTATTTAATCGTGGGTGGCGACACTATTCGATGGGTGGCGACACTATGTCATGGGTGAGTGTCGACACTATGATGTGAGTGGCGACACTAGGCCGTGGGGTGGTGACACTATCGGGTGGGTGGCAGCACTGTGTCATGGGTGTGCGGCAGAGCTTATCGAAGATGTCTTAGGATCCCGTCCTCGGACATCTTTGAGGAGATCCCATAGAGGCACTCCCATATATATCAAATTTGTTATCTCCCGGGTGTATTGATCTAGCTAGAGAAGTTACAAATTGCAAGATGGTGCGAGAGGAACACCACTACGTCAGATCTTCTCGAATATGTCTTAGTATCCCGTCCTTAGACCTCTTCAAGGAGCTCGCCATAGAGGAACTCCCATATGTTGATCTCGAGGAGCTTCTCGAAGATGTATTAAGCTAGTCTTCTTATGAAGCTTTTTTGAATTAATCCTATTTTTGTTACAATTTTGTTATTATTATTTTTTACTATGGTACATATATATGTCTATGCATAATGATGAGATGTTATTTTGTTTATATCCATCCGGAATTTGAAGATGCAGTGGTTACAAATCTCTCTACTTCGAGAGCATTAAATGAGCTAAACTAGCAATAAAAGATGAAAGGATGGAGTTGCTAACCTTTTAGAACACTTGGATAGATGGGGGCCGCCAAATGTTGATAAATCGTGTGAAAAAATGGGGATGAACTCAAGCTCGGGAAGGAGTGTGACCAAATCTACATTATATAATTAAGTATATCAAAAACCATTACACAACATCATAAACAGAGAAGTGACCAAGTTAATACAAGTTCATCACATTAAAACCAAAGTAAAGTAGTGACCAAATGTTATTATTGCAAAAAATACTCCCAAACTAAAGCCACAAATCCATCTACTTCTAGAGCATGAAATGAGCTAAACTAGTAATGAAAGATGAAAGGATGAAGTTGCTAACCTTTTAGAACTCTTGGATAGATGTGGCGCGGCCAAATCTTAACAAATCTTTTGAAAAAACAGGGATGAACTCAAGCTTAAGGAGGAAACGGAGAGGAGAAGCAGATTGAAAATGAAGTGTGGCTCGGGGAAGGGAGGAAGATGATATAGGAATCACATTAGTCCCGATTGGAGACGCCAACCGAGACTAAAGGTCAATCTTTAGTCCCCGTTGGAGAAACCAACTGGGACTAAAGGTGATCCCGCCGGCCCTAGCCTACCGCAAACCCTTTAGTCCCAGTTAGGGACACCAACCGGGAGTAAATATCCCATTTGAACCAGGACTACAGGTCGCCGAGCCCTACGGCGGTTTCTAGCCGTTGGGACCAAAGCATTAGTCTAGGGCCCAAACACAACCGGGCCTAATGCTCTCGATGAAAGGCATGTTTTATACTAGTGCAAGTGAGTCTCTTAGTGCTTATGTGAAACTATTTATGTGAACTTATGTGGTGGTGTCGAAGTGTTGAATTATGAATGTTACTTTATGTTCAATTGTCGCTTTTCGAAATTATGAGATATTCTTTGTCTGCTATATGTTACTTTTAGTGTACACACCATGATACTACACTACTATTATATTCTGATAAATCTCTGTTTTCGTATCCGTCCCATATTCGTTTCTGATGATTCACGATTTCGTGTTTATTTCCAGAGTTTTTCGTTTTGTTCTCGATTCCGGCGACACAAGAGGAAAAACGATAAGGTATGTTTCTCTGTCCATTTCCTTTGTATAACTAAAAAATCTTAGTTGCCACCCATTTGCAAGACAATCTCACTTCTAAACCCACTTCCAACTCACAAATGCATGAATTGCGATGCAAATTAAGGGATTAGGACAACATTGGGCTCTAACTTAATTCTTAGTCGACTGGAAATTTTCAAAATTGTATTTTATGAGATAGATAAAAACCAGATGTTACACCTATTATTTTGTAGTAGAAAAGGTTTTATTCATATATCATCCAAATATTGAGATAATAATAGGTGATCTGAAAATAAGAGTCAATAATAGCTACTGAAAGTTTTGCCCGAATCTACTATTCATGTCGCCTTGATTATTTAGGGTCGTGAGATGAACATCGGGGAGGACATGCCTTGATTATTAGGAGACAAGACCACCACAGGGTCGGGCGCGAGATTCCCATCCCCCCGGACGGCTGGCGCACGCGCCATTTCCTGCCTCGCGTCAACGGACGATTCACCGCGCGCGCCCTGGAACCGACGCCAATGAGCGCGGGTAGGTCTAACCTAGTGAGACTCGCATCTTGGGAGCAGGAGAGCTCCGCACCTAATGGGATGTGGGCCTATTGTGCACTGAGGTGGCAGCGCAAAGTTCTCACCTTCCTTGGGTCTTTGTGGCGAGACCTTGCCGCTGAACCGTTGGTGCGGGAAAATGGCTCTCACATACTGCCAGTGTACTGCCGTGCCGCTCGGAAATTTAGAATAGCCTGCACACCACATGGGTTACTCATGGATGTTGTGTGAATTCGAGCCAAGGTTCCAACCGAAGTACACCGTAATTGTGGGAGAGGACGCATGGTGTATGGCCTTCTGTCATGCAGTGGATCCTTGTCGTCCACGCGCTCTCGTCGTCTATGTGTTAACACGGTGATACTGTGCAGTGGGTCCTTCTCGGCGCGGGAAAACGGATCTCACATACGATGACCGTATGCGAGGATCCTGCCAAACATCATTATGTCTGTTGTCGTCCGATAACCGAGGTTACGAAGAGGCCGCACGGCGCCTCGAGAGGCCATGATTCATCTGATGCTCCTTCTGGGTTTACTACCGATGCTTCAGATATAAAATACGTCATGTGAACCCTTCTCTCCCCAGCACGATAGTTATCCTCTCTCACCCCCACCTCCGCTGTTTTTTCTCTCGCTCTTGTGGTTAATCGGATGATGTTAGCTTTGCAACAATCAAATAACGAATAAAATCGCAGCAAAGGGAACACAGATTTAACGTGAAAAACTCTTTCAAACAAAGAGAGAGAAAAACCACGGGTGTCAGCCAGCGAAACTTCACTATAACGGGGAGTGTTTACACAACGACGGAGATTTCACAGATACAACTTATCCCAGCCGGCGGCTTACAAGAGGTTTATATTTCGGCACAAGCCTCCAGCGACGGGCTTCGCTCCGTTCCGTCAAAAATTGACCTTTACTTTGTAAAATGTGAATCAACATATAACAGATACTTCGTTCTAGTGTTCACACCTGGAGTTGGTGCTGTCGCTGCCCACAAGGGTGAATGGAATACTGTCATCTCAACTTCCCCCATCCGGCCGGCAATAGAGCTTAGTACGGGCATGCTCAGAAAAACGGCTTGGTTCCTCTATGTATCGTGCGGACGTTTGCCTCTAGGTCCCGAAAGGAGGAGAGTATGTCGGGCACGACGAGTTTTTTTTTCTTTTTTTCATTCTTCTTATCAATTTTTTACTTAGTTCTTACTATGCTGATTTTGGGGCTTTCCCTTTTTAAATTTGTTTACTGTTTTCTCTCGCCTGATCCGTCTGCCCGTTGCCGGTTCTGCGGCCACTGCCTGCTCATACTGAAATGGATTATATGGGAACCTAGAGGAGGGTGAATAGGTGTTACTCCAAATTTTAACTCGTTTTCAATTTTAGGCTTGACTCACAGGTAAATTCTCTAGATATGCAACCAAGATAAATTTCCCTATATGTCAATCTAGCTACTAAGCGAGTAAAGGCAATGAGAGAAACGAGATAATCATAGTGGAGCACGCGGAGACACATGATTTGTTTTACCACAGTTCCTTTCTTGTTAAAGGCAGTGTGTCTCTGTTGGAGGGGTGGGCGGTACTAAGACCACCACACCATAATAGGCCTCACCCTATTCTCTGATGGATCTCGCCACAAGAGGCCTGATCCATCTTTCTATTATTTAGTACCCTTTGAGATGGGAACCGGTGCCTTTACAACACTACCAAGGCACACATCCACAACTGAATTGGAGGCCCGAGATGACAACAAGCTGCCACAAGAAACAAGTTTATCAATAAAAGAAACTAAAATCTAGATATTCATAAGAAACCCTAAATCAAGAGACCCCTAAGTGAATCGATGGAATATGAAGATCTTGATTGGTGCCGATGAATATCAAGGCCTCCTCCTTCGATTTCCCAAAGATCGAAGACTCTAGGTGGTTGAAAGTGGAGATCTCGCTTGAATTGATATAAACAACACTGCACTTTTTCATAGGATCCAAGAGATCTAAAATGAGCATAAAATGAGGTAATTATACCCTCGCCAAAAGCCAGCTGTTGGAAGAACTGGGGACGGATAATACAGCCAGGACAAACATCCGGCCCGAAAACGGAAAAGTTGGGTCAAATGTTCGCCCCATACAACGTGACGCGCCTTGGCTTCCTTGTGAAAAAACCTGGGGGCAGATTATTCGGCTATGTTGGAGGGGCGGATTATCCGGCCTAGGCAAAAGCTCCAGCCCTGGCTGGACAATCCGGGGGAATATCCGCCCCCCATACTGCTTGACGCGCCTTGGCCTTCTTGAGAAAAATCCATGGGGGGCGACCCTCCGAGGCTGACTCCGGGTCGTAGACGGCGTCCTTGGCCTTGGCGAGATTGATTCGTGTACCGTCCACTTGTTGCAAGTCTCGGTCCTTGAAAAGACGTGGATGAATTTGAACTCGACGTCGTCATTCTCCTTTCAATAGGCGGCGATCATGGTATGCATCAACAATTCATTTGGCACAAGAGCATGACAATGTAACGGTCCAAAAAATGGGATATAATGTACAACATACATCGTCTAGTTTGCTGACTTGATTGTCGAAGTTGGTGCCGTTAACATAGACTCAGCACACCTCGCCCATGACGACATGCCACTTGTTGCAAGCATATTGGATAATGTCCCAATGGTGCGATATGCCCGAGTCATTGCAATCATGGCACAAGTTCTTCAGTAGGTATCCAAGAGTCGTTGCTCATCAAACGCCGCCTTCACTCGCTTCTAATAGTAACCCGAGTTTTGGTTGGCACCGGTGAAAGGGTCAATGCTCACCGCTGATACATTGTAAATGTATCTATAATTTTTGATGTTCCATGTTTGGTTTTTCCACTTTCTTGTGTTTTGTTCCAACTTTGGAGTACTTTTCATATGATTTCTTGGACTAACCTATTAACAAGAGCCACAGTGCCAGCTGCCTGTTTTCTGCTGTTTTTGGTTCCAGGAAAGTCAGAAAATGAATATTCTCGGAATTGGATGGGACAAAAGCCAAAGTGCCTATTTTTTCGGAAGGGGTCAAGTGCCAGAATACGAGACGGAGAAGGACCTGGGGGCCACCACACCACCTGGCCGCGCGGCTAGGCCTGGCACGCGCCAGGGGGTGGTGTGGCCGCTCCCGGCACCCCCTCAGCCTCTCCTCCTGCCTATAAATTGCCCTCGGGACGAAAACCCTAAGTACCCGATCAAAAATCCACGAAAGAGTCTGTAGCCGCCGTCATCTCCATCCCTAGATCGGGAGGGATCTGAAGCTCTTCCCGGCACCCTGCCGGAGAGGGGAATTCACCCTGGAGGCCTTCTTCATCACCATGCAAGCCTCCGGTGTGATGCGTGAGTAGTTCATCCTTGGACTACGGATCCATGTAGTAGCTAGATGGCTGGTTCTCCTCCTTTGTGCTTTCATGTTTAGATCTTGTGAGCTCTGTTCATGATCAAGATCATCTATTTGTAATTCTACATGTTGTGTTTGCGGGGATCCGATGGATATTGAGATGCTATTTCAGATTGATTATTGATTCTATCATGTCTTTTTTATTTGTGATCGTGCATGCTTTCCGTTGTTAGTAGCTATCTTGGCCAAGTAGATGCTAGCAACTCCAAGAGTTAGTATTTATGCTCGATAGTGGGTTCATGCCTCTGGTAATCTGGGGAAGTGACAGAAATCTCTAAGGTACTAGATGTGTTGTTGCTACTAGGGAGAAAACAACAATCCTTTGTTCATAGAACAATCGTATTGTTTACTTTACATGCAGTTCGTAAAGCAATAATCTGTTGCTTGCAACTTAATACTGGAGGGGGTTCGGATGATAACCTGAAGGTGGATTATTAGTCATAGATGCAGTTGGATGGCGGTATATGTATTATGTTGTATTTCCAATCAAGTCTCAAAGGAGTCAAGATGATTAGTATATGCATGTATTGCTTTATCAGTGTTTGTCAATTGCCCTACAGTAATTTGTTCACTCAGCATGTTATCTATCTAAGGAGAGCCACCTCTAGTGAACTATGGATCCCGATCCTTTTTCTTTACATACAATCTACAACTGTTTACTTCTTTGTGTTTACTTTCTGCAAACTTTTACTTCTTTCCATTCGATACGTTTAATCCTTTGTTTTCCACAAAACATGGTGAGATTGACAACCTCATCGCAAGTTGGGGACAAAGTTCTGTGGTTGTGTTGTGTAGGTATCCACGTTGCTACTAGCACCGGTAGTGCGCCCTGCCAAAGCTCAGCTAGTAACACCTTTGGGGTCTTTCCTTGCTCCTACTGGTTCGATTAAACCTTGGTTTCATAACTGAGGGAAAACTTGCTGTTGTGCTCATCATACCTTCCTCTTGGGGTTCCCAACGAGCTCTACGTCGAATGATGAGCACATCAAGATCTTTTCTGGCGCCGTTGCCGGGGAGTCAAGGACATCTTCACAAGGGGAGTCCCTCATAACTAATCTCTTTACTTTGTTGTTTTTGTTTTGCTTAGTTTTCTTTTTGCTTTGTTTGCTTGTTTTGTTATTCAAAAACACAAAAAAATTAGTTTTACAAGTTTGCTTTCTTATTTGAAAACCCAAAAAAAATGACTACTCTTGAAAACACTAAGTTGTGTGACTTCACTAGCACCAACAACAATGATTTTATGAGCACACCTATTGCTCCACCTGTGGCTGAAAATACTTCCTTTGAGATAAACACTGAAACTTTTCAAGCCCGCTGTGATATCATGTCTGAATTTTGTCTTATGCCCAAAGATATTTATGAATCTTTGAATCTTTGGGGGCTTACTAAAGGAGGAAAAGAAATATCTCTTGTTAATAATGCTACCATATTACCTATTGGAATAGCTGAAGGAGTGTTTACAAAGATCCTTGGGGAAATGATTTCTACTGATTATCTTGTTATTGAATGTGCAGGAAAAGGACAAATTACACTTGGAAGGTCCTGATGGGTTCGTAGCATGGAAAACAAAAAAATTCTATCGCAAGAACGAACAAAAGCCAGATCTAATCTAGATAAAAGCCAAGATCTAATCTATTAGACATGTGCAACGAGATAGATCTGTACTAACCCTCGTAGATCCGAAAGCGTTACAAGATTGGATCTCGGGGTTGATGTAGTCAATCACTTGCCGATCTCAAGATCGTGTGGACGATCCTTCCGGCGCCGCGTTCCGGCAGCACTTCCGCAGTCGGTCACACGTGCGGAGTCGAAGCAGACCTTCCTCTCCCCGTTCCAGCGAGCAGCGGAGGTAGTAGATCTTCTCCACGGAATCCCAGCAGCACGACAGTGTGGTGGTGGTGGTGGAGTAGAGAATTCTGCAGGGCTTCGCCTAAGCCTGAGCAGAGGGAAGGAGGAGGAGAGAGGCGGCGGCCAGGGTTTGGAGTGAAGGGGGCCAGGGGTTGGTGCCTCTACCCCTCTATTTAAAGGAGGGAGACGCCATGGGAGGTGGAGTCCTTGTAGGACTCCCCTCCCTCCTTGGCCGGCGGATTGGGAAGGGGGAAGGAGTCCTCCTCCCCCACTACTCCTTGTCTTGCCTACAAGGATTCCTTGATCCTTTCTTGGTTTTCAAGCAAACTCCAAGAAATCTTCTAGAACCTTCCGGAACATTCCGAAACCTTCTAGAATCCCCATACAAATACTCCGGAACATTTCCTAACTTAGAAAATGATCCCCAATATATGAATCTTATTCTCCGGACAATTCCGGATCTCCTCGTGATGTCCCGGATCCAATCCGAGACTCCGAACAACATTCGGTCTCCAACGCATATTCCATATCTACTTAAAACAACTTCGAACCTTAAGTGTGTCACCCTACGGTTCGTGAATATGCAGACATGATGAAGACACCTCTTCGATCAATAACCATTAGCGGGATCTGGAGATCCATAATGGCTCCCACATACTCAACGATGACTTCGTGATCGATAGAACCATTAACATATGAAACCAATTCCCTTTGTCACGTGATACTCTACTTATCCGAGGTTTGATCGTCGGTATCTCCATACCTAGTTCTACCTCGTTAATGATAAGTACTCTTTACTCATTCCATGATATGTCATCCCTTGTGACCTAGTCACATGCTTGCAAGCTAACTAGATGACATAACACCGAGAGGGCCCAGAGCATATCTATTCGTCATATGGATGGACAAATCCCAATCTTGGACCATGCGCTTCAACACATACTTTCAGAATACCCAATGTCACCTTTATAACCACCCAGTTACGAAGCGGTGTTTGATGTCATCAAAGTACCCATCCGGTGATGGTGATTAACATAACCTCATGGTCGAAGGATTAGGTTACTATGCATTTGAAAAGCTTGTAGCAAAACGAACTTAATGACTTGATCTTATGCTATGCGTACTATGGGTGTGTGTCCATTACATCATTCTCCTAATGATACGATCTTGTTATTAACGACATCCAATGTCCATGATCAGGAAACCATGATCATCCATTAATTAACAAGCTAGTTTAACAAGAGGCTTACTAGGGACTCTTTTATGTTTACAAAACACACAAGTATTAATATTTCTAGTTAATACAATTATAGCATGGGATGTAAACATTTATCATAAACATAAAGATATAATAATAACCACTTTATTATTGCCTCTTGGGCATATCTCCAACAGTCTCCCACTTGCACTAGAGTCAATAATCTAGTTAAAATTTGTGCATTCAACACCTATGGCTTTCTGGTGTTGTACAGACACTATTGCTAGTGGTAAACATAATCTTCGGATCTGACACTTCCAGGTCCGTGTGTATTTGCATTTCCTTGCGTCTCTACACATTACTCATTCTCCAATGAGATGGCATTGTATAAATTTGGTCCTTTGGTGAGACCTTTAGTTCCTTGGGATTAAATCATATTGATACAATTGTCATACAATGTATCTTCATAGTATTATCCCGCTATGAACCACACCTAGTTTGATAACAAACTACTTGACGCAAATGCCCTCATTTGCTGCTACAATAGCAGTCATATACTTAGCCTTTTGTTGTAGTATCTGTCACAATGTTTTAACTTTGGTACTCAACCAAATCCGTTATGGAACTTCCTTTCCATTACATTGTGCCACCCATAGTTTAAATTGAGATAAGCTTAATTTGTGACAAAACTAGTATCAATGCAACAATTTACAATGAACTATTTGTCATCACTATATAAATAATATATTCTTAGTTCTTCCAAAGATCATAGGAATATCCCTACTATTGTCCAATGATCATCTTATGAGTCATTCTGATATATGCTCATAACATTTAGAGCATATGACATATCTGGATGTGTACATCTCAAAGAATGATTGATCAAAATATTCTTGTGATTTCACCAAGTATAAAAACACTTGAATCTCGTGTCAACACACTTGAATCTTGATTCAGTCCTTTCCGTGCATCAAGAACCTTTCTTGTTGTTTCCATATTGAACTCATTCAACATCTTATCTATGTACATTTTGCAAAACCATATTAGCGCCTCAATCTATCCATATAGACATTGATGCCTAATTCTTGGGTTATGCCTAAGTCTTTCATCGAAATGAAATTCTTAACCTGTGTTAATAAAAAATACATCATTTCTAATCAACAATATGTCTTTCACGTAATGTATTAGAAATATGTCTTAGCTCTCCCACTTAATTTCTTGCAAAATGCAAACATCTTCATCGTCTCTGATGAAATTAAACCTTTTAACGGTTTCATCACGGTGAAGATTCCAACTCCGCGATGCTCACTTCAACCATTGAAGTTTTGCATACTCTTTTAGCATCCTTTGAATTAACAAAATCCTTTGGATCGTGTCATGTACACGTCCTAGGTAACCATTCTATTAGAAGAACTTGTTTTGTTTGTTCAACTACCATATACCAAAATATATGTAGTGGTTGCTACATTAATCCGTCCAGACTAAATATCGCTATGAAAGATCAAATCTTATCATAGTCAATTCCTTGAACATTATCGTAAACTCTTTCCGACATGTCGACTATTTCATAGATGTGAAACATCCATGTCTATTTCTTTATAGATCCATATACGACTGTAAGGTCTTGCACCTTTCCAGAGGGTCTTTCAAATTCAAAGCTTGATTTCTCGTGTATGGAATTATCACGGATTTTATGGATTCAAGCCACTTAACGAAGTCAGGGCCCATCATTGCTTCTTTGCATGTAGTCGGTTTATCATTGTCAAACAACAATGATTTAACTCTCAAATCTTGGCATTTGATTACTTATCCGACCTACTTGGTTCAATAGTAACTTAGATCTCTGTGACCACAACCTTTGAGGCACGTGAGCCATGAGCATTGTTGCCTCCGGGACACTTTCGACGCTGCGCAACTCAGCACATATTAGCCAAGGTTCAACAACCTTGTCAAACTTCTATTGTCCTCCCACTTAACTTTTCACCAAAATTCCTTCTCAAGAAACTCGACATTCTAAGCGACAAACACTTTTGTCTTCGGTATTATGGAGGAATACCCAATGGTTATTCGAAATAACCTACAAAGACATGCTCATCCGACTTTGGTTGTAAACATTTTACTTATGCCTAGCATACCAAAAATTTAAGAAAGGACAACCTGGGTTTTATCCCAAACCATGACTTATTGGTGTCATTTCAACAGATCACGATGGAGCTCTTTTCAGTGTAAAAGCGGTAGTCACTAAAGCTTTAATCTTTAAAATATAATGGCAGTTTTATAAATGACACCTTTGATCTTACCATGTCAAACAAGGTTTCATTACATATCTCGAACACTCCATACTCCTATGGTGTTTTTTGGGAAATGCAAATCCATGGAACGATTCCTCAAATCTTAGGTGTTTTGCTAAACTTGTAACTCAAACATCTTTATGATCCAATCATAAACTTTTTTATTTTCTTGTTACAATAATTTTCCACTTCATCTTGAAAGTCTTTGAACATTTTCAAATGTTTCATACTTCTTCCTTATTGAGTAAGTATATACATATACTCACTCAAATCTTCGGAGAAAACATATGAAGTTGAAATCCATCGCCCACGACTACACATAATGGACTATATACATCAATATGTACAAATTCCAATCAGTTAGTCGTCCGTTCCTCTTTTGGCCTACGAACGGAGTTTCAATTATCTCCAGGAAAGTATCACAAGCGTCATTTGATCAAAATCAAAGACTCCAAAAATCCATCAACACGGAGTTTCTTCATGTATCCCTTTCAATATAATTTAAACAGCGATGTCACTTTGCAAGTGATCTTTCAATTATTTGTCTTGCGACATTTTAGCATTAGTTTTATGGTCATTATTTCTCCAACCAGACTTGTATATCATCCATCTATTATGGAACGGTAATTATTTGAACAACCTTTTGTCGTCATAATACCTGATCAAAATAACAATTATTGAAACAAATCTTAAAGGCAAGCTTTGATGTTAACGAGCAACACAACAACCCTTTGTTTGTTTTCGATGAGCATCATAACATATTCTCTTGCTAGTTACTTAGGCCATTGCAGTTCATGAATTGTGTTGTCCTGTATGACACTTCATACCAACCAATTCGGTATCCAATACCGTAGAACTACATTGTTAACAAGCAAGGAATACAGCCATAACATGTATCGTCTATATACCTAAGTTGGACATATCCAATCTTTTCTTTTCTGCCAAATATTTTATAGATTCTCTTTCAACAATTCCTTTTCTTTTAAAAGAATCTATCAACATCAATAGTGGTGTCATTCACATGACACATAGTACAAAGTGTGTGTAGTCAAATACTAATACCTTTGGACTTGCACTTTGAAGTGGATCACCTTCATCAAATGTTTGGCATTCTTTCAAAATTCCATTCTTTAGTAATCTTTTAGTGTAGTAAACATTTTACTTACATCTTCTATTCATCCTTATCATGACAACTTTCATGATCAAGCTGCTATAGCTTATAAAGGAGAATTGCGAATATAATGTTTCTTTTCCAAAACCTTTTGGAGGATTAGGACGACTAGCGTCTCCAACCTTCACAAATTCTCATCAAATATGAGGACATATACTCTATCATGTTGTAACCAACACATTGTTTTAGATATCGCAATACCTTTCACATATGATGGTTTCTGAAACATCGCTTTCAGCTCTTAGATAAACTTGATATTAAAAACAATCTTTTGAGTATCAAGAATCATGGAGGCAAACATGATACATTATATACTAACACTGGAATTGTTACTCTTGATTTAATACTATTTATTAAACTTCACAGAGTAAACAGAGTTTGCTGAAAGTTTGTAATATGACTTTTAAACTTTAGATTGACACTCAAAACAATACGATACCAGTTCGTAAAGCAAATATCCAGAATTTCTATAGTTCTACTATCTCAACTATAACTAAGCGTAAGGCGGTGAACGGATGCCAATGACCACAACAAACTATGCAAATTCACTTTGATTGTGTTTATGATAAATTGAGTTTGACTAATCCAAATTACAAAAGAACTCCCACTCAAAACAACATCCCTCAAGTTGTTTTAGTGATTACACGAACCAAATCCACTACACCAAGTCCGATCATCACGTGAGATGATGTAGGTTTAAAGGCGAACAATCAACATGTTCATCATATCATCCATATGACTCATGCTTTACCTTTTGGTATTCCGTGTTCCAAGACCATGTCTGTACATGCTAGGCTTGTCAAGGTTAACCTTAGTATCCGCATGTGCAAATCTGGCTTGCACCCGTCGTATGCACACGTAGAATCTATCACACCCGATCATCACGAGATGCTTCGAAACGACGAGTCTTAGCAACGGTGCCTACTAAGGACGAACACTTTATTACTTGATATTTAGTGAGAGGGATCATCTTATAATGCTACCATCACGATCTAAGCAATACAAGATGCATAAAGGATTAACATCACAGGCAATTCATAATTAGTGTGATATGATATGGCCCTTTCTTCTTATGCCTTTGATCTCCATCTCCAAAGCACGGACATGATCTCTATCATCACCAGCATTGCGTCAAGGTCAGTGGCGCCGCTTCATGGTTGTCCATCATCACTAGCAACTATTACAACTACTTGGAATAAAGCCATTACAAGATGAATAGACACGCAGGTCTTAACAGAATTAAAGACAACCATTAGGCTCCTGCCGGTTGCCATATTACAACAAGGATCATTGCATACATCAAATATAATCACAATCACATGATGGCCATATCACATCACAAAACCCCTACAAAAACAAGTTAGACGCCTCTAATTTTCTTTGCATGTTTTACGTGGTTTGGGGCTTTCGAATAAGAATGGATCTTACCTACGAAACCGAACTACAACGTTGATACAAGTGCTATCAAGTGCAAAGTGTAGATTGGATCTATACTATGGTGAGAGAGACAGACACCGGCAAAGCCACTTGTGCAAAGCAAGTTACACGTCAAGCGTGGAGCAAGTCTCATGTGCGATGACATGTAAGGTTAGCCCGAGCCGCTTCATCCCACCATACCGCAAGATGCAAAGTACACAAAGCAAAAGACGGCATGAGCACCAACGCCCACAAAACCATTGTGTTCTACTCGTGCAACAGATCTACGCATAGATACGGCTCTGATACCACTGATGGGTTCGTAGCATGGAAAACAAAAAATTTCTATCGCAAGAACGAACAAAACCCATATCTAATCTAGATAAAAGCCAAGATCTAATCTATTAGACATGTACAACGAGATAGATCTGTACTAACCCTCGTAGATTCGAAAGCGTTACGAGATTGGATCTAGGGGTTGATGTAGTCGATCACTTGCCGATATCAAGATCGTCTGGACGATCCTTTCGGCGCCGCGTTCCGGCAACGCTTCCGCAGTCGGTCACACGTGCGGAGTCGAAGCAGACCTTCCTCTCCCTGTTCCAGCGAGCAGCGGAGGTAGTAGATCTTCTCCACGGAATCCCAGCAGCACGACGGTGTGGTAGTGGTGGTGGAGTAGAGAATTCTGCAGGGCTTCGCCTAAGCCTGAGCAGAGGGAAGGAGGAGGAGAGAGGCGGCGGCCAGGGTTTGGAGTGAAGGGGGCCAGGGGTTGGCGCCTCTACCCCTCTATTTAAAGGAGGGAGACGCCATGGGAGGTGGAGTCCTTGTAGGACTCCCCTCCCTCCTTGGCCGGCGGATTGGGAAGGGGGAAGGAGTCCTCCTCCCCCACTACTCCTTGTCTTGCCTACAAGGATTCCTTGATCCTTTCTTGGTTTTCAAGCAAACTCCAAGAAATCTTCTAGAACCTTCCGGAACATTCCGAAACCTTCTAGAATCCCCATACAAATACTCTGGAACATTTCCTAACTTATAAAATGATCCCCAATATATGAATCTTATTCTCCGGACATTCCGGATCTCCTCGTGATGTCTCGGATTCAATCCGAGACTCCGAACAATATTCGGTCTCCAACGCATATTCCATATCTACTTAAAACAACTTCGAACCTTAAGTGTGTCACCCTACGATTCGTGAATATGCAGACATGATGAAGACACCTCTTCGATCAATAACCATCAGCGGGATCTGGAGATCCATAATGGCTCCCACATACTCAACGATGACTTCGTGATCGATAGAACCATTAACATATGAAACCAATTCCCTTTGTCACGCGATACTCTACTTATCCGAGGTTTGATCGTCGGTATCTCCATACCTAGTTCTACCTCGTTAATGATAAGTACTCTTTACTCATTCCATGATATGTCATCCCTTGTGACCTAGTCACATGCTTGCAAGCTAACTAGATGACATTCCACCGAGAGGGCCCAGAGCATATCTATTCGTCATATGGATGGACAAATCCCAATCTTGGTCCATGCGCTTCAACACATACTTTCAGAATACCCAATGTCACCTTTATAACCACCCAGTTATGAAGCGGCGTTTGATGTCATCAAAGTACCCATCCGGTGATGGTGATTAACATAACCTCATGGTCGAAGGATTAGGTTACTATGCATTTGAAAAGCTTGTAGCAAAACGAACTTAATGACTTGATCTTATGCTATGCTTACTATGGGTATGTGTCCATTACATCATTCTCCTAATGATATGATCTTGTTATTAACGACATCCAATGTCCATGATCAGGAAACCATGATCATCCATTAATCAACAAGCTAGTTTAAGAAGAGGCTTACTAGGGACTCTTTTATGTTTACAAAACACACAAGTATTAATGTTTCTGGTTAATACAATTATAGCATGGGATGTAAACATTTATCATAAACATAAAGATATAATAATAACCACTTTATTATTGCCTCTTGGGAATATCTCCAACAGGTCCCTATTAGAACTCCTTGGAGCAATAATAGATGTGGGAAAGGGGACCATGCACCTTTCTTCTCCACCAAACAATCACATTTTCTCAAAGGTTAAGAATAAAAGTAAGAGAGGTAAGGGCAAGAAAGTTGGTTTTAATGCTTCTTCATTTGAGAACACTTGATTCTTTCTTTGCTTCTTATGCCTAACTTAAAGGTGTTAAAGAAAAGTACTTATTGGGAGATAACCCAAAAGTTTTGGATGAGTCTTGGAGGATATTACTTCAGTAACCGCTCCTTATCCTTTTTTATTTGCTTTTTGTGCCAAGAGTAACCTCTAATGAGAGTGAAGTAATGATTGGGAAAGTTGCTGTCCCGAAACAGATTTTTGTGCTTCACCGTAAAAATTCGTGAGAGTGCTCTGTAGGTCGGATTGATCTGTAATATTTTGTTCTTCTGCCCCAAGTTGTTAGATAACTTTGGTTAGTTCAACACTTTTTGATTTGAGCAACATAAGGTCTTCGAACAAATTCGTCTTTACCTGCTGGTCTGTTTTGACAGATTTCTGCCATTTTCTGCATTTGCTTCTTGTGGGTTCCTTTTTGAGTTCTTTTGGGGAATTGAGCTTTTTGAGGGAAGTGCTACAATAGCTAGTGTTGTAATGGGAGTTTATTTGGTGTTAAAACTGAACCTTAAGACTTATTTATCTTAAGTGCACTAATGTTGCTAATGAGATTGTGTGAAGTTTTGTATGAAGGAAAAATTTCAGGTGTATGGAAGGAATGAGTAATGAGATGAAGGATGGACTAAAGATCAAGATTGGGGATGCCACGCGTGTCACCCCAAGAAATATCTAAGAAGTAAAAGCGTCAAAGCTTGGGGATGCCCAAGGCATCCCCTTCTTCATCAATAAAAATTCCAGGTTTCTTTCAAACGCTTTATTTTTATTGTTTCATGCACAGTTGTGTTTTTCTTGGAGCGTCTTCTTTTTCATTTTAGTTTTGGTTTTTAGTTTGCTTGGTTTGCTTAGTTTTATGAATAAATTGGTTGGACCTCCTCTTTCATACTTTGGTTTGCAAATACTTTGGTTTGGTTTGGAAAAGAGTAGGAAAGTTCATACTTATGTGGTAAAAAGAGCTCGTTTTTGACTGTGGCCTATGCTTTGTCATGCCATGCTTGATATTGTTTTGGATTTATGCTTAGTATTCTTTGCTGTACCATGACTTGTTATAAACAATTGAGATTTCTTAATGTGCCTTGGATGAATCATGCGTTGTTTTAGCATATTAAAGCATAGTATAGTGGTATTCTCCTTTGATGCTTTATTTGGGTTGACTTGGCACATGCTCACACCATGTTATGACTATCCAAAGTCACCATAGCCTTTATGATCCTTTAGTTTTCAACTTGTAGTATCACTTTATGCTTTGATCGATGATGTTTTGTCGCTCTGCACGATTATGGCCATTATTGCTCTCTTAGTTTGTCGCTCCCAGTCTTTTGCTAGCCTCCACAACAAAGTATGAGTTCCACTCATGCATCCAACTCCCTAAACAAAGTTATTCCAAAGAGTCCACCATACCTACCTACTAGCTTATGCTATTCCAAGTATATTCATGCTTTTGTTTACCTTCCACTTGTTATGAGAAAACTAGTGATTAAAGCTCTCACGAACTTGATGGCACACTTTACCTTTTTGCCTCTAGTAAACTTGAACCATTAGGTCCTTCTTTGTTGCGTATATGCTTGCGCTTTATAAGTTGAAATTAGCAGAACCATGTACCATGGGGAACGCTTTCAACATTGCACTTGTACTTTGTACCCCGTTGATATCATGTTCTTTTGCTTACGGATCCCGGCGGTGTGAAATAAAAGTGGAACTTGTAAGATCATGGAGTTTGTATGTGTGTTAGAGAAACGCCTGGGCCGCTAGCCTAAGCCATGCCTAATCATGGTGGAAACTTGCAGCATCACCATAATGAGCACTCTATGAAGCATCCTCAATAAAAACCTATGCAAATAGCAAATAAAAAGATCGTTGAGATGCTCATTGTCTGCTTGCCTTGTCATTTTGATCATGGGAAAGCTCCTGTATCATGTGCAAGGGGTACCCCGTTGGCGGTTCTTAATGATACACATATACTTACAATGACAAGAGCTTACTCGTGACTGAAGTTGAGTAGCATGAGGATCGGTCTTCGTAAGTAAGGGGCATGAGATTTCGGTTTATAACTTGTCAAGCATATCCTCTTAGTTGTGTCACTTTAACCTTAATCACCTTCAAGATGCTTATGATAGGGGCAATGAGAGCTGAAAACTACAAGTACCATAATTTTTGAAAGCTCTTTACGAGACTTGAATCCCTACTTACTTTTACAAAGGCCTTTCTTCCACCATTATATTGAGTCTCCACCTTCTACCTTTATGCACTTAATTTGAGAGCATAGTGGCCATTCTTAGTTCTATGTGCATTGTCCCAAGACTAGTTGATTGATGCATAACTTGATATTGCTTATTTTAAACTATTGTATCTAGTCACTCTTATGAACTTTGAAGGTATCCTATGCATTTATATTTGCTACTCTATTGAGGGACAAGCTGAATACTATTATGCTATGTTTTCTTTATGTGAAACAAACAAACGTCTTGCAAAGCATTGTTATTCATGAATCTTTTGCTTGTGCCTTTTCATATTGCATCATAGTTTTTTTTGAGGGACATGTTGCATCATAGTTTCTTTGCTTATTGCTAGAACTTTGTCTTTCATATTATGATTGAAGTACTATGATCTCAACTTTGAATGTTTTGCAAATACTTTGATCAAGTCTGTGATGGTGCATGTCACCTCAAAAATTATTCTTTCTTTTTATCACTTACCTACTCGAGGACGAGCAGGAGTTAAGCTTGGGGATGTTGATACATTGTAAATGTATCTATAATTTTTGATGTTCCATGCTTCGTTTTATCCACTTTCTTGTGTTTTGTTCCAACTTTGGAGTACTTTTCATATGATTTCTTGGACTAACCTATTAACAAGAGCCACAGTGCCAGCTGCCTGTTTTCTGCTGTTTTTGGTTCCAGGAAAGTCAGAAAATGAATATTCTTGGAATTGGATGGGACAAAAGCCAAAGTGCCTATTTTTTCGGAAGGGATCAAGTGCCAGAATACGAGACAGAGAAGGCCCTGGAGGCCACGACACCACCTGGCCGCGCGGCCAGTCCTGTCCTGCGCCAGGGGGTGGTGTGGCCGCTCCCGGCACCCCCTCGGCCTCTCCTTTCGCCTATATATTGCCCTCAGGACGAAATCCCTAAGTACCCGATTAAAAATCCACGAAAGAGTCTGTAGCCGCAGTAATCTCCATCCCTAGATCGGGAGGGATCTAAAGCTCTTCCCGGCACTCTGCCGGAGAGGGGAATTCACCCTGGAGGCCTTCTTCATCACCATGCAAGCCTCTGGTGTGATGCGTGAGTAGTTCATCCTTGGACTACGGATCCATGTAGTAGCTAGATGGCTGGTTCTCCTTCTTTGTGCTTTCATGTTTAGATCTTGTGAGCTCCGTTCATGATCAAGATCATCTATTTGTAATTCTACATGTTGTGTTTGAGGGGATCCGATGGATATTGAGATGCTATTTCAGATTGATTATTGATTCTATCATGTCTTTGTTATTTGTGATCTTGCATGCTTTCCGTTGTTAGTAGATGCTAGCAACTCCAAGAGTTAGTATTTATGCTCGATAGTGGGTTCATGCCTCTGGTAATCTGGGGAAGTGACAGAAATCTCTAAGGTACTAGATGTGCTGTTGCTACTAGGGAGAAAACAACAATCCTTTGTTCATAGAACAATCGTATTGTTTACTTTACACGGAGTTCGTAAAGCAATAATCTGTTGCTTGCAACTTAATACTGGAGGGGGTTCGGATGATAACCTGAAGGTGGATTATTAGTCATAGATGCAGTTGGATGGCGGTCTATGTATTATGTTGTATTGCCCAATCAAGTCTCAAAGGAGTCAAGATGATTAGTATATGCATGTATTGCTTTCTCGGTGTTTGTCAATTGCCCCGCTGTAATTTGTTCACCCAGCATGTTATCTATCTAAGGCGAGCCACCTCTAGTGAACTATGGATCCCGGTCCTTTTTCTTTACATACAATCTACAACTGTTTACTTCTTTGTGTTTACTTTCTGCAAACTTTTACTTCTTTCCATTCGATACGTTTAATCCTTTGTTTTCCGCAAAACACGGTGAGATTGACAACCTTATCGCAAGTTGGGGACAAAGTTCTGTGGTTGTATTGTGCAGGTCTCCATGTTGCTACTAGCACCGGTAGTGCGCCCTGCCAAAGCTCAGCTAGTAACACCTTTGGGGTGTTTCCTTGCTTCTACTAGTTCGATTAAACCTTGGTTTCATAACTGAGGGAAAACTTGCTGCTGTGCTCATCATACCTTCCTCTTGGGGTTCCCAACGAGCTCTACGTCGAATGACGAGCACATCAACCGCCTTCTAAGATTCGGCGAGGCACTCGTCCTCCCTCGAACTCCACTTGGGTCCATGGCCACCACCTATTTCTTCTTCTTCTCCACATCCACCACCTTTTCTTGCCTTTTGGGTCGGCCATGATGGGCATTGGCACCTCCTCCACCATCTCCGCGTCGGCCTCAGCATAGGCGTAGGCATAGTCTTCCCATGCCTCCACGCTGCCCTACTTTTCATCGTAGGCCTCGACTTCTTGTGTGTAGGTGTGGTTGGAGACGTCGTTTATGATATCGGCCATTACGGAGTCGCCTTTCCACATACCTCCTAAAAATCCGCCTGCACCCTGACTACTGCAGCATGTGGCGAACTGGCAGAAGCCGGCCTGCAGTAGAGTCACACCTCCATTGAAGATAAGTCGAAGGTGGTCAGGCGAGGCGTACGCGAGGTCGGCGGTGAAGGTGTTCGGGTTGAAACCGCCGAGCCGGTCAAAGTTGTTGCAGCCCAGTGAGAAACGCGAGAGCTACGGCGTCGTGTTCCCCTGGTCCTCATGGAACATCGATGGGGTGGCTGACGACTCGCTTGACAGCGAGGGCAACGAGACTCTTCCTTGGATCTCCCACGCACCGGGAATGTGTCGTCCAGCGTTAGGTGGCGACGCCACCCCGACATGGCCGTGGCCCTGTGCGCCATTGTTGCCGTTGCCGCTTGCGCCTGCGCTGCCTTTCGCCGCCTTGCCTTCTGCTCCCTCTGTCGGTGCCAACATTCTCAACCTTCCGACGCTGGATTTCTAGCGCCCACTCGGCATTGGTCATCCCCTCCGGCCGCTCCTTCTCAGCCTTTCCCTTCCTCTTCAGGGTCGACACGGCCGGCGCCGACGAACGGGGAGCTTCGTACTTTTTCAGCGGCATGGCGATGCGGATCTCGTCTGCTGTGGAAATGGCGGGTGTGGGTGGCGAGGAGAGGGAAACGACGTGATGTGGAGGAAAAAAGCGGGAGTGGGTGGCAAGGGCTACCGGACGACTTTTTGGGAGGAGGGTGGGGGTTGTGGAGATGCTGTAATGTTTGTTTGTAGGATGCCTATGTGTACAGTCACGGGTATATATGTTGCCCATCTTAACCAATACGTAGCCACGTAGGTACCTTGGAATTTTTGGTCTGGCTTGTATCGTAGTGACTTCCAAATGTTCTGACATCTTTGCGAGACTTCCATTGTACACTTTACTGTTGTGCCCCGCCCCTCCCAAATCTTGTCAAATGCTACAGGTGACATTTGAATCACGGGACAGGGGTTGTCATCTTATAAAGTGCATTTGCAGGCCCTCTATTCTACTAGGATGTAACAGGAGGCCAATCCTCATTATATTTTTCCTAGTAGGCTAAATTAAGATGCCCTAATCCTTTCAGACTAGTCACAATCTAGACTAATATCATGTATATGATACTATCATATAATATCATCTCCGTAATGCATTGTATTATCTCTGTTCGGGATTATAGATCCGGAGAGTTTTTTTATTGTTTAAGATTATAAGGGCTATCTCATTTATTACTCTTTCTCGTCCAATGCATGTTCTCCTTTTTGTCTCACTTCTCTCATGCATGTAAGACTATTGGTGCATGTATAGATTAATGAGAGAGGGTTATAAAGTGTCTTGGTATTAGCAACTTGGTCCTTAGGACTAATAATCCCAACAAAGGTACTCCTTCCATTCACAATTATCTCGCATCCTAGGTTTAGTCAAAGTCAAAATTTGCAAACTTTGACCATATATTTAGGAAAAAATATCAACACAAAAAATATATAATCTATTGTATTAGAATTTTCATAATCTATATTTTTATATTATATGCACCGAAAATAATAGATGTCCATATTTTTTCTTATATTCTCGATCAAACTTTATAATGTTTGACTTTGATTAAACCCAGAACACGGGGTAACTGTGAACCGAGGGAGTAGTATCATAGTCTTACTATATTTATGTTTTGTAAAATCTCAATGCAAAATTATGCACAAGATTCATTTGAGATTAGTTTTTCTAGTTTTACGTACTATGATACCTTATCTACCTATGATATCAACACAACCTCTTTCATCATTAATTAGTATGCCACGTCAGAATTTTACCAACATGGCATGCATGATAGTACCTATGATAACTCCATTGGGGCTAGTCTCATCGCTCACGCAAATTCCAATGCAACTCTGAATCCTCTGCAGCAGATAACAATTATTGACAGAACTAATAAACCACTGAGATAACCTCCAAAAGGACAGTTAGTAGTATAGTTGTTCAGACTTGACATTCCAAAATAACTCTAGAATTTAGATAAAGAAGTTCTGATACAGCTAAAAAAACACTAAGATAACCTCCAAGGATAGAAAGAAGATAAGCTTTTCCTGTCTGACTCCTCGTTTGGAGATAAATCACATAGCTTTCCACTCCCAGAGTTCCAGATCATGAGAGCAGCATGCAAGAAATGGTTGGGGCTAACATTTGTCACGGCGAATGATGTAGACGAACATCTTTAGCGGCTCCTCGTTCTTCATCAGCTTGAAGAGACAGAGGTCCCCCTCCCGCAGGCGGTTCTCGCGGGCGTAAGACGGCCATCCTTTGATAACCCTGAAGTAACGGGACGTGAGTCGCATGCTGAGTCGCAGCTTGATGGGCCATGATCCGCTCTTCCCCTCCCGCTGAAGCACCAAATTTACCGCGCTACTTTTTTCACGATGATGGCTAGCAGCGAAGTTCTCACCAAGGTACCTGTCCGTGTATTGCGAGCCAAAGTTCTGTGTACATGTACCGGGAAAATGTTAGAATGACACGGATGCAGAGATACTTGGCAAAATTTGTTTCTACTAATCTGATCAAAGGATACAGATGCAGTTGAGGAACTGATAGGCAGCAACATATAAGTTTTTCCCCTGAACTTACTATGACAGGACTGATATGGCCACCACGCTGATGGACATTACTCTTGTTTATGATAGCAACGAACAAGGGTAGGTCTGACTGGATTTCCTCAACTTTCTCCAACACTTTCTTCTCCTGTTCTGGAGTTAGACAGGCTCTGACAGCATGAAGGGAGGCTCAGAAGCTCCCTTGGAATCGTCAGGGACTCCATACTCTTCATCTTCCGAACAGTACTCTTCACCTGGAAAAGTTTTCCCATGAATCTAACAGATATAATGAGAACTGAAATGTGACAAATGCAGCCTAGCAGTGGCAACATCTTTGTGTCGTGCTGCCATACCATCGGCAACCTTTGTGCTTGTCCTTCCATGATGGGAGTGAATGTCAGTTCTTCTATCAGGGGAATGCTCAATGTTCACTTTGTGAAGGAGATGAGCTGTCATCATGAATCTTCTCCGCTTAACATTTGTCATTGGTTGAAAGATCCAGATATCACCCTCTCTAACATGATTGTCACAGACAAATTTGTCCAAATAAAGGTTGCGCCGACCTGCATCAGACACGCCAGATGGCCTGATTTGGAATTTGCACTTCCAGGTATTGTTCTTCATAGGCACCTGGAGTGTGATATTTGTATCTTCACATGGAAAGTACTTGAGTGCATAATCCTTGCGTATTACCTAATTAAAAAAGGGACAAAATGTGATAGTGATACTGTTAAGCTTGTTTTATCGAATAGCGGACTTAGAAGCAGAACACAGACTTCCCTAAATAATAATGTAGGTAGCTATAAAAAATGAGCAGTTCATACAAAGTTCAGACGGTAGAACTAACGTACCAGATTACCATAATGTTTTACATTGGTCTTCTTCATCATTACAACAAGCACTGGGGTTTCTGGTCTTATTTTGCTTACAAGTGCTTGTATTTTCGCCTCCTGTTCTTCTGTAAGATAGCAACGCCCTGATAAGACAATATCATCTGGAAGCACCTGACAGTCATCAGACTCTACAGAATTTCCCTCGGAACTCTCAGAGGCTCCATGCTCTTCATGATCCGAAAAGGAGATCTCTTCATCTGAAATGCTTTCACATGATTCATAATGATATAGTGTGAACTGAAATGTGACACATGCATCCTAGCAGTAGTAGCATACTAGTGTCGTGCTGCCATACCATCGGTAGGAGGTTCCTCCTTAACACAAGCCATCTTTGTGCTTGTCCTTCCATGATTTAAGGAAATGTCAGTTCTTCCACCCCGCGGATGATCAATGTTCTCTTTGTGAAGGAGATGGACTGTCATTGTGAATCTTCTCTGCTTAACATTTTTCATTGGTTGAAAGAGGCAGATATCACCCTCTTTAACACAATTGTCATGGACAAAGTTGCCTAAGCGTAGGTTGCACCGACCATCAGGGTGGACACGCAAGTTGCACTGCCAATTGTTGCTCTTCGTAGGAACCCGAAGTGTTATAGTTTGGCTTTCGCCTGGAAAGTACACGAGTGCGTAGTCCTTGCGTATTACCTGAAATAGGGTAGGATGATAATGTGGACCCATTTTCTCCAAACCCAGAAAGTACATAAGATTGTGACAGCTCAAAAAAGGCTAATTTATTTCAGCGCACATGATAGAACTGTAAAATAAGGAATTGTGATTGCTGATTCAACTATGAATATGTGTTCTGTTGCAAAAGTACATTTCAGAGACGTGACACAGTTCGAATCACAAGACTGGCGTTCCAGATACTATAAAATTAGAAAATGTATCTAGCTACAGGCAATTGGTAGTTGATACAAATTTAGGTTTTAAAGTTAACATACCAGATCAGTCTTTGGTTCAACATTTGTCTTCTTCATCAGTGCAACAAGCACCGGGATTTTAGGTTGAATTTCAGCAACAAGTGCTTGTATTTTTGCTTCATGTGCTACTGTAAGACCACATCGCCCTGATAAGATATAATCCTTTGAGAGCATCTGATCATCCAGTTCCATAGACTCATCTGTAGACGGATTGTCTTCTGCAGTAAAAAAGATTCAACGGTTAGAGAACAAAGAGTAAGTGCGTTACTGATTTAATTTCAGAACAGAACTTAACCCGAACAATCCTCAGAAGTATAAGATACTGCAGCCCTATTTGCCAATTTACAATAACAACTTGAGCTTTCATTTGGACATCCATCTGAATCTGATGCTTTGCTTGCTGACGACTTAGTAGTACCATCATGAGAACTGCTCGAATTAGCAACATTGTGGTAGTCCAGAGTTTTAACAGCAGAGGCAGTTTTCATCCCAACACAGCATAAGGCTATCTCCTTATCATTGGAATCAAATATTGTAACCTTAAAGCGGGTGTTTCCAAGGTATCGAAACATAAGGGAATAATTATCTTCTATTTTATTGGCATCAACAAATGCCGCCCATCCAGACTTGAGGATTGTTCTGTTCATACTCTCAGTAACTCCCACATCATATATGTTACCGTTAGCGACTTCTAATTTGACGGTTTTTGGTATCTTTCCACCAAAATACTTCACAAACCACTCTGGTATGACCTGAAGAAAGCAGGAATGAGTGAAAAAAAATGAGGCAGCAGAAAAACTCAAGCCAGATTTCAGGCAACCCACTGAGAACTAGGAAAGACAAAGTAGCTCACCATGCTATGCATGAAGTTTCCATTAATCTGTCTTATGAACCTGAGCTTGCTCTTGCAGCATTGGCATGGATTTCTCATCTAGAATGCGTCCTTTAAAACAAATCTTATATCATTTTAGGTGACATTATTCATTTCGCAACATATTATACCTCAAAACCACTCAAGATTTGTAACGATGCACTAAATCTTAAGATATTTATTTGTATAAATAACAACAGCAGCAATGTACTGTGAACACCTCAAAACTAATGCTGCCGAAAAACCGGTTACGATTGTCATGTAAAAATAAAGAAAATCAACACTATAACAATGCTGCTGCTATGAAGGTGTAGAAGAAGAAACAACTCATGACTAGATTGCAATACCAAAAGAGCAACTTGGCAGAAGAACCTCAGAGCGGTGTTGAAGGTTACTGCAGTGCAGAAGAATGCATTAGGAAGTGCGTACGAATGGATCGTCAATGGACTGAAAGGGCACACACATGCAAAAAGTAATAGTCCTTTATGAAGAGAGCTGCATTGTAAGCGTTATTGAGGCGTGCATTGCATACACAATTCTCATGTTCGCAAGACATATTGTGTTGATGTTTTCCAACACCTATATGTTTCCGATACTTCTTATAGCAAGATTTGAACACCATGTGTAGTATGATCTCTCTTATTCTGAAGATATTAACAACATTCCCATAATTTGTCAAAATAAATAGAAAGAACAATTCCTAAAAACATCTCCAACAAAGGCCTCTACTCACGCCCCAAAACCAGTTTTTTAAGGCCAAAGGCTCGAACCAAACAAAAGGCAGTCTACAACAATAGCCATCCGCTGCATTCAATCTAGAAAATTAAGCTAACAGAATGAGATGAGAGTATCCACTTGGATAAGAGGTATTTTAGCACCCAATCTAATTTTAGCATGGGTTCAACCCAAACTCCACCTATTACTCAGTATTCTTCAGTCTGACTGAAGCTCGGTTTTAATGGCAGTGACCCAAATTAGATTGTAAATACCCCCCCCCCCCCCCCCCCCCCCCCCAAAAAAAAGCATTTGGCACAAAAGAAGAGAACAAAAACTATCATGTTGAACAAGTAGCAAGGTCAGGATTGAGAATTCGTTCATGTAACTTGAAATTCGAAAAATGCAAATAACTGAACCAACAAACAGAAGGCAGGAAAAATGGCTGGATCAAAATTTATCTTGGATAGATAGAATTTTTGGCGCAACATGCATACCAAAATAAATAACTGTCACGAACATGATGATATACATATACCAAACTAAAAAAGTCAACTAGCTGTATATAAATTTCCTTTATCCTTATCCTTTTAGATGATATAACATAATAAAAAAAATTGTACATAACATGAATGAACATGAGAGGAAAACACTGATATGGCAGTCTAATCATGAACAGAATTAGCACTCCCTATCAACGAACACTGGGGATACCCACTTGGGTACACTGCCTGTGTAGAATGCATATCAGATTCGTAAGATGGAAACCCAACGGGGTCATAAAAACACAATACAAATAGCTAATAACTGCTACATTTTGAACTAAAGAGTTCTTCTGAATCTGATAAAAGAACAGCAAGGGTGCGCCCCAGCTTTAGCAAAACCAGCACACTCCCAGCATCCAAAACATGGTCCCACCAAAAACACTGAAGAAACTCACGGCTGCGGCCATACAGGCAAGCAGGCCAAAAATGTGCAGATCAAGTGAGAGATTGCCGTCACTAACGCAGGTCAATTCGACCACGAGAGAGACCTAATCGAACAATTCCTACATCAAATCGGTGACCTACAGTCGAATCTCCTTATGAAACCCAAATCGGGTGATCGTGGGCGAACAAGATAAGGTTTCACTTGCCTGCAGCGCCGGCGACGAGGCGTAGAGCGGAGAGGGTTCGGCACGGACGAACGAGGCCCGCCTCTGCCGCACCGGCAAAGAGACGGAGACCGGCGAGGGGTTTCGGGTCTAGACAGAGCACATGCTCCCTGCAGAAAGTGCCGTGGCGTTGCCTCCAGCTCTCCGCCCCTCTCAGAGTGAGAAAGGCGCGAGAACCAAAGTGGAATGGAATGTTATGTTCCACGCCAATGGAATGGGTTGGTTCCATTCTTGTATTTGGTTAAGATAAAAAATGTGTAATAGAATGGTTTCATCCTATGTTTGGTTGGGCAAAAAAAGGTGGAATGAAATGGTTCCGTTCTATGTTTGGATGCGTTTAGCAAAAAAGATGGCAAGAGAATAGAGAGAGCGATAACTTTTGGGTGGCTTTAGCATAGAGGAACAGAGAGATTCCGCCAATTTGGTGGAATGAGTGTATTCTGAATCTATAGGGAATATTCTCTTTTAAGAAACCACCTCGTTTCATTCCATTTTTCAACTGAACGTTAGAACGGCTCTCAGGGGTGGAACCATTCCATTTCGTGACACCAACTGAACACCCCTAGTCCATAAGTCGGCGACAGGTTTCACTTTGCGCCTCCTTTTTACAATCAGTACCACGATATATTCATACAACTATATAAATATATAGTACATGATAAAAATGCATAGGCTAATAGGCCGATTATAAAATAAAATTTAAAAGAAACTAGTAACACACTAAGACGTTCAAACAAGACACCATTTTGAACTTTTTTAAAGACAGACAAGAAAACAACCAAAAAATAACAGATACCAAACCATAATCTGTAAATACTAATGAGGGTTGTCCGATAATTTTAATTTGAGCCACAGTATCAAGGTTGCGTGCACGTGCACAACTTTTAGAGTAATCAATCAACATCGGCAAGAGTACCAACACCAGTATTTCAGTCAAAAGTAACCGAACAACCTAGTTGATGTCGCTGGCGAACCGATAGTACGAATTACCATCGTCAAGGGCGTAGCAGTCAGGACAAATATTGCGAGAATAATCCTCGCGCCAACCATGAAAAACACTCTAATCAAGAAAATTAAAGGTCAAAAGAGATAGACGAGTTGTTTCCTGCAGAACATCGTTGTTTTTCTTTCTAGAAGAGATTAGTTTTCTCCTATTTCAGCTCATTTTCCTTCAAAAAATCCTTTTCAAAAGGGTTGTGTTCCATATTAAAGAAATCTCGTCGCGGAAAAGCTAACTCTGAAAACGGATCTGAATTTCGAATTACGGTTGAAGAGATAAAATATTTTGATGTTTGGAAACGAAAATCAATCCCAGTGACAGGCGGGTCACATGCATGCATGCTTGACTCTTGGAGAAGGATATCTATTTTTATGGTGTCCTCAAGGATATCAAGGTGTTGTATTTTAACTCTGATTACGAACACCATTGATCAATTGTGTTATTCCATGCGATTGATATCAGCTTGAGGGCCGCAAGGATACAAAGATGGTGTATGATAAACTCTTTCGAAGTATCAACATTACCAATTTTTGGTTAAAAGATAACAGTTATATCTTGACAACCCAGGCTACAAAAGTGTTCTACGTGCTAGACACAGCCAAGGGCAAAAACTGGTGGGTGGTTCAATAAATAGTTCAAAGACATAAGTTTGATGTTGCCGAAGAAGAGGAGGAGAAGGAGGAGGAGGTGGTGCATACTGATATAGCATACCAACAGTTTGTAGGCTCTAACAATGAGACTATATCTAAGGCGCTGCCTTTCAGGAAATGTCGACCCTCTGTCAACGGAGCCCGCATCATAGATGCATTAGTGTTCGATCGTATTAGAGATAAAAGGAAAGTTGTTGAAGAGGAGGAAGTTGATAGCGAGCCTAAAGTAGACGACACCATTGAGGAGTACTACAGTGACAAAAAAGATGAAGTAGAAGATGATACAAATGAAGAGTAGTTCTAGCTTATGGTGGTGGAGTGTTGGATGCTTTGTGTTGCATGCTTGAACTGATGGATGTGTGCATGCTTGTGTTGAACTGATGATCGTGTGTGCATGCTTTGTGGTGCATGCTTGAACTAATGGTTGTGTGCATGCATGTGTTGCATGCTTTGTGTTAAACTAATGGTTGTGTGAATGCCTTTGAACTGATTAATATGATTATCCTTTAGTTTATAGAATTAATAGATATTAATTTTGAAAGTTATCTAAAACATTATGTTGTTATTCTGTCTGGCAAATTTGGCTGAACAAAAGCTCTTTTTGTGGTAGAAAAATTGTGCTCTTATTCAGTCCGTGTGGGATCCATTCGTCAGCCTACCAGATGATGCCGGTGTGAACCAAAAACACTCACGCATGGGACCCACCTGTCATAGAAGCTAAAAAAAATCTCTCCCCTCCATGCCACTCCCAAATCTCACACCAGTTACCCCAAATTTGTGCTAGAGAAAACTCTCTCTCTCCTCCCGCCGATGACCAAATCCCGGCGACGACAATGGCAGCGGAGGCTGCAAACTAACGTGTAAGTGCTCCTCAACCTAGCTCCCTTTCACCGCATCAACTCTTCGTTAACCGGCCGGCGATGTGGTCGCCTCCTTATTCTAGTTCGATGCATCACCTCCTTGTTCTATGGCACCGCGTCGATGTTGCTATTTAGTTAGTTCTAGTTAGATGTGTCACCTCCTTGTTCTATGGCAGAGCGTATGTACTTACAATCTAGTGCTCCGCGCGTTGATGTTGCTGCTTACAACAAAGGCTGAATCTAGTTCACTGGAAGCGCCCTTTAGTTTACTCACTGAATTTGATTCTCATAATAATTTACTAATTAGAATTGTATTCTAACTTAATTCTTGTATTTACTCTTTGGGGCAGGTACGATGAAGGCCGGGAAGATACATGAGTAGGTTCTAAAATTTATGCTATTGGCACTACTCCTGTATATGGCATAAAAACTAAACATTCTAATTAGTGCAATGTCTAATTTAGGCTACAAAGGATCATGTTGTCATCAATGTCTCATCTGATGATGATGTGAAGAAACCTGCTGCTACAGTTTTTCGCAAGATGAAATCTAAGATAGCAAGGCGAAGAGCTAAAGCTTATATGAAAATATTTAGAGTAGTGGAGAAACCGAGGATCCTTTTTCATAGAGGTGCGGCATTATATTGGCTAAGTACATGTTTTGCTACATTTATATGTAGATACAGGTTATTACTTTCTAATATTTTCTTTCTAGGTCCAAGTATGATGGGGGTTGAGAAATTGGATGAGCACTGCGGGTTTGGAAATAATTTGGAATTGACTTCTGACCAAGTTGCTTCCCTCAAAGTGATAGTTAAACAACACAAGCCATCTATACCATACTATGTGCGCAAGATGAACAAGTCAAATGTCATCCGTGGGAAGGTCAAGATAGTTAAAATTTGATATTTCAATATTTAAATTTTATTATGCATAGTGAACTCTAGCCAACAACTAATATTATTCTTCTCCTACGGTACTTTTTATCTAGTTATAGCCATACCCACCTCAACCTCTATCTCCCAAAGGTGTTACCACTCGTATGCTCATACAAGACCACTTTTGAGCATGTTAACCTCTTCCAAGGCATGAATAATGCTGTCGACATGACAAGAGGCTGATCTAATGTTAACCTCTTCCAATGCATCTTTACCTTTTTAAATGAAGGGCTACATGGCTTCATGGGTTGTGTTAATATTCTGTAGTGAGGCCAAAAAGTATCGTGTTTATGCTGGTGTTGGATGAACCATTAATGTAATATATTGTCCGTGAACTTGTAGTGGTAAGGAACTTGTTGTCAACCTAGTGCTCTACATGCTAAGTAATATTATCTCCATATGCTATGTGTATATTTGGTTTATTGTGTTCATGTTGTTGCTTTTCTACGTACTCGTAAATGATGATATAAAAATATGCTTTGTTCTCTTTTTTATAGTTGTGTGAAATGTACAATATATATCAACTGCGTCGATACATATATACTGTGATGATTGTCTATTTTCAAATTATTTCATTTTCTATAATTGAGAGCTGATATGTAATATACATAATAAAGTTATAGATTAGCACAAAG
This sequence comes from Avena sativa, assembly GCA_916181665.1. Classification (NCBI taxonomy): domain Eukaryota; kingdom Viridiplantae; phylum Streptophyta; class Magnoliopsida; order Poales; family Poaceae; genus Avena; species Avena sativa. The sequence goes on from OV702296.1 coordinate 433,594,142, forward strand.
CCAATGGAAAGGTGCATCGGTTGCAAGTTAGTTCTGTAAAAGATTGGTTGACGGTTCGATCATGTCTACCTGCATGAAATATTTTTCTATTATTTAATTTTTCTATCAAACGCACTGACGGCGGAAAACGTCACGAAGCAGCACCAAACCCAGCACTACCATGAGAAAACTTATGTACGTATTGTTGACACCGAGCTGACATGTGGGGTTGAAGCACGGAGGAGACGGTAGATGGAAAAAAAGAATCGAACATGTGCCGTGACGAAATCCGCGACGAATTTGGCACCAAACGAAATGCCAAACTGGTCTTCAGGGCCTAGGACGAAATCTGCGATGAAATTGCCATGACAAAAACAAGGAACGTCATGGATAACCGGGCTGGAGGGCTTGGAACTTGTTATGAAAAAACGTTCTAGAACGTTAGGAATCCACAATATTTTTAGATCGTGTCATAAAAAACGTCATGGATCGTCCAGATTCTTGTAGTGATTGCTCATTGCTAGTCCACCATCTTTTCACGAGGTTGTCCTTGGTTATTCACAGAAATTATAAAGCACGGTGTTTAATACAGATGCATTAGGCACACATACTACATCGGTTCAAATTATTACATATTTTTAGTCCATGCTAACTTCCTGCTACGCTCTCCATACTACAAATTCATTAGCCACACATACTACAACAATTCACTCGAGAGTTGTCTTCACTCGAGGGAAATCAGAACCACCAGCTTGTCCACGCCCAGTTTCCCCATCAAAACTGTGTGCGCCGTCGCGAAACAGTGGTGGTCCTGTGCCATCGATCCTTCCAGGCCAACACTACAGGCGACGAGGACGTTTTCTGGCCGCCTCTTCGGGGTCCTGAATGCCATGTACCGATTCCAAAACCTCCTCTAGATGGATGATGACCGGGTGCTTCCAACAAAGCTGTCGCCCTGCCTTGCTTAGAATTTGCACCTCGTACATCTTAGGAACGGCGTCAGGATCTTTCAGCAATGCCTTTACCTCGATGACCCATATGTCGCTCGGTGGTACGATCTCCACCAGCTCGCCGCCAAGGCTACTAACGACCTGCTTGAGGGCCTCCGGCTCCCAAGCATCCAATGGGAGGCCATCAAAGTCGAGTTTAGAGAAGAAACAAAGCTGCCCCAAGCGATCATCCCACCCACAGGCGCGATGCCAACGCATGAAGCTCATTTTCTCCCCGCAACACTCGAAAGAACGGGAAGAATGCAGAACACGCTCGGTATCTGAGCTGTGCTCGAACCGGGCGAAAAAATCGAATTACAGTGCGTATACCTCAATCTTGACCTCATTTCGTCTGATCCCAAAACGAGACCTGCCGACGACACGGCGGGACGGATGCCTAGCACGGTGGCCATGAGACTGTGGTCGTCGAACTACTGTGCCAAGGCTACCATGCATGGGGTGCGCGATAGCACGCAACCTCCCGAGGCCGGTCGCCGGCCAGGATCACCTAACGGGACGCACTCCGCCATGTGAGAAGGACTAGATAGAGGCAAGATACTAGTCCGGGGACGCGAAGCTCCGATATAGCGGACGATGCGATGGCGACGGCTGCGAGCTTCGGTTAGGGGCGTGGGAGGTTGACCGGACATGGCGATGACACAAGGAGAGCAAGTGCAAGCTCCGATCTAAGACAAGAAGCCGGAGCTGAGCAAAGGTTATGGGGAGGGGAGCAGGGAGAAGAGCAGAGCAAAGCAAAGAAATATATCTCGTCCACGCAGGGGTAAACTAGTCCATGACCGCAAAGGATAACGAGGAATACTAACAGGGCGAGCCAAGAAGAGTTGACCTAACGGTGGTATTTGAGTTCAACCGTTTTTTGTCTGGTTCAAACGACTGTATGGCTGTTAGATTTGTATTCACCCCCATTTGGCTCCTCTGGACAATTGGCAATTCTACCACTTCCCCTCCGCGAGATTACAGGCAACTCGGGTACCGGGATGCACTCGCCTAGGAACTTTCAAGCCGCAAACCAACAAACCCCTTGTGGTGAGGTAAAACCCATACTCCTACAAGATCTCACTATCGAGAGTCACAAACACAGTACAAGGACTCCTTGAGCTGTATCAAGGATGAACTAGGGGAAAATGGGAGAGATGAGTGATCAACCTCGCTCTAGAGGCCCTCGCACCCCTTATATACAGGCTGGGGGTGCGAAATACAAGATATTAACCGGCTGGGGGACCAGATAGTGGCACACATAAACAAATTCAGTGCTACAGTCGCACGCCATATTGTTCGTATGTGCACAGTCTCGCGCTAAACAGTGCGAATCCATTGGCACTATAGCTGATAGAGCACCAAAGTCTCCGGTATGGGCTTTTATCTTCTCTCTTGTTGATACAGCCAAGGGCGTGGCACTTTAGCCATCATCATGATCCCTGGATATCCGCTACTAACTTCGAGGTGATTGACGGATCAGGGCAGTCGACATAGTCTTGAAAATACCAGCTGGGCAGGCCAGCTAGCCTGGTTTTCTTGCTACCGGCTGGGCTATCCAGCCGACCTGGTCTTGATGTTTGAGCTTGGTGCTTAGTGTCCATCCGAAATAACCTAGCCGGCTAGGGCCTAGGAGGGCTAGCCAACCCCTGGCACCTCCAGAGCATCACAAGACTAAACCGATCGAGCCTAACTAGGGCTAATCCCCCAACACTAGCCCCCGAGCACGTGGAGACTTAACATTTTTGGAGAAGTTTCCGCGAGCTTCTGAATATGTCGATGTAGATTACCGACTGGAGTATATGGCGGCAAAGCCGATCGACATCCACTGGGTCTGCACTTAACATGGCCGGCTAGAGGAGCCGGAGCATGGAGACAAATTGTCTCGCCACTGAGGCCAGTGTTGACAATAGACACGATCAACGGGTCTGAGCCACTTCTCGTCACGATAGTTTTTTGGTAACTGCAATGACTCTTCAATAACCGCACTAAGGATTTACTGCGGAGGGAACTGCCAGCACACGGGGATCTACAGAGGGAGCTAATGTCGTGCATCAGGTGGTTACTCAACACATGTTGTCTGAAGGCGAACCATCAACAGTCCACCGCCAAAAAGTAGGGGGCCGGGCACAGGGTGGCTCCCCTTCACTCTTTCCCCACTTTTGTGCCTTTTTCCTCTTCTTCTTCCTTGTCACCATAGAAACAAGGTCATCGATAAGCCCGCGACACGCTCCGATAATGGTACCCCGGTTCTCCACGACGGCGCCTGAGGAGATGGCCTCTGAGTGCGGCGGGTGTTGTGCCTCTGTCGTCACTGAGGAAAAGATAGCCAAGTACCAACAGGGAGAGTTCTACCCCCTGGAGTTGAAGGTGGTGGTGCGGCTCATGTCGGAGGGAGTGCGCGTGTTGAACCCGGAGAAGGGCGGGTGGGTGGTCTTCCTCGTGCAATTTGCAACTGGATTCAGGCTCCCCGCTAGTGAGTTCCTTTTCGATTTTTTTGATTTCTTTGATCTCCGGCTCCATCATCTTGGCGCGAACGCTTTGGCGACCCTTGCCTACTACACGGCCTTTTGTGATAGCTATCTCGACACCCAGCCAGATATCGGGATCTTCCTCTATCTCTTCTATCTGAAGGCCCAACAGAAGCACAAGGATGGTCTATTGGTGGATAGATAATGTGCTTCATGTCCGTCTTGATGGATCTCACCGTAACCTCAAGGTTGGAGCCTCTGCTAGCCGGCCATCGGGATTGGATCTCCATGATCTCGAAGGATGTGATCATAGATGGGTGGTTGCTTAGCCCAAAATATATCGAGCCCGTTGGAGAACCCCAAGAGGAAGGTATGATGAGCACATCAGCAAGTTTTCCCTCAGTTATGAAACCAAGGTTATAAATCCAGTAGGAGCAAGGAAACACCTCAAAGGTGTTGCTAGCTGAGCTTTGGCAGGGCGAACTACCGGTGCCAGCAACAATGTGGATACCTGCACAACACAACCACAGAACTTTGCCCCCAACTTGTGATGAGGTTGTCAATCTCACCGGTTTTGCTAAAAACAAATGATTAAACGTATCGAGTGGAAGAAAATAATAGTTTGCAGAAAGTAAACAGAAAGCAGTAAACAGTTGATTGTAGATTGATAGTAAAATAAAGGACCTGGGTCCATAGTTCACTAGTGGTGGCTCTCCTTAAGATAGATAACATGTTGGGTGAACAAATTACAACGGGCAATTGACAAACATCGAGAAAGCAATATGCATATACTAATCATCTTGACTCCTTTGAGACTTGATTGGGCATTACAACATTATACATAGACCGTAATCCTACTACATCTATGACTAATAATCCATCTTCAGGTTATCATCCGAACCCCCTCCAATATTAAGTTGCAAGCAACAGATAATTGCATTACCCATTGCATGTAAAGTAAACAATACGATTGTTCCATGAACAAATGATTGTTGTTTTCTCCCTAGTAGCAACATCACATCTAGTACCTTAGAGATTTCTGTCACTTCCCCAGATTACTAGAGGCATGAACCCACTATCGAGCATAAATACTAATTCTTGGAGTTGCTAGCATCTACTTGGCCAAGATAGCTACTAACAACGGAAAGCATGCAAGATCACAAATAACAAAGACATGATAGAATCAATAATCAATCTAAAATAGCATCTCAATATCCATCGGATCCCCGCAAACACAACATATAGGAATTACAAATAGATGATCTTGATCATGAACGGAGCTCACAAGATCTAAACATGATAGCACAAAGGAGGAGAACCAGCCATCTAGATACTACATGGACCCGTAGTCCAGAGATGAACTACTCACGCATCACACCGGAGGCTTGCATGATGATGAAGAAGGCCTCCGGGGTGAATTCCCCTCTCCGGCAGGGTGCCGAGAAGAGCTTCAGATCCCTCCCGATCTAGGCATGGAGATGACGGCGACTACTGACACTTTTGTGGAATTTTGATTGGGTACTTAGGGTTTCTGTATCGGAGGCATCTTATAGGCGAAAGGGGAGGCCGAGGGGGTGCCTAGGGTGGCCAAACCACCCCCTGGCATGGGCCAGGCTGGGCCACACGGCTAGGTGGTGTGACGCCCCCCTGGACCCTCTCCGTCTCGTATTCTGGCTCCAGGTGTCCCTCGGTGAAAAACTGACTTTGGCTTTTGTCCCGTCCAATTCTGAGAATATTCATTTTCTGACTTTCCTGAAACCAAAAATAGCAGAAAACAGGCAGCTGGCACTGTGACTCTTGTTAATAGGTTAGTCCAAGAAAGTTTATAGAAAGTACTCCAAAGTTTGGACAAAACATAAGAAAGTAGATAAAACCAAGCATGGAACATCAAAAATTATGGTACATTAGCAACGTATCAACATCCCCAAGCTTAACTCCTGCTCGTCCTCGAGTAGGTAAGTGATAAAAAGAAATAATAATTTTTGAGGTGACATGCACCATCATAAACTTGATCAAAGTATTTGTAAAACAATGATAGCTGGGATCATAGTACTTCAATCATAACATGAATGATAAAGTTCTAAAAATAAGACAAAGCAACTATGTTGCAACATGAAAAGGCACAAACAAAAGATTCATGAATAACAATGCTTTGCAAGACGTTTGCTTGTTTCACATAAAGGAAACATAGCATAGTGGCATTCAGCTTGTCCCTCGTAGAGTAGCAAACATAAATTCATATGACACCTTTAAAGTTCATAAGAGTGACTAGATACAAATAGTTTAAAAACAAGCAATATCAAAGCTATGCATCAATCCACAAGTCTTGGGACAATGCACATAGAACTAAGAATGGCCACCATGCTCTCAAAGTAGGTGCATAAAGATAGAAGGTGGAGACTCAACATAAAAGTAAAAAAAAGGCCTTCATAGAAGGAAGTAGAGATTCAAGTTTCATAAAGAGCTTCCAAAAATTATGATACTTGTTAGCTTTCAGCTCTCATTGCCCCTATCATAAGCATCTTGAAGTGATTAAGGTTAAAGTGAACAAACTATGGTGTATATGCTTGACGAAGTATAAGTTGGAAATCTCATGTCCCTTGAATATGAGGGCCGCTCCTCATGCTACTCAAGTTTAGTTACCGGTAAGTTCTTGTCATAGTAAGTACATGTGTATCATAGAGAAGCCAACGGGGTACCCCTTGCCCGATGATATGGAAGAATCCCCATATCAAAATGACAAGGCAAGCAGACAACGAGCATCTCAGCAATCTTCTTATTTACCATGGGAATATGGTGCTTTTTTCTCTCTTTCCTCTTTTCATAATCTCTTTTTTTTTCTTTTTCTCTATAAATCTTAATATCTGAATCTTTTTTCATAAGAAGAATGCTTCATAGACAGCTCATTATGGTTACGCTGCAGGTTTCCACCATGACAGCATGGATTAGACCAGCGGCCCAGGCGTTTCTCTAACACACATACATAACTCTATGGACTTAGAAGCTCCCCTTCTATTTCACACCGACGATATCCATAGACAAAAGAGCATGATATCAACTAGGTACAAAGTACAAATGCAATGTTGAAAGCGTACCCCATGACAGCATGGTTCTGCTAATCCCCAACATATAAGTGCAAGCATATACAACATAGATGACACAATGGTTCAAGTTTATTAAGGGCAAGAAAAGTAAAGTGTGTCATCATGTTCATGAGAGCTTTAATCACTAGTTTTCTCATAACAAGTTTAATTCGGAAGGTAGATAAAAACATGAATATACTTGGAATAGCATATGCTAATAGGTAGGTATGGCGGACTCCTTGGAATAACTTGGTTTTAGGAGTTGGATGCATGAGTGGAACTCATACTTGGTTATGGAGGCTAGCAAAAGACTGGGAGCGACCAACTAAGAGAGCAATAATGGCCATAATCATGCAGAGCGACAAAACATCATTCATCAAAGCATAAAGTAATATTACAAGTCAAAAACTAAAGGATCATAAAGGCTATGGTGGATAGTCATAACATGGTGTGAGCATGCGCCAAGTCAACCCAAATAAAGCATCAAAGGAGAATACCATAATACTATACTTTAATATGCTAAAACAACGCATGATTCTTCCAAGACACATTAAGCAATCTCAATTGTTTATAACAAGTCATGCTATAGCAAAGAATACTAAGCATAAAGCCAAAACAATATCAAGCATGGCATGACAAAGCATAGTCCACAGTCAAAAACAAGTTCTCTTTACCACTTAAGCATGAACTTTTCCTACTCTTTTCCAATCCAAACCAAACTATTTGAAAACCAATGCATGAAAGACGGGGTCCAACCAATTTATTCAGCAAACTAAGAAAACAAAGCAAACGAAAAACCAAAACGAAAACAGAAAAGAAGACTCTCTAAGAACAACACAACTGTGCATGAAACAATAAAAATGAAGTGTTTGGAAGAAACTGGAATTTTTATTGATGAAGAAGGGGATGCCTTGGGCATCCCCAAACTTTGACACTTGTACTTCTTGGATATTTCTTGGGGTGACACGCGTGGCATCCCCAAGCTTGAGCTTTAGTCCTTAGGTTCATTACTCATTCCTTCCATACACCTGAAATTTTTCCTTCATACAAAACTTCACACAATCTTTATTAGCAACAATAGTGCACTCAAGATAATAGGTCTTTAGGTTCAATTCCAACACTAATAAAACTTCCATTAAAACACAAGATACTGTAGCACTTCCCTCAAAAAGCTCAATTCCCCAAAAGAATTCAAAAAGGAACAAACAAGAAGCAAATGCAAATAATGGCAGAATCTGTCAAAACAGACCAGCAGATAAAGACGAATTTTTTAGAAGATCTTATGTTGCTCAAATCGAAAAATGTTGAACTAACGAAAGTTAGATAACAACCTGGGGCAGAAGTAAAAAAAATCATGCCTCAAAAGGACATAGAGAGATTTTACACGAATGTTTACGGTGAAGCACAGAAATCTGTTTCAGGACAGCAACTTTCTCGATCATTACTTCTCTCTCATTAGAGGTTACTCTTGGCACAAAAATCAAATAAAAAGGATAAGGAGTGGTTATTACAGAAGTAATAACTTCCAAGACTTATCTAAAACTTTTATGTTATCTCCCAATAAGTATTTTTCTTTAATGCCTTTAAGTTAGGCATGATAGTTTGAGAAGATGCTCACATAAGAAATATGAATTGAAGTAAAAGAGAGCATCAAGAAGAAAATTCAAAACAAATTTAAGTCTAACCCACTTCCTATGCATAGGAATCTTGTATGCAAATAAATTCACAAATAACAAAGTGACAAGCATAGGAAGATAAAACAAGAGTAACTTCAAAACTTTCAGCACATAGAGAGGTGTTTCAGTACTAAGAAAACTTCTACAGCCATATTTTCCTCTATCATAATAATTTTCAGTAGCCTCATGAATAAACTCAACAATATAACTATCACATAAAGTATGCTTTTCATGATCTACAAACACATAATTTTTATCAAGCTCAAAAATAGTGGGTTTAAAACCTTCAAACCCACTTTTAACAAACAAGATGACTGATCATTCAATATAGGACCATCGTCTAGAGCTTTATCATAAACATTTTCTAAGCAAAACTCTTTAGTACCATGCATTTCGAAGTTAGGCACAAATAAAGGATTATCATAGATAACATGAGCATAACATTCATCCTCCTTTGGTAGGCATGGGGGACAATCAAATAATGTAAGGGATAAAGAGTTACTCTCATTAGAAGGTAGGCATGGGTAGATAATCCATTCTTCCTCCTTTGTTCATCACTCTCCTCCTCTTTTTCATCTAATGAGCTTCCCGTTTCAGCAATTTCTTCTTCCATAAGCTCCTGCAAGGCATTAGTCTCTTCCGTTTGAGAAAAGCATCTATTAATATATTCAAGAATATAGCCATTTTCTTCCTTGTAATTATCAAAGCAAAATTTAAGTTTAAAAATAAACCTCATATTTATAAGGTGAATCATCAGTATTTTTAAGCAAACTAGCAAGTTCAAATGCACCCTTCCAAGCAATAAATTCTTCAATTTATTCCACATCATAAAATTCATAATTTCCTTTAACGTAAGAAGATATGGTAACATTATCATTATACTCGCATTGAAAAGGGAGGTGTTTATACCTCCTACAACAACAGGATTTATCAAAGCAATAAGTAACATTATAAGTAGAGCACATGTTTATAGCAATGGTATACAATTTATCAATTTGTTCCCATAAGTGTTTCCCTTTTTGTGACAAGCAGTGTTCCTTATAATAATATTTTTGTTCTTCCGTGAACCCATCTTGCCAATTAGATTCAGTTTCAAAGAAACCAACCATTGATAGTAAGCATGATAAAGCAAGACAATAATAGACCAATGAAAACACCAACTATAGTAGGAACTATTTTTTTGTGTTTTTGATGAAGAAACAAGCAAACTAAGCAAAACAAAAACAACAAAATAAAGAGATTGGTTATGAGGGACTCCCCTTGTGAAGATGTCCTTGACTCCCCAGCAATGGCGCCAGAAAATCGCTGCTGGCGCGTGGTTGACGTGGGAGCTTCTTCTTCTTCAGTCCCCGGCAACGGCGCCAGAAAATCGGTTGCTTAGCCCAAAATATATCGAGCCCGTTGGAGAACCCCAAGAGGAAGGTATGATGAGCACAGCAGCAAGTTTTCCCTCAGTTATGAAACCAAGGTTATCAATCCAGTAGGAGCAAGGAAACACCTCAAAGGTGTTGCTAGCTGAGCTTTGGCAGGGCGCACTACCGATGCCAACAACAACGTGGAGACCTGTACAACACAACCACAGAACTTTGCCCCTAACTTGCGATGAGGTTGTCAATCTCATCGATTTTGCTGAAAACAAAGGATTAAACGTATCGAGTGGAAGAAAGTAATAATTTGCAGAAAGTAAACAGAAAGCAGTAAACAGTTGATTGTAGATTGATAGTAAAATAAAGGACCTGGGTCCATAGTTCACTAGTGGTGGCTCTCCTTAAGATAGATAACATGTTGGGTGAACAAATAACATCGGGGCAATTGATAAACATCGAGAAAGCAATATGCATATACTAATCATCTTGACTCCTTTGAGACTTGATTGGGCATTACAACATTATACATAGACCGTAATCCTACTACATCTATGACTAATAATCCATCTTCAGGTTATCATCCGAACCCCCTCCAATATTAAGTTGCAAGCAACAGATAATTGCATTACTCATTGCGTGTAAAGTAAACAATACGATTGTTCCATGAACAAATGATTGTTGTTTTCTCCCTAGTAGCAACATAACATCTAGTACCTTAGAGATTTCTGTCACTTCCCCAGATTACTAGAGGCATGAACCCACTATCGAGCATAAATACTAATTCTTGGAGTTGCTACCATCTACTTGGCCAAGATAGCTACTAACAACGGAAAGCATGCAAGATCACAAATAACAAAGACATGATAGAATCAATAATCAATCTGAAATAGCATCTCAATATCCATCGGATCCCCGCAAACACATGTAGGAATTACAAATAGATGATCTTGATCATGAACGGAGCTCATAAGATCTAAACATGATAGCACAAAGGAGGAGAACCAGCCATCTAGATACTACATGGACCCGTAGTCCAGAGATAAACTACTCACACATCACACCGGAGGCTTGCATGATGATGAAGAAGGCCTCCAGGGTGAATTCCCCTCTCCGGCAGGGTGCCGAGAAGAGCTTCAGATCCCTCCCGATCTAGGCATGGAGATGACGGCGACTATAGATACTTTTGTTGAATTTTGATTGGGTACTTAGGGTTTCTATATCGGAGGCATCTTATAGGTGAAAGGGGAGGCCGAGGGGGTGCCTAGGGCGGCCAGACCACCCCCTGGCGTGGGCCAGGCTGGGCCGCACAGCCAGGTGGTGTGGCGGCCCCTGGCCCCTCTCCGTCTCGTATTCTGGCTCCAGGTGTCCCTCGGTGAAAAACTGACTTTGGCTTTTGTCCCGTCCAATTCCGAGAATATTCATTTTCTGACTTTCCTAGAACCAAAAACAGCAGAAAATAGGCAGTTGGCACTATGGCTCTTGTTAATAGGTTAGTCCAAGAAAGTGTATAGAAAGTACTCCAAAGTGTGGACAAAACACAAGAAAGTAGATAAAACCAAGCATGGAACATCAAAAATTATGGATACTCTGCCTAGATGTGCTCATTTGCTTGATTGTACTAACATATCCCATCCTGTTGAACAACTCTTCAATGCACAACATGCATGGGACAGGATGGACCCACCGATGGAGTTCATTGCTGACCAGAGGTCGCTAAAGCACCACTCGTTCGATCCATAGTTAGAGGAGTAACCCAGCCGGGACAACGACCCCACGCCAGACCCACATGCTAAGTTTGTTGAGTACGGGGATTCGGAGGACCTAGTCAGTGATGGCGAGACAGATCCTGACTCCGGTGCGGTCGATGCAGCCGCTTACGGTGATGATGGCCCCTGTGCCTGATGTTGTTCCCAAGTTGCGCTAGCGCCATATGACCATTTCTAGCCAACATGTTAGTGGCTCATAGCCAGGCACGAAGAAACCGCGCGGAGACGCTCCAAAACTACCTCTGCGGCGGAGGAAGAAGGAGGAGATGCCAGTGGTCATGGAGTGAACTCCTATTATATCCTTAACTTCAATGTCTGCTACAAGACTTCCTTACTTTCATTTCCTTTGCAACAACCCGTTCTTGCTGGGCGCCGAGAGCCCGGCTCCCGCAGGGACTCCCCGATCGGCTCCTTTTGGTGTTAGCATATGAATCTTTTTCTTTTGAGAAACTTTGTTTCTTATGACTAAGAAAAAAGCACAAAGTTCCTTCACAAAGGGAAGAAGAGATTAAACATGTGCATCATATCTATCTTCCAAATATCATTACATAAGGGCATGCTTAATATCATAGTTCATTATTAATGTTGTGTTCTGTTGCACCTATCATGCGCATCTTTAATGGCTACTATAGCAATTTTATGTCGCAAATTGTTGTGGATATACCAAATATGTATACCTATGTCATAGTCTCATACCGGCAAGCCCGGGTGTCCCACAGTTGGTGGTTAGGCCTATGGCCTAACCGGGCGGCCTAGTTGCTGATAGACAAGATGGAAGGCGACGTGCCACCACCTAAAATGGAAGTCGGCGCCTTGAAGGACAAGACAATAGTTTATGTATTAGTCTAGGACTCTGTAACCGTATCCGGCTAAGACTCTCCTTGTAACCCTTGGCCCTGGCGTCCTTATAATCCGTCCTACAGGAGCCTTTAGGGAAGACACAATCTCATAGACAAGTGCATAGCACAATCCGCATACAGCGAACCCCACAATCTCTGTAACTCGGCGTATTGCCATTATAGTGATTTATAGCAGGAGTAGGATCTCACCACCGTCGTGAGATCTGAACCTAGGTAAACTGTGTAAGGCCGTCCCGGACGCTCTCTGCCTTACCCCACGTCTCTAAACTCGCCGTTGGGATACTCCTCTGGCATACATGTTGACAAAACCACGACATAATACTAGTTGAGTTTGATATAAATCCTTACACTAGCTATTGCCCCCTTTGCACGAGTAGTCACACCTCGCCTACACTATCATGTTCATATAGTTGACTATTAGTACTCCAATGATAATAAGATCAACTGATTTTGTTCTTCGCTGAAAATGTTGTGGCATCCCGCAAAACCACTACTAGAAAATCGCGTTAAATTTGTGCATTGCATCGTCATCATCATGTATTGTTTGTCAAAAACTAATTTCGAAAACCTATTTTTGTTTTCCAAACGCCTCGTCTTCGTTCAACAAGCAAACCCCGGGCCTCCGGATTATTTTTGTTTGTCTACTATCGGTTTGCAAACGGTGTTATTAAAACAAATAAAATTTATATTATTTTTAGTGGGGGCAGTCGGGCCGATTGACCCGAACGACCACCCCCAGGATTTTAAATCGGTCCAACCAATCCCACCCTAAATCCTATAGCTACCCAACTAACCTACCCAGCCCACCCCCTCCACATCATCCTGGCCAATCCCCATGTGCCACCTCAGCTCCCCTCTCTTTCCCCCCCTATGTAACCCTGCCACCTCACCCCCTCTTCTCTTTTCCCTCATCCCACACAGCACACACACACACAACTCCACACCCGATCCCACCAGCCCCCCCTGCCCGGCCCCACCCCCTGGTCCCACCCTGACCCGCCTGCTCCCTCCTATCTTCCTCCTCCCGCAAACCACCCCTCTCCCCGAGGCGCGCAGCCCCCCGCCGGCCGCTCCCCTCCTGCCGCGCCGGCGAGCGTCCTCAGCAGCCGCCGTCTTCCCAGCGCCCCGCCAAGCTCCGCCAGCGCCTGCTCCACCCGCCTCGTTGACCGCCTCCACAGCGACCGCCGTCCCCAAGCCTCCCTCGCCGCCGCGCCTGCACCCCCGCTTCCGGCCCCGCTCCTCCCGGCCCCGCCACCGCCGGCCGTCCCCGACCCCAAGCGCCGCCGCGTGGTCCTCCTCCCGCGCCCTCCTCCGCGTCGAGCCGCCTCCGCGCCAACCGCCTCCCCCGCGCCCGCGACTCCTCCGTCCAGCAGCTCCCCTCGCCGCCGGTCCGAGCCCCGCCCCCGGCCGTCTTCTCCGCGCCCGACGCCGCCCTGGCCGTGGCCGCGCTCCGGCCGCAGCAGCGGGCCCCTCCTCCTCCGCTTGGCGCGTTCCTCTGCCTGCCGGCGCGGCCGTCTCTCTGCCCGCGTCCGCAGCGCGCCGGAGCGGCCCCGCGGTGCTCCGCAGCTCCTCCGCCGTCCTGCTCTGTGCCCGGCCTCGCGCTCGCCACCGGCCCCGTCGCGCCTTGCCGGTCGCAGTCGTCGCCGCCGCTCGCGGACCGTCCCTCCATCGCCAAGCAGAGCTCGCCAGGCAGGCCGCCCTCGCCCCGGAGTCTGCCGCTGCTCGCGCGGGGCCCCTTAGCCGGTGTAGCGTCCGTCGAGCTCGTCTGCAAGAGGCCGTCCTTGCCGCCGCCTGTGCCCGGCCTGCCTCGGTGCCAGCTCCCCGTGCGCGCGACCCCCGTTTGGTGCTAGTTCCTGAAGGTGTCTGGCTGGGTCGTCAGTATGGAGAGATTGGTTATCCCGACAAGATCTTCCCGGACCCGATGCTCTATCCACAAGACCGATCCGAGGCGCCTGGACCCGAACCGGAAGTACGCCAAGTTCGCCGAGTTCAGGGACCTTCAAGATCTGTGCTACGGGACGACAAGGCCCTTCCGTACCGATGCCGACGACGTCGCGCGTGAGTCCTTCACCCGGGTGCCGAGACCCCGAACCCGAAGATCGCCAAGAACGCCCCGGTACAACAAGTGCTTTACCCCGACAAGAGCTTCGCCACGACAAGAACGACAGCAACCAGGGCGAGTCCGAAGCCCGACGCCATACCAAGTACTTCCTCGCGAAACCACAAGAGCTTCTCCTAGATAACCGCCTAGGTCGTCATCGGAACCACAAGGCCGTTGCAGTGAACTCGACAAGATCTACCCCGAAATTCGAGGACGATCCCACCGAGCCCGAACCGTCGAACCCTGGACCCCGAGACCGACCCCGAACCCCGAACCCCGGAACCCCAAGTCCGTCGAGACCCCTCAATGTGTGAATCTCTTCCCTAAACCCTAATTTCTTAATATAATACAATTGTTGCACATCAAATCATTCATCTCGCATGCATATCATGTGGTTTGGGGGCCTTATGCCGATTCACCTAATAATTAAACATGGGGCCCACATGCGGGCAAATCTAGTCTCATATTGGCCTCATTTAAACTTGTGTAGCGAACCGGTATCTTATCTTGCCTTGTTATAACAACATGTAAATTGCGGGGTAGCTAAATAACTCGAACCATCTAAGTAATTGTCGGGACCCCGGTTCCGCTTAATATGACCTAATTGCATCGCACCTTGCCATGCCATGCATCATGCCGATCTTCTGCCGTTGTATTAAATAGTGCATCCGGTGTTTCTTCTAGTGTTTTGCCTCTTCGCGGATAAGGCCGTTGAGTTGATGTGAGCTTCGCCCCGATCTTCGGTTGAACCTTCGACGATGTTCCAGGCGAGCATCTCCCCCTTTCTACCTATCTTACTTTTATAGTATTTACTTCCCTCCTGTTGATCTATTGCTATCTGTGTTGCGATGCTCTAGTTTTCCGTACCAGTGATATCCCCTGCAGCCCTATATTGCCTCGGACACATCCTATTACCTATTGTTTGGTAGATAGTTGGACTTGCGCGTCGTAGTCGCTTGCTCAAGTGCTGTTGTGTGTCGTCAAGTGCCACAGTTGTTGACGTATTGCCGCATGTTGATGTTGGAGATGATTCTAGTTTTACTTATCGTTCACTTTAATTCCTGTTTAACAACTAAAATTGAAATAAGCAGAGGCATCGGTGGGTGATAGAAAATATTTGGGTTCCGAACGCCCACTTGTGTCCCGTAGGACCCCGAGTACTTGGTACCTGTTCCTTGATTTATCGCGCTATCCACATCCGGGAGGTATATGGGACCCCCCTTAGCCAGAGCTTGATTCCGTCTTATTTCTTGGGGCCACAAACTAGTTTGAGGTTTTATTTACGATCCTATACTTATGCCATGCTACTGCTTTATTTACGATTGTGCGAGGAGCACACTGTACTGTTTAGGAATTGTGACCCGTTTACGTGGTATCGACAGTCCCCGTTTGGGGACCTGCTGTCGTTTACCGCCGGCCCCACAAACCTTGGGTCCGTCTCGGAGCTAGCTTACTTCGTTGCGGGTGTACTACAAGGGGTGGCCCCCTGAAATATTTCTGAATCCTGTGATTGCTTTGTCGTGAAAGCCTCGTTGGGTTTTGATTTGGTTTTTCCGAGGTTGATCGAGTGTGTGTTGCTATTGGTGCACCCCGGCCGGGTAAAACTTTCTGAAAGCCGTGTCCGCGGTTATGGACGACTTGGAGCACAGTATCTCGACCATAGACAAGCATAACTAAAGTTTATTGCTATAAATTTGACTTTATAATGACTAGTAATCAGCTTCACTATAATGGAATGGCTAATAATACTGCCCACCATTGCTTGTTTGAATTGTCGCTTGCGACCATTGTACCTGACTAGTAAGTATTGTAACTACCACGGAATGGCTGAATAAAAGTACCAACAACTGCTGGGTTTTGGGTTATCTCATGTTAAATGCATCTGACTAGTAAGTGTTGCCACTATAACGGAATGGTTAACTAAAAGTGCCCACTGTTTACTTTATCAGGATGAATATCTAAACCTGACTAGTAATTGCTGCAACGATAACGGAATAAGTAAAACTGCCAACTGTGTGAGTTCCTCGGTTGACTTCCTCGTTTGGTCTCGAGGGGGAAACGCCAGGATGGGTTTGTTTGAGGATAGTATCAGGTTGGTTCCGGATAGGTCCTTCTTACCCCTCTCTGATTGCCGACAGTTGTATCGAGTCTCTATAGGCTGTTTAGTGCATGCTGCCGCTGCCGCTCAGTTCACCATACCTATGTAGGCGAGGACCGCCGAATTCTAGCCTCGCCGTGTACTGGCCTCAGTACTGACGCTCCTTCTTTTTCCTTTGCCCTTTGTCGGCACCCCTTTTGTTTAAGCAGGTTTGAGATCGACGTCGTTAGCAGGGTTACCCTTCCGGCTTGGCCTGGGCAGGGTTATGGACGCCATTGGTTATTCTTCAGGGCTCTTAGCCCCATTTGCATCTTGTCCGTAGCTGGACGCTCTATCGTTTTCAAGGTGATTTGGTTCTTTGTACCGTATATTTGTATTCTTGACTCATGGAGTCGCCGCTATATACATATCTGTTCTGTGGGTCCCATCGAGGACTGTTGTGTAATGTTATTACTTCGTATTCCACCCGCACGAAAGTGCCTGGTGGGCACCTTTGAATCGTTTCTATGCGGGTTTGGCGAATTTTGCTCAAACTTGTATAGGTCCGATTCTGAGGGTGTTACAGAGTGGTATCAGAGCTCAGCAGTTGCGATACCCCACAAGTCCAGCCTGTAGGATAACCTAGCTAACGGCCGAAGTAGAGTGTCAAAACTATTTTTGCAAAAACGGTTGGATAGTTCTGATTAGGTCTGATTTTACTCCTTACCCCGCTGCTATTCTCCTCTTACCTCTACGTGTTTTGAATCCGCTCTCGTCTCTTTCTTCGAGTCCAGGAATTCTCGTGGTTGGGTTTCCGTCGTATCTTTAGGGTTTCGCTTCCTCCTTTGGTAACGGTGTGCTACCAACCGGTGTTCAAGCTGCCTGAGAAATCCGTCTACGGTGTTACCATTCTTTGTTCCTTGTTTGTGCCTTCCGGTGTTTTCCGACGCGACGACATCCTCTACGCCAGATCCGATGCAGAGTCTGCATCACTCCTTAGTTTCCGAACCTCGCTTGTCGAGATCTTCAGTCTGATTCCGAGAATGGTTGCATGCTTTACCACTGATTGTGCGGAGTAATAGTTTGGGTGCGTGATGGATTGGCCCCCATGCCGACTACCCCTTCTATTCGCTTCTGTACATTGAAGTGGATGAGAATGCATCGGTTCCCTCTTTCCATCGAAGTTAGGGGTGGCTTTATTTGTTGATACCTCTACCTTCGACCTTTTTGTCCCCGGAGTGTTCTCTCGACGATCACGGACAACGACCTCTTGTTAGTGGTGTCGCGAAGATCTACACGAAGCGAGAAGATGCAGATCGCCGACCTTCCTTCCCGGTACCATGAGGCGGATCTCGAGGGCGAGATCCATTGTTAGTGGTGTCGAATTGTGGCATCCCGCAAAACCACTACTAGAAAATCGCGTTAAATTTGTGCATTGCATCGTCATCATCATGTATTGTTTGTCAAAAACTAATTTCGAAAACCTATTTTTGTTTTCCAAACGCCTCGTCTTCGTTCAACAAGCAAACCCCGGGCCTCCGGATTATTTTTGTTTGTCTACTATCGGTTTGCAAACGGTGTTATTAAAACAAATAAAATTTATATTATTTTTAGTGGGGGCAGTCGGGCCGATTGACCCGAAAGACCACCCCCAGGATTTTAAATCGGTCCAACCAATCCCACCCTAAATCCTATAGCTACCCAACTAACCTACCCAGCCCACCCCCTCCACATCATCCTGGCCAATCCCCATGTGCCACCTCAGCTCCCCTCTCTTTCCCCCCCTATGTAACCCTGCCACCTCACCCCCTCTTCTCTTTTCCCTCATCCCACACAGCACACACACACACAACTCCACACCCGATCCCACCAGCCCCCCCTGCCCGGCCCCACCCCCTGGTCCCACCCTGACCCGCCTGCTCCCTCCTATCTTCCTCCTCCCGCAAACCACCCCTCTCCCCGAGGCGCGCAGCCCCCCGCCGGCCGCTCCCCTCCTGCCGCGCCGGCGAGCGTCCTCAGCAGCCGCCGTCTTCCCAGCGCCCCGCCAAGCTCCGCCAGCGCCTGCTCCACCCGCCTCGTTGACCGCCTCCACAGCGACCGCCGTCCCCAAGCCTCCCTCGCCGCCGCGCCTGCACCCCCGCTTCCGGCCCCGCTCCTCCCGGCCCCGCCACCGCCGGCCGTCCCCGACCCCAAGCGCCGCCGCGTGGTCCTCCTCCCGCGCCCTCCTCCGCGTCGAGCCGCCTCCGCGCCAACCGCCTCCCCCGCGCCCGCGACTCCTCCGTCCAGCAGCTCCCCTCGCCGCCGGTCCGAGCCCCGCCCCCGGCCGTCTTCTCCGCGCCCGACGCCGCCCTGGCCGTGGCCGCGCTCCGGCCGCAGCAGCGGGCCCCTCCTCCTCCGCTTGGCGCGTTCCTCTGCCTGCCGGCGCGGCCGTCTCTCTGCCCGCGTCCGCAGCGCGCCGGAGCGGCCCCGCGGTGCTCCGCAGCTCCTCCGCCGTCCTGCTCTGTGCCCGGCCTCGCGCTCGCCACCGGCCCCGTCGCGCCTTGCCGGTCGCAGTCGTCGCCGCCGCTCGCGGACCGTCCCTCCATCGCCAAGCAGAGCTCGCCAGGCAGGCCGCCCTCGCCCCGGAGTCTGCCGCTGCTCGCGCGGGGCCCCTTAGCCGGTGTAGCGTCCGTCGAGCTCGTCTGCAAGAGGCCGTCCTTGCCGCCGCCTGTGCCCGGCCTGCCTCGGTGCCAGCTCCCCGTGCGCGCGACCCCCGTTTGGTGCTAGTTCCTGAAGGTGTCTGGCTGGGTCGTCAGTATGGAGAGATTGGTTATCCCGTCAAGATCTTCCCGGACCCGATGCTCTATCCACAAGACCGATCCGAGGCGCCTGGACCCGAACCGGAAGTACGCCAAGTTCGCCGAGTTCAGGGACCTTCAAGATCTGTGCTACGGGACGACAAGGCCCTTCCGTACCGATGCCGACGACGTCGCGCGTGAGTCCTTCACCCGGGTGCCGAGACCCCGAACCCGAAGATCGCCAAGAACGCCCCGGTACAACAAGTGCTTTACCCCGACAAGAGCTTCGCCACGACAAGAACGACAGCAACCAGGGCGAGTCCGAAGCCCGACGCCATACCAAGTACTTCCTCGCGAAACCACAAGAGCTTCTCCTAGATAACCGCCTAGGTCGTCATCGGAACCACAAGGCCGTTGCAGTGAACTCGACAAGATCTACCCCGAAATTCGAGGACGATCCCACCGAGCCCGAACCGTCGAACCCTGGACCCCGAGACCGACCCCGAACCCCGAACCCCGGAACCCCAAGTCCGTCGAGACCCCTCAATGTGTGAATCTCTTCCCTAAACCCTAATTTCTTAATATAATACAATTGTTGCACATCAAATCATTCATCTCGCATGCATATCATGTGGTTTGGGGGCCTTATGCCGATTCACCTAATAATTAAACATGGGGCCCACATGCGGGCAAATCTAGTCTCATATTGGCCTCATTTAAACTTGTGTAGCGAACCGGTATCTTATCTTGCCTTGTTATAACAACATGTAAATTGCGGGGTAGCTAAATAACTCGAACCATCTAAGTAATTGTCGGGACCCCGGTTCCGCTTAATATGACCTAATTGCATCGCACCTTGCCATGCCATGCATCATGCCGATCTTCTGCCGTTGTATTAAATAGTGCATCCGGTGTTTCTTCTAGTGTTTTGCCTCTTCGCGGATAAGGCCGTTGAGTTGATGTGAGCTTCGCCCCGATCTTCGGTTGAACCTTCGACGATGTTCCAGGCGAGCATCTCCCCCTTTCTACCTATCTTACTTTTATAGTATTTACTTCCCTCCTGTTGATCTATTGCTATCTGTGTTGCGATGCTCTAGTTTTCCGTACCAGTGATATCCCCTGCAGCCCTATATTGCCTCGGACACATCCTATTACCTATTGTTTGGTAGATAGTTGGACTTGCGCGTCGTAGTCGCTTGCTCAAGTGCTGTTGTGTGTCGTCAAGTGCCACAGTTGTTGACGTATTGCCGCATGTTGATGTTGGAGATGATTCTAGTTTTACTTATCGTTCACTTTAATTCCTGTTTAACAACTAAAATTGAAATAAGCAGAGGCATCGGTGGGTGATAGAAAATATTTGGGTTCCGAACGCCCACTTGTGTCCCGTAGGACCCCGAGTACTTGGTACCTGTTCCTTGATTTATCGCGCTATCCACATCCGGGAGGTATATGGGACCCCCCTTAGCCAGAGCTTGATTCCGTCTTATTTCTTGGGGCCACAAACTAGTTTGAGGTTTTATTTACGATCCTGTACTTATGCCATGCTACTGCTTTATTTACGATTGTGCGAGGAGCACACTGTACTGTTTAGGAATTGTGACCCGTTTACGTGGTATCGACAGTCCCCGTTTGGGGACCTGCTGTCGTTTACCGCCGGCCCCACAAACCTTGGGTCCGTCTCGGAGCTAGCTTACTTCGTTGCGGGTGTACTACAAGGGGTGGCCCCCTGAAATATTTCTGAATCCTGTGATTGCTTTGTCGTGAAAGCCTCGTTGGGTTTTGATTTGGTTTTTCCGAGGTTGATCGAGTGTGTGTTGCTATTGGTGCACCCCGGCCGGGTAAAACTTTCTGAAAGCCGTGTCCGCGGTTATGGACGACTTGGAGCACAGTATCTCGACCATAGACAAGCATAACTAAAGTTTATTGCTATAAATTTGACTTTATAATGACTAGTAATCAGCTTCACTATAATGGAATGGCTAATAATACTGCCCACCATTGCTTGTTTGAATTGTCGCTTGCGACCATTGTACCTGACTAGTAAGTATTGTAACTACCACGGAATGGCTGAATAAAAGTACCAACAACTGCTGGGTTTTGGGTTATCTCATGTTAAATGCATCTGACTAGTAAGTGTTGCCACTATAACGGAATGGTTAACTAAAAGTGCCCACTGTTTACTTTATCAGGATGAATATCTAAACCTGACTAGTAATTGCTGCAACGATAACGGAATAAGTAAAACTGCCAACTGTGTGAGTTCCTCGGTTGACTTCCTCGTTTGGTCTCGAGGGGGAAACGCCAGGATGGGTTTGTTTGAGGATAGTATCAGGTTGGTTCCGGATAGGTCCTTCTTACCCCTCTCTGATTGCCGACAGTTGTATCGAGTCTCTATAGGCTGTTTAGTGCATGCTGCCGCTGCCGCTCAGTTCACCATACCTATGTAGGCGAGGACCGCCGAATTCTAGCCTCGCCGTGTACTGGCCTCAGTACTGACGCTCCTTCTTTTTCCTTTGCCCTTTGTCGGCACCCCTTTTGTTTAAGCAGGTTTGAGATCGACGTCGTTAGCAGGGTTACCCTTCCGGCTTGGCCTGGGCAGGGTTATGGACGCCATTGGTTATTCTTCAGGGCTCTTAGCCCCATTTGCATCTTGTCCGTAGCTGGACGCTCTATCGTTTTCAAGGTGATTTGGTTCTTTGTACCGTATATTTGTATTCTTGACTCATGGAGTCGCCGCTATATACATATCTGTTCTGTGGGTCCCATCGAGGACTGTTGTGTAATGTTATTACTTCGTATTCCACCCGCACGAAAGTGCCTGGTGGGCACCTTTGAATCGTTTCTATGCGGGTTTGGCGAATTTTGCTCAAACTTGCATAGGTCCGATTCTGAGGGTGTTACAAATGTCCACCACGTGGCTTAAGTTAACGGTCCAAAACCAACTCAAAATCAACTAAACAAATGGCATACAACACTTACACCACAAAACATTTTTATTATATTTTTGGTTTCTTTTTCTCTATTTATTGGCACTCTTTATTTTTCTAAGGCCACCCTTGGTTGAAGGGTGTTTTCTCATTATCACAAAGGTGGTTGTTCTTATCAAGTTTGTGGATCACTCCAAAACCAACTTATCCATGCTAAGCATAGACAAAAGTAACATGACTTGGAATCTAGATAAAATAGCTAATGAGAAATTTAATTTGAATAGCATTGGAATCTATATATAGGTGCATATGGTGGACACACTAGAATAACTTAGTTTAAAATTATTGGATGCACCAGCACTATATCATGCTTAGTGCGTGAAAGGCTAGAAGTAGGAAGAATTTTGACTACTAGAAATAAGTATGCAAAAGTGTCCATAGTGCTACTTGTTTCCTAACAGTATTGGAATAAGTATGCTTAGAAATAGTATTACCACTGATATATTTGTTAGGAACAAATAGGGTCCTAGCATAAGCATTAAGTGCTTAGTAGATGGAAACTGCCAAGTATACCCATCCTAAATCATGGAACAGTTATTAGCTGGCGCTAGATTTAAGGGCAACCGCGCAAAGAGGGCGGTGGGGCTTGGCTTGTGGGAGAGAATCTAGGAGTGCTGTGCGGTTACAAAAGGACTAAATGAGATAAATAATAGCAAAGGGTAGCAATTAAATAGGGCAGGTTTGGAAATAATTCTATGTGCAGGCCTCTCCTTGATTATAGCGCTAGAAAGTTTATGACTTTTGCTAGGGAACGGAGGGAGTATATAGTTGACATCTACATTTTCATAGTTTTCCACTAGTTGGTGCAAGTTGTCTACATTTGTTTTATTCATTAGATCAATCAAAGTATCAATTAGCACTCGAGGATTCACTTTCTCAATTGAGTTGACCTTCCTAGATGATGTAGTGGATTATCTTTAATCATGTCAATGACCAGTCTTGTAGCATGTTTTCTAATAGTATGTCTTTAGCTTCAGTAACAGTCTTATTAGAGAAATCAAAGCACCATTTCCAGTAGAGTCTAGCCTCCTTGAAAACACGTGACCGCAGCTTACCTCGCTGTCATTTCCATAGGAAGGGTGTTCTTAGTGTCGCTATGTACTAGTGTCTGACCACCCCCTCTTGTGTCATTACGTAGTGGCGCCACCGCTCGATGCTAGATCTAATGCGGGGAGGGACAACATTACCATCGCGACATCATATCGTGTCATATGGACTACCACTCGGAGTCATTGTGCTACCGCCAAAAAAACTTGCATAGTCCGGGCTGCCTCTCGGATCGTTATTGGTGAATTTGAGCCAGCCCTCCCTGGCGTCGACGGTGGCGATGGACTCGAATAGGTTGTAGGAGTGCGTCCTCCTTTTAGTCTACCTTCCCTTACGACACACATGGTTGCTTGAGGTATCGCAACCGCCGCTCTATGGCGGTCACATGAGATGGCGGGACAGATTGTCCTAGCTCTCAAGCCACCACTTAAAGACGGAGCCAAAATTGTTGGTTTAGACCGACTGGACAGATAGGAGTGACCTAGCCTCTACCGCAGATATCAACATGGGCGCCGACTCGTTGATCTTCCGCATCGTCATACTTACGGGACTAGACTGAGCCCCCTGAGACTGCCACGTCGGATCGAGACCATGACGCCATTGACCAGTGCACCATGTGGAGGGCATCTATTTTTTGAATATGTACGCATGTGGGCATACATTATTACTTGTATTTATAACGATAGCAATACAAAGATGTTATGCATAGAAGTAACATAAAATAAGGAGAAAACAAATGGTTGAACAGCTACAAACCGTCCTCGCCGCAACTACTAAGGGTCCAAATCCTTCGCTATCGTCGGAGAAGAAGATCGCCAGCAGCCAGCCCACACTTTAACACTATCGAAACTCCAAGCCATAAGGCGTTAATGAGCCGAAATAACCACCAACCCTTTAAGACTGGATCTTGCCCGCTGCTAAGGAACTTCGGCTAGAGGAGCACTCTGAGCATCTTCAGCACCAGATCCGAGGCCAGCGACACCCCGTCTATCAAGCAGTCAGATCCTCCACCATCAATCACAAACTAGCAGCAATCCGCAGCACCATACCCCAAGGCCGCTGGGACCGTATCGACGATGAGATCAACACCACACAAAGCCAGAGCACACACCCGGTGAAGACCATATCCCACAAGCTTCTCGACACCGTAAACGCAACCGAGATGGGATTGAAGCCGGGGTACCATTATTCAGGTTAGCGCATCCACCGCCAACTGAGATGTGCCACCACGACATCACAAAACACTAATCTTAGGGACCTTGTCATAGCACCAAACAAAGGTCCTGGGTCCCCACCCCCTCTAGCCCGCAGGAACAGCAGCCGAGGGGGCAAGGACCCATCGATAGTCGGCGGGGAAAGTGGCGGCTAGGGTTTTTTCTGGAGGAGTAAGGGAGCGATGGGTCTATGGGGGGGGTCTTGAATAAGGTTAGTATCAAGATTATTTTTGAAAGAGTTATTTTGTGCTAAAGATACCACAAGAGTTTTGTTTGTCCTTTTCCACCAAGGGTGGTAGCAAATGAAATGAGAAACAAGAATGAGATGATTTAAAAAATACAGTGGTCAAAGAATAATTAGATGTTTTCACTCTGCGCACAACCACGTAAATAGAGCGCCAATGGTCATACTCAATCCAATCCAAATTAATGTTCTCCATTAGATTCGGATGTATCTAGCACTAAAACACGACTAGATACATTTGAATCTAGACAAATTTGAGAACATTAATATTGATTGGAGGAAGTATTAAATATACTCCAATAATTGCCAAATGTAAGACAATCACGCAGCTAAAACCTATAATCTTGACAGATAATTGGAGTAATGGCGGCCCCTCCTTCCAGGGGAAAACTGCTTCTTGAGGCACAAAAAAGAGGTGTGGAACCGGGGGTGCACAAAGTTCAGAAGCAAAAAACCACTAGGATAACATCGATGATGCATAGTTAAACATATAAGTTTCTTGCATCTCAAATGTAAGACAACCACGCATCTCACACCTATAATCTTGACAGATAACTGGATTAATGGCGGCCCTTCCTTCCACAGAAAAACTTCTGCCTGAGGCACAAAAGATTCAGCAGGTGTGGAATTGGGGGTGCTAAAAGTTCAGAAAAAATACCACTAGGATAACATCCGATGATGCATAGTTCAACAGATAAGTTTCTTGCACTACTTTACTTAGGCCACATAGTTCTCCACTCCAAGAGGTCAAGATCATCAGAGCAGCACTCACGACATGCTTGAGGCTAATATCTTTCACGGCGAATGATGTAGACCATCATCTTCAGCGGTTCCTCGTTCTCTTCCAGCTCGAAGAGGCAGAGGTCCCGCTCCCGCAGGCGGTTGTCACGGACGAAAGACGGCCATCCTTTGTGAACCCTAAATACAAGACTAGTGTCTCTCTTGTAGCGACGCAGCTCGCTGGGCCATGATCCGATCTTCCCCTCACGCTGAAGCACCAAGCTGATCACCCTACTATTTCCACAACGACGACCAGCAGCAAACTTCTCACCAAGATACCTAGCTGCATATTGCGTGCCAAAGTTCTGTTTGTATATGTAAACAGGGAAAATATTAGAATACAGATGCAGTTGAGGACCTGATTGGCAACAATAGAAAATGCTTTTCCCAGAACTTACTAGGAGGGGAGTTTGCCGCCTGCCATGGTTAAAGACATTGCACTTGTTTATAATAGGAACGTAAAAGGGCAGGTCTGAGTCAGACTCAATTTTCTCAATTTTCTCCAATACTTTCTTCTCCTGTGCTGGAGTTAGACAGGGTCTGCCAGCCTGCATGAAGGGAAGCTCCGAAGACCCCTCGGAATCGTCAGAGACTCCATGATCTTCATCTTCCAAAGAGTACTCTTCAGCTGGAAATGTTTTCACATGAATCAGGCAGATATAATGCAAAAGAAAATGTGACACATACATCCTAGCAGTTGCAATATCTTAGTGTCATGCTTCCCTACCATCGCTAGGTGGTTCCTCCTTAACACCAGCCATCTTTGTGCCTGTCCTTCCATTATTTGAGCCAATGTCAGTTCTTCCACCCCGCGGATGATCAATGTTCTCTTTGCGAAGGAGATGAACTGTGATTGTGAATCTTCTCTGCTTAGCATTTTTCATTGGTTGAAAGACACAGATATCACCCTCTCTAACATTGTTGTCGCGGACAAATTGGCCAAAAGAAAAGTTGCACCGACCAGCAGCAGACACGCCAGATGGCCTGATGTGGAACTTGCACTCCCAATTCTTGTTCTTCCTAGGCAGCTGGAGTATGACATTTGTATCTTCACATGGGAAGTACTTGAGCGCGTAATCCTTACATATTCCCTAATTGAAGAAGGGACAAAATGTGATATTGTTACAGTTAAGGTTGTCGTTTATCTAATATCTTAAGTACTCGGGACTTAAGAAATAATTAAGACGGTAAACATGCCAAAATTGTTCTAATACACATGACTCTAACTGCAAAATAAGGCAACAATACTTTTGATTTAGTAATGTAAATGCATTTTCTCGAAAAATAACCTTCGGAGGCCTGTGAGAGTTAGAACAAGAACCCTGACGTTCTTAAATCATATCATGACCAAAAAATGTTTACATAGCTACAGATAATCAGAAATTCACACAAAATTCTGATGGTAAAACTAACGTACCAGTCTACCATTCTGTATCACGTCGCTTTTCTTCATCACTACAACAAGAACTGGAATTTCAGGTCGAATTTTCTTTACAAGTGCATGCATTTCCATCTCCTGTGCCTCTGTAAAATTGCAACGCCCTGATAAGACATAATCATCTGAAACCATCTTGTGACCACCTGACTCCACAGAATCATCTAGCGATGGATTATCTTCTTCTGCAAAAGACTTCAACAGTTAGAGAACATGTGGCGGAAGGTGACGGATTCAAAGTGAGGCCACAACTTAACCTGAAAATTCCTCAGAAATGTTAGACAATGCAGCCGTCTTTACTGATTCACAATAACGGCATGAGCTTTTCTTTGGGCATCCATCTGAATCTGATCCTTCGTCTGATGATGACTGAGTAGTGCCATGGCGTGCACTGCTCGAATTATGAACATAGCGACTATTTGGCTTTTTCACACCAGAGGCAGTTTCCTTCCCAGCACAGCACAAAGCTTTCTCCTTGCCATTGGAATCAAATATTGTAACTTTAAAGCGGGCGTTTCCAAGGTAACGAAACATCAAGGAATAATTTTTTTCTATTTTATTGGCATCGACAAATGCCGCCCATCCTGACCGGAGGATTGTTCTGTGCAGATTCTCAGTAACTCCAACATCAGATATGTTACCATTAGCGGTTTCTAGTTTGATGGTTTCTGGGATCTTTTCTCCAAAGTACTTCACAAACCAGTCTGGTATGACCTGTTGCAAGGAGGAATTAGTGCACAAAAAAATGAATGAGGCCACGAAAATACTAAGGCAGATTTTAGGGAACCAACTGAACTGCGAAAGACAGAAGTAGCTCACCATGCTATGCATGAAGTTTCCATTAATCTGCCTTATGAACCTACCCTTGCTTTCGCAGCATTCGCATGGATTGTTCATCTTGGATACCTCCTGTAAAATGGATCATATATTATGTCAGGTGGCATGATTCATTGCGTAAGTAATGCCACCCAAAAAACCCTCAAGATTCGAACCTTCTTTAACCTATAACCTAAGACGGCAAGAAAATAATATGGAATCAGAAAATAATTGACAATCACACATGAAAAGGATTATGGAAACAGAAATTGAAACATAGTGCACTAATCTTTGAGTGGTCTTTGAAGCATGTCTGTGCTATAACGAAAATGGTCTCATCATTTTCTAGACTTTGGCTCTGGCTGGACAATTTCATCCACAAACGACAAAAATAGAAAGAATTATCATGTTCAAGAAATACCATGGTCAGAATTGAGAGTTTGTTACTGTAATTAAAAATTCAGAAATGAAAGAAACTCAACGAACAAACTAAAGGCAGAAAAATTTGCTGAAGCAAAACTTCTCTAAGAAAGACAGAATTTGTGCCGTTGTATATGCAAACCAAGATAAATAACTGTCACGGACATGATGGCATACATTGCAAACAAACCAAATAAATAAACCAACTAGTACTCCCTCCAATCCATAATAAGTGTCGCTCATCTTAGTACAAACTGAGCGACACTTATTATGGATCGGAGGGAGTAGTATATATCTTGCTCTTATACCGTTCACTTTGAGGGTTAGTGAAACTTCTTTCTACATAGTGGAACCAAAATAAAGGAGAAAACCCCTAGAAAAGTTGTACATGCCGTGAATGAACAGGAGAGGAAACGGTGATGAAAACACCATACATCAGCGACTTATATGGCAGACTAGCTATTCATGAACAGAAATTCCACTGCTCACAAACCCACACTTAGGGATTCTATTTGATGCTAATTGGCTAACTGCCTGTGTAGAATAGAATCAGAATTGTGAGGTGGAAAGAGCTAATAACTAGTGCATTTTTTAGACTGTTGTGTATTTTTGTTTTTCTGAATCTGAAAAAAACAGCATCGATGCGCCCCATCTGCAACAAGATCCAACGAGATCACAGGACATTCCCAACACCGAAAGCTTGATCCGACAAGGCGTACCACAAATCAGAGACATACACAAGCCTACATAGATATTGGTCACAGTTAGAAGAAGTGAACAGTAAAGAAACTAATAATTGTTGTCACTAAGGCATAATTCCTAGTACACCAAACCCCAGTCACAGTTAGAACTTAGAAGAAGTGAACAGTAAAGATAATTCCTACACCAAACCCCAGTCGAATCGCCTTCGCCTTACAGGAAAACCTGAATCGGCTCACTTCCCTCAGACCCTCACCTGCAGCAGAGGCCGTCTCTGCAGCGCAGGCGCCGAGGCCGAGAGCGCATAGGGTTCGGCACGTACGATCGAGGCCGCCTCTGCCGCGCCGGCGGCGAGACGGATACCGGAGGTGGGAACTGGACAGGGGGCACCACGTACGCCCAGGACCAGGAGCAACAGGTGCAAAGGGACGTGTGGATGTGGCCATGAACAGAGAAGGGAGGAAAGATGGCGGTGTAACTTACGCCGGCCTGAATCGCCGGTGGCCGGCTCCGTCTCCTCCCCTGCGTCAGAATGCGAAGGGCGCGAGAACCCAAAAGTCGGGACGATAAAGACCCAAATTTATGAAGTTGGGAGCCTATGGATGGTATAACTCCTCTGTCTCTTTTTTTTTTTAGAGGAAATCCTCTTCCTCTCTTTTTTTATAGGTGACACGAGCAACACAGACAAAGAAATAGTATATCTTTACACACCACATAAGATAAGTGTATTCACTTTTAATTTTACATGTGAGGCCAGCAAGCGAAACCAAATGCAGAAGTAATCACCTTCGCCGCAGGTGCGCGATGAGGACGAACACGAGCGGTGGGGTGACGAGGACAGCGAAACCACAACCAGTTACATATATAGTGGGTATAGATGTTTACAAATCCAAAAAGGACCTTGAATATACGAGTAACAATATGCCTAAAGTCTCACTTAATACTTTGTTAATAACCTTTGTACCCTCATTATAAAGGGGTACAGAGCGATCTCGACTAGGGGTGTAGTGAAGCAGACTCGATATTACATTTCAATCAAGAAAAAAATCCAGGGCGGAGTTGATTTGATGGACATCGATCACGCGCTCCCAACCAGCTTGCTCGCCGTGGGACTGGCAGCGTTGATATCGTTTGAGATATCCTCCTTCTCGGAGGGCGTCGACAAGGAGAAGGCAAGGCTCACCGATCTACCGTGGCAGCCATTCTTGCAGATCTCAGCACACGCAATGTCTTTCTCGCACAACTTATCGCAATCGTTGCTGCAGGTGGTAGCCAATGCCTCGATCGTGTCATCGGGCCCGCTTGATTGCCTATCGATGGCTTCATCAACGACCTCCTTATCTGCAGCCGGGGAATCGGCGTAGGTCTTGGAGGCGTATGCAAGACCCCCCACCTCGGCACGGCAGACGTTGTCGCACCTGGCGGTGCACGCAGCGTCATCCTTCTTCTCCCCGCGACAGAGGTCGTTGTTGCACTCACGGATGCAACCGGAGTTGAGCATGTCAAACCCGGGGGAAGACGCGGCTGAACTAGCAGCCGCGGCTTCCTTCTCAAAGGTTGACACAATAGCAGCCTTCTCGTCCGGTGTTGCAGGAGCGTATGATGGGGATGTGGCTTTGAGGCGGCACATGTCATCACATGTGCTGGTGCAGGAATGGATAGCATCCTTTTTGCCCTGCTTGCATTCTTTGTAGCACTCGTCGTTGCAAGCGTCTGCGTTCGCCACCGCCACTAATGCAACGGCCACCGTGACGGTGACCAGGCACAGTACGGCGGCAACAGCAATCTTCCTCTCCGCCATTGCTGCTGCTGCTTTTGAATGGTTCATTTTCCGAGTGCTGCTAATGCTGAGAAGCTAGCTTTTGTCAACGACCATCAATGTTTCTTTATATAGCTAGTTGTTGATGGTGCAAGAGGAAGGGGTGAGAGTTTTGCATGCATAAGACGGGTGGTGGATGCTATTTCAGCCCTTTTCATGGCAAACAACCAACCACCCATGCCTAACTTACTTTTTCCTTCTATGACGTAATTAGGAATCGAAGCTAACGCATGTTTGCGCTAAAAATAGAATCTTGTTGTAGAAAATCTTGGTGTCCCTCGGCTCGGCTCACCACTTGTTTAAATTTGTGGTGACCCTAATAAACCCACTATTTGAGGGTGTTCCCAGTATTGAGAGATAACTCTCTCAAAGTGCGGTAACTCAATCTTTATTTGATATACCTAAGTTTAGTATACACTTCTATGTACTAGTGGCTGCCGATCATTACTACGATCCTCTCGTTGCCAACTCTACTTGGTAACTCCTTCTGCTTACATGAGAGGGGTGGCACTCCTGTTTATAATTGTACGCGACCCTTAGATTGTTGGATGTGATGCAACCTAAGCTTTAATCCATAATTTTAAAACACTCTACATATTTCAGATATTTCATATTACTTCTAAATATATTACCCAAGAACTTTTCCTAATTCTAGAGTTCTCTTTAAATATCTCATCTTTTGGTAAATCTTGGTGCTTCTAGATTTCATCTTAAATATCTCTTCCTCATGTATGATTCCACAAACTATTATTGAAGCTTCTGGCTACAATCTCAATATGTGTAGAACCTTCTAGAATTTTATCAAGTATGCACTGCTTATTGGCTACTACACTTGTAATTGAATGCAGAAGATGAACGAAGTAAGGATCTTGTATACTAAGTCTTTTGAAAATAATCTCGCTAATTTGTTCGCTAAATTATTACCGGCATCATCTTTTGAGAGGTTGATGCATATAAAATGTATACATGAACTTTGTAGTGTATTGACACATATTCCCATATATTTGCATCATATAGAATAATGTTATATCTATGTTTTACATTGATTTATGGTGATTTATCAATGATCTCCTTTATTTTGGTTATCTTACCACTATATGGTGTACGAATAATTTTGAATGTTGACCGTTGGATCAAGCTTCGTGAATTCCAGCATTTCTAGCTGTTGGATCTTCTTTTCCATTCTAGCATCTAGAAGATTCTATTGATATTCTTCGACATAATAAATGTTATGCACAAACCTCAAAACACACTTCTCCATCATACTAGAATTTTCTCCCTTGTTTAGACCATGTTATAAAAAAATTCATGTGTTAGGTAGCTAATAATCTTTGACTTCTACATGAGATACAAAATACAAGGACCAAATATACACCCATACTTTATAGATGTTGATCAAATTTATAATTTATTATGCTTTATCAATTATAATTTTATATAGTGATGATATGTCATAGGTCTACTATCTGAGTCTTACGTGCAAGGCACGTGCAACTTACTAGTAAGTCTATAGGACAGGAAAATCATGTTTTGTATATTTTTATCTTTCAAGGACCTAAATGAAGTCAAATGGACCTGAGATTTTTTGAGGATTTTTTTTCTGCATAGAGTAAGGACTGGAGCACTTGGTTCATCGGAAGGGAGCTACAAGGCCCAAACGAAGCCCAGTGGCATGTCCCACCCTCTGGCCGCGCTACTAGGGCCCGTTTGCCCCTTGAGCGTCCACAATCGTCCATCTTCATCTCAGCCTCGAATTCTTGACCTAAAACATCTATAAAAAGGTCCTAGGACCATCCTGAGAGAGGCGGAGTAGAAATATAGAAATATCGAAATTGATCCAGAACCAACAAAAATTGGAGGGGGAGCCACCGTTGGTTGGATCTCCACCTTCATCAACATCATCTACATCATCTCTATGATGATGAGGGAGTAGTCCACCCCTAGACGACGGATTTGTGGCAGTAGCTTTATCTCTCTCTCTCTCTTGTGCTATCATTGTTTTAATACCATATGAGTTGTCCAACATGATTATGGTTATCTATGTAATCCCTATGTGGCGGATCTTTGGTTATGGGTTGATATTTGAGATTGGAATTCTATTATGCGTAAAATGTATTGATACATGCATATTATGTATCCATTTTTAATTACTTCTTATGATCAAACTTGTATGGACAAAACATGTGTGGGGGTGATGTCTACGCACTTCTATTCTTGTAGACATTTGTTGGGCCTCCAAGTGCAGAGATTTGTAGAATAGCAGCAAGTTTCCCTTAAGTGGGTTAGCCAAGGTTTATCGAACTCAGGGAGGAAGTGGTCAAAGGTATCTCCTCTCAAGCAACCCTGAAATCAAGATAGAAGAAGTCTCTTGTGTCCCCAACACATCCAATACACTTGTCAGGTGTATAGGTGCACTACTTCGGCGAAGAGATAGTGAAATACATGTGGTATGGATATAAGACAACGGTGCTAGAAAATAGCTTGATGGCGTGGAAGAGACTAAAGGCAAACTGAAATAAAGATGGAAGCAAGCAAACATGTAACAAATCTAAATGCAAACGGTGTTTCAATGCTTAGAAACAAGGCCTAGGGATCATACTTTCACTACTGAACACTCTCTCATATAAATATCTTCTCTTTATGATACTACTCTTAACTACTCTCCGGTTGGACACTCTAATCCATGGTAGGGCTATAATAGCACACCTCAAAGTTTGCTTTCCACATCTAGATAACCCCACACTGTCACCTTGAGCACTAGATGGTTCCAACAAACACCACAATTTCATAAAGACATCCAACTCCAAATATAACTCATAACAAGTATTTGTAATCTCTAGCCTAAGTGCCACCATGGTGTGCACACTGTCAACTTCACACACATGGGGAGAGCAGATATCTATTAAAGCACTTGAGTAGCAAGGTAGATCTATAGATTACAAGCTCATGATCACAATATGATCATGCATAGAGAGAGAGATGAACACATAGCTACTGGTAGAACCCTTAGCCTCGAGAGAGAACTACTCCCTCCTCATCATGGGAATCAGCAACGGTGATGGAGATGGCAGTGGAGATCGATGGAGATGGCTCCGGGGGCACTTCCCCGTCCCGGAAGGGTGCCGGAACAGAGACTTTCTGTCCCCCGAATCTCGCCTTCGGTGGTGGCGGCGCTGCAGAACTTTTCGTGGCTGGAGGCTTGACTATTTAGGGTTTTTGCATCGGGAGGATCTTATAGGCGAAGGGGCAAGGTCGGTAGCCGGCCAGGGGGGCCACACCACCTGGTGGCGCGACCAGGGCTAGCCCGCGCCACCACATGGTGTGGCCACCCTGTGGCCCCTCTCCGTCTCGTCTTCTAGCTTCGTGAGTCTTTCGGTAAAATATCGACTTTGGCTTTTGTCTGGTCCAATTCCGAGAATATTGATTTTCTGACTTTCCTGGAATCAAAAATAGCAGAAAACTGGCAACTGGCACTGTGGCATCTTGTTAATAGGTTAGTCCAAGAAAGTGTATAGAAATACTCCAAAGTGTGGACAAAACATAAGAAAGTAGATAAAACCAAGCATGGAACATCAAAAATTATGGATACGCAACGTATCAACATCCCAAGCTTAACTCCTGCTCATCCTCGAGTAGGTAAGTGATAAAAAGAAAGAATAACTTTTGAGGTGACATGCACCATCATAAACTTGATCAAAGTATTTGTAAAACATTGATAGTTGGGATCATAGTACTTCAACATACATGAAAGATAAAGTTCTAACAATAAGACATAGCAACTATGTTGTAACATGAAAAGGCACAAACAAAAGAATCATGAATAACAATGCTTTGCAAGATGTTTGTTTGTTTCACATAAAGGAAACATAGCATAGTGGCATTCAGCTTGTCCCTCGTAGAGTAGCAAACATAGATGCATAGGACACCTTCAAAGTTCATAAGAGTGACTAGATACAAATAGTTTAAAACAAGCAATATCAAAGCTATGCATCAATCAACAAGTCTTGGGACAATGCACATAGAACTAAGAATGGCCACTAAGCTCTCAAAGTAGGTGCATAAAGATTGAAGGTGGAGACTCAACATAAAAGTAAAATAAAGGCCTTCATAGAAGGAAGTAGGGATTCAAGTCTCATAAAGAGCTTCCAAAAATTAGGGTACTTATTAGCTTTCAGATCTCATCGCCCCTATCATAAGAATCTTGAAGTGATTAAGGTTAAAGTGAACAAACTATGGTGTATATGTTTGACAAAGTATAAGTT
The DNA here is from genome assembly GCA_916181665.1 of Avena sativa. Classification (NCBI taxonomy): domain Eukaryota; kingdom Viridiplantae; phylum Streptophyta; class Magnoliopsida; order Poales; family Poaceae; genus Avena; species Avena sativa. The sequence goes on from OV702296.1 coordinate 433,629,008, forward strand.
GGAAATCTCATGTCCCTTGAATACGAGGGCCGCTCCTCATGCTACTCAAGTTTAGTCACCGGTAAGTTCTTGTCATTGTAAGTACATGTGTATCATAGAGAATCGCCAACGAGGTACCCCTTGCCCGATGATACAGAAGAATCCCCATATCAAAATAAAAAGGCAAGCAGACAACGAGCATCTCAGCAATCTTCTTATTTACCATGGGAATATGGTGTTTTTTTTCTCTCTTTCCTCTTTTCATATATCTCTTTTTTTCTCTTTTTTCTCAATATCTGACACTTTTTTTATAAGAAGAATGGTTCATAGACAGCTCATTATGGTTACGCTGCAGGTTTCCACCATGACAACATGGATTACTAAAGGATCATGTAGAGCGACAAAACATCATTGATCAAAGCATAAAGTGATACTACAAGTTGAAAACTAAAGGATCATAAAGGCTATGGTGACTTGGGATAGTCATACATGGTGTGAGCATGTGCCAAGTCAACCCAAATAAAGCATCAAAGGAGAATACCACAATACTATGCTTTAATATGCTAAAACAACGCATGATCCTTCCAAGGCACATTAAGAAAACTCAATTGTTTATAACAAGTCATGATACATCAAAGAATACTAAGCATAAAGCCAAAACAATATCGAGAATGGCATGACAAAGCATAAGCCACAGTCAAAAACAAGCTCTCTTTACCACTTAAGCATGAACTTTCCTACTCTTTTCCAGTCCAAACCAAACTATTTGAAAACCAATGCATGAAAGAGGGGGTCCAACCAATTTATTCAGCAAACTAAGAAAACCAAGCAAACGAAAAATCAAAATGAAAAGAAAAAAGAAGACGCTCCAAGAACAACACAACTGTGCATGAAACAATAAAAATGAAGTGTTTGGAAGAAATCTGGGATTTTTATTGATGAAGAGGGGGATGCCTTGGGAATCCCCAAGCTTTGACGCTTGTACTTCTTGGATATTTCTTTAGGTGACATGCGTGGCATCCCCAAGCTTGATCTTTAGTCCATCCTTCATCTCATTACTCATTCCTTCCATACACCTGAAATTTTTCCTTCATACAAAACTTCAAACAATTTTTATTAGCAACATTAGTGCACTCAACATAATAAGTATTTAGGTTCAGTTCTAACACCAATAAAACTTCCATTAAAACACTAGCTACTGTAGCACTTTCCTCAAAAAGCTCAATTCCCCAAAAGAACTCAAAAAGGAACCAACAAGAAGCAAATGCAAATAATGGCAGAAATCTGTCAAAACAGACCAGCAGGTAAAGACGAATTTTGCGAAGACCTTCTGTTGCTCAAATCGAAAAGTGTTGAACTAACGAAAGTTAGATAACAACCTGGGGCAGAAGCACAAAAATTCACGCCTCAAAAGGACGTACAAAGATTTTATACGAATTTTTATGGTGAAGCACAGAAATCTGTTTCGGGACAACAACTTTCCCAATCATTACTTCTCTCTCATTAGAGGTTACTCTTAGCACAAAAAGCAAATAAAAAGGATAAGGAGCGGTTATTATAGAAGTAATAACTTCCAAGACTCATCTAAAACTTTTGGGTTATCTCCCAATAAGTACTTTCCTTTAACGCCTTTAAGTTAGGCATGATAGTTCGAAAAGATGCTCACATAAGAAATATGAATTGAAGTAAAAGAGAGCATCAAGAAGAAAATTCAAAGCACATTTAAGTCTCACCCACTTCCTATGCATAGGAATCTTGTAAAGAAACAAGTCATGAAAGCACAAAGCAACAAGCATAGGAAAGCAAAACAAGTGCAACTTCAAGACTTTCAAAATAAAGAGAGGGAACTTAATTTTGTTGAGATGCATAGAACCATGTTTCCCTCTCTCATAATAACTTTCAGTAGCAACATGAATAAAATTAACAATATAACTATCACATAAAACATTCTTATCATGAGCCACATGCATAAAATAATTAATACTCCCCACATAAACATAGTCATTCTTATTAATTGTAGTGGGAGCAAATTCAACAAAATAGCTATCATTATTATTCTCATCACCATAATCATCAAATATAGGAGGCATATTGTAATCATAATTAATTTTCTCCTAAATAGTAGGTGGACTGAAAATATCATATTCATCATTGCATTCATCATATATTGGAGGTATAGTATCATCATAAGCAATAGAATAGTTATCTTCCAAAGTGTGTTCATTTATAAACATATCATCATTGGAAGGAATATGGATAGCACTAATAGTACAACAATTATCATAATTTTCAAAATTGGTACCAAAGAGATTTTCAATATCAAAAGTAGTGTGCTTTTCCCAATCATGATCACTACTATAGGTAATAGGCATAGGAACATCATCGAGTTCAGACTCATTAAAAACTATAATAGGAGAAACATGCTTAGGGGAAAATACCGTTTCCTCTCTCCTTTTACTTCTCCTCTTCTTCTGTTTCTTCTTCTATTTAGGAGGGAGAGGCTTGAAAGGAAGCTTCTCCATATACCCTGGTTCATTGTTAGAGACAATAGAAGAAACTTTGGAGGATTCCTCCTTTTCGTTAATAAGATCAAAACACATATTAGTCCTGTCATATGTTGGTAAAACCTCATCTTTTATAATATTGTGTATGTAAGTATTTGTGTGGCAATTATCAACACAATAAAGATGACAACCATGCAGGACGCTATTCATATCAAAAGCACTCATATCTACCAAAGAGGTTTCTCTTGATAACTCTTCATACCCCAAAAATAATGTAACTTCATCATGCTGATTAGGAGTGATCATGTCATCACAATACAAACTTGTAGTACTCATTGGATTAGAAGGGCTATTATTATGGCCTGAGCATTGAAAATTGAAATGACCCACTTCAAAGCAAAGTTCACAAATAAAAGGATAGAGGGCACAAACTTTTTTACCAAGATCATTTAGAGCCCTAAACCACGTTCTAGTTTTTTCATTCCTGTGGGTGATACAATATTCTTCTTCAATTTGATTATCCTCACAAGGTCTATGTACTCCAAAAAAATTAATATGCTTATAAGAAATAGTACTTTCATTGGTTTGAGCATTTTTATTGCTATCATTAATAACAATTTCATTTTCCATGCAAGTGTCTTTAAAAGGCTCATGGTACATGTCACATTTTTCTTTAGGAGCATTAATATGATAAGCAAAGGCTCTACAACAATCAACAAGAATTTGAGGATCAAGACCATATTTAACACGAAGCTCTTGAAAATTAGCAGTTTCAGCAAAAGACTTAATGCAATCATACTCATAGTTTATACCTGGTTCTTTACCTTTGTTGTTATCCCAATCTTCGGTATTGCTTTGAATTGTTTCAAGAAGATCCCACTTAGCTTTGACCTCCTTACTTGTGAAGGATCCCTCTAAACAAGTATCTAGATAGTCCTTGTAATGTCCTGAAAGCCTTGCATAGAAGTTATTAATAACAATATTACTGGGGAGCTCATGAATGGGACATTTGAGCATTAGTGACTTCAATATCCCCCATGCTTAGGCAATACTTTATCCATCATGTGGATGAAAATTATAAATGTAATTCCTATCTTTATGAATTTCATGAGGAGGATAAAATTTAGAGTAAAAGAGAGATTCAAGTTCCTTCCACTCCAAATGATGAGGATCATTGATACATTGCAAATATATCTATAATTTTTGATGTTCCATGCTTGGTTTTATCTACTTTCTTGTGTTTTGTTCCAACTTTGGAGTACTTTTCATATGATTTCTTGGACTAACCTATTAACAAGAGCCACAGTGCCAGTTGCATGTTTTCTGCTGTTTTTGGTTCTAGGAAAGTCAGAAAATCAATATTCTCGGAATTGGACGGGACAAAAGCCAAAGTTCCTATTTTACCGGAAGACTCACGGAGCCAGAAGCAGAGATGGAGGAGGGCCAGGGCCTGGCCACACCATATGGTGGCGTGGGCTAGCCCTGGCCGCGCCACCAGGTGGTGTGGGCCCCCTGGCCGCCCACCGACCTTGCCTCTTCGCCTATAAGAAGCCTCCCGATGCATAAACCCTAAGGAGTCAATCAGAAATCCACGAAAAGTTCCGCAGCACCGCCGCCACCGAAGGGGAGATTTGGGGCACAGAAAGTCTCTGTTCTGGCACCCTGCCGGGACGGGGAAGTGCCCCCGGAGCCATCTCCATCGATCTCCACCGCCATCTCCATCACCATTGCTGATTCCCATGATGAGGAGGGAGTAGTTCTCTCTCGAGGCTAAGGCTTCTACCGGTAGCTATGTGTTCATCTTTCTCTCTATGCATGATCTTATTGAGATCATGAGCTTTGTAATCAAGTAGATCTACCTTGCTACTCAAGTGCTTTAATAGATCTCTTCTCTCCGCATGTGTGTGAAAGTGACAGCGTGCACACCATGGTGGCACTTAGGCTAGAGATTACAAAAACTTGTTATGACTTATATTTGGAGTTGGATGTCTTTATGAAATTGTGGTGTTTGTTGAAACCATCTAGTGCTCAAGGTGATAGTGTGGGGTTATCTAGATGGGAAAGGCTTACTTTGAGGTGTGCTGTTATAGCCCTACCATCGATTAGAGTGTCCAACCGGAGAGTAGTATCATAAAGAGAAGATATTTATATGAGTGTGTTCACTAGTGAAAGTATGATCCCTAGGCCTTGTTTCTAAGCACTGAGACACCGTTTGCAATTAGACCTGTTACATGTTTGCTTGCTTCCATCTTTATTTCAGTTTGCCTTTAGTCTTTTCCACGCCATCAAGCTATTCTCTATCACCATTACCACTTGTATTTCACTATCTCTTCGCCGAACTAGTGCACCTATACACCTGACAAGTGTATTGGGTGTGTTGGGGACACAAGAGACTTCTTGTATCTTCATTGCAGGGTTGCTTGAGAGGGGATACCTTTGACCACTTCCTCCCTAAGTTCGATAAACCTTGGGTGATCCACTTAAGTGAAAACTTGCTGTTGTTCTACAAACCCCTGCACTTGGAGGCCCAACGACTGTCTACAAGAATAGAAGTGCGTAGACATCAAGCTATTTTCTGGCGCCGTTGCCGGGGAGGTAAGGTAAAAGGTATTCACACCGGAGGATTAAAGAAGAAGAACCTCCCACGGCAAACGCCTATTTTCTAGCGCCGTTGCCGGGGAGGTAAGGTAAAAGGTACTCACATCCTTCGGTGTGACTGCTCGAAGTTATTTCCTTTAGATTCTGCAATTTTGTCTTTTTGTTTCTTGTTTTCACTAGTTAGGCTTAATGGAAAACAACAAAAAATTAGTGAGCTTTATAATATTTATCTTGAGTTAGGACATGAAGTGTTTGAAGAGAAAATTAAAAAACCTATAGAACTTTATTTGCATGCTAATAGCAATGTTGTTAGTATGAATTCTTTGGACACCATTATTGCTAATACTATGGAAAAGTCTAAGCTTGGGGAAGCTAGTTTTTATGAAAATGATCTTTTTAGTTCCCCAGCTTTGGAAGATAGATATTCTATTGCTTATGATGATACCAAACCTCCAATATATGATGATTACAATGATGCATATGATATTTTCAGTCCACCTACTATTGAGGAGAAAATTAATTATGATTACAATATGCCTCCTATATTTGATGATTATGGTGATGAGATTAATAATGATAGCTATTTTGTTGAATTTGCTCCCACTACAATTAATAAGAATGACTTTGTTTATGTGGAGAGTATTAATTCTTTTATGCATGTGGCTCATTATAAGAATGTTTTATGTCATAGTTATATTGTTAATTTTATTCATGATGCTACTGAAAGTTATTATGAGAGAGGGAAACATGGCTTTATGCATCTCAATAATATTAAGTTTCCCCTCTTTATGTTGAAAGTCTTGAAGTTGCACTTGTTTTGCTTTCCTATGCTTGTTGCTTTGTGCTTTCATGACTTGTTTATTTACAATATTATTTTGCATAGGAAGTGGGTTAGACTTAAATGTGCTTTGAATTTGCTTCTTGATGCTCTCTTTTACTTCAATTCATATTTCTTATGTGAGCATCTTCTCAAACTATCATGTCTAACTTAAAGGCGTTAAAGAAAAGTACTTGTTGGGAGATAACCCAAGAGTTTTAGATGAGTCTTGGAAATATTATTTCAGTAATAACCGCTCCTTATCCTTTTTATTTGCTTTTTGTGCCAAGAGTAACCTCTATTGAGAGAGAAGTAATGATTGGGAAAGTTGCTGTCCCGAAATAGATTTCTATGCTTCACCGTAAAAATTCGTGTAAAATCGCTGAACGTCTTTTTGAGGCGTGAATTTTTGTTATTCTGCCCCAGGTTGTTATCTAACTTTCATTAGTTCAACACTTTTTGATTTGAGCAACAGAAGGTCTTCGAAAAAATTCGTCTTTACCTGCTGGTCTATTTTGACAGATTTCTGCCATTTTCTGCATTTGCTTCTTGTTGGTTCCTCTTTGAGTTCTTTTGGGGAATTCAGTTTTTTGAGGGAAGTTCTACAGTAGCTTGTGTTTTAATGGAAGTTTTATTGGTGTTGAAACTGAACTTAAAGACTTATTATCTTGAGTGCACTAATGTTGCTAATAAAGATTGTGTGAAGTTTTGTATGAAGGAAAAATTGCAGGTGTATGGAAGGAATAAGTAATGAGATGAAGGATGGACTAAAGCTCAAGCTTGGGGATGCCACGCGTGTCACTCCAAGAAATATCCAAGAAGTACAAGCGTCAAATCTTGGGGATGCCCAAGGCATCCCCCTTTTCATCAATAAAAATCCTAGGTTTCTTCCAAACGCTTCATTTTTATTGTTTCATGCACGGTTGTGTTGTTCTTGGAGCGTCTTCTTTTTCGTTTTCGTTTTGTTTTTTCGTTTGCTTGGTTTGCTTAGTTTGCTGCTAAATTTGTTGGACCCCCTCTATCATACATTGGTTTGCAAATAGTTTGGTTTGGTTTGGAAAAGAGTAGGAAAGTTCATGCTTATATGGTAAAAAGAGCTTGTTTTTTACTGTGGCCTATGCTCTGTCTTGCCATGCTTGATATTGTTTTGGCTTTATGCTTAGTATTCTTTGTTGTAGCATGACTTGTTATAAACAATTGAGATTGCTTAATGTGCCTTGGATGAATCATGCGTTGGTTTAGCATATTAAAGCATAGTATAGTGGTATTCTCCTTTGATGCTTTATTTGGGTTGACTTGGCGCATGCTCACACCATGTTATGACTATCTCAATTCACCATAGCCTTTATGATCCTGTAGTTTTCAACTTGTATTATCACTTTATGCTTTGATCAATGATGTTTTGTTGCTCTGCATGATTATGGCCATTATTGCTCTCTTAGTTTGTCGCTCCCAGTCTTTTGCTAGCCTCCGTAACCAAGTATGAGTTCCACTCATGCATCCAACTCCTAAAACCAAGTTATTCCAAAGAGTCCACCATACCTACCTATTAGCATATGCTATTCCAAGTATATTCATGCTTTTGTTTACCTTCCAAATTAAACTTGTTATGAGAAAACTAGTGATTAAAGCTCTCACGAACTTGATGGCACACTTTACTTTTCTTGCCCTTAATAAACTTGAACCATTGTGTCGTCTATATTGTATATGCTTGCACTTATTTGTTGTGAATTAGCAGAACCATGCTGTCATGGGGAACGCTTTCAACATTGCACTTGGCACTTGTACCTAGTTTATATCATGCTCTTTTGTATATGGATGTCGTCGGTGTGAAATGAAAGGGGAGCTTGTAAGTCCATGGAGTTATGTATATGTGTTAGAGAAACGCCTGGGCCGCTGGTCTAATCCATGCTGACTTGGTGGAAACCTGCAGCGTAACCATAATGAGCTGTCTATGAAGCATTCTTCTTATAAAAAAAGAGTCCTATTGAGAAAAAAGAGAAAAATAAAAAAAAAGAGATTATGAAAAGAGGAAAGAGAGAAAAAAGCACCATATTCCCATGGTAAATAAGAAGATTGCTGAGAGGCTCGTTTTTTGCCTGCCTTGTCATTTTGATATGGGGATTCTTCCGTATCATCGGGCAAGGGGTATGATGCACTCGGCTTTCAACGTAGAGCTCGTTGGGAACCCCAAGAGGAAGGTATGATGAGCACAACAGTAAGTTTTCCCTCAGTTATGAAACCAAGGTTTAATCGAACCAGTAGGAGCAAGGAAACACCCCAAAGGTTTTACTAGCTGAGCTTTGGTAGGGCACACTACCGGTGCTAGTAGCAACGTGGAGACCTGCACAACACAACCACAGAACTTTGTCCCCAACTTGCGATGAGGTTGTCAATCTCACCGTGCTTTGCGGAAAACAAAGGATTAAAAAAATCGAATGGAAAGAAGTAAAAGGTTGCATAAAGTAAACACAAAGCAGAAACAATGTATAGATTGTATGTAAAGACAAAGGACCGGGATCCATAGTTCACTACAGGTGGCTCTCCTTAGATAGATAACATGCTGGGTGAACAAATTACAGCGGGGCAATTGACAAACACCGAGAAAGCAATACATGCATATACTAATCATATTGACTCCTTTGAGACTTGATTGGGCAATACAACATAATACATAGACCGCCATCCAACTGCATCTATGATTAATAATCCACCTTCAGGTTATCATCCGAGCCCCCTCCAGTATTAAGTTGCAAGCAACAGATTATTGCTTTACGAACTGTGTGTAAGGTAAACAATACGATTGTTCTATGAACAAAGAATTGTTGTTTTCTCCCTAGTAGCAACAGCACATCTAGTACCTTAGAGATTTCTGTCACTTCCCTAGATTACCAGAGGCATGAACCCACTATCGAGCATAAATACTAACTCTTGGAGTTGCTAGCATCTACTTGGCCAAGATAGCTACTAACAACGGAAAGCATGCAAGATCTCAAATAACAAAGACATGATACAATCAATAATCAATCTGAAATAGCATCTCAATATCCATCGGATCCCCACAAACACAACATGTATGAATTAAAAATAGATGATCTGGATCATGAACGGAGCTCACAAGATCCAAACATGAAAGCACAAAGGAGGAGAAACCAGCCATCTAGCTACTACATGGATCCGTAGTCCAAGGATGAACTACTCACGCATCACACCGGAGGCTTGCATGGTGATGATGAAGGCCTCTAGGGTGAATTCCCCTCTCCGGCAGGGTGCCGGGAAGAGCTTCAGATCCCTCCGGATCTAGGGTTGGAGATGACGGTGGCTACAGACTCTTTCATGGATTTTTGATCGGGTTCCTAGGGTTTTCGTCCCGAGGGCAACTTATAGGAGGAAGGAGGGGCCGAGGGGGTGCTGGGGTCGGCCAGACCACCCCCTGGCGCGGGCCAAGCCTGGCCGCGCGGCCAGGTGGTGTGGCCAGCCCCTGGCCCCTCTCCGTCTTGTATTGTGGCACTTGATCCCTTCCGGAAAAATAGGCACTTTGGCTTTTGTCCCGTCCAATTCCGAGAATATTCATTTTCTGACTTTCCTGGAACCAAAAAAGCAGAAAACAGGCAGCTGGCACTGTGGCTCTTGTTAATAGGTTAGTCCAAGAAATCATATGAAAACTACTCCAAAGTTGGAACAAAACACAAGAAAGTGGATAAAACCAAGCATGGAACATCAAAAATTATAGATACATTTGCAATGTATCAACATCCCCAAGCTTAACTCCTGCTCGTCCTCGAGTAGGTAAGTGATAAAAAGAAATAATTTTTGAGGTGACATGCACCATCAAAGACTTGATCAAAGTATTTGCAAAACATCAAAGCTGGGATCATAGAACTTCAATCATAACATGAAAGACAAAGTTCTAGCAATAAGCAAAGAGACTATGATGAAACATGAAAAGGCACAAACAAAAGATTCATGAATAACAATGCTTTGCAATACGTTTGTTTGTTTCACATAAAGAAAACATAGCATAAAAGTATTCAGCTTGTCCCTCAATAGAGTAGCAAATATAAATGCATAGGACACCTTCAAAGTTCATAAGAGTGACTAGATACAATAGTTTAAAACAAGCAATAACAAGTTATGCATCAATCAGCTAGTCTTGGGACAATGCACATATAACTAAGAATGGCCATTATGCTCTCAAAGTAGGTGCATAAAGATAGAAGGTGGAGACTCAATATAATGGTGGAAGAAAGGCCTTTTGTAAAAGGAAGTAGGGATTCAAGTCTCATAAAGAGCTTCCAAAAATTATGGTACTTATAGCTTTTAGCTCTCATTGCCCCTATCATAAGCATCTTGAAGTGGTTAAGGTTAAAGTGACACAACTAAGAGGATATGCTTGACAAGTTATAAACCAAAATCTCATGCCCCTTACTTACGAAGACCGATCCTCATGCTACTCAACTTCAGTCACGAGTAAGCTCTTGTCATTGTAAGTATATGTGTATCATTAAGAACCGCCAATGGGGTACCCCTTGCACATGATACAGGAGCTTTCCCATAATCAAAATGACAAGGCAAGCAGACAATGAGCATCTTAGCGATCTTTTTATTTGCTATTTGCATAGGTTCTTATTGAGGATGCTTCATAGAGTGCTCATTATGGTGATGCTGCAAGTTTCCACCATGATTAGGCATGGCTTAGGCTAGCGGCCCAGGCGTTTCTCTAACACACATACAAACTCCATGATCTTACAAGTTCCACTTTTATTTCACACCGCCGGGATCCGTAAGCAAAAGAACATGATATCAACAGGGTACAAAGTACAAGTGCAATGTTGAAAGCGTTCCCCATGAAACATGCTTCTGCTAACTTCAACTTATAAAGCGCAAGCATATACACAACAAAGAAGGACCCAATGGTTCAAGATTATTAGAGGCAATAAAGTAAAGTGTGCCATCAAGTTCGTGAGAGCTTTAATCACTAGTTTTCTCATAACAAGTGAAAGATAGACAAAAGCATGAATATACTTGGAATAGCATAAGCTAGTAGGTAGGTATGGTGGACTCTTTGGAATAACTTGGTTTAGGGAGTTGGATGCATGAGTGGAACTCATACTTTGTGGTGGAGGCTAGCAAAAGACTGGGAGCGACAAACTAAGAGACCAATAATGGCCATAATCATGCAGAGTGACAAAACATCATTGATCAAAGCATAAAGTGATACTACAAGTTGAAAACTAAAGGATCATCAAGGCTATGGTGACTTGTGAAAGTCATAACATGGTGTGAGCATGTGCCAAGTCAACCCAAATAAAGCATCAAAGGAGAATACCACTATACTATGCTTTAATATGCTAAAACAACGCATGATTCATCCAAGGAACATTAAGCAATCTCAATTGTTTATAACAAGTCATGCTACAACAAAGAATACTAAGCATAAAGACAAATCAAAATCAAGCATGGCATGACAAAGCATAGCCACAGTAAAAAACGAGCTCTTTTTACCACATAAGTATGAACTTTCCTACTCTTTTCCAAACCAAACCAAACTAATTGCAAACCAACGTATGAAAGAGGGGGTCCAACCAACTTATTCAGAAAACTAAGCAAACCAAGCAAACTAAAAACCAAAACAAAAATGAAAAAGAAGACGCTCCAAGAAAAACACAACTGTGCATGAAACAATAAAAATGAAGCGTTTGGAAGAAATATGGGATTTTTATTGATGAAAAAGGGGATGCCTTGGGCATCCCCAAGCTTTGACGCTTGCACTTCTTGGATATTTATTGGGGTGACACGCGTGGCATCCCCAAGCTTGAGCTTTAGTCCATCCTTCATCTTATTACTCATTCCTTCCATACACCTGAAAATTTTCCTTCATACAAAACTTCACACAATCTCATTAGCAACATTAGTGCACTTAAGATAAATAAGTCTCAAGGTTCAGTTCTAACACCAAATAAACTTCCATTAGAACACTAGCTACTGTAGCACTTCCCTCAAAAAGCTCAATTCCCTAAAGGAACTCAAGGAGGAACTAACAAGAAGCAAATGCAGAAAATGGCAGAAATCTGTCAAAACAGACCATCAGGTAAAGACAAATTTTTTCGAAGACCTTCTGTTGCTCAAATCAAAAAGTGTTGAACTAACGAAAGTTGTATAACAACCTGGGGCAGAAGCACAAAACATTACAGCTCAATCCGACGTACAGAACTCTCACAGGAATTTTTACGGTGAAGCACAGAAATCTGTTTCGGGACAGCTACTTTCCCAATCATTACTTCACTCTCATTAGAGGTTACTCTTGGCACAAAAGGCAAATAAAAAGTATAAGGAGAGGTTATTACAGAGGTAATAACTTCCAAGACTCATCTAAAACTCTTGGGTTATCTCCCAACAAGTACTTTTATTTAACGCTTTTAAGTTAGGCATAAGAAGCAAAGAAAGAATCAAGTGTTCTCAAATGAAGAAGCATTAAGACCAAATTTTGTTTTCATAGGAGAAGCAAAAGAAATATTTTCTATCTTTTTAGTGAAGTGTTCTATACCTTTCTTGAGTGGAAGTTGATATTTAATGGTGCTTTCTTTCATATCAATGATGGCACCAACAGTTCTAAGAAAAGGTCTTCCCAAAGTAATAGGACAAGAAGCATTGTATTCAACATCCAAAACATAGAAATCAACAGGGACATAGGAATCATTAACCATAATAAGAACATCATTAAGACTCCCCATGAGTTCCTTTTTAGCATTAGCATCAAGTGGGACATTCAAATAACAATCTTCAAGAGGAGGCAAATCAAGCATATCATAAATCCTTCTAGGCATAATAGAAACACTACTATCAAGATCACACAAAGCTTTGAAATCAAAGTCATTCACTTTCATATTAATGATGGGTTTCCAACCATCTTCTTGCTTTATAGGAATAGAAGCTTTATGTTTCATCTTTTCTTCTTTAATCTTTATGAGAGCATCGGTAATGTGTTTTGTAAAAGCCATGTTCATAGCACTAGCATTAGGGTACTTAATAACTTCAGAGATATTGCAACCATCAAGATCAAAATCAACTTTATCATCTAAAGTAGTAGAACTATTACTAGCCTCAACACTAGTGGTGGTGATAGTAGAAACACTAATGTTTCTAGCAATTTCATCTTCTCTTTCCCACTTAGCATGTAATTCAGCTAATAGTCTAACATTTTCATCAATTCTTACTTGTATGGCATTAGTAGCTGTAAAGGGATTCTCATTAGTTTCAGGTTTAGCAGCCATTTTATTCAAAGAAGATTGAGCTTCAGCCAAAGATGCTATATTTCTTTCAGCATTAGAGAGTTTTTCCTCAATAGTTTTATTGAAAGCAGTTTGTTTACTAATAAACTCTTTAAGCATAACTTCAAGTTCAGAGGGAGCACTCTTATTATTGTTGTAAGAATTTCCATAAGCATTACCATTGTTGGGAGGATAAGGCTTATAATTGTTGTTACCAAAATTGTTCCTATAAGCATTATTACCATAAGCATTGTTGCCAAAGTTGTTATTTCTTATGAAGTTCACATCAACTTGCTCTTCTTGAGCAACCAAAGAGGCTAAAGGAACATTATTTGGATCAATATGGGCTTTCCCATTAATAAGCATAGACATAATAATATCAATCTTATCACTCAAGGAGGAGGTTTCTTCAACAGAATTTACCTTCTTACCTTGTGGATCTCTCTCAGTATGCCATTCAGAATAATTAACCATCATATTATCCAATAGTTTTGTTGCAGCACCCAAAGTGATGGTCATAAAGGTACCTCCAGCAGCTGAATCCAATAGGTTCCTTGAAGAATAGTTCAATCCTGCATAAAAAGTTTGGATGATCGTCCAAGCAGTCAGTCCATGAGTGGGACAATTCTTTACCAAAGATTTCATTCTTTCCCAACCTTGAGCAACATGCTCATTATCAAGTTATTTAAACTTCATTATTTCACTTCTCATGGATATAATCTTAGCAGGAGGATAGTATTTTCCAATAAAAGCATCTTTGCACTTAGTCCAAGAATCAATACTATTCCTAGTTAAGGAATTCAACCATTCTTTAGCTTTTCCTCTCAAAGAGAAACGAAACAATTTCAGTTTAATAATATCACCATCTATATCCCTATGCTTTTGCATCTCACAAAGTTCAACAAAGTTATTTAGATGGGAAGCAGCATCTTCATTACCAATACCAGAAAATTGTTCTCTCATAACAAGATTGAGCAAAGCAGGTTTTATCTCAAAGAAAGTATTTTCAGCCATAGGTGGAGCAATAGGAGTGCTCATAAAATCATTGTTGTTGGTGCTAGTGAAGTCACACAACTTAGTGTTTTCAAGAGTAGTCATTTTTTTTGGGTTTTCAAATAAGAAAGCAACAAGTAAAACTAATTTTTTTGTATTTTCTAAGAACAAAACAAGCAAACAAAGCAAAAAGAAACTAAGCAAAACAAAAACAACAAAGTAAAGAGATTGGTTATGAGGTACTCCCCTTGTGAAGATGTCCTTGACTCCCCAGCAACGGTGCCAGAAAAGATCTTGATGCACTCGACTTTCAATGTAGAGCTCGTTGGGAACCCCAAGAGGAAGGTATGATGAGCACAACAGTAAGTTTTCCCTCAGTTATGAAACCAAGGTTTAATCGAACCAGTAGGAGCAAGGAAACACCCCAAAGGTGTTACTAGCTGAGCTTTGGCAGGGCGCACTACCGGTGCTAGTAGCAACATGGAGACCTGCACAACACAACCACAGAACTTTGTCCCCAACTTGCGATGAGGTTGTCAATCTCACCGTGTTTTGCGGAAAACAAAGGATTAAACGTATCAAATGGAAAGAAGTAAAAGGTTGCAGAAAGTAAACACAAAGCAGAAACAGTTTATAGATTGTATGTAAAGACAAAGGACCGGGATCCATAGTTCACTACAGGTGGCTCTCCTTAGATAGATAACATGCTGGGTGAACAAATTACAGCGGGGCAATTGACAAACACCGAGAAAGCAATACATGCATATACTAATCATCTTGACTCCTTTGATACTTGATTGGGCAATACAACATAATACATAGACCGCCATCCAACTGCATCTATGATTAATAATCCACCTTCAGGTTATCATCCGAACCCCCTCCAGTATTAAGTTGCAAGCAACAGATAATTGCTTTACAAACTGCGTGTAGGGTAAACAATACGATTGTTCTATGAACAAAGGATTGTTGTTTTCTTCCTAGTAGCAACAACACATCTAGTACCTTAGAGATTTTTGTCACTTCCCCAGATTACCAGAGGCATGAACCCACTATCGAGCATAAATACTAACTCTTGGAGTTGCTAGCATCTACTTGGCCAAGATAGCTACTAACAATGGAAAGCATGCAAGATCACAAATAACAAAGACATGATAGAATCAATAATCAATCTGAAATAGCATCTCAATATCCATCGGATCCCCGCAAACACAACATGTATTAATTACAAATAGATGATCCTGATCATGAACAAAGCTCACAAGATCTAGACATGAAAGCACAAAGGAGGAGAAACCAGCCATCTAGCTACTACATGGATCCGTAGTCCAAGGATGAACTACTCACGCATCACACCGGAGGCTTGCATGGTAATGATGAAGGCCTCCAGGGTGAATTCCGCTCTCCGGCAAGGTGCCGGAAGAGCTTCAGATCCCTCCGGATCTAGGGATGGAGATGACGGCGGCTACAGACTCTTTCGTGGATTTTTGATCGGGTTCCTAGGGTTTTTGTCCCGAGGGCAACTTATAGGCGGAAGGAGGGGCCGAGGGGGTGCTGGGGTCGGCCATACCACCCCCTGGCACGGGCCAAGCCTAGCCGTGCGGCCAGGTGGTGTGGCCGGCCCCTGGCCCCTCTCCGTCTCGTATTCTAGCACTTGATCCCTTCTAGAAAAATAGGCACTTTGGCTTTTATCCCGTCCAATTCCGAGAATATTCATTTTCTGACTTTCCTGGAACCAAAAACAGCAGAAAAAAGGCAGCTGGCACGGTGGCTCTTGTTAATAGGTTAGTCCAAGAAATCATATGAAAAGTACTCCAAAGTTGGAACAAAACACAAGAAAGTGGATAAAACCAAGCATGGAACATCAAAAATTATAGATACATTTGCAATGTATCAGGGTACCTCGTTGGCGGTTCTCTATGATACACATGTACTTACGATGACAATAACTTACCGGTGACTAAACTTGAGTAGCATGAGGAGCGGCCCTCGTATACAAGGGACATGAGATTTCTAACTTATACTTCGTCAAGCATGAACACCATAGTTTGTTCACTTTAACCTTAATCACTTCAAGATGCTTATGATAGGGGCAATGAGAGCTGAAAGCTAATAAGTACCATAATTTTTGGAATCTCTTTATGAAACTTGAATCCCTGCTTCCTTCTATGAAGGCCTTTCTTCCACTTTTATATTTAGTCTCCACCTTCTATCTTTATGCACCTACTTTGAGAGCATAGTGGCCATTCTTAGTTCTATGTGCACTGTCCCAAGACTTGTTGATTGATGCATAGCTTTGATATTGCTTGTTTTAAACTATTTGTATATAGTCACTCTTATGAACTTTGAAGGTGTCCTATGCATTTATGTTTGCTACTCTATGAGGGACAAGCTGAGTGCCACTACACTATGTTTTCTTTATGTGAAACAAAAAAACGTCTTGCAAAGCATTGTTATTCATGAATCTTTTGTTTGTGCCTTTTCATGTTGCATCATAGTTTCTTTGTCTTATTGCTAAAACTTTGTCTTTCATGTTATGATTGAAGTACTATGATCCCAGCTTTGAATGTTTTACAAATACTTTGATCAAGTCTTTGATGGTGCATGTCACCTCAAAAATTATTCTTAATTTTTATCACTTACCTACTCGAGGACGAGCAATAGTTAAGCTTGGGGATGTTGATACATTGCAAATGTATCTATAATTTTTGATGTTCCATGCTTGGTTTTATCTACTTTCTTGTGTTTTGTTCCAACTTTGGAGTACTTTTCATATGATTTCTTGGACTAACCTATTAACAAGAGCCATAGTGCCAGTTGCCTGTTTTCTGCTGTTTTTGGTTCCAGGAAAGTTAGAAAATCAATATTCTCGGAATTGGACAGGACAAACGCCAAAGTTCCTATTTTACCGGAAGACTCCCGAAGCCAGAAGCAGAGACGGAGGAGGGCCAGGGCCTGGCCACACCATATGGTGGCGCGGGCTAGCCCTGGCCGCGCCACTAGGTGGTGTGGGCCCCCTGGCCGCCCACCGACCTTGCCTCTTCGCCTATAAGAAGACTCCCGATGCATAAACCCTAAGGAGTCAATCAGAAATCCACGAAAAGTTCCGCAGCGCCGCCGCCACCGAAGGGGAGATTCGGGGGACAGAAAGTCTCTGTTCTGGCACCCTGCCAGGACGGGGAAGTGCCCACGGAGCCATATCCATCGATCTCCACCGCCATCTCCATAACCATTGTTGATTCCCATGATGAGGAGGGAGTAGTTCTCTCTCGAGGCTAAGGGTTCTACCGGTAGCTATGTGTTCATCTCTCTCTATGCATGATCTTATTGAGATCATGAGCTTTGTAATCAAGTAGATCTACCTTGCTACTCAAGTGCTTAATAGATCTCTTCTCTCCCCATGTGTGTGAAAGTGACAGCGTGCACACCATGGTGACACTTAGGCTAGAGATTACAAATACTTGTTATGAGTTATATTTGGAGTTTGATGTCTTTATGAAATTTTGGTGTTTGTTGGAACCATCTAGTGCTCAAGGTGATAGTGTGGGGTTATCTAGATGGGAAAGGCTTACTTTGAGGTGTGCTGTTATAGCCCTACCATCGATTAGAGTGTCCAACCGGAGAGTAGTTAAGAGTAGTATCATAAAGAGAAGATATTTATATGAGAGTGTTCACTAGTGAAAGTATGATCCCTAGGCCTTGTTTCTAAGCACTGAGACACCATTTGCAATTAGATCTGTTACATGTTTGCTTGCTTCCATCTTTATTTCAGTTTGCCTTTAGTCTTTTCCACGCCATCAAGCTATTCTCTATCACCATTACCACTTGTATTTCACTATCTCTTTGCCGAACTAGTGCACCTATACACCTGACAAGTGTATTGGGTGTGTTGGGGACACAAGAGACTTCTTGTATCTTGATTGCAGGGTTGCTTGAGAGGGGATACCTTTGACCACTTCCTCCCTGAGTTCGATAAACCTTGGGTGATCCACTTAAGGGAAACTTGCTGCTGTTCTACAAACCTCTGCACTTGGAGGCCCAACAATTGTCTACAAGAATAGAAGTGCGTACACATCAATCATCTAGTAGCTCATACCACTCCCTTGCTTTGCCCTTAAGTGAAAGAGGGAATAGCTTCCTCTTAACTTGGTTCATTGAAATACCTGCACACTTGAACAACTTGCATAACATGTTCATAACACGTGCATAACAACTTGCATAACAACTTAGCTCATACCATCTCCCAAATAACAGTTGTTCATAACACGTTCAACAATGTTTATAGGTATTTTAAAAGGGATGCTTTCAGTATATGGATTTAAAATATCACAAGTATCATTAGAATTACCACATATGGGAGATAAAGTATCATTAGAGCAAATTTTCTTCTTTAAAGCTGGGGAACTAAAAAGATCATTTTCATAAAAACCAACTTCCCCAAGCTTAGACGTTTCCATAGCATTAGTAACAAAGGTGTTCAAAAGATTCATACTAATAACATTGCTATTAGCATGCAAAGAGAGTTCCATGGGCTTTTTAATTTTCTTTTTAGACAATTCATGTTCTAACTTAGGAAAAATACTAAAAAGCTCTCTAATTTTGTTGTTGTTTTCCATTAAGCCTAACTAGTGAAAACAAGAAACAAAAAGAGAAAATTGCAGAATCTAAAGGAAATAACTTCGAGCACTCACACCGGAGGATGTGAGTACCTTTTGCCTTACCTCCCCGGCAACGGCGCCAGAAAATAGCTTGATGTCTATGCACTTCTATTCTTGTAGACAGTTGTTGGGCCTCCAAGTGCAGAGGTTTGTAGAACAGCGGCAAGTTTCCCTTAAGTGGATTACCCAAGGTTTATCGAACTCAGGGAGGAAGTGGTCAAAGGTATCCCCTCTCAAGCAACCCTGCAATCAAGATACAAGAAGTCTCTTATGTCCCCAACACATCCAATACACTTGTTAGGTGTATAGGTGCACTAGTTCGGCGAAGAGATAGTGAAATACATGTGGTATGGATATAAGACAACGGTGCCAGAAAATAGCTTGATGGCGTGGAAGAGACTAAAGGCAAACTGAAATAAAGATGGAAACAAGCAAACATGTAACAGATCTAAATGCAAACGGTGTTTCAATGCTTAGAAACAAGGCCTAGGGATCATACTTTCACTAGTGAACACTCTCTCATATAAATATCTTCTCTTTATGATACTACTCTTAACTACTCTTCGGTTGGACACTCTAATCCATGATAGGGCTATAACAGCACACCTCAAAGTTTGCTTTCCACATCTAGATAACCCCACACTGTCAGCTTGAGCACTAGATGGTTCCAACAAACACCACAATTTCATAAAGACATCCAACTCCAAATATAACTCATAACAAGTATTTGTAATCTCTAGCCTAAGTGCCACCATGGTGTGCACACTGTCAACTTCACACACATGGGGAGAGCAGAGATCTATTAAAGCACTTTTGTAGCAAGGTATATCTATAGATTACAAGCTCATGATCACAATATGATCATGCATAGAGAGAGAGATGAACACATAGCTACCGGTATAACCCTTAGCCTCGAGAGAGAACTACTTCCTCCTCATCATGGGAATCAGCAACGGTGATGGAGATGGCGGTGTAGTTCGATGGAGATGGCTCTGGGGGCACTTCCCCGTCCCAACAGGGTGCCGAAGCAGAGACTTTTTATCCCCCGAATCTCCCCTTTAGTGGCAGCGGCGCTACGGAACTTTTCGTGGCTGGAGGCTTGACTATTTAGGGTTTTTGCATCGGGAGGATCTTATAGGCGAAGGGGCAAGGTCGATGGCTGGCCAGGGGGCCCACACCACTTGGTGGCGCGGCCAGGGCTAGCCCGCGCCACCACATGGTGTGGCCACCCTGTGGCCCCTCTCCGTCTCGTCTTCTGGCTCCGTGAGTCTTCTAGTAAAGTATCGACTTTGGCTTTTGTCCGGTCCAATTCCGAGAAATTGATTTTTTGACTTTCCAGGAACCCAAAACAGCAAAAAACAGGCAACTGGCACTGTGGCATCTTGTTAATAGGTTAGTCCAAGAAAGTGTATAGAAATACTCCAAAGTGTGGACAAAACATAAGAAAGTAGATAAAACCAAGCATGGAACATCAAAAATTATGGATACGTTAGCAACGTATCAGGGGGGCGTGTGTATTAGATGGTGTAACATGGTGGTGGGGATTGGGAGTGACGGAAAACTCGAGATCCATTATAGTTTTTACCTTCATTTTGTTACCTCACTAGGGATAAAGTGAATGCATGTGTGACGAAGGGTAACCTCAGCAATGCTCATTGTTATGGGCTTGGGTTTCAGGGAAAGAGGTGCACTTTTGATTTTGTCTTCTTATCAGACAAACAAGGAATGTGGCATTTACCCGAGTTCAGACCCTGGTAGAGGAAACCCTACTCTTGCTTGTCTGATCTTTATTGATGGAGAGTACAAAGTCATTGGGTTACCAGATGCGATCTAACTTATAATGGATTGCTATGACAATGTTATGGTACACTCTCTGTTGGCTCCTCCCAGTCTTTATATGATAGGCTAGCTCTTAGAGTCTCTTGATGCGCTCGATGATCGACGTAGAGCTCGTTGGGAACCCCAAGAGGAAGGTATGATGCGCACAACAGCAAGTTTTCCCTCAGTTATGAAACCAAGGTTTAATCGAACCAGTAGGAGCAAGGAAACACCCCAAAGGTGTTACTAGCTGAGCTTTGGCAGGACGCACTACCGGTGCTAGTAGCAACGTGGAGACCTGCACAACACAACCACAGAACTTTGTCCCCAACTTGTGATGAGGTTGTCAATCTCACCGTGTTTTGCGGAAAACAAAGGATTAAACGTATCGAATGGAAAGAAGTAAAGGTTTGCAGAAAGTAAACACAAAGCAGAAACAGTTTATAGATTGTATGTAAAAGACAAGGACCGGGATCCATAGTTCACTGGAGGTGGCTCTCCTTAGATAGATAACATGTTGGGTGAACAAATTACAGCGGGGCAATTGACAAACACCGAGAAAGCAATACATGCATATACTAATCATCTTGACTCCTTTGAGACTTGATTGGGCAATACAACATAATACATAGACCGCCATCCAAATGCATCTATGACTAATAATCCACCTTCAGGTTATTATCCGAACCCCCTCCCGTATTAAGTTGCAAGCAACAGATTATTGCTTTATGAACTGCGTGTAAGGTAAACAATACGATTGTTCTATGAACAAAGAATTGTTGTTTTCTCCCTAGTAGCAACAGCACATCTAGTACCTTAGAGATTTATGTCACTTCCCTAGATTACCAGAGGCATGAACCCACTATCGAGCATAAATACTAACGCTTGGAGTTGCTAGCATCTACTTGGCCAAGATAGCTACTAACAACGGAAAGCATGCAAGATCACAAATAACAAAGACATGATAGAATCAATAATCAATCTGAAATAGCATCTCAATATCCATCGGATCCCCGCAAACACAACATGTATGAATTACAAATAGATGATCTTGATCATGAACGGAGCTCACAAGATCTAAACATGAAAGCACAAAGGAGGAGAAACCAGCCATCTAGCTACTACATGGATCCGTAGTCCAAGGATGAACTACTCACGCATCACACCGGAGGCTTGCATGGTGATGAAGAAGGCCTCCAGGGTGAATTCCCCTCTCCGGCAGGGTGCCGGGAAGAGCTTCAGATCCCTCCCGATCTAGGGATGGAGATGACGGCAGCTACAGACTCTTTCGTGGATTTTTGATCGGGTACTTAGGGTTTTCGTCCCGAGGGCAACTTATAGGCGGAAGGAGAGGCCGAGGGGGTGCCGGGAGCCACCACACCACCCCCTGGCGCGGGCCAGGCCTGGCCACGCGGCCAGGTGGGGTGGCTGGCCCCTGGCCCCTCTCCGTCTCATATTCTGGCACTTGATCCCTTCCGGAAAAATACACACTTTGGCTTTTGTCCCGTCCAATTCCGAGAATATTCATTTTCTGACTTTCCTGGAACCAAAAACAGCAGAAAACAGGCAGCTGGCACTATGGCTCTTGTTAATAGGTTAGTCCAAGAAATCATATGAAAAGTACTCCAAAGTTGGAACAAAACACAAGAAAGTGGATAAAACCAAGCATGGAACATCAAAAATTATAGATACATTTGCAATGTATCAGAGTCCAATCCGGGTCGGTTTACAGTTTGAAAGGTAACTCGATAACCATGTCGGCTGTAATTTGGACTTCTTCCTTGATCATCATGTCTGGTTCCTGGGCTTCAGGTGTTTCCAGAACCTTTGATTACTTATGGGCCTTGTCCTGGATCCGTATCAGGTATACCAACAATGGAGGCCTGCGAGTCATACCCATGGCAATGTGTTATAATCATCTGGTGATAGCACTACAAGAATTTGGACGGGCCATGACGTTCTGATTTCTTTATTGATAAGCGGGAAAATGCCATAGATGGCCATCTGTGAAGAATTTTACGACGAAAAAAGGTCGTAAAACATCATGTCATAATTGGATATTTGGTGTTAATTCTGTCTCAAAACACCACGGCCATCTATGATGTTTCTGAAATTTTGTCATGGACAACGGGACCGGCCCGACCTAGGTCCGATCTACCGTGATGTTTTTATTTCATCATGGACGATGCCACATGGTAGACGACACTGTGAGCTACCGTTAGTGATGCCTAGTGACGTCATGGGGGCCGTCAATGATGTCATCCCTATCGGGACTTTTTTCGTCATGACTTGATTCCGTTACCAGCGCTTCCTTACGTCATCACATCGTCTATGATGTCATGCCAGCCGTAATGAATTTACTTTTGCCGTAGCATGCCACCTATAGGTAGACACGTGGTCCATTTAAATGATAACATGTGGGTCTATTGTAGGACAAGACGTGGACAAATCAGTGTGAGACACGTATACGACATGTATCGTCTAGGCAAAAGTGATGACATCATCACTTTCGTGATGTTACTACCTCGTCATGGCGGTTGACCAGCCTACGCGCGCCATGTAGAAAACTAACCATGACGAAATATTTCGTAAAGAAACAATCAAGACGTTTATAGGCTTACAATATAGAATTTGACAAAAAAATCAGGACAAATGTTTCACTCTAGAGAAATGAATACCAGCCTCAAATAAGAAATAAATGAAGGGAATATGCCCGTGAGGCAATAATAAAGTGGTTATTATCTTATTCCATATTTATGATAAATGTTTATTTTGCATGCTATAATTG
This sequence comes from Avena sativa, assembly GCA_916181665.1. Lineage (NCBI taxonomy): Eukaryota > Viridiplantae > Streptophyta > Magnoliopsida > Poales > Poaceae > Avena > Avena sativa. The sequence goes on from OV702296.1 coordinate 433,652,434, forward strand.
TATTAATTGGAAACGTTAATATATGTGTGTTTAATAAACAAAATACAAAGTTCCTAGTAATGCCTCTCATATAAACTAGCTCGTTGATTAACAAGATGATCAAGGTTTCCTGATCATGGATATTGGATGTTGTTAATAATGAGGTCACAGCATTGGTGGAATGATGTGATGAACATTCATCCGAAGTATAGTATTACGATCAAAGTCATTATGTTTATATTGCTATAACATCATACAAAGTAATCCTAGTCCTTAGACCATGAGATCATGTTAATCAATAACACCGGAAGAGTATCTTGATAACTAATGACCCACAAGTATAGGGGGTGTATCGCGGTATTTTTGGTAAGTAAGAGTGTCGAACCCAACGAGGAGCAGAAGGAGTAAACAAAGTACGAGTAAATAAAAGCAAGTAAACAAAGTACGAGTAAATAAAAGACGGTAGGAATAAATGCAGCAAGTGGCCCAATCCTTTATGCAGCAAAGGACAAGCCGGTTGTATTACTTAAGATGACCAAACATTCTCGAGGACACATGGGAAGACTGTCAAGTGCTTTCGCTTCATATAGTTGATTAATCTTCTTTAGCTTGCTAAGTGTTGTGTGGGTGAACCTGTGCTAATGTACCGACCTTCCTAGGACTAATACATACTTGTGATTATACCCCTTGCAAACATGCGTAAGTACATTAAAGTAATTAAGGTAGAAACCTAACCACAACTTTAAACTCTAAGACCCTTACGTCCCTTGTGCAATGGTTTTCTAACGGGGGTTCAGGTTTCTGTCACTCCGGCAACCCCTACGATTAGTAGCCAAATACACAATGCATTTCCCTAGGCCCATATAGGTGAAGTGTCATGTAGTCGACTTTCACATGACAACACTAGAATAATTACACCACAACTTAAATATCAAACTATTGAATCTTTCTCAACACAACTCCACTACTAACAGCATGACTTCTCCCATGTCCTCAAGAACAAAACGAAGTACTCACAAGACATCATATGGATCATGATCAGAGATGGAATAATGATGTATAACAATCTGAACATAAACAATAATTCAATGGTTCACTCAACTGCATCAACTACAAAGAGTAATCAACACCGAGAAAGTTTCCCCTAAGAACTATGCAAGATTCAACCCAATTGTTATAGCAATATGGAGATGGTGATGATGGTGCTGATGGTGATGATGGTGGTGATGATGATGATGATGATCCCGATGAAGTCTAGCTTGATGGTGGTGTTGATGGCGATGATCTCCCCTCTCCGAGAAGGAATTCCTCCGGCAGAAATCTGTCTGCCGGAGAGATCTTTCTCTCTCGGTGTTTTCGGCCCTACGGAGGCGGTGGAATCTTTTTGTGGTTGCTCTCCCGGGTATTAGGGTTTCGGGAGGATTATATACGCCAGAGAGGAGAGCCAGGGGTGGACCAGGGCGGCCACACCACCTGGTGGCGTGGCCCGCGCCAGGGGGTGGTGTGGGCCCCCTGTGTCCCATCTCCACTCCTCCTTCTGGCAGTCTTTGTCTTCTGGAAAAATAGGATTTTCCATATATTTTCCCGGATTTTCTGATCTTCGCGAATTTTGCCTCCAAACAATACCTTTTCCAATCAGAATCCTGACTACAACGGTCCATGCTCCAAAAGTCATCAATCATGCAAAAATAGATGAAATAACATAAGTATCACCTCTTAATATGAAATATATCAATGAATAACAGTAAATTATGATATAGAATAGTGATGCAAAATGGACGTATCAATAACAGTAAACATGTGATTCCACCAATCGATGTCACGACACCAACCCCGTGGCTAGTTGTTGCCAGAATCCACCTAGGATGTCTGAAAAGTCTAGGATCTTGAACCAACTGGTTTCGAGCAAAAAGCGATTGGTACGCACCAGTTCCCCTTCTCCCATGTCAAATATTAGTGGGGTGTGATCCGAGCCCATGCTCATTTCAGTCTTAAGGGAACAGAGAGGAAAGACTGCTTCAAGGGAAGGAGAGACGAACACTCTATCTAACAAACATATCACATGGTTCAACTGACAATTGCTCCAAATATAAAGTGCTCCCATGCGCACAATCTGGCGCAGTGCCCAATTCTGGATGTAATGGGTGAACCTATCAATCCTAGGCTATTTCAAATTTTCGTTGTTTTTATATTCAGCAGATCTTATCAGATTGAAGTCACCTACCATAAGAAGAGGGGTGTAAATTGAGGCTATCTTGGCTGAAATTTCATTCAGAAAGCTGCCCGATCGCCCATGATCTGTCGTCCCTTAGATACCAATTATCACCATAATACAGTTGGAATCTTTATGTAGCACAGATGCACTGAGGTATAAATCCCCTTTATTCACTGAGCCAACTTTGAAAACACTGTCTCTTAGGCCCATGAGCATTCCCCCGAATGCCCATTGGTTGGCAACCAACACCAATAAAATTTATCACCTACCTCTAAGCTGTTGAGTTCTTGGTTGTCAAATTTTGACTGAAAATAGCCTCTATTTGGCACATTTGCCCCCTCCCCCCTAATACTTGTCCAAAATGTCTTCACGGCCCATTTGCCCCCCCTCCCCTCCCCCTCCCCCCAAGCACTTTGGCCCAAGCTCCGCCACTGAGCATACAATGTCAATCCGGTGCATGCGGATGAATTGCTTTAGGAGAGTTACGAGCCTCTATCGGCTGAATCCCCTAATGTTTAAGAACATGCATCTCTTTGTGAGTGATGTAACACTTATCTATTATCTATTATATACTAAAATCAATATAAGGGTGTGTTTCGAGACACCAGGTTGATCCACATAGGCTTTATTAATATACTATGTTGATATGTATTTTAATGATTAAAATTAAAAGATACAAGTGTTACGATAAAACGTTAAACGTGTAGACATGAGTATATGACACGTAAGTTCAAAAGGAAACTAAACTCTCCATAATTGCATAGTCCTGTACGAAAAGAAAAAGAAAGAAAACCTGATGCAGTTTTTTTACACGGCTCCCGCAACAGATCGTTGATGCAAACCCGTTCAAAATTAAAAATGCGTGAGCTCCCATATACTCCATCCGATCTATAACAAGTGTTGCTCATTTTGTTCTAAGCTAGTACACACTTTGTACTAAATGAGCGACACTACATGTCTTCCGTGGCATGTCTATCTCCTAAGAACCACCACGTTAGAACAAAAAAGTCTATGGCTGGCTGGTTAGCTAGCAAGCCCCTTCCCCTCTCTCCATGCGTTTTGAGAGTCCGACGCCGCCTCCCGGCCCCTCTCCCCTTCCTCTCCGGCGGCCGTGCCACTCGGAGACGATGGTGGGGGAGCGGCCAGCTGTCTCCTATGTATAGTAGGTCTAGGTTTTATGTAGTTTGTCCCTTCGTGGCGTCTAGGAGTAGGTGGTCGGAGTACAGAGATCTACTCCGGCTCGCCCTGGTGGTTGCCCTTCTCGCTATACTTCTCCGGCGTGAGTGGTGCGGCGGAGATCTACAACGGCCAGGCATCTCCACTAATAAGATCTCCTGGGGCTCTTCTCTTCCGGTGCAGTGGCGCGGCATCGGTGGAGGGATGCGGAGCTTTGACGGCGAACTCCCAAGGTGGGGGCGACGACGGGAGCTCGGCTGGGGCCTAATCAATAAGCGTGCCGCCGTGGCGGTCCGGATCCGTCTCCTTCAACTGCTTCCTTGGTCGGTCGTGGCGGCGAGGAAGGAAGCGGCTCTGCAGAGGCGGAGGCGGGCGTCGGCAGGCGGAGGGAGGATGGTGGTCTCATGCCGTTCGGCCGCGATCTCTGGCGACGTCCCCTTTCTCGCTGGCCCTTGCCCACCCGTGGCAGGAGTGGGGTTTGGGGGCCGGTTGCTTCTCAGCGTTGACGAAGGCGGAGATTCGAGGCACAGCGGCGCAGGAGTAGGGAAGCTTCTTCTCTGAGCAAGAGCAACACATCGGTGGCGCTTTTTCCGTTCGTCATCCGAACCGGCAAAGATTTCCGGCAAATCGTCAACCTCCAACCGGAGGCCCTTTCTGAGGATGGCCGCCGCGTCCATCGCCGCCTCCGAAACAAGTGGTTCGTCCCCTCGGTGCCCGGCGGCGGCATCGCCGGCCTCGCGCTCAACGGAGGGGAGAGAGAAGGACTCGATGGCGTTGGTTTATCTCTCAGGAGGGTCCTTTCTGCATTTACCAGGGACCTATGTGTAATTTTTAATTTTAAGGGGTCCTTTGTGAAAAAATGTACACCCACCGTCTGGTTTTAATGAAAGCTTCCACGCCCTTCTAGGCGCTCCTGGGTTCAAAAAAAAGTGGGAATATGTGCTACACTTGCTAGAATAATATAAAGAGATCACATGTGTACACGGTTGAGTATACTAGTCTACACATGGACATGCTTGAGTATACAAAAATCTTCACAAGGCCGCCGCATTTGCAATTTGAGTATGAAGCATAAATAGAGATAGAAATATTTAAAAACTCAGTTTGCTAAAATATTCCGCTGAAATTTCGCTCACATGAGACATATAAAATCCTTGAAAATATGAATAATAATTACAGAAACGCGAACATTTGATTATCTCTTCTGTTTAAACAGAAAATTAAGTATTCCTAAAAAATGATGTAATAGCATGTTAATGTATTGTAGTCTACAAATTATATACTTTATCTATGATATCTATCGAGTAGAAAAGTGAGACATAGTAGAAATCTGTTATGAAACAACAAAGCAGGAGTTGCCAATCTCATTGATTATCTTTTTATCCGAACTTATATATATTCGTAAGTTTCACGTGTAAGTACATATTGGAAGTGCTGGGGATTCTCACACAAACGCAAACACCTATTTATCAATTGTGTGGATCCCCTTTTATTTGCAATCCCAAACTAAAATTTCTTAGCAACACAATGTGAACAAGACATGTTAGTCATTATAGTTATCACGAGAATAATCTGAATGACAGATCTTGAAACTCTATTGAAGAAACTCTTGTATATCATCATATTTTGTCCAAAATGCGTAAAGCCAAGAGTAGTTAGCTAATTATGTCATTCTACTGCTAGACAAGCCAATTCAAATGTAAGAGGTCCTAGACATTGACTATTGGGTATATATTTTTGCCTTCTAATGGAAATGTGTGTACAATTGTATATATATGCAAAAAAAGCATACAACCCTACATTACCAAAAGGATAGGACAATGGATGTTGGATTATTGTCGATATTTGAACTATGATATCCACATCATGTCTCGGCAACAATTATTTATTCATGTGACCTAAAGTGTTTATAGTTTTAACTAAAATTAGTTTTTCTAACAAGAATTATTTGGTTATATGATAAGACATATATGGACTATGTTTGGTGTTTCTTATATGATGTATGTAGTCAACTTTAGAGCACGACTCATTCCAATCACAAAATAAAATCGATGATTTCTTCAATGGTTTGGAATATGCCATCCAAGCCGTGTCACATTACATAAAAAACAAATACATTTGTCTGACTATATAGAACCATCAGGTTGTAGATCGAGCTAACATGGATAGATTTAAACAAAATAAATAAAAACATTATTGTACCAAAATAGTTGATATTCTATAAAACTTGAAGTGATACTTCCCTAAGTGTGAATACCTGGTATAGACATGTTAATGAAACTAACGGAGAGAAATATAATATCTTTCAATTGTCTTGATTTCAAAATTATCATTATTTTTAGCAGCATGCTAATATAAAAGGGTCAAAGTTTCACCATGGAGACTGTGTTAATATCTAGAGCTATTTGGGTAAATGCAAGAAGGAAAAGAAGGATGTAATAATTCTAACTGTTTAATTTGTCCTACATACTAATGAGGATGATTACGTTCCCTTTTGTCCATAAAGAAAATGAATCAATGTGAACAAACATCGCGTACTTATTTAACATCACGTAGAAACTATAGTCCTATTTATTGTGATATTATCACCACAAACAAAGCACAGTGTTTTAACAGATGATGCAATATTCATATGCGCATTTGTCATATTTATCTTAAATGGAGGCAAAATATCTACTTCATATATTAATTAAGAAGGAGAGAGTAATACGGTTAATTAACAAAAAAGGGTGATAGTTATAGAGCCATTGCGAGGGCCACTGTGCTAGTTAGTAATGAATAAAGCGATTTAAGTCGTAACACTTAATATTAGCTATTTTTTTTAAATAATATATTTTTTATTCAATTTTACGAATATTACGCAAAAAGAGGGAATTACGCATCTAACGCACTGTCGTTTTTTGAAAAAACGACCAGCCCGCGTCGTTTTTTGAAAAGATGATCGGCCTGTCAGAATACTGGCAGGCAGCAGATCGTTTTTTGAAAAAACGACAGGCCTTTTCGTTTTTTGAAAGGACGACTGGACAGTTGATCATTTTTGGAAAAACGACTGGCCAGATCGTTTTTTGGAAAAACGACGGCTGCATGGATCATGCACTCCAGTATTTCTGCGCCGTCTTTTTCCCGCTAGTAGTTCTCCCGCCACTTGTTCGCGCCATTTATCTCCCGCCACCTCTTCCCGCTAGTATTTCTGCCGCCACTTTTTCGCGCCGTTTCTCTCCCGCCACTTCTTCCCGCTGTTTTCTCCCGCCACTTCTTCCCGCTAGTATTTCTCCCGCCACTTTTTCGCGTCGTTTCTCTCCCGCCACTTCTTCCCGCTGTTTTCTCCCGCCACATCTTCCCGTTGTTGCCCCTATAAATACTAGCACCTAGATGGTATCTCTTCACCCTGTTATTCCTCCCATTTCCTTCCCCTCTCCATCATGAGTGTGCCATGTTCGGACCCAGAGTATAGGCCTACGAAGACGAAAGATGCCAGGTTGCCGCAAGGGGTGACACACGAGCGCTGTTGGTGCGGCCATCTCGCGAAGGTCAAGGAGTCGATCGATTTCTCCACCTGCATGGGCATGAAGTTTTTCATGTGTCCTAACTACGACGCAAGCCCGCCCCGACAAGCAAGTTCGTCGTACGAGAGGCCTTCGCTATGTTTCCAGAGCATGGTTAATATGAACCATTCATGTTATCATGAGTTCTTTTATTCATTCCATTGATTTGCTTGCAGTCTCCTCCTCCACTTTGCAAGTGGTACCATTGGATTGACACAGAGCAGCCAGCCTGGGCCAAGAAAGAGTGTCATGACAGGAACCGAGCTGGGTGGGCTGCCTCTCATGAAGAGGAACGTGCTGAAAGGATGGCCGAAGAGGAGAAGAAGGAACGGGAGAGAGAAATGAAAGAATTCTGAGTAGAGCAAGCTCAAAACCGCGAGATGAAAAGGAAGAGAAGGGAAACCGCGAGCGCCAGGAACAGGTGCGCAAGGAGGCCCGTGAGGCGGAAAGGAAGAGATTAAGAGAAAGAGCTGCCGAGACGCGGGCGGCAGAGGAACGTGGGGACAAGACCGGGAAGTACCCGCGCTGGACTCAGGGAAGGTAGACGTATGTCTTAGTACCGATGTATCTTAATTCCTGCTGTAGTGTCTTGATGTAGCTTCATTTCAGTTGTAGTGTCCTGATGTATCTTAATTTCAGTTGTAGTGTCTTGATGTATCTTAATTTTAGTTGCAGTGTCTTGATGTAACTTCCTTTCAGTTGTAGTATCTTGATGTATCTTCATTTCAGTTATAGTGTTGTGATGTATCTTTAATTCAACATGTCAGACAATGTATCTAAAATGTTTCCCACCGAAATGCTTTCCATCAAAAAACATTCCCGCCAAAATGCTTCCCGCCAGAATGTTTCCCGCCAGAATGCTTCCTGCCAAAATATCTCCCGCCAAAATGCTTCCCGCTAGAATTCTTCCCGCCAGAATGTTACCCTATAAAAACCCCTCCTCGCGCAGTTGTTTAAGCACAGCCACCCCGTTTTTAGCCAGTATGTTTCCCTACGATCGCAGTTTCATGACAGACATGTCCGTCGACCTTTTTCATTTTGCTAGGAATTTTAGGATAGACAACAATCCGGCCCCATTGGAGGAACTAATTAGTAGTGATAGTCTCCTCACTGAGCTGGGTGAGGGATTGCGTAGAAAAGGGTGGCCGAAGAGGACTCCAGAGGAGATGCGGCAAGAGCTACTTCGGATCAATGCTCGGTGGAGCAAGCAAAGATTCTCTGTTCAAGGGATAAGGCAGCAGAAAATCACGCTCCCTTGGATTTGGATAGAAGAGAGTGAAGACTTCGACGATCTCTTCATGCCACCGGTCGGTGGTAGTAGGGATAGAGCAGAGCGCGACAAGGCTGAGAATGTGAACAAGGCGCGGGCCAAGAAGAGTAATGACAAGGTAGAAGAGAGTGAAGATGAAGACGATATATTCATGACGCCTGCCGTTGGGACTAAGTGGAGGGCTGATTGGGACGAAAGGCTAGCCAAGAAGAAGGCATTGTTGAAGGGTAAGGGCGAGGCATCATCGAAGGGTAAGGGCAAGACATCATCGGTCGAGGCATCGTCGAAGGGTAAGGCCAAGAAGAGCAGGCCATGAAGAAGGCATCGTTGAAGGATAAGGACATAGTCGTAGGGATAGAGAGCGCTCTTATTTATGTACCGCAAGTTATGTTCAACTGTTGTTGCAAGCTATGTTGAAATGTTTGTCAACAAAAAAATGTGTCTCACACGTAGACATATACAAGGGTCACGAGATACAAGGGGCAAGTCTCATACATAGACAGATACGAGATAGAAGTCTCATACATAGATAGATATCACTGCCACCGGTCACGAGGTTGCCCTGGCATCGGTGGACTCCATCCGTACCTTCTAGGAGGCCCCACATTACGGGGAGGTAGAGTTGACCCGTCACCCTGCGTCTGTGTATCCTGTGTGGGGATAGGTGGTGGAGTCTGCTGCGTCTGATACAGTCCAAACCAGTCAACCTGATCCTGCTGAGTCTGTTGATCCTCCTCATTAGTCGCCCACGAACCCATTGAGGACATGCTTGGGTCTCCATATCCTCCTGCCATGTAAAAATATTAAGTACTCAACGATTATACACTACATGTAACCAAAATAGATAGGAAAATGCGTACCCTCGGGACGATAGCCCATGAATGGGACTTGCGGCTGCTGCTGGTGCTGGTGCCACTGGTCAAAAGTAAGCTGCGGCTGCTGCCACTGGTCGAAAGTAAACTGCGGCTCCTGCTGCCACGCTGATCCTCCAGCCTGGTCTAGGGGTGGTGCTCTCGGTGTCTGCTGCCATGCTGAGCCTCCAGCCTGGTCTGGAGGTGGTGCTCTTGGTGTCTCCTACCGTGAGATCCGTGGACGAGGCCCGTGGCGGATAGGTGCAGGGGGTGTCTCCTGCTGCGGCCGCCCCGAGCCTCGGAGTAGTGTCTGGTCTGCACGCGGGGTGCGCTCCTGCGTGGAGTGACGTGGCGGGCGAGCCTGCATGGAGTGACACGGCGGGCCCTCCCCCATGGAGTGACGCGGTGGACGCTGTGCTGCTCGGTGCTGAACGACGCCTGAAACGTTCGTGCACGTGATGGTCGCATAGATACTCTGTAGTCTTTCCTGGACACGCCTTACAAAGGACTGAACTCCTTGACGTGGTAGTAGAAGAGGAGCGGACGAGAGCGAACGTCCCCACTGATTCACTTCAGTCTGTAGCTCCCATGTCATATCGTCCTGCATTTGTATAGTGGATAAGTACACATTATATAGCCTACCAGGTGTAGTGATGAAGAAAAGTGTATTTACTGCTGATTGTCTGGGCTCCATAGTCGACTGGCTAGGGTATCTTTCATCATCATGTGCGTGGTGGACGGGACGCAACCGTGTCATGCTCATGTACCTTTGTAAGTATGCACGGAATAGCTCCATATCAAACGCAGGAGCGGTCCACACATCAGTTGTTGCATTCTTCCAACCATTGATATAAGTATTAACCCGTTGAAGTTACTGATTTGTGCTTCTTTTAGTACCCTTCCGAGAGTACCTGCAATTAGATTTTGTAAGTACACAATCGGTGTAAAATTATAGATACATAATATATTAACTTACATATGCACGTTCGATGAAAGAGGCGCCTCCGAACATGGAGGATCTACCATCTGACGAAGACCGAATTGCCTCATGACCCTCTGTTGAGACATCTCCTCCACCTGACAATCGAAGATGATCTTCGATTTAGTCAGCCAGTAGTCCTCATCTCTACGACACATAATATATAACCCGCCGGGATATCTTGCGGCTGCCTCAGCTGTGGTGTACGGCTCCCAAATGACCGATTCCTCCTTCAACGTGTCGAACTGCTCGCTGAACGCCGGGTAGCAGCGGGTTACTTGTTCTCCCGTGAAACGACACTGTTGGATTAAATAGTTGTTAGTTTCCTTCGTAGTACAATATGGACCATGCAATTAATTAAACCTTTTAACTTACCTTGTGTCGTGTCCAGTGTGTACCGAATGTAGGCATGTCAATTCTCTCGTGGTCAAACAGCATATCAGACTCATAGACAACGGGGCGCTCTCTCGGGATGATTACCGCTTGATTCTTTGCTACCTCCGGACGGCCGATAGGGAACCTCTCCCATGACCACAGCTGCAGCAATAATGGGCATCCTAGCAAGGCAGAATTTTCTTTGGTTAGTGTACAGCCCGTGCACATACCTCGGTACGTTGCTGCTAAGACAGCAGAACCCCAACTCCATTATGTGATGTCGTTCTGGCACGTCGCCTCCGCGATATCTCTAGCATAGCAAATGTAGCATGCACTGATGGTTAAGACGTGGTTCTCGGTGAACATCACCTTACCAAGTAGCCACGGTAAGTACGCCTCAAGGCTGCACGTAATTTGTGGCTCAGTCATCAGAACGGCTGGGTACTCGAACCTCTGTATTTGCATTGGTTAATAGAACAAGTTTTAGCATCGTGTGATATGAAAATAGGTGTATCAAATACGAAGATACTGAGTAGCAAACGAACCTGATAGTTCTGCAACCAATCAAATTTGGGCCCATGATTTTCATACGTGAACTCCGGAACTCCTTCACGAATTCCATAGAATCGTTGGGCCATTTCTTGGGCCCAATTCGCCGGTGCATCCACTGGGCCTATTGGCACTGCAGCCAACGGCAGGCCCAGCAAGTACGAGACATCCTGCAGTGTAGGAGCCATCTCCCCCCATCGAAAGTGGAAAGTGTGAGTCTCGGGTCGCCATCGATCCACTAAGCAGGTGAGCAACGACCCGCCGTAGCCCATGCGCGTGGTCTGGAAGCCATGGTGTCGTCCTTCTATCTCCTGCGTATGAGTGGCCTCAACCAGACGCACAAATGGTAATAGCCCGTCCCACTTCAACCTGCATACCGAGATAGAATTGCAATTTGTTTACTTTGGCCCTCAAATATTTGAACCCTAACTAGAAATAAATGTCTCATACCTCTGCAGCCAATAAGGGTGTATCATCCAGTTAGACATGGGAGTGCGGGTGATAAGGTGCTTCAAGCTCCCTGGTTCCGCGTCCAATAAAACATAGTTCCATACGAATTACAAATTTAAAACATAGTTCCATACGAATTACAAATTTAAAACATAATTCCATACGAATTTCAAATTTAAAACATAGTTCCATACGAAATACAAATTCTAGTTTCTTCCTCTGCCTCTTGTTCCTCGCCTGCCACGTCTGCCACGTCCACGAGGAGCCGCTCCTCCAGTCCCGAAGATATGGCAATTGGTGTCTCTATGACCAAAATGATCACATAGAAAACATTGTCTAGTAGGGCCTCCGGCTTCGGATTCATCCATATCATTACGGATGCGAACACATTGTCGCCTTCCTCTGCCTGTCCGCATTAGTCCAGGATCTGGGATGTAAATCCTTTCACCGGGGTTTACTTTGTTGAAATTGCCTCGTGCTCTATATCCTATCATCTCGCCAGTCCATATATTGATCACCGACTCCTTAAGAAAATAAGGAGACACAAACGATCTCGCATCCATACCTAACCGCTCGCACACAGCAAGTACATGAGAGCAAGGCAGATGCAGCAGCTTGGGTTTGTTGCAGGTACACTCACACGTCGGCCAAGCCTCATTGCCTATCCTCACCACTTGTGTCTTTACCTCTTCTCCAGATCCGATCCTATTGGAAGGGAGGCGAACCTCAAATCTTCGTTCTTGATTACCGATGGCGACGACGTGCATAGACCGAGCCTTTTCCATTTTGTCATTCATGTAATCCATTATCTTTGAACAGCACCTCGTGTTTGGGTTGTTGATGATATGCATCTGAGCAAGCTGGAGTCTGTCTCTGAAGTACTTCAACGTTCTGGTGAAAATACACTCCACAATAGCTGTTAATGGCAGAGCCCTGCTTCCTCTCAAGACGAAGTTGTAAGTTTCGACAAGATTTGTAGTCATGACGCCAAACCTAGCACCATGAGTGTCGTGCAACAGAGACCACCTCTCCACAGGCTTGTGCTCTATCCATTCCTGAAAATTCTTAATCCGTCTGCCAGGCCTCCTCCTAGTACCGGGTTGGTCAAATCCTATCAAATCGCAAAGAGCAATTGGTTCTTCCTCGGGTGGTGCTGCTCCAGCTACTGTCTGTGCAGCTACCGCGGCCGCATGAGCCGCCACAGCTGCTGCTCTAGCTGCTTTCCTCTACCTAACATGTTTTTTTGTGAATTCATCTAGATAGGCCCGACACTTGATATACTTCCACTCCTGGTTCTGCTTGCAAAGCTTCTTGAATAGGTTCATTAGGGCCTTGTTCCTGAACTGTGAGAAAAAGTTAGCCCCTAGATGCCGCATGCACCAACGACTCTGCATGTCTAGCCATGGAGTTGGTTCATCTAGAGCGGGCTGAGTCAGCTTCCTTATCGCGCTGAGTATACCCGGATGCCTGTCATGTAGGACGCATACATTCGGTACATCCTTCACAACTCCTATCTTCAGCTGCCTGAAAAACCATACCCAACTCTCGGTGTTCTCGCTCTCCACAAAAGCTAATGCAAGTGGAACAACTTGATTGTTCCTGTCTTGACCTATGGCAGTCAAGATCTGGCCCCTATACTTGCCAGTGAGAAATGTTCCATCTACACAAATGACTGGTCGACAGTGAGTGAAAGCTTCTATGCATATAGCAAATGAGAAGAAGACTCGATGCAACACCCTCAAATTGGGTTCTTGAGGCAATGTTAAGTGTTGGATGTCGAGGTATGTGCCTAGATTCCTAGCCTGCAGTGTCTGCAGCATCCGAACAACACAGTCGTATCCATCTCGAAACGAACCAAATCTTGTCTCCAGTGCCCTCTGCTTAGTCCTCCAAGCCTTTCTGTAAGATATATTGTAGAGAAATCTGACGGCAACTTTGTTGATGATAGCTTTCACCACCATGGCTTTGGTCTCCACTATCTCAGTGTATAACAGTCTAGCCAGGAGGGTTGACGTGAGATTACGATGGTCTTGAAGGACATTGTCAAGTTGACATGTGTGTTGCACAACATCGCTAACCTTCCAGTTGGTGTCATATCGAGGAATATGGGCATGGACCCTGGCAGGACATCCAGCTACCTCACAAACCAAAGTCAAATATTGTTGGGATGACACCTTTGTTTTGAAAAACCGTTGCATGGACAATGCCCACTCAACGATTGCTTCCTGTAGATGCCTCTTGCTAGGATATAATGCACCAATGGAGATGTTGTTGGCGTGATAGTGCCACGAGGAATCATGCCCATCGTTCACATTCATTTCTGCTGTGCGGTCTTGATTCCATGATGCCAGAATAGGTTGGTCCTCTTGATCAGACTCAGCGGAATCATAAGAGCTATCACTGTATCCTTCTGAATCTTCGGCTTCCATCTGATCTTGCAACCAACCGTCATGTATCTCGTCCTCATCGACCTCACCACTGAAAATATCTTCTCCTGTCCCTTGACTCCCTTCAGCTGATTCATGTCCACCATCCTCGGTGTGTGCAAAACTACTCTGACCAGGTTCATAACTACCTCCATCGGTGTGTGCATAACTACCCTGACCAGGTCCATAACCACCACCGCCATCTTGGCCTTGACTGCTCTGGTCATCATAGTAGCCACCACCACCTCCGTCTTCGGCTTGACTGCTCTGCTCATGATCATAACCACCACCAGCATGGTGTGTCTGACTACTCTGGCCTTGATCATAAACAGGCTCTTTCGCCACAGGAAGCACTAAGACACTGGGGTTAATTACCCTATGCAGACAGGCTTTCACCCATTTGACCCATTTAGCTTGCTCTTCTATCGGTCTCAAAAAAAATCCGGTTTAATCCTTGACTTAGTCCATAATACATGCACACCGACAGTATGGGTGGGAGGGAGCCCTAAACAAGCACATAACCAATCCTTCAACTCAATAATGGATATTGTTTCGGGATCCTGGAGCACTTCATCAATACAATAAAAATCGCTCAAATCAACTCCATACTGGTTTGTTTTGATGACACCGTCACCATAGTAGACCCTAAATACTACATTATTGGGCATAACTTCAGACCTAAAAAAATATCACAATTTATCAAATGCCCGCACAATGGAAGATTTTAGCCCGAAATATACTTACAATCCTATGCCGAATAATCTTGCATAGCTAGCAAATATAATTATAATCCTATAGCCGAATAATCTGGCATAGCCCACAAATATACTTATAATCCTATAGCCGAATAATCTGGCAGCTAACATACAACATCCAGAACTACCGAGAAGATAAACAAACAAAAATGACTGTAGTTAGCAAGAAATTAGGGTTTACCCTTGAAGCGTGCGAAATCCTGCAGTGCAGCTGCCTCCACTCAACCGTACAGCTGCCTCAAGCCCCAGCCCGAGACTCCACCGTGCAGCTGCCTCAAGCCCCCGCCCCAGACTCTACCATAGCCATTGCTTCTCAAGAACTCTAAGAAAACCCTCCACGAAAACGCCTCAAATCGCTTCACCAGACTATCCCACAAGTAGATCGGGAATCTACTAGCTTTTTAATATGTTTTAGCAGCAAATTTAGTGGAAAACGGAGCAAAATGTAGCAGCAAATCGGTGCAGCTCCATGGGAGAAGAACTAGCAGCAGGGAGAAGAACACGCGGGGCTGAGGGAGAGGAAGAAGGAGGCGTGCGGGGTGGTCTAGCACGGGGCTGGGCGCGGCGCTCGTGGATATGGACGAGCTCGCCGTTGTCTCAAAAGACGACGGAGCAGGTCGTTGCCACAAAAAACGACGCGGGCCTGTCGTCTTTCCACGCAACGACGCGTGCGTCTGTCGTGCTGCAGCCCGGCAGGGTGGGGCCCACGGCGCTACTTTCGGCGCCTCAAGAGACGGCGCGGTCGGATCGTTTACTCAAAAAACGACGCGGGCTGGTCGTTTTTTCAAAAAACGACAGCGCGTTAGATGTGTAATTCCCTCTTTTTGGTAATATTCGTGAAATTGAATAAAAAAATGTATTATTTTAAAAAAATTAGACTTAATATTATCTATACATTAGTACCATAATTTACATGACATTATATTTTACATTTCCACAAAAGATCTTGTTTAAGCTAATCTATGTGTTATGTGAAGGCTTTCATAGCGTGTAACCGAGTGGGCAGATCGAGCTCGATCATCGAAGAGTCCCAGGGTGTACCCTTTGCCCTTCGCATATTCCCCGTCTCCACGTCAAGGAGGATGAGCGGACCACAAGGATCCCTCCTATAACGACTACCTACGCGCAGCAGTGCGATGCCGCTCCGCTCCCCCGAGCTCGCGAACTGAAGGAACACAGGTCCGGGGGGGATCTTAGTATCCAGCAACCGTAGTTGGCTCTCCGTGTCCATCACGGTCTTGAGATCCCAAGCATTGCCTGGTGAGAACAGCCACACGGACACGGCGAAGCCATCGGCGACCAGCAACCTCAGCTTCCCTTCTAGTGATTTCCCAACGTGGAGCTGGTCTACATCGCACCCCGTGACAGGGAGCTTGACAGATCCTGGTGTCAATGTGGTAACTTGATAGGTGAGGATCTCGTCGCAGTTCGTCAACCAGTGTATGATGCCGCCGTGGAGCACGACGACACCGTGACACGGTTCCAGAAACGCCCACGAGATACTACCGTCGCCCACATAAGTCATAGGTGCCCAGGTGCCGCCGCCGTCCGACGACATGGTCTGGGCTCTGATAGTACAGCTGAAGTCCGCGAATCCGCTGAAATCTGCGAAGAGCAGCATGAACGAGCAGGGGATGCCGTCTGCGGCGGTGAGCAGAACGTATATCTCGTCGAGGGGCTGGGGATAACCACCATATCGCTTCAGTGAGTGGGGCGGTTTGGAGAAGAAGGTGCGCTCGCCGGTCATTGGGTTATATACACGCACATGTCGGACCGCCGCTACGATCTCTTGCGCCGGTTGATGTTGCGGCGGCGGAGAAGGACGAGTCCGCCACGCGATGTCACGGGCTTGTACTTGCCGAGGAGGTAGGCGGCGCTTTGATTGACGAAGGGTGTCAGGTGCTTGTCGGCGAAGGACACGGCAGCGAGCGCGGTGGACGGGTGGACAAGAGAAAACAGAGCCGGTGGCAATGGTTCCTCGTTGTTCTCCTCGTCGTAGGTGTGGAGGTAGCCGAGAAGGCAGGGTGGCACGATGGGGTCCACGTGGCGAAGGAACGCCGGGCTGAGGATGTGGCGGCGGAGTGACTTGCATAGGGCGGCGCACTGAATAAGAGTTCTGATATCCGCGCGAGCAACAACCTCGAGCACGACTATCAGTGATGCCGGAGCCTCCGGCGAGCTGGTAGAAGGGCGCCGGCGTTTTCTTGGGCCCGTAACGGCAGCGCAGGCGGGCTTGGGTCTGCGTGATGCCATCGCGTGCGCTGGTGCTGTGGCTCCCTTGTGCAAGCCTTTCTGTTGCATATATATGACTAACTACACGGATTCAGGTTGAGTACTAGTCGGACACGTAATTAACTAGGACAACTTTCCTGGACAAAGAACAACTCTAGTAGGACACGGATAGCATCGATGCTACACGCCCGCTTCGGAATTCGAATTCCTTGAGGTGCTTGCGGTGTCAAATGTTATTTCTAATAGCTGTGGCTGTAGTATTTATTTTATTTACTCCCTCCGTCCAAAAATAAGTGAATTTGATTTGTTTAGATTTGCATATATCTAGACACTAAAACATGTTTTAGATATATATACAAATCTAATAAAATCCAAATTATTTATTTTCGGACGGAGGAACTATTAGAAATAGACAAGTTCCAATACTTGTAACTTAAACGCGCCATGTTTTGTGATCATTGTACTATTCGCAGATTTTTATAATTTTGTTTTGCAGGTCGCAGATTTTTATAATTAGTTATGAAAATTTACACGGGTAAGTTTTCACCATATTCCTACACGTGGGATTTGGTCTCTTAATTTTTTGTAGCCTTTTTATTTATTTTGGTTCCCTTAGTTCCTTAGAGCATCTCGAGTCGCAACCCCCAATTTAACTCCGGCGTAAGATCATATGGGGGGCGCCGACGCAAGAACTGTCTAGTGGTGGTGGTGGTGGTGGGGGGGGGGGGGGGGGGGACCGGTCTCCAGCCGTAACCCCCAAATCGGTCCCCAAATTAGAAATTCGAACAAGAAAAAAATATGACGGGTAGAACGGCCGAGCACCGATCGCCAATCGCATAGCCGAACATAAATAGTATGTGCGTTTAACGGTTACAAAACAAAGTCTCGACGATCCCATCGTCGCAAATGGCTGCAAATCATCATAGTATAGCGATCAAAAGAAGCCGCACCGGCATCACAAAGCATAGCGGCACATCAGACGGCGGCGTCGACATCGACGACCGGCGGGGGAGTGCCTATCGCCGGTGCGCTCGCAGGTGTTGGGGTAGTAGATGCCGGTGGACCTCGGACCTCGTACAAGATCGCGGTGCGCTGGGCCTCCCACCACGGCCGCACGTCGACGTCCATGTCCCTGGTGTCGACCATGAGGGTCAACATGTCACGCGAGGCACTCGTCCTCCCGTGAGCTCCACTTCGGGCCGCGGCCGCCGTTCTTCTTCTTCTTGACCACGGGCACCTCCTCGGGCACGGGCACGACCTCGGGCACCAGCGCTGGCGCCTGCACCTCCTCCTCGTCGTCCTCGGCGAACGCGTAGGCCTCGTTCTCCCAAGGCTCTTGGCGGTCATCGAGGCCGTCGTAGGCCTCCGCCTCCTCCTGCATGTAGAACGGTGGCAGCCCCCCACCGTTGATCATGTCGGTCATGATGGCATCGGTGCCTAGGGTCGTTCCGTCGAGCACCCCACGACTACGGCCGCTGCTAACAGCGATGGTAGGCATACCGCCGTGGAAGAGGGGGCGGTGGAGAGCAGGAGAGGTGGTCAGGTTGAAGCTAGCGTTGAGGTCGACGGCGCTGAAGGCATTTGGGTTGAAGCTGCCGGCCGCGTCGAGTGGCCCGCACGGCGAGAAGCGAGATAGCTTGGGTGTACCTTGGTTGTCCTGGGACATCGGCCCAGCCTGGGTTGTTGCCGAACACAGCGATGGCGACGAGACGCTTCCTTGGCTCCCCCACTCGTGCGGGGGAAGCTCGGCATGCCCGCCATGTGGGCGGCTCTCTGCACCATGAGTACCTCCGCGGCCAGAGCCTCCGAGGCCCACTTCTTCCTCGCCCTGAGCTCTCTCTGCCGTCGGCTGGCGTTCTCGACCTGCCGGCACTGCAGGTCGAACGCCCACTCCGTGTTCGTCATCCCCTCCGGTCGCTCCTTCTCCGGCTTGCCCCTTTTCTTCGCCGGCGGCGCTGCTGCCGTCGCACGGGGAGAGGCGTACTTTTTCGACGGCATGGTGGCGCGATCTGGTCTTTGTTAGGAAATGGCGGGAGTGGGAGGCGAGGCGGGAGGAGAGGGGGGAGTTAGGGGCTAATTTTGGAGGGAACCGGCGCTAATTTTGGTGGGAAAAGGAAATAATTTCAACAATGTCGCCGACAAGGCTGGCCTGCCGAACTTTTCCCCGCCCTCCGGCGCTCCCGCTAGCCTCTCTTGGAATTGGGTTTTGACCTGGCATGCCGGGTAAATCGAGCGCGCGCCGGCGCCAAAACCAAATTAAGGGACGCAGCTGGGCCGAAAATTGGCGCCGGCGGCCCTCAAAGGCCTTTGAGGGCCACGAGTGGAGATGCTCTTATAGTATACCGAATTTTTTCCCATAGTGTCTCGTGAAACTCAGTCAACAATCGGTCAAATGACGTGGCTGACGAAACGCTCCGTTTCGTTTTTTGCAGTAGGAGGGAAAAAGTGATAAGGACGCCAAAATAGAAATCGCTTTTTCAAAACTTAGAATCAAGATTTTCAGTATGTGTTCAAAAGTTGGGTTCCGATGTACCTATATACTAGAGGATTTCCCAAACAAGGTGCGCCTGCAAATTTCATCGAACACCTACTCCTTTTATATACATATATGTTGGTTCAATTGGGTACCGAGTTACATATATAGTTCCTTTCTGAACCAGATTAGAAGGGGAGCGAGAGATACAACCCATATCATATTTTATTCCAACTTCATTTCAATAATTTGAGATCCGTAGACATCAATCTAGTGCCTACCAGTCCTACGGGAGTGTGTGGTTCGCTGTCCGTCCTGATCCTCTAAAATAGACGGGGTACACCGGCGCTTTGGTAGGGTAGAAGAGCCCAAAGTTCCTCTCGGACTCCTCCCCGGGCTTCTGGTTCTCGTTGAACATGGCGAACAAGTAGGCCTCAATCGGCCCTGGCCTCCTCGGCGTACCGTGCGCCACGTGGTCGATCAGTCCTTGGTTGTACGCCCTGGCATTCTGCATCGTCGCCGCCACCCCTCCCGTCGAGGGCCACCCGCTCTCCGACACCACCACCCTCACCCCCCACGCCCCGGCCTTCTCCAACGCGGCGTGCATGGCGTCCACCATAGCGTCGAAGAGATTGGTGTACACGAGGCCGCTCCCGCTGTCCTTCACCGGCGGCGCACCGGGCTGGAACGTCGCGTACCTCAGGTCGATCTCGCCCACGTTTCCCTTGTATGCGAAGTAGGGGTACACGTTGGCCAGCAGCGGCATGCCGGTGGTTGCCAGGAGCCTCGCCACGTCTGTCATGTAGGATTGCGCGAACGCGCCGGCCGAGGGCGGGAAGGAGGTCGCGAGCACGTCCATCCTCACCGCCGTGGACACCTTGATGTCGCCAAGCCCTACGGCTCTGAGGGCGTCGATGAGGTTCCGCATGGCGTTGGGGATGCTTTGCGCGGCGCTGCCCGTGAGCTCGTTGCCGACGGCGATGTAGTTGATTCTCACGTCAGGGTAGTAGGGCCTGACGTTGGTTTGGATCCAGGAGGCGGCATGGGAGGCGCTGGCGGCGAGGAGGGCGACGTCGGCGTTGGTGGTGCCTAGGATGAGGCCGATGCCGGTTCCTCGGAGCGCGTTCAGGGCGGGGGGCTCGACGGAGTAGACGCGCATGCTGGATATCCCCAAGGAGCGGTAGAGCTGCACCACGTCGCGCGGCGGAGGGAGGTTGCTGCCGATGATGCCGTAGCACACGCCGATGGACTGCACGCCTGCGTCCAGATACATGCATCGGTAGGTGGACAGTATTTGGTACTACTACGTACGTACAACGGTCCAAAGTGCCTAGATGGAGTACGTACGTGCTACATACATGGATAGTTAATTGCAAAAAAACACGCGTGGCCATCAATGTACATATACGTTACATTTATATGGTAGAAGAGCTATAAAAGATATAGACGTTAGTACCTTTTTTTTTATTATAGACGTTAGTACTTTGAAGATCTGATGAAAACGCTCAGTTTCGTTCATACATAACCATCAAAATTGGAAAATATATAGAACTAAACAGATTCTCCAGATCGGGGTAAAAAGTTCGAGAAATCTAGTACGTACCTGCAGGGAGGGATGTCATGATCAAGACTCCCACAAGAAGTGCCGCTGCAGACACCGAAGCAAATCCTCGAATGCTGGACATCCTATAATCCTACGGTCCTCAACTGCTACTCTTGTAGTATCTCTTTGCTTTTACGGTGAGATATCCGCCAGTGGTATGTCACCCACCGATCGGAGCCCCTGCATTTATACTCGTGCTCAACGTGTGAAATTACAATAGTGTACACAAGGACGCCAGATCCATAAGGTCAAATTTGACATTGTACCTTTGTAGACTCTATCTTCTCTACTATCCTCGGTCAATGATTAGATATTTTCATGGGGATACGCCTATTCTACATTAATGGAATGAATATGGCCACCTACACATATCTGTCATTTGTTTTACATGAACGTGGTAAATGCTAGTATATTCTATTTGGTTGTACTGGAATTGATTTTTCTTTTGAAGATTTTGCTATAAATTGATGGGCACATCTCCTAGCTGGAAACATAAATGTAGTGGAGAGATATTTGATACTACTATGTGATACACCTCAGAAGTTGCCAATTTGAAGACGGCACCGCAGAGAGAATTGGAATTGAAAACATAGAACTTCCATGTCCTTGGTGCCTGGAAAACTCCGAACCCGAAAGTAATCCAATCCTTGGAGATGTCTAATAGATCTCTATGGATTTATATCACATAGGTGGCAACCTTGAGCCTCCATGGTTCCCTGCCATGGCATGGTGTTCCAACGATTAATAGGTGCACAATTTCAATAAAAACAAATAATTAACGCAAAATCCGAACTTCTAATTTAGATCAATCAAAATTCAAACTAAAATACATACAAGTATAAACTCAAGAAATACTCTCCCTTGACCATTTTGAGTTGTCGATTAGGCAATCACCTGGAAACAATCGCATATTGAGGCACACCAATGGCAGCGACGCTTGAGGCAACATCATAATCATCACTGGTAAAGTGCAGTAGGACACAAACTTTAGGCGACGGAATTTTTTCATGGCAGTGACGGTGGCGAGCACAGTGAGGATGTGCTTGCACGTCAAGGTCGAGTCTCCTTAGGGAGAAAAAGGGATAAGTGGGAAGGAGAACGAATGGTGTGCTAAAGTTTTCCCTCGGCGTATAAGTTGGGTGTCAAAGGGCCGTGGGACGAAAACATTAGCCCATCTTCCTTTTATAGGTATGATGATCCGGAACTCGGATCGAAGACTCAAGTAAGCATGTTGTGGAAGTTACGTGTATAACACGTGGAGGGTCACGTTAACGACACATAAAAATGTCTTCTACTGACCCTTGATACATGTTTGATGAGTGGTTTGTCGGCAAACGAATGACGTTTCTTTTTTCCAGGAAAGGCATATAGTTAATTTGGTGATGGTTACCGGTTAAACACACAGTTTTTCTAGAAGAATATGCTATCAAGAGTTATGGTTGTGGCTTCGCATGTATTTTTTCGGACTACCCTTAGTCTTACATATATTGTTTTAAAACATTAAACAAAATTTGTAGATTATCTTCTCAATTGAACCGACATATTTTTTGTGTTGGGCACGGCCAATGGGTCTATGCTTTGGATGTATGTTCTCAGTTGGGCTTATCTAGGCCAGGTCTAGACTAGAGTTTTAGTAGGTCAACTCAAGTGGGTCTTATTTCATCAGAACGTATTAGACATATAAGGTAAATTCTTGATTTATGATACAAAGGGTTTTCTCAATGTTCACGGGTTCACCAAGATAACTATAAAAGACTACAAGAGCTATCACCAAACACAAAACACAAATGTGCATAAATCTTTGCATCGATAAGCACTCAAGTCAACAATCCTCTTATGAAATTGTTTCTCACTTACCTGGTCCACTGAGATTCACAATCCAAGAAGAAAGCCCGAACTAAGATGAGGTCTTTCAACTACATCCAACAGGTGGATGTGTAACTGAACTCCATTCAACAATGGGGATTACTTGGTTTCGATCCCCACAAGTGGCGGTGATCAAAGGTATCTCCAATTTATCATATCTTAGTATAACCCTAGAAAGGAGAATGGGAAATTGAAGGGTATATATTTGTCCCTACATGCGCCACAACTAGCAATGAATGTGACATGACGATGGAGGCGGGTAAGTAGACCTTTCTTTTATGGTTGTGAACAGGACAATGTGAAAAAAGGGAAGAAGGTGAAAGATAAGTCGGTGATAAGTTAAAATAGGTAGTGGTCAAGGAAAAATAACTAGTCTGCTACGGAGCAATGAATTGGACACCAATTATTATTTTCATAAGCACTCCATCCATTGCAAAAAGGTGAAGAATCCACACATCGAAAAAACTATAAGTTTCACAAACATTTAGATTAATAAATTGCAAAATGGTTATGTGCCAAAATAAAACTTAAAAATCGAATGTAATTTTAGTTGTATGCTTTTGGTTACACAATATGCATTGGGTAATTTGTAGATGAAGCTATAAGTTTATGCTCCTAGGTAAAAAAGGTAATTGAATCTTAGTAATAGTTTATAACTTTCAAACATGTATAGAGTATGTGTCATGTTTGGGCTCTAAATTTTGAACAAAATGGCAATTTTTTATGCATTAAGAGTCCACAAAGCAGGAAAAGAAGAGGTTTTTTTCATCGCTCGCCATTAGGACAAATATACCTTCTTGAACCACATTAAATTTTACAAAACAGATACGAGATATAAATACAAATAGAATTTTTGTTTCATTTCAGTTCATTACAAGGTCGTGAATTCATTAACGATATGATATTATCACAAAAGTTTGTGGCGTAGCATGGGTACAACTATAGACTTTTCTATTTACCTATAAATACTCACGTATTAGAAACCTTTATCAAGATATATGTTAGCCTATAAGATTTCAAGCACTCTAGAAAGATATTCAAGAATATTAGAGTAATATTTATACATGTAATGCATTCAAGTGTTACCATTTTAATTTATGAAGTCATACATTCTTATTTTATGTTTATTTTTAACATATAAAAGGATCCAATTTAGCAAAAATTTCTGCTAAAGGGCAATATCTTAAAAAAATATTAGTTGCGATTTTTTTATGAAGCAAGTTGCAATTTTATTATAGAGGTTATAGTAATATGACAATGTTGTTATGTTTCTGGTGTTATTTAAGCAATGTAAAACTATAGGAAATAAGATCATAAAATTATATTTACTAATAATTTTAAAAGTTTAGTAGAAATAGTGGGCCTAGAACATCTTAGGCTAGCCATGTGTTTACTGACATTGCAACAGAATAAGTCAATAAGTAGGTACATTCTGTGGAGAGATGCTGCATGATGGTGACAAGGTAAACAATCAGGAGAAACACGCACAATAAGTTCTAGGGGAAGAATGGTTTCTGTATAAGTGGAATAATGGTGATGTAGTGTATTTTAATTAGTTACAGAAAAATTTAAAAATAACTAATTAACCACTTATTTTACTTGAGAAATTTAAAATTGATGGAGTCGCATATGTTACATAGTGTACCTACGGAAATCAGAATTACATGTTTAGGATGATGCAATTATGATTTATAGTATGTTTCAACAAGAATCATAATTTACGATGCGTATATATATTTGGAAAGCATGATGCAAAAAGTACAAAATAATTGTGGCATGCCATGTACATACATTTTTTCACAGCAAATACTAATTTTCTTATGGCATTTAAACTTTACGCACATTCCTGCCTTTTTACATATTCAACCTATATGTATGCATCTTATATCTATTAATATATTTCATTCAAAGTAATTTTATGGTCTTATCTAAGTTTACATTATATATATATATGTCTGAATATCACACCAATTTATTAGGAATTCGATGGCGTAAAGCATCTCAAAGGATATTGCCTTAGGATATACATAACTTTGTAAAACAAATTGGTATGATGAGGTTGTTAAACATAACTAACAACACTAAGTTTGGATGGATCAAATAGATCAACTGTAATGACACAAAAGGTTTGTGTCGAAAATGATGATGTAAAGGAAGTTCTTCCTTGTTTAATTTGTTTGTTGGTAGAGATAAAAAGAGATCTGTTCATCGTAGTATATATATGTTCATGTTTGCCAACGGTAAAGAGAAATTTCAAAGACAATTTGATAAAATTTTAATGCCACATACCTGTCTGGTGCTAATAGAATAGAAGTTTTTTCAAATTTCATTTCAATTTGAGACCCGTACACTTACACGTCCTCAATATATCTAATTCATGTGAGACTCACGCGAGTGTGTGCGGTTCGCTATCCCCAAACTGGCAAAATTTATGGGGTACACCGGCGCATTGTTGGTAGGGTAGAAGAGCCCAAAGTTCCTCTCTGTCTCTACCCCAGGCTTCTGATTCTCGTTGAATATGGCAAACAGATATGCCTCGATTGGTCCTGGCTTCTTGGGCGTACCACGAGCCACATGGTCAATCAGTCCCTGGTTATACGCCCTGGCGTTCTCTACCGTCGCCGCCACCCCTCCCGCCGACGGCCACCCGCTCTCCGACACCACCACTACCACCCCCGGTGCCCCGGCCTTCTCCAGAGCGGTGTAGAAGGCGTCCAACATGGCGTCGAAGAGGTTCGTGTAAACCAGCCCGTTACCGCTGTCCGCCACCGGCGGCGCGCCGAGCTGGAACGTGGCGTAACCGAGGGTGATGTTGCCCATGTCTCCCTGGTACGCGAAGTACGGGTACACGTTGGCGAGCAGCGGCGCGCCGGTGGTTGCCAGGAACTGCGCCACCTCCGTCATATAGGGCTGCGCGAAGACGGCGCTGGATGGCGGGAAGGAGTTGGCAATCACGTCCATCTTCACTGCCGTCGACACCTTGATGTCGCCGAGCCCCGCAGCGGCAAGAGCGTCGTTGAGGTTGCGCATGGCGGCGACAATGCTCTGCGCTTCGCCGTCCGTGAGCTCGTTGCCGACGGCGACGTACTTGATTCTGACGTCGGGGTAGTAGGGCTTGACGTTGGTTTGGACCCAGGAGGCGGCGTTGGAGGCGCTGGCGGCGAGGAGGGCCACGTCGGCGTTGGTGGTGCCGAGGATGAGGCCGACGCCCGTGCCGCGGAGCGCGTCGAGTGCTGGGGGCTCGACGGAGTAGACGCGCATGCTCAGGATGTTGTAGGAACGGTAGAGCTGCACCACGTCGTGCGGGGGAGGGACGTTGCTGCCGATGATACCGTAGCACACGCCCATGGACTGCACTCCTGGATGGATGAACCGCAGAACAGAATTAATAATCAGGGTACAGTAATGTCCAGATACATCGAACTTTTTTCCCTAATAAAAAAATACTGTACCTTGTCATTTTTAAAATGTTCGTACAGGAAACTGTACATTTGCATAATGAAAGAAAGATGGAAAAATCTAAGGAAAGATACATCCATATTTACCTGCAGGGATGGAGGCGATGAAGACTCCAACAAGCAACGCCGCTGCAAGCACCGGGGCAAAGCCTCGCATGCTCGACATCGTCTCCTACTGCTCGGAACTGGTGTTTTTCTTTGTCGTATTAGCCCTGAACTACCCTGCTCTCTTTTCTTTGACAGTGCGACGTATGCTTGTGGTATATCACGAACCGGCCGGAGCCTCTGTACTTATACTGTCGCTGCTCAACGGGTGAAATTACTGTGCCGTGCACAACGTGTGAAAATTGGACACCTAGCCAACTGTCATCTGTTTTACGTCAACGCGTGATACGTGCCAACCTTGCAATTCGTGAGGTGTCACATACCATATATTTCCACTACATTTATGTTTCCAGGTAGAAAAAGATCCTGGAATATTTTTTTGAAGATTTCGCTCTTTATTGATCCGCGCATACATATCCTCTCTGTAAACTACTAAATGCGGTGAAAATATATTTGGTGTGTGACACCTCTGGAATTGCCATTTTGGAGACTGCTACTTCAGGGAAGAACTGGATATAGCATTTTCCTCGCTGGTGTCTTGAAATTTCCGAGGCCGAAGGCACTCAATCCTTGGAGACTTCAGGTGTAGCCCCTAACCAAGTAGCAGTGCGACTCTTGCAAGGACGTGGCTAACAATAACCTGCGAACATTCTACTTTTACAAGTTTACGAACTCTACCTTGATTAACTAAAGCTCGAAGATTTTTGCTACCCAAAATAACAAAAGAGATCTATCCTACGCCGAAGATTTTGTAGCTACCACCAGTTGAGAACAATCGGTTCCACAATGATCGGGAGCTGGGATCAATGGAGAGCCAAGTGCAGATCTTTGACACACACACACCCAGTTCAGCTTATAGGGAAGCATCCCAGTCGTCTAGGAATCGGCATGACGTGAATTTGGGAAACCCTTTCCTCGTTCTGTAACGATGACAACAATTTGGTACGAGGCATGGAAAGAACCATCCACTAGTAGGAAAAACCTGATTTGGCATTTGGAAAAGAGGGCCAGTGACGTTTAACCTACACAGCACCAATCTCGCGCAACTTGTACAAGTTATTGGTCGCATTCACCTTGAACGCCACCAGTAACTTGTGAACCGGTGGCATGTGGGCCAAATGCACAACCCGCTAGTGGTGCTCGGCCTCTTTTAGATGCCACCACTAGTGCAGAACGGGCCTATAGTCCCGGCCCATAAGGGCCTTTAGTCCCGGTTGCGGTACCGGGACTGGAGGAACGGGACTAAAGGCCCACCAACTAGTCCCGGCCCACTTACCAGCCGGGACCAATGAGCATCCACATGGCCGTCCCTGCGCGCGCTAGGTCCCCCTATTAGTCCCGGTTTCTATTACAGCACGGGACTAATGGTTCTCTGCCGTGGCAGGGTTTTGGCCCCTTTCTCGGCCGCGGCAGAGAATTCATTTTGTTTCTTTTTTTATTTCAAAATAGATTTCTACGCTACCACATACCGTACACGTTACCGGGACTAGAACATACAAATATACACATAATAGTTACATGGAGAACCATTAGGATCGAGCATACACAAATATATACATGATAGTTACATGGAGACATCACAGTTACCGAGACTAGAGCCCGTATATTCAATTACACGGCCGGGGATCATCCGTAGCGCCTATTCACACTAAATTCTTCGGCGTCATCTATCATCTCGTTCATCAAGAATCCTGCCAGTTCTTCAGCAATTCCTAGTATGCGTTGCTCTGGTAGGAGCTGATCCCGCATTCTATCGAACTGTATAAGAAAAGGAGATCAATATATTAATACCAATCATGATAACAAAAAGTGACGATAATAAAAATAATGTTGTGAATGTATTTCTTACATCGACTTTATAATTTTTGTGCTCAGTGGTAAACGTGCGAATAAACTCGCAAACATAGAATCCACATAGATGCGTCTTGGGTGGCTGCCTAGCGCACTTTACGAGAATAGAATTCAATCAAAATAATATTTTAGCATCATAATTGTATTAAAACTATAGAAGTAAAGAGATGTGTGTACTACTTACCGAGACCGTCTTAAACGTCAGCTTCTCACTAAAGTGACCCGTAATCGCACTCTTAAACTGGTTCCAAACTCTGTCCAGTAAAGAAAATGAATGAGTTATTTATTATGTGATATCTCAGGAAATCAACGAAAGAGACCGATGTAGCGCGGAAATTACCTCTGGAGCGTGTCCTGCATGTCCCTAAACTGTTCCAGGGGTATTTTTAAGGGGTCCATGATTTCTACTCTTCCCTTATCAAGTTGAATGTTTAGTAGAATCCAGAGGAAACTGCACACGTTTATATATACATCAGTAATTCATCAATAACACTTAAATTGAGTAAGCAAAAGTGAATGTGTACACCAGAGTAAAACCCTCACTTGAAATTGTAAGGAAACAATATGTGGTCACATAAATTTTGCTCCGTTAGAAACCTTAGAAGGTTTTCCTCCGTCTCCTCGGGTTTATTCGTTAGCGTCTTTATATGTATTTTATCTAGGTCAATAAACCCAACACTAAAGAGTGACCTTCTTTTACATTTGTCGTGGTATTGGCCACGACAGATGCTACAGGGTAGTT
Source organism: Avena sativa (assembly GCA_916181665.1). NCBI lineage: Eukaryota > Viridiplantae > Streptophyta > Magnoliopsida > Poales > Poaceae > Avena > Avena sativa. Next base: position 433,681,334 of record OV702296.1, read on the forward strand.
TACGTAGAGGAAAGGGCAAGGCGACATAGGAGAATCCGAGAGTGAGATGGGCACAGATGTACCCAGGTTCACGTCCCCTCGATGGAGGATCGCTACATCCTGCTGTCAATCCACTATATGATCATAGATTGGTTACATGGGAGCCGCCGAGGCGGAGGGAGAGACTAGATCTAATCTGACATGGGAGAGCTATCCCCCAAAGGGGTGCCCCTGGTGGCTTTATATATGCAGTCAGTTAGGGTTTACAAGTGCTAATGGGCTTTTTATTGGGGTCGCTATATTGGGCCTCCAGTCAGCGAGGCGTCTAGGTCCAGTATACGCCATTCGCCGTATTTGGCGAGTCGATCCGCCTAGGGTTAGGCTTCAGTCAGCTCGCTCCTGCTGGCGACTCCGCTTCGTGGGCATACCCTGATTGGTATTCCCCGAGCGCGTTAGGGACTCAGCGATGACTTCAAGCCGCCAAATCAGCGCAGGTGATTCCAGGGTGGAGTCGATGGTGAGTCGTTGGCGAGCTCCTGAAACAGAGAAATAGCTCATGAAGTAGCCCAATCGCCAAGGCGAGTCGTCATTGGACGGAGTCGCCCCTTGGAGAAGTTTTGCCGACGGCTTGTCAACTTGTTGTCGTAGAGGACATGGAGGCCACCAAATCATTGATGGTGAAGTCGCCAAGTTAGTTCAGGGGAATACGCGAGACGAGTCCGCGAGGGGTGAGTCCCCGAGCGTGTTGAGTACGCGAGGGCGAGTCCGCACTGGCGAGTCCCCGAGCGTGTTGAGTACACGAGGGTGAGTCCGCGGCGACGAGTCCCCGAGCGTTTTGAGTATGTGAGGACGAGTCTGCAGTGGAGAGTCCCCGAGCGTGTTGAGTACGCGAGGGCGAGTTCGCGAGGACGAGTCCGCGGTGGCGAGTCCCCGAGCGTGGTGAGCCGCGGCCGTGGAACCACACGCACACACAGTATGCCTAGGAGTAGTCCCCGAGGCTTGAGTTGGCTTGTAGAGGCGATTTGAGGCTCTTTAGAGATGCATATTCTGAAAATAGTAGTGGTTGTTGCCGAGCATGGAGAGTCCGCGTGGGGAGAGTTTGCGGTGAGCGAGTCCGCGAGGAGAGAGTCCCCGAGTGTGGCGAGTCCGCGTTGATTGCGAGTCCACGAGGGGGGAGTCCCCGAGTGTGGCGAGTCCGCGATGATTGCGAGTTCGCGAGGGGAGAGTCCCCAAGTGTGGCGAGTCCGCGATGATTGCGAGTCCGCGTTGACGTTGATTGCGCTATTTCTGTTAGCGAGTATCTCATCTTGGCCCGGGAGGCCAGTCGCATGGCGACTCCAAAGATGGCTCTCGGCTTAGCGTTCATTCTGGACGATCCGAGGCTCGGTTTCGAGTCCTCGTCCGCAGTACTTGGCCGTGCGAGTCGTACTGTCTAAGGTTGAGGAGGACATGGTGCTGTTTTTGTAGCACTACCATTTGTCTTGGCCCGGAAGGCCAGTCGAACAAGGCGACTCCAATGATGGCTATCAGTTAGCATTTTTCGTGGATGATCCGAGGCTCGGTTTGCGAGTCCTCGTCTGCACTACTTGGCCGTGCGAGTCGCTCTTTCGAAGGTTAACAAAGGCGAATTGACTTTTCCCCGGGGAAGAGACACCCAGTGGTGTGTCCATGCAGCGTGGCATGCGACCCTCTCTAGTGACTCGGACGATGAAGGTCTCTTTGATGGAGCGGCATACGCATTCGGCGTAGCGGAAGTATAGGCACGTTTTGGCGGAGTCGACGCGGCGGACAAAGAGTCGACGAGGCAGACGGAGGTCGCGCTATGGCGAAGTCGATGCGGAGGACACGGGGTCGACGCGGCGAACGGGGGTCGCGCTATGGCGAAGTCGACGCAGCGGACACGGGGTCAACACGGCGGATGGAGGTCGCGCTATGGCGAAGTCGACGCGGCGGACACGGGGTCAACGCGGCGGACGAAGGTCACGCTATGGCGAAGTCGACGCGGCGGACACAGGGTCAACGCGGCAGACGAAGGTCACGCTAAGGCGAAGTCGACACGGCGGACACAGGGTCAACGCGGCGGACGGAGGTCGTGCTATGGCGAAGTCGACGGGGCGGACACGGGGTCAACGCGGCGGATGGAGGTCACGCTTTGACGAAGTCGACGCAGCGGACACGGGGTCGACGCGGCGGACGAAGGTCACGCTATGACGGAGCTGTGCGGCGTTTAGCCGGTAGTGTGGTGAGTCGGCGATGGGCGAGTCGCCGGACATGGCGAGTTCTCGGCGAACAGGTCCCCGACAGGCGAGTCGCGACAGGTGAGGCGAATCCCCTGAGCGTGGAGAGTCCGCGAGGGCGGCGAGTCTGCGAGGGACGAGTCGCGAGTCCCCAAGTACGGCGTTTAGCCAAAAGAAGTGAACGCGGTGGCGAGTAGTGGTAGCGAGCTCGATCGGACCATTGGTCGAACAGAGTCGCGTGGAGGAGTTCCTCTATGGAGACATGCGGTAGCCGGTAGCATGGCGAGTCGCCAAACGTGGCTAGTCCGCGGCCATGGCGAGTCCTCAAGGGCGAGTCTTGGTGGCGAGCTCACGGCGGGCGAGTTTCTGACCATGGTCGTGAACCAGCTTTTCGAAGATAGGCGAATCGAGTTGAGATCGGCTGAGACGGTGGACGATTGACGATGACGCAAAGACGGTTGCAATACCGCGTCTCCATGGATTATTCTCCCGCACACTATGCGTGTGAGAAACCACATCGCCGATTCCAAGGATCGATTTGTGGATGCATCGTGTAGCTATCATATGCAAACAGCGCCGCCGCACACACCGGGCCGAGCTTAATTATGGCGTCGTGCATTGAGCGAGCTTCTGCAACTTGAGTTCGATCCAAAATAATAGGATCCTCCGGAACTTTATGCAGTATATGCGAGCTTCTACAACTTGACTTCGATCCAAAATAATAGGATCCTCGAGAACTTGATGCAGTATACATAGTATATGCCTAGTCCGTACGAATGGATCATGTTCAAATAAAATAATCAATTGTCTAAAGCAATGAAACGAGAGAGATACAATTGGATTAAAACTTAGCCGATCAATCCGATCGTGCATGCTGGCACGCACGGCCCAATATTCATCTCCATGATGCACGAAGAGCGAGCCCCGAGGTGTGCTTACACAAGGAGATACTTCCGACCCAGACGTTTCATCTAGATCTCAATTTTTCAGGCGATTGTAACACACGGGGCAGGAGATTACATTCAAATAAAATAAGTAATAGACAGAGTAATCAATCGTATCAAAAGGTGAGATTGAATATGGACGTGTCCAGCGCAGTCTCCAGTTGCCGCCGCCACCACCAAAAAAGGGATCGTACCAGCCTTTTCACCTATTTTGGCATGCATGGATTGAATCTCCCGATGATGCGTATAATGAACATGCACATGCAGACAAAACGTTAGATTAACTAGAATAATCAATTGACCAAATAATCAATTAGAGGTAACTATGAGATTGCATTGGAAATCATCAGCCGCCACGGCCACGCAGCGCGCGGAAGAACAAACCAGACGTAATCTGGCAGTTGTTGATGCTAAGGGATCCCGTCCGGATCATCATCTCCAAGCACCGTTTGTCCCACGGTGGGCGCCAACTGTCGTCGTATTAGCCACGGCAGATGCTACTGGGTAGCTTACGTAGAGGAAAGGGCAAGACGACGTAGGAGAATCCAGGAGCGAGATTGACACACGATGTACCCAGGGGACGATCCAGTATATGATCATAGATTAATTACATAGAAGCTGCCGAGACGGAGGAAGAGACTAGATCTAATCTTACGTGGGAGAGATGTCCCCCAAAGGGGTGCCCCTGATGGCTTTATATATGCAGCCAGTTAGGGTTTACAAGTGCTAATGGGCTATTTATTGGGGTCGCTATATTGGGCCTCCAGTCGGCGAGGCGTCTAGGTCTAGTATACGCCATTCGCCGTATTTGGCGAGTCGACCCGCCTAGGGTTAGGCTTCAGTCGGCTCGCTCCAGCTGGCGACTCCGCTTCGTGGGCATACCCCGATTGGTATTCCCCCATCAACATTTCTGGATCTTCATTCTGAATAATAATAGAGTACAAAAGGATATAATAAAGATAATTACATGCAATAAATTGAACAACTTATATGTAGACATTGAATTCAACAACTTACAGACAATAGCAACTCATGATAGATTTATCGAGGACGTCGAAAACGTATAACTCGAAGAGTTCTGGAAACTCAACATGGACCTCTTCTTCTCGGAAGTAGTAGTCATGTGGTACTTTCGCCACGATCATTATTCTCTCCTCCTTTGCGGCTTTCAAGTATCAGTTATGTAAACTCCACATTTGTGTTGGCAGTTGTTGCAACTTCTCTGGGTGACCAACGGCATTCCTGGGACATATTGAGGGACTACATCAGCCTTGGGTAACTTGTCGTCCTACGAACCTAGCAGTTCCTCAATAGTTACATTCATAGCGGCCGCAAGCTTCACAGCTTATTCCATATCCTGCTGGGGAATGTCATAGGATGCCACCCTGAGGGGTGGGATCGATTTTTTGGCATGTTCCCCGAGCTGGGGGACGTTCTTTTTTTCCCGGTTGCACTTTGACTTGATGATTTGCAAGGACGTGGCTAACAATAACCTGCGAACATTCTACTTTTACAAGTTTACGAACTCTACCTTGATTAACTAAAGCTCGAAGATTTTTGCTACCCAAAATAACAAAAGAGATCTATCCTACGCCGAAGATTTTGTAGCTACCACCAGTTGAGAACAATCGGTTCCACAATGATCGGGAGCTGGGATCAATGGAGAGCCAAGTGCAGATCTTTGACACACACACACACAGAGTTCAGCTTATAGGGAAGCATCCCAGTCGTCTAGGAATCGGCATGACGTGAATTTGGGAAACCCTTTCCTCCTTCCGTAACGATGACAACAATTTGGTACGAGGCATGGAAAGAACCATCCACCAGTAGGAAAAACCTGATTTGGCATTTGGAAAAGAGGGCCAGTGACGTTTAACCTACACAGCACCAATCTCGCGCAACTTGTACAAGTAATTGGTCGCATTCACCTTGAACGCCACCAGTAACTTGTGAACCGGTGGCATGTGGGCCAAATGCACAACCCGCTAGTGGTGCTCGGCCTCTTTTAGATGCCACCACTAGTGGAGAACGGGCCTATAGTTCCGGCCCATAAGGGCCTTTAGTCCCGGTTGCGTTACCGGGACTGGAGAGACGGGACTAAACGTCCATCAACTAGTCCCGACCCACTTACCAGCCGGGACCGATGGGCATCCACGTGGTCGTCCCTGCGCGCGCTAGGTCCCCACCCATTAGTCCCGGTTTCTATTACGGACCGGGACTAATGGTTCTCTATCGCGACAGGGTTTTGGCCCCTTTCTCTGCCGCGGCAGAGAGTTCATTTTGTTTCTTTTTTCATTTCAAAATAGATGCCAGTGACTCGCATATTCCTTGTTAGTACTAGTTTACTATCCTCGATGGCTAAAACATTGGGCCGCAGCCTTTAACGGGAACATTTTCACCTTAGGAGGTAAAGGGATTTCCATATTTTTGTCCAACACGGGTCCCCTCCTGCACTGCCACTCGACATGGTCATATCACACTGTTCGCAGTTCGGCTAAACAAGCCACGCAAAGAGAAAAATCCTGATTGTTCTGACTGCCACGCAAGAACGTCATTTTACAAATGGCGGGACAGTTTGATCTTTGGGATGGCATCAAACATCTATTGCCACAAAGAGATTTCGCTAGACTAAGTCCGTTTCCAGTTACCTTGCTCATCAGGTAGAGCTGAAATTCTGCAATTGCATCGGTTCCTTCTTCGGAGACTGTTTAACATATGTATAACCTATACTTTCAACTTAGATTCCTCAAACTACAGATTAAAAAAAGGTGTATAGTTTTTAGTAGGTTTCCAACTGTAAACTCGTAAAATACTTTGTACTTTGTACTTTGAAGGCGTCTTTGGTTGATGCAAAAATTATAGGAAGCATATTTGTTGTCACAATTCGGTGAGGCCGGAGAAGATATCTAGTGATACCGTTCTCTATATGATACCATGATACCATTTCATAAAAATGCATTTTCAAGTTTCAGAAAAATCAATAAAAATATAATTGTGCACAATATGTATTGTGTTCACAATCCATAAAATTTTCACAACCGAATTCGAAACACACACAGAGAAACAGAAAAGACAAAGTGACATGTGAATAGTGATTTTTGTGCTTTTGTCTTTTTTTGCGCTATTCATTTTGGATTTGTCATTTTGTTTCTCTGTGTGGTTTTCGAATTTGGTGCTGAACATTTTAGGGATTGTGTACACATATCTTGTGAATACTCATAAGTTTTTTTCGAAATTTTTAAAAACTTAGAATTTTAATTTTGGGAATAGGTATCATGGTGTCATCCAGTGGTTAGTATCACTAGATATTTTCTCTAGTGATACCGTTCTCCATATGATACCATGAAGCCATTTCTCAAAAATACATTTTCAAGTTCCAGAAAAATAAAAAATTATAATTGTGCATAATATAGATATTTTCTCAGTGAGGCGGTGACCATGGAAACCACATTGATGATGGTGCCGAGGAGAGTTGTCATAGGGAGAAAAGGGAATAAATGTGAAGGCGAAAGAAAGTATATGTGGGAGAAAAAAAACATAACAATTAGTTGTTGGAGGGGCATGAGAACATTGGTCCCTCTTTTTATATATGTACAATGACAAAAACTCAGATCGTAGACGCAAGCTCATGTTGTGCAATTACATGTATGTATACTGACCTGACCTACCCCTCCGTCTCAAAATAGATGTCGTATTTTTTTAATTTTTTAGATATATCTAGACACAATTTAGTATCTAAATACATTTAAATTTAGACAAGAAATCAATAATATGAGGAAACTGATGCTCAATCAAATAGTGGCAAAAAAAAGTAAAGGCAGAAGGGGCAGTGGTCGCTAAGCATCTTTTTATTTCCTTTTTTCTAAGAAAGGGGTGGACATCTTCAAGGCGGTTCCCGTGCGGCCTGGTTGCATAAAGGATGTTAATTGCACAACGGCCCAAGTCTATCCAATTAAGAAACGGAGCTAGGAATTATGGATCAAAAATAATAAAAGAGAAGTGTTTAGCGGTTCCAAGCAGGCACTTCCGCCACTGATTCCCACCAGGTTGGCTTATTCTTGACAGCTGGATTGAGCTCAGTTGAGAGTGTCATACTCTATCAATATCTATTGTGGGAGTTATCAGTTGCAGCCATTCTCGATGTGTCAAGCTTGTGACTTGCATTGTATCGGGTTGATAACAGCTTGTATTTCGATACGAATGAATGTAGCCAGGAGTTAGGCTAGTCTAATGTGCCAAAACATTAGTCAAACTACTTAGGCTATGTTTATTCTGGAGAGGTTTAGCTAGTCCGTGTGATATGTGTTATCCTATTTTCTGTCCCTATTTTGATCTTTTTTCCAACTATAGGGGTTACCTACATATGGGTCCAAAATTGAAGAGGAGCTGGATCCGAAGTGGTGGCTGCTATAAGAATGAAATATTCAAAAGCATTCACTTCTGAAAGAATTTGAACTAATTGTGCCACAATCCAACGTTTTTGTCCAATCGCATCTATTTTGAGAAGGGGGAGTATGGTGTTTCGGCTAGTGACCCATGATACTCGTTTTCCGGGAGGTTTGTCGGTGCAACATATTGGAAGGAAATTTTAACAAAAAAGAACATATGATTTGCTGAAAGATGATCGATTATAGTGATAGAAAATTAGTGTGTATTACGAGCGCTAGCTTCCTATAGATTCTCTTAACTGTATATATTTGAAAAAAAAAGTGAGTTTGCATCAAATGAACCCACATATCGCAGCAAACGATCTTTCTAGGTCTGGCCTAGCCGGAACTTTAGCATGTCAATTGCGATGGGCCTTGTTGAATAAGAATTTTTGATCCAGTGCACCAGGGTCTGTGGTGCATCTAGTGTACTCGACCTAGATACTTTTCTCCAGGATGCATAAAAGTCTGGAAGAAATCATCAAGTAGACATATACCAACCATGTTTTGAAATTTGAAGGAAAAATTTGAAACATGGAATGAGAAATGCTAGCTCTCTCCGTCCTAAAAAGGATGTCATGGATTTGTCTAGATTAACATATATCTAAACATGTTTTCTTCAACGTCCTTTTTTGGGGTTGGAAGGAGTATAAAAGATAATCATCCATGTGAATAACAGCTAATACAACCTTCACAATGATCTTGGCCCGTTAGGACAATCAACACTAAATTTGTTAATTTCTTTCTCAAATTGTGTTTTGAAACTAGAATTAAAATTTAGTATAGAGTTGTATATATTTTATTTCTGTATACTCCATTTTGATAAATAAACTTGTTAAATCGTATAAATCGGCATCTCAGAGATTGCGAGCTTTCAATATAGGACAGTGCTACCCAGCGATCGTGCACCACGTAAGACTTACTTACGGCACCTGCTATGCTACAAATCTCAACTCGACTGGAGTCCCACCATGCTGGCCTTCGCTTCTTGGTCTAACACCCACCGTTATGGGCCCTTATTCTGTCCTGGGATACTATTGATTACATGATCCGGTGCAGTCTTTTGAAAACTTAGTTTATTTTGTGCACACGAGATTTTAGTCCTGAATTTCATATCTTCTATGCATGTACATCAAACCATATACATCATTAATACCAATAAAAAGACCATTGACTGAATATATTATTGGTATACCAAATCACAGACCATAAAACACCACGATGTTTTGATGAAAGTAGAACCAAGACTATTTTTATGTAGTTCCAATTAAGTGGAAGTGTCTTCCCCACAATCCACTAACTTCTAAGATTGGCTCACCTCTTTATCATATTCTCCAATCAACTTGTTGCTAGGAGCATACATTTCTAAGATCCTTCATGATGCGTCCCTCCTAAGCCTCCCTAGTTGCAACAATGTTGTCGACAGTCGCCTGCGGAAGTCATGCAAGCTACCATGTAACTTGTTAGGTGATAGGTTGTCAGGTTATCCACAAAACAACGGTCATGATGTTTGATATGGCTAACAGATTTCCCAAAACGAAGCTTATCAGGTTGGCGAAAGAGACGTACATGTTTTATTGATATAAACTCATTATCAAGTTCTCCCCATTCACCTACCAGGTTGTTTCTAAAACATTTACCAAATCTATCTATTATATACTAAAAGCACTATAAGGTTTTTTTCGAGGCATCACGTTGATCCACATAAGCTAAAATAATTTAATCCGTTGATCTTAATTTAATGGCTAGGATATTAAGGACCAGTTAAAGTTACGTAACCACTGTCACGTCCAACCAACATTGATGTGCAAATAATTCCTATGAGCCATCACGTTAGATCGCTAATTTATTTTACCGAGTCCCCTACCAATTCACCTAAAACCCTCTCGTCAGATCTCATCTCCCTTCGCGACTCTCAACCATGGTGCCAAGGTCGACGTCCACTTCCATGTCCAGGCGAATAACATGTGTTCCCAGCTACGGCATGTACAATCATCCTCTGATCGCGTGCAGCAAGAGTGCAAGACTAAATAAGAGGGCCCGAGTGATCAGCCATGAAGGCAAGCCACTTTGGCCTCCTTACTCTACATCGTGGATTTGCATCGCAACTCCCCTACTTGTAGATCGATTAGTCAACAATGGAGACACTTTGGTGTTTGGTGTAGGTTAACTCCTAATTAATTTCTAAGACATCACGGTTTTTTGCAAAGATCTGGAGCCGTCGGGGGATGTGACAACTAAGTGCTGAGAAAAGAAAGAGGCTCGGGATTGCACGCTTTGTTTGTTTAGCTTAAATTCTCATGTGTCTACTCTCCTGCTCTCTCCACCTGGTCTCATCACTCCAGATTGAACCAATGTGTGTTTCTCCATCAACCAATTCTAAACAAAGATAAGTCTAATAACCATGTTTATTTTCTAAAGTTCTTGATTTAACTCTCCATCCAATTTGCTCGAAATTCAATAGGGATTACTAGCGTTGGATCGTTAGTCTCACTAAATGTGCAACGTTCCACGATTGGTTTTCTTTATCAGTGTTCATGCTATGATTTACTTTTATAGGGAAAGAATCAGTAATTACGAGTTGAGAAACTTGGCTCTGCCTTCTTCTCCACGACGTCATCAAGCAAGATCTAGGTATTTGCCCCTAACATATTGCAGATATTTTTCACTGAGAAAGCAATAAGTTTATTGGATGATCAGAAACGCAAGCTTGCAAAGCAGTGTCAATTTTTTTAGTTCATCCTTCGGAATTTCATTCTTGAAAATTAGTTATGGTTTTTGTTAAAAAAATAGGTGTGCGGGACTTGGCACAAAATACAGTTTGCCAAGGTAAGCAATCGTTGTAATTCTAGGTTTGAGATTTTAACATATTTACTTATCAGACCATGCACCTTAATGTATGTTTAGATTAACTATGTCATCAATGGAAGCAAAGGTACGGTGAAGCTATGGCCATGAAATTTAGAGGTTTTCCAAAACTTTTTTAGTTGAATTTGCACTATATGCTTAGGTCTAAGTGCATAGAGAAAAAAGAACAACCTACAATGTGAACTTAGATCTTAGTGATTTACTGTGTGAGCATCAACCTAATATTATGAATTTGTGATCCATATTTTTAACTTTGAGGAAAATACTATCCATTTTTTGAACTAAACAATCAAAGTTACATGAAAAAATTATTAAACTCGGCCAAGAATCAGATTGGCATGAAATATAGTTTACAATAATTATGGCATCATGACACGGACTAATTTTTCAATCCACCAAGACATAGGCATGTTGTAATTCTTAATCTCCATAAATTTTGATTGTTCTCCTTTTCCTTTTTCTGCACAATGTGTTCTGAATTACGTCCAATGAAATAATTCCGTTTAACTTAGCTTTGAACCGTAATTCATTGTGAGATGTTACATGGAACTTAGGAGGACTAAAAATAGATGAAGAATATTTCGATATGATTTGAGCCAAGAAAATATGAATGTAGCAAAACTTATTCTTCACACAAATTTTTGCATGGCTTCAAGGTCGTAACTCAGTAGTGGCTCCAAATAAAATTTCCATAGATCAGAAACTCAGTAGTGGTCGCGCTACAGGGAAGCTGAATTTAATCCCAATAATGTTTCTCTCTCTTTTTACGCTATTTTTTAATGGGAGCCACCTTAATTAAAATCACCAGGGTACTCTACAGTAAGTTTCTAAGAGTTTGTTTAATTTTTTGAGGGGTAGTTAATCCGTCCATATTTTAAAGTTTTTTTCTCAATATATAGGTCTAGTATTTATCCATAATTAAACTTTTATATGTGAAAACGAAAGATTGCATAAGTATACAAAATATTTCACAACGATAGTAACAATATGTAAATATGATCATACTATTGTATGGTGGATACAAATTATCAGTTGAAGTACAAAACATAGTATATTATACTTTTTAAACATGTCAGGACACATGATAAACCGACCACTTCCATACATAATAAACTCTATGGATACATAAAAATTTACCCATGGATCCTAACTGATGATGTACAAAACTTGCTATTAAAGTTCTCTAACTTTGGTTATAGATGAAAGAATATACAGTAAAATAAATCAAAATATATCATTACTTCATGTTTATCTATTTATGATTTATTAAATTATTTACCAACACATACACACTACAAGTCTTCAATCATCTTGGAGATTTTTCATGTCTAATTTATATTGCACATGTCAGCAAGGATTATTTCTATAAACAAGGGATTGCGTGACACCAAGGATTATTTCAAGAAACAAATTGGAGGATTTTTCTATTTCCCTTTAAGAAAATTTATTTTCTTACTTTACTTAAAAGATAATATAACTAAACATCACCTTGCTGAACCCAATTATTATAATTGTACGTCTGATACGTCGATTTTGCATCACTATTCTATATCATAATTTACTGTTATCCATTGATATATTTCATATTAAGAGATGATACTTATGTTATTTCATCTATTTTTGCATGGTTGATGACTTTTGGAGCATGGACCGCTGCAGTCAGGATTCTGATGGAAAAGGTGCTATTTGCAGGCAAAATTCGCGAAGATCAGAAATTCCGGGAAAATATATGGAAAATCCTATTTTTCCAGAAGACGAAGACTGCCAGAAGGAGGAGTGGAGATGGGCCACAGGGGGGCCACACCACCCCCAGGCGTGGGCCAGCCTAGGCCGCGCCACCAGGTGGTGTGGGCTCCCTGGCCCACCTCCAGCTCTCCCCTCTGGCGTATATAATCCTCCCGAACCCCTAATACTCGGGGAGCGACCACAGAAAGATTCTGCCGCCTCTGTGGGCAGAAAACACCGAGAGAGAAAGATCTCTCCGGCAGACAGATTTCTGCCGGCAGACAGATGGAAAAAGTGCTGTTTGGAGGCAAAATTCGCGAAGATCAGAAAATCCGGGAAAATATACGGAAAATCCTATTTTTCCAGAAGACTCAGGATGCCAGAAGGAGTGGAGGTGGGCCACAGGGGGCCCACACCATGCCATGGCGCGGGCAGGCCTAGGCCGTGCCTGGGAGTGGTGTGGCCACCCTGGCCCACTCCAGCCTCTCCCCTCTGGCGTATATCATCCCCACGAAAACCTAAGACTCGGGGAGCGACCACAGAAAGATTCCGCCGCCTCTGCGGGGCGGAAAACACCGGAGAGAGAAAGATCTCTCCGGCAGACAAATTTCTGCCGGGGGAATTCCTTCCCGGATAGGGGAGATCGTCGCTATCAACACCACCATCAAGCTGGACTTCATCGGGATCATCATCATCATCATCATCACCACCATCATCACCATCAGCACCCTCATCACCATCTCCATATTGATGTAACAATTGGGTTAAATCTTGCATAGTTCTTAGGGGAAACTTTCCCGGTGTTGATTAGTCTTTGTAGTTGATGCTATTGAGTGAACCATTGAATTATCATTTATGTTCAGATTGTTATACATCATTATTCCGTCTCTGATCATGATCCATATGATGTCTTGTGAGTAGTTCGTTTTGTTCTTGAGGACATGGGAGAAGTCATGTTGTTAGTAGTGGAGTTGTGTTGAAAAAGATTTAATAGTTTGATATTTAAATTGTGGTGTACTTCTTCTAGTGGTGTCATGTGAACGTCGACTACATGACACTTCACATATATGGGCCTAGGGGAATGCATTGTGTATTTGGCTACTGATGTCTACGCACTTCTATTCTTGTAGACAGTTGTTGGGCCTCCAAGTGCAGAGGTTTGTAGAACAACAACAAGTTTTTCCCTTAAGTGGATCACCCAAGGTTTGTCGAACTCAGGGAGGAAGTGGTCAAAGGTATCCCCTCTCAAGCAACCCTGCAATCAAGATACAAGAAGTCTCTTGTGTCCCTAACACACCCAATACACTTGTCAGGTGTATAGGTGCACTAGTTCAGCGAAGAGATAGTAAAATTGTTGGAGATATGGCCAAGAGGCAATAATAAAAGTGGTTATTATTATATCTTTGTGTTTATGATGAAAGTTTGCATCCCATGCTGTAATTGTATTATAAGGAAACACTAATACATGTGTGTTTTGTAAACATAAAAGAGTCCCTAGTAAGCCTCTTGTTAAACTAGCTTGTTGATTAATTGATGATCATGGTTTCCTGATCATGGACATTGGATGTCATTAATAACAAGGTTGTATCATTAGGATAATGATGTAATGGACACACACACCCATAGTAAGCGTAGCATAAGATCAAGTCATTAAGTTCACATTGCTATAAGCTTTCGATACATAGTAACCTAATCCTTCGACCATGAGGTTGTGTTAATCACCATCACCGGATGGGTACTTTGATGACATCAAACACCACTTCATAACTGGGTGGTTATAAAGGTATCATTGGGTATTCTGAAAGTATGCGTTGAAGCGCATGGACCAAGATTGGGATTTGTCCATCCATATGACGGATAGATATGCTCTGGGCCCTCTCGGTGGAATGTCATCTAGTTAGCTTGCAAGCATGTGACTAGGTCACAAGGGATGGCATAACACGGAACGAGTAAAGAGTGCTTATCAGTAACAAGGTAGAACTAGGTATGGAGATACCGACGATCAAACCTCGGATAAGTAGAGTATCGCGTGACAAAGGGAATTGGTTTCGTATGTTAATGGTTCTATCGATCACGAAGTCATCGTTGAGTATGTGGGAGCCGTTATGGATCTCCAGATCCCGCTGATGGTTATTGATCGAAGAGGTGTCTTCATCATGTCCACTTATTCACGAACCGTAGGGTGACACACTTAAGGTTCGAAGTTGTTTTAAGTAGATATTGAATGTGCGTTGGAGACCGAATGTTGTTCGGAGTCTCGGATTGGATCCGGGACATCACGAGGAGATCCGGAATTGTCTGGAGAATAAGATTCATATAATGGGGATCATTTTCTAAGTTAGGAAATCTTCCAGAGTGTTTGTATGGGGATTCTAGAAGGTTTCGGAATGTTCCGGAAGGTTCTAGAAGATATCTTGGAGTTTATTTGAAAACCGAGATAAGATAAGATAAGATAAGATAAGGGGAGTTTAAAGGGGAAACTTGGGGGGGAAGGACTCTCCCCCCAAGCTCCCTAGTGCGCCGGCCCTAAGGGGTGGGCCTAGGGGTGGGAATATGCCCGAGAGGCAATAATAAAGTGGTTATTATCTTATTCCATGTTTATGATAAATGTTTATTTTACATGCTAGAATTGTATTGATTCGGAAACATCAATACATGTGTGTTTAATAAACAAAAAGGGTTCCTAGTCATGCCTCTCTTATAGACTAGCTTGTTGATTAACAAGATGATCAAGGTTTCCTGATCATGGACATTGGATGTTGTTAATAACAAGGTCATACGATTGGTGGAATGATGTGATGAACATTCATCCGAAGTATAGCATTACGATCAAAGTCATTATGTTTATATTGCTATAACATCATACGAAGTAATCTTAGTCCTTAGACCATGAGATCATGTTAATTGCTAACACCGGAAGAGTATCTTTATAACATCAAACGTCACACCGTAACAGGGTGACTATAAAGGTGGGTTCAGTGCTACGAAGGTGTTATGTTGAGGCTCATGGATCAAGAGTGGGATTTGTCCATCCCGATGACGGATAGATATACTCTGGGCTCTCTCGGTGATATCACATTGAAATAGCTTGCAAGCAAGTGATGTGATCACTAGAATGTTATATCCGGGAACGAGAAAAGAGTGCATGTCGGTAACGAGATCAAACTAGGTATTTGGATGCCAATGATAGAATCTCGGACATGTAATATATCGCGAGACAAAGGGATTTAGTTACGACGTTAAAGGTTCACACGATCACAAGAGTCATCGTTGAATATGTGGGAGTCAGTACGGATCTCCAGGTCCCGCTGCTGATTATTGATCAGAGAGGGGTCTCGATCATGTCTACATTATTCACGAACCGTAGGGTGACATACTTAAGGGATACCGACACCATTTGGAGCAAATATGTTTCAGATAAAGATTTAAGAAAGCACTGGAATCGTTTCGATGGAAACCGAAATTGTTTCGGGTGAAATTGCTGAAATTGGTTCTGCATGTGATATTGAAATGTTGCAGGGGGTTTTATGTGAATGTTTGTTATTTAATGTAATTAACAAAATTCTGAATAAAATAAATAAAATAGTTTTATTTAATGAGAGCTTGCATTAAATTTGGTGGAAATTTAATGCATGTGTGAGTGGAATTTTGAGTGGAGGCTTTTTATGGGAGTGGGAGCTCCACCAACATGAATGTGGAAGAGGTGGGGGCACCACCATGGCTGCCATGCCATGGCCCTTGGGTGCCCCCTCTCCCCTATAAAAGGCCCCCCTCTCCTCCTCACAAACCACACCTCCTCGTGAAGGATCTCTCTCCCCCTCTAGTTATTCCCCATGGTCTCAGATTAGCGAGATACATGTTCCCGGTGGCTTTATCTGGAAAGGAGTTGCTGCTTCTGCTGCTTTGCTGGAGCAAGGGACGGAGGTTGTTGGGGTACCGGACGTGTGTGCGATCACGGACGCACCACTGCTTTGTGGTGCTGGACTTGCTGGAGCTGGATCTGATGGACGTGCTGGAGCCGGACCTGTTGGACTTCATCACGATCTTGAGATCGGCAAGTGTACGACTACATCATCCATGAGTTCCAACTCGTTAACAAAACTTTGTTTTCTTCAAGGGTAAGTTCTCTATGGATGTATATCCACCCGTTGCTTGTATCTAATAGATAGATCTTGGCGATAGTTCCCATCGTAGGAATTTTTTTGTTTTCTATGCTGCGGACCCAACAGTCTGGCACAACCATATTAGCGCCTTAATCTATCCATATAGATATTGATGCCTAATATTCTAGGTTTGCCCAAGTCTTTCATTGAAATCTTATTTTAATGAAATCCTTAACTTGTGTCAATTCAAGATACATCATTTCCAATCAACAATATGTCCTCTACATAATGTATTAGAAATATGTCTCAGCGCTCCCACTTAATTTCTTGCAAATGCAAGCATCTTCATCATCTCCGATGAATTTAAACTCTTTTAACAGTTTCATCATGGTGAAGATTCCAACTCCACTATGTTTACTTCAACTATTGAAGTTTGCATGCCCTTTTAGCACCCTTTGAATTAACAAATCCCTTTGGACCGTGTCATGTACACGTCCTAGGTAACCGTTCTATTAGAAGAACATTGTTTTGTTTATTCAACTACCATATACCAAATTATATGTAGTGGTTGCTACATTAATCCGTCAAGACTAAATATCGCTATGAAAGATCAAATCTTGGCATAGTCAACTCCTTGAACATTGTCGTAAACTTCTTTCCGACATGTCGACTATTTCATAGATGTTAAACATCCATGTCTTATTTCTTTATAGATCCAAACACGACCGATAGGCTTCACGCCTTTCCGGAGGGTCTTCCAAGTTCAGAAACTTGATTTCTCATGTATGGATACTATCACGGATTCTATGACTTCTAGTCATTTTATGGAGTCATGGCCCATCATCGCTTCTTTGCATGTAGTCGGTTCATCATTGTCAAAACAATAATGACTTGCTTATCAAATCTTACTATTTGATTCTTACCGACCCACATGGTTCTATAGGAACTCTAATCTCCGAGATCACACCTTTTGTAATCACGAGAGCCATGAGCATTGTGGCCGCCATCGGGACACTTTCCGGTGCTGCGCTACTTAGCACATATAGCTAAGGTTCAACAACCTTATCAAAGTTCTATTGTCCTCCCACTTAACTTTTCATGAAAAATTCCTTCTCAAGAAATTTGACGGTCCAAGTAACAAACTCTTTTGTCCTTGGTGTTATGGAGAAATTCTCAACAAATTCTTTGGGATAACCTACAAAGACGTGCTTATCCGACTTTGGTTGTAAACATTTTACTTATGCATATCATACCAAAATTTAAGAAAAGACAATTCGGGTTTTATCCCAAACCATAACTCATATGGTGTCATTTCAACGGATCACGATGGTGCTCTTTTCAGTGTAAAAGCGGTAGTCTCTAAAGCTTCAATCCTTAAAACATAATGGCAGTTTTATAAATGACACCTTTGATCTTACCATGTCAAACATGGTTTGATTTCATCTCTCGAATATGCCATACTCCTATGGTTTATCGGGGAACATAAATCATGGAACAATTCCTCAAGTCTTAGGTATTTTTGCTAAACATGTAACTCAAATATCTTCCTTTATTATCGAATCATAAACTCTTTATTTTGTTGTTACAATGATTTTTCACTTCATCTTGAAAGTCTTTGAACAACTTTCAAATGTTTCATACTTCTTCCTTATTAAGTAAATATACAGATATATTCACTCAAATTCTTGAAGAAAGCATATGAAGCAAAAAGATCCATCGCATATGGCTACACATAATGGACGTATGCACATCAACATGCACAATTTCCAATAAGCTAGTCATCCGTTCCTCTTTGGCCTATGAACGGAGTTTCAATTATCTCGAGGAAAGTCTCACATGCGTCAATTGATCAAAATCAAGGACTCCAAAATTCCATCAACATGGAGTTTCTTCATGTTTTCTTTCAAATATAATTCAAAGAGCGATGTCACTTCATAAGTGATCTTTCAATCATTTGTCTTGCGACATTTTAGCAATAGTGTTTATGGATGTGATTTCTCCAACTAGACTTGTAAAAGTTCATCCATCCTTTATGGAATACAGTAATTATTTGAACAGTCATTGTTCTCATAATACCGGAACAAAATAACAATTATTTAAACAAATCTTGAAGGCTTGGTTTGATGACAACGAAAAACACAATAACACTTTATTTGTTTTCGATGAACATCATCACTCATTCTCTTGCTGGTTACTTAGGCCATTGTAGTTCATGAATTGCGTTGTCCTGTATGACACTTCATACCGACCAATTCGGTATCCAATACCGGTATCCAATACCTCATAACCACATTGTTTAACAAGCAAGGAATATAGCCATAACATGTATATCTTCTATATACCTAAGTTGGACATCTCCGACCTTTTATTTTCTGCCAAATATTTTATAGATTCTCTTTCAGCAATTCCTTTTTCTTTTAAAAGAATCTATCAACATCAATAGTGGTGTCATCAACATGACACATGGTACAAAGCGTATATAGTCAACTACTAATACCTTTGGACTTGCACTTTGAAGTGGATCACCATCATCAAATGTTTGGTGTTCTTTCAAAAATCCATTCTTTAGTAATCTATTAGTGTAGTAAACATTTTACTTACATCTTCTATTCATCCTTATCATGACAACTTTCATGATCAAGCTACTATAGCTTATAAGTAAGAAACACGAGTATAATATCAGTTCCCAAAACCTTTTTGGTAGATTTGGATGCCTAGCATCTCCATCCTTCACAAATTCTCATACAATATGAGAACATGTATTTTGCTAAATTATACTCTATCATAATGCAACCAAAAACATTGTTTCAGATATCACAATATCTTTCACACATGATGGTTTCTGAAACAATTTTCAGCTCCAATATAATCTTGATATTAAAACAACTTTTTGAATATCAATAATCATGGAGGCAAACATGATACTTTAGATACTAACATTGGAATTCTTACTCTTGATTTAATACTACTTATTAAACTTCATGGAGTAAATAGAGTTTGCTAAAAGTTTGCAATAGGACTTATAAACTTTAAATTGACATTCAAAACAATACGATACCAGTTCGTAAAGTAAATATCCATAATTCTATAGTTCTATTATCTCAAATAAGAACTAAGCATAAGGTAGAAAACAAATGCCAATGACTACAACAAACTATGCAAATTCACTTTGATTTAATTTATGACAAATTTGGTTCGACTAATCCAAATTAGAAATGAAGTCCCACTCAAAAACGACATCCCTCGTGCCTTTTTGGTGATTACATGAACCAAATCCACTACACCAAGTCCGATCATCACGTGAGTTGATGTAGCTTCAAAGGCGAGCATCTATATGGGCATCATATCAACTATATGACTCATGATTAACCTTTCGGTCCGTGTTCCGAGGCCATGTCTGTACATGCTAGGCTCGCCAAGTAAGAACCTTAGTACTCGCATGTGTAAAACTGTCTTACACCCGTTTGTATGAAAGTGTAGAGTCGAGTACACCCGATCATCACGCGATGTCTCGAAATACGATCCACAAAACGGTGCATACTTAAGGAAGAACACATTTTTATCTTGATATCTAAAAGAGGGATCATCTTACAATGCTACAGAAAGCGCCAAACTAGCAGTATAAGATGCTAACATCTAATGTGTAAAGTGAGATGATATGGTCCATGCTTTTGATCTCTATCACTTGCATCGTGGTATGATCTCTATCATTCCTTTGTGTGTAAGGCCAAGGTCTATGGAACTTACACGTTGAGTGTGTTGTAAGAGTATCTATCATACATCTACTTACAACAATACCATATCAATACACTAGCCCAGCAACGATCTAAACTAGACGCCTCTAATTTATCAATTGCAAGTTTTACGTGGCTTAGGGCTTTCGGACATAGAACCGTTCTTACCTACGAACATGAACCACAACAAGGATAACCAAGTTATTAGCAACTCGTTGTAAATCAGATATTGACTATAGTAGGAGAGACAGACACCCGCCAGCCACTTATGCAAAACTAGTTGCATGTTAGTCGTGGAACCGGTCTCATGTACGATGACATGTAAGGTTGGTCCGGGTCGCTTCATCCCACTATGCCACCAATATCCAAAATACATAGAAGATGCAATAACATGATCATCATCGCCCACATATCAACATATGTGTACTACCCGTGCTAAGCACCTACGCATAGATCAGGCTCTGATACCACTGTTGGGTCCGCAGCATAGAAAACAAAAAATTTCCTACGGTGTGAACTACACGCCAAGATCTATCTAATAGGTACAAAGCAACGGGTGGACATACATCCAACGAGAACTTACCCTCGTAGACAACGAGCTTTGTTAACGAGTAGGAACTCATGGTTGATGTTGTCGTACACTTGCCGATCTCAAGATCGTGAGGAAGTCCAGCAGGTCCGGCTCCAGCACGTCCATCAGATCCAGCTCCAGCACCACCAAGTCCAGCACCGCAAAGCAGCGGTGCATCCGTGATCGCACACACGTCCGGTACCCCGACAACCTCTGTCCCTCGCTCCAGCAAAGCAGCGGAAGCAGCAACTCCTTTCCAGATAAAGCCACTGGGAACATGTATCTCGCTAATCCGAGACCATGGGGAAATAATACTAGAGGGGGAGAGAGATCCTTCACAAGGAGGTGTGAGTGAAAAGTGAGGAGAGGGTGGCCTTTTATAGGAGGAGGGGGTGCCCCTCCATCATGGCCGGTGCATGGAGGAGGTGTCTCTTCACCTCCTACATTCATGTGGTGATAACCCCTCCACATTAAAATGCCTCTTCACATTCCCTTTTAAAGTCTCCACTTTAAATGCATTAAATTTCTCCAAATTTAATGCTCTCTCATTTAATAAAACTCTTTTATTATTTTTATTCAGAATTTTGTTAATTACTTTATAACAAACATTCACATAAAACCCCCTGCAACATTTCAATATTACATGCAGAACCAATTTCGGCAATTTCACCCGAAACAGTTTCGGTGTCTATTGAAATAATTCCAGCGCTTTCTTAAATCTTTATCTGAAACATATTTGCTCCAAATGGTGTCGGTATCCCTTAAGTGTGTCACCCTATGGTTCGCGAATAATGCAGACATGATCGAGACCCCTCTCCGATCAATAATCATCTGCGGGACCTGGAGATCCGTACTGACTTCTACATATTCAACGATGACTTCTGTGATCGTGAGAACCTTTAATGCTTGTAACTAAATCCCGTTGTCTCGCGATATATTACATGTCCGACATTCGATCATCGGTATCTCCATACCTAGTTTGATCTCGTTTCCGACATGTACTCTTTTATCGTTCCCGTGATATAAGATTCTAGTGATCACATCACTTGCTTGCAAGCTATCTTAATGTGATATCACCGAGAGGGCCCAGAGTATATCTATCCGTCATTGGGATGGACAAATCCCACTCTTGATCCATGAGCCTCAACATAACACCTTCGTAGCACTGAACCCACCTTTATAGTCACCCTGTTACGATGTGACGTTTGATGTTATCAAGATACTCTTCCGGTGTTAGCAATTAACATGATCTCATGGTCTAAGGACTAAGATTACTTCGTATGATGTTATAGCAATATAAACATAATGACTTGATCGTAATGCTATACTTTGGATGAATGTTCATCACATCATTCCACCAATGGTGTGACCTTGTTATTAACAACATCCAATGTCCATGATCAGGAAACCTTGATCATCTTGTTAATCAACAAGCTAGTCTATAAGAGAGGCATACTAGGAACCCTTTTTGTTTATTAAACACACATGTATTGATTTTTCCGATCAATACAATTCCAGCATGCAAAATAAACATTTATCATAAACATGGAATAAGATAATAACCACTTTATTATTGCCTCTCGGGCATATTCCCTTCAAGTAGTTCATCCTTGGACTACGGATCCATGTAGTAGCTAGATGGCTGGTTTCTCCTCCTTTGTGCTTTCATGTTTAGATCTTGTGAGCTCCGTTCATGATCAATATCATCTATTTATAATTCATACATGTTGTGTTTGCGGGGATCCGATAGATATTGAGATGCTATTTCAGATTGATTATTGATTCTATCATGTCTTTGTTATTTGAGATCTTGCATGCTTTCCGTTGTTAGTAGCTATCTTGGCCAAGTAGATGCTAGCAACTCCAAGAGTTAGTATTTATGCTCGATAGTGGGTTCATGCCTCTGGTAATCTGGGGAAGTGACAGAAATCTCTAAGGTACTAGATGTGTTGTTGGTACTAGGGAGAAAACAACGATCCTTTGTTCATAGAACAATTGTATTGTTTACTTTACACGCAGTTCGTAAAGCAATAATCTGCTGCTTGCAACTTAATACTGGAGGGGGTTCGGATGATAACCTGAAGGTGGATTATTAGTCATATATACAGTTGGATGGCGGTCTATGTATTATGTTGTATTGCCCAATCAAGTTTCAAAGGAGTCAAGATGATTAGTATATGCATGTATTGCTTTCTCAGTGTTTGTCAATTGCCCCGCTGTAATTTGTTCACCCAGCATGTTATCTATCTAATGAGAGCCACCTCTAGTGAACTATGGATCCCGGTCCTTTGTCTTTATATACAATCTATAAACTATTTCTGCTTTGTGTTTACTTTCTGCAAACTTTTACTCCTTTCCATTCGATACGTTAAATCCTTTGTTTTCCGCAAAACACGGTGAGATTGACAACCTCATCACAAGTTGGGGACAAAGTTTTGTGGTTGTGTTGTGTAGGTATCCACGTTGCTACTAGCACCGGTAGTGCGCCCTGCCAAAGCTCAGCTAGTAACACCTTTGGGGTGTTTCCTTGCTCCTACTAGTTCGATTAAACCTTGGTTTCATAACTGAGGGAAAACTTACTGCTGTGCTCATCATACCTTCCTCTTGGGGTTCCCAACGAGCTCTACTTTGAAAGTCGAGTGCATCAAGATCTTTTCTGGCGCCGTTGCCGGGGAACGAAGAAGAAGAAACTCCCACGTCAACACCGCACCAGATCTTTTCTGGCGCCGTTGCCGGGGAGTCAAGGACATCTTCACAAGGGGAGTCCCTCATAACCAATCTCTTTACTTTGTTGTTTTTGTTTTGCTTAGTTTCTTTTTTTGCTTTGTTTGCTTGTTTTGTTCTTCAAAAACACAAAAAAAATAGTTTTACTTGTTTTGCTTTGTTATTTGAAAACCCAAAAAAAATGACTACTCTTGAAAACACTAAGTTGTGTGACTTCACTAGCACCAACAACAATGATTTTATGAGCACACCTATTGCTCCACCTGTGGCTGAAAATACTTTATTTGAGATAAAACCTGCTTTGCTCAATCTTGTTATGAGAGAACAATTTTTTGGTATTGGTAATGAAGATGCTGCTTCCCATCTAAACAACTTTGTTGAACTTTGTGAGATGCAAAAGCATAGGGATATAGATGGTGATATTATTAAACTGAAATTGTTTCCTTTCTCTTTGAGAGGAAAAGCTAAAGAATGGTTGAATTCCTTAACTAGGAATAGTATTGATTCTTGGACTAAGTGCAAAGATGCTTTTATTGGAAAATACTATCCTCCTGCTAAGATTATATCCATGAGAAGTGAAATAATGAAGTTTAAACAACTTGATAATGAGCATGTTGCTCAAGCTTGGGAAAGAATGAAATCTTTGGTAAAGAATTGTCCCACTCATGGACTGACTGCTTGGATGATCATCCAAACTTTTTATGCAGGATTGAACTATTCTTCAAGGAACCTATTGGATTCAGCTGCTGGAGGTACCTTTATGACCATCACTTTGGGTGCTGCAACAAAACTATTGGATAATATGATGGTTAATTATTCTGAATGGCATACTGAGAGAGCTCCACAAGGTAAGAAGGCAAATTCTGTTGAAGAAACCTCCTCCTTGAGTGATAAGATTGATATTATTATGTCTATGCTTGTTAATGGGAAAACCCATATTGATCCAAATAATGTTCCTTTATCCTCTTTGGTTGCTCAAGAAGAGCAAGTTGATGTGAACTTCATAAGAAATAACAACTTTGGCAACAATGCTTTTGGTAATAACAATTATAGGCCCTACCCTCCTAGTAATACTTATGGCTATAATGGTAAACCTGGATTGCCTAGTGAAGGAAGAATTTTAGAAGTTGAAAGAGCCACTAAAAACTTCATGCAAATGCAATATGAGCAAAATAAACTATTCACCAAAACTATGGAGGAACAATCTATCATCTTGAAGAACATTAGCCATCAACTTGAGAGTCTAAATAGGGAAATTCCTAGTTTACAATTGAAACTCTCTAATGCTGAAAGAAATATATCATCTTTGTCTGAAGCTCAATCTTCATTGATTAATAAAATGGCTGCTAAACCTAAAACTAATGGCAATCCCTTTGCAGCTACTAATGCCATACAAGTAAGAATTGATGAAAATGTTAGACTATTAGCTGAATTACATGCTAAGTGGGAAAGAGAAGATGAAATTGCTAGAAACATTAGTGTTTCTACTATTACCACCACTAGTGTTGAGGCTAGTAATAGTTCTACTACTTTAGATGATAAAGTTGATTTTGATCTTGATGGTTGCAATATCTCTGAAGTTATTAAGTTCCTACAAAAGCTTGCTAAAAGTCCTAATGCTAGTGCTATGTACATGGCTTTTACAAAACACATTACTAATGCTCTCATAAAGATTAAAGAAGAAAAGATGAAACATAAAGCTTCTATTCCTATAAAACAAGAAGATGGTTGGGAACCCATCATTAATATGAAATTGAATGACTTTGATTTCAAAACTTTGTGTGATCTTGATAGTAGTGTTTCTATTATGCCTAGAAGGATATATGATATGCTTGATTTGCCTCCTCTTGAAGATTGTTATTTGAATGTTCCACTTGATGCTAATGCTAAAAAGAAACTCATGGGGAGTCTTAATGATGTTCTTATTATGGTTAATGATTCCTATGTCCCCGTTGATTTCTATGTTTTGGATGTTGAATACAATGCTTCTTGTCCTATTACTTTGGGAAGACCTTTTCTTAGAACTGTTGGTGCCATCATTGATATGAAAGAAGGCACCATTAAATATCAACTCCCACTCAAGAAAGGTATAGAACACTTCTCTAAAAAGAGAGAAAAGATTTCTTTTGCTTATCCTATGAAAACAAAATTTAGTCTTAATGCTTCTTCATTTGAGAACACTTATTCTTTCTTTGCTTCTTATGCCTAACTTAAAGGCGTTAAAGAAAAGTACTTGTTGGGAGATAACCCAAGAGTTTTAGATGAGTCTTGGAAGTTATTACTTCAGTAATAACCACTCTTTATCCTTTTTATTTGCTTTTTGTGCCAAGAGTAACCTCTAATGAGAGTGAAGTAATGATTGGGAAAGTTGCTGTCCCGAAACAGATTTCTGTGCTTCACCGTAAAAATTCTTGAGAGAGTTCTGTACGTCGGATTGAGCCGTATTGTTTTTGTTCTTCTGCCCCAGGGTTGTTATCTAACTTTCGTTAGTTCAACACTTTTTTATTTGAGCAACAGAAGGTCTTCGAAAAAAATCCATCTTTACGTGCTGGTCTGTTTTGATAGATTTCTGCCATTTTCTGCATTTGCTTCTTGTTAGTTCCTTCTTGAGTTCCTTTGGGGAATTGAGCTTTTTGAGGGAAGTGCTATAGTAGCTAGTGTTCTAATGGAAGTTTATTTGGTGTTAGAACTGAACCTTGAGACTTATTTATCCTAAGTGCACTAATGTTGCTAATGAGATCGTGTGAAGTTTTGTATGAAGGAAAATTTTCAGGTGTATGGAAGGAATGAGTAATGAGATGAAGGATGGACTAAAGCTCAAGCTTGGGGATGCCACGCGTGTCACCCCAAGAAATATCCAATAAGTGCAAGCGTCAAAGCTTGGGGATGCCCAAGGCATCCCCTTCTTCATCAATAAAAATTCCAGGTTTCTTCCAAATGCTTCATTTTTATTGTTTCATACACAGTTGTGTTTTTCTTGGAGCATCTTCCTTTTCGTTTTTGTTTTAGTTTTTAGTTTGCTTGGTTTGCTTAGTTTTCTGAATAAGTTAGTTGGACCCCCTCTTTCATACGTTGGTTTGCAATTAGTTTGGTTTGGTTTGGAAAAGAGTAGGAAAGTTCATGCTTATGTGGTAAAAAGAGCTCGTTTTTAACTGTGGCTATCCTTTGTCATGCCATGCTTGATATTTTTTTGGCTTTGTGCTTAGTATTCTTTGATGTAACATGACTTGTTATAAACAATTGATATTGCTTAATGTGCATTCGATGAATCATGCGTTGTTTTAGCATATTAAAACATAGTATAGTGGTATTCTCCTTTGATGCTTTATTTGGGTTGACTTGGCACATGCTCACACCATGTTATGACTGTCACAAGTCACCATAGCCTTTATGATCCTTTAGTTTTCAACTTGTAGTATCACTTTATGCTTTGATCAATGATGTTTTGTCGCTCTGCATGATTATGGCCATTATTGCTCTCTTAATTTGTCGCTCCCAGACTTTTGCTAGCCTCCACAACAAAGTATGAGTTCCACTCATGCATCCAACTCCCTAAACCAAGTTATTCCAAAGAGTCCACCATACCTACCTACTAGCTTATGATATTCCAAGTACATTCATGCTTTTGTTTACCTTCCTCTTGTTATGAGAAAACTAGTGATTAAAGCTCTCACGAACTTGATGGCACACTTTACTTTATTGCCTCTAATAAACTTGAACCATTGGGTCTTTCTTTGTTGCGTATATGCTTGTGCTTTATAAGTTGAAATTAGCAGAACAATGTTTCATGGGGAACGCTTTCAACATTGCACTTGTACTTTGTACCCCGTTGATATCATGTTCTTTTGCTTACGGATCCCGGCGGTGTGAAATAAAAGTGGAACTTGTAAGATCATGGAGTTTGTATGTGTGTTAGAGAAACGCCTGGGCTGCTAGCCTAAGACATGCATAATCATGGTGGAAACTTGCAGCATCACCATAATGAGCACTCTATGAAGCATCCTCAATAAAAACCTATGCAAATAGCAAATAAAAAGATCGCTGAGATGCTCATTGTCTACTTGCCTTGTCATTTTGATTATGGGAAAGCTCCCGTATCATGTGCAAGGGGTACCACGTTGGCGGTTTTTAATGATACACATATACTTACAATGACAAGAGCTTACTCGTGACTAAAGTTGAGTAGCATGAGGATCGGTCTTCGTAAGTAAGGGCATGAGATTTCGGTTTATAACTTGTCAAGCATATCCTCTTAGTTGTGTCACTTTAACCTTAATCACCTTAAAGATGCTTATGATAGGGGCAATGAGAGCTGAAAGCTATAAGTACCATAATTTTTGGAAGCTCTTTATGAGACTTGAATCCCTAATTCCTTTTACAAAAGGCCTTTCTTCCACCATTATATTGAGTCTCCACATTCTAACTTTATGCACCTACTTTGAGAGCATAGTGGCCATTCTTAGTTCTATGTGCATTGTCCCAAGACTAGTTGATTGATGCATAACTTGTTATTGCTTGTTTTAAACTATTGTATCTAGTCACTCTTATGAACTTTGAAGGTATCCTATGCATTTATATTTGCTACTCTATTGAGGGACAAGCTGAATACTTTTATGCTATGTTTTCTTTATGTGAAACAAACAAACGTCTTGCAAAGCATTGTTATTCATGAATCTTTTGTTTGTGCCTTTTCATGTTTCATCATAGTCTCTTTGCTTATTGCTAGAACTTTGTCTTTCATGCTATGATTGAAGTACTTTGATCCCAGCTTTGAATGTTTTGCAAATACCTTGATCAAGTCTTTGATGGTGCATGTCACCTCAAAAATTATTTCTTTTTATCACTTACTTACTCGAGGACGAGCAGGAGTTAAGCTTGGGGATGTTGATACATTGCAAATGTATCTATAATTTTTGATGTTCCATGCTTGGTTTTATCCACTTTCTTGTGTTTTGTTCCAACTTTGGAGTACTTTTCATATGATTTCTTGGACTAACCTATTAACAAGAGCCACAGTGCCAGCTGCCTGTTTTCTGCTGTTTTTGGTTCCAGGAAAGTCAGAAAATGAATATTCTCGGAATTGGACGGGACCAAAGCCAAAGTGCCTATTTTTCCGGAAGGGATCAAGTGCCAGAATATGAGACAGAGAGGGGCCAGGGGCCGGCCACACCACTTGGCCACGCGGCCAGGCCTGGCCCGCGCTAGGGGGTGGTCTGGCCGACCCCAGCACCCCCTCGGCCTCTCCTTACGCCTATAAGTTGCCCTCGGGACGAAAACCCTAAGTACCCGATCAAAAATCCACGAAAGAGTCTGTAGCCGCTGTCATCTCCATCCCTAGATCGGGAGGGATCTAAAGCTCTTCCCGGCACCCTGCCGGAGAGGGGAATTCACCCTGGAGGCCTTCTTCATCACCATGCAAGCCTCCGGTGTGATGCGTGAGTAGTTTATCCTTGGACTACGGATCCATATAGTAGCTAGATGGCTGGTTTCTCCTCCTTTGTGCTTTCATGTTTAGATCTTGTGAGCTCCGTTCATGATCAAGATCATCTATTTGTAATTCATACATGTTGTGTTTGTGGGGATCCGATGGATATTGAGATGCTATTTCAGATTGATTATTGATTCTATCATGTCTTTGTTATTTGAGATCTTGCATGCTTTCCGTTGTTAGTAGCTATCTTGGCCAAGTAGATGCTAGCAACTCCAAGAGTTAGTATTATGCTCGATAGTGGGTTCATGCCTCTGGTAATCTGGGGAAGTGACAGAAATCTCTAAGGTACTAGATGTGCTGTTGCTACTAGGGATAAAACAACGATCCTTTGTTCATAGAACAATTGTATTGTTTACTTTACACGCAGTTCGTAAAGCAATAATCTGTTGCTTGCAACTTAATACTGGAGAGGGTTCGGATGATAACCTGAAGGTGGATTATTAGTCATAGATGCGGTTGGATGGCGGTCTATGTATAATGTTGTAATGCCCAATCAAGTTCCAAAGGAGTCAAGATGATTAGTATATGCATGTATTGCTTTCTCGATGTTTGTCAATTGCCCCGCTGTAATTTGTTCACCCAGCATGTTATCTATTTAAGGAGAGCCACCTCTAGTGAACTATGGATCCCGGTCCTTTATCTTTACATACAATCTATAAACTATTTCTGCTTTGTGTTTACTTTCTGCAAACTTTTACTCCTTTCCATTCGATACGTTTAATCCTTTGTTTTCCGCCAAACACGGTGAGATTGACAACCTCATCGCAAGTTGGGGACAAAGTTTTGTGGCTGTGTTGTGCAGGTCTCTACGTTGCTACTAGCACCGGTAGTGCGCCCTGCCAAAGCTCAGCTAGTAACGCCTTTGGGGTGTTTCCTTGCTCCTACTGGTTCGATTAAACCTTGGTTTCATAACTGAGGGAAAACTTACTTCTGTGCTCATCATACCTTCCTCTTGGGGTTCCCAACGAGCTCTACATTGAAAGTCGAGTGCATCATGAGTCTTCCTGGAAAATAACAACTTTTGGCTTTTGTCCGGTCCAATTCCGAGAATATTCATTTTCTGACTTTCCTGGAACCAAAAACAGCAGAAAACAGGCCATTGGCACTATGGCATCTTGTTAATAGGTTAGTCCAAAAAATCATATAAAAAGTACTCCAAAGTGTGGACAAAACACAAGAAAGTAGATAAAACCAAGCATGGAACATCAAAAATTATAAATACATTTGCAATGTATCAGCTACTAATCGTAGGGGTTGCCGGAGTGACAGAAACTTGAACCCCCATTAGGAAACCATTGCACAAGGGACGTCAGGGTCTTAGAGTTTAAAGTTGTGGTTAGGTTTCTACCTTAATTACTTTCTTATACTTATGGATGTTTGCAAGGGGTATAATCACAAGTATGTATTAATTCTAGGAAGGTCGGTACATTAGCACAGGTTCACCCACACAACACTTAGCAAGCTAAAGAAGATTAATCAACTATATGAAGCGAAAGCACTTGACATTCTTCCCGTGTGTCCTCGAGAACGTTTGGTCATCTTAAGTAATACAACCGGCTTGTCCTTTGCTTAATACAGGATTGGGCCACTTGCTGTATTTGTTCTTATTGTCTTTTATTTACTCGTACTTTATTTACTTGTATTATTAAAAACCCCTAAAAATCCGTTTGCTAAGTATTTGTAGAGAATTCCTGATCCATACCACTAGCCAGCACCTTCTGCTCCTCGTTGGGTTCGACACTCTTACTTATCGAAAATACTGCGATACACCCCCTATACTTGTGGGTCATCAACGTCTATTGGCAAAATCATGATTAGAATTAATATTTGATTTACTTACTTATTTTCATGTAAATTTTGGCATATGGCCATCAATATGGTGTTTTTAACTTTCTATGACATATTCATCATTAACCAACTAAACGGAAAATTACTAAAATGTTTCCTTCTTACATGACATTTAATTTAGCTAAACTTTAAAGGTGCACCTATATTATTCTTAATCTCAAATATAAATATAATTGAAACTATTTATTGTTTCATGTTCACTTGCAAAACAATAAAAATGATGCCCTCGCATTTGCGAGGGCCACCATGCTAGTTGTCCAATAAAAGCTATCAGATTGCTCAGAAATAGGAGTTTATCGTAATCAACAACCAGGTATTACCCACACAGCTGAAAGATTACTTACGAAAATAGAGGGCAATTTTTTTAGGAATAGCTACCAGAATTATCATAAGCAACTACCAGGTTTTACCCACACATTTACTTTATTATTTTTACGAAATAGATGACAGTTTGCTATTGATAGCTACCAAGTTTGTCCTAAACTACTACCAGGTTTTACCAACTCCCTCTGATCCAAATTAATAGACTTAGATTTTCCTAAATTCATATGTATCTAGACATGTTTAAGTGCTAGATACATTTGAATCTGGACAAACCTAAGTCAATTAATTTAAATCGAAGGGGATACATATTTACTAGATTATTTTATGAAGTAGATGACATTTTTCTAAGTACTAGCTACCAAATTTATCCTAAACAGTTAGAATGTTTTTCCCCACACACTAACCGGATTATTTATGAAATAGATGACAGTTTACTTATCCCAAACAATTACCTCGTTTTACCCACACACTCACCATATTGTTTACAAAATATTAGGCTATCGGTTTAGGAATAGCTACCAAGTTTATTCAGAACAACTACCAAGTTTTACCCACACAATTACCGGATTATTTAGTTACCAAGTTTATTCTAAGCAACTACCAGAGTTTACTTACACAATTATCATTTATGAAAAACATGCCAGTTTGTTTAGCACTAGCTGCCAAGTTTATGCACATTAACCATCAAATTTTACTCACAAAATTGCAAGATTTGTTACAGAACTTATTTCATAATATCTACCAAATTTATCCAGAACAACAACAATGCTACATTTTGCCCAGACAATTGCCATATTAATTGCAAGGAAGCTACCAAGTTGTTTTACCAAGGACATGTTCAACATACACTACTAGGAAAAGGCTTATCAATGGCGCAGGTATTTCACAATTTCGTGGCGCATATCAGATGCGCCACTGTTATGTCACTACTAATTTTTATTTCTGTGGCGTATATGGCCAATATGCGCCATAGAATTTTTTTAAAATTTTCAAAAAAGGCGCGCCAGATCTCAAATTTCTGTGGCGCATATTGCAATATGCGCCACAATTTTTTTTTGAATTCAAAAAAAGCGGCCAGATCTGGCCGGAGGTGGGGGGTCGCCGGAGTAGGGGTTCATCAAATGTGATGGCCAAAGGGGAAGGAGGCCGTTGGAGATTGTCGGAGTAGGAGGAGGAGGCCGCCGGAGGTGGAGGAAGGGGTCGCCGAATATGGTCGGAGGAGGCCGCCGAAGGTGGAGGAAGGGGTCGCTAAATATGGTCGGAGGAGGCCGCCGGAGGTGGTGGTGGAGGATGAGGAGGTCACCGGAGGTGGAGGACAGGGTCACCAGTGGTGGTGGAGGTCACCAGAGGAGGAGGTCAATTGGGTGGATGAGGAGGAGGTCACCGGGATGAAGGAGGAGGATGAGTGGGAGGTCACCGGGTGGAGGAGGCCATTGCTGGAGGAGGAGGAGGATGTCGTCGGAGAGTGGAGGAGAAAGGGAGAAGTATGGAGGGGAGGACAAGTGGAGGGGAGAAGAAGGAGAAAAGAGAGGAAGATGGGGAGGAAGAGGAGGAGAAGGGGAGAAGAAGTGGAGGAGAGGAGAAGTGTAGAGGGGAGAAAATGGAGAAAAGAGAGGGAGAAGGGGCGCCGGCGGGATTCAAATTTCAAATCCCGCCCAACAATTATGTCGCGCATATTGGAGATATGCGCCACGGACTTGTCTCCCCTTTTTTTATTTTTTTGCAGGAATTTTTCTTTTGGCCATAACTTTTCACTCTTTTTGAATTTGGGGATTCTGGCCGTTGAATTCGAGTAGGAATTTTCGAGACGATCGTTTTGATAGATTAAACAGTTTTTTCGACATCGTATGCAAAAGTTATGGGTGTTTTACCGTGCCATGACCTTTTTTTGCAAAATACATCGAATTTCATGTTTTTCAATTTTTCCTAAAACTATACCCCAAAATATAACTACATCTCAAAGAGATTATTGTTTTGAAGTTTTTATCATTTTCGTTTATTTTTTACAAAACTTAAAAGGCAATCCACCGGGGGGTGATCACTTTCTGTGGCCAACTTTCTATGGCGCATAGGTCTACCTGCGCCACAGAATATCACTCTCTGTGGAACATGTAGACATATGCGCCACAGAATTTTCTCTCCAACTTTTTTGGTTCTAGGTCCCACCACATTTCTTTGGCGCATATGTCTATATGTGTCACAGAATTATCACTTTTTGTGGCACACAGAAAAATATGCGCCACAGAAACACACATTTCTATGGCGTATATGGGTTCCGTGCGCCACAGTATCGCAAAATTTCTGTGATGCATATGTCCATATGCGCCATAGAATTAATTCTGTGGCACATGCCATTTTATATGCGCCACAGAAATCATTTCTATCTATAGCTAGTTTCCTAGTAGTGATATATAGAAAAACAAGCCAATTCTCAACATTGAACATAGTAGTACTGACATGGGTATACCCTACAGGTACTCGAGCTTGGTATATATGGTCTAAATACGTAAAGGCCCACGGTGTCGCCAAGGCCCAAATGAAGGACTCGAGTAACCTACGGACTCTCGATTGCTTGAGGAATAAGAAGAAGCTAAAGATAGAAAGTTTGAAGGAGAAAACCCTAACTTGTAACCGACTTGACCTGCTACCCGAGACCTATCCTACCTATATAAAGGCTAGGAGGGGGCAGCGAGGAGGACACACACAACCCTAGTTACCACCACCCTCGCCAGATTGCATCTGCGCACCATCGTAATCTTCGATTTCTCTGATAATTCCACGAGCAGACAAGCAGGAGTAGGGACCTCTACGAGGCCTGAACCTAGGTAAATCCTTGAGTCCCCTGTGTGCTTGTTTGCTAGCCGATATATGTCTCCAGCGCTCCCTCCTTCTCCAAAACCCAAGTCCATAACAATGGGCATTGATGAGTTAAACCCTCGTCAATTGGCGCCGTCTGTGGGAATTGGGAGTGCTGATGTTGCGGCTTCTTCGGCCCCATCAACCCCAATCTACAACTCTGCAACAGCGGAGATCCGCCAGCTCTTCGCCGCGTTTGACTTCACCGTCCACACGCCGGCCACTCGCCCGGCCTTCGAGTCCGTGGGCGACAGAATCAGTCTGGCGATGGGGAGCTTCCGCTTCCAAGTCGGTCAGATGGGCCCGCTTTGCATGCCTGATCAGCCGACGGCACCGTCGATTGCCCCAGCATCATGGTTCCCTCCATCGATTGGCACCCTCAGTGAGCTCAACGCCCTGACAACAGTCGAGAACACGGTCAGCGATAGCAGTCGTGACTCCGATCTGAGCAATCTGGCCACTGAAGATGGAACCTACGATTCCGGATCTAAGAGTCGTGGAAGCTGCAGCTTCCCCAATCACTTCATGTGCGCAGTCATCAACGCAGGCGATACCTCTGCCAACCGCGACAACGGTGGCAATCGCGGCACCGGAACCGACCCGCCTAACGGCGACAATGGTGGCAATGGCGGCAACGGCGGGCAACGGTGGCAATCGCACCCCCGTCGACAATGGAGGAGCAGTCGAACCTCCGACCATATTAAACGAGCAAACCGGCGAACGCGTCGTGATCAGGCTCAACGAACAAGAATGGACTCGCTGCGGCGAGGCCCTACGAGGCGTTCCTCTACCCTTCGGATCCCCGCAAGAACTGCTGATGGGCTATCACTGGCTCCTAAAGGAAGAATTCAAGCGCCAAGTACAAACAATCGCGCAACTCGAGGCACGCAAAAAGGCAGCAGACGAGTCGAGCCTTTGCCGTGCTGGGCTCTCCTCCCATGGAGGATCCTCCTCATAGGGCAATGATTACCTCGCCAAGAAGAGGCAATCTCGGATGGCCCATCTCACCGAGCAAGAACGCATAGAAGCTGCAAAGGTCCTCGACTTCGGCTCTATGATAGTCGACACACGGGGCAACATGGTCCCCAAGACGCCACAGGCTGCGGTGACAGCGGCCACCATGTACCTCCTTAACAACCAGCCGCCGGCTGGAGATCCCCGGGCCGCCATGCACCGATCTACGATCGCGGGCTTGGGACTAATCGAGTCCGCCCTCGACAGGGAGCCAACACCAGAGCCGAAAAAGGGCAAAGCGCTAGCAAAGCGCTACTCCTCGCCCTCGTCCAGCGACGACAGTCACGATCTGTCTCAACATCGCCGCTCACGGTGACACGATCGCGTCTATGATGCGCGTGACGACCTCACGCAGCGCAAGATTGACAAATCCAGGGCTCGACGTGCTCGGTCGACTGACTCGGAAGAGGAAGACGTGGAGCTCTGCGGTGCCAGATGCTTCAACAGATCCATTAGGCAGAAGCGAATTCCTAAGGGGTTCAAACTCCCGTCGGAGAACCCGAAGTTTGACGGCCTACAGGACCCAAAAATCTGGCTGGAAGACCACATCTCCTCCGTCAGGCTCCACGGAGGCAATCGAAGCACGGCCATGCAATGATTGCAGCTACAGCTGCAGGGCGCCGCCCAAGCATGGCTCAACAACCTCCCACGCGGATCCATTCGCAGTTGGGATGAGCTGGTTTACAGCTTCGTGCGCAACTTTAAGGGCACATACAAGCGGCCCGCATCAATCGAAGACCTGAGATGCTGCCAGCAAAGATCTGGCGAATCGCTACGCTCCTACATCCAAAGATGGTCAATAATCAAGAACTCTGCAGAAAACATCTCGGAGGATCGCGCGATTGACGCATTCAACGGCGGCGTCCGCCGCATAGAGCTCAGGGAGGAGCTGGGCCGCTCGAAGCCCAAGACCATTGATAACTTGATGGAAATCGTGAATCGGTGGGCTGATGGAGAAGATTCGGTGAAAAATCGTGTTCACTCCGACGAGGAGGCAGAACTGGAGTGAAGACGCGACCGCCGAAGCAAACGCCATATGCGCATCTACGATGACCGCGACGACGTCAACATGGTCGCAGCCGGCTACGCCGACAGACGCGACGACAACCGCAACAGCGAATACCGTAATGGTGGATACAGCGACTCCGGGAAGACCACGCAAGTGTGGCAACGCCGCGATCGTGACGAAGCACCCGCAACATCCATTGAAGACAAACTGTCCGGGCCATGTACGGTGCACTTATACATCGACAAGCATGATGGGAAGAAGAAGTCCAGCCACCTCCTCAAAGACTGTTGCGAGTTCCTCAAACTACACGAGGGATTAGCTCGGATGAACCGCAACACAGTCGAAAGAGGCTAAGGAGCCGCTCTAGGTGCCGTGGCACATGGCGCTCTGCCACCACCACCTGGAATGCCCCCAAACGCAGCTGCACCAAACCAGCACCAGGGAGGCGAACCCTACCCAAGGGCCATGGGTACCATGATGATCCAAAAAGGACGCCCCTCCAATCGGGTGCAGAAGGCCATCACTCGCCAAGTCAACTTGGCCACACAGTCGCCACCATCTACCACTGAGTACCTCAGTGGAAGCGAGTCATGCATTACCTTCGACAAACGCGACCACCCGCCTCAAGTACCTCGTCCAGGCCATTGTCCCCTCGTACTCGAGGCGCAAATCGGAGGCTTCGACATGAGCCGCGTCTTCATGGATGGCGGAAGCGGCATCAACCTTATATTTGCGAGTACCTTGCGAGCAATGAGGATCCCTCTGACTTGCCTAGAGGCTTTAGACACAACATTCCATGGAATCGTCCCAGGAAAAGGCGTATATCCCCTGGGCAAAATCAACCTCGACGTTATCTTCGGCACGCCGAAAAACTTTCGGCGTGAGCGCATCGACTACGAGGTCGTCGACTGGCCTTCGCAGTACCACTGCATCCTCGGACGTGCCGCGTTCGCTAGGTTCATGGAAGTACCACACTACGCCTACCTGCAGATGAAAATGCCAGGTCCCAATGGCGTCATCATGATCAACGGGAACTTCGAGAAATCTGACAGTTGCGATAGGGAATTCAACAGAATTTCCCAGTCCTTCAGCATGAAGGAAGAACTCGCGAGACTAAAGGAGTCGACAGACAATAGTCTACCTCCCCTGAGTCGGCCAAGTTTGCTTGATCTATCCTTCGACTCATCGGTGCACGCAAAGAAAGTGCAGGTCCACCCATCGGATCCCGCCAAGACGGCCCTCATCGCCAACAACTTGACTCCCGCATAGGAACTCGCGCTCGCCGAATTCCTCCGTGAGCATTGGGAAATTTTCCCCTGGTGTCCTGCGGACATGCCAGGAGTTCCCAGGTAATTCGCCGAGCACGCACTCAACGTCAACCCCGACGCAAGGCCATTCAAGCAAACAATTCGGCGATTGTCTGAGCCACGAGCGCAAGCAGTTGGAATGGAGATCAACAGACTCCTCGACGCCAAATTCATACGCGAGATGAAGGAAAGCACTTGGCTCGCCAACACGGTGCTGGTACCAAAAAGGACACGGATATCCTGCGGATGTGCGTGGACTTCACCTCTCTGAATAAGCACTGCCCAAAGGATCACTTCTCGTTGCCACGCA
Organism: Avena sativa; assembly: GCA_916181665.1. Taxonomy (NCBI): domain Eukaryota; kingdom Viridiplantae; phylum Streptophyta; class Magnoliopsida; order Poales; family Poaceae; genus Avena; species Avena sativa. The sequence goes on from OV702296.1 coordinate 433,718,805, forward strand.
TTGACCAGATCATCGACTCCACCGCAGGATGCGAGCGCCTCTGCTTCCTCGACGCCTACTCAAGCTATAATCAGATTCGAATGAAGGAGGAAGATCAAGAGAAAACAGCGTTTACAACGCCCTTTGGTGTGTTCTGCTACAACACAATGCCCTTTGGGCTAAAAAAACGCGGGAGCCACCTACCAGCAGTGCATGCAGGCTTCCCTGAAGGAACAACTGGGTCGCAACATTCTAGTCTATGTCGACGACATAGTAATCAAGACCAAGGAGGAAGCCCCCCTAATAGACGATTTGCGCGAAACCTTCGCCAACCTCGACCGCTACCGGATCAAGCTCAATCCGGACAAATGCGCCTTTGGCGTGCCATCTGGGCAACTACTCGGGTACCTCATCTCTACAAGGGGAATCGAGGCAAATCCGAAGAAAATAAAGGCCATACTTGCCATGGAGAAGCCGAAAAACATAAGGGGCGTTCAGCAGTTGGCTGGACGAATCGCGGCCCTCAGTCGATTCATCAGTCGGATGGGTGAAAAGGCGCTGCCCTTCTACCAGCTCCTCCGCAAAGCTAAAAAATTCAAGTGGACCAATGAAGCACAAGAAGCATTCGAAGACCTCAAGCGCCTGCTATCCACTTCGCCAGTACCGGTGACCCCACGAGAAAGGGAGCCACTGTTGCTATATATCTTCGCCACCAACCAAGTGGTCAGCACAGTGCTCGTCGTCGAGCGAGCCGAGGAAAATAAGGTCCACGGGGTACAACGCCCAGTATACTACCACAGTGAGGTCCTCACGCCAACAAAACAGCGGTACCCGCACTACCAGAAACTAGCATACGGTGTCTTCATGACCGCCCGGTGACTGCGCCATTACTTCCAAGAACACCCAATCGTGGTGGTCAACGACACCCCGTTGGGACATATCCTTAATAACCCCGACGCCACGGGACGAGTCGCGCTTTGGGGAATAGAATTGTCTCCACGAGACATCACATACGAAAAGCGCGACGCAATCAAGTCGTAAGTTCTCCCTGACTTCCTCATGCACTGGATGGAGAACCAGCTCTCGGACAAACCAGATATGTCCTACCTCTAGACAATGCACTTCGATGGGTCCAAACGGAAGGACGGAGCAGGCGCAGGTGTCATACTGACATCACCTCAAGGGGACAAGTTGAAGTATATCCTGCGAATGCAGTTCACAGCCTCCAACAACGAGGCTGAATACGAAGCCCTGTTGCACGGGATGAGGATGGCAAAAGCCTGCGGCGCCAAGAGGCTCATCATATACGGCGACTCCAAGCTGGTCGTCAACCAAACAATGCATGAGTGCGACGCACTGAATGACAACATGATCGCGTACCACGACCTCTACGACACGCTCGAGGGAGACTTCAACGGTTGCGAGCTACGGCACGTAGGTCACGAAAGCAACGAAGAGGCGGACGCACTCGCCAACATAGGATCTACCTGTGCCCCCATACCACCTGGGGTATTTCTCGAGCGCATCTGCGAATGCTCCATCAAGCCAAAGCCAACAAAGAAGAAAACAAGCGCAGCAACAGACTCGGGGGCTGCGCCACCCAATGAGTCAATGGCACTCGATCACTTGGAGTTGGACACAGGACTCGAGGGACCAATGAGCATCATGATGATTGAGCAATCCTGGACGCAACCGTACATCATGTACCTCCGCAGCAAAATGCTCCCGGACGACCCAATGGATGCACGACACATTGCGCGGCGATCCAAGGCATTCGCTGTTATCAACGGCGAACTGTATAAACGCAGCATCACAGGAGTACTCCAGCAATGCGTCTCCACGGCTGATGGAAGAGCTATTCTCCTCGACATCCATGAGAGGACCTGCGGGCACCATGCCGGCAGTCGCGCCCTTGTCGCCAAAGCTCTACGAGCTGGATTCTATTGGCCTACGGCCATGCGCGATGCCAAGGACATCGTCCAAAAATGCAACGCTTGCCAACGATTCGCGGACAAGCCGCACACACCGGGCGCAGAGCTCCGGCCAATTCCATTGGCCTGGCCCTTCGCGCAATGGGGACTCGACATGGTTGGCAAACTCCCAAGGTCTTCACGAGGAGGCTACGTCTACCTCTTGGTCGCAGTCGACAAATTCACTAAGTGGATTGAGGCCATGCCAATGACCAACCAATCGGGACATAGCGCAGTCAAGTTCTTCGAATCCATCGTCTACCGCTTCGGAGTACCGCACAGCATCATCACCGACAATGGGACAAACTTCACATCCAAGGAGTTCCAAGAATTCTGCGAGAATCTAGGGATCAACATCAGCTACGCCTCTGTAGCACATCCACAGACCAACGGTCAGGTGGAAAAAGCAAACGGGCTCGTCTGCGGCGGCATCAAGAAGCGACTCCTCCGGCCACTCGAACAAGCTGCGGTTTGCTGGCCAGACGAACTGCAATCCATACTCTGGAGCCTACGCACAACTCCAAACAGTGCCACGGGCTACACGCCATTCTTTATGGTGCACGGAGCTGAGGCAATGCTACCCGCCGAGGTACGGTACAAGGCATCGTGCGTAGTCGCTTACAGCGAACAAGAGTCATCCCTCGCACTCGAAGACTCCGTCGACCTCCTTGACGAGGCAACATAAATCGCCGCGGAAAGATCAATGATCTACCAGCAAAACCCGCGCAACTACCACAGTAGGAGGCTACGCCCCAGATCCTTCGTCGAAGGCGACCTGGTCCTGCGACTGAAGCAGCAGGGACATCTCAAGCTCGAGTCCCCCTGGGAAGGACCATACGTGATTACAGAAGTAATCCTAGGTGGCGCCTATCGCCATCAAGATTTAGAGACAGGAGTCGCATACTCCAACCCTTGGAACGTCGCACAACTGCGACGCTTCTACCCTTAGTTTGCTTTTACTTTTAGATCACAAATAAGGCACTCAGCCAAGGCTACTTAGCCACACATTGTACTTTGTACTGTCCTTCGAATAAATAAAGCTAAGTGCCCCAAAAACTCTGTGCTCTCCTTTATTTTTCCAATTTATCTACTCGGGGGCTGCGCCACCCTATATACATCTGTTCTACGAACCAAAACGCGACATCCTGAGTAGCTGGCACATCAATCGAAACCCTTGACACAACATCAACCCAGCTGCAACGTACCTGACAGGTTGACAAGGGACTGAGATAAGAGCATGGCCAGGCTAACGAAAAGGACTCGCATAGTGCAACGCACTTCATGCTAACAAAGCTCTTTATACATATTCGACAATAAATTATATACAACATTTATACGAACTTTACAACACGGGTACACTTATGTGCAGGATACAAACTAAGCTACTACTGCAGCAAGAGAACGTTGGTTTGTTCCTCAAAAAAGTCGACGATCTCTTTTACTGGGCGATCCACAGCCTGGTAGTGTGGCACCATATTCCAGGCAGACCCTGCTGGTGGTGCATGCGGCCCAGCCGCAATTGCCGCAACATCTACGCCAGGCCTGTGCAATCGCACCAGCGATAGAGTAGCCTTGGCACCAGCCACCAACTGTTGCCTCGCGCACTCGCGAACCGCGGTCAGGTCTTGAAACTTGGCAATGAGGGCCAGCAGGCTTGACGGAGTAACATCTAGCGGAAACATCGTCCGATAAATATTCTTCAAACAAGACTGCGACTTCTTCAGAAAGTGCAGCACTCGCGACGCGCGATCCTGCAGGGTCGCCAGCGCAATCGCACGATCATGATCTACCCAGAAGTATCCACTCTCTTGAAGTTGCTCCTGGGTAAGATCATGCATATGAATGGCAATTCTATCCTTCTCATCCTGCGGATGACGCGCGCTGACAACTACACGAAGCAACAAACAGCAGCATAAGTGCAGCGCACAATCGCGAGTGACTACAAGGAAAAGATAAGAGCAAGCAAACTAACACTTGAATTGGTCGCCCAGCTGCGTCACCTCGCCAAGTAGATACTGCTCTCGGGCGGCGGCTTTCTCCGCCTTTGACTTCCATACATCTGTGTTCCCGCGGAGCACGGGCAACTCACGCTCCAGCTGCTTCACGCGGTCACGCAGTCGCGAAAGCAGCGACAGCTCATCTACCCTGGAGCGCGGCGGTGCCAAAGTATCATCAAGAGGCGGCGAGTCCTGAGTTTCCTTCAAAGGATCACTTCATGTACCCTACCACAAGCCAAGATAGAAACAAATAAGACGACCAAATCAACACAAAGACAAAAGATTCAAGTGCATTTCAAGACTAACAAAAGTATCAGCGGATACACTCGCCAGCAAGCATGTTCTTAACAAAGGACATAAACTAGTTAACTATTACAAAGCTACTAAGGAGCGGTTGGCTTCTTCGACTTCGACGGCTTCGGGGGCTTCATCGAGTCTGTGGCAGTGTCAGATGCCACTGACTTTCCACCAGCCCCTGATGCCGCAGCCTTTGCCGCCTTCTTGGCGCGCTGCAGCTCCTCAGAATACTTCGCGACCGTGTTTATCAGTTGCGGCCCATATTTACCACAGGCAGTCGCGATAGGAGCGAAGACTACCTGATGGCCATCCGCGCTAACAGGCATCGCCTTCGACACATCGGCAGGATCAATCGCGACTCCGTGGGCCTGCACCATGGCAAGTGACATGGACGCTCCAACCACGCGGAGTGAGTTCTTGAAGCTGGAAGGAACACCCCCGGCGAAAGACTCCACCAGCTCGCCCATGTTCTCGATTAGCTCAGCCTTGGGCATCAGCTCCTCCCGTAGGCGACTGAGAACGCCCTTGGCCTTGGAGAGCGTATCTTGAATGGCGATGTTGCGGTCCTCGACTGCCGAAAGCGCACCCGCCAAAGTGTCGTCGCGGCGGAGGGCCTGAGGATCGAAGCTCAAACCGCTAGCATCTGCACACAAACCAACACATGAATATCAAACATGAACGCCAACAACAAAACAACAAACAGAGAACAACAATGATATCCAAACAAGGTACCTGAGAGGGCTTTGGCAATCGAGAAAAGTTGTTCTTCGAACAACTTCTCCCTGGATGCAATGGAAGCACGAAGATCCTCTTCGTGCCTTTGCGCCTCGTCACGCGCCGCGATTGCTTCATCACGACCCTTCACAGCTGCGGCGAGAGTTTTCTCCATGGTGGCAGCGTCGCGCAGGAGGGCATTATGTTCAGCTACACAGCAAAAAGGTTTGACTATCAGTCGACTATATCAAAGGAGAAGAAGAAGAAGAAGAAGTGCAGGACACTCACTCTCAACCACGCGATGACACATCTCCAGCATCGCATGTTGGCGGCCCATCACAAGCACTTGCTCTGCCAAGTGCGCGGCTTCCTTCACAAGGAGCTATCGCACAACAAAGAATCAGCAGAAGCAATAGATAACATTGACTGCAACATTAAAAGAAGATAATCTACACTTACATGATCCTCCAATGACTCCGAAGATGTCTGGTGTACCGTTATTCGGGCAACCATTCGATGCTCCCCTGCATGAGGAGAACTGGAAGAGTTGTGCCCGAAGTGGGCCGCCAATGGAGGGGAAGGAGCGCGCTCGACCTCTTTCTTGGCCCTTGAGGTCGCGACTCCTTATTCTTTCAAAAATTGGACGTCGCCAGAAGATGACGATGCCTCTTGACTGCAAAGACAAAATCAACATCAAGAACGAGACAAAAATCCAGAGACAAACCAAAAGGGGAAAAAACAGAGAAGAACAAGTAAACTAGAAAACTTACCAATCAAACTTGTCAAAGTCAAAAGTGGCCTCCTCCGACTCTGACGAGGACTCCTTGGGCAATCGCATCTTCTTGCGATAGGATGGTGCCACGGCGCTCACAGGAACGGCAGGGATTGGCGACTCCGCACCAACACCTGCACCTTCCGGGGTCGAAGGAGATGACGCATCGGAATCCGTGCTGCGTGAACGCTTGCGAGTTTCCGGACTACCGGACTCGGGGGCTTCCTCCTCCACATCAGATGGGACGGTCGACTCCGACTCGTCCTCTTCCAAGGCTTCGCGAGGGATAATCCCCTCAGGAAGAGGGGGCATACAAGGTGACACCGCCCAATCCTGCATACAGACAACAAAATTAGCACAAAGACAAGAAAACAGCAGAGAAGCAATCGACAAACTAAGCTACTGCGTAGCACAACTATACCTCGGGAGGAGGATTAGTAGCATCAAATGGAGGAACAACTGGCTCACTGGGGAGCACATCCTTGACGGTGTACTTGGTGACCAGTCGAACCCTTTTTTCCACCTCACTCGCGGACATGCCATCGGCAGACACGCGAGTGGCATCGTCAACGCCAGTCCACTGAAACATGGGGTGGACTCTGGCCTGCAGGGGCTGGACACGACGGTGTAGCCAGGTGTGAATGAGGGCGCAGCCTCCCTCTTCTTTGCCGATGCGGTTCTTGAGGTCGCAGACACACTCGTACAACACATCTGTCTCCGCGGACTCGCCAGGCATGACTACATTTTTCTAGGAGCGCCTCCTCGTGCACGGCGTCGCCGGATCGAAAGGCGCGAGTCTGAAGTGCTCCCCGTCAGCCTTCTCATCGCGGATGTAGAACCACCTGTCCCTCCACCCTTGGATGGACGCTGTGAGCTTAATGTCGAAATAGGTGGCGGATGGGTCGACGTGAATTCCGCAACCACCTACATCATACACTAAGGAGCCGAAAGCAGATTGGCGCTTCAGCTTGAAGAGGCGTTTGAAGAGGCCGAAGTGTGGCTCGATTCCGAGTCGGCACTCGCAGAGGGTAATGAAGCAAGAGATATGGAGGATAGAGTTCGAGGACAGCTGATGGAGTTGAAGCCCGTAGAAACAAAGGAGGCCCCTAAAAAAGGGGTGAAGGGGCAAGGAGCGACCGCGAATGATGAATGCCAAAAACATCACTCGAAAACCAGCGGGAGGAGCAGGGATTGTCTCACCGCCGGGGACGCGCGCGTCGGTGACTCCGTCGGACAGCACTCCGTCTTGGCTAAGAAGACGGAGATCCGATGACTTGATGATGGAGGGACGCCACGCGCCATTCGTGACGCAGGTGCCCGTGCCCTTCTTCTTCCCGCCGGAGCCGCCTTTCTTCTTCGCCGCAGCAGCGGTGGCGCGGAATCGGCCACAACACCTCCCTTCTTCTTCCCCATTGCGCGGCGGCGATGCGACCGAAGGAAGTAGCTTGGAAACGAGCAGAGCTGGTCCAGCGTCATGGACGAGACGGGCGCAGAGAAAGCAGAGGAGTAGTGGCAATGGCGATAAAAGCAAAGGATGAATGAGAGCAGATGAGAAATTACCATCGCAGCGCCGCTACTTAACCCCTGGAAGATGCAATCCAACGGCTCAGAAAAACCCTACTGGACGCGTGGCAAACATCGTGCTAGACACGTGGAGGAGTGGAAGCGCGAACCGTCCCTCCACTACTCCCATTACGCACGGAAATCGAGGAGGCGCAGTTAAAATAAAAGATTACACACGCCCAGTCAAATCAAAGTCAGAGAGTGGGACCCACTGCTTGTCACGTCCCGTCAAACTCGCACACGCGGGCAACTGAGGTCATGAAATCGTCAGCACTGACGTCATCAAAGCTACGCAGCAGAAGACTTCAACTACTTTAGTCCTTGCTCGAGTCTTCGACTCCACCAAGCACTCGGGGGCTACTCCCATAGGGAGCGCTGGTCACGCACCCTATGATTTTTTCTCTTCTTTTTACATGAACATGTACAATTACAGGCAAACCCAACCACTCGAAATACGGTTCGACTATGGACATGGGTTACTCCCATAGGAAGCGCCGGAAACAAATTCAACTGAAACAAGCAAACAAAAGACGACAGCAGTCGCAAAAGTTCTTTAGTCCCTGCCTGAGTCTTCGACTCAACCAGGCACTCGGGGGCTACTCCCATAGGGAGCGCTGGTCGCGCACCCTATGATTATTTGTACTAAGTACTGTGTGTTGATAACATCCACACTCGAAGTTTATGGCGACACCGCCTCATTTCCCTACAAAGAATCTATGTCTCCTGGGTCATTCGAATCGTCTCCGCGATGATAAAATTTCGGATACCGCGCTTACAGCGTGAAGGTAAGACCTGAATAAGGCCTGGCAACGCATTTGCTGCGCACTACCAGAAATATATCCGTGCCTACAGGTACGATGAATATGCCTTGACGGACGCGTCGAGTGCTCACACCCATAAAACTGGAATTCGACTCCTGTAAGACCTCCGCGGCTTGAGTCGAATTACACCAGCACTTTTCCGGATTCGAGTCCGGGGACTCGAGTTCGAGTAGATTGCGTTGTTTCACTCTAAGGTGGTTAACTTATACCGATACTTCGGTTATATCAGGCACGCACATCAACAATCCCTATGACACAAACAAAGCAGTCGAAAATATACTCATTCATGCACTCGAAAGACTTCAAAAAGTCCCCAGTCGAATCTGCGATTCCACTGGACACTCGGGGGCTACTGACATGGGTATACCCTACAGGTACTCGATCTTGGTATATACGATCTAAATACGTAAAGGCCCACGGTGTCGCCAAGGCCCAAATGAAGGACTCGGGTAACCTACGGACTCTCGATTGCTTGAAAAACAAGAAGAAGCTAAAGATAGAAAGTTTGAAGGGGAAAACCCTAACTTGTAACCGACTCGACCTGCTACCCGAGACCTAGCCTACCTATATAAAGGCTAGGAGGGGCGGCGAGGAGGACACACACAACCCTAGTTTCCATAACCCTCGCCAGATTGCATCCGCGTACCATTGTAATCTTCGATTCCTCTGATAATTCCATGAGCAGACAAGCAGGAGTAGGGACCTCTACGAGGCCTGAATCTGGGTAAATCCTTGAGTCCCCTCTGTGCTTGTTTGCTAGCCGATAGATGTCTCCAGCGCTCCCTCCTTCTCCAAAATCCAAGTCCATAACAATGGGCATTGATGAGTTAAACCCTCGTCAAGTACAATAGTACAACAGTGGTCTTCCTTGACTGAAAATCCACAAAAAATAGATTGAGAAAGATGCTAACTTAACAATCACCATTATAGATCTTGACAGTACTTAAAACAAAAGCTATTTCCCTAAAGTTTTTTTCATGTTGATGGCCACATGAGAAAGATGAAATTATTCCTTCGTATCTTTAACAATTCTAGCGTTATTCTGTCTGGAAATAGATACTCGACATGCAAGATATTTGATCGAACAATCATAGGGAGCACGATGCAATTCATAGTAGATACCTTTTAGCGGAGCTAGAAGCTTATAAGAAATTCGGGTGGTGAAGCAGCCTGGACCACAACCTAGCCATCAACCTTCTATTGTACTAGCCGTTTGTGCCTGTCGCCAGTACCGCCCTCCACCGGGGTCTCTGCCTCTCCTGCCAGTGCGCTGATGGTGAGATCTTCGACGAGCCTGTTCCAGCTGTTGTCTCCACAATTTAGCTGCTCCCCTAGTGCACCGCCATCACCATCTCCGTTGCATGGCTAGTCCCGGTGGTGCGCCGATGCCGAGGTCGCCCGGCGCCTGCTACCCACATCCTACCATGGCCCCTCTCTCTCTCACCTGATATATAAGTCATCAAAGTTAACCACTTGCTCTATATCTAGATGGGAGAGATGGATTCATGTGGATTCGTCCAATGGTGGGCAGTTCACTAATAGGGTAAGGTGGGTTCGTAGTTTATGGCGATTGAACGGTTACTAAGGGACGTCACAACTTTTTACCTAATACCTCCGATCCAAATTAATGGACTCGGTTTTATGTAGATTCGGATGTATCTAGACATGTTTAAGTGTTAGATACATTCGAATTTAGACAAATCTAAGTTCATTAATTAAAATCGAGGGAGTACATATTTACGTGATTATTTTACGAAATAGATGACATTTTGGTAAGTACTAGATACCAAATTTATCATAAACAGTTAGAACATTTTACCCACACACATACCAGATTATTTATAAAATAGATGACAGTTTAATTATCCTAAACAATTACCACGTTTTACACACATACTCACTAGATTATTCATGAAATATGTGTCTATCGGTCTAGGAATAGATACCAAGTTTTACCCACGCAATCACCATATTATTCACAAAACAAAAGTCGGTTTGATTAAAATAGTTACCAAGTTTATTCTAAACGACTACCAGATTTTACTTACACAATTATCATATATGAGGAACATGACAGTTTGTTTAGCAGTAGCTGACAAGTTTATGAACATTAACCATCAGATTTTACCCACAAAATTACAAGTTTATTTACAGAAAAGATTTCATAATATCTACCAAATTTATCCAGAACAACTACAATGCTACATTTTACCAACACAATTGCCATATTAATTACAAGGAAGCTACCAAATTGTTTTACCAGGGACATGTTTAACATATATAGAAGAACAAGCCAACTCTCAACATTGAACATAGTATTACAATAGTACATCAGTGGTCTTCTTTGACTGAAAAATCCATAAAAATAGATTGAGGAAGATGCTAACCTAACAATCACCATTACATATCATGGTAGTACTTAAAACAAAAGCTATTTCCCTGAAGTTTTTTCCTGCTGATGGCCACATGAAGAAGATGAAGTTGTTCCTCTATACCTTTAACTATTCTAGTGTTATTCAGTCAGAAAATAGATACTCGACATGCAAGGTATTTTATCAAACAATCATAGGGTGCATGATGCAATTCATAGTAGATACCTTTTGGTAGAGATAGAAGCCTATAAGAAATCCGGGCAGTGAAGCAGTCTGGACCACGGCCTTGCCATCAACCTTCTATTGCAGTAGCCATCTCTGTTTGCCTCCAGTACCGCGCTCCACCGGCGTCTCCACTTCTCCCACTAGTGCGCTGATGGTGGGGTCTCCGACGAGCCTGGTCCTGCCGTTGTCTCTGCCATTTAGCTGCTCCCCCTAGTGCACCTCCGTTGCCATCTCCGCTGTCTAGCTGGTCCTGGCGGAGCACCGATGTCGAGGTCACCACGACGCCCAGTCCCCACATCCTATCATGGCCTCTCTCTCTCTCATCTGATATGTGAGTGCATCAAAGTTATCCACTCGCTCTGTATCTAGATGGGAGAGATGGATTCATGTGGAGTCGTGCAACGGTGGGCAGTTCACTGATAGGATAAGGTGGGTTCGTAGTTCATGGTGATTTAGTGGTTACCAAGGGATGTCACAAATCTCCACGTGCGCCAGATGGAGTCAGTTTCTAGGGCACATTCCCTTAATAAATTATTGTTCAATATAAGTTGTTCCCCCATGACGGTCTTGTTTCACAAAGAAAAAATTTGGCATCCCGGGAACCCACGAGCGCCTGTAGATCTAATAGCGAATTTTCGGGAGGTGGGTACTCCTGAACCTGAATTTACTTACCGTATCACTAAGTTACATACCTTTCTGAGCCTTAAGTTACTTGACGGTTCTTTCTTACTGTTCATTCAGAACTTTGATTTTACTATTCACCACATGTTCATATATGCCTCAATTCCACTGTGTATTTTCGTTCTCTTTTACCATAGGGTAAATTCTGCTCTTCTAAGACAAAGCTACTTGACCAATTTGTAGAGTGTTCCACAGCCATATGATGGAGCGGATAAAGAAGCAACACGTCATCGCCCAATGAATGCACATGGAACTATCTTTCTGAACCAGATTATCAGGCGACATTATTTTAACATATGTAAGGAACAAATACAGAAACAAGAGAACCAACCCGTGGTTGGATGGTTTGGAGGGCAGTGGTACCCCCAGGCCACCAGAGTTCAAACCCCAGGTTTGACGCTTTGGTGTCTCATAAAGGCGGAATATTGTTTCAGTGGGAGGCGACGTTCCCGTCGATAGCGAGGCGCCTGCGGTGACTTCGTCAATCTCAAGACCCGCCGACTCAATCTCTCGGACGTGCTCATAGGGGTAGGGTGTGCGTGCGTGTGTTCATAGGGGTGAGTGTATGTACACATTATGAGCGTCTGCGTTTATTCTGTGTTTCTCAAAAAAAAAATACAGAAACAATTATTCAAATTTCGTTTTATTTTAAAATCCGTACACATCAATCTAATTATGTTTATCAGCTTCAGTTGAGCAACGCGTCTGATTCCGCGGTAGTGTTCCCGCAAAATTGATGGGGTACACCGGCAATTTGTTGTTAGGGTAGAAGAGCCCAAAGTTCCTCTCCGTCTCTTCCCCAGGTTTCTGGTTTTCATTGAACATGGCGTAGAGGTACGCCTCAATCTGCCCAGGCTTCTTGGGCGTACCATAAGGCCCAGGCTTCTCGAACGTGCCTGCACCGTACGCTATATGGTCGACCAGCCCCTGGTTGTAGGCCCTCGCGTTCTCCGTTGTCGCTGCCACCCCTCCCGACAATGGCCACCCGCTCTCGGACACCACCACCCTCACCCCCGATGCCCCGACCTTCTCCAGGGCGGTGTAAATGGCGTCCAACATCGTGTTAATAAGGTTCGTGTACACGAGACTGCTCCTACTGTCCGGTCACAGGCGGCGCGCCAGGCTGGAATGTTGCGTAGGCAAGGTTGATCTTCTCTACGTTTCCTTGGTACGCGAAGTAGGGGTACACATTGGCGAGCAGCGGCGCACCGGTGGTTGCCAGGAGTTGTGCCACCTCCGTCATGTAGGGTTGTGCGAACACGGCGGCCGACGCTGGATAGGAGTTTGTGAGCACGTCCATCCTCACCGCCGTGGACACCTTTATGGCACCACAACCCGCGGCGCCAAGGGCGTCATTGAGGTTACGCATGGCGGCCAGGATGCCCTGAGTGGCGTCGCTCGTGAGCTCGTTGCCGACCACGATGTACTTGATTTTGACGTCAGGGTAGTAGGGCTTGATGTTAGTTTGGACCCAGGAGGCTGCGTTAGAGGCGCTGGCGGCAAGGAGGGTGACGTCGGCTTTGGTCGTGCCAACCATGAGGTTGACAGGGGTGTTGCGGACCGCGTCGAGGGCGGGCGGCTCCACAGAGTAGACTCGCATGTTGAAGATGTTGTAGTTGGTGTAGTGCCGAACCACGTCATGCGGCGAAGGGAGGGTGCTGCCGATGATGCCGTAGCACACGCCCACCACGGAGGAACGCACGCCTGGGTGCATTGCATCGTGGAAGACAATTAAATTAATTAGGTGCAGTGAGCGTAATATCCGGACAGCTTACACCATGCATGCTCGGTACAGACTACGGTACAAAGCCCCTAAATGGAGACGTTACTGCAACTGAGGAACACTCTGTTTCGTTCAAACATAAGCACTACAACATGCTCTGTTTCTCTTCTATAAAAACTAGCAAGGTGGCCCTCGCATATGCGAGGGCATCATATATAGCATATTAAACATGTCTATAAAATTAATTAATGGGCGCACACATACCAAAAGTATGGAATTCTAATTTGATGGTTCTTTTTGACACACAAATGCAATGTTAAGTAAACTATTAACTATGAAAGGTAGTAGTATGAAGAAAGTTAATTCGGCGTTGAATATTTATTTTAACATTCCAAAAACGCCAAGTCACCATTTTCTAAAGTAGGCAGTGCTATTTAGATATACCTTTTCTCCCTTCATGTTTTTCCGTACTCTTTGTTCTAGCTGCCCGCACTCTCTCTTTTTAACCGGGTCCGGTCACATTTATTTGTTGTGTCCTATCACGTGACTACTTCGACTTTGATTTCTCGTACTTCAAAAAATTGGGGGTAGTTCCAAGGCACCAATTAATTCTACTTGGCCTGTCATCAACACTCCTTGTGAAACATCATCACTATGCCAATACCTTAGGATAATCGTTTGATTTATGTGTCTAAAAGAGCACAAATGAAATAAATATTAAGAACATGTATCGCAATGATACGCCAATAATAGCTTATAGATTACCAATTTTCATCCCACAAAAGGTGTATTTTATTTGTCAAAATGTTACACCGAAAGAGAAGTTTTAATTTTTGCAGTTAACATTTTAAATAGAAAAAATTACCTTGAATGTGCGTTTTTAATGTATATGATAGCAATGTTTGCACGATTATCTAGATAAATTTTTATTTACATTTCTTGAATCTATTTCATATGGGAGGTGTTCAAAACTAAGGACCAACCCATTTTTTACCTCGGTCATTACATAGATGTGTACCTATTGATCTTAGTGTTAGCAATGTCAAGTAGATATTGAGTGGATACATGCTTTTGGTACATATTTTGTACTTTGTATTTCTTGTATTTTGTTTTCCTATGATTATTGGACATAGGAATAATCGATGTCTTAGCTCAGGTTCTCCACTCATGTCAGCTCCATCGCTTGTGACGATGTGTGCAAAAGGAAGTACAGTTCTCCGAATACTAAAATTGCACATCACGAACCAACCAATCGGTAATTTGTACATAAACTGATATACGTTTCCGACCTGGCATCGAGACACATAATTAAATTGTATTCATCGCTAGTTGATTATTTCTATATGATATTGTGTTTTAGAAAGTGTCTTTGGCACATGGCCAACAGTGTTCCTTCTTTTAATTTTTTTATACTTTTTGGTCTCCAAAAATCTTAAAAAAATATAGTAGCTACATACATACATCTAGAATGTACACATGCAATTTTGTTTAAAACTATGTTGTATTTTGGGCTACACAAAAAAGATAAAATTCAGACAAAACATATGTATTTCTAGTCTTAATCACTATTAGAAATTTGTTTTTTCCTGTAGCCAAAATAAAATGATTTTTTACTGGAATTTCGCACAAATATATGGACAATGTACATGTATTCCCATGATTTTTTGATTTTTTGAAACGCAAAAATACAATGTTTTTAATTTTCAAAATAAAGGGAACATTGGTGCCCATATGCACCAAATCTCCATTTGCATTATGTTTGCACAATTATCTGCCTTTATGTTTCTAAAAACATGTAAATCGGTTGCTATAAAGTTAAATTCACAGATTAATTATTCTTGGTGTGTTATTGATTGATCCCTGAACTGGTGTTTAAATATATAGTACCAATGTTTGCACGGTTATCTGGGTAATTTATTATTTACATTCCTTGAATTCTATTTCATATGCACGGTGTGTAGACCAAGAACGTGCCAATGTTTCATGCATGTCAATACGTTAGCGTGTTCCCAGTGATCTCAGAGTTTGCGATGTCTAGCTCATGCTCGCCTTTTTGTATACGTACTCATGTTTGGGTGTATAGAAATTTGAGTTTCTATTCTAAGTGTGCTTGGATGGACTACAGAACCAATCTCGTACATGGAACATGACTTAGCCTTATTTTTTCCGCTTAAATCACAGCCACATCTTTAAAATCCAACGATTGGATCAACATGGAAATATCTGCTAAACACCCCGTGGACCCCTATCTATATGGACTCCTTCATTACCCGGTTATACAACTCCGTTATCTCTAGCCTATGCCTTTTTAAGACGGGGTAGTTAATCTGTTAATGTCCTATGGATATACGTCTTTCAAACCGCCGATGATCAAAAATTTAATCCTTTACACGCTTGGACGTGGCAGCGCTAGGTGCTCAACAAAAAGTTGATTTTATGCTGAACGTGGCAGCGTTACGTGGTAAACTATAGGGTACAAGTACAAATTAAGTGACTAAACAATTACGTAACTTCTTGTTTAATCCTAGCGGTAGATTTTAGATCTAACCATCAAATTAATTTAGGTGATGTGGATCAACGTGGTGCCTCGAATTACAATCTTATATTGCTTTTAGTATATAATAGATTATATAAAAGTTCAAAACCATATAGAAACTTCTTCTACGAACAAATCATAGACGTTAAATATATCAAAGCCCAACCATAAGCATTACAACATGCTTTTTTTTAGAGAGAAGCATTACAACATGCTCTGTTTCTTAAAAAGTACATATCGAATTTCAAAGCAATATAGAGCTTCCTATATATCAACAAAACAGATACATTATGCAACATAGAGGAAAGCTACTTCGACATGTGTACCTGTAGGGACGCAAGCGATGAGAAACGTGGCTGCAAGCACCCGAGCAAAGCCTCTCATGCTCGACATCGTCTCCTACGGACCTCAACAACAATTATGGTGTCTTTTTTTTAGATGTGATATATTGTATCGTATCATTCGCAAAAAAAAAAGATGTGATGTACTTATTGTACTTCAGAGCCCCAGCATTTATACTCGCGCTCAACATGTGTGTGTTTTTTGTTGTGAAAACTCAAAGTATGAAAAGATATCTTATCTATCTTCTCTACCTCATCACTCACAACTACATATTTTCAGAGCTCTTCACCATTAATGGAATGAAACTCGCCACCTAACCATATGTCATTTAATTTACTTGAACGTGATACATGCAACCTTGGCAATTTCTAAGCTATCGCATACCAAATATATTTCCACTACATTTATGTTTCCAGATAAAAGATCTTAGAATGGATTTCCTAAGATTTTCTCCTCCATTAATGGCCACATCTCCTGTCTGGAAACATAAATGCAGTGAAATTATATTTGATACGTGACACCCAAATTGCCAATTTGGAGAATGCCACCTGGGGGAAGAACCAGATATGAAAAAAAAAGCAAAAAAAAAGAGAGAGAGAGAAAAAGAACCAGACATGAAAACATAGCATTCTTTTCAAGTAGACATCGAATAGACATCTACGTATTGACTTCTAAACATGCATGGTATTTTCCCTTGTTTGGCATGGCATTTTCCAATGAATAATAGGCGCAATATTTTATTCAAAACCCATAAATTGATTAACACACAATCGTGACTGTCAACTTAGAATTCTCAAACTTCCAAACCATAAAATACTCGCCAAAATTTGTGTTAGGTTTCCAAGTGTAAACTAAGAAAATAATTCGTACTTGAAGACTTTGAGCTACTGATTAGGCAATCACGTGGAAGAACATCTAATGTTGAGGCAAATGAATAGCGGCTATGATGGCCAAAAAACCTGTAGGCAGTAGATTATTGTCGAAATTAGGTAAGGGCGGTGATGGCAACGATAAGCGCGATGATGACGGTCCACATGATAGATGGTCGAGTTTCCATGGGGAGAAAAGGGATAACAATGGAGGAGAAAGAAATGTGTGTCGAAGAAAAGAGAGTAAGCATAAGGATTTGAGTATCAAAGGGGCACGAGGACAATAGACTCTTCTTCTTTTAGAGTATAAGGAACCCGAACTTAGGGCGACGACGCAATCATCAGTGTTGTGCAATTTACATTTATAGATCCACGGGAATTTTTCTCTAATCACCCATGACACTCTTTTTTAAGGTGGTTTGTCCGTGTTATTTTTCTCCCTACTCAACCTTACCCAGCAAATTCAACCCAAAACAACGTCGAATCCTCAATGGCGACAAGGTAAGATCCGACGCCACGCGCCGCCAAATTCCTCACCAAGGCCTCTATCTCCGTCGATCACATGCGATGGCAGCAAGGAGGGCCTCGCAACCTGGCTCGATATACAGGACTTTGTTTAGGGTGGGAGCACTTGCCAGTCGCTTTGGCTATGTAGAAATGACAAGATTTTTAATAACATTGTGTCTTCTTCCCCGCGGGTTATCTATCGGGCCACGGCTATCCTCTGATCATGGACTACTCTCCAACGTATGGAGTTTCGTGACTTGTTTGTGGAGGGGTGTACGCGATTGGAGGACACGGTGAGTGGTTTTTTCTCCCAACATGGATGGCAGTGTGATCTGCGCATAGATCTGCCATAGCTCGAGGTTGTTTTTATCTTATATTATGGATTGTAATACTGCTATTTTTTTGCTTTGGTCACTAGTTGTGCGGTTGATCGGTTGTGTGCATCCTAACTATGCAAAGGCCGGGTGTAAATATTACTATGGATTAATAAAGCGCCCATTTAAAAAAAAGCACGATCGCCCGGTCCATCGATGGCACTGCGCCAGCGGTGAACCCCGGCTCGGGCATGAAGACAACGGGGGCATGTGGGAGTTCGGAGGGGCGCATGATATGAATTTGTCATATCGTCGTGGCGCAGGAGGGCAGCCGGCGTCCGGAACTTCCGCGGTCTGGTCATGCCATGCTAGGATTCTGGAATCGAGTCAGCGAGGTGAGGAGCAGGAAGGGACGTGGGTAGAGCTGGTGGCGGGGCGAGGCTATTGTGGCATGGGATGCAGAGATGCTGCAGTGGCGAAGAACCTTGGCCCTTCTGCCGTGGGATTCAAGGGATCTTGGAGCTTTGAAGAGGCAGGGATCTGGTACCGGTGAGCTGTCAGCCTGCAGGTGAGGGCACCGGAGGTGCTGTAGCCGTTGGAGAAGAGGCGGAGCAGTGAGCAGCGGGAGGAAGAGCAGGCGGCAGGGCGAGACTGGGGTGTGTGATGGTGAGAGCGGCAGGCGGTGATGTACTGGGAGAAGGATTGGGAAGCGCGGCCCGCCGGTCTTCGTGAATTGGGGAGAGACAGATCCTTCGACTGAGTGGGCGTTTTTTAGGGTAACTGAGTGGGCGTTTGGTTGTGTTGAGTAAGGCTCAGCTAGCCCACCTAGCTCTCGTGTGCCAAGACGACCTTGCCTCGTGGTGGCGATTGGTTAATTACAGCTTTAGCGGCCACAGTGATGCACTAATTCTTAGGCTGCTACGAAGCTTCAGTTGCCCACCCCTCCGTAAAAGATAATGAGAGCTCGTTTCTAGCTGATAATCGAGGGAATTATTAGCTGGAGCCCATTTTATTATTCTATAAGTACATGCAAAATTTTGTTAATTCTTTTATTTTATTAAGACTTAGTCTCTGGATTTTTAAATTTTATTATTCTGAGTATATGGCAAATTTTATTTTATTATGTATTTTTTTAGATAAGTACATTTATGGAGACAATAGGCCCCGACACGATGATGTCAGAAGGGAACAAAAATTCAGCGAGTTTGGCGCAATCAGAAGAGGTGCAACGAGATAACTATCTTTAATTCAATGGCATGAGCAATATTACAATAAATTCCTATATTTGACATATGCTTCATGTTTGTAGATCATGGGCAGAACGAAAATAGATATTGCTGGCACTCAGAATGAACCTATCGACATAGGCGACGATGTGATGTTAGTGGAAGAGACAGAAAACTCATCGAGTTTTACACGGTCAAATGAGGTTATTATCTTTTTTATTTCTACGCATGTTAACATCAGACACACCTTTCAAAATTATAGTTATTTTTATCCGGTAAAAATGTTCCACTTTTATAGATTGAGGGTGGTACGAAAAAAGATATACATATTGCCGACACTCATAAAGAACCCTTTAAGATAGACGATGATGCGATGTTGGTGGAAGAGACAGAAGACTCATCGAGTTTTACAAAATCAAATGAGGTGATTGTTCTTTTTTCAACGCATGCACCATATGACACACTTGAAATTTTATTTTGATAAATGTTGTGCGTTTGCAGACCGTGGACAATATAGAAATGAATTATGTCGAAGTTCCAAAAGAATCCCCGAGATGCGACATAATAAACCAAAGAAAGCAAACAAAAATGTTATCTATGAAGGTAATTAGTTCTGCTTCAGTTATATTTCTTTTCTTTTTGCTAGATTATTTGTCACCTAACTGATCTTGCACAATTATATATCGTGGCAGACTATTTCTGCAGCACCGAAGATGTTGTTATTATTGAATCAATCATGTTCGCACCTAAAAAAAACTAAGTTCGTGGACATCGGTGATGCGGAACTGTCTAATAATGACTTGGCATGTCTTACACGTGACGATGGTTTCTTGCCCGACGTTGTAAGTCAAAATCAGAAATCCCACTACTAACATGTTAATGTCTACAAATTTGTACTGAACTTAAAGTTAACACATTATTTGATTATAGGTGATAAATGCATACATATATTGCATAAGCGCATGTGATCATCTTTTGGATAGAGCGGATGAAAAGGTCTATCTAGACAACACATGAGTCTGTGCAGTTATGAAACAAGACCATCGTTGCTTCATAAACCGGTTGCATCTTTTTTTAAAGCATGACATGGTTAGAGTTACCTTACTATATATGCATCATATTCAATATGTTTTGACTCGGTGTGTTGCTTAGTTTTAATACAATATTTACTTCAGGTCTTCCTTCCAATAAACATTAGTAAGAGCCACTGGTACTTAGCAGTCATCAATGCGAAAAAACGTATGATCCAAGTATTGGACTCGCTTGGGACTAGAATAAATCGGAATGACCTCACTCTTGTGCTAAGCGTGTAGTGATTTTGTTTCTTTTAACATTGTGTTTGCCACAATGTCTAATACTTTTTTCTCATTTAATAGTCGCAGGGACTTGATATGCAACTCAAGATCATATCCCAAATGAAAGAATTTAACATAGGTGAATAGTGGTAAGATATCAATATCACAACATGGCATATAGTAGAATGTTTCCAGGAACATGTCCAAACTTATGGGTACGATTGAAAATTCATTAAAATCTCAAATTGATTTTTAAAATTTGGTGCATTTATGTCTGTAAAAGTAGTTAACAATTGCATTAGCTCCAGTATATATGTTCAAATAGTTCATTTATGTTGAATTATTGTCTATACGAGAGACTAAACAATTGCCCGGTAATTTTGTAGTGCATCATGCGGGTTATTTATGATTAATTATATGGAATATTGGACATGCGATATGTTGTCAGATTATGTCACCTAGGTATGTCAATTTTTCACGATAACACGTTAGTATTAGCTTATACCTTATTTAAATATTTTTAAATACTATTTTGCAGAAGGATATGAAAGAATTTCGTCAAAAATTAATTGTTATATTGGTAGAGTCGGGATTGAATAAGATAAAAGGAAAGTCAATATACTATCACCCTAGAGATGACAAGAATGTGTATAATTCTGATTGTATGATCGTGGAGGGGCCAAAGCGACTAGACTCACTCGATGGAGCTAAAAACAAACATACTTTTCCGGTTCACCTGGTGCCAACAAACTCACGCAAATAGTTGACGAGCTTTGCAAACACATCATGACCATTTGTTATGCCAGGCATTTGAAGTAAGCAACATGTTAAGTTTTTGTAATACATATTGTTATGATTTCATCATTCTTAACATTTTTCTTACAGGTAGGAAGGGGTGTGAAGCTACAAACCATACCCAATAGGTTTGAGTTTTAAGAAAATCCAGGACATAATTAGAAGGGATAAGCCTATGGACAATGAATGTTTCAAATTGGCCATATGCATGGTAACATGCGACGAGATCATACAGCTGGTAGAGACGGATGTGCACTACATGGATTTGTGTTTTTGTGTAAGTGGCTATAATCTCAAAAATTTATCATTATCACTATGTTTCTAAACTTTTTTTCCTAGAATGCAATCCAGTCTCTCGCAACGTTGTTCGATAGTTAGCCTAGGACAGACTACAAAATCTCTTCACGCAAATTGGTAAATATATTTTACTTCTCCATCATTGTCTAGTTATATGTGTCTCGAATGGTTGTCCATTTGAAGGTTTTGCTTCCTTATGCATCCATGGGCCATTTTACATTGTTCTCCATCGACAAGCATGCTTCTTCTGTATCCGTTTTTGATCCTCTCTCTGTATTGCCATCACCGGAGAGTAAAATGCACTGATCTCACAACATGCAATTAAAATTACAAAGAACGGGAATCTACTTTGGAGAAGCACTCGGATTAGGACAATCCAGTTGGGACAGTGATATATTTTCCTAGCCACATAGATCACCAGTTGGTATTCCAGAAAGTCTAGACATGTGAATATCTCTTAAAATAAGCTCATTTTTTGCGTTTCACTATTCGATAACATAATATTGAGTCCCTAATATACAGGAATGCGTCTGGTTATTTTATTTTTTACATTATACTCTCGCGGAATCAAAAAGAATTGGTTCATCCAATATGCACGGTGGGTATTCTACAATGCACATATTTATATTTTCCAGATAAAAAGACCTAGACTAATGACACATATTGTTTATGTAGAACGAGTTAGTTGAGAAAAAAAATTGGTGCACTTGCTCAAGTACCATGAAAATGAAGCAGAAGAGAATATCTCAAACATTTCCCGCAATATCTAATGAGTATCGAGGAGTAGGTATTATTATATTAGTTAACTAGAGCATAAAAGTGCGCTTTGTCGTGCCTGTCTATTCTTATAGAAATGGTAGATATTCCATACAAACATTTGGTCATTTTCATCTTTTTGAAAGAATGATAGAACGACTCAAATTACAACGGCTTACTTGTAATAGTTTAGTTATGATAGCTGGTTGTGTGTAGTACGTGGTGATTGAATGCCCCAATAGCACATGAGAGGAACATGAATGCTTGCGTCAGGTTACATGTACTACCCGGAAAAAAAATCGGTTAGACAAACTACTAACTGAGTTCTGAACAATGGAATTGAGCAGTACATACGTTCACAAGAAGATGATGAACCATATAGGCCAGGAGCTGGGATGTGTATATTTCATAATGGTGCTACGTACCAGCCCTTGACATCCTCCTCGACCTTGCAAAGTTGCAGTCCCCTGAACCCAATACAAAAACTAAATACAAGATTATGACCATTTTACTCATTACACACATGAGTCAGTTTTAGACTTTTAATAGAACCTGGGGTGTCGAACACCTACCAGCGGTACCTGAGTCTGACGTGATGACCATTTTACTCATTACACACATGAGTCGGTTTTAGACTTTTGTAGAACTAGGGGTGTCGAACACATGAGGCCAGGAGCTCCCACTAGTAGAAAATAGACCTTTGGTCCAGGGGTATTAGCCCCGGTTTTGCTACAAATCAGGACTAATGCCCTGGTCCAACGGCTAGATCTGGCCCCATGGAGGTGGCAGGCACTAGCCCCGGTTCGAACGGAACCTTTAGTCCCGGTTCGTGTAACAAACCGGGACTAAAAGGTTCCAGACAGGCTGGGTCGGGCGCCAGACCCTTTAGTCCCGGTTTGTTATACGACCCGGGGCTAAAGGTTGACCTTTAGCCCTGGTTCTAGACACGAACCGGGACTAAATGTCTGGCTATATCTTCTTCCCCTGCCCAAGCCACCATTCAAGCTAGTGGCTCCTCTCTCTTTCTTGCTCAAGCTCGATTTCATGCCCAATTTTTTCTCAAGATTTGTCTATATTTTGTGGTGCCCCATCTACCCAAAGGTTCTAAAAGGTGAGCAACTTCATCATTTGAACTCTCATTGCTATATTAGCTCATTTAATGCTCTATCTTGTAGATGGATTTGTGGATTTAGTTTGGTAGTAATTTTTGCAATGATAACATGAGATCGATGTTTAGATTCTATCTATCTTGTATTAATGTAAGGAACTCTAAGGTAAATATCACAATATGTGTATTCTATCTATATATATCTTGTTTTGCACATAGTCTCAAAATTTGATTTTAGAAGCACACACATGCGTGAGTTCATCATTCTAACTAGCTGGGCAAAATATCCTTCTTCGTCTACCTGCGTTCAATAACAAAAATAGGGTTAATTCATAAAAGCTTGATAAGAAGACATTACAATACATCTTCGAGAAGCTCCTCTATGGCGAGCTCCTCGAAGATGTCTGAGGATAGGATCCTAAGACATCTTTGAGAGAAGCTCCGCCGTAGTGGTGTCCCTCTCGCACCATCTTGGAGTTAATAACTTCTCTAGTTGTAGATTAATACGCCGGATAACTAAAACAATTCACATATTAGGGAGTGCCTCTATGGCGAGCTCCTCGAAGATATCTGAGGACGGGATCCTAAGATATCTTCGAGAAGCTCTGCTGTAGTGGTGTCCCTGCTCTCGCACACCATATTTCAGTTTATATCTTCTCTAGCTAGATCAGTATGCTGGTGGAGCTAACTAATTTCACATATTATAGAGTGCCTCTACGGCGAGCTCCTCGAAGATGTCTGAGGACTCGTCCTCAGACATCTTTGAGAAGCTCTGTCGTAGTGGTGTCCCTGGTCTCGCACACCATCTCGCAGTTCTTCACAGGAATGCATACCTATTTATAGATTAAGCAGCACAACATAGTGTCGGGCACTGATGACATAATGTCGTCACACCTACCCCTGACATAGTGCTACCACCCATCCAAAATAGTGTCGTCATTTAATTTACTGGCCTAGTGATGCCCACTGAGGACATAGTGTCGACATGTTGTCTCCACATCCACATTTAGTCCCGGTTGGTGCCTCCAACCAGGACTAAAGGTTCATCATATTTTTAGTCCCGGTTGCTGGCTTTAATTTTGTTTTTTAGATTAGTACTAATTAATTATGATTATGCTGCCATCCACCTAAAATAGTGTCGTCATTTAATTTACTGGCTTAGTGCTGCCCACTGAGGACATAGTGTCGACATGTTGTCTCCACATCCATATTTAGTCCCGATTGGTGCCTCCAACTGGGACTAAAGGTTCATCATATCTTTAGTCCCGGTTGCTGGCTTTAATTTTATTTTTTAGATTAGTACTAATTAATTATGATTATGTTTGATGTACTTAATTAATTATATAATGCAGATGAGTCGGTAATGGATGTACGCTGACCGACTCTCTAACGAGTTCATTAAAGGTGTGCATTCTTTTCTCCTTGTGGCCGAGGCAAACAAGCGGAATGGTTTTATGTCTTGTCCATGTGGTGTCTATCGGAATCATAAGGAATACTCTTCCTCAAGAGTCCTTCACAGCCACCTATTTCGGTCCGGTTTCATGACCGGCTATAATTGTTGGACCAAGCACGGAGAAAGAGGGGTTATGATGGAAGACAACAAAGAAGAAAAGAATGAACGACTACCCTACTATGTCCCCTGAATACGATGGTACTACAATGGAAGACATTGATGAAGAAAAAGATGAAGAACAGGCATCAGATCTGCCTGATGATGATCTTAGTCGGGCCATTGTTGATGCCTAGGAAGAATGCGTAACTGAAAGGGAGAGGTTGAAGTTCAAGAAGATGTTAGAGGATCACAACAAATTGTTGTACCCAAATTGTGAAGATAGGCACAAAAAACTGGGTAGCACACTGGAATTGCTGCAATGGAAGGCAGAGAACGGTGTGACTGACAAAGGATTTGAAAAGTTGCCGAAAATAATGAAGAAGTTGCTTCCAAAGGATAACGAACTGCCCGCCAGTACCTACGAAGCAAAGGAGGTTGTCTGCCCTCTATGATTAGAGGTGCAGAAGATACATGCATGCATTAATAACTGCATCCTCTACCGCGGCGAGGAGTACAAGAATTTGGATGCATGCCCAGTATGCACTGCATTGCGGTATAAGATAAGACGAGATGCCCCTGGTGATGTTGATGGCGAGCGCCGCATGAAGAGGGTTCCTGACAAGGTGATGTGGTATGCTCCTATAATACCACGGTTGAAACGTTTGTTCAGGAACAAAGAGCATGCCAAGTTGTTGCGATGGCACATGGAAGACCGTAAGAAAGACAAGATGTTGAGACACTCCGCTGATGGGTCGCAGTGGAGAAAAATCGAGAGAGAGTTTCTGGACTTTGTAGGTGATGCGAGGTACTTATGGTTTGGTCTAAGTACAGATGGCATGAATCCTTTTGGAGAGCAGAGCTGCAGTCATAGCACCTGGCATGTGACTCTGTGTATCTATAACCTTCCCCCTTGGTTGTGCATGAAGCGGAAGTTCATTATGATGCCAGTGCTCATCCAAGGCCCGAAGCAACCCGGCAACGATATTGATGTGTACCTAAGGCCATTAGTTGAAGAACTCTTACAGTTGTGGCACAGACAAGGTGTACGTGTGTGGGATGAGAACAAGCAGGAGGAATTTGACCTACAAGCGTTGTTGTTCATAACAATCAATGATTGGCCTGCTCTTAGTAACATTTCAGGACAGACAAACAAGGGATACAATGCATGCACACACTGTTTAAACGAGACTGGAAGTATATATTTGGATAAATGTAAGAAGAATGTGTACCCGGGGAATCGTCGTTTTCTTCCGCCCACGCACACCCTAAGAAAGAAAGGTAAGCATTTCATTGGTGAGGCAGACAATCAGTGTAAGCCTATCCGCCGTACTGGTGATGATGTATTTGATATGGTGAAGGATTTAAAAGTAATCTTTGGAAAAGGTCCTAGTAGACAATCTGTTCCGAAGGACGATATCGAACACGCACCCATGTGGAAAAAGAAATCTATATTTTGAGAGCTACCCTATTGGAAAGTCCTAAAGGTCCGCTCTGCAATTGACGTGATGCACCTGACGAAGAATCTTTGCGTGACGCTGCTAAGATTCTTGGGCGTGTATGGGAAGAGCAAAGATACACCTGAAGCATGGCAGGACCAACAACGTATAAAATACCGAGACGGCATGCATCCAGAGCTGTTTCAAGGTACTGCTAGCTACGCTCTTACCAAAGAAGAGAAGGAAATCTTTTTTGAAGTCCTTTACATTATCAAGGTCCCGTCTAGTTTCTCGTCGAACATAAAGGGAATAATAAATATGGCAGAGAAAAAATTTCAAAACCTAAAGTCTCATGACTGCCACGTGCTTATGACCCAGCTGCTTCCGATTGCATTGAGGGGACTCCTGCCGAAAAATGTTCGAGTACCCATTGTGAAGCTATGTGCGTTTCTCAATGCAATTTCTTAGAAGTTAATCAGTCTAGATAGTCTACCAAGGTTACAGAAAGATGTGGTCCAATGTCTTGTCAGCTTCGAGTTGGTGTTCCCACCATCCTTCTTCAATATTATGACGCACCTCCTAGTTCATCTAGTTGAAGAGATTAACATTCTCGGTCCTGTATTTCTACACAATATGTTCCCCTTTGAGAGGTTCATGGGAGTGTTAAAGAAATATGTTCATAATCGTGCTAGGCCAGAAGGAAGCATCTCAAAGGGATATAGAAAAGAGGAGGTCACTGAGTTTTGTGTTGACTTTATTCCTGACCTTAAGCCCATCGGTGTTCCTGAATCACGGCATGAGGGTAGGCTTAGTGGAAAAGGCACACTAGGAAAGAAAGCAAGGATATGTATGGACGGACATTCTCTCACTAAAGCACACTACACAGTTCTGCAAAGTTCCACCTTGGTGGCTCCGTATATCGAGGAACACAAGAATATTGTACACTCCAACAACCCAGGGAAGCCTGGCTCCTGGATTAGAGATGAACACATGAGGACTTCCAGCGGTTGGTTGCATACATATCTCATGAATGACATAAATGTTGGAGAGCAGTTGTACTTGTTGGCCAGGTCACCATCTTCGACTATATTGACTTTCCAAGGGTACGAGATAAATGGGAATACATTTTACACGATCGCCCAAGATAAAAAGAGCACCAATCAAAACAGTGGTGTCCGATTTGATACAGCAGACGAGAATGGGCAAAAGGATACATATTATGGTCACATAGAGGAGATATGGGAACTTGACTATGGACCTTTTTTTAAGGTTCCTTTGTTTCGGTGCAAATGGGTCAAGCTGACAGGATGCGGGGTTGAGGTAGACAAGAAATACGGAATGACAACAGTGGATCTCAACAATCTTGCGTATAGAAATGAACCATTTGTCCTAGCCAATGATGTGGCTCAGGTTTTTTATGTGAAGGACATGTCTACCAAACCGAGAAAAAGGAAAGATAAGCAAAATAATACATCATTCGATGAGCCAAAGCGCCACATAGTTCTTTCAGGAAAAAGAAACATCGTGGGGGTGGAGGATAAGGCAGACATGTCAGAAGATTATGATAAGTTTCATGAAATTCCGCCCTTCGCTGTGAAGGATGACCCAAGCATCCCGTTAAGTAAGGAAGATGCTCCATGGTTACGGATTAGAAGAAAACCCTAACAATAGAGATGTGTGGATGTTGGTGATGTACAATATTATTAAACCTTTATTTTTAATGATCTGCTTATATGTATATGGATATGAACTATCTCGATCTCAATAGGTAATATTGCAACTTGCTGTGGCTAGACATTTATTAATATTAAAACGTAAAAAATAGTCATAATCATATCTAGCCCTATAGTACACAGCTTCAGGGTCGTTGATGTCTATGCACTTCTATTCTTGTAGACAGTTGTTGGGCCTCCAAGTGTAGAGGTTTGTAGAATAGCAGCAAGTTTTCCCTTAAGTGGATCACCCAAGGTTTATCGAACTCAGGGAGGAAGTGGTCAAAGGTATCCCATATCAAGCAACCCTGCAATCAAGATACAAGAAGTCTCTTGTGTCCCCAACACACCCAATACACTTGTCAGGTGTATAGGTGCACTAGTTCGGTGAAGAGATAGTGAAATACAAGTGGTATAGATAATTATAAGTGGTAATGATGATAGAAAATGTCTTGATGGCGTGTGGTTGGTGTGGGAAAAGACTAAAGGCAAACTGAAATAAAGAAGGAAGCAAGCAAACATGTAACAGATCTATTTGCAAATGGTGTTTCAATTTTTAGAAACAAGGCCTAGGGATCATACTTTCACTAGTGAACACTCATATAAATATATTCTCTTCATGATACTACTCTTAACTACTCTCCGGTTGGACACTCTAATCCATGGTAGGGCTATAACAGCACACCTCAAAGTAAGCCTTTCCCATCTAGAAAACCCCACACTATCACCTTGAGTACTAGATGGTTCCAACAAACACCACAATTTCATAGAAACATCCAACTCCAAATATAACTCATAACAAGTATTTGTAATCTCTAGCCTAAGTGCCACCATGGTTTGCACGCTGTCACTTTCACACACATGGGGAGAGCAGAGATCTAATAAAGCACTTGAGTAGCAAGGTAGATCTATAGATTACAAGCTCATGATCTCAATAAGATCATGCATAGAGAGAGAGAGATGAACACATAGCTACCGGTAGAACCCTTAGCCTCGAGAGAGAACTACTCCCTCCTCATCATGGGAATCACCAATGGTGATGGAGATGGTGGTGGAGATCGATGGAGCTGGCTCCGGGGGCACTTCCCCGTCCCGGCAGGGTGCCGGAACAGAGACTTTCTATCCCCCGAATCTCCCCTTCGATGGCGGCAGCGCTGCGGAACTTTTCGTGGATTTCTGATGGATTATTTAGGGTTTTCGCATCGGGAGGCATCTTATAGGCGAAGAGGCAAGGTCGGTGGGCAGCCAGGGGGCCCATACCATGCCCTAGCGTGGCCTAGGGTTGCCCGCGCCAAAGGGGTGTGGCCAGGCCCTGGCCCTCCTCCGTCTCGTATTCTGGCTCCGTGAGTCTTCCAGTAAAATAGGAACTTTGGCTTTTGTCCCGTCCAATTCCGAGAATATTCATTTTCTGACTTTCCTAGAACCAAAAACAGCAGAAAATAGGCAACTGGCACTATGGCATCTTGTTAATAGGTTAGTCCAAGAAATCATATGAAAAGTACTCCAAAGTTGGAACAAAACACAAGAAAGTAGATAAAACCAAGCATGGAACATCAAAAATTATAGATGCATTTGCAATGTATCAGTCGTCTTCGGAATCGTCATCGTCATCGTCGTCGCTCGTAGCACGCGGCTGGATCCTCAGCCCTTCCTCGTAGCATGCGACTGGATCCTCCGGCCTCGGATTCACGACGCGCGGGGAGAGGGCTCCCGGATGAAGACCCTAGTACGCCATAGGCCTTCACCACCACCACCATTCTTGTGGCTATGCGACTGGTGAAAGTGCGGGTAACTCAGGCAAGGATGGTCTCCCATGGCGATGTAGCGCATCACGGTGCAGGTTTCCACCATGACAGCATGGATTAGACCAGTGGCCCAGGCGTTTCTCTAACACACATACATAATTCCATGGACTTACAAGATCCCCTTTCATTTCACACCGATGACATCCATAGACAAAAGAGCATGATATCAACTAGGTGCAAAGTACAAGTGCAATGTTGAAAGCGTTCCCCATGAGAGCATGGTTCTGCTAATCCCCAACAAATAAGTGCAAGCATATACAACATAGACGACACAATGGTTCAAGTTTATTAAGTGCAAGAAAGTAAAGTGTGCCATCAAGTTCGTGAGAGCTTTAATCACTAGTTTTCTCATAACAAGTTTAATTCGGAAGGTAGATAAAAACATGAATATACTTGTAATAGCTTATGCTAGTAGGTAGGTATGGCGGACTCTCTGGAATAACTTGGTTTAGGGAGTTGGATGCATCAGAGGAACTCATACTTGGTTGTGGAGGCTAGCAAAAGACTGGGAGCGACAAACTAAGAGAGCAATAATGGCCATAATCATGCAGAGCGACAAAACATCATTGATCAAAGCATAAAGTGGTACTACAAGTTGAAAACTAAATGATCATAAAGGCTATGGTGACTTGGGGTAGTCATAACATGGTGTGAGCATGTGCCAAGTCAACCCAAATAAAGCGCATAATTCATCCAAGGCACATTAAGGAGAATAAGGAGAATACCACTATATGGTGTGAGCATGTCCAATTCCGAGAATATTCATTTTCTGACTTTCTTGGAACCAAAAATAGCAGAAAACAGGCAACTGGTACTGTGGCATCTTGTTAATAGGTTAGTCCAAGAAATCATATGAAAAGTACTCCAAAGTTGGAACAAAACACAAGAAAGTAGATAAAACCAATCATGGAACATAAAAAATTATAGATACATTTGCAATGTATCAGTCGTCTTTGGAATCGTCATCGTCATCGTCGTCGCTCGTAGCACGCGGCTGGATCCTCAGCCCTTCCTCGTAGCACGCGGCTGGATCCTACGGCCTCGGATTCACGACGCGCAGGGAAGGGGGCTCCCGGATGACGACCCCAGTACGCCCTAGGCCTTCACCACCACCACCATTCTTGTGTCTATGCGGCTGGTGAAAGTGCGGGTACCTCAGGCGAGGATGGTCTCCCATGGCGATGTAGAGCATCACGTCGGCGATAGTCCGGTTCGCCCACCACAGGCGGCGACCAGCCTCGTTGTGGTTCACTGGGGGCGGGCCATCACCCTCGTACCTCGAGAGCTCCCTTTCCTGCTGGTTTGCAAAGAAGGCATTCCAGGTGTCGAGGTTATCGGGATCCCAATGGGGATCCATCCGCTGCTCCGACGTGAGCTCGAGATAGAAGTGGTTCGTGATGGCCGCCTGGCGGGCCAAACCTTGAGGCACGGGAGGAACAGGAACCCCTCCAGCGCTCAGCATCCAGCTAGCGGGCAGCCGGTACCCCGGCGGGCATGGGTAGCTGGACGCGTACAGCGCCTCAGTCTCCTTGAGCGTCAGAAAGGCCTAGTAAGCGGTGTCCATTGTTGTGAGAGAGAAGGTGTGGATGTGTGGATGGACATGGCGGTCGGCCTAGATATAGATGGAAATGGCAGAAGAATATGGCGGGAAGCGGGGGAAATGGCGGGAGAACATGGCGGGAAGCGGTGGAAATGGCGGGAGAACATGACGGGAAGCGGGGGAAATGGCGGGAAGCGGGGGAAATGGCGAAAATATGTTTTAGTCCTAGTTACTAGTTTTAGTATTAAATATTATATTTCTAATGAGTATATTATTTTTTGTGAATATTTTGGTATATTATATGTATTTTTCTGTTTTTAAATAATAAACTATATTTCTCCAACATTTGTACTAAATATAATACTTGTTAAACAATAGATAATATCATTTAAGTTGTATAATAAAGTATGATAATAGATTTAAATTATAGATCTTATTTTTCTGAAATTTTTGATATATAATACATAATTTTCTGAAAACTATAAACTATTTTTGGTTTTGGCGCCAAAAATAACCCTTGTATTACAACCCGGGGCTAAAGGGGGTGGTATAAATACCCCACCCCTACCCCGGGTCGTGCCACGACCCGGAGAGCCGCCAGATCACACCAGCGCCCACGCCGTCCGCCGCGTCGCCGCCCGCGCCCGTGAGAAGAGGAGCGCCGCCCCGTCTCCACCCCGCGCCACGCTGCCCCACCGCGTCTCTGCGACGCCCCGCCCCGCGCCGAGCCGCCCCACCCCGAGCCGCCGCGACGCGTCGCCTCCCAAGTCGCACCTTCTCCACCACGCACCCGCACCATCTCCGCCCCGCACCGCCTCAGGTACGATCGTCGGCGCCGTGCCCAATTTTGGTTGATTATTAGTAAATAGTATTAATTAGGTTATTATAGTATTAATTAGTATTAGTATTAGGTTAGTATTACTATTTAGTATTAGTTAGTATTATAGGTTAGTATTAGGTTAGTATTAGGATTTAGTATTAGTTACTATTTATTATTTAGTTAGTATTAGTATTATAGGTTATTATAGTATTAGGTTAGTATTAGTATTTAGTATTACTATTAATATTAGTTAGTATTAGTAT
Organism: Avena sativa; assembly: GCA_916181665.1. Taxonomy (NCBI): domain Eukaryota; kingdom Viridiplantae; phylum Streptophyta; class Magnoliopsida; order Poales; family Poaceae; genus Avena; species Avena sativa. Next base: position 433,751,092 of record OV702296.1, read on the forward strand.
TAGGTTAGTATTTAGTTAGTATTAGTATTAGGTTAGTATTTACTATTAGTATTACTACTAGTCAGTATTAGCATTAGGTTAATTGTATAGGTTAGTATTTATCTAGGGTTAGTTAGGGTTAGTTAGGATACTTAGTTAATTAGGTTTAGTTTAGTTAGTGTTAGGTTTAGGGTTAGTGTTATTAGGGCAATACTTAGTGATTTAGCTACTGTTTATGTTTTATGATTGTTTATTGCTATTATTTAGTTATGCCGCGTCCTCCTCGTCCGAGCCTACTGGACTCCGTCGGTTCCGGGGATGTCCGAGCCTGGGCTCCGTCGAGTTGGCACTAGGAGGTGCTACCTGTCGGGACTTGTACCTTAGTGAGGAATCCGGGTATCATCGTCGATCCGCAACTTCTTTGGTGGCGTCCACGAGGTCCAGGAGCGGTGCAGAGGGAGCCGGTCCCCGACGAGGTGGTACGTCGTCGTATCAGGGAGGAGGACGAGCACGTGCGGCGATACATGTATCTTTTGGAGACTAGGTTCTCCAATACCTGGCAGGTTCACGGATATCACCCGAGCTATTCTCCGGTGATGGTTCCTCTTCTCTGGCTGCAGAGCTCTCGTAGCACAGAACGCGGCAGCCGAGTTCGCTAGTTTGATAGATATGAGCGAGATGTATTAATAATGTACTTTATATTATGAGCGAGATGTATTAATAATGTATTTTATATTATGAGCGAGATAGTACTTTATCTTATATTATTGTACTTTATCTTAATGCAAAATTGTTTCATTATTAGTACGTATTCTTTTTTCTATATCCGAGTTATCGCAATTGTAATATTCTTTTACTTAATGTAATATTCTTTTACTTAATGCAATATTCTTTTTCTGTATTAGTTAAGCTATGGACGGTAGACAGAATGAAGAGGAGTTTCTCAACATGATAGATGAGGGTACTGGGGGTTCTTATTACGATGGCTCCCAGTATCTTAATTTGCCTGGAGGAGGCGATGGTGGAGACGATAGTGGAGACGATGGTGCTGACCATGGTGAAGACATAATAATAACAAACTCTGTCGAGGTATATAAAGCCTCTATAGATCGATCACTAGTATAGATGCACTAATTGATTCGTATATATGTACTGATGAATGTTTCTTCTCTTAGACCTCCCCTTCCGGCCAATCTTTTACAAGGACAAGAGGCCCGACACACAAGTTGCCCGCCGATGTTCGTTTCAGCATTGACTTAGTCTCTCCGCTGGGTCAACCGTTGCATCCCAAAGAATCCGTGAATGCATTTATAACTCAATGCGGAGTGATTGTTAGAGATACCGTCCCAATCACCATGCGTAATTGGAATAAGCCAGGAAAGAAAAGGGATCCAGCTGGGGCTAGTTTTGTAGATGACAGAGCGAGAGATGCGATGTGGAATTCTCTCATGACACATTTCACCCTACCAGTCTTGGAGACTGATGAGATCACAGAACAAATGACGAGGAAAGTCAAGCACTTTTCTCTTAAGAAGATGGACGAACTATTCAAGGAATGGAAGAAAAAATTATACCACAAGTATGTCTTGAAGAAAAAAACTCCTCCATTCACTAGCCCACTAGAGTTGCAGCAGGATAACTGGGCCGTATTTATGGAATACAAGACCTCGGCACCAGCTAAGGCAATGTCAGAAAAAAATAAGTTAAATGCAGCCAAAAAGAAATATCACCATCATATGGGCAAAAGTGGCTACAGGAGTGCCATGCCTAAGTGGGATAAAGTTGAGGCTGACCTGGAGGCTAAAGGGGTCACTCCAGCTACGTCTCGTTGGCCCACGAGGTCAAGAAATTGGGTACTCGGGCATGGGGCATCGTTAGACCCAGAAACATGCGAGATTGTTGCAGCCGAAGAAGTTTCTTCACCCAAGAATGAACTTATTAAAGTGATAAAAGAGGTTGAAGAGGGAAGGTTTGTTCCCGACAGAGAGAACGATGAGCTGACAAAGGCTCTCGGGAATCCTGAAAAGGCTGGACAAACAAGAGGGTTCGGACCTTCTTATCCATGGGTTCTCGGGTTTCCCGAGCACCTTGACACGTACAGAAGCCGATCGAGAAAAACAAAGCGGCAAAAAGAGGAGGATACGGAGCGGTCCGCGAGGTTTGAAGCCATGCTGCAGGAGCATCGCCAGGAGCTTAATGAACTTAAAGGACTCCGACAGCAAGATCCTGCACCAGACAGTACGGTCGGCCCATCGCAACGGAAAAGCAGCATGGCTTCCACGGAGGGCCACGGTAATGATGCATCGATGGATGTGTACCCCGTGGATGCAATTAAGGAGAAGACTAGTTGTGAGCTGCATGTTGAACTGAAGAATATATCCATGAAGGTGGCGGTCGGCTTTGCTTTACCTTCTGCACCGGGAGCGACCTACCATTGCAATCTGATTCCAGCTGGCTATGCTCGTGTCGGTGTGGATGAAATTCAACCTATGTGTCAGTCACTACAGCTTGACATCCTTGGAGGTGAAGGGGAGACGACACTGGGAGAAGTCACGAGTGGCTTCATTCTTTGGAAAAAAGAATACATCAAGTTTCTAGGCTCGACACCAAGGCCACCTTCTCCACCGAGAAACAATTCATCACCTCCAAGGCAACCGTCTCCTCCCAGAAAAAGTCCACCTCCAAGTGCACCGTCTCCTCCCAGTAAAAGTCCACCACCTCCAAGTCCAATCCATGACTCCAACACGAGTCCATCTCAATGTACACAGCCGCCTCCACCCACTAAGGGCCAAAAGCGGAAGAATATCACCGCTCCGTCGAGCGATAACCGACGCCCAAAGCGACAGTTGTCGCCCCTCCCAAGAGTACCACTGGTTCCTCCCAAGAGGGCTTATGACCTGACCAATGATGAGACCGATGCGGTCATACGGGCCGAAGTGGATGCTCATTTTAAAAAGAAACAACCTGAGCCAGAGGTCCAAATAAAACCGGAAACCAATGAGCACTTTAGGGAATTACTGACGCAGCCATCCCAAGCTCAGTTAAATGCGCCAGATGACTATACACGATGTCTTCAGAAGACACTGAAACAGAAGAGATCAAGCGGTAGAGGAAGCATCACAAAAGAGGTTCCCCAGCAGGGGGAACAAGCAAAACAATCGAGTGGTAGCGGAAGCATCAGAACGGACGTCCCCCAGCTGGGAAAACAAGCAAAACAATCGAGTGGTAGCCGAAGAACCAAAAGAGACGTTCCCTAGCTGGGGAAACAAGCAAATCAATCACTCCACCCGCTCCAGGTGTAGATACCCGAACCTCAACTATATGAGGGAGAACTTACGGATCCGGAAACAGCTAAGATATTGGCCGAGCAATGTAATATGTCTATTCATGACATTCATCACGGCGATATGCCCAAGGCTGAGGTAGCACCCAAATTTGTTCACGGGGAGCCTCTTGTCAGTTCTGAGAGGCTTCGGGATATGCCAACAAAAATGCGACGATTCCATGAATGGTACATGAAATCATCAAAAGAAGAGCGATATTGGCTCATACTGAAAGTTCAAAAATCGCATTACTTCGCTGAAGACGAGGTCCCTGTTGAATTTACAGAATTGTTTCAGTTATTCAATCTAAAGGAACTCGACAAATCTATCCTCAGTTGCTATTGTCTGTAAGTGGTTACTTTATTTATGTAATTAAGTCTCTATCTCAGCTTGTTCAATTCATTGCCGGTAAGTATACTCACTATATTCTTTTGTACGCTATATATTATGATGCAGAATGAAGATTCTCGAATGTAAAAGAAAGGCTATCAATGGATATGGGTTCATTGACCCACATCGAGTTAATGTAGCTATGCTCAAGGATAAGCCACTGGAGACCGAGCAAAACTTGTTCTGGTTTCTTACGAACCAACATTTTTGTAATGAAATACTATTTCCTTGCCACGACGGCAAGTGAGTTCTTGTACACATTAATTTTTGCTTACTCGATGTTCAGTGTTAATGATGAGTTACTGACGTATATAAACCTTGCGTAGGTACCACTGGATTCTTCTAAGCATTTCAGTTGACTTGGGAACAGTTCACATCATGGACTCACTAAACAAAGATATTTAAGACTACCACGGCATTGTCGATATGCTCCAGAGGTAATTTCAACCATTATCGCACTATATCGGTTTCTTTCGTTCATTTTTGGGATATCAAGTAGTTATTAACTCATACATTCATTTTCTTTGCCGGGTAGGGTTTGGACACGGTTCAAGAACAAGGTCCGTGGTCAATAGCGTGAGGAGCTATTGATGACCCACAAGTATAGGGGGTGTATCGTAGTATTTTCGATAAGTAAGAGTGTCAAACCCAACGAGGAGCAGAAGGTGCTGGCTAATGGTATGGATCAGGAATTCTCTGCAAATACTTAGCAAACGGATTTTTAGGGGTTTTCAATAAAGCAAGTAAACAAAGTATGAGTAAATAAAAGACAGTAGGAATAAATGCAGCAAGTGGCCCAATCCTTTATGAAGCAAAGGACAAGCCGGTTGTATTACTTAAGATGAGCAAACGTTCTCGAGGACACATGGGAAGAATGTCAAGTGCTTTCGTTTCATATAGTTGATTAATCTTCTTTAGCTTGCTAAGTGTTGTGTGGGTGAACCTATGCTAATGTACCACCCCATCCAAGACTAATACATACTTATGATTATACCCCTTGCAAACATCCGTAAGTACAGGAAAGTAATTAAGGTAGAAACCTAACCACGGCATTAAACTCTAAGACCCTTACGTCCCTTGTGAAATGGTTTCCTTACGGGGGGTTAGGTTTCTGTCACTCTGGCAACCCCTACGATTAGTAGCCAAATACACAATGCATTCCCCTAGGTCCATATAGGTGAAGTGTCATGTAGTCGATGTTCACATGACACCACTAGAAGAAGTACACCACAACTTAAATAACAATCTATTGAATCTTTCTCAACACAACTCCACTACTAACAACAAGACTTCTCCCATGTCCTCAAGAACAAAACGAACTACTCACAAGACATCATATGGATCATGATCATAGATGGAATAATGATGTATAACAATCTGAACATAAACAATAATTCAATGGTTCACTCAATAGCATCAACTATAAAGAGTAATCAACACCGGGAAAGTTTCCCCTATGAACAATGCAAGATTCAACGCAATTGTTACAGCAATATGGAGATGGTGATGAGGGTGCTGATGGTGATGATGGTGGTGATGATGATGATGATGATGATCCCGATAAAGTCCAGCTTGATGGTGGTGTTGATAGCGACGATCTCCCCTATCCGGAAAGGAATTCCCCCGGCAGAAATCTGTCTGCCGGAGAGATCTTTCTCTCTCCGGTGTTTTCCGCCCCGTAGAGGCGGCGGAATCTTTCTGTGGTCGCTCCCCGAGTCTTAGGTTTTCGTAGGGATGATATACGCCAGAGGGGAGAGGCTGGAGTGGGCCAGGGTGGCCACACCACTCCCAGGCATGGCCTAGGCCTGCCCGCGCCATGGCGTGGTGTGGGCCCCCTGTGGCCCACCTCCACTCCTTCTGGCATCCTGAGTCTTCTGGAAAAATAGGATTTTCCGTATATTTTCCTGGATTTTCTGATCTTCGCGAATTTTGCCTCCAAACAGCACTTTTTCCATCAGAATCCTGACTGCAGCGGTCCATGCTCCAAAAGTCATCAACCATGCAAAAATAGATGAAATAACATAAGTATCACCTCTCAATACGAAATATATCAATAAATAATAGTGAATTAAGACATAGAATAGTGATGCAAAATGGACGTATCAGCTATTTTTTAAATCGGTCTCGCTAAGTTGTACGGGGTAAATCCACGCATCTATTTAATTCTAGTTTATGTGCATTTATCATGCTAGAGTTATTATTTGATTGAATTATATTCTTTTAAAGTGCACGAGGCAGCCATAGGGGACTAATCTATGTGGATTCTACGTGTGCGAGTTCATTCGCATCACTATTGAGAAGCCCTTGGAAAATGTTCGAGTAAGTAAACAATATATTCACCCTTTATTTTTATTATAAAAGGTTGTGTTGAGTCTAATTCATACGATCTCCTTCTTTATAGTTGGACGTGATGCGGGACAAGCTCCTACCAGAGGACCGCCTAATAGCAATCCAAGAGGAATTTGCTGAATTTTTTGTCGACGAGGTCATAGACCCACGCGGAGAATTCTCTCTAGATAGACCCTAAAGCATCCATGTAATGATCTCCATGTAATCAAATAGACAGGCTCTGGACCCGGTTGGGACTCCATGTAAATTATATTATATATTGCATCAATATGTACAAGTACTGTGTAGTAGCGTTCTGTATGTATATGAAAACTTGTTTCTAATGAAAACACAGAATAAAAAATAATTGAACACAAAACACAAAATGAAAAGAAAAACACAAAACCCTAAAACCCCATCTCCTGCCGCGGCAGCCAAATGGCCCAAAACGCTGCCGCGGCAGGGAACATTTAGTCCCGGTTCCTGTCCTCCAGCCTAGCGCGCCTCGCGGGGCCATGTGGTGGACCTCTAGTCTCGGTTCGTAACAGAACCGGGGCTAATACTTGAACCTTTAGTCTCGCTTTTACAGTTCCGGTCGCATTCTGGGACTAAAGGTCTTTACGAACCGGGACTAATAGCCTGGTTTCTACTAGTGTTCCGCTGGTCAGGTACCGCTGACGGATGACGGCAGCAACTCCTTCATCTCTGCCCCCGCTGAGTTGCTCAGACATCCATGCAGACAATTTCGCTCACAAACCTTCTTCACACTGCCAAGATGAAGTTAAGAAAATTGAAGAGTAAATGCGAGCCCTCCTGATCTAGATTCACTGATTGCAGTGTCCTTTTAACGGGCCATAGTCACCAACTCACCATTAAAATAGCCTCACCTGATCTCATCGATTAACGGGAGGGAAGAGCGAGCAAAACTCCATGGATAGGAGAAGGGGAGAGAAACGACGACGTTAAGGTAGGAGAAAATAGATAGACGCCACGCAATAGAGGGAAAACGGTTACCCGCTTGCGTCGGTAGCCTCGTGTAGTCGTCCTCCCGTGTCGTTTTCCCATTCCCTTCGGCGGCGGCGGCACAATGAGGGATGGCGGTGCAGCAAAGACGGACAGAAAGGAAAAGGAAGCTGTTCGACTTTCTTTTCTTTTTCTTTGACGTTGGCTGTTGGGTACGTGTAAAAGCCTTATTAATTGTTTGACGGCCCGAAAAAGCAGGTGAGGCCCAACTCGTTTTCTGGAGCAGCAGCCCAACAACGAGACCGAACTCATCCACGCAGAGAGAACGAAACCATCACTGTGAACGTTTCGGGACTAAGTAACTCGACCATTAGATGTCTAGATCGGACGGTCTAGGCTTCCAGATCACTGTGGAGGCTTCTAGGTAGACAAGTTATACTGTTTCTTAATTAGTCTAGATGCTTGTCTCGTATTTGAATGATATCAAATTATACCGGTTATCAAAATATACTTTAAACATGTGAAATACTATGGGTTTGGATATCATGTCGCTGTTTTTCATACATGTGAAATTTTATCATGTACTATATATTGATATATGTGCAAGACTTATCATGGAGCCGTAGCAACACACGAGCATTTGTACTAGTTCAACTTAGAATTCTCAAACTTCCAAACCATAAAATACTCACCAAAATTTGTGTTAGGTTTCCAAGTGTAAACTAAGAAAATACTTCGTACTTGAAGATTTTGAACTACTGATTAGACAATCACCTGGAAGAACATCTAATGTTGAGGCAAATGAATAGGGGCTATGATGGCCAAAAAAAACTATAGGGAGCATATTATTGTCGCAATTAGGTAAGGGCAGTGATGGCAACGATAAGCGCGATGATGGCGGTCCACATGATAGATGGTCGAGTTGCCATGGGGAGAAAAGGGGTAAACATGGAGGAGAAAGAAACTGTGTGTCAAAGAAAAGAGAGTAAGCATAAGGATTTGAGTATCAAAGGGGCACAAGGACAATAGACTCTTCTTGAGTATATAAGGAATCCGAACTCAGGGCTACGACGCAATCATCCGTGTTGCGCAATTTACATTTATAGACCCACAAGAATTTTCTCTAATCACTCACAACACTCGTTTTTTATAGGTGCTTTGTCCGTGTAATGAATGTAATGGCTTTTGAGTCAGGAAAGGCATATAATTTGGTGAATGTTAATCGATTATACACATGACACTAAATAAAATTTAATTTTTATATTTATTTCAGAAAAGAATTTAGTTTGCATCAACTGAACACACGTATACTCGTGTCTCAAGCATTAGTTAGCGTGACGACGTTTGAACTCTCGGACTGGTGGGTTGGCTGTATTCTTGTTTCTTTTTTGTTGTTTTTTTCCTATTTTAGTTTTTTCCTTGTTTTTTCTTTGCTTTTAATTTTTTCTGATCATTCTTTCTTTTTTCCTTTTCCTTTTTTATTTATTATGTTTTCTTTTTGTTTAAAAAATCTTATTAAAATTTTACTCTGTAGTAAGTGAACACTTCTTAAACTTCGTGGACGATCATGTTGAACTATTTAAAAAAAGTCTAGTATAAATATATTTTTAACTCCTAAACAATTAATTAGAACTGTACAAACATTTTATTAAATAAATTCATTAGAAACTATTTTGAACTTTAGATCCCAATACACGTGTGGAGGAAAGGGTGGAGGTGTGCCAAGCTCTGGATATTTGGACTGAATCACTGAATGATAAGTACCTTGGTTTACCTGCAATGGTAGGTGCACAAAGAAGTGATTGTTTCAAACACCTGGTTGAAAGGATTTTGGCTCTTATTAGTGGATGGAAGAAAAAAATGCTCTCTATGGGGTAAAAAGAAGCACTTATTAAGGCAGTTGCTCAAGCCATTCCAGTGTTTGCGATGAAAGTATTCAAGATTCCGAAAAAAATTGTAAAGGAATTACTGATGCTATTTCGCAACTTTGGTGGGGTGATGATGATGACCACAAAAGGATGCATTGGCTAGCATGGTGGAAACTGTGTGTTCCGAAAGATAAAGGAGGCATGGGATTTCGTGATCTTCATACTTTTGACTCAGCAATGTTGGCTAAACAATGTTGGAGATTGATGGAGCAACCTGATTCCCTGTGCGCAAGAGTACTAAGGGCTAGATATTATCCGGATGGAAACCTTTTAAATGCCAAGCTAAAAAGTGGAAGTTCCTTTACTTGGCAGAGTGTTCTACATGGTATGCAAACCTTTAAGCGTGGGTGTATATGGAGAGTAGGCGATGGGACTCAGATCAACATATGGGAATACCCGTGGATACCTACAAGTCCAACAAGGAAAATGTATACACCGAGAGGAAACATCATATTGACTAGAGCGAGTGACTTGATTGATCCAATTACGGGCATTTGGGATGAGGAACTTATTAGAGAGAACTTTTGGTCAGTTGATATGAACAGAATTCTTGAAATTCCAATCTCCCCGACAGGTATGCAAGATTTTGTGGCTTGGCATTATACAAAATCTGGTTTTTTCTTGGTGCGATCTGCATATCACCTAGAGTGGGATTATCAACTTGGTCGCCGCCATCCTGATGTGATGAGCTTGGGAGGTTCGGATGGAAACAAAGTGTGGAGGAAACTTTGGCGCTTGACTATTCCAGCTAAGATAAAGATCTTTGGATGGCGAGTGTTACATGGCCTTTTACCCTGTCGAGGGGTTCTAGCAAATCGGCACATTGGGAACAGCAGCCTATGTCCAATGTGCAACGTAGGGTGTGAAGATATCTTACATACGCTGTTTAGTTGCCCTAGAGCTAAGCAAGTCTGGATAAATCTTGGTATGTGGAATATCATTTCTGAAAGTTTTCAAGTGGATCGGTCGGGTTCAGCTATCTTAGAGCACATGATCATGAACCCTGGTGAGTGCCTGGCGCTAGGAAACATTGGATATTCTGAAATTATTCTAACGGGAGCGTGGTATATTTGGCGGGAAAGAAGACAATTTACACACGGTGAAAATATTCAGCGCCCACATAGAAGTGCCATGTCCATTGGTGTGCTTGCTACAAATTATTGGAGAGCTAAAAAGAAGCCCGTAGAAAGGAAAATAGAGACATGGAAGTTCCCACCTGAAGGAGTTATAAAAATAAATATAGACGCTGCATATGATGAGGATCTAGGTAAGGGAGCCATGGGAGTTATTGCAAGAGATTTCACAGGTAAATTTATTGCGGCAAGTTCCAAGGTGCTTCACTTTGTCATTGATGCGATGATGGCTGAAGCATATGCCCTGAGGGAGGGGTTGAGCCTAGCTCAACTCCTTGGTGGAAACAAATTTATTATCCAATCCGACAATGCTTTGGTAATTGAAACCATTGGAGCTGGAGGGTTTTCTGCAACTTCATCAGCAGCAATATTCGATGACTGCAGAATTCTTTCCTCAGGATTTAGAGAAATAATATTTGAGAAGTGTTAAAGGGAAGCGAACGAAGTTGCACATGAGCTAGCTAGGCATAGTTTTTTAAATCATTCAGATTGTTCTTGGGACGATGAGCTCCCTAGCTTTTTACTTTCTAGTATCATAAACGATGTAACTCTTGTCTAAGTGGCTGCAAGTTTCAGACACACTCTTTTTCCTTACTAGGGTACCTAAGGGGACTGAAAGGTTTTAATGAGGCGGCTTGCATGCCTAATATATAATTGTTCAAAAAAAACTATTTTAAACCGTACAAATTATCTTAAATACTAATACTTAAATGTACAAGTTCTCAAGAGTTTATAAGTAAAATAAAAATATTCATGGTATTGGGTTGCGTTAGATGTGGGCTATGTTGAAAAGGATTGAGATATGAGTCCCCTACCTGACACTTAACGCATCAATTAGGAGTGTGTGCTCCTTGGTCCAGGGCTTCGGGCATATTATCCGCATTCGGGATTCTCTAGGCTGAGTTTGGCCAAAAATGATAGTGTTAATTGCAATGGTGATATAGCCAAAATGCATCTATTTTTACAAGTACTTTGGTTGTAGATTTTGTTCAGAATCTCACCAAACATGTAAATAAACTGCCAGAATTGATGTTGTTTTCAACAAAATCTCCTTTCTATCCTTTTCGCAAAGGAAACAAAGAAAAATAAATTCCACGAAAAATACCTAGGAAGTTTTTATCTGGAACAAGACCAGCGGGCCAAAGAATAGCCATGAGGCATCGGGCAGGCCCATGGAGCAGCTAGAACCCCGTATCACGCCATGGTAGGAACCCGCCCCCTTGAAGCCCGTCGTGTCTCCTCCTTTCGCCGAGACCAACATATATTGGAAAAACTCATTTTCCGAGGATTAGAAAGTCTTCAGTGCAACGAAGCACCGACACAATCACAATCTTTGTTTTCGGGATCATATTTCTCTCTCTCTCAATTTCATGTCACTAGGAAAGAAATTATATTTCCTATATGGTTCAGTTTTATCTCACAAGAAAAAATTGAAGGCCCACGCACGGGCATGTTTCCTACTCCCTCTGTTTCATAATATAAGCCTTTTTAGCAAAACTACAGGAATGGAGCGAGGCGCCGACGGCCAGAGGCTACGCCGACAAACAAAAGTCAGGATCGTCGGTGTAGGCTACGAGCTGGGCACCCTACGAAACATGTCGTCGGTGTAGGATATCTATGCCGACGGCAATGTTCTCGGCATAGCTTTCACAGCTACGCCGACGGCAATGTCCTCGGCATAGCTATTTTCCCTTTTACCACATTAATCTTTGAAAAATCATAACTAAATCATTCAAATTCAAAAAAATACAAATAATATATCAAAATTTGCAGAAAAATAAAATCTATCTATCTTTACTCAAATATTACACATTTATAAATAAAAATTAAGTAAAACATTAAAAAAATACATATAGTTTGAAACAGGCATAAGAAATTCAAAAACGATCCAAACAATATAAAACCTTCGTGTAGTGTCATATTATGTGATATAGTTGCAAGGAAAAATATTAAACTTGGACTATTGTAAATATCATAAAAAACCTTTTCAAAATGAGCTATCATGTTCGAGGTTTTATGTCTTTCAAGCTAAACGACCAATGTTATAACTAGAATTGCGGCAGAATTTGTGATAATGTGCCAATATTGTACACACATGTGCATCTTGGGATGGATTACAATATTGCAGGAGGAAGTTTTCTTTTTCATCGCACCAAAAAGCCATTTTCTATTTTCCGATGCAAAAAAGGGTGTTTTGTGAAGCAACCACCAAATAAAAGTTTCACATCGGTACTACTCCATTTTTAAAATACTAGACCATCTTACATGAAAAAATTTCCAACTAGAATATCTTAAATCTTTACATCCACCCCTCATGAAAAAGATAAATTTCTGCCGAATCAGCAGGAAGTCGGTCTGATTTGAACTACATGTACATGATCTAATGCACATGATTTTTCGGAAAAATCATTTCTAGGTTCACAATATAATATTTCATCAGAGATCCACTTCAAGTTTAGTGAGGCTTAACCTCAAGATAAGAATCTTCATGCCTGGCGTTTTGACCATAGTTTGAAACGGGCATAAGAAATTCAAAAACGATCCATACAATATAAAACCTTTGTGTGGTGTCATATTATGTGATATAGTTTCAAGAAAAAAATATAAAACTTGTATTATTGTAAATCTCACAAAAAAACTTCTCAAAATGAGCTATCATGTTCGAGGTTTTATGACTTTCAAGCCAAACGACCAATGTTATGGCTAAAATCATGGCATAATTTGTGATAATGTGCCCATATTATACACATATGTGAATCCTAGGATGGCTTACAATCTTGCAGGAGGAAGTTTTCTTTTTCATCGCACCAAAAAGCCATTTTCTATTTTTCAAATACCAAAACGTGGTGTTTTGTGAAGCAACCACCAAATAAAATTTCACATTGGTACTACCTCATTTTTAAAAAATACTAGACCACCTTGCATGGATAATTTTCCAACCGAGGTATCTTAAATCTTTCCATGCATCCCTCATAAAAAAGACAATTCGTGTCGAATCTGTAGGATCTCGATCAGATTAGAACTACATGTACATGATTTAATGCTTATTATTTTTTGGAAAAATCATTTTAGGTTCACAATATGCTATTTCATCAGAGATCCACTTCAAGTTTACCGAGGCTTAACCCCGAGCTAAGAATCTTCATGCCCGCCGTTTTGACCATAGTTTGAAATGGGCATACGGAATTCAAAAACGATCCAAACAATGTAAAACCTTCGCGTGATGTCATATTATGTGATATAGTTGCAAGAAAAAATATAGAACTTGTATTATTGTAAATATCCAAAAAAAACTTCTTAAAATGAGCTATCATGTTCGAGGTTTCATGGCTTTCAAGACAAACAATCAATGTTATGGCTAGAATCACGGCATAGTTTGTGATAATATGCCCATATTGTGCACACATTTGTATCTTGGAATGGGTTACAATCTTGCAGGAGGAAGTTTTCTTTTTGATCGCACCGAAAATCCATTTTCTATTTTCCGAGTGGCAAAAACGGGGTGTTTTATGAAGAAACCAACAAATAAAAGTTTCACATTACATGAATTTTTTTTCAACCAGGGTATATTAAACCTTTCCATCTACCCCTCATGAAAAAGATAAATTTCTGCCTTATCTGTAGGAACTCTGTCAATTTTGACCATAGTTTGAAACAGGCAAATGAAATTATGGCTAAAATCATGGCATAGTTTGTGATAACTTGATATGGATATCATATTTGGATTCCTCTCATTTTTCTGATCAATTTAGACACATTATTTGTCGAAATCCGATTTACAGATTTAAAGATATTAATTATTCTATATTAAATAAAAAATAGAAAAAACAAAATCATTATATTTTTATTTGAATTCAATAATATTTTTACTTATTACATGGTTGTTTACTTAAATAATTATTTGTAATTTCAAAAATAAAAACGTGTGATATAATGATATCGGAGTTAATAGGATTGATATCGTAGTATTGACAACATGATACAAATTGCTTCGCGGAAACTATTTCGGAAGCAACGGAGATGTTAAGCGTGCAAGGATGGAGTAGCATGAGGACGGGTGGCCGACCTGAAAGTTTGATAAGACTGCAATTTGATCGAAAACTAAGTGTAAGTAGTGTTAAAAATATTCCAAATGGGAGATTAAGGAGTCAAATAATTCAAAGATTAAAAGAAGTCGGGAGAAAATTGAAAAATATTTAGATTTTTTTTTACAACCGGCTGTTAGGCTAAGCCAACGGGCTATGACGAGGGCAAAGCCGTCGGCGTAGCCTATGCCGACAGCCTCCGTGGCTGCGCCGAGGGAAGGCTAGCCCGAGGACGTAGCCTACGCCGACGGGTATTGTGGCTACGTCGATAGCTTTTGGTCCTCGGGCTAGCATTTGATTCCTGTAGTGCAAACTAAAAATAGCTTGCTAGGCAGGGTTATATTGTGGAACAGATGTAATTGTAGGGGTTCGTAGCATGGAAAACAAAAATTTTCTATCGCATACAAACAAACAAGCCAAGATCTATCTACTAGATTGTAGCAACGAGTCGATAGAGGAACTCACCCTCGAAGATTCCAAAGCGGTTAACGAGAGCAGATTCTCGTGGGTGATGTAGTCGTACTCTTTCCGATCTCAAGATCGCGTAGACGATCCTTCCAGCGCCACGTTCCAGCAGCGCTCCCGCAGTCGGTCACACGTTCGGTACTCGACGAAGACCTTCCTCTCCCTTGTTCCAGCAGGCAGCGGAGGTTGTAGTACTCTCCTCGCGATTCCGGCAGCACTACGGCGTGGTACCGGAAGTAGAGGGGAGATCCCGCAGGGCTTCGCCTTAAGCCGGTGCGAGTATGGTGGAGCTTATGAGAGAGGCTATTAGTGGTCTAGTAATTAGACACACCAATTAGAAGGCTCTAAACCAATTAGAAGGCTCTAAACCGCTGGCTAAAGCAATTAGAAGCTCTAAACCGAAACGGCTCTAAACCGGAGGTAGAAGATAGGAACTTGTGTGTGCTAGGAGGGGAGCCCTGCCCCTCCTTATATAGGTGGGAGGGGCTGGCCGGCCAAGGGGAGGGAGTGGAGTCCCTCCCCAACTCGGCTTGGGTGGGGCGCCGGCTTGGGGAGGACTCCCTCCCCAACTCGGCTTCACCTCCTCCTCTTTTCCCACTTCCCAAAATTGCCGTTTGACTTTCAAACTAGCCGTTTGACTTTTCAATTTAGGATTTAAATTAATCCTTTATTTGGGACAGCAAGAACACTTAGTACATGATGCAATCATTCCAACTTACAATGACACATTCATGTACCCTTCCCCCCCCCCCCCGGAGTGCCGGACATTCCGGGACCTTCTAGAATGTTCCCGATGAAAACACCGGAACCATTCCCCAACTCCGAAATGGGACTTTCCTTATATGAATCTTATTCTCCGGACCATTCCGGATCTCCTCGTGATATCCCGGATCCCATCCGAGACTCCGAACAACATTCGGTCTCTTTCTCATAATACCATAACTACTCAAACAACGTCGAATCCTTAAGTGTCTCTCCCTACGGTTCGTGAATTATGCGGACATGATCGAGACCCTTCTCCGATCAATAACCAATAGAGGAATCTGGAAATTCATATGGCTCCCACATATTTCTACGATTACTTTGCGATCGAATGAACCACTTACATACGATACCAATTTCCCTTTGTCTCACGATAGTTTACTTATCCGAGGTTATGATCATCGGTATCTCTGCATACCTAGTTCAACCTCGTTACTGATAAGTACTCTTTTCTCGTTCCCGTGATATGTGATCCCTTGTGAGCCAGTCACATGCTTGCAAGCTAATTGGATGACATTTCACCGAGAGGGCCCAGAGTATATCTATCCGTCATATGGATGGACAAATCCCACTCTTGATCCATGTGTTTCAACCAATACTTTCCGAACACTCAATGCCACCTTTATAGCCACCCTGTTACGGTGTGGTGTTTGATGACATCAAAGCATCCATCCGGTAAAGGTGATATGCATGATCTCATGGTCGAAGGAATTAGGTTACTATGTATCAGAAAGCATATAGCAATTGAACTATTGAAATGACTTGATCTTTATGCTACGCTTATCTATAGGAGTATGTCCATCACATCATTCTCCTAATGATATGACCCTGTTGTTAATAACATCTCTATGTTCATGATCAGGAAACAATGATCATATATTAACCAACAAGCTAGTTTAACAAGAGGCTTTACTAGGGACTCTTATTTTAGTTTACAAATCACACAAGTATTAATGTTTCCGGTTAATACAATTATAGCATGGTATGTAAACATTTATCATAAGTATGAAGATATGATAATAACCACTTTATTATTGCCTCTTGGGCATATCTCCAACAGTCTCCCACTTGCACTAGAGTCAATAATCTAGTTTCAAACCTTTGTGTTTTCAACACCTATGGCTTTCTGGTGTTGTATGTACACGATTGCTAGTGGTTAACTGATCTCCGGATCTGACACTTCCAGGTCCGTGTGTAATTGCATGTCTTTGCGTCTCTACGCATCACTCATTCTCTAATGAGATGGCTTTGTATGATTTGGTCTTTTGGTGTGACCTTTAGTTCTTTGGGGTTAAAACATGTTGATAATATTGTCGCACAATATATCTTCATAGTATTATCCCGCTGTGAACTACACCTAGTTTGATAACAAACTACTTGACACAAATGCCCTCTTTTGCTGCTATAATAGCAGTCATATACTTAGCCTTTTGTTGAAGTATCTGTCACAATGTCTTAACTTTGGAACTCATCCAAATCCATTATGGAACTCTCTTTCCATTATATTGTGCCACCCTTAGTTTAGATTGAGATAAACTTAATTTGTACTCTGTGACAAAACTAGTATCAATGTAGTACTTTTACAATGAACTAATCATCTATTTGTCACTTATACAAATAATATACTCTTAGTTCTTCCAAAAGATCATAAGAATATCCTTACTATCGTCCAATGATCATCTTATGAATCATTCTGGTATATGCTCATAATATTTATAGCATAGGACATATCTGGATTTGTACATATCACAGTATGATTGATATAAATACTCTTTGTGATTTCATACATCAAGTATCAATCTATACTTGAATCTTTGTTTCACTTACCAAGTGCCAATACACTTGAATATATCATCAACATTGAACTCTTTCAATCCTTTCTGTGCAACAAGAACCTTTCTTGTAGTTTCTATATTGAATTCATTCAATATCTCGTCTATGTACTTCTGGCACAACCATATTAGCGTCTATTGATGCCAAATATTTGGGTTTTGCCTAAGTCTTTCATCGGGATGAAATTCTTAATATGTGTTAATAAAAGATACATTATTTCCAATCAACAATATGTCTTCCACATAATGTATTAGAAACATGTCTTAGCGCTCCCACTTAATTTCTTGCAAATGCAAGCATCTTCATTGTCTCCGATGAAATTAAACTCTTTTAATAGTTTCATCATAGTGAAGATTCCAACTCCGCTATGCTTACTTCAACCATTGAAGTTTGCATATGCTTTTAGCATCCTTTGAATTAACAAAACCCTTTGGACCGTGTCATGCACACGTCCTAGGTAACCATTCTATTAGAAGAACTTGTTTTGTTTATTCTACTACCACATAACAAATTATATGTAGTGGTTGCTACATTAATCCGTCTAGACTAAAAATCGTTATGAAAGATCAAATCTTGTCATATACAACCTTTGAACATTGTTGTGAACTCTTTCCCAACATGTCGACTATTTCATAGATGTGAAACATCCATGTCTACTTCTTTATAGATCCAAACACAACTGCAAGGTCTTACACCTTTTTCGAGGGTCCTTCAAGTTCAAAACTTGATTTCTCGTGTATGGAACTATCATGGATTATATGGCTTCAAGCCATTTGACGGAGTCAGGGCCCATCATCGCTTCTTTGCATGTAGTAGGTTCATTATTCTCAAATAATGATTCAACCCTCAAATCTTGGTATTTGATTGTTCATCCGACCTACTTGTTTCAATAGAAACTTAGACCTCCGTGACCACAACCTTTGAGGCACGTGAGCCATGAGCATTGTTGCTGCCTCCGGAACACTTTTCGGTGCTGCGCAACTCTGCACATATAGCTAAGGTTCCTTTAACCTTATCAAAGTTCTATCGTCCTCCCACTTAACTTTTCACGAAAAATTCCTTCTCAAAGAAACTTGACATTCTAAGCGACAAACACTTTTGTCTCCGGTGTTTTATGGAGGAATACTTAACATTTATACAAAGACAGGTTCATCCGACTTTGGTTGCACACATCTTTCTTATGCATAGCATACCATTGTTTAAGAAAGGACAACATGAGTTTTATCCCAAACCATAACTTTATATGGTGTCATTTCAACGGATTATGATGGAGCTCTTTTTAGTGGAAAAGCGGTAGTCTCTAAAGCTTTTAATCTTTAAAATATAATGGCAGTTCTATATATTACACCTTTGATCTTACCATGTCAAACAAGGTTTTAATTACATATCTCGAACATTCCATACTCTTATGGTGTTTCGGGAAATGCAAATCCACGGAACGATTCCTTAAATCTTAGGTATTATGCTAAACTTGTAACTCAAATATCTTC
Source organism: Avena sativa (assembly GCA_916181665.1). Lineage (NCBI taxonomy): Eukaryota > Viridiplantae > Streptophyta > Magnoliopsida > Poales > Poaceae > Avena > Avena sativa. The sequence continues at coordinate 433,769,771 of OV702296.1, forward strand.
CTTTATGATCTTATCATAAACTATTTATATTCTTTGTTACAATGATTTTGCACTTCATCTTGAAATCTTTGAATATTTCAAATATTTCATACTTCATCCTTATCAAGTAAATATTCATATATTCACTCAAATTTTCGGAGAAAGCATATGAAGTTGAAATCCATCGCTCTTGACTACACATAATGGAGTTCGTACAACAATATGCACAAGTTCCAATAAGCTAGTCTTTCGTTCCCTTTTGGCCTATGAACGAAGTTTCAATTATCTCTAGGAAAGTTTCACAAACGTCATTTGATCAAAAATCAAAAGACTCCAAAATTCCATCCACATGGAGTTTCTTCATGTTTTCTTTCCAATATAATTTAAACTGCGATGTCACTTCCTAAGTGATCTTTCAGTCAATTTGTCTTTCGACATTTTAGCACTAGTTTTATGGATGTGATTTTTCCAACGAGATTTGTGAATCATCCATCTTTTATGGATTACGGCAATTATTTGAACAACCCTTTTGTTCTCATAATACCTGATAAAACAAATCTTGAAGGCAAGCTTTGATGTTTTAACGAGCAACACAATAACCCTTTATTTGTTCTCGATGAACATCATCACATATTCTTTTGCTAGTTACTTAGGCCATTGTAGTTCATGAATTGTGTTGTTTCGTATGACGATTCATACCAACAAATTCAGTATCAAATACTTAAGAACCACATTGTTTAATAAGCAAAGAATATAGCCATAACATGTATATCATCTATATACTTAAACTGAACAATTCTAGTCTTTTCTTTTCTGCCATATACTTATGAGATTCTCTTTCAGTATTTCCTTTTCTGTTTGAAAGAATCTATCAACATCAATAGTGGAGTCATACATATGACACATAGTCCAAAGCGTGTATAGTTAAATACCAATGTCTTTGGATTTGCACTTTGAAGTAGATCACCATCATCAAATGTTTGGTGTTCTTTCAAATTCCTTTCTTTAGTAATCTCTTGGCGTAGTAAACATTTTACCTACATCAAATATTCACCTTCATCATGGAATCGTCCATGACCAAGCTACTTTTAGCTTATAACGGTGAATCACGAGTATAATGTTGCTCTCCAAAACCTTTTGGAAGATTAGGACAACTAGTGTCTCCAACCTTTTGCAAATTCTCATCAAAATATGAGAACATGAACTTTGCCATATTATACTCTATCATGTTTTAACCAAAACTTCGTTTCAGATATCACAATATCTTCCACACATCATGGTATCTGAAACAACTCTTTTCAGATCCTAGATAACCTTGATATTAAGATAATCTTTTGAATATCAAGAATCATGGAGACAAACATGATACTCATATACTAATACTTGGAATTGTCACTCTTGTTTTAATACCAATTATTAAACTTCATAGAGTAACCGGAACTTACTGAAAGTTTGCAATAGGACTTTTAAACTTTAGATTAACGCTTCAAAACAATACGATACCAGTTCGTAAAGTAACTAACCAGAATTCTATAGTTCTATCATCTCAATTATAACTAAGCGCAAGGTGGTAAACGGATGCCAATGACTACAACAACTATGCAAATTCACTTTGATTTAGTTTATGATAAATTGAGTTCTAATTAATAATTAAATTAATCTAGGTGAACTCCCACTCAAAACAATATCCCTCACATTGTTTTAGTGATCACACGAACCAAATCCACCACATCAAAACCGATCATCACGAGAGTTGATATAGCTTCAATGGCGAACAATCAACATGTTCATCGTATCTACTATATGACTCATGCTCTACCTTTCGGTAATCCGTGTTCCTGAGGCCATGTCTGTACATGCTAGGCTCGTCAAGATCAAACCTTAGCTACCGCATAAGCAAATCTGGCTTGCTTACGTTGTATTCACCCGCGGAATCAAAGACACCCGATCATCACGTGGTGCTTCGAAGCAGCAAGCTTTGGCAACGGTGCATACTAAGGGTGAACACTTTAGAACTTGAAATTTATGTGCATGAGGGATCATCTTATAATGCTACCGTCGTCTACTAAGCAATACAAGATGCATAAAGGATTAACATCACATGCAATTCATAATATGTGATATGATATGGCCTTTCTTCTTTGTGCTTCCGATCTCCATCTTCAAGCACGAACATGATCTCCATCATCACCGGCATAGCATCAAGGTCAATGACGCTTCTTCATGGTTGTCATCCACCAGCTTCAACTATTACAACTATTTTGAATAGACACGCAGGTCTTAACAGAAATTAAAGACAACCATATGGCTCCTGCCGGTTGCCAACTTACAATGAGGAACATTGCATACATCAAATATAATCACAATCATGGCCATATCACATCACTGCACACCCCTGCAAAACAAAGTTAGACGCCTCTACTTTCTTTGCATATTTTACGTGGTTTGGGGCTTTCAATAAGTGTCGTTCTAACTTACGAACAAGAACCACAACATTGATACTAGTATTGTCAATCACCCGTTGTAAATTGAATCTTAACTATGCTAGGAGAAACAGGCACCCGCAAAGCCACTTATGCAATACAAGTTGCATGTCAAGCGTGGAGCAGGTCTCATGAACGATGTCATGTAAGGTTAGCCCGGGCCGCTTCATCCCAACATACCGCAAGATGCAAAGTACACAAGAAGTAATCGATAATAAAAGCATCAACGCCCACAATGACCATTGTGTTCTACTCGTGCAACAGATCTACATATAGACACGGCTCTGATACCACTGTAGGGGTTCGTAGCATGAAAAACAAAAATTTTCTATCGCATACAAACAAACAAGCCAAGATCTATCTACTAGATTGTAGCAACGAGTCGATAGAGGAACTCACCCTCGAAGATTCCAAAGCGGTTAACGAGAGCAGATTCTCGTGGGTGATGTAGTCGTACTCTTTCCGATCTCAAGATCGCGTAGACGATCCTTCCAGCGCCACGTTCCAGCAGCGCTCCCGCAGTCGGTCACACGTTCGGTACTCGACGAAGACCTTCCTCTCCCTTGTTCCAGCAGGCAGCGGAGGTTGTAGTACTCTCCTCGCGATTCCGGCAGCACTACGGCGTGGTACCGGAAGTAGAGGGGAGATCCCGCAGGGCTTCGCCTTAAGCCGGTGCGAGTATGGTGGAGCTTATGAGAGAGGCTATTAGTGGTCTAGTAATTAGACACACCAATTAGAAGGCTCTAAACCAATTAGAAGGCTCTAAACCGCTGGCTAAAGCAATTAGAAGCTCTAAACCGAAACGGCTCTAAACCGGAGGTAGAAGATAGGAACTTGTGTGTGCTAGGAGGGGAGCCCTGCCCCTCCTTATATAGGTGGGAGGGGCTGGCCGGCCAAGGGGAGGGAGTGGAGTCCCTCCCCAACTCGGCTTGGGTGGGGCGCCGGCTTGGGGAGGACTCCCTCCCCAACTCGGCTTCACCTCCTCTTTTCCCACTTCCCAAAATTGCCGTTTGACTTTCAAACTAGCCGTTTGACTTTTCAATTTAGGATTTAAATTAATCCTTTATTTGGGACAGCAAGAACACTTAGTACATGATGCAATCATTCCAACTTACAATGACACATTCATGTACCCTTCCCCCCCCCCCCCCCCGGAGTGCTGGACATTCCGGGACCTTCTAGAATGTTCCCGATGAAAACACCGGAACCATTCCCCAACTCCGAAATGGGACTTTCCTTATATGAATCTTATTCTCCGGACCATTCCGGATCTCCTCGTGATATCCCGGATCCCATCCGAGACTCCGAACAACATTCGGTCTCTTTCTCATAATACCATAACTACTCAAACAACATCGAATCCTTAAGTGTGTCTCCCTACGGTTCGTGAATTATGCGGACATGATCGAGACACTTCTCCGATCAATAACCAATAGAGGAATCTGGAAATTCATATGGCTCCCACATATTTCTACGATTACTTTGCGATCGAATGAACCACTTACATACGATACCAATTTCCCTTTGTCTCACGATAGTTTACTTATCCGAGGTTATGATCGTCGGTATCTCTGCATACCTAGTTCAACCTCGTTACTGATAAGTACTCTTTTCTCGTTCCCGTGATATGTGATCCCTTGTGAGCCAGTCACATGCTTGCAAGCTAATTGGATGACATTTCACCGAGAGGGCCCAGAGTATATCTATCCGTCATATGGATGGACAAATCCCACTCTTGATCCATGTGTTTCAACCAATACTTTCCGAACACTCAATGCCACCTTTATAGCCACCCTGTTACGGTGTGGTGTTTGATGACATCAAAGCATCCATCCGGTAAAGGTGATATGCATGATCTCATGGTCGAAGGAATTAGGTTACTATGTATCAGAAAGCATATAGCAATTGAACTATTGAAATGACTTGATCTTTATGCTACGCTTATCTATAGGAGTATGTCCATCACATCATTCTCCTAATGATATGACCCTGTTGTTAATAACATCTCTATGTTCATGATCAGGAAACAATGATCATATATTAACCAACAAGCTAGTTTAACAAGAGGCTTTACTAGGGACTCTTATTTTAGTTTACAAATCACACAAGTATTAATGTTTCCGGTTAATACAATTATAGCATGGTATGTAAACATTTATCATAAGTATAAAGATATGATAATAACCACTTTATTATTGCCTCTTGGGCATATCTCCAACAGTAATAGTTTAATTGTACTCCCTTTGTCTCTCGGTTTATAAGGCTCAATTCAAAAAAATATTTGTCCCACATTACCTCAACTCTAAGGCATGTATGCATTTAATTAGGAGTAGTAATCCCTTTAATTATGGTGTGCATGCGGTTGGGCTGGAAAACGAAACCAATGGGCTAGCTGCATTCAAGTTGTAGTCTATTAGTCCCTCCGTTTCATAATATAAGATGTTTTAGCTTTGTGAATGCAATGTATCTAGACCTCTTTTAGTATCTAGATTCATCTAGGTTTAGAATGAACCTAGACACTAAAAGGGGTCTAGATACCCTCTTTTCACAAATCTAAAACATTTTATATTTTGAAACAGAGGGAGTACTTCATAAATGGACGGGATTTGATTAGGGAAGTTTTTATGGTCCAATGAGAAATACCTTGATGCTGATGCAAAATTAATTGAGCCGTGTAAACCGGGACAGAGGGAGTAAACATAAATCGCGGCAAGCCCCGCTCACCTGATACGTTCTCTTTTGCCATAACCTAAATTCTGCTCTTCTGAGACAGAGCTACCTGACCAATTCGTACATAGTATAGGGCAGAAAGAGCGGAGATAAGGAGCCATATGATAGGGCACATGGAACGACCTTCCAGAACCGGATTATAGGGCAGACATCATTTGAACACAACAAGGCACAGACGCAGACAAAATGATTCAAAATTCGTTTTATTTCATGACCCGTACACATAAATCTATTTAATTATGTTCACCAGATCCATGAGAGCGCGTGGTGTTCCGTGGTGGCAGTGTTCCTGCAAAATTGATGTTGTAAACAGCGAATTTGTTGTTAGGGTAGAAGATCCCAAAGTTCCTCGCCGTCTCTTTCCCGGGCTTGTGGTTTTCGTTGAAGACGGCGAACAGGTACGCCTTGATCTGCCCAGGCTTCTTGGGCGTACCGAAAGGCCCAGGCTTCTCGAACGTGCCCGTGCCGTACGCTATGTGGTCGATGAGCCCCTGGTTGTAGGCCCTCGCGTTCTCCTTTGTCGCCGCCACCCCTCCCGACGACGGCCACCCGCTCTCGGACACCACCACCGTCACCCCTGGCGCCCCGGCCTTCTCCAGCGCGGCGTAAATGGCGTCCAACATCGCGTCGAACAGGTTCGTGTACACGAGCCCACTCCCGCTGTCCGTCACGGGCGGCGCGCCGGGCTGGAACGTCGCGTAGGCGAGGCTGATCGTATCCACGTTTCCCTGGTACGCGAAGTAGGGGTACACGTTGGCGAGCAGCGGCGCGCCGGTGGTTGCCAGGAGCTGCGCCACCTCCGTCATGTAGGGCTGCGCGAACACGGCGGCGGAGGGAGGGTAGGAGTTGGCGACCACGTCCATCCTCACCGCCGTGGACACCTTGATGGCGCCACACCCCGCGCCGCCGAGGGCGTCGTTGAGGTTGCGCATGGCGGCGGGGATGCTGAGCGCGGCGTCGCCCGTGAGCTCGTACGTTGCCAACCACGATGTACTTGATTTTCACGTCAGGGTAGTAGGGGCTGAGGTAGGTTTGGACCCAGGTGGCGGCGTTGTAGACGCTGGCGGCCAGGAAGGCGACGTCGGCGTTGCTCGTGCCGAGCATGAGTTTGACGGGGCCGTTGCGGACTGCGTCGAGCATGGGTGGCTCGACGGAGTAGACGCGCATGTTGTAGATGTTGAAGTTGGTGTAGTGCCACACCACATCAGGCGGCGATGGGAGGTCGCTGCCCATGGTACTGTAGCACAGGCCAACCACGGAGGACTGCACGCCTGCATGCATAAAACATGGAACAGAAATAATTAGGTACATACAGTAATATCCACACATACACCATGCATGCTCTTGGTAGTAGGTACAAAGCCGCTAAATGAAGTAGGTGCCTGAAAAGAGACATTATATTACTTCGACTGAATTGAAGAACGTTCTGTTTCGTTCATTCAAACATAAGCATTACAAAATGCCAGGATTCTGCTATAAAAATATGCTATCAAAGTTCAAAACAACATAGAACTTCTTTTAACGATACATATATCAAAGCTCAAACGTAGTAAGCATTACAACATGCTCTGTTTCTGCTATAAAAAATGTACATATTGAATTTCAAAGCAATATAGAGCTTCTTATACCAACAAAACAGATGTATTATGCAACCTAGAGAAAGGCTAGCTCCACATGGGACATTACATACCTGCAGGGACACAGGCCACGAGCAACACGGCTGCAAGCACCCGAGCATAGCCTGTCATGCTCGACATCGTCTCCTGCGGCCCTCTCGGCTACTATCGTGCTCTCTTTTTCGTCTACGGTGTGATGTACGCCGGGGCTGTATCACCAACCGCCCGGAGCCCCCCGTATTTATGCCCGCGCATCTTTCTTTCGTACACTATTTCTTCTCTAGCTCGTCATATATTTTCACAGCTAGCTCTACATTAATGGAATGAAAATCGACACCTACTATACATCTGCCATTGGTTTTGTTTTACTCGAAAGTGAAACCTTGGCAATTTCTGAGCTGTCACATGCCAAATATATTCCCACTACATTTATTTTCCGGATAGAAGATCTTGGAATGGATTTTCTCCTCCATTCATTCATGGCCACATCTCCTATCTGGAAACATAAATGCACTGAAATTATATTTGATACTACTCGTGACACCCGTGCAATTGCCAATTTGCATAAGGCCTTTCACAATGAGGTGTATCTTAGCACATTATTCTAGAAGAAATAAATTGTTAAGAGACAACCTCTCCAATGCATTGTTTCTTAAGTGGTGTCTCTACATTTAATAATTTAGATGACATGCATGCATTTGATTGGTCTAACCATGCTTTTTGCCTATGGTTTCGTGCAAGAGGTGTTTCTTAGCTAAGATACAACCTCAATCTCTTTCCTTATTAACTATAGTGGCACATAGGCAAATTGCCTAGGATACACCGCTAAGAACCGCCCATTGTCAATGGCACCTCAGGAAAGAACCAGGCATGAATGCGTAGCATTTTTTTCCTTGTACATGTCGAATAGACATCTACGCATTTATGTTCTAAATGTGTATGATATCTCCCTTGTTAGGCATTGTATTTTCCAATGAATAATAGGCGCAACATTTTAGTCGAATATCTCGCGAACTGATTAGTACGTAATCCTGGCTTTCAACTTACATTTCTCATACTTCCAAATCAAAACGCTGCTAAAAACTTTCTGTACGTTTCCAACTATAAACTCAAAAAAGACTTCATACTTAAGATACAGAACTTCCTGTTAGGCCATCACCTGGAAGAACGTCTTGGGTTGAAGCGCGACTAGTAGAAAAGGAGCCTTTCGTCCAAAGCTGTTCAGAGCATTAGTCCCGATTATGGTTGGACCCGAGATGGGTAGGGCGCCGGTAAGCTGATGTGGCCCATTTAGTCCCGGTTCGTGACATCAACCGGGACTAAAAACCAGGCAAAAAAACCGCGGTTCTGCCGTGGCAGAAAAATGGGCAAATATACTGCCGCGGCAGGAGAACGACTGCCTCCCCCCCCCCCCCCCCCCCCCACACACACACACAACCACCACCACCACCACAGTGGCAGGAGGAGACCGCCTTTTCTAATTTCAAAAGCATGCCAAAAAATTATTAAAAATTCCAAAAAAAATCCTTCGAACTGTAGTTGTATTAACTGATTTAGTTGTTACGAAAATTAACAAACATGAATTTCGACATACTTTGCAAACAACTAACATCAAAACTTCAAATGACCACAACTTTTGCATACGATGTCAGAAAAAATATACAACCTATCAAAACGTGCAGAAAAAATTCTAGTTCGATTTCAATCGCCTTAGGCCGTTTTAGATTTTTTAGATTTTTAAAATTTCGAAAAATAAAGACGTGTGAGATATTAATATGAGTTAATAGGATTGATATATTAGTCTTGACAACAAGGTACAAGGTCTTTCGCGCGAGGACAGCCGGATGGAATGGAGAAGTTAAGCGTGTTGTGGGTAGAGTAGTGTTAGGATGAGTGATCGATCGGAAAATTTGACCATAAGTAAAATTTGACCTCAGATTAAGTATAGTTAATGTTAAAAACGAGAGGTGTGAGAGATTAACGAGTCAAACAATTCAAAATTTCAAAAAAAAAAATCAAAAAAAATCAAAAAATAAATTGAAAGAAAAATTCAAAAAAAAAAACTTTAGTCATACGAACCGGGACTAAAGGGTCCCGCGCTCGACCGCAATGGAAAACGGGCCTTTAGTCCCGGTTTGTGGCCGACCGGGACTAAACGAGGGTCTTTAGTCCTGATTTTGTAGTTCCGGTTGGAAAAAAGGGACTAAAGGCCCTTACGAACCGGGACTATAGGCCCTTACGGTCCGTCAGCTCATGGTCCTTGCTTTGCGGCCTTTTCATCGCCATGTTCGGGGAAGCGGACGGGCGCCCTCTCACGTGCAGTGACCTTTAGCAAGTGCGCCAGGATCCTGGCGAGACCATCTACAAGTACCTACAGCGCTTCAATCAGTGTCTCGCCGGGTCCCCGGGGTCACCGACGCCGTGGTTATTTCCGCTTTCACCCAAGGCGTCATGGATGATAGGGTGCTTAGCAGGATCGATCACCATGGAGGAGGCTTGCCCACGGTAGCTGAGCTCTTCGCGACGATGGACCGGTGTGCGAAGCAGGGATGGCACCCGCCGAGTTCGGGGCCGGGTCCGCACCCCCATACCCGCCCCGTTTAATTAGTCGGGTCTCATTTTTTACCAAACCTGCGACCCGGCCGGGTTCGGGGCCCCAACGGGTACCCGCCAGCGCGTGAGACGGGGGCGACGTTGGCGCGGGTGGGAAGAAAACAATGGAATATTGGGATGAGGTTGGTGGAAATGGATGCATGCATGCATGTGTTGTCTCCAGGACTCCATATTACATCGAGTGCATGTGATGTGTGTTGTGTGTTGTGTGCGTGCGTGGCTGTGTCGAACGTGTGGTTAGGCATATGATTATTAGGGATAGCATTGCTTAGAGTGGGTCTACGGGTCTGTGGGTACGGGTTTGCCACCCCCAGACCCGTCCTGTTAGACTTGGCGGGTCTAACTTTTTACCAAAACCCTCCCTATTTAAAGCGGGTACCTGTCGGGTTTGCGGGTTTCGGGGCCCATGCCATCCCTGCCAAGGAGGAAGCAGGGAACCTGTTCACCCACGGCGAGGACGAACCTCCCGCTTGTCCAAAACTAGTTGGGGCACAAGAATCAGCTCGTCTGAACTATTTTTGTGATTGCAGTCTGTTGTACATTTTATATAATGAAAAACTAAACTTTTGGGCCACAAATTTTTTGGACCCATGCCCACAGGTTGCACTCCTGGCTTTTAGACAAATCTTATGATCGATAAATCTGGAATTACAGGTTCTCGCATTATACCATTCCTTTTCTTTTACAAGCACATGATAAAATTCGTAACTCACTCAAAAGCACAAAGAGTGAGCAGCCGCCTGTGAAATCTTTTAAGTATGGTAATAGTACAAATTACTTTAGGATCCAAAGAAAATGGAAACAATATGTTGGTACCCTAGAAGTACATGATACAACAACTACCACAATTACGGATGACAGAAATCTGCACCTTGTGGTATCACACAGTATCTATCTGCCTGATAATTGCAATCAGTCCTAACTGATCATCTACCCCCTTATCCTAATTGATCATCAACCCCCTTATCCGCAGTTCACCAGATAAATAACAATAAATCAGCCTCTTAGATCATACACCGCCTGTACACACAACATTCCTCGGAGTTCCATTATATTTACAATCCGTTGATTTGGTGAGGAAAAAATATTCTGGAGAACCGATTTTGAACAGTCTGCGTTTGTCACCTTTCAAAGAGTTCGCTTCTCATCTTACTGCAGATGTCATCTGCCACGGCATCATTCTCAAGCAGGAACTTCTCGGCCTCTGGCTTGTCTGGCAGGAACTCGCCGTTGATCCAATACCCACAACCCTCCTTCATAATAACTCCATGGGAAGAAGCCATCTCAAGAATCTCTGATTCATAGCAGATCCCCTTACCAAACCTCATGTCGATCCCAGCTTCCTTCAGAGTCGCTGGAGCCAGTTTGTTCTTGATGATTTCGACTGATATGCCGATGCCAGTAGCCTGAAAAGGAAGAATTTGCTAAAATTGGAGCAAGGTTGGCATGTACCAGATGATGGTCTACTATGCTCACGTTATGGGTACTTTACATGTTTAGTAGAACAATGTGCATTTGTCTCTAGGGAAAGCAAGCCAAGGGTAAGAAGAGAACAGCAACTAAGGGTCATGAAATCTGTGTGTAATACCTTGTCATCACTATAGCGCAGTTTCCTTCTCGAAGTCCTCATTCTGACTGCTGAATAGAACCCTAATGCGTTGCCACCACAGGTCACCTCCTTGTAGAGCCCAGAAGATCGATCCCGCCGTCTTCTAACCTATAAAAAGAACTAATCAATAGAGCCAAAAAACTATGGCAGCAGCATCATAGCCCCTGTGTTAAAATAGGTGCATAGATCTTGGAGAGTTCCGTGTTTTTCGTATGATAAGCATAAATTTTTTTTCAATCAAAGCTGCAACAGGACCAGTATGAAATGTCATATCGGCATCAGCAGAAAGCAAAAAAAACAGGAGTTCAATATGGAGGCATGCTGACATGGTTTGAGGCTTTTAGTACTACAATATATCCTCCTGACTAACGCAAGCCATTACTGAATTTATTATTTTTCAGATCAAGCCCATTTCATTTTCAAGATTAGGTTTACAAGAACATAACTTAGCATATTTACCTTTGTAAGTACATGGAGAAATGATCATTTATAATTGCAGGAGACTGGTTATAACACATTTCTTATTGGAATTTGGAACAACAGGAAACAGTACAAACTAAAACAATTACACAGTCAACAACATCTGATGAACTGCGTGGGAACCAGGAACCAAGGTCATGTTTGATGTTATAAGTCAGCAGCATGAGGAGCACATATAATTCTATACCTGATTCACGAAAATAATAAGTGTTTCTGAGCGACTTAATGTGTATTGAATTTTTCGAAGTGCCCGAGTCATTAAATGGGATTGTAGGTCTGCAAATTTCATGTGTATTTCGCCTTCAAGTTCACATTTGGGAAGAAGTGCTGCCACCTGTCATTAATCCATTAACAAACAAGTTGATGTAACAGCTGAAATATGGAGTACACGAATTTGGAAAACTAACCAAAAGTTAATGGCGCATTGCATATTTGAAAAATAAAGATCATATCATGTCCGTACAGTGCTAGGCGCAGAATGCTTAAAGAATGCAGATTACCAATTCTTCCAATTATAGTGCAAATCTTAAATCATGGAAACAACACTCCAGTGGCCAGACAAACAACCGATGCATGCTCTTCTTTTGTATTACATAGGAATGCACGATCTTCATGATTCAGTTCATATCATTGATGCATGGAATTAACACGGTCCAGATGTCAGGCAAACTACTGATGCATGCTCTCTTTTTTCTATTACTAGGGAATGCATGATATTCATGGCATGTAATCTTCTACCCATAGACTATAACAAACTAGACATAATGACCTAAAGGAAACAGAAAGATATCTGGAAATGGCATAGTGAAAGTGAAGTAGCATACACTATCCACGATAACAACATCAACGGATCCTGCAACGAGAGTGTTCACTATGCTTAAAGAGTTTTCAGCAGAATCAGGTTGAGCTATTAGGAGTTTATCAATGTCCACACCAATTGCTTCTGCCACTAAAGTGTTGAAAGCATTTTCTGCATCAATATAAGCACAATAACCTGCAAATATTCCAAACCACAAATGTTGATCAGACACTATACTTCACGATAAGATGGAAAACATATCAACTACAAAGAATAATGAACCAAACAAAGAGTAAAGATAGATCGCAGAAAAGCTCTATGAAAGTACTTTTTCATAAGAAAGCTAATTTAACCACTTGGAAGAAATATTAGTACCCAGCTCTGTAACAATGTGTAAAAAAACACTCCTCGAATATGAACAGTGTTCCCTTAAAAGGTATTTGCAATGCTTAGGTATGTTTCTATGTATACAATTTGCAGGCATTCATTACTAATGCATGTTACGGAGAACATTAAAGACCGACAAGTGTGGAAGCTGTTCTTTATACTCAAGATCAAACTTTTTCTAGATTTCACGCTGAGAGGTTACTAATAATGCTAAGTTAACCCGCTCAAAGTTGCAAAAAAACATTATAATTACTTCAAAGCAGCAATGAGAATTTAAGATGGCGAAACAGGCTTCAGGAGTGCACAAGACTGTAATCATACACAGACTTCATATTGTCAAGGGTCGTTTTAGCAAAGTAAATATGTTAAGGATAAAAGAGGAGGATAGGGAATTTGATGAATGAATAAAAAAACTGCAGACACCATAAAAGAAATATCAACCTCCTTTCTTTTGGGCTTCCTTGGCAACATGAAGTGCAAGTGTTGTCTTCCCAGATGACTCTTTTCCAAATATTTCAACCATTCTACCCTGCCAAATAACTTCAATCAGTAATTTGTTAAACAGGGCAACTAAAATAAATTTTGAAAAATATACTGATAAATACAAATCCAAGAAGGAGACATCATGAAGCTGTGTCTGTGTATATTTTTCTACAGGTGCTGAACACGAAGTCTGATTTGTCAGGTGTCCAGTCAAAAGGAAAATAATGATCATAACCAACACGAAACACATGATATTTAGCAGCAGTAAAGGAAAGGGTATTTGTAACCCAATTAACTAAGTAAACTCATCAAAAAGGTTAAACCAATGTATAGTGTAGACGGGCATCAGAATTCAAAAGACACAAAGAGCCGCAAAATACACCTACTCCCTCCGACCCATATTAGTTGACTTAGATTCATCTAGATACAAATGTATCTAGTCAAGTTTATCCGTATCTAGACAAATTTGAGACAACTAATATGGGTCGGAGGGAGTAGTAACATTTGGACTCGTTACTGCTGAAAAAAATAGGGAACTGATGTACAGTATACACAACAGAACACAATTCTTTTGGATAATATCAGTGGGAAATGTGCAGGACCAAGTGAGGTATTATAGATAAATAAATAGCTTAGATCATGTGAATATTTAGTTCTGAACAATATGGAAAAGCAATATAACCTTTGGTAATCCTCCAATGCCAAGAGCGAGATCAAGCTTAAGAGAACCAGTTGAAATGACGGATGCACGCCTTGTCCGGGAGAAATGCTCCAAGCATAAATTGGAATCTCTATCAAAATCACTTGCAAGTTGAGAGACGGCACCATTTAGTGTTGACTCTTTCTCAAGAGTTTTTCCATCATCTGGTGGGGGATCACTTTCATAGTCTAGCTGCATATCAACTGAAATTTTGTACAGATTCCTGAGTAAATGCGTAACTCATAAGGAAGGCAGTTAATATAGGTGTAGATCACAAAAGAAATCTGTAGTGTAGTAACTTTGGAGAGCATCACGTGTCTACCAGACTACTAGTTAAGGATGCAAGCAGAAGAATTTAGCCCGCCAAGCTGCTCCCGCAGTACAAATTATACTACTTATGGCATCCAAACGCAATTGATTTGGCCAGCGGAACACACAGAGCGGGATACCGTGGCGTGCCGCTTCCATCTCTACCACTATTGCTTTGTGCACACACAATAAAGCAACACTTGTCGAAGGGTAATGCCAAATAGGTACTCCATGTACAGCACAATTTGATGTTTGCTCCTTTTTCGTGTGTATAACTGTTTTTTTACATTTCTAGGCATAAATATTATATACATTGCATAAACTTTGAAGGTCATGTTCACCCATTAGAAGGACAAAGAAATTCTGGAAAATTTATAACATAAATGCCAAGCAGCAATCGGAATATAGCAAACATGAGCCGTACCTGTGGTTGACATGAAACGACAACGTGACCAGAGCCGATGATGTGCATCGCTTTTCCCATCCTAGCAAAATCACAGCAAAGAACAGGTGGCCATGATTACTTCTAAGAGTTATAAAAGGATTTATCACAACTTACGAACAACTGAAGCATTCCAGAGATGTTCCAATAGCAGCAAAGCATGCGAACAATAGTAAGAAACAGAGATACTGAAGGGGGAAACGCTGTAGAGAGGGAGGCGGAGTGGGCGGCGGGGATGAGCAAGCACCTGCAGGTGTAGGTGGCGGAGATGAGAAGGCACGGACGGCGTGGGGTAACGGCGTCCGGCGGCGGCGGCCTGTCGGAGGAGAGCAGGGGACGAGGAGAGGACGCCCATGGCGGCGCGGCAGGAGGGAGGCAGCGGGGACTGGAGTGGGACTGGGAGGAATGAAACTCGCCAAACTGGGTTGCATTGGCCCAAACCAGAGAAACGTTGGGCCGGTCTTCGGCACTACCTGCCAGTTCGGTGTTACTTGGGCTTGGGCATTACCCATCTCAGTTACTGTCCAACAAAATACTAGTACTAGCAGGCTTTCCTCCCCCCCCACCCCCCCCCCCCCCCCCCCCCCCCCCCGCGGAAATGCCAAATTGATCTGGTGCTCATTTGACCCCGATATCTACACCACTCAATTGCTCAAAGATTGGTACTCACTCTTGTATTCATTACTGTATATCAAATTTTATAGGACAACCTGGCCCACATAGTAATTGCGCCGGAGCTGTAGCTTTAGCGGTCGAGAGGCTGTGTAAAGTTCTGAACTACTTTTTGGCTTCATAGACCAATCTGCTAGGGCTGGAGGGTGAGAGGATCCTGCCCCCCATCCAGATTATGGCGGCGTCACGGCTCCCATCATCATCCTCTTCCCGCTGAAGCTCACCCCGGTGTCACCATTCCAGCACGCCCTTGTGGTCTCCCATGGCGTCTCCCGCAGCAACACCTTCTTCCGAGACTACAACGTGTGAGCTAGCCTCCTGCCACCCCGCAGCACCCTGAGGTACCAACCCTGGTGCTAGCGACGCATGCACTTGTGGTGGACGCGACGGCAATGGGAGGACGCCCAAGTAGAGACTGAAGCTAGAGCTAGATATGGAGTGGAGACTTCCATCCCGTCTTCTCAACCTCTCCCCCTTCCTGATTTGTAGGCCAAATCGACCATATCTCCCCCTCCACAGTAAACGGATACAATAAATACATCCTTGCTCCGTCTCTCCCCACCTCGGGCCCATGGTATACATACGATGGTAGCACTTTTCTGGTGAGCCGTATTACTGCGGAAGAATACGCAGGCACAACAGCCAATGCAGCAGCGGCCCAATCAGCGAGCGGGACTATGTCGTGTCCGCTTTCCCCTCCCCTCTTACTCTTTTAAAAAACCTGCTCACTTGTGTAAGCTCCTGTTTTTCGAATCCTTACTTGTGTAAGCTCGATACACTATAAAACTTGTGCAAGTTCGATCTCGTTTGGTAACGACCAAAATACAAAAGAGAAACTAGAAACGACGAATTCCAAGAATCTCGATGTAACTTCGATTGTTAATCGTAGATCTATGTTGTTCATCTTTGTTTGATTTGCTCGATCCGATAGTATTGTATATACTATAATATTTGATTGATCAATAAAGCTGGATTTGGTACAAAATCTTACGTGTTTATGCATGTTATGGGCCTACAAAGTCTGAGCACTTTAAAAAAATAAAATCACCTAACAACTTTTTTTTGGAGGGAACTAAACATAGCAGAGTATTTTTTTTTCTAGAACAAACATAGCATACACTTGTGAGCATATCTAGGCATGGGAAACCCAGCCCGGTTCAAAAAAAAAAGCCAGATAGGTCTTCCTTTCTGGCCTGCCGGCCAGGCTTGGGACTGCAGATTTGTGGCCCGATGGAAGCTCAGGTCGAGCTCGGGCCAAGAAAAAAGATAATTCTAAAGAACGCCCGACCGATGGTTTCTGTGCAGCTCAGGTCAGCCCTGGGCTATAATTTTAGGCTCGACAGTCGAGTCAGGCCTGGCTCTGGCTTGAGTTTTGTGTGTCGGGCTTTTCTTCGCCTAGCCTAAAGCCCAGCCCGGAAAATGCCCAGGTATGGTTGTGAGGTGTAAAATCATCTATTTGGTTAACGGGGGTGGGAATTTAGGAGGAATTAGGCATGAGAGTTGAGCGTAAAGCTCCCACCGTATCAATAACATAGTAGGAATTTGCACAAAACATTTCACCATTCATCACAACCTATGTACTCCAGCTGATCATAGTCTAATCGGACTATGGAGTGGTTTCTCAAGGACGAGATGTCTCCAGCTGATCACAGTTGTTTGTCTTGGACGAATGAGTGCACTTGGTCGTCGTTCTACTAGTCGTATTGCCGTGGGTCAGTAACGTGCGGGTCCGCTAGATGTGATTCCACAGGCCACAGCTAAGATCGATCGAATGGCCTATATACAATTCAAATTGAGTTCCAAACGAGAAATGACACGTGGATTAATCGATCAATCCCTACGAGTCCACATTGGTGATTGGCCCTTTGAACCAGAACCGTGCACTGCACACCCAGACGGCGAGGCTGAGCAGAAGCACGCCGCCGACCGCCACCGGCGTGTAGTTGAAGGTTTCCTGGGCGACCGGGTACGCCACCGGCAACGAGAAGAGCACGGTGAGGAAGGCCACCCAGAGGACGGCTGCCCAGCCGACGAACACCCCGTATCGCCCGAGGTGGAACGGCCCGGGGACGAACGATTTCCGGGACGTCGTCACACGGAAGAAGATGGGCAGCGCGTAGGCGATGTACTGCCCCAGCGTCGAGATCGACACCATTGCCTGGAACGCCACCTGACTTCCTAGAGACTGCGCATATAGAAATGAAAAATTGTAATGACCGCGAATGTACATCTAGTGTTTGGGTGTTTCGAGATCCATGGCGGAAACGTTGCGCACCGTGAGAGCCATTATGAAGGCGACGACGGCGGAGAGCCAGACGACGTTGAGAGGCACCTCGTTCTTGCTCACCCGTTGCCACACGTGCGAGAATGGCATCGCCTTGTCCCTCGAGAAGGCGTACCCCATCCTTTGATTTGCGTGTGTACAAGATTGTAATGTTATTAAGCGCTAGTAATTCTAAAAAGGGGTGCTGGCTTTGATGACCAAACCTTGAGTTGCTGGCTATGCACATGGCGCCGGCGAAGAAGATGCCGACGGCGACCATCGCTACGCAGACGAGCCCTCCGACGCCGCTACCGTACCTCCGATCGAAGGCGGTATACAGAGCCTGAGCCACAGCGTAGCCGCCAGCGTCGTTGGCCGGGTCCAGCAGGTACGGTATGTCTGTCACGATCGATGTCAGGGCCACCAGGAAGATCCACCCGAACGTGGTCGAGAGAGCCACCGATGTGATTATCCCCATCGGCCCACTCCAATCCGCATTCTTTGTTTCTTCGATCTGAGTTTATTGGCAAGCATGATTAGATCTCCACACCTATGGAAATTTCATCGTTCAGTAGATCAAAAAAGAAAAGAAGAAGAAACACGTACCATGTGAGCAGATGTGTCGTAGCCGAGCAGCGAGTACTGGCTGGTGAGGAGCCCAAGGGCGAGGATGTAGGCCTTGCCATGGATCCCCATGCCGTTGTCGTCATTGAAGTGCGTGAAGATGAACTTGGCGCTGGCCCTCTCCTTGGCCACCGTGGGAATCAAGATCACCAACGTGAAGGCACCTAGCACGAATTTGTTTCTTCCAGAAATGATGAGTCAAAGAACGATAAACCGATCGATGCAAGAAGAGTGATCAGGCATTCAGAAGTTGAAATGAAACCCAGAAGAATAATGGAGGTAAAGAGCACCTGCTGTGTTCCAGAACGCGCCGAGCTTGCCGAACCAGGAGAGCCACCGGATGGGGAGGCTGTTGATGAGGCCGTGCAGGACGAGGAAGAAGGCGTGGATGGCCAGGACGACGTACTTGGAAGCCAGGTAGCCGCCGCCGTTGGCCCCGCCGGTGCCGAGCAGGACGATCACTTGGACTAGCTGCGCCAGAGAGAAGTCCGTGCTCGTCGTGGTAGCCCACTAGGACAAGAGGCCGCACTGTCAGCAACCTGTCAGACAGGTAACTGATGCACTTAACCATGCAGTCTGTAGTTTTCAGTAGCGTACCTGTCCCACGATGTTAAACCTGAAAAACGTAGCAGCACACAAACTTAGGCTTCAAATATGGTTGGACTGTCAAAGTAAAACAGAGACATTGGGATATGTTTGTATTCAGAAAGTTACAGAGATATTTTCGAGCAAACTGCCAACCAGTGTCAAATCAGACAACTCTCCCTTCCTTGAGCTTTGCTTCGGTGTCCCCCCCTCCGGGGAAAAGTTAGGAAAAAACCGGTTTGAGAGTCCGATGGTATGTTCCGGGTGAGCGGATCTATTCTGATATTTTTTTTACAGCTGTACGTATATGAGTCTGGTTGTACATGGCGTCCGTAGGAAAAACAAACTGTCCAACGAAAAAAAAAACTGCTGGTCCACTCGAGGTAATCCGGATCAGAACGCATCGGTCACGCACCATCGTCACCGATGGATTTCTGGTCATCAGCACCTCCACTCGTTTTGCGTTTTTAGGCCTAATTCATGCGCTATTTAGCGCTAGACAGATACAACATTCGGTGTTAAAACAGTCAGTCTTTTATTCATATTCTTAGGCCGAGTTTTTTGTTTTGGTCTAATTTTAAGCAAACTCGGCGAAATTTAGACGAATATAGGTGCCTTTGTTAATATATAGGTGACTTCGTACATATTATGTCAAATTCAGACATACACCCGAATTTTGATTGCATTAGGCTAAAAGAAAAAAAGTTCTAATAGCTAGTAGGCGATGCTGATGTTGATGTTGCCGGGCACGTCGTTCATATGCCGAAGTTGCGGTAGAAGGTGTAGTCGGTGTCCCGGGTGCCATCGTCTTTGTCGTCGTCTTCCCTCTGCGGCTGCGGGAGACGCGGGATGCTCTGGCCGACGTCACGGTAGCGCCACGGCTGAGACGAGGGACCGGCCTCCTCCTCCTCGTCGCCGAGGACGATAAGCGACGCGCTCTGGTAGGCACGCTGCCGGCGAGCGACGTGCGTGGCCTCGCGCTAGGCCTGCTCCCGATGACGTCGAACGCGGTTGGCCTCCTCGCGCTCCCAGTCCTCCCTGGAATAGGCGTATGTGCCGGGAGCCTGCATGGGCGGCACGTCGTTTAGGGAGCACTACAACGCCATCTTCAGGACGAAGTCGTCCTCGTCGATGGGAACCGCCTAGTCCGCCGGCTCAGGCTTCAGCATGCGTAGGCAAAGCCGGCCGATCGGCGGCGATGGAAGCTCTAAGAAAATGCAGCCCTAAGAAAATCATCTTTCGGCCTTCCCGCTACCTGGAGCTCAGCGCCGGTCCTAAGTTGGGCTATCCTCCTTGATCCCTGATGTCGGCCGCCCAACGTTGTGCGGTGGCCAACTAGCTGCCGAGGAGGATGGCTTTCCTTTCTACGTATTCCTCGACGTCAACGTCGTGCTTGTCTGGCTCGGCGCCGGTAGTCGCCTCACACTGGCACAGTGGACACACCTCCGCTCCGTCCGGTGAAGCGGGAGGTGGAGTCGCCGATGCGCTCACCGCTGAGGACGCGCTCATGCGGCCTCGTCGTGAACGGCGTGTTCGTCGGCATCGGCATGTAAACGGCGTGTTCGTCGGCATCGGCATCGCCTAGTAGCTATTTCAACGTTTTTTTTCTTTTATCCTAATGCAGACAAAATTCGGGTGTATGTCCGAATTTGACACAATATGTACGAACTCGCCTATGTCTTAACAAAATCGTTGTATTCGTCCAAATTTTGTCGAATTTACTTAAAATTTGGTCAAAAATGAAAACTCAGTCTGCAAACACGAGTGATAAACTGATTGTTCGCATGCCAAATATTACAAACGCCCGAATGTTCGAAATTACCACGAATGCTGGCAGTTTGTTTTCCCCTATGTACTCTATGTACAACCAGACTCAAATACGTACAACGGTAGAAAAAATATCAGAAAAAGTCCGCTCCTAATTTGACCGGAACACACCGTTGGACCCCAAAACCGGTTTTTTCCTCAACGTTTTTCTCAAGGGAGGGACACCGAAGCAAGGCTCCCCTTCCAAATGTTGCCAGAGAAAACTAAGCATATGTCACTAAGAATCGACGAAGACAGCCGAGCCAAGACAGTGAAATCAAGATAAAAAAATTCAGAACGCACCAGCCGGTGACCCAGGAGGCGAGAGGCGCCCACTTCTTGCCGGCGAGCTTGGCGCTCCAGTAGTAGAGCCCGCCGGAGGTCGGGTACGCGGAGCAGATCTCCGCCATGGACAGCGCCACGCAGCCGTTGAACGCCGCCACCACCAGCCAGCCCAGCGTCATGGACGCCGGCCCGCCGTACCGCAGCCCGCCGTTGTACGTCGTCGTCACGCCGGCCATCACGGAGATGATGGAGAAGGAGAAGGCGAAGTTGGACATGAGGCTGCGGACCAAAACAGAGCAGATGATTAACACGTACGGATGAAGGTGAACGCAGAAGCTGAGGCAGAGCACGTACGAGAGGCCGCGCTTGAGTTCCTGCTTGTAGCCGAGCTGGTGCAGCCGGGCTCGGTCCGCGTCGGCCGTGTCGCCGGCGGCCACGCCCGCCTCGCCGGACCGTGACACGGCCATCGATCCTCTTCAGCTACCTCCTCTGCCTTGGCTAGCTATGTGCAGGTGAGCCTAGCTAGTACGTATACTACTGACTCACCGGTGAGCCTAGCTTTCTCAGGCAATCCACAGAAAAAGTCTTTGGTGCGCAGTGAGTCAACAAGAGAGTGATTGGAAGTGGAAACTATCCACGGCTTGGCCTGTTCTGGGAAGATCTCTTTCGACTGACCCGGCATTGTTGACCAAGGCGAGACAATCTAGGATTGTCCTTGTCAGTTAGCGCAGCAATCTGACAAGGTATCGCCAGCATTCTACCATTGTTTTCTTGCTCAAAAGAAGGAGGGTGTGAAATGTCAAATGATGAGATCACTCAATGAACCGGTCTCTCATGCTGGATGCGATATTAGCATGATGGGGAAAGATAAGATAACAAGATCGTATAAAGTTGATTTTTCTTCAATCACAGACGAACGGATCCTCCTATGGTCCTGGATCTTGGACCGGCACTCAGGTTTCTTTTACAAAATTATTACGTACCTGTTAAATGTCTCGTTCGTAGCGACTTACTTTGATTTAAAAAAATTGTGGTGTTAAAGCATCTATCCCACCTTACTGATATCCATTTTGTTGACTAACGACACTGATTTACATGGAGCTCCTTTTCTTTCTTAGGATTATATTTATTCATGAAATCGATGTATATACGGTTCTCATGTACTACGTAGTCAGTGTTTCAATTCAATAGATGGATTTGTCTTTACCGATTCTCCATGTGTACATTTTCTCTTCCTTTTCGAAACAATCAACAGGGGATGGCCCCCAACTGAGTTATCCTGGATCTTGGACCAGAGGTGTGCTTCGGTGTTCCCTTCCTCGAACTTAAGTTTGCATGGACCAGTTTTCTTTTGACCCGTCGAAACCCATATCAAGGCTATGTATAATTTTATATAGATGTATTTGATCGAGTTGGGTATACTCCACATTCTCACCGGCTGATCCCAACTCATGTTAACACGATCTAAGTCTTTGCATGCAACGTTTTGAAATTTTATTGTTGTTGCTATATACCTCCCGATTTATGCCTGCCGCAGGCACGTGAGTGTACTTGTATGGTGAGTATACGTCTAAGAGTGTCATACAAGCTTCGGGTGGATTCATATGGTCTTCAAAACGAATCAGCGTCCAGTTTTTATTGTTAAAATTTGAAAAGAAAGAGGGGACACCAAAGCAAAAGTGTAGATACATTTGTTTCCAAAAAAACACTAGAAGATCGGGGAGTAGTACGACTGGTTGAGGCACGGTGCCCCTGGGTCAAACACGTACGCCGAATCACGAACAGTGTAACAAATGCATCGAGCAGTGTAACAAATGCTTACTTTGATGCTGGAACGCCTCAAACCGTGGATCATTTCCAGTCCTTTGACTCCCTCCTTTGACTCCCTCTCGACTTTACACCAAACACCACTCACATGAGAAGGCTCAACCTCTCGAGTGCTAGCCAACAAGCTAAGTGGAGTAACTGACCAGCACAAGAGAGACCCCGGCACATATGGCGCCGCCGCAACGGAGCGCCGCCGAGACGGCCGAGGCGGACCGTACCCGGCTGCACGAGATGGGGTACAAGCAGGAGCTCAAGCGCGGGCTCAGCCTGGCCTCCAACGCCGCCTTCTCCTTCTCCATCATCGCCGTGCTGATGGGCGTCACGGCGACCTACAACACGGGGCTGCGCTACGGCGGGCCGGTGTCCATGACGCTCGGCTGGCTGGTCGTGTCCTTCTTCAACGGCTGCGTCGCCCTGTCCATGGCCGAGATCTGCTCCGCCTACCCGACCTCCGGCGGCCTCTACTACTGGAGCGCCAAGCTCGCCGGCAACAACTGGGCGCCTTTTGCCTCATGGATCACCGGCTGGTTCAACATCGTGGGACAGGTACGGCAGCTTCAACTTCGTAGCTATTCCGATCCTTCCAGTGATACCATTTGGCTGCAGCATCAAGTGACATAGAATAATCCAATAGTCAACTTACTACTAGCAGCCCTAAGGTCTAGAAGTCTCCAATAGTGAACTCATATGCTTCAAGAAAACCTTTTCTTTTTGTAAAGTAGGGAGTAGTCACGTTGCTGGTCTAGCCTCCTTTGTTGACTCTTATCCGTCCCATGTACGCAGTGGGCTGGTACAACGAGCGTGGACTTCTCGTTGGCACAGCTGATCCAGGTGATCATCTTGCTCGGCACCGGCGGTGCCAATGGCGGCGGCTACCTCGCCTCCAAGTACGTCGTCTTGGCCATCTATGCTCTCATCCTGTTTCTACATGGGCTCATCAACAACCTCCCCATCCACTGGTTGTCGTGGTTCGGACACCTAGGCGCTTTCTGGAATATCTCAGGTATGTACTCATGCTCATTGTTTTGAATATCCATTTCTGCCGTTACTATTTTGTCCAGTAGGTTGCGATACTTTTTGATCCCATGGTGGAGATTTTTCTCACCGGCTGCCATAGTTAGAGCTAAAATAATCACAGCATCTAGAAGAAAAACTGTACAGCTAGCAGAAACAAGTCAACTACGGAAAACTACGGAAAACAAGTCCTCCTCGAAATAGGCTTTCGCCGTGCTTTATAAATAAAGCCACAACGGCCTTACAAAGCAGATCAAAGATAAGAAAAATAAAAACACGAAAAACCAAAACATGCCACCGAAAACATTGAAACGAGACCGAGTGAAACCGGGGCTCCACGACGACGTCCCAAGAGGGCAACAACGCATTGCGCCGCCACCGTCGAGACCGTGAAGGTCAAGGGTTTTCATCCGGAGCCGTAGCACGGAGAGGATAACCACAACAACGCCTCCAAGAGGGTTACGACACCTGCAGGCATCCCCGCCGTTGGCGCCAAGGCGTTGGGCTTTCGCCCAGAAAAATCCTCACACCGCTCCCGAGAACTCAGCCGCTCGCTGTCCCCGAGTTAGGCTTCCGAACCGTGATCTGGGAGCTGCCAAAGCCGAAGCGTCGCCAACACCAGGATCCCCCATCGTCCGCTCCACGTCATCCACGTGACCGAAGAGAGAGACCACCACCGCCGCCACGTCGCTCGCCGTAGAGCCATCCGCGCAGTCCACCCTTCGGGGCCGCCATCCCGGCATCCACAAACTCGAGCCCATGGTTCGACCAACGTTACACCGCAAAGCCGGTGGATTGGACTAGGTAGGTAAACACCATAGACTACAGCTATCGGGCCACACGGCTGCCTAGAGAGGGGAACTACCCTCCACCACCCTAGGTGGTCGCCGTCCGGATGCAACATCAGGCCCATTAGGACCAGATTAAGTCCGGCCGCCTGCCAGACCCAGATCAGGCCAATTAGCCACGTCGTCGCGTTGTTGTGCCCCAGCCGCCATCGCCGTCCACCTGCCACCTAGTGCCGAACCATCCCTCGTCTCCAACGACAGAGCCCGCTGCCATGATCTGCCAGCCGCGGCCATGAGCTACGTCGCTGCCACCTCACTCCACGCAAGTCAGCCCTTGGCCGAAATTGCAAGCCATCGAGTAAGACCACCCTATCCATGATGCCTGGGGATCGGCCACGCCGCCAGCGATCAAGCCCGTCACTTCGCGCAACCTCACCATCCAGGCATCCTTGTCCCCGCGATGCAAGAGAAGTCTTCAAAGCAATAACCCAGCCCTCCCGAGACATGAGGGTCCTGCCCGATTAGCCCGCCTGGCCCAGATTTGACCCGGCGCCGCACAGATATACCCGGAGCACCGCGACGGCCAGCACACTGATACCTACCCCTCTAGGGTAGCCGCCGCCAGGTGGTCCGTTCCTGGCCGCCACAAGCCCGCCTGGCCCGCGGCTGGCCCAGATCAGGCCCACCACGGTGGGCCGCCTGCGAGGGAGAGCAGCGTCGCTGGAGCACCTCGCTGCCACGATCTGCTGCGGTGTCGCCCGAAGAACCTGATTCGTCGGTCGATGTTGCCGCCGCCTATGCCGCACCGCCGCAGGCCACTGCCGCCCGGCGTGGCCGCCCCTGCACGTGGGGCGTTTCTCCAAGGATTTGGTCCTTGACAGGCGCTGATTTGATCTCTGAAAATACAAGGAAATTTCATGACTTTAAATCTAAATTGCATCTCCTTTGTTTGTTGTTTTTACTCAATTAATTGGTTTCCTGAATGCCACGAAATGATCTGAAATTCGAGAAATTGCGTAGGCATCTTAGTGTTGGCGATCATGATTCCCACGGTTGCCAAGGAGAGGGCGAGCGTTAGCTTCATCTTCACACACTTCAACACCGACAATGGCATGGGGATTCAAAGCAAGCCATATATTCTAGCCGTCGGGTTGCTGATGAGCCAGTACTCCGTTCTTGGTTATGACGCTTCTGCACACATGGTACATAGATGATGATATTATTCCACTCTATTGATCACTTAATTTACAGAAATTTATAGACACGATGATATCCCCTCCTTGCATATGTGCGTTGCAGACTGAAGAAACGAAGAACGCTGACAGAAGCGGCCCGATCGGGATCATCACCGCAGTTGCTCTCTCGTCGATCTTCGGGTGGATTTACCTGGTGGCTCTGACATCCGTGGTGATAGACATACCGTACCTCCTTAGTCCTGACAATGATGCTGGTGGCAACGCCATCGCCCAGGCTCTCTACACCACGTTCCGCTTGAGGTTCGGTAGCGGCACGGGAGCAGTTGCCTGTCTTGCGGTCATCGCCGTCGCCATGTTCCTCTGCGGGCTAGCATCCATCACCAGCAATTCAAGGTTCGTTACTGAATTAATCATCATCAAAAGCTATATATATATGTGCAAGTCCCATAATTGCTTATATTAATTGCATATAGGATGGTTTAGTTTGTAAGTTGACACCTCTCAACTCTCATGGCATAGGATGGGGTATGCCTTCTCCCGAGATGGGGCGATGCCGTTTTCACACCTGTGGTACCGAGTGAGCAAGCAAGAGGTGCCACTGAATATGGTCTGGCTCTCCGTCATCGTGGCATTCGTGATGGCCCTCACGGTACGTGGCTACGCACATCTTCGATGGTCTCATGAACGGGTGCCCCACCCAGTCACCATAACATTCTTGTGTGCCTCTTATTTTTGTCATGCATTGTAGTCGTTAGGAAGCCAGGTGGCGTACCAAGCAATGGTGTCGATTGCGACGATAGGGTTGTACATCTCCTACGGGCTGCCCATTTTCTTCCGTGTGACAACGGCTCGGAAGTCGTTCATTCCCGGACCTTTCAATCTTGGCAAGTTTGGGGTCATCGCCGGTTGGATAGCTGTTCTCTGGGTGTCCTTCGTCACCGTGATCTTCTCTTTGCCGGTGGCATACCCAGTGGAAAAGGACAACTTCAACTACACTCCGGTGGCCGTCGGGGGCGTCTTGCTGCTCAGTGTCGGTTCTTGGGTTTTCCATGCCCGCTTCTGGTTCAGGGGGCCTATCATAAATGTTGATATGTAATAGAACTAGGCTTTTGCTTCTCGTAAACTTAGTCACCTGAGAAGATCTACTATTCTTTCAGAATGTGCACTATGTATGTTCGTGTGTGCGATAAGATTATCATTATACATTGATCCATATATGAATTACAAATTATACTCCCCTTTTGCCAAAATGTAGTGCATATAAGAGTTTTTTTTAAGTCAAAGGAGCTAAATTGACCAAGTATGTAGAAAACATTATAGGGACGGAATAAGTGCAAGATCCTCAACAAAATGGATTAAGGCGAGCTTCAATTTTTTCATAATATTTTTCTATCGTTTCATCAAGTTCTTGTTTTGATCTGCCGCTATTATCTTAGTATCCCTCCTTTTAGGGTTAATGCTATCGCTGGTGAATCGATCATTGCTGAAGTAGGACCTGTGAAGCTTAACAGACAAACTAAGAAAACAGTAAAGACTTCGGGGGGCGACGACCTTAATGAATCGAGAACGAAGTGGCTTTGGTGAAGTCGGAATTTACACCTATTTGTATCTATTTGTGATCAGCTCGCTAGTTTCTTTGATTCCACTATGTGTTCCGTTTACATTTGCTTCCAATAGTTCGAGCTATCCAAAAAAATTGTCAGCCTGTACAAATGTGGTTCATATCAATATCTGGAATACTAAATCATTTTAATCTTGAGGCGTCGACGCCCCAATCATGCATACATCAATACATGCTACATTTTTTTAATCTAATCATGTCTCTACGAGCAAGGCATTTGAACAGTAAGTCAGCACCCGAGGCAATATAAAAAAGTGAAGTACCGGTCAAAGATCTAGGACCAGAATAGGATCTGTTCATCCTGCTGATTGAAGAAAAATAAAGGGCGATTTTGTTATCTTATCATATCACTCTCCAACAGGCTAATTCTGCATCCAACAATAATTACAGCCGAGAGACCGGTTTATTCTTTGCTGCGTCATGTGATGTCACATCTTCCTTCTTTTGAGAAAAAAAAGCAGAACCAATGGTAGATAAGTAGATTGTATCATGGTGATACTCTGCAGATCCCCCCCCCCCCCCCCCCCCCCCTCCTTCTTCCCACGCCCGTTTTCATTAATTTGCAATGGTGCTTCCCTTGTTAAGAGCAAACGACCTTATTCGCGTCTACACATGTTTTATTGTTTAGGTTCATCAATTTTACTCTGAATAGTCTACTTTAGAATATCTAGAAGATTTTATATTAGTGAAGGGAGGGAGTACCATTTTATAATTTTTTGCTTCAAAGAAAGATATAGTGTGACATGAGAGTGGACTGCTCGCGCCTGGAATTGTGTGTGTGCTTGGATGCGCCGTGAGCATGAATGCAATGCCTACCACTGAACTCTTTGTTTATACCAGTGAGCACCTCGGCCTCAGATTTCAGAAATAGTCTTTGGTACTCGAAGGGTCAACAAGGGAGTTACTATCCAAGGTTGGACCAGCTGGGCAAGATTCATTCCTTATGATGATTAGGCATTTTTTTTTGAGATGGTAGTATGATTCAACATTGTTGACCGCGAAGAAATTGTTTATGGTTGCTCCTGTCATGCGGATCATTGTAAACACAATACAACCAACCATTGTCTTTTGCTCAAATTAAGGAATTATTAGAGATGCAAGTGGGTGGATTACACCGGGGAATCCGTTAGGAGCCATAAAAAAAACCTCTCCCGACCCGCATCACCCTCGCGGGTGACTAGGCCGCGCCTCGACCCTCCCTCCACCTCCTCTCCCCCGTCGTCACTGGCGTGCGGCGCCGACCTAGGGCCAGGCAGTGCCGGTAACAGCAGACCCCAGACTTTCCCCTCCCTTACATGAATGGCGCGGGGCGGTTCAGCTACGGGAAGTGCAGCAAGGCGGTGACTGTCTCGCTCGACGACGGGGTCACTCGGTGGCGCCAGGTGGTGGTCGACAGAGCGGCAGAGCTGCCATTGGTGGCAGGGAAACGCTAGCGCACGGGCAGACGGCGGCGCCCGCTGAGCCCAGTTATGGGCCCCTTCGGCCCCATCTAGGCCTAGACCGGCCGACGGGTCTTCTTAGTCGGCCTGCTCAAGCATGGATACGGGGACTTTGCAGGCCGATCTGGGCCTGGCCGGGCGCTTCGGGCCCTGGTGTGCCTCTATTACCGCATCTGGTCGGCTACCGCAACAACGGTGGAGGTAGTTCCCTCCCACTCGGCTACGGTGCTGCCACCCCCTACTCTTGCTGCGCTCTCTTATTCCGTCATGTAGGCCTCGTGAAGGTGACCACAGTGAGACGACGAGGATGGCGACATGACCGTGGTGGTGCATGATGGTGGGTGACAAATTGGGTGGAGTGCTATGGAGCGTTCCGGGTAGTGGCTTTTTGGGGGTCGGGAGAAATCTTGATGGCTTGTCTGACATTGAAGTGGTGACGCCTGCGGGTGATGCAGTTCCTTCCTGAAGGGCGTCAGGTATTCTTTCCCCACTCACCCTAGCATAGAGGGGGAAACTCTAGGACCTGTCTGGTCAGCAGCGTCGTGTTCACAAGTTTTGCTTGGTACGTGGAGGTTCGGAGTAGTAGGAGCATGGTGGGACAACTCTAGAGGGAGAGGGCGTAGCAGTTGCAGATCATCCTTGTTTCGTCGATCTGCCAGTGTTGGCTTTAGTTTCTCTTCTCTTTCTCTATTTTTTTGGGCTTGCTTGTGATGTTTGCCTGAATAGTTGTACCATGTTGTTTGCGATGTTAATTATCTTGCCAAGAAATCACATACAATAAATTTTCCACGATTGTTGATGTAACAATGGATTTCCTGTTAGTGGATCGTGGCATGGAGCCTCATCCTGAGAGACTCGGTGTACTCGCATTCATCGCCGCAACTCATCAGACTGGTGCCAACATGGGATGCTTTGAGGGCCTTTTCCACGATTGTTGATGTAACAATGGATTTTCTGTCTCGCAGAGATGCGAAGTAGTCTCCGTGTCGCTCCACCTTGATGACAGTGACGGTGGCGCCACCGTCGTTATTTTTGATGGGGCTTGTGTCAATGGTAAATTTGCCTTCGTCAGGCTTGAAGTTCCGACAGTGGACGACGACTCCTCTTCCGTGTGGCAGCAAGTTCACCTGGAGATCGAGGGAGGTAGTTTCCTGGTAGCGCAGCGAATCGGTGACGGTGTTGATATCGTTGAGGGTGAGGTTCTGGCCACCTGGCTTGAGGAACGGGGTGGCGGCGAGGAGCCGCTGCTGGGGCAAGGGCGACGTGTGGATCCGCACGAGGACATCCGGCGCAGGGTGCCGTCCAGAGGTTGCCCCGCACCTGTGGGCAGCCTGCGTCCTTCCGGACGCCGGGTCGGGAGGTTGAGGCTCGACAACATACAGTGTTGAAAATATAAGCAATAATCCATATGATTTAATCCGAATAATAAACTGATAAATCATGATCATACAGACAGTACCAAAACTAATCATGCAGATCAACAAAGTAGATGAACAGATTATATCTAAATAAGATAAACCTATCACATCTACACCGAACGCTAGAATAAGGAACTCTAACAGAATCTGAAATAAAAAGTTCAGTATTACGTACGGTAGAGCAGCGGCAGCAGCAGCCGCGGCGGTAGCAGCATCAGTAGCTGCAGCGGTGGTAGCAGCGTCGTCAGCCATGTCGTCGATGTAGAAGCTGCCGATGTCCGGGGAGAAGTCCTCGTCGGGGAAGGAGTCGTCGGACGACGTTGTGGAAGCCAGTAGTCGCGCTTGAGCACTCCCCAAAAACCTGATCGCCCCTCACCCGTACAGGTTCACAAGAGGCGGGGTTCCGGAGGCCTACTGTCCCGATCTGCGGTGCACGCCGCAAGCCGGGATGGGGAAGACGAAGGTGGTGGCGCAATAGACTGGAAGGAGACGCGTGTGGTAAGCAATGCCGATTAGGGTAAATGCGGAGACTTATATAGAGCAGGTTAGGGAGATCGTGGGACTCAACCCACGTCCGAGTCGGTAACAGCCCACGTCGCATAAAGATTGGAAACGGCTGACTCATTAACGCGTTCGTTAATTACTCGTAATTAATTCAAGATTAATTTTCCCAACTAGCAAAAATAAAGCTCGGCTCGGTGAGATTCCGGCAACCCGCAACCCGCAACCCGCGGCGCGCGCGCGCGTCGTGACGAGGCGAGGCGAGGCGGGCGGCGTCGGAGGAGGAGTGCACGGGAGCTGCTCTTCTTCTCACACCTTAGTGAGTGGTGGAACAACCTAGTATATAAGGAGGTGTAACGCTCACTCAACTAGCAGTATGGGACTAAACTTTAACATCACTTGCACAGCCATATGCTGCCATGCACAAATGGGCCAAAGAGAATTTCAGAATTTGTCTAATGGGCCAATAGCCCAAAACTCATCAAATTCCAACAATCCCCCACAAAGTCTCATTGGCACGTCACCTCATTTTCATTCCAGAATATTGTTTTATATACCGGTGTGTAGTAGAGACTGTTAAGTTGAACTTCCACATTAAACTTCATGCTATACTAGCGAGCAACTTGAATAGTGGACTATGCCTTGAACTACAAGTTTTTTGCACACTAGTTTCACACAAAGTCTAGACCAGTACAGGGCTGCCGCAGGGCTTCCCCATGGTTTGGAGCTTATGCGTCATACTCCAGGGCCTTTCATGAGTTTATTAGAGAGCACCCAACTCTCACGGACTGCGACGTTTAACAGTCAGACTCATATAGGTATGTTCCTCAATAGATGTTCTGCGGGACAATATCTCTGCTTAGAAAAGCCACTTAGAACACATTAAGATAAATATCAACCTGCCATGTAGAATAAGAGAGTATTGCATCTTTTATGGAGATGTAAATATAATATGGGCATACTCTCCTCTCAGCTGATCAACAGCTTGTCTCCCAGCTCTAATTCACGGGATCTCCGATCACATAGAGTGGGTTGCCACTGTGAACAACTCATTGTGTGGGTCTCAAACCTATCTCCCTCGATGTGTTATCTATCACATTACGTGATAGGCCCTTTGTGAAGGGATCTGCCAAGTTCGTAGATGTTTGGATATATTCCAACGCAATAACTCCGGAGTTTTTCAGTTTCCTGACAGATTTCAATCTCCTCTTCACATGCCTTGATGACTTCATATTATCCTTAGAACTGTTTACTTTGATGATCACAGTTTGATTATCACAGTTCATTGGGATGGTGGGTATAGGTTTTTCAACCACAGGTAAGTCCATCAAAAGCTCACGAAGCCACTCTGCTTCAATAGTGGCTGTGTCTAATGCTGTGAGTTCTGCTTCCATAGTTGACCTTGTTAAGATGGTCTGCTTGCAAGACTTCCAGGAAACAACGCCACCACCAAGTGTAAACAAATAACCACTCGTGGCCTTAATCTCATCAGCATCAGATATCCAATTTGAATCACTATACCCCTCAAGTACTCGAGGATACCCAGTATAGTGAATACCATAACTCGCAGTACCTTTCAAATAGCGCAAAACTCTCTCAAGAGCATGCCAATGATCATCCCTAGGATTTGATACAAATGGACTCAGTTTGCTTACAGCAAAGGAGATGTCAGGTCTCGTAGCGCTAGCTAAATACATGAGCGAGCCAATGATTTGAGAATATCTCAATTGATCTTTAGCATCCCTTCGATTCTTTCAAAGTAGTACACTCGGATCATAAGGCGTTGGAGAAGATTTGCAGTCGCTATACCCAAAGCGGCTCAATATCTTTTCCACATAGTGGGACTGAAGCAGTATAATCCCACCATTGTCATTCTTCAGTAGCTTGATGTTTAAGATTACATCAGCCACTCCCAAGTCCTTCATCTCAAAGCAGCAAGATAGGAATCTTTGACCTCCTCAATAACAGTGAGGTTGGTCCCGAATATCAATATGTCATCGACATAGAGACACATAATAACTCCCTCGCCCCCACCATGGCGATAGTACACACACTTATCGGCTTCGTTTACAACAAATCCTCCAGCGGTTAAAGTTCTTTCAAACTTCTCATGCCACTGCTTAGGAGCTTGCTTAAGACCATATAAAGACTTCACTAACTTACAGACATTTCCTTCTTGACCATCTACTACAAATCCATCAGGCTACTCCATATAAATTTCCTCATCTAGCTCTCCATTTAGAAAAGCTATCTTAACGTCCATTTGATGAACGAGAAGACCATGTGAGGCAGCCAAGGATAGTAGTACTCGAATAGTGGTCAATCTGGCAACAGGTGAGTAGGTATCGAAGACGTCTTCACCTTCTTTCTAGGTATAACCCTTGGCAACAAGACGTGCCTTGTACTTTTCAATAGTACCATCAGGTCTAAGCTTTTTCTTGAACACACACTTACATCCTACAGGTTTACACCCATAAGGACGATCAGTGACCTCCGATGTTCCATTAGCTAAGATGGAATCCATCTCACTACGGACAACTTCTTTCCAGTAGTCAGCATCTTGAGATGCATAGGTTTCTGAAATAGAGGTGGGAGTATCATCCACAAGGTACACAATGAAATCATCACCAAATGACTTTGCAATCCTTTGTCTCTTGCTCCTTTTAGGGGCTTCATTGTCGTCCTCCACATGATCATCATAGTGTTCTATCGACATAGTGGGTTCAGGAATTATAAAAAAATCTTGACTAGATGAACTAGTCATCTCCTGATTTGATGAGCTAGACATACCTTTCATGGGAAAGATGTCCTCAAAGAAAGTCGCATCATTCGACTCTATAATCGTGCCAACATGCATGTCGGATACCTCAGATTTTACTATCAAAAATCTATAGCCAATGCTATAAAAAGCATATCCCAGAAAAACATAATCCACGGTTTTTGGTCCAAGCTTTCGCTTCTTGGGTATTGGAATATTGACTTTCGCCAAACATCCCCAAGTTCGTAAGTAAGAGAGTTTAAGCATTTTCTTTTCCCATTCCTCAAATGGAGTCATGGTTTTATCCTTTATGGGAACACGGTTTAGGACATGACACACCGTCATTAGCGCCTCCCCCACCATTCCTTGGAAAGACTCGATGTATCTAACATGGCGTTAACCAAATCAGTTAGAGTGCGGTTCTTTCTTTCGGACACCCCATTTGACTGAGGTGAGTAGGGAGGCGTCCTCTCATGAATAATACCATGTTCCGTATAGAATGTATCAAATTCATTTGAAAAGTACTCTCCACCACGATCCGACCTTAACCGCTTGATTTTAAGATCAAGTTGGTTTTCTGCTTCAGCTTTATAGTTTTTGAAGTAACTCAAAGCTTGATCCTTAGATTTCAGAAGATAAACATAACAGTATCTAGTGGAGTCATCAATCAACATCATAAAGTATCTTTTTCCACCTCGTGTCAACACACCATTCATCTCACAAAGATCTGAATGTATAAGTTCTAGAGCTGCTAAGTTTTTCGGTTCCGCAGCCGTATGAGACTTGCGGGGTTGCTTTACTTGCACACAAACTTGGCACTTAGAACCTTTGACAGTGGTAAATTTCGAAATTAAACTCATATTGGCTAGCCGCGTCATGCAACCAAAGTTAATGTGACAAAGTCGTGAATGCCAAATATTGGACTCATTATTATTGCAAACATGATTAATAACTTTAGTACATGAGTCTGACAAAGATAAGCGGAACAGACCCCCGCACTCATAACCCTTTCCAACAAATTGTACATACTTAGAGATTACAACTTTATTGGACTCAAATACCAACTTAAAACCATCTTGACATAGGAGCGATCCGCTGACGAGATTCTTATTGATGGACGGAACGTGCTGCACATTCTTCAGCTGTACGGTCTTCTCCGAAGTAAACTTCAGATTTACCATACCAACACCATGAACAGAAGCACGTGAGCCGTTTCCCATCAGCACAGAGGAAGTCCATGAGACCCGACGTCCTTTCATCTCAGTATCGCTAATAACAACATTAGCGGTCTTGCCGCTGTTCCCATGTTGCCGCTTGTCAAAGCAATTAGGACAGCTAGGAGCCCAATGATCAGGATCACCACAGACGTGGCAAGAGCCTTTCTTCTTATCATTCTTACTCTTAAAGTTGGTGGAGTGAGTGGCCTTGTTCTTGCCATCAAACTTCCCTTTGCCATCAGACTTGTTCTTATTCTTGAACTTGTGGGATTAGAAGTTTTTCTTCCGTACCAAATTGGCACTAGAAGCTCCCTCAAAACCTCGAGCACGTGTGTCCTTTGCTCTCGCCTTCTCTTCCACATGAAGAGACCCAATGAGATCCGTAATGGAAAACTCTTGTCTCTTATGTTTCAGAGAAGTAGCAAAACTCCTCCACATGGGAGAAAGCTTGGCAATAATGCCTCCGGCCACAAACTTGTCCGGTAAGGTACACTTGAACTGTTCGAGTTCTTTGGCAAGTGATTGTATCTTATGAGCTTGCTCAACGACGGAGCGCTCATCAACCATCTTGTAGTTATAGAATTGCTTCATGACATACAACTCAGTGCCAACGTCCGAGATCCCAAACTTGGCCTCGAGCGCATCCTACGCGTCTTTGCCATTATCAAATTGACACATATGGGTCAACAATATTGTCCCCAAAAATACTGAACAGAGCCGCCATAAACATATTATCGGCTTTTTTAAAGGCCGCTTCCTGCTCAGCAGAAAGATCTCCTTCAGATTTTCCAAGAGTGGCGCTATAGCAGTTTAGGTTTTTAAACCATAGAATTGCTCTCGCGCGCCATCTCTTATAGTGCATACCATCAAACGAAGGAGGCCTAGTAGCCACAGCTACACCAGTGGAATTCAGTTGCCTATAATCAGGTTTTTGGATTGTTGAAAATATAAGCAATAATCCATATGATTTAATCCAAATAATAAACTGATAAATCATGATCATACAGACAGTACCAAAACTAATCATGTAGATCAACAAAGTAGATAAACAGATTACATCTAAATAAGATAAACCTATCACATCTACACCGAACGCTAGAATAAGGAACTCTAGCAGAATCTGAAATAAAAAGTTCAGTAGTATGTACGGTAGAGCAGCGGCACCAGCAGCCGCGGCGGTAGCAGCAGCAGTAGCTGCAGCGGTGGTAGCAGCGTCGTCAGCCATGTTGTCGATGTAGAGGCTGTCGATGTCTGGGGAGAAGTCCTCGTCGGGGAAGGAGTCGTCAGACGACGTTGTGGAAGCCAGTAGTCGTGCTTGAGCGCTCCCCAAAAACCTGATTGCCCCTCACCCGTACAGGTTCACAAGAGGCGGGGTTCCGGAGGCCTACTGTCCCAATCTGCGGTGCACGCCGCAAGCCAGGATGGGAAAGACGAATGCGGCGGCGCAATAGACTGGAAGGATACGCGTGTGGTAAGCGATGCCGATTAGGGTAAGCGCGGAGACTTATATAGAGCAGGTCAGAGAGATCGTGGGACTCAGCCCACGTCCCATAAAGATTGGAAACGGCTGACTCATTAACGTGTCCGTTAATTACTCGTAATTAATCCAAGATTAATTTTTCCAACTAGCAAAAATAAAGCTCGGCTCGGCGAGATTCCCGCAACCCGCAACGTGACGAGGCGGGCGGCGTCGGAGGAGGAGTGCGCGGGAACTGCTCTTATTCTCACACCTTAGTGAGTGGTGGAATATCCTAGTATATAAGGAGCTGTAACTCTCACTCAACTAGCAGTATGAGACTAAACTTTGACACCACTTGCACAGCCATATGCTGACATGCACAAATGGGCCAAAGAGAATTTCAGAATTTATCTAATGGGCCAATAGCCCAAAACTCATCAAATTCCAACATATAGGTCGTGCTCGATGAGCAGGACAGCGAGGGCGAGATCGGCGCGTGCCCAGTGGAGGTAGTGGGCGGCCTGTTGGTCGGTGAGACATCCGAAGTAGCTCACCAAGAACCTGACCAGAGAATGGCAGGATAGCCTGCTGGTGCCGCACCAGATCCAGTCCGGCTCCGCCGCGCCGGCCAGCCGCCGCTTGGACCGCAACTTTTGCGGCGGATGGGGTCCTGCAGGATGGAAGTCGCGCGGGAGGGCGGCGATGGTGTTGAGGATGATGTTGGAGACAGGGTCCAGGAGGCCGACACAGGCGCCGCCTCTGCGCATAGCGGTAAGAAGCTTTTCGGCGTGCTCGTCTGTCATGCCCTCGAAGGGAAGCCGGTCGAGCGCCTCGGCGTAGAAGTCGGCGATGAGGTCGTCGAGATCCTCGGTGATGCCTTTGCCATCGAATCCGGAGTTGCGGCCATCGTCGCAGTTGCTGTGCAAGCACGACAACTGGCCCCTGCGACTTGTTTCCTGCATCTTCTTGCTGCGAGTTCGGCGGCGTGGGAGACGGAGAGGATGGGTATCGATGATGGATATGCGCTTTTTTTAAGGGGTACGTACGCATCTAGTACTGGATACG
This sequence comes from Avena sativa, assembly GCA_916181665.1. NCBI lineage: Eukaryota > Viridiplantae > Streptophyta > Magnoliopsida > Poales > Poaceae > Avena > Avena sativa. Next base: position 433,806,939 of record OV702296.1, read on the forward strand.
GTCTGGGTATTTTGCCAAAGCGCATATATATGTTGGGCCCGGAGAACTAAGGCGGATCCAACTAGTACTTCATCCTTTACTTTTGGAAAGAACTGCCGCACTTTATTAAATTACAGCCCTGTCTTAAACCGGGTCAGGCCAAAAAAGGCCCGCCCTAAAAGGGCTGCAGGCCACGGGCCTCTACTTAAGTTGTCGATTCCCACTACCCAGGCTCGGCCTACCCGACTGTCGGGCCTAAAATCCAGACCCAAGCCCAACTTGACCGTGATCATGCCTAGGTATGCTCTAGCTAGAACTAGGCCCTCCGTAGTCTAAACCGGGAATAGCCGTAGCCAGTTATATTCCAATTTAGCTTTTAATTAGACTCTAATTTAGCCGTTAAACTCATGTTTTCTGAATTTCTCATATTTTCTATTTTATTTCACTTTGTTGAATTTATGTTCAATTTGATTCAATAAAACTTTTGACTTAAATGGTCGAATACTTGTGTGCGTTAAATAGTTGAATGAGTTGTAGCTCGAATCTTGTTTAAGTCATAATTTTCCTTTTGTTTTTTGGCAAGCCAGGTATAGCTTTCCTATAGCCTTTCCTAGCTACTGAAAATGTTGCCGGTAGAATAGCCACTTATTTCAAACTATGTAATACTATGGTCAAAATAAAAGTTGTCCACTAGAAACTCTGGACACACTCCCCGTAATCCCCTTGAAACACAGTCGTGACACGTCGGAGTGCAGAGATGTTGTCACATTGTTTGGCCCGATCTTCGCAGATTTACTATAGGTTTTGGGGGAAACACGATGGACAAAAAAGAGTAAGATAGATGGCAGGGCAAATCCAGCAAACCATATAAGGAAACATCCTACAAAAGAAAATCCACCAATGTCCAAAGACTCAAATGCAATTAGACCCAAGACCTTGTGGACAATTTCTCTCGTCGATCTCCACGAATCCCAAGGAACCTATGAAGGAAGATTGGCAAGAGGGTTCCGCTCTAAAATGATCGGTATGGTCGACTAGAGGGGGCGGTAGATAGGTGACTAACAATTTTTAACTTCTTTTGCAAATTAGGCTTCACAAGAATGTAGACGCTAAATAGTTTTATGCATGATAATTAGGGATATTAAAACTGAGTCAAAAAGGAGGCCTCCCACAAACTGGGCAATTTTGGCCGTCCGATCACGCACCCCATGTCATTCTGGTCGTTGGATGATCCTCAGCTCCCGTGTGGGCCGAATTATCCCTTAGGGACGCTTCTCTGGACATCAAAAAGCCTTTCTATGCTTAATTGGGCTAGAATGTCTATCTATTTCGGCCTGCTCTACTTCACCTTTCGACAACCGGGTCTCCTCGTTGGGAACCACCGATTTTTTTTTGAAGAGGACACGTGCGGCAGCAGACTCCAATGGAAACCGGGTCTCCTTGCTCATACGGAACCACCAGATTTTTTTTAAGAGGACACACGATGCGGCGGCAGACTCCAATATAAATTCGACCACCCAGACAAGACGCACACCTCCCGATCGATTGGACCCGAGGCCGAAATCTAGAGCGGGCATGAAGTAGAGTCCAATCGAGATTCGACCGATCGAGACCATATGCACACCTCCCGATCCGTTCGAACACAGGCCAGAATATGGAGCGGCCATCGATCTCTCCTGCGGATGCGGTACAGATCCTGCCCTCACCTCCCCATTCATGGCGACCTGATGCGTCGGTCTTAATTGATATTTAGACCGTGTTATTTTTTCAGTTCTTACAAATCCCTAATGGCAGTCATGGTGCACAAATTGACAGCGGCAGATGATTATGGTACGTTACTACACTGCCTACATGTCCTATAAAATCTCTTGCCTTAGTTTCTGCCTATGCTACTCCCACTCGATGGCAGATTCCAGATCTAATGGTGGTCGGATAGGTTGATTCTATTTTCAAATGAAATACCCATCTTCTTCAGATAATAATTGTCATCTTTTCTAAATCAGAAATATATTTCTCTACGGGTTCTGCTTGTTCTAGCTCAGCTGCTTACATTCTATGAATATGGCTCCTCTTACAAAGAGACATGCTTCTATTCCTTCATGCTATTTAAATCTATCTTCAATTTATTTGATGTACTCATGTTCACCTTCCAATTTAGAAAATCATGAAATATTTTAGTAGCACGGCCCCTTATCAACATACAAAACACCGCGAATCTTGTGTAAGAAAATTATGTGCCTAAGAAAATTCTATGGAGCCTGAATGAGAGAGAAAGAAGATTGAAAAAGGAAAACCTACGTAGACAAATACAACACAAATTCTAAGGTAAATTTTAATTCAAATAGAGTTTTGCCATTTTATAACTATGAATTTTCTAATAGACGGGCGCGGCAACACGCGCCTACATGATCTAGTGTGTTATTATAACTATAATGTTTGTATGGAGGTGAAGTGTCCAAATGAAGGCATTCTTCCGACAATCGCATGCATTTCTTCCTCGAAAGATATGTAAAAAACTTAGAAACTAGAAGGGTAAGTACAAAGCCTCGTCAAGTACATAAATGAATAATAAAGATTGCGCAAATCAAAAGTATTAACTATCACTCGACTTATAGCACATATAATGATGTCCTACATGATCATCACATTTCATCGCATATACCATACCGCTTGAGTGGGCACTTGTAGGCATCCACTCCAACTTGTGGACAGTGCTTCCAAAGTGGGTCACAACTCATCGTTTAAAGTCATAATGAGCCTATGAAGTAGTTTGCCATAATTTTCTTGTCATTTTGAGTGTGCAAATATGCAAAATGTAAGAAAATTAATATGTAATCATCATCATAATTGTCATTCTCTTCCTTGTAATATATCACTGAAATAAAGGAAAGAACTATAATAAAAACTGAGTGAAAAGAGATATGCAAAGTTATTATCCCATCATGAAGTTACCTCAATTGTATACGCAGTATGATTACAAAATTCTGAGAGGGGAGTATATCAACACACGTTAGTCATCATACGTCTATATATCATAATTCATTTTCTATATTTGTATTCACAAAACAACATTGTTCATGCGTCCAAGAGGTCATTAATGTTTTCGAGGTTGGTACTGGGCAATTAATCAACCCATCTAAGTGCTCGATCTTGTTTAGTGCCTCATGTCAAGATGATAATCAATTGCTGATTCGGAATATTCTGAATGTGGAGCCACAAATGTTTGATGTCAAATCTGTGTTTACCTACACCAGATGGGGGAATGAATAGAGAAAGGTTTCAAAGTTAGTTTTCTCGGCTAAGTAAATTCTTTGTTGATTGGGATGATGGAATTCTAGCTCAAAGTGCAAGAGAAGTCCTTATTAAAGCTATTTCCTATGCTATACCTACATACCTCTTTAAACTACCCTTTTCAGTTTGTGATGAGTTGACAAAATAATCTGAGACTTTTGGTAGGGTTTGGAGAATGGTGAACAGAAAACTCATTGAATCGGCTGGCCTAAACTCCAATGATCTAATATTCAAGGAGGCTACGGTTTTCGTGATATGAGATTGTATAACCAAGCTTTACTAGCTCGGTAGGCCTGGAGTCGTTGGAACTCTTAGATAGTTTGTGTGCGTGAGTGATGAAGCTAAAATGCTACCAAAACGGTGATTTGTATGATATGGTTTTTACTGGGACCCTTCATCAACTTGGACGGCAATTTCACATGCTTTAGAGTTGCTAAAGAAGGGACTAATTTGGCGTGTCGATAATGAACAGAAAATACACATTTGGCATGATAGTTGGATTCCCAGGGTGTCTTGTATGAAAGTTCTCACATCTAGAGGAAATCGTTGTGTCCAACATGTCTCTGAACTATTGGACGATCTTGGAAACTGGAATGAGGCGTTGGCCCTTCATGAACTTACCTCTATTGTATACACACTATGATTTACACAATTCTGAGAGGGAACTATATCAAGGCACGTTATTCATCATACGTCTATCAGTATATATCATGATTCATTGGCTACATTTGTATTCCAAAACAACATTGGTGATCCTGTTTAGTGTCTCATTAATGCTTTCTAGGTTGGTACTGGGAAATTAATCAACCCATCCAAGTGCTCGATCCTGTTTAGTGTCTCATGTCAAGAGGATAATCAATTGTTGATTCAGAATATTCTGAATATGGAGCAACAAATGTTTGATGTCAAATATCTGGGTTTACCTACACCAGATGGGAGAATGAATAGAGAAAAGTTTCAAACTTTGAGTAAAAAAGCAGCAAATAAAGGCGATGAAGTTTATATTTAAAGTCATAAAATTTCATTGTATTTTCAGAGATCAAATCCTCACCTGTCAAGGTCCAAATCCTTGACATCACAAAGTTTTCCGTAGTGGATTTGTTTCTACTGTACAGTTTTCTTCTAGATGTTGTGAATATTTTAGATAACTTGGCAGGTGGGATGAAAAAAAATGCAACATATTGCAGACAATAGTATAAATATAGATATTCAAAACAATAGATACGGATTACACACCTGAGATATTTCATAAAATGCCTAGGTGTCCGAACCACGACAACCAGTGGATGGGGAGATTGTTGATCAGACCATGCAGAAACAAGATGAAAGCATAGATGGCCAGTATGATGTACTTGGAGGCGAGTTAGCACTAATAAAAAGCATGCCTCTTTTCCCGGTTCAGGACGGCCTCTAGTCCTGGTTGCCCAACCGGGACTGCCAGATTGGGACCAGAGCCCCCCTTTAGTCCTGGTTGCGTTACAAATCAGGACAAAAGACCCTCCACGTGGCTCCGTGGAGTGCGCTGGGCTGGATGATCTTTAGTCCCGGTAGGTACCAACCAGGACTAAAGGTGTTCTGCCACGGTGATGCATGTAAAATGCATCCATAAACTTTGTCGTTTATTGCTTCAAAATCATTATTATTTTGCAACATTATTATATTTATTGGGACTAACCTACTAATAGTTGCAAAAATTCACAAGTTCTTGATTTACACATTATTGTGTAGGAAATACATAAATATGAAAGAAAATCGTGCATTATAGAGAAATCCGAGAATTCCTGGAATCTATCTCTACAGAACTCATCTCAAAGATTGCCAGAAATGACCCCGAAGATGACGTCTAATGGAAAACATGTAGAAAGGAAAGTTGTGGAGAATTTTATGCGCAACAATTTAGACATAAAATTCTCCCTAGTCGGAGTTCGGATGCATTTTTATAGCCATATTACTGCGGAGGACAGAAGTAGTTTCGGGACTCCGAAAATATGTGACGTGGTGACTCAAACTCCTTTCATCTTTGATAATTTCGGCCCAACCACGACTTGATGGACTCATTAAGGACAGAGGGGACTCATAGGAAGGTTCTAGGGATACCCAAGAGCCCTTGGATCCAAGGGGCATCCATCATATGGCCAAGATTGCATCTCCACCACTATATATTTATATATTGAGAGAAAACCCTACTTTTGGGGCATCCACCAATAGCAACGAAAATCGCCCTCCTGGGAAGCCCCCAAGGAGGGGGAGAAGCTCCTCCATTGCTGCACCATCTCCAAGGAAGAAGAAGGGCCAAGGGGCCGCTGCCCCCAAGGGCAGCCGCCGCCCTACGCTATCGTCGGTGCCGCCTCCTCCACGCCGGCTCTGCCCCTCCACTTTGGGGAGGCTCATATCCATCACCATCTACTGCAAGATCCCATGATCTATTGTATGACTATGTTGATGTTTGAGTAGTTAATTGTTATGGCAATTGTGATCTAGTTTGTTTTGGGCGTATACAAGTATATGTTATCTTCTATGATGATCTTGATTCACTAACATATGAGTGCACACATATGTTAGGGGCTGCACAAGGTTGTCATCATTACATGTTATAGGATGAGGGATAGACGGAGTTTGATAGAAGCCGAATTCCAAGTCTTAGAAATATAAGTAGTATTAATTTATGGTTAATCAATAGGGGTATTATCATGGAGACCTTAGATCTAAATGCGGTGGTTGGACTTTATGTCTTACTATTCCCTTGTTTGTTCTTAATTGGCCTTGAGATCAATCACTAGTGGTGTATTTGCTCGTATCTATGGCTACACCTAGTTATGGCTCCTCCTAGAAGAAATAATAAAAAGACTATATATGTGCTTCACTAATTATGACAACCAAATAAATGAAATAGCAATTTGTCTAAACATTTGCTCCCATAGATTATCCACATCCACTCAACTAGCTCCACTTCATTTGCATTATTTTACTTATAGTATTTTTTTCAACTACTTTACTGTTTTCTAGTTAATACCAAAAACAATCATACACACACTTTAGATCCTAGTTTTGCATAGAAGTCCATATAAGTGGGTTATAGGGCTTTAGAGAATAGATAGTTTACCTTCAACTTCTCGTGGGTTCGACACTCAAATACTTATCGAATTGTACTACGGTGATCCATTGCACTTGGGGGGTTACCAAGATACTTTTCTGGCACCGTTGCCAGGGAGCGTAGCGCTAGTCTTCTATTCTTGTTTGCATTGCTCGTTTATTTTTAGTACCTTGCATATAAAATTAAAACACAAAATATTATAATGGAAAATTCTCACAATGATGTGTATGATATGCTAGTCAAATATGTTGAAAGCTTGAATATTCCATTGGGCACTAAATTTTTGAATGCAAGAAATCATGATGAAAGTGTTAGGGAAGAAGATGAAAAAAAGGCTAAGCTTGGGGATGCCCATGCATCCCAAAGAAAAGAAGATAGAAGAGAAAGAATAAAAAGTGGAGGACGAATAGAGTAGCTACCCATCTCCTACTCCCAACAAGAGTAACACACACATTCCCATGAAAACTCTTCTTATAATGATGATGATCTTTCATTGCCTAGTAGACCTCTATGTGGAACAATTATTTCTAATATATGGGAGGATTAAAGTGATATAATTGATTTAGATGATCCATTATGCTCATTAGATGACTTATCTTTATATGGTGAATCTATTCAAAACTATGATATTAAATTTTCTTTTGATGCTTATAATAATTAGGAAAGTGGAAGAGATAAAAACCTCTTTATGTTTCCATTCTTTTTATGCAAGCTACTAATCATTATGTGAATTGGATACCATATTCTTATATAAAATGGCAATGCATAGGAAGAAAGTTAGACTCAAATGTTAATGTATGTGTGCTCTGTGGTGTGCTCCATATGCTTTCAAATACTATTATATTTGAGCAATCCTTGATATCCATGTAATATGTAAAATAACTTTAGCTACTGTTATTTAACAATTAGCATAATATTTCAACTAAATATAAAATTTGGGAGAGCAAATGAGAAGAATGAGCAATGGAGAAGTTAGGGTCAACCTTGAGCACGTGTTGTTCATGCCAATGGAACCATTGCAAAGTCTACATCATTAAAACTTCCCCCATAAAAATAAAATAAAAAGAGTGTATTAGTAAAGTTTTCATCATGGTAGAAACTATTATATCATTTGTTTGGACGACTAACCATTTTGTAGGCATTTAAGTAACATGAAGATTAAAATATTTCTTTATTTGAGATGAGTGACATAATATGATGAGAAAAAAGTAGAGTACAAGAACTAGCAAGACCACAAGCTTGGGGATGCCCATGCACACCCCTCTTTTTTCAAGTATTTCAATTAATATCATTCCAAACTCATGTTTTAGTTTTACCCTTCAAGTTTTTGTTTGTGGAAACAATGTTTGAATCACCTTTTTAGTTTTTTTGAATATTATTTTGCATATTATTTATAAAAACAAAATACCAAAAATATTTTATGTTTGTTTGGTTCTTTTTGCTCCTTCTTGCCTTTTGTTTTTAAAACTTTAAAACATTTTATGGTTCTTATTTGCTTCTTGTTTTTTCTTAAAATAAAAACAACAAAAGATTTTATGATTTTTTTAATTTGGTTCTTGTTTTTATAAAACCCAAACAACAAATATATTTTATGGTTTTTAATTTTTGTTTGCTTCTTGCTTTTCATCTTTCATAAAACAAAAATAACAAAAAGATTTTATTTCTTCTTTGTTTGCTTCTCTTGATTCTTTCTTGGTTATTTTTGCTTCTTTTAGATTTTGGGTTTTTGGACATTTGTTCTCTGTTAAAATAAAGGTTTTATCTTTTTTTATACTTACAAAAATAAAGTACCAAGTTTTACCCAATTTGGATGTTAAAAGTTGAAACATATATTTGGAGTTGAAAATTTCTGCACGCTGCTGTTTACCAAACGATTTTCATGAATTTTTCTGTAACTCCGATTGACATAAATTTTCTACTAAAGTTACAAATTTTCATGCTCTATGGGCACAAAAATTGGCTAAAATTCCTAAGTGGGAAAAATAAATACTTTTTGCAGGCACTGTTTTCTGGACAGAATCTTTCTTTTGTTGCAAGAGTGGCCTTTTTGAGTTTTGATTTGATTCTTTTTAAGTCTTTTGATATTTTATGGATATAGGTCACTTAATAACTCTATGGACATTTAAATCAAAATTTTATTTGGTGATTTTATCATAGCTAGCACTATAACTTTGTACCACTAATGTCGCCTTATAGAAAAGAAATGGGAGAAAGTTTTGGATTGAAGTTTTTTGACAGGGAATGGAGGAACACCACACTAAGAGTTATCCAAGAATGGTGAAGAACATAAGCTTGGGTATGCCCAAGGCACCCCACTGGACTTATCAAATTCTCGGTTTGCAAACCTCTAAACTTTGTTTTTGAGTAACATAGAATGATCGTAGAAACTTGGAGCATCTTTGTCTAGTTTTGCATGTTGCCTTAAGAATAAATGAAACCACCATGATAAATGTTTTGCATTCTTAGAAAATGTCGACTTAAACAATCTATCCCATGATTAAATTTCTTGATGAGAATGAGTTGTGTGCTATCAAAAGAGAAGGGAATGAAAGCAAAAAGCTGAAATTCAAAGTCATGCTTAGTGTCACTAGCTCAAATACTTCAATGAATGATAATTTGATAGTGCCTTATTTAGTGATATCTTTTGCTCATATACATTGATGTTTAATACTAAGGATCATTGTGTGATGATAAATGTTGGGCACTATGGATCCAATGTCATACTTGTAGATCTTTTTGCTAGCCCAAAAATTCCTATACAAGCAAGCTTGTATATCCAAATACCCTTAAAACCAATTACCATAGCATACACCATACATACCTATATAGCGCCAATGCTATTCCAAATATATTTCTCATGTGCCTTGTTTTATTGAGCTTCCAAATAATATTGCTCTTATGATTATGGTTGTCATAGAGAAGTTGGTTGTGGGGTGACCACAAACTTGAAGGCACAACCACCAAAGCTGGTAATGATTTATGAAACATAAAATGGTTTTGTAAGATAAAAATTGGAAGGAATGATAACAAGGGGAGATGATATACTCTTGTTCTACTTAGTAATCAACGAGTAAACTGAGGGTCATGGGTATTTCAATATATATGCTCTAGGGAAAGTGTTGGAAAGGTAGGAACCCGAGGATTTAGCTAGCCATGGAAAGTGAAAAGCAAAGGTTGTTTTAGAGCATATGACATGATTGAAATACCCATGAATAAGGTTTATACTGGTTACTAGGAGGGCAAGACTGTTAACGGATGCCATATAAAAATGGTGAAAATGTTTGACAGAAGTTGAACTTCATGTCTATCTTGTTATAATTATTCTCTTCTTTGAACTGGAAAGATGCTAATGATAGGGGTAAATGGAACCAAACACTAATGATAAACTATTGATCAATCATAAACTTAATGACATAGAGTTTGGAAGCTAAATAGGCCTTTGCACATGTTTAATCCATGCTTACTTTCGGTACGAGATATAAAAATATCTTAAGGGAAGACATAAAACTAAGAAGTGAGTCTTTCAGGTCAAGGGCGTGAAACTAAGAAGTAACCCAAAGTAGGAAGGCATAAAAAACACATTCCAATGATAGGAATGAGTCTTCCAACAATTCTATAGATTCATCTAAGTATGCTTGAAGGTTTTTTTATCTCTCATTTGTTTGAACACAAGTCGACTTGCTATTGAGCATGTTTGTAGTCTACTTCTAGGAGGAGCCATAACTAGGTGTAGCCATAGATATGAGCAAATACACCACTAGTGATTTATCCCAAGGCCAATTAAGAACAAAAAGGGAATATTAAGACATAAAGTCCAACCACCGCATTTAGATCTAAGGTCCCCATTATAATACCCCCTTTGATTAACCATGAATTAATACTATATATATTTATAAGACTTGGGATTCGACTTTTGTCAAACTCTATTTATCCCTCATCCTATCAACATGCAACTGTGGCAACCTTGTGCGTCCCCCAACATATGTGTGCACTCATATGTTAGTGCATCAAGATCATCATAGAAGATAACATATACTTGTATGCAACCAAAACAAACTAGATCACAATTGCCTTAACAATTCACTACTCAAACATCAACATAGTCGTACAATAGATCATGGGAAAATAATATATTGCATCATACATCATGTTTGCCAAGAGATTATAGTGGTTGATGATGGGATATTGCAGTAAATGGTCATGGGAAGATACGCTGGGCTCACTTGATGAAATTGTATCCAATAAGCTGCGGCATATGACTAGGTCATGGGGATACAATATCATGATAACAAGTTGAGTAGACTTATCGGTAATGAGATTAGTATGTTGATACTAAAGATCAAATCTTGGACAAGTCATATAGCGAAGAGACGAAGGGAATAGGAAACATAGTTTATGGTTCGAACACTACATAGTTTCATGGAATGCATATGGGTCATTATGGACATCCCGGTCCTACTATTGATCATTGATTGGAGAGAGATCTTGATCATGTCTATGTCATTCCCGAATTGTAGGGTAACATACTTCAGGGTTTAATGATGTTCAGAGATCGTTATGGAAGAGAAGGGATTACCGATGAGAAACAAAGCTCAGAATTGTTTCGAGAATCACAATAGTTCTGAAAAGGGTACGAAGATGTTCGTAAGAAGGAAAAGCCCAAAAAATATTTTAGATAAATAGCAATTTATAATCTGCGTATATATATGTTAATTATGAATTAATATATATTGGATAAATATTAAAATTAATATTTATAGGACAACTTCTTACAATGGGCCAAGTCCCTTGTGGGAAACAACCCCGAGGGAAGCCACCCCAAAGGGCGCCTCGAACCGGTGCTACGGTGGGCCGTGGCTGGCCAATGCAGCAGACGGGCGGGTGAGGGAAGGTGTCACGCAAGCGGTCGGCAACCAGATACCGCCAGTGGGCTACACCCAGACGGCCCACGTGATGTGGGCGGTCGCACACTAGCGGGCTGCGCCAAGCCGACCCGGCCTCGCGGCCACACAGGTTGTCACCGCTAGTGGGCCGGCGCGCGCGAGCCAAGGCCCACTCGGCCACTGCCTTTCCACCTGGCCGTGAACTGGGCTGATGCGCGGGATGCCCACCTGGCCGCTGCTGGCCCCAGCCGGATGTACCCTCCTTTGCCTTTTTTAGTCCCACATAGGGACTTCAGGGAAGGGAGTACCCCTTTTTCCCCTATATAAAGAGTGTATATTGAGGGAAAATACACAACAAAATAAAAGGGGATTTCCTAAGGCTATTTCCTTAGGGAATTTTCACCTCTTTATCAGTGGAGTCTCACGAGTGCGGTTCCACGAAGAACTGCGCATGAGAGAGTCGACAATCATTGGCACACCATCATGTTGCTGAATCCCAGTTCCAGAGGGTCTACTTACGCATTCCGGCTGGATCAGGGAGAACGGGAGTCGTCATCAGACATCATACGTGTGCGATACCTCGGGGGTGCAGCCAGTTGTGGCGCTGGGCAGTCATACAAGGACCAGGAGGTGACGAGCGAGGAGCTTCGCGATCTTGAGGTCGGTTGTGATTGTCTGCTTCATCTACGTTCCCTGCGGGACGTTAACTGCATTGCGATCTACAAGGATTTGTAATCGTAACCTCATCCAGTTACTGCATTAACTCATAGATATATCCTGACTTCGAGTGTTGCGCTAGGTAGGAATTTTTTGTTTTTTGCTACGAACCCCTTCAGTTCACTCAAGAGAAATTAGAACCACACGCGTATCCTTGCTAGGTTTCCCCTCCGAAACTATGTATGCCATCGCGGAATGGTGGAGGTCCTATGCCATCAACCCTTTTAGGCCAGCAGTCAAGGCCATGAGGATGTTTTCTTCTCACCTTTTCGGGGTCCTGAATGCCAGGTATTCAAGGGGTTCATTGCATAGAAAACAAAAAATTCCCTACGGTTGCAACTGTCAATATTGAATCTAAGCGATACTTGTAATGGTTTCAGATGGACTCACCCTCGAAGATCGTAAGGCGGGATAACATCCCCGTAAACAATCGTTGCTGTTGTGGACAGAGCCGGGCCGACAAAATCCGAGACCCTGTATGGAACTTTAAAATAAGGCCCTACATCGCTATAAAATAGAGCTAATAAACTATTATTAAATATATGATCCCTCCATACCATAATTCTTGTTGTACTTTTTTTTCAAATTTGAAATTAAACCACGCTAAGGATTATCGAAAGGATGGTATGTCTTAGATGGTCGTTTAGTTTGAAAAATATTCATAGTGCCTCACAAATCAAAACTCCAAGATAAAATTGTCTTAAAAACTTTTTAAGAGGAAACATATATATAGTTTAAAAACCAACCGGACCGGTGGTGAAACCATAAAAATCCATATCTAACGGTTATGATACATTTGAATTGTTTGGGGTACTAAAATTAGGAAAATACTTTCAAAATATCAAAGTCTTATAGCATATAAAGCTATGCCAACATGTACATGTACGCAGATAAGCGAATCATCAGAACTATCTTCATGAGGTGGTTAGTTATTTAATTGGAATCTCAGAAATCAAGATATCCCAGTGCAGTGTTTCTAACAAGTTCAATACTTAGAACTAGAAATTGGTTTCAAGTATAGGTATAGTGTATTTTATACATGCAGAAAAGCTCCTTGATATGTTGCGCGAGTTCTATTCGATGCTAATGAAATGCATAATCAACATAGGCATCAATCGGGAAAGAATAAAAATATAAAAAGCGACTACCTCTAGGAATCGATCTTGCAACCTCCTACCCATAAAAAGACCGCAAGTGCGCACTACCAATTGGGCTAAAAGAGCTTTGTCATTAAAAATTGAAGTAAATGTTATATAGAAAGGGACTCAAAAAGTTTGGGCCCCCAAAAATTTGGGGCCCTGTGCGGCCACATGGTCTGAACTCCAATGGGCTCAGGCCTGGTTGTGGAGTGTACACGACCGTCCTCAAGGATGCGATGACAACACCACAAGTACATCGCCTCCGTAATCGGTCACACATACGGTGTGCTGACGACTTCCGTCCCTCGCTACTGCTTGGCTTCGCCTATGCGTCATACTCCTGATAGTGGACAAGTTAGCAAGGGGGAGAAGATACCAACCAAAGGGCATATAAGAGAAGGGAGAATGAGTGAAATGAGAGGAGGAGGAGGGGGCCTTTTATAGGAGAGGGGGCAGCCCCAAGGGGCATGGTGCACCAGCAATGGTGGTGCCCCCACTTCTCCCCCATTTATGTGGGTGGACATTCCACTCACATCCATTTAGCTCCACTCACCTCTTATTCAATTTCCACTCAAGAAATCAAAGGTCTTTCCATTAAAGCACTTTAATTTACTTAGTTTAATGTCACTCAATTTAATGAACACTTCATTTAATGAGTACTTCATTTAATGAACATATTAACATTTTATCCCCTCGCAATATTCTGATACAATGAAACTATTCCGGCAGTTTTTATTAGAACAATTTATGCGCTGTCTTGTATTTTCTCCGGTGTTCCCTAACCACTCAAATGCGTCGACTATCCTTAAGTGTGTCTCCCTACGGGCTCGTTAACTGTGTGGACATGATCAAGACTCTATCCGATCACTAATAATTAGCGGGGCTTGGAGATCCATAATAACTCCCACCAGCTCAACGATAAACTAGCGACCGTGAGAACCTTTTTCGTAGTAACTAATTCCTTTTTTATCACGATATTTTACTTGTCCAAGATCCAATCATTTGGTATCATTTATACCTAGTTCGATCTCGTTACCGACAAGTACTCTTTTCTTGTTCCCGTGATATAACATTCTTAGTGATCTTATAACTTGCTTCTATGTTAATGTGATGCCACCGAGAGGGCCCTGAGTATATCTCTCCGTCATCATGATGGAAAAATACCACTCTTGATCCACGAGCCTCAACTAAGACTTTCCAAGTACCCGACAACATCTTTATAATAACTCTGTTATGGTGTGATGTTTGATAGAATCTAAGTACTCTTCTAGAGTTAGTGATTGACGTGATCTCATGGTCTAAGGATTAGAGAGTTACTTCGAATGACGTTATAGCAATATAAACATAATGGCATGATCGTGTTACTATACTTTGGGAGAATGTTCATCACATCATTCCCCCAATGTTGTGACCTCGTTATTAACAACATCCAATGTCATGATTAGGAAACCTTGATCATCTGTTAATCAACAAGCTAGTGTAATGAGAGGCATTACTAGGAACCTTTTAATTGTTTATTAAACACATATGTATTAATGTTTTCGGTTAACACAATTATAGCATGAGAAATAAACATTTATCATAAATATGGAATAAGATAATAACCATTTTATTATTGCCTCTCGGGCATATTCCTTTCAGTCTCCCACTTGCACTAGAGTCAATAATCTAGTTTAAAAAATTGCGCATTCAACACCTATGGTTTTGTGATGTTGTATTTATGCGTTTGCTACTGGTAAACATAATCTCCGGATCTGGCGCTTTTAGGTCCGTGTGTATTTGCATGTATTTGCGTCTCTACGCATCACTCATTCTCAAATGAGATGACATTGTATAAATTTGGTCCTTTGGTGAGACCTCAGTTCCTCGGGGTTTTAAAACTTGTCGATACTATTGTCGTACAATAGATCTTCATAGTATTACCCTATTGTGAACCAAACCTAATTCCTTTGATGCTACTATAGAAGGCTTATACTTAGCCTTTCGTTGTAGTATCCGTTACAATACTTAACCTTTTGGAACTCAACCAAATCTATCATGGAACTTTCTTTCATCAAATTGTGCCACCTTAACCCATAGCCTAAATTGAGATAAACTTAATTTGTATCTTGTAAAAAAATTAGTAACAATGTAACATTTTACAATGAACTATTCGTTTAGTGCCAATGAAATACTTTACAATGGACTATTTATAACTTCCACATACAAAATATATTCTTCAAAAGATCATAAGAATATCCTTACTATTGTCCAATGATCATCTTATGAGTCACCCTGATATATACTCATAACATTTAGAGCATAGGACATATCTAGATATGTATATATCATGGTATGATTGATTAAGATATTCCTGTGATTTTACTCACTAAGTGTCAAAACACTTGAATCTTGTTTATCAAGATATTCATATGACTTTACTCACCAAGTGTCAAAACACTTGAATCTTGATTCACTCACTAAGTGTCAATATACTTGAATCTTGATTCAACCTTTTTCATGTGGCAATAACCTTTCTCGCCGTTTCCATACTGAACTCATTCAATATTTCATCTATGTATATATGGCATAACCATATTAGTATCTCAATCTATCCAAATAGACTATGATGCCAAATATTCTGGTTTTTCCCAAATATTTCATTTAAATTTAATTTTACTGAAATCCTTAACTCGTGTCAATAAAAGATATATTATTTTCAATGAACAATATGTCTTATACATAATATATTAGAAATATGTCTTAGCGCTCCCACTTAATTTCTTGCAAATGTGAGTACCTTCATCGTCTCTGATGAAATTAATCCTTTTAATATTTTCATCATGGTGAAGATTCCAACTCCGCTATGCTTACTTCAACTATTGAAGTTTGCATGCCATTTTAGTATCCTTTGATTTAACAAAACCCTTCTGACCGTGTCATGTACGCGTCCTCGGTAACCATGTTTTTAGAAGAACGTTGTTTTGTTTATTCAACTAGAACATACAACAATTGACATATGTAGTGTTTTCTACACTAATCCACCCAGACTAAATATCGCTATCAAAGATCGAATCTTGTCGTATTCAACTTCTTGAACATTGTCATAAACACTTTACCGACATGTCAACTATTTCATAGATGTGAAACATCCATGTCTGTTTCTTTATAGATCCAAATATGACTGATATGCTTTATGTCTTTCAGAGGGTCTTCCAAGTTTAGTAACTTGGTTTCTCGTGTATGAAACTATCACGAATTTTATGGCTTCAAGTCGTTTGATGGAGTCAGGGCCCATCATCGATTCTTTACATGTAGTCAGTTCATCACTATTAAACAATAATGATTTAATCTCAAATCTTAGTATTCGATTGTTTACTCGACCTACGCGGTTCAATAGAAACTTAGATCTCCGTGACGACAACCTTTGAGGCACGGAAGCCATGAGCATTATGGCTGCCTCCGGGACATTTTTCAGCACTGGTCAACTTAGCACATATAGCTAATGTTCAATAACCTTATCAAAGTTCTATTGTCCTCCCACTTAACTTTTCATGAAAAAATCATTCTCAAAAAACTTAACGTTCTAAGTGATAAATACCCTTTGTCTTCGGTGTTATGGAGGAACACCCAACGGTTATTTGGGATAACCTACAAAGACGTTCTGATCCGACTTTAGTTGTAAACATTTTACTTATACCTAGCATACCAAAATTTTAAAGAAAATTTGGGTTCATCCCAATCCATAACTCATATGGTGTCATTTCAATGGACAAGAGATCAGTCTACTTTTCCATCCATGGGAGATCCCTGCCTCGTCTCTCCTAGTGTTTTCCTTCTGCTGTGTTAGCACTAGGTGTCGGAACAAGGCAGGTAGTTATCCTGTGCGTACGCGGTGCGCCGCAGGTGCCTGGGGTGCAGTTTGCGACCCTGCCATTCCTTCTATTAAATGGAGCGTGTTTCATTTCACAAGGTAACTGTAACTTTAGTTTGCTGTTTACATATCCATCTCTGCTTCTGTTCGAGAATTGATTAGAAAGTGTTGAAAATGTGTACTATGTTTCTCAGGAGAAAGAATTTTGGGATTTGAAGAGCAACACTGAGACGATTTAAGTAGCTGCAAAGAAGAAAGATGAAGGAAATATATGGTTTAAGATGGGCAAGTATGACAAGGCTTCCAAAATATATGAGAAGGTACTGCATCCGGCTTTTAACTAAAACTCAGTACACTACTCGTGTAAAAAAACGTACTATGCAGTTGAGTTCCTAACACAAAATCCGCAACTCTGTTTTCCCCTTCTGAATAGGTTGTGAAATGCATCGAATATGACAGTTCTTACAGCGAGATGAAACGAAGCAATCTAAAGCACCGAAGATCAGCATCAAGCTGAACGATGTCGTGTGCAAGCTCAAACTGAAAGAGCACAAAGGTAGTGTATTTGCGCCATATATCCTGCTGAATCTCCTGGTTACTAGGTTTAATTGAGTTGGATTACCCCAAATCTGACCATGAACGGTGGACCTCATAAGGTTTTGGAGCTGGAGAGCACAAATGTCAAGGCTTTGTACAAAAGAGCGCATGTGTACACCAAACTTGTTGATCTTGAACTGGCAGAGCCCGATATCAAAAAGGCACTGGAAATTGACCCAAACAACAGGTAAAGGCACTAGAAATTACCTACAACAGGAGTTGGGGGACATGGGACTTGTTCTAGCTGCCTGGTCGCGTTCATGTCGGTAGTCAAACTATCAATTCGCAGAATTATTGTAGTGTTATATTTTCTGGTGGCATTACGATTATATTTTCTGCTCTGTAATATAGTTCCCTTGCTACTATCTATCAAGATCCAACGCCCTTCGCTGAAGTATTGCTTCTCAGGTTGCGACCCATTAACAGGAAATTCAGAATTATATTATCCGTCACGGGTGCAACTATGAGAGTATCTCAGCATGAATGATTCTTACACTATGTGTAGATGTGCCTTCCATTTTCATCTTGGATGTGCATTTTCACGGTTTGTTGCATGCCTTTTTCTTTGTTTACAAAGTTGCTGACAGTGAGAATACAAATGTAACAATTAATTAGCATAATTATGAAAGATAGGTATTTTGCTATTATGTTTACACGTGTGGCGGGAAAAAACTTGACAACCCGTAGCAACGCACGGGCATTCAGCTAGTTCTACTTAGCTACTCCCTCTGGTTTATATTAATAGCCTCAATTTTATCTAGATACGAATACATCTAGTCTAAATAATTAACTAGATACATACGAATATAGATAAAATCGATGCGATACGAATATAGATAAAGTCGATGCCATACCATCTGTCATCTGTTAATTGAATCTAATAGATTAAGATACTGAGGTAACACATGTCATGATCAACTCAACCCATTGGGGGTGAAAGCCAAGTTTGATCATCATGTTTCTTAAGAAATTCCATTCCACTCTATCATAGGCCTTGTGCATATCAAGCTTAACTGCACAAAGCCCATCCTTACCTTTTCTCTTATTTTTAATCTTATGAACACACTCATATGCCACAAGAATATTGTCAGTTATAAGCCTCCCAGGCACAAAAGCATTTTGGGTGGGAGAACTATTTTCAGGGAGAATCCTTTTCAACCTTGTAGCAAGCATCTTGGAAATAATTTTATAGACTACATTGCAAAGGGAAATAGGCTGAAATTGTGAAACCTCCTTTGAGTTATCAATTTTAGGGATTATGACCACCACAGTTTCATTCCATCCCGGTGGAATACTTATATCATTGATAGCCTTCAAAACAGCAAAAGTAATATCATTGCCCACAATACGCCATAATTTCTTATAGAAAAGAGCATGCAAGCCATCCGGGCTAGGAGCCTTCAAATTGCTGATATTAAAGATAGCTTTCTTGACCTCCTCCACATAGAAAGGAGCTATCAATTTCTCATTCACCTCATTAGTAACTTTTAGAGTAATCTTGTCCAAAAAGTCTAGATCAATTTCAGTATTGTTGGAAGAAAATAGGTTAGTAAAATACTATAAAATTACAGGGTTTAGACTGTCGGTACCTTCCACAAAATCTCCACTAGGTCCCTTTAGTGTCTTGATAAAATTTTGTTTCTGTCGCCGAAGCAAAACCATGGAAAATGAAGTATTTTTGTCACCATGTTGGAGCCAGTTCACCCACGATCGTTGGCTCCACTTAATTTCTTCCTGTTCCAAGAGTTTTTCAATCAACCGTGCTAGCTCATGTTTACGGGTTTCATTAGAATCAGTTATTGGCCCTCAATAAGAACCTCGAGATCCCTCTGGGCTTTTCGGAGCTGCTGCTTGGGCTTCTTTAGAACCCTCGAATCCCATGCATGTAGCCCAGCATGCATGGCCTTTAATATGTCCAGGACATCGATCGTCACATGACCATCAGCTGTCGAAACCCATTGGTCTTCAACCACCTCTCGGAACCCTTCCTCCTTGAACCATTTAGCTTCAAACTTCAGTTGCTTATTTGATTGGAAAGCCAAAGAACCTTCATAGTACTCTGTATCCAAAAGAAGGGGACGATGACCAGAGTGGTTATATTCTAAATGAAGAACAACTGCATTTTCATGCATCTCATCCCAAGTTGTATTTTCCTATCTAGTCTCTCACGGATTTGACCTTGATGCCAGGTAAAGATGTCTCCCACATATCCAATATCAGAAAGTCCACATGTTTCCATAGTGTCATGGAAAGCCTACTTGTATCGCTCTGGTCTCACATTTCCACCTTCTTTTTCATGAGAATATAGGATCTCATTCATACCTCCCATAATAAGCCATGACAAAGTATTATTCTGATGAATACTCCTTATCCTATCCCAAGTTTTATATTTCTCAGCCCATTTAACTTCTCCATACATACCAGTAAATCTCCATACTTTATTCTCCTCTTTCTCAACACAGACATCAATAAAATTTGGCTTAGCACAAATTTGGGAAATCTTGATCTCCCTTTTCCATATCATCAGAATTCCACCTCGCCTTCCATCACTAGGTTGTATGATACAGACATCCATCTTGCATATTGATGGCTATGAAATATAGCCATCTACGTCCACATTTAAATTGGATATTATTCATATTTTTGATGAAATATCTCTCTAAACCCTGCCACTAATGCCTAATGATCAAAGGGGTATGCAATCCTTTCTTTCTATTTTTCACTGCGTAGATAATGATGTTTGATGATGGGAATCACAATATTAAAGTCAAAGATACGAGATTTCCAACAACCTAAAGAAACCAGGGGTCGTGAAGTGGAGACAAACGCTTTAACGACCAACTATACGACGGGAATAAAATTTCGGCCGTATTGTTGCGGTCGTATAGTTGCCATCGACACCGCTAGGTCAAACAGAACAACTTTCGTGAAGGGACCCCTATATAAAGAGGCTTCAGGCGACAAGAAACCTGGTTTGCACGCTCTCAAACTGCTCCGAGAACCCTGCATCCACAACACCGAAGAGCCGCTAGAGGAATAGACTTAGATCTAATCTCCAAACCCTTCTCCACCACCATACCCATATTCCACCACTTCCAATAGTAGATCTCATCTTCGATTGGCGACATTGTAAGACTATTTTCTATCAATCTCATGATTTCCCTTGCAATGTTTATGATTGTTGATTTCATCTCTATGTGTGAGTAATTCTCTTTGGGCTAAGGGCTTCGGCCTGACCATGAAGCTTTTGTGCATGTTATTTATCATAGATGGGATCATGTATTAGTTTGTATGACATAATGATTATTGTATCCTCTATTGCCTCAATCCAAGGACTTGTCAGGTACCCAAGACCCCGAGGATTGAGCCAGGTATAGAGAGTATGAGTAATGACTAATCTGCAGGTTGGGAATCCTAGTGACAGAAGGGGTAGTACGACTGTATGTGAGGGATTAATGGTGACGTCACTATGTATATCATTAGTTATCTTTCTTATATGGATGAGACTGGTAGGTTATTTCTATAAGTGGTTGCGGAGGCAATCTCAATTATGGATGCACTGCCCACATATAATTTTCTTGCTGTAACAATTACATGCATATTTTATTATTATCTTTTGTTCCCATCAGATGTTTTGCACAGCCCTAGGCCCTCTCTCTCCATCATTGACAACAACAAAATACAACAAACTCTTGGTCTGGTAAAACACAAAAAGAATTCTAAAACTCACAAAGGTCCGTTAAAGTAACTTCACTATGCTTTCTGCTTCCCGAGGATTCGATAACCTAGGTCTACTAGGAAAAAAGAGCTATACTACATCCGTAATCCGGATCAAAGGTATCAACCCTTTTTCGAGCGCCATTGCCGGGGAAGCAATAGCTACCCCTGTGAGGTTAGTAGGAACCTTTCTAGTTTTAATTCTTGTTTTTTAATTTTGTTTTCAGTCTTTATTTGAAAAACCAAAAAATTTAGTTAGTCTTTAAATTCTTGTTTTTACTATCATAAGTCTTTGTTTAAGAACACCCAAAAACATAGGAAATATGGCTGATAAGAAGCTTGGGGAGTTTTCAACTCCTAACAATGATTATTTGCGTACTCCTATTAGCCAGCCAGCAATTAGGCTGATGATTATGAAATTAAGCCCCACTATTTAAGTTTGGTTCAACATAATCAATTTGGAGGCTCTGCTATTGAGGACGCAGGTATGCACTTGAACACTTTCACTGAAATATGTGATATGATGCGCATTAAATATGTTGACCCCGATGCGGTCAAACTACGCTTATTTCCTTTCTCTCTAAGAGGAAGAGCAAAAGAATGGTTACTATCTTTGCCTAGAAATACTATTACATCATGGGTGGAATGCACTTTTTTATTTATGACTAAATTTTTCCCACCTGCAAAGACTATGCAACTAAGATCTAATATTACTGGTTTTAGACAGGAAGAGCGTGAGCCACTAGTGCTTGCATGGGAGAGGATGAAAGAATGCATGAGAAACTGTCCCAGTCATGGGATGAAAGATTGGTTAATTCTCCATTTATTTTATAATGTTCTTAACCCCGTGTCTAAGTCTATGCTTGATACTGCAGTTGGAGGAACATTTATGGGCAAACATATTACCGAAGTAAAGCAGCTTCTAGACAAGACAACGATGCCCAATGGCATGTGGATAGATCAAACATGAAGAAGGTGAACTCTGTCTCACCACAAGAAAATAAAGAACTCAATGCAAAGCTGGACGAGCTCATATTAGCCATAAAAGGTAAGGAAAATCAGGTAAGAGCTATACCAGAATCAAATATTGAAGAAATAGACTTCATAGCTCGTAATGATTATAACCCTGCTTGAAAGAATAATTATAATCCTAATTTTCAGAAACATTATTCTAGTCCTGCAGGTAATTCTAATAATAATATGGGAACTAGTAATGGTAGTCTCTAAGAAATACTCAAGTCCTTTATAGACTCACAAAATGACCAAAACAATATCCTTGTTAAAATAATTGAGAACCATGATGCTATACTTGGTAAATTATCTAACCAAGCTGTTAGTTTGAGAAATGATTTGCAGGCCCTCCAAGAAAGAACGAGGATTGTTGAGGCACAACTAGGTAAGATAACCGAGAGTCGAACTCTCATGTTCGCTAAATTTGCAGGTAAAACTGAGCCCAATCCCATTGAAGACCTCAAGATGATAAAAGTCCAAAGGGAGGAGCCTAAAGAACTTGATTATAGTAATGCTCCTTCACCAAATTACACCGTTGAAGATCTTGTAAAAATGATCAATATTAAGATTCTGGTAAGTGAAGGAAATTAGGAAACCATGTACCAACACTTTGTTAATCAGGTAGCAATAAAGGTACGTAAGCTTGAGGAAGAATATAAGAAAAATTTCTGAAAAATTTCCTGTGAAGATTGACGATATATTTCAGCCTACTATTAAGATTTAAATTGGGACCAATGAGATAGCTGCACTTTGTGATCTAGGTGCAAGCATTTCAACAATTCCAAAAAGTCTTTTTAATAAATTAAATCTTGGCCCCTTTGAAATCACCAAGTTAAAATTACATCTAGCAGATTCTACCTACAAACAAGTTATAGGGATTAAAGAAAATACTTTAGTATACATTAAAGGTTGTCCTGCTCTTACTGATTTTTTTATTGTTGACATGGTTGAAGATGCTACTGCTCCTATTATATTAGGCCGTCCATTCTTAAGAACTATTAAGGATTTGATTAATTTACATGAAGGGAATGTGAAGCTTTAATTGCCTTCGCG
Organism: Avena sativa; assembly: GCA_916181665.1. NCBI lineage: Eukaryota > Viridiplantae > Streptophyta > Magnoliopsida > Poales > Poaceae > Avena > Avena sativa. Next base: position 433,830,273 of record OV702296.1, read on the forward strand.
GGATCCTTTTGTTATTCATTTTCCTAGGAAGAAGAAAGCCAAGCATGATGAAAAGGAGGCCATCACTTTGAAGGCCAACTATTTTAGAGTGGGTGTTCCACTCATCTGGCCTAAGTGAGTAACATTGAGGTCAAGCTATTGACCATAAAAGAGTGCTTCATGGGTGATGGCCCAAAATATATCGAGCTCGTTGGGGAACCCCAAGAGGAAGGTATGGTGAGCACAATAGCAAGTTTTCCCTCAGTACGAAACCAAGGTTTAATCAAACCAGTAGGAGCAAGGAAACACCCCAAATGTGTTGCTAGCTGAGCCTTGGCAGGGCGCACTACCGGTGCTAGTAGCAACGTGGAGACCTGCACAACACAACCACAGAACTCTGTCCCCAACTTGCGATGGGGTTGTCAATCTCACCGGTTTTGCTAAAAACAAAGGATTAAACGTATCGAATGGAAGGAAGTAATAGTTTCCAGAAAGTAAACACAAAGCAGTAAACAGTTGATTGTAGATTGATAGTAAAAGAAAGGACCGGGGTCCATAGTTCACTAGAGGTGGCTCTCCTTAAGATAGATAACATGCTGGGGAACAAATAACAGCGGGGCAATTGACAAACATCAAGAAAGCATACAAGCATATAATAATCATCTTGACTCCTTTGAGATTCGATTGGGCATTACAACATTATAAATAGACCGCCATCCAACTACATCTATGACTAATAATCCACCTTCAGGTTATCATCCGAACCCCCTCCAGTATTAATTTGCAAGCAACAGATAATTGCATTACGAATTGCGTGTAATGTAAACAATACGATTGTTCTATGAACAAAGGATTGTTGTTTTCTCCCTAGTAGCAACATCACATCTAGTACCTTAGAGATTTCTGTCACTTCCCCAGATTACCAGAGGCATGGACCCACTATCGAGCATAAATACTAACTCTTGGAGTTGCTAGCATCTACTTGGCCAAGATAGCTACTAACAACGGAAAGCATGCAAGATCACAAATAACAAAGACATGATAGAATCAATAATCAATCTGAAATAGCATCTCAATATCCATCGGATCCCCGCAAACACAACATGCAGAATTACAAATAGATGATCTTGATCATGAACGGAGCTCCCAAGATCTAAACATGATAACACAAAGGAGGAGAACCAGCCATCTAGCTACTACATGGACCTGTAGTCCAGATATGAACTACTCACGCATCACACCGGAGGCTTGCATGGTGATGAAGAAGACCTCCAGGGTGAATTCCCCTCTCCGGCAGGGTGCAAGGAAGAGCTTCAGATCCCTCCCGATCTAGGGATGGAGATGACGGTGGCTACAGACTCTTTCGTGGAATCTTGATCGGGTACTTAGGGTTTCCGTATCAGAGGCAATATATAGGCGGAAGGAGAGGCTGAGGGGGTGCCTGATGACCCACAAGTATAGGGGGTGTATCGCAGTATTTTTGAGGGAAGTGAAACCCAATTTATCTGTTCGACACAAGGGGATCCAAAGAATATTTATAAGCCTTAACAACTGAGTTGTCAATTCAGCTGCACCTGGAAACAATCTTGCTCACAGCAGTTTATCAGTAGCAACAGTTTTGTAGTAGGAATAGTAAAGTAATAGCAGTAGTAAAGCAAAGACAGTAGTAACAAAAACAGTAAACAGTGGGATTCGAGTGCGGTAGGCATAGGGATGGATGGACGGGCGTTGCATGGACAATACAATTCACATAGCAATTAGAACATAGGGCAATTGTAGATAAATAAGATAAAGCATCCAAGTACTAGACAATCCTAGGCATTTGTTCCATATATAGTCATACGTGCTCGCAATGAGAACTTGCACAACATCTTTTGTCCTGCCAGCCCGTTTGCAGCGGGGCCTCTAGGGAACTACTGGCAATTAAGGTGCTCCTTTTAATAGAGAACCGGAGCAAAGCATTAACACTCCGTGAACACATGTGATCCTCACATCAAAGCCATTCCCTTCCGGTTATCCCGATTTCTGTCACTTCGGGGCCATAGGTTCCGGACAACAACGTGTGTAGACAACTTGTAGATAAGACCAAAAACAATACTATCATAATGAATCAATAACATGTTCAGATCTGAAATCATGGCACTCGGGCCCTAGTGACAAGCATTAAGCACAACAAGTCGCAACAAAGTCATAAAGCACTAATAAAAGATACTAGGCACCATGCCCTAACAATCTGATGCCATTACATGAACGATCTCATCCAATCCCTACCATCCCCATAGCCTACAGCGGGGGATTACTCAGTCATAGATGGGGGAAACATGGATGGTCGATGGAGAAGCGATGGTGATGATGATGGCGATGATCTCCTCCAATTCCCCATCCCGGCAGGGTGCCAGAACGGAGTTTCTGGTGCTGTTTCGTGGAATCTGGTGGTGGCGGCGGAGCGGAACTCCTTCTGGAAAAACGTCGAACCCCCCAAAGTTTTTAGGTCAGAAGGCTCGTTATAGGCGAAGAGAGAGGCCGAGAGGGTGCCTCGGGGGCCCACACCACCCCCTGGCGCGGCCTGGTCTGGCCCGCGCCACCAGGTGGTGTGGCCACCCTGGCTCTTCTCCGTCTCGTATTCTGGCTCCTGGAGTCTTCGGGTGAAATAGGATTTTTGGCATATTTTCCGGGATTTTTCCTGATAGTTGGTTTTCTGCACAAAAAGTAGACACCAAGGTAATTCTGCTGAAAACAGCATCAGTCCGCATTAGTTGTATCCAAATCACACGAGTATAGAGGAGAAACAATAGCAAAAGTGTTCGGGAAAGTAGATACGTTTTGGACGTATCAACTCCCCCCAAGCTTAGCTTATTGCTTGTCCTCAAGCACTTCAGTTGAAAACTGAGTGCGATAAAAGAACTTTCACGAACACATTTGCTTCATATGATGTAAATATTCTTAGCAATGTGATCAACTACTCAGACAGTTCATAATAAAGAGTATGCAACTGAGTCTACTTAATAGTCATTGCAAGCTATGAAGAGATTCCAACTCAAGAATAATAAGTAGCATGAAGCACAAGCATAAGCAACATTACAATGCTCATAAAAAGGTATGATAGAGTGGTATCTCGCTTGCCCTTTGATTATGAATATCAAGGCACCTCTGAAGTTCAAGTGATGACTAGAAGTAAAGATATCAAGGATACAAGCATCAAAGTCATAACACAAATAATCAAGTAATGGAGCAAACACAAAGAATGACAACTATGCTCTCAAGAAGGTGCTCAAAGAATATGTGGAGACTCAACAAGTAGAAGAAAAGGTTTTGAATAATTTGAAAGGCTTCCAAATGCTGAAAGTATGGTACTCGTTAGCTTTGAGCTCTCATTGCCCCTATCATAAGCATCTTTAATGTGGTTAAGGTGAAAGTGAGGTCCAATCTGAGTTATATGCTTGACAGACTATAAACTGAAGATCCCAAGTCCCTTGAGTACGAGGGCCGCTCCTCATGCTACTCAACTTTAGTTACCGGTAAGTTCTTGTCATCGTAAGTATGTGCGTATCATTGAGAACCGCCAATGGGGTACCCCTTGCCCGATGATACGGAAGAATCCCCATATCAAAATGACAAGGCAAGCAGACAATGAGTATCTCAGCAATCTTCTTATTTACCATGGGAAAATGGTGCTTTTTTCTCTCTTTCCTCTTTTCATAAAACTCTTTTTTTAATAGCTATGTCTCTCTTTTTTATAAGAAGAATGCTTCATAGATATCATTATGGTTACGCTGCAGGTTTCCACCATGTCAGCATGGATTAGACCAGTGGCCCAGGCGTTTCTCTAACACACATACATAACTCCATGGACTTACAAGCTCCCCTTTTATTTCACACCGACGACATCCGCAAACAAAAGAGCAAGGTATGAACTACGTATATATTTACAAGTGTTGAAAGCGTTCCTCGTGATAGCACGGTTCTGCTAATCCCCAACCTATAATTTGCAAGCATATAACTTTCATGGAGAGTTCACAATGGTTTAGGTTTATTAAGTGCAGGAAATAAAGTGTGCCATCAAGTTCGTGAGAGCTTTACTAACTAATTTTCCCATAACAAGCAAACATTTTATTCGGAAGAAAACAAGGCATAATGAATATGCACGGGAGTAGCAAATGATGCTAATAGGTAGGTATGGTGGACACTTTGGAAATATTTGGTTTAGGGAGTTGGAAACATGAGTAAAACACTCAGTGGAAGTGAAGGCTAGCAATAGTAAGGGAGCGACAAACGAGAGAGCAATAGCTGTCATTATCATGCTTGCAACAAAACAGGACTAATCATGGCATGAAAATGATTCAAGATCTTCAAGGCAAAATAATTCATCGAGGCTTAACTGATTATTACAGTCATGTGCATGCGTGAGCATGTGCCAAGTCAATTCAAATGAAACATTTAGAGGAGGATACCACGGAGTCATACCAATTTATGAATAGAGCAATGCAAGAAAACATTCATAAGACATGCTACAAACTATTAGCGAGATGGAGCTAATCATAAGAAAGCAAGAACTACTAAGCATCCAAAGATAACATACACCCTACTTGAACGGACTAAGCAAGCCCACAGTGATGGGTATATGTACAAAAAATGAAAACAAATAGAGTTCGTTACCAGCCTCTTACCACGCCTCAAGTTGTCATTGGTCCTCATTATTGCTCTTCACTTGTGTGGCTTGAATAATAATATGAAACCAATATCCACTAAGGATTGCCGAACCCTGTAGCAAACTCACAAAAACCAAAGAAGAACGACAAATATTTTTGGTGTTTTCGATTTTTAAACAAGAACCAAAAGGGAAAAACAAGCAAAGCAAAATCTTTTTGTTTTTTTCGAATAGTTCAAACAAAGCAAAAAGGGAAAAGCAAACCAAGGCAAAAAGAAGAAGCAAACCAAAGAGAAACAACAGAAATATTTTTGGTCTTTTTGTGTTTTTTTAGAAAGCAAAAGCAAAGAAGAACGAAAACTAAAAAGAAAACGAAAACATGAATATACAAAGTACCGACACAACATGATATGGAGATGAGTGCGGTGTCAGTGTACCTCCCCCCAAGCTTAGGCTTTTGGCCTAAGTGGGTATCAATCCATGTACGAATAGGGGTTCCAAGCGGGCGGATCTTGGTAAGAATGGTCGTAGCTAGGACCATGAGAAGAAGAAGAAGCTCCCCAATCATAAGCGGGCTGCTGATATGAAGACTCTCCCTCATTCGAGGGCTAGAACGAATCATCCGTGACCTTCCTTCTAGTGTCCTGCTCCTGTTGGGAGAGTTCTCCCAAGTACGTGTCAAGCTCCTCCTCAGTGAGGGACCATCCTTCCCTGTTATCAAGGTTAAACAAAACAGGTGCAGGCAAAAGAACAACACGCTCAGACTTGCTCTTTCTCCAACCAGCTTTGAGAAAGGTTATTTCATAAGATAACTCACTCATACTAGCCCACGAGGAAACAAATTTATGTTGTATCATGGAATTAAGATCAAGCCTCTCTATGGGAAACTATAGGTCTAGATGATGAGTCACTAAACCATGCAATACTAGTAAACGAGAAGCAATAAGGCCTCCACAGTTCCACCTTTCTCACGGTTAGCAACAAGACGGAAAGCTATCAAAGCACCTAGGTTGTAAGACCTATCTCGTTTAAGAGCAGCAGAGATAAATGCTAGATAAAACAAAGATAACTTATTGGCAGTTTTCCTAGCAAGAACACACTTGGCAATAAAGTAGGCAAAGTAGCGAATGGAGGGGAGATGAATGTTACGGATTTTTCCATTCTCCTTCGAGAAGCTACTCCCTTGGCAAATTTCTGCGGATAAATCCATGAGTGGTTCAGGTCTCTCCTTAATCTTTCTACATGATCCCCATTGAGGTACCTTAATAGCTGCACAAAAATCATCAAGAGAAAGGTCGACAGCTATATTGTAAATTTTGTAATGGACCATGGGGTTAGGCAAAGAGTGACTAAATTGGAAGTCCTGCACCACAGACATGGTTAGCTTCACAAATTGACAAGGTTCATCTTCCAAAAAGTGCTCCAACCCTGCATTAGAAACCAAAGTGTGGAAATCTTGTAGAATTCCTGCAGCTATCATGAACTTAGAGCATGGGTAAATGGAAGGAAAAACTTCCTCCTCCTGGTGGACCTTCATGACCTCAGGTACCCAAAGCTCATGTTGGTTTAGGTGGTGTTCGCTCATCTTCTATTCTGAAATTTAAACACCTATCAAACAAGTGACTGCAAAGTAAATATAATGAAGGATTCTACTCATAGGGACTTGCAAGAGGCCTAAACATGCATCAAAACTATATCTCTAAGCATCAAACAAGCTTACAAGCTCTCATAACCAGTCACCTACAGCAGCAAAATACTCAACACATAATCCACTAAACACAAATCTACTTGGACAAGGGGGAGGAGCCACATACCAGGGAACAAATGCTCCAAATTTCAGCAAGAAAGATGGGCTGAGCAAGGAGATCGAAAAAAATCGAGAGCAAGCACAGCAAGAACACGATTTTGAGCTATGAACTGGAGCTTACTCGGGAGAGAGAAGAAAGTGGCAGGTGAGAGAGTTGGTGGGGGGCCAGGGGTGGCCCACACCAGGGCATGGCGCCACCCAAGGCTGGCCGCGCCACCATGTGGTGTGCCTGCCTGGTGGGCCCCCCTGGTACCTCCCAGGTACTCCTCTGCCCCTTTTTTTACGTAAAAATTTAATATGAATTTTCTGGAATTTTTCGAGACACTTTATTTTTGGGCATTTTTCAGAAATAGAAGAATGATTTTTCTAACAGACAGACTGAAGGGAATATGCCCGAGAGGCAATAATAAAGTGGTTATTATCTTATTCCATGTTTATGATAAATGTTTATTTTACATGCTAGAATTGTATTGATCGGAAACATCAATACATGTGTGTTTAATAAACAAAAAGGGTTCCTAGTTATGCCTCTCTTATAGACTAGCTTGTTGATTAACAAGATGATCAAGGTTTCCTGATCATGGACATTGGATGTTGTTAATAACAAGGTCACAACATTGGTCGAATGATGTGATGAACATTCATCCAAAGTATAGCATTATGATCAGAGTCATTATGTTTATATTGCTATAACATCATACGAAGTAATCTTAGTCCTTAGACCATGAGATCATGTTAATTGCTAACACCGGAAGAGTATCTTGATAACATCAAACGTCACACCATAACAGGGTGACTATAAAGGTGGGTTTAGTGCTACGAAGGTGTTATGTTGAGGCTCATGGATCAAGAGTGGGATTTGTCCATCCCGATGATGGATAGATATACTCTGGGCCCTCTCGGTGATATCACATTGAAATAGCTTACAAGCAAGTGATGTGATCACTAGAATGTTATATCACGGGAACAAGAAAAGAGTGCATGTCGGTAACAAGATCAAACTAGGTATGGAGATACCGATGATCGAATCTCGGACATGTAATATATCGCGGGACAAAGGGATTTAGTTACTAGCGTTAAAGGTTCTCACGATCACAGAAGTCATCGTTGAATGTGTAGGAGTCAGTATGGATCTCCAGGTCCCACTTCTGATTATTGATCTGAGAGGGGTCTCGATCATGTCTGCATTATTCGTGTACCGTAGGGTGACACACTTAAGGGATACCGACACCATTTGGAGCAAATATGTTTCAGATAAAGATTTAAGAAAGCGCTGGAGTTATTTCAATAGACACCGAAACTGTTTCGGGTGAAATTGATTGGTTCTGCATGTAATATTGAAATGTTGCAGGGGGTTTTATGTGAATGTTTGTTAATTAAATTAATTAACAAAATTCTGAATAAAAATAATAAAAGAGTTTTATTAAATGAGAGAGCATTAAATTTGGAGAAATTTAATGCATTTAAAGTGGAGACTTTAAAAGAGAATGTGAAGGGGCATTTTAATGTGGAGGGGTTACCACCACATGAATGGAGGAGGTGAAGGGTCACCCCCTCCATGCGCCGGCCATGAAGGAGGGGCACCCCCCTCCTCCTATAAAAGGCCACCCCCTCCTCACTTCTCAAACACACCTCCTTGTGAAGGATCTCTCTCCACCTTTAGTATTATTCCCCCATGGTCTCGGATTAGCGAGATACATGTTCCCAGTGGCTTTATCTGGAAAGGAGTTGCTGCTTCTGCTGCTTTGCTGGAGCGAGGGACGGAGGTTGTCGCGGTACCGGACGTGTGTGCGATCACGGATGCACCGCTGCTTTGCGGTGCTGGACTTGGTGGTGCTGGAGCTGGATCTGATGGACGTGCTGGAGCCGGACCTGCTGGACTTCATCACGATCTTGAGATAGGCAAGTTTACGACTACATCAACCACGAGTTCCTACTCGTTAACAAAGCTTGTTGTCTACGAGGGTAAGTTCTCGTTGGATGTATGTCCACCCGTTGCTTTGTACCTAGTAGATACATCTTGGCGTGTAGTTCACACCGTAGGAATTTTTTTGTTTTCTATGCTGCGGACCCAACAGTGGTATCAGAGCCTGATCTATGCGTAGGTGCTTAGCACGGGTAGTACACATATGTTTATATGTGGGCGATGATGATCATGTTATTGCTTCTTTCATGTATTTTGGATATTGGTGGCATAGTGGGATGAAGCGTCCCGGACCAACCTTACATGTCATCGTACATGAGACCGGTTCCACGACTGACATGCAACTTGTTTTGCATAAGTGGCTGGCGGGTGTCTGTCTCTCCTACTATAGTCAATATCTGATTTACAACGAGTTGCTAATAACTTAGTTATCCTCGTTGTGGTTCATGTTCGTAGGTAAGAACGGTTCTATCTCCGAAAGCCCTAAGCCACGTAAAACTTGCAATTGATAAATTAGAGGCGTCTAGTTTAGATCGTTGCTGGGCTAGTGTCTTGATATGGTATTGTTGTAAGTACATGTATGATAGATACTCTTACAACACATTCAACATGTAAATTCCATAGACCTTGGCCTTACACACAAAGGAATGATAGAGATCATACCACGATGCAAATGATAGAGATCAAATGCATGGACCATATCATCTCACTTTACACATTAGATGTTAGCATCTTATACTGTTAGTTTGGCGCTTTCTGTAGCATTGTAAGATGATCCCTCATTTAAATATCAAGATAAAATGTGTTCTTCCTTAAGTATGCACCGTTCTATGGATCGTGTTTCGAGACATCACGTGATGATCGGGTGTTCTCAACTCTACACTTTCATGCAACGGGTGTAAGACAGTTTTACACACGCGAATACTAAGGTTCTTACTTGGCGAGCCTAGCATGTACAGACATGGCCTTGGAACACGGACCGAAAGGTTAAGCATGAGTCATATAGTTGATGTGATGACCATATTGATGCTTGCCTTTGAAGCTACACCGACTCACGTGATGATCGGACTTGGTGTAGTGGATTTGGTTCATCTAATCACCAAAAAGGCACGAGGGATGTCGTTTTTGAGTGGGAGTTCATTTCTAATTTGGATTAATCGAACTCAATTTGTCATAAACTAAATTGAAGTGAATTTGCATAATTTGTTGTAGTCATTGGCATCTGTTCACTACCTTATGCTTAGTTTTTATTTGAGATAATAGAACTATAGAATTCTGGATATTTACTTTACGAACTGGTATCGTATTGTTTCGAATGTCAATTTAAAGTTTATAAGTCCTATTGCAAACTTTCAGCAAACTCTATTTACTCCATGAAGTTTAATAAGTAGTATTAAATCAAGAGTAAGAATTCCAATGTTAGTATCTAAAGTATCATGTTTGCCTCCATGATTATTGATATTCAAAAAGTTGTTTTAATATCAAGATTATATTGGAGCTGAAAATTGTTTCATAAACCATCATGTGTGAAAGATATTGTGATATCTGAAACAATGTTTTTTGGTTGCATTATGATAGAGTATAATTTAGCAAAATACATGTTCTCATATCGTATGAGAATTTCTGAAGGATGGAGATGCTAGGCATCCGAATCTACCAAAAAGGTTTTGGGAACTGATATTATACTCGCATTCTTCCTTATAGGCTATAGTAGCTTGATCATGAAAGTTTTCATGATAAGGATGAATAGAAGATGTAAGTAAAATGTTTACTACACTAATAGATTACTAAAGAATGGATTTTTGAAAGAACACCAAACATTTGATGATGGTGATCCACTTCAAAGTGCAAGTCCAAAGGTATTAGTATTTGACTATATACACTTTGTACCATGTGTCATGTTGATGACACCACTATTGATGTTGATAGATTCTTTTAAAAGAAAAGGAATTGCTGAAAGATAATCTATAAAATATTTGGCAGAAAATAAAAGGTTGGAGATGTCCAACTTAGCTATATAGAAGATATACATGTTATGGCTATATTCCTTGCTTGTTAAACAATGTGGTTCTTAGGTATTGGATACCGAATTGGTTGGTATGAAGTGTCATACAGGACAATTGCACTACAATGGCCTAAGTAACCAGCAAGAGAATGAGTGATGATGTTCATCGAAAACAAATAAAGTGTTATTGTGTTTTTCGTTGTCATCAAACCAAGCCTTCAAGATTTGTTTAAATAATTGTTATTTTGTTCTGGTATCATGAGAACAATGGTTGTTCAAATAATTACCGTATTCCATAAAGAATGGATGAACTTTTACAAGTCTAGTTGGAGAAATCACATCCATAAACACTATTGCTAAAATGTCGCAAGACAAATGATTGAAAGATCACTTATGAAGTGACATCGCTGTTTAAATTATATTTGAAAGAAAACATGAAGAAACTCCATGTTGATGGATTTTTAGAGTCTTTGATTTTGATCAATTAACGCATGTGAGACTTTCCTCGAGATAATTGAAACTCCGTCCATAGGCCAGAGAGGAACGGATGACTAGCTTATTGGAAATTGTGCATGCTGATGTGCATAGTCCATTATGTGTAGCCATATGCGATGGATCTTTTTGCTTCATATGCTTTCTCCGAAAATTTGGGTAAATATATCTTTATATTTACTTAACAAGGAAGAAGTATGAAACATTTGAAAATTGTTCAAAGACTTTCAAGATGAAGTGGAAAATCATTGTAACAAGAAAATAAAAGAGTTTATGATTTGATCATAAAGGAAGATATTTGAGTTACAGGTTTAGCAAAACACCTAAGATTTCAGGAATTGTTCCATGAATTTGCACTTCCCAATAAACCACAGGAATATGGTATGTTCGAGAGATCAAATCAAACCTTGTTTGACATGGTAAGATCAAAGGTGTCATTTATAACACTGCCATTATGTTTTAAGGATTAAAGCTTTAGAGACTACCGCTTTTACACTGAAATGAGCACCATCATGATCCGTTGAAATGACACCATATGAGTTATGGTTTGGGATAAAACCCGAATTGTCTTTTCTTAAACTAGTTGAATGCCCGTGCGTTGCCACGTGTATCAAAATTTCTTTCGTCGCCTCAACATATAAAAATACACGTGCTAATTCAAATAAAATATGAAAACACCTATATGCTATAAAAACAACCAAAAATGTATACATGTGCTGATAAAAACGGTGAAAACACATGTGTGCAACCACAAAACAACCAAAAATATACACATACCCTTTTCCCGGTTTCCCCTCGTCGCTATGAGGACGAGTGTTGCCTTCGACGCTGCTCGGGTCCAAATGATGTCCTCCGAACTATCAAGATATGCCATTTCGCTGGCAAGGTCTCCCTTCATCGTTTTCTTTTTGTGGGTAAGTTTCTTCCGCTCTTGTAAATCATGCAACTTCAACACGGCTGAAACTATCTAATAACATCAATGCAGCATCTCCTCCCTAATGGCCATATGGTCCGTTCTCTCTCTGTTCGGCCATTCAGTTATTTTTGTGAATGAAGACCTTATAGTACTTCATCAACAACGGCGATGTCATACGGAATACAGAGGTTTAAAAAGGTCGATATATACCTGTGAAAAGGCACGCTCTTGCAAAGAACTCGAAGCTTATTTAGCAGTTAACTTAGCAGCTAAACTGGATTCACGTCTGGCACGGTCAAAATGAAACTGGGAGGTTCTCTCCTTTCATCGAAAAAAGGAAATAGTAAAATTCCCGGCTAGCCCCTGAATTTGACTAAGATTGGCATTACTGATGCCCTGTTCTTCTAGGAATTCCAGATTTCAGTCAGTCCTCACAGTCAGTTTTTTAGCTAGACAATTTCAACATTTAAAAGTCAGTAAAGAAGCATAGCATATCTCCAGGTGAAAGCTTCCGTTGTCAATGCATTCATCATGAAGTTGTACCACTACTCTCGTCCAGCTATACACCGTGTAAGTTCAGATGGGTAGTCTATATCGCTCTTCTAATAAACTGAAACAACTCCATTTTGTATCTCCACCATTCTATTGCGTACACCATAACCTATCCATTGACCACCAATTTCCCTTGTGATTCGCTTCCTCGTTGCTACTCTCCTCTGCACCCCTTCTCCCCACACCATCAGCATATGTGCCTCTCGCTTCCCTCCCTATCAGACATGCACACACTGTTTAGATCAAATAAAATCCTAACCCAAGACTTCAACTTGAAGGATGAATCCAAGCATTGTATACCCTATGATTTACATGTCAAAAAACAAGTTCCAGAGCCCCGTAGAGCCATAGACTTAGGATCATGTACTTTTTTTTCAAATAATGAGTCTGCAAGAAAAATTGCAAACAGAATCAAAGGTATAAACGTGTTTTGACATGTTCACGTGCATAATGAATCGCAAAAAAATGAGCATGTGTCAATGGAAAAAAAGCAAAAAATTGTACATTTTTGTAATTTAAGAAAAAATGTACTTGGAGCATTATATACCCTTGCATAGCTGCTTTGCAGCTGCACATATTACAACATGCCCTCATATTCTTCTTTTTCTGTCTTAATAATTTACTGAATGCTCGAGTACATATACTCCCTCCATCCAGAAATAACTGACTTGAGTTTATCTAGATTCGAATGTATATAGACACATTTTAGTGTATAGATACTTTTGAATCTAGATAAAAATCTAAGTCAGTTATTTCTGGACGGAGGGAGTATAATAAATGGGGGCTTTGTAGCCCTAAGATGTGTGAAAGTGTGTAATCTCAAAGTCACACGTAGTAGAAGTTGACTAATTTTTTTGAGAAAATTATTGAACTAAGATCCATTGTAAACTGTACCAACCAGGTGTATATAATAGCAAGAACCACTACATGTTGCAACCTAACCTGAGAATTTGCTTAGTGCCGAATTGTGCACCCCAACATAGTGAAAAAAAAAACCTTTCATCATACGAGTAGCTACTGACTATAGACTTTTTCCTGATTGGATAAAACAAGAAAGGTCAAAAGATCTCTATTCTTCATCTGAAGATTTGTAACAACAGTTGCCAAAATCTATACTCAGCTGTACTAATCTACAACACTGCACACGGCTGAAATTCCTAACAGTTGCTAGTACACGTGCGAGAGAGAAAATAATTAAACTGAATCTGAGCAGAGAGGTTATACTGATACGTGAGATTAAATCAAGTAGTCAACCACAGAAAATGCAACAAGTAATGAAAAATTTGTCAGCAGCACAAGCATTATAACTCTACATATAGATCAGTTGTATTTCACTCGCAGTGACTGAAGTTTCAGAAGTTGTAAACATGAAGGGTAGCTAATTCATAGTTCATAGCATGGCGGAATCCATGGTTGATAGTATGCACACTTGTCATAGCAGTATATATCACATACCTGAAGTTACTTGTCCATTATATGGACAAATCTCACCAAGAAATTCATCCAAAAAGCTTATGCTAATAAAATAGGGCATACTTATATTGCATAAGCCCTTCATAAACCTGTAGTTAGACTATTTCATGTTCTTTGCCATATTTTCAATTGGATGACAAAAATAGCCTTCAGCGAGTGTCAGATGAGAATGAGGCGTCTGGAATAGTCGGCGTACCTGGACCATGGATGTTGAAATGCTACCTTCAAAAGGCATCGTCAAAGGAAATATGATTATATGAATCACACAAAAGTACTTTAAATTACACAATTGTCTATCAAACAGCAGGAAACGTGGACAATTATATGACTCTTCCGAAAGAGAAATCTCTCTTAGGCTTTTAAAAAATGAATCTCTCGTGTAACAGGGAGAAAATATGTTATCCTATTGAAAACTTGAAATTATAATAACACGTACAAGAGCAGATAAAATTATTGTCACATAGTAAAGAGATTTCTGTGGAGAACTTGCATATAACAATGTAGAGAACTATCTTGTCCAAGTAAAAAGAGAAATAAGATTCTGTTGTTTTGATACCAGTTGTGTATCATACAACTATTCTTCTGAGATGTACTCAATACCATGACAAGTTCAATAGTCGCCACACGGTGGGCCAACAGTTGCATAATCTAGAATTGGTTTTGTTCTAATTAAAATAAAATATGTCCAAATCTGATTCGCCTGCAACATTGTGATACACCGTAAACATATATTGGGATTGATACGAGTCAGAACTGACCATATGCCTTGAACATACCAGAGTAGTAGTTCGTCAGTTGGGTAAAAGTTGTCTGATACCCATTCTGCAGAGGCCTGTGAAGGATTATACAGCCACTGGTTTTCCCCTTTGAGTCCAATCTGTAGTGAGAAATATGCTTATTGTTACTACGTTATGGTTGACCTGTGCTAAGGAAGGGTTTTAAAACATTACTTGTTAGTACTAACCTGGTATAACATTACGCTATGAAACATTACGCTATGAAACATTACTTGTTTCATAGTAGTTGCTTAACTATGAAACAGTAGATCACTGTGCACACACCTGGTATGTCCAATCTGTAGAAAATAAATCGAACGCACCATTCAGTCAACTCAGCTTTACTGGACTGACACCATGCTACAACTCCCCGCCAAGCCGCTCTGCTATTTCCGTGGGGCGTCTGCAGGTGTAGGTCGTGGAAGTCCATGCTCTGGCGGCAGGTCTCCATCGCCGCCCACAACCACCGCCACGCTAGTCGTCTCCCTAGCCGTGTGTCATTGCTAATGTCCTAGACATGGACTCCGGCAGGGTCATCAAGCAAGCAGGGATCGATGGAACCGGCCACTGCTTGCTGCAGCGAAATGGGTATGTGAATCCTAAACGACTGCCTCGTCGGCTACTTCCCCTTCCGCGATAGCCGAATCTGGGCCTCCCTTCCCTCGCAGTTGAGGAGGTAGGAAGGGTAGGCTGTCGACGTCGGGGTAGAACATGAGGGAGGCGGACGTCCGGATCTGGGGCTTCCTTTCGGCGCGGTCGAGGAGGAAGGAAAGGTTGGTTGCCGACAATGGGGTAGAACGGGAGGGCGGGGCCGGTTTGGAGTGGTGGTTGACAAGGAGGGCGCCGGCCACGGGTGGGATGGGGTGCGGTGCGATTGTTTTAGAGGGGAACGACAATGAGCTTTGCAAGCGGGCGACACCAGGTCGTGGTCTCCAGTTTATAGTCATCGGCGGAGCCGTAGGATGGAGGCTTGCGGCACGGAGGGCGGCAGGTACAAAGACGTGGAGGCTTCGGCGGCAGATTTGGGGGCCTGGAGGTACGGCGGCGTCTCAGCCGGGAGGCATGGTGGCGGGGAGAGGGGTGCAGGGCATCGGTTGAGACGGGAGAGAGAGATGCGAGAACTCGGTGGCGGACATGTCGCTGTAGTTATTTTTGTGAGCCGTTTCTCCAAGTGAGTGCGAATAAGGAGGCTCGACGAAACGACGAGCGAAATGCTCTGGTTGCCAGGAAACGGAACCTTAGGTTCTTTTTAGATAGTAGAGATTTTGGTATGCTATGCATAAGTAAAATGTTTACAACCAAGGTCGGATAAGCATGTCTTTGTAGGTTATCCCAAAGAATTTGTTGGGATTTTCTCCATAACACCGATGACAAAAGAGTTTGTCGCTTGGAACGTCAAGTTTCTTGAGAAGGAACTTTTCTTGAAAAGTTAAGTGGGAGGACAATAGAACTTTGATGAGGTTGTTGAACCTTAGCTATATGTGCTAAGTAGCGCAGCGCCGGAAAGTGTCCCGGTGGTGGCCACAATGCTCATGGCTCTCGTGATTACAAAAGGTGTGATCTCGGAGATTAGAGTTCCTATAGAACCGTGTGGGTCGGTAAGTATCAAATAGTAAGATTTGATAAGCAAGTCGTTATTGTTTTGACAATGATGAACCGACTACATGCAAACAAGCGATGATGGGCCCTGACTCCATAAAATGACTAGAAGTCATAGAATCCGTGATAGTATCCATACACGAGAAATCAAGTTTCTGAACTTGGAAGACCCTCCGGAAAGGCGTGAAGCCTATCGGTCGTGTTTGGATCTATAAAGAAATAGACATGGATGTTTGACATCTATGAAATAGTCGACATGTCGGAAAGAAGTTTACCGCAATGTTCAAGGAGTTGACTATGACAAGATATGATCTTTCATAGCGATATATAGTCTTGACGGATTAATGTAGTAACCACTACATATAATTTGGTATATGGTAGTTGAATAAACAAAACAAGGTTCTTCTAATAGAACGGTAACCTAGGACATGTACATGACATGGTCCGAAGGGTTTTGTTAATTCAAAGGGTGCTAAAAGGGCATGTAAACTTCAATAGTTGAAGTAAGCATAGCGGAGTTGGAATCTTCACCATGATGAAACTGTTAAAAGAGTTTAAATTCATCGGAGATGATGAAGATGCTTGCATTTTCAAGAAATTAAGTGGGAGCGCTGAGACATATTTCTAATACATTATGTAGAGGACATATTGTTGATTGGAAATGATGTATCTTGAATTGACACAAGTTAAGGATTTCATTAAAATAAGATTTTGATGAAAGACTTGGGAAAACCCAGAATATTAGGCATCAATATCTATATGGATAGATTAAGGCGCTAATATGGTTGTGCCAGACATACATATATAAGATATTGAAAGGGTTCAATATGAGATATTGAAAGGGTTCAATATGGAAACAACAAAAAAGGTTCTTGCTGCATGGAAATGATTGTATCAAGATTCAAGTGTTTCAACACTTGGTGAGTAAAATCACATGAAAATTTTAATCGATTATACCATGATATGTATATATCCAGAATGTCCTATGCTCTAAATGTTATGAGCATATACCAGAATGATTCATAAGATGATCATTGGACAATAGTGAAGATATTCTTATGAGCTTTGGAAGAACTAAGAATATATCATGTATAAGTGACAAATAGTTAAAGGTAGTTCATTGTAAAGTGTTACATTGATACTAGTTTTGTCACAAGATACAAATTAAATTTATCTCAATTTAGACTATGGGTGGCACAATATAATGGAAAGGATGTTCCATGATGGATTTGGATGAGTTCCAAAGTTGAGATATTGTGAGGGATACTACAACAAAAGGCTAAGTATATGACCTGCTATAGTAGCAGCATAGGAGGGCATTTGTGTTAAGAAGTTTGTTATCAAACTAGGTGTGGTTCAAAGTGGGATAATACTATGAAGATATATTGTGTGACAATAATATCAACATATTTTGAGCCGAACGAACTAAAGGTCTCACCAGAGGACCAAATTTATACAATGGCATCTTATTTGAGAATGAGTGATGTGTAGAGACGCAAAGACATGCAAATACACACGGATCTGAAACTGTCACATCCGGAGATTATGTTAACCACTAGCAATAGCGTATATGCAACACCAGAAAGCCATAGGTGTTCAATACGCAAAGTTTTTCAAACTAGATTATTGACTCTAGTGCAAGTGGGAGACTGAAGGGAATATGCCCGAGAGGCAATAATAAAGTGGTTATTATCTTATTCCATGTTTATGATAAATGTTTATTTTACATGCTAGAATTGTATTGATCGGAAATATTCCGTACATGTGTGTTTAATAAACAAAAAGGGTTCCTAGTTATGCCTCTCTTATAGACTAGCTTGTTAATTAACAAGATGATCAAGGTTTCCTGATCATGGACATTGGATGTTGTTAATAACAAGGTCACAACATTGGTGGAATGATGTGATGAACATTCATCCAAAGTATAGCATTACGATCAGAGTCATTATGTTTATATTACTATAACATCATACGAAGTAATCTTAGTCCTTAGACCATGAGATCATGTTAATTGCTAACACCGGAAGAGTATCTTGATAACATCAAACGTCACACCGTAACAGGGTGACTATAAAGGTGGGTTCAGTGCTATGAATGTGTTATGTTGAGGCTCATGGATCAAGAGTGGGATTTGTCCATCCCAATGACGGATAGATATACTCTGGGCCCTCTCGGTGATATCACGTTGAAATAGCTTGCAAGCAAGTGATGTGATCACTAGAATGTTATATCACGGGAACGAGAAAAGAGTGCATGTCGGTAACGAGATCAAACTAGGTATGGATATACCGATGATCGAATCTCGGACATGTAATATATCGCGGGACAAAGGGATTTAGTTACTAGAGTTAAAGGTTCTCACGATCACAAAAGTCATCGTTGAATGTGTAGGAGTCAGTATGGATCTCCAGGTCCCGCTTCTGATTATTGATCTGAGAGGGGTCTCGATCATGTCTGCATTATTCGTGAACTGTAGGGTGACGCACTTAAAGGATACCGACACCATTTGGAGCAAATATGTTTCAGATAAAGATTTAAGAAAGCGTTGGAATTATTTCAATAGACACCGAAACTGTTTCGGGTGAAATTGATTGGTTCTGCATGTAATATTGAAATGTTGCAGGGGGTTTTATGTGAATGTTTGTTAATTAAAGTAATTAATAAAATTCTGAATAAAAATAATAAAAGAGTTTTATTAAATGAGAGAGCATTAAATTTGGAGAAATTTAATGCATTTAAAGTGGAGACTTTAAAAGAGAACGTGAAGGGGCATTTTAATGTGGAGGGGTTACCACCACATGAATGTAGGAGGTGAAGGGTCACCCCCTCCATGCGCCGGCCATGAAGGAGGGGCACCCCCCTCCTATAAAAGGCCACCCCCTCCTCACTTCTCAAACACACCTCCTTGTGAAGGATCTCTCTCCCCCTCTAGTATTATTCCCCCATGGTCTCGGATTAGCGAGATACATGTTCTCGGTGGCTTTATCTGGAAAGGAGTTGCTGCTTCCGCATCTTTGCTGGAGCGAGGGACGGAGGTTGTCAGGGTACCGGACGTGTGTGCGATCACGGATGCACCGCTGCTTTGCGGTGCTGGACTTGGTGGTGCTGGAGCTGGATCTGATGGACGTGCTGGAGCCGGACCTGCTGGACTTTATCACGATCTTGAGATCGGCAAGTGTACGACTACATCAACCACGAGTTCCAACTCGTTAACAAAGCTCGTTGTCTACGAGGGTAAGTTCTCGTTGGATGTATGTCCACCCGTTGCTTTGTACCTAGTAGATAGATCTTGGCATGTAGTTCACACCGTAGGAAATTTTTTGTTTTCTATGCTGCGGACCCAACACAGACCCCCCCTTTTTTTGGAAACATGATGCAAGGACAAAACAAGGCTAGAACTACAGAAGTTATAACATGCAAGCAACTAACAACAAAAAGAAAACTAAACAAAAACAAAAACTAAAATGCAAAGGATAGAAATAAACGGAGATAATCATAATGAAAACATTGTTTTGTTCAATGGAATCCTTTTGTTAACAAGGTTGATCAAGTCTTGTTACCAAAACAATTGCATATGAGACAAAACTTTGTACTCCACTAATGATTATGTTACCTTAACCTTGATAGCAATGGTCCCAATCATAATAGTTTCAAATTTTTCTCTTGGTATGGGACAATATATTTCTCCAACCTGAATGCCTTCAACATGTTCAATTGAATTCAAACCATAAGTCCTTTCAATCTTCTTGGGGAAATAGACAGTATGTTCCTTGTCATTAACATTGAAGGTCACCTTTCCTTGATTACAATTAATAACAGCTCCCGCAGTGTTAAGAAAAGGTCTCCCAAGAATAATAGACATATTATCATCTTCGGGCATTTCAAGCACAACAAAATCAGTTAATATCAAGCAATTGTGAGCCACCTGAACAGGTACATCCTCACATATACCCACAGGAATAGTGGTAGATTTATCAGCCATTTGCAAAGATATATGAGTTGGTATTAATTTTTCAAGTTGAAGCCTCTTATAGAGAGAGAAAGGCATAACACTAACTCCAGCTCCCAAATCACACAAAGCAGTTCTAACATAACTGTTCTTAATAGAGTAAGGGATAGTTGGAATTCCTGGGTCTCCAAGTTTCTTAGGAACCTTACCATTGAAGGAATAATTTGCAAGCAAAGTAGAAATTTCTTCATTAGGGATCTTCCTTTTATTCGAGACAATGTCCTTCATATACTTTGAGTAAGGAGGCAATTTAATAGCATCAGTCAAAGGAATTTGCAAGAATAAAGGCTTCATCCACTCACAAAACTTATTATAGTGTTCATCTTCCTTTGACGTGTGTTTCTTATCAGGGAATGGCATAGGTTTTTGGACCCAAGGCTCCCTTTCACTACCATGTTTCTTAGCAATAAAATCTTCTTTGGTGTATTTAGTATTCTTAGTGTGGTTTTCAGGTTCTTCTTCAACTTTTTCTTCATTAGGAACAACATTTTCTTCATTACCACTTTGAGTTTCAGCATCAGAGATAGATATACTATTAGGATCTATAGCAGGTTCAGAGGGTTCTACAACAGTTTTATGTTTCTTTTTCCTTTTCTTATGAGTAGAACCACTATTTTCAGCTTGTTGAGAATCCTTCTCAATTCTTTTGGGATGCCCCTCAGGATATAGAGGATCCTGGGTAGCAGCTCCACTTCTAGTTCTAATTTCATAAGCATGTTTTTCTTTAGCAGCATTAACTAGCAAGTCGTTTTGCACTTTAACAAGTTGATCTATTTGAGTTTGAACCATTTGAAAGTGTTTAACAATCATTTTAACATCATTAGAGGTTCTTTCCACAATATCTTTCAACTCAACAATAGCTCTAGTGTTTTCCATTAGATGATTTTGCACCCTTTTATTAAAGTTATCTTGCTTAACAATAAATATATCAAATTCTTTTAAGCATTGATCAGGAGGTTTAGAGTAAGGGATATCACATTCGTTAAAGTGTTGGAGAGAGTGTACCTCAATAGTGGGTGAGTAGGGAATATGCTTACCTAATTCTTCTATAGGAGGTAAATTCTTGACATCTGCAGCTTTAATTCCCTTCTCCTTAAGACATTTCTTAGCTTCCTTCATCACTTCATCATTTAATTCAATAACTCCCCTCTTCTTTGATGTTGGAATAGGCACAGGAACAGATGGTTCAGGTACAATTACTTCAGGTATAGCTTGTTTAGGAGGAGTCCAATCTTCATAATTCTTGCTTATTTTAGCCATTAATTCCTCAGCTTCCTTAGGAGTCCTATTCCTGAAAACACAATCAGCACAACTATCTAGGTATGTCCTAGATTCTTCGGTTAGTCCATTATAAAATATATCAAGAAGCTCATTCTTAGGTAATGGACTTCCAGCCTGTGCATGAATCAAAGCACAAAACCTTGCCCAAGATTCGGGCAATACCTCTTTTTCTCCCTGTTTAAAATCAAAAAGTTCTTGCAAAATAGCATGTCTAGCACTGGGAGGAAAATATTTCTGCAGGAAAGTACTAATCAAGCACTCAGGGCTATCAATAGATCTAGGAGGTAAATTACTAAACCAAGTTTTAGCTTCTCCTTTCAGTGAAAAAGGGAAAATCTTAGCAACAAAGTAAGTACGCATCTTAATATCATCAGAAAACAAGCCACTCATGGTAGAAAGTTCATTCATATGTGCTACCGCACTTTCATTCTTAGTCCCACAAAAAGGTTCTTTCTCGACAATAGCTATGTAAGATAGATCGAGAGAGAAATCATAATCTTCATCTATAATGTTTATGGGAGAAGCAGCAAACTTAGCAGCAGGATATAATTTGGGTATAATAGTACGCCTCTCAAGGAGACTCTTAGCAGCGCTCCTATCATGGGTGTTCTTACATTCTTTAATAAACTCATTAGTCATCTCAACATAACCATCTTCAATATCATAACTCTCACTAGACTCAGGTGAGCTAACAGGTGTGGTAGTGTCTTCATTAGGAGTTTCGGTATTTCCAGCTATAGTTCTAGCAATCGTAGCATCTAGGAAAGGACCTAATGAACCACTCTTATCAAGCACAATAGAAGCAGCATCATAAGCATCAGAAGTTTCAGATTCAGCATTAGTAGCAGTGTGTGTAGCATGTGTATGTGGTGGTGTAAGGAACTTACTCAGAACGGACGGTGAATCAAGAGCAACAGAGGTGTTCAGAAACGTACCTCTTCTTGTAGTGGATGGTAAAATAGGAACGTTGCCATCACGAGACTTACCCATGATGGATGGATAGCAGCGAACAATAGAGAATCCAAGTGAGCTTGATAAATAAAGCTATGTTCCCCGGCAACGGCGCCAGAAAATAGTCTTGATGACCCACAAGTATAGGGGGTGTACCGCAGTATTTTCGAGGGAAGTGAAACCCAATTTATTGATTCGACACAAGGGGAGCCAAAGAATATTTATAAGCCTTAACAACTGAGTTGCCAATTCAGCTGCATCTGGAAACAATCTTGCTCACAGCAGTTTATCAGTAGAAACAGTTTTGTAGTAGGAATAGTAAAGTAACAGCAGTAGTAAAGCAAAGACAGTAGTAACAAAAATAGTAAACAGTGGGATTCGAGTGCGGTAGGCATAGGGATGGATGGACGGGCGTTGCATGGACAAGACAATTCACATAGCAATCAGAACATAGGGCAATTGCAGATAAATAAGATAAAGCATCCAAGTACTAGACAATCCTAGGCATGTGTTCCATATATAGTCATACATGCTCGCAATGAGAACTTGCACAACATCTTTTGTCCTGCCAGCCCGTTTGCAGCGGGGCCTCTAGGGAACTACTGGCAATTAAGGTGCTCCTTTTAATAGAGCACCGGAGCAAAGCATTAACACTCCATGAACACATGTGATCCTCACATCAAAGCCATTCCCTTCCGGTTATCCTGATTTCTGTCACTTCGGGGCCATAGGTTCCGGACAACAACGTGTGTATACAACTTGTAGATAAGACCAAAAACAATACTATCATAATGAATCAATAACATGTTTAGATCTGAAATCATGGCACTCGGGCCCTAGTGACAAGCATTAAGCACAACAAGTCGCAACAAAGTCATAAAGCACTAATAAAAGATACTAGGCACCATGCCCTAACAATCTGATGCCATTACATGAACGATCTCATCCAATCCCTACCATCCCCATAGCCTACAGCGGGGGATTACTCACTCATAGATGGGGGAAACATGGATGGTCGATGGAGAAGCGATGGTGATGATGATGGCGATGATCTCCTCCAATTCCCCGTCCCGGCAGGGTGCCAGAACGGAGTTTCTGGTGCTGTTTCGTGGAATCTGGTGGTGGCGGCGGAGCGGAACTCCTTCTAGAAAAACGTTGAACCTCCCGAAGTTTTTAGGTCAGAAGGCTCCTTATAGGCGAAGAGAGAGGCCGAGAGGGTGCCTAGGGGGCCCACACCACCCCCTGGCACGGCCTGGCCTGACCCGCGCCACCAGGTGGTGTGGCCACCCCCTGGCTCTTCTCCGTCTCGTATTCTGGCTCCTGGAGTCTTCGGGTGAAATAGGATTTTTGGCATATTTTCCGGGATTTTTCCTGATAGTTGGTTTTCTGCACAAAAAGTAGACACCAAGGCAATTCTGCTGAAAACAGCATCAGTCTGCATGAGTTGTATCCAAATCACACGAGTATAGAGGAGAAACAATAACAAATGTGTTCGGGAAAGTAGATACGTTTTGGACGTATCAGTGCCTGGGCTGGCCACACCACCCCCTGGCGCGGATCAGCCCTGGCCGCACGGCCAGGTGGTGTGGCCGCCCTCTGGCCCTTCTCTGTCTCGTATTCTGGCTCCAGGTGTCCCCCGGTAAAATAATGACTTTGCCTATTGTCGCGTCCAATTCCGAGAATATTTATTTTCTAACTTTCCTAGAACCAAAAACAGCAGAAAATAGGCAGCTGACACTGTGACTCTTGTTAATAGGTTAGTCCAAGAAATCATATGAAAAGTACTCCAAAGTGTGGACAAAACACAAGAAAGTAGATAAAACCAAGCATGGAACATCAAAAATTATAGATACATTTGCAATGTATCCACATCCCCAAGCTTAACTACTGCTCGTCCTCGAGTAGGTAAGTGATAAAAAGAAAGAATATTTTTTGAGGTGACATGAAGCATCATAAACTTGATCAAAGTATTTGTAAAACAATCAAAGCTAGGATCATAGTACTTCAATCATAACATGAAAGACAAAGTTCTAGCAATAAGACAAAGAAACTATGTTGCAACATGAAAAGGCACAAACAAAAGATTCATGAATAACAATGCTTTGCAAGACATTTGTTTGTTTCACATAAAGAAAACATAGCATAGTAGTATTCAGCTTGTCCCTCATAGAGTAGCAAACATAAATGCATAGGACACCTTCAAAGTTCATAAGAGTGACTAGATACAAATAGTTTAAAACAAACAATATCAAGGTATGCATCAATCAACAAGTCTTGGGACAATGCACATAGAACTAAGAATGACCACTATGCTCTCAAAGTAGGTGCATAAAGATAGAAGGTGGAGACTCAATATATAAGTGGAAGAAGGGCCTTCATAGAAGGAAGTAGGGATTCAAGTCTCATAAAGAGCTTCCAAAAATTATGGTACTTAATAGATTTCAGCTCTCATTGCCCCTATCATAAGCATCTTGAAGTGATTAAGGTTAAAGTGAACAAACTATGGTGTATATGCTTGACGAAGTATAAGTTGGAAATCTCATGTCCCTTGAATACGAGGGCCGCTATTCATGCTACTCAAGTTTAGTCACCGGTAAGTTCCTGTCATCGTAAGTACATGTGTATCATAGAGAATCGCCAACGGGGTACCCCTTGCCCAATGATACGGAAGAATCCCCATATCAAAATGACAAGGCAAGCAGACAACGAGCATCTCAGCAATCTTCTTATTTACCATGGGAATATGGTGCTTTTTTCTCTCTTTCCTCTTTTCATAACCTTTTTTTATTTTTCTCTTTTTTTCTCAATATCAGACTCTTTTTTTATAAGAAAAATGCTTCATAGACGGCTCATTATGGTAACGTGATGACCCACAAGTATAGGGGGTGTATCGCAATATTTTCGATAAGTAAGAGTGTCGAACCCAACGAGGAGCAGAAGGTGCTGGCTAGTGGTATGGATCAGGAATTCTCTGCAAATAGTTAGCAAACGGATTTTTAGGGGTTTTTGATATAGCAAGTAAACAAAGTACGAGTAAATAAAATACAGTAGGAATAAATGCATCAAGTGGCCCAATCCTTTATGCAGCAAAGGATAGGCCGGTTGTATTACTTAAGATGACCAAACGTTCTCGAGGACACATGGGAAGACAGTCAAGTGCTTTCGCTTCATATAGTTGATTAACCTTCTTTAGCTTGCTAGGACTATTACATACTTGTGATTATACCCCTTGCAAACATCCGTAAAGACGTAAAAGCAAATGCAAATAATGGCAGAAATCTGTCAAAACAGACCAGCATATAAAGACGAATTTTTTCGAAGACCTTCTGTTGCTCAAATCAAAAAGTGTTGAACTAACGAAAGTTAGATAACAAGCTGGGGCAGAAGCACAAAAATTCACGCCTCAAAAGGACGTACAGAGATTTTACACGAATTTTTACGGTGAAGCACAGAATTCTGTTTCGGGACAGCAACTTTCCCAATCATTAATTCTCTCTCATTAGAGGTTACTCTTGGCACAAAAAGCACATAAAAAGGATAAGGAGTGGTTATTACTGAGGTAATAACTTCCAAGACTGATCTATAACTTTTGGGTTATCTCCCAATAAGTACTTTTCTTTAACGCCTTTAAGTTAGGCATAAGAAGCAAGAAAGAATCAAGTGTTCTCAAATGAAGAAGCATTAAGAGCAAATTTTGTTTTCATAGGAGAGGCAAAAGAAAATCTTCTCTCTTCTTAGGGAAGTGTTCTATACCTTTCTTGAGTGGGAGTTAATATTTAATGGTGCCTTTTTTCATATCAATAATGGCACCAAAAGTTCTAAGAAAAGGTCTTCCCAAAGTGATAGGACAAGAAGCATTGTATTCAACATCCAAAATCATAGAAATCAACGGGGACATATGCATTGTTAACCGTAATAAGAACATCATTAATACTCCCCATGAGTTTCTTTTTAGCATTATCATCAAGTGGGACATTCAAATAACAATCTTCAAGTGGTGGCAAATCAAGCATATCATAAATCTTTCTAGGCATAATAGAAACACTACTATCAAGATCACATAAAGCTTTGAAATCAAAATCATTCACTTTCATATTAATGATGGGTTCCCAACCATCTTCTTGTTTTATAGGAATAGAAGCTTTATGTTTCATCTTTTCTTCTTTAATCTTTATGAGAGCATCAGTAATGTGTTTTGTAAAGGCCATGTTCATAGCACTAGCATTAGGACTTTTAGCAAGCTTTTGTAGGAACTTAATAACTTCAGAGATGTTGCAACCATCAAGATCAAAATCATAATTATCATCTAAAGGAGTAGAACTATTACTATCCTTAACACTAGTGGTAGTGATAGTAGAAACACTAATGTTTCTAGCAATTTCATCTTCTCTTTCCCACTTAGCATGTAATTCAGCTAATAATCTAACATTTTCATCAATTCTAACTTGTATAGCATTAGTAGCTGCAAAGGGATTATCATTAGTTTCAGGTTTAGCAGCCATTTTATTTATCAAAGAGGATTGAGCTTCAGACAAAGATGATATATTTCTTTCAGAATTAGAAAGTTTCAATTGTAAACTAGGAATTTTCCTATTTAGACTCTCAAGTTGATGGCTAATGTTCTTCAAAATGGTAGATTGTTCCTCCATAGTTTTAGTGAATAGTTTATTTTGCTCATATTGCATTTGCATGAAGTTTTTAGTGGCTCTTTCAACTTCTAAAATTCTTCCCTCACTAGGTGCTCCAGGTTTGCCATTATAACCATAAGTATTATTAGGAGGATAGGGCCTATAATTGTTATTACCATAAGCATTGTTGCCAAAATTATTATTTCTTATAAAGTTCACATCAACTTGCTCTTCTGGAGCAACCAAAGAGGCTAAAGGAACATTATTTGGATCAATATGGGCTTTCCCATTAACAAGCATAGACATAATAATATCAATCTTATCACTCTAGGAGGAGGTTTCCTCAATAGAATTTATCTTCTTACCTTGTGGAGCTCTTTCAGTATGCCATTCAGAGTAGTTAACCATCATATTATCCAGAAGGTTTGTTGCAGCACCCAAAGTAATGGTCATAAAGGTACCTCCAGCAGCAGAATCCAATAGGTTCCTTAAGGAATAGTTCAATCCTGCATAAAAAGTTTGGATGATCATCCAAGCAGTCAATCCATGAGTGGGATAATTCTTTACCAAAGATTTCATTCTTTCCCAAGCTTGAGAAACATGTTCATTATCAGATTGTTTACACTTCATTATTCCACCTCTCATAGATATAATCTTAGCAGGAGGATAGTATTTTCCAATAAAAGCATCTTTGCATTTAGTCCAAGAATCAATATTATTCCTAGTTAGGGAATTCAACCATTCTTTAGCTTTTCCTCTCAAAGAGAAAGGAAACAATTTCAGCTTAATAATATCTCCATCTATATCCTTATGCTTTTGCATCTCACAAAGTTCAACAAAGTTATTTAGATGTGCAGCAGCATCTTCATTACCAATACCAGAAAATTGTTCTCTCATAACAAGATTGAGTAAAGCAGGTTTTATCTCAAAGAAAGTAGCTCCAGGCACAGGTGGAGAAATAGGTGTGCTCATAAAATCATTGTTGTTGGTGCTAATGAAGTCATACAACTTAGTGGTTTCAAGAGTAGTAATTTTTTTGTGTTTTTGATAAAGAAAGAAACTTGTAAAACTAATTTTTGTGTGTTTTTCATAAAGAAACAAGCAAACAAAACAACAGTATACTAAGCAAAACAAAAATAACAAAGTAAAGAGATTGGTTATGCGGGACTCCCCTTGTGAAGATGTCCTTGACTCCCCGGCAACGGCGCCAGAAAAGTAGCTTGATGGCCCAAAATATATCGAGCTCGTTGGAGAACCCCAAGAGGAAGGTATGATGAGCACAGCAGCAAGTTTTCCCTCAGTACGAAACCAAGGTTTAATCGAACCAGTAGGAGTCAGAAAACACCCCAAAGGTGTTGCTAGCTGAGCCTTGGCAGGGCGCACTACCGGTGCTAGTACCAACGTGGAGACCTGCACAACACAACCATAGAACTCTGTCCCCAACTTGCGATGAGGTTGTCAATCTCACCTGTTTTGCTAAAAACAAAGGAGTAAACATATCGAATGGAAGGAAGTAATAGTTTGCAGATAGTAAACACAAAGCAGTAAACAATTGATTGTAGATTGGTAGTAAAAGAAAGGACCGAGGTCCATAGTTCACCATAGGTGGCTCTCCTTAAGATAGATAACATGCTGGGTGAACAAATTATAGCGGGGCAATTGACAAACATCGAGAAAGCATACAAGCATATACTAATCATATTGACTCCTTTGAGATTCGATTGGGCATTACAACATTATACATAGACCGCCATCCAACTGCATCTATGACTAATAATCCACCTTCAGGTTATCATCCGAACCCCCTCCAGTATTAAGTTGCAAGCAACAGATAATTGCATTACGAATTGCGTGTAATGTAAACAATACGATTGTTCTATGAACAAAGGATTGTTGTTTTCTCCCTAGTAGCAACAACACATCTAGTACCTTAGAGATTTCTGTCACTTCCCCAGATTACCAGAGGCATGAACCCACTATCGAGCATAAATACTAACTCTTGGAGTTGCTAGCATCTACTTGGCCAAGATAGCTACTAACAACAG
The DNA here is from genome assembly GCA_916181665.1 of Avena sativa. Lineage (NCBI taxonomy): Eukaryota > Viridiplantae > Streptophyta > Magnoliopsida > Poales > Poaceae > Avena > Avena sativa. The sequence goes on from OV702296.1 coordinate 433,859,358, forward strand.
AAAGCATGCAAGATCACAAATAACAAAGACATGATAGAATCAATAATCAATCTGAAATAGCATCTCAATATCCATCGGATCCCCGCAAACACAACATGCAGAATTACAAATAGATGATCTTGATCATGAACGGAGCTCACAAGATCTAAACATGATAGCACAAAGGAGGAGAACCAGCCATCTAGCTACTACATGGACTCGTAGTCCAGAGATGAACTACTCACGCATCACACCGGAGGCTTGCATGGTGATGAACAAGGCCTCCAGGGTGAATTCCCCTCTCCGGTAGGGTGCCGGGAAGAGCTTCAGATCCCTCCCGATCTAGGGATGGAGATGATGGCGGCTACAGACTCTTTCGTGGAATTTTGATCGGGTACTTAGGGTTTCCGTATCAGAGGCAATATATAGGCGGAAGGAGAGGCTGAGGGGGTGCCTGGGCTGGACACACCACCCCCTGGCGCGATCCAGCCCTAGCCGCGCGGCCAGGTGGTGTGGCCGCCCTCTGGCCCTTCTCCGTCTCGTATTCTGGCTCCAGGCGTCCCCCGGTAAAATAATGACTTTAGCTTTTGTCCCGTCCAATTCTGAGAATATTCATTTTTTGACTTTCTTGGAACCAAAAACAGCAGAAAATAGGCAGCTGGCACTGTGGCTCTTGTTAATAGGTTAGTCCAAGAAATCATATGAAAAGTACTCCAAAGTATGGACAAAACACAAGAAAGTAGATAAAACCAAGCATGGAACATCAAAAATTATAGATACATTTGCAATGTATCAATGGGAGGCACCCCATGTGAAATAAAGATTTGAGTAAAGCTTTTAAGTTTTTGTTTAAGTTTTATGTTTAATAAAGAGTGCTAGAAAGCTCAAGTTGAGGAGAAGAAGTTCAGTAGTACTAAAAATCCTGCTTTATAAATGCTGATGTTGGTCAACAGTTTTTACTTTTATTTTTCTATCAAAAACAAGGTGTTTCACTAAGTTTCAGGATAAGAAAGAATTCTCGAAGAAATAGAATTTTTTTGATGATTACAGAAGGTTTAACGACCAACTATACAACGGGAATAAAAAATTCTGGTCGTATAGTTTGGCCGTATAGATATCTTTGCCATCGACAAAATTTCTTTCTTAAGTACTGAAGGTTTAACGACCAACTATACAACGAGAATAAAAATTCCGGCCGTATAGTTCCGGTCATATAGATATTGATGCCTTTGTAAAATTTCTTTTCTAGGTACAGAAGGTTTGACGACCAACTATACGGCAGGAATAAATTATTCCAGCCGTATAGTTCTGGTCGTATAGTTGCGCCGCCAGGTGAAAACCCTATAATTTTGACAGTAGACCAATTATACGGTGGGAACTAATTGTTTTGGCCATATAGTTTGGTCGTATAGTTGCGTCCAACCACAAAATCTCCACGTGAGGTACCTCCAACCCCAAAACTTCAATCCTTTTTCTCTCTTCTACCTCCAAACTCTCTCAAAACCTCAAGAGATCTTCATCTCTTCTCAATTTCGTTCGATTTCCTCACGCACAAGTGATCTACGGTATGTTTCTCCTCCGATCCTCCAATTACTTTTTGCAAATTCATCTTCAATCTGTTTTCATTATCAATCTAGGGTGAGACCAACTATGAACTAATTGCCATAATTCTCTTGCCTAGATTATTATTTTGAGGGGACTGTTTAGTATGCTAATATGAGGAATATGTTATGCTTATTATTGTTGGATCAAAAAGTTTTATTTTTGTCTTTCCTTATTATTTTAGATGATGAACACAAGGATCCAAACTCGTGCCCGTGCTACCGCTCAAGAAGGCATGGGGATACGGTTCAGGGATGAGCTCCAACGTGATCGCTTCAACAGGATCAAGAACCGAGAAGTGAAGGCAACCAAGTGGGCTTGCCCCATTATATTGAATCAACTCAGTATTTATAATGACTTCAATTTACTTTGCAATAGGGTTGGCCTACAAAACTTTGTATTCAATGATGTGCCTACTTATTGCCGGTTAACTCTTGAATTTCTAAGTTCTTTCTGCAAAGCACCGTTAAACCATGGAATGGAGAGGACATGATTTCTTTCTGACTTATGAACAACAATTATGCTTTATCACTAGATGAATGGTGCACATGTTTTAATCTCCCAAACAATAATGCTAATGCCTTATTCACATCCTTTACTAGCTTAGACCCTTCCCCAGAACTTTATTATAATGGAATGAGTTTTACTTCTAGAATAAGCAAGGGAAATAATATTCAACATCCTGCAATTCGCTATTTGTTCTATGTTATTGCTAACACCTTGCAGGCACGAAATGAGTTCACAAGACTCAATGAGGAGGACATCTTAGTCCTCGCAAAGGCTGCTTTCAACAACTGCGACTTGTCACTCAACTTGGGCGCAATTCTTGTGCGCTACTTGGAGTACCAATCCTCCCAAAGCCAAGGACCAATCACAGGTGGAGGCGTCATCACCGTGCTTGCCACTGCCCTAGGCATCAACCTAGGTGAGTTGCAACCAGTGCTACATGAGCGACGTGTTGGTTTCTCTACTTTAAATGCTTGTGGAATGCTCACTAGGAGAGGCGGTATTTATTACTTGCATATTGCTG